>OY728128.1:1916500987-1921500987 GCA_963277665.1 Viscum album | reverse complement strand
GGCTCACTTTATATAAACCAAGGAGTCTGGTGTTGTGGATTTATTGAATAAGAGGTTTGTGGATGATGTTGTGTGGCTATATAGTGTTACAAAGTCCATTACCTTAGGCCAGGACAATTTTTTTCATCACAAGTCATAATAGTATTGAAACATTCATTTTTAACTTAGTTACATCTCAACAATACTTTCCATGATCAGATGGATAGTAAGACATAACAGACTATCCTAAAACAGGTGGATATGTTGTGAGCATGCATCATTGAACTCAGTAGCTCTCATTAAAATCACTTTCTTTTGGTTGAGTTTTATTATAAAACTATCTACCACTCACACATCTTCATATACCTATTTGATTATTTTTACAGGAAACCATATTGTTCTACTTTGTTATGAAATAAGGTTGGGGAGTCATCAATTTTCAGTCTCTTTGTGGTGTAGAGAACGATAGAAAAAGTCCAGGTTGTTAATGGAATGATTAAGGCAACACATGAATATAATAATTCTTATATCAAGAGTAGGAGGAGGCCTTTGGATATTCAGATTTAGGAACATGTGTTCATAGAGGTTTCTCCTCTATGTGGGTAGTAGATGTTTCGTAGGGGATGTAAGTTGTTACCATCTTTTTTTGGGATTTTATGGCATTTGGGAGCATTGTAATCGTGGATTATTGGTTGGAACTCCCATGATTATTGCACCATATTTATGATATATTCCATTTCACTCTTCTTCGTTAGTACATATATGATGACTTCCATGTCATTAACTAAATATTGTTAGATATTGAGTATGTCAAGATGTATATGGAGTTACTAGTAGAGATCCAAGATCATCAGGAGATGGTAATACATGAATCGATCATTCCATTGGTACATGATTTATGGAGGAATATTGTCCTACTAGAGATTTCTATGGAGAATAAGATTCAAATATGAGCCTTATAACTAGAATTTTTTTAGATTTAGTTTTGTTTTTCAGTTCCTTATTGGTGAGATTTATAGATCTTGCATTTTTATGAGATGTGTTTTTCCATTATATTGATATGTGTAAAAAAATACATCATATAGAGAGGGGAAACCAAAATCAAAATCCTGATTAATTATATTATGACACATTTAAAACCATGTGGGTGAGTCAGTACCTACCAAGGAGGATAATCTCTTGATATGGGAGATGGAATTCCATTATTTTTGTACTTGGGGTGTGGATGTGTGATGGTTTCAGTAATCATTGGTTTGGGCTATGTGAAGGTTGATATGGGGGTGAAAATGGTTAAGTGGAATGGTGGTGGATTGTGTATGAGGTATAATGGTGACATAATGTGGTTGTTAGGGGTGTTTGGTGATTTTTTGGCTGGTTTGGTGTGTTTGGATGGTGGCATTGTTAACTGGACATGAGATCCTTGAAGGTATCTCATTGGATGGTTGTTTGGAACTTTCCCCCCTCTTTTATTTTTTATTTGGTTTAGAATTATAGAGAATAATAATAGTTTTAGAGATATATAATATAATTTTTTGTATGTTTTAAAACAATAATTTTTGGGAGTTCTAGTGGTGGAGGTGTCTAGTAGAGGTTTTGAGGTAGTTGGAGGGAAAAATAGGTTACAAATGGAAAATCTAGATAAGGATGATTCTAAGGTGTGGATCATGGGGCTATGATATATGGATTAAAACTATTTAATTGGTAATATAATTTTTCTCTTGATGGTTAGAGGAGGTGTTTTTGAAAGTTCATTCATTTTTGGTGTGGCTGCGCTATAGAGTGGGGATATGAAATTACCTTTTATGTTATCCTATACGGAGGTGTTGGCTTTGACATAAGGGATCAAGGATTAATTCTTGATATTCTAAAATTTCCTTGAAAATATTTGGAATGGAGAACCTGGCAATGATATAGAATAATTGGGGAAGGTCTTTATGGTTCTTTTAATTTTGGGGTAGCTATGTGATGGAGTTGGGCTGTGGCATAGCCCCCTTCATGTTGTTGGGTTTTAAAACATATAATCCTTGACTAGTCTATAGTGACTTCACCTATTTTATTAGATCTCTAGTGTGGATATAACTTTGTTTCTCAGGCGTTTCATTGAATACCCAATCTGTGCTGTAGTCTTTACCTTTGCACTACTTTCTTCTTTTTTCAAGTATTTTGTTGTTGTAGTGAGGTAGGATGAACCATGGTCTTATATTTTTTATATTGGATTCAAAAACCAAAATCCCCTCAACCCCTCATTATATTGACTTTATTCAACGTTCTTAAGGACCCCGAGTTATTCCCAATGAGAAATTTCAGATCCCTTTTAGTGGATTCCTTCCCCGGCCTTGGGAGATCGATCCATAGTGGTTTTAGGAATGTTTTATTCCTTCTTTATCCCTATTTTCACTTTATATTTCATATGGAGGATGTTGTTGTCATGATAACCATTTTATGGGATGATATTTTAAAAATTATATGTTGTAGGGTGTTGTGTTTATGGTGATCATGATGTTCTACTTAATTTTGGTACACAGTGATGGCCTTCCTATTGATGCATGCTTTTTCAGTGAATCAAAAAACTTCATTAAATGTAGGGAATCATTTAATTTCTCATCTAATTGTGTCATGCATGGGGGTTATACTATTTTTATATTTTTGTACGATAAAATGCACTGAACATATAAAGATAGTGGATTCGATTAATTGAAATTGAAGGGGTAAGGGAATGAAATCACATGTTTTACCACCTTTGATGTTATTGGGGGATTTGTTTATGCTATAGTTTTAGTGACTATAGAACCCTTTTTTATGTAATCCTATCTTCACACAGAATGAAATATTCTAATCCCTTATATACATATAATAAATGTTTTCACTTGGAAACTATTTTTTCTGTGATAATACACTAGAAAATAAATGTAGAATGTGATGAAATACCATAGATAAATATGAAATATGTTGTGTGGAGGTGATGTGTGGTAGTGTTTTTTAGAAGTGATGTGTGGTTGTGATGTGTGCTGATACTATGATGGGAAATGGTTTTTATGTGGTGGTTGTGATGAGATGTGGAAGTGAAGTGAAATGGCGGAAGTGTGGGTCTGGTTGTCATGAGGAGGATGGTTTTCTATGGTGAGATGAGTTCTGTTAGTTTCCTAAGTAGTAAAAGAATTAATTGTTAACAATGAAACTGAATTTTCATGGGTGGGATAATGAATGGAATTAATAAATTAAAATAGTTGGTAATGGGGAAATTTGAAATTTAGATTAACATGAAAATAATGGTGGAATGTGTATTGTGTTTTGTTTGTGTGGTGTTATTCATTAAGTTGTGGTAGTGAAAACGGTTGAGGTCTTGAGGCTTTATGGCATTGTTTTGAGTTGTAATAGTACTTTTTTTTCTAACCCATAGGTTGGGATGTTTTTTGGATATATATATATATATATATATATATATATATATATTATTTATATATTCATTAGGATTGTATACACACCCCATCTATGCTGAGAACATTATGGTGACAACCAAATGTTTTGTTGGTGTTATTCCCTATATCTTGATGGTGAGGATGAATGGATGACTACCTAATCTTCCCGCTCTCTCTTCTAGGTTCCATTGACATGCATGGGTTGCGATGGACAGATGTCAAAAGTGTACTATGGTATCATTTTATGAGATGTCTTATAGTGGGGTTCATGCATTGTAGGAGGGAACAAGGCTGATGTAATTAATTTTCATGACACCATGCTATTAATTTTAATAATGTGATGAGATATACTATACATGTTTGAGAGAGATGTGATGTGATGTCCCTGGTGACTATAGGCAATATGTGAAGTGATGTGATGTGATAGCCCAAGTGTGATTGTGTGTGGTTACTATATAATTATATGCGAGTTCCAGGGCATATAACCTTAGTCTGTGAGAGAAAAAAAAAGTGGGAAAGTGGTACATGGTAGATTTTTATTGATATTATTCTTATTATGTTACTATATATGGATGTAGAAAATTCCATGGTGAGGATGGGATTGATTAGTGGAGTTTTTTGGGGCATTGGTTCTGATGTTTGATCACTAGTTTATTAGTATGATCTTTTCACATGTGCATGAGATAATTTGTGTACGATCTTACTGAGTATACAAGTTTATCAAAAATATGTATATACAAATTTGTTGAAGGTTTCTAGTAGGACTTTGTGAACTATGCTGGAAATTACTAACTCATACCTTTGGAGTAGTTATTGAGTCATGATTGTATGAAGTTTCTTTCAGATACTTTATTTGGATAGTCTTGCATTAATTTACCTTATTCATACATATTGGGATGGTTTTTGGTTACTTTATTTTAGTTTATTTCATTGAGTTTATTTCTTTTGAATTATTCTTTCTTCTGATCCTATATTATAGAGGGTAATACCTCCCAACTGTGAAAAATTTATACCTTCGGTGAAACTCACCAACCTAGTGCCTACCTGAGGGGGTACATAGGGGTCATTATCCCTATTCCTTTATTGTAGAACCTATAGGGATACATTTTAAGGGAGGGGGTGATGACATCAACCATCCATACCAATTCACTAAACAATCGCATAGGATTTTCCACTACCCATGACATACTAGTATCTCATGGATGCTAAAGGAGTTATAGATAGAGAGATTCAATATCATAGAAGTATCAACTAGAAACTCTCTCACCCATCTTTTGGGAAATCTCTTTTAAATAATCTTCTTGATACCCACCAGAGATATCTATGAAATAACTAATATGTTATAAAAAAATTGAGCTAAGCATGTCGTTTACAATAAATTTTAAAAAACATGACTATTATGATTCTTCCAAGTGATTCACTTAATGAATTTCCTATTAGCAATGATAGATTTTCTAGAATATGGATCTAGTTATTAGGTCTTAACTTACGATTACAAGATGGTCAAATAAATTATATCTTATGATTTATAGTGAGTTTTATAAAATTAATTAGATGAAAGCATGAATTCCATATTATATAATTCCTTATTCATATTTTGTTAATCCAACTACATGATCGTAGAGATATAACAAAGAGGGGGTTGTGTGGGTGAATCAATGATCTGAATTGTTTTGTTTCTTTTTGAAAAACATTCATCACTTGTTAAGATGAGTGATATATGCTATCTGCACACATCCAACACACACAAACACAATTAGAAAAATGATTTAAAAGGTTTAAAATTCAAAATATAAGAATAATCCTTTGTGTTATTTAGAATTTAATAAGATCACATAACCCACTTGAATTGAATTATTGGTACAAGTTTAAATGTTAAATACTTAAACTCGCATTATATGTCTATTGAAAATGCTTTGGTGCATCCCAAACACAAGTTCATCCCACACATTATAATAATATATACATTTTTATAATAACAAATTATTATTCCAATGAATAAAATGCTATAATGTTGTTCATGTGAATAGTTATTCTTCATATTCTGTTGTATGACAGTAAGATACTTATTCACATTATTAGCAAAACACATAAACATAATCACTTCTCACATCATCTTGTTCTTCATTAATTTTTATTCATACTTCTCTTAACCATAAATGAATAAGCTGTAATTATATACTCTATTAAATTGATATATACACACATAATAAATAATTATATATAATGTAATTTTATATCTTGTATAGTAGTATCAATATTTTATTCTCATTTGACTATGAATTTAAATTTCAAATTTGAACCATGAACTTCCTTCAACATATAATGAATTTTTCTTACTTATTTACGAATAATTGAATCTTATCAAACCTATTAGTCATGGATGATGAGGTCAAAAAATATCAAATACTGAGTTTTAGAGGTTTCTAATTCATTCATGAAGCCACTTAATAATATGTACTTGCAATAGGAACATTAATCAAGCCATGGTTGTAACCATAGTGTGTTAGACCTCTTTTTGATTCAACCATTCTAAATTTTTTTAAATATATTCAAAATACCAAGAACCATGACATGTCCCTTATTATCGATTTAATATAAGAATATTTTTCGATCACCATGACATATATTATGGATTGAAGCTCTGTGTGGAGATCTTTTAATAATTAATATACACACTTGTCAAAATAAACTCAAAATAATGAACATGACGTATAGACCACCTTGGCTAGCTATATATTGTGTTCAAGGTTTTCATTTTTCTGTAAAATAATCCATACAAAAATATCTTTCAAAAAATATATATCCTATCTAGATAACTAATTTGAATTGAAATATCAGGTCGATACCCATTTTGATAAAATACTATGGAATCCGGTGGTCACCTGTAACTTCTAGGTTCTCTCTTTAACATTCAATCCCCTTTCATGATCTTCAAACCATTCCATAGCTTCAGAATGAATATCACTTCAAATGAATCATCATGAAACACAATCATTTGAACAAGATTTATGTTTTGGGATAAAAAACACACAAATAAGATCAACTTCATACCTTTATTCACATTACACTTTATCATGAAACTCACCAAACATCACCTCAACACCTATTATTCTCAACAATATACCATTTTTTATTTTTTTCATCCAATGATCATAAATGAAAATGATACTCTGAATTATTATAAATATATTAAATTTCAATAATTATATGAATAGTTGAATGAACTTTTTTGTAGGAAACAATAAAATTGAATTAATAATACCATAGTATCCATAAAACTATGATCTACATTAAAATTCTTGAAACCTGATATATTTGTTTCCTAATATTTGAAGAAATACAACTTGAAAAATAATTTTTAGAATAAATAAATAATAATAACTAACATAATAACCTCTAAGTTCATCAACAAATCTATTCTAAACATGGTAGATATGTCTAAGGAACTAGTTTGAGGAATAATTATTTCATGCACTTCCACAAAACTATTAAAATTGTTCAGACATGCACTATATTGGACTCAAAACTTACCCCTTTTTAAAAAACTATCTTTAAATACATGTACCCCCTATGATATTACTCCCACTAAAGGTATAACATATAAATGGAAACACCATTATATTATATTCTCCCCTTTTGAAAATACATAGAAGATAAACATAAAAAGAATATTTATGTTTTCTTTACTTTTACCCTGCTTTGAAGACAACAACAAAAGACAAGTTAGGAGATTTGAATGAATTCCTATACCATAAATTTTAGAAGAATGGTGTTGAACTACCACCACCATAATTTAGTTTTTAAATTCATCCTTTGGAAATATATTGTTGAACACATATACAGTTTGTTAATTTGTCGAAGGAAATTCAAAATTCTGTTCATTTCCCTTGAGAAGATCCTTGATGAAGTTATAATTTTTTTATGATTCTCACCATCTTTAGTTTTAATTATCACAAAAACTCTTTAATGTTTTTAACAATTTAATATAAGTGACATACAATTTGAAACATTAGGGAATCGTGTTATAATCATGAAATAACCTTGATGAATCCTTTTATATGTCATGATATTCTTTTTGAAATATTGGAGTAATGTTCCAAGATATATTGATTGAAATGATGGAAGATAAGAATCGATGGAGGTTTATGGTCACTAGTTGAAAACACCTACTATTTGATATGTAGCCACAAGCTAGCAGGTGGTGATGGTAGTGGAATCCTTGAAGAGAAGATGTCTATCAGTTACCTAGTAGAAGAGAATAGGACTGCTGGTGTAGATAAAAAAGAACAATTTGGATATTTTCTCACCAACCATTTGGTGAAATGTCACTAACCATTCAATTTTTTTAATGAATTCTAGTCAATAGCAGAATCCATTCCGACTATTTGGTAATCCATGGTGTTCAAAACAAGGATTCATAATAGCATTTAATAAGGGAAAAATACCATAAATGCAGTCTTCTACCATTTAATTTCCCA
This sequence comes from Viscum album, assembly GCA_963277665.1. Taxonomy (NCBI): domain Eukaryota; kingdom Viridiplantae; phylum Streptophyta; class Magnoliopsida; order Santalales; family Viscaceae; genus Viscum; species Viscum album. The sequence goes on along the minus strand of OY728128.1, from coordinate 1,921,493,108 downwards.
ATATGGATTATATATAGTCATTATTAGTTTTGAGTCTATAAATAGACCTATTTTTGTCCTTGGAAACTTACCTTGTTAACCATTCTCCAACACCAACGTGCTATGATATCCAAATTACACTCACATTATCTCTTTTACAAACTAAGTCCATATCCAATCAAGATTGTTTGATTATTTTAATATCTTCTCACTCTCATCTATATTATCATTCTCTATTAATTTTTCTCCATTTTCTTTAGAGATAATCAAGGCTATAGTAAAACATGATTGATTTTATGAAATAATCTTTTCCTCGTATTTATTCTTTTATCAGTGTTTACTACCTTTAAAGTGAGGAACTTTGGTTTTATTTCTATAACCATTAGATGGAAAGGGGGTGTTTTCATTGAGGTTTTTAGCTACACTCTTTAGAAATATAATTTTGATTGTATTTATAGTTTCTTACTAAATCTTAAAAATCAATGGGGTTTTGGTCACTTTGATACCTTTAAAATTCAATGGAATAAGACATTTAATCATTAATACATTGATGAGGTAAATGTAAGGTATATTTTGAGATATTTGTAAACTAAATTACCATTTTTTTGCACATTTACTATCTAAAATTTAATTTTTTAATCACTTGAGTTCATTAATTTAATTAATCCCTTAATCCATCCATATGATATTTAGTTTATTCTTATTTTTTTAATCATATATTAGTATATCTTTTCAAGTTGAAATTTGGTTTTTTTATCTATTTTATGTCTTAAAAAAGTTTTTATTAACTTTAATATTTAAAAAATTTATTTTTAGTATTTATGAATTTTGTTATTTACTTTGAAATTATAAAGGGGAATTCATCACTCACTTTCCATTTCACCCCACTCTGACCTATATTTGGAACAATAGAGGTTTGAATTTTTATGGATTATTTTTCAAATTATTTCAATGCATATTTTATTTTCAAAAGATTTTACTGATTTTTCAAGAAACTCTATTATCTAAAAATAGATTTTAATCGCCCTTGGTGCTACAAAAAAACTGTATGGGTTTTCTCCCTTTCTTCATGTAATAATGTTGGTTATCAGAATAAAAAAATGCCATTATTAATATCTATTGGTTATCCTGTATTTAATATTTTTGTTCATGGTTATATCCTTACTACTAAAAAAGAATATAAATAGACTTTTGATGGTATTTCTATTTTTGAAATATATTGTAAAACTATGAATTTCCTGCATTTTGATTTAGACCCAAACGAATTACTATAATTTTTGAAAGCAAAAATAGCTAATGATGTATGGGAAATATTATTAGTAACACCTTAAGGAATAAATAAAATAAATTATACAACATTAGATATGTTTAGAAAATACTTTTAGAGTTCTCTAATGAATACTAGTGAATATACAACTAAAATGTATACTAATTATTTTTTTATATTTGTAATGTTTTAAATGAAGTTCATAATTATATTTATAGAGAATATTTATTCAATAAAATTATTCACGTTTTACCTCGTAATTGGGAACCTAATATATCTATAATCGAATAAGATAAATACACAAATAATATAGAGGTTTAGGAGTTCATTGATTCTATCATGACATATAAGATAACAATGAAATGAAAAGATGAAAATGGAGAAAAGGGGCTTAGTGATACTAAAAATAAAATTTCTTAACAGGAAATATACAATGAAACATATAAAGTAAAAGTGTATATTACTCAATTTTACAAGAGAGAGAATAACAACGAGAAAAAGAAAACATCTAATCAACACCTCAAAAAGGAAAATTAAGATATCGATGTTTTTTAATTAAGTTTCAAAAATAAAGTCTAGATAAATCTAGATTATACATTTAACATAATTCCTAAATATAATAAGAGTGTTTATAAATCTATAAAAGTTTCAACTTGGAGTTCAAGAATGTAAAAACTATCAATATATGAATCAAGTGACAAAAGTAAAAATTTCCTCAATGCCAATTAGGTGGTTTTTAGGGAAGTAAATTCGGATTATTCTAGTTCATAATATTCTACATATTATTCCACTTATTTAAGATATGGGTATTTTTTTATTCTAGAGATAAACTTCAAGATGGTATTTTTGTACATTTTTCAAAATTAAAATATTTTAAAAATAATTTGAATATAATTGTTTTTGAAAAATATTATCTTTAAAAACTAAAATACATTGATTTTAAAACTAAAATAAAAACAAAATTTTTAGAATTTTTAATTTCAAATTTTGTATAATAAAAATACTATTTCTCATTTCCCTAATGAATAAGAATTATTGAATATTTTTTTTGGACCTTGATGTGTTGTTAAAAGTAATTATGTGATTTGTTTTTCAAAAAAATCTTCTTTTTAGAAAAAATTTTAAAAAAAGACTAGTTTTGAAAAAATAATTTTCAAAATTAAATTGTTTAATTACTCTAAGAAATATTTTTATCTTGTTTATGAATACAGTTGTGAAAATAAAAGATATGGCAGACTAAGGATAATTTATTTATCATCTCATTTTCTTAATGGAAAATCTTCTAAAAAAATTTAAATTCCAAAGTCTTTGTTTGATAACTTATGTTGAACCAATATATGGGTACAAATAGAATTAATATCATAATATTTTTTAGGACATGTGTATCATTAGAAAAACTTGAGAAGATACTCAGTATATGGATATTGGATTCTTAAGGCACATGTGTGGTTTTCCTTTTGAATTCAATCATCTTGATAATTTAACATAGGAAATATCACATCTAGAGATAATTCAGATGGTAAAATTATCGATAATGGCATGATAAATATATATGGCTCTAAATTTATAAAATTTTATTTATGTTTTAATGGATTAAAGTATAATTTGCATATTATTAGTCAATTTTTAACAACAGTTTTAAAAAAATAAAAAATAATTCTTTATATCTTTAATTCTAATGGAAATATTTTATTTTCCACATATTGTTTTCAAAATATTTATATTATTGATTTAAAATCATTTATATATGAATATTTTAAGTGTTTATGTGAAAATGATAATATATCTTGGATTTGGAATCATATTCTATGTTATTTCAACAGTCACTCTCTTGTAAATATCAACTATAACTGACTAGTATGAGATTTACCAAAATTGTCTTTCAAGGATGACTTTTTTGTGGACCTTGAAAATCTGTCTAGAAACATAAATCTCCATTCAACAATAAAAAGGATTTTTATACTTATAATTCCTTAAAACCAGTTCAATATGTCATTTTTATATTGGATCCTATTTCTAGTTTTTGAGGTAAATCTTACACCTTCACAATTATTGATGATTGTAAATGATTTAGATGAGTTTTATTCTAAGATTGTAAAAATAAGGAGTATAATTACATAAAAAAAATTTAAATGAATTTATAAAATGAAAAATAATAATAAATATTTGGTCTTATATGTTACCATGGTAGATAATTTTATAACAAATATTTTATGGGCTTTGTGGTTCTCTAGGTTATCATCACTCATTATTCTCTCTAAGGACACCTAAAAAATGGGGATATCAAAAAATAAAATATGAAACTATTATAAATTTATTTAACTATATTGAATGATTTTTACCTCTCACAATTATTTTAGGTAAATTATATGAATATGACTTTATTTATCCTCAGCATTATTCTCATATAACCGATCTTATTTAGAACACCATATAAACATTGGAAGGTCAAAATTCCTAATGTTGGATTCTATAAAGTTTTCAGTTGTAAATGCATTATCCTTAATAATAAGGATAATATAGGAATGTTTTATTAAAAATTTGATAAAAGTATCTTTAATGGGAAAGGAAAATAATGTAAAGCCTTCTGATACTCCAATAAGAGGACTAAAACCTTAGAATATTCTATAAATATAAAATTTTATGAGAATATTCAAATATCACATCCTGAAATTGACGAGGATGTTAACCACTATAGTTTGACCTTAACTAAACGTAAATATTCAAATATAATTGATGATTTTTAGGATCCCCCTTTTACTTCATTATCTATGGATTAGCTTGAATTAAAATACCCTGACCATGTGAATGTTATCAGTGAATTATATTTTGAAACATTCACAAGAAGGTCAGTCTTAAATGAGATTGAACATCATGATTTTATCTCTCACCTAGTACATAAATCAATTGATAATTATATTAATTATTAGAATTAGATAACTTCTTTGAAATCGGATTTTATCCAATTTTAAACGAACAATTTTTAGACTCTTGTGGAATAACTTGATAATCATTAACCAATTGGAACTATCTATGTTTTTTGAAACAAACTAGATGATCACGGAATAATAATTTGTAATAAGGATTGAATTGTTTTTAATAACATTAGTAAATTTTAGTGTATTGATGGAAGTGAAACCTTTTCACCCATTCCATGACCTGAATCCATTTGGATGTTTTTTTCATTCATTACCCATTTATATTTTCTAACTTTTCAAATGGATATAAAAAGTTCCTTTCTAAATGGTTTGATTTTAGATAATATTTATATCGATTAACCACTAAATTTTGAAAGATCTAAAGTTCAAAATCCTGTTTTCAAGTTAACCAAAGATCTTTATGGTTTAAAATAATATCATCAGATAGGGTATTAGAGGTTAACTAAATGACTTTTATCAAATTATTTTTAAATGGAAAAATTGGATTCCAATATTTTTTAAAAAAAATTAAAATTATGTTTTAATCATTCAAATTTGCATTTATGGTAATATGTTCATATCAACTAAATTAACTATTTGTAATGAAATTTTCAATTTAATGAATAAATATTTTGAAATGAGTTTAAATGGAGAAATAATTTTTTCTTTCTTTTTCAAATATCCCAAATCTCTAATAGAACTATTTTAATCCAAATTAATTAAACTATAGAAATTATAAATAACATTAACATGGATCAGGTAAATTAATTAGAACAAAAATTATTATTACTTGTATGATAGTGAATGATGAAGCTAGTGAATTGGTCAAGAATAATTTTAAGAGAAGTATTATTTGAAGTCTAATTTAACATACTGTATCTCATCCATAAATCATGTTTATTTTATGCAATTGTGTTCACAGTCAATTAAATAAAAAGGAATATCATTTAAAAGATCTCAAAATAATATTTTTATTTGAAAAGGGATATAAATATTGGGTTTTTATCAAAAGGAAACCTAATTTAAACTTAGTTTTTTGAATTCTCATTTTGGATGATTACAACTAGATAAGAAACGATGTAGTGGAAATTTCCACATACTAAAAAAATACTTTATCTCGTGGAGTATAAAGAAAGAAAATTTTATTACTATTTATAGAACATAGGTGTAATATATAGCCACCGAAAGTTTTATGTGAATCATATCGATGAAACATACATTATTTCAATTTTGTCTTAGATATGATCATTTCTTTATCATGTCTGAAAAAAAGAGTGTAGTTAGTTTCTCAAAAAATACAATGAAATGCTATTTCATAATGTGAATTGATATGAGACACCATCATATATTACACCACCTTCAAAAAGGTGATATCATTCTTGGATTTACTTTCACAAACCTTCAACATAGTGATATAATCACTAAACCCATTCCTCTTAATCACATTGATTTTATTAAAGGAATGTTAGGTATAATTAACTTGTGATACTTATCTCCTAACCTTTTTACATTTTAGAATATTTGAATTTATTTTTAAACTATTTATTTTTTCAAATTAAAATATTTTATTTTATTTTGATAATTTTTCTTCTTCCAAACATTTAATAACATTTGAAAAGCTATTTCAGAATAATACTGAAAGAAAAATATTTTTGTCTTGATAGAAACAGGTGGATTTGATTTTGTTGTAGATTCACATAGTGGTTATTAAATAAAAAATGGATGGTTGGACTCTTAATATGATCTTCACCCTGGTTATGAGTAGTGACCCTTTACTATACCCATAGTTTTATACTTCTCAGAAATGTTATTTGGTTTATTCGCACAATATATTCTAAACCTTAATGATGGATTAATTTTTAAAATATTTTTTAATAATTTATTTTAATATATAGTTTGGTTTTAGGGATATGATATATTTATCTCACATAATTCATTATTTTAGGGTTATCTAATCTAGTAAATATTGTAATGATCCCAGTAGAGACATTGTTTTTCTAAATTTTTAGAGAAATTTACTTTAAATATAGAGTTTTTTAAAATTCATTTCATTGATTTATTTCTTACATGAGCTATATTTTTTAATGAATGTTTTTTTTCTTTATTTCATATTGTGATTTGTTGAAAATATATCATTATAAATTTTAACATTTTTCAAATATTCAAAACATTGTTTTTCTGTCTCTCGAAAGATAATTATTGATGTCAAATGTATTTTTAAATTTTAATTTATCTCTTTTACTCCTACATTATCTATAAATCCTTTTAATAATATCAAACAGTGAGAAGTATCAATATTTGGAGAAGTGTTATGAAAATATAAGAATATATGTTTTTTTCAATTCTAATATATGAAAAAAATCACATGGGATAATTCTTAGTGGTATAATTATTGGGGGGGGGTGGACCTGTTATTAATTTTTCTATTTTAATTTGTTAATGAAAATATTTTTAATCTTATATCTTTTATAATATTATTTAATTTAGTAATTTTTCATGTTAGTTTGACCGTAAAAAGCGGGATATTATTTTTTTTCATTATCTTCAGTATTAATGATAAAAACAGTCTTTAATGTGTTTAAAAATTAACTTTATATATCTTGGAGTTAGAATCTTGATGAAATAATTTTATAATCTTGAAATAAACATGAAGGATACTTGGATAATTCTTGATATTCTTATTGTAATATTGGAGGGATGTTCATGGATCTCTCAATGGAAATGAAGGAAGATTTTTGGCCATGGAGATTCTTGGACACTAGTAGATAGAAATGGGTAGTTGGGGCATAGCCACCGATAAGCCAGTGATAAAGGTATTTTACTTTTTGAGTAACATATGTACACCGATTACTCATTGGAAGAACATCAGGAAGCTAGTGATGATGGATATATGAACCATTTAGCTATTTTCTCACCGGAAAACCAATTGGATTTCATCGTCCATTCAGTGAGTTCGGTGTAATAATAATCATCAACAACAACCACACCAGCTTCTTGATGGAGGCTTCTTGGTAATTAGTGGCATCGAGACAACAATTACAATAAATAATTTTTTGGGATTAAAAAGAATATAAACTTAGTATTATATTAATTAATAACCCCTATTGAACTATAGAAGGACCCTGAAGTAATTTGAGGCTATAAATATACCATTAAGTGTCCTTGGAAAATTATATTCTCACTCATTATTCAACACCAACAAGCTACGATTTCGAAATTACTCTCATTCAACATATTTTCTAAATTGATTCCTTATATAATGTAGAGTGTGTAATTATTGTAACATTTTATCACTCTCATCATTTTTCTCATTCTTTACTAGTTATTCTTCTTATTATTTTTAGATAATCAAGCATATACTAGAACTGTGATTACTTTTACGAATTTTTCTCTTCCTACTCTTTATTCTTTTATGGAAACTCATTTCATTTAATGGGAGAGGATTTGTTTTTATTTCAATAACCACTAAAAGGTAGGATACTATTTCCATTAATATTTCAATATATACCCATTAAAAATACAATGTCTATTGTATATATGGATTCTTTCTAGAACCTAAAAATCATGGGGTTTTTTAATGGATAAAAATTTTATCAATGAAATATTACAAATTATAATTATGTCATGTCGTATAAAGAATATACATAAAATAGTGTAACAAAAAAATTAATCGAAAATAAATAATGATAAATTATTCAGAAAATAAACCAATAAAAATTCTGAATATTATGGCGAGATAATAAATAGAAAATAAGATAATAAGAATGAGAAAATTTTGATCTCCTCGAACCACTAGAATTACCGCACTGATGAAAAAATATGTAGAAATAAAACATAATTTTAATAATATAGTATTAATTTTGACGATGAAATTTTATATATAAGCTTAACAAAAAATATAAGTTACTAAAGAATGGATGAAGTAATAGGTATTTACAAAAGTTGGGGAACCTATACTACTGGAATAGTAACCTGACCATTGGAATTGTATTCTAACTATTAGGAATATTAATATGGAAATTAGAAATTTAAAATCCCCTATGTATGTATAAATAATATTTAGTTATCTTATATATAAAAATGATATGTTTATATCAGGGTATAATAATAACTGATTTTTGTGCATTCTCTCAAAAACATTTCTCATTATAATAAGTGAAACAAAATGGATGACCAAGGTCATTATATTGAGGAGGAAGTTAATTAAAAAACTATTAATAGGATTGAAGAAACCATGAAAACATGTGAAAACAAATGATAAATGTTGGGGGGTTTGTTTTAGTGATTTTTAGACAATAAAACAAACTAACGTGAAGGAACAATCAGTGGCATAATTTCTTTAATAATAGAAATATTTGAAGATTTAGTCAATCTAATATACACCATTAAACATTAATTTATCATTATAATATATTATTATAATTAATTAAATTGTTATACCCTATCCTTCTTAACCACTAAACCATATGGAAATTAATAGGACTATAAATATTGAAAAAAAGAGCCCTATGTCAATTTTGGGACATCAGATCATGACACCATACATTCATTATGATCTAAAACATAACATATTTTCAATGTAAAATTAAGCTATAATATCCTCCCCATAGTTGAGAATTAAGTTTGTTCAGAGATGATACTTGAACAATATAATTGTATCCCATGTTTATTGGATTTTTTGATATAAGATTCACTCACATGATTCATAATAGTCCGACCTTAGAGTCAAGTGCAAGTCGATCGTGTTCTTTAGAAATTAAGATAGTATTAATTAATCAAAATTTATGAATTAAATTATTTTTATGTAATCAATGTAAATAAATAAAGGGAGTTTTTATTAGATCAATTACAAATGAAATCAATTTTCCATGGGTGGTTTTGTCATCATAGTGACATTTTTCGTAATTAATTAACTGAATGGGAAACACCCAATCTCATCTCCACTATTACATTCCAGCATAAGGAAGAAAAATTGAAAGATAAAAACAGAATAAAATGGAAGAATTATTGAAGAAAAATACAAGTTATAATCCTAAAAAAAATAAACACAATGTAGAGGTGGGACAGGGGAGCCTTCTTGGAAGATAGATTTTCATAAAGACTTACTTATTACAAGAGGTGTGAGATGTTTCCTAGAGATAACCTTTTGGAAAAACTGTAAAAAATCCTAAAAACCTTAAAAAAATTTAAAATATCTTTTAAATTGTGTTTGTGAGGGCTAGGGTTTAAAATTCAAAAAATGGTACCTCTGTCCTTTGGCCTAAAAAAATTACTTCATATGTATCCGACTTTTCGACCACCTTCCCTTGCATACCAAGTGTCTCACCATTAGAATGAAATATTCATACATGAGTACTTTAACTCTTCCAAATACTTCAGCTGAATAAAATCAGTAATGAAGATGTTATGGCTGGTTTACTAAGGTGGGGCCCATCCTGAATAATTCTACCCTACCCTTCATTAATTCCCATTTTTAGCCCTCAAAATGTGAGATACATATATCATAACCTTAATAAAAAATGAACAACATTTAGTGATTAATATTAATTTAAAATTTCACATTAATGTTTGGCACATAGAAATATTCAGAACAAAAATACTAAGGTGATTTTAAAATGGTTAAAACATAATTATCATGAAATTTAAAAATTCAATCCCAAAACATGTTTTCCCTTAAATAATCCTAGTAAGATTAATGTGGGGAAATTATATCAATTAATTTCAACATAATATTCATCAAAAAAATTTCTTATAAACTCTTGCACACTTTCAATTTTACACTCATAGAAAAAAAAACATAAAGTCATGTTATCCTGAAAATGATACTTGTTAAAATTTCTCATTCTATGATGGAAATATGAGCATAGAAAGATTCAACAAAAATATATAAATATAAAAAATCTAGATGTAAATGTCTCAAAATATATTCAAATTATTTCAATGACACTAATCAGGTGAAAACATCTTATGAGTCAAATGTTACACAAATTGCCCATGTGTGTGTGTTCCAATCATTTCAAGCTTGTATCTCCTCCATTTATCTAGTATATTCAGGTCAAGAAAAGTGTTTCTTCTAACATTATTATATTCCACAAAAACATTTTTATCATCCTTTAAAATCAAATTCCAAAACCCACTCATTTAATTATTCTACGATGTAAAATCTTGACCCCTTATCCTAAAAATCCCCACATGTTGTACATTTTTTCATTACACTCTTTATGATTATTTTCATTTTTTTATTTTTTTTTTATTTATTTTTTTAATTTATTTAGGGAATACAATAGTTTGAAATTTGGTAAACATGGATTGAACAATCTGGTACAATAATTTAAATGATCAAAAGAGAAACGAACATGTGGAAAGACCATGTTATATACTGAAAATTATTACGTACCTTAATTATACATTAAATTGGGTAAGATAAATTCACATCTAATAATTTTTTTTAATTTTAATGGAGAGATTAATTGACGCAATTTTTCCACAAATATACCATAATGAAATATGTCAAAAATTTCAAAGGAATCACAAAGAAACAATCAAACTTATCATTGATCAACATCCATTTTCATGGAAATTGAAACCAAAGGTGAAAAATTTCCTATACTTAACATGCTTCCCATGAGGTTTGAAAAAAAGAAAAATGAAATCTGAATCAGATAAATGGATGTAATGGGAAAGTGAAATGATTTGGTTTTTGTTTTTTGTTTTTTTATTTTTTTCTTTGATTTAATTTTTTAAGAATCATTTTAAATGAAAAACACTAAAAAAGAAAAATACTACAGAATCTACCTAAAATTCCATTCACTCACCCACACATAAAATGTTACACTATCTTCAATGTGAATCTATGAATTAATAATATTACCATGAAATATTGAGTAATTTTTTTGACAACCTAATGTTTTCAAGTGATGATGGGATCTTGTAGTGTGATGATATTAACTATATGTGTTGGGAATCCCTCAAAGTATTACTTAAAATACTACCCATTGACTATAATGATACTTTTTTCTTGTTTAGTGATATACACTATTCTATAAGAAAAAACATGAGATAAAACCTAAGGGCCCAACCATCTAGAATTAAACATACCAGGAATCAACTTCAATCACAATCTATAGTGTAACACTATTTATCCTACAAGGAAATCCCTTTTTGGGATCATTTTATCATGATATTATTTCGATATTTCGTTATAGAGTATTGGGTTCTCATATGTTGTCAAGAGAATCTCATAATTCTCTTTAACATACCACTTCCTTTGATCTCAACCTAGTGTAAAATCCATGTTTCATTTATTTAAAGCCCAATATTCCTGATGCTAAACCTCTATGGGGAGATGATAGGATTTCTAGAAAACAATAAAAAATGGGGAAATACCGATATGTGTCTTGAACGATATCCTATAATCCCAGATCACATCATCCAAGCACTTTCTCCAATCCTCTCTATTCAGTTGTACGATTTTCTCTAAAAAAATTCCAATTTGAAACCCCAGCGTGACGATATTTCTAGGTTTGGTATGCTGTTGAATTTTTATATATCACCTCATACTTCTAAAGGGTGGAATCCAAATTCCAATTGCAAAATGTGTCCCTTTGTCACTAATGATGTCCTTCGGTACTCTAAACCTGCAAAATATCCATGCCTTAAAAAATTGACTACAACAAGAGAATCATCAGTCCTAGTGGCCTTGGCCTCCACCCATTTTCTACAATAATCAACTGAAACCAAAATATATAAAAACCAAAATGAACTAGTAAATGGACCCATAAAATAAATTCCTTATACCTCAAAAATATCATAGAATAATATAGGATTTTGAGGCATCTCATGACTCTTAGAAATATTTCTTGTATTTTTTAAACCTGAGAACAACTTAAAAATAACATGAGAATAATGTAATAGTCTAGGAAAATATAATCCTTAGTCTAAGACTTTCCTATCTTTTCGTTGGGTTCCAATGTTTCCTCCACTTGAAGGTGAAGGAAAAAAATGCAGAACAACCACAAAATCACGATCAAGAAAACACCTCAAAATAACTTGATCACTACACATGTACCAGAGGTAGGGACCAACCCATTCATAAAATATATAATCACTTTTTTTATTCTTGAGGTTTTTTTAAACATGTAGAAATTTTAGTGGCAACAATTTAGTTAATTATTTAGCTTACCAAGGATATGTACCTGAGAGTGCATAATGATTTTCATCCGGAAATGTGTCCTATAGTGGTATATGTTTAATTGTGTTATCCTCTAGTGTGTGAGTAATATGACACATGTGGACAATTAAAAATTCCCGAAACCATTTTTTCCTTTATATATAAATTGAATTCTTCATGAATAATCATCCATTAGTTAAGTCTGGGTTTTAAATATGACTTTTTTAAGAGGTACCTCAGAGCGAAATGGTAAAAAACAAATACTTTGGAGACTAATAAATATGATCAGAACTTATCTAAAGAAAATATGACAGTAATAAAATCCTTTTCCATGGGTTTTTAGTTTAATTGGGTAGAATCAAATGTTCTCAAATCATACGAAATCACAAGTGAATGTCCCTAAACCTTCTTTGATAACACAACTCCAGCTGTGACATTTGAAGCATCACACATTATCTCAAATGGAATGTACCACCATGGGGAATGAATGATTGGTGGAGGGTTCATATTCTTATTTATCTCATCAAATTGAACCCTAAAATAACCATCAATCAAAAAATCAGAATCAATTTGAACTAATCACGACAAATGAAGTGCAATGTTTTTAAAATCGTTGATGAATAACCAATAAGAAATTGTACACCATAGGAATGATCTAACATCAACCAAAAATGAAGTATAGGTTAAAGATGAAATAATATCTACCATATATCCATCAGCCTCTATTCAATGTTTTGAAACTATGTTACCTAAGACAATTCTATGATCATCCATGAAATGGACATTTTCAATGTTTGAGACCTGATTTTTCTCAATAAAACAATCCAACACCTTTCCCAAACTAAAGAAACATTCATAATATAATAATCCATTTATTTTAAAATCATCCATAAGTTCCTCCTTGTTGTTCCCAAGAATATCCAAAAAAATACCCACCAGGCATCTCTGAAATGCACCTGGGGCTTTGCGATGTCCAAATAGAATCCTCTGGTAGGAAAATGTATTGAACGGACAAGTGAGTTTATTCCTCTCTTGATCCTTCGGAGCAATCGAAACCTCAAAATACCAAGAACATCCATCCAAAAAACAATAGTGTTCCCTCTCAGAATGTATCAATAATTTGACCCACAAATTGGAGGGGGAAATGGTCCTTGCATGTGGTTGGATTTAGTCTCCTATAATCAATAGAGAAAAGGCTAATGTTTATCACCCTCTTTTTAACTAACTACTCTGTCTCATATCTAACAAAAATAACACCACTTTTCTTAGGCACAACCTGGATAGGGATAATCCATTGTGAATTTAAAATTAGATAAATGATATTTCCCTTAAGAAAATTTTCATCTTCCCTTTTCACGTCTAGAAGAGATGGATTAAGTCTCCTTTGTGACTAATTTATCCATTTATCCCCATCCTACAAAATAATCCTATTTAAGTAAATAGATATGATAATACAAGATATTCCTTACAAGGTCCACCCAATTTCCCTAATGTTCTCCCTGGAAATATTCAAAAAGAAATTCCTCATGTTCAAAATGGATATTTTTCGCAATTATAAAAGGTAATATCTCACCAATCAAAAAGTATGTGTATTTGAGATCTGGTGGGGGTAGATTAGTTCCAATGAATGGGTGTTGTGTGGATGGATACATCAAGGGAACTAAAATATTTTCACAATGAACATTAATATAAGAATATACATCCTCAAAACCAGATAATAATACATCAAATCCATGAGAATACTCAATTAAGACTCCCACTGGATAAATTGTATCTCTATTCACCAACTGCACCACTATTCATGTCGGCTTCAACTCACCAAACTATAAATAAGAGAATACAGAGTAAGGCACCACATTTTTGAAATCTCCCAAATCACATAATGCATCAAAAAGTGTAACTACCCTATTATACATAGTATCATCATTTTCCATGGAAACTTTAACTATGTTTTCATTACTTGATTTTGTGTAATGAGTGCTAAAATAGTCCTTATAAGATTGATCCTCTCATTTCCCATGAGCCATCTTAGATTAAAGAAATGTTATTTTAATAATTTGGCATACCTTTGTATTTTATTAATGGCCTCTAGAAGGGGGATGTTTATCTCAAAGCACTTTATTTTATCCAAATTTTATTTTATAATTTCCTCTTGAGCCATATTTTTCATTTGTAAAACTCTATAGAGAAATTGAAGGTATCTAGGAGGAATATCATCAATTTTCATCTTACCTTTGGCTTTCTATATTGGTTGCTCAAGGAACAGTGATGATGGGGGAATCTCCTCGATTTGGGTGAATCCTAGTGGACTACTAGAAAAAATTATCTCACTTGTTTAATTCCCACTCCTAATATGATGGAAGTAACATTCCCCTTTAGATTAGAATCTGGTTAAGAGGGATGTTTTCTAGAGTTTCTATTCACCATTTCAGAGAAGGCGTTGGCAATAAAGATTATTTTCATCTTTAGTTCCCTCAACTATGTGCCTGACTCTTAAGATTATTTACTTATTTAAGAAAAAATTGTGTCAAAATATAATTATTTTTAGAACCTATCTTGGGTTGGGAATTCCCTTTTGTTTACTTTTTTTATTGGTCATTAAATCTCTTTTGTGGTTGTTGAAAATCTTACTGGTAAGGTGGATGATGCTGAAAGTTTTGTTCAAAGGATCCCTTTATTTTTTTTCAAAACCATAAAAAAATCTTAGGGATACTTCTATCGTTGATTGTATATATTTGGGATGGAATCACACTTATTTTGTGGGGGGGGGTGTTCATGGTGTTGTTGAAATGGTCTTCCTAGGAACACTACTGCACAATCCTCTGACTCTTGTAGCTCTGGTCAACAATCTGTTGGATGATCTGGTGTAGTTAAAATGCCACAAATATTTACTTGAGTGAGGGGAATCCTCTTTTGGACAATGCTATATGCATCAGTGTAATGACCCAGTCTTGACATACATTAACATTATATAACTTTTTTTGGAATACATGAAACATTACAAAAATAGACGCATGAAGACCATACTAGTCTAGTTAGTTCGGAAACATGGAAACATTAACACTAGTACATAAATGAGATAAATTATCCCCCACTGGGTTCTTCATGACTAGCACACTTCTTAGAAACATCTAATATAATATATATCTTCATAACCTAGGGAAGGAAACATAAAAAGTGGTTATCTCAAATTCTCAGTGAGGGTAAAAAAAGGATACATGTATGTATAATCATGATCATAAGGGTATGATAACCTGATCATGAAAAGAGAATATAATACCTAGTATATCGAAGATCATATACAAGAATCATGGAATAAAGCATGGAAGTTAATAAGACATGAATAAGAATGAAATAAACAACATAATCCATGAATTCATTACATATTAATGATACATGGAATTGTGGTAGATACATAAGAATATAATGATTTCAATAGTAGCTAAGGAATCACTTCCAAGACCATAATATTAGTATGGGTTCACTCCCCATACTATCTTGGTTGTTTTGGTTCACTCCCATGATGATATTCGTATCATGAGTTCACTCCTCATACTATATTTGTTGTCATAGTTCCCTACGATGGCCATCTTATTAGGCATAGTTCATTCCGAAGACCATATTTTTCAATATCAATGGATATAAACCATTACCCAATGCATTGGAGAGAGATATAGGTCCCACCTATAATGTCCCATCCCAGCTCACCCTAGAATAGGTTGTCGGACCGGTCACCACATGACCTCAAGCACATCTCCCTATATGCGAGAGGCTGCCGACTAGCACCGAGGGTCTAAGGATAGTTTGTGGGAAGACTATACCCTCTTATCAGAGTAAAACAATGGAAAATATCAGAAAATGGAGGAAACAATGTGAATAATGATAAAGCAAGAGAAGATATAATTTTATAAATATTGTATAAAACAAAATGGAAAACTCCAATGTTATAAAATTCATGCATGCTATGATGGTACAACTATGAATGTGATAAAAAATACATCATGATTTAGATACAAATAATGAAATAAATATATTATGACTCAATCCATGAGGGTGATCTCCTCGAGCATCCCTATCTTCTGTTCAGTCCTCTAGACCTATCTCCCTAGTATATGAAAACAACACAATCCTGCAACCAGAATGAATCTAGTCGGGTACCCCAATGCAATGGAGGCCTAAGTAGGTTGTGAGATATAAATATCAGTAGTCTAGGATCACCAGTGTCGACCCCAAATCCAAACAATCAAAAAATAATTTAAATAGTGTGAAGGCATGCATAAATAAAGTAATAAGTACAATGTAACTATATACCCAAGTACCTGCTTCAGCCCTCAGTTGGTGTCAGAACCTACATTATACATTTTTCATGCATACAAAATAGTCATCACACATTCATTTTCAATTATCAAATATTAGAGCCTCATTAAATTATATAAGCCTTGCTAATTGATATTCTTTATTTATCTGCCTAAACCCATGTGTTCCCCTGGACACTAGTATCTCAATATGTGCCACAACCTTGCCCAGATCAGAACCATTGTCCATATTCAATCACAAATCATTAAATCACACCATATTTTATTAACCATTTAATTCAGTTAATGTATGACCAATTGGACCCATAGTCTAATGTCAATTAATGGGTGCAGAACGTCATTTCTATCCCCATCATAAGAATTTGGTGCATCCAACCTTGTCTCACAACCCATGGGTATTTGGAGTATCAGTTCATATCCCATAAAAGAATATTTGTATGAAACCTAGGTGTATAACGCCATGTATTGCGCCCCATGATTATTTGGAGCATCAGTCCATATCTCAAAACTCGTTTATCAATCCTACATATATATTTATCATTGGTGTAGAACTCCATGTATACAACCATAATACCTTCCATTAATTAATACATAAATTAATTAATTAAATCCATTAATTAATTAAAAAACTAATTAACAATATAAAACTATAGTCAAATAATTCTACAATTAATTGACCATTAAACATATCAATAGTTAATAATTAATTAAAAATTAAATATTCTTAACCACAAGCAAGTCAACTAGATAATTATGTCAACATTTAATTATCTTAATTCCTTAACGAAAAACATCATAATTAATTTACAAATTAATTATCCTTATTCCCTTACTAATCTAATCAATTAGTTAAATATTTCAAAAGCATTAGTTAATGAAACAATTAAATATCAACATATTATGATTAATTAATCCCTCAACTAATTAATCTACAAAAAAATTCATCCCGTAAATAATATTCCATAAAATTAATTATCTAAATCTAAAACTCAAATATCCATAATTAATTTCCACAATTAATTATTTAAATCAATTACTATAAAAAGAAATAATAAATTCACCATTAATTGTGTCAATTTAGAAAAAATAACTTATCACATTAATTAGTTTTAAAAAAAGTTAATTTATCACATCATTTCCATTTAATTAATTCATAACTAATTAACATGTTTCAACAAGGTCAACATCCCTTAATTAATTGAAAAATTAATTAACACTATTCAAGAGCCTCATCATCCCATGATTAATTCAAAAATCCAATATTCATTCCATGGAATAAACTTATCATATATAAGTACTAATAGAATGATATATTGAAAACTCAAACCACAAGAAAACATGATATAACACTATAACTACTTTTTGGTTTGAAGGTAGCACACTTTTATTGAGGGGTTTTAATACAAATACTTAATATTACTTATCACACAAATCAGTTTTGACATTTATAATTTTAAATCATTGAACATGTTGAATTAACATTAAGAGGCATTCAATATAAATACTCCACTGCATGGATTTAATTTATAATAAAAGGGAAGTATTAAATTTATTAATGCATTTATAAAATTGAGGACATGGAAAGGGACCCTACCTCAAGGTGGAAGCAATTCAATAATCAGTAGCTTGACATATGGCATCAACAATCTATAGCTGGTCTACAGTCGTACATGCACACACCATCACACACACACACACACACATGTGTGTGCCTAGTCTCTGAAACAATGTCGACGAATCGAATCAGCCCAAAATGCCTCGCCTTTGGAGGCAGTTATAGGAATACAGAACAAAGGATCAAGAGAACCCTATTTCACAACCTTTATGAGGTGAACAAGACTCGTGAAGACCCCGGAATGATCCAAGCGCTTGAAGAAGAGCCGGCAAGGGGCTGTAACGTTGCTCATACGGGGGGTGGGGGGTGGGGGCCTGGTGCGTGTCACTGCTTCTGTAGTGTTCCCTCTCCTTTATTCTTTTTCAATCAACTAGTTAACACACTAATAAACAAATTTATATAATAGAACAATAATAACATTTATTAGTCTCATTTGATATAATGTTTTTTCATTAATTAACTTTGAAATAAATGTTTCATAATTAATTCTAAAATCACCCATTAATCATCCAATTAAATTATTATAAAATTTAGTTAAATAAATAAATAAAAAAATAATAATAACAACCCAATTATTATTATTATTTAAATTAAATAAAAACACATTTTAAAAACTCGGTAATCTTGTAGCTAACCTTCACAGTTTGACTAAACATACACAAACCGATTACACCCGACTCCACATTTACATGTATTTTAATATTACCCTTCATTGATAACCACAGACTTTTAATTAACACATTATTTAATTAAATTCATTCACAAAATTTAATTAAATAAATTCTCCACATCGTGTTATTTAATTAAATTCCCTCAAAATAATTTAATTAAATTAAAAACTCCAACTCATCATTATTTAATTAATTCTCTCAACAGGAATTAAATAAATAAAAAATATTCTTCATATTGATAAATTAAATTCTTATTGACCTTGAATTTAATTAAATGAAACCCTCAACAACTCATTTAATTAAATTTATTTCAACCTCAAACTAAAAAAATGAAACTGAAATAATAATAACCATCATCATTATTACCATCTAATAAAACAATTCTTTTATAAACCCCCAAAAAATCCCCACTACACATCATTTCATTAAATTCTATTTAACTCAATTTAATTAAATGAAACCACTATTTTGCGACAATTAATTAAATCCCCCCTTTCCTTGGATTTAATTAAAATAAACCTCGAAATCCATTATTGTTATTCTTCATAATAATAATAACAACCATAATAAGTAATTATTATTATACTCATAAAACCATAATAATAATATTTGAATTATTATTATTAAATAAAACCCAACACCAATATTAATTAAAAACAATTTTTTATTAATTATGAAACTCCTTATTTAATTAACTGCATCTTCATTAAATCTCAAACTCCTCATTTAATTTAACATAAAAATTACTCTTAATTTAATTAAACATTTATTTGAGATACCCAAAATTCAAATTAATTTCACAGAAATGTTATTCCCCATTAATCTTGAAATTAAAATCTTTTAACATAAATGTTACACTCCATTAATCATGAAACTAAAATATTTTAACATACAAATAATTTATTAAACCATAATAGTAATAACATAATTATTATTAACACATTATTATATTTACACACAAATATAACTTTTAAAAATAATAAATTAAAATAAATAAAATATTAAACTGGGTAAGCTGCACGGGTTAGACTGCAACCTTGCGCAACCCATGTAGATCCATTAAAGTGGACTTTTCTGAATCTGGTGCTCCTGAGACTTATCGGGAGGCCCGTGAAAATTATTAGGTATTCACCTAGGTCCAAAAACAACACCTTTAAGTGTTCTAACACACATAATTATGTTCTGGAGCTCTGTTTAAAAATTGGCTCATCGATAAACTGAAAAAGTTAAAAAACCATCGTATTTTAACCGAATTTAAAAACACACGACTTTATATTATACCCAACTTTAAAACATCTCATCCCCGAGATGTCATCAAAAAATACTAAAATATATTCTGAACCACCAAGTTTGGGATGTTGTTTTTGAACTAATACACTACGTTTACTAATTCCCAACGCACTACTAACCAAAAATTATGTCTAGCTGCTTAATTATTTAAAACTCGATCCAAATCTCTCTGAAATGGAGATTACATCAGAGGCCATTACAAGGACCTCATTGAAGAAAAATTCTGAATATCAATCAAACAATAGAAACTTATTGCAAATGATTTTAAAGAAAGACATTACGGTCCCAAAACCCACACTTACCCTTTAACTGGTGACGTGCCTTTTAAAATTATCACATCACCAACCACATGTTCACTGAAGTACTTACCCGAACTCTGGTGACATTTCTAAGTCATGAAATCGCAAGGCTAATTAAAAAAATAACACACCCCAACATGAATAAAGGCATATCCCATAGAAACCACGCATCCCATGTACAACCCAGATAACAACCACTCATCAAGCCTGACAATATTTAATACTTTAGTGCGGGATAAGACCGATGCAATCCTAGTGTATTCATGATGAGGTCATGATATGGTACATGATCGTCGTATTCAGAAGATCTAAATAATAGAAAATCAATGTCACTAAAATGATCATTTTAACTACTACTGGGTTACTTTGTTCAAAACTTTCGATGTCACCTACCGACATGTTTACCGAAATCGATGCAACACTAACCACCTTTGGATTTTCCATGACATAAAAACAAATTTTTAGCTGCTTACTAGTATGTTATTTCTGAAACACCCTAAACAGATGTGCGACGTTCCTCGAACCACGATCACTATGTCAAACATTCTCGCATGAATGTCAAAATTTAAACCAACCGGAAAATCAAAACACCCGAGTCCCACATGCTTATCTTTTACGAAACAAAAACGTAGACCATCTCTCTCTGTCTTGCATAATCGATATCACAAGGTACATAAGAACCTTTTTCATTTTACCTATATTAATTAATTCATTTCGACCTTTCAACATTTGAATGAATTTCAACATCATCATCATATTTATTTAATTTTCCTAAATTCCAAAAGCTTACAAAAAAATAAAGGAAAACCAAAAAGGAATAGAAAAAAAGTTTAAGGGGGGATGAATTAATAGATGTCGAGATCATCACCTCTCAAAAGATTGATGCCCTCTGGAGGTAAGTCATACATATTGGAAAAATAGGTAATCTGAGTACGCTGATCCGCCATAGAAGTGAGAAAGTCCACCACTTTATTACCCTCCCTCAAGGTATGAATAACACTCATCTGATTATTAATTATGCCCCTGCACCATCAAATGATGTTTGAAATAGACCAGGGAGTAGAGTCTCAACCAAGAAAAAACTAATATAGCATCATGGAGTCCGTTTCAATCGTTGTGAGGTTGATATTCGCATGATCGCAAAGAAGAACACCCATGTTCAGAGATCTGGCTTCGGCCTAAAGTGAATCTCCACTACCATATAAGAAAGAGAAAGCCAAAATAACAAAACCCTGAGAGTCCCTGGCCACCCCATCTCCCCTCATGACACTTGAGGAAAATGAGCCATCCATATTCAACTAAAGGTCTGTGCTATAGGTGTACCACCTAACACAATGTCCTTGGTAAATATTAGATCTCAACTAAGCATAGGAAATGCAAGCAGTGAGAGAGTTGAGGGTAGGCGCTGCCATCCAATGTTTGAAGAGCCACACTAGGTCCGCTAGGAGGTTATTGGTTCTGGAGACAATCATCCTCCCGGAGCATGAAATACCTCCAAATCAGGCTTTGTTCTGAGCATTCCAGATACACCAGCATTCGGCGGAGAGGAAAACTACCCTTGATTTCGATTCCAGACCAGCGAATCTAGAACCATGAAATAATTTCTTGAGGAATGCCGACTCCCACAACTCAGGAGAATAATAGCCAGTGAAATCCAGAAAAGCTGACCACAGCTCAGGTGCCTAGCACCCTTCAAAGAAGAGATGGTTCAAACTCTCCTTCTGGTGATCAACATAGCATGCAGACCTGGAATCCAAATGAATGCATGTGCTCTTAATGAGATCATCACTCTAAAATTTCTTATTACGAATCATCCACACAAGAAAATTCTGCTTTGTAGGGAGTTCCTTGCACCACACCAGCTTTCTCCAGTTGTCCATCTACCAACTGAAAGTTTAATCCTATAAAAATCCTTCACAGAGAAGATTCCCGATGATGATCCAGTAAAAACACATTTTTCAGGCTCACTATTGAGATCAATACACTCAAAAATTGGTCATTTATGCTTATCCAGAATATTGTTAATAAAACCCTCTTGTCTGCTTGCTGGATTGAAGGAAATATCTGTGACATGAAATCCAGGGAATCTGAGATAGCAGCATGTCCAATTATGATTACAGAAAGAGATCTCACCTTTTCCCACAATCCACTGAGAATGATTCTCAAGGGAAGGAAAGTGAGGGTTGATGGTAGACCATAGGGATGAAGCACTGCATTTAGCTAGATCTGAATCAGAATCAATTTTTTTGGCCATAAATATTCCCCATAAAGTATTCTCTTCAAGAACCTCCCACTCCAGCTTTGCCTACATACAATGAATAGTATTCGAGAGATTTTTGACATTAATACCACCCTCCTCAATCAGTCGATCCATTCTCGCATAGGACGCCCAGTGATGCTTACCTTCCATATTCGTATCCCATATAAACGAGGCCAAGATATTGTAAATCTGAGAGACCAACCCTTTTGGAACCCATGTAGCTGAGAGAGCACGCACTATGATAGAGGAGAGAACACTATTAACCACGATAATTCTACCTCCAGGATAGAGAAAATGATTCCTCCAATTCTGGATCCTTCCTATAATTCTTCCCACAATTTTATCAAAATTGCAGATATGTGGTCTATTGGGAGAAATGGAAGCTCCCAAATAACCGATTGGAAAAGTTCTTTTCATATCAAGGTTATTGGAAAAGGAGAAAGAACACCAATCCGGACATCTATTTGAGATGTAAAAGTTACTTTTAATCTGGTTAATAACCTGGCCGCTCAATTAGGAATAAACATCAAGGAATCTGTAGATATATCGAATAGAACTTGTGCTATAATTCACGAAAATTAAGGTATCATCAGTAAACATATGGTGAGAAATGGGAATCACATTCCCCTGTCGGATACTCCTATTGATAAGACAACTGAGAACATCCTGGAACAAGAGGAAAATGGTTGGGGATAGCGGATCTCCTTGTCTAAGCACATGGGTTGCCTTGAAAAAACCACAATTATGGCCCATGAAAGAAATAGAGAGCCAAGAAGAATTGTAGCACCTAAACAAAAGATCAGAGGCCCAGGAAGAAAACCCCATTTTTCTAAAGACTTTAATAATAAAGTTCCATTCCACACAACCATAGCTCTTTTCCAGATCTATTTTGATGGCCATGTTGGAACCTGTAACCTTCTGACTGATATCACTGATCATCTCTTGTGCAGGATATATTTACCCTTGGATAGTACTTCCTTTAATAAAACCACGTTCTCATCTGAAATCCAGCTGAGAAGGTATGAAGACATTCTTCTATTAAGCACACTAGCAATCACCTTGTAAGGAAAGTTACACATATTGATTGGTAGTAATGATAAAGAGAGGACGAGTCTTTAATTTTTGGAATTAAAACCAGAGTGGTCACACTAGAAACCCGAGGAAGACCACGCCCTGAAAAAATCATGAATCTATCCAACGAAGTCACTCTTGATGACGTTTCAAGAGGCCACATATAAAGCCCCCAAGAAACCATCAAGGCCTGGGGCACTCTCCAGGTTGAGGCATCACATCACCCCAAAAATCTCATGCTCTTCAGGTAAGGCTCCAAAAAAATCATTTTCAGAGGCTGAAACCCTATGAGGGACTGCCTCAAGGAGATCCTCAATGCCACTCGGGTAGCCGCCTAGCATATTGGGATTGGTACCTGCAAGAATGGATTTAAAGTAGGATTCGGCACAACCTCCAATCAACTCCTTATCATCTGAATAGGACATGTCATCCATTATAATGTTGGGTCTGACAAAAAATATTCTTTCTTTAATGCAAGAATGAAAAAATGTAGAATTCTGTTCGCCTTCACACAACCACTTAATCCGAACCTCTTCATGCAGCAGGCGCTCCTGCCTCAATAGCATGTCAGTCAGTTCGTTCCTCTTTTGGTGGAGAGCACAGAACGTTGAGTCATTCCATTCAATATCAAGGCTAACTTCGAACCGATTAATATCCTTCTTCACCACTTCAACGTCCTAATAGGAGGGAGAGTGACCCTTTATCCATGTAAGCATATCACCCTTCAGCCTGCACAATTTTTGATGCAATCTATTCCAAGCAGTCCTGTGGGAGGGTTTGTTCCAAGAGATCCTGACTACATCCTGATACCCACCAAAGCAACCCACAACTAGGATAAAGAGATTCACCCTCCTCTTTTTTTATTATAAGACATCACTACATAAAGCAGGGAATGATTGGAAAGGATCCTCATAAGATGATTCACCTTCACATTAGGGAAAGTAGAAATTTCTTGACAGTTGTCATGGCATTTGTCAAGCCGCACCAGGTACAAAGGGATCCCTTATGATTATTACACCAAGTAAATGGGTTTCCAGAGTACCCCAAATACATCAGCCCCGAGTGTGCCATGAACCCAAAAAAAGTCCTTACGAGCCTTCCAAGGAAAGTCTCTACTCCCTTTTTTCTCCTTTGGGTCCGCAACAATATTAAAATCCCCACCTTCAAGCCACATAATCTACTCCGGGTCGAATGAACTAAGGGCGTTTCATAAGACTCCCCTTGTTAGAACATCACAGATTCCATAGACAACCATTATTAAAAAACACTAAGCACCCTTAGTGATTTTTGTGGTGACATGCTGGTCAGAAGACTCAATCAATTCCACTGAGAGGTCACTTTTCTTAAAAAACCATATGTGATCATTTTGAGGGCATGCATGCATAAAGCTTCCCATTTATATTATGTGTGAAAATTCTGCTATTTTGGAGGAACATTGTTTTGGCTCCAGTACTGAAACTAAAGATGAATCAGTGTTTTGAAGCTCATTGGCAATGTAATCCGTTTTTACCCAAGCACCCTGACCTCGCTCATTCCAAATAATGAATGAAGTCATTGACACAATGTTTGTCAGGATTTGGCCCCAGACGATATGCCACTTTTATCATGGAGTGTCATTCTATACAACATGCTCTTGAACTGTGAACGGGTACATCTGCCCTTGGACAGTACACTAGAGGAAGAGGAGGCTGGGGAGCCCGAATCCTGAATACCCGAAAAGACCCTCTTCATGCCTCTTGAGGGAGATGAAGGGGAAGGACAGAATACCTCAGACTTGGACAGAGATCTTGTACAATTGTAACTAGGTGGGGATGGACAAAGAGTCCTCTTTTGGGGAGGAACCACCTGCATCTCCTCAGATGGGCCTGAAACAGCTAACGGTAAGGATAGGTTGAATTCTCCAGATGTGGATACCTCAAGAAAAAATTCAGCAGAAACACTTCCAGGGGGTCAACAACCGTAGGAAATAAGAGGGGGTCTTCATAGGGAGGGGACTTCGATCCAGAAATCCCTAGATAGGAAGAGGAGAACACTGAGGGACCGTTAGGCAAAAAATTCCCTTTATGTTGCCGAAAGAGACTCTCTGGAGAACATGAGACGACTGGAGGGGCAGGTCCAGCCAACACCTTGAAGGGAACCAGGGCTAGGCTGAGGTCCTCTACACTGGAAAGGTCGTTGGTGAAAGGAACATCTGGGTTTCAAGTCCTTAGAACTCCCTTTGAATGTTGGGTCCTGGGTTTCAAGGTACGACCTCCCTTCTTTCCTGGGTAATACTTCTTGTAGACTGGAAAAGAGTGCCCCTGGAGGTGACAAAAGGAATGGAACCTGGGAACCACTGGATACACAAGTGGTTGACTCTATTCCAGCGCATCCTCCACACACAAAAGAATGTGGTCCAGAAGAGGAAGCAAAAAACCCATCTCCACACAAATTCTGGAAACTGAAGCTTCTTCCAAGTTCCAAGTCTAATCGTCCACACAAAGGTAGTGTCGTAGTGTATTACCAATTGCTCGAAAAAAATAACCATTCATTAATGGAAGGGGGGGAACTGGTAGGTTGACCCATACTACTGCACTGGGGGAATCCCATCCCCGATGAACCTCCAACACCCACCTGAAGAGATTAAAATGCCAACGCCCCATGGATTGAGAGGATTTCCACTAGGCTAGAATAAATTCCTCCTCAGAGCCCAGAACCATGAAAAAGGACTTGTGGTTCAAGACAGAGACATGCACTAGAACTAGAAAACCCCACAAGTCAACGAAGCTTCGAAACAGCTGAGTTGGAAGCCGATCAGCACCAAACTGGGACACAAGAGACCACTTGAGGCATTTCAAAGCTTCAGAAAAAGCACCGAAGAGAAAGATCACCAATAGAACAGATCTACCCCTCACCCCAGCCAGAAGATCTAAGGGCACCTCTGGGAAGCATGGAGTAAGAGATCCCAGAGAAGACCCCTAATGCGCATCCTTGAAGGAGACTCCCAAACGAAGCCCAAAATCACCAGGCCTATCTGCACCACAGACCAATGAATCCTGCACACCTTCGGGCAAAAGACCAGGGTGAAAAGCCACCAGAGAAATGAGCGCCACCTAAGAGACACCTTCTTAGTAGAAGAAACGGGCAGAAAATTTTGAAAAAGTGGTTGTGCGTGAGGTGAGTATGAATGGCCACACAAAGCCATCCCCATGATGAATGAATTTTAACACGAATGAACTTTTTCATAACAAGTCAATTGGTTTTTCAATAAATTACTTACATGAAAAATAGACGTGATATAACAAAAATCATATTTAAAAATGTAAAATTTAGTGTTATCCAAATATAAACAAGATATTTAGCATGTAATTATTTTTACTAAAAAGGAGACCTCCAAAGGTCCCATTTATTCAATTAAGGTTTTTCAAAAAGAACCCCCACAACATTTCATTACAATCAAAACTCAACAGTTTTACATTCAAAACCATTTTCAAACATACTATGATTATATGGTTTAGTCCCATGTATGTCCATATACCATTCGATAAGGTGCCCCTACACCTTACCATTGACATTTGAATCCCATTTATGATATTAAATTTTTATTTAACATTTAAACTTTATCATCCCTTTTTAATTGTTTTAATACACATTTTACCATTTTTCGTAGTTATAAGGTGCCCATACACCTTACAACTGAAAACCAATTCCATTGTAATTACAAGAAAATAAATTTATCCAATGAAACCAATCATGAATCATTATGATAACATGTCACTACAAGTATTTAACATTTATGAACAAGAAGAAATCACTAAAACATGCTATATCATAGAATCATGGAACATAAATATTGCATATTATCACTCAAGCATGTTAATTATATCACCAAAACATGATATCTAAAAAGTTATGCCAAATAAGTACAAGATGTGACATATATTCAAGGCATAAAATCCATATTATCAAGCATCCTACTAATGAAACAACATGACATGACATTTAAGAATGCCATACTAATCTATAAGTACCTAATATGATGTATGCAATGAAAATTTCTTACCATGACAGGCCAATGTAATTTTTTTTTCGAAATTCCAATAATCATTAAGAAGAAAAAAATACACCAGTCCCTCAAGGTGAAATAATACCAAATGTAACCTCAAATTCTAAAAACATCAATTTCCATCCCCGACCACTTGGTCATTTCCCGTACATGGGGTGATCAGTCCCAAGCACAACTATTAACCCAAGTGCTGAAACATTCTTAATCTTCTATATAATATCCCCAAAATAGCATGAAAAAAGAAAATATGCCTTTGATACCACTTTGTAATGTCCCAACCCAGCTCAACCCTGAACATGTTTCCAGACCGGTCGCCACATGACCTCAGGCACATCTCCCCATACGCCAGAGGCTGTTGACTAACCGCGAGAGTTTATGGATAGTCATTGGGGAGACTATACAGTTTTATCATATTAAAAACAGTGGAAAATATAAGAAAATGGCCGAAATAACGTGAATACTAATATATTAGAAGAAGTCATAATTTCATAAGTCTTGTATAAAACAAAATTACCAACACCAATGTTATACAATTCATGGATTTTATGATGGTAAAAATATGAAAGCGATAAACAATAGATCATTATTTACATATAAATAAAGAAATAAATAACTTATTACTCAAGCCTCAAGGGATATATCTTCAATTATCCCATGCTTTCTCTCGGTCATCTGGTACTATCTCCCAAGTATATGCAAATAGCATAATTCTGCAACTAAATAGAATCTACTCGGGTACCCCCATGCAATGGCATCCTAAGTAGGGTGTGAGATATAAATCTCAGTAGGCTGGGATAACAAGTGTCTACCCCAAATCAAGACAATCAATAAATAATTTAAATAGTATGAAGTCATGCATAAATAATTAAAGCATTACAATCTAACAATAGACCCATGTACTGGCTTTAACTCTCAGCTGGTGTCTGAACCAGCATTATACATTTTTCATGCATACTCAACAGTCATAACACATTCATTTTCAATTATCAATTATTCAAGCATCATTTAATATTATAATATCATTAAATTATATAAGCCTCATTAATTGATATTCATTATTTAACTGCATAAACTGGGATCCCCTCGAGACTCATATATCAATACCTTCCTCGGTCGTGCTGAGATAGAAACCATTTTCTATATTTAATCAAAAATAATTACATCACACCATATTTCATTAACAATTTAATTCAGTTCATTTACAACCAATTGGACCCACAGTACAATGTCAATTAATGGGTGTACACTACGTGAAAAATAACCTATACCCACGGTTTAAAATTGTGGGTATAGTCTATACCCACGGTTTTGGGAACCGTGGGCACCGTAGGCATCGGGATAGGTTCCTAACCTATACCCACAGTTTTTCAAACTTTGTATATTGTTTTTCCAACGTGTCAAAGCCTCATCCACTCTGTAAAAGTCAAATACCCATGGTTTTAAAAACATTGGAAAAAATAGTGAAAAAACGGAACCTGCGGGTATTGAACTCGCGACGTCCCGCGACTTGCACCTACATTTCAACACATCTCACCACTTCAGCTATGCTGTTTATATTAATATATATATATATCTACATTTTTAAATATATATTAATCTCTAACTATATTTCAAAAAAAACAAAGAAGGTTTTGACCTGTGTCTGACTCCGCATGCTTCCAGTTCTTAACCAACCAAGCTGCATCGACTACACCTATATATATATATATATGCATTTATTATAATAAATTAATCCTTGTCTCTATATTTTAAAAAAGAGGCATGGGGGATTCAATACCTCAACCAATGGAACTATCATGAAATGCCTCACCAACCAAGCTGAAGAACAAATATGCTTCTATATTTCTTTCAACATAAATATTTTAATTCAAACTGTAGGTATAGGATAGAAAACCATGGGTATAGGTTTTCCTGCCAAATTGTTTTTCTTCATATGAATTTTTTTTCTGCCATAATGTGGGAAAGCTATCTCCATGGTTTTAAAAAACTATGGGTATATACCTTCAAAACATAACTTTAACCCCACGGTTTTTTCAAAATTGTGGGGATATGCCTTGAAATACGCACCTATACCTACGGTTTTACAAAATCGTGGGTATAAGCCTTCGAATAAAACTCTACCCCCACGGTTTTGCAAAACTGTGTGGATAGGCCTTGAAATAAACACCTATACCCACAGTTTTAATAAACCATTTTTATAGGGAACCCCTATACCCACTGTTTTTAGCAAAACCGTGGGTATAAGGCTATTTTCCAGTAGTGGTAGAACATCATTTCTATCACCCTCATGAGTATTTGGAGCATCAGTCCTTGTCTCACAATGCATGGGTATTTGTAGATTCAGTCCCTATCCCATAAAAGAATATTGACATGCAAGATAGGTGTAGAATTCTATGTCTTGAACCTTGTGAGTATCTGGAGCATCAGTCGCTATATCGCAACCCATTTAGCAATCATACATATATATTTATCATTGGTGTAGAGCGCCATGTGTAACACCGCAAAATCATCCATTAATTAATTCATAAATTTATTAATCAAATCTGTTAATTAATTCAACAACTAATTGACAACATAAAACTCCAGTCAAATAATTCAAGAATTAATTAACCATTCAACATGACCATAGTTTATAATTAATTAATAATTAATTATTCTTAACCACAAGGAAGTGAACTAGATCATTAACTCAACATTTAATTATCCAAATTCCTTGTCAAAAAACATCATAATTAATTTTCCAATCAATTATTCTTATTCCCTTACTATTCCAATCGATTAGTCAAGTATACCAAAACTTTTAGTTTACGAAACAATTAACTATGTAAACAATACCATTAATTAATCATTCAAGTAATAAATCTACAAAACAAATAACATCCCATAAATAATTTAAAAAAAATTAATTATCTCGATCTAAATCTCAACTCACCATAATTAATTTCCAAAATTAATTATATAAATAAATTACTACAAAAGGGAATAGTTAATTCACCATTAATTATGTCAATTTAGCCAAAATGACTTATCTCCTTAATTACAATTTTAAAAAATGTAATTTAGCACTTAATTTCCAATTAATTATTTCAAAATTAATTAAAATGTTTCAGTAAGGTCAACATCCCTTAATTAATTCAATAATTAATTAACACTATTAAAGATCTTCATAATCCCATGATTAATTCAAAAGTTAAATATTTATTCCAAGGAATCAACCCGTCTTATATCAGTTCTAATATAAAGAGATATAGAAAACTCAAACCACAAGAAAACATGATATAACACAACCAGTACTTTTTGGTTTGAAGGCAGTATACTTTGATTGAGGGGGTTTATCAAAAAAACAAGATATTACTTATCACAAAAATCACTTATGATATTTATCATTTAAAATCATTAAAAATGATAAATTCACATTAAGTGGTTTTCAATATAAATACTTCACACCATGGATTTAGTTTCAAATAAAAGTGAATTAGACAATTTATTAATGCATTTATAAGATTGGGGATTTGGAATGGGACACTACCTCGGGGTTGAAACAATTAAATACTCAACATCTTGACATGTAGTGTCAACCAATCCACAACTGGTCTATAGTCGCACATGCACACACCTATATATTAATATATGTATGTGTGTGTGTGTGTTTGTGTGTGTGTATGTGTGTAGTCTCTGAAACAACGTCGAAGAACCGAATCAGCCTGAATCGCCTCGCCTTTAGCGGTGGTGGCCGGAATGTAGACCAATGGGTCATGAGAACCCTATCTAACAACCTTGAAGAGGCAAAAAAGACTCATGAAGATACCTAAAAGATCTGAGCACGCAAAGGTGAGCTGGCAAGGGGGGTGTATCGCGCCTCATAGAGGGGTGGGGGATTGGTCTGTGTTGCTACTCCTGCAGTGTGCCTAGTCCTTCATTCTCTCTCAATAAACCAGCTAACATCCTAATAAACAAATAGATATAATATAATAATAATAACATTTGTTATTCTTTTTTAGTATAACGTTTCTGCATTAATTAACCTTTAAATAAATGTTTCATAATTAATTCTGAAATCCCACAATAATCATCCGATTAAATTATGTTTGAATTTATTTAAATAAATAAATACAAAAATAATAATAATATCCTTATTATTATTATTATTATTAAATCTTTATTTTATTTAAATTAAATAAAACTCATTTTAAAAACTAGGTAAATGCACAGCTGACCAATGTGGTTTGACTAGATACACAGAACCCGATTACACCCAACTCCTCATTTACATGTCTTCTAATATTACACTTGGTTGATAACCAACACCTACTAAATAACATATTATATAATTAAATATATTTAAAAAAATTAATTAAATAAATTCCCCACTTTGTGTAATTTAATTAAATCATCCAAAAAAAATTCAATTAAATTTAAAACTCCAACTCATTGTTATTTAATTAATTCTCTCAACAAAAATTCATTAAATGAAACCTCTACTTCATAGAGATTAATTAAATTCCTATTTACCTTGAATTTAATTAAATGAAACCCCCAAAAAATCATTTAATTAAATTCATTTCAACCTCAAATTAAAATTATTGAAACTGACATAATAATAACCATCATTATAATTATCATCTAATCAAACACTTCTTTGATAAAACCCAAAAAAATAACCAACACACATCATTTAATTAAATTATATTTAAATAAATTTAAATAAATGAAACCACTTTTTTTCAATAATTAATTAAACCCCCTTTTCCTTAGATTTAATTAAAAACACCAAAATCCATTATTATTAATCTCAATAATAATAATAACAGCCGTAATTAATAATAATTATTATACACATAAAACCATAATAATAATAATAAAATTATTATTATTCAACCTTACATAAAATAAAACACCTCTATTAAATAAATATAATTCTTTTTAAATTCAAAAACTAATTATTTAATTAAATTCATATTCGTTAAATCTGAAACTACTAATTTAATTTCTTATAACTAATATTCTTTATTTAATTAAACGTTTCTTTGAGATACCAAAAATCCACATTAACTTCAAACAAATGTGATTCCCTATAAATCATATAATTAAAATCCTTTAACATAAATGTTACACCCCATTAATCATGAAACTAATATCTTTTAACATAAAAATAATTTATGAAACCATAATATAAATATAAATATTATTTTTATTATTAAAACATTCTTTATTTAATCAAAAATATTCCCTTTAATATTATTTAATTAAAATAAATAAAATATTAATCTGGGTAAGCTGCATGGATTGGACTGCAACCTTGCACAGTATGTGTAGATCCATTAAAGTTTACTTTTTCAGAGCTTGGTTTATAAATTTTCCCATCGATAAACCAAAAAGGTTCAAAAACCTTCATATTTTAACTGAGTTCAAAAACACGGGACCTTACACACCCGTCACATAATGAAATCATATATACATGTACCACAAGATCATAAATGATGATATCATAAACCACTAAATTAAAAATGTATTATAAACATGTAATCATATCATAACATGTGTAAGGATACAAGTTTCATAATCATTTCATCATTAACATAACCCATGAAAATAAGTGGGTTTCAAAGGCATTTAACCAGTGAATGTGAAAAGGGTTTCATAAACATCATTCCATAAAAACAAAATACATTTAGAGAAATAATATGAATGAAAAAAATTGAACAAAATTTCCATGAATGAATGAGTAAAACCAATATATATTATGTTATATGGTAAATAATTTTAAAATATGTTTTTAAAACATTTCAGGAAGAAAATATCCATTCTTCTTTGAAAAATTCTTGATATAACAATTTTTTTAACATTTTATTTCAAAATAGTTTTGAAAACATAAAAAAGAATATTTGAAAATAATAATTTTTTTAGAATACTTCTTGCATAAAAATGATCATTAAAGATCTTTTGAAAACTTTTTTGAAACCATGGGTTTTTGAATATAGTAGAATTTGGACTGAAGAGGGAGAGATGATCATATTTTACCTAAAAGCATTAACATAAGTACCAAATAGTGGAAAAAGTGGTACTAACACATGATGATATCTTTAATAAATATATGATAATGAAACTCACACTACTGGAATTAGATGTATTTGCGACAGGATCTGGTTGCAAATAGGGTTAAGCGACGGGCCCCCATCGCAAATAGAAAGTTGTAGAAAATAGCATCCCAAATATTATTTTTTGCGACTTTCCGATCGAAAAAAATAATATTTTCCATTGGAAATGTCCCCATCGCAAATTATCCTTTGATTATATACATTATATTTAAATAAACTTTTCGCAATGGGCCTGTCACAATTTCTATTTGCGACGGAGAACATTCTCATCGCAAATAATCCTCTGATTATATACAATATATATATATACACATTTTATGATGGGCCCGTTGTCCTGTTGCAAATACTATTAATAAAAAATTATATTTCAATTATTTGCGATGGGAGCCCGTCACAAATGGTCCCGTCGCAAATAATAAATATAATAAAAAGATATTTAATAAAATTTTGAAAAATGAAAGAATTATATTTATATTATTAAAATAATAAAAAAACAAGAAATATTATTATTAGTACAATATAAAAACATTATAAAATATAATACTAAAAATATATATTTAATAAAATTATGATTAATAAAAAATTATAATTATTTTTTTTGAAATAATTAAAAAATAAAAAATTTATACAATTCTCAATATTTACAAATAAAATATAAAAAACTCATAAAATATTATTTTTATTATTAAAATAAAAAAATATTAAAAAATATAGTACTAATAGTAAATAATAAAATATTAAAAATAAAAAAAATATGCAATATTTGCACCAATATGAATAACTTAAACTGTATATAGTTCATATTACAATAAATCATCAATTAAAATGTTTTTAACATAAAAAAATCACTTGGGGGGTCATCTTCTGGAGGAGGTGGAGGAGCTATAGGAGATGGTGGAGGAAACTCCATCCCTAAACTACGAGTTAGACAGTGCATGTACTCCATTGGCTCGTGATGCTGCTGCTGCCATCGACGCATCTCAACCTTGTGCTACTACTTCTGCTGCTACTGCAGACGCATCTCTTCATGTTGCTTCTACAAACTCTCTATAAGCTCAGACTGAAAACACAACTACTCCTGATACTGTGAGGCATAAGATGATGCCTCTCCACAAGATCCTCTCGAGCTGGACACCGACATCATAGCAGTACCATAATATGTACCAGGAGTCACATGAGAGCTGATACCAACTACTCAACCCTTCTCAAAGCCATACTGAGTCGCTTGCATCCATGTGCCTCATCGAAATGGTGGACACTGGTCTGCTCAGTCGTCTCGTCCTGACTCTCAGCCTTTGTCTGAGAGGTCATATCCTCATATGACTCTTTCAATTCCAATTTAAATTTAAATTATGAACATATTATATGCAGTTAATTGTCAAACTAAAAAAATAATACTAACCACAATCCGACACTGGCGATCACCTCTAATCTCTCCAGTGGCTGGATCACTGTACATTCTCCGATAAACGTTGAACTCTGTAATATCAGGATGCCCGAATGCCTATAGAAATATAAAATAATCTGTTTAAATTTATTGTTATATAAAATATTTAAAAAATATACTTACCAGATGCTCTCTATGAGTACTGAATGTACGACTACCAGCTCGATGAGTCACCTCCTGTCTCCCCTTATTCTGTCATCCCACTGAAGATCTCCTCTGAAATCCACCACCCAACCAGTGTAAACATAATTCATCCCAAACTTGAGATGAAATGTTTTCTGGTCGGTGGGATCCACACAAATCATCAAATTGTGTCACTCCTGGTTTCTTAATGGCTGCTCTTCTCAAATTGTGCAAAAACTGACGGAAACGGTCATGCATAGACACCCGCCTTGCTGCGTGGATAGCTTCACGCATGGTATCATCGATGTGATACCATAAACCCTACAAATAATTTATAATATCAAGTAATTAATAAAATAAATATCAAAATAAATATTCTTTATTTATGTACCAGACAATGATCGAACATGTCGCACCATATATCAACAGGAATCTGTTCCCATGTGATCCATGGTTGAGAAAAATAATTTCACAAGATAGCGCTCCCCTGTCCAATATATACATGAGAAAAACTTTTAAAAAGGAATAAATATTCAAACAATTAATATATAAATAAATAAATTAGTGAAAGCTGACTAAAATATACAGGTTACCATACCTCCGTGTACGTGGATCGAAGCCCAGATGCGGATGTCTCTTGAGGACAAGGTCAGTAATCATTTGTCAAGCAAGACCGCACCCCCTCCGCGTACCCCCTAAACCGTCAGTAGGCTAAGGTTCAGATGGTCCACAATACCCCTTATCCAAAGGTAGATCAGCCTCTTGCAACTCATGAAATAGATCAGGATCTATCTGAAACACAAAATGATTTTTTTAGCAGATAGTTGATAATAACTATTATATATAGATATATATTAGTTATGATTATAACCTTCATTTAACTGTGTCAATTTCCATCTTCATCCTCATCTCTATAGCTATGAATGTCAATGTCTTCATCTTCCTCCCCAGCATTATCAATCTCCAAATGAGTTTCATTTTCATCATCTTTTGTCATTTAAAATTCATTTGTAACATTATTAACATATCCATCATCATCGATCCTTAATTGTAGAGTGTCATCATCAATATTCACGTCTCTTTGTGAAAAAATGGATTTTGAGCAATCTATTCAAAAATTTCAATTCCTTCCACTTCAGTGGAACCACATTCAGTTTCAGTAAACTGATTTTCTCAGGATTTCATTTTTATTATGCTCCACCAATCACTCAAGTATCTTGAAGCACCACATTACATTGTGTAATAAATTTGATGGTCGTGTTGAGCCAATAAAAATGGTTCATTTACTGCAAGAAGACATTTATATTTAATATCGACCATTCCAAGAAAAATGTAACCACCTGAACACATTATAAAAAATGTGGTAAGTCAAACTGGGTAAAGAAGGTCCTCCCTGACCATTTTCGAGTTAGGAAGACCCACCCAGTCCATTTTAGAGGCATTTCAGGTTGGTAATATCTAGTTGTTGCATACCTAACAACCTTGATTGACCGCGAATCAGCCTGAAGGACTGCATTGGACCGGTAGTGGCCATATCTGGCTGCTAGAAGGAGGTTGTGGAGAGGGATTGAGACAGAAGGTTGTCTTTGATCGTCATGCATCTAAGGAGGAGTTTGGTTCCTGTCTGGTGGTAGAAGAGTGTTAGAGGAGGTCTGGGTCTCCGAAACTGAGCAGGTAGGGGCGACTAGTGAACTGAGGCCACAAATCTGAGGATGGTGTGGCAGCCAGTATGGTTCGCTGTAGCGGCCAGTCTAAGGTTAGCCGACATGATGGGGTAATGGGAACTACCAGTTTTTAGGCACAATTTCTAATGATGGTGGGATGGATTGAGTGATATCGACCAAGAAACGAGGTTGCAGGGGCATGGGTGGACAAAGGCGAGCTTAGATATGGCTGGCTGGTGCATTGTCGATGGCACTCGGGTAGAGGGGTAATGCAGGTGCAGGCTGTCAGTGCTACGACAGTGGAGACTATGAGGTGGCCATGATAAGGGCTCAGTTTGATTGTGGGACCTAGTCAGAACTGGTATTGTTCAACATAAGGGATGAGACGAGCTAGCATGG
Source organism: Viscum album (assembly GCA_963277665.1). Taxonomy (NCBI): domain Eukaryota; kingdom Viridiplantae; phylum Streptophyta; class Magnoliopsida; order Santalales; family Viscaceae; genus Viscum; species Viscum album. The sequence goes on along the minus strand of OY728128.1, from coordinate 1,921,455,476 downwards.
GCATGAGGGTGGTGGGGTCATTAATAGGGTGGCCCCATTAAATATTTCTTTTTTGTTTGTTTCATTCTTGACTTCATGTTTTCCCACCCCTTTTTTAGGTTTTTGGTTTTGTGCATATTTTCCACACACGGTTTTTTATAACTAAAGGATAAATAAATATACATTTTAATATAATAATAATAATAATAATACTAAAAATTATTTCAATAGAAATAAAATAATAATTGTTATAATAATTATAAAAAATAAATAATTATTATCTTATAATAATAAAAATTATTATTTACAATAATAATTATCATCCTTGTTAGAGTTTTTATAAACAAAACCAAGAAAAACCAATGATCAAAACGATTGGGTCTAAACTAATATTAATCAATTGACAATTTTAATACCCGAGACAAAACCATGAACATGATCTATTCCTAAAATTTCAAATTTCCATAACCTGGACATTCAAAATTGGATCAATGTCCGATTTGAACCGTTGAGACTGATTTCAAACCCTCAACTTAATTTTTATAGAAATTAATTTTTCTTGGCTCTGAAAATATAAGCACTCCTATGATAGAAATAGAAGGTACTGGGGCCCATAGTGGATGCTAATGGGCTGAATATTTTAAATTTTTTTAATATATGGGATGACGAGACTTGTCGTCATTGACGATCTGAGCCCTGGTATGGTCTAAGGAACTCTTGTAACTTTAAAAAGCAGAAAAAGAAAATAGTAAACATACTTATTCAGATCTGGAGACATGCTCGACTGAAACTCCTCTCTGGTGATCATTTCTTGATGGATCCATAGTGGGATCCCTCTAGATCATCTACATGCACTTCTAAAATTGAGAGAAGCATTGATCATCAAATTCCAAGTGCTAGCGCGGTGATTCCACGATATGAATGAGAGACTCTCTCTATAATGTGAGAGGAGAGAGATTATCTCATTCATAAATGTATGAATAGTATGTTATAATAGAGTCTCTTCCTCTATTTATTGTGGAGTTTCTAAATACCAAATTGGATTCCCCGACCCCCATTTATTTCAACATACACTAAATAAATAATAATGATAAACTAATCCTTATCATTATTATTTATTATTTTATCACATATATAAAATATATTACATGATAAAACCAATCCTTTTAACTCGAATTTTCATTCATAACATGAATAATAATGAATTTATTTAATTATCGGTGATCAATACCTTGGACAACACTCGAACCCCATGGTCGTCCCCACTATGTCCAATATACATATTCAACTGATATGGTGGATTCTTAAATATGCTATAGTGTGTTACCATCAATCCCATTATCTCTATAGTAGTGGAAAAAATCCATAGACCACAAGTAGAGTCTAGCAACCCATCAAGGCCCCTAAAAAGACAAAGATAGTCATAGAAATGACTACCAACCTACAAACACTAACTGTGTACTATAATCTCTTTATCTTTGAATATATCATAAAGTAGGACACATACTTGTGTCATTATCCTTTTCATTCGCTATAATTTCTTGATCCATCCTGACGGACTTACCTTTTATCTTCTTTGGCCAAAGACCTATGAAGGTAGAACCATCCTGATCAACCAGTCCTGAGATATACAACTTTCATAAACTATAAGGACCTTCTTTACCCAGTACATTTTACAGAATATAAAATATGATTTATATATAATATATATTTAGAATACAAATATGTATAATAGATATATATATGAAATGGAAAACACCTTTGATGGATACGGTAGGCCGTACACATGCATAAATGTTGTTTACTTTTTCACATCGTATTTAACGGAAGTAAGTGCGTAAGATATATGTAAGTATATATATATATATATATCCTATAGAATTATTATTTCATATATTACATACATATTAATAATATATATTATTATAATCATCGTTGAATGGTGAACCTGGAAATTAATCTGATCAAGTCATAGCGACGGTAAGCTGTACATACACCTGAGAGACAATATCATTTCCTTAATGATTAAAAGGTGTGGAATTGGATGGTATATTAACTATAAATAGAATAGCTTGTCACCAAAAGTGACCTGATGACACAATTTTTGCGATGGGAGAACAGACCAGCGTAAAAATCCATTTACCGCTGCCGGTATTTACGACGGGTCCCATTGAAAATAACCTCCGACCAACACACCATTTGTGACGGTGGGATTCCCCCATCTCAAATAACATTCCCGCGCTTTGGCGCGCGTCCTGCACGAAGCTGCTCATTACTTTTTGCGACGGGACCCCAAACCCCGTCAAAAATAACCTCTAGGATGAACTATTTGCGACATGAATTAATCCTGTCACAAATAACCCATCGCAAAATCCTGTTTTTCTCATAGTTTCATGAGTATTATTGAGATATAGATCAAAATATTGCATCAAAGGAAACATAAAAATAAATAATCGCGAAAGGTGTTGAGATTAACTCAATAAACTATTATAACTTGGTAACATAGGATAAAAATATCCATGTAAGAATATGAAATGAAATTAATCTTAAAATATCATTAAAATAATGATATTCATGATATAATATGTAAAATTTATGTTTATACACCACGAAAAAGAGTTTTTGTGTATAAAAAAACATGAGTCTCAAAGAAGAAAAATTGAGACAAAACATTTTTACCACTTCAGTGTATTTTGCAACATAAACACCATGAATGAAAGTTTTGGAAATGGATATTTTAATACCCATATATTTAGGAATAATATACATATAATACATTAATGGGAAGTACATATACCATGCAAAGGGAAAGTGTGGTGAACATAGCATGTATCTCACAGGAATTAAAAGTGAGATGAAATCCCCTTACCTTGTGTCTTGACTCTCTTCGTACTCATAAAAGAATTATGTATAAAAACTATAAGTTTATTATGAAGATTTTATAGAATAATATTATTATAAATAATACCATATATGTTTTTATTATTACCTTATATTACCTCTTTGTTAACAATCATATGTTAAGGTTTCACTTCGGGTAATATTCGCTTTGTTCTTCGTATGTGTCTTGATTTGTTATATTGTTGGTAATTATACAAATCACATGATTAAAAAAATTTAAATAACGATATAAATATTATTAATATTAGTTATATTTGTATTATAATAATCTATATAAAAAATAAGTATGAAATAAAATACACTGTTCATTGAGACAGTAAACCATATGTACGCATGAACAATTTCTCTATTTTAATTGTCATATTTAATGAAAGGAATGAAAATGACATAAAGGTGTATATGTATATAATATAATTAATTAATAATTATGATGCTATATATTTCATATAATTTAACTAAACACATCATTAATACATTCCATGTAGTGTGTGGATGAATCATATCACTTTAAGGGGGTGGTAGTCCACACTTCTTGAAACAAAATTATCGCAATTATACCAAATGGAAAGTAACAAATATGTGCGTTTTAAAAGTAAATAATATGATTAAATATATAATAAATATAATATATTAAATATATAAATAGAGTGACAATAATAATTTCCACCATGAGATATGGTGAAGGAGAAATGAACAATCATCGTTTAGTGAGGCGGTAGTTCACCGTACACGTAAATAGTATGCTAAATCTCTATTATATGGAGGCATGTGAAAGTTTATGTATAACACATAAAATAACAATGTCCTAGTATATTTATGATACTAGTGATTTCTTAAAAAAATGGAATAAAGATAGTGGGGATGGAGTAGAAGGAAAATAAAGGAAAGGAGTTTGAGAGAAGACATTACCTCTAAATAGGGTAAGTCATTTTGGTTTATAAAAAAAATGCTTCCATGAGATTCCTTCTTCCCAAGGTAAGGATTCTAGGTGGAAGGGAGAAACTTTTTTAGCTTATTGGATCATAATTTGGGTGATAAAATGGTCTTTAGAGGTGTGATGAAGTGGGAGAGGTGGTGGATTTTTATATGGAAGGACAAGGACTCACTTGGTATTTTAGAAACAAGTTATGTGTACACATTTTATTACCTAAAAAAATACATACAAAAAAATAATACTCATGAATTGAATTTTAATGTCCTAACTATGGACATAAATGGGTTTTGGATAAGTTTACAGGTCATTTGGGCCCTTAATTTTATGGTACAATCCCTAATTTCACTTTACTTGGCCTTAATAAATGTGATTAATTTTAATCCCTTTTACTGATCATTTGGGTCAAAATATAACTTGAAATTAATAAAATCTAGATATTATATATAATAGAATTATTTATGTCAGTTTTTAGAAATTAAAATCACATAAGAAGAAAAATTAATACTAATACTAATCACGTAGGTGGGATTAAATAACATGTTTTTAATGTAGAAAAATGTCAAAAGTTTATAAGATTTTATATTCAATTTAAAAGGGAAATTAATTATAGTTAATTAAATTCTATTAATAGATTTAATATTTATCCAATTTCCCTTAAAAAAATTTATAATATAATTTAATTTTAAAAATTATTTTAAAAAGGCAGTTTTTACTAAAAGTCGTTTATAAATATTCATCAAAATATGATTTTTCTCAGAAAAATCTCAAAACTTCAACCTAAGATAATTTCATTAATCTAAATTCAAAAAAATAAGTTTATTTTTTCATATTCAATTTCTAAATGTGTCTAAAATTAATTTTATTATTTTTCACAAATTTATGTTAAAAACAATTACTTTGAGAAAACAATATTTTTAAACATAAAAAGAAATTATCAAAAACCCTATATCTCATTATAAATATGTTTTATTTATATTAAAAAATTATAAATAATATATGAAATGTAGTTATTACTATTCATATTACTATTTTTAACATCTATGTTATAATTATCTCATTTAAATAATTATATCATCAAAAGGATGTTTCGTTGAAACTCTGTGTTGCATGTAACATGCATGAAGTCAATGTTGCATGTAACATATTACAAGTCAGTGTTTCATGTATAATATTCCAATTTAGTTACATGTGGAAGGAATTTTTTACTTGGAGCATTGCAATATATAAATGATAATTTAATTTATTTGGAAAAAAGGTATAAAAATTCGAGGTGTTACATTCTACCCCCTTAAAATGAATTTATCCTTCAAAATCCATCAATCAAGTAAAAAAATGAGTATTCTTATGCTTTAACATATATTCATGTCCCATGTAGAAATCTCTAATGAGTGATTTCTCAAAAAAAATTGATCATGTTAGTGGTCTTGTTTCGTAGAACTCTCTCTCATTGGTCCATAATTTCAATAGGTTATTCCTCATAAGAAAGATCCTGCTCCAGTGGTATGGAATCTAAGTTAAAAACATGTAAAGGCTTAGGTATGTAGTTCCTCAGGAGAGATACATGTGAAACATTATGGACTTGAGAGAGATTTGGAGGAAGTTCCAAGAAATAGGCTACTATCCTAATATGATCTAGAAACTCAAAGGGACCAATATACCTGGGGATTTGTTTCCCTTTATTCCCGAATATCATAACATTCTTCTCGGGATAGATTCATCGAAATAACTTTTCACCAATTTCAAATTATAGATCACATTGATGGTTATCATCATAAAGTTTTTGCTAACTTTGAGCTTCCTTTATTCGCCGTTGAATGGTTCTATCCTTCTTGACTATTTCTTCAATGATCTCGGGTCCTAATAGACTTATTTCTCAAACCCAACCCCAACACATTGGAGATTTTAAAAAAAATCAATTTTTTATTTCCAAAATACCCCTTTATGGGTGAGCGGTAACCAAGACATGCACATGATACAAAAAAACAATCCAGAAACGAAATTCATAATTAAAAAAACATCACATTCACCAATCCCGAGAAGACATCCAACCGTGATGAACCACACCAGCTGGTAGGATTCTTTCCAAAATCCTTAGGAGTAACACTTATCATTGTCTCCATCCAATAACCAGCACCATCATCATAGACCATCACCACAACAATAAACGAGAGAATAGACCACATCTTGCATGACCATCATGAACAACACCAACAGATCCGGATATTATACAATATATTGTGGTAATCAATGAAACATTACCACTTCCAGGATATATATCCCAACAATATAATCTAGGAAAATATATTCTCTGATATAATTGATGTTTTTTGACTTAGAATGCCATTAAACTACCACCCATATAGAATTAAACAATTTAGAAGTGTTGGGTAGTCCAATGAAAAAATCCACTGTGACATTCTCCCATTTCCATTTTGGTATGGGTAATGGATGAAACATCCATTTATAATTTTTCCTTTTAGCATTAACATACTAACATACCAAACACTGAGATACATATTCCTCGATATCACTCTTCATGCAACCCCAACAAAAGTATTATTTCAAGTATCTATACATCTTTTTACTTCTAGGATGAATAGAGAATAAAGAACTATGAGCGTCCTCTAACAAATCCTTCTTCAAATTTGGTATTGAAGGAACACGTACACTGTTCTTGAACATTTTCATTCCATTATGATCATTTTTAAACTCATGAACACTTCTGACTTTCCATTTCATATATTCATCTTCCTTCGGCATCTCTTTAATCTTTACATGGATATAGGGTTGAGCACTCATTTGAGAAAGATAATAATTTCCCCCCTCCTTCAATATTTCTAGATCCATCCTTTTAAAATCCAAAAATATTGGATCTCTGTGATCCTCATCAGGGATAAGATAACATGATCCTTCCGACTCAAAGAATCACCCACCTTATTCGCTTTCCTATGGTGGTAATGTATTGATTAGTCATAATCTTTTGTCAAATCTAACCATCTTCTATGGAACAAGTTCAACTTCTTTTGTGTGAATATATATTTCATACTTTTATGATCAATATATATATCAAACTTCTCTCCATAAATATAATTCCTCCTTATCTTTAATGTAAAAATTACAGCCGCTAACTCCAAATAATGAGTTGGGTAATTTTTCTTATTAATCATCAACTGTCACGAGGCATATGATATAACTGTGTTATTCTATATAAATAAAAATCCAAACCCTCAATTGCATGCATCACTAATGATTATAATCCCTTATCCACTATAGGGTAATGTCAGAACAAGTTCAATGTCTGCTCTTTATTTCATTGAAATATTCCTCACATTCATCTATCTATGGAAACTTGATACCCTTATGAGTTAACTTAGTCAGAGTATTATATAGTCATGAGAAATTCTCCAAAAACCATCGATAATATCCATCTATACCAAGAAATATAAAAATCTCAGTCATTGTGGTTGGTTTAGAACATAATTCAATATCCCTTGTCTTTGATGGATATACTACTATACTATATCTGGAGAATATATGACCCAAAAATGAAAACTTCTCATCCCAAATTCATACTTTGTAAATTTTGAATATAGATTCTCCCTCCTTAGGGTCCTCAGTACAATTATAAAGTGATCTTCATACTCTTCCTTCCACTTTTAATAGATAATAATACCATATATAATGACTACCACAAACCAATCAAGACAATATCTAAAGACTCTACTAATTAAATCAATGATTATAGAAGGGGAATTAGTAAGACCAAAAGGCAACACTATATTTTCATAGTAACCATACCGTGTACAGAACACCATATTGGGTATATCCTTCATCTCGACCTTCAATTCAAGATATCTATAATGGACATAAATCATGGAAAAGTATTGAGGTACGCACAATAGATCAATCAAGTAATAAATAAAAGGAATAAGATACTCGTTCTAGTTTTGTTTCTTGTTTAAATCCTAAAAATCAATATGTATTCCCATTGACCCATTATTCTTTTTCACAAAAAGAACCAGTGCACACTATGGTGACACACATGGATAAATGATTCCACTATCAAGGATTCTTGGAGCTACTTATTCAATTCTTGTAACTCAATCAGGGACATTCTATAATAATTCTTTGAAATTGGTGTAGAACTAGGTATGTGTTCTATTGAGAACTCAACTTTTCATTTTGGGGGAAGGCTAAGAAACTATTATGTAAATACATCTACAAAATACTGAACTACTAGAATATCATCAATTTCAATATTTTCCCCAATAATTTCAAATAAAAACCCATTTTGAATTGGATTTAAGAAATATAAATTGTATATAATATCCACAGGAAGTTCATGGTTATCATCACATTGATTGAAGATCATAGGATGTTTTGAAATATCATATGAAACTTTACCTACTTGATAATTGATGTGGGATATATAGATAAATACAATCCATTCTTAATATGACATCAAATTTGACCAAATAAATAATGATAAGATTTAGAGGAAGCACATTCCCACAAACTTCAACCAGAGAGGAATCATAGACTTAAAATGAAATCATCGTACAATTAGGGGTTTGCATAGCTGATTACACATCTAATTATTTTGGAGGAATCTTATTGCCCTTATAAAATTTATTAGATATGAAAGAGTGGGTGGATTTAGAACCAATATGACATTTTTAGTTCTATAGTAGATTGTAAGTGTACCTTTTATCACGTCATTATCACCCCCATAATTATAAATAGAGATTGGATGATATTTTATTTTGTCAATCGACTTAAGAGGTTGTTGATGTTGATCACCATCACCAGTCCTTGGGTTTGGGTAGTGGTTTTACTAATGACCAATATACTTACACTTTTAGTACTGAATTGTGGGAGGTGCATTCTGTATGGATTTTATCCAGTAGAAATTTGAGCTAACTTCTTCCCACAATATTGGTAATCAATTCACTAGTGACATTCCTTTCTGTAATTAAAACATTTATTAGAACTCTTAAGGAAATATTTGGCATGCTTCTTCCCACACATAGAGGATAAAGAAAAGATCCTATTATTTTCTTTAGGGTTTTTATATTTTCTTTTAAACTCCACCTTCATCTTCTTGTAAAACCCATGAAATTGATACATGAATCTACCCTCCATTTCAACCTTGATTACACTACACACTATATCTTCATAGATACAAAAGTCTATTATGGCCAATTACCTTAAGAGACATGGCATAAAGAAACTGAATAACCTATCAACGTTATTTTTTTTGGTTGGATGATAATTCATGAAGTGTATCTTGTAAGTCTCATGAAATCAGCCTCATAGGTAACAACATATTCATCATCCTTAAACTCAAGGAATACATTCACCATCTTGGTATGAAGTTTCGTAGGAAAGTAATTATTTAAAAATAAGCCCGTGATCTTATCCCATTCCATGGATTCAATATCATCTTCCTGCCTCATATTATTGATTATAGTCCACCACTATTCTGCTTTTCCTTCTAACCAATAGACATCTATAACATATTTCTTAAACAAAAAACACTAGATAACATAGAATATATTTTCAGTAGTACAAATCCATTATTCCACAACAAGTGGGTCAGATGAACCTCTATAATAATGTGGATGTTGCCTCATAAAATACTCAATAGAATGTTGTTCCCGCCTTTTCTCATTTGGGATTCTACCATGATTCATAGCTTGAGAAAGATATGTGAGAAAAACAACAAGGTTTTTCATACTAAATCCAATAGAATTTGGTTGATCAGGGGGACAATCATTGTATTTTACTTTTTAATCACCATTAATGTGGTTCCTTTGGCTTCTATCTATTGACTAAAACCAAAAGCATAGAGTAAGAAATAATTATCATTGTGAGGAATCACTTAATCATGAAATGTAACCTATAAGATTCCTAGATAATGAAATATTCTTTAATCTATGACACCTTAGTTTTATCCTAGGTTATTTATAGACAACTTATATTTATATCCTTCATTGTGGTTCGTTAAGGGTTTGTGAATTTCCAATGCATATCCCCTGGGAGTGTCAAACCAGGCATGTGGCAATGCCCATTTTCATGTACTAGATTTGCCCAAGTCAGTCCTGAAACCTCTTGTCAGAGTTTTTACCACCAGGTACATTTGTACCATATTCACATCCACATGTTGTATCTAGACAACGATTTATTTCTAGGAATCCACTCACTCTATCCTTTACAAAATTAATTGAAATTTTACTAAATTTTGTCTCATTCTTATCTTATCCTTAGACATGTTATTAGGGTTATCTGTAAGGTTTTGTTATCCTAGTTTCCAAATGATAACTAATATTTTCCTCTAATAACCAATGTAATAACACAGCCTTGATATATATTAACATTACATAACTTTTGAAAAATATATAAAACATTACACATATAGATGCTTAAAGATCGTACTGGTCTAATGCCTTTGTAAACCTGTAAACATAAACACTGTTACAAAAATGAGCTACATTATCTTCAACTTGGTTCTTTATGTATAAAAACCTTCTTAGACACATCAAACATTATACAAATCATCATAATTTGAGGAATGATGCATAAATAGTGGAGAGATCAAATGCTCAATAAGGGAAAACAAGGGAGACATGTAAGAATAATCATGAGCATTAGGGTGTGAGAACAAGATAATTAAAATAGAAGATCATTCCATGTATATAAAAGATCATATACATGAATCATGACATAACTCTTGGAAATTCGTAAGACATGAATAATAAAAAATAAAGAACATAATCCATGAAAGCTTAAAATAGGAATGAAACATGGAATTACGGTAGACACATAAGCATGTAATGATCTCCATAACATCCAAGTCATCACATCCATGTCTATATTAGTAATATGGGTTCACTCCCCACACTATATTAGTAGTCATTGTTCACTCCCACGACCATATTAGTAGCATGAGTTTATTCCCTATACCATCTTGGTAGTCATGTTTCACTCCCATGGCCATCTTAGTAGTCGAGGTTCATTCCAAAGACCGTCTTAGTCTTTCTCATGAGAGATAAATCATTGCCCAATACATTTGAGGGAGATATAGGTCCCACCCCTCTCAAAAGGAAATCATACATACATGTTCCACAAGATCAAAAATAATCATATCATAACCCATGAAATGTAATGTGTATTATAAAAATATAATCATATCACAATCTTTGGAAAGTGATAGGTTTTATAATAATTTCATCATAAACAAAATGCATGAAAAGAAGCAAATTTCAAAAGCATATAACCCAAAAATGTTAAACATGTTCTATAAACATCATTCCATAAAAACACAATCCATTCGGAGAAATAATATTAATGGAAACATTGACTAAATTCCCCATGAAGACATGAGTAACACCAATGAATGTTATAATATATAGGAAATAATTTTTAATGATATTTTGAAAACATTTATTGAGGAAAATATTCTTTCTTCTTTGAAAAATGATTATAATAACATAAAATGTTTTGAAAATAATTTCTTTGAAAATTGTATTGAAATATTATAATAGAATTTATGAAGAAAATAAAACATTTTTAAAATACTTTTTTGTTGAATATTATCATCAAGGATATATTAAAAACATTTTTGAAGACATGGGTTTCTGAATAGAGTAGAATTTTAACTGAAGGGAGAGATATGACCATATTTTACTTAAAAACATTATACTAAGTGCCAAATTGTGGAAAAAGTGGTAATAACACATGAGGATATCTAGAATAAATATTGGAGAATCAAACTCATGAGTATTCTTGAGATATGAATCAAAATATTTCATCAATGGAAGCCGAAATGTAAGCAATACTTAAAAGTGATGGGATTATCTCAATAATCTCTTATAACTTCGTAACTTGGGATCATGATATAAATATAAGAAAAAGAAATTAACTGAAGCTTAAAATATAATTAAAATAAGGATGTTAGTGATATAATATGTAAAATGGAAGAATATACACCTCTAAAAGAAGTGTAGGTTCATAAGAAAACATGAGTCTCAAAGAAGGAAGATTGAGAGAAAGCATTTTTACAGATTTGGTAACTTTGGAAAATTAAACCCCATGAATGAATTTTTATAAAGTGGATATCTTAATAACCTTAAATTTAGTTATAATTTATATTGAATACAATCATCGGTAGTATATAAACCACACAAAAGGAAATATTGGATAACATAACATGTATCTCACATGAATAAAAAGTGAGATAAAATCCCCTTACATTATCTCTTGAATCTCTTCGTACTTAGACAAGATTACTATATTATAAATATAATTTTATTATAAATATTTTACAAAATAATATTATCATACAAAATACCATATATTATATTATTTTGAACTTATATTACCCACTTGTTAACAATCCTATGATAAGGTTTCATTTTGGATAATATTTGGTTTGTTTTTCGCATGTGTCTTAATTTTTTATATCGTCGGACCTTATACATATATCATGATTCCAGAATTTAAATCACGATAAAAATATCATGAATATCCAGTATATTTACATTATAAAAATATATATCCAAATGAAGAATGAAATAGAGAACACCATTCATAGAGATGGTAATCCATACGTACGAATGAATGTTGTTTTCATTTTGATTATCATATTAAAATAAAGGAATGAAAATGACATAAAAATATATATGTATATAATATAATTATAGTAAAATTATAATGTTATATATATCATATAATTTCACCAAACCAATCATTAATACATTCCATGTATCGTGTGAAGGAATCACATCACATTGAGGGGGCAATAGTCCACACTTCCTCAAATGAAATTTTTGTAATTAAACCAAATGGAAAGTAAAAAATGTGTGTTCTACAAGGAATAAATAATATTATATAAATAATAAATATAATACATGACATAAATAAACATTTTTTCCATCATAATATCCACCATGAGAAGTAATAAAAGTGAAATTAAAAATTTTATATAGTGAGGTTGTAGTTCATCATACACGTAAACCGTATATTCGATATCCATTAGATAAAGGTGTGTTTAAATGTAGGTATAACCATTTGAATAAAAAACCTATTTTATTGAGTATATGGACGTTGCCTCTTAATTGGTAACTCCTTTTTGTTGGTGCCCAAAGCATTCATTCAGTTTCATTATATCCAAGGAATGATTCTAGGTGTAATAGAGGTAAGTTGGGAGATTATTTGAGGAGATTCTGGGTGAACCAATGGGCATGAGAGGAGTGAGGAAGTGGGAGAGGTGGAGGCTTTTAATAGGTAAGGAAAATAACTAACATAGAATTTTTAGAAACAGGTTAGGTGACACATTTTATTACCTAAAAAGATTCATAAAAAAACAAAAAAAATCAAGAATTGAAGGTTTATGGATGAAATATGTACATAAAATGTCACGATCCATACCATGGGGCTGGTTCCAGGACTACCTCAATCCCGCCTCTAAAAGGCCAATGGCTGGCGACTAGAACTGAAGGCATTGTCCCAGGAGTGGGAGAAATTTACCTGAGTACCTATATGCATGGGCATAGACACAACCACATCCCAAACTAATGGAAAGGAAAACTTGCACTCGACTAATTAACCCCCGAGTAAAGGTACAACCTCCATGTCAATTGGGACAGAATACAAACCCAATAAAAGACAAAATGAAAATAGGAAAGTACAAATGATCATTTTAAGATGTCTGAAAAATACCCCACCTGAAGGGTAGGTGAAGGGTATCTACCTGTAGCCATAGAAGTAATCTCACTGAGCACCACCTGGTCCGGGACCACCAAGGTCTCCGTTGAAGCATCCATCTATCCTGTCTCATAGAGAACCACCTGGTCCCATACCACCAAGGTCTCCATCAAAGCGTTGATCACCTGCATGGGACACGACACATGTGGGAAAAGCTTGTCCATGTGTGAGTAACAAAAGAATCCTTAGGGACCCAAACCACAAAGGAAATACCACAAAGTAAACCACAGAGCATGACCACGAAGAAAGACAACTGACACAAGTATAATCTAGAGTATAGAAAGTAAGACCATCAGTCGAAAAACTGATCATGTTGGACCGCTGGGGTACTCATCGCTGATTAGTATCATTTTCATGTTGAGTCACATAGAGTCGATCCCCACCATAGGCCTATCAGGTCACATAAAGCCGCTTCCCACCTTGGCCATCATATTGAGGAAAAAATTCCTAATAAGTACCGTGGGTTTACTGGGTCACACAAATCCACTCCATACTGTAGGCCTATAGAGTCACACAGATCTTATTCCCACTATTCCATCATATCTGATCGACATGGGGTCACTTGTAGATGATCTACACAGGGTCGCATGTCAGCAGTGTTCTGGTCTCAGTCAGCCGTATGATTCCTACACGTAGTGCACTTGATTCTTACTACAGCCGCTCCTGAAGCCATTATTCACATTTATATTTCCATGAAAACTTCCTTAAAGTATTCCAAAATAAACACCTCATCGTAATGGTTTCAATTCCTCAAATGGGTTTTCAATCAGAAGACCGGTCTGAATGATATTGGCGTTTTAGTAATCTAGGTCTGATCATGTCTCCACCCAGTCCGACCTGTCGAACCAACCCGACCAACCCAGCCCGGTGGCCACAGATGCCCTGGACTAGTTCGAATGATCTGAGATGAACTGGTTCAGGACTGAGCCGGCCTGATCTGGACTAGCCACTGGCCTAGGCCCATTGGGCCTTGCTGGACTCGACCCAGTTGGAAGGGGGGGCCAGCCTGTTGGCTCGCCCAACAACTCGATTCCACCCGGCCCAACGCGAAATCGACGGGCCAATTTGTTCCCTCACTAGGACATCTAGTGGCCTGGTTTTATCACACTATCCTGACCCACAATAGCTGGATGGATTTATTTCAATCCAGTGACACGTAGTGGCTCGTTTTTCACGCCCCAGTCTGGCCCGCCTGCGGGCCAATCACCATCCATCCCGGATGCCATGTTGCATCCAGTTCGGCACCCAGCGTCCTGAACCACATGGAGGTCTGGTATTCTCTATCCCAGGATACTCTGCTACCTAGTTCGGCTACATGCGTCCAAATGGAGCCTGCCACCTTTCTTCTCACACGCGGTCACCACTTGAATGCGTGCCAGTGCACTACAACCTTCGCGATGCAGGAATTCCTTCCGATGCGGCTGTATTTCCGCATGCCGCCTCCTCTAGCCGCCATCTTCAGAGATGGTGGATCCTACTATTCCTCCAGAGCCTATCTTTCGGTGCGCCATCATGGAACACTACCACCCACTCACATTAACCATAAGTTTCGGTGTTCGGGAAGTGCCTTCAACGGATTATCGTGTCTACTCGGGTGGTTTGGTTCACGTGCCTTCTGTGCCTCTGTCCTCTGTGGGGTGATGCCATCTCTTCTAATGCTTATAAGACGCTTTTTCCTCCAACTTGGAGATTCATCCATGGAGAAGGAACAAGGAATAGGTCTTAAGGACTTGTTCGTGTCGGCCCTCACCCTCCACATTAGAGGTTTAGAAACATCGAAAAGATTTAAGGCTTTATCAATGATCTATCTTGATGCAAAACCCCAATGCGAATCACACTCCTGCAAGATCGAGTGACCCACGGATCAACCTATTCATGGGTTGATCCGTGTTAGTTGTTTTAGAAAGTAAAATAGGGAAATAAAAAATAAAATGTAACCTATACCCAGAAAAGGATAGCCCTAGAGAGAAACTCATTTTTGGTTGCGACCCGTTCGAAGATGTTGGTGTTCGTCGACCTCCAGTCCCAAAACTGCCCTCCTAGGTGTAGTCGCCACTTTCTGATCCACCATCATTCTTCAATGGAAAGAAAAATTTCACCATTCATTAGAGATATTCCCCTTCTCATTCACTAATCCATTATTTCATTAATAGAGAAAAGAGTTGTAGTGTTTCTATTACGTTGCATCGTCGCATCGTTACACTATTTCATTTATGAAACAACATTTCTGTTATGCATCATTAAAAGAGCCTCATTATGGGATTTATTTAAAAAGTTTTTACATTACCTCATCACCGTATCGAAGAGATGTCATGCCACTTCCCAATGGTGAGGAAAAACAAATAAAATAACTTTTTAATTTATTTTATTTCTCTTTCAAAAGGTCTAAAAATTTAATTTTCCCTCACCCCACGATGGTCGAGATTTGATCCATATTAGGCGATGTCTCCATTTCGGATGCAACGGTGCCCTCAAATTTAAAATATGGGCACCAGTTTAGGCATTATCGAAACAGTACACGCACACCATTATAATTCTCTTAAAAAATTTCCTATAAACTATCTTTCAACCTCATCTCACACCGGTGGAGGTTAAGCTTTTCCTGAGGGAAACATGCCCTCACGAGCTCAACCGTACTCTCATATTTCCAATCCAAGTTACCATTTAAGAGTTATAAGGATTTTTCAATAAAATAATTATTACTTAATTATTTTTTATGGCCAAAAACTATCTTCCACTTTTTTCCCTTCCCACAAATGTTAGGGTATACCTAAGGAAAGAACACACTCACAAGCTCAACGGTGGACTTAGATTTTTAATCTGAGTAACTATTCGTGAGTTATAATCACTTGAAAAATAAAATAATTTTATTTAATAATTTTATTTACTGTTATTCCATTTTTTGGTTTTCTCAATAGAGACCTTCGCCAACTAAACTTAAGTCGTGTCTAGGGTAAAACTGCAATCCTCAACACAACTATGCCCTCTGATTTCTGATTCGAGCACCCATTTAAGTTTTATTCCACTTTTTTAGAAAATCTCCTCACATTGTAACACCCCAAGCTTCCACAGTACGTTTCCCAATGAATAATGCAGTAGTTTGCGTTGTACACAACTTGGAGTTTTAACACACCACGACCAATGAAACTAGCCGTTATGAATTGTAATACCCAATTTTTTAAAATTTATAAATTTTAATTTTTAAAATGGAATTCATATTTTGATTTAGAATATCAAAATTAGATTAGGGTAAATTTTTGGTATTTTTTTGAGAACTTTCAATATTTGATGAATAGAGAATAACACTCCGTTATTATTTAAAACCGACTTTTTATTTAAATAATTAGTTATTTTATTTTAATTTCTTTTAGGTCAAAATATATACATAATATATATATATATGTTCATTGTTATTCATTGGATTCATTTTATAATAAATTTAGATATATAAAATTTTATTGAAATTTTTACCGTCTTTTTCCCACCTTTTAGGAGCATTTACAAATTTTTATAGAACATAATTTTACCACTTCTGTGAGTTGAATTTACAAAATCCAAGAGACACGATTAACATAATTATTTAAAATGTGGATCAATAATATGAAAACCATTTTTGTGAATTGTAACTTTTGACTTTTATTTACCACGGTTAAAAGTAAATAGGGTAATTAAGGGTAAAAATGATATTATAATTACCCTAACACATGTCATAATTCTATTTGATAAGTGTAATTAGACCATAAAAATACTTAGGAATAAAATATGCTCTATTTGGTTCACTTGGATTAGATTAGGATATTTATAATTATTTTATTTAAAGAAGAGTTAAAAGTATTAAATTCAATGTTTAATAACTAAATCAATTTTAATATAGGGTTACACACAGTATAAATTCAACTATAAATATTTATTAGAAATATAAAAATATATCCTACATAATGGTATTTTATTCATAATTTTAAGACATTAAATAATTTAATTTATTTATGACACAATGATGATGTCGTAATTACCTTACTAATGAAATATTAAAATAATTGATATTATAAATATCCAAATAAATGTAAATTCAGACTTATGGTGAATTACACTAATTTTATAGGTTAATAAAACATTTTAGGGTTGATTAAATAATTTTTTTTGAATTAATCATGATGTTATGATATTCACAAAAACCAAATACTAAATTTTGTCAAAATGGACATAATTGAGTTTTTAAAACAAATACTATATTATTAATTGATATAATATTCCCAAAAATCGAAGGCTCGACCAAAGGACTTAGATAAGGTTATATATATTAATAATGGACCACATGGGGTTCGATTGGTTTGTTATAGTATGCTTATTAACAATATAAGATAATAATACAAAGAGACATGGTAAATGTCAAACTATTTAACTAAGAGATAAATCTATAAGATAAGGTTTATATGGTGACCTAAACAAATCTAAAACCTATTTGTTGAGATTTTTTCGACCAATACCTACATTATAATCCAAATAAATCATTTTTTATCCATTAGAAACCGAAAATTATTTTATTATAAAATAATATTTCAAGCCTTTCCTAAAGTGACCTCCACCTCTCTTATAAAAGGGTACTTACCCATCTCTTAATTTCACACCTCCAAATCAATTTGTCTCTGCAAAACCCTACCCACACATCCTCCCAAATTCAGTCACTTAAACCTAGATACCTTACATTGATCACAAATCTATCATATTGAGCCCTTTTGATCAACTCAAAAGGAAACACCCGAAGTAGAGGTAATAATTTCACCACCCTCTTTCAAGTTCTTTTCTTCTTCCACTTCCTCTTTATTTTTGGTTTCCATATTAAAATAACAAATACAGTACCTTATAAATACAATGATGTTATTATAAATATGGTACTACCATATTAATTATTCTATCCATCCTATAAATGACAAAGTCACCATATGTGTGTATGTACAGATTACCGTCTCCACATTGTGGTGTAATTTTTTATTCAAACATTTCATTTTTTAGATGGGTATAATAATGAGTATAACTGATGTAAATAATAAATATAACATGTTAATGATTCTTTATATAAGATATAACATCCAATTACATAATATTTTTCCATTAATATAATGATATTTTCACTCGTGCGTACGTACATATTGTCATCTCCACGAATGCAATGAGATTCATTCCCAATAGTAATCACTCAAGAATAATTTTCATTTTATGATTCAAAATAATGTTTATGAAAATAATATCACTCTGTATATGAATCAAATACATCATATAATAAACAAACATGACTTATATAACCATTTATATAAAGTAAAACGAATCATTTAACAACCGAAACGATGACACTACTAAAACAATACTAGCAAAGCAATATTAGAAGATCATATATGATATCATATTCATGTATATGGTTCTTGTATAATTTTATATCAATTATTTTACTATTATACATCTGTTTAATGTACCCTCAACCAAGGAAAAGTAAAAGATATGGGTTAATTCTACAATCTCGTTACTTATCCGAGGTTGTTAATACGTAAGTATCTATTGAGACTTCATTATCATCCACATCTGTGTTTTCTTAAAAATGAAATTCGAAACATTTTTAACTATTTAACAGACTATGGGTTAAAGTCAATTATACCCTTATTTTACCATATATGTTTTTAAAGGAATCTTTCCTTCATTTTTTAAACAAGGTACTTTATTACCCTTTCGACAAAATTAAGTTAAGAATATTTTTTTTACTTATATGGCGGATTCAGGTATTTCCCACTATTTTAAAATCATAAAAGCTTCCCATAAAATCTAATAATAATATTTTCATAATGAATGATTTCTTTTATAATTATATAAATTTTAAAAGATTTCATTATTGAACAATACATTTATCTAAAAAAATGATTTCATCTATGTCAATATCCTTTGATGGATTTTAAGCATGTTTGAAGTTGATTTATTATGATACAAAACCTCCATATTATATTGAAGGTTTTGTGATATGTTTGAATGTGGATGTGTTATTTTTACACCATTCACGGTGTATAGATAATGTATTGACATTTTGTATGCTATTTTTAATATGAATGTTTTTGATATGTTTAATCCTTTTCATATGAAGAATGCATTGGACTTAGTAAGTGATGGGTGGAGCTCGATATATCTCCTTTATGCATCGGTAGGTATCATGAGACAAACTAGTCTCTTGGAACAATTCCTTGACAAAATTTTATTTGTAGTCTTGGCACAAGGCCTTGACTATGTGGTTATGAAGTCTGGCATTATGCATACCATCATTATGAAATTGGCTATTGATATTACATGTGATTATTTGACCAGCAGAACATCCATGTGAATAAGTAAATAGAATTATTTGATTTATATGGGCCATATTATGCAGAAGTTTATGTTTAAAAGGATTATGTTTTAGTCTTATAAATTGCCTTAATTGTTTATGCTTATTTATGAAAGTTTTCACAATATTGTTATCCTTACTGAGCATCTGATCTCAGACCTTTCTATGTTTTATTTTTCCCAGGATGTGAAGAAATATTTAATAGATGACCTTCAGGGATAGGCTAAGGATATAAGTGTGGTCAATGGGGAAAAATGATGTTGATGTTTTTATTTCATGATGTAATGTAAAACTTGTGAATGTATCTAGTACTTCCAAGCCTACTAAAATGATCAGTCATTCGGGATTTGATCCCTTATGATCATGTAAATGTTATGTAATAATGCATCGAATCTAGGTAACTATGGTCAGGGCATTATAGTCTGTATTAGAGTAAGTTTAGTACAAACCTTATATGCTAGATTTAGAAAAACTCTGATTAGAGAACATTACTCAAAGATAAAATTTGAGGATTATAATAGAATAACTTTCTAGAATTTTGTAATGTAGTGATTTTGTGAGTTTTCTAAGAAATACATCCCTATTTAGATATGAGCAGGTAGAGGTGTCTCTAGCACAGATGTACCTAGGGGTAAAACCCGAAAACACCACTTTGATCCATACTCGAACGGGATGTAGTACACGACAACAGGCCTTGCTGCACTCTTGGTTATGACACTACAGGGGGATATGCTTAAGATAATTAAAATTTTGTTTACAAACCATTATGAAGGATTTATGAGTATATACCTCTTCAAAGGAAATATTTTTATGACTATAGATTATATCTATAAACACTTAAATTTATATTATGTTTTTTACATGTTTGGAATTATGTATTGCGATTCATAAACAAATCTACTGTACGAAATTGTTTAGAAATGGTGCCTAGTGGAAGTAATTGAAACCGTGTCAACTCATGTAATCCATGTATGGATTTCCATCCTACTCAAGATAATTATAGTGGAGTTGGTGATATAACTGTTGCTGATCAACTTTTCACCATATTGGGAAAACTCACTCAGGTTATGAATAATAACCTTACCCATATGGAGCACCCTGATCCAAAATGTGGAGGATCAATGTTAGACTAATTTATGAGGAAATAACCACGAAAATTCAATGAGGGTATAAATCTATTAGTAGATGAGCAATGGATAAATTCCTTAGAGAAAATATTTCATGCTTTGGGGTGTAGCGAAAGGGAAAAAGTTGTCATGGCAGTTTATCGCCTCACGGGAGATGTAGATCAATGGTGGATATTCATAGAAAAAACAAAGGATGATTAATAAGTATTGATCATTTAATGGAGTTAGTTTAATGTTATTTTCTTAGAAAAATACTTTCCCTGTGACCATCGAGTGGATATGGAAAAACAATTTTTATGTCTGAGGCAAAAGGATTATGAGAATGTCGCAAAGTATGAGGCTAAAATTACAAGGTTAGAAAGTCGTTCAATGTAACCCAAGGAGTAAAATTGATGGATTCTTTTATAGGTTAAACCATTTGTCCGTTGATCATTAGTATCACAATCTTTCTCATCGTATGGAGATATTTTATCATGCACTATCAATATAGAAAAAGAAATATCAATGTATTACGAATTCAAAGAAAAGCAAGAGAAAAAGAGATATATTGAACACTCTATAAATGGAAATAAGGGGAAGAAGGGAAAAGTTGAACATCCATCCTACAATAAATTTGTGAAGAAACACCCTGGTACATTCTTGAAGGGAAGGGGAGTCTGTTACAAGTGTGTTGAAAAATGACACCATGCTCATGATTGCAAGGGTTAGAAAGAGGCTATCAATGTTTAATTCTACAATTGTTGAGAAAAGGGGCATTATAAAAATTAATGTGCTAAGCGCCAAGGGAACATACCTCATAAATGGCCCAGGGAGCAATGCCAAGCTTATGCGGTCACTACTGCTGAGGTTGAAACTCCAAAAAACATGGTGATAGGTAATTTAATGGTTTTCTCAAGTTTATCTAATGCTTTATTTGATTCTAGATCATTTCATTATTTCGTATCTTTGCTAATTTCTAAAAAAATTAGATATTTCCAATTTGACTTAACATGGGAGTTGTCAGTAAAAACTCATAAGGGAAGTATCATTGCAACAAAGTTTTGTGAATCAATTCCCATTAGGTCATATAAATATTTTTTATTTGCTGATCTCTTCATCATACCCATGATGAATTTGATATTATTCTCAGAATGGACTGGATTTTTGCCTGTGATGCAAAAATTTATTGTAAGAAGAAGGAGTTTACTATTTTTGATGTTGATAAGGGGTAACTTATATTTAGATCAGAAGATCACCACCTGATTCTTATCTAGATCCACCCCTGGTAGCTCTACTAAATTCAATTATTAGGGAATAAGAGAATGAATAAACTATGGGTGAGGAAAATAATGTTCAAATATAGGTAGTACCTATTGTGCAAGAAAATTTTGAGGTGTTTCCAGAGGATTTACCTAGACATCCTCCAGAATGAGAAATTCTGTTTTCCATTTACTTAATTCCTAGTTCAAGGCTCATATCAAAGACCCTTTATAGAATGGCCACTGTGGAATTAGTGTAACTAAAGAAACAACTAGAGGAATTGAGTAATAAGGGATTTATTCTCCCTAGTGTTTCTCCATGGTGAGCCCCTATTCTTTTTGTTAAGAAGAAAGATGGATCTATGAGGTTGTGCATTGACTATAGGGAGATCAATGCTATAACAATAAAGAACAAGTATCCCCTACCTCACATTGAGGATTTATTCTACCTACTTCATGGAGCTCAATATTTTTCAAAGATTGACCTATGATCTGGATATCATCAGTTATGTGTGAAGAAGGAAGAAATTCCAAAAATAGCATTTCAAACTAGGTACAGGCATTATGAGTTTACAGTAATGCCTTTTGGGATGACTACTGCTCCCTCTATTTTCATGGATCTAATGAACATTGTTTTCAAGGATTATCTTGATGAATTTTTAGTGGTATTTATTGATGAAATCTTGGTATACTCCAAAAGCTATAAAGATAATGAAAAACACTTGCACATTATCCTAAAGACTCTTCAAAGAAATGAATTATATGGGAAGTTTAGCATGTGTGAATTCTGGATTCATGAGATTTCATTTCTTGGACATATTGTCTCTAAGGATAGAATCTTTGTTGATCCTTCTAAGAAAAAGTAAATCCAAGAATGGGTAGCACCAACAAGTATAACTGAGGTATACAATTTTATTGGTTTAGTTGGTTATTATCGACATTTCGTCCAGAATTTTTCCCGATTGGAAAACCCATTAACCAAGCTCAAACATAAAAGGGATAAATTTATTTGGATAAAAGAGTGTGAAGAATGTTTTGAAGAAATAAATATAATATTATTCAATGATACTATCATGACTCTACCATCATAGAATGATGAGTTTGTTATTTATAGTTATGCCTCAAATAAATGACATGGTTGTGTTCTTATGCAGAATGATAGAGTTATTTCCTATGAATCACGACAACTAAAAATTAATGAGAAAAACTATCCTACTCATGATCTTGAGTTAGCAACAATAATATTTTCTCTAAAAATATGGAGACACTATCTCTATGGTAAAAAATGTTATATTTTTTCTGATCACAAGTGTTTAAAGTATATTTTCTCACAGAAAGAACTCAACATGACGCAAAGACGATGGAATGAACTACTCAAGGATTATGATTTCACTATAAACTACCACCCAGGGAAATAAAATAAGGTGGAAGATGCTTTGAGTAGAAAGGATCATGGATTTTTCAACAATATGAGAGTTTAAAGGGATCCTATTTTCATGGATCTTGTAAAGAAGGATATGGGAATAACCATAGAAGGTGAAACATCAATAAATTTTTAAATCGTTTTCAAACCATATTTATCAGAAATGATAAAGATTTCTTAGACTGGTGATGAGGAGTTTCAAAAGAAGATTAAAGTTGTGAATGATGGGAGATTGAGTGACATCATACATGAATATGGAATTTTTAAATTTGGGAAGACACTTTGTGTTCCTAACATATTGTAGACACCATGAAATGTGTTCCATGCACTTTTTTGTAGAGTGAAGATATGATTCTCACATAGACACCAAATGTCTAGTAAAAGAAAAGATGTTTTCACCATGAACAAAGAAGATGCAGACTGGATTTCTATGATACAAAATACTACCCTACAACCGATGAATAAGTGGAATGATTCCACCTTCTAGGAGTATGTAGTGGATATCCAGGATCGATGATGAAATGGTGTGGACACATTAAATTCAATTTATGAGTTTTTTCTAAGAAGAAATGATGTATTTATGATCTCAAGAAGTATATATCTCTTTAATATCTTTGATTGGACTGGTCGCAGAACCCAAATGGACATACATATCAAATGTTATGCCACTCGGAAGATGGATAAATTTTTCAAAGGGACCTACGCGAGGGACCTACGTGAAGGATCTACGTGGAGGACCCGCGCATAAGAATAATTTCTACACCCCTATGCGAGGGACCTATGCGGAGGACCTACGCGGAGGACCAGCACGGAAGAATAATTTCTACACCCATACGCATATGACCTACATAGTGGTCATACGTGGAGGACCAACACAGACAACTTCCCTTCGACCAGGTCACGTTCAAGCCTATAAATAGGACCCTTAGGCTCCCCATTTCAAAGACAGAAAAAGTTGGAAGACGTATCAAAGCTCCCATTACATAGCTCTTTTTCCAAGATCTCCCAATTGTTCTCAGGTAGATCTCTAAAACATGAGAGAAGAAAGAATTAAATGGGGAAACATTGTTCAATGTCCCATCATGGTCTAGAACACATGAATCTATGTGCAGAACCTTCATGGAGCACCTGCATGGAGCACCTATATGACCCACCTTCGTGGAGCACCTGTTCGGAGCACCTACACGATGCACCTTGGTGGAGCACCTGCAGGGAGAACCTGCATGAATCACTTTGGCGAAGCACCTACACAGAGCACCTTACCACTGCACCTTGGTGAAGCACCTGCATAAAGAACCTTGGAGGAACACCTCCGTGGTGCACCTATGCAGGAACACCTACACGGAGACCCAACACAGCCCTGTTGGTCCATACCATGGGGGATGTACCCCCACACCCCTTGTCGGTATCCGTGCTGAGCTGCGGTCCTGGCCCTTCGAGCGGGTCCCTTCACTTCCATCATTGACCCCCATGGAAAATTTATAGTCGCACCAGGAACTTTTCGGATCCGGTCGAGGACATTTTTCATTGTGCCATTTATGTGGCCTAACTTCCATCCTTCTAATATCATGCTTTGAGACACTCCACCACACTCAATGAAGTTCCTTGAGTCAACATACTCCTTTTGGTCCCTTTCACATATTACGAGTTTGGACTCTCCTTGTGGATTCCTCAAGTACCTTGAGTCGATACACTCCTCAAGAATCTACTCAAACCATGTAACCTGAATCCTATGCCAGGTTAAATCCCAAATGGGCATCCTCCTTAGAAGTAACCGCTGCAAAATCTCACTGGGCTTCCTCCTTAGGAGTAATCCCCAACCAATTCCAAATGGGCATTCTACTTAGGAGTAAGCCCCAAACAATCTCAAAAGGGAAACCATCTTGGTATAAGCTCCTCACCTTCATTCCTTCTCCCTTACATCGGACCCTTTTCCAATATAAATAGAACATAGGGAAGGCTCATCGCCTCGCCCTCTTCCATCAGTGGTGGTGGAAAAGTGTGAAGTGTCATGGTTGAATCTTTCACATCCACTTGTTTCTCACACCGATCATGACTCACGTGGGCTTAGAGATACATGATTATTACAACATGTGCACAAACACTCATTGTAAGGAACTACCCGAACTCTGATTCCTCTTCAAACCTGGATACGTTGGATTATTTTTTAGGTCCAGAGCTCACTGGATATCCTCCTTAGGAATCCAACCCTAATTACCCCAATTTGGGCATCCTCCTTAGGAAATAAACCCCACATTCAATTCTCATATCATCAAGGCATCCTTTTCTGGCAGTAATCCCAAACTCATCTCTCTCATAAGACCATACTATACTATGATATTTATCGAACTACGTGGGATTTGATACCCATTAATATGGGATACATAGGAAGCCTCCTTGAGGTTCAAACCTAACAATTCAAAATAAACCCTATTCTCATTGGGCCATATTCACAATAGGGTCTTATCCTACTTGGAAACCTATATCCTTTACAAAGTTCCTTTGGTATACTTCAGCATAAGTTTAACAATTAGTTTTGACTAATCACCTTTCATTTAGAGGTCCTTATCACATATCCTTAAAATGTATGAGGTGTCCTATTAAGTGACACCAAACTATGAGGGTTCTGATTCCTTTCGCAAGGATACATATGTAGCCCATTTTACGGGGACGATTCTAAGATCAAAACAAACCTTTGTCCCCTAGATGACACAAAATTCTATAGTGCCCCACTGAGGGGGTAAAAAAGGAGTGGCATTACAACAATGATTGAAAGAATCTCTAATCAGTTTATTAGAGGATACCATTGATGAAAAAAATCAAATACATATATGTGTTTCAATTGACAAAGAACCTTGAATGCATACTGATGATTCTAAATTTTACACATGTTAATAAGAGATTGTAAATTCTAAGGGATACTTATGATATACTTGGTGAATTAATAAGGATTCATGAAAATATATAAAATATTACCAAGAGAGTCCCAAAGTAGAAAATAATTTCCCCGAAAAGGGTGTGATGAGTCCGACCTCCCATCCTCTCGACCAATGCATGTTCTTATGTATTGTACAGTTCAAACTTAACAAATTCTTGCCTTTGGATAGTAGGTCCCCTTTAGATAAAGATCTGTTGGATGAAGCCCGACACTGATCCAGAGTAGGGGTGTGGGGGCATACCCTTCACATGATGGACGAACAGGGCCATGCAGGTCCTCCACCCAGGTGCTCTTGCGCAGGTACACCATACAGCTGTGCTGCACAGGTGCTCCTCCATGGTACTTCGTGCAGGTACTCTGCCAAGGTGTAGCGGGGTGGTGCTCCATGAAGGTTCTTCACCAAGGTTAATTACATAGGTGCTCTGCGCGGGTGCTCTTCCTTGGTGCATCATGCAGGTGGTCCGCGCAGGTGCTCCGTGAAGGTGGGTCACACAGGTGCTCTGTGAAGATGCTTCATGAAGGTGCTCCACGTAGCTCCATGTGTTCTAGACCATTATGGGACATTGAACATTGTTTCTCCATTTAATTATATATTCTATTATGTTTTAGAGAGATACATAAGAAAAATTGGGAGAT
Organism: Viscum album; assembly: GCA_963277665.1. Classification (NCBI taxonomy): domain Eukaryota; kingdom Viridiplantae; phylum Streptophyta; class Magnoliopsida; order Santalales; family Viscaceae; genus Viscum; species Viscum album. The sequence continues at coordinate 1,921,428,174 of OY728128.1, read as the reverse complement.
CTTGGCGAAAGAGCTATGCAATGGGAGCTTTGGGACGTCTTCCAACTATTTCTGTCTTTGAAATGGGGATCCCAAGAGTCCTATTTATAGGCTTGTAGTTGAACTGGTCGAAGGGAAGTTGTCCGTGTAGGTCCTCCATGTAGGGGTGTAGAAATTATTCTTACATGCATTTCCCTAGCCTATGTCCTCTGCATAGGCCCATCGCGTATGTCCCTTTGTAAAAATTATCCATCATCCGAGTGTCATAACTTTTGATCCGTATGTCCGTTTGGGTTCTGCGACTAGTGAAATCGAAGATCTTGAAGATATCTACACTTCTCTAGATATAAAATACATCATTAATTCTTAAAATAAACTTATAAATTGAATTTAATGTATCGACACCTTTTCATCATCGATCCTGTAGATCCACTACATACTTCTAGAATGGGGAATCATTCCACTTATTCATCAGATGTGGGGTATTATTTTGGCACACAGAAATCCATCCTGCATATTCTTTATTGATGGTGAAAACATCTTTACTCATACTTGACATTTTTTGTCTATGTGAGAATCATATCTTCACTCAATGAAAAAGTGCATGGAACACATTTCATGGTGTCTACACATACCTGATATAAAAAGGGAATTATTGGATGATGCTCATAGCTCCAATTTCTCTATACACCCTGGGAGCACCAAGATGTATAGAGATTTGAAGGAATATTTTTGGTGGGACAACATGAAGAGGGAGATTGCGGATTTTGTGTCAAGATGTATGGTTTTTCAACAAGTGAAAGCTGGAAGGAAACAACCTGGAGCATTAATTCATCCTCTCCCCATACCTGAGTGGAAATGGGATAATATTAAAATGGACATTGTCATGGGGCTACCAAAGACTCCTAGAAGGAATGATGCAATTCGACTCATTATTGATCTTCTTACCAAGTCAGCAGATTTTCTTGCTATAAAACAAGATTTGACAGTTGAACGTATGGAAAGACTATATATTAATGATGTTGGAATACTTCATGGAGTACCCCTATAGATTGTTTATGATCGTGATCCCTATTTTACATGAAAATTCTGGAAAAGTCTTCAGAAGGCCCAAGATACTGAACTTCATTTGAGCACTACATAACACCCTCAAACTGATGGACAATCAGAATGGACAATTCAAACATTAGAAGACATGTTGAGATCATTCTCACTTGACTTTCAAGTAATGTGGGATCTATATTTAACTATGGTAGAATTTTTCTATAAAAATAGCTTCCATTCACGTATTCAGATGGCACCATATAAATCGTTATACAGAAAAAGATTTCTCACACCAAAATGTTGGGATGATTTTAGTGAAAGAAAACTCATAGGTCCAGAACATGTTGACGAAACAATAGAAAAATTGAAGATTATACAAACCCACATCAAAGCTTCCCAAAGTAGGAAAAAGATCTATACCGATAACTGAAGGAAGGATTTGGAATTTCAAGTAGGAGACCATGCTTTATTGAAGGTATCTCCCTGGAAGGGTGTTACACATTTCGGTAAGAAGGGTAAATTGAGTCCCAAGTATATCGGAACTTTCGAAGTTCAAGAACAAATTGGAGTTTCATATTATCGTTTGGCAATGCCTCCAAGTCTCTCCCAAGTTCATGATGTGTTCCACGTATCACTGTTGAGAAAATACATGCCTGACCCAATGCATGTACACACCTATGAGGAAATTGTATCGGAACCTGATCTGTATTATTGTGAAGAGCCTGCCAAAATTCTTGATACAAGAGAACATGTGCTGAGAAACTGGAAGAATTGTCTTCTTAAAGTTCTATGGAGAAGCCATATGATGGAAGAGGCAACGTGGGAACCCAAATAACTTATGATGAAGATCCACCCAAATCTTTTTATGTTGTAATATTCTAGAAATTTTGAGGATGAAATTATTTTTATGATGGGAGAATGTAACACCCCAAGCATCCACAGTACATTTTCTTTTGAATAATGCAGTATCCTGTGTTGTACACAACTTGTAGTTTTTACACACCACAACCAATGAAACTAGCCGTTATGAATAGTAATACCAACGTTTTGAAATTTTATAAATTTTAATTTTTGAAATAGACTTCATTTTTTGTTTTTGGATATCAAAATTAGCTTAGGGTGAATTTTTCATATATTTCTGAGAATTTTCAATTTTTGATGAATAGTGAACAACACTGCGTTATTGTTGAAAACCAACATTTTATTTAAATAATTAGTCATTTTGTTTTAATTTATTTTTTGGTCAAAATATATACATAATACATATATATGTTAAATGTAATTTATTGGAGTTATTTTATAATAATTTTAGATATATAAAATTTTATTGAACTTTTTACCGTCTTTTATCCACCTTCTAGGAGCATTTACAAATTTGCATAAAACATAATTTTACCGCTAATGTGAGTTGTATCTCAAAAACATGAGAGACACAGTTTAATGTAAAGTGTAATAACTAAACCATTTTTAATATAGCGTTACAAATAATATTAATTAGACTATAAATTGTCATTAGAAAGCTGAAAATATTTCTAATATAATGGTATTTTATCTATAGATTTTATACATCAAATTATTTAATTTATTTATGAAACAATGATGATGCAGTAATTACCTTGTTAATGAAATACTAAAATAAATGATATTATAAACACCCAAATAAATGTAAATTGAGACTTATGATGAATTAAATTAATTCTATAGGGTAATATGACATTTTAGAGTTGATTAAATGATTTTTTTAATTAATCATTCTGTTATTATTTTCACAAAAACCAAACACTAAATAGTGTCAAAATTGACATAATTGAGTTTTTAAAACAAATACTATATTATTAATTGATATAATATAATTAAAAATCTAAGGTTCTTCCAAAGGAAAATGATAAGGTTATATATATTAATAATGATCCAATTGGGGTTATCTTGTCTTGTTATTGTATTTTTATTAACCACATCATATAAAAATACAAAGAGACATGGTAAATGTCTAACGTTTTAACTAAGAGATAAATATAAAAGATAAGGTTAATATGGTGAACTAAACCTATCTAAAACCTATTGGTTGAGATATTTTAGACCCATCCCCACCTAATCCTCTAAGGAAATAATTTTGGAGCCATTAGAAACCGAAAATGATTTTACTGTAAAATAATATTTCAAGCTTTTCCTAATGTGACCCTCACCTCTCTTATTAAAGGGTAATTCCCCTTATCTTAACTTCAAAACTCCATAGCCATTTGTCTCGGACAAACTCTATTCAATTATCCTCCCAACTTCATTCATTTAAACCTAGAGGTCTTAATTTTATTAGAAATCCAACCTAAGGATCCCTTTTGATCAACTCAAAAGGAAACACCCGAAGTAGAGGTAATAATTTCACCACCCTCTTTCAAGTTCTTATCTTCTTCCACTTCCACTTTCGTTGTTGTTTCTAAACCAAAATAATAAATCTAGTACCATATACATACTATGATGTTAATATAAATATGATACAACCATATTTTTTATTCTATATATCCTATAAATTACAAAGTCACCATATATGCGTATGTACAGATTACAATCTCCGCGTCGTGATGTAGTTTGTTATTCAAACACACCATTATTTGGATGGGTATAATAATGAGTATAACTGATGTAAATAGTAAATATAAAATTTTAATGATTATGTATATATGATATACTATATAATTACATATAATTTATCCATCAATATAATGATATTTTCGCTCGTGTGTACGTACGGATTACCATCTCCATGAATGTTATGAGATTAATTCCCCATTGTGATAATTCAAGAATAAATATCATTTTGTGATTAAAAATAATGTTTATGAACAAAATATCATTCTGTAAATGAATAAAATACATCTTATTCAAAACAATCATGGTTTACATAACTAAGTATATAAATGAAAACGAATCAGTTAACACCTGATACGATGATACTACAAAAATATTATTAACAACGCAATATTATAAGATCATATATGATATCATATTTATATATATGGTTCTTTTATAATTTAATAACAATGATTTAACTATTATATAAGAGGTTACGGTACCCTTGACCATCGAAAAATATAAGGTAAGCGTTAATTCTACAATCTCATTTCTTATCCAAGGTTGTTAATACGTAAGTATCTACTGGGACCTCTTTATCATCCACATCCGTGTTTTCTTAAAAATGTAATTCCAAACACTTTTTACTATTTACTAGAGTATGGGTTAAAGTCATTTATACCATTATTTGACAATATTTGTTTTGAAGGAAATCATTCCATCATTTTTCAAACAAGGTACTTAATGATACATTCGACAAAATTAAGGTAAGAATGAATTTTTTTAACTTATACGGTGGGTGCAACTATTTTCCACCGTTATAACATCATCATAGATTCCCATAAATTCTTATAAAAATATTTTCAAAATAATTCTTTTCTTTTATAATTATATGTATTTTAAATGATTTCAAAATAGAATGATATATTTATTTTAAAAAGTTTTAATTTCATCTATGTCAACATCCTTTGATGGATTTTAAGATTGTTTGAAGTTGATTTATTAGGATTCAAAACTTCCATATTATATTGAAGGTTTTCGGATATGTTTGACTGTGGATGTGTTATTTATACACCATTCATGGTTTATGGATAAAGTATTGACATTTCATATGATAGTTATAATATGAATGTTTATGTTATGTTTAAACCTTTTTATATGAGGAATGCATTGGACTTAGTAAGTGACAGGTGGAGCCTGCAATAGCTACTCAATTCATCGGTAGGTCTCATGAGAAAAACTAGTGTCTTGGCACAAGGCCTTGAAAAACTCTTATTTGTAGTCTTGGAACAAGGCCTTGACTATGTTGTTATGAAGTCTGGCATTAGGCATTCCATCATTATGAAATTGGCTATTGATATTGCATGTGATTATTTGACTAGTGGAATATCCATGTGAATAAGTAAATGTAATTATTTGATTTAAATTTTCAATATTATGCATAATTATCTATTTAAAAGGCTTATGATTAATCTTACATGTTTCCTTAATTGTTTATGTTTATTTATAAGAGTTTTAGATATATTTTTATTCTTACTAAGCATCTGAGATCAAAAATTTCTATGTTTTATTTTTCTCAGGATGTGAAAAAATTTTTTATGGTTGACCTGCAGGTATAGGATAAAGATATAAGTGTGGTCAATGGGGACAAAATGGTGTTGATGTTTTTATTTCTTTATGTAATGTAGAACTTATGAGTGTATCCAGTACCTCAAAGGCTACTAAACATATCAGTCTTTTTGGATTTGATCCCTTGTGATCATGACAATATTATGTAATAATGCACTGACTCTAGGTAACTGGGGTTGGGGTGTTACACACATGCTCTATTTAAAACTGATCATTTTTTTTGAAGGATCATTCCGATCACTATGGCCCTCGGAATCAAAAACCACCTAAGCGCCTGGCCTAAAAATAATTCCATACAATTAAAAAAATTACATGGAAATTTAGGGACAATAAATTAATCCCAATTTTGGGATTTGTTTATTCATAATCGAAAACAAGTCTAAACAAACAAATGGGGGTACTGAGCATGAATCTAATCCTCTTGCTCCCACGTGCTCTTTTGTAGATTCGAGTCTTTCCAACAGATGCGCAACAAAGGAATAAACTATCCATGAAGGACCCACTTATTTTGACCATCTATCTCTACCAAGAACTCTGAAATTATCATCCCTTCATCAATTTCTATCTCTCCCCAGTCGATGATGTGTGATGGATCATGCACGTACCTCCTCATCTGTGACACGTGTAAAAACATTATGCAACTGGTGCATTTGTGGGGGAAGATCTAGGTGGTACGCCCCCTCACCAACTCTAATTAAAATATAGAAAGGTTCGATGATCCTCAGTGATAACTTACTGCTCAGACCAAATCTCTGTATCCATCATCGAGGAGAGACTCGTAGGGATATGTGACCCTCCTCCTCAAACTCCAAGGGACGTCATCACCTATCAGAATAAAAGTTCTATCAGCTCTGTGAAGTATTCACCCGCTCTTAGATGACATGCACCTTTACTTAGTGGATTTTTAGTGGAATTCATGTTTTTATTTCTAGTGTTTGGGACATGGTTGTGTGTGTGTGTGGGTACTTGGGAAAATTCCCCCCACTCATGGGACAATGTCTTCAGTGCTAGTCGCCAGAACATGGCCTTTAGGATGCGGACATGGGTTAGTAATTGAACAGGCCTCAGGGAATTCTTAGTGACATTAAATGGGTTTTGGAAAAGTGGATAGGTCATTTGGGACCTTAATTTTATGGTTTAGTCCTTAATTAATCTTAATTTGTATTTAATCATTGTGATTAATTTTTATCCCTTCTACTTATCATTTTGGTCAAAAATTAACATGGTCTTGTTGGAATATAAACATTAAACTAAATAAAATTGTGTATGTTAGTTTTTATAAACATAAATCATATAATAAAAAAATTAGATTAATTTCAATCCTGTTGATGATATGAAATAACATGTTTTTAAAGTAGAAAAATGTTCAAAAGTTTGTTATGATTTTATATTCAATTTCAATGTGAGATTGATTAAAATTAATTAATTTGTTTTAAAAGATGAAATATTTATCTAATATGACCTTAATACAAATTTATAATATAATATAAAATTAATAATTAGTTAATCAAAAAGGTAGTTTTTTACTAAAAAGCAGTGTTTTTCACTATTCATCAAAAAAATGATGTTTCTTAGAAAAATACCAAAGATTCACCATAATCTAATATAAATTTAATAAATTAAAAAAATGATGTTTTTTCATCAAATTAAATATATAAATGTGTCTAAAATTAATTTTATTATTTTTTGCATTATGACATTAAAAGCAGTTTATTTGAGAAGAAAATATTTTAAAACACAAAATATCTATACCAAAAATCATATTTTTCATTATCAATATGTTTTATTTATATTAATTATTTATAAATAATATTTTAAAATTATTCATTACAATTCATATTTCTAGGCTTAATGACTATGTAATAATTATCTCATTTAAATAATTATATCATTAAAACGATGTTTCGTAGAAACTCTATGTTGCGTGTAATGTATGCCAAGTCGGTGTTTCATGTAACGTACAACAAGATGGTTTTTCATGTATAATTTTCTGATTTTGTACAATTTGAAGGAATTTTTGACTTATTTTATTGCATGAAAGAAATGAAATTTTAATTTATCTAAAAAAAGGTCTATGAAAACATGGGGTGTTACACTCACCATAGAGGTTAACCCATCCAACTTAGTATCAATTAAATGATTCTGAAGAGAATAGGGACATACCTGATGTACTCCCCTAATATAAATTGTTCCTCGATAAAGAAATAGTTGATATTTTTGTGCCAACCTTTCGATCAATGCTCAAGTAGCCAACATGGTTTGGTCAACTAATGCTCCTCCTCCTACCACATCCACCATAGTTCTCTATATGGGATTTATACCTTCATAGAATTATTGGATAAATAGTTCTTCACTGATTTCGAGACGTGTAAGACTTTCACATAACTTATTGAGCCACATTGAGTACTCATACATTGACTATTCTTAATCTTGCTTGATTCTAGGGATATCCTTTCAAATTGTTTTGGTTCTTAATTATGGAAAGAATATCTACAAGAAAATATGTTTCAAATGATTCCAAGATGTAAAATATTCTGGATATATGTAATAAATATAATATTTTCTAGTTTCATCAAGTGAAAATGCAAATGCCCTTGATTTGATTTGGTCCTTAGAGACATTCCTTAGTATACAAGTTTTGTAAACCTTATTGAATTCCTTTAGATGTCAATTTGGATCCTCACTAGAGTGGCCATGAACTTTTAGGAGATGTTGAATTAGATTAGATTTAATATCAGATTATGATTCATGATTTGGAAATGAAATACATGCTGGATGATAATTATCTTATGGTTCATCCATCACCCGAATGGTTCTTTTGTTTATATTGTTGTTTTTATCCATTTTTTTAAAATTAGATTTTGTTTGAGATGAGCCACCCAAATCACTAATATTAGAATGATCGAAAAAATTAGGTTTCTGAATTTTGATAGTTATGAAATTCTATGACTGTCTACTTAGATCCAAAAAGCTTCATTCAACCTTAGGGTCTTGTTCTAAATGAACATCAGGGTTCCATAATGTCATCAATCAGATTGAAAGAAAAAGTAGTGGACCATATTATCATTAAATGAGGTTTCAATTGATGTTCTAAAAATAAGTGGTGGGGAAGGAATAATAGATAATAAAATTTAATATAATAGAATAAAATAATAATAAGAACAAATAATTACTTAGAAGGTTTAATAAAAAACCATTATCCTCAGAAATGGTGCTAATTTGATGAGCATTGTCCGGTACACTCTCAAAAGTTTATGTGATTTTACTAGGTGAAACATAGTGGCTTACCAGGGTCATTATATTAAGGAGGAATTTAAATAAAAAATATTTAATATTCCTGAATAAACTATTAATATAAATTAAATCAAATGAAAAAATTGGGGGAGTTTGTTTTAGGGATTTTAAGACAATAAAAAACAATATGGAACAATCAAGGACACAATTTATTTAAAAATACTAATATGAGAAGACATAGTCAATATAATCTATCCCCTTCACTATTAATTTAACATTATTCCTTTAGATTATAAATCATTATATTTGGATCCCCTAACCTTGTAAACCCTCAAATCATATGAAAATTAACATGACCATAAATATTGGAAAAATGAGCTCCAGTTCAACTTTGGGACATCCAATATTAGCACCCAACATTAATTGAGATCCAAAATACAACCTATGATCAATGTAAAACTAGGTAATAATCTTCTCCCAAGAGTTAATAATTAATTGATCTTGGGAATGATACTTGAACACTTCAATTTTATCCCAATTTGATTGGATTTTGTGATTGAATTTTAACTCACACAATTTACACAAGTCTGGCCTAACGATCAATTGCAAGTCGATTGAGTTCCTTATAATTTCAAACTCAATTAATTCAGAACAATTTATGTATTAAATTATGTTTATGGAGTCAATTGAAATAAATTAATGGAGTAGGTATTAGATTGATTATGAAGAAAATACCTCTTCAATGGGTGGAGTTGTCATCATGAATACATTATTCATAAGCAATAGATTATATGGGAAACACCCAATCTCTTCTCCAATATTATATTCTACCATATAGAATAGAAAAATAATATTAAAAGAGAATAAAATAGATTATTTATTAAATAAAAATCATGTTACAATCATTAAAATAAAGAAACACAAAGTGGAGGTGGGAGAGGAGTGCCTTCTTGGAAGAGATCTTTGCACAAAGCCTTACTTATTCCATGTGGTTAGATATGTTTCAAGAATATAACATTTTAGACAAACCTTCCTAATTCCTCTGAAAACCATCAATAAGAGTGAAAATCAAATTTATATAGAGTTTGTAGGGCTAGGGTTTCAGATGAAAAAATGGCACACACATCATTCAGTATCCAAAAATTACTTTATAAGGATCCAATTTTTCGAAAACCTTCCATAGTCAACCAAGTGCAACTCTAGTTTTATGAAATTATAAACCATAATTCCTTTAACTCCCCCCAAAATTTATGCTGAATAAAATAAATAATCAAGTTGTTATGATCGATTTAGTTAGATGGGTCCCATTCTACCGAATTCTACCCATCCCTTCATCAATGCCTATTTTCTACCATCCTAATGTGGGATAAAGATATCATGGAATGAATATAAAATTTAGAAAATTGAAAATTTAATATTAATGTAAAATTTTATTTTAATTTTCAGCAGACAGTAAATGTTATGACAAAAAATACTAAAGTGATATTAAAATGTTAAAACAGAATTTTCATGATATTTTTAAATTATAGATGAAATAAAATTTCCATTAAATTATCCAAATAATACTAATAAATGTAAATTACATCAATTAATATCAACCAAATCTTAAAAAAATCATACCATATAATTAAATACTTTGTTTCTTAAAATGATAAATTATGTGATGATATTTGTATAAATCCTAAATGTTTATTTAGAATTTTATAATTGTTATAATTATTTGTAATCAAATTTATTTTAATAAATTATATTCAAAAATTAATATTTCAATGTATTATAATGAAAATATAATTTTATGTGACTTTTTTATTTTTGTAAACGGAAAAGCGAGTATAATATTAAAATATGTATTTTCCAAAAATGAGGTTATTTTTTAAAATATGAATTTCTCATATTTATGAATTTTAATTCATAAAATGGATTCATTTTTTTGTAATAAGCACTTATAAAAACGGTTAGAGATAATTTTTGTGATTTTTTTAAAAAATAGTTGAATTTTTTTTGTGAACTGTGAAATATGGTAATTCATGGTATTTAACATTTTTATCTGAATACATGATTTTTTGTGTCATGTGTGATGTAAAAGCAAAATATTTATAACTATCTTGCAAAAGTTATTATTTATAGTCACATGAATTAATAGGTTTGATATTATTGATAAAATTTTATAAACTAATGAATATAATAGAAAAAATCACCACTCTCCTCCTCTTCTAAATAGCACTCCTCACCAACCCTTCTCCTAGAACCTTGTATAATTTGGAGAATACTAATATTATACCCAATTAACTCGTAAATCCTATTCACTATGTCTTGGTCTGTCAATAATTACCAAAAGATCAATTCCAGGTGCCTTATGAAGGTTCTCAAGGAGAGGATATTCAAGAGGTAAAATCCTCATTCTTTATCTTTTATTTCATTTTCTTTTATTATCCACTTATCACCTACCCCATCTATAGTGACATGATAACTCTTGATTCATATATATATATATATATATTTAAATTTTAGTGTGTTATTATAATATGCATCATCAATTCTATTTTATCCTCATTTTACTATAGAAATGAAAACTTCTTCTGCGATATATCGATTCACCGTCCATGTGGATGAAATGTTTTCATTTTACATTACCACCATAAAGGTAGGTCATAAAACCATTGATATGTTTAAATAATATTATTAAATCTATATTATAACTTATTTCATATTTTACAACCTGTATATAAACATATTATTAAATAAAATTATACTTTTTTGAGATGGTCATAAAAACCTCCAAATTAATATAATCAATGTTTTCATTAATGGTTAATCAAATGAATCATCCTGATATCAGAAATAAAAATGACACATGGGACCATTAAAAACTATTGAAATATATTAATACCATTTCATTACAATTCTAGTGTTTTTTTCCAATTTTTTAAGAACTCCCATAATTATTCTCATGGGGAACTAATGATAAAATAATGAAATTAATGCTCAAGGAATGATGTAATTAAACAATATAACCCATAAAATGGTCATAAATGAACTTAATAAATTTATAATAAATAAATTATATATGTTAAAGGGCATGAATTATTTAATTAATGGATTTAGTTATATTATATAGGATATTTAGTGCCGGTTTAGAACACATTATAACATAAGATAATAGATCTCTCTATACCACTCTATTTTATTTGGGTGATACTTTATGTCTATTTTCCATAAGTTACATATTCACTACAATAATTAAAATTTTCTATAATCTATATTTATGTTCCAAAAATATAAAATTTTCTCAACTCATCTTTCTTTGAGGGAAAATACATATTTGAAATGGTTATCATCTTAGTTCTTCTCGATAAGCAAACCTGATTAAAGGAAAATTAACCATTTCATACCCATTTTCAAGAAAAACCCATAAAATGTTTTAATCCCAAAATATTTTTATAAAATTACTCATTTTGTTACAAAAAATATATCTTATTTCATTTTAGTATTTATGAAAACAATTATTCCATTATCCTCTTTAAAGAATCATTAATATTTTCCCTTAATGGAACTAAAGTGGCTCATTTTTAATGTTTCCTACACACTCTTTTACATGTAGTCACTTCATTCGAAAAACAAATTCATGATATATTCATATTTTTTGTGTTATTATTGTCTATAATTTATTTAAATCCCTTCTTTCATGAATATCGTTGGAATATTCCCCTTGGTTATTTTTTGGACATGATTACAATACACATTTCATTCCCTAGGTAACCTCATGTTTGTCCCTTATGTTTGATTCTTCATGTGGAACACATATGAATGAACATGATATTATGAATGTTCCTAGAAATTAATAAAAAACATTGGGTAATATTTTAGTGTCATGGGACATTATTTATAGGATTTGGAAGAAAACCTAATCCATTATGGGACATTTTCCACCATGTGATACCCTAATATCTATTATCCTCGACCCAGGTTTACGTCAAGTTATGCATTGTTTACACATTATTATATTTCCCTGATCATATGAATCCATGTTTTATATATTATGTATACACATGTTTATTAATTTTTCCTTCCATATATGTTATTACCTAATGCCTTCTGACTCAATTATTGGGCTTCTATTCTTTGTATATTCCCTTACGGGGATTTTTAGCTCACCTCGTTCGTCTATGTGTTCCCCAGGTTAACCAAAAAAATATAAGAGCTTAAACGATGTTAGGATCTCATTGAGGATATTAAATAAAATATATTTTTTATTTTGGTTTCATGATTTCTATTTACGTACCTAGTCTTCGAATACACTAGACTTTTCGATCCTAGGTCAGTATTTGAAGGATAATAATTCTTAAAATCAAGTAATAATATGTGTAAAAGGATAAGGTCACTATAGTTGATATCATACCATGATCTATTTATTTTTTAAGGGTTAATACTAGAATTTTTTTAATAATCCTAGGGTTAATTCTATCAACATGGATAAACTAGACTGAATCTTAATGAATTAAAAGTTAGGATATACATTCCATTTATATGTATACCCTTCTATGTCATAGTTTCATTTTTATATTCTCATTAGATAAGTATTCAAGCACCTTAATTTTATTTTATTTATTTTTCTTAGTTTAAGGAAGAAATATTAGAACCCATTACCACAACCAACATTATATAGAAAGTGATGATTAACCAAATAGGATGCCAAAACTGATGATAATCAGAGACTAGAATTTCATGAAAACACAGAATCAATTGGATCAGGTTATGAATAATAACATGAATCATGCTGAACACCCACATTATCAAAAAGGATAATTTTTGGTTGAATCCTTTATACAATAAAAGAATCCAATATTTAGGGGATCTTCTGATCTCCTCATCATTGAACAATGGATTAACACCATTGATAAGATATACTATGTTCATCAATGATTACAATATGATTAAGTCATACCAACTATCTATTATTTTTATGGGGAAGCTGATCAGTGGTAGACATTAATAAAAAACACAATTTCTAAGGAGTAAGTTTATTCCATGGAAGGAGAAGGATTTAAGAAAACATTTTCCCTATACTATCCATCTTAGGATGGAGAGGGAGTTCGTCAGACTAAAGAAAAAAAAAAGTAAAATCTATCCATGAATATATATAAAAAACTATAAAATTATTTAATGATACACCTATGACATTATAATGTAAACTAAAATCATCATGGATCACTTCTTTTATAGATTAATGCCAAGTCTGTGAAATTACATGGTGATTTGAGACTTTTACTTTTATGAGGATATTGTTCATTATACCATTAAGGTTGAGAAGGAAATTGGAGACTATCATTTATATCATGGGTTTGGAGATAAAAATAGGAAAATTGAGCTTAATATGGTAGGTATAATATAAAAATAAAATAATGGAAAGAAAAACCAACATCCCACTAGTCAAATATTTGAGATGAATAATCCCTGGAATTGTCTAAAGAAAACAAAGAGATACTTCAATTATGTATGAGATGATCATCAGGATAATTACTGCCATAGGGATTTGAAGAATCCCACAAATGAAGAAGAATAATAGAGGATTTATATTAACACATATCCTATAGTGTAATGTTTAAACTACAAGGAACATGAAAATATGCCATCTAATACCCTAATCTAGGTGTTTTCAAAGGAATCAATAACAACAACCTCCATGGCTGCAAAGAATGGATTATGCTATCACTACTACTAAGGTGGAGCCTGAAAAAGATGTGATGATTAGTTTGTTGGGTATTAATTCAATAATTTTATTCAAAAATTTTAATTATATTTCTACACATTATTTTACATTTGGTATGTTTAGTAGAACTATTCAATAGCAACCTCAATATATGGGGGTTAATTTATCTATGAGAACATCAAATGTGGAAATTATTTTATTTTAAGTATATAATTTCCCCATAGTTAGTGTTTGTGGAAAGAACCTCCCAAAAAATATCATCTTACTTTATTTGGTGGAGTTTTATGATATATTTGGTATGGATTGGCTATATTAATATAAAGACAACATCGCCTATCAGGAAAGGGAGATAACTCTTCACATTCTGATCCATCCTCTAATTATTTAAAATTTTAAGGAGGATAATGAATCTCCTTCAAAATCATCATATCAATTATGGATATTACTTCTTTATGATCAAGAATATCACGCTGAAATGATTGAGACAAAAGAGAGGATCATTATTAAAGACATTCCCCTTATGAGGGACTGTACTGATGTGCTCCACAAATAATTTCACAATATTCATCCTGACTGAGAGGTTGAGTTCTCAATTGAACATATACCTAGATCTATAACTATATAAACATATTCTTTTATATTGGACACCGTTGAGTTATATGAATTGAAGAAGTAGTTACAAGAGTATATAGACAAGGTTTTCATATGACTGAGTGCTTCACCATGGGGTGAATCAATCCCCTTAATGAAGAAGAAAGATATATCAATGCACATCTACATTGATTATCTAGTGCTCAAAAAAATCAGGATAATGAAAAAGTTTCTCCTTCCAAGAATATATGATTTATTCAATAATCTAGGTAGGGAATATTTATTATCTATGGTGGAACTTTTTTCAGGATATCAGCTATTAAATGTGAACAAAGAAGATACTCCCATGAATGTCGTCAGAATTAATTATGTACATTATGAGTTTATAGTGATTCCCATCAGACTTACTATTGCTCTAGAAATATTCTTGGAAATAATGAATCGAGCCTTTAGAGATTATGTAGATAAATTTGTAGTAGTAATTATAATTGATATTTTGGTATACTCTAAGAGTATGGAGGAGAATGAGGAGCATTTGAGTACTATACTAAATACACCATGAAAAGAGAAACTATATGAAAAGTTTAGTAAATGCGAGGTCAGGTTGGATGAGGTATTATTCTTGGGGAATGTTATCCCCAGCAATGGGATATCAGTGGACCCATCTATAGAAAGTAAATCAAAGATTGTCCAAGACCAAAACTTGTAGTGTAGATCTATAGTTTCCTTTTTCTATCTAGGTATTAACTATGATTTTTGAATAACTTCTCACAATTTTCAAACCCACTATCCAAGATGACCCGAAAGGGAGTGATGTTTTTATAAACTGGTGAATGTAATGAATAATTTATGGAGTTTAAAAATAGTATTATCTCTAAATTAGTACTTATAAAACCAATAAGTGGGGAACCGTTTTTGGTATAAAATGATGATTCAATAAAGTTATTAGGATATATAATGATTAAAATGATAAAGTGATAGTATATGATTCAAAGGAGCTAAAAGTTCATGATTAAAACTATCCCATACATGATATTTAGTTGGGAGTTATGATCTTCACATTGATTATTTGGTATTATTATCTCTATAAGGAGAAGTATGAGATATATACAGATCAAAAGAGTATCAAATATATATCCAAACAAAAGGATATCTACATGTACCATGAAATATGGTTAAAAAAATCAAGGATTAAGACTGATAAATCCACTAAAATCCTAGTAAAGTAAGTAAATTGGAAGGTTTTTTATATTACAAGGATCCAACAGCTTTTTCAATTATAATAATTGATAGGGATCTATTATTTATATACATGTAAAGGGTGGACATAAGAATCATTAAGGAAGGAAAATCATCAACCCTTTCTCAAATAGTTGATCAACCATTACTTTTAATTAAAATACTGGTTTCTCAAATATATGATGTGGAAATTCAGAAAATGGTGGAAGTTATAAATGAATATAAAATCTTCAGAACTCAAAATTTATGAAGGAGTCATAAGATTTAGTTCATGACTATGTTTACCATAAAAACATGAGTTGAAGAATGGTATTTTGAATTATTTCCCAAATGTGACATATTCTATCCACCGAAGGAGGAGAAAGATGTATCGAGATCTATAAGAGCACTATTAGTCGGACAATATGGAGAAATAGATTGTTGTATATACATCAATGTTCCAGGTATGTTAGAATGAGGAGGGTGATGGAAAATAGTATATAGGTATTATGAAACCATTACCCGTACCTATATAGAAATGGGAAAACATCACCATATAATTTTTCACTAGACTTCCTAATACATCTAGAGGAAATAATTCTATATGGGTCAATGTGTATTGTCTTATAAAGACTATTCACTTTATTATAATTCAAGATGAATTTTTGCTTTATTTTCTTGCAATAATATACACTAGAGAACTTATGAGGTTTCATGGTGTACAATCATCGATAATATTATATTGATATCCAATATTTACCTCTCAGTTTTGTAAAAGTCACCAAAATTCCCTAAACACTGATCTAATCTTCAGTACGTATCATCCTTCCCAAATTGATGGCCAATCAGAGTGGACTATTCAAACACTAGAAGATATCTTGAGAGAATATTCTATAGTCTTTAATGGAAAATGTGATCAACATATTCCACCAGTCAAGTTATATTAAAAAAAAAGTTTCCACTCAAGCATCCAATTGGCTTCATATAAATCCCTTTATGGGAGAAGATGTAGAACACATGCATGATGGGATAAATATTGTGAATGTAAGCTTCTAGGACTGGAAATGGTCAATGAAAAGGTATAGAGGGTGAAACCCATTCTACAACACATCATGGAAGCCCAAAACCAACTTAATCTGTTTTCATATAATCATTGATGAGACTTAGAGTTTGAAGATAGAGACATGGTATTCCTATTCCTATCTCCATGGAAGATATTCGTGTGATTTTGGAAGAAAGGAATGATATGTCGTAGTTATATAACCCATTTGAGATTCTTTATCTCATTATTGATGTGAAATATTGACTATCACTTCTACCAACCTTGTCTTAAGTACATGGTGTATTACACGTATCCCTCTTGAGGATGTAAATACCATATCACTCTCATGTACTAAATTTAGAGGCAATACACCTGTAAAACTATCTCTCTTAGGGGGATAAACTAGTGAAGATCATGAACCATAGAGATAATGTTCTACGCAATAAGACTACTCAACTGGTCAAAGTAATATAGAGGAACAATAAATATGAAGACGCAGCATTAGAACTAGGGGAACCAATGAACATAAGGTACCTTCACCTAATTTTACCTTAGTATGTAAAATGAAATTTTGAGGGATAATTTTCTTAAGGGAGGATGAATGTAATAACGCAGAACATTAACAATTGAATTTGCCTTCTTATAATAATGTCTGGTAGTATAAAGAAAAAATATCAAATATACAAACTGAAAGTTTTATCCTCATAAATGAAGAATGATACATTAGTCATAAAATAAACCAATAGGAATGCCAAATATTATAACATGATAATAAATGTAAAATAAGATAATAATAATGGAAAATTTTGGATATACTTAACTGACAAGAATGAATGCACTTTTGCACAAAGTTGTAGAAATAAAACATAATTTTAATAATATAGTATTAATTTTGATTTTTAAAGTATATATACAACCTTAAGATAAAATAGAAGTGAATCACGAATGAATGAAATATGTTGTATTTATAGAAATTAAGAAACCTATAATGTTATAATAGTAACATGACTATAAAAATAGAAATCTGACCATTAAGAATAGTAATATGACCATTAGAATATTAACACAACGTATAAAATTTTGAATAAATTTATTTATCTTATAAATAGTAAATGATATAATTATATCATGGAATATTTTAATAAATCTTTTAAAAATGATAAATTCTGTGTTGGTATTTTTTTAAAAAGAAAATGATTATTTACAATTTTAAAATTAATTTAAGGATTTAAAAGAAAATTTATTTTCATAAAATATAGTATTAAATTAATGATACATTTTATTATAATCCTAATATAATTTTATGTTACCTCATTTAATTTTTCAAAAGATCAAAAATTAGATTATAATATTAAAATAAGTAATTTTCAAATAAATTATGTTTATGAATATAAGTTAAATGTTTCTTATGTGAAATTGTTTTCATCCAATGGATTCCATTTTTAAAATATACACATTGACAAATGGTTAGGGTGAATATTTTGGGATTTTTCTAAAATATTAGAATTTTTAATGAATAATGAACTATGGTAATTTATGGAAATTATCATTTTTATCAAAATACCTTATTTTTGGGGTCATGCATGTTGTAAGAACACATTATTTTTAACTAAAAATCACTACTGACTTTATATATTAAAAAAATCAATACAATTTATAGTCTTGATAAAAAAATAAGAAACCAAAGAATATAATAATAATAAAACCCATCTCATCCCCTTATAAATAACACCCCTCACCACCCATTCTCCGCACACCTTCTATGATTTGGAGATTTCTACTATTATTCCCAATTACCACCCCAAGACTCTTCCACATGTATTTTTCTTGATGTTATCATCAAAATATCAATTCCATGTTCTTTAAGGAGGTTCTCAAGGAGACAATATTCAAGAGGGAAAATCCTCATTATTTCACTTTGAGTTCCTTTTATTTTCTTATCCTCTACTCACATCCCCTATCCAAAGAGACATGAAAAATATAGAATCATATATATATGGTAATTTTACTATTTTTATGTAATATACATCATAAATTATATTCTCTCGTTTTATTGTAAAAATGAAAACATTATCCTTGATATGTCTATTCACCACCTTCATAGAGAACGAGTTTTCATTTTCCATTTCCTCTAATAAGGATTGTCATAAAACAATTTTTTTGGTTATGTAAGATTATAATATGTATATTATTAGTTATTTAATTTTTTGGAAACAATTTATAAACATAATATTAAATGAAACGATACTTGTTCATCATGGTAATAAAAACTTCCAAATAAAACGAATCATTTTTCCATAATGTCTTAGCAAATTAAATCATCCCCATATGAGGAAAAAATGAAATATGGGACCATTTTTAATTATGGAATTATATTGATACCATTTAATTCCACTTAAATGGGTCTTCATCTATTTGGCAATAACTCTCATAATGATACTCAAGGGAAATGACTATAAAACAATGAAATAAATGCTCAGGAAACGATGAATTTGAGCAATATAATCCATATAAATTTCCATAAATGAACTAAATAAAACCATGATAAAAATATATGTGAAAAAGGTTCCTAATTAATTAATTCATGGATATAATTTGATTATCTATGACATTATGTGCACTTGTAGAACACATTCATTCATAAGATATGGGATCTTTTGGATACTCTATTTTTTATTTGGGTAATGATTTATCTATATTTGAATCAAGTTAAAAGATAACTATTCTAATGTAATTATTATATATTCTATATATATATGTTCAAAATATATAAATCTAGATCAATTAAAGTATCCTTGATTGGGAAATACATATTTTAAAATCATCCATTCCCAATTTCCCTCGATAATAAAAATCGATTAAATAGTGAAGAAATCCATTTAAAATATATATTTACCCATAAAATAATTGTTAAGGGAACCTTTTTAAATGGCTGATTTTATAATTTTATTTAATAAACTAATTTTTCTGATTAAACAAACTTGATTAGGAGCTCATTGTGTTGATTAAATAAAATATGATTTATTTTGGTTTCATGTTTTTTATTATGTACCTATTCCTCAAATACACTAGACTATTTTTGATCAATGTTCTGTATTTTATAGATAATGACACCTAAAACCATGTAAAAATATTTGAAAAAGGATAGGGTCACTATATGTTTGGTATTTGTATTCCATTAAAATCCAAAGGAGTAATTTATTAAATCCTCAAACTGTTGAGGTATTAGGTGGAGGGGATCTTCTTTAGATATTGACAAACTTCAATAACAAATTTTGTGCCCTATTTACTACGCAATTTTCTATTTATTAATCATCTTTTTATTTATTTAATAAATTTTTAATCTATGAATACACTATTTTTTTATTCACCACCATTTATAATATTATAATATTACATTATTTTATTTTCAACTATGATTTGTTTGTCTTTATAAATCCTTGAAGGGTTTCAATTAACTTCAATATTATTGTATGTGGTTTTAGTCTTTAAGTATTTTTTTACATTGACTTTTAAATGAAGAATTCACCCCCTTATTTCCACTTTACTCTAATTAGACCTATAACATTATATCAATGTACATTGACATTGAACGTTGAACCATATTTCTTGATAAATTTATAGCACTTTGATTATCACACTCGAGAGGAAGAGGAAACATCACTTCAAAATTGGTATCCTTCAACTAGGAATTCATGCACATTAGTTGGGTTGTGGCAGGATTTATATAGACATATTATTCCTTAGTTTTGTTATGGTTACGAAAATTTCACTCTTAGTGTGCTAACAATTGTACCCCTAGTGAAGAAAGAAAAAATCACCAGATATTGAAATCCTATCATTAAAAATTCATGTAACTTCCCTATATTTTATAAAATATATCTTCATAAATATTAATTTAAATAATTTTATAGTAAGAAGAAGATAGGTATATGAAGTGGAAAACTAAAGGCCCATAACAGTGACCCCAAGGAATAAGGGAAGGGTGGTGAGACAGGGAAGGAAGATAAGGAAAGAGAAAAATAAAATGGTGAACATATAGAGCTCATCCTAAATTGAAATAAATAACTCTGGGTAGGGTCATTCTAGTTTAAGTATTAAAAGGATGAGGTGGATTGAATTTTAGAAAGAATACTGCATGTCAAAATCAATGTGGCTCAAAGTGCTTGGATCAGTAAACAAGTCCAAATCTTAGCTTGAGGCTTCAATGAAAATAAGATAAATATGGAGGAATATATCTAATATTGGGATAGGTTTGAATCTTAACAGTCAAGGAAGTTCTATATAAGAAGGTTCATTCACTTCAATGGTGGATATATATAGGTTAAGCAATTCCAATAATTTTAGTCTTGTTTTTAAGGATCTTGTGGCTTCTTATTATGTTAGATGACCCTAAGGTCTAACTGTTTCAGTTTATAACATTTCCTCAAAAGTGTTTTATGAATAAAAAACTAATTTTAAGAAAAGAAATAGTTTATATTTCATTATATGAAACACCATTTTTGTCTTGTGTTTTATGTAATATCTAGTTTTTCTTTAACTTGTGTTACACACAAGGACGAGTCCTACCCAAAAATAATACACTATTAATATGACTTTTTAATTTGTTAGTTGTTACCTATCCATTTGATTTTAGTGAATGGATAATATTAACTGAATTGAAAAAAATATGGTTTAAAATTTATGTATAATTAATTCATTGGTTACCAACTACTTTTAAATGATAATAAAATCCAATTGAATATAAATGAAATATTTTTAGAGAAAACATATTTTTATTCTAATAATTGAAATTTATGTAATAAATTAAATTAATATATATTATTAAGAGATATTAATGAAAATTATATATTATATATTCATCAAACTTTTGGTATAGTTATCCAATAAATTTTATAGGAATAATATAAGAACAAATCCAATTTTATGCATCAAAAGTTATATTTTTTTTAATGGTTTTTTGCCGCCTTTTCATGGTGAACTTGTTTTAAAACTAAATTTTAAAATTTTTATAATTTTTTTGTCAAAATAAACTTAATTTTCTAAATTTAAATATTAAAATTATCTTAGGATGATTTTGTTTTTGTATTTTCTTAAGAAGTTACATTTTTTGATGAATAGTGAAAGATGTTGAATATTAATTGAAAAATGAATTTTCATCTAATGAATTTATAATATTTAATTATATTTTAAATTTACTTTAATGTCAAATTAATATATATATATATATATATTAAAAAAATATATTTCACTTGAATAAATTCAATGTTGAATTTTGATATTCAAACATATTAAATGTTTGAACATTTGCACTTTGAAAACCCGTTTTCTGGTTGCGTCTGCTGGATTAAATTTAAATTAAATTCTGCCACTTCGGTGGATATAATTTGGAAATATGGATTAAATATTAATAATAATAACAATTTTTAATTTATATTATGTTAAACTGTGTTTTTCACCAAAAATATTTTTGAATGCGGCGAAAATTAATTATAGTGATTATGGTAAAAACAAGTTTACATAGTGTTTAATCCTAAAAGACAAGGTGTGGAATTAACCCAAGACTAGTTTAGAACCTATTTTAGGGTCATATTTAGACCATATATCATATCATATAGAATTATGTTCATTATTTTATGCACCTGAGGTAACGAAGACCTCCCAATACAGTTTAACATTTGGTATTTACAAGAATGTCACTCCTCCTCCACTGTAAAATGACATTCACTCTTCCCAATTCTTCACACCTACCAAGACATTTGGCTAAAAAAAATCACTTCAAAAATACATTAATAAATTCTTTAATATTATCCCAGAATCATAAATTTGGGTAAAAATCTAACCAAGGAAGTCCATTGGTGAAAACCAAAAGGAGTTACCCAAAGAAGAGGTAATGTTCAGAAAAATTAATTTTTGTGTTATTTATTTTCTCCACCCATTAAATTATTTTTATTAAATAATTTTATAATAAAAATAGTATTAAAAATATAATGAGATGTTTTTCTGTTATGGAGAATACATACAACCACACACACTTCCTTAAAATGGGTAATGAAATCAGCATTTGTTTGTACGGTGGACTACCACCTCGCAAAATGATGTCGTTCATTTATTCATTACAACCTCCCATAGATGGGAATAAGGATAGAAATACTATTTTTTATTATATTTGTGATATTTATAACATAATTATCTTTATTTATTCCTTATTTAGTGTTTAATGTTTTTTACATTTCATACGATAGCGGATACGATAACATCGCTCGCGTGTAAGATGGAATGTAGCCTCGTAAAGAAATGTGAAGCTTTTTTCACTAACATGTTACATTGAAGGTAATTAGAGTAACTATATTGAATATGTTTGATATAAAATAAATAATTATTATATTAAGGACATAATTATATTTGTTTAATTATGCTATATAATTTTCTTCTTAGCATTTCAGATGCTAAAAAAGTGATAACATTGTTTGCGAATATGTGGACTACCGCCTCCTCTAAGCGAAGTGATTATAATTTTTTCATTACAACATCATAAAATGATATATAAACGTATATATAATTAAATTATAAGGTATTTATTTTAAAATTATTTTAATTTTAAGGTATATTTTACTTACCATCTTTCTAAAATGATAAATTAAAAATGGACATGTACCACATGCATAAATATAGCCTACCTTCTCCATGATCATAACATTAGATAATTTCTCATAAACATATTTAATAATTGGTTTTAAAAGAATAGTTTTTTGTATAAATATGATAATTATTTTATTATTATTATGAATTACATGTTTAAATAATGATACATTTTACTATTGTCGACCTACCAATTTTTTTGACATATAAACAAAATATAGTGAAACATTTGATTTAATTTTAACTGATTAAATAATTGTATATTACTGGTTAATTAGTGAAATAAATTTAATTTTATACATGAAAATTTACCTCAAAAAATTAAATAACTAACAAAATTTTATCTTTTCATGAAGCTAACGACACATGTGACAAGTCGGACTCAATGTAATGGAATTCATCAAAAAATAATTTCATTGAGGTGTATCTTGATTTTATAGACCAATTATCTTTTATGAGGTGTTTATATATCCCCTTCAGCATTTTCATTAATTAAATTTTCTATTTTCATGATATTTATGATTATTAGTGCTATTACTGAATGATGTTTTGGATTCAGGTGTTTCCCAAATGATAAAAGACTTTTCTTTAAAAAAGAATAATGTTTTAAAGTTTTTCATTCCAATGCTTTCTCTACCATATCCATGTTTCTGAAATGATTTTATTAATGTTTTTATATGGTCATAAAATTTTAATAAAATAAAATTTTTGGTACTTATTATATTATTTGAAATATATTATAATGGAAAATTTTTTATGTGTCTTGTACAAAACTATTTTAAAAACTATAAAAAGGAATGTTCAAATATTAACTTACATAGAAATGCCAACATTTCCGCAAACATGAATGAAATTAAATTTTTACCTTCCTTTTCTAGATTACATGGTTTCTCAGATGAAAACCATATTTCCCATTATTTGTTATTTTGGTATTTAAAATTGGTTTTCAAATAAAATGGGGTTTTGGTATAGAAAAATATTTTTAAATGGTAATTTTTTAAAGTATCTTTTATATGGGACAAAAAAAATTCATTGGGTTTAACGATGGAAGTGTTTTATTCTTGATATTGTAATTGAGAATTATATTAAATGAGTTTGCCAATTGTAGCATATAAAAAGGGGTTAATCCCCATTACAGCTCACGTGCAGGACTAACATAGCTTATATAAATGGTTGAACCCCATTATAGTTCATGAGAAATGGGTGATCTGGATATATCTTACACAATGGGTTAATCCACATTATAGCTAACAGGTGAGCCGGATATGGCTTATACAAAGGGTGATCCCCATTATAGATCTCTAATATATTTGGTAATGATTATATTGGAAGTCAACTAAATCATTATTCCAATTAAAATAGATTTTAAAGGGTTTTATAAAAGTTAATTTGTAAGTCATCAAAAGATATTTTAATTTATTGATCTGGGTTATAATAAATTTATTTGAGGAAAATGTGTGTTTTTTCATAAGAAAATTCATTGTTTTATATGCTAAAATATGTTTAAGATAAAGGGAAATACTATATGAGTCTTAATATGTTAACCACATAATTGGTTTCTCTTATTTTGGTATCTATTACTATGTTTTTTCTGTCTATCCCTCATTTTAAATAATTTTCTTAGGTTTTAAGGATGGTTAAAGGAAAAGAATAATTCAATTTGAAGGTCTTAGATATTTTAAAAGAAAATAAATCATGATTTACTTTCAATGTTGTATATTATGGGAAAATGGTTACCAATTGAAAGGGTCTAATTTTTATTTTATAGTTTTGTTATGTATATATTATGACCCAATTGTCAAAAAAATAAACTAAAAAGGATCCTAAAATGTTAGAGAAAAAAATCTTCACCTAAAACTGAGTATTATGTAATTTTGGGGATGATTCCTTAGAGTTGGTATCAAAGGATGTTTTAGACAACTCTAGAGTTTTTGATAATCTTTATAACAAGAAATTAAATGATTTTACTTTATGTTTTAGTTGAAATTATGTATAATGTTATGATTACCATGTTTCTTCATCTTGATTACCAATATTCAAAATAGGTTGTCATAGATGAAATAGAAAATTTATAGAGGGAAGGCACCGAGAGAAAAATATAATTCCAAATCAGAATCCAATGATAGTTTGGATTGGAAAAACGAGTTTGTTGTTGTGATGGATCAATTGGAACAAGCTATTAATGGTGGTGGTATCCATGGTAGAGAGTAACCCGATCTACCAAAAAGAAATATGCCAATGGTGAAGCATTTCATAATGAAATATCCTTAATCATTTATTGGATCATCTGACCCAGTGGTATCCAAAGGATGGATCAATGCCCAGAAGAATATATTTGATGCCATGGGATGTTCAAAACATCAAATAGTAACTCTTTCCATCTCTATTTTTAAAGGAGAGGCTGATCTATGTTTGTATTTAGTTGATAATATAGTAGAGAAATATGATATTGATTCTATGGAATTGGAATCAATTAATAATATTTTCCTTTATAATATTTCCTTAAGTTAGTTTGGTTTAGTATTGAGAAAAAATTCCTATAATTCAGGAAAATAGATGAAGAATATGTGGTTAAATATTAAGAAAAAATAACGAAATTGTCTTGATATGTTCCAGAATTTATTTGAGACCATGATAGTAAAATCAATATATTTTCTTATGTGTTAAAACCAAGCATATGAAGATCTTTGTCTGCACACGAATTTAAAATCAATGAGAAAGTTGTTCGTTATTCTAAGACAATTGAGATGGAGTTTCCTAATACATACGTTTCATAAGATAAAAAGAGTCAGAAATGGTCACGGTTGTAGTAAATGGACAAGAAACTAACTATGAATTATATAGTTAAGCCGAAAACATGTTTTATATGTGGTAAAATAATTTTTTGAGAATATATGTTAGGATCTGGAATGTTTCTCTATTATGGAATATTTGGTCACAAGGTTCATGACATAAATAAAAGAGTCCCAAACAATCCAAGAGTGAGATAATTGATATCCCATCAAAAGTGAGGTGATTTAGCTACAATGAGTTAGGAAATTTTTCTCATGCATTTTTGAAGTTAGTTAGTGAGTGAAAATAATCATTAATAGAAGGAAAAAACGGTTGGAATGTTTTTTGGTAATTTTACTCTTGATGTTGTTCCATCTGGTGAAGAGGCGACATCTCCAGGGAGTTTGGTATTTTTCAATGTTTAACCATGAGTTCAAGGTTTTGTACACTCTTTATGAGGTTTTATATAATGAGATTATAATGTTATTAAGAAATTTTTGTGATGTGTTTTGTTGGGTTTAGTTTAATGAGAAATATGACTTTACTTTTGGATGCATCTTTTAAGGTATGAAAAACCTTTAGTGTTTATATCTTATTTGATTATTAACGTTATTTTTAGTTATGTTACTCATATTTATAGTAATTTTATTAAATTTTGATCATGAAATAGAAATATGTAAAGTAAAGTTTCTTATATTCATAGATAATAAAATAATTGAATAACTTTATGAAAATTATCATGAAATAGAAATGTTATCTTAGTACCTTCAATTATGATTATCCATTTTCCTTTTAGAACAAAAAAATTATGGTTTTCAGTCACATAAATTTTCATTGGTCATTCAATTTCTTGGGATTAATGACCTCAATCACATTCTATATTTTTTATGCTTTTCCACCATCCGCACCTCACCTATATGTAAATCTATAATTTGTCATTACAAATTCCTTACATGCATAATTTTTTTACATAATAAGACAATTATTTATTAACACTTTATGATTTGGGTTTCTTGGAAAGAATTATCAAAATTATAAACCTTTGATAACCAAGATGAATTTCAAGGATGAAATTAATTTTAATGGGGGATGGAAGTAATATCCTGAGATTTTATGAAATATATTTTCATTCAAATTAATTTATATTATTTGTTAGAAATAGTTACACTCAATTAATAGTTTATCTTTCATTATATTCAACACCAATTTTATTTTTTTTCTTCACATAACATCGAGTTTCTTATATATCATGTGTTACACAGAAGGTTAAGTTTAACTAAAGAACAATATACTATTAATATTATTATTTAACACAATAGTTATCAGATATCTATTGGAATATATGGAATAAATTTTATTAACCGAATTTACAAAATATGGTTTAAAATGTATATTTAATGAATTAATTTTTTATCAATTAATAAGAAAAGAAAAGAAAAAACAATTGAATATAAACCAAATGTCTTTATAATAAAACTATTTTTATTCCCCAAAAGGTATGTTATACTGATAAATTAAATAGATCACTATTAGATAGAGATATTAATGAAATTTATTTATGATATATTTATCCAAATGATTTTAAATTCATATAATAATTTTTATAGTAATAAAATAAGAACAAATCTAATTTTAAACATGAAAATATTTATTTTTCTAAAAGGACATTTTTCCACCTTTTGATGGTGGTCTACTTTCAAAACTAAATTTTTACAATTTAATAATTTTTGTTAAAAAAATAAACATCATTTTTTAATGAGGAATGTGAAATTTATCTTAGGGTCATCTTTTTTTATTTTTTTGAGAAACATTATTTTTTTATGAAGTGTGAAAAATACCGAATTTTAATTGAAAACTATCATTTTGTCTAAATTTATATGGTTAAAATATATTGAAAATTAATTTCTAAGTTAATTTATTAAATTATAAATTTATTAATCCAATATATTTAATTTTAATCAGTTATATTTAGACTTTTTATGAAAAAACATAGTAAACTTTTGAACATTTTTACCTTGAAAATCTTCTTTCCCATTGCATTTGTAGGATTAGTTTTAATTAAATTATGAAACTTATATGGATATAATTTGAAAAAATGGATTCCATATTTAGAATAATAATAATTAATAATTTCTATTTTGGTTATGTTATTTAAAAAAAATTGTACAATCAAATAAAATTAATTACAGTGATTACAGTAAAAACGAGTTTACATAGTGGTTGATCTGAAAGGATAAAGAGTAGAATTGACCCAAAACTTGTCAAAAAGATATTTTATGGCCATATTTAGACCAAATAACTTGTTTATTATTATTTAAATATTATGTTATTCACATGTGTTAAGGGATACCTCCCAATATTTCCTACTTCTTGGAATTTAAAAAATGAATGTTCTCATCCATTATAATAGGGCATTCACTCTACACACATGTTCACACCTCCGAATCCATTTTCATACACCAAAACCAGAAAAAATGATTTCAAAAATTCTCTCCTATAATAATATAATCCATTCCTTTTTTATAAATACAACTAAAAAAGTCCTTTGGTGCAAACCAAAAAGAGTTATCTGAAGAACATGTAACGTTCATCAACATGCTTTTTTATTTTATTTCTTTCTCCACACTCCTAAATTTTTATTATTATATGATTATATAATATCATCAGTATCCTCAATAAAAATAAATGTTTTCATTTTATGGGTATGACCTACAACCTTACAAAATTCCATTAAATGGGTTACAAAATCATCATTCATGTGTACGATAGACTACCGTCTCTTGAAATTGTGTTGTTACTTTTACCATTACCACCTATTAAAGATTGGAATAATTTCAGTAATAATATTTATTTATGATATTTATTATATTTATAACATCATTATACCTCTTGAGTCATTATATCTTGTATATAATATTTATATTTCATAACTTAATGGAAAGGATAACATCTATCGTGTGTACGAGTGAAAACCACCTCACGAAGTGATATGAAACATTTTTCAGTAACGTATTACCTGAAAGGGAATAAGGGTAAATATAATGAATATTTATTAAAATTAATGTCATAATTATTATATTCATGGCATAATTATCTCTCTGTAAATATAATATATATTTTTCTTCTTTCCTTTTCAAATAATAAAAAAATGATAGTGGACTACAGCCTCCTAGAAGCGATGTGATTATTATTTTTTCATCACCACATCACAAGAATGATATATATAAGTATATAAAATTAAATTATAATTTATTTATGATGTAATGATAACTATAATTTGGGAAATTTTACCAAAAATATTTCTATAATTATCCTTGAAAAATGGAAATGTTACTCATGTGTATGTACGGGCTACCGTCTCTATGATCATAACATTAGTTAAATTTTCATACCAGTATTTCAAAATTCCTTTTAAAAATAATATTTATTTATAAATATTATAATTATTTCATGATTATTATTTTTTATATGTTTAAATAATGGAACCTTTGACCATATTAGGCCAACCAAATTCGTTTTTGACACATAAACCGATTATGGTTAAACCATCCGATATAATTTTAATTGATTATATAATTGAATATAACTTGAAAATAAGTGAATAAAATAAATAAAAACCTTGAAAAATTTTCCTCGTAATTTAAAAAATTAATATATGTTTATTATTTATGATGATAATGGCGCACATGACAATTCTGACTCAAGGTATGGGACTTCGTCTCAATTTCCTTTCATCGAGGTGTGTCTTTATAATATGCACCATTATTGTTTTATAAGTTGTATATAAAGCTAATTTGAATTGTTATATAATGAAATTCTTTATTCTAAATATATTTTAGGTTTATTAATGTTATTATTTAATTATTTGTATGATTAATTTATTTCCCAAGTGATACACACGTTTTCTTATAAAAAGAATCACATTTGAAGTTTTCCTTCCGAATCATTCTCTTACATGTCCTTATTTTCAAAATGATTTTATTAATGTTTTTATATGGACATAAAATATTCATAAAGTACATTTTTCCCGTTTTTACATTAATTCAATGGTTTTATAAAGGAATATTTGTACATATCTTGCATGGAATATTTTCAAAAACTATAAAAAGGGGTGTTCAATACTTAACCTATATAGAAACAATTAATTTTTCACTGTTGTGACTATTAATTGATATCTAGCATCATTTTTAAGAATCAAAGTTTTATTAAATTAAAATCACTACTTCATTTTTTGGATGTTTGTTATTGAAAATGGGTTTTCAATGAAAATGGGGTTTTGGTACTGAAAATTGTATTTTAAAATAAAACTATATTTTTTTGAATGTGTTTTTTACATAGGTTGAAAAGTGTTATTAAAAAATATTAATGATGAAATTGTAATATTCATGATACGGTACTTTTGAATTATGTGAAATGGATGATCCTCATACAAATTATTAGAAGGTTTGTTCCCCATTATAGCTCATGGGGGAGCCTGTTATAGCTTGTATGAAAGGTCGAGCCCAATTATAACCCATAAAAAATGGGCGAACATAATATAGCTTATAAAAATGGTAGATACTAATTATAGATCATAGGTGAGCATGATATTGATTATAAAATGGGTGAACACCATTATATTCCTATACTTAATTAAGTAATGATTATATTTTAAGTCGACTATAATATTACTCTAATTAAGAAGGTTTTGAAAGTGTTTTATGAAATTGATACTCTAAATCCCCAAATATGTTTTATTTTTTTTTATTTGGGTTTTAATGTTTTTATTTGAGAAAGATAAGTTTTTTTTCATATGAATTTTTTTAATTTCATATTTTCAATGAACTTGAAGATAAATTGAAACATTATATTAGTTTTCGTGTGTTCACTAGACTAATGAGTTTTCTCCTTTTTATATCCATTAATGATATTTTTGTGCTCGTTCAATGTATTAACTAATTTTCTCTAAATTTAAAAATGGGTAAAAGAAAATAATAATTAAATTAGAATTCCTTGGAGATTTTCCATGAATATAAACCATGATTTATTTCAAAAGTTTTATATTATGGAAAAATGGGTATTAATCAGATGTGCCCACTTTGAATTTTGTATTTTTATATGTATGAATTATGGAATAATTATCTAAAAATATAAACCTAAATATTTACTCAAATTTAATGGAATTTATTATTGAATTAACACTCAGTATTATGTAATACTTAATTCCATATCCTTCTAAAACTCACCCAATCTATTTTTTTGTAGCCAAATTGGTCAAATAACCTTTTGCTATTATATTTTAAACCACAGACAATTATACTTATAATATATCTATGAATACTCTTTCCAAATGTGAAATGAACTATTTTTGAGAAATTCAATACATAGAATAAATATTAATAACTTCAAATCATTCCATCCTTGGTGTTTCCCATTATAAATGATTTCCAACTGACTTTCAAAATTCTCTCTGATCCACTCCCTTTCATTTATAATATTTGGAAAACTTGTTTCCCAATATGATTTGTGTGGAAATTATATTTTTATCTTGTGTTACAAAAATTTTTAGTAGTAATTTAGTATACTTATCTTGATAAAAAATGTGATCCCACGTTTATGAAATTTCTAATCAGCGAATGTACCTCAATTATCTAGGAATGCACATCTCCAAAAGATGATTCATTTCATTGGAAAAATATTCCAAAATATCCTTAAAATTTCTATTAATATAAGGTCACATAAATAAAAAATAATAATGAGAGATGTGACTTCTTTATCGTTATTATAGTTCATTCGGTCCACTATTACTTTTTTAAAATTCAAACTCTCCATGCAGGTGTTCAACATATAATTCCAAGATCTTGTTGGTTATTTCAACACATATGAAGCCTTATTCGACCTATAAACACTATTAATATATTATATAAAAAATATGCCATAGTCTTTATCAATATATACCTCATCTTCTTACTCAATATTGAGAAAGGAGGACATGAAATCTATTTAAAAAATAAAGTATTTTCCTTTGGATGGAAATAAAATGAAAAATCATTAGGTTATAAAGACTTAAAAATATTGAAAAATTATATTCATATTACTCTATTTCTACCTATGAATAGAATTTGAATACTAATATTTCTTTATTTCAAATCACTCCACCTTTTTCATTCTATTTAATTTCAATTTTTATTTTGTTCTGATGTAATTTTTCTCTTTATGAATGGGCACCAAATACCACATGTCATTCTTCGTTACCCAGTATAACTTTTCCTTAAATGATTTAACACAACCTTAATTATTAAATACATTTTCAACATATCTATTTTCAAATTGATAATGCAATTAGGTATGAGTTTCATTCCTCAAGGTTCTTTTAATTTATACCCATTTTTCATAATACCCTATAATGTTTTGGACATGCAGTTTCATTCTCATCCTTAGATGAGATGAATAATATTTCTCTTAAACACTTGAAATAGGTAAAAATTATTCCATAACCATTGTATCAACTATGTTTTTATTCAGTTTTAGTAAATTCTCTATGAAATTTGACAAAAAAATGTCATCATCATTTATGGAACATTCAACTCTATAATAATATTATTTCTATGAACGTTCTAATAGCATCACATTTACAGGGTTAACTATATTTGTTGTTTTTTTATTGTAGTATAAAAATAATCTTACATTTTGAGGATATCCCATTAAAATTCCATCAATAGATCACTCTTCATACTACCTAAGTTTTTCACCTTTTAACTTGATGACACAAGGGCCACTGAACACTCATAGATACTTGGAAAATGGAGATTTATAATATTACATATAATAAGGATAAATATCTATGATTATAATTTAATACAATTATTTTGAATGTGAAACATTGTAAAATTAGTTTTCATCTAAAAATACAAGGATTTACAATGATTGATAATTTTCTTACGAGACAAACATTCCTAGATCCTATTATTATATTTATCCACGCCATTCTTGTGTGATCTGTATAGTGCACTGAGTTCATGTAGAATACCATGTTTCAAAAAATAAGCATCAAAATTAACATTTATAAACTCAATTCCATCATCTATCATTAGGTTCATAGAGGATTGGAAAATCAACCTAATATAGCGGGTGAATTATGTGTGACCAACATTTACCAATAAAGTTTAACATAAAATTCATTCTTCAATTAGTTGATCAAAACACTGAAATCAATTAAAATTTAATAATATTTATAGATTTTCCAGAAATTGTTTCCCTAATTTTATATATATAATGTAAATAAAAAAACATTGAACAATTTTTTAAAATGTTTGACCTCAATATGATAACCCATTCCTTACTATTTCAAATTATATCATGTAATTTATTTTATAGTAAAAATATTTTCATCAATTACAAGTGTTGTTAGATGTTTTTACACTTAATTCATATTAGGAATCCAATACCCCAGGTCAACTGACATTAGATTAGACAGACTCCCATCAGTGTTCAATATTAGAAAAACATGAACTGGTCTTCAACTACAACTTATTTTTCGAATGAAGTAGTTTTTTTCATGATTGTTCTTATTCTATAAAATGTATTTCTAGATCTCTCACTTTATTCTAAACTTAATGTTTGATACTTTTCATCTATCCTTGGAACCTGATGTTCTGGAATTTTCTCTGTCAATCCTTATTCACTTATTTTAAAAGAATATCTAGAAATATTCTTCTCAATTCATAAAATTATTCTAATTGAGATCAAAACATTTTATATGAACAACATTAATGATATGTCAACTGATTTTTAATCTTCATAAATCAAGGCTCAAATTTTAATATATTCAATAAATCTTGTAAAAAATCAAATCCATCTCAATTCTATGACCATATTATGAGATATGTAAGGAATGAAAGAAAAAAACTCAAATCTCCACAAAAGTGGAATCATATCATTTTTTCAAGTCAACCTTAAATATCAACTAGAATCAAGAAATACATTTTGTGAATGTTTAAAATTAACCATATATTACAATATTGTTATAATTATTTTTTCTTTTATATGAATTTAAATTTTCTCAAAATTTTCTAGTGTATTAACTTTTAAAGTCTTCAAATATTATTTTATAATGTTTTATTAAATGTTATGCTTCTTATAAACTTTTATTTTCCCTCCAATTTTCTCAAAATCATAATAAAGTAATGCTCATAAATCTTTATTAATTCACTAATTTTATTATTAGATATCCCAAAAAACATCACCTTGAATGAAAAATAAATTTCTATATTCAATATATTATTAGAACTGTCAAATATATGAAAACATTATCATTTACTCTATTTTATTACAATATCTATTAAACATAGTCCAAATATATGCATCTAACTTCTCAATATGGGTATCCACTAACTACTATTTCATATGTGGCTTTGTATCTAAAAAAATATTATTCTAACTTTTCATATAAGTATCTTCACTTTTACAACCCTTATTGTAGTTGGAAAATATGTAAAGTACTTCACAAACAATATCTCACCCTCATTCTACTTATCATGGATATTTTTAACTAATCTTCTAATAAATGGGACCAACTTATTCCAATAATTTGAGTTATCTTATTCAAATGTATTCACACTTTACTTTAAAAGAGATATATATGTTAAAACTTTCATTAATTTTTTTATAAATTACACAATGTGATACTTAGCTTCAACAAAAAGTACTCCATATTCCATTTTTCTTGAACCCAAATATAAAGGTCTTCTATATAGTTGTGATAAAATCACTCTAATATAAAAATAATCATCTCCTTACAAAAATTTTCTTCTAGATCTTAAATAATGTCCTATAATTCCCAATAATATAAAAATATTAATGAATAATTTTATTAATTCACATAATATTAATATAAAAACCATAGAGTCTCTACTTCCCTCATATCTCCATGTTGTAACATGTTCTCTTCTTTATCCTATAATATAAATGATGAATTATTTAAATTAACCATTCATTAAACTATATTTTCTTTCCAGTAACACACTAACAATTTTTATTCTCACAATATAACTTATGGTAAGTTCCTAGTTCACAAATTATGGTAATCTCACTTTTCAAAATGCCTCCCATATAACACTATCCACCTTACTTATTTCTATTCATAAATCACCTTACATATTTTATTTATAAATCGTTTATATATATGCATGTCTATTTCACTTTCACTTCCCACTATTGATAAACTCCCAAAAAAATATAAAATTTGATATCCAATTCTCGACATGAAAAAGTATTTGGTTTATCATTTTTGAATGAATTATCCTTCATCCATGGGTTCCTACTATATTTATATTCATTTACATCATTATTACATTTGGATATTCCACATTTACCATCTTCTATAATCCTTTCATGATTTATTTTGACAATATTATATGATATTATCCTCTTCTTTCCTACCCATCTCTAAATTTTCATCAATTATCATTCAAATTGTTCTTATAAAAATAGCATTGTGTGTCTCTTACTATATCGATTAGATTTAATTCATTATTGATATTATGTAATCTTTTTAAAATATTTAATGTCTTATACACACTATTTTTTATATCTTCCCAATATCCTAAACTCAATTCTGTAGAGTTTATTGCGTGAACGAAGACGTTGCCTATCTATATTCAAAGAATTTCTCCATCCATCAACAACATTCATGTTACACCACAAGTTTTTATAAATGTTTATTTTTCTGAATAAATGAAATTTGTTTGATATATTTCATTACATGAAACACAAAGTGAATATTGAACTACACACCAAAATGGGTTAGCCTGCTTTAAACATGACACTCAGTCATAAAAAACCATTATATGCTATTAATATATTTTTTAAAACATGACCATTATAACCTAGATACTAAACTTAGATATATGAATAGTAATTTATAATTTTTAAATTTTAATTAAAATGGTTTTATATAAAGGGAATATATTGATAAAAAGTACTTATTGTTTTGGGAAAGTCTTTATATATTTAAAAAATACTCTATCTGCAGAAAATACATTTTTTGAACATAAAAAAAACTAATTTTTCTCAATATAATAAAACAATTATAAAACAAAATTAATTTTTTAAATAAACATGTAAGAATTATCTTAGATTAAATCTTTAGGATTTCTAAAAAATTTAATATTTTAATGAATGGTGAAAAATAATTTATTTTAATTGAAAACTTCATTTTCATTTATTTTATTAATAAAGTTAAATTAAATTTTAAAATGGTTTTAAAGTAATATAAGTTAAATTATACATCCAATAATCTAAATTATTTTCCTTTATGTAATTTCATATTGAATTTTGAAATAAAAAATTTATAAACCTTTGGTAATATTATCTTTAAAAACCTGCTTTCTCATGACATCTAGGAGATTAATTTTAAATTAAATATTTAAAATTATGCAAATATAATTTGTAAAAATGAATTCAATATTTATAATCAGCATAATTTATATTATGTAAAAAGTTAAAGTTAAACATTTACCACAATGAATAGTAAAAACAGAAAAAATTATTTACCCCTGTTAAGGTAAAAATTGGTTTATCGGTGTAGGGGGTTAAAATAAGACAAGGGTTAAAAGTAAAACAGAACATGTAAAAAAAAATTGGATGACCATATTTATACCTTATCTCTTCTAGAATCTATACAGGCCAATTATTGGGGCATTATTACATGAAAAAATTTGGGTGGAATTATTTCTTTAAAAAAATTACAAGCGTGCTACACACCTCACTTATAAAATTACACCCCATATCCTATACTTTTAACACCTTAAAAAAAATTTGGTTTGGATAATACATTTCTAACTCACTTCCCAAGTTCAATCCCCTCTTTTTAGAATACTAATTTTGGGAAAAATGCCAACCCAATAAGGATTTTTTCACAATCATAAGAAGGATTCCTGATGAAGAGGCAACCTTCCTCAAGAAGTATTTTTTAATTTATTCCCCAGACTAAAAGTATTATTATTAAAAAAATTAAATCTTAAAATAAATATATTAAGTATACTTTTATGTGGTTTTTTATGGTAATTTCTTACAACCATCTACACCTACATCAAATGGGTTATAAAATCGTTGTTCGTGTGTATAGTGAACTACAACATCGTGAACCGATGTCATTCCTTTTTCAATTACAACATACGATGTTTAATTATAATTATGGATTTAATGTTTATATATTATATATATTATATTATTATAATTTTGGAATTATTATACAACACATACCCACATATTCAACATTTTATGGGAATATAATAACATCACTCGTGTGTAGTAGAGACTAAAGTGTCGCAAAGCGATGTGATTCATTCATGATTTACATGGAAGTTAATAAGGATCGGTATAGTGAAAATTTGTGAAATATATGAAAAAAAATTATCCTTACATTGTAATATATCATTTACATTTATTTTTTTAATCCAATAAAAAATGGAAACTACTATCATCGGTAAATACGACCTACCATCTCCATGAACAGGGTATTTCATTTTTTATCACTAAATATTATGGTTTAATATAAATAACTATAAAATCAATATATATTACACTAATATAATGGTTAATATTTTGGATATAATGGAATCATGTTCAGATTTTGAGGACAAAAAATATCAAATCAAATCATATACTAAAAACAAACTGGTTATTACCCAAATTGTAAATCTAACATGGAATTTTTAATAAATGGGTAGTAAAAGGCCATAATAAAATAATATATGGTACGATATATGTTCAAATATTTTAATATAATAGAATCATAATAAACTTATATTTAATATATAGATATTTTAACATTTATGAAGGATTTGAAGACTTAAGGTAAGATATGTTTGTCTCAATTTTATTTCTTTGATATGTATGCTATATAATGATCCAATATTGTATCATTAAGTGTATATAATTCACTTTGAGAATTAATATAATAAATTTATTTATCCTCATGATATTTTATGTTATATTTATGTTTTCACTTCATGGGGATTATGATTAATAGTTTCCCAAGTGGTTGTGATTCAATGTTACAATTGCATCATTTATTTGGCTTATTAAGGATTATGATTCCAATGATAAAATATTATGATTTATATCTCAATAAACTCATGAATTTTATAATTATATCTTCAATAATGATATTTTTAGGTAATACTTCAATTTATCTCCTTTTTTACACAATATGATTGAGAATTTTTTTTAATAAAGTCAAATTTTATTTATCTCTTCAGTCAGAAATCTATTTTCATCAAAAACTATGTTTTATAATTTTTTTATAAAAATGTTTTCAAAAATGTTTTATTATTATCCTATAATTTTTAAAATAAAATTTTACCCATGATTGAAATGTTTAATTTGTTTTTCCGGGATTTTCCTGTAGTTTTTCAAAGTAATTCTCATTTGTATTTTATTAAAAATGTAAAAGGAATATTTTTTTTAACATGTACAGACTAAATAAAACATCCCATCATCACAACCATTATTTTATTTGAAGATTTGTTTTTATTTTTCCGGGGTTACATTAAAAGAAAAATATTTTCAAAATGTTTAATGATTTTAAATAAAAATCAAAGAGGAAATGATATTTTCCTCATGAAATATTTTAAAAGATAGTTCAAAATCAGTTCCATTATAACGTGACATCTATCGATGTCTCCTTGAAATTAATAGAGATATGATCCAAGGATAACATTATTATTATTTATCTTAATTGTTTTTTTGTTAAACCCATTTCTCTTCCACGGGTTATACAAAGATAAAAATATTTTGAAACACACTTCATTTTCCATGAGTTATACTATAAGAAAATAAAAAAATGGTTATGAAAACTATATATTTTCGACATGTTATGATATGATTAAATGTTAAAAAACACATTTCCTGCCATTAGTATCGATATGTTGAATGTTTTATGGCCTTTTTTCACACATAAATATGATTTTCATTATGAGATCAGTGGGACATACATTTCCCACAAATTAATTTGGTAATTATTAATGTCATATGAGCACAAAGGCTATATTGGGGGCTATCCCAAGCTTTAAATAGGGTACATGAGAGGCCATACCAATCCTGAAGCAGATACATAGGGGGTTATCCCAAGCTTTAAATATGTGCATTCCAAAAATCTATGTATTATGAAAATTTTATCCTCTCTTAGATCATTATAATTGATTACCTTTTGATTGACATTTTATGCACTTCCAATATTTATTTCGCGACTCAATATTATGATCTCTGATATACTAGGTATGGTTTTAAAATGTTATGCTCATGTTTGCATACCGTTATGCTCATTGTATGCTTATGTATCTCCATTGTTTACTATTAATAAGAATCTGAGATCACCATTTCATATGTTTTCCTTCCCTATGTTATGAAGAAAGGTATTGTATATGATATCTATGATAAGGGTTCTAGTTATAAAAATCTTAGTGGTATATGATGTAGTTTACCTATGAACCAATCGTTTTTCGTTATATGTTTCCAAAGAAACTAAACTATTACGTTCCTCAGGTGTATGTTTGTGTAATGTAATTAATATTCATAGAAAATAATACAATATCTATTTATGATAAATTTGGGTCAATATAGTTGGTATTAGATTATAGGTTTGGTTTATATTTGAAAAATAGGATAATAAAACATTAGTGAGATCCCTATAGACATGTATAAGGATAAGTATTGGGATGATTCAATGTATAGGAAAATGCATTAGAAATTTTTTAAAGGATATAGATATTGTTTTTCATTAAATTACATCCATGTCCATATAATTCTAGTGGATTTATATCTATAACATTAGTACCTAGGGATAATAACTCTAAGAAGGGTGAATTGAGTTAACCTCAATCGTCCCCTAGGGCATGATAATGGACCTTGCTGCACACCTAGGTTGACACTCCAAAGGGATACATGTTTGAAATTCACAAACTCTTTACAAACCATCATGATATATTTAAATAGATGATGACCATGAATGACCTAGGATTAACCTAATCCACCATATATTTAATAATGTCTAATGATTTTGAAATCCGATAAGATTTTTTTTAGGATTATAGAGTTACCAATCATGATTATTGTTTTTTACACTATTTTTTTTGATTTTTTGCAATTGTTGAAAACCACAGGAAACACATTAATACTGGGTATGTAAGATAATGCCACTATTTTCCTCAAGAGAGTCCAAATATTATGGGATCTAGAATTAAAAATATAATTCTATGATCACACTACTTTTCATGCTATGAATCATGTTGGAAATACAAAATAACAAGAGGGAACACAATTCAATTGATTCTTTCATGTGAAAAAACCCACCTTATTTCAATGAGTCCTCTAACCCACTAGTTATTAAAAATGTATCATCACCATTGAAAATATATTTTTAATTCTCTGTTATTTGGAACATGAAAAACTAATTTTGGCTATATAATATTTAGATTGTGATGCGGATACATTTTTGACTCTCATCATGAAAATGAGGTAGCATGATAAAATTTAATCTATGGATTGGGTCAAGTTCAATAACTTATTTCCTAATAAGTACTTTCTTTATAATATTTGTAAAAAAAATTATAAGTAGTTCCTTGACAAAAAGAAAAATTATGATGAATCTGTTGGCAACTATGAGATATTTTAAAAGACTTGTGATATATGTTTCTAGTATTATCATACAATCTGAAAGTATTGTTGAACGATTCTTCAGTGGATTAAAACCATGTATTCGAAGGGTGTTAGAAATAATTTTATTTAGTTGCAATGAAATGATTTTTAGATGCGATATCATGGTGGAAATAGTAGTTGGAGTTATGTATCAATATAATGGATTTGATAGGAAGTGAAAAATGTAATTAAAAGGAAAATATATATACTAAAGAGTAAAGAAGATGATATTTCATTTATGATCATTGTGTGGGAGGAATCATGGTGGATGATTTCTTAAGTGGACTAGAAAATTTTCTAAATGTATAAGTGATGGTCCTTAGACAATTGATTGACAATGTTCTAAGATGAAGTCAGCTAATGATCTGAATAGAGAGAAAGATGAACTAAATTCTCTACCCACACTCTAGTGTTTTAAATGAATGCATTATGGGAATTATTCTATCCAATTCAAAAATATAAAGGTTAATTTTGATGATCGATATCAAAAACCTATTAAGCTAAGAGATAAATGAAAATTTCATATGATCACTATTTCTAATGAGGGGTGTGATACCGACATGGTGAAAGGTACACATTCTATCCAATCTAGAACTGAAAATGTCATATTTGATTCGGTATCTACCCAATCATTCATATATTAATAATTTTATAAAGCTATCAGTATTCCACCGAAATGATTAGGTATAAAATTATAAGTGAAATCCCAAATGGCATGATGATCTCATATCAACTCTATTTTTCCTCTCTAGATGATTTTTTTAAATAATGTTCTTCATAAAAATCATTTCATTCTTCCTATGGTTTAATTTGATG
This sequence comes from Viscum album, assembly GCA_963277665.1. Lineage (NCBI taxonomy): Eukaryota > Viridiplantae > Streptophyta > Magnoliopsida > Santalales > Viscaceae > Viscum > Viscum album. The sequence goes on along the minus strand of OY728128.1, from coordinate 1,921,386,250 downwards.
TTATATTAGTCATGGATTGTATTTATATAAATAATTACCATATATTTTTTTTATGAAAGAAAGTTACAAATGATATTCTAAACCGACATATGATTTTCTATAAATGTGAGGACTATAACACCCTGACCCTAGCTTCCCATAGTCGGCACATTATTACATAACATTGTCATGATCAGAAGAGATCAAGTCTCAAAATACTGATTATTTTAGTAGCCCTGGAATTACTAAATACATACATGTGTTTTACATTACATCATGAAATAAACAACAAAAACATTGTGTCCTCTTTGAACACACTCATATCCATTAGCCTATCTCTATAGGTTAATCATAATATACTTCTTCACATCCTGGAAAAAATAAAACATAGAAACGGGTATGCTCAGATGCTCACTAAGGATAACAATATAGCAGAAACTATCATAAATAAGAATAAAAATTTAAGTAAATGTATAGGACTAAAATAAAATCCTTATAAACATAAAATACAGAATAATATGGAAAAGATAAATCAAATAATTCCATTTACATAGTCATATGTATATTCTATTTGTCTAATAATCCCATGTAATAAAACTATTCAATTTCATAATGATGGAATGCATAATTCTGAAAATCATAACCACATAGTAAAGGCCTCATTCCTAGAATACAAATAAGATTGTGCCAAGGCCTTATGACAAGACACTAGTTTGTCTCATGAGGCCTATTGATGCATTGAGGTTCTATAGTGGGCTCTACTCATCACATACTAAGTCCAAAGCATTCCTCATATGAAAATGTTGAAACATAACATAAACATTCGTATTATAACTAGCATATGAAATGTTAATATTTTAACCACAAATCATGAATGTTATAAAAATTACACAACCATATTGAAATGTATCAAAAAAAATTCAATACAATATAGAATATTGAATCATATTAAATCAACAATAGACAAGTGTAATACCCATCAAATAATGTAGAAAAAGATAAAATCAAAAATATTTGAGAGAAACATATGTTTATATTTTGAATTCATTTAAAAGTCACATGATTATAATAGAAAACCTTTATTTAGAAAATATTCTTATAATATTTTATGTGATTTTTTGAAGGTTTTATAATGGGTTAAAATAGCAGAACCCTCCATACATGATAAAAAAACATTCTTACCTTAATTTGTCGAAAAAGTCATAAAGAACATTGTTTTGAAAATTGTGGAAAGATTCCTTTAAAAATATTTTATAAAAAGTAAAAAAATGGTTTAAATTATTTTAACCCATATTCTAGGAAATATTAAAAATGTTTTGAAATTCATTTTTAAGAAACACGAATGAGGATGATAAAGTATTCCTAGTAAATGCTTTCATATAAACAACCTCAGATATTAAATAGATTATAAAATTAACCCTTTCCTTGTACTTTTCCCTGGTAGAGAGTATGTTAACCTCATGTATAATAGTTAAATCATTGTTATTAAATTATAAAACAACTAAATACATTAATACGATATCATCTATGATCTTCTAATATTGTTTTGTTTATAATATTTCAGCAGTATCACTGTTTTGGGTATTAACTGACTCATTTTCCATTATATATTTTGTTACATAAGTATTGTTTGTTATGGATTGGATATATTTTATTCATATCCATTATTAAATTATTTTTCAAAATATTATTTTAAATAATAAAATTAAAATTATTTTTTAATGGTTACGATGAGAATGAATCTCATCACGTTCGTGGAGACGGTAATCCGTACATACACACGAGCGATAATATCATTCTATAGATTTTAAAATCATAAGTAATTTGATGGTATATCATATATACAGAATAAATAACATGTTATATTTATTATTTACATATGTTATACAGATTATTATACCCCATCCAAATAATGAAGTGTCGAATAGCAGGCTATACCACGACGTGGTTACGGTAAGCCGTATATACGCAAGTAGGGTGACTTTGTCATTCATAGGATTGAGAAAATAATGAATATAGTTGTACCATATTTATAATAACATCATAGTATGTATAAGGTACTGGATTTATTATTTTGGTATGGAAACAATAAAGAAATAGGAAGCGAAAGAAGAAAATAACTTTGAAAGAAGTGCTGAAATAATTGCATCTTTTCGGGTGCTTTCTTTTGATTTGATCAAAAGGTCTCCTTAGGATGGATTTATGATCAAAGTAAGGCATATAGGATTAAATAAGGGTAGTTGGGAGGATATTTGAGTAGGGGTTTTTAAGCCAAATTTTATTGGTTGTGTGATTTTGAGAGAAGGGGATGTATCCTTTTATAAGAGAGGTAAGGGTCACTTTAGGAAAAACATAAAATATTATTTTATTATAAAATCATTTTTTGTTTATAATGGATCCAAAAGGATTTATTTCGAGTCTATGTTGTGGATGGGTCTAAAAACACTCAACCAATAGGTTTTGGACAGGTTTAGATCACCATATTAACCTTATCTTTTAGATTTAACTCTTAGTTAAATAGTTTAACTTTTTCCATGCGTTCGTGTATTATTATAATAAATGGTTAAAAAATACTATAAAAATCCAAGAGAACCCAAAGTGGTACATTATTGACATATATAACCTTATATATGTCATTTTCCTGAACATTTGACTTTTAGGAATATTATATCAATTAATAATATAGTATTTGTCTTAAAAACTCATTTATGTCAATTTTGACACTATTTAGTATTTGTGTTTTTTGAAAGTAAAAAAAACATAATTACATAAAAAAAAATTAAATCAATCCTAAAATGTCATATTAACCATTAAAATTAGTTTAATTCATCAAAATTATCAATTTACATTTATTTGGATATTTATTATATCAATTATTTGAATCTTTCATTAATAAGGTTATTACTGCATCATCATTGCGTCATAAATAAATTTTATTATTTATCATCTAAAAATTATAATTAAAATTCCACTATGTATAAAATATTTTCATCTCTCTAATTCATATTTATAGTCTAATATATCTTATGTGTACCCTATATTAAAAATGTTTTAGTTATGAAAATTTGAATTTCACACTTTTAACTCTTCTTCAAATAAAATAATAATAATACCCTAATCTAATCCAGGTGGATAAAAAAGGATCATATTTTATTCATAAGGTTGATTTGTGTAAAAAAAACTTATCCAAAAGAATTAGGACATCTGTTAGGATAATTATAAAATCATTTTTACCTTTAATTGCTCTATTTACTTTTAACCGTGGTTATAAAATTCAAACATTACTATTCACCAAAAATTATTTTCATTCTATTGAACCAAATTTTACTTCCTGATATCAACCACGTCTCTCTTAATTTTTAAATTCAATTCACAGAAGTGGTAAAATTACGTTTTATGCAAATTTTCAAATATGCCTAGAAGGTGGGTAAAAGACGTTAAAATGTTCAATAAAATTTTATACATATAATTTTATTATAAACCCACTCCAATGAATTTCATTGAACTTATATAGGTATTATGTATCTATGTTTATCTAAAATAAATTTAAATAAAATATTAATTATTTAAATAAAATGTAGGTTTTAAACAATAATGTTGTGTTTTCACTATTTATCAAAAATAGAAAAATTTTTGAAAAATACAAAAAATTCACCCTAAGCTGATTTTGATATTCTGAATCCAAAAATGAAGTCCATTGTGAAAAATAAAATTTATAAAAGTTCAAAAATTGGGTATTATTATTCATAATGGCTAGTTTGATTGGTCGTGGTGGGCTAGAACTTGAAGTTGCGTACAATGCAAGCTATTACATTATTCAAAAGAGAAATGTATTGTGGAAGCTTGGGGTGTTAAATTATTCCCTCATTCAAACACTTTATTTCTAAAAATTTCAAGATTACTACTGCATAAAAATATTTGGGTGGTTCTTCATCATAAGTTCCTCGGGTTCCCATGTTGCCTCATCCATATTATGTTTTCCCCATAGAACATTTACCAGATGGGTCGTCTGGTTTCTCAACAGTTTTTCTCCAGTACCAAGAATCCTAAAAATCTCCCCACAATAAGAAAAACTGGGTTCCATAGAACGTTTTCCTACTTTGAGCTTCTTTGATGTGGGTTTGGATAATCTTCACCTTTTCCATTATTTCCTCAACAAGTTTTGGACCTATGAGTTTTATTTCACCAACATAATCCCAAAAAGTTGGTGTGCCACATCTCTTTCTATATAAATCATCATATGGTACCATCTAAATACTTGAATGAATGCTATTTTATAGGAAAATTATACCAGAGGTATATATTGATCCCACATACCTTGAAACTCAAGTGATCAAGATCTCAACATGTCTTCTAAAGTTTGAATAGTCTATTATGATTGTCCATCAGTTTGAGGGTAGATGGCAGTGCTCAAATGAAGTTTATTATCTAGGTCTTTTTGAAGACTTTTCCAGAATCTTGATGTAATATGTAGATTATGCTCAGAAATAATTGATATGGGTACTCCATGAAGTATTACATCTTTATTAATATATAGTTTTTCTAAACATTCAAGTGGTAAATCTTATCTTATAGCAAGAAAATGTGTTGACTTGGTAAGAATATCAACAATGAACCATATTACATTATTCCTTCTAGGAGTCTTTGGTAACCCCATGACTAAATCCAACGTAATATCATCCCATTTCCACTTAGTTATGGGATGTGGTTCCATGAATCTTCTAGGATGTTGTCTTCCAGCCTTCAACTATTGAAAAACAATACATCTTGACACATAATCAGCAATCTATCTCTTCATTTTGTCCCACAAAAAATGTTCCTTCAAATCTATATAAGTATGAGTGTTACCAGGGTGTATATAGAAATTGGATCTATGATCATCATCCAACAATTATTTTTTTAGATCAGGTATTTTAGGAACACAAAGTATCTTCCCAAATTTCAAAATCCCATCTTCATATACGAAGTCAATCAATGTCCCTTCATTCAAAACATTAATTTTCTTTTCAAACTCTTCATCATCAGTATGTGAACTTTTTATCCATCATAAAAAAAGATGGTTTGGAAACCATTTAAAAAATAATTGATGTTTTACCTTACTTGATTATTCCGGCATCCATATTTACTAGATCCATGAACATAAGATCCCTTTAAACTCTCATCTTGTTCAAATATCCATGATCCTTTCTGCTCAAGGCATCTACTACCATATTTTCCTTCCCCGGGTGGTAGTGTATAGTGCAATCATAGTCCTTGAGTATTTCAAGACATAGTCTTTTCCTCTTATTGTGTTCTTTTTGTGAGAAAATATACTTCAAACTCTTGTGATTAGAATATATCTCTCATTTTTAACCTTATAGATTGTGTCTCTATATCTTTAAAAAAATATTATAGAAGCTAAATCATGATCCTGAGTGGGATAGTTTGGTTCATGAATCTTTAGTTGTCGTGATGAATATGAAATAACTCTATCATCTTGCATTAAGACACAACAAAGTCCTTTCTTTGAAGAATCACTATGAATGATAAACCTATCATTCCTTGATGGTATTTTCATGATAAAAGCATTGAATAAAATTTTATTCAGTTTTTCAAAACATTCTTCACACACTTTTTCCCAAAAAAATTTAACCCCTTTACATGTGATCTTGGTTAATGGATTAGCCAATCGGGAGAAATTATGGATGAAATGTCGATAATAACCTGCTAATCCAATAAAACGACATACCTTAGTTATACACATCGGTGCTGGCCATTATTGTACTGCTCTTTCCATATAAAGATCAATAGAGATTCCATACTTATAGAAAATATGGCCAAAAAAAGAAATCACTTGAAGCCAAAATTCACACAGGCTAAACGTCCCATATAATTCATTTCTTCTAAGAGTCTTTAGAATAGTGCACAAGTGATTATCATGATTTTCATAGCTTTTGGAGTGAACCAAGATATCATGAATAAATAACAATAAAATTTCATCAAGATATTCTTTGAAAACTCTATTCATTAGATCTATAATGACAGAGGGTGCATTAATCAGTCCAAAAGGTATTACTGTAAACTCATAATGCCCATACCTGGTACGAAATGTTGTCTTCAGAACGTCTTCCTTCTTCAAAGACAACTGATGATATCAAGATCGAAGGTCAATCTTTGAAAAATATTGAGCTCCATGAAGTTGATCGAATAAATTATTAATGAGAGGTAGGGGATACTTGTTCTTTAATGTTATAGCATTGATCACCCTATAGTTAATTCAAAACCTCATAGATCCATATTTCTTTTTAACAAAAAGAACAAGGGATCCCCATAGAGAAACACTAGGGAGAATAAATCATTTATTAATAATTCCTCTATTTGTTTCTTTAGTTCCACTAATTCCACAGCGGCCATTTTTCAAGGGTTCCTAGGTATTGTCCTTGAACTTGGAATTAAATAAATGTACAACCCAATTTCTAGTTCTAGAGGATGTCCAAGAAAATCCTTGGGAAACACATGAACATATTCTTTCACAATAGGTATGTCATCTATTTGAACATTCCTTTCCTCACCCAATGTTATTTCACTCTCTTCCTCCCCAATAATTGAATATTGTAGAGCTACTGGGGGTGGATCGAGATAAGAATCAAATGGTGACATTTCTACTCCTAAGAAATATATCAAATTCAATCATGGGAATGATGATGAGATTAAAAGATGAAGAATGTTTAAATTCCATAATGGGAACTAATTCACAAAACATTGTTGCAGTGATATATCCCTTGGGAGTTTTGACCAATAACTTCATTATTAAATCAAATTGGAAATATTAAATTTTCTTAGAAAACTGGGAAGATATGAAACAATGTGATTATCCAGAATCAAAAAAAGCATTGGCTAAATTTGAAAAAACCATTAAATTACATTCCACCACGTCATTTAGAGCTTAAACCTCAGTAGTAGTGATCACATAAGCTTGGCCTTTATCCCTTGCCCTTTTTTGAGGTATATTTTCTTTGGCTCATAGGACATTTATTTTCATAATGCCCAATATCTCTACAATGGTAGCAATCAACATTGACAACCTATTTATTTACCTTACAATCACAAGCTTTGTGGTCTTTTTCACCAAACTTGTAACAGACTCCCATTTCCTTCAGGCAAGTAACGAGGTGTTTTTCCCCACATTTACTATAGGATAGAAATTCAACTTTTCCCTTCTTTCCTGTATTTCAATTTCCAGAGTTTTCAGAAGATCTCTTTTTCTCTTTCTTTGCTTTAAAGTAAAAAAGACATAGATAATTCCTTTTCTACCCTAATAGCACATGAGACAATATATTCATATGATGAGAAGTATTGTGAGCCTAATTCTCGGTAGATAAATGGTTTTAAACCATCAGAAAATTGATCAATCTTACTCATTGGGTTACTTTTATTATATATTGCATGCATTTTGACCTTGTAATTTTAGCCTCATACTTTGCGACGTTTTAATCCTCCTTTTTCCTCAGACTCTGAAATTATATTTCCATATACGATTGATCGTCATAAGGAAATTATTTTAGTATGAAAATCCCTTAAAACTCCCTACATTCTATATTTGATACTTCTTCATCATCATTTGTATTTTTAGTTAATGACCACCATTGATCTGCATCTCCCATGAGGCAGAAAACTGCTATGACAATTTTTTCCATTTTGCTACTCTCTAAAGAATGAAATATTTTCTTGAAGGAACTTTTCCATTGCTTAGATAAAAATGGATTTTTAGTATCACTTAATGTTGGTGGTTGTTGCCTCATGAAGTGGACTAAAATGGATCCTTCGTGTTGTGGATCTGGGTGGTTTATATAGGTACAATTATTATTCATAACCTGAGTGAGTTTTCCTAGTCTGATAATAAGTAGTTCATCATTGGTTGCATCACCATATCCACTATAATTATCCTGAGTAGGTGGAGAATCCCTACATAGATTACGTGCATTGATATAGTTTCCATTCCTTCCACTAGGTGCCATTTCTAAACAATGTCATACACTATATTAGTTTATGAATCACAATACATAATTCCAAACTAGTAAAAAACATAACATAAATTGAACAGTTTATGCTTATAATCCATAATCATAAAAAAAATGTTTTCTTTGAGGTGGTATTTACTCTTAAATCCTTCATAATGGTTTGTAATTAAAATGTGAATTATCCTAAGAAAATCCATTGGGATTGTCATAACCAAGAGTGAAAAAAAGGCCCGTTGTTGGGTAACAGGATATCTCAGGTCAAGCCTGATACTCCATTTCAGATTTTTCACTCCTAGGTACATCTGTTCCAGAGTCGCCTCTACCTGCACGTATCCAGACAGGGATGTATTACATGGAAAATACACAAAATATCTACATTTCAAAAATTCAAGGATGTACTTATATACAAATCCTCAATGTCTATCCTTGGGTAATGTTCCCAAATAAGAGTTTTTCTAAATCTAACTTCCAAGGTTTGTACTTAATTTTCTTCGATACCAACTATAACTCCCGGATCCCAGTTACCCAGATTCGGTGCATTGTTACCTAACTTTACCATGATCACAATAGATCATGTCTCGAAAGACTGATTAGTTTAGTAGCCTTGGAATTACTAGATACATAAATGAGTTTAAAATTATATCATGAAAAAAAAACATTGTGTCCCCTATGAACACACTCATATCTATTAGCATATCCCTATAGGTCAATCATAATATACTACTTGATGTTCTGGGAAAAATAAAACATTGAAAGGAGTGAGTTCAGATTCTCATTAAGGATAAAAATATAGCGGAAACTATCATAAATAAGTATAAACATTTTGTAACGTCCGGACCCTGGTTACAGAGATTCAATGCGTTATTACATATTATTGGCATGATACAATGAATCAAGTCCCAATGGACCAATCAGTTTAGTATTCTTGGAAACAATATACATACGTAACTTCAACATTACAACTTGAAAAGAAATAAAATACTGATTTATTCCATTAGAAACATACAAGCCTTCTAGGTATGCCTACAAGTTACTCATAACTAACTTCTTCATATCCATGGAAAATGAAACATAAGAAAGGGGTGATCTCAAACGCTCAGTAAGAGTAATCAATACAGTAGGAGATAACATAATCCTTAGGCATGGTGAATAATTGAAAACACTTGCCTTTAAAAATAATAATCATGAATACATTATGGCAGGAAGATGAGATGAGTAAATAATGACATAATAAAACATAGTCATGGGTATTCTACTAGCCAAATAACCATGTGAGCCATCAATAATATTTTCATAATGAGGGAATATATAATTCCAGACATTCAGAAACGTTTTGTGCTTGCCTCAGCCAAGACGTCTAAAAATGATTAAGGCCTTGGACAAAACAATATATCATATTGGGAAAGTCCTCAGCCAATTCCACGTCTAATTATCTCATGAAACCTACCGATTAATTGAGGAGCTATAACGGGCTCCACTCATCACTTACTATGTCCAATACATTCCTCATATGAAAAGGTTGATACATAACATAAACATTGGTATTAAAACTAGCATATGAAATATCAATACTTTAACCATAAACCATAAACGATATAAAAATAAAACATCCACAATCAAACATATCACAAAACCTTCAATACAATATGGAAGATTTATATCATAGTGAATCAACTTCAAAAAAGTGTAAAATCCCTAAAAAGATGTTGACATAGATTAAATAAAAACTATTTAAGAGAAATATATATTTCTTTTTTGAAGTCATTGCAATGTTAAAACCCAGGTATTGGGACTCTGAGTCTTCGAAAACTTTCTTGATGTCATTCTAGAGCAGGGCATTTAGACGGTATGCAATTTCGAGCCCCGATGAGCCCAGAATTAATTATATAAAAATGTTAAGTTATTTTATATTACGCGTGTGTGGTTAATTAATGAAAATGTGATATATCTTACATGGTTTATCGGATCGGAAATCCAAGACTAGGGATGGGTCCAGAACGCAGTGTTTACCCTAGGCGCGAAATAAAATGAGTCAGCGCGGGACGTTTGGACCCCTCGCTTGTTGGCAGTGTGTTAAATGGATAATTAAATTATCAATTTATTCATTTAATATCTCAAACCTAAATAACCACTAAAAAGTAACTCGGATCAGAAATCTGAGGGCACAGTTGCATCCAGAGTGTTCCATTTTCCCTAGGAGGGGTGTAAAAGTGGAGGGTGCGGGCCTGCGGTGAGAGATGTCACCCAGCGGGAAAACCGTCTTTTTGAATAAATGACTTAGTGATTTTTATCACCGATGACCTTTTCGAATAACTTTCAAACGGAGTCTCGGAATGGAAATATGATACTTCCATTGAGTTCGAAATGGGGAATTTTTCTTATACGTGATATAAAATGAGCGGGTGCGGAGGTTTTGGAATCCACGCCCTTCGGTGAAGTTTCTGAGAGTTATAAATTCCATGTGTTGGAATTAAGGGGGGGACCCATTTTCCCTTTCTCTATCTCTCTCTCTCTCATCCGTTCATCGGTGTTCTTCATTGTTCTTCATCGGATCATGGAGCGATCTTTGTTGAGACCACGACCGACCGAAGGTGGAGGGCAATGAAGGCATTGCCAACGATGAACGGATACAACGAGGTATTATTTCTGATTAAATTTCACATCTTTATGAAATTCTTGGAGTTTTTGTCAATTTTTTCAATTTATATTCTTGAGTTTTAGAATTTGGGGCTTTGGCTGAACGAACACGGGCAACGCCCGTGCCCCGTTTTATCTGTCGTTCTTGGGCCTTCTTCGTCCAAATTTTTGGACGCGCAAAATATGGTCGGATCATTGATCGGGGGAAGGCGCTACGAAGGCCTCGACTCGAGGATTCTGAATCTTTCATTGGATTTGGAAACGGGCCACCGGAGTAGTGGCGGTAGACCTCAGAAGTCCCTGCTCCAGTAAGTTCAGGGGCTGGAGGTCGGGGTGGAACATCGGGGGTTCGGGCGAGGTGGCCAATGCGGATGGGGTTTGGATCGACGCAGTAGGCGATCGGGCAGTGTCTGGTTTCGCCGGCTGGCCGAGGGCGGTGCATAGTCGGAGGAACAACTTGACAAGGGCAGTGCACAATAGGAGCGGCTTGCCGATTTGGTGTCCGGACTGAGGATCCATGTGGCCGAAGGTGGTGCGCGGTCGGAGGAGTAGCGGTGCGGCATGAAGCTGGGAAGGCGGGCAGCAGGGCTAGATGGCGTTGAGCTGCGGTGCTGTTGGAGCCGTAGGTTTCGGCATCGGCCGGCCATCGTGGTCGAAGGGGAGCCTGAGGCCTGGCCTCATGCATTCAGAGCTAGCCAGGACCCACACATTGTCAGGCCTAATGGTGCGCTGAGGAAGACCAACCAAGCGGCCAGTCTGATGGTAGACGAGGACCCTCGAAGCGCGGGTCCTGTTGGGTGATGTGGCAGAGATCGGCCAACTGGTCTGTTTGTTTTTTTATAGAAAGAAAAAAAACGAAAACCAGACCCGAGGCAGGTCTGGTGTGGCCGGAGCGGGCGGTGGCCAGCAGGCGGCGGCGGTTCGGACCGGGCCGACCGGGGTGAACCGGCCCGGTTGGCCATCGTTGCATTTGGGGGGCCCGTATCTACTAAACAGTGCATCCGTTTGATGTGTCGTCTATGGCTATGGCTTCGTGTCGGGGAAACAGAACTTTCAATGTGCGTTTTTGGGTTTTTGGGTTCTATGCCCGAAGACTGGTGGCTCGAGGAGCTTTAATTTAATAATAATAAATTATTATTAAAGATGCGAAGGACATGGTTCGCGAGCTGGATGTTCGTTTGTCGTGACAACAGAGGTATGGTGGCCCTGGAGTTGAGGCGGTCCTTCCAAGTTGGTTCAGAGCCTTTGTGGGTTGGTTTCGCTGCTCGGTGGCATGAAACGTTAAATGTGAGTAATTTATTAACTAATTAATTAATTAATTAATTGTTGTGTTGGACCTAACTCATGCTTGGGATGTCTGATTGGCGCGCCATCAGCGGCAGCGTGACCCCAGTCCTCCTGCAGACTTTTTGTGATGCTTTCTGAAGCATTTGGGTTGGAGACAATCTGTGGGCCACATAGGGCCTAGTTCGCACGCTTTATGGTGAAACGCCAATTTTTTCACCCGACATCCATTTGGGGAATTTGGGTACTTGTTTTTGAGTGTTTTTTCAAGTGGATTGCGACGACGCAATCCACCCGCTTAAATTCGGGCCCGAGGCGTGGGCCCCACGAGGTGGCTTTCGGACGTATGCCACATTTTTACGACTTTTCTACATAAGTCTTTTCAGGGCAAACAAATATCCTATCCCGCATGGTTATTTGAAAAGAAGATGATGGTTCGTTCGATGTGATGTGTTTTGGTGTAAAGGTGTGGGCCCCATGGGGCCCCGTTGGCTTAAAATGTAAGGAGCCGCAGATTCTACATCCAGAGTCTGTTTTTGGCACCGTCAGTTGCATTGTGACCCTGGATTTGAGACGAGTTTGACCGAGGTGGTTTCAGGTGTTGAATCCGGAGTTGAGGTGTGGGCCCCACGATCCGTCTTTTGAGTTGTGTGCAGCGTACTGCGACTTTTTCATCAGGAATCAACTAGGGGAGTATGAATAGTCAATTTAGCATGCTTTTCTGAGAGCATCATGATGGCATAGTCCACCCAACCTCTTTCGGAACAGAGGTGTGGGCCCCACAAGACGTCGTATGGGCATAAAGCAGTGTTGAATAACTTTTCCACCGGCAGCCATTTCCAGTGTGTAAGTAGTCTATCTCACGTGTTTTTCCGTGAGGATTAAAATGGTGTATTCTGTTTGGGCATGCAGAGCCTCTCTAGGGATATCATTAAATGTGGAAACATGAAGGGGAATTGGTCGGAAGTGACACACTCCAAACCTACGCACGGTAGCAGCATTAGTGGCAACTAGTGATGGCATGAGTAGTGCGGAGTTATCATCCTAGATCCAGGTTTACCCTCCAGCGAGGCTGGGCAATGGAATACCCATTGACTTTAGGGTTTACACTCCAGTGTGGTTGGGCAATGGGATACCCATTGACCATATGTTTTACCCTCCAGCGGGGCAGGGCAGTGGTTCACCGTCAACTTATTTAGGGTTTACCCTCCAGTTGGGCTGGGCAGTGGGTCACCTGATGATTTATTATGGTTTAACCTCCAGTGGGGCTGGGCAGTGGGTCAACATCAACTTATTTAGGGTTTACCCTCCAACAGGGGTCACCCGATGATTTATTACGGTTTACCCTCCAGCGGGGTTGGTCAGTGGGTCACCTTCAACTTATTTAGGGTTTACCCTCTATTAGGGCTGAGTAGTGGTTCACTTGATGATTTATTATTGCCTACCCTCTAGTAGGGCTAGGTAGTGGGTCAATGTTGAATTATTGGGGTTTACCCTCCAGCGGGGCTGGGCAGTGGGTTACCTGATGACTTATTTCAGACTTGTCCCTTTCTATGAGGCTAGTCCGTGACGTTTCTCCGTGATTACTGGAGTGAGACCCTTGGTGGTATGGTTTAGCTATGAGATTTCTTTAACGTACAGGATTGTTGGGCATCATTGATGGATATCCTCTAAACTATTGGCGACCCCTCTTGGGCTGAGCTTGGAGATAGAGATCCCCTTACACACTCGTTGGGATTGTTTTTGAGCACATATATAAACACCATACTTTTTTTCCTACTCCTTGGGTTCAGTTACTCTCTTTCTCGGAGGGGCGAAGATGCACCGGGTATGCCACATACTTTCTGTGTCTAGCTCCTCTTTGATTGGATGAGTCCACATCCTTCCTTTTGTTGGGCTGAGCTGCACTCTCTCTTTTGTACTCTTGCACTGTTCTTTGCTCTGTCTACTGCTCACCGTTTTAGTACCTCCTTTGTTGCTCCCTCAAGATTTCGGGGTATACTACTGAGTATCTTTATACTCACCCCTGCTTGGGCTTTTCCCTCACTTGTTAGGCCCTTGCAGATGAAATATAGGTTGATCAAGAATATTGGGGAGCATAGAGGACACAGGTGCTTGGGCCGCCTTCAGTGGCTGCAGTAGGACTTATAGGCGAGAGACTCACCAGCAGTTTACTTTTGTTTACCTGTTTTCAGGTTGTGGCACCTTTCTTGTTGGGCGCGTGTTTTTCCCCTTTTCCAATTCAGTTATCTTGTCAACACTTTACTTGTTCTATGTAGAGGTCGATGCATGTATGTTGGTTTCCCTTTTGTAGTAGTGTTTTATATTTCTTTCGTTTCTCTTCACTTTTTCATTGAGTTGGCTTTGTGTGGGTGTACATATTATTAGGCAAAGGCCTCCCCTAGTTTTTTGTGCCTTCTGCGCTAGTCACCAGCCCCTTTCCTATGGAGTCGGGCATGGGGTAGTTGCGGCTTGAGCCTCGGTATGGGTAGGGTAGTGACGAAGTGGTATCAGATGAGGCTTGTTCCTTGGGGTGTCATTCGGACGTCCCCAAAAATGAATTGGTTGAGTTTTGGGGCAATAGTGTCAACGTGTCTCAACAGTGGCTCTCAGGCCAGGGAGTCAAGTGATGGTGCGGCGACCTATGTATTTATTAACCAGGACCCTAATTACCTGCATGTCGACTCGGCACACTGAGGCACTTGTTGTAGAGAATTTGGTTCATGCATCATATAAGTTCGAGTCTTTGACTGTCCTACTTGAGTCATCTCCCCATCGTTGTTGATATATATTTTCTCATTTGACAGAAGTACTCCTTGATCGAATTCAGGAAGTCTCTACAATGATAGCCAGCAAGGTTACTAGATTGGGTTCGTGACGACGATTCCGTTAGCGACGAGGCCTCAGTTCGAGATCCATCATATGATTACACTTTCTCCAGGAGGACAGGCAGTAGCACATCCACCTATGGAGTTGCAGATAGTACCAGCAGCGAGGGCCGATGAAGAGCGCGGGCTGGGTGCGCTACATGAGTTCTATCACCAGAGACCGCTTAGGTTACGTGGTGATCCATACCCTCAAATAGTGAAGGGTTTTCTAGAGTTGGTGGTTCACCTCTGTTGGCTTGTTCAGACACTGACAAGTTAGATGGTGGCTTTGACTACTAGTCTTTTTCCACCAAGCAGTTTGGCATGGTAGATCCAGGGGTACTTAGATACATGATGAGTCATTACTCTCATGGGATGACTTCTATCATCTGTTTCATGAGGAGCACTACCTCTCCTGCATAAGATTTTTACAATTTTGGGAGCTGCTGGAGCCTCAGAGGGGAGTGATGGTAGTGGCTGAGTACGTGATTGGGTTCACAGACCATTCTCGGTACTCTTTGGATGTGGTCCATGATGACAACTTCTGATCACAAAAGTTTGAGTGAGGTCTATGTAGGGGAGATTCATTCCTGCGTAGTGCCCTTGTGCGTCCTCACCCATCTCAGGGTGCTGGAGTAGGCATTGGTGATAGAGAAATTTCTTACCAAGGGACGTCAATTGGCAAGGCCTCGACGCCGAAGGTCTCCCCTTAATGAAACTTAGGCACATGGTTGGGGATAGCGTTGAGAATCGAGATATCCCAGGGATAATAGTGTTATGGTTGTGATGTGTAGGGTCAAATGGAGTGAGACTATCCGCCCAAATGTGTTGAGTCTTCCAAATAGTTGGTAGATGCACCGCCACGACAGAGGCAGTGTCCTGGTCAGAGGACCCCCAGGTGAGGAAAGGGTGGTCCCTAGGGAGCTGGTGTTCAATGAAAAGCAGGAAGAACTGTGGTTGGTAGCCGACGTTTTATGGTCCTTCCACCACCACTAGGCGGCCCATGTCAGGCTCCGAGAGCTGACAGACGGGGTTGTCGGCGGCTGTGTGTTATGGATTTCTACAATCCTGCAACGCAGGAGATGATAAGAGGTACGCTCTGTGTCTTTTCTACTTTTCTCAGTAGAACCAGTTAGACACTTTGTGAGGTACTATTTTCATCTAACTTCTTGTTCGAGGGGTTACCGAGGGTGACGCAAGGTGTCAGTGTAACCCTGTGTTGGTGTTGTCTGACGTAGCTTTGAATGCACGAAAAAGAGGGGTTCTTCCCCCAATAAGACACATTTTTGTGATGCGATCAAAACCATGAGGGAGAGTCAGTTCCACCCAAAGAGGATAGTATTGAGGTGTGGTGGATGAGTCCCTCTCACATGTGCATTCATGGCATGGTTTTGTAGTTGAGTGTCAGAGCATGTTCTGGATTTCCTAGCGGGGCTTTTCTTCTTGACCACCCTTGCTTGAGGTGCCACTAGTGGTTTTGGCAGAGTGCCTGTTTTGGGAATTACTCTCCTTCCAAGAGGGGAAAAGAAATGTGGGGTATGCCACGTTCTTTTCGTGTCTAGACTCTGGCAGTTGGATGAGTTTTCTCACCTTCCCAATTCACTGTAACCTTTCATGCTCAACGTCAATCTTGATACCGTTATCAAGTACATGTTGAGGTGATGAAAACCCCATAAACATAACTACATGCTTCACTTTGTGGTACTGGTAGTGGTGGTCTTTTCCATGAGAATGGGGTGACGCCGTCTTCTGGGAGACCGCTTTGTGGTTTTCTCAGACCACCAGTGTCTCATGTGCATCCTCACCCAGAGAATATCGGTTGTGATGCACTGATTGTGAAAACATGCATGACCAGATATCCTTGAGTGTTTCACCAGATGAGTATTCTGAAGGAGGGAATCATGGGACCATGTTCCAAGAACAAACCGTTATTTTGGTCGCAACATGGAAAGTAAAGGATTGGCTGGGGAAGTCCCCCTGAGTTTTATTGGGCCATTTGGGACTTGTGCAAGAGGTGAAGAGGTTTCCTACTGTCTTTCCCTACCCTCCCAATAGTTGGAGTGGGTGCACGTCATCTTCCACGTGTCTCAGCTGATGAGGTGCGTGCATATTCCTATGCATGTCCTCAAGAGCAGCAGACCATATGAGTACGAACCATCCCTGTGGTTCGCGTGTTATGCCAACTTGGTGTTGAGAAAGTTTTCTTGGGCGTGGGAGAGCTTGGTGTGAGCTATGTATCCCAAGTGGGTTTTCCTAGTTTTGATTTATTAGATGAAAATATTGAATTATGGAATGACCTAATATCCCAGGTTTTGGTACTCTGAGAGTTTTAAAAATTTTGTGATGTCATTCCAGAGAAGGGCGTTCAGATGACGAGCAATTCTGTGGCCCAGTGTGCCCGTAATTTATTATATAAAATTGTTAAGTGTTTCTATATTACGCGTGCATGGATAACTAAAGAAAATGTGATATCTCTTAGATGCTTGTTTGGATCAGAAATCCAAGACCACGATTAGGTCCGGAATGTGGTGTTTACCCTAGGCGCGACAGAAAATGAGTCGGCGCGGGAAGTTCGGACCCCTCACTCGTTGGAGGTGTGTTAAATGGATAATTAAATTATCAAATTATTAATTTAATATCTCAAACCTAAATAAATTCTAAACGGTAACTCAGATCAGAAATCTGAGTGCACAGTTGCATTTGAAGTGTGTCGTTTACCTTAGGCAGGGTGTAAAAGTTGCGAGCGTGGGCATGCTATTAGAGATGTCACCCAGGGGAAAACCCATATTTTTGAATTAATGACTTAGTGATTTTTATGACTGAAGATATTTTCTAATAAATTTCAAATAGTGTCTCGGAATGGAAATCTGAGACTTCATGTTGAGTTCAAAATGGGGCATTTTTCTAAGTTGTGATATAAAATGAGCGGGCCCGAAGGTTTCAGAATCCGCACCCGTCGGCGGAGTATCCAAGAGTTATAAATTCCAAGTGTTTGAATTACGGGGGGGGACCCATTTTCCCCTTCAATCTCTCTCTCACTCCCTCCCTCTCTCTCTCATCCGTTCTTCGGTGTTCTTCATCGTTCTTTGTCAGATCAAGGAGCGATCTTCACCGAGACCTCAGTGGATCAAAGGTGGACCACAACGAAGGCATCGCCAACAACGAACAGATCCAACGAGGTAGGATTTCTGATTAAACTTCGCTCCTTCAGAAAATTCTTGGAGTATTTTTAAATTTTTTCTTTTTAAATTCTTGAGTTTTAGAATTTGGGCCATTGGTCGAACAAACACGGCCAATGCTCGAGCCCCATTTTGTCTGTCGTTTTTAGGCTTTCTTCGTACAAATTTTTGGAGAAGCCAAATATGGTCAGATCGTTGATTGGGGTCTGGAAAAGCAAAGGCCACAGCTTGAGGATTTTGAATACTTCTTCAGATTTGGAATCGGGCCATCAGAGCGATGGTGGTGGCCGTCGGATGTCCGCGCTCCGACAAGGTCGGTGGCCGGAGGTTGGGGTGGCGCAACGAGGGTTTGGGCAAGGTGCCTAGCGCAGATGGGGTTCGAATCAAAGAGATAGGCCACCGGGCAGTGTGGGGTGCCTATGGCTGGACGAGGGCGGTGCACAGCAAGAGGAGCCGAGTGGCCGAAGGAGGCGCGTGGCCGGAGGAGCGGCGATGCGGTTTGAAGCCGGGACGGCGGGAAGCCGGGATAGGTGGGGTCGAGAGACGGTGCTGTTGGAGCTGGAGGAGCCGGCGTCCACTGGCTGTCATGGTCAAAGGTTAGCCTAAGGCATGGCCTCAAACGTACGGAGGAATCCAGGACCCGCGCATTGCATGTCCTGCTGGTGCGCTGAGGAAGACCGGCCAAGCGGTCAGTCTACTTGGAGATGAGGTCCCATGAAGCGTGGGTCCTACTGGGTGACGCGGCAGAGACCGTCCAACTGGCTGGTCTTTTAAAAAAAAGAAAAAAAATAAAACTGGACCTGAGTCTTGTTCGGTGCAGTTGGAGTGGGCCGCGGTGGTTCAGACCGAGCCGACCGGGGTGAACCGGCCTGGTTGGGCCCTCTTGCATTTGGGGGGCTATATCTTCTATACTGTGCATTCGTTGGACATGTCGTCTGCGGATACAGGTTCGTGTCAGTGAAACGGGACTTTTAAAGTAAGTCTTGGGTTTTTGGGTTCTACACCCGAATACGGGTGGCCTGAGGAGCATTAATTTAATAATAATAAATTATTATTAAAGTTGTGACAGACATGTCCTGTGCGCCGGACGTCCGTTTGACATGATGTCAGAGGCTAGGTGGCCCTGGAGTTTAGGATGTCCTTCCAAGTTGATTCGGAACCTTTGTGAGTTGGTTTCGTTGCTCGGTGGAATGAAACGCTAAATGTGAGTAATTAATTAATTAATTGTTGCGTCTGAACTAACTCTTGCTTGGGATGTCCGATTGGCGCACCATCAGCGGCAGCGTGACCCCAGTCCTCGTGCAGAATTTTTTTGATGCTTTCTGAAGCATTCGGGTTGGAGAAAAGGTGCGGGCCCCATAAGGCCTGGTTTGCACTATTTACGGCGAAACACCACTTTGTCACCCGACATCCATTTGAGGCGTTTGAGTACTCGTTTCGGAGTGTTTTTTCGAGTGGATTACAACGACGCAATCCACCCGCTTAAATTTGGGCCCAAGGTGTGGGCCACACACGATGACTTTCAGACCTATGCTGTATTTTTATGATTTTGGCTGCATAAGTCTATTTAGGGAAAATTAATAGCCTATCCCGTATGGTTATCTGTAAGTAATGTGATGGTACGATCTGCGTGAAATGTTTCAGGGTCGAGGTGTGGGCCTCACGGGGACCCGTTGGCTTATAACGCGGGGAGTTGCAGCTTCTGCATCCAGAGTCCATTTTAGGCACTGTCCACGACATTGTGACCCTGGATTTGAGACGAGGTTGACTGGGGTGGTTTCAGGTGTTGAAGCTAGAGTTGAGGCGTGGTCCCCACAGGCTGTATTTTGAGCTGTGTGCAGCATACTATGAATTTTTCATCTGGCGTCCACTTGGGGTGTTTGAATAGTAGATTTATAGTTCTTTTTCTAGAGCATCACGATGGAACAGTTCACCAAACCTCTTTGGGGACCGAGGTTTAGGCCCCACGAGACGCTGTATGGGCATAAAGCGGTGGTGAATAACTTTTCCACTGGGAGCCATTTCTTGCGAGTAAGTAGTCTATCTCACATGTTTTTCTGCGAGGATTACAAAGGTGTAATATGTTTGGGCATCCAAAGCCTCTCTAGAGATCTCATTAAGTGTGGAAACATGAAGGGGAATTGGTAAAAGGTGACATACTCCGAACATATGCAGGGTAGAAATGTTAGTGGCACCCAGTGATGACATGGGTAGTACGGAGTTATCAGACTAGTTTTGGCTTTAGCCTCCAGTGAGGCTGGGTAGTGGAATACCTGTTGACCATAGGGTTTACCCTTCAGCGTGGATGGGATGTGGGATACCCATTGACCACACATTTTACCCTCTAGTGGGGCTAGGCAATGGGTCACCATCGACTTATTAAGGGTTTACTCTCCACCAGGGTTGGGTAGTGCGTCACCCGATAATTTATTACTGTTTACCTTCCAGCGGGGCTGGGCAGTGGGACACTTGATGATTTATTATGGTTTACCCTCTAGTGGGGCTGGGCAGTGGGTCACCATTGACTTATTTAGGGTTTACTCTCCAGTAGGGCTAGGCAGTGGGTCACCAGATGATTTATTATAGTTTACCCTCCAGCGGGGCTAGGTAGTGGGTCACTGTTGACTTATTGGGGTTTACCCTCCATCGGGGCTGGGCAGTGGGTTACCTAATGACTTCTTTCAGAATTGGCCCTTTTTATGAGGCTAGTTTGTGATTTTTCTCCATGATTACTGGAGTGGGACCCTTGGTGGTACGGTTCAGCGATGAGACAGCTTTGACGCACGAGATTTTTTGGCCTTAGTGATGAACATCCTATGAACTGTTGGTGACTCCTATTGGACTGATCTTAGAGATAGAGATCCCCTTACACACTCGTTTGGGATTATTGTTGAGAATATATATATATCCTTCTTTTTTACCACTAATTGGGTTCAGTTACTCTCCTTCTAGTAGGGGTGAAGACGTGTGGGGTGTGCCAAATACTTTCCATGTCTAGCTCCTTTTGTTGGGCTGAGCTGCAGTCTATCTTTTGTACTCTTGCACTGTTCTTTGCTCCGTCTACTGCTCACCATTTTAGTACCTCCTTTGGGTCTCCCTTGAGCTTTCGGGGCATCCTACTGAGTATCTTTATACTCACCCATGCTTGGGATTTTCCCGCACTTGGTGTGCCCTTGAAGATGATGGACAGGTCGATCGAGACTATAAAAGAGTGTAGAGGACATAGGATCTTGGGCCGCGTTCAGTGGATGCCGTAGGACTTCCAGGCGAGAGACTCACCAGCAGTTTACGTTCGTTTACATGTTTCCGGTTTGTGGAAACTTTCTAGTTGGGCCCATGTTTTCCCGTTTTACTGTTCAGTTATCTTGTCAGCACTTTACTTGTACTGTGTAGAGGTCGATGCATGTATGTTGGTTTGCCTTTTGTAGCAGTGTTGTATGTTTCTTTCTTTTCTCTAAAATTTTTCGATGATTTGGCTGCGTGTGTATGTACAGTTTCTTAGGCAAAGGCCTCACCAAGTTTTTTGTGCCTTCAACGCTAGTTTCCAGCCCCTGGCCTATAGAGGCGGTCTTGGGGTAGTTGTGGCTCAAGCCCCGATACGGGTCGTGTCGTGACATTAAAAGTCACATAATATAGAAAGGAAGATATTTAAAGATATTTTTGAATTAAAGAGTCACCTACCTCTTTAAATCTTTGAAAGGAATTAACATTTTAAAATATTAATGTCCATATAAATAAATCATTAAACCCATTTTGAAAACATAGACATTAAGGAGAAAGATTTAGAAGAATAAATCTTTAAAACATTTAAAATGATGTTTCCATAAAAAATTCCCTTAAAATAATACCTTTGAAAATAATTTTATGAAACATGGACATGGATAATAAATATGTCCCAGTAGATACTTACGTAAAAACAACCACGGATGATAAAGAGATTGTGAAATTAATCCTTACATTGCACTTTCCTTTGGCCGGGGGTAAATTTATCCTTCTTTATAATTACCATAGTATGTTAATAAATTATAAAAGAACCATATTCATATTTATTATATTATAAATTATTCATTTATTAATTTATTCTACCCATTTAATAAGGATTTCCATGTTAAATTAACTTTTTGGGTAATAATGGATTTCTTTTTCGTATGTGTTTTAACTTGTTATTCATGATCGTATCATTTAGATCCTCATTTATATAATTCCCGAATATGAAAAATGATTTATATATCATATATATATTTATAATATAAATATGTATAATTTATAGATATATTAAATGGAAAACACCATTTGTGGAGACGGTAGGTCATACGTACGCATAAACGTTTTTTCTGTTTTCATATCATATTGAATGGAAGTAAGTGAATAAGATATATGTAAGTATATATATATATATTAAGTATAATTATTATTTCATATATTACATACTTATTAATAATATATATTTTTATAATATCATTGAATGGTGAATGTGGAAATGAATCTCATCGCGTCGTGGAGACGGTAATCCGTACATATATATGAGAGAAACTATTATTATATTAATGGTGAAATTGTATATAATTGGATGGTATATCATATATAACAAATCATTAAAATTTTATATTTATTATTTACATCATTTATACCCATTATTATACCCATCCAAATAATGATTTGTTTGAATAACAAACTACACCACGACGTGGAGACGATAAGTCGTACGTACGCATGTATGGTGACTTTTTAATTTATAGGATGGATTGAATAAAAAATATGGTTGTACCATATTTATAAAAAATCATAGTATGTAGGAGGTACTTGATTTATTATTTTGGTATGGAAACAAAAAATAAAGAGGAAGTGGAAGAAGAAAAGAACATGAAAGAGGGTGGTGAAATTATTACCTCTTCTTCGGGTGTTTCCTTCTGAGTTGATCAAAAGGGATCCTTAGGTTGGATTTATGATCAAATTATGGAATATATTTTGATATTATTGAATATTTAAGTATATTTTGGCAAGTTTTGGCTCAGCGAAATGGATTTGGAGGTGTGATTTTGAGAGAAGGGTAAGTATCATTTTGTAAGATAGGTGAGGGTCACTTTAGGAAAAGCTTGAAATATTATTTTATAATAAATCAATTTTCGATTTATAATTTCTAAAAAATAAATTTTTTAAATGTTAATATGGGTATTGGTCTAAAACCACTCAAATAATGAGTTTTAGACCGGTTTAGGTCACCATATTAACCTTATCTATTAGATTTAACTCTTAGATAAATAGTTTGACTTTTACCGTGTTTGCTTGTATTCTTACACTATATGGTTAATAAACATACTATAAACATCCCATAGAAACTAAAGTGGTTCATTAATTAAATATATAACATTATTTAATAACTTTTTTCAAACCTTTAATATTTAGAATATTATATAATTTAATAATATAATATTTGTTTTAAAAAACTCATTTATGTCAATTTGGATGCTATTTTGTATTTGGTTTTTATGAAAGTCATCACAACTTGATTACTTCTAAAACGATACATTGAATAAATCCTAACATGTAATATTCACCTAAAAAATTCTTGTATTTCATAAACAAAATGTTATTACATTTATTTTAATATTTATAATACCATTTAATTGATTCTTTCATTAATAAGGTAATTACTACATCATCATTGTGTCATAAATGAATTTAATTATTAATATCAAAATATTATAAATAAAATACAATTTTTTAGGAAATATTTTTATATTTATAATTAATATTTATAGTCTAAAATATAACTTATATAACAACTTGTAAAAATTGTTTTACTAAAAGATATATGATTATGTCATTTTTGACTTTACATTAAATTAATTAATATAAAGTGTCATTATCACTCTCAAGTGGCTCCAAGTGGTCCCCAAATCGACCCAAGGATGATCATGGTCTGAAATGTATCAACTCATAGAAATAAGACACATTTTAGGGTAATTTATTATTATTATAATAATATTTGTTTACCCTTATTTAACAGATTTATGCTTTAACCATGGTAAATAAAATATTTACTGAAGTAAATATTCGTAATGTCTAAAATTAAAAGTAACCAATTTCACAATTTGGACCTCCTAATTCCAAATATGGAATCCATTTTTCCAAATTCAATACACATAAGTGGCAGAAATTAATTTAAAATTAATTCTCATTGTCAAAACAAAAAGCTTGTTTTAATGAAATAATAACTATGAAAAGATTAGCACTTGTTTATGTCCAATTTAAATTAAAAATTACATCCAATAACCTTCATTATATTAAATGATAAAAATATAGTATAATTATA
Source organism: Viscum album (assembly GCA_963277665.1). Classification (NCBI taxonomy): domain Eukaryota; kingdom Viridiplantae; phylum Streptophyta; class Magnoliopsida; order Santalales; family Viscaceae; genus Viscum; species Viscum album. The sequence goes on along the minus strand of OY728128.1, from coordinate 1,921,361,988 downwards.
CTTCAAAACCATTCAAATGTTCAATTTAACACTATAAATTATTTTGATTAAAAAATTAGTTTTTAATTAAAATTTAGTATTTTTCACTATTCATCAAAATATGAAAGTTATCAGAAAAGTACAAAAAATTTATCCAATCTAATTTTTATGTCCTGATTTTAAAGAATAATTTAATTTTATTAAATTAAATATATAAAAGTGTCAAATATTGGTTTTAAAAAAGGTTCACCATTAAAAGGCTGTACAATTTCATTTTTTTTAATACTTCTTCTGTCTAAAAAATGAATTTGTTCTTATAATATGTCTAAGAAACACATAATATTGATTCTAAAATTATATGGAGTATATAAAATTTATAATTCAGTTAACATTATTCATAACCACTTTTTGAATGACTAGTTTGGTAAGTCGTGGTGCGCTCGAACTCGGTGTTGTGTGTAGCACAAGTTATTGAATTTCTTTGAAGATATAACGTACTATAAAATATTGGGGTGTTAGACATTTAAGGAAATGTATAGGACTAAAAAAATCCTTTTAAACAATAAATTCATAATAATATGGAAATGATAAATTAAATAATTTAATTTACTTATTCACAAATATATTATACTAGTCGAATAATCAAATGTAATATCAATAACCAATTTCATAATGATGGAATGCATAATTCCAAACATCATAACCACCTAGTCAAGGCCTCATTCCATGACTAAAAATAAGATTTTTTCAAGGCCTTTTTATGAGATATTAGTTTGTCTAATGAGTCCTACCGATGCATCGAGGAGCTATAGCGAGCTCCACCAGTCACTTACTAAGTCCAATGCATTCCTCATATGAAAAGGTTAAAATATAACCTAAACATTTGTATTAAAACTAGCATATGAAATGTTAATATTTTAACCATAAACCATGAATGGTATAAAAATATCGCATCCATAGTCAAACATATCACAAATCCTTCAATACAATATGGAAGATTGTATCATAATAAATCAACATCAAACAGGTGTAAAATCTATCAAAAGATGTTGACATAGATCAAATTAAAACTATTTGAGAGAAATAACTATTTCTATATTGAAATAATTTAAAATTCACATAATTATAAAAGTAAATATATATTTTTAAAATATTATTATAAGATTTTAAGGGATTCTTCAAATGTTTTATAACGGTGTGAAATAGCCTCACCCGCCGAATAAGTTAAAAAAACATTCTTACCTTAATTTGTTGAAAAGGTCATAAAGTACCTTGTTTGGAAAAAGACTGAAATATTCATTTAGAAAAGAATTTATAAAATGTAAAACAAGAGTATAAATGAATTTAACCCATATTATAGGAAATAGTAAAAATGTTTTGAATTGCATTTTTTAGAAACACAGATGAGCATGATAAATAATTCCCAATAGATACTTATGTATAAACAACCTCAGATAATAAAGAGATAGTAAAATTAACTCTTAACTTGTAATTTTACTTGTTTGAGGGTATGTTAACCTCCTGTATAATCATTAAACAATTGTTACTAAATTATAAAAGAACCACATACATAAATATGATATCATATATGCTCTTTCAATTTTGTTTTGTTAACAATAATTTTGTTGTATCATTGTTTCGGGTGTTAACTGACTCGTTTTCCTTCATATGTTTTATTATGTAAGTATTGTTTGTAATGGATAAAAGGAATTTGATTCATATACTAAATTATATTGAGTTATTAAAAATTATTTTATATCAAAAAATGAAAATTATTCATGAATGGTTACGATGGGAATGAATCTCATCGTGTTCATGGGGACAGTAATCCATACGTATGCACGAGCAACAATATCATTATGTTGATGGTAAAATCATATGTAATTGGATGATATATCATATATAAATAATAATTAACATGTTATATATATTATTTACATCAATTATTTTCATTATTATACCCATCCAAATAATGAAGTGTTGAATAAAAAACTACACCACGACATGGAGATGGTAAGTCGTACGTACACACGTATGGTGACATTATCATTCATAGGATGGATAGAATAAAGAATATGGTTATACCATTTTTATAATAACATCATAGTATGTAGAAGGTATTAGAGTTATTATTTTGGTATGTAAACAACAAAAAAAGAGTAAGTGGAAGAAGAAAAGAACTTTGACAGAGGTGATGAAATAATTACCTCTTCTTCGGGTGCTTCCTTTGGATTTGATCAAAAGGGCTCCATATCTAGTATTTCTGATCGAAGTAAGGAATCTTGGTTTAATTGAGGGTAGTTTTGAGGATACATGATCCAAGGATGGTTGAGCCAAATGGATTAGGAGGTGTGACTTTGAGATAATGGGAAGTACACTTTTATAAGGGAGGTGGGGGTCAGTTAAGAAAAAACATTAAATATTATTTTATTATAAAATCCATTTCGGTTTATAATGGCTCAAAAAGGATTTATTTAGAGGATAAGGTGGGGATGGGATAATAGTATCTCAACCAATAGGTTTAATACAGGTTTAGTTCACCATATTAACCTTATATTTCTTCTTTAACACTTAGTTAAATATGTTAACTTTTACCATATATTATTGTATTATTATAATAAATGGTTAATAAACATAATATTAAAATCCAAGAGAACCTAAAGAGGTTCATTATTGACATATGTTAACCTTATATAACTCTTTTATAAGAACAGAAAATTCTTGAAATATTATATAAATTAATAATATATTATTTGTTTTAAAAACTCATTTATGTCAATTTTGACAGTATTTAGTATTTAGTTTTTGTGAAATTCAAAAAAACAAGATTAATTAGAAATAAATATATTAAAATAATCAAAACATGTCATATTAACCTATAAAATTAGTTTAATGCATCAAAATATTCATGACCCATTCCCCGGGGCCTGTGTCGTGACTACCCCAAACCCACCTTCTATAGACCAATGGCTGGGGACTAGCACTGGAAAGGCATATCCCAAAAATTGGGAAGACATTTCCTTTTAACCTGCGAATTTACACAATTAAAAGAACACATAAAGATATAAGCTCAGAGTAAACTGTATAGTAAATAGGGAGAGTACTGTAAGTAAAGGGGATGGAATACAAACCCAACTGGAAAGTACAAGTAAAACTGAAATCAGCTCCTGTTAACACCCGCCAATGATCCTACTTGAAGGGTAGGTACCGCTCTGGAATGGTCATCTCAGTGGTATGTCTCGTCTAATGGTCTGCCTTCGAGTATCCTCTAGTCCTAGAACCCTCATCCTCGATCAATGTTGTCTGTCATTTGTACAGGACACAACAAGGTGTGGGCATAGACCATGTCGGGGTGAGTATAATAATACTCAATAGGGACCCATAGACCCCCGAAGGTCTCTCAGAATCCAAAAAGGATAAACCAAGAAGCAATAACATAATCACTTAGCACAAAAAGAATAGTCAACCCTACTTATGTATATTCCTATACATATATCTATGTTATCAAGTAACCAAACTGATTCAAGAGGAACAGATTGCCCAACTATTTAGCCGGATGCACAACTGTTCCATGAAGGAAAGAATACCACGAAGGTAAGTACCACAAAGGTAACAACACATAGAAGAATACCACGATGGTATCACCACACAACACTGTACCAGAAAATTAAATACTCATCCCACACTAGGTATAACTTAAGTATGGAAGTATAGATGTTTAGTTTTATTGCTAGATCATCTCAAGAAGCTCTGCTGTTGAACCACACATCATCTGAAAATGACCCACACATGAACTGAAGATGACCCACACAGGTTTTGAAGATGACCCACACATGATCTAAATATGACCCACATAGGATCGATAGATTCTGACCCACATTGGATCCGAAGATGACCCACACATGATCTTAATAATCTTCAAGTACAGCCTGCCACAAGGTTCTCGCACTATGCACGCTTGATTCTGGGAGGATCCTCTCCTCAAGCCATAGGTTACAATTGAACTACCACAATGTCCCATGAAGAAGTATCCAAAAAGGACTTTCACATAATAATGGTATAAATGCAATAGATGTGGCATCAATTGGAAACCTAGTCTTTAGGTTATTAGAATTTTGGTTCTGTGGCCCCAGTTGGATTCGGGTTCGATCCAACCCGACTATACTACAACTTTATCCAAAACTCAAGTGGAGTATTCCAAAATTACAGTCTTGATCCAAGGATTCTGGTACCATATAATGATCTTCAAATGGATGCCTAGTTCTCAAGATATGTCCAAAAAGTTGTATGTGGGTCCATATGGGCCCAGGACAGGTCCGACCCGACCCGGTCTGGGTCCGGCCCGGATGGGCCGGAACACGCTGTGCCCGAGCTGCTGGGCCACGTTTGGGCCTGGCCAGGTGGGGGGTGGCCAACTTGGTGTGGCCCACGGGGATCATCCTGTGGCTGGGTGCAGTCTTCCATGGTGGGGCCTGCCCTAGCCGCCACCCATGGGATTCGTCCCCCTAGGATTCTCGAACGGTCAAGTAGGACCGTTCAGTTTTGGCCAACCCGACGACGCCATGTGGAACTGTCTTCTGGCATGCAGGACCCATCGAATTGGGTCTTGATCAGTGTGACGCGGACGTCTGGAGTTCTAGATGGCACCTCTTCCAGTGGCGCAATGGTTCCGCTGCTCCAAATACAGCTGGTCAGGTGTCGGCAGCCTTCCGGGTGCGCCGCCGCGGCTCAACAACAGCAACCTCCAATTTTAGTGGCACGAATGTGCGTCGCCCCAACTCACACGTGACCAACCAGCTGCCATCCTATTCCACCATGGCTGATGGGTTGTTTCCTCCTTCGGCAGTGAGGTTACACCGCCGCCACCGTCGCGGCCGACCGGTGTGCCTGCCGCCATCTGTCCCCTGCCGGCGCTGGGCGCAGGCGGACTTCAGCAGGTCATCGAGTGCGATCTAGGGACCTGTTTTTCAATCCGAAGGAGTCGTTGTGTGTCCCGGGAAGTCTCCTTTTCTTATATCCCATCAAGGTTGTGTTCCACTCAACTCGAAGTTTTTCCCACGAAGGATACGTAAAGAAACTTAGTAGTAGAGGGATCAGGCCATGTTTGTTTGGCCCATACACTTTGTGTTATACCGATAGCATGTATTTCAAGAAGATTGAATCAATTTAAAATTAAATAAGAGCAATTACAAACAAAAACTACCTCTAATAATTGGATAGAACTCATGGTTGAAGATAACATGTCAATGTTCATCATTCCTCAACAAGCTTTCGTGGTTGCTCGAACATCGATCCTCCGTTCTTTTCTTGGAAGATTTGTTCTTCCAAATGCTCTCCAATGTTCTCTCCCCCTATTCAAATCCTTTCAAACGAATTACCAAGAGGAAGGAGAGAAGACTTCCTAATTAACATAAGTTAATGGTTTCTTTAATTTTTCATTAATGGGATTTCATTAAATGGTGGGTTTCATGGTTACACACATTGTGTAACTGGGAATTTAATGCCCGGTATTAAATGGATGACCACCCTCATGTGGTCCCCACCTCCAATTAATTTAAAAGGATGGAAGGAATTTTATAAAAATAAAATTTTAGTTTTATTTTAGACTCCCATGAATAATCACAAAACCAGATCTTCCCCTCTACCTACTGCGGTTAAATTAAAGGCCCCTTTATGTGAATCCCGGCACTACGATTTCAATGGTGCCCACAGATATCAATTCTGAGCACCGGTTCAAAATTTAAAATTCCCGCTCGCATGTTAATTGAACGTACATAAATAATGTTCATAAATTCATTCCAGCAACTCTAAGTCTTGGAATAACATGCCTTCAATATTCACAGACTTGTAATATTTCCATATTATTAAAAAAAATTACATGGAAAATTTAGGGTCTTTACATTCTCCTCACCTATGGGATTTGCATCCCTGAAAGCCACAACATAATCTAGGGAAATAAGTGGGGGTATTGATCACGAATTGGAGCCACCCGCTCCAATGTCCTCTCCTGGAGGTTCCCGTTCTACCAACGTACATGCACTAGAGGTATCGATCACCCACGAAGGACTCTCTCTTTTCGATCCTCAATCTCTACTGGAACCTCCAATATTGTCACACCATCATCGATGTCCATATCTCCTCAGTCAATGATGAGCGAAGGATCATGAACATACCTCCTCAGCTGGGATACGTGGAAAAAGTCATCCACCCAGTGCAATTAAGGGGGAAGAGCTAAGTGGTATGCCACCTTGCCAACTCTGCTGGGGACCTGAAGGGGTCTGATGAACCTTGGAGATAACTTTTCGCCCCAGCCAAATCCCCACAAACCTCATTGAGGCGGGACCTGTAGAAATAAATGGTCACCATCCTCGAACTCCAAAGGTCTCCATCTCTTGTCCTCAAAAGACTTCTACCTGATCTGTGCAGTATTCATACCCTCTTGAATGATCTGCACCTTCGTCGTGGTATCCCGTACCATCTCCAGTCCCATGAGTGTTGACTCCCCTGGGTCATTCTAGCATAGATGTGATATGCAAGTCCGACCGTACAATTCCTCAAATAGTGCCATACCGATGGTGGATTGACTGTTGTTGTTGTACCCGAACTCCACCAAGGGAAAGTGATCCTCCCAGGTGCAGCTGAAAATAAGGACGTAAGCACGCTACATGTTTCCAATGGTCTAAATGGTCCGTTCTGTCAGAACATCTATCTGAGGATGAAAGGATGTGCTCAATCGAAGCAGAGCCCCGAACTCCTCCTGCAACCCCTTCCATATCCAGGAAGTAAAACATGCATCATGATCAAAGAAAAATAATTGAGGTCACTCAATGAAGCCGCACAATATCTTTCACATAGAGTTGTCCCATGCCCTCTATTTAACCCTACTCTCTAATAGGTATGAATTGGGCCGACTTGGTGAGCCATTAAATGATAACCTAGATGGAATCATGTATCCTGGACATGTGTGGATGTCCTATCACAAAGTCTATGAAAATTCCATAGCACTTCCACTCTGAACCCACTAGTGGTTGAACTAATCTTGCTGGAACCTGATGTTATGCCTTCACTTGCTGAAAAGTGAGGCACCGTGAGACAATCTTTTCCACTACTTTCTTCATTCTCGGCCACCAGTACTGAAGCCAATGGTCCTGGTACAACTTCTCCACTCTTGGATGTACCACTATAAGGGACATATAGAACTCCCTCAACACTTCCTTCTGTAGTGCCATTGGTACCATAGTACGTCCTCTAAAGATGATGATGTGCTCCCCACTTTCAAAAAATCCATCAGGTGCCTATCCTATGGATATCTGAGAACGTCAAGCCTCGTAGTCAGTGTCCCCAAGTTGTGCCTCCCTAACTTGTTGAAGGAGTGGGGAGTGTGTAATGCCCCGACCCCAGTTACCCAGAGTCGGTGCATTAATTACATAACATTGGCATGATCACAAGAAAGATCAAATCTCGAAAGAACGATTGGTTTAGAAGCCTTGGAAACACTAGATATATTCATAAGTTTTACATTACATCATCAAAATAAAAAAAACTACTACAACAACATATTGTCTCCATAGTCCACACTATTAACCCCTCATAATATCCCTGCAAGTCATTCATAATTTACTTCTTCACATCATGGGAAAATAAAACATAGAAAAGAGGTGAGCTCAAATGCCCAGTAAGGATAACAATATAGCGGAAACTTTCATAAATAAGAATAAACATTTAAGGCAATGTATAACTAAAACAAAAGCCTTTTAAACTTTAACTTCAACATAGTATGGAATAAATAAAATGAAATAATTCCATTTACTTATTCACATGGATATTCTACTAATCGAATAAACACATGCAATATCAATAACCACTTTCATAATGATGGAATGCATAATGCCAGATTATCATAACCACATAGCCAAGGCCTCGTGCCAAGACTACAAATAAGATTTTGCCAAGGCCTTGTGCCAAGACACTAGTTTGTCTCATGAGACCTACCATTGAATCGAGGAGCTATAGCGGGCTCCACCCATCACATATTAAGTCCAATACATTCCCATATGAAAAGGTTTAAACATAACATAAACATTCGTATTAAAACTAGCATACGAAATGTCAATACTTTCACCATAAACCATGAATGGTATATAAAAAATAGCACATCCATAGGCAAACATATCACAAAACCTTCAATACAATATAAAAGTTTTGTATCATAATATATCATCCTCAAATAAGCATAAAATCCATTAAAGGATGTTGACATTGATGAAATCAAAACTCTTTTTAAAGAAATACCTCTTTCTATTTTGAAATAATTTAAGAGACATATATTTATAAAATAAAACATTTTCTTTGAAAATATTCTTATATGCTTGTAAGGGAAGCTTTGACGATTTTATAACGGCAGAAAATAACCGCACCCGTCGTATAAGTTAAAAAAAACATTCTTATCTTTATTCTGTCGAAAAGGTTAAAAAGCACCTTTTTTGGAAAACGACAGAAAGATTCCCTTATAAACCTCTTATAAAAAGTCAAACAAGGGTATAAATGACTTTAACACATATTCTTTTAAATATTAAAAAATGTTTTGAAATACATTTTGAAGAAACATGGATGTGGATGATAACAAGGTCCCAGTAGATAATTATGTATAAACAACCTCGGATAATGAAGAGATTGCAAAATAAACCCTTACCTTATACTTTTCCTTGGTTGGGGTAGGTTAACCTCATGTATAATGGTGAAATAATTGTTATTAAATTATAAAATAATCATATACATTATTATGATATCATATATGATCTTTTAATATTGATTTGATAATAATATCTTAGTATTATCGTTGTTTCGGGTGTGAACTTACTTGTTTTCTTTTGTATGTTTTGTTACGTAAGACATGTTTGTAAAGGATAGGTTGTATATTATTCATATCCAGAATGATATCAAGTCTTTAAACATCATTTTTAAATCATCAAATGATAATTATACTTGAATGGATACGATGGAGAATGAATCTCATCGCATTCGTGGAGACGGTAGTCCGTACGTACGCACGAGCGACAATATCATTCTTTTGATATTAAAATAATATATAAATGGATGGTATATAATATATACAGAATCATTAACATGTTATATTTATTATTTACATGAGTTAAAAATCATTATTATACCCATCCAAATAATATTATATTGAATAACAATTACACCACGACGTGGAGACGGTAAGCCGTACGTACGCACGTATGGTGACATGTTATTAAAAGGGTGGATAGAATACTGAATATGGTTGTACCATATTTATAATAACATCACAGTATATAAATGATACTGGAGTTATTATTTTAGAATGGTAAAAACTAAGGAAGAAGAAGTGGAAGAAGAAATGAACTTGGAAAAGTGTGGTGAAATCATTACCTCTTCTTCGGGCTCTTCCTTTTGATTTGATCAAAAGGGATCCTTAGGTTGGCTTTCTGATCAAACTAAGTTCTCTAGGTTGTAGTGAGGGAAGTTGTGAGAGTATTTGGGCAGATTTTGGCGAACCAAAAGGCTTTGAAGGTGTGAAGAAATGAGAAGGAGGAGTGCCCTTTTATAAGAGGGGTGAGGGGCACCTTTGGAAAAGCTAGAAATATTAATTTATAATAAATTCATATTCGGTTTCTAATGGCTCCAAAGTTGATTATTTAAATGTTAAGGTGGGGATGGGTCGAAAACAACTCAACCAATAGAATTTAGACAGGTTTGGGTACTTATATTAACCTTATCTTTAAGTATTAACTCTAAGTTAATTAGTTTCACTTTTACAATGTCTCTTTGTATTTTTATATAATATGGTTAATAAAATTTCTATATACATCCAAGCTACCCCCAAGTGGTCCCTTAATGATGAACCTATCATGATATAAGTCTCTTGGCCGAACCTTAGATTTTTAGGAATTTAATATCAATTAATAATATAATATTTGTTTTAAGAACTCTTTTATGTCAATTTTGACACTATTCAATAGTTGATTTTTTTGAAAATCATAACAGATTGATTACTTCTAACAAAGTCAATTAAATCAACCCTAATATATCATATTATCCTAGAAAATTAGTTTAATTCATTAAAAGTTTCATATTAAATTTATTTGGGTATTTATAATATCAATTATTTTAATTTTTCACTATTATAGTAATTACTGCATCATCATTGTGTCATAAATAAAATAACTTATTTAATGTCTAAAAATTATAAATAAAATATAATTATGTAGGAAATATTTTTATCTTTCTAATGAATATTTATAATCTAAAATCCAACATATATAACCCTATATAACAATTGTTTTTCTAAAAGATATATGCTTGTGTCATTTTTGTATTCATTTTAACTTAATTAAAATAAAGTGTCATTATCACTTACAAGTGGATCCATGGGGTCCCAAAATCGACCCAAAGATGCCCATGGTCGACCATGTATCAACCAATAGGGTTAAGACACGTTTTAGGGTAATTTAGTATTATTATAATATTATTTTTAACCCTTATTTACCGGATTTACCCTTAACCATGGTAAATAAAATATTTACCGCAGTAATTATTCAAAATGTCTAAAAATAAAAGTTACCTATTTACACAATTTGAACATCCTGATTCCAAATATGGAATCCATTTTCCTAAATTCAAAACACAGAAGTGGAAGAAATTAACTTAAAATTAATTCCCGTTGTCAAAACAAAAAGCGTGTTTTTAAGAGATAATAACTATCAAAAGATTGAAACTTGTTTATGTTCGGTTTAATTGTAAAATTATGTCCACTGACCAACATTATATTAAATTGTAAAAATATATTCTAAATATACTTTAAAACTACTAAAATTCATAATTTATCACTATTAATTATTTTGATTAAAAAAGTGGTTTTTAATTAAAATTTAGTAATTTTCACTATTCATCAAAATATGAAAGTTATCCGAAAAGTACCAAAATTTCACCTTAGGCTAAATTAGATATTCCGAATCCAAAAATGAAGTCCATTTTGAAATATAAAATACATATAATTTTAAAAAGTAGGTATTACTATTTATAACAGCTAGTTTGATTGGTTGTTAGAACTCGGTGTTGCGTACAACACACGCTATCGCATTATTCAAAGAGAAGCGTACCGTAGAAGCTTGGGGTGTTACATTCTCCCCTCCTTCAAATAATTTCGTCCTCAAAATTTCTAGAATACTTATCACATGAAAAGACTCGGGTGGTTCTTCATCATAAGTTCCTCGGGTTCCCACGTTGCCTCTTCCATCCTATGATTTCTCCACAAAACTTTACCAGACGCGTCGTCCGGTTTCTCAGTACTTGTTATCTTGTATCAAGAATCCCGACAGGCTCTTCACAATAAGACAGATCGGGTTCTAGTTCTAATTCCTCATAGGTGAGTACATGCGTTGGGTCAGGCATGTATTTTCTCAACAGAGATACGTGGAACACATCGTGAACTTTGGAGAGACTTGGCGGCATTGCCAATCGGTAAGCTACAGCCCCAATTCGTTCTAGAATTTCGAAAGGTCCGATGTACCTGGGACTCAATTTACCTTTCTTACCAAAACGTATGACTCCCTTCCATGGAGATACCTTCAGGAAAACATGATCACCGACTTGAAATTCCAAATCCTTCCTTCGATTATCGGCATAGCTCTTCTGCCTACATTGAGCTGCTTTGATGTGATTTTGGATTACCTTCACCTTTTCCACCGTTTCCTCCACCAGTTCTGGGCCTACAAGTTTTCTTTCACCAACCTCATCCCAACAGGTTGGTGTACGACATCTCTTTCCGTATAACGCTTCATATGGTGCCATCTGAATACTCGAATGGAAGCTATTGTTATAGGAAAATTCTACCAGTGGTAAATATTGATCCCACATACCCTGAAAGTCAAGTGAGCAAGATATCAACATGTCTTCTAGGGTTTGAATAGTCCATTCTGATTGTCCATCTGTCTGAGGGTGGTAAGCAGTGCTCAAATGAAGTTCAGTATCCAGGGATTTCTGAAGACTTTTCCAAAATCTTGAAGTAAAATGGGGATCACGATCAGAAATAATCGATAGGGGTACTCCATGAAGTCTCACAACTTCATTAATGTATAGTCTTGATAGACGTTCCAAGGGTAGATCTTCTCTTATAGCAAGAAAATGTGCTGACTTGGTAAGACGATCAACAATAACCCATATTGCATTGTTCCTTCTAGGAGTCTTTGGTAGCCCCATGACAAAGTCCATCGTAATATTGTCCCATTTCCACTCCGGTATGGGAAGAGGTTGCATGAATCCTACAGGCTGTTGCCTTCCAGCTTTCACTTGTTGACAAACCATACATCTTGACACAAAATCAGCAATCTCCCTCTTCATGTTGTCCCACCAAAAATGTTCCTTCAAATATCTATACATTTTGGTGCTCCCAGGGTGTATAGAGAAATTGGAACTATGAGCATCATCCAGCAATTCCCTTTTCAGATCAGGTAAATCGGGAACACAAAGTCTCTTCCCGAATTTCAAAATTCCATCTTCATACACAAAGTCTCTCAATCTCCCATCATTCACAGCTTTAATCTTCTTCTGAAATTCTTCATCATCGGTCTGAGAACTCTTAATCCTTTCTAGTAAATATGGTTTGGCAACCATTTGAAAAAGCATTGATGTTTCACCTTCCCTGGTTATTCCCATGTCCATCTTCACTAGATCCATAAAAATTGGATCCATTTCAATTCTCATCATGTTCAAAACACCATGGTCTTTTCTGCTCAAAGCATCTTCCACCTTGTTTTCTTTCCCCGGGTGGTAGTGTATCGTGCAATCATAATCCTTGAGTAATTCAAGCCATCTCCTTTGCCTCATGTTGAGTTCTTTTTGTGAGAAAATATACTTCAAACTCTTGTGATCAGTATAAATCTCACATTTTTCACCATAGTGGTAGTGTCTCCATATCTTCAAAGCAAAGATCACTGCTGCTAACTCAAGATCATGAGTAGGATAGTTTTGTTCATGAATTTTCAACTGTCATGATGCATAGGCAATAACTCTATCATTCTGTATAAGGACACAACCAAGTCCTTTCTTTGATGCATCACTATAAATAACGAACCCATCATTCCCCGATGGTAGAGTCAATATAGGAACATTGACTAATCTTCTCTTCAGTTCTTCGAAACATTCTTCACACTCTTTTGTCCAAACAAATTTAACCCCTTTACGTGTGAGCTTCGTTAATGGGTTAGCCAATCGGGCAAAATTCTGGACGAAACGTCGATAATAACCTTCCAAACCAATAAAACTACGTACCTCAGTTATACTCGTAGGTGCTGTCCATTCTTGGATTGCCTTGGTCTTAGAAGGATCAACAGAGATTCCATCTTTAGAGACAATATGGCCAAGAAAAGAAATATCCTGAAGCCAGAATTCACACTTGCTAAACTTCCCATATAATTCATGCCTCCTCAGAGTCTTCAAGATAATGCAAAAGTGATTTTCATGATCTTCGTAGGTTTTGGAGTATACCAAGATATCATCAATAAATACCACCACAAATTCATTGAGATACTCCTTGAAAACTCTATTCATCAGATCCATGAATACAGATGGTGCATTAGTCAATCCAAACGGCATTACAGTAAACTCGTAATGCCCGTACCTGGTTCGAAATGATGTCTTCGGAATGTCTTCCTTCTTCACACACAACTGATGGTATCCAGATCGAAGGTCAATCTTTGAAAAGTATTGACCTCCATGCAGTTGGTCAAATAAATCATCAATACGAGGTAGGGGATACTTGTTCTTTATCGTTATAGCATTGATCTCCCTGTAGTCGATACATAACCTCATAGATCCATATTTCTTTTTAACAAAAAGAACAGGGGCTCCCCATGGAGAAACACTAGGGTGAATAAATCCCTTATTACTCAATTACTCTAGTTGTTTCTTTAGTTAGACTAATTCTACAGTGGCCATTCTATAAGGGGTCTTCGATATAGGCCTTGATCCAGGAATCAAATCAATGGAAAACTCAACTTCTCATTCTGGAGGATGTACAGGTAAATCTTCCGGAAATATATCTACAAATTCTTTCACAACAGGTACATCCTCTATTTGAACATTCCTTTCCTCACCGACAGTTATTTCATTCTCTTCCTCCCCAATAATTGAATTAAGTTGAGCTACTGGGGGTAGATCTAAATAAGAATTAGGTGGTGACGATTCTGCTCTAAAAATAAGGTGTTCCTTATCATTATCATCAAGAATCGTAACCTCATTCTTCTTACAATAAATCTTCGCATCATAGTCCGAAAGCCAGTCTATACTGAGGATTATATCAAACTCAATCATAGGTATGACGATGAGATCAGCAGATAAAGATAATTTAAGTGCTCTAATGGGGACTGATTCACAAAACTTTGTTGCAATGATACTTCCCTTAGGAGTTTTAACTGACAACTCCCTTATTAAATCAAATTGGAAATATCTAATTTTCTTAGAAAACTGGGAAGATATGAAACAATGCGATGATCCAGAATCAAATAATGCATTTTCTAAACTTGAGGAAACCATTAAATTACCTGCCACCACGTCTTTTGGAGCTTCTACCTCAGAAGTAGTGATAGCATAACCCTGGCCTTGATCCCTTGGCCTTTTCTGAGGTAAGTTCTCCTAACTCTTAGGACATTCATTTGCATAATGCCCCATCTCCCTACTATTGTAGCACTGAACGTTGGTAGCTTCCTTCTTCCCCTTGCAATCACGAGCTTGGTGGCCTTTTTCACCACACTTGTAACAGACTCCCATTCCCTTCAAGTAAGTACTAGGGTGTTTCTTCCTGCATTTACCACAGGATGGATATTCAACCTTTCCGTTCTTCCCCTTATTTCCATTCCCAGATTGATCAGCAGGTCTCTTCTTCTCTTGATTTGCTTTAAAGTCATAAGACTTAGAGAATTCCTTTTCGGTCTTGATAGCACATGAGACAATGTCTTCGTACGATGAAAAGGATTGAAAGACTAATGCTCGACGGAGAAATGGTTTTAACCCATCAAAGAAACGATCAATCTTACTTCTTTGGTTACGTATATAATCACCAGCGTACCTTGCTAACCTTGTAAAGTTAGCCTCATACTTTGCGACATTCTCATCCTCCTTCTGTCTCAGACTTAGAAATTGCCTTTCCATATCTGCTCGATGGTCGCGAGGGATGTATTTTTCCAAAAACATATCTTTGAACTCCCTCCATTCCATATTTGATACTTCATCATCTTCCTTCATGTTTTGAATCAATGACCACCATTGATCAGCATCTCCAGTGAGGCGGTAAACTGCCATGATAACTTTTTCCCTTTCACTGCTCCCCAAAGCCTGAAATATTTTCTCTAGGGAATATATCCATTGCTCAGCTACTAAGGGATTTGTACTCCCATTGAACGTTGGTGTTTGTTGCCTCATGAATCGATCTAACATTGATCCTCCACGCTGCGGATCAGGGTGCTCCATACGGGTAAGGTTATTATTCATAACCTGAGTAAGTTGTCCCAGTATGGTAATTAGCTGATCGGAACCAGTTGCATCACCAGCCCCACTATAATTATCTTGAGAAGGATGGAAATCCCTACATGGAGTGCGTTCATTGATACGGTTTCCATTTCTTCCACTAGGCGCCATTTCTAAACAATGGCATAAACTAGATCAGTTTATGAATCAAAATACATAATCCCATACTTATAAAACACTTAACATAAATTGAACTATTTATGGATATAATCCATAATCATAAGAATGTTTTTTTTGAGGAAGTATATACTCATAATCCCTTCAAAATTATTTTTAAATAAAATGAGAGTTATCCTAAGCATATCCCCCAGGAGTGTCGTAACCAAGAGTGCAGCAAGGCCCGTTGTCGTGCACCAGTTCCCGTTCGAGTCTAGCTCAAAGCGGTGTTTTCGGGTTTTACCCCTAGGTACATCTGTGCCAGAGCCGCCTCTACCTTCTCATATCCAGACATGGATGTATTGCTCGGAAAACTCACAAAATCTCTACAATACCAAAATTCTAGGAAGTTCTTCTATACTAATCCTCAAAGTTCATCTTAGGTCTACGTGCTCTAATCAGAGTTTATCTAAATCTAGCTTCCAAGGTTTGTACTAAACTTCCTCTGATACCAACTGTAACGCCCCGACCCCAGTTACCCAGAGTCGGTGCATTAATTACATAACATTGGCATGATCACAAGAAAGATCAAATCTCGAAAGACCGATTGGTTTAGTAGCCTTGGAAACACTAGATATATTCATAAGTTTTACATTACATCATCAAAATAAAAAAAAAACTACTACAACAACATATTGTATCCATAGTCCACACTATTAACCCCTCATAATATCCCTGCAAGTCATTCATAATTTACTTCTTCACATCCTGGGAAAATAAAACATAGAAAAGGGGTGAGCTCAAATGCCCAGTAAGGATAACAATATAGCGGAAACTTTCATAAATAAGAATAAACATTTAAGGCAATGTATAACTAAAACAAAAGCCCTTTAAACTTTAACTTCAACATAGTATGGCATAAATAAAATGAAATAATGCCATTTACTTATTCACATGGATATTCTACTAATCGAATAATCACATGCAATATCAATAACCACTTTTATAATGATGGAATGCATAATGCCAGAATATCATAACCACATAGCCAAGGCCTCGTGCCAAAACTACAAATAAGATTTTTCCAAGGCCTTGTGCCAAGACACTAGTGTGTCTCATGAGACCTACCGATGCATCGAGGAGCTAAAGAGGGCTCCACCCGTCACATATTAAGTCCAATGCATTCCCATATGAAAAGGTTTAAACATAACATAAACATTCGTATTAAAACTAGCATACGAAATGTCAATACTTTCACCATAAAACATGAATGGTATATAAAAAATAGCACATCCAGAGTCAAACATATCACAAAACCTTCAATACAATATAAAAGTTTTGTATCATAATATATCATCCTCAAATAAGCGTAAAATCCATTAAAGGATGTTGACATAGATGAAATCAAAACACTTTTTAAATAAATACCTCTTTCTATTTTCAAATCATTTAAGAGATATATATTTATAAAATAAAACATTTTCTTTGAAAATATTCTTATGAGCTTGTAAGGGAAGCTTTGACGATTTTATAACGGCGGAAAATAACCGCACCCGCCGTATAAGTTAAAAAAACATTCTTATCTTAATTCTGTCGAAAAGGTTAAAAAGCACCTTGTTTGGAAAACGACTGTAAGATTCCCTTATAAACCTCTTATAAAAAGTCAAACAAGGGTATAAATGACTTTAACCCAGATTCTTTTAAATATTAAAAAATGTTTTGAAATACATTTTGAAGAAACATGGACGTGGATGATAACAAGGTCCCAGTAGATAATTATGTATAAACAACCTCGGATAATGAAGAGATTGTGAAATAAACCCTTACCTTGTACTTTTACTTGGTTGGGGTAGGTTAACCTCCTGTATAATGGTGAAATAATTGTTATTAAATTATAAAATAATCATATACATTATTATGATATCATATATGATCTTCTAATATTGATTTTATAATAATATCTTAGTATTATCGTTGTTTCGGGTGTGAACTTACTTGTTTTCTTTTGTATGTTTTGTTACGTAAGACATGTTTGTAAAGTATAGGTTGTATATTATTCATATCCATAATGATATCAAGTATTTAAACATCATTTTTAAATCATCAAATGATAATTATACTTGAATGGATACGATGGAGAATGAATCTCATCGCATTCGTGGAGACGGTAGTCTGTACGTACGCACGAGCGACAAAATCATTCTTTTGATATTAAAATAATATATAAATGGATGGTATATCATATATAAAGAATCATTAAAATGTTATATTTATTATTTACATGAGTTACACATCATTATTATACCCATCCAAATAATATTATATTGAATAACAATTACACCACGACGTGGAGACGGTAAGCCGTACGTACGCACGTATGGTGACATGTTATTAAAAGGGTGGATAGAATAATGAATATGGTTGTACCATATTTATAATAACATCACAGTATATAAATGATACTGGAGTTATTATTTTAGAATGGTAACAACAAAGGAAGAAGAAATGGAAGAAGAAATGAACTTGGAAAAGGGTGGTGAAATCATTACCTCTTCTTCGGGCTCTTCCTTTTGATTTGATCAAAAGGGCTCCTTAGGTTGGCTTTCTGATCAAACTAAGGCCTCTAGGTTGTAGTGAGGGAAGTTGGGAGAGTATTTGGGCAGAGTTTGGCCGAACCAAAAGGCTTTTAAGGTGTGAAGAAATGAGAAGGAGGAGTTCCCTTTTATAAGAGGGGTGAGAGGCACCTTTGGAAAAGCTAGAAATATTAATTTATAATAAATTCATATTCGATTTATAATGACTCCAAAGTAGATTATTTAAATTTTAAGGTGGATATGGGTCGAAAACAACTCAACCAATATAATTTAGACAGGTTTGGGTACATATATTAACCTTATCTTTAAGTATTAACTCTAAGTTAATTAGTTTCACTTTTACAATGTCTCTTTGTATTTTTATATAATATGGTTAATAAACTTACTATATACATCCAAGACACCCCCAAGTGGTCCATTAATGATGAAAATATCATGATATAAGTCTCTTGGCCGAACATTAGATTTTTAGAAATTTAATATCAATTAATAATATAATATTTGTTTTAAGAACTCTTTTATGTCAATTTTGACACTATTCAATAGTTGATTTTTTTGAAACTCATAACAGATTGATTACTTCAAACAAATTCAATTAAATCAATCCTAATATATCATATTATCCTAGAAAATTAGTTTAATTCATTAAAAGTTTCATATTATATTTATTTGGGTATTTATAATATCAATTATTTTAATTTTTCACTATTATAGTAATTACTGCATCATCATTGTGTCATAAATAAAATAAAATATTTAATGTCTAAAAATTATAAATAAAATATCATTATGTAGGAAATAGTTTTATCTTTCTAATTAATATTTATAATCTAAAATCCAACATATATAACCCTATGTAACAATTGTTTTGCTAAAAGATATATGCTTGTGTCATTTTTGTATTCATTTTAACTTAATTAAAATAAAGTGTCATTGTCACTTACAAGTGGATCCATGGGGTCCCAAAATCGACCCAAAGATGCCCATGGTCGACCATGTATCAAACAATAGGGTTAAGACATGTTTTAGGGTAATTTAGTATTATTATAATATTATTTTTTAACCCTTATTTACCGGATTTACCCTTAACCATGGTAAATAAAATATTTACCGCAGTAATTATTCAAAATGTCTAAAAATAAAAGTTACCTATTTACATAGTTTGAACATCCTGATTCCAAATATGGAATACATTTTCCTAAATTCAAAACACAGTAGTGGCAGAAATTAATTAAAAATTAATTCCCGCTGTCAAAACAAAAAGCGTTTTTTTAAGAGATAATAACTATCAAAAGATTGCCACTTGTTTATGTTCGGTTTAATTGTAAAATTATGTCCAATGACCAAAATTATATTAAATGGTAAAAATATATTCTAAATATACTTTAAAACTACTAAAATTCATAATTTATCACTATTAATTATTTTGATTAAAAAAGTTGTTTTTAATTAAAATTTAGTAATTTTCACTATTCATCAAAATATGAAAATTATCCGAAAAGTACCAAAATTTCACCTTAGGCTAAATTAGATATTCCGAATCCAAAAATGAAGTCCATTTTGAAATATAAAATACATATAATTTTAAAAAGTAGGTATTACTATTGATAACGGCTAGTTTGATTGGTTGTTAGAACTCGGTGTTGCATACAACACACGCTATCACATTATTCAAAGAGAAGCGTACCGTAGAAGCTTGGGGTGTTACAGAGTGACAGTTAGAGACTGAAGATAAGATGCTCCATATCGATTCACGTAGGATATCCAAAAAGCGGCTAGCTGCTCCATCATGTCACTCAACAATTGTATAACAGATCTCCTACTGAGTTCATCTGCTACTACGTTCCCCTTCCTAGGATTATAGACTATCTTGAAGTCATAGTCCTGGATGAACTCAAGCCGACATCGTTGACTCCGATTTAGCTCCTTCAGAGAGAAGATATACCTGAGACTCTGGTGATTAGAGTAAACTGTAAAACATTCTCCCAGAAAGTAATATCACCACATCTTCAAGTCGAAGAACAATACTTTTTACTCAAGATCATGGGTAGCGTTGTTCTTTTCATGTTGTCTCAGTTGTCAAGGACCATCCGCAATCACTGCTCGCTCCTACATATGGACACATCTATGCCTGGTCCCTGATGCGTCGCAGTAGACTATGTACCCAACGCTCTCCTCAGGTAGATTCAAGATGGAGGCACTCATTAGTATCTGCCTCAGCTCCTGGAAAACATTTTGGCATCTCTCTGACCACACGAAGGGTTTCCCTTTATTCATCAATGCTGATAAGGGTTCTGGAAGTCTATAAAAGTCAGACACAAACCTCTGGTTGTAACCGGCCAGACCCAAGAAACTACGCACCTCCATCACACTCCTGGGTGGCACCCAAGAAAGCAGTGCCTCAATATTTACTGGATCCATTGCAACTCTAACCTCTGAGATGAAATATTCGAGGAAGTGAACCTCTTGGATCCCGAACTGGAACTTCAAGAGCTTAACCTAAATATAGTTCTCTCGGAGTGTGTCCATAACTATCTGTAGATGATAGGCATGATCCTTCTATGTAGTTGAGTAAACCAAGATATCATTGACGAAGACTACCACAAAGCCATCAAGGTAAGGCATACAGATCCTATTCATGAGTCCCATGAACACTCTTGGGGAGTTGGTCATGCCAAATGGAATAACCAAGAACTCATAGTTGCCATACAGACATCTAAAGTTCATCTTCTGCACATCCTTACCTCATTCCCTAAGCTGGTGATAGCCTAATATGAGGTTGATCTTCGAAAACCACTGTGCTCCCTTCAGCTGATCAAAAAGATTTTCAATCCTCAGTATTGGGTACTTATTCTTCACGGTTACCTGGTTCAGGCACCGATAGTCCACATAGAGTCTCAAACTCCCATTCTCTTTCTTGGCGAACAAAATCAGGGCTGCCCAAGGAGAAACACTAGGCCTAATGAACCCCTTACTCTTCAAGTCCTCCAGCTATACTCGCAACTCTCAAAGCTCCACGAGAGCCATATGATATACTAGTGCAGATATCGGTTCTGTCCTAGGGTACAAGTCGATATAAAAGTCCCCCTCTCTATGAAGAGCTAAACCCAAAACATTATCAGTGAAAATATCAGCGTACTAGTCCACCACTACATGGAAACTCAGACTCTCAACATCAACCGCTCTGACGGTAAGGAAAGCCAAAAGATGTGTGATCAGCTGCACCCTCCTACGGGTAAGTCCATCATATGCTGCAACGGTTCCCTTCTCCCTGGTGAAGGAAAACCTGGTCCCCTCCTATCGGACACACCACACTTTGTACCTAATGTATTCTATCTGAGCATGTACTTTAGATAACCAATCCATACCCAAGATGACATCAAAAAGTCTTGACACCGGTACTAGAAGATCTCAACCGAAGGTCTCGCCTCCTAGAGTAAGCTCACACTACTGGAACCAGTGTGTAATCATTGAATCCTCTCCTGTATGAGTCTCTACCTGTAAGAATCGATCCAACGACTCCACTAGAATCTCCATGCTCCAAACAATGGGTGTGGAACGAAAATATTCACTGTCACTTATGTCTATAAGTACTGTAGCTAAGGTGGATTAGACATAGATCATAACTCAAATCATCTAAGGAGTGCTATGGTCATAGGGCTCAGTTTCCTGTAGTTGAGACCGCCCCTTTCCATCTACACCCTGTAGTGTAGGTGGACCACCTGGAGGTGGTGGCAGTAGAACATCGAATCACCACCCACCGCCTCCTGCATGGCTAGCTCCTCTACCACATCCGTCTGCTGCCTGTGGACCTCCTCAATCGAATATTCACCTCTGCCCAGGAGGTCCTTCGACCTTCTAATGGTCATTTGTATGGTGGTTCAGGCAGTTGCAGGCCGTGTGACCCTGACCAGCGCACGAGTAACACTGCCTGCTCCTCGCCTATCCAGTTCTGTCTCAAGAGCCCAACACAACTAAACATGTTTCATGTGATCGTCCACCTGTAGGTCTGGTCCTCTTGGACCTATGTGTCATCTGCCTGCTACCAGTTTCATATGACTTTGCTACGTGGTGCCCAGTGGTGGGTCTCACTGCTGATGACTGCTCATCAAGGAATCTCTTCACCAAGAGTGCTCTCTCTAACACCCCAGCCTGCATCGAGATGCTGAGAGATACCATCGTAGATCTGATATTCCATTTGATCCCCTACTCAAAGGTCTGGGTCCTGAATAAAGGGACCCACACCATGTCAGTGGAGTAACACGAGATTTCGGTGAACCTTGATGAATAATGAGCCATTGTCATGTTGCCCTACTGAAAGTGGAGAAGCTCTAGTATAAGCACTTAGCATAAGGTTGATTGGATGAAATCTGTCTGGAAAAGGCTCTCGAATTCCAACCAGGTGAAAGTCACCTTATCATGAACCTAGATCATCAAGCTCCACCATCTCGCCACTGCTACCTAAAGAAGACTGGCTGCAAGGATGACCATAAGATTAGCTGGTGTCCCTACTAGTCAGAAAACTCTTACTACGGCCTCCAGCCAGTCCTCAGCTGCATGTGGATCTGTGTTGCCCTGGAACCTCAGTGGCCTTTGGCGATGGAACTCGTGCAACACTCTCAATCGGCATTAACCCTCTGTTACTGGGGTCGGTGAAATCAACAACCCAATGGTTAATGGTGCAGCTAGTACACCACCCGAGGGTACAACTGCTGAAAGGGGACTTGCACTGAAGGCTCGTCACTCGGTGGGCTGTCATAACATACTCTACCTAGAAACATGGCTAGATGTCTGCGTGTAGGCATCCTGAAAAGAAATAGGTGTTCCACAGTCAATATTTTATACCAGGTGACCTGACTCAAAGATAGCACAAATTTTTTTTTTCAAAAACACACATGCAATCAGTGTTTTCATGCACTGAGTCGGAAATCAAAAGTCATGTTCCTGGTGTATGGATATGTCGGCCGCCGCACCCACATAGGATTCTCCAAATTGAAAACCACACTCATTACACTTAACAGTATTTCCGAATCAAAAGATTAGAGTCCAAGATCTCCAGTAGAACCAACTCCTTTGATACCAATTTTTCACGACCCATCCACTGGGGCCTGTGCCATGACTACCCCAATCCCACCTTCCACAGCCCAGGGGTTGGCGAGTAGCACCAGAAAGGCATATCCGTAAAACCAGGAAGGCATTTCCTTTTAACCTGCAAACTCACAAAATCCAAGCACACAACAAGATATAATCTCAATGTAAACTATATAGTAAATAGGGTGAGTACAATAAGTAAATGGGCTGGAATACAAGCCCAAATGGAAAGTATATGTAAAAATGAAATCAGCTCTTGTGAACACCCGCAAATGATCTTACCTAAAGGGTAGGTATAACTCTCAAACAATCATCTCTTCAGTACATCCCATCTAATGGTCCACCTCTTAGCAACCTCCAGTCCTAGCACCCTCAGCCTTGGTCAATGTTGTCTATCATCTCCACAATACACAACAAAGAGCATGAATATCCTGCGCAAGGGTGAGTATAACACTACAATGTAGGGACCCCGAGACCCCTAAAGGTCTCTCAAAATCCACAAAGGATAAACCAAAAAGCAATACCATAATTATAGAGCATGAAAACAAAATTCAACCCTACATAGTTATATTCCCATACATATACGTAAGTTATTAGGTAACCCAAATCATTCAAGAGGAACACATATCCCAACTCTTTAGCCACTAGCACAACTGTTCCACGAAAGAAAGAATACCACGAAGGTAAGTACCACAGAGGTAACGCCACACAGAAGTATACAATGAAGGTATCACCACACTGTAGTGTACCACAAAGGTAAAGACTCATCCCACACCAGGTATAACTTAAGTATGAAAGTATAGATGTTTATCAGTATTACTAGATCATCTTACTTTGTCGAGAAGCTCTGCTGTCGACCCACACAGGCTCAAAGATGAGCCACACAGGATCTGAAGATGACCCACACAGGATATGAAGATGACCCACATAGGATCCGAAGATAACCCACACAAGATATTTATATGACCCACAAAGGATCGGTAGATGTAGACCCACATAGGATTCGAAGATTACCCACACTGGATCTGATGATTCTTCAAGTACAACCAACCACGGGGTTCCCGCACTAAGCACACTTGATTCCAAGAGGATCCTCTGCTCAAGCTATAGGTCACACTTTAATTGCCACAAAGTCCCATAAATAAGTATCCCAAAGTACCGCCATATCATAAGGGTCCCAACACAACTGAAAACGTGTGAATCGATTGCCCGGTTTGTAGGTTATTAGCGTTTCCGTTTTGAGGGCCCAGTTGGATTTGGGTTCGATCCAACCTCACAGTACTCCAAAATTATCCAAAACTCAAGTGGATTATACCAAAAGGACCATCTTAATCCAAGTATTCTAGTACCACATATGGTTTGTGAAATGGTCGCCCTATTCTCAAGATATGGCCAAAAGGCGTATCTAGCTCTAGATGGGCCCGAGTCAGGTCCGTCCCTGCCTTGGCCGACCCGACCCGGTCCACGTCCGGCCCAAATGGGTTGGAACACGGTGGGATCATATTGTTAGGCTACGGTCTGGCCTAGGCCGCGGTAGGGTGTGGTCTGCCATGGCGGGGCCCGCCCCAGCCGCCCCCCGAGGGAGGTGCCCCCCCCCCCAGGATTCCCAAAATGTCTAGTTGGACCGTTTGGTTTTGGAAAACCTGAAGCCGCCACGTGGCGATGTATGCTGGCACGTGGGACTCACCAAAGTGGGCCCTACTCAGCATGATGCAGACGACCGGTGTTCCGGCTGGCACCTCTTCCAGCGGCGCGACGATGCTGCTGCTCCAACCACAGCCGACCGAGTGTCGGCCGACTTCAGGGAGCGCCCCCGCGGCTTAGCAGCTACGACCTCCAACTCCGGCGGTGCAGACACACGCCGTCCTAGATTCCATGCTACTCGCTGGCGTTCCAGCCCACACCATCATTTTCCGCAACCGATGGGCCATGGCATCCTTCAGTGGCGCGGTTGCGCCACCGCCACCATTGCGTCCGGCCGGTGTGTCGGCCGCCCCCTATACCCTACCAGCACGGGTCACAGGCGGACTTCCGCGGGTCACTGGGTGAGCTCCGGTGGCCTGTAATTCAATCCAAAGGAGTCATTGTGTGTCCCGAGACATCTCCTTTGCATGTATCCAATCAATGTCGTGTTCTTCTCAACTCGAGGTTTTTCCCGCAAAGGATAAATCAAGAAACATAGTAGCGAAGGAATCAGGCCGTGTTTTTTTGGTCCGCACCGTCCGCATTAGACCAATATCATGCGGCTCAAGAAGAATGAATCAACGTAAAATCCATGAAGAATAATTATGAAAAACCCTACCTCAAATCCTTGTAGAGTGCTCGTGGTTAAAGATATTGGGTCAGCATTCGTCATTCTACAACAAGCTTCCGTGGTTGCTCGAATGTCGATCCTCCATTCTTTTCTTAGTGGATTTGTTCTTCCAAAGGCTCTACAAAGTTCTCTCCTCCCAATTCAAATCTTTTCCAACAAATTACTAAGAGGAATGAGAGAATCCTTCCTCATTAACATAAGGTAATGGTTTATTTAACTGGTCATTAATGATATTTCATTAAATGGTGGGTTTCATGGTTATGCACGTGGTGTAACTGGGAATTTAATGCACAGTATTAAATGCCTGACCACCCTCGTGCAGTCCCCACCTCCAATGAATTTAAAATAATAAAAGGAGTTTAATAAAAATAAAACATTATTTTTATTTTAATCCTCCATGAAGACCCGAAAACCCAGTTCTTCCCCTCGACCTACAGTGATAAAATTCAAGGCCCCATTTAGAGAATCTTGGTGTTATGAGTTAAACGGTGCCCTCGGATTTTAATTCCGACCACCAGTTCAAAAGTTACAAATTCCTACTCCCATGTTAACGGAATGCACTTAAAGAATGTTTGGAAATTCATTCTGGCCACTCTGAGCTTCATAATCATGTGCCGCCAATTTTCGCAGACTCTTAATATTTCCCTGTAATTAAAAAAATTACTTGGAAAATTCAGTTTCTTTACAAAAAGTATGAATTTAGATTTATTTTGATATTAATAAAATCAATTATTCTAATCTTTCATTAATAAGGTAATTACTACATAATAATTGTGTCATAAATAAATTATATATTTATTTTCTAAAAACTATAAATAAAATACCATTATGTAGGAAATATTTTTATTTTTATAATTCATATTTATAGTCAAATTTATTATATATATTCCCTATATTATAAATGATTTAGTTTTGAAAATATGAATTTAACACTTTTAACACTTCTTTAAATAAAATAACAATAAATTTCCTAATCTAATCCAAGTGGATCAAAGGGGATCATATTTTATTCCTAAGATTGATTTTGGTTGGAAAACACTTATCTAATAGAATTAGGACATGTGTTAGGGTATTTATAATATCATTTTTACATTTAATTACCCTATTTACTTTGAACTATGGTAAATAAAATTAAAAGGTTACAATTCTACAAAAATTATTTTCATTTTATTGAACCACGTTTTACTTACTAATGTCAACCATGTCTCTTGTATTTTTGAAATTAAATTCACAGAAGAGGTAAAATTATGTTTTATGCAAATTTACAAATGTGTCTAGAAGGTGGGTAAAAGACGTTAAAATGTTCAATATAATTTTATACATGTAATTTTATTATAAAATGAATCTGATGAATTACATTGAACATATATAGGTATTATATATCTATTTTTACCTAATATAAATTTAAATAAAATAAATAATTATTTAAATAAAAATTAGGTTTTAAACAATAACGTTGTGTTTTTCACAGTTAATTAAAAAGTTAAAGTGTTCATAAAAATACTAAAAATTCACCTTAAGCTAATTTTGATACACTAAATCGAAAAATTAAGTCCATTTGGAAAAATAAAATTTATAAAATTTCAAAAAGTGTGTATTACTATTCATAATAGCTATTTTGATTGGTCGTGGTGTGTTAGAACTCGAAGTTGCGTACGACACAAGATATTGAATTATTCAAAGAGAAACGTACCGTGGATGCTTGGGGTGTTACAAGGATAAGTACTAAATTTTCATTGTGATCACATCCATTGTCGGGTTCATAATTACCATTCAGAAGGCCTTTTTATCTTAAATGGTTAGGGAGAAACATGATGTCAATGATATTCTTATTATGTGTGAATTTGATGATTTATTTTTGGAAGAGTTTCCCAGACATCAACCAAACTGTGAAGTTGAATTATTTATAGAACTCAAACCTGGTTCCATACCATTTTTGAATAATCCCTATAAAATGGGAATGATTGAATAGTAATAATTAAAGAAAAAAATATAGGTGAACATTGACAAGGGGTTCATTGGGAAAAGTGTGCCACATTGGGGAACTCATGTTCTTTTTGTTAAAAATAAAGTTGGAACTATGTGACTCTGTATTGATTATTAGAAGATGAAAAATATCATAATTACAAATGAGTATCATCTTCCCCATATTTTTGAAATATTTGATCAACTGCATGGAGCATTATACTTTTCCAATATTGGAATTAATTTTGAATATCTTTAATTGAGGGTCAAGAAAAAGGATATTCCTAAAATAGTATTCCTTACAAGGTATGGACACTATGAATATTTAATGATTCCATTATATATTACCAATTCCCCTACTATCTTAAAGAATTTAATGAATATTGTATTTGTAGGTCACCTTTATCTATTTATGGTAGTAATTATAGATTATATTGTTATCTGTTTAAATATAATTGAAGAACATGAATACCCCTTGATATATTTTACTATAGTCTCTAAAGAAGGAAAATATATATGAACAATATACAAATTGTGAATTTTGGATTAAAAAAGGTTTAATTTTTGGGTTATATAATATCAAGATAGGGTACATCATTTAATCTATCAAAGATAGAGGCTGTTGAATTTTAAAAGAGAGAAACGATGTTGACTGAGATCAATAGTCTTCCGGGTTTAGCTAGATATTTTTAATGGATTATGGAAAATTTCTTAGGACTATATAATACTCTAACCAAGTCAACTCAAAATGGATCCATGATCATCTAGATAGATGAATGTGAGAAAAATTGGTATGAATCTAAGAGTAGAATAGTCAGTACACTAGTTCTTATATTACCCTATAGCGTTGAAGGGTTTTTAATCTATAGGCATGCATATAAGAACTGATTGAGATGTGTTATTAAGAATAATTAAATGGTTATAGGTTATTCCTGATGAAAATTAATTATTCTCGTGAAAAATTAACCAACACATGATTTGTATTTAGTTGCGGAAATGTTTTCATTAAGGACATGGATGAATTATATTTATGGGGAAAAGTGTGAAATGCATACCGATGATAAAATTTTAAACTATGTATTCCAATAAAAGGAGTTGAATATGCACCAAAGAAGGTGGTTATAGGTGATTAAAGATTATGACTAATCAGTATGTTATCACCATGGGAAATACAACAACGGAGACAATGATTTGAGTTGAAGGGATCGTGATAGCTTATCTATGAGAAGAACTACAAAAGATCCAATATTTCATGAATTGAAAAGGATATATCTAGAAATACAAAAGGATGTGGAAAAATATTATCTTTATCTATTGAATGTTCAACCATATATCCATGCATATATTAAAGAGGTGAAAAGGGAAGATGTAGAGATAAAAAAAGAAGGTTAGAAAGGTTCCAGAGTTTGACCTTGATCCTGATGAAATGATAAGGTTCAAAAACCATGTCTCTATTCCTTCCATACTATATTTGAAGAAGGATTTGTTAGAGGAGGCTCATAGTTCTTCATTATATATTCATGTTGGTAGTACACATATGCATATGGTTTTGAAAGAGTATTTATGGTTGAATGGCATGAAGGGTGATATCACAGAGTTTTTATCTTAGTTATTTTTTGTTAGTAAGTTAAGGTTGAAAGACAAAAGTCTTAGGGGATGTTATATACATTACCATTTATAGAATATAAATGAGAAAACATCCCCATGGATGTTTTTCAATGGACTCCTCAAGATGTATAAAAGGAATAATGCTATATTGGTTGTAGTCAATCACCTTACTAAGTTATCTAACTCCATCTGTATTAGAAAATAATTATCTCTAGATCAACTTTACTAGATTTTAATTAAGAAGTGTTAAGGTTGAATAGTTTACCACATTTTATAGTGTCTAATATGGATCCAAGTTTTCCATAAAAGTTCTAGTGATGTATTCATTGTGCTCTTGATACATAGTTGATTTTCTACACTATATATCATCCTTAGATAGATGGATATTCTAAGAGAAAAAATAAAACCCTAGATGATATATTTAGATATTGTTCCTTGGATTGAAATTGTGTTTGAAATCAACACCTTTATTTTGTTGTGTTTGAATAAAATAATATCATTAATTCAAGAATTTATATGTCTCCTTATGAATCCCTATACGAAATGAAATGTAAAGATATAATATTCTAGAATAAATTTTGAGATAAAAAGGTATTGGGAACTGGGATAGCTGATGAAATGGTAGAGATGGTCTGATCCATTAATAAAGAGATAAAGGTAGATTTAATTCTATAGAAAAGTTGTTCTAATAATCACTTATATTATATAGAATTTGATGTTAGAGACAAGTTGTTTCTATTAATTTCTCTATGGAATAAGGTTATTAGATTCAGGAAGAAAGGGAAACTAAGACCTAGGAATATGGGTCGCTTTTAAATTATTGATTGTATCTGCACCATAGAATATAAAATAGAGCTTCCACCAACCCTCTTAGAACTCCATGATGTGTTCCATGTATCTATATTAAGGAAGTACATACCAGAACCTTCACATTTATGGAAATAAAAGGTCATACCAATAGAGTAAGATCTTTTTTATGGTGAAAAGTTAGTAAAGATTAAGGATCATATAGTGAAATTTATATGAAATAATACCTCACACACGATCAAAATTTTGTGGCTAATACACATCTTTTAGGAATCTAAATGGGAACTTTAGTATATGGTGAGGTAGAAATAGCCCCATTTTGTTCTATAAGAGTGACGAATTTTAAGGTAAAAATTCATTTTAAGGGGGTAAAATGTAACATCTTGAGTTTATATATATTATTATTACTTTTATTAAATTAAATTTCTTTGATAAATTGTGGTTTGTGAAAAATGATTTAATCATGTGCTAAAAACAACACTCGGTCAGCTTTTGTTACCCACGACCTCGAGTTTTTATAAAACCACAATATATTATTAATGTATTTATTTAAGCATGACCAGTATAACCTATCTTTTAAAATATGTGTTATGAGTAATAATAATTAATTTTTTAATATTAATTATAAATGTGTATATAAATTAATCATATTTATAAAGAAAGTACTTAATTTTTGGTAGCTTTATTAATTTCTAAAATACTATTTTCTCAAAAAATGATTTTTATTTCTGTCTGTGAACATTAATAAAATTAAATTTTCAAAATTCAAGAAAATTAATTAAATAAAATAAAATTTATTTTTTAAATAATAAATGGAAAATTACCTTAGGGTGTTTTTTGGGGTTTTTTTGAAATATTTAAAATTTTATTGAATAGTTGAAAAATGCTAAATTTTAATTGAAAAAAATCATTTTTATTTTATTTTATTGATGATTTTAAATTATATTTTAATTTTTTTATAAAAATTAATTCAATTATACATCCATTAATCCAATTTAGGTCATTGGAATTAATTTCATATTAAAAAATTATATAATATCTTTGAAATCAATTAGACGTTTTCTCTTTAAAGCCCCAAATTCTCATCACATCTGCATGATTAATTTTAAATTATATTGTATCACTTATTTGAATATAATATTGATAAATTAATTTAATATATTTAATTTGAAAAATATATATTATATAATATGGTCAAAATAATTTTTGACCAAAATGAGTATTAAACAAGTAAAAATTATTTACTGTAGTTAAGGTAATAATGGATTTACCAGGGAGGAGGGGGGTTAAACTAAAGAGATAAGGTTTACAAATTTCAAAAAACTTGTTCAAATCCCATTGGATATCCATATTTAGAATATATTTACACTATGATCAATAATGGTCTATCATTGGATCCTTATGACAGGAAAACTATGAGGGTGGAATTCTTTCTTTCAAAAAATTACAATTGTTTCACTCACCTCACTTATAAAAGGACACCTATTATACTCTAATATTCACACAATAAAACACATTTGTTTTAGAAAATCACTTCCCCATATATCTCCTCTCAACAGATAATCCTAATTTTGGACATAATTCCAACCTAGGAAGGATTTTTTTCCAACCTGAGGAGGATACCCGAAGAAGACGAAACGTTCATCAACAATAATTTTTTTATTTATTCATACACCCCATTAAATTATTATTAAAACACGGTGATATAATAAAATAAGTATATTATAAATTTTGACATGTTTTTATTCTAAGTTAATTGTATACAACCATCTCCACTTCCGTCAAATGTGTTATGAAATCATCATTCATGTGTACGACTGACTACCGCATCATGAACAGGTCATTCATTTTTCCATTAAATATTATAAAGGTTTGATATAATGATATATTAAATGTTTATATAGGATATTTATGACATTATTATACTTAAATAATTATTATATCACACATACCTTTATACTCTCTAATTTTTGGAATATCATAATGTCGCCCATGTTTACAACATACTACTACGTCATAAAGCAATGTGATTCGTTCATGCTTTACATGTAAAGTAATAAGAATGGGTTTAGTGAACATATGTGATTCATATAAAATTAAAATTATTATTTAATTATAATTTATCTTTGAACTTTATTTTTTTCAATCCAATAAGAAAATGGTATCTCTATTAATGCGTATTCATGACCCACCATCTCCATGACTGATATACTTCATTTTCAGTAACTAAATTTTATCCCTTACTCTAAAAACAAATATAATGAATATATATTATATTTATATCATGTTTAACCTTATAGCTATTATTAAATAATTATGAAATTAATTGGACCATAAAATAAAAAATGAAAACATATATGAAAATCAAATCAGATATTATATGAAACATAAATTTAACATAGAATTATTGATTAACGGGTAAAAAAGATCAAAATAAAATTATATGTGGTATGATATATGTATAAATATTTTTCTATAACAAATTTATAATAATATTATATTTATTATAATGGATATTTGAACATCTAAAACAGAATTCAAAAATTATGGTATGAGATTTTTGTCTCTATTTTCCTTCTTTCAGACGTATATTATGTTATGCACCTATATTCTTTAATGAGGTATATATACAACCCCTTTTACATGAAATATCATGAATTTATTTATTCTAATGTCATTTTATGTTTTTTTTAGGTTTTTTTTTATGTTTTTTACTTCATGGGGCTTATGATTTAATGTTATTAATGTGGTAATTTGTTTTACAATCTCATCATTTATCAGGATTTTTTATGATTATATTTTTATTGATAAAATATTATGAAAAATCTATTTAGAAACACATGAATTTTCTTATCCTCTAGTCATTCATGATATTTTCATGTAATAATTCTGTTTTTCAAATTTTAATTACTTAAAATAAATGTGAACATTCTTTTAATAAAATCCTACTTTATTTTTATTTTTGGCCAAAAATCATTTATCATCTAATTTTTTTAAAAAAAAATGTTTTAAAATATGTATTATTATACTTCTATTATTTTTGAAAGAAATTTTTTTCCATGTTTTTATTTTTCTAAAATTTATTTTGGAAGGAATATTCATATTGTTTTCCAAATAATTCCTATTTTGATTTTACCAAAAATGTTAAAATAATATTCATTTTAATATGTATCACATCAATGAGTGTTCCCATAATCATGTACATTTTTTTCTTTGAAGATTGATTTATATATTTTCTATGTTATTTTTTGAGAAATGTTTATTTAAAATTCATTTTGAATGGAAAATTTATTTTCAAATTTTAAATGAAATATTAATTCATAATTTTTTTAAATGATCATTAAAAATCATCATCTATCTCAGATAAAATCCATTAATGTTACTTATTTCTTACCGGGGATATGATCCAAGGATACCATTATTATTCTTTCTCTTAATTTTATGTTTATGAAACCCATTTCTCTTCTACAGCTTATACCAAGATAAAATTATTATGAAACTTGATTATTTTTTCATGGATATGCTTTTATGAAATGGTGAAATGATTAGGAATCCAATCTATTTTGTATAGGTTATTATATGACAAAATATTAATGAAATCAATTTCATTTCATGTGGTATGATATGATGAGTATTTTATGATATATTTTTTAAAATAAATGTGGTTTTCATTATGAGATTAGTGGGACATATATCTATCTCCAATGAATTTCATAATGATTAATGTCTTATGAGATCAAAGGGTACATGAGAGATTATCCCAAGCCCAAAAGATGGTGCATAGTATGTCATATCAAGCCTGAAATAGGCACATAGATGGCTATCTAAAGACTAACATGTTATAAATGTTTTGGTGGGTATACTTGATATAATATTTTCTACAATTATTTGTATTCCAAAAATATATTTATTATGATAATGTTATTCTCTCATTGATCATGTTATTTGATTCCCTTAGGATTTATGTCTAATGAACTACCAATATTTATTCCATGACTCATGATTATGATCTTTCTTATATAGGGTATGGTTTTTTAATTTGTTGCTGATATTATCATATCCTTATGTTCATGTTATGCATATGTATCTCACTTGTTTACCATTACTATACATATGATCTCACCCTTTCTTATGTTTCACTTCCACTGGTTATAAAGAAATTTGTTTTGTATGATATATATTTGGAGGGTGGTATTTATGAAGATCATAGTGAGAGATGATGTAGTTTACCTAGGGACTAGTCTTTTTTATTTCCATGTTAAAAAAGACACTAAACTATTACAATCCTCAGGAGTATGTTTGTGTGGTGTAAATAATATTCATAAAAAATTATGTAATATATGCCTATAAAATGCATGGGTCACTATAATTCAGTAAACATTCATTTATATAGAATTATTCATTATTAAAATTATTTTCACCTTAAAAAGTATAAACATCTAATGATTACACTTACGAATCACCCACTGGATAATCTAACTTACTTTACATCATCACACACAATGGATTTGCTAGAATTTATCAACAATAATGATAACAAAATTATCAACATCATAGGATGTACATTTCAATATCTCTATTTTTATTTGTTGTCAATATAAAATATAATGTTAAATTCAATGTCTTTCACGCACCTTTATTGAAAAAATTCCACATCACACTTGTGAGGGATATTCATCAATTTTTTTGAATTTCTTCACAATTAATAATATGAATTTAAATCCCCCTAATTGACATATTTGGGTGTGGGTGGAACATTATTCACAACATTTATACTTATAACATTTTATTCTAATGGACTTAAAAGATTTCTTAAATTCCATAAAATAAGGATGAAATCACATTTCTTAAAGAATTGAACCAAAAATAAAAAACACTATGTCCACATGTGTAGTTCTTGATATAAAAATCAAAGGTGATTAACTTAGACATCATATACTTCCATAAAATGTTCCAAGTGATACTAATAGATAAATTATTCTTTCATAGGTAATTTACATGGATTTCCATTCAAATTAGATTCTCAAAATAAAAAAACATCCTTTATATTTATTTCTAGTATCCATAAATTCATCATTATGTAGAGATTCAACCTCTATGAACTTCGATGATCTCTTTATTAGAACATTAAAACTTGGTTTCAAAAACATTGGTTGAATATAATTTGTCTCTTTATTTCAACATCAATAAGTTACCAGAATAAAAAACATCATTTTAAGAGATAAATTCCCCATGAATTATGTCACATTCAATTTAAAATTTTCTTAAACATCATTAATAATTACCAGCGATTGTGTGGATGTTCTTTTCCTTATTATTTATATACACATGGATTAAATGATTTTCTCAACTAGAAAATATCCTTTATTTTAGCTATATTTTTATTCATTCACCCACCCTTATATTTCCATATAAAACATTCCTTGGGCTTATTTGACAACTTTTACTTACTTTTTTAGGGTGAAATTTTATTTTTTCTACTCTAGATAAGAATGCAATTGGATTCTTATTTTCTACCTATTTCATCTTCCTTTTAGCTTCCTATTGTTATTTCAATAAAAATATCTAGTCCATAAAAATATGTTTTTATTTATTATTGTGATAAAATTTATTTAATTTTTTTTATATTTCATGTTTAATCGGATAGTTTCTTCATTTTACATGCAAACATCTCTTTCCTTTATAATATTGTTGTGATATTTTTAGAGGTGTCAATGCCAAGTTACACCTTATAAAAAATTTATTTTCTTTTGATAAATTACCCTTATATGGTAATGTTCAATGAACCTCAAATTTAATTTGGAAGATTAATTCTTCATATTGAACCAATTACCATTTATATGGGTTAGTTTATATAATTTTTCAATTTTTCTTCTTTTAACATGAATTTTCATGGACTACTTACTTATTTACATAAATAGAGCCTTTCATCTATAGTATAAACATATCCTCTTAATTGAAAAATCATTCTTTCATTTCAACATAGGTGGAATAAACTTTGTAAAAAAAATTTACACTCAAAGGAATAATTTTAATCAATATTATATTTATTTTTATTTATATTTTTCATCTTTATTCTTTTTTAATGCAACCGAATTACTCTTGGTAGATGTAAAAAAAACACTCATCGTCATGATGAACACTTATTTCAAAATTTCCAAATATCATTTCAAGATATTAATTTGTATTGAATTTTAATGTATTAAACTTATTATATGTAATGTAGTTGATATTCACTAGATTATTCTTATTATTAATCTTTATCCCCCTAAAAATACCTTATACATTTACCAGAATTTGACATGTGATGCTAATAATACATGTCATGATGTATTAATTTTTCTCAACACCAAAAATAGCTATAATATCTACTTTTCTTCCTCTGTGATTTAGTCTAAATCATGGATACATTTTCTAATTATTGAAAATTAACATTTTTATTCTGAACACCGTCAGGGAAATATCCTCCTATATTTACTTCTCTCACCTTTACAGATGCAGTGTTTTTCTCTTCAGCTTTTTTCTTATAGCTTTGTCTGAAACTGTTACTCGATGTATTCATAGTAGATTAAGTATCGCATACATATTAATCCAAATGGGGGGTTACCTTTTTCTTAGAAATATTAAAAGAAGAAACTTTCTATGAACATATATTCTTCATGCCAATAGATTGAGTAAGACATTTCTTATAATTTCTAGGAGTGAAATTTATTTTGTCAACATCATGTAATGATTCCCCTTGATCTTATATTTTTTTCAATATTATTTAAAAATTATGAAACATTAAATTTAAAATGTTTTAATTGTTTTGAAATATCTTAATATTTTTTCACATTCATGTTTTTATTATTTAAATTGACTTTATGCATCTTACTCTCTTCTAGCATTGATTTTTCGGCTATATTATCCTTCTTCATTTAACTTTTAGTTTGGATTTCTTGACATATACTATATCATTCGGTGAATGGAATCTATATTTAACAAAAATATTCTCACAAAAACACATTTTAATTGATTATTCTTTATAGTTGAGAGTTTTTGGATAATTAAATACAACATATTCTTTAACATTAATTAGTTTAGTAATATTTTTACACTTAATTACATTAAGAAACCAATTCCTCCTATATTGTATTAGAGTCCCAATCTATCTATGATATTTCTTTATAAATTAAATTAAAAAATAAAAATATATAAATCACATCCTCAATGGGAACATCCTTCATTTTATCATCAATTTCAATTAAAAAATCCACAAGAATATTAATGGAATAATACTCACAACAAATTGAGAAAGTTATTTATTTAGGATAATTAATTTTTTTCCCATAATCATAAAACTCACATAAACTTCTAGTATTGGTGTATTATCCTTTTATTTATTATAAGAGATTAAAATATGACACTTCTATGATTCTTTATTTTTGTAGTTTTTTATTATCATGGCCAAAACATCCATGCTACTAAAACTGGGTATAATTATAATTTCCATCAGTTTAGGATTATATTCATTATCATTCAGGGAGATTAGTTATTCAACTTCCCAGAATATATAGATAATTTAAATCTGTAAAAAAATTAAATGGGACCAAACTTTCAGATCAAATGAGGGAACGTACACTATGATACAAATTTATATTATTATAGGATCAAACAATCACCTTGAGGAGGGTGGGGCGTATCATGGTTGAAAAACGTTTTACCACTATGTTCAACTTAAATTTAATCATTCCATCATGTTGATTAAAACTATATAATTATTTTGGATTTATAGATATTTATGAATCACCATCACAAATTTTAAATAATTTTTTATAGATAATTTAATGAAAAAAACAAATAATTTATATAAAGTTAAATATCATTATGAGAACCTACTTATTACATGTCATATCTTATCATGTCATATATTTTATTATAATATCATTTATAAAAATTACAATTGGTGTATGAAATTTTTATCTGTATCCCACAATTTTTATCCCAAAATCTAAATATCCCAACATTAAAATGTTTCCAAAATTCATATTATGATGACTTGAATAGGTATTTGACTATGAATTATTCTTCTGATTATGTACATTAATTATAGAGTGGTTATACTTCTATTAAAGGTAATTCCAGATCTATCACTTTATTCAAAACATGATGCCATGTGCTTCTTTACTTTTACTAAAACCTGATGTTCTCAAATTATATATATTGCCTAGTATTTTATGTTCCACTCTTCTTAAAAACTCTTCGCAACTAAATGTATTAAGAAATCTCAGGTTGAAAACCTCCTCCCTCAATATTTATTTTCTTATTATAAAAAGATATCTCAAAAGAATCATCAAATTTAAGTAAATTGATATGAATGTTATGATCCATTTTTATAGGTCAATGATTTTTGATACAGTCAATTAATTTTAATCTTTAAAATTTAATGATCAACTTATAATACCTTCTATAAATATATTAAAAGTCAAAGTCAACTCCAATTTATTAAAAACTAGTGTGAACTCATTTCTCAAATATTACTCAAAGATCAACTATAATGTAAAACTACATTTTTTGAATGTTGAACATTAACTGTACAAATATTCATTATCATAATTATTTTTTCATCAAAAAAATATGGTAAAATTTAACATTTTTGAATGTATTAACTTAAGAAGTATTCAATAAATATATTATTAACTTTTATTCTTCATTAAGATTATTTTTTAATTTTCCTCTTCCAACACTTTACTCAAAATCATAATACATGATTGCTCAAAATTCCTTATACATGCATTGATAATTTTTATTAGATGATAAAAAATCAACAAATTTAAAGGAAACTCCCTTTTATACATCCAATATATTCTTTAGTCACTCAAATGTATGAAAAAATTCTCATTTTTTTCCATCCTTTGATAATATCACTTCCAAAAAGTCCAAAAATATTCATCTAATATCTCTGTTTAAATATCCACTATCTACCATTATATATATATATATTGGACTTTACAAAATATTCTTTTATCTTTACATATATGTATCATCATTTTTTAGATTCACACACTAGTTTTAAAATGTGTTCAACACTTTTCATGTACTATATAACCTTGAATCATTTTTTAAGAATAATTTGTTAACTTATGTTCAAATAGATGGACAAAACTTCTTATGATACTGTGACTTATCTCCTTCATATGTATTAAAATTTTACATGCAATACATATTTATTTGATAAGATTTCATTATTTCTTTTAATAAATTATATCTCATTTTACTCACTCTCTCTCAAGAGTATTATTTATTCCATTTTTATGTAGCCTAGATACACATTCAATATTTTATAATATATAAAAACACTCCTATATAAAACATACCACCCTCTTCCAATATTATTATTCTATAGCTTCAATAATGGCATCTAGATTTTTATATTTTTGAAATATTTATTGAGAACAATATCACTTCCAGTCAAATTAATAAAAGAATCATAGAGTACATGCATATTTCATATCTCTATGCTGCAACACATTATCTTATTTACCATGTATGGTAAATTCTTATTTCATCAGAGGATTCTAACCTCCCACCATATTCTTTTAATAGTAAGGTACTAAAAATTTTGATTCCCATAATCTCTCTTCTGGAAAGTGCATGGTTCCCAAATTTTAGTAATTTCACTATTTAGTGAGCCTCCTCTACATCCTTATCTATCTTACTTTATTTAGTTCATCAATAACATTTCATCTTTTATTCTTAAAAATTACAAAAGAATTCACAAATGTTTCACTTTAACTATCCACTATTGATGTACAAAAAAAATTCTTATGTGATATCCTCTTCTAGACACAAATGGGTGTTGGGTTTACCATCATCCACATCAATATACTTTTGTGTTTGGTTTCCATCTTGATTAATATTCATAAGCTATATTACATCTTCCAGATATTACTAGTTTCACATATATCAAAATTTCGTGATATTTACATATAGTAAGATTAAATGAAATTACCCTATTATTTTGTGAGAAAATTTATATTTTCATCCACTATCATTGAAATTTTTCATCTGATAGTAGTGTCACACAACTCTCAGACTCTTGGAGATATCGACTTTATTCTTCATTTTTCATTAACTTTTTGAAACTATAGACATCTTTCACACAATATTTTTTCTATCATCTAAATATCTTACACTCAATTTTCATATTTTCTTTTATGAAATGAAATTAACTCTCTATATCTTCTGTGAACTTTTCAACCCATCAATATCATTCAATCTGCTTTCCTTGCATCTAATAATGTTATTCTTTAAATGATTTTCCCCATCCAGATTATGTACTTCCCACGTTTATACTTATGAAATACCTATAGGAAACAAAAAATTCTATTAATTAAACATAATCCATGTCCTTTATATAATTTATTGAAAATATATATTACATGGTCATCATCATCATAATAATTATATGAGAACTTCATGTATGAATATTCATTAAAGGAAGAATAAAATCATTTTATTTTTTTCTTCGAAAACATTAAAAAAAATTAAGGTCGCTAATTTGTGTTTCATGAACATATGAAAGATAATGTGAGTGTAGTCATCAGTAAAAGAAAATAACACATCTCTACATTAGTTTATTACTTCCTCATTGAACCAAATACACCCAAAATACTCCGAACCCAAGGTTGAGTAAACTGAATGTCAACCTTATTCTATGAAGAGTCAATAACCATACACTTTTAATATGTTAATCACATCCAATATTATTATATATTCATCATAGAGAAATAAAAAACATTTTTTCCATGGGTTCTCATACTCATGTTTCTTTATACAATATGAATGATTATTTAATTCCATAATATATACTCTTCTTTTAATATTAGTTAACGTAATTTTCCTACATCACCCACTAGAAATATATTAATTATAGGTCAATATACACTTATCACCATAATTATATATTCTAGTATCTTTATCAAGAACTCATATATTATGATAATTAAATTTTTTTCCTCATTAAAATGTTGTGAAATATTTAAAAAAATTATCCCATGAAAAAGGGTTTTTATCCCCTTTTAATGTTTTAAGTATGAATTCCACACCTAACTATTTATTCTTTCATTTTTTTCTACTTTTTCAGATGTTGATTAATTAAACTCATATTTTAGAGGGATTTTAGATGTATGAGGAAATAATTTGATTGGTGATCCAGCTAATCACATCTTTCATATACTTTATTAATAACTTCAAACCTATTCTATGACATTTAACATTAATTTTCAATATATTTATAATAATTTTTCCTTTAAAAAGGTTTCACCCCCCCTCAAACAAGGACTCCCAATAATTCTAGGAATATTATTATATTTTTTTTGAACAGAATCATATTTTACATATTCCAGAAGCCTCTTCAGTACCTTCATAATTCATAAAAGTCATATGTTTATTTATATTCAATAGAAGTATAAAATTAAATACTTATATTATTTCCATATATGGGTCCTTAAATATGGACACTTTTTTACAACACAAATTTCTTTGAAATCCTAAAATATTATTCTAAATATTTGGATTCCTCTCATCCTTTTTAGAATCACGAATGTTATAATTTTTTCACTCAATGTTGGTGTTTCTAGAATTTCCATTTTTCTGAGTGTCACTAGATTATTTTACCAAATTAGTTATCTGGAATTTATTATTCATCATAAAATTTTCTAAAAAGATAATTATAACTATTATAAACCATAGAATGTAATGTTTTTAATCACAATCCTTATCTACCTTTGAGCTTTTTATAAACTTTTAAATACAATTTTAAAAGCTAGATATTCATATGTTTAATTCAGTTATATTTTGAAAATTTTCAATTTTATATAAACAAACCCCCTCCCTTTATCTTTCTAATTTTATTTTATATTGAAATTAAGTGTCTTATTGATATCAATAATTTTCCTTAAACCATAAATCTCATTTAGAAAAACTTATTTTTCCTCTATGAGACCATATTCATTGATATTGTTAGATTGATTGGATTTCATTAATATTTTAATTAAAATTTCCAATTTAGAAATATGTGAGATACATTATTTCAATTATCTCTTCGTGATTGAATATATTTTAGTCTATTATTTAGTAACTTTCATAAATAGTTTTATTATAATTTTCATCATTGTTATTCACTTTTTAATTTGTAGTTTTTCAGTAACATTATCACCAAAATTCT
Source organism: Viscum album (assembly GCA_963277665.1). Taxonomy (NCBI): domain Eukaryota; kingdom Viridiplantae; phylum Streptophyta; class Magnoliopsida; order Santalales; family Viscaceae; genus Viscum; species Viscum album. Next base: position 1,921,319,759 of record OY728128.1, on the reverse strand, counting down.
TAACTTTCTTTTCATCTTCATCACAGTTTTTACAATATTCACACATGGATAAGAAATTACTTTTATTTGACAATGGAAAATTCATTGGACTCTATTTATAATAAAAAATTTAATTCCCAATCAGTTTAGATTTATTATTGAAAATTGTTCATGGTCTTTCTTCATTATCTTAATTGGATTCATATTCTTTCAATCTGGGAAAATTTACATTAAAATGAACAATGGATCCTCATGTAAAATAAATAATTGGAATATTTACTTTGGTCTCTCCATTACAACCTATCAAATTTATATAAATAAGATAAACTATTTTATAAAACCTCAAATCCACATCTGAAAATGAGTTTGAACATCCAACATCAAATTCCTAAAACTTCGTCTTAGAATTTTAATGATTCAAAGACATAAAGTAGATTCAGTTTTAAAATTTAACCTAATTATTGATAAAATTATCTATTTTAATATCATATGTAATTAAAATTTTCAGTTAATAATCAATAGAGATTGTTTCTAAAAAATTATCATCAAAATTTTAGACTTTTACATTAGATTTATTTGGTAATATTTGAAATATCTATTTTCCCCTTTTGAATAATACATCCATAGTTCCACCATCATTAATTTTGAGGACTTCATATAAAAACCCCAAAATATATATATTTTATAAATTCTAATTGGTTTTACCTCCACAGATGTTCTCAAGATTTTCCCATACTCCATTATCCATTTTTTTCGAGTTTTAAAAAATAATTCTATAAAATATAATAAAAATTAATTTCTTGCTTATTGATCATTATTTAGATTCTTTTTTTCTAATCTTATCATATCATCTCTTTATCCGAGTGGTGAATCCATCAGTTTTATCTTCAAATACATCATAACAGATAGATAAAATATAGGAAAAACTTATTTAATTCCAAACATGATTATATTTCCCATATAATTTTGGAATCCCCAAATTGTTCACCAAGTTTAAATTTTACATTATAAATTAAAAAATATGTGACGATTTATTATACCTAATGGAGACCTACAAATATAATATTCAAATATAGGATCAAAAATAAAGTGAACATCTGCATTGATACCACTTGCTTATCCACCACCAAGATCCTTTGGAGGTCACTTCGGGGGGGGGGGGTGGAACAGGGACCCAAAAATTATTTTTTATGTTACTAGTTGTGAAACGTTTATCACATAGTAAGATGAGTGATATATATATCCTACACATATCCAATACACACCAATACAAGGAGCGCAATGTTTTACAAGGTTCATCTCTCATACAAGAATAATAATCCTTGGTGTGATTTTTAATTGATGATGATTTCACAAAACATCATAATTTTCTTATAGGTATAGTAGAGCATGTTTTATCCTTGAACTTTCATTACATGTATCTCAATAATATTTTCATGAATCATACACACAAGTACATCCTATAATTTATAATTATATAAAATTTTTTATTACAATTGAAGAGTGTTCCTTTGAATAGAATAATTTTGATTTGTTTTTTTAATGATTTATTATTATTCTTATTTATATCTTTATTGATAATAAGTCATTTATTCACTTTTTATATGCATAATATGAACAAAAATACTCACATTGGAATTGAATTTTAATATGCATCAACAATAACACTATTTTTCTCATTGGAATTTAAATTTGAATTTCAAATTCAAAACATCAATATCCTTCAACCAACTATCAACTTCTAAAAATATTATAAAATAATTAGATCATACCAGACCTCTTAATCATAGTTCATATGTTTAAAATACTTAATATATCAATTATTGGAGAATACTTTTTCATTCAAAAACCATTTTCAACTGATTCACTCAAAAAAATGAACTTTGTTCGGACAACCTCTAACACCACAACATGTTAAAACCTGTTCTGATCATTCAACTCTCAACCACATAAGAAAATTATTCAAAATTCCCCAAACCATGGAATTTTACATCCTATAAATTTTATATAGGGATCATTTTCAAAAACCATGACATATACTATTGCACTTACCATCCCATGTTTATATTTTAACAAATGTTGTACATACTTTGGAAAAACAACCTCAAAATAATACCAAAGTGTATAGTCCAATAAATTTTTCAAATTAGAAGAATTGTTTCATAGCATTATATCCTCTATGAAATGTACTTCCCCATTTTTTGGTTGAAACAATTACTAAATCCTCAACATTATGAAAAATTATCAAAACAACCACCCATATTAAGCTAAAAAATGTTCTACAAAATTGTGTTTCCCAAAACAATTTATTTTACACAAATAATCCCTGATATCACAATAGAATGTTTAATATTTTAGTTTCTCATAGATAAATCATCCAGATAAAAACGCATAGGAAAACACCTCTATCTATTGTAGCTTTTCATTTATGAATACCCATACATTCTCCATCACCATTTTGATAAACTATTGTGGTTTGGTTTTATCAACTAAAATATCTAGTATTCTATCCAACCTTAAATCCTATTATATTTACTTTAAATCATTCCAAAACAATAGAATGAACAATACCTAAAATTTATTATCAGAAAAAATCTATGTTTGAACATGATTTAAGTGTTTGTAATAAAATACAACACAATGGTCACATCCACTTCGTAGCACTCTTCACATTGACCTATGTAATAAAACCCCCAAAGCATCACCTAATTACCATTTTGTATCATTATATACCCATACCAATTCTTATGATATGTAAAAATTCATCACATTCACAATGGATTTAGGGTATCTCTCCTTTTATGAGACTATTTAAATAGTAACCCAATATTGGAATAGTAACTTGTACATTAAAATGTTAACGCAACCTTTTGTAATGTAAAATTATCTAATAAGGAATATTCATCATGAGTAAAATAAATAAATTAAAATGTTAAATCACTAACAAATTATCTCTCAAATTATAAAATATCAAGAATGCATAAGTGTATATTTAGAGTAAGATATATTTCGACTTATTTAGTAAAATAGTAATTTATGTTTTAGGTATCATAATTATGTAAATTATTATTTTTTAAAACAAAAACTTATTCAGAATAAAAATATTAAAAATATATAATTTTGTATTTAGGTATTTTTTATGAAATGTTTGAACAATGGGTGTATAGTTAAAAATGAAATTTTTATATATAAGATATGTTTTATGAAATATTTATGATTAAAACATTACTTAGCCATTTATAAAATATTTCTCACAATTTAAATGTGTTTATGGATTAATTAAACATATTTTTAAAAAATAAATTTATTCTCAAAACCTAGAAATAAATTTTCAATTTGTAAAATTTTGTTTTCTCTAATAGAAAACTATAGTCGATTATTTACAATGAATTAAATATTATATGATATCAATATGTTTTTTAAGATTTTAATTGTGAATAAAATTTATAGTTTTTTATTAAATTCCAATAATTATGCACATGAATATATATTATTCACACTCTTGAGACATAATAATATTTTATTCAATATTTTATTCTTATAAACCCATCTCTTTTGTTTATTAATACACCGTTTCTACTCCATTTTATTCTACCTTAAAAACATCTTATTTTGAAAAATATGATTCAAAATCACCCCAAATACCATCCTAGATAATTTTTAAAGGCCTTGGTCTAACCTAAATACCATCCTCCATAGGCGTAAATATTATTCAGAAGGAGGTATCTCAAAGTTAATGGTAAGGCTTTTGAAATTTTGTCTATTTCATTTTCATTATCTTATTACACGTTCTATACTATAATAATGACCTCTAATAACTTGATAAAAAGGATTTGTTCATTCTTACTATACTTATGAAAATAAAATCATAAATATTTTTCTTTTCCTTTACTCACTCCTAAAAACACAGAGCATTCCATTGTAGGTTTTTCCCATGTTTGTGAGTGGTGATGTTTTTCATTATCATTTTACATTTATAGTTTTAAAAATTATATTCATATATATTTTTTAAATTAATAATAAGAATCAGATTTTTAGGATTCTTGAATGATAAAATCATGATATTACTAATGATATTAAGAAATAAACATTCATGGAAGTTTTAACCTCATAAAATGATCATTCGAATATATGTTTCCTAATATATAACCATTTAAGAATAATTTGGAACATGGTACATTAAAAATATAGTAATGAAATGAGAAAAATATATTGACACTTCTTGAGACTATTGAGCCATTGGACTAGGGCCTTTTCCATTATAATTATACTAATGTTGTTTTCAAACTATTTACTAAACATATCCAAGTAATTAGCTCAAACAACATAGAACTAATATGTGACACCCCCTTTCAACTTTAATATTATATATTGTAATTTTTTTGTTATTTTTTTAATTCGGGGGGGGGGGTTCAATGTGAAATGTGGGTATTAATAGATTTTACCTCTGTCTCACAGTTACCGCATGATAAGGGGAATACATGCAAGGAAATAATGAATAATAATAATGCTTAAAATAGTTGTTGTTGTATTTTTGACACACCAATTGGTAAACCATTTATCCAAACTGTTCAATGTTGAGGTTCCTTTCTAGTGTGAGATAAAATTTGGAACTTGGTTTGGAAAAACATACGTCCAAACTGTTCCAACATCCCAGATTCAAAAGAATGTGAATTTCAAATAATTCCATTTTCTGATTTGATTGTGTTTTGGTCCTCTTTTCAACATATTTGGTTCCATTAATGTATATAGGAGATCTTTATTTTCCCCTTGTCATTATATCTCTTCCAACATTTATTTAAAGTAGTTTTTTAAGGTATATCCCTCCCTTCATGCCCTTTCATCTTTTCCTCTTCTACTTTCCACCTTTTTCCTTGGTTTTATATTCTACCTATAAAAATAACAACTAAGAGGGTTGGATTTTGGGTTTTATTTCATGATTAATAATTGGAATTTTTGTTTTTATAGCATGTATTAGTCATCTCCCTTCAAATGTTTTCCTCTACCATCCAAAGTGACTTGTTTTCACATGAAAAGGTATGATGATTCCCCTTGGTCGATTTGTTATGTTATCTAAAAATGTAAAAGTATCCTCAATAGCAATGTTCGTGTGATTCATACATAGAGAGAGGTGAATAAGGTCGAAAATTACCTAGCCTCGTGGATTTCACTAGCATGGTGGATGGGTTTCTACACACAGTAGGTAGTTTTAAGCCCAATGAGATTGACTTTATTAAAGGGGATACACTTGGACTATACCATTTTAGGACCCCTGTGGTTTTTTCATTGGGGGGAATATCATATATATCTTCCTTTTTAATATTTCCTCTTCCTTTTAAAAAGTTATATAATGATGATGATTATGAAATTGTATCTTGGAATGAGACCCCTAAGGGGTATATATAATGTTTTCATGTATTTATTAACTTTTCATATACTTTTAATAGAATTATTTTATTTATTTATAACTGAATTTTTATGTGTGCCAAGTGTTTGGTTTAATTGAAAACATGATACTTCAAGGAAATTTTAAATATTTAAAGAGGTGGATGATATCAATTTTATTTAAAAATATGATATTTTTAATATGGTGTTTTATGTTTTGAAAGTGGTGGTTTTATAAAAAATGTAGGTGTTTAACCCTTATATAAATGGTTTCAAAACATTATGGCTTCTATTTGTGATGTTTCAAAGGAAAGAAGGGGGTTTGAAAAAAATCAATGTTTATTTTGTGAATTGTATTCCAATGGTTGGTAAATGATGTTTACATTCCATGTTGGTTTTTAAATTTTCATTTTTAACCATATAAAATGGTTTTACTTGATTTTTATATACACTATGTTTAATCCCATGGTTATATTGTTTCTTTTAGAGAATTTTACCCTTTTGTAGGATGAATTGAGTTGCAATGTGATACCTGGATGAATATGAATTGTGATGTTTCATGTGAGGGTATTTAAAGTGATATGATATTTATTTTAATTTATTTATTGGTGATTTATTTGGAAAACATGTAATTATTTGTTTTTTCAAACCTCAAATTTGATATGTCATGGGAACTAGAGGTAGCTAAATGAGATAACCATGTTTATTATAAACTATATAGATTATGTACTTGATGCTATCCCTTAATTATATTCTAAGACCATGTTAGGGTAATATAACAGGTATGGGTGAAGTGTGTCTTTTCCCCTATGATGAGATCACACATTAGGGGTGAAAAGGGTGTTAGTTGGATACTCTAGGCATGATTATTGACCTAGGTTTACTTGATAAGAATATGGAATTGAGGTTTAACCCTTGTATGACTATTCCTATGAGACCAGTGAGGCATAAATATGATTTTTGTGATGCCTATGAACATGGTTCCCAATGAGTGTCGGGTTCAACTCAAGATATGAGATTCATACCGATGGACTCTTATTAGGTTTCTCAGCTGTGATGATTCCCATGTGACCCTAGTGGTTTCCCCTTTTATAAATTGGAAATATAGTGGTTGTATAAGATAGATGGGTAGTGAGGAATTCAGCTATTACCATCAAAATTGGATCACTTATATGATCCTTTCATGGCTGTGATGAGAGTAGTTCATTCAATAAGAGGCCTAAAGAGGCTATGTGAGTTGGGCTCGAGCAATTTCCCACATGTTTGTTTTGATATAAAGTATGTGGGCTGATTTAACCTTGGGTACTGGTGATACATCTACGGTTCTGAGGTGGGATAACCTAGGTGAATACTATACAAATTTACCGGAGGATGGTCCCTGGGTATATGTGTTGTATATTAATTCTTGTGGGGAATGAGACATATGAGTTTAGGCACCAGGGTGATATATATTCCCATATTATAAGATGTATTAACACCTATTTCTAGGTAGGTAAAGAAATCCCTTGAGTGAATGATTATGATGTTTCCTAATGAGCTAGTACCCAAGGTATATGTGGCTTCCAGATGGGTACCTTTTCCTTGGTAGTTTTTTATGCATTGGGATAGGTATATTTATCTAGTTGTAATTTAATGTTCTGGGATGGATATATTTCATTAGGTATTATCATTATTCCCTAGGATGTGGACATTTTCCTAGGTGACTTATTATATTATATGGATGGATACAATTCCCCTAGGGGTTTGCCTATGATCTGAGAAACTCTAAAAGATGTCAAAGCCTGTATAGTTGATCCTAGGTGACATTTTAGAATCATTGAGATGACTGGGGTAATTTTATTTATGCTTTGGATAATATTTTGTTATTTAGTTTATTATTTCACTATGGACATACATTGTATTTTACAGGTTTTTCACGTGAATGTGTTGTTGGTTCCATATTGAGTGACACTCAAACCCTGATTGGGTAACCATTGTACTTGGGTACTTGAGCAGACTTCATTCACTATAGGGTCATGTTGGGTAGATTCTTGGGATTAGATCATATTTTTGGACACAAGGGACAATATTACCTATTTGTATGAGGCTGGGCTCTAGGATGTAGTATGGACACTTGTATATTTCTTTTATTCTCATAATTTTCTATAAATGTGGTCAACCTACTGGGTATCTAGTGGGTTTTTATGAATACATGTTTCTATATTTATTATCATGATTTATTTGGATATTTTATTTATTTATTATATATACTATTTTGGTCATTATAGATGATTCATAGTTTATTTTTTAGTTATTGTGCACTTTGATATGGGGTTTTAGTTTTGAATGCTAATAACATTGACCTATTATTATAATGAAAATCCTCCAGTGTATGGGGAGGTGTTCTTGAGTTTACATGGTGATCCAGTCTGGTTACTATTCCAAGTGTACTAATAGAGGGATGTTACAAGTTTATATTTTCTTTCATTAATAGTAGGGTTTATTTTAAACATTCTTTTTGAATCTGTATTTGAAAGAATGTGTTCAAATGTAAATTTTTCTAGTATACGGGATTTTTATAGAGGTTATAAAATGAGAAAGTTAGTTTATTATTTATTTCATATACTCAAAATTTCTCTTTTCATGGTAATTGAGCTTTAACTTTGTATGTGATGTTTCCACTGGGGGCATTTTATAAAAATGGTGGAACTTTTATAAAAATAAGAATGAATGTTTCTTTATTCTTTATAATTTATCCTATGAAAAATCCTATTTTAGATTATGGTTCAAATTAATATTTATGATTTTTTAAAGGAATTGAAAACAATAATTGGTGAAATAATACTTGAACTGTTTAGGTAACATAATGTCAATAATTCTATATGTTTGTAATCAATCCTCAATTTTTATATGGGTGTTTGTAGTGAAGATGTGTCTAGATTTGGAATGAAATGATCTGATGGGAACTGGTCATTATTCCCTTTTTATCTTGTAAAGGAGGTGTCATAGGTAATCAATTCACATCAGATTCAATTTAAATGAAAAGAAAACCATTTGTGCCTGAGCAATTAATTTCAGGGGTTGAATTATGTGTAATCACTAATGTCGAATACAATGTATTTTAATTGTCTCTAGTGGGTTTGTTCATGGATGCATAAAACCCAATATTCACCTAATCCATGTTCCATGGACTTAATTTCAAAATAAAAACACTTGATGGGTAACACAGACAATGACACTTATGAATTCACATAGGTCGAGTGGATGGGATGTTGGGATCATCACAACCTTTTAGGGGAATTATTACCGATTCTAGGACTTTCTAATATATTTAATAGATGTTCACGAGTCATTCATTAATTCCCATGTATGCATACCTAGATTACCTATTGGGAACAATTGATCATAAATACAAATGGGTTTATAATCATATACAAGTATTTGAGGTTCTACATCAATGGAGGTAACTATATGTATCAGAAGTTCTTTATCAATGGTACCCTTTTACAGATAGATCATAGATTATTTTATCATTTATTAGGGAATATTGATTTAAATCCATATAGAAAGACACTCTTATGTTTACCATCATTTAGGGTGGAAAAAAGCTGTTTTGATGTCTGGATCAAACCCAGAAGATAGGATTACAACTTATAATCATGAGACGAATCCAAAAAAATAGTTCAGTGCCACTTATCTTGGAACATAACCTATTAAGGTCATGTGATGAGGACCCAACCATGATGTTTACCATAATGTTGTAATGACTTTTAGGCGAAAGGTTCCTAGTCAAAGATGGAGTAGGAATTATACCAAGGTGGCCCAAGTGTACTGAGAGATATATGGTATCTTTTATATATATGAACCTACTAGGGATGTGGAATGGATAAAATTAGGGTGGATTTGGGTGTTGGGTTTGGACCTTAGGGAGGCTTCCGATGTGTCCCAGTTTGTTGGGGATCAAATCCCACAGATTTCAATTGGTTGGGGATTACACATAGAGGATTACCATATTGATTGGGTTCATTTGGATTTCATGATAGGAACTAACCTCTAAGACCATGTTATTCTTGATCAGGGTGAGATATAAGAATAAGTAGTGGATCTAAAGATCCCAAAACCCACTCTATCCACCGATGGATGGTGTTGGAGCCGAAAGGGAGAGGGAGGGGGTGGAGTGTACCCATACCCTCTTTTATTTGATATCTAGGATATTTAAATTTTGTGATCTATCTGGATATATACTAGGTAGGGGAAAATAGGATAAAAATATCTTCCTCCCACAATAAAGGAAAGGGAATTACCTTATTGGGAGTTCCCTAAAATTGGTTTTGGGAATGGGAGGATTGTTCATAACGATCCCTCATCAAAGTGAAATGTCAACGGTTCCTCTGAATATCTATAATTCGGAGGTTCACATGAGTATCCCAAGTTTATAACCCACATTACCACCAGAATTTAAACCCATGTATCATCCAAGGTCTACCTTATTGTGGAGTTTACCCACACGATTCCATTTACCACAGGTATATAAAACTGACGAGACATGATGATAAGCCTGATGATTTTATCATACAGGTATAGTGGCATTGTAAGGGTAATTGGCCTGATACCATTTGACTGGCTCATAGAGGGGCTTAATAAGGATCGATAATATGACAGAAGAGACTGATCAGAGCTGAAACTAGTGAGTATAATGGCATAAGATTCCCCATTCTGCATACTATTTTATTAGGAGAGGTGATATTCCCACCATGTAGAGTGTTTCTAGGAGGGTGAGTGGAATGTCCATGTATCATTGTGTTATGTGGACCTGGTTTTTGACCATGTATCATGATACTTTCTAAATACATGTTCCATCCACATAATTATTTTCTATATAGGGTTGAGTTCCTCCCACATAACATTTTTCTATGCAGAGAAAGGTTCCTCCCACATAGAGTTTTTCAATGCGAGATGTTTGACTTAAAATGGTCCATCTGTAATGCCCCATGGAGGACGTTCTAAAAAGGGGAATTTCAGTTCTAGGATGGATGATTGATTTATTATTACCTACTTTGTGCTATGAGGTGGGTTTTACCTAATGGGAATCATCAATGTGGCTATAGTTTTTGTGTTTCCTCAATGCTCCTCTACTTTGACTCTCTTTAGTTTAGGTGTGCATGTATCATTTTTTAAGTCCAATTATAGATATATTTATATCATAATGGAGGATCCATGTACCATCATGGAAGATCATACCTGGTAGGATTCGTGTCTTTCTTTGTGGGATCCCACCAAAGGTTCCCCAACCCACGAATGAATTTGTTAGTGTGGAGATCATTAGTTGAAGGGATATCTTTTTCCGGGGTGGAAATCACTGCCTCGACACCGAAAAAACGTTATGTCATTTGTGGGATATGGAAGTACCATCTCATCTAATGAACTATATTGTTTTTGGGGGTTGAAATCACCATCTCGATCCAGCAAAATACATTGATTCATTTACAAGTGTTAGTGGCACCTCCTCTATCCATGAACTATTCTGTTCACCAATGTATTGTGAAATGGTGGAACTCAATGGGGAGTGGTGGTCCATGAAGTAATTTGTGCTTTGTGGTCTTGTACTTAAGAATATTTTCTTCTATATTACCATGGGTTCCATTAATAACTATTTCTGATCATGATTTAATTCACTTCTTAAATGTTTAATTTCCATGACATAACAAATGCCACCATCAGAATGAGTTTCAATCGGCATGAATAGGAGGTTAATCTAATGTAAAAAGATGTCCTATTTTTATTTGGTTTATGGTATAAAATTGGACAAACAAGAGGGTACCATTCCTATAAGTTGTGTCCCAACTCATTTTTTATTTACCATATTTCTTGGTAAACTGGGCACTTCGCGGATTCTATCGTTAGAATATTGTGTCTGTGAACTTCCTCATTTGTGGGCGTCTCTTTATGAAAAGTTATTTATTTCACCCAAAAATTGATAATATCAAATATAAATTGTATATTTATATATTACTCATAATGATTAGATACTTCATTGATGGAATGGACCAAATACCTTTGTTCTACTGGCCAATGCTTCGTGGTCTACAACCATTATGACCTTCTTAGACTAATGGTTCGCAGGCAAATTCCTTGACGAATTGATGGTTCAAAGGAGAGTATTCAATGTATAGCTTTGTTTTTTATGTTTTACTATGGATTCCTTTGAATAACCTAAAATTAATTTGTCATACATTGTATGATCCATTATAGGGACAATAATGTCTATGAATACCACTTCTATGAATATAACAGGGAGAAGAACGACCATGACATAGGATGTTAAAGGCAATATTTGATCCTACATCACCTATCAAGAGGGTGTTCTGAAAAATCTTCTTTCACCATAACATATGGATTATCCCTTATCTAATTGGTTAAAAATTTATAACTTCAGACTCCAAGATGATGATCCCCTTCCATCGGTTGTCCAAAATCTCGCATATGCTTCATCCGAGCTGTCTCTAGAACAAAAACAAGAGAAAATTCCCAATGGGGGGAAATCATTTATGGTTCAGGTTTAGAGGAATTATTATTTTTAATGGATCCATGTAGATAAAAATAAACTGAAACAACCATGATACATCTTTTCAATCATTCATTCGGGATTATCCATCGATTTTGAGCCTCTGGTGAAGTAATTCCAATGGAGGGTGGAGCTCCAAATGGGACCTAAAGTCTAGGAGGGTATTCTTATATGAATGGGTTTGTGTATTCTGGGTACACCAGAACATTTTTGAATTTTAAAAACAATTGTAGGATATCAATTTATACTATGTATTTGGGTTTTTCATTATGTGATTTATTCACTCACCGAGATGCTGCCTGAACTACTCATTCGCTATTGGTAGTGGACCAAAACCTTCCATTCAGTACATGGTAAAGAAGGTGCTAGTATAAAATATATATACCATCTAGTGGAAATTACCATTCTTGGTAATATGTATGAAAAATTCTTATCTAGAGCCAACATGTAGCACCCTCGGTTTCTATTAATAAAAAATTTCTTTATTATTTTTAAGTATGTAAAATATATGGGTGAAGTTAAGAGATTTTAGGGATCTTTGGGTGTGTTCTTTTGATTTTACAAGAATCCTCTATCTTGGAAAACTATGTAACAACAACAAGAAATCACTCCCAATGAATTAGAGGATTAAGAGAAGGTGTACATGTGGTGAAAAAATTTCCCAAACCATGAAGAATCCAAAGAGAAACTGTGATATGTTGGATAGTGGAATTTGGAATGATTGGAACGTGTTTTTCAAACTGTGCAAGCCAATCATGCAAGGTTCATCCTTGAGGTAGTGGATGACACACATTTGTTGCGCATTTTTCCTAACTGTGGGACAAAACCATGTGCAGTAAATAAACTAGATCATAAAATTGTGGATCTAGGTTGGATTTGTATTTTGATGACTGGGTTTTCTAAAAAACGACCATCAATGGGATTTTATCCTATAAAAGGTTTGATATAATCTCCTAATCATTTTATAATTAATCAAGAGGCTTCATTTCGTGTTTTAAAGATGGATTCTCATAGAAAGCGAACGTCCTTGGTTGTTCATGGGGTTTTTCTAAAACCTAATTCTATATATCTCATTGTTTAATTTATCTACAAAATCTATGGATATATATAAGGTAGTTAAGGACAAATATGATTAGATTTTTCTTGGTTGATGATAGGGGAATATATCTAAGGCTGTTATGTAGTAATTCAATAGGGTTTTGTTGTTGTTTGAGTCACGTTCTTCATTTTTCATCATAAAACATCAAGTAGGTGGCTTCATTCTCAACTCCTCTATGTAGAATTGGAAGGATTAGTTTCAAATTTATTAATTTGATTGAAATTTATTAAGAATGTGGTATGAAAATAATGATTGAAACCTTATTTAGTGATGCTTTATGGATTTCTGTGAAATTGTTAAATATTGTAAAAGATTATTTGTTAAATGGTTTTAAAATTTAGATTTTAAAAATGGGTGTTTTTTTTAATTATCGAGAATGGTTTTCCAAAAAAAGTTTGGTTTTATTAGAATTTTTTTTGTCAATGGTTTTCAAAAAAATAGTTTTTTTATTGTATTGGGTTTGTCTTTACAATGGCTTTGGAATTGAAGTGGATTTTTCATTGAAATGGTTTTTTGTGAATATTTTTTGGTGTGTGTTAATATTTTATTATTAGATTTGGTTGAAATATAACATTGTTCTTTGTTTCAAATGTGTAATGGAACATGGAATTTTGTCACCTTGTTAAAATTGTAAGATCAACAAGAAATCACTCATGAGTATGGAACAATCCTAACGAGGAATGGATGTGTAGATGCATGGATATGTGGATTTGTGGATTGGAATGGTGTATCCAAAAGTTAGAATAAATGAAATAGTTTTCGATTTTTGTTGGTTATTTTCCTTCAAAGTTTTTATTGTATTGAGAAAATGGTTTTACTGTGTACCTTTTTTGTATTTGGTTATAAATTAATTTAAGAAATTTTTTTATGTAAATTATTTTACAAAAATGTTCTATCAAGTTTTATCCTAGTGGCATGAGAAGGGAAATTATTGGGAAAACCCTGCAGAGTTTTAGTACTCACCCCTAATTTTCCACATTGGTGATTTTGTATATGTTTTTTATTGAGACATGGGAAAAGGCATTGTATCACAATTCTTTAGTAGTAATTCACGATACTTGGGACTTTTTGTTGATCAGGATCATGGATCTTGTTAGAGCTTTGGATTTTTTGTTGTCTTTGAGTCTTGTTGGTTTTATCATCATCTAATATGAACTTTCTTCTGTATTCTTCCTATGTGGTAATTGGTTTTTGTTTGATTTTGAAAAATGGATTGTTGAGTTGTCTTTCATTGTTACCATGCATCATATGTGGATTCTTTATGGAATGTTTGTTTAGATGTTTATTCTTAAAGTTAAAATCACCCCCACATGTATTGAATCCCTTAAGAATTTATTCCCAACCTTTGACATCATAGGGATTTTTCTTAAGTAAATGTAACATTCCACCAACTCCCAAGACAATGAGGAGGGGTAGGATGTTATAAGTGGTATCAGATTGGTCCATTAATTTATTTGGAACAAGTGGTTTTCAACTAGGTATTGGTTGTCTCTCTTGGATTTGAATTCACTGTGGTCTATTCCAGGAGTTGAGATAATAGAATGGATTAGGATTACAATGAATAGAAATGTAGATCATAAAATTTTATAGATATGCTTTCTATGATGAACTTCATGTTTCTAATGAGTGGGATACGTGTGGGTTTTGGAGACACTTATAGGATTGTAATTTCACTATCATGGGGTTATCTAATGAGAAGATCATGCCCTTTATTTGAGAAATTTCTACCCACTAAGATTGAATATCTAATTTTGAGTAATGATTTTATAAAATTTATTGATTTTTGATCAATTCTTCAATTGTTTTAAAATGAGAGATTTTGAAAAAAAACCATGGTAGCAGTAGTTTCAAAATAATTTTATTTTCAAAAGGATGGTAAATTTCTCAAAAATTATTGAATGTGGAAAAAGATTAAGTTATGAAAGAACTGTGGTAATATAATAATGTGTTAGAATTTGAAATGATAAGCCTTTATTTAATAGATAGTGAGATTTATGGAGTTTATTTTTTGCATAGAAAATGGAACCTAGTAGGCATGCTATAAATCAACCAAAGGAAGATACTGAGAATGTGGATTCACTAGTTCCATAGGTGAACAAAAAACTTATTCAATGTATTGTCCAGGAATTTCAGGATGTGGTTAGGAAGAAAAGGAGTGATGAGCTTAGACATGTATATCATTTCAACCAATTATAGAAGCAGAATCCACCCATCTTTCAAGGTGATTCTCAACCAAAAAAGGAAGATGTGTGTCTTAATATGATAAATCACATCTTTATTTCCTCAGCCACTAGTAGAGTTGAAATTTAAGATGGTGACATACATTCTCGAAGATCCTACACACCAGTGGTAGGATTTAGCTATCTAGGATATACTAGACAACACTCATTCATGGGAGGACTTTGAAGAATTTTTTTACAATAAATTATATCGTCATTCATGATGAATTCAAATAACTACAAACTTTTTCATATTTAATAAATAAAAAATTATATCATGGTGTATGCGTATAAATTCATGAATTTAGTACTATATTCACCTAAGGTTTCTTCTAGTGCATCCCAGAAGGAACATATCTTTGAATCTTGGATGAGGTAATAGATTCACTCGAATATTATTGTGCTTTGTATTAAAGATCATAAAAAAAATTCAATAAAGAGATTATAGATTAAAGTGATATCTTAGGATCTATGTGAGTAGGAAGTATTTTGATACACATGGGTAATGATGGGAACTCTATTTTTTGGTGAAAGAGGAAGAGAGACACCTATTTCTAAGGTGGAAGTATAAATCAAAATTAGATGGTTCGATTAGTGAATCTTTCATCAAGCCCCACAACTAAAGTGAGATGTTTACAATGTGGTTCCTTAGGACAAATGAAGTGAGAGTATACAGAACCCCAACGATCATGAAAACATTGCAAAAATATAATAAATATTCAATTCTATTGTCATAGGGCCCTGATATCACCTGTTTAACATACAACATAGGTGTCAAAGACATCGTCTTCCACAACAGAGTGACGAAAACACAATAATTCCCATTACCAGAATAGAGCCATCCATGGTGATTCCAGGAATACCATGAATCATCAGGATGTTCAATATCAAAAGGGAAACAAGGAGAAAAGTGCATTGATGAGGAAATTATATGGAAAATAATAGGTTATGATGGATGATTAGTCTGGAAAATCAACAATGAGAGGTAAAATTGTTTTGAATTAATCACTTATGTAAGTGTTGTTTGATATGATTGAATCCTTTTCCATTATTTCTTATTATTTTGTTGATTTTATGAGCTTAAAATTGAGATGATCCATTTATGATAAAACATAAAACTCTTCTCAGTCCAAGACAGTTTCGAGCCTTGGTGTGTAGATCAAGTTCTATAATAGTTGATGGAGCCATGAAGATATGATATTATCTATGTTTGATATGGATGTTTTTATATAATCCTAAGTATGGATTGGTTGAAAATTTTCAAAGGTCACATTGAATTTATACCTGATGGGTAAGTTTATGACTGCAGATGGAGTTGAGCATCTATTTTGATGAGACCAAAAAGTAATGGTAGGTGAAATGGGGTTTTTGGAACCAGTAGTTGTAATGATAGAGTACCATTTGTAAGCATTTTCTTTCGAATCAATAATTGAGATGAAGAAAAATAATTTTATAGTAGTGGTGGATCAGTTTCCACATGTCTTCCCAAACATTTATCAAGGTTTCCACCTATTAGAGAAGTGGATTTTATGATTTATCTCCTTCTTAAAACCATTCATATTTTACTTTATTCTTATCATATGGATCTAATTGAATTAGGGGAATTTATAGTGAAGCTAGAATAGTTGGAAAGTATATGGTTCATTTGGACTAGCACATCTTTATGGTTATCACCAGTATTGATTGTTAAAATGGATGATGAAACTCTTATGATGTGTGTGGATTATCATTACATTAACTAAGATAAAATAATTAATAGACATCCACCTCCCTGTATTGATAATCCACAATTTATAGTATATAATCGGTTCTATAAGATTTAATTGTGCTCAAGATATCCATAATAATTTGTTCATAAAGATGATATTACCAAAAAAGATTTCACAAACAAATATTTCCATTATGAATATGTAGTAATGACTTTTGGTCTAACAAATTCACCAATGATATTTATGGAATTTATTAATTAAATATTTTGGAGGTATCTTGATTCTTTTATGGTGGTGTTTTTGGATGACATAGTGGGGTATTCAAGGACATGGGATAAGCATGCGCAACACATAGAGACAATGTTGGGAATATAGAGGGATATTTATTTGTATGAATAAATATTAAAGTGTGTTTTTTAGACAAGAGGTACATTTTCATGGCCATGTAATTTCTAAAAGAGGTGTTTTTGTGGATCAAGAAATTTTTGAGGTTATTATATCTTGGAAACCACTAAAGAAAATCTTTGAGATATGCAGTTTTCACGGAAAGGATTGTTATTGTTGATTCTTTGTGCATGATTTTTCATTACTATCCTCACTTATGAATGATTTGACATAGAATAAGTTTCCATTTTAATTGTTGGAAAAAAGTCAAAAAAAATTGATAGCTAAAAAATTTCCTTACATCATCACCAATCTTGATTTATTTAGAATCAAGACAAGGGTACGTGGTGTATAGTGATGCTTCAAGGATAGGTTTAGGGTGTATTCTCAAGAAAGGTGATCATTTTACTTGATATGGATCATGGAAATTATGAGTGAATGGGAAGAAATACCCAACACACAATTTAGAGTTAGCTTCTGTAGTCCATGCTTTGAAAACATGGCATCACTGTCTCTTTGATGAAAAATTTACTATGTTCATGGATCATAAGAACTTGAACATTAATTTACCACAACAATATTTGAATATGAGACAAAAAATATGGATGGATTATCTTTAATGTTTTGACTTTGTCTTTATTCCGACACTAGGTGAGGGTAATTAGGTGGCAGTTTCATGGAGTAGAAAGTGTTATGTTTAGTTGAAAAAAGAAGATTTAGATTAGTGGTTATTGATATTAGTGTTAGCAGCCATGATCATGGAATATTAAGACCCAAGTGACATTGTGATTTTCAGTCTACTTTCTTTGGTTCCATATTTAGTAAATATGGTTAAAGAGGCACAATCACTCAATGAAGAATGTGTGGTGATTAGGTCAAAACACAATGTAGGGGAGAAAATTTAGGGTTTGATGTTGGATGAGGGTTTAGTTTTGTGGTTCAAAAATCAGATATTCATACCTATGGATTATTAAGAACAACTTTTTTATTCTTACCACCATTCAATATGGGTTTTTCATCTAGGAATACAAAAGATGTATAAGGTATTGAAAGAACTGTTTTGGTAGGTTATTATGGAAAGAATGGTGGCTAAGTTCATTTTGAGATTATTAACTTTCCAGTCGGTTATTACTGATAATCAGTGTCAAGAAGGTATGTTGTAGTCTTTACATAGTCTAGTGTGGAAATGGGAGTAGATGGCTATGAATTTTGTAATAGGAATCCCAAAAATGGTTCAAAAACAAGATTCCATATGGGTTATAGTGGATCGACTCACAAATTCTACTCATTTCATCACTATTATTGAAACTCAACGGGTGGAGGAATTAAAAATATCTATATCTTATAAGAGGTAAATAGGCATGGGATACCAGTTTCAATACTTTTAGAAAAAGTTATCAGTTTCATTTCTTGTTTCTATAAATCTATATAGAAATCCCTTGGGACTTAGTTGATTCTGAGTATGGAATATCTTCCTTATACAAAAGGCTAATCTAAAATGATGATAAAAACATCGTAAGAAATATTATGGTTTTGTGTATTATATTCCGGTGGCTTGTTGGAAGATAATGTACCATTAGTGGAGTTCTCGTACAATAAAATCTACTTGGCCTCAATAGAAATTGATCCTTTTGAGGAAATGTATAGGGGTCATATTCGTTCTCCACTTTTCTGGATGGAAACAATTTCAACTTTACTGGTTGTGCTGAGCCTTGTCCAAGAAACAACATAAAAGATTTAGTTGACATGGAAATGGATGGAGGTAGTTTAGAGTTTTCAGAAATCATATGTGGATCATCATTGACAGTCGTTGTCTTTCGTGGTGTGTGATCGTGTGTTCTTAAGTATCTCTCCAAGGTTTGGAAATCATCATTTTGAGATGTCGAACATGTTATCTCTTAGATATACATGCCCTTTTGAGATATTAGAATAGGTTGGTGATGTGGAATATCAGTTGGCATTAAAACCACAGTTTAGTTCGGTGAAAAATGTATTCCACATATCTCTATTTAAAAAGTATAACCTTGATACAAACTGGGTGATTTGATGGGATCATGTTGAACCAGATCCAGTTGCTTTTTTTTGTACATATACCAGTGAAGATTGTGGATAGTAAAGATAATGTATAGTGTAAAAAATATAGTAGACTAGTATGTGTTTTTTTTGAAACATAGTCAGATTTAAGAAGAGACTTGTGAATGGGAGAAGGAAATGAAATTCCATTGGACAAAACACTTTCAACTTGATGTTGGTTTTCTACTTTACAGGGAATCAAAGGCCAATGTTGAAGAGAATTTAGCACCCCCAGTTTCTAGAAAGTAACCCTTTCCTTGATATTTTGAATTATGTAATGTACACGGGTAATGTTGGGAGTGGTTGAAGAACTGGAGGAACATGTTTAGGGATTTTCTATAGGTTCACAATTTGTTCATGGATTTGGAAAATCATGAAACATTGACAACAAACTATACATAATGAATTAGAATATAAAAGAAAGGTGCATGGGTGGCACAGAGGATTCCCAAACAGTATGAAAGACTAGAGGAAATAGTTCTTTGTTGGATAGTGGGCATTGGTACGATTGGAACACGGTTTAAAAAACATGTGATCAAACCACATGAGGTTCATCCTTGAGGTAGTGTCTGATGCATGATTTGCGCATGAATTTCATAATTACATGACAAAACTATGTGGAGTTAAAAAACTGGATCCAAAAAAGTGGATCTAGGTCAGATTTGTGTTTTAATGTCAGTTTTCCACCTCAAAATGATTCTAACTCGGTATTTCCCCTCTCACTGGTTGGAGAAACTATCCCCATAACTTTGGATGAAATCAAGTGACTTCTATTGATGTTTTAAAGACGTATTCTCATGGAAAGTGATCTATGATGGTCATTTGTGGTGATTTATTAGATATAACTCTCTATCTCACGCTGTTTCTTATATATAAACCCCCTATGGATAGATATATGGTAGTTAAGTCCAAATATGTTTAGATTTATCTTGGTTTATGATAGTGGAAGATATCAATGGGGGGTTTTTGGATATTCAACCCTATTTCATTGGTGTTTGTGTCCCATTATTTGTTTTTTCATCATAAAACTCACAGTACATAGATTCACACTCGACTCCTCTATTTAGATCTAGAATATATAGTTTGAAATTGATTAAATTGATTGAAATTGATTGTGAAAGTGGTATGAAAAGTATGGTATAAACCTTATTTAGTGATAGTTTTTAGATTTGATTGAAATTGTGAATTATTGTAAAATATTCTTTTTTAAATGGTTTTAAAATTTTGATTTTAAAATTGGGTTTGTTGGTTTTTATTGTTGAGAAAGGGTTTCCGAAAAAAAATTAGTTGTATTGAAACAGTTTTTTTTGAAATTTTTCCAAAAAAAATTTGTTTTAATGAAATGGGTTTGGAATTATAATGTTTTTGGAATTAAAGTGGTTTTGAAAATGAAATGGTTTCTTATAAAACCTGATGGTTTTTGTTCATATTAAATTATGAGGCCTAGTTTAAATATGACCTTATGGTTGATACCAATGGTGTACTGGAACATGGGGTTTAATTTCTATGTGATGAACTGGTAGATCTAGGATAACCCACTGATGAGTATGAAACTTTCATAACTATGCATGCATGTGTAGATTTGTGTATATGTGTATACGTAGATTAGAATGGGGTATGAAAAAGTTTGAATGAATGAAATGGTTTTGGAAATTTGTTTGGTTGTTTTCATTTAAACTTGTTATTATATTGAAAAAATTGTGTTACTATGTAACCTATTTGTATTTATTTATAAAATGATTTTAAAATTGGTTTTATATATAATATTTTATGTAAATGTGCTAACATATTCTATCATAGTGGAGTGAGTAATGAATTCATTTAGTGAAAAGATAGTGACTTTTATTACTTACTCTTTCTTTAGAAATTTGGTGCTTTGGTAGATGTTGTTTATCATGACATGGGAAAAGGTAAAGTATCGCACATATTTAGCAGTACTTTGTAATACATGGTATGCTTGTTGTATTTGAGCATGAAGCCTACTGGTGCTTTGGAGTTGAATATTTCTATGAGAATTGTTAGATTTATAGTATTCCTCTGTGTACTTGATATTGTAGTCTTAATTTGTGGTACTTGGTTTCAGTTTTATTTTCATAAATTAAATATTGAGTTGTCTTTAATTATTATCATGCATTATATACAGATTATTTTGTTATGAAATATTTTGTTTGTTTTTTATTCTTAATGAAAAAATATTCCCCCACAGCTATTGAAGCCCTTTATCTATTATTTACATCCTTTAGCATCTTGGGTATGTTGCTTAAGGCCATCTAATATCCTCCTGCCATCTCAAGAAAATTAGTATGGGTGGGATGTTACACAACTACTAGGATAAATACAAGAAATTTTCTATATTGGTGAGAGATCTATGGGTGGTAGTAGATAAATTACTTGGTCAACACCTACATGATAGCTCTCTCATTCCATTACAAGATTGGATAGGGTTTTTTATAGGTTAATGGTCTAACATTGAATGAAATCCCTAACATGACTCATCCAACTCAATAGTCGTGATGCATCTCATGTTTGTATTGTGCTACCCTTGATGTGTGTCAATTCAGCATGTGGGGTTATAAAATCTATAAAAACATATCACCTTTATTTAGGCCATCTAGATTCATTTCCATGTTCATGAAGAGATTCATTTTCCCATTCCTTATTTCCTATACTGGTGTCTGAATGTGTACCCTCATGATAGATGTCACATTGGCTGAGGGACAACCAATTGACTTGGATGTTCGCACCCTCGCTCAAATTTATAAACTAATGGATCAAATATAAAGGGAAGATCCCCAAATTGCCTCAATGGTCCATTACAATTCTTGTTTGGATGGATGTTGAAGCATTATCACTGCAATGAGTATTGGAATACAACAAAAATTACTTGTTTTGAATTCGGTCCTCCCCTTATCAACATTTCCTCTATTCACTTAGGATCTTTGGGTATCAATGGTAAGGTGGAGTGGTTGAGTGATTTTTCTTAAAAGGATTTTTCACCCTACCTAGCACCCCATGAAGAAGTGGTGGATAATATAAGGGGTTCTTTAGAAGAATGTTCCTACATTATTATTCGATGAGGGAGAGTTTGAAATGCTCTGGTAGACAGGGTAACCATTTCCAAAACTGACACTCCCTATAGGTTTGAGAGGTAATTTGGATGCCTCTAGTAAGTTTTATTTTTACCCCTTACCCAGATGAAGAAGGAATATCACCTATAAGTTCTTCACTAATTATTATTGATGATAATTCCTGAGGATTCCCAAATGATAATCATTTTCCCTACCATAAGTGATTAAAATAATATATCATGGGTGTATTCTCAAAAGTGGCCAGATTTCTACCCAAAAAAAGTAACAGTGAGGTTAGTCTGATGAGTTCATAGACCATTCAATGCTCCCAGTTTTTTTACCTATTGTGCCATATTGTACCACTCCTTTTTTGAAGAAGGAATTCTTTTCATCGTTATTAAAATTTATAGGGAGATTCATCTTCAAGTCCGATTTTTGTGGGGAGTGACTCATAACCTATACTTTTGACTGATGATGTTTATAATCCTACTTAGACAGAACCAAGATGATCAATATAGGGTATTCTTGAAATTTAAGTCAACTCTATATGTTTATCCTCTGAGATCGAACCCCAAATAGGGTTAGAGGATTTTC
The DNA here is from genome assembly GCA_963277665.1 of Viscum album. NCBI lineage: Eukaryota > Viridiplantae > Streptophyta > Magnoliopsida > Santalales > Viscaceae > Viscum > Viscum album. Next base: position 1,921,296,705 of record OY728128.1, on the reverse strand, counting down.
CCTCTTGGGTGTCACAATTTTGGGTGAGCCTTTTTTTTCATAACTGCAATCATAGATTGTAAACCCATGGAAATGAAGGAATTACACTGAGGTTATGATGCTTCTGGTGAACATTAGGGTTTGTGGAGACATTGACTATCGGATCCTACACACCATTATCCACTATATTTTCACTCCTTGAGAATAACTAGATCTTCAAGAAGGTGTCCTTAATTTTTTAACACATCCATTCATAAATTTGAAGCTTTATAGGACATTACCATTGTGTTACACCAATTAGTCACTAGAGAAGAAAGATCATATGACTTAATGGGTTTATATACTGAAGATATACAGGAATGTGAGGCTCATGTATCCAGGATAAAAGAACAATTGTCATCACTGATTGAAAATTTTGAATCCATCAGGTAGAATGTCCAAGAGCTTAGGTCTATCATTAGATAAATGATTCCAACAACTGAAGATGAAGTTGATAAAAGGACCTCTTTGGATCAGACCCTTAATGGCTACGTCATTTAGTTGATTATTTTCTGATGAGATCAATCTGAGTTTCATAGTAACCATTTAGGTTGTTCCAAAATCATACCTTTTTAATAGAATCTGGGAGAAAATCCAAGTTGTGGATGTTCCATATCTCCCACTAAATTAAATCAATGATAACTCATTTAAATTTTAACACATAGTCTATATTTTCCTAGAAATCGATCAATCAAAATTTACAATGTGTTTTGAAAGGTTGATCCTTTGATGAATTAAATTATTTCATCAATGGATGTCACATTTATCCTCTATATAGGATGACCAAATTTTCATGATCATGTAATGATCTAATTTTTTCCTTAGTCTAGTGACATAGTGAGTGTTGTTTTGACTATTTATAAGGTTACATTCGAAAACATATGACCTTAGTTTATTTTATACTATAACTCTTTTTTTTCCTAATTGTATTATGGTGATGGATTAGTAAGAATAACATATATTTTTTTAGTCCACCCTTTTTAGGTTTTCAAACTACTAGGATTTTTCACCTTCCTTTTGATTGCTCGATTTTTTCGTAAACCAAGAAAATCATTAGTTTGGTGTGACAGTACTCAAATTTTACCCATGTTTCCCTTTACTTTTTTCCAACCTTGTGAGTTTTGTGTATCTCTTCATTGGTATCTTTGATTCATTCAAACTATTCTAATTTCATTGATGTTTTATTTCAAACATCTTTGATCATGAATTATTTGGAATGGACCCCGATAGGGCTTATTGACCATGAATTTCCCCATATTTTTTAGAAATGAGTGAGGGATTCTTCTTGGCCTGGATTTTATGATTGAAAAATTTGTACCATGATATGGGGAATGTATTTTAGGAGTAACCATAAGATTTATTTTCAATATTATGTTTGTAGGGAAAATGGGGGTAGAAAAATCCCCTCCTGAGGATGAATTTTCTTTTGCCTGATATGACCTCTATTTTTATGTGTAAGACTTATGCAGATCCAACTGGGGAATATAATGTGTAGTCAAACAATGGTATTCCCATGAAATATAACGTCCATTTCTATTGGCTATCTAGGTTTATGAGGATTTAGATTTTTCAAGGCCACAAAGGGTGGATTGTCAAGGGACTGATGTCTGTAACGATAGGGGAAATTGTATCATATTTTTCCATGAATGAGATACCACTCCTACATGTATTTGGATTAAGTGAAGTATAGATGAAACACAATTCAATTTAATTTCTTAATTAATAGACATAGATCAGTAGTTTCACAACTTACCACCATGATGTTCTAGGATTTAGACTTAAGGTTACATTCATTTGACCAAGGGATAAATGATTCACCTTTTTCTTGGTAATCTAACTAGGAATGTTCTATAATATTCTAGAATGGAGGGGGAAGGATGTATAATGTAATTTTTGTGTATTTTTTAATCCAAGGAGTGATGTGGAATATGAATTCCATTTGGGGTGTGCAGAGGTAGGAAAAGAATCAACTTGGGAGGAATTTTCTTTGGGTTGACATGCTTTGTTTTGAAATATTTTGGTTAGACAATTGGGGAATATTGTTCATATTATAATTAATGTGTTCCTAGGACACTGGACCACCATTTCCAATGTCTGGTGAGGTTTATGGGGATTGATACCTTTTTAGACACAAAGTATTATTTGTGAATGGAGAATTTCAAAACATAAAAGAGACATACCAAGTATTAATTTCAGGGGAATAATTAGAAAGATTCTACTTAAAATGGTCTAACCCAAAAATATGAAATATTTGTTTTTTTGTATTCATTGGGCTAGGTCCAAGTCAAGAGGTCTAACCATCAGTACAGATCTCATCAAAATAAGAATCAAGCCATATGTAGTTATTCAATGGTTCCCAGTGAAGGCCCAACCAGTGAACATGATTGGGTATATTTTTTATATATGGTTGAACCCATGATATGTGTATCGAATGTCACTACATATATTTGAAAACTCGAATAGATCTATAAATAGTTCTTTGAATCTTCTACATGTGGGTATGACCCATGCACTAGGATGGGGAATTTATAATTTTTGTTGTAGATGGACCCAAGATTTAAAATTCCAGTGTCACTAAATATCCAGTGATAATTGAAATATGATATGCCCAAGTTTCGTTTGGTTTTATTTTTTTAAATTGATAAATATGTTGAATATGTTGAAGAAAGATATTATGTTGTGAAAGGTAATGGAATTACCGATTGAATAATGTTTTTTTGTGAAGCTATCAATCATATCTGGACTATCGACATGATAATCAGATCAAGAACCATCAAAATATATATTAGACTCACCATCATAATTAGGATGAGTTTTTTTTGTAGGTGTAGTCTTATATTGTTAGAAGAAAGAATTAAATTCACTTTGTAATGGTTGTCTATTGGATGGATCATCATATTCTGAAAATAATACCCACATTACTTAAAATAGTTCATCATATTGAGAATATTTTTTATAGAAGAAAAGGATCACTGGACTCACCTTGGGTATATAATGAGGTTTTTATTATAATGTAGAATAAAAAAAAATTCAAATTGGATCTGATGAAAATTTTAGGATGCTTTTCTATTTTGTAATTCAGAAAAGACATAGGTTTTCTAAAAAAATTGTTATGCAAGACTTATAAAAAAAGGGGGAGTGCATCTAATCATATTGAGGTCTAGTTGGAAAGAAATATGTTTTATATAAAGGATGGGAATTCAAAAATACTTATCAATATAACTCATATGTTGTTAATTATGATCTTCAATGTATTCAAAGTCATGAGGAAGTCATGATACAAGCTGGAGTTTGATTAATAATAATGTTTATAAATCCAAATATTTCTGGTCTCAGTTCACTAGTTTGAGAACACCAGATAGAGATTTTATTGTTTACTAGAAAGTTTTATTAGAACATGAACCTATGAATATGCTGGCTTATATCCCTACAAAAAACATCATACGATACCGATCATCAGAGTAAGAAGCTATGTTTTGAAATGTTTATTAGTGTCCTATATAGAGAAGGATAAGTGTTTCTAAATTCGAAGATGTTGAAAACGGTCCATCGGATGCGGTGCTACACCGATCCATCATAATGTATTTCTAAATAAATTTTTATTATTAGGATCTTTTGAATATTAGATGCATAGTTTTATCAGAGGAAGAATTATTTTGTGAATTTGTTTGGGAAAAAAATGGAGTTGGAGGTAACTAATACATAGATGAAAATCAAATATCAATCAATAATGTAGTCAAAAATTTCTTATCAAGATGAGTTCTTTATTGTTTTAAATATAGGAAATTTTTCCCTTATCTAGTGGTCCAAGAGAAAAAATAATTATTATTTATTTTTAAGAGTTATTTTTATGAAGTATGTCCAGTTTATCATACTGTAATTGATGCTGATGACTTCATCAAACACAAGTTTATCAGTCTAGGGAAATAAAGAAAATGAGTTTTGATTTATGTTTGAAAAAGTGATATCAAGGGGATTTTAGAAGTTGTTGAATAAATTTTAAGAATGGTTTTTATATGCTTCTTATGGTGTAGAGTAATGTAGTGAGGATTCTCCTATCTCCACCATAATTAAGAAATCAAAATGTGTAGTTGGATTTGAGAATCCTAATAATAAAACATATGTTTTATTTCATTTGTTAAGGAGAGACATAATGATATTTCCTCAATTATTTTTTATTTTCAATTTCGTCATGAAAATTAGAGCGACCTTGTGTATCTATCATACATGATAAATCAGAATGAAAAATCAGATTAAAACTGAAATTTATGAATAAATCATGAAGTAATTTGAAGTCCAAAATATTCTAGAAGATTTGATAAGTGTAAAGGAGCGTTGAAGATTTCAATTATTAGGTTGATATTTGAGGGAAGTTTAATGATTTAGAAAATTTGGATGAGTGGGAAAAATTTTATGAATCGTACAAAAACCTTATTTGAATCACCAATAAAAGGAGGAAGTAATTTTTACATTATTTACACAAGTAGTGTGTGTGGAAAAGGAGAGAGAATATCCAATATTCTTGTGAGAAGTATTTTATAGATTAAGCATACCAATGGAAGTTTTCTACACAACAGAAGAATGTTGGAGAGACAAGATGATAATTATTGTTTCTATATTTGGACCGAGTAATCATACTGACATTTCTAGACTAAAGAGGCTGCAAATTAAAATGGTTTTTAAGGTATTATTTCAAACATATATTTCTATATTGAGAAATTAGAACTAGGAATATGACTGAGAAATTAGATTGGTTATCATTATGAAGTATATGATGTTCTTAGCTACTCTTGGGTAAGAATGTCAAGATTTTTATTAATTTTTTTATTTCTAAAAGTTGATCCGGAAGCACCATAACATTTTTGTTACACAAATTCTATTACATCATTTCATGATACTTGAAGCACCTGCACTATTTTTCTAAAAATATTGCAACACACGTGTAAGGTAATATCCTACACATTGTATTGCACATAAAATGATTGTTTTCTAGAGGATTTTATAGTATTATATTGTTTCCAAACCCTACCAAGTACTTACCTAATCATGATGAGTCATGAACCATTTCAATTCTTGTGTTACTGTGGAGGTGGTTTTGATTATTTTTTGTATGTTTGAAAAATGTTTAACATGACGAAAATGTTGTTTCATAATTAAGCAATCTTAAAAAAATGTTATTATTAATTCTTCCCTCCCCCTCTCAGTGATACTTAGATCCTGGATGGACACTAAAAAGTGGTATCATAGTAATGGTTCTATTCATTTACACTTTTCTAATGTTTTTAAGAAGAATCTATTATAGATAATTGGAGTTCTGTGAATATTAAAGGTGTTTCCAATCATAAATGATAGGAATTATCATATATAAAATGATAATTTTTTTCTATATATTATGTTTCTTGTTTGTGATGCTTCAAAAGTTTCTACAGATGTTTTACCCCATCATGTTCAAAATTATCTTATGAAAAATGCTGAGAAGGAAAACACTGAGAATAATGGAAGAGATAAGAATGATTTACTCTCATAACATTATGAAAGTGGGTTTCTAAGACTAAAATATGTTTCCATTAGCAAAGGTATCTATGATAAGATTAATAAAATTTATGAATTAAATACCAAAGTAAGAAGGAAAAGTTAAAATTTTGGATATTGAAGCATAATTATCTCAATATAGGTAAGCATGAATCTTTTGGTGAATTCATTAATTTATGAGAATGAATTTTTTAGTGCTATCACATGCATTGGTGAAAAGTTCAAAGATTATACTTTTGTTAAAAAGATGTTGATAATCCTTCATGACAAGTTTGATGCCAAAGTTTCCTTGTGGGAACATAGAGATCAATAAACTTTATCCTTATATTATTTTCATAGTAATCTCAATATGTATGAAATGAGAAGGCATAATTTTTTGAAGGTAAAAAGAAATGTTAGTAATGAAATCTCATTAAAGGCTCCCATGAAATAACTTCCCAAGATGAATCATTAGAATGAATCTAGAGATTATAACTCTAAAAAAGAGGTGTGTAAAAATATTGATGAAAATGGTTTTGGATTCATAGACATTGGACACTTTGTTTCCAATTGTATGCAAATAGGTGATACAGAATAATGTGATGAAAATGAATGTGATGAAAAATAAAGAAGGACAAGAAGATCTAGGTCGAAATATGATGAAAAAGAAAAATTATATTCAAATAAAATGATTAGATATTCTCTAAATACAAACTAAGAAGATTTATTGTCTAAGGATAATGATAGTAAAGTGTCAAAAAAAAGTTTGAAGAAAAAACATTTATCACAATAGTCCATAAATAATGTTATGAATGATTGTTTTTTAAAATGAAAGACAATGAAGATAAATCTGAAAAATCTACATAGAATTTTGGTGAAAATGATTTGTTTCCATAGTTAACAATAAAGAATTCAAAAGAAGAAAATCTAAAAAAGAAGAAGAAATTCCATTATAATTTCATTTGTAATAATAATTGATAGTCTGTATTAGGAATATTGGGAGGCTTTAAAAATAAATCATAAAATTAATAAACAAAAATTAGTCAATAAGCAATAAAAAATGTTTTCCTGATGAGAATTTCAAGCTACTAGAAGAGATTGCTTATTTAAATAAATATATAGAGATAGAAATTAATCTCAATGAACTTATTGAAATAAAGTTGAATGAAAAATAAGAATATTTGTAACTCGTCTAATAAATACTTTTTAAAGCTAAATAGGGGGTACAAGTTTCAATTAATCTACCTCTAATGTTAATGAGATCTCTAGAAAGGGTAAAACTATAAAGGATAAAAGGTTACCTTCAAAGGGTGAGAAGAAAATTTATATTTTCTATACGAAGAAGAAATCTTAGAAAGTTATTTATGTTGAAAAGAAATACAAATTTAAAAATTTGGAAGTTTCTAAAAATACAGAATCTGGAAAACATTCATTTACTTATGATAAATTTTTTAAATAAAACAAAGATGAAATAGAATATTCAAGTTGATAACTAGTTTATTGGTGGTCAACAATGACCTAATATGAATTATAGGAATTTTTTGGAGAAATGTTTCAACATTTATGGATATTATAGAAGTTATTGAGGAAGGTATTCCTTTTATGGGTACTGTTGGTATAGTGGTGGATTCAGACTCATGAATAATATGTATTGGTCGAACCATCAAAATTACAACTATTCCATGATTTAAAGAAGGAAATTTTTAGGGTCCTCCAATCCTCTCTAAAGAGGAAATTTGAGAGAAAGGTATTTTGAAACATGATAAAATAAACATACTGAGTTAAAAAAATAGAGTATTTATTTATTGGCTTGAATCATTAATAATGGCTAGAAAGTTGGAAGAAGTATAAAAATATGTAGAATCAAAGGGAATGAAAAATTTTCCCTAAAATGAGAACAAATTTTATAAAAAGATATCAACAAATTATGAATTAAAAAACTAGAAAATCTGTATTATATTTAAGGTAGATGGGAATGTTACTAAAAGATGGTTGGATATCTTGTCATCCTAAGAAGAAGACATGAATAACATGATAAAAATTAATTGTAACTATGATGTTACTAATTTTGAGGAAAGTTCAACCACCTTATTTGATGATTCGACATATGATAATAAAATTGTTACAAAATATAATAAGGATGAATTGAATATAGAAAAAAAATCCAATGAAAAATCCATGAAAAATAAGAAAAATTCAAAACTATTATAGGGCTCTAATTATAATTGTTTCTTCTAACAAACAACTAAGGTTACTCTTTATTCCAAAAAAATTTCTATACCTGTAATAACATGCAGGTAACTAAAGGATCCAAAATTAGGAATTTTGTGTTGAGGATTCTCTTACCATTATTGCAAAAGAACGTAATAAGGTTACAAAATTTGAGTTTTTGAAAGTTGTGTTTATATACTTGAACTTTTTTATATGTTTATTGATATAGGTGAAGGTTATTTTGAACTTTAACATATCCTTTCAACATTACCCTATAAATGAAAATGTTTAAAGTCACTTGAAAATGTATCACATGAATGTTCTATTATAAAAAATTATAATACTGATTATAAACTCTTTTTTTCTACATTGGGTTCACCCACAAAGACATAGAGTTGTTTAGTTAAAGGATCTTTATTAAGAAATTGGTATGATACTTTTTTTTTCCTAAAACAAATTTATGATTTTGAGATATAAATTTTCACCACCTAGAAATGAGATCCTTTTTTAATCTGAGGGAAACATTTAATGATGGACCCATTGGATTTTATTGTTAATAAGGTGGAGGGAGAAATAATTAGGTAGGGTTAAGTAATAGGGGGACAAGAAAGGGATGGGAAAAATAAAAAAATTTGTATTGTTTGAAGTAGTTGATGGGGGTATTGAAAACAAACACAAATGGGAGATTTTTAGAAACAAATTGTGTTTTGGTTTTATTGTTTTTTAATATATCAATGTGTTGATTATATTTAAGAAATAGAGTATGTAAAGAAATGTTATAGAAAACCAGATTGAAGAAATTTAAGTGTGAAGATGGCTAGTAGATCCAAACCATTGGCATGATAATCAGATCTAGAACCCTCAACATGAAGATTTGAATCATCCCCAAAATCAATGAGTTGTTTTTTTCTCATGTTGTCTTATATTTTCAAAATAAATAAATCTATTTACTTTGAAAAAGATATAAATATGGCTGGAAATAATATTTAGAAAATATTAGACACAATTATTATGAAATTCAACCATATTGAGAAGATGTTTTCTATAGAAAAATGATCATCATACTCACCTTGGGTATGGAGTGATGTTTTGATTGTAATGAGGACAATAATCAGATTCATATTGAATTTGATGAAAATCTAATGATGCATTTCTATTTATTAATTCTCAAAGGTCATAAGTTTTCTAAGAAACATGTGATTAAAGACTTATTAATAAAACAAGAATACTTCCAATAATATTGATGTGAGGTTAGAAAGAATGTTGTTTCCTGAAAAGTATGGGAAGTTACAAATACATCAGAAAATACATCTAATGATGATAAATCGAATAATAAATGTATTCAATGTCCTAAGGGATTTCTGATACCATATAAAGTTTGGAGGAGAAGTATGTTTTTTATGGTGAAGATTTCCTGTCTCAGTTTATTGTTATAAGAACAACAGATGCAGATTTGTTTGTTAGATGTGAAGGTGGATCGAAATAAGAATATTTATAGAGGCTTGTTTTTAGTCAGACCAAACATCCATGACGTATAAATCATCAGATTAAGTTTCTGATTTTTGAAATGGTCATTGATATCAGAATCTAAGAAGGAATGAATTTACTAAAGTCAAGGCTGTTGGAACCTATCCATCGGATGTGGTGTTCCACCAATCCAACATAATGAATTTTAACACCAATTCATATTATTAGTATCATTTCAATATTAAATGCAGAGATTTATTGGAGGTATAATTTTTTTGTGATATTTTCATGGAAAAATAAAGATTAAAGAAATTATGAGTTTTTGGTGAATAATAAAAATAAAAAAATCAAAGAACAATAAATAATGTATTCAACAATTTATTAGACACAATAGTTATTGAATTTTATTTATATTGGAACATTATTTTTCTATATGTATTGGGTCATGAGAAAATAATAACTCGGATATGTATTAAGAGTATTTCGTGTCAAGTAGGTTAATACTATAGGACCGGATATGAAAAAATTGATTTCATCAATTAATGATCATTGGTATGGGAAAAGAAGATAATGATTTTTTTATTGATGTTTTTCAAAGTTTTATCAAGGCGATAATAAAAGTAGTTAAAGAAGTTTTAAGAGTGGCATTTATATATTTATTTATGGTGAAGTTAAATGTAATGAAGTATCTACTATCTCCATAAAAATGAATAAATCAATAAGAGAATTTGGTTTTAAGAATCATAATGAGAAGACATATGTTTGTTTTAATTTGGTATGGAGAAACGTAAAGAGATTTACATAGTTTTGATTTATTTGAAAGTGGGTTAAGAAAATCAGAGTGACCATATGTCTCTATCATGACGAGAAAATCAGAATAGTAAATGAGAATCAGGATGCAGTTTTTGAACAATGTTTGAAGCAAGATAGATTCATAAAGATTAAAGAATATTCAAGAAGAGTTAAAGAGAGTTGAAGTAGGAAAATATTTAGCCAATATTTAAGGGAAATTTTATTATTTGTGAAATTTGGTTGAGCAGGAAAGATTTTATGAATCCCTTCCAAACCTTATTTATCTCAATATAAAAGGAGGATGTACAATTAACTTTCCTGACAAAAGTACTATGTACAGAAGAAGAGAGAGAATATCCAAAGTTCTAGAGAGAAGAAGTTTCTAGATTGAGCTTACCAGGGGAATTATCCTTTAATAAAGATGAAAGGAGAAGAGAAAATATTGTAATAATTGTTTTCAGATTCAGACCATGTAATTAGAATAAGATTTTCTGACTAAAGAAGAATCATTTAATAATTTTTTCAGTGGTATTATTTCAAAGTAATATTTCCGTATTGAGTAATCGTAAATGGAATTCAGAATGTGATATCAGGCTGAGTATGATTATGATGTCCCAAAAGTTCCTACCCATTCCTAGGTAAGAAGGTGAATAATTTTAAAGATTATTTTATTTTTAAATGTTGATCTGGAAGAATCGTAAAATATTTTTTTATAAAAATTGTATTACATAATTTCGTGCTACTTGAAGCACCTTAAATTTTGTATTGAATCTAGTGATACACGAGTATATAGGAATATCCTACTCATTGTATTCCTCAAAAAAGGATTTTTCTAGTGGATTATGTGATATTTGATTGTTTCCCAACCATACCAAAGATGTAGCTACTCATATTGGGCAATGATCCTTCTAAATTATTGTTTTCCTATGGAGGGGTGTTTGATTTATTTTCATCAGGGATGAGAAATCTTTAATAGGATACAAAGGTTATTTCATAATTTAGGAAACAAAAAAGAAATAGATATCACTGATTCACACTATCCCCCACATAGTGATACATAAATCATGGATGAACACTAATAGAATCAACCGATATGTAGTTCTCAATGTCATTAAGTTTAGTGTCAAGTGACTTGGACAATGGTCATGCAGTTTAACATCATGTGGTGAGTAAGTCCTGGAGTTTTGTAGTTTATGGTCAATCATATAGGAACAATTATCATAGAAACCATGAGTAACTGGAGGCTAATTGAGACATAGTGTCTTGACAAGCCCTAGATTTATGGTGGAGAAGGTGTAAACCAAGATCCCTAGGATTCTCAGATCAGGAGAAATTATACATTTCATAGAAGCCATTTTGTATTACAGAGATGGAAGAGGTCATTTATGAGGACTAATTAGCCTTTGGTTTACAATCCATTTCCTTTGGGTGACTTATGCAGAACCAAATAGGTTATATTACGAATAATCAAACAAAGGGTCCCTGAGACACTGACCCACCATTTCTGAAGGCCATTGAAAGATTGAGAATGCACAAAATTTCCCAGGGTAGAGAGTTTGATGAATTAAAGGGATGTATCTGGGCATTCAAGAAACAATCATACCATGATTTCCTATGAAGTGTGAAATTACTGGCATAGATATAACTCATATGAATGGGGGTCATTTTTGTTTCCTTGATACGTCATTGATGGAGGAACCCAAAATTGATATCTCCATCATTAATTTATGTTTGCATACAAGAGATGGGGTCATTTTTCTTTATCTTGGTTCCAGGTATGGGACTAGGTCATAAGGAATTGACATCATTACATATTTCATTGAAATGATAATCAATACATATGTAGTTTTTAAGGCACCATAAAGTTTAATGTCATATTTTAAATAATTAGATTCCCTATTGTGAAGAGGAAATATTGGAATTGGACCCAATATTAAAAGATATGGTGTCACAACGTATACTATGATAGCTATAATTAATACATATATAGTTCTTTAAAAGGGCTCCCTATGCAGATCAGGCTCAAACACAAGGAGAAGGGAATAATTTTTTAGTCTTTGGAGTAGAACTCAATCTTAGAGATTTTTGTGTAACTATGGATCCTACGTGAACAAGAATAAATCCACACATCGTTCTTGATGAAATATACTTTTTTAGGTATGATCAATATATTTGGAGGGGGAATTTTTTTTACTCTTTGAGCGACTAGACCAGGAAATAGAATCCATGTGTCACTATGTATTATGTGATAATATGAATCAAGATAGACATAATTCTTGAATACAAAATGGTTGTTGACCAATTTGTGGGGAAATGTCCTCTTTAGTGGGAACATTATGGTCCTATTTAGTTAAATATGATACAGTGAAGAAATTGGTGTCATGCAGTTCCGTTCCTTATAACATAGATGGTGGAACCTAATGTTTATCATCATGAGATCAATGAAATTGATTATTATTGTTAGGGAGATGATGATTTTTTGGACTAGTGGGAAAAAATACCAACATGAAGAGAGAACATGAGGCCAAATGATGGTAATAAAATAATCCAATAAATATAATGAAATTTTTGTCTGGTCCTAACACAAGAGGTTTAGACATCATTACGTATCATGTGATGATAGGAATAAAGAAACATGTAGTTCTATGTAGAAAGTATCCATGTAGGTATGACCTATGCACAAAGGGGGGCCTTTATTGCAGATTTCTTGGTAGATACCTGAAAATGAAGTATAGGGGTCACTACGTATCCCATGGAATGGGAATCAATCCACACATAGTTCAAAATTAATGCTTCCTATATAGGTCTAAACCATATTAGGGGAGTGGGGAAATTATTATTTGGGGTGATTGGACCATGATATAAAGTCCAATCTTTTATACATATCCTATGTAGATAGGAATCAAGCAATAATTAGTTTTTGAAAAAGGTATTCCCTATGCAGATATGATTCTCACACAATGATAGAATATTTTTATCTTTCTCCATCATAGTTTGGTGTGTGTGTGTGAAAAATCATAGATTGAAACAATGATTTACCATGTAGTTTAACTTGTTGTAACTAGGATGAACTCCATTATTTTATGGTCATAGATTTTGGAATAAAGGTGTAGGTCTTCCATAATGTATATGCATGATGTGTTGGAAAGGAAAAATCAACATGAACAAGGAATAATAAGGATCACATAAAACATATACATTACTGAGGATGAATACACATAATTTAAAGTCATTATAATTGGACTTGTTTATGTATTTTAACATAATATAGTGGGACAATTTTCCATTCAGATTATCATCGAGCGGTCAAGATGATAAAACCATGATATTTATTGTCTTGTGGTCAGGATGAATGGTTTTGTGAAATTTAACATCATACAGCGAGGAAAATGGTGTCATGCAGTTTATATTCTTATGACAAAGAAGGTGAACCCTATATTTTAAAATTATGTTGTTGGATTATGGTTCCATGTATTTTGTCATCATGATATTAGGATGATTAGATGTGTGATTAGTTGTAATATTTTTTTAGGAACAATGCATTAGTTTGAGTTATGGAGATCTTTCCATCCATTAAAATTAGGGAATAATATCCATTGGAGTAGAAATTATGTACGGAATAAGGTCCCTCCCATTTTAGTTATAACTAAGAGGGTTTACTTTATGGTATCATTGGAGTTTGGAGGACCAATTACATCTACCCTTTAAAGAAATATTAGAGGTGAACCATTTTTTAAAGACTCCCATGATTTGGTCTTTATGGAATTTCATATGATGCAAGGTATTCAATATTTTCTCATTCTTTCGCTCCAATTCATCCAGATATTTCTATGATTTCACATCACTAGAAAATTTGTTATAGAGGGACATTAAGAGCAGAGGAAATTGATCTTTGATGATAAATACTATCTCTATCCCATATACTAATGAGTATGGGGTTGTATATGTGGCTGTGTGGGTCATGGTCCATTAATTCTACAAGGCATGTAGGCTCTTTTCGTACCAATTTTTTATATTTATCTACCTTATTCTTGAGTATATTTTTTTGGATATTATCGAAGGAATATATCTATCTATTATCCATTGTATGTTAGCAGGACAAATGGTTGGACCAGATATCATATTCTTGATATAGAATCACCAATTCAGCAGAGTATAATTTGGGGTTATCATCCATCAATATCATATGAGGGAAACCAAATATTGAGATGATTTTGGATTTCATGAAGTTGAAAATATTCATTGATACTACTTGTTTTGAGGGACATAGATTTAGTATGATAGGAGAAGAAATCAATTATAGTAAGAATATAATGGAACTACATGGATATGGAGGGAGTATATGAGCCCTCAATGTCTATTTCCCCATTTGGAAAATGGCCAACAGTACCTAGATATGTTCGAAAACTCTAGGGATTAGTGAGTAAAATTTTAATGAACCTGAAAAAATGAAAAAATTTAGTTGAATTTAGTATAGTCTACATTAAGGTAGGCTAGTAGTATCTAAGCCTTCATATTTTTTTGGAATGTTTGGATCCTAATTGGTGGGAACTATAGGTTTTGACGTGTACTTCGTTCATGATAGTAGAAATTTCATCTTCAATTATGCACATGAGGAGGACCCCATTAAGGTTTCTCTTATGGAGTTCTTTTTTATGGTTCGAGATATCATAAAGAAAAATGTTAATTGCTAATATTTTTATTTTCATTCTCCAAGATCTATGTAGTGTGAGTTCTCCAATTTGATGGTTTTCTAAAATTGATATCATCGAGATTGTGGTGAATTTATTGATCATAGAGGGAAATAATCTCCTTGATATCTTCTACATAGGTATGAGTGAATGATAAGTCTATCAAATAGTGCGTAATGATGATGACTATTTCATCCTTCTCAGGATTGGATAGGGATGTGCCTACTTTCTCCAAGGTGTTGGGTTAGATATTTTGTGACATTGTTACATTGGTCCATGTCTTCTACAACGGTAACTCCACCATTTGTCCCTAGAAAATTCTTAACATGGGATTACCTCTTCATTTTTGATAGCATAATCCCCATTAACATGATTAATGACCAGTTAAAAATTAGTTTTTATTTTCAAGTGTTTGAATATTTCCTGATGTTCCAGATCTAGTACTTCAATGAGATCTTGATATTATGCTTCATTGTTCATGAAACCCTCTGATAACTAGAATAAGTAAGATAGTAATGCCTTTTCTGGAGATATGAGCATGAATCCCAATCCCACTTTCTTGAGTTTGGGTTATTCCATCCTTTTTCCTCTTGGTCTTCTAGATGCACCATAAAAACGAGTTTACTATATATGGGGGTCCTCTCATAAAATGAAAACCTCTTCATCATGTAGTTCGATATCTAATGAATTTATTTCTTCCAAGGGGTGTTATTTGAGGAATTTTTATAATGGCTTCCCTTTGATTATTTTTTGACCCACAAACATTATGTGAAACTACTGCTTATTGACCACCCAGCAAGATAGGGATCTGGTCAACATCAGGAGACTGAGGATGTATTTGAGTCGATTACTATGAGATACCAAATGGACTTTGTGGTGCTACAGATTGTAAATCAGTTTCTAGACTACAAATATCAATGCCATACTTCTCTTATTGATATTTTAATTATGAATCTCCACGTCGATCATGGTTTGAATAAGGAAATAAAGGCTATTTATGTTACCGGTTTAATTATTAAATATAAAGAAGGTATCCATTGGTCTCTCTAAGGCTAACATATACAACATAAGTGGAATTTCTTCAAGAGGTGGGATTAGCATTGGTGGGATAAAGAGTTATTTATTGAGATTGTTGAATGTGTCTTGAAAATCATCAGTCCACTAGTATGTAACCACCCTTTAATCAACCTTGTAATGGGAATTTTTTTTCTAGAAATGTTGTCTGTAAAGTTTCAGATGTAGGATAAGTGTCCTTGAAATCCTTTAAACACTATGTCGTTGTTAGGAGGTGACATACCATGTATATCCTTTTTCGTTTTAGGTTCTACTTTGATGCCATTATAGTGTACAATGAAATCGAGAAACTTCCTCAAGGTAACACTGAGAGAAAATTTCAAGGGGTACTTTTCTGGGTATATAGTCATAGTGTTCTTATCAAAGTATCAAAATCTAGTATGTAGTCTAAGTGTTGACATGATTTGACCACAAGGTCATAAACACATCATTTGATGAATTTTACCAGTAAGGGTTTTAAAATGCGATGCATGCTGTGTTTGTAAATAGCATCGACATTCTTGAAGCCAAATAGAATTACAATATAGAAAAATAATATTCAGGGGGTTTAGATGGTAGTTGATTCAACATGTACATGGGCCATTCAGATTTGATAATATCTTGAGTATCCATTACTGATTAAGAGAGACTGATATCTCATTGTTGGATTGATCAATAGTTCTAGGACTGGGATTTGGAAATCATCCTTTCTGAAGTGCCGATTGAAATCCATGAAATTGATGAAGAATATTATTTTCCATTATTATTTTTATGGGGACCATATTGGCTAGAAAATATGGATATAAGATGTCTCTAATGAATCTGTATTTGATGAGCTTTTCAAATTCAGCATTTATTTTGGAGGCATGTGTTGGTTGCATCCTTTAGGATGCTTATTTATAGCCTCAGTGGTCCCCTATCTAGACCACGTGGTGAGTGGAAGCCTCAGTATTAAGAGCCAAAAATTTTATGTAATTTCTATAAAATAAATCTTAGTTCCGGTGTATGGAGAAGTTGTATTCCTATTTTTATTTTGAATAAATTGAGGCACCAATCAATGAGGATCATGGGTCTTCTTTTGTTCCCATATTTTTTTCTACGATATTATCAATGGTAATATATACTAACTACTAGAATGTTAGAGGAAAATTTATAATGTATTATTTTTCTTAATAATATTCCTCCCATTAATCTTATTTTTCCTATTTCAATAAAGAAACACGTATTGGGATGAATTATCCAGAGTTAAGAGAGGATTTGATATCTTGGTATTCCGACGATGAAGCAACTTCCCCCAACCCAGCTGACAGTGGGGGATCCTTTTGGGACTCTGGAGAAGATGGTGTGAGATATGAAGTAGTTTCTTCATCCATTTTGAGTGATGATATTGACTCTTTTTACCATGTTAGGGAGAAATGGATTTCTTGGAGCTATGGGGATGGACAAAATGTACTTTCTTATGAGATCTCACCACTATTTTAGGAGTCCTCAATATTGTCAACATTTCTAGACTCAGTGGTCATGACAAAAATCATGTGGACTACTGAACGTGATTTTGAATTTTGACTGATGTGTTTATTTCGGTTGATAGGTAGAATTTACCCATCACTGTTCTATTTCAATGGGTCATTAATGATTATTTCTAGACCATTTGGGATAATGACCCATTCAACACCATGACATTGGGGTAGTTTTACATTCCTAGGATAGAACCCAGTATTTATATAATCTGACTCATAGGATTAAAAGAGGGCCTTATCAGTGTACAACATCCCAATTTATCCATTGATGCAATATTTTATTCATTAATGGTAAAAGGATGGGATTGTTGCGTGTTGGTGCAACTAAGGCCTTTATAAAAAGGCGTTGAAGGTTGTGTTGTGCAGAACCACCAGAAACTCTGAGTCCGCAATTTGGACCAATGGATTCTACTTGATTTTTTCATATTCTTTATATGGTATGAAGGAAGGTTCTCAGTTATTTTCATCACATCCCAATGAGTGAGGTGTTCATACTATAATGTGATTAACTCTAGAGCCCTTATCAATGAAAACTTTATAGACATCAACTCTATTTATCCTATTAGACATATACAAGGTTTTGATGTTCCTTTGAATAAAGACATATTCATCTTGATTTGTGAAGTAGATAACGGCATGTGATTCTATAAAATTTGTCTCTTCCCAGTAGACCTCTATAGTGCCCACTTTGTCTTCAAACTCCAAGGGGATTAGAACATATTTTATGAGTACTTCTCTAAAGTGTTTTGACAAATCCAGGGCATCCAGGATCGATAATTTGGTCGATACGAAGGATAATTGTTTTATAATTTCATACTTATGGTCTAAAGGCATGTTCTTCCTAGTGTGTGGATGATATTTCATAGTCTCATTAATACCTTTAGAATTTTATGATGATGGGTCAGCCCTTAGGATAGAACCTAGTGGTGCTCTCATCCTTGGTGGGTTGGGTCGGGTAGGTCTATATTCTCACCAAGGGAAATATTGTACCAATTATTCTCATGATTAATATTCTAAAGTGATCAGGTATGGGTGTATTTTGGATAATGTAGATAGATTTTCCTATTCTAGTTGGACTTGCTGAAGGGCACATCCACAATTTTCTACAACATTGATGGTTTCAGTGGGAGCGTAATTAGAGTTCTGTATCTTATAGAAAATACATATTCCTTGGAATCCTTAGCTCCTATGGACACTTCCACCAGTTATATAATTGAAATGTAGAATGTACGTTCATAACCATACCCATCATCAGATAAGGGATCCAATAAGTGAATGGTATTAATGGAACTAAAAGTCAACTCCTCATCGGATGATTCATATTATGTCTGACCTTTTTTGGTGGTTCTATTTGGATGGGTGGTGCTAGTTATTTCAGATCTGATGGATTAAAATATGATAGAGTAAAATTCAACTTTTTCTATAGTGTAAGTTCATCATTCTATGATTTTTATCTGTCTTTCAGTCCATGCTTCTTTTAGAAGGGATAGACTTGGAGGATTGTGGTTCTTATGGAATTAGTTGTGTTATAGTAGAAGTAGTAGGGGGAATAGTTGGTTGTTTCAACTATTCTTAGAGAATTCCATGAGCTTGATTTCTTATTTTATGAGTTTCCCAACTATCATACTTTTTTCCTTCCTACTAAAAACTTTTTTTCCACTCTTCAACTTAGTGGATGTAGGGGAAATATATGAAACTGGTACAATAATAGATTCCAATTTTACATTCCTGAAATCTACCATTTTCTATTAGTGGCCATTGAAGACAAAACATTCATGAATGGTTTTTCCCAATTTCTAGTTAAAGTGGAAATAATCAACTTGGTCTTCAAGACCCACATAGTGGACCCTTTTAGCTATAGAAGTTGGATTAAATCATTTTCTATAGAAGCTCTAAAATATCCAAGAATTTGATAATCTCATAACAGTAAATATTATTCATTCATTCCTCAAATTGATATCTTCTAGGTTCCCTATGCTCATATTGTCAATGAAGGGGTTTTTAGTGATGCTCGAGGGTGATGCATGATATAGTGTAGGATTAGGAGCTAGATCTGGAGCGAAGGTTAGAATAAGTGTGACCGATGACACCTAGATCTTTACCACTCTATTCCCCATGACTAGTGGGGTTATATGAGACTTGGTATTAATATTTTGTATAGTGTCCTCCATCCTTTGGGAAATGAAATATAAATTTGGAAACTCACTTGCATATTACACCAGTATGAGAAGAATTCATAGCTCATCATGAAGGTTATCAAAGAAAATATGGAGCATATCTTCATGGGGAGGCATTCGATTTGGGGATTAGGTCACCCCTTTCCATATGGTGATGAAATTAGAGACTCCTGTTCTCTCAATGTTCCCAGTTTGGGAGGTCACTGATTGTTATCTTTTATAGTGTTGAGATTAACTGGAAGAGGAACTACCGATAGAGGGATTCCAATACCATGATCATTCAAGATGGTGATATAGTGTACTATATTATGTCTATCCTTTATAGGGTTTAAACCAAGCCATTGAGTTTCAATTTTTCTTGTTGTTATGATATTCCCATAATAGGATCATAGCGGTATGGATAATGAATTATATGTTTTTCTAGGTCACCTTAAAGGTTGAACACTTGAATCATTGGACTCCATATATCTGGTGGTGGCGGAGTGTGTCTCACCCATTCGGGGTATGGTTAGCATTCTAGATACATTGGTGTACAATGTTCTTCTACAGCTTCCAATTGATCTTCCAATGCCCCAATAGTGTCAATAAGGCCTTGATGAGTGTTCTATTTGACATGATCCTAGATAGGTGAAGTGAGGGGTTGGATTTTATGTGATGGTTTTAGGATTTACATGAACTAATTATAGTTTTTTTCTTAATTTAGGGAGATCCTAATATCTGTCAATGATCAAGTTGGGGGGAACTGATGGTTCCAATGTTGAATTGGGTAGATATACTGACGTTGCTTCAATTTCAGTGATGACTCCATATGGCTAAGTAACACCTACTGGAATTGTATGTTGAACCTCTTCCAAATTATAATGTTTGATATGAATGCTACCTCAGAGTAACATCATGTTGATTTGAATCAATTCATTCATTTCCTCCTCCTATTGAGGAAATATTTTTTTGATTATAAGAAGTTCATTCTCATCTAGAGGATGATCTAGTTCATATACCACCTTGTTTTTATTGTTATCTATGGAAGAGGTTCACTAAGGAGGTATTGTAGGATTGATCAAGGGGACACACAGATTTAGGCTGATTCTCTGATTTCGGGTGAGCACACATACATTCATAGTGTGAATCAGATTTCAGATGGATCCATCCTCTTATTGTTCTTCTGTTTTTGGATCATATTTAGTGTCATATGTATTATTTATATCCATGATTTTCAATAATTCATAATCCATTGTAGGCACTGTACCAGCTACTAAAGGATATGAGTATTATTTTTCCCTTGGCTGGACCTCTCCCTTTCCCTTCAGGATCCTCTTCAGGCTTCTTGTCAAAGGGTGACTCAAGAGGGATCCTTATTTTGGGGAATATGATTCATGGGATGGGTTAAAATTGGATATTTCCTTAATTATCATCATCCCTAAATGGGAAAACACTGATTTCTATTGACGGGGTTATTGAGCTAAAAATTCTCCCATCCCTATATACTGGAGTAGATTCCATTCTCCAATTATTGTGACTCAGTCCAAGTTTGTTATAGTTATAGGGAATTTTGTGATAAATATTCCCTTAGTCCTCTAGGATGGGGATGATCTCATACTTTAGAAGTTGTTATTATTGTCCCCACTCTCTTCATCTTACACATTCTTGTTTTAGCATGACCCCGATATGATGTCAGAACAATACATGAAGTTTTTGTTTTAGTGGAAATTATAGTTTTGGATTATTTTATTCCCATAAGATGGAAGCCTAATAAATATTCTAGGTTCCCTGGGTCAAGAGTTTTTCTATTGCTCTCTCTTGTTGGGATTGATGTTATTGAGACTTATTCAAGGATGATTTTTATTGAGCATTCTCCATTTCCCAAATGAGGGATTTACTTGATGGATAGATGACGAGTGGGGTGAAAATTAAAGATCCATGCTTCCACCATCCCATAATATGAACACTAGGTGTGTAATAATCAATTTTATGACACAACATATTCAATATGTTAAGGTAGATAAGTTAGAGATATTTCCACCACCTCTCTAATTTAAGTCTCCAAGTAGATGGAAAAGATTCTAAGTCGATTTGAATATGAATATCCCCTAATATTTTGACATGGTCTACATACCCATCATAATGAAATATTTTTTATTATAGGTGGTGGAGTGTTGTACAGAGATTGGGGTAAATTTTGGGAATACATTCTTCTAACAACACCCTTGGTATGTCAAACAGGGAAGAGGTCGTGGGACAAAAAATAACAGGTATATCATCATGGAATAATTATGTTCTGACAAGAAACTTATTGTTTTATTTTTCCATGAGAGACTACTCTACCTAATCTTCCAATCAATGGATGCTTCCTGACTACCTCATCATAAGAAGTAGGGCTAATAGGGGTATCATTAATACATGAATTGTTTAGGGGTGACTCAAAGGATGAGAATTGTCCCAGTCTATATCCTAGTAGAGAAAGGAATCCTATTATCATTTATACTATATATATCATTTTTTATCCTACCCCTCCAATCACCTTAGAGTGTTATGGATTTCTCATATTTTAGCGAGGAAGGGTAGGACCTTCTTTCTGAAATGAGATGTCCCTATAGGGAGGACGTTCGTAGTGCCTACCACAATAATGAGGAATACCATCATAGCATGATTCCCAACTGTAGGGTGAATTTTATTAGTGTATATACCAAGGAGGACCTTCATGGATAAAGATACCAATGAGAGGACCTTCATCTTTTTTTATGTCAATATAGGGAGGACCATTACAATGAGCGATATCCGGGTGAGGAGAACCATCATAGCTTGATTGCATATTGTAGGGAGACTTTCTATAGCATATACCATGGGTAGGGTCCCCAGGGCAGATGATAAAATGGGGAGGACCTTTTTTATATTTGATTTTCTGGCTCTATGATCTAATACCGTGAGGCTTATCCAGATGTAATATCTCAAGATCAATCAGTTTATGTCCACAAAGAGAGATTTCTTGGATGATTATCTAGGGGGACCTACAATGTTTCTGGTAACAATGTTACAGGGAGGACCTTCACTTGTACTATTTTTAATTTTTATAATTTGGAAAAGGGTCAGTAGGATACTTATCCATCATTGGTAGATGTTTAATGGTTTAGAGAACTTGAGATTCTAGCATTAATTTTTAATATTCCATTAGTGTGAGTCATTTTTAGGAACTCTCTTATGGGTGTATGAGGCCAATTTATTTAGGTGTAAACCGTCATATATGGGTTCTTGTTCGAGTGGCTCCCTTGGAGTTATTAGTATACACAAAAAATATACCTAAGTTCTTGTTGAGAAATATGCCCACCCTAGAGCGACCACCAAAGTGGACTGGTGTCCCTCAGTTGGAATGTGTATTTGTGCCTGGTCCTATTGTCCATTTATCAAATAATATTTCCAACTTCCATCCTACATGGGATTAAGGATGAAATTATGTTCTTGAGTAACCACCTCATTATGTGGATGAGCCTCACCACATATGAAGTCATGGTTTTGGTCTAAACTCCTTGTTAATTTGTCGAACGTGATTACATATTGAAATGCTTGCATGATATGGTTAGGGATCGTTGTATTATCCTACATCATTGGGAATATGCGTTGAGAGACTTACATTGCTATAATGAAAATATGTATCCATTCTGATGTCGGTGCAGAAGTATGTTCCTCATCTGATCATCCATTTCCATTCACTAGTTACTGATAGTTCTTTTGTACGATGGATGAGATATGAGTCTTATACTGATTTTTAGTTGTGATATTCCAACTATTTTCTCTATCTTAATCCATATTTGACTTGTGAGATTCATACTTTCATGTAGGTATTTGTGTCTACTAATTTGTTTCCATCGTATTTGACTAATGGGATTGATTTGAGTCCACATGAATTTGTTCCTCCTTGTTTTTTGTTCCCATCATATTTTAATGATGATATTTTTAGTCATTGTAAGAGATATATATCTACTTATTATTTTCCTCCCAATTTAGCTGACAAATCATGGTGTGTATGATAAATAAATTTCATGTTCTCATAGCTAGTTGCCTCCCAATTTGGATGATGAGATTCGTGTACAATGATAGGTATATTTTTCTACCTATAGTTTTTCACACTATTTGGATGAGGGCATGGTGAGAAATAGAAAAAATTTATGCATGGTAATAATTTTAAATCATATTTTACTGATAAACATCATAAGAGGGAGCCTGAATTTATGTCTTCCTATAGTGTTTCAATGTATTTTCAGAATAAAATTTTTCCGTTGGAATGTGGGTGTTTGACTATTCATTGTCTTATGGTTGTCACCCTTTTTAAATTGTCCATTTGAACTAGTTTCATTTTTCATTAGTAGGGGACTGAATGGAATAATCCTCTTCATAGTGGGGATGTGGGGAAGCATGACATTGAAAAAAATAATTTATGATGAGGGTCCTTGGGTGCGACCCTTGTACTATAGGGATGAATTCATTAGTGAACACTTCCTCAGCCTCCCTAATGTAAGGTTGGAATTATTTTTCACGTTCTAGGGACATGCTCCTGAAATGGATGGAGTTAGATAGTGGGTTTGTATTATTGCAGACCACTGACTATCACTTAGTGGATGACTGGTGATGAATAATGGACTAGAGGGCCTGCATAGATACCTTGGGGGTGGGGAGAGTACCCCTCTGATGGTACACCATAACCAATACATTATAAATCCATCATTGAAGATGTAGGGTGGTCAATGGTGTACTATTCTTGATTGGGGAGCCGGCTGATGTGGTGGATGATGAGAGTGTTTATGATAGTAGGTGAGTAACCATTGGATTGTAGAGAGCACTGAACTGTTCCTACAATATATGAAATAGATATAAAAAACCCCAACAAAGTAGATGTTCATAACTATTTGCCTAATAGATTGTCTCCTTTGTTCCAGTTCCATTTTGTACGCATAAGGAGCATAATGTGGGGTAACACCAGCACCTTGGTTAGGGATTCACATTAGGTTCACCATTTTTTCCCTACGAAGATTTCTTTGGGATAGGAATGAAATATTTTGATGAGGACATGACAATATTCCCTTTTTATCTCGTAAAGCAGGTGTTGAAGTTAATTATTTCACTCAATATTCACTTGGTTTTCGTCAAAAATTTGTTTCACCTAAGTGGTTGATTGCAAAGGGTCGAATTTTTTTCAATAAAATCAGGTACAACATCATTGAACCGTCTCCAATGGTTTTTCTGGATCTAGAAACAACCAATGGCTCTCATACACTTGATTCATGGACCTCTTTCCTAAGGAAGACACTTTTTGTTTAACTTGTAAAACAATGCTATGTAACTCACATTGGTCGAGAGGATGAGAAGTCTAGCTCATCACACCCTTTTAGGGGAACTGTTTCCTATTACATGCCACTCTTATAGATTTTATATATGTTGTAAAATCCTGTTTTCATTCCCTAGTATGCATAAACTGATTAGACCAAGGTAATTATAAATCATAAATATGATGGCTTCCTAATAATTTTCATGTAGATAAGGTTATACATAAATTGGGTGACCTATATGTTTCTAATTTTATTCATCAAATGTTACCTTTTATGTACAGATCAAGGATTCTATCATCGTTTATTAGGACAAAATTGATTTAAAACCATATAGGATGATGATCAAGTTTTTATCGTCATCAAGGGGATGAGATCTATTTTGATGTCATGATGAATCCCAAAACATAGTATTCCTAAATATCCTCATGGTAGTAAAAGGAAAACACATAGTTTTGTTCCACTTAACGGGGAACATCACCTTTTATAGTCGTGTGAGGAGGACCCAACCATGCATTTTATCATCAGGCGAAAAGGATATCTAGGC
Organism: Viscum album; assembly: GCA_963277665.1. Taxonomy (NCBI): domain Eukaryota; kingdom Viridiplantae; phylum Streptophyta; class Magnoliopsida; order Santalales; family Viscaceae; genus Viscum; species Viscum album. The sequence goes on along the minus strand of OY728128.1, from coordinate 1,921,271,403 downwards.
AAACAATGGCTAGTAAAAGAAGAAGTGGGACTTATTTTGAGGAATACCAAGGGGTTAGAGAGAGTTATGGTTTCCTAGGATGATATGAAACTACCATGGTTGTGGCCTGGAGAATATTATGGTGGATTTTGGAGCAATGTTTGGACCTCATGGAGGCTTCCTACGTATCACAATTTGATGGGAACCAAAGCCCACATAGTTCGATTTATTTGGGATTACACATAGTTGATTCCCATTTGGATTAGGATCAGGTGGTTTCATGATGTCCACTCACCTATATTTCCACATGAGTCATGATTGGTGTGAGAAATAGGAGGAAGTAGTGGATTTGAAGTCCACCCGACCCACTCTATCCAATAATGGATGTTGCTGGAGCCAAAATGGAGAGGGAGAGGGTTTTGAGTGTGCCTCTACCCTCATATGTTTTCATATATAGGATTTTTGAATTTGGTGATCTATCTGGATATGTACTAGGTGAAATTGAAGAGAATAAAATTTTATGCCTCTGACAAGAAAGGCTTGGGGACTTACCTCGGGGGGGGGGGGGGGGGGTTCTTTAAATTGGTTTCAAGAAAGTGAAGAATGTTCAACAATATACCTCATCAAAGGGAAAGGACAATTGTTCCTATTAATCCCCAGAACAAGGAGGTTAATGCGGGAACCCTGATATTAGAACCCACATTTCTATAGTAATGGAAACCCGATGATATTCTGAGGGTCTTCCTTATTGTGGGAATTAACGACACGACTCTGTTTACCATGAGTTTGTTAACCTAAGGGAACACACTAACGTGTAAGATGATTTTATCATACATTTAAAATTTATTTTTAAGGGTTATTTTACTAATAGCATTAGACTGGCTCATGGGGGTGCTGACATAGGGACCAATAATACGATGGAAGAGAATGATGGGGGTGGAAACTGGTTAGTAGAACAACCTATGATTCCAAATTCCGTGTATCATGTTTTATGAGGGATGGAATTCCCTTTTCATTTTATGTTTATATATGGGTTATGGTAATGTCTATATATAACTGTACTACATATATATGGATTCGTCCTACATAGTGTATTGATTCTTCATGCTAGTTTCCACCCGCATAGTGTTCTTCTGATGGATCGAGTTAGCCCAATTTAGAGTTTTCCTACATGGGGCAAGGTTCTATCTGCATAACATTTTTCTATTTGTCATGTTTTTTAGTAAAGGGGAAATCCAATATTCCCCATTAGGGTTGGTCTAAAATGAGGTTTTTACTATGCGTTGGTTTTTTCCTACTGGTAATCGTCATAGGGGCTCCAATTATTTCAATTACATGATGCTCATCTGATTCCACTGTAATCAGTTGAAGATTTAAAGAATCCTCATTTTGGCCCCGTAGGGTCTATTTGTAGATGAATATAAGGACATGGTATTGGAATAACCAGTCATCTATGATGGGCCACAAGGTTTCTTTTGAAGGATCCCATTGATGATGCCCTAGCGCCGAGTGAATTAGTTAGTGGGGACATCATTTGTGGAAAGACCATCATTTTTTGGGGAAACAATCATCAAATCATCACTAAAAAACTTTTTTTAGGTTCACGTGTGGTGGTGGTATCACCTCGTACCATGAAAAATTTAGTTTATAAGGGTAGAAATGACTGCCTCGATCTTGCAAACAACATTGGTTTAATTTGCAGGTGCTGGTGATATTACCTCCATCCAAGAAATATTCCATTATAGGATGCTATGAGAAATGATGGAAATCTATGAGTAGTGGTATCCAATGAGTCAATTATTGGTTCGGGGTATCATCCCTTTGAATATTATCTTCAATCCTATTCTGGGATTCATTTCTACCTTTTTCTGATCCTGAAATAATTCACATCTTCAATAAGGATTTTTCAGGACCCAATAGAAAGTTCAAAAACTTTTATCTTATTTTTATTTGATGCTTCTCTTGGTATTATGATAGATGTTTCTGATGTTTATAGTTACCATATACCACTAGTTAGTGCATGATAGTGGGATAATGTTGTTTTATTATTTAGGGACATTGATGTATTAATTATTTCACCAAGTATTTTATTTTTATTTTGTTTTCATTTTTATTGGGACCTGATTAGTTTTTAAATATGATGTTTTCTATTTATTGTAAAGGTTATTTGTGGTTATTATTTTTCATTATTCTCAAATCAACCTATTTTTTATAGTTTAATTTGTTATTGATGTGTGTGGATATCCAAGCTATGAATACCTCATTCTTAATTACATGGTTGAGTATGTGTAATGAATTATATATATATTTTAGGTTTAAATAATTCTCAAAAGTTGTGTTCTTTAATGCAATGACCCTAGGTTTTATCCCAAAATGACAGGGAATGAGCTTTATACCATGTTTCAAGCTATGTAAGGTGAATGATTAGATTAAAAGAGGCTGATAAATGAAAAAATGGTATTAGAGTGCTCTCTTATTACATGGGTGTGTAATGTTAGTATGGAGATTTGTTTTATTTAGATATAGAAGTTAAGTAATTATTACATGTCCAATCAACACCTTTCTTGATGAAAAATGTGTTTACATCTGAATTCCGCATTTGAAAATTGAATTTGAGTTTGTTTTTGGTTTTTTCGGTTTATTTGGTTCTAAAATGACCCCAAAGAGTTATATTATATTATTTAGGAATATTATTGAGTTTTGGGATAAAAATATGAAAATAAGTATTGTTTCATTAGTAGATTGCAGGTTCTATAAATTTGTGTGCATCCCATACAGATGGTTCTCAGTTTTTCTTTGAGGCTTTCACACAGTTCTTAGAAGGTTTTAAAAATTATGTATCCAAAACATACAGAGTTTTTCATCCATTGATAAATTATTATTTCTAAATCATTCATTTACAATTTTCCATTAGGTAGATTCCACTTACCGAGAAAGATCAAAGGGGGGTTTATTACGTTTTTATGGCATTTTAGTGGTTTTGGTTTAATAATTTGTGTTGTGTTTCTTTATTCCCGGTGTTTCTAATGATTACATTGTGTAAATACAAATTTTCAGGAAATCTTTTTTATCAGTAGGTCTTACAGTTAAAATAGAAAAAAGATATTTATTTTTGGGTAGTGTTTTAAAATTGGATGACTTTATAATGGAATTCTGAGAGTTCTTTGCAACAAGAGTGGATTTTTTTAATGTTTGGGATTCCTAGTAGGGATGTTTGAATATAAACTTATAGAAATTATTTTGAATGAAAAGATTTGAATTTTTTAATGAAGTAAATTGTTTCCTAAAGGATTGTTTTTTTAAGGGTTAATAATCCTTTGTGACATTAGTTTATAAACTCATTATCTGATGATGGGTTTTTAATGAAAAATTATTTTGAAATGTGTCATGCCTTCCTATTTTTCTTTGGGACCTGATTTTTATTTCTTGATATGATTAGTGAAGTGTGAATTTATTGGATACTTGTTTTTTTATTTATAATATTCCTCCTATAATTGTCTTGAAGAAAAGTGGAAAGTATCTCTTTAGGGGTGGTCTAAAGGTTAATTCCACCCATGGGACACCACAAGTTCTTGAATTTTACAAGACTCTAGATTTATTGGTGGATCCATATAATTCTCTACTCTTTGGGATCACTCAAGAATTATTGATTCACTTTTCACCTTGTTTCTATGGTTACAAATCTCCAATTAAGGAGATTGAGTGGTTGGACAATATTGATGGAATCTATGATTCTCTAGAAATCCTTGAAGATTCAATGGTAAAAGATGGCGTAGTCTAGTTTAGTGGACCAAGCTATGTTTAATGGGAAGCCATTGTTCCCTCCTAGTTTCATGATAAAATGTCATGTGAATTTTTCATCATGATGTTCATTAAATGTATTTACCTAAAAAAATATAATGGAACAGAGGCACATTGAGTTCATGAGACTTTATTAGTGGAATGGTGAAAAGTATATCGATGGCTTCTCCAAGATAGTGTTATTATCTCCCAAGCTAGTCGCCAATGAAATTTTGAATGATAATTTCATTAGAAGAGGCCATAAACCAAATCTAAAATTAGTTTTATTTGAATATTTAATGGATTTTTATGATATAAAGGTATAAAATTCCACAATGGGAGAATCTAATCAGATAATTCCAAATGAGATCGAGCTTTGATATCGACTTCTATAGTGAGATACTACCTATAATCTTTTGGTTTATCGTTTGAAGAATAGAAATCTCATGGGATTTTATTTTAGAATACAAAGGAATTAGAATACATCTTTATTGAAATATATTAACACCTATCATGAATGTGATAATTTAGGACATCTTCATAGATTTTATAAGTCGAATTATTAGGAGAAGATGTAGTAGTATGTGTAATAAAAATATGAGTGGTCATTTATTTAGAGGGTTCATGTTCGATATATTTATAATGGATCAAAGGGTTTGAGGTATTTATTGTATGGTTCATTCTTTTTAGTATTTTCATTAACTTATCTTGTAATATGATTCATTTTATTTATCATGTACATGTTTAATTATGTTTTATGGTTCTTGGGGGGGGGGTTATTGATGTATGGTGGTATCCATTTGATGAGATTAGGATTTCGATGAGTTGTTCATGGATAGATATGAGGGCATGCTTGGGTTACTAGGAAGATATCTGTAGTAACATAAATTTTGTAATGGATAGTTCCTTGTTTAATCTATGAAGTTCACCATTGGCCTATGTTCTACAAGAAAGGTCTCATATTACATTCTATCCAAATGTGGTGACCCTAGGTTTGAGCCATGTTTTTCTTTAGTGTGGAATGTTTTTTTATTTATGAATCTATTTCAATTTTATGATATGTTGATGGATTTTGTGACATGATCATGTGGAATTTAGATATTTTCCTTGTATTATAATTATTTTTGGGAATCAGTGATTTATTTCTTGGAGATTTTTGAAACCTGGTTTCAGATTCTCAAGTAATTGATTTTTTTGTAAATATGTGTTTATTTTTTGTGATGTTCTAAATTTGGGTGTATCAATCCATTATCTCACCATATTATATGAATTCTAAAATGTGTGAGATAATTTTTTGGTATCCTCTTTCTCAGATAAATTTGACTTTTGATTGTGATTTTAGGTATTCTTGGACATAATTTATTATAATGGAGAATTAGTTTAGCAAATGTTCAAGAATTTTTATAATCTACTTTAATACTGATTTATATTCATTTATTCTTCTTTTACTGGGTATTTAGTATTTTTCCATGGCCCTATCGCTACCTTTTTTTTGATGTTTATATTTTTACCTTATATAGATTCTTCTTTTACTAAGACCATATGCGGATAGAAAGTGGTATGGTGGGGAGAATTGTGAGACCCCCAGGTCATTTTGGTTTCATATATTGTATACTGTTTTTGGAGATTTTAGAGTTTTGGTATTTTTGGGTATGACATTTAGGTTTGAGATATTTTCCCACTATTTCACCTTTACAACCTGGTTATGTAATCTATTCAAGGAAACCATGTATAAGGATAAAAATCATTACAATGAGGGTACATGGTTGGTTCACATTATAGTAAACCATGGGGGGTTTGAAATACTTTCCAATGTGAGTTACATGGCCAAAACATGGTCTGGTATGAAATGTGACTAAACTGTGTGAGCTACTAAGATTCCCTATAAAGTGAATTTATAATTATTCCATTTTCATGTTTTATTATGTTTGGTAGTCCTTTCCTAACATTTGGTTATTTTTCATATGGTTGTTATCCCTTCTTCCCCATAAGTTTCCAAGATACTTACCTTTTGATTTCAATTGGTTATTTGAGGTAAATTTCTTCCTCCATCCTGTATCTTCTTTCCCTCTTCTCCCTTAAATTATTCCCATTGGGTTTCTACTCTATATTTAAACCAATCAGTTTTTTAGGAAATATTTAGTGTTTTCTATGTGTATTGAATCAGATTTTTCAATCGAAGTCATTTGAATATTTATAGGAACATTTCCACAACCATGTGTTGAGTCGATGTAGGATTTTGGTGTCTGAAGAGCCTCTATGTGGTGATATTAAAAATATTAAATATATTTTATCATGTACATGAAGTTTTTTATCTGTATAATAACTCCCATTATAATTACAAAATTGGAAATCTAATGCTTTAGTTGAGTTTAGATGTTGGGTTTTCCCTTATGTGTTACATAAACTATTTTGACGATGGGTGTTTGATCGAGGGTGTGTGTTGGCAGGGATGTTTCATATGCGTAGTATTATTCAGTAGAGTGGTATATCTCAGATGGTCCATGAGGGATGGGATTTTGTTCTAAATGTATTGTATCTCTTGGAATAGTACAATATGGGATGATATAGCTCATGGAGCTTGTTCTCCAAGATGAGTTTAAACTTTTTTCCATTAATAGAATCATGTTTCCAACAATGTGGTCAGAACCTCATGAGACTTGGAGTCAAATACATGTATATCTGAGTTATTTCATGATTTCCTTATGGTATTGTCACAAATATTTATTGAAACATCATGTGTATAGAGAAAACTAGTCATGCATAGCAGAGAAGTGGTTGAGATGATGTTTCTATCTCATTTGGGTACCTTCTATTTGGGTCAAGAAGAATACGACCTTTCATTTTCTTCTTTTTATTTTTTTATTTGTGGAGCCTACTGATTATTTTCATACTCACCCCTACATTGGAATTTCCCACACATGTTGGGTCTAGGGTATATAAAAGAACTCTCTACAGAGTTTTAATTGGTCCCGAATTAGGTGGAGCATATCGAGATTGACTAATGAGGGAGTTTTTTGAATCTTGGTTGAGGAAATTTATGGCAATATCATTGGGCAGAAATCCCATTATTTGACCACGTTAGTGGGTTGTATAGTTTTTAGTGGAATTTAATTTTCAGTTTTTATGATTTGAGTACTTATTCTATACTCTGGTTGAGGGATAAAAGATTACGTAAATTTATTTCTTAGTATTAGTTTATCCACACATTTTCATGTATATATATGTGGGTGCACGCATACATATACCATAGGATAAGGCCTCCCATTTGTGTGATGTGTATAATTGGAACTAGAATCTATCCCCCATGCCATTGGATGTGGGCATGAGGTAGGTATAGCCTGTTCCCCATTGGGTCGAGTCTGAAGTGAGTGGTATTAGAGAGGGTTCAACATTGGGACCCTAGTTTAGAGGTTTTCTAGATTTGATAATTTGTTGGGTTGCATAATGATAATGTTATAATATTTTGAGTTTATATTTTAGGATAGGGACCCCAATGTTGCTGTGATGGACAATATATCTATTACATAAAAATATTATAAACGACTTACTGACTTGGTACTTTAGGTAACAGGTCACAAATAAATATTTGTACATGCATCATATAATATTTGGTTGTGGGTTCCATGTATTTATTAAGTCAGCTCCCCAGATATACTCTTTGACAATAGCACATCATGATTCTATTTTAGGATTACACCAATATTAAAAAAAGAGAGGGTTCTACTAATGTATTGTGATGAAAACCTACCCATAGAATAAGAATTAGAGTATATAACTGGTTCTGAAGAAGTACCTCTTAGTGGTCAACCAACTGAGACACCTACCATTGAGTAGTAGGTTGTTTAATTTGCTCAGGCCAAGGATACGTGCAGGATGTTTTTTCTACCAAATTTCCAAAAGCACTGAACTCTGAGGTATTGAGTAAAGATTGACCCATAGAAATCAGATTACTGTCTTGAGGCTGTCACACACATTTTTATCCTATTGAGGACACCTCCTGATCATATTGTCTTCATAACCCATAGTCTTTTATAGGGAACAACCTAAAGATGGTAGAGTTTGTTGATATAGACCCATAATGAGGCGAGAAACACTTAAGATGAGTTTGAGTTTCTCTTTAGAGAATATTTTACCAGACCATTTTCAGATCAATGCGTATCCATATGATTTTTCATCTTTGATAGGATTACATCAATATGGAAGAGTATTCAATGAGGATCACATAATTTTTGTGATACTCACCAAATATGGTTTATGATCTATTTTCATGGACTTGTTCCATTGACTATGGTTTACTTTTGGAGATTAAGGGATCAATGTTACCATTGTTCCATCTAATATATGCTCAAGTGATTGAACATGACATGGTGGTAGAGAGAGTTTTGGTCGAGTAGACACAAACTATTGGTGTTGGTCACATAGGAAATGAGGAATTGAATGTTGGAAACTGACGACATGCTTATGGTTTTGGGAACAAGAGATGACTTAGGAGACGATTCTAGGTTAGAGGTTCTAAGTCTTTGGGATTCTAGGTAGAATCTGGTTAGCTGTAGGAGAGGTGGTGTTATGGTTACGATCGATAGGGACATTTTGAGAAAGATTGTTTGACCCGACAAACTATTGATAGGGAAATGGTCAATAGATCAACCAGGAAGAGGCAGCATCTAGAGTATGGAGTTTCACTTGATGATGAATATGATAGAGGATAGGGGATAACAAGAGGTGGAAAATGGTTCAATATGTTTCCACCCCATCCAAAGGTGGTCCACGAAAGGATCATGGAGATGGAGGATGGGGAAAATTAAAGTTGTAGGCTTTAGAGGCCTATGACTTAGAGGCTTTGAGGATGATTAGGGGTATGTTTTTTGGAATTTATACTTTTTCCAAATTATTTTTAGAAACTATTGTGAGGTAATATATTTTTACAACTTTTTGATCAAGGTTTATCTAGGGATACAAGAGGAGTCAATAGAACCATATGATTGTGTTGGTGTCCATAGATTCAGAATCATTAAGAAGAGGGATGATTAACCCACCAAGACATGTTATTATGAAATGTTTAAAATATTTCAGGTGATTTAGTTCCTCCAAAAGTGGATATTTCCATGGTGTAGTGGATGAGTTCCTTTGGTTTGAGTAATCAAGAAAGGGATATGATTTGGCATGACATTGTGTTCATGGGATACATGGATTATTCATTGTGTAGTTAATCTAGGGGAAGATAAGAACTAATTGGTTTCATTTGTATCTACATACTATTAACAAAATGGTGTAATGATATACTCTATGAATGTAGATGGATCAGTGCTTGGTGTTTCCCACCTGTCGCAGCTAAGGAGACACGTGCATGCTTCAGTGCACGATGTTGACCTCATTGAGGTAGAAATTGGGTGTGGGGGAAATTGTGTTATCCTTGAGTTAATGTTTTTCGATAGTACATGAGGCCTCTAATAATATCTATATAATATGAGATCCAATTTAGAGATAGGTTTTCCCCTTTGTGCATAGGATTTGACATTTCTAAAATGTGAAGACTTAAGGTGAGGATGATGTGGTGACTCGTATTTTTCCATGTAATTCTTTGGAATATTTCTTAGAATATTTATGAATCTATGTCCTGATTAACTGTTAGATTATAAGTCCTAGATGGCCTCCTTGAAGTTATATTAAAAATATTTAATATATTTTAACAAGCACATGTAGTTTATTTTTAATTTTGGAATAACTATAATAGGGAATATCATATTTGAAATATGAGGCCACATTTGATTTTAGAATTTAGTGTTTTCCATAGACACAAAATAAAATATGTTGATGTAGGGTGTTCAGTAAAGGGTGTGTGTCAGAAGGGATGTGACACCAGCTTAATGTTACTAGATGGAGTGTTATCTCTAAGATGTACCATCAGGGTTAATTTAGTAGATCCTGATGGAGTGTATATCTTGGACAGGTACCAACTGGGATGGTTGAGCTCATAGAGTGTGATGTCCTAGATGAGTGTTTTCTTATTCCCTCATATATAATGTTATGGCTTTCTATGAGGTCATAACCTCATGAGGCTTCTAGTCTAAGATGATTATATTTTGGTGATTCTGTGATTTCCTTATAGTGTTTTTACATCTCTTAGTTTACACACCATGTGGATAGATTAGACTAGTTATGTATAATCGAGGAGTGGTCGAGATAGAGTCTCATTATAATTTGGGTTCCCTATAGCTAGGTCGAGAAGACTATCACCTTTTAGTTTCTATATTTTATTTTGGGTATTTGGGATTCCTATTAGATATCATTATACTCACCCCTACAAAGGATTTTCCTACAGAAGACATGTCTTGTACAGATGACATGCCTTTCGACAGAGTCCTAGGAGGACCCAACGTAACCAAAGATTAGTGATCTAGATCGATCTGAGTGTCTGTTGGAGCTTGGATGAGGGTATTATCAAGAGTTTCATTTGATAGAGATCCCCTTCTTTGAGATGTTTGTATGCTTTTATAATTTTGAATGGCATGGATTTTTCCCTTTTTATGATTTTAGTACTTCTGCTATAGTCTAGTTGTAGGAGATATGTGTGCATATATTTCTTCTTTAGTTTTATTATCTCTGCACTATTGGATAATGATATATCTAGGTGTGTGAATACTGGTTCTATAGGATAAGACCTCCCATTTTTACGTTTGCTTACTCGATGCTAGACAATATCTATTGTCCTATTTATGGTGGGATTGGGGTAGTTTTGGCACATGCCCCATTTGATCAGTTCATGATAGTATGGGTCAAATTATTTGGCTTTGGTAGTCTACGGTGTGTATATGTCATTCCCATTTATGTTCCTACTTATTCCATTGAAGGAGAATTGTATCTTCGTGAAAGTGGTATGTTTTTTATGTAATTACTTTATTTAAAAATTCTATGTAACGATTGAGTGTTCTATATTATTTTATTATCAAGTTATATCTATTTAAGAGACCCTCAAGGGGTTTATATAAATATTTTAAGGATTTATAGCATTATAATGTAGTATTTTCAATGGATTTATAGTATTCACTTGAAAATAAATTGTTTTTTATTCTATGTGTTTGTTTAAATTATCTATAGGATCTTTTAAATGAATATAAAACATTTATAATGGTGGTTGAAATATATTTTATTACCAAATAAGAAAATAACTATTTTAAGAGGGTGTTTTATGTTTTAAAAGGTGTATTTTTATAAAACAATATGTGTTTGTCCCTTGATAAAATGGTTTTAATACTAGAAGAACATTAAATATTTCATTATTTGGATTCAAATGAATATGCTGTTTTCGTAAAAAAATTTAAACTTTGTTTTGAAAGTTGGTTTTCAAATGATGTAAAAAGAAAAAAGAGTTCTAATTTGGTTTGAAAATTCTTTTTTGGAATCATATAATATTTTTTTAAATTGAGGTTCAGAGGTACCCATATTTTAAGAACATAGGTTATATTTTTCATGTATAGAGTTTTACCCTCTTATAGTAAGAATTTAAAATCCATATGATGCTTCGATGAATGGAAAAAGAGCAAATATATGTGATGTTTTATAGGTAATATGGGATTTATTTGTTATGAGTCAATGGTGATTTACGAGATGAAAATGTTATTATTTTTTTCTCACCTCTACATTGATAATTCATGGGAACCCAAGGATGGTTAGTGAGAGATAATGGATTATAGTACACTAGCTAGATTATAGACTGGGTAGTGTCCCATATTTTTATGTTATGAACATTTCTAGGTGAGTTAACATATGAGGATGTGGGATTTACATGGGTTCTAATATTTTTTCTGGAATGTGATATAGGTCAATGATTTATTACATTGAGTATTATCTTGAATCATCTTATTTTAGAACATGGTAATTTTCCCATGATTCTTATTCATTGAAGATAATGCTAATTCTATTGGGTGTTCCCACTTCATCATTTCTTTCTTCCCATAATTATCACATTAGTTTGCAAAACCATTATCATGACCATCATTACCCAAGTAGTGATTTGTTGATTCTATGGTTCTCATTTGAGTTTATATTTTCATTATTTTAAAATCTAGTTAATTCTATATTCAATTTTCAAAATTGTATTTTAAAGAATGATTTAAATGTAATTTTTTTCTTATATAACGGATTTTTAGAATGGTATTGAAATGATTGAAATATATTTCTTTTTTCATAGACTCAAAAGATATCATTTAAATGTTCAGCCTACAATTTCTATGCGATTTACACCCTTGTTTTTTATAAAATGTGTGAAAGTTTTATAAGAATGACAAAAAATCATTAAATTTCTTATGGGAAAAATATATTTTATAATTATGGTCCAAAATAGTATATATAAAATTTCGTATTAAAGAAATTTCCATGATTATTTTTTGAAATACTTTTGGGACTATTTATCCTAAAACATATCTACACACTTGAGTATGTGTATGAAAACCTCATGTTTTTATATAGGTTCATAGTTTGTCATTCTATTTTCCTTCTATGCTATTTTGATTCGATGATTGATGATTTGGATGTGGACAGTAAACATGGGTAACCGTGGAGGTTTTCAAATGGTTTCTCGTTTATTAGATTATTTTAGGATATTGATGTATTGGATATTTCAGACCATTTTTTTAATTTTTTTTTGTGTTTTTATGTTGGGAAAAAATTATGTGTTATGTTTTTTGTTTTCTATTTATTTTAATGGTTCATTGTGGTTATTCAACATCATTATACTCTATTATAATATTTTTTAATTATTAAACTACTTATTGATTTTCATTATTATCCAAGATATAGATTTCTGATTATAGGTTTTGGAGTGTAATCTATATCATGAAATCATTCACAAATTTTGTGATGTTTTATTCCCTAAAACTAGTTTCTAGACCATAGTGATCGATATACACTTCAAGACTTGTTTCAAGCTGGGTCAGTTGATGGGTGTGGTCAAACATTAATTATTTATAAAAATTATCGAATTGAAATTGTGGAATTTATACATTTCTAATTAAATAAAATGAACAATATATGTTGAAACTTATAGATATGGAACTACCAGACAAGGACCTTTGATCATTACCATTATACTAAATCCCTTTGGAACTTTATACTAAACATCTTAGAACCATCAACCCAAACAACCTAGAACTAATTAGAGAATAACAAATAATAATATATAATAATAATAATTAAATAAACTTGAATAATTTTATTAAACATGTAATTGATATATATATATATATATAATTTTATTATTTAAGATGTTATAGGACATACGTAGCAACCCATGACTTGAGTTAAGGGGGTCTCTATCTTAATATTTTCTATTATAATTGATATTCCAATTTTATTTTCGATATTATTTTATTTTTTATAAATTATATAATTGTTATGTATATTTATATGTTTTACTCGTTTTTATGTGATATGCACTTCTCTTATAATCCCATATTTTATTGATTCTTGATACCTAAAAAAGTGAAAAAAATGTGACGGTTTTTTTGAAATCAATGTTTTTAATTGATTTATGATATAACTTTAAAAACATTGTTCTATGTATGTTATACTCAAGTAGTTTAAGTAGTCATATTTATTTTTTTAGAAAATTAAATTTCATTTACATATTCATTTTTTATCGATTCTTACCTTAAAAATTTATTCTTCATTTAACTTATGTAACATTGGATATCTTTATCTCTATGGTTCCCAAGTATAATAATTATTTATTTTCAATGATTATTATTGGGATATTTTTTTATTAGAAGAAATATTTAATTTTATTTGTTCTTATTTTGAACGCGACTTATATATATTTTTGTTAAAATTCTATTAAAATGATAAAAAAACTTTTATCATGATTTATCATCTACTTTCATATCTATGAAAATAAATATCATTTTTAGTTAAAATAATTATATTAAATGTTCCAATAATTATTTATTTTTTAAAATAAAAAATTTTAATGAACATAAACTTACCTTTGTGTCATTCTGGGAAATTATATTTTCTTTATTTATTTCAAAATTTGACAAACACCATGGAATGATTTTAAAAAATAATTGATAATTTCTTTACTGAATTACAACATTTTTTCATATATGTAAATACTCTTTATCAAATAATCTATTTTAATATTTCATATGTTCTATTTCTTATCATGGTATCTCTTTCAAATGAAATTTATATGCTGAAATTAGAAATTGATTCATTATCCAAATTTATATGCATCCACTATCTTGTGGATGTAAAGCCTCCATCAAAAGATTGATAAATCACATCCATTTTCGGTCCTTATTCTGAAATATATTGAAATAGAACCACAATAACAATAGCTTTACTTTATGAATACCATATATATCATTTTTCAAACTAAAGTGTATTAACTGTGATATCGACATATTAAATTAACTATTGAAAACTATTGATTTAAGAATGTGCCCTATTATTATTGATGATCTGAATACCCTATTCAATACTAGTATATTTGATAGTAATTGTACATGAAACCCAATTTATTTATTTGGATAATATTTATACCTCATTACTGATAGAACCCATTATATTTTTATTAGTTTATATTTATTTTTTACCATTAAGGAATTTATATTTCTTCTATGTTCATATGATATGCATATATAAGGATATATTTATGTGATGTATGAGCTCAAAATTATACATATCTCCAATAAATTGGGTAATGATATATTTCTCATCACATAACTATGGTTATGGGACTGGGGTATAAACCCAATCCACTAATCTTATAGGATTGAGGAGTAAATCCAATCCACTATGATTATGAGACAGATGACTAAAACCAATCCACTGTACTTATAGGACTATGGAGTAAACCCAATCCTCTATGGTTATGAAAATAAGGAGTAAACCATGTCTATTATATTTATATGAATATTCAATGAATATAATCCAATATATTATTATGGCCTTGGTTATTTATCCATGAAATATCCTATTATTTTACATGCGCATACATGTGACACATTTCTATATTATTTTAGAATGGTCTATGATAATCTTCATATGATTTTACATCCTTAAACAATGGTATATTATTTCCTATTAGGATCATCCTTTTTGGAATTTTATTCCTTGAACTATGATTAATTTTACTCATCATTATTACTTCTTAAAAATTTTATGATTTATTTCATTAATCATTCCATTGATCTCATGATCATGTTACCCCCTTGTTTATAATATTTTAATAACTGTACCATATCACAATAATAATGGTTCCAACATTACAGATTATTTTACCTCACCCATTTTTTTGTTTTCCTATATTTTAAAAAATTTATATACATGGATATATATATAATAGATTCACGTGTGAATAATTTTGGTAGAATAAATGTAAAACGTGTTGTGAACTAAGAGATAATATTCAAAGGTATTAAACCTTTGGGTTCTAGAGGTGGTTCATAATATTGTGGTAATATTTATAATTATTTTTAATTATGTATGTGAATTTAGACCATCTCAATTCTTATTAGAGTATGTGTGTATTGTATGTATTTGTAGCACCAAATCTAGAAGTCCTAGTCTACGGCTCCCCCATCAAATGAAAACACTTCGTTATAAAATCTCTATGTAGAGATACATATAATCTAATCAACCATTATGTAATATTTAAGAATTTATCTATATCCTCTATTTTTTACCCATTCATTGAATCTTATAAAAAATTAGTCAATATATTTATCTTCATACATATAAATGTCTTCATACTTCAAATTAGAAATATGAAATTGTGTTTCTTGGATAATTAAATTTCCTTGATAGATATTTTCCATATTATTCCAAATTCATTTTTTTATCTTAATCCTCATTAATTTGAAACTTTATTTCATAAAATAGTTTAAATATTGGTTTTCCAATAATGGAATTCATATTTAAGATTCCTTTTTTCAATAATAGTCATGTTTCACCTTCTTCATGGGGAAAATTCCCATTTACTTCAAATTCACGTTGATCTAAAATAAGTGTTAATTTGTATAAAATTTTTAAATTCTTATACATATGATAATATTTTCTATCTAATTTAGTAATAGTTATACTATTCAGTAAATTAATATGAATAATTATGAATATAAAAGCACAGAACCAAATTTAGTTTAATAATAGAGATCACTTATCACTTTTAACTTCAAATAGACCTAAAGCTTTCATTAGAGATAGAGAATTTAGATTTGATAAAAATTATAGTTATTTTGATGATAATGTGTATTAAAATCCTAAATTATTCACTAATAGGTTTATATGAATTAATTAATCAAAATCATTATGTTTTCTAAATAATTAAACTTTTATTACATGTTAAGATGATTGATGTACTTTGTCTTTAGATTCCACCATTTTTGTATACTGTAATTTTTAATATTAATAAATTATTTGTGAAGTTTTATAAATCTATAAAAATAATCATTTTGATCCTAATTAATTACATGATTCACCATGTAACATGAATGGTCACTTCCATAGCATGGTCTAAAAGACATGTGATCACATGATCTATTATAATAATCATAAATATAATGTGAATGGTTTATCATTGATTTTGGTTACAATGATATATGTTTCTAATTATAGGGATCACTCCATCAAAACAGGTATTAAATTATTTATGAGTTATAATAATAGGATTACTAAATCTCCAAGAATAAACTCCAATTTTCATTAAAAAAATTATAAATCCCCTTCACATCTTCCCGAAGAGAATTATTCAACAAAATAATGAGAAAATATTATCCCTAAAAACTCAATATGTTCTTCAAAATTTCACATAGAATTATAGATGTGTTGATGCTCCTTTCCGTCATAGAGTCTAACCACTGAAAAAAGGGAAATACCTTAGTCCAAAGTGATTCATCCTTTGAAGAAACATCAAAAATCGACAAAGGGATGAACATGGAGAACATTTCCCATTGGTTGCGCAAGTTCCCTCATTGTCGCGCAAGTACACTTGCACGCCTCCTAGTGTTCATGCAAGTCTACTTGTGCGACGCCTTATGGTCGTGCAAGAGACTTGCGCAACCTAAGTGATAACCACCCGGTAACCTCTCGGGGTTTTGTTCTACCTATAAATAGACCCTGTGGGCCCCCCATTGAAAGGGTTAATTTTTACAGAAACTCAGATTGAAGCTCCCGATGCCCAAGTCTCTTATCAAAGCTTCCGGAACACTTCTTAGGTAATTTCTTACCTAGAACGGAAGATCTAAAGAGAGAGAGGAAAGCCTAAGTGTTGAAACTCGTCAACACTTGCGCGCCTGAGTGGCCAGACCTTAAGGGATGTGGCCACACTTGCACGCCGCCTTATTCCTTCGATAGAACTTGTGTGTCCCTTTTCTGAAAGAACCTCAAGAGGATTCTAAAGGCTTTAATAAAGAGTCGCTCAAGTATTTCAATGCTGGTTGAACATCGTGCAAGTACACCACAAATGTCGCGCAGGTATACCTGCATGACAAATACTTGCGTGCCCACATAGTACCTGCGCGCCTTCCAAGACATGCACGCCCCTTCCTTTTCGGGTGCCCATCTTCCCCATTTTACCCCTCTTAAGCCATTACACCTTTCCTATTCAAGATTCAGTCTTCAAGACACTCTTCAAAGCCATTTAAGGCATGATTTCTTGATTTGACATTCTTATCTGAAAGGAATTCTGTTGAATATCTCTCAAAACATAGTGATTTATATATCTTTATGTCACTAAAGATTGAGAGTTCATTAATTCAACATCATCCTTTATGATGACAGAATACTTAACCTGGGTCTCCTTTTCAGGAATAATCCCCAGTTATAAATCCTTTAACCTGGGCATCCTCCTCAGGAGTAAGCCCCATATTCTTAAAGTTCCCAAATCTGGGCATCCTCCTCAGGAGTAATCCCCAAACCTTAATCCCTAACCTGGGCTTCCTTTTCATGAATAAGTCCCAGTCATAATTTTGGGCTTCCTTTTCAGGAGTAAGCCCCAATTCCCCTAACCTGGACTTCCTCTTTAGGAATAAGTCCCAGTCATAAATTTGGGCTTCCTTTTCAGGAGTAAGCCCCAAATCCCTTAATTTCTCTTTAAACAGTCCTAATTTACCTTTGATTTGGGATTCCTTCTCAGGAGAAAACCCCAATCATCAATCCTCTCCTAATATGGGCTTCCTTTTCAGGAATAAGTCCCAAGTTAGTTTATTCAAATCTCCATGAAGCACATATACCTTTATGGACCCTGTTACTAGATTTTCTCTCTAAAGTAAATCCTAATCTTCATTTATCTGGACAGTCATACATACATAAGCCCCAAACCATTTCTTATGATTATATCTTTCATGGACCAATTGTCTATTTTATTACCAATACCTCTTGTTTCTCACACCGAGCATGACTCATGTGAGATTAGAGAGTAAAAGTAATTATGACATCCTTCTTTGATCCATCAATCCTAAACATCATACTCCCTTACCCGAATTACGTGGGTTCTGATTCCTTTTCCAAAACAAAGGATTTGTAGGTAGCCCATCTGTGGGTTTGATCCTAACTCTGAAGTAATCCATGTCCTTTTGAATTACAATAAACTTCAAGTGCCCCACTAACTGGATTTAAAACCAGTCTGGTTATCATAATGACCAAGAGACTTTTATATAAATGTTTTGAAGGATACCATTGACCAAGAATCTCTAAATAGATATAGATGATTCTCTATTGATGAAGAACCTCAAATATATATAAAAGATTCTCTAAATTTCTTACATATTGTCAAAACTGAAGGAAAGCTCATTTTATACTTGGTAATGTAATAAGGATTCACGAACATAACTTAAATCTATAAAGAGAGTCCCGGAGTAGAAAATAATTCCCCTCAAAAAGGTGTGATGAGTCTAACCTCCCATCCTCTCGACCAATGCAAATTATTAAGCCTCATTAATCCACAAGGTAATGAGCGTCTACCTTTGGAAAGTAGGTCCAAATGGATGTGGAATCATTGGATGTTTCCGGTTCTATGAACAAACCTGTAAGAAACCGATCAGAACGTTTGAATCTCCCATCCAGGAGGTCATCCCTGAATTCCGAGGGAAACAAAAAATGGTGAACCCGACGTGAATCCTTAACCAAGTTAAAATGATATTTTACCTATTTGTTAAGCCCCTAATTAAAACTCAATAAGAGGGATAACAAAAACAATCATTGACATGTGTGTTCATCCAAAGGATGAAGTGGCTGAATTTATCTTGATTACGTCTGTTATATCAAACATGCACTCTTTTCCAAGATCTTCTGTATTTCCTTAATGGCTGCTCTCAAATTCACACTTGTAAATACTACTGCTGAAAATACCACTGCTATTATTCCTACTGGATCATCATCCGCTCTGAGGATGACATCACCTACTCAGCATCTTTAATGCTGGCTATCAAATGTGCTGGTTAAAGAGTACCGTCAACATGGACCATCCCAACTCTGGAGGCCGCCTGACAGGCCCTCCAAGTGAACTACTCACACAGGTCATCCAGACAACGACGACCAGTAATCAAGAGGCATGCGATGCTGACTACCGTCTCCAACTGTTTCAGGTCGTTATGCCCGGAACGCAATTTCCATTCGCTCCCTTACTCTGAGGAAGTGAATGAGCAGTTCCCTCAGGACCTTAATTCAAAAAGACAGGAGTCCTTCCCAAGGGATCCCAAATACAATCGCCGCCAGACTCGTGCGGCAGTGCACCCTCAACATAATGAGGGTTCCGACTCCAGGCATTCGGCTCAGGTTCCTCGAACCCGAGCAGGTAAGACGAACCCCCAGAGGCAGAATCCGGTTAACAATGGGCATGTTCTCATCCCTTCCATCTCCGGAGAAGTCCACCAACCTAACTTGGCGGCGAACAATGAGCAGGCACACACACCTACCCGTTTTAATTCCTCTGTCTAGCAGACTCGTCTGGAAGCATCACGCAAATCCCGCCAGGCAATTTCGGCGGAGTACTATAGGCAGGAACATACAGCTGCTTATACATCATTAGTTAGTCAGCAGGCTCGCCTGACTACATATGATGGATCTCATCAACCGCGTTTGGAAAATTGTAATCAGCAGGCACATACACCTGCTAATACTAATCAAGCCTACCAACAGTCTCGCTTGGTAGCGCACGAAGAAGTCAGTCGAAAAGCTCTGACGACAAACAGGAGGCAGACTCAACTCTCTGCCCCCACACATGAGTACTGTCAGGATTCACTGACAGGAAAAGGAGGATAGGAGCAGGTACATACACCTACTCCGAGCCCGGAATGGACGTATATCCCCATTCCTGCAGCTGAAGTCACCAAGCATATTTTGTCAATGGTGAAAGAGCAGAAGCAAATTCCTGCTCATATTCTGGATGCTTTCCAGGACATCATAATAGCTTCAGCATCATCTCAGGGAAAGACACATAAATCTATCCCTAGTAGTGGAGTGACACATCAATGATTCACTCCGGAACAGACACACACATCTGTTCCATTCCAAGAGGGTTATGGGGAATACTCCCCCATATCATACGGACAACCAAGTCAGGCACATACACCTGATTTGAGTGAAGATCCTCAGCCTAACCTGACCATTTTTCCTGATCAGGCACATACACCTACTCAGAGCAACCACTTTCATCAACAAGTGGTTTCCAAACCGAGTAAGAAGGAATCTAAGAAAAAGATCCACCCAGCACAGTCAGGAGATCAAAGGCCAATCTGTAACAAAGCCTTGCTCGATGCTGGAGTTCTTAAAACCCTCAGACATTTATCTGTTGAAATTCAAGATTCTACTCCCTCAGTTCCCAATAACGGGAAAATTAATTCCGAAGGTCTTCAACAGACACTTCTTTATGAAGGCTTGCTTCGTGACAATTCGGTCAATCTTGAAGTTTCATCTCCATATGAGAGCCATAGGAACCCTCTGTGTGGTCAGAAGACCAAGGATCAAGAGATCTCATCTTTTGCTGTAACCCATTATGGTGGTCCTCCCCATGATGATTAATTTCACTGCGAAAGTCATCTCCGCAGTAGTGATTCACATTGCCTGGAAAATACACCAGTGGGCAATGTAGTGCCGAGAAATCCCTCTTTTCTTGAGGCATTTGCAAATGAAAAACTAGTCATGTCTGATTCTTTATCGCTAGAAAGTGAAATACTTTCTCAATCAGAAGATAGCCTAGGGTATAGGTCATTATCCGAACCACCCCTAAGTCATGCATCTTCTAGTTTGATCAATGATATCTCTACCAATCTTGTTGAATCTGATGAAGCAACAAGGAAACACCAAATCTAGTCAAAACAGGTAGAAGAATCTTCATTTAATGATGAAGAGGAAATGCTGAACATGAGGAAAAAACTGGCAGAAAGTGAGGTACCAGTCATGTTTTGGCCTTTGGATGACTCCCAGTATGACATTCCAAAAATGTTGACAGAAGATGAATTCCATGATATTCGTCTCAACATATGGAAAACTCTTTGTCAACTGAAGAAGAAGGGCTACAACGTCAGATTGATTTGGCATCTCTATCAGCCTCTCGGTATCCGATGGCTGAAAAGCAGTAGAGAACCCTTCAACGTTCATGCCATGGCGCACTAAGAAAATTGCATCAATTAATTGCAAATTCCCCATCTAGTGTTCATATAAGAGGATGGGGTGTTCACAGAGCACTACATTTCACAGTGCTTTCAGTCAGCAAAGTCCTCTGAAAAAGGTCTCATGAAATGTTATTGCCCATGGCCGGCCACATTCAATGGGCTTTGTTTGTAATCAAAAGCTTGCTCAAGAACATGCTTCAACTAGTTCCTCTCAAAATCAAGCATATAGAGAAAAAGTTGTTGAATTGCTCCTAAATCAAGCAGATGAGAATATTGTACAAGCCTCTCGTATGGAGAAAACACATCATCAAATGACAGATGTTTCAGAAATCATCCAACGATCTGTTGAACCAGGTGATAAAAGTGGATACAGGTTAATGCATCCAGCTAATTTCTGAACTAAGATTCGCAAGATGAAGAGAGATTTTAAGAAGATCTCAGACATAGCATGTCAAGAGGCACCCCAGCTTGTCAGATTGGGGAATCCTTTAACCCAACCCTTAGAATCAACAAATGGGATTCGAGGAGTTGAGCGAAAATAGCAGGAACACCCCCAGTTCACAATACTGGGGACTCTTTCAAATCATCAATCCCCTCCTCAGAGAATGTCGGTCTTTTCTTGATTGGGTAAGAAGCCCCAAGAGGAACGAAGAACCAAATTATCAGGAGATTCCCTCCAAGTTATAGCTCGTCAAGAAGTTCCTAAAGGATTGAATCAGAAAAATGCAATGTCTCATCAAAGACATGAAAGAAGACAATATCACAAAAATATTAATAGAAGGGATGCGATGCATTATGCATCAATCAATGTCATCAATGCCATTGTTGCTAATCCACCAGAGGAGGCTCACTTAGGAGACTCAGATGAAGAGCGTCCTGCTCATGAAAATGTATGCACAGATACAAATGAAGAAGGTGTGTGTACACGAAGTCAAAGGATTACTCAGAACCTAGGTAATCCATTTCCCTCTCTCCAAAAATTATCCAACAAAGGGAGTGGAAAGAATCAGGTTACATATCCTTCCTCCGGAGAAGGTCAATCGCTCTCATTTGAGCAAAGGTTTGCACAACAGGAGGAAGAAATGAAAGAATTAAGAAGGTTGAATGTAGAACTATTTCAGAGTAGTATTCTTCTTAAGAATGCTGGAGTCCGACAACCGAAGGAATTTGTTGCAGCTACTGAGATGTATCAGGAATATCCTCCTTTATCAGTACACCCTCAGAGGTCTAATCCTACAGGTCCAGCGCAACAACGATTGGTAGTGCTACCATCAGTTGCAGAACCAACCACCACATCTGTCCATGCTCCATTCATTGCACCTACCCAAGACCAAATTCAACCGGATGTTTCTCAAAAATTAATAACTAATATTAAGTCATTAATAGCTCGGTTAGAAACTATGGAAGGGAAAGGGACGCAAATTCAACCAGAAAAAAAAGTTCACCCTGAATGGGTAGATTCAATTTCTCCTCCATCCAATTTTGGAAACCCTATTTTCCCTACATTCAATGTATTAGGTGACCCTGAACAACATTTGACACATTACGTATCTTGTTGTGATCCTATAATGGGAACTCCAGCACAACAAGAAGTAGTGAAACTTATATGCTTCGTGTGAACCTTGCAAGGACCAGCTTTTGTCTGGTATACAAGCTTGCAATCCCTGTCAATCATCAGATGGGAGTATCTTTCGCCTAAAATTCCTTCTTTAGTTCATCTCAACTTTGCCAAAAATGACAGTTTTTGATCTTACAAACTGCAAGCAAAGGGAGAATGAAATAGTCTCTGATTTCATTGCTCACTAGAAGGGATTAACATATTCCCTGAGTTTAGCACTCCCTCAAGAGGAGCTGTTTCCAATCTGTGTGGAAAATTTTCGTGATGAATTACGCACTCCATTGATCCATGTGAAATACATAGGAGGGTTTCGATACCTTACATCAATCGCTCAGCAAATTGAAGATTCCCTTATATAGGCTAAGGCTAAATCTCGTGTAATTCCATCCGCTCTAGGAAAAATAATGGGTAAAGCGAAAACTGCTACAATTATGCTTAAACAAGCGCCTGTACCTATTTCTACTTCAAAACCTTCATCTTCTCGAAGGGCTCCACCTTCTGAACGCCAACAAAAAGGTCGTTTTGTCTAATTGATCAAAGAGATCAACGACGAAAACAATTTGAGGATTTGAAGAGTAAAACATACTCTTTCCGAAATGAGCAAGTTCCTGGTTACTTCATTTCAGCTCTGGAAAATAATTTGGTTCAATTACCATTTCCCAAGAGGCCAAACAAGGAAGGAGATGAAGACAGTCCCAATTATTGTCCCTTTCATCAAATGATGGGGCATCCCATCCAGGAGTGTTTTGTCTTCAAAGACCTCCTGCAAAAGATGGTCGACTTGGGACAAGTCAAGTTGAAAGGTTCTTAGACTCAGGTAGCATGTGTTACTGCTACAGTTCCAGAGGATGAAGGTGAATGGAAAGAAGTCAAAAACAGAAATGCACAGAAGTATGATTATTGGATGGTTAGAAATACAATCAATCGGACTCATGCCATTTTGCGAACACAATTAAAGAAACCAATTGTGTCTTGTGCCATGAATATTGCGGTAAAACCCTCTTCATCAGAGGGAAAGTCCTCAAAGAAACGGCTTGATTCAAAGAAGGAAAAATAATCAGAAGAAGACGAGTATGTGTCAAAACCTAAATTGTCTTTGACTCTAGAAGAATTTATGCCATCTACTGCAAAGCCACGGGCACCGCCCCATCAAACGGAATAGCCTAACCAGGCTAATCAGGTAGAGTCTTTATCAGTCGAAGAGTTAATATTTGGTTCTGTTAATATGATTCAATTAATAGATCCGTATTCCAGTCATATTTTGAATTTTGATGAGCCTGAATTCCCTGTATCAAATAAGGGAATCCGAGGAAGTTCCAGAGGTTTAGGATACAGGGGAAGACATGGATCTTTCCGAAGCCACTACTCCAATTATACCCCTGCTAGCACTGTGTATGCAGCATAAACTCGTCGTAGAGCCCTTCAGCGAGATAAAAAATAACAAGCAAGTTCTTCTGCCAATAGCCAACTCAGTCCTAGCATAGTTATTTTAGAAAAATGATTGAAGGTTCCATCTTCTTTATCTTAGCAGGAAAATGGATCTAATCGGTCTAATATTATAAAACCAAGGATGTTTCCAACTTCTATCCCAATACAAGATGCATCAGCTTCCAAAGCATCTGCTTCCAAGGTACCTGCTAAACCGCATGTTCCTGTTGGGAAACGCAGAGCTTTAGATCAAAAGTATGATATATCGAAACACTTGGCCCAAGTTCCTTCCAATTTATCAATTTTGGATGCTTTGAATCTGTCAAAAGATATTCAGGAAGCACTCATCGAATCTTTGTCAAGTCCTCAGGAGTTTGAAGCTGAAATTGCTGCAGCTGAAGTCTATCACATAGAGAATAATCCTGGAGAATGCCATGAAGTGATATCTTTTACTAATAAAGATGAAGATGATGTTGTGCATGGGCACATAAAACCTCTGTACTTATCTGGCAAAGTCAATGGTGTAGATATCCGAAAAGCTTTCATTGACAATGGTTCAGGAGTCAACCTCAAGCCCATTCGTACACTTCGTCGATTGGGCCTCACGGAATCTGATTTGTCTCCTTCTACCATGATGTTACAAGGATATGATAAAAATGAACAAGAACCACTGGGTGAAGTTACACTCAGAACTCAGTTTGGAGATCTTGTATCCAATTCGGATTTCATGATTGTTGATCAAGACTCAGCTTTCAACGTCTTTCATGGAATACCCTGGCTACATCAGCATGCGACTATCCCTTCATCATACCATCAATGTCTCAAATACTGTTTCAATGGTCAATTTGGAACATTTTATGGTGATAAGGCCCCATTCAAGACATGTGAGTCTCAATACATTAAGGAAGAATTTTATCACATGAAGGGAAGAATGAAATCTACAATAAAGGAAATTACCAAAGTTAATGCTCCATATGGTTTGGAGAAGATTCCAATAAATTCATTTACACATGTGAGTACAGATTATGTGTTACCTATCAGTCAAATTGAAAAAATAGGCCCAAATAGAAATACTCTTATGGAAAGATCCATAATGTCAATTATGGCAATCGAGCCAGACAACATGGGAGAAATTGGTAACCTACCAAACAGTGATGAAAGCACAAGTGGTGACATTTTCATTTCATCTGCTGAAATCCAACAGGTCTATACTTTTCCAATTAGGCTAGAAGAAGTTATAGCAACATCGGAGGTGAATAATGATGTCAATTCTCAATACATCATCTCCTCTTTATTTCCCAAAGAAGACCCTTTATCATCAATAGGGTCGGAAATGGAAGCTTCTTCTTCAAAATGTGCAAATTTTGACATCTCTTCTGATCATGAAAATTTCGTTTTGTCATCTACTATGCATGTAGAAACGGAAGAAATAACACATGATGAAGATGAAGAGAAAGATCTTAGAGATGCTCATCCAGCATTTGAAGAGGGTATCTCTACCACTGTGGATGAACTCAGAGAAATAAATCTGGGTACAGAGAAAGATCCACGCCCCACTTCAATTAGTGCGTCCATGACCCTTGAAGAGAAAGAGATGTATATTTATTTTCTAAAGCAAAATAAAGATATTTTTGCTTGGAACTATACAGAAATTCCTGGGCTTGATCCTGATGTTTCTACTTGTCATTTGGGTTTACCAAAAGAACATCGAGGATTTAAGCAAGCCTTGAGAAGAACACACCCAACTTATGCTTCCAAAATTGAAGCTGAAGTGGATAAGCTGATCAAAGCTAACTTCGTCAGAGAAGTTCAGAATCCCAAGTGGCTGGCTAATATTGTCCCTGTAAAGAAGAAGAACGGAAAAATTCGGGTTTGCATCGATTTCAGAGATCTTAATCGGTATTGTCCTAAAGATGATTTCCCAGTTCCGATTACAGAACTCTTAATTGATGCTACGGCTGGTTATGAAGTACTTTCCTTCATGGATGGATATTCCGGATATAATCAGATCCGAATGGCCCCAGAAGATGAGGAATCCATAGCCTTCAGAGCCCCTCAAGGTGGGGTTTGTTACTGGGTGATGCCCTTTGGTTTAAAGAATGATGGTGCAACATATCAACGTGTCATGCATCGTATCTTCAAACCTTTCCTAGGGAAGTTTGTTGAATGCTATGTAGACGATTTGGTGGTTAAATCCAAACAATGTTCCAATCACTTGGCTGATTTGGAAGTCATATTCCACAAGCTTCAACAACATAATTTGAAGATGAACCCCTTAAAATGTGCTTTTGGGGTAACCTCAGGAAAATTTCTCAGCTTTGTTGTACGCCATCGTGGTATTGAAGTCGATCCTGAGAAGACTAAGTCAATCCTTGGTATGTCACCTCCTCGGAATTTGAAATAATTAAGAGGAATTCAAGGACACTTAGATTATATTTGGCATTTCATCGCCAATTTGGCAGGAAAAAGTTTACCCTTTACCAAATTATTGAAAAAAGGAGTCACTTACCAGTGGACTGAAGAATGTTAAGAAGCGTTTGATGTTCTCAAGAAATACCTCTTGATTCCACTGGTACTCATGCCACCTATTGAAGGAAGACCACTTATCCTCTATTTTACAGCTCTAGATCGATCCTTGGGTGCCTTTCTTGCTCAAAAGAATGATGCTTGGAATGAAAATAGTCTCTACTATCTCAGTAGAACTATGCTGGAAGAAGAAACCCGGTATTCAAGTATTGAGAAGTGCTGCCTGGCATTAATCTTTGCAGTTTAGAAACTGAGACACTACCTGCAACATCACGAGGTCCAATTGGTATCTCGTAATAATCCGCTCAAATTAATCCTTAGTCGTCCAATGCTTACAGGACGTCTAGCAAGGTGGGAAATTATTTTGCAGCAGTTTGACATTCAGTATGTGTCTCAAAAGGCAATAAAGGGCCAAGCTCTGGCTGATTTCCTGGCTGAACATCCTTCAGTGGAAGACACGTCTTCAGATATTGAACTCCCTGATGAGGAAGTTTTCTCTATTCAAGAGAGTCCTCAAACAAGGGAAATGTATTTTGATGGTGCTTACAGAAGTCCAACAGGGAAGACAATGGAAAATCCTAAATTCAACAAAGTTGGTTTAGGAATTGTGCTCATTTCTCCAGATAAGGCATTGTTACAGTATTCCTTTTTATTGTGGGAAGGTGGTACCAATAATGAAGTCGAATACCAAGATCTTATCACAGGCTTGGACTTAGCACTTCAAACACAAGTGAATCACTTAAAGGTGAAATGTGATTCAGACCTGGTAATCAAACAAGTCAATGGGGATTATTCCATCAGAAAAGAATAATTAATCCCTTTATATGATTACATCAGAGTGTTAATGGTGAAATTCCCTTCAGAACCGACATTTTCTTATGTCCCAAGATCACAAAATGCTCAAGCTGATGCGCTGGCTAATATAGCCATAGCTCTAGAAGATCCAAATCGGGACGATACAACCATCAGTATTGCCCACTGTCGTGCAATTTCACCTTATGTTCAAGCCAGAATAGAGGAAATTAATGAAATTAGTTCCATTCCTGAACCATATGGTCATACTACAGGATGGATGTCACCTATTAGGGAATACCTTCAAAATGGAACACTTCCACCTGAAAAATCTGAGAAAGAACAAATCTGGCGATGTGTGGTCAATTTTACTCTTTATGATAGCCCAAACCACTTAGAAAAAATTCTCTACAAATGTGGTTTTGATGGAGTTCTCTTCAGATGCATTGATGGTGAAGAGACAATGGCTGTCATGAAAGAAGTGCATGTAGGAGTATGTGGTGCCCACTAGTCTGGACATAGATTGTCTGATCAAATTTAAAGGCTTGGATACTTTTGGCCTTCAATGATACAAGATTTTGTTAATTTCACAAAGAAGTGTCATTCATGCCAAGTACATGCCAACATCATTCATCAACCTCCATAGTTGCTTCATACAACTAAATACTCGTGGCCATTTGCCACATGGGAAATGGATGTGGTGGGACCTTACCCTTCAGCTACGACCAAGTAGTTTAAGTACATTTTTACTGCTACTGATTTCTTTTCCAAATGGGAAGAGGCAGTACCTCTTAACGAAGTCAGTTCTAAACGCATTGTTAGCTTCATCAAGTCTAACATCATTACTAGATTTGGTTTCCCTCATACCATATTGACGGACAACGGCACCAACTTCTATTCTTCTGAAGTGAATGATTGTATCAGGAATACAACATTAAATCCAACCATTCATCTCGGTATCATGCGGCGACCAATGGACAAATAGAAGCCTTTAACAAGACTCTTTCAAATATACTTCAAAAGATGGTGGATAAAGATAAGAGGTCATGGCCTGATAAACTCTTTCATGCTTTATGGGCTTATCGGACTATCACCCGCAATGCAACGCGGTCAACTCCATATTCATTGGTATATGGAACAGAAGCAGTCTTGCCAATTAAAGTTCAATTGCCCTCACTCAGAGTAGCCATTTGTGATCTGTTATCTACAGATGAGAAATCTCAAAAGCGAATGAATGAATTGGAACGGTTAGATGAGAAAAGATTGTGCACTTTGCACCACTTGGAAATCTATCAGAATCGAATAGCACGAGCTTTTAACAAAAAAGTTCATCTTCGTTCATTCATTTAGGGAGAATTGGTATTAATTCTCAGAACTCCAATGATACCAGGAAAGAACCCTCCCAAGCTTGAGGCAAAATGGGAAGGACCTTATTCAATACATAGGGTCTACTCCAATGGAGCTTATTCATTAATCTCGATGGATGGAGAACTCATTACTACTCCAAATAATGCCATATTTTTGAAGAAATATTTTGTATAAATTACAAAACACCCCCATAATGTCCCCGCAACATGACACTAAACTGTGCGGCACAAGTTCGACTTTTCTATATGACGTAAAACTATACAGCAATGGTCCAGTATGACCTTAAACTCCTCCTTGGTCCAGTATGAACTTAAATTATTCCTAATATGTCCCCGCAACATGATACTAAACTGTGCGGCACCAGTTTGTCCTTTCTATATGACATTAAACTATAAAAAAATGGTCCAGTATGACCTTAAACTCATCCATGGTCCATGTATATGACCCTAAACTATTCACACTTTTGTCCATCATGACACTAAACTGAAGAAGAAGAAAAAAATCCCTAATTTGTCCTCACTACATGACATTAAACTGCACAGTCCCCCCTTTCATCCTACATGATGCTAAACTGTATTGTCTCTACAACATGACATTAAACTATGCAGCACCAGTTTGTCCTTTCTATACAATGTTAAACTATACAGCAACGGTCCATGCATAAGACCCTACACTATTTGAAAGTCCCTTACGAATGGAAAGACGTTAAACTACACAATCACCAAAGGTCCTGTATGACCTTAAACTGTATTTATGTCCAGCATGACATTAAACTGCACCATCCACGGTCCATGTATATGACCTTAAACTATTCGCCCTTTTGTCCAACATGAAATTAAACTATATTGTCCCCATCATCCTAATTACATGACGCTAAACTGTACAGAATGTCCTTGATATGTCTTACATGATGCTAAACTGTACTTTGTCCCTGGTACATGACATTAAACTATGCATCGTTAAGGTTGTTGCTACCTCTTGTTTCTCACAACGAGTATGACTCACATGATCTTAGAGAAAACCTCAACCATAAAACTCTCTTTGGGATGCTAACCATGTGTAAGTCCCAACATCATTGTTTAGGTCATTGTCCCCAAGAATAATTTGATCATTAATTTATTCTTTAATTGAACTACGCGGATTTTGATCCTTGCCTTCTAGGCTGGGTACGTAGGCAACCTCCCAAGGTTCAAGCTCCAAAACAACCTCTTCACTTCGGTTCACCTTCATATCATAGGATGTTGATTTGTGAAACCACCCTTAGAATCAATATCTTTACATTTGATTCACTTTCTTCCTTGTTATACGATGTTAAACTATACAACAATTTTTTCTGGTACGACAATAAACTACAATACTCTTTGATTTCCTCATTTTAGAGGGAACCATTATTTACATTGATTTTTCAATCATGTTTTATTTCAAAAGACTACGTGAATACATGGTAATGCCTAAACTTTTTATCTCGGGTTAAACCATCATTGTACTAAAGTCCCCTTTCACTCTTCACATGTGCGAACCAAATTTGTACAATGGGTATATCTAGAACCACATGGGCTTGATTATCATTCTTATGGGATACGTAGGAACATTCGAGTATCCCTTGAATCCAGCCCCAAGTCTTTTGGGCCTAACCCCAAATTTCACTTTCAGTCCTTTGGATGAAAAGTCCTCATGAAAACACACACTGTGTATTCATTATTATGGTCCGAACTCTATGAACCTAAACTATGATCTCTCATATTTTCGTCCTGCATGACGTTAAACTGCATTTTAAGAACTACATATGGATTGATTCTCATGCTTATGAGATACGTAGTGAAGTCCAAAATTTCAATTCAGGACCCAGCCACAACATGATAATGGTTATCATTGACCTATGTATCTCTATATACATTGGAAAATACCCATCTTTATGTGTTATAATCCTAACCTTAAATATTTTCAGATCTTCATAACCCTTTTCATGACTTTTAGTCACAAAAATTTCAAACTTCTAAGAATTCTTTTGTCTGACTATGAAGTACGTGCCCATAGGTGGCCTTGCATAAATAGTCCACATAACAGACTTGTCAGCCGAAGGATACTATTTATTTGACCATACAGCCAATGCCCTTAGGTGGCCCTGCATAATTCAACCCCCTAACGGGTTTTTTGGATAATAGTAATTTCATTCTTTGGAAGAATGCCTATTTTGTCCTTATTTGTCTTAATTGACGGTATGCAGGGATCTGCAAAAATAACCATCCTTAACATATTTGTCCCATATCCTATTTCATGATCTGAAAGTATTCAAGTCTATGGTTTATACTCTCCATATTCTCTTTCCCTACGATTGGGTCAGACCTTCGTAGGAGTGATATTTATTCAACTTTTTGATAGTCTTTTTCGGAAATATCTTCTCTATATTCAAGTACCTTTTTCCATACAACAAACTCTATACTTTAGAAAATTTGAATCTCCATAATCTTTCACAGGCTTTTAGCACTAGGAAAGTAAATTTCTGAGAGTTCTTTTGCCTGACTATGCAGCACGTGCCCATAGGTGGCCTTGCATAAACAGTCCACATAATAGACTTGTCAGCTAAAAGATGCTATTTATTTGACTATGCAGCCAATGCCCTTAAGTGGCCCTGTATAATTCAACCCCCTAATGGGTTTGTTAAATAATAGTAACTTTATTCTTGGAAACTACTTCTTCTGATGCCTTTTAGCTCTTTTTCATATCATTCCTTAGATTAAAATTCTCTTAAGCCATAGTTTACATATTTTCTCTCATACTTGAGTATGATAATATGTTTTCAGATAAATTTTCAAGGAATTGAATCAATTTTAATCCATTTCGGTCAAATCTATTTCGACCTTAAACATTAGCCTTTGTTTGTCCGACATGCATGACTTTAAAATGCCAGATTTCTTGTTTTCCTTTTCACCTCAGAGTAAAATCCTCTTTTCTCTCCGGATCCAACTCTGAGGGGGGACTTTTGATGACGCTCCTTTCCGTCATAGAGTATAATGACGGAAAAAAGTGAAATACCTTAGTCTAAAGTGATTCATCTTTTGAAGAAACATCAAAAATCGACAAAGGGATAAACAAGGAGAACATTTCCCATAGGTCGCGAAAGTTCCCTCATGGTCGCGCAAGTACACCTGCACGCTGCCTAGTGGTCGTGCAAGTCAACTTGGGCGACGCCTTATGGTCGTGCAAGTGACTTGCGCGACCTAAGTGATAACCACCCGGTAACCGCTCGAGGTCTTCTTCTGCCTATAAATAGACCCTGTGGGCCCCCCATTGAATGGAGGAATTTTTCCAGAAACTCAGATTGAAGCTCCCGACGCCCAAGTCCATTCTCAAAGCTTCCGGAACACTTCTCAGGTAATTTCATACCTAGAACTGAAGATCTATAGAGAGGGAGGAAATCCTAAGTGTTGAAACTCATCAACACTTGCATGCCTGAGTGGATAGCCCTTAAGGGAAGTGGCCACACTTACGCGCCGCCTTATTCCTTCGATAGAACTTGCGCGTCCATTTTCTGGAAGAACCTCATGATGATTATAAAGGCTTTAATAAAGAGTCACTCAAGTATTTCAATGCTGGTTGAATATCGCCCAAGTACCCCACAAATGTCGCGTAGGTATACCTGCGCGACCAATACTTGCGCGCCCACGCAGTACCTGCGTGCCTTCCAAGACATGCGCACCCCTTCCTTTTTGGGTGCCCATCTTGCCCATTTTACCCTTATTAAGCCATTACATCTTTCCTATTCAAGATTCAGTCTTCAAGACACTCTTCAAATCCATTTATGGCATGATTTCTTGATTTTACTTCCATATCTGAAAGGAATTCTGTTGAATATCTCTCAAAACATAGTGATTTACATATCTTTATGTCACTAAAGATTGAGAGTTCATTCAATCAACCTCATCCTTTATGATGAGATAATCCTTAACCTAGGTCTCCTTTTCAAGAATAATCCCCCGTTATAAATCCTTTAACCTGGGCATCCTCCTCAGGAGTAAGCCCCAAATTCTTAAAGTTCCCAAATCTGGGCATCCTCTTCAGGAGTAAGCCCCAAACCTTAATCCCTAACCTGGGCTTCCTTTTCAGGAATAATTCCCCGTCATAATTTTGGGCTTCCTTTTCAAGAGTAAGCCCCAATTCCCCTAACCTGGACTTCCTCTTTAGGAATAAGTCCCAGTCATAAATTTTGGCTTCCTTTTCAGGAGTAAGCCCCAAATCCCTTAATTTCTCTTTAACCAGTCCTAATTTACCATTGATTTGGGATTCCTTCTCAGTAGAAAAACCCAATCATCAATCCTCTCCTAATCTGGGCTTCCTTTTCAAGAATAAGTCACAAGTTAGAGTATTAAAATATCTATGAAGCACATATACCTTTATGGACCCTATTCCTAGATTTTCTCCCTAAAGTAAATCCTAATCTTCATTTATCTGAGCAGTCATACATACATAAGCCCCAACCCATTTCTTATGATTACATCTTTCATGGCCCAATTGTCTATTTAATTACCAATACATCTTGTTTCTCATACCGAGCATGACTCACGTGAGCTTAGAGAGTAAAAGTAATTATGATATCCTTCTTTGAGCCATCAATCATAAACATCATACTCCCTTACCCGAACTACGTGGGTTCTGATTCCTTTTCTTAAACAAAGGATACGTAGGTAGCCCATCTGCGGGTTTGATCCCAACTCTAAAATAATCCATGTCCTTTTGAATGACAATAAACTTCAAGTGCCCCACTAAGTGGCTTTAAAACCAGCCTAGTCATCATAATGACCAAGAGACTTTTACATAAATGTTTTTAAGGATACCATTGACCAAGAATCTCTAAATAGATACAGATGATTATCTATTGATGAAGAACCTCGAATATATATAAAAGATTCTCTAAATTTCTTACAGATTGGAAAAACTGAAGGAAAGCTCATTTTATAATTGGTAATGTAATAAGGATTCACGAACATAACTTAAATCTATAAAGAGAGTCCCGGAGTAGAAAATAATTCCCCTCAAAAAGGTGTGATGAGTCCAACCTCCCATCCTCTTGACCAATGAAAATTCCTAAGCCTCATTAATTCACAAGATAATGGGCGCCTACCTTTGGAAAGTAGGTCCAAATAGATGTGGAATCATTGGATGTTTCCAGTTCTATGAACAAACCTGTTAGAAACCGATCAGAACGTTTGAATCTCCCATCCAGGAGGTCATCCCTGAATTCTGAGGGAAACAAGATTAAAAAACTATTTGTTCATAAAAAATACAAAATAATCTCATGTCGTCACTACAGAAACCATAATAGTATTTATGGTCTCATATCATAAAATCCATGTCCTTTAATTTCAATAAATTTGTTTGTTAAATTTCCTCATATTACCCATTCAATTGGGTGGATTATTCATCATTCATCTCTATCACACACTATCTCATTTATGGAATTCACATCAAATACCTCAATATCCAAACACCTTACCTAAAATTTGATTTTAAAATTAAATACCAAGTAGTATACTTCAACCAAAATTAACCTCTCTTCAAATACGGTCTATTAGATCACCCATATATGTTAAGAAATATTATATTAGTTTAACAGATATTAAGGAACAAATATGAATGATATTATGTGGAAGATGTAAAATTATGTCATTTGAAATTATCAAAATGATGTGTTTTCCTAAAATATTTTGAATCCATATTATAGTGAAAAAATTAACTAAGAAAAACAACTCTTAAAACATATTCTATCAATAATTGTGGAACTCTGACATAGTCCACTAGAACTATAGTGGGAATATTATTTATTGTCCATTAAAAAAATGTCCCTCATAAAACTGATGCTCGACAACTAGAACTGTAGAGGTCATGAAGTGTACAAGACGTAATGTTTTTCTATTCAATCCACCCTCTCAAAAAAACTATTTTCTCTAATGTCCTTTAAACTCTATTTAAAACGTCTTCTTTAATATATCGATGCATATATATTTCATTCTGAAATAAATTTAGATTTTATTATAACAAAATAAAATGAAAAAAATATTCTATCGAAAAAAATTAATAATATATGAATTCTTAAAAAATGTCTTCCCAAATTAAATTAGTTACATATAATAAATAAGTTATAACATTCACCTATCTGTTAAAAAGAAACCCTAAAAAATTATTAGAGAATAATTATAAAAGAGGCCTACTATATATGGTTGTTATATTTAACTCATAGTGTATTTTTTCATGAGAATGACTCTATAAAACATATTTAACACCCTGATATTTTAGGATGTATTGTTTGAAAATTTTAATTTTTTTTACATGCGTTACATGAAATGTTGAGGTTAAAAAACCACGATATATTATTAAAATATTGTTATGTGACTATTGTAACTATGATATTAAATTGGTGGTTATGAATAGTTTTGAAAAAAAAATGGATATATAGAAATATCATACTCAATATAAATGTATTTATTAATTCCTATGAAATAAGCATTCAATTTTTAGTTAAGTTATATCATGCCTAAAAAATAGTTTTCCTACAAAATAATTTATTTGAAGAAATAGTATATTGAATTTCTAACACTTTTAAAAAATTTATTTCAAAAACCTGAATAATTTTTTTGAAATCATTATATCAAAATTATTTTAGGGTGAATCTGATAGATTTTTTTAAAGTGATTTTTTTTCCAATGAATAGATAAAATTACTAATTTTTATTAAAACTAGCTTTTTTCAAGAATGTAGAATGCATCATTTTGATTTAAATATTTTTTGAGTAAAGTTATTTTTATATTATTTTAAATAATAAAATTAAGATTATTATAATAAAATTCATTTTTTATTTTAGTATTAAAAAATTGCATACATAAAAAGTCATTTTCTTAAAAAAAGTGTATTTATATGCACAATGTATTTTTATCATTTTAAGAAAAAACCAATCACTATTGGGGAATGATTTTAATGATATATATATATATATATATTATATTCAATATATTTTTTTAAACATACATCTAATATTTTAAAGATGTGTGAGATAAGAATTAATCCATTTCATGATTAAAAACTAATTTTTTATAAAATAAATTTTCATCCCTTTTTCACACTTATTTTAAAATAAATTTCATGAAGTGATAGGTGTTGAATTTGATATAATGGATTAAATATTTTAATGAGGCGGTTCAAATTTTTTATATATTCCCCTTTTAGTTTTTTCATAAAATGGAATATTAATAATGGTGAAATTTATCACTATGGTAAATGGTAAATCGAGTTAATTTAAGTAAAAAATCCATGATAAAGCCATAATTTTTCATCTGAATTATTATTTTATGAATTTAAGTATACCCTTATAACATTAGGTGTAACAAACCAATACGGGTTAACCCTGAACCTATCACCTGAGCCTGTCCGCAACATGGCCCAAGAGGTGTTCTCGATCCTCCTGGGCTGGAAATAAGCGTCAGGGCATCAACAGAGGCTATGTGAACGATTTCTCCCAATACAAATAAATAAGGCAACTTAAATAAGATAGATCAGTGAAAAATAAATAAACCAAATAAAATAACTAAATAGAAACAAAAGAAAATAAATCTAACCGAACTTGACGACTGAGCTAACTCTGTCCGACCTCATGGGTCACTCTCTGACTCAACGATCAAGCATCGCCCAAGGTGAGCACACTCAATCTTTAGCATGCACAGACACTAAAAATAGAATAGAACTACATGCATGAGTATTAAAACTTAGTAGGCTATCCCAATATCTATTCCCAATGCACTACCTTTAGAATAAATAAATCATCATTTCATGTTTGAACTGACATTTATAAAAGTATGTTTTTATAATTATTTTACTTAAAACAAAGTACAAACAATTTCCCTTTACAATTTTTAAATCTAGATTCATTTCATTAGTGTTAGTGTCTTTTTAGAGAGGGATAATGATGTTATTATTTTTTTCAAATTTTTACAATGAAGATTAAATACTTTCATTTGAAAAGCGTTTTTAGAAACATTATCAAAACTATTTTATCACATTCCATGGAATACAATATACAAAAAATCACAAATGAAATCACAATGAAAGAGAAATGTAGGTATATATAAGAATCATAATCAGTACTGCAAGCCACAAAAGGTGAATAGATGTGGGTGAACCTAGGAGGTCAAGAATAAACCAGAAGGCACCAATACATGAGACCTCATCCTTGTTGACAAGCCACACATGATGAAAGCATAACACCCAAAATTCTTGACCATCCTTTGTTAGGCAGGCCGAGGGAAAATCCGATTGTAATAAACCCAATATATCCACCTATTATGGGCCACTAGTTAGTACCATAACCTACCAGTGCAACAATCACTATTAAAATATTCTCTCAATAAGCCAGATTCCCAAGTCGAGGGTATTTAGAAAATGGGGTGAACCAACTGATGTCATCCGAGCATCCAATCACATATATAAATATATATATATATAACAATAATAATTCCCAACATGCATCACCCTGAGCCACTCGAAGGTCTGATCTCATACCATTTATCAAAGAACATAAAGATTCGAACATTAGATACTCTCATAATGGATCAAGAGGATTCCTTAGAAAAGACATCCCATCCATTATACACATGAAAGTATGGCATGAGAAGAATCCCCATGATGTTTTTATAATAAAAAAGTTTTCACTAATTTTTAGAAAGTGGCCAAATGGGCCTTAAGCCCTTTCTTTTTTCATAAACCAACATTTATCATTTTCACAAAATCCACATTATTTAAAGAGGGCACATAATTTTATAAAAGTGTCAAATGATCATTAATCGACAACACATTTTAAAACACCTTAAAACTCAACACCCATTTATTTATAAAACCAAAACCCACATTGAAAACCAAATACACACTTGTTTTAAACATAACAGTACATGAAACACTTTTATGAAACCCACAATCACTATTTACTATGTAAAATACTTATTAGCAAGTCCAAACCAACATTTTCATGCTAAACAATGAAACCAAGAATTATACTTCAATATTTATAAATTAAAAAAGGTGATGAAAGCCTATAATAAATGAATCTTGAATTAAGAAGGAATTGAAAAGGGAAATCCTACCTCTAGATCAAAGCGTGATGACAATGGAACCTCAAAACCAAGGTGCGACGACAACGCTCACTCAGAAACCGCCCATGCGGGTCCTAAAATATCAAACCAACCCAAATAAACATTTAATTAATAAAACCTATAATCAAACCAAGGTAATATATATAAATATATATCAAATATAAATATATATCAAATATAAATATCAATAAGAGAATAAAAAAAGTGTATTACAATGAGAGGAGGTTGCGACTGGAAATAGACCGTCGGAGGGCTGGTCGGGGAAACACTGGCAGGCTGTGGGTGTTGAAACCTGGAAATGCTGGCAAGGTTGGTTGTTGCGCTCAAAAGAAGAGGGTGCGCTGGAAAGGTACATGCTGTTAGGGGGTGCACTCTAGAAAAGGAGAAGGATGACTAGTTTGGGAAAATGTGTCAGACTAGTGGAGGGCATCTGTGTGGCTGGAAGCAGTCTGAACGGGGGCTACGGTGAGGGCCTTCGAGTTGTGGCAGCGTGAGGCAGGTGATTCGAGGATATGCGGGCAGTGTGTGGGT
Source organism: Viscum album (assembly GCA_963277665.1). Taxonomy (NCBI): domain Eukaryota; kingdom Viridiplantae; phylum Streptophyta; class Magnoliopsida; order Santalales; family Viscaceae; genus Viscum; species Viscum album. The sequence continues at coordinate 1,921,232,632 of OY728128.1, read as the reverse complement.
GATTCAGATGAGATCTGGGGCGCCAGGTAGGGTTCGGGGCATCCGGTGGGCAGCGATAGAATAAAAGGGAAAAGGCCGGCGGCTGGTGGCCTCAGGGGATGGCACTAGGTGTGCTTCAAGGGAGAGTTGAGGATTGTTCGACGGTTGGGAGCCGAAGGGCAGCGCTGCTATGCGGAGAAGCTGAGCAGGATCCGGGGTGGCTGGAGGAAGAAGCTGCACTGCGAGGACTTGCGACGGGGAGGCAGGGGTCCTCGACGTGGGGCTACCACTATGGGGAGCCGGGAGCAGGAGGGCAGGCTAGGGTTGCGAACTACAGGAGGAGTGGGGCCCGCGTGTAGGGTAGTGGCGGGGGCTGACGGGAGTGGTCCTGCAAAGGGGGGTGCGCCGTATGTAGGGGGAGGAGGGTGCCAGCAACGGGATGCTGCGCTGAAGAAGGGCAGATCCAGAGCGGGGTGCAGGTGCTGGTTGCGGCTGGGTCGAAACTGGAGGAGTGGGGTGCACTGGATTCGGCTGGTTGAGACCAGAGGAGTGAGAAAATGAAGGGAAAAAAGGGTGTAGGGGAGAATAATAGGAGGCCGAGACGGGTCTTTGTGTAGCACTAGGAGGAAAGGGACACCGGTGTGGAAGAAAGAGGAAATGAAAAAAAGAAAAAAGAAGAAGAAATAAAAATAAAATAAAAGTAAAAGAAAATAAAAATATAATACTAATAATGATAATAATAATAATAATAAGAACAACAATAACAATAAAATTAAAATAAAAAATGAATTCATATCATTTTAATAATAATAAAATTAACGAAAAGGTCACGCAGTTGCATGGGCGAAGCCGCGCGGCGTCGCACTCTGCTCGTGCGTCCAATGACGTCGAACCCAAGACACACACTTTTATTTTATCAAAACATAGAAACTTCATCTGGGACGCACCCCAGACCCCAGTAAAAATATTTAATGGCAGAATAAAATTAAAATAAAATAATATCATGGGTCGGGGTGTGACAATTCATTCTACCATAATGTTTTTCATCCCCGGAAAGCCACGATACCCTCTAGTCGGTCGATCAACTCCTAGGGGTTCCACACAACACGATCCAACCTCTTAACACATGGACATTCCACCGACCATCAATGGTACTTAACCCTATTTCCTTGAACAAATTACCAGCATAGGGGAGACCTAAACGGACTCCCCACCATAAGAATTTAACTGGTATCTAAACTGGACCTTACTCCGGCCAGAAAGAACACAAAAAGATGATTTAAACCATTCACTCTCGTCAGAAAGGGGAAAGTGCTAAACCGAAAACTCCATACGAAATAAAACACCTCGTCCCATAGTTAGGGAGTGAGGGCCCAAGGATTATATCAATAAAACTAGGATGGAAAACAATTGAGGACTCACCACTTTTGGATGGACCCAAACCAAGGATGCAACTAATTCACATGGGTTGTCCATGAATGGCCACTAATTGGAAACTCGAATCCAAAATACATAATTACTAAAATTGCACGATGGATAAGTCCATTGTGCTCTTGTGATAAGAGGAGAATACACCAACCAAGAAACCCCAACAGACATTCTAAAATGGACCCATCACAATGATAGAGGCACAACTGTTTCCATGCTTCTAAAAATCCCCCTAGGGTTATTGACTACGTGTTGGCTTCACTCTGAGGCCTTTTGGATGGAGTTATGATGGATGTAGCATCTTTGGCCTCGCATGTAGGTTCTAATAATCCCAAAAAGAAACAAACATCATTTAATTTGACAAAAGAAAAGACATAATTTTTAAATCGAACCACCCTGGCATTGAAAACCAGAGTTCATTAAAAGACCCATGATATTCCCATACATTTAAAAACTGAAAACACCATCAGTACACTATAATGATAAGAGATCCCTTACATAGGAATGAAACATACATTAGAGACTTTAAAAAATACCCAACAACACATCACTTTTGAGAACATCCTCAGTGATGCTTTCTAGAAATGCCTCGAAAAAATCATTGTAAGTTACCCAACCATCCACAATCATGAAAAGGGTTAAAAGTACCTGGGTACTACAACTTCTTGTGACCTATATTTCCTTACTGATAACGCATGAGGATCTCTTACTCTGAAGTGGTTGATGTAAAATCCCAAGGCCTTTTGATTCCATGGCTTGCTCCGTCTACTTTCGATTGCTTACTAATCTTCTTGTTGGATGTCTCCCCACTACTACTTAGAATTAAAGGTGGGAGGACCACTTTGATCACTCCCACCACCATGGCTTCGACAAGAAAATATTGCCTCGCCACATCGGCAAATGATGTTAGGTTTGATGCTGACACCTTTTACTGTAGATCAGTGCGGAGGCCCACCTCAAAATATTGAGCCTTCATAGAGTCATATGTGGTATACCCTGAATCATAAGGGACTACCTCCACAAAACATTGGAAATATTCCAACACGCTTCTGTCCCCCTACTGTAGATAACACACCTCCACCACCTTTCTCACCCTTTCTTCCTCAGAGAAATACTGACGAATGAACAATGCCTAGAAAAATATCCAAGTAAGCTCTTGACGGGGCTTATTCAGAGAGACCGACTTCCACCACATCCATGGTGAACCTTCAAGCATGAAGGTCGCAAACGTGACCTTCAATGACTCAGGAAACTCAACGTGGTTAATGACCCTTTCAATCATCTGCATTCACTCCTCTTCTACAGAAGGATATGATTTACCATAAAACATAAGTGGATCTAACTTCTGAAACTCAAGCATAAAATCCTTTGTTTGATCAACCGTACCACGATCACCAACCAAATATTCAAGGTGATAACCACTGGACAAGAAATGTCTAGAACTCCATCACAACCAACCCAATAAATAAAAATCCCCAAAATCAAAGACTTCATTCATGAAAATATCGAGACACAAGAAAATAAGATATCATGACATCAAAACTTTTCTTTTGAATACATTTTTAATTTAAATCAATCATGGTGGGTAAAACCCTTGCCATTGGTATTCCATAGAGTCTCACTATTCATGATCCAGCCCCTTTTTCAAAAACAAATTTTCTAATTCAAACCTCTTTCAAAATTGAGAGGAAACCCAAAACAACTCAATAGGGAACTAGTGTCGGTGAGTGATTGACCATGTGGTTGGTGGCCATATGCCAAACACGTCACCAACGCAAAGTGAATTTTAAGACCATGCCCCTATCTCTACATGTCTTTCTAGGCCATGTGACTTAGGAGGACTATTATCCCAACTCTCTTTGTCATATCCCAATAAGAAAACACTCTATAAAAACCCAAAGTAACAAATTAAACTAGAATTTCCATGGAAACTCTAGGATCTGCACGAGCAAGAGTTTGCGACACTCTTCCCTCACCTACCCCTCGAGTCCGGAAAATCCTACTCCATCTACTTTGACATTCCAAATAATAAAGGGTTCTCTAGAAATCAAGGCCCCATAATTGACAACCACCTCTGATACCATTCTGTCACGAACCAACCTGGGTTGAACTTGAACCGATCACACGAGCTGGTCCTCGACATGGCCCGAGAGGCGTTCCCAATCCTCTCGGGCTGACAACAAGCACTAGGGCACAAATAGAGGTCGTGGGAATGATTTATCCCAATAAAAATAAATAAAGTAGAAGAAATAATATAGTTCAAAAAAGAATAAATATATAAAAAAAACGAATAAAAATGAACAAAAGAAAATAAAGCTAACCGAACTCGACGTCTGAGCTAAGTCCATGCGACCTCATGGGTCACTCTTTGACTCAATGATCAAGCATCTCCCAAGGTGAGCACACTCAAGCTATAACATACACAGACTGTAAAAACCAAAAATCACTTTAGGCATGACTATTAAAACTCAGTAGGCTAACCTGATATCCATTATTAATGAACAACCATTAAAAAAAACATCATTTCACGTTTGAACTACCATTTATAAATGTATTTTGTTCTAAATATTTTACTTACATGAAAATTACGATCCATTCCATTAACCATTTTCAGATCTAGATTCATTTTATTATTGTTAATGGTTTATTAGAAATGGAAAGTGAGGTTTATATTATTTTTCAAATTTGTACAGGTGATTAAACACTTTCATTTGAAAACCATTTTTTAGAAACCTAATCAAAACTAGTTTATGACTTTCCAAGGAAAAAAATATACAAAAATGCACAAAAGAAATCACACAGTAAGGGAAATATTGGTATATATAAGCATCATAATCACTAATGAAAGAAACAAAAGCCGAATCAACAAGGGAGAACCTAGGATATGAAGAATAAACTAGAAGACACCATTACCTGAGAACCCATCCTCATTGACATGTCACACACGATGAAATAAAAATGCCCAAAATTCTCAACCATCTTTTCTCAGGCAGGATGAGGGAAAATCCCATAGTAATAAACCCAAAATATCCACCTATTATGGGCCACTGGTCAATACCATAAAATACCAGTGTAGAAATAATTCTTAGAATATTCTCTCAATATTCCAGATTCCCATGGTTCAAGTATTTAGAAAAGAGGGTGAGCCAACCGATGCCATCCGATCATCCAATCACACACACACACACACAGATATATAATAATGCACAACATGCATCACCCCGATCCAATCCAAGGACTACTCTCATACCATTTATCAAAGATCATAAGGAGTCCAACATTAGAAACTCTCATAATGGATCACGAGGATTCCTTAGTAAGGACATCCCATCAATTTTACACATGCAAGTATGGCAGGAGAAATGCTCCTGGAGGTTTTCATAATAAAACAATTTTCACTAATTTCCACAAAGTGGACAAATGGTCCTTTAACCTATTCTTTTTCATAAACTGGAATTTTTCATTAACCAGAAAGCCACATTATTTAAAGGGGGCACATATTTTTATAAATGTGTCAAATGATCATTAATTGACTACGCATTTTAAAAAAACTTTAAACTAAACAACCATTTATTTATAAAACCAAACCCCACTTTTAATTCCAAATACACACTTATTTTAAACATAACACTGCTTGAAACACTTTCACAAGGCACACGATCACTATTTCCTAAGTAAAAAATTTATTAACAAGTCCAAACCACCCTTTTCATGCTAAACAATGAAACCGAGAATTATAATTCAATATTTATAAATTAAAAAAGGTGCAGAAAGCATAAAACAAATGAATATCTAATTAAAAAGAAATTGAAAAGGGAAATCCTACCTCAAGATCAATGCGTGAAGACTACACAACCTCAAAAACATGGAGCAACGACAATGCTCACTCAGAAATGCCCCGCATGGGTCCTAAAATATCAAACTGACCCAAAACAATAATTAATTAATAAAACCCCTAATCAAACCAAAGTAATATAAATATATATATATCAAATATAAATTTCAAAAGGATCATAAAACAAAAGGGTACACCAACAGGGGGAGGTGGAGACTATAAACAACAGCGGGAGGGCTGGTCGGAGCAGTTCCAACAGGGTGAGGGCATCAAAATAGGGCAATGCTGGCAAGACAAGTTGTGGAGCTCACAAGAAGAGGGTGTGCCAGCAGGGTATGCACCGTCAATGGGTGAACTCTGGAATAGGGGATGATTGGACGGTCGGGGAAAAGGTATCAGACCAGTGGAGGGCGTTTGGGTGGCTGGATGCAGTTCGACCGGGAGATGCGGCGAGGGCCACCGGGCAGCGGTGGTGTGAGGCGGGTGAGATGGGTAGTGGCAGGCAGTGTACTGGTGAGCCAGATGAGAGCCGGGGTACCGAGAAAGGTGAAAGACCACCAGCGAGCAGCAGGTGAGAAGGAGGGTGAGGGCCGGTGGCTACGGGCCTCACAAGAGGGCACAATGTGCACTGTAAGGGATAGCCAAGGAGGTTTCGACACTAGGGAGTAGGAGGGTTGAACTGATATACATGGAAACCTAACAGGAGCCAGGCGGTAGGAGGAAGAAGCACCATCAGGAGAGCCTATGACGGGGAGGCGAGGGTGCTCGCACCGGGCTTCCTTACTAGGGAGCGGCTGGGAGCGGTGTGTAGGAGGGCAGGCTAAGGTTGCATACTATAAGAGGAGTGGGGCGCTCATGCAGGGGAGAGGAGGGGCGATGGGAGAAGTGATGAAGAGGGGGTTGCGAGGCATGCATGGGGAGGAGGGCACTGGCTTCGAGCTACTGCACTGAAGGCGGGCAGATCCGGAGTGGGGTGAGGGTGATGGCTACAGCTGGGTCGAGACCGGAGGTGTGGGGCGCGCTGGCTGCGGCTGGGTCGAGATTGGAGGAGTGGGTCACACTGGCTGCGGCTGGGGGAGAGAAGAGGAGGGTGAACAGGAGGGGAAATCAGGGTACGGAGGAGAAGAACATGAAGTCGGGATGGGTCGTTGTGCAACACAAGGAGGAAGGGGACACCCGCGTGGAAGGAGGAAAAGAAAAAAGAAAAAAGGAAGAAAAAATAAAAATATAATAAAATAAAAGTAAAAAAAAAATTAATAATAATAAAATTAATGATAATAATAATAATATTAATAACCATAATGATAAAATACAAATAATAATTGAATTCATATCATTTTAATAATAATAATATTAATGAAAGGGCCACACAGTTTTCTGGGCGTAGCTGTGAGGCGTCACGCTCGACCCATGCATCCAATGACGTTGAACCCAAGATGTGCAATTTTTTTTTCAAAACATAGAATCTTCGTTCAGGACTCACCCCAGACCCCATCATAAATATTTAAAGGTAGAAAAAATTAAAATAAAATAATATCATGGGTCGGGGTGTGACATTAGGTTATAAATTTATTTTTTTAATAGAAACATGTCCATGGAGATAGCCTATATATTATTCAAGTTAAGGAATGTTACAAAAGGTTCCTCTCTTCGCCTTAAATATCTCTTACATGCCCACATATGTACAGAATAATGTTATGAATAGATATAAGTGTCTATTGTAAATGAAATTAAATTATCTACATGATATAAATTTATTTATTATCCTCATAAATTAATTGACTGCCTTAAATTCATGTGTAATGATATTACAATACTTATTGAATTAAATTAAAAATAAAATAGATGATTTTAAAAATATTAAAAGTGATATAATTTGAATGATTTAGTATGTCCCAATATATATATATATATATATATATATATATGAGTTATTAGGGTGGTTTTAAAAAAATATACTTGAAATACTATTTTTTTATTGATGTATTTGATGTCAAATTAAATGAATTGTATTAAAAATTAAATTAACGATATTTTATAATGGAAAATATTTTATTAAAAGAGATTATATTCATAGAAATATTATATTTTTTCAAATTAAAGGGAAATTTTTTAATTATAAAACATGTCCCATTTATGGCTCTTTTTTAATTTTAAAGTAACATTATAAACCGTTAAATTTTTGAAAACATTAATATTAATGTAATTGAAAAAATGTTCAACAAAGGGTTAAAAAAATGATAAGGGTAAAAATTTTATACAAACATGTCCAAATTTTATATAACGAAAAACGTTTGACTCATAATCATAACTATTTAAATATTATTAATTTATATTCATTTTTAAATAAATATTAATTTATATTAATTCAACATTTTATGAAATACTAAGAGTTCCCCTCCCCCTAATTATATTAAGGCACCCATCATATCCCTTATTCACATGATGTTAACCTTCTAGACCGATCAACATTTTCCAATTTATCATTCTATATTCCATAGGGAAGTTATATATTTGATTCTATTCCCACAATACCAAACCTAGTTCTCTATATAAGATATCAAGAGAATTTTTTTGAAAGAAGAGGGTACCACATTAACCGATCAATTTCTTTTTAATTCTTCTTTTAGCTCCTCTAAATCTATTATTTTATTCTTAATATAATAAATTAATTATCATAAATAATAATAATATGTTTTTATTATTATTAAACTACCTTTATTTACACTCAATCAATTAAATGCAATTTGAATGTATCGCTCGTGCCTATGTAAATTATATAATCTCTACATAATGATACAATTCATTTTGTATAACTATATTTCTCAGAAGGTTATTATTATGGGTCTAATGTTTATATGAGATATTTTTTTTCATAAATATGCTTCTTAAATTATAAAATCATTTATAACTTCTTAGCATTTTATCCATTGGAAAAAATAATGTCATTCTTGTGTGTGTGTGGACTACCACCTCTAGGAAGCGATGTGATTTGTTTTTTCATTTTTATTTTACATAGAAGTTAAAAAGTATGTATTTACTAAATATATATTATATATATGGTATAATAATTATTTTAAATGTAATTTATTATTTTCATTTCTTTTTACCTTCTATTGTAAAATTAAAAGAGCGTTCATGTGTTTATATGACCTACTATCTTTATTACCAATGTAATTAATTTTTTATCTCTACATTTTATGATTTATTAAATAAATAAATAAATATATATATATATATAATGGATTGAAATTATATTATAAAATTTTAAATTATTATTATATAGAGTAAAAATAAATTTAAATATATTATTCAAGAGTTTAGAGTTACTTTGAATGACGTTGAACTCAAGGTAAGTGGTTTTCGTCTCACTTTTATTTCTGTGAGATGCAAGAAATAATATCCACGTATTTATATTATATGATATATATACAAAAAATTAATGTATTTTATGATAATTATTATTAAAATTATGGAGATATACATATCCATATAAGGTTATTTATTTCATGGGTGTTATGATTCAAAAGTTTGCAAAATGGTTATCGTTTATTGTCAAAATCTAGTTATTTATCAAGAAAATTAATGATTATGCATCTGATGATGAAATATTAATATTTAACTCTGACTAATCTCTTTAGTTTTATTTTAATATTTATATTTCTTATGAATACATGTTTTTCTTTTATTTTCATCTCTTTAAGTACTCAATAAACAAAAAAAGTGTTTTAATGGAAAATCAACCTTATTTATTCCTTCTCTCCAAAAATATTTTTATTATATATCCATATTTCTAAAAGAATAAAATAATGTTTTAACTATTACAATATTATTTTAAAATTTATTTGTAACAATTTTTTAATTTTTTTCAAAGTATTTTCGAAATGAATCTTCTTTTCATTTTCCTAATGAGGAACTTTCTGACATTATACAAAAGTATGAAAGTAATGTTATTTTTAACATATATGGATAGAAAATAATTTAATGCATTCATGACCACATATTTCATTTAATAATCCTTTACAATATTCCAAGGTTCTTTTCAATGAAAATGTTTTCAATAATATTTTGTATTTTTTTTATTTTTAAAATTGATTTTTGAAATGGAATGTTTATTTCCACCAAGGAGTATTAGAGTGGTATTTTAAATTAATTATGATATATGATAATATCCCTTGATTTTAGTAATTATTTATTGGATATATATTCTAATTATACCATTCTTACTCTTCCTTTGGATGGCTAATTCTTATGTCAATGATATTTCTATGAAACCCATTATTACCCACGGGTTATACTATGAGGAATTGATGAAATGCTAGTGAAAATTATTTTATTTTCATGAGTAATGATGTGATGATATGGTATTTTTATAATATTATTTATGATTTTCATAATGTGATTATGTTTACATTATAAAAATAGATTAAGGTTTTGTTATTACCGAGAATGATGTTTACATTATAATCATGTATGATTCTTACTTTATAAAGAAGGATGGGTGAGACCTATATCTTTCCCAAATTCATTCAGTAAAGACTCATATTTAAAGAGATAAATATTAAACTAATTTGGTTTGAAACTAAAAAAAATAAGGGACTTTGTCCTGTAATGTAGTAATTGGAGTGAAGCATGACTACTATGATGGTTTGGAGACAAAACCCAATATATTGTGAGAGTATTGGGTGTAAACCTTGACTACTATGAAAGTTTTGTGAGGGAACCCAGTCCTCAATGATAGTATTGTGAGTGAACCTTGAATAATAATATGGATTAGGGAGTGACCCTATTTCACTATATAGTCTGGGTGTTGTGCCTTGGCTACTGAGGAAATTATTTTATGTGCTTATGTGTATGTGATAAATTTATGTCTTATGGAAATGTTATTCTCTATAGGAATATGTTATTTAATTATATTATGATTTATGTCTTATGAACTACGAAGTTTTATTCCATGAATCAAGATTATGATCTATGATATGCAGGGAATTATTTTCAAATGTTATGCTCATATTTTCATACCCTTATATTCATGTTATGCACCAATGATCATTGATATCTTCCTTATTTACCGTTACATAGAATCTAAGCTCAACCTTTCTAATGTTTCATTTCCCTAGGTTATAAGAAAAGATACTAAGTATGGAATGTATTAGACATGTTATATTTATAAATAACTTAGTTGGAGATGATATAGATATTTAATTAGATAGTTTTTTTTTATCAATCTATGTTTCTATAGAATTTATACTTATAAAATTTTGTCACGGATCTTTAGGTTGTGTAGTGAATATTCAAATATTAATATGATATATATATATATATATGAAAATAATGAATTTAAATAGTTGGTATTCATTGAATGAACTTTGATATCCTTTGCAAAATAATAGGAGAAAACATTTGTACGAACCTTGGGTATAAATCAAATTATAGAACATAATCCCATTTATTTGGTAGGGATCATGAGTGAGCTTCGTCAAACCTAAGTTGTCATAAAAGAAGGAATAATTATTTAGAAATCCAATAATGAATATTTCCTGGTTATGTGGTTTTATACTGTGCTTATTTTTTGTCAAACTATGCCTTTTGGTTTTAGTCGATGTATAGAAACCGAATAAATCATGTTAATGCTGAATGTAATGAAAATTGAAATTATTTTCCTTATAAAAAAATGATATAGGAGTTCGGATAAATATTTTCAATTATATTCTCACAAAACTTTATTAAGCTATGATTCATTATGAACATTCAAAAATTTAATAAAAGGAATAATTTTATATTAAGTTCTTCACAAGGAAACTTCCACCATGTTATAGTGGTCCCACTAATCCAATAGTTAATATATTAAAATTAAATACCACTAAAAATATGTTTTCCAATCTTCTGTGCTTATAACATGAGAAAATTATTCTTGTAATTTATTTTAAAAAAGGTGAATCATTTTAATGGTGGACTCTTATGAAGTTCATAAGGTAATAAAAAAAATTGACTTCATTTATTAGGATGAGTTTACGAGGTTATTTTTCAATAATCACACATTTAATATTACTCTCATGAAAGTGGAGAAGGAATTAATTGAGATAATATAGATGGATGAGGAATCTGTTCTTTCCAATGATAAACATTTTACAAGTATTGTGCAGTATACCTCTGGTATTATCATCCAACCTGAAGGCAAGGTTGATCGATTCTTAATTTTCATAAAACCAAGTCTCTAAATGGAATCATATATAAGGTAAATTTTCAATTATAGATAAATCATTTGATGATTCATCAATGTAGAGATGAAGATTGGAGTTACCCATTAATTTCATGGTTTTGATGTGAAAAGAATTTTTGAATTAAATAAACAATCTAAATCTCATGGAGTAAAGAATATGGGCCTTCCACTATGCACATAGTGTGGAAAGAGAAATGTAGGAAATTTTCTTAAGGTAACATGTAAATGTTTCAAGTTTTTAATGGAAGGTCAATGATGAATGGATGGGATGGTGTTGGTTAATGATGTGAATTGAGTGAAAGCTCCATAGAATTCACCACTCACACTCATGTTCTATAAATGTAAGGAGTTTTTCATTGTGAGAATTAATGCCCCAATACATGGGATAATGAAAATAATAAACTAAAACAACATTTTAAGTCTAATGAAAAAGTAAAATCTTATAAAATAATAATTGTTTAATTAAATCATAATAATTAAGGAACATTTATCCACCCCACTAGGGTTGAGTATTTAATATTTAATCGTGTTTGAAAGTGACCTATGAAAATATTACTCTTAAATTTAATGTGATTATAATATTTTGTTATCAATATCAATATATATTAAATAAATCACATTTGATATTTTTTTATCAAATAATGATTTTCTATTGTTGCATGGATGAAACTTGAATTCCTATGGAAATGTTTTAATAAAAAGATGCATATCTAAGTAATAAAAGGTGAATTGCCATTTGGAAGAATATGTGACATTATTGTGACTTAATTTTGGGAAATAATTTGGGTGTATACATTTTTTTATGAGATTTTATGAGTAATTAAAATTATTTCAACATGAACATTAATTTGATCATGAGAGGATATGAGATAAAATCATTCAAATCTTTTGGATTCAATTTTGGTTCATCGTATTTTGAAGTTTCCTTAAGGTCAAATATTTAAGAGATGGATTAAGATGAACCTTGGATGTTATTTTAAAAATTGTGCTAGCTATTTTGGTTTTGGTAAATATTTATAGGTAGAAGGAATGACCTATGGATCTTTTTATTCATTGAAACATAATTTTAGTGCTTTAGACATAAAAAATTTATATTTAATATTCATTTATTAAAGTAATATATGAAGTAAAAATTGATCAATGAACTACGAAATAATGATATTAGAGAAATATATCTATTGGTATTTGAGATATCTAAGGAAATGACATAGAAATTCAGTGCAATTTAGCAGAAAATCAAGGATTCTTAAAGTTGACAGAAATGTTATGCTGACAATCGTCAATGTGACCTTGAATTTGAAGTTCGTTAAAATGTTTATTCATTGAATTTTTTAATAGAATTAAGTTATGAGATTCAATAAGAAGTGGAATATGATACAGTCATATATTTACCCATTTAATAACCTTTATCTAGTAGGGATGATATCTTATTTCATGTTTCTTCCACCGAACCTCTCTCAAGTTCACAACATGTTCCATGTATATATCTTGAGAATATACAAACATGATCAATTACATGTAATATAATAAAAGTTAATAAAAATAGAACATGATATTTCTTATGTGTAATAACTAATAGAAATCATGAATCATATAGATAAATTACTGTTGAATAAGACTACTCACCTTGTGAATGTTCTTTAAAGAAATTACAAATTCAAAAAAGGTACATGAGAACCTGATAATGTAATGAAACAAAGATATCTTCAGCTCTTGGTATTAGTGTGAAAAAATTCAAGGGAGACATAAATTTTAGTGGGGGGGGGGGGTTATACTGGGACACCATGACTTTTAATTAATTTTTTTTAAAAAAAATAGATTTAATTTGTTCCATAACATGCGTCACACACAATAATAAGTTTGAATAAACTACGATATTTTATATTTCTAAAAATATATAACCATTTTTACCTAGTAATTAAATTTGAAGGTAATAATATGATTAAAAAATATATGAGATATAAAAAAATCATACTCTATATAAATTTTATTATTATATGTTAGTAAATACACATTAAATTTTTATCAATGTTATATTATGCTTAAAAAAATACATTTCCTAGAAAATGATTTTCATTGCGAAAACACTATGTTTAATTTTTTACAATTTAAATAAAATAATTAAATAAAACTATTTTTTTTAAATCATAATATCAACATCAGAATCTGGTGGATTTATGTTATTTTTTAGAAAAAGTTTATTTTCCAGTGAATAGTAAAAAAATAAATATTTTTATTGAAAACATTATTTTTGTTTTCGGAATTATAAAATTGTTTTATAAAAAAGTTAGTAATTTTTTATTTTAAATAATCTGATTAGGTTCTTTTGAAAAAATATAATGTTTGAATATAGTGATAAAAAATATATATTAAAGGAATTTCTTGAAAAAACTGTTCTTATGAATGGAATGAGTTTTTATCATATCAAATAAGATTAATAACTATTGGAGAATTATTTAAATGAAAAATATATATAATATTAAATAATATTTTTAAACATTCGTCTTTTATTTTTATTGTGCATGGGATATGAATAAATGCAGTTTTAGGATTGAAAACAATGTTTTTCTAAAAGCAGTTTTCATCACTATTTGCCAAATTATTTTAAAATTAGTTTATTAAAATTATAGTAATTAAATTTTTAAAAATTAATTCAGTTTTTTAAATTAGTATATTCAAATTTAAAAATAAACCACTTCAATTTTTGTCGATACGAATAGTAACCATGGTAAAATTTGTCCCATTAGTAATGAATAAATCATACTAATCTAGGTTAAAATAAAGTTATAAGGCCAAAATTTTTATCAGAATCCATATTTTATGAATTTATTTATACCCTTATCACCTAAGGCTTCAAAGTTAGTTTTTTAAAGGGGGGTTCTCCTTGAAAATAACCTATATATTATTAAAATCAAAGAGAGTCACAAAATGTCTCTCTCTTTTCTTTAAATATATATTATGCATCCACCCAAAGAAATAATAAAGTTCTGATAGAATATAATTATATTTTTTGGGATTAATGAAATTAGTTTCAGAAAATAAATTTATTTATAATTTTTTATAATTTATATAATTATGTTTAATGCTTACAAAATTATAATACAATACTAATTCGATTAGTAGAAAGATGAAATAAATGATTTTAAAAATATTAAAATCATTATAATTTAATTGGGTTAATATGTAACACAAAATTTTTAGATATATATTACATATTATAAAGGTTTTAAAGTATTATATTATAATTTCCCTTTTTTCATGATGTATTTTTGTCAAATTAAATTAATAGTGTTAAAAATGGAATCAATGATATTTTATGAAAATAATATTTTACTAAATGATATAAATTCATTGAAAACATGGATTCTACTGAATGGATGAGAAATGATTTTAAAAATCAACCTTGTTCCATTTATGTGTTGTTTTTCATCATATAATTACATTGTTAACCCTTTAAGGGTAGAAAAATTTAGTATTACGGTAATTGTAAAAATAGTTAACAAAGGGTTAAAACAATTAGATAGGGTTATAAATATGATCCAAACAGGTAAAATTTTTATTTAATTGGATTATTTATAGTCATAATCATATTATACATAAATAAATTTAATTTAGATCCATTGTTTACTCAAATTTTTTTTTTTAATTTAATATTTTATGAAATTTGAAGAGCGCCCCTCCCCTTAATTATAAAAGGGATCCCATCCTTTCACTTTTCCACAGCGCATTAAGCCATCTAGATCATCCAATGAATGATATGTTCACTTAGAAAATTACCTTTATAGATTATATAGGTTATGGTTTTCCTAAAGGAGTAACTCTATATCCCTTAAGAGGAGATCAAAATGAGTAATTTCAAGGAAGATGTAATCACCTTAACCAACCATTTAATTTTTAATTCTTCTTTAAAATCTTATAAATATTTTTTAAAATAAAATAATAAAATCAGTATGATATTTAATAATTATATTTTATTATGATTATGATATCACATTTATTAAATATATTTTCATCAAATGGTAAGGGAAAGTATCACTTTTCCATACATACAACTTACCATCTCTACATAGCGATACAGTTCATATTACATCCCTATATTTAACATATTTTTATTATAATGTCTTTAATGTTTATAATTGTAATTTATGAAATAATTATGCTTATGTAATTATAATATCAAATCAAACATCTTACCTTTTGAATCATTGAAAAACAGTAGCATCATTCATGTGTATATGTGGACAACTACCTCTATGAAGTAATACGATTTTTTTTCATTTTTTACATGGATGGTAAAAAGTATTGATTATAAGAACATATATTATATTTATGATAGAATATTTATTTTTATATTTTATTTTTCTTCAAATTAGTTTCATACCATCTATTGAAAAATTAAAACCACATGCATGCGTACGTATGGCCTATGGTCTCTATGAAGGATGAAATTTATTTCTCGATCTCTATATTTTATAAATTTTTCTAAATATATATATAATGGATATAAATTATATTATAACTATGTAAATTATTTTATATAGAATTATAATATATTATATTTAACTATATAAGAGGTTATAATGCCTTCAAATCAACCGTAACATAAGGTAAGGGGTTTTCATCTCAGTTTACTTTCTAGGAGATACATGAAATATTAACAACATATTTCATTTATGTGGTGTATATAACTTACATTAATGTGTTTTGTAATGATATTATGAAAATTATGAATATTTTCCTAACCATCCATGTTTATTTATCACATTGGACTTATCATTCAAAAGGTACCAAAATGGTAAGGTTTTATTGTTACAATCTCATTTTTTATTAAGACTCTTTAGGATTATTTCTTATAAGATGAAATATTATGATTAAACTCTAAATAAAATCATTAATTTTATTCTCCCACTGTTATTTTTTTGATAATATATGTCTTTCATTCATTTTCTCACCTTATGTACTAAAAATATAAAAACAAAATTATATGAAAATATACCTTATTTATCTATTTGGTCAAAAAACGTTTTATTCTATATCCATTATTTCTAAAATAGATTTAAATAATGTTTATACTATTATTATACAGTGGTTTGGTGTAATTTTTTTCACACTATTTACTTTTTAAAAAATATCTTTTTATGTAATATTCTTGTTGTTTTCCAAAATGAGGTACTTTTTGACTATTTAGAAATCTAAAAAAGTATGTTTTTAATCATATATGATATGAATTTAATTTAACACCAAAATACCTATAAAGTATTGGAATATTTCATTACAATTTTTAGGTTTCTTTTTAATAAAACTATTTTCAATAATGTTTTTCTAATTTCATTTATTTTTAAATGTGATTTTAAAAATGGAAAGGTTATTTTTCCCAAGAAGTATTATTGTGATATTTTAAAAGAATTATAAAATATAATAACATCCCTTTATATTAATTATTCATTACTGAGTATATGACACAATTATAAAATTCTTAATCTTCCTCTTGATGGTTAATTATTATCTTCATGAGATATTTATAAAACCATTTATTTTCCATGGGTCATGCTATGATTAATGGATGAAATGTTACTGAAGCATATTTTTTTTTGCATAGGTTATGATGTGATAATATGATCTTTTTCACACTTACGTATGATTTTTATTATGTTATGGTTTTTATGTTATAACCAAGGATGGTGGTAACATTATAAATAAGGAATGTGGTTATGTTATAACCAAGGATGGTGGTTAAATTATATCAAAGGACAATGGATATCTTATAACCAAGGATGGTGGTAACGTTTTTATCAATGATGGGTGAGACCTATATATAACTCCAATGAATTGGGTAAATAATTTTCTCTTATTAGATAAATAAAACTAGAATAGGGAGTGAACCCAATTCAACATGGGACTTTTTCCACTCTTATAGTCATGTGAGTGAACCATGACTACCATGATGGTTTGGAAAGTGAACCCAATCAAAAGTGATGATCATAGGAGTGAACCTTGAATACTACGATGGTTTGGGGGTGTGAATCCATTCATTAACAATTGTCTTGGGGGTGAACCTCGAGTACTATGTCTGATGGGGGACCCATTCTACTATGATAGTCTTGGAAATTATCATTGACTAATAAGAAAATGATTTTATATACTTATATGTATGCCAAAATAGTTTATATTATGAAAAAGTTATGCTCTCATGGATCATGTTGTTTGACTATTGTATGATTCATGTCTTATGAACCTCAATGTTTTATGAAATGAACCAAGATTATTATATATGATATGTAGTTTATGGTTTTACAATTCTTTTATCATGTTTTTACATCCTTATGTTCATGTTATTCTCAAGTGAACATTGATACCTCCTTTTTTACCCATACTAAGCGTATGATGTGACCATTTATTAATTTTCCTTTTCCCAAGTTATGAATAAATGTATTATGTGTGACACGTTTAAGAAGGGTGCTAGTTTTGAAGAAATTAGTCAGAAATGATGTAAATCATTTATGAATGATTTGTTTATTTATAATTGTTCTCCAAGTTACTAGACCTATATGATTTTGACATGGATCATTATTTTATTTAGGGAATATTCATCTTTTAATTTTGGATTTCAATATATAAAATTTATGGGCCACTATTTCTTACCTATTATCATGGAGGGAAAGTTTTTAGTGGGGCTTATTCGTGGAATAAAAAACCCCCAATCAATATCATATACATAATGGCTTATGGGCCTGATTTGCATAGGCTGTAGTTTATTAGGGAATATGAAAATGATGTTAATATCTCACTTGTTAGAAAGGATGGGAGGACCGAATCATCACACCCATTTAGGGGGAATTATTTCATACATTAGGAATATCATATAGATTTATGTATTATTTATATATAAATTTTAGATTCTAAATATGGAACAAGTCACCCATATGTTTTAGCAATCAGTTATGGATAAGTATTAATGGGAAAAAATATTCTTGTATCTTAGATTATCCGTAAATAAAGATCATTTGTATATATCAAAGGTTCTCTATCATGGTTATATATATTGATTCAAGATTACTATTTTAAACGGCACAATTAGGTGCTCTAGAATTTATAGTTATGAAAGTATGTGGGATTTTCTAAAATATTGGGATCATGGTTTTGACAAGGGATTCCTACATATCCTCGTGAATGGAATAAGAACCCATGTAGTTTAGTTTCAGCTAAAGGGAAAATACCTTTTATGTTCATATGGAAAGGACAAAACCATATAGTTTGAAATCATGTTGAAAGGATTTAGATGTGATAGGGGCCTATAAAAATAGGATGTGAGACCAAAAATAAACAACATAAGGGATCTGGAAGGGATATGAACCTCAATATTAGTTATAGATCAAGTGAAAATATAACCCAATAAGGATGGATATTGACATAAGTAGAAGGAATATGTACCTTTGAGTTTGATATTAATCTACTGGCTATAAAGAATGATATGGATTAGGTTGATTTTAAGGTCTTACATTTGAACTTAAAGGGTGTTTGTTACATAAACCATCTGGATATGAGTCAAAGACCACATAGTTCAGATGGTTTGGGATTAGACCTAAAGAGGAGGCCTATTTGAGGATTTATTTTCATGTCGATGCAATGATAACCACTAATACATACAACCACTTGGCCTCTGATTAGTGTATTAAAGAAGAGGAAATGTATGATTTGGGACTTTTTATAGTCTCCTTTAATCCATTGGTTGATGAGGGTGATGGTATGGAAGTCTGCATATGTCACACAAGAAAAAGAAGAGGATTTATATAAGAGGGATTTACTATTCACGGTTTTAGACAGCAAGATGTAAGGATATAACATTATCCCTCATCTAAGGGAAAGTATGTAGACCCCCAACTTTCTTAAATGGACAGGTTCCTCAAATTTCCTCTAAGGTTGGGGTCATCCTTATTAAGAGAAATTAAAATTTTAAAAACCCTTAGGACCCTATTTATTTGGAGCGATAATTGTGGGGAATCTTTTATAATTAAAGAGTACAATAGAATTAGAGAAACAATGGTGTGTCCTATTCTCTAATCATTAAATTATTGGGGCCATAGTGGAGTTTGTTCACTTGGTATTCATTTTATTGGAATCCAAAGGTGAGGTCACTATCGGTGATGTTGAGAGAGAGGGAGACCTGAAGTGTGCTTCACCCATGTGATACATGGGTGAGCTAGAGAGATATCACCCATGTGATATGTGGGGGATCTAGAGGGTATCTCACAGGAGTATTTCATGGGTTTAAACATCCAGAGAAATCAAACACTGGTGAGATTTTTGTTAGATATCCAAGGGTCCACTCAGGTTCTCCTAGAATGGTCTCAATCATGCCCCAATATTGGGAAGAGTCCATCACCGTAGTACTGTTGGACTAAGGTTATGTGGATCCTCATGTAGTTATTTTGTGTTTTAGAACATGGAGGATCTCTAATCCCTAGAATATCATTAATTCCCTCTTCTTCTAAAGCCTAGATAGGTACCTAGAGGGTTTTGCGGTCTAGGGTGAAGGACTAGGCAATGTGGATCTTTGATCCCTCTTCTCATCTTCTATTAATTTCAAATGGAGAGACCATGTTTTTTATTTATAGGCAACCTCAGGACCCAAGGTGAAGAAGGTGGTTCACACAACTAAATATTGTAAGTATTTGTCATATGTGGGGCTTAAGCGAGGAGTTTTCCATGAATGTTGGAAAGCACTCGTTGGACCTGTGTGTTCATTTGGGAATGTGGTCTGTCGAAGATTATTTGTGTAGGTTCTTTCCATAGGTGGTCTGCACAAGCTGGGACTTGCATGAGATGGATGAAGGAGTCATATTATGGAGCTATGTGAGATCTTGAAATTCATTATAATAATAAACCAAATTTTGATAGCCATAAATTTAAATATGCAAGTTTTTTAGGCTCCCCAAATAATAAAATAAAAGATATTAAAGATACATATTCCATTTGATATGATTTATTCACCCCATCATGGTTTTTTATAATGAAAAATGCCCATAATACCCTAAAAAATGGGTTTCTAGGCATTGCCACATTTTTATCAGTTTTTTTTTGAAATCTATAACCTACTCCCAAAGGGAGTTTCACTAGACCATGTCACTATGTTTGGGAGAATTTCTATGTAATACTTATTCCTCTGTGTGGAGAAGTCTTATTACACATGTAAATACAATCTACTTCTTCTACCGTCAAAGTGATAGATTTTTTCACAAACCTGGAACATGTTGTCTAAGTGAGTGTCAAATCACGAGTCTTTTGGAAAGGTGCATGTCATGATTTTTTTAGATGGAAATAGTCAATATATCATAAGTGCTAATATATATAACTTTTACCAAAATAAATCCATACCTATATACCTAATGGCTACATTAACATATAGAAGTGAAGTATTATTATAAAGGTAAAGAAACATATACACATCAATGGTAGAAATACAAATGTACCTAGAACTAAATTATTAGATCTATTCCTAGTTAGAAATAAAAAAAATAATATCATTTAAGTATAAATCCCATATATAAATATAAGTATCTATCACTATATACCCTGATGGGAATATCGATCTTAATTCTGGTCACCTTTGTTGAGCTGTACTAATACGCCTGCAATTATGGGTATCCCTTGATTTAAATCCCACATAACATAATATATATGTCAAAATAAAGACTTAATAAACAACATTTAATTTAATATACTACTGATGTTTAACATAATGAAAATAAAGAATTTAAATAGATAATTGCCATCACAATCATTTGTATATGTCTTCTCTATTATAAAAATCATTATAAATCTCCCATCATGGGATTTCTTATTTGTCCCTTAGAAATACAATGAAACATTAAATTGAAACCCTAGATTCAATTTTATGTCATCTTATAATGATATACCATAAGGGATAAGGATCCTTGAGTATTTATAATTATTGGTAGTTTTCTATGATTCATGAACCTATGAGATCTGATAGCCACTAATATTGAATGAAATGCTTAAAAAAACTATTTATTCTATAGTATTATATACTAGTGAAACCTATTTTGTTTTTTCATATCGTATTTATCTAGTATATCTTAACCACCAACACTAGAATCAATCTATCTCCCTTATATCTTTAGAAATAGGTGAAGAAGAAAAAAATAATATTTAAGATACCCTTTTAGGCAATACCATGGCTCTATTTAGCCCTCCCATACTTAATCCCACTTGTGTTACTGGTACCTAAACATTCATATGAATGAAATAAAATAATCAATATGCTACCCAATGATCAGAACTCAACAAGAATTACCCTCATTATTACATATACCTATTTAGGGTGACAAAAGAACTTGAAATGGGTCTAAATAGGCTCTCTCTATACTTTACATGTCTTGACCACACTAGAACTCTGCCTTGTTAGACAAAAAGGTTGTGTGTGACTCCATATTCCAACCTATAATAGGTCACACGTCAATGAAAATCACATAAAGAGAATAAAAATAATGTTGGTGGAAGTCTTCCTTGAAACTAATATTGGGAAATAATTAAATGTATACTAGAGGTGACATATATAATAGAAATCAATGAGTAATTAGAAATATGTGAAATAATATATGGTATAAAATCATTCAAACAAACAAAAATAAAAAATTAAATACGTATAAAAATATATATGATTCAAATGACTATAAATGAAATAAACATACCCATAAATACCAACTAAAAGGAAATATCCGTCCCAATAGGATATAGAATCATTCTCCAGGATTCCAACAAGGGTCACAACATGGTCCACCTTTATAGGATGAAAAAACCAAATATTTATCAATATATACTCCTTTAATGAGTAAAAAAAATTAAATAAAAAAAAGTATTTCACCACACATGCACTTATTTAGGAGTTAGTATAATGAGATATTAGGATATGTAAGTGATTATAAATGAGAAAGGATATATTGGGAATACATACTAATCAAATTATATGAAATAATAATACATTGTTACGAAATCAAAACCCAGTTATATTCATGATTATTCATTATTAATCACTAGCGAGGAACCCATGACATCATTTAAGAATTATAATATATTATACATGAGACTAAAAATTCCAAAATAAAAGTAAATAATTATATAGAGGTATATATCATTAGATAACCATATTAACATATCCACAAGAATCACACACCTAATAAAAAATCTGATGTTGATTATCACACTAAAACCATATTTCAACACTTAACACAACCTTAGTACTCAGTAATAATCTTTCATAGAAAATAAAATACTATAAAAATTATGTAATGATGGAGAACCCAGTCCCTGCTGAATTTATATATTGATTATTGAAATACCTATAACCATTGATATCTGATTGACACCACATCATGGTAAACAAGTAAACTAGTGGATTTTATAACCCCATATCTGATATAGAATATCTATTTCTTGTCGATGATAATATTATTTAATGTATTACCTACTCCCATGGATAATATATTGGATCAATGCCTCATTGGTAATGAGATTGATTGGAAGAGTATCTAAACCCACATGTTTACATATTTCCTAAATCATAACAACCTTGGTGCTTATAAAAATTTTATAGTCTATTGGAACCTGTGATTAAAAGGCCAAATTATTGGTTGTATTTGTTGTCAAAAATTTTATTTGATGGATAATTCAATCCTTTGGATTTTTTAGGTGTTTAATAAAGTTTAATGATTCTTAAAAGGGAAAATGTAGTAAAAAACAGTAAAAAATTAAATTTTATTAAATATGTAATTATGAAATAGTTTTACTGTTGGCTCTATAAGAATGAAATAAAAAATAGAATGATTTTATAATGGATGAAGGAAATGCACTGTAATTATATGAAGATTTTGTTTTAATGGGAGTAGAGGTTATATAAGATCTAATTATAGTTTCAACTAGCTATATGACTATTGTTTCTATAAAATATTACCCATGTAATTGTGAATGAAATATTTTAAACCATGTATAATAGTGTATGGAATTATTTTTATGTTATATAAGGTTTCTTCAAACCATTAATAACAACAATCCAAATAATTAAAAGTTTATTTATGTGTGATATTATGTTATGGAAAAACAATATAGATATATCTATTTTATATATATATGAAATCCTCATATGTTTACTAAGTTTCATGAATAACTTTTATAGAAAAATTAATTCACAAATCCAAGACGATCATGAATGATATTTGTTGAAATTTGAATGTGGAATTACTTCTTATATTCTAATGACTTGGTTAGTAATAGTAATAATAGATTTTAAAAGAGTGTAACAATTATAATTATATTATATATTTTATTTTCATACATCTATATATATTCAACTAATGGAAATATGTATTTATTTGTTTCAAATAATAATAATAAAAGTGAAATGAAAATGATTTTTCAAGAAATACAACTGAAAAAAGAACAGAGTTATAGGATTAGTTCTCCTAAATTTTAAGAATTGTATAAATATAAGAAAAATGAAAACAACATTAAATTAATTGGATTATTAAAGTAAAAAAAATAAATGTTGTCTTGGTTCTAATTTTTAAATTATTACTTAATCATTCAATAGATTGGGAAAAATGGTAATAATTATTCCTCTTGATATTGATTATGAAAAGAGTAAGAGAGAGTGACCCTTTATGAAATTATATAAAAGAAAATAATTTTAAATGTACTGATGATTATATTAGAGTACCCTTTAAAAATCCTATAAGAAAAACAATAGTAAAATATAAATTAATTTATAGAGAAACACTAGGCTATGTATATTCGCATCAGATGTATCACATTAGGGTGAACCTAGTAAATATGGGGTTTCTTGTGTATTTTCTATTGACTTTTTTAGTATGATGGTTTTTATGGAAATTATGTGTGATATGTCATTAGTAAAATATTTATTTTAAAAGGTAGATTTTAGGAAAATGATATAATACTATATTTCACCCTTCTATTAGGGTTTACCGATGGGACCTTTGATCCAACAACTAGAATCATTAATAAAAGATTAAAGCACGGAAAATCTATCATATGATGAGGATATTTTAAAATTTATACTATTTTCTACAATTTTGTTACTATAAAATGTTATCTTATTATTGATATTATAATATATTAAATCTCAATGGATAAGGAATGTTAATATATCTGATATTTTTTAATAGATGTTTATATTTAGTATATTTATGTTACCCAAAGTGAGAAACTGATTTTTTTGTTTGAAGATAGAGTTTTCCAATATATAATATCCTTACATTAACAAATATCAAATACTTTTCAAATCTATAAATATGTATTATGAGTACTTATACACCTATGTAATAATATGACATATATTAATAGATATATTCTTAGTCTGAAAATGATAATATTCTAGATAGATGAAATTTATTTAAAAAATGTTTTTCAGTGTCATGTCAATGTATTAAAAATGGGAATTTTTTTCTTTAACCCTCACTCTTATTCGTAACTATCTGGTTATCTCATAATAACATAAATTTTCACTTCTTAATTTAACTATATCTCTATTTTGAAATTTTCATTCTTGATATCTCAATTTCTAGTTATATTTTCACAATTATCCTATTTTATAGTACCCATGCGATGTTCCACTCTAGTGGTTAATTTTTTATGAATATGATGTGAATGTAATTCTTAAATGGGTAATTAAAAATGGATATTTTGACTTCCATGACATGTATTAATGATTGGTTGTCTTATTAAATTAATAAAATCATCCAAAATCAAGCATTAATAAAATGTGGTCGATGGAGAAGAATGGAAATGAATATTGAAAATTTTAAATTCTTATATTTCACTATTATACTAATTTTTGAAATGGGCATTTTAACATATGAAACAAAATATTAAAAATTACCCAAAAACTAAATTATTCAACTCAATTTACATTGAATTTACTTGTAATGATCCATAAAGTCTTTAAAAACGCCATGTGAGTTTTATTTAACTAACATCAATTTAGTCCATAAGGATACATCATTAATAAACAATATTCCATCCCCATATAAAATTTATATGATTGTTCAAAAAAAATTGAATCATTGACATCCAATAATAATAATAATAATATTTCAATGTTACACTATTTATGATAAATTAATGTAAATATCAAATGACTTTTTAAATGGATTCCTTAAATAATTCACAAATTCATTTCTTTTTCTTATTTACTCATAAAAAATTAACCTTCTTTGGATGGGTCATATTTATTTTAAACCACCTGTTGACTTATACAATATATTATTCAATATTTTAGACATTTACCACTATCATTACTATAATTTATATGGTATATTTATTTGAAAATAAAATGAATGAATTTTAAAAATCCATGTAGAGGGTTTTGAATAATATTCTCAATAATATATTTTTTAATATATAGGGAATAAGAAACTAAACAATAGTTTACACATGATATCAGTATATTATTATCATTTATAGGTAATGTTATATTCTATATTATTATAAATCTAAATTTTTAATAATTTTTTAAATTGATATTTGGTCATAGGTATTGTTTTATAGATGATGTGATTTTATTCAATCTCTTCTCTATGCCCAGGGAATTGGATCTATTTTGAAAAATAATTTGAAAATTTTTCATTACATAAATACGCATGTGTATACTATTAGTTTATTATAATTTTAATCCTTGACATGAATGGAGTTTCATATACTATTTTCAATCAGATTCATATAGATATATTATTGACTATTATAATTAAAATTCTTATCGATTCAAACTATAAATCATTAATAGTTTAATTATTATTATTAATTTTGTTAAATATTATTGGTATATATATGTTAAATCATTAAAAAATTCATATATATATATAGAGTATGTTATATATATATATATAATAATAATGAAAGATCAATAAAACCACTGAAAAAGTGATGTTTTAGATTCATTTTAAAATAATCCATTCCCAAGATCAAGGTCATTTTGTATTGATTATAAAAACAACATTGTTGTGTTAATGGACTATCTTATGTATGATGAGTAAGAATAAATAGTTATTCTTTTAGAATTATTAAAAAATTAGACTCAAAAGGATAATGAAATTTCTAAATATAATTTGTGGGTTACCCTAGTCCAGTAATCATAAATGTTTAGTAATCAGAGGATTGAATTTTGGGTGATTCATCAATTGATTATATGATTTTTATTTCAAACAAAAATATACTGGGGTTATATATGATATAATTTAAACAATTTTTTGATATAAGTATATTTGAGATACGTGGAACATTAGTATCATATTAAAATTTGAGATACGTGAAACATCAATATCAGATTAAAGAAAAGTGGAATATTGGTATTGGTATTCTAATTGATATGAAAAATACAATGATTTCATTTTATTAAACATAAAATATATTTTAGTGATATTGTATGTAAATTAAATGTTATTTGCATTGAATTTTGAATTAAAATTGGAGAAATGTTATCAATTACAAAATAAATCACATAAATCATAAAAGGCTAAAATCTATATAAATAAATGTATCTAATTACAACACATGAGTATTATAAATTTATAGTGCCTATTAGATAAGAATAAAAATATATAAAGTCTTAGAAATATTAGAGAGATGTTTAAGTAAAATATATATCATTATGTTTTCAATGAATCAAGTGTTTTTACATTATAAGGTGGGATATCTAATCTAAATCTACCTATTTTATTAGTTTTCCCATTGATTTTATTAAAAAATAAATAAAATTCATCCCTATCAAAATATTCTATCTGACGAATGTCACCAAATGAAATGTGTCATTATTATTTATTTTATTTAATTCCTTATCTACAATATATATATATATAATACATTTATTGAAACAGTTATTTAAAATTCTTTGATTTAATTTTTCAATATATTACCGATGATTGGAACTCTACAAGGTAATTCATGTTTGAACTCATTCACTACCATCAATAAAAATTTAATCTGTTGATAAATATTTTCTTTGTCTCGAGAACCCAAAATCCATTTATTAAAAGGATTATTTATGTTAATAAATTATAGAAATAGTTGGTGTTTTTGTAAACTGGATACACAAAATATTGGTGCACCCTATTGATCATTGTTTTCTACATGAGCTTCTTCAACCCCCTCATAAAATAGAATTTTTTTTTATGATATTCAATGATCCTCTAATATAATTACATCAAATCTATCAAAAATATTCTTGAAAATTCTTATTATTTCAACTATAATATCTTCTACCAGGTATACCAAGTAAAATCCCCTAATCTAATATTTCATCCTTTTTTTAAAATACTACCTCTAATTTTGAATAATAAAGATAAATAAAACACATTGAGACTCTTCAATAATGGATTATTTTTTAACGAACTCTTTTAAGAGAAATTTAATAAATCTCACTAAAGAAAGCACAATTTTTTAATGAAGATTCCTATTGCTTGGGATTTTCTTGAAAAACACATTAAAATTCATAGTTTTGATAGCACGCTTCTTCCAATTTATATAAAAATACGGTTTTCATATATACTATTTATAATATATTTTTTTTATTATTTGCGAGGAAGTATTGGCGAAATAATGTTGTCGTAAAAATTCATCTTCAATAGGAGTATGTCGTTAATAATCCTTCAAAAAATGGCACCACTAAAAGCTATTATCTGTGATGGACATGTCATCCATCGAAAATAAGTGTCATGGTATTTTAAAAACAAAATTATGATGGGCTATCACAGTTTCTTTTCCATGATGCACTATCCGTCTGTCAAAAATAATAGTTTTCTAAAAAAATTAAAAAATAAATATACTTAAAACTAAATTATAAATTTAAAAAATAATTGAAATTGATTAATTTTTTTAAAAATAAATCATGAAAAATAATATAAATATTTTAAAAAATAAAATATAAATACACATTAAAATAATGAAAGTTGATGAAAATATTAAGAATAGTTAAAAAAGTTAAATATATTTTAATGTATTTAAAAAATAAAATATTAAATCTTTTAAAAGATAATTAAAAAATTAAAAAAAAATTAAAAAATAAAAAAATAAAAAATTAATAAAAAATTCAAAATATTTATTAATCATTAAATTTTTTATGAAAAAATTAAAACATACATAAAAGTAATATATCATTTCAGATATGGTATGTTTGCCATAACAAATTACGAAAAGGCATAAACATTCATAAATATTCAATAGTCGTCAGGGGGAGGAGGATCACTTGAAGGATCAAGAAGAAGATCAATTGAAGGACTAAGGGTGGGGGGAAACTCTAAACCGATGCCACATGCAAGTTTCTGAATATACTCCAATGTCAGCTCATCTCTCAAAAACTACTACTCACACTCCCCCTAACTCTCTTTATACATGTGCTTTATCATCTTAGTTTCAGCTCTCAAACTCTCCTCATAATGTGAAATAGACAATGAAATTAAGGATGAATATATATGATCTCTCTTTTCTCTCACTAATGAAATAGTAGAAGGATCATAATTACCCATAAGTGTCCGAAAAGAACTAATACCAATCACCTGACCTTTATTGACACCCCCCAAAAGTAACCAGTATCAAGGCCCCCTCATCGAAACCCAAATCACCAGTGGAATATTTTTCTCTCTCTCTCCTTGATTATACTTTGATTGTGAAGTCACATCCTAATAATTTTTCCTTAAATAGAATCATAAATTAGTATAACAAAAAATCAATATCCATGATTTTTTAACAAATTATTGACAACAATATGGCACTGTCAATCTCTTACAAATTCTACATTATAGGGAACAATATAAATCTTATTATACACTTCAAAATTTATAATTTATGGGTCATTAGTGGCCTATATAATATAAATAACATGTTATAGTAAAATTATATATACATTGATAAATAATTTCACTTATCATATGTCGTCAATGTATGCCGAATTTAAAACAGTTGGTCCTATGTGTGACCTTTTTCCTCCCACAAATCTGATGTCCAGATGATGAACTCCTTCTAAAATACCCTCCTATATAGAAGGATCACAATCCACCTTGTAGATGAGTTTAGATATATTTAGGTTAAAGGGATACACAAGACTAGTCAAAAACAATAGAAAAATATTTATATATATGTCTATTTCATAGATTGTTTAGCAACTGATGAAAGTGACCATGTATAAAAATTTTCCATTCCTCTATGATAGGATCTATTTGGGTTTCAAAAATTAAGGAAAATATAATTTTCATGAAATTTAAAAAAATATTTTATTAATTAAATTATTTTTAAAAAATATATATGTTATTTAATAATGTGTAATCTAGTGGTCGATCATCTGGTGACACAAGATGATGGGAACTATGTCCCATAAAACCCATTGCTTTAAAAAATAATTTCATAGAATTACACCAGCCTTCCCAATAGATAAATTAAAAAACTGTGCAAATACAAAAAATTAATCACATAATTATTACCAATATTAATATACACATAAAATTAAAAATAAATATAATAAATAAATAAACATACCTCCAAAAATGAGGATCAAAAACGAAATATGGTTGTCTCAATGAAATACTATCTTAAATCATCAATCATATAAGTCCATGCCCCCTCTTAATTGGCACACTGGCCTGAGGCTTAGCTGAATTGGGATCATCAACAAGAAGTCAGGATTCTATGAGAGAATGAATTAGATCGCCAGGATCATCGACAACTGTCTGAAATAAATATTATCACCAGTATGAAATTATTAATAAAAATATAAAAAACAAATAAATACCAGAAAATAATAATATTAATTGTAAAAAATTGTTTCTAAAAATATAAAACGGAAAAAACTACTAAATATCAGAATATAATAATTACCTGTATCTAAAGACCTGAATATAATACATCCATCATAATATTCTTCATCCTTTTCACCAATATCAATGTCTACATCCTAATATTTATCACCATCTACATCCATATTAATTTTAGTTTCATCATCCCATATTACTTAATCAATAATATCTATATCATCACACCTTAACTAAAGGGATTCATCATCGATATTTATATCTCATCGAATAAGAAAAGTATTTTGGGTTGGTTCTTGAAAATTTTTAATATGTTTCACTTACACCAAACCATTTTCATTTTCAGTAAACTAAATGTCACATGATTTCATTTTTATCACCCTCCACCAGTCTTTCAAATCTCTCCAAACATCATAGTAATTTTCCTAATAAACTTTATTTTCTTTTTATTCTATGAAAAATAGATCATTTCAATCAATAAGACTATTATATTTAATTTCAAAGAGTTCATTCCATGGAAGAACTCAAATCCCTCATTCTATAGCCAACCAATGAAATTTAAACATTGTTACATAATTTGGTCCCAAATAACATAACTTAATTATTTCATCCAACATATCAAAAAAGTGAACTTGACTTTCTTTATGATGGTAGATTCTAAATTAAACACAAATATCAATTAATTTCATTGATTCTCCATATATGAGTGTTTGTAGTCGAAATCCATTAACTACATACCCATTATATGATTTTACCAATTTCGATGGAGGGTATTTCAGTATACATAATCAACAATAAATTTTATTTTCATATTTTTTATCATATTAACAATGAAAATTATTAATAATAGGTATAATTGAGAAATTTATTTATTATTCAATTGGAAGAAACATAACTTATGAGACTTTAAAACCAAAATAAAAAATTTGGTTCATGATATTCTTCAAAATCAACAGATGTAATTTGTATAATTTTTTTTAATATGGTTAAGATATTGGAAATAGAAAATTTAATGTAAATAAAATTACCGTTTACAAATATTAAATAAAATAAAAAAAATTGTACTTATTACAGAAATCATGTAATTTCTTCACAATTTAATAGGAAATATGTGTGTTCTTTGTGGAGTTATTAATATGTAATCCATCATACATGATAAACACTAAATCTAATATTGTGTTAATAAAATATTTAAAATATAATTTCTGTGACATCATTGATATTTGATTTATTATGACACATGATATAATGTTTTGATGGATATTCGATTAAAAATGTAATGATTTTTTTTCTGAATTTTTCTTTTGCAAGTATACTTCTACAATAGACCCTTGAACTAATGCCTTTTAATTTAATTTATTCTTTAATTTTTTCATATGTCACACAAATGGATACATCAACCAAAATTGTACTACCCCCCAAATTTATCTTAATACAGAAAAATGAAATATTAAATGTCTTATGGAATCAAAGAAGCATGGTGGGAATATTTTCAATAATTTACTTAAAATTAAAACAATATCTTTTTCTAGAAAACTAAATGTATTATATCCCAATATTTAAAAACAAATATCTCAAAAAGATGATATTTCTGTCAACACCTCCCAGATTGAAGAATTCAACATCCCTTTATGACCAAGAAGCAGTAATATTAAAATTATGATATGAAAATCATGACTTTATCACTTGGAAATATGACTATTTCAAATGGAATGAGACAAATTTGAAGTATAACCATATGGTAAATTCAAATCAAGAATACATTGATAGAATAAAAAAAATATTTATTTAGTAAGTGAGTAATCTGTTTTTGGCTTCATTAGTTTGTGTGATATTTTATCTTCAAATAAATTATTTGATGGAAATATTCTAATATGGGCATGATCTAACCATGCCTTTAAAATATATATGGTTTTACCAGGTTTTTGTAACATGTTATAAAACATGTTATAAAGAAATTATTCTTAATATGAAATACATCTAACATCTGACTAACCGACAAATTAGACCTATATGGAAGAACTCAAAAAATCCTATAATTTAAAAAATTATGATCAATCCAAATAATATTTATTTTTTATTTTTTTATGGTTGGTCCAAAATTAATAGGAGGTAATGTAGAAAAAATATATTTTATCTGATTACCTGAGAGCACTACTACATGTTTTTCAGTTTTAATTTGACCTTTTGTAAAATTATTTTTGTTCCTTCAAAAAGTGTTACCAATATGAAGAAATCTATGATGATACTGAAATAACAAACCGTTCTACCATTACCAAGCATAAATTCATTTTTCTCATCCATAAAGTACATACATGATTTTATACCATGTGTTCTCAATCCAAATAACATACTATACACTAGAAAGTTACTGATCATCCATAATAATGAAACCTTCAACACAAAAGTCTGATATGAACCAATTTAAAATATAATAACACTGTTTTTCTATAATGAAATTATCTCATCAATTTGTTTCATCAAATAGACATAAATATTAATATTTGGATATCTTATAATTCATAATATCATATATATATATATATAGTTTCTTCATCAACATCATAAGAGGTAAGTTGTAATGAGTACTGAAAATAAGCTAATAATAATACTGACTGATGTAGGCACCAAATGGACAAAACCCATTAGTAGAATAAAACATTCATATGTTATGAGGTTCTAAAGACAAAGAAGAATATTTATCATAAAATGATTCCATGAGTCACTATAACATGGATGATTTAAGCTTTTACTAATGGAAATATTTTATTTATGGAATGTCATAAATTCAGTCATGTTACATGACATAAATAAACACTGTAAATGAAGTGTAAATGGAAAATAACTTAACCATTTCACAAGAACATTGAAATTTCCCTATTGTGCCTTTTTATACCATGATTATACACATGTTATAAAATTATCTGAGGATTCCTAATCACCATAATAAGAGATGAATTATTTTGAAGATTCCCAGGTTTTATGATAACTAAGACTCCAATTATGAACTAACCCCTTTGTTTCATAGAAAATATGAGGTAATGTATTTTTATCAGGAAAAAATTATTTAAACAAAAATAACATATAATTAAAACAACTATTTAATAATCCAAAATCATAATTAATACCATAAAATTTGTAATAGCTTTATGTTTTCTCATCTGGTATCCCAGATATAAGTCCTCCTTAGCATATTTCAACAAGTTGTAAATCTAAGTATGTTTTGATTTGGGAATGAGAATATTATTCTATGTTGTTTTTCATAGAATAGATGAGCTAGGGACCTCATGTACTATATTCTGAAAAGATTGATCCAAGACCAATTTTTTTTTTAATTTTATACAGTATTGTTTTCAATATGTTGATAATAAAAAATAAAATATTTCTGAAAACTAAAAAAAAAATAAAGTACAAAATTTTAAAATGGTTTGAATCTCCTAAGATCATATTTATGACATGGAAACATTATTGTTCCTTACTAAAAAATTGGAATTATATGATGAAAATGATATAAAGGTTTTAACCCCTTCAATGTAGATAATATTTATACCAGATTCATTTGGATTTTTGAGATGATTTATCCAGTCATGACCGCGTAATAGAAACCTGTGCCTACTTTCTGAGTACTAAATTAACTAAAAAATATAATTAATTATTATCAATCACTTTGACAAGTTTCAAATTAATATTTTATTTTATAACCTTGAAATATTCAATGAAATATGGTCAGAGTGATGTGATGGGTAAGCAATGGATTGAGGGACTCATAGTGGCTCTGTGCATATACAATGAAAATATAAAAGAAATTATATAAGACACAATATATAGTTTTAAAATAATAGAATATCTCATGAATGGTGTCTCATATGGGAAATCAGAGACCACCATTAGGTTCAAGATGTGGGGTTTATCCCAGGCATTGCATGACATTTTTAGCTTCTTGTGGCCAGTTACATTGCACACGAGAGTAATTCATTTAATATTTTTATTATAATTTCTTATTAAAATTTAAATTATGTTTCAAATTGCGTATCTAATCAAAAATTGAAGACTTCCATTGGGTCTATGATGTGTATTTTACTCGAGGCACGACATAAAAATTGTGAGCATCAGGTGATTAGTTACATTACGCCCAATGGTAATTCATTGGATATTTTTATTATTACTTCTTTTTAAATTTAATGTATCTTTTAATATATGCATCGTATGAAAAACTAGAGGCCACTATTACATCTAGAATGTATGGTTTACCCTAGGTGCGACATAACATTTCTAAGCGTAAGGTGTTTAGTTACATTGCACATGTTGGAATCAGTTTTAAACTTTTATTAATATTATTTATATATATGGTATATATATATACTAATATATTTATAAAAGTTATTAACACGAATTATTTTAATTAATTAAACATTTATGTGATATGATTATTAACTAATAAATTAATAATATATATATATATATCAATTTATTATAAATTATGTAATGACTATTATTAATTATGTAATTATTTTTATTATAAATTATATAATAGTTATTATTAATTATGATAAATTTTTATAAATTATTATAAATTATTTAATTATTATTATGTAAAAAATAATATTAATTAATTAAATTACTATTAATTATGTAATGATTATATATATATATATATCATAATTTCTTAAATTAATAATACAATTTTATTCTTTAATCTTTATTATTATTACAATTTCATAAGTTATTTAAATAATTATAAATTATTCAATGATTAATATTTATTTATTTAAATTATTGTTAGAATTTTTATAATTTCTATATATATGTATATTGAAATATATTAATTAATATAAATACATCCAATATAGTTTAAATCAATTTTAAAAAAATATACAAAAATAAAATCTATATAAACATATATATATATATATTATAAATAATTTTACTTATAGTTAATTTTTATTATAAATAGACCTAGTTATATTGAATTAATAATTTATATTAAAAATTTATAAATAAATTTGAGTTCATACTTTTCAATTAACAAATATTTTTGAAATAATAATTTTTGAAATAATAAATTTTACCCTCTATGTATTAGAAATATTTTTGAGTTGGGGGTTTTATATCATTTATTCAAAATATTAACAATAATTTTTATAATTTACATAACATTTATATGAATTATTGTGAATTGGAAATAGTTGTTATATTTTATTATAATATATTTTACATATTATTGTTATTATTTAATAATTATCTCCAATATCTATAATTTATTAATAATATCAACTCTATAATTATTACATATTATAAATTATTTAATGTTTTTTAGAAATTATTTAAATTGATACTATATTTTTCATAAAAAATATTTTTTAATTATTATTATTAATTCTATGTATTTGTTATAGATTTTTTAAAAAATATTACAAAACATTAACCAAATTATTATTAACTATGTTTGTAATATGTACTACATATTTGAAATTATTTTTGTATTTCACTGAAGCTATTTTTTATCCTTTTGTATAAATAAATCTTATAAATAATGTTTCATTAAGAAAAATTATATTTATTTCATATTATATATATATATATATATATATTTCATAATTTCATAATCAAATCTATTAACACCATCTTTATTATTTTAATTTTTTTAAAAAAATTAATATAAAAAATATTTAGATAAATTTACAAGCACACATGCATAAACAAATCCACACTAGGGACATAAAAAAAGATTACCAAAACCAAAAAAACAATAAGAAAAAAGAATGATTAAAATTATAAAAAACTTCCAGCATCCCCAAACACTATGAATATTAAAATAAACCTAGGTATTGAACAACCGTCATTTTTTCAAACAATTAAAAACTTCCTACTTATTTTAGTAACAATTATATTTCAAATAATGATATAAAATAATAACATTTAAGCAACCCTAAAAAATTTATCTATTATATTTAATGATCAAACAACTTGAAGAATAATTTAAATCAAATTAAAATAACTCATGCTGAACCAAGACACTCGAATCAGGAAAAATAATTTTTAATTAAACCCTACTTGTAAAAAAAATTATTAAAATAGTGTTAAATTTATAAACCTAGGTTATTCCAAAAAATTATTTATAAAATATAACCAAAATACAAAAAAATGTAGTAGGATAGAAGAAGAGTCAATACCTTTCATATTTGAGACGAAAATAACAAAAAATTGAATGAAATAGTTGTGTTTGGGGCTAGCCAGATTGTGGAAGCTGGTGGAGTTCCTTCATGGAAATTCAGGAGAGAGGATAAGAGAAGGGAGGAGGAAGAGAAGAGGGTCACACAATATTATATTGGGAATTATTTTGAAATGAAGTAACTATGAAGGAATTAATTTGTTAGAAAATGTTTTATCAGTCAATATTTATTCCAATGAGAATTGAATTGTATCAAAAATATTCTCAACTTGACAAAAATTTGAAACAAACTACTTAGTACATAAAAAATTATCATCATGAATAATTTTCGCAATGGGTTGTGGGAAACCCCACCAAAACAATTCACGACAGATGTAATATTATGTCACAAGTAATGACTATTTATTCCGGAATCCTATATCTGTCACTTATATTTCGCACACAGTGACTATTTTTGAGATGGAATTTTTCCATTGTGAAATCCCAATTTTAAATACTTTAAATTCTCATAGGGTACATCATTTGTTTTATTTATTTGTAGAGATTTATATTCACTCCTTAATCCGAGCATCTCAAGATATTGTTTATCCTCATAATTCAGGTATTTATATCTATTAATAGAACTCAATCTATTAGAAAAATCTCATTCACTTCTAAACATCTTATCAATAAATTATAAACCGATTAGGATCCTATTATTTACACAATATAAATGAAAAAAAATTTATATGAGAAAAATAATTTAGAAGTGTTATGAAATTCTTAAATTCGGTAGTTGATTGCTGGCACATGAATCCACACACATTCTAATGTATGAGTTCAAGTTGCCTCAATGTTTTGATCTAAAATAGTTTATGTATTCTAGTCCCCATTTTGACTTTATGATAATATATACTAGAATAGAGTATATCATAGTTTTGATTTAATTTTTCACACATCATCATAATGGACTAGTGTTGTTATGTTATTTTGGTATAATAACTAGGTCTCTAGTGCCATAATTTTTTCTCCTTGGCCATAAATTGGAAATTAGAAATTTTCCCATCATGAATTTAAAATAAAATCCCATTTTCAATATCCTTTAATTTTAATGATGAATTATTTTATTGTTTAATTAAATATAAACTTATTTTAAAAATTACATCCTTTACATTATATCACAATTGAGTTATCATAAAAAATGGTGTTTTAATCGCTTAACAATGAGAAAATGCTTTGGGGTGAATTTATTTTTTCTTATTTGAGTGATTTTTATATCCTTAAAATTTAAGAACATATTATTCCCAAGTGTTTCATTACATCCATTATATTTTTTTAACTCCATTAAGAATATTTTAATTCTTAGTCATATGTGACGAGTAACCACTATATAAAATCCATTTTTTTAGTCATTTATATTTTTAAAGAATCATTAGCCACTAATACTTATTAATTAGTTGTCCAATTATTTTGATATTTTTAACTCTTATATTTAACTTATCTAATATTAATGTGATATAATATTTGATATTTTTTTTCTTGTTTAACTTTTCTCCAACATACCTCCTCAAATTCACTAAAAATACATTGCGTTGAAAAATATTATTTAGGTATTTGAGTTATTTTATTTTGTAAATTTTAGACCATATCTCCCTGAAATTAAATGATCTATATACATAAGAGAAATACATATTGTATTAAAAAAATTATTTCTTATGAATATACAAACCACACCATAAATATTGTCTTTTAATTTTAAATAACGTCACTCAATTAAATATTTTTTAATCGATATCAATTTTGTATCTATTTACTAGATTTAAATTTTTTTTAAATTTTTTTTATCCTTTATAGTCAAAATTTTACCTTTATGTAGTTTTCCCTCAGTTAAATTCTTATGCTCATTCACTTTCCCCAAACTAATTTCATTGTGATTTTCATGAAATCCTTTTAGGTTATAATATGTCTTGAGTTTTTTTTCAGTTGAGATTGATATAGTCTTACATTTCTTATATCTACTATATTATCTTTCTTTATTTCCTTTTGTATCCAAGTTAAATTTTAATAGCTAGTTTGAAATGTTTTAATTTTCTCAAAGTATTTAAAAACTATGATGAATGATTTTATTTAATCTCCCACTACTTTAATTGAATTTATAAAATCTTATAATAAATTCATAATAGATTTTTCAACTTCATGTGAAATTTCATAGATTGGTAAACCTCCAATTATATTTTAACCTATAGAGATACTGAATAATCAATTATATAATTTTATTCTAGAAGAATTAAATTGATATATTAATTCCCCCTTGATAATTCCCCATACATTTTAGTTTGAATTTTGGAATTTGATATGTTAGTGGTTCTCTTGAGGATCCATTCCAATTAATATGTTTTGTGATATTTTTAATGAAACAATTTTTCACTGATATAATAATATATTAATTCCCCATTTCATGATCCTTATAACCAACATCACTATATAATTCTCAGAATTTTATTCTTTAGGGTATTGGGATTATAAACCAAAATATAAAACACCATAATCCTCAAAGAATTTCTTTTCGTCTCCATTGTTTATATCATAAGATGAAAAATAAAAATTAGATGGTGAATTACTCCATCTTTATTCAGTTCCATTCCCATTAACATTCATTAAATTTATTCCAAATTGATCACTAAGAACCCTATTGTTTTTCATAGATGATATTTTGTTTTAATTAAATTTAACCTCATCATGATTCTTATTAGCTATTTTATTATATATTTCAAAAAATAAAAAATATAAAAGGTAATTCACCATTAATCTTAGCATTCCTTTTATAAAATTCTTTATAAATATATAACATAAACATCTACCTTCATTAGACTCAAATTTTTCTCAAGGATAATTTATTTCATATTCAACATGAATTACTTGAAGGATTTAAAGTCACACTATTCTTTATTCATTGTTTTTTTAATAAAAAACATCTTATAATCACAAAATAAATCAATATGTTATTTATATTATCAATTTTTAAATCATTAAATTCAAGTTCCTCAAGCACTAAATTATAAGAACCAATTTCATTTGTAGGACTATCATACATTTCATAGTGGTGGTGTAATCCTTAGGAGGTTTTTCATAGTTTCAAATTGGAAAAATAATTTTGTTCACCTGTGTAAAAACAATTCATCCACATACATCCATATTTATAAATATTTATTATAAAAACATAGAATTCTAGACTCTCTCACATTCATATATCCTTTGTGAAAAGTATTTAATTTATTTATTATGGAATTTAGTATTTTTTAAACCATCATCTTTGTTACACAATTTTCTAAACGTAAATAATGAAATAAATTAATATCTCCCCCATAAACATGAATATTCTTCTAATCCATCAAATTCAATGCATTTTATACTTTATGTGGACTAAATTAATTCATTATGTTTCCAATAATGTCCAAACGTAGTGATAGAAAGTATCAAATGAACATATCTATCCATAGATGAAATACTTTTCTATCATACACACAAATCCACAAGTTATTAATCTAATTAAAACGAGTTATAATAATTACTTTAATTGAAAAATATATTCTCCATATAAAATTGACCCTTGTTCTTGGGGAGTGAACTTGTAGAACTATTTCCAATTAATGTGACCATTTTATAATGGGTATTATATAAAGTTGGGTGGGGAGTGAACTAGTTCTCAAAAAAAAATTATCTAAAAATAATATTGTCTTTTTATATTTATTTAAAAATATATTTTACAAGATATATGAAATAATGAGTGATAACTAAACAAAAATAACCACCATAATAATAAAAAAGTTTTCATATGTCTCACAAAATATTATTGAGTTCTTGGTTCTTGGTTATCATTTGTTGAAATGTTATTTTTTATAAACATTGTCTTATTAATGAAAAATTATGAATACAACATGATGATAGTCTATAAATATTCATAAGATTCATCCTAAAAATCACATCATGATTCTTAAAAAATAAAATATACAAAATTAAATAAATTATAATTAATGATCAACAATGTGTTTAATTAATCATGTTGGATAATATCTCATCTTACACAAGTTCCTTTGATACCCCAAAGGCGTGTGTTTCTTGGTATTATCTCAATGTTTATACAATTTCCATTAATAAATATATATAAAACGTTTGTGTGGATATAAATATTTCATTCTATAAGTAAAACATTATTTTTATCTAGAGTTCCACAAACCATTGAATTATGATATAAAATATAACTTGAATTCACTTACTAGACCAAAGAAAGAAAACATATTATAGAAATATCATGTCCAAAATAAATTGGAATGAAATTCTGTTGTGAAACGTAATATCTTTGACTTAAACTATGATATTTGTTATTTTTAACCATGATGTGATTTGTTCTATATTAATCTAAAATATTTATCATTAATAACCATTATCCTACTATGATAAATTTTCAATTAAACTATGATAACACAATTGATTCCATGTAATATTTTCTTTATATAAAGGTGAATGAAACTAATAACCGTCTCCCCTCACCCTGAAAAAAAACTAATAAAATTTTTATTCAATCCACTATATTTTTATCTCCGAACTATGTTTTGGTTCATAAACAATGTATTTTTGATGTTTCTTAAAAATATTGAACCCATTGTAAATTTTCCACTAGAAGAAATTGAATATTCTTGAATATTCTGGTTTAACACATGGATTTAGAATCACCCATGTGATTTTACTCTTCATAATAACCAATGTGATCATAGATTATTCTCTATAAAAATTGTTCAGAACTATTAATTGTTATTTTGATTTTATATCAAGTGTTTTTTCTTTAACCTAAATTATTTTTCCCACCATTAATGGTGTGTATTTGGTTTTTTACATAAATTTCATTATTCCATTGTATCCGATTCTAGTATAACCATTCTAAAATATATCCATTAATAGTTTGTAAATAAACACAACATGAACATAATTCCTGAACCTTGAATCAATAACTCAAGAAAGTAAGTTATAGTGTTCTCCAAATGTGATAGTTATCTAAAAAACATATTAAGACATATATTAATGTTTTTGTTAAAAATCCA
The DNA here is from genome assembly GCA_963277665.1 of Viscum album. Taxonomy (NCBI): domain Eukaryota; kingdom Viridiplantae; phylum Streptophyta; class Magnoliopsida; order Santalales; family Viscaceae; genus Viscum; species Viscum album. Next base: position 1,921,191,087 of record OY728128.1, on the reverse strand, counting down.
TCTTTGAGTTTAATGAGAATCATTATTAGAAAATTATTAACTATACAAGTTCCATTACATACCCATTTTCAATATTATTAATAAGGGATCTTCAATCTCTCTCAGAATTCCCAATTATATTTATGTCCTGTCCAATTACTTATTAACCCTAACTATATGAGGTTAAAAATTTACCCCACATGTGAATACTAGTTACTCAAAACATTTATTAAATAATTCAAAAAGATCTAAATAATCATTCTTGGTTAGGTATGTTTCTAATCATGTAGAGGGTTTTGCTTAACTAAGAATGAATTTTACCTTATGTATGATGAGTATTTTTTATTTTCCCATAGTTGAGTAAGATTAATAATGATTATAGAAATTTATAATTGTGTGTCATATGATGTTATTATCCATTTGGGTGATTGGATTTCTGTGTATTCATTCACCTTATATGAATAAATTATAATATATAGGATACCTAAGTTATCATATATTATATTAAAATGTTCAATTTCTCATCGATATATTAAACAAGTTCTTTAAAAAGTAAATTTTATGTATGGTTATGTGATGTGGGGGGACTCACCCAGTGATTCATTATATAGAAATACATGTTTTTGGTTGATATCATTCAAGATACCTTTTTTAGATCTTTTAATGTTGATTTATTACAAATTATAACTTTTAGTTATGTTTATTAACGATGATTTCATAATACTTATCAATAAAACAATGATTTAGAAGGTCACATGTAAGGATATATGAATGGGTAATCATTTTTATGAAAAATGTACATTTTAAATATGAATTAGTTTGTATGATTTATTTTCTAAAACTATTTTATTATTATATATTATTAGTTGTATATTGTTTATATACTAGTGATATGTGATGTTACATAATGTGAAGTATGAATAAATTTGATGAGGATTTTATAAAGGATTAAAATTGATGAAAAGATGTTAAAAAGATATCCAAAAATATGGAGTAATATGTGGTAAATATCATGTTTGATGATCTTAATCATATTCCATTTCATGATATCAATTTTTCATAATATAAGTGGATATATAATATTCTTCTATATATTCTTCAATCCTTTGAAATAGTTTTCTGTTAATTTGGATACAACAAAATTATATTATGAATTTCATTATATTTTTAATGTTTTATTTAATTTCAATAACATTAACCAATTATGAAGAAAATATATTTTATAAAATTTTAAATATGTTTTAGTTTAAGAGATTAGGAAACGATTTAGCATACTAACAATTAGATTTATAGTCAATAATTTAATGGAGAATGTAAAATAAGAGAAAAGACACATTGTTTGAAATCTAACAATTATGTAGTAGAAAAATGGTTTTATATTCAATTTATATCTAGGTAATTTTTTTAGAAAGTGGTTAATATTTTTTATTAAACAAGAAAAAAAATTAAAAAATCATTATTTTTTAATGCATAACTAATTTATATATTTTTTATTAACCCAATCTTATTAAATATATCATTTCTAGAAAGAAATAATTAACATAAACAAAAAGGTGAAAAAACTATCAAATTATCTTATTCAAGAGGGTCATGAAAATCAAAAAATTTCACAATAACGAGATCATTAGATCCCAATATTTGGCCTACTATGTTGAATGTTATCATGTAGTCATATATAATTTCTTATTTTTTCCCTTTTGATTTTTTCTTCATCCTACATAGAGTTTATTTGGTACTAATTTGATGTTTAGGAATTATGTTATTAAACAATTAGTTGGGGACTTTGTGAATTTTATACTCTTTAGTATCCTTCATTAGTGATTTTTTATTTTAAATGATGAAGATTGGTTTATTGAGAACTATAGTGGGTTTTACTTATGGGTCACAAATGTTAGTTATGAACTTGGTTGGTCTATCAATGATGAAAATGGTATGGTTGTCTTATAGGTAATCAATAATGGTTTATTATAAGGGATTACTTATCAGGTTTATTCCCTATTCAAATTATTTTTAGGTGTGATACTATATATAAAATTTTTAGTATCTAAAAATGTGATTATATCTACAAAAATTTATATACAACTTTAATTTTAATGATTTAGTCTAATGGATTCGATTTTTATTAAATTTTTGTTACGATGATATAATTATTTAGTATCTTTATTATAGTATGTTGTACATTATTTATGAAATTTATATAATATATATATGAACTATAAACACATAGAAAATTATATATCACATTATATATTATATTTATATAGTATAATTTATATTTTGTCAAATAGAATATATCATTTATAAATATAGAATACAAAGTTATTAAATAGTGTACAAAAAACCTAAAATTAAAAAATAGGTGTTCACAATACTTTTTTTTAAATAAAAAATATTTAAAAATACACATAAAATATATTTCATTTTTAAATAAAAAATATCATTTATAATAACATAAAACAAAAAATATTTATAACTTTTTAAATAAAATGGATAAATTTTTTATACAAAAAACATAATTACTAGATTGAACATTTATAATTAAAAATACATTCATAACTGAAAACATAAAATTTATAAATATTTCACTAAACATTTCTAATACAAAAAAATATTTATAAAACATTTTCTATAAAACATAATTTTTTTAAAACACAACAGAACATTAACATCTTTTTTTATATCAAATAAAAATTTTAATACATAAAAAATTTATTACACACAAAAAAGTTGTCATAATATAAAAATAATATAATTGAAAATATTTTATAATAAAACATTTTATTTTATTTTTAATAAAAAAATTACATTAATTTACAATATATTTTATATATTATATAACAAAATGATATATAAATATATATATATATTATAACAAAATATTTTCAATATATAATAAAATTATACTATTTAATTGTACAATATAATTGGAAATTTTAATTATATATTGTTTTCTATTCATTAAATTTAAATATGTTTTAATTAAGAACATAATTTTCATGAGTATGGGTCATATTATTCATATGTAATTTATATTTAGTTTAGGGTTTTTATTTTAAATAAGAGTATATATTATTATGTTTTATAATATATATTAATATATTCCCTATATCATATGTTAAATATTCTCTATTATATTATGTTATATGCAACAAAATTGTTGTTTTATGATTAGTTAGAAACATATATTTGAGTATAAAACATCTAATTAGTAACAAAATATAATTTCATCTCTATGTGATGAGAGTTTTTTATATTTTATTTACAATCATTATGATTACTCTATTTTTGTCTTTTAAATGATTTGGGCATGATATTTGAACCTATTATGTTTTAATAATGTTATTTTTCTTTGTATATGCAATATTTTTAAGGCGATTATATTATTTTACAATATTTTATATTTTAATGTATTATTATAAATTCATATTCAAAAAATATTTTCTTTTTGAAATATATTTATATAATTTTATGAGGAATTAAAATGAATAGTTATTCGAACTAAATATGTTATGAGTATGCTTCATTTTTATGTTGTATTATTATTTTATATGATTTTATTTTTTATATTCATTTTTCTTATTTTACATTATGTTCTATGTTTTTATATTTAAAATGTTCTATAGTCAATGTTTCTTTTTTAATTTTTTAATTTTCAATATGTTATATGTATAATTCTTATTATTTCATCGTTTTATGGTTTCTATTATGTATAATATATTAGAATATTTTTTTATTTTGGGGATAATGTATTTTTATAAAATCAAAATGATATGTGTTATTTTTTAAATATGTATTTATCATTCATGAAATTTGAGTCATAATTTTTTTCACTTCATTATATTTTTTCTTTGATCCTGGTTTTTATTTCTAGATGTTATGTGTGTGTGGAATATAAATAAATAGGAAATATATTACTCATATAAATAACATCATGATATATATTCATTGTTCTATATTCTATGTATTCTACATTTTAAAAAGTTATTTATATATATTTTCTGTATTATACACCAAAAACCAATTATTATGTTTTTTGTAATGTTTTATTATTTATATTTTTTTTTGTTTTTAAAAAATTATTGGTTTTTAGATGAAATATTAGTAATAGAGTGTGTTATGTTGATTAAATATTGGGAATCTACTTTGTTTATCCAACCAAAATAAATTATTTACTTTCATTTAATATTAATAATTTATGTTTTATTTATATTCAATGTTATATATTGTTCTTATATACAATTTATAAGAAAATTTTTATTTTTAACTTTTAGTTTATATACATTAAAAGTGAAGTCCTCATAATATATTATATATTATATATGATGAGTTCGTTCGATATATAATTAATAAATTTTTTTATTATAAATTTTGTTATGTTGGTCATAATTCCATCCCCCAATACATAATACATGTTCTTTATGTAATTTACTATAGAGTAAAAATTATATATAATTATTTAAAAAATTAACTTCTATAAAGAAAACATTTTATGTAATAATTGTATTAAAATTTTTAAATGTATTTTAAAACATTTTTTTTACATTTTTATTAAATGTTTTGTGAAATTTTTTATATAAATAATATATGTTTTTTTGAATAAATATATATTTTTTAGGCAAATATAAGAGTTGTATTTTTATTTTCTATGAATTTTTTAATTGAACTACTTTGTGAAAATGTCACGAACCAACCCGGGTCGACCCTGAACCGGTCACCCGAGCCGGTCCGCGGCATGGCCCGAGGGGCGTTCCCGATCCCCACGGGCTGGCAACAAGTGCCGGGCATTAAGACTTGATCGTTGGGAATGATTTCAGCCCAAAACAAAAGTAAATAGAACAGAATAAATAAACACTAACAGCGGAAAAGAAATAAAAGCCACACAACCACGTACCTCCATGTGACCCCTCAGGTCACCACCCAACTAGAGAGTAACCTCGCTTCAACACTGAGCGACTCAAAACAGAAGACCTGCGACTGAAATGGTAAAAGATAGGCGTGAGCACAAAAGTACTCAGTAGGTGAGCCCAACAACAAGTCCCAAAGCACTGCCAATAAATATAGAATCTACATAATCCAGGTTTGAACTATAATGTATAAAAGTAATTTTTCATAAATGCTTTACTTGAAAATCAAACACGAGGCATTTCCCTTATTCCTTTTCGAAAGTTAGTTCCATTTCATTAGTTTTAAACTCATTCTGAAAAAGCAAAGTGTTACATTTTCAAATCTAACCCAAGGCGAATAAAGCATTTTCATTTGAAAACCATTTTTTCTCAAAGTCTAACAGTATAGGCTGTGAAATATGACTGAAGGAAAACAAGCAGGGAAAACAAGTGCAAGTAAAGGTAAACAGACAAGGAAAACCAAGTGCAAGTAAAAACAAACCAGAAGTTATCAGCAATAACCATGGGCGATCCTGAACATCCCTAGAAAACCCCTGGACGTACTCGGGTTCAGACTACCTGCCGGCATGGTACTCCATAGTCAATAACCAACTGGCCGCCCTAACAGCCAACCAGTGGCACATCCCTCCTGGCCTGTCTGTAACTCCAGGGGGTACTAACCCGTCTAATCAGGGTTAGCAAGCAACCGTCACTCGATAATCTACAAGACGCCCAGGAACCCATATTAGTTTTTGTAACACTGTGTAAGTGGGAGACCCGCGCACGCGTGACTCATCTCACCGCACTTGCCAACCCCTTACACGGACATCGCTACACGACAACCCTCGAAGGGAAGTCCCCCTGTAGAAATGCCCTCACAAGTACGTATATATATATAAATATAAGTATAATCACTTCACATTTATTAAAGTGCCAACCGGGCCGTCATAACATTTACATTTTGAACATTTAACACCTAAACATTTCCAAAGGGACATGACGTACGCCACACCATTGAAAACCAAAAACGCACTTAGAACATTATTTAAGAAACTCAAATCAGCATCTCAAACCTGAAAGACGCTGGTGTCACAAGTAAGAAATCATTTTTCCAGGTTCCAAACGCACCCCACTTTTATCAAGAGCCAAACGGGCCTTTAATCACTTTTTGAAAGAATAATATTTCTCAAATGAAATCCAGAATTTTAATCACGCATCAAAGGAAAACATTTTTCAACAACCAAGAACCACATTTAATGTTTCCAAAAATCGAGTTTAAAGGTCACACGGCACTTCCTCTAATCGAGGTTCAAAGAAAAACACCATTTTCCATAACCAATACGCCTACCATTTTACACACACCAAAACCGCTTCAGAACCCAATTCAACATGATCTTCACATTTCATAATGAACTCATTTAGTAGTATCATCAGGAAAACATACACAGTTAAAACCGAGAAAAAACTACTTCCACTGAAATGCTAGAAATAAGCAGAGCAAACCACATTATAAGTTACTACTCAATAATACTTTTAAATTTACTGAAATCCAATAAAAGACAAGGAATAAATAAATTCTAAATTGAAAGGCGAGTGTGATGGGAGACCTACCTCAAGATCCAAGCGCGGCGGTAAAACGACCTTGGAACCAAGGCGCGATGACACGACGTGTGTCCGAAGCCACGTGATAAAGTCCAACACTCTCGAAACTGAGGCACGGGGACGACAGAACCTCGGAAACAAGGCGCAGCGATGGCGCTTTCTCGGAAACGCCCTGCGCGGGTCCTAAGGTCTTAAACCTACCAAAAACAAATATAAATTGATGAAGAAAACCCCTAAAAAAGCACAAGTAAATGCCAGAGTAATAATAATGATAATAATTGTAATAATTGTAATAATAATAATAAGATTAGTAATGACAATAATAACAACATTAATAATATTAATAATAATAATAAGAACAAAATTATAATAATAATAATTACGGTAATAATATAATAATGGTAATAATATAAAATAATGTTAACATAATAATATTAATAATAATAATTTAACAATAATAATAAGAATAACATACTATAATAATAATAATAATGTAGTAATAATAATACAACATCACAATATTATTAATAATAATAATAATAATGTAATCTTATTAACATAATAATAATAATTAACATAATACAATAATAATAACATACTTTAATAACAAGAAAGATATAAAAATAATAATTTAATAAGTATATTAATAATATAACAATAATAAAAATAATGATATAATAAAAATAATAAGGATAGAATAATATCAACATAATAATAATATAATAATAATATAATCACAATAATAATAATATAATGATAATAATGATATAATCACAATAATAAAAATATTAATATTAATAATATGATAGTAATAATAATAATAATAATAATAATATAGATTTAATAACAATAACATAATAATAATTTTAATAATGATGTAATAATATTAATAATAATATTAACATAATAACAATAATATTGATAGTATAATAATATTAATTGTGATATAATAATAATAATTACAATAAAACGAAACAAACAAAAGTAACAAATAAACAAAAGAGAACTCACGCAAGGGGGGGGGGGGGGAACGGATCGGCGACAGGAGGAGCAGGCGGCGCTGGGCCAGGGGTGCGACGACGGGGAGCGGGACAGGGGAAGCAGGCGGGGCATCGGGGTCCGGGGTGCTGCGCGAGGGAAGACGCCGGGACGGGGAGGCGGAGCGCCGGACGAGAGGGCGCGCAGCCGGGGTGGTGCAGCGAGGGAGCAGGGAGGAGCGACAGGGAGACGGAGCGCCGGACGAGAGGGCGCACAGCCGGGGTGGTGCAGCGAGGGAGCAGGGAGGAGCGACGGGGAGACGGAGCGCCGGACGAGAGGGCAGGGCGCGGCGGAAACCGGCGTGGCAGGAGGGAGGGGGCGCGCGCGGGAGGTGGCGGAGCCGGGAGGCCGGGACGGCGGCTGGAGGCCAGACGGTGGTGATGGCCGGGACGAGGTGGGATGCGCCGGAGATGGAGGCGGTGAGCGCGGGTGCGCGGGAGGCCGAGGGGACCTGCAGGGGCCAGTGCGGAGGGCGATCGCGGCCGGAGGTAGGAGGGCGAGGCGGTTCGCGCAGCTGGGAGGAGCCGGGGCAGGCGCGCGGCGCAAAAGAGAGGGGAAGAACGGGGAAGAAAGAGAGGGGAAGAGAGAGGGGGAGGAAATAAGTGGCGGCTGGGTAGGGACGGGGTAGGTTAGGGTTAGATTATAATATATATATATATATATATATGATGAAAATAATAATATCAATGATTATAATAATAATAATAATTTTAATAATGTTAATAATTATAATAATAACAATAGTAAATCAATAATAAAATGTATAATCATAATAAAACCTTTTTAATAATAATAAAATTTATCATAATAATAATAATAGAACTTATAGTAATAATAATAATAAAACTTAGATAATAATAATAAAACTTACAATAATAATAAATAATAAATTAGTTAATTCAAATAATAAATGTTTTGATCAAATATTTAAAATAAAAATTTTAAAATAATTTGAAGATGTTACACACATATATATATATTTATACATACATAGTTCTATATATATATACACACATTATTATACATATATCTATGGCCATACATAAACATATATACAATAATCCTAACACAGATAAAAAGGTATTGATAATAAAATACCAACATGAAAATTATAAAATTTAAAACACCGGGTGAACACACTGTCACCCGGGATGAACGCACGGTCACCGCTAACGATGCGGTGACCGCGCACCGGCGCGAAACCGCCAATCGCAATTAATCTTCGAAAAATTTAAATCGGGACCAAGAAAGAAGTAAAATAAAGATACCTGCGGTCGGGGTGTGACAATTCTCCCCACCACAGACACTTTATGCCCCCAGAAAGTCACCAGGCCACTAGTCAGCCAAAAACCAAGTCCATGCCCAAACAGAACTAAAGGAACTGAAGAAAATTGAGGTTCTCGGGGATGACCTTACTCTACACAGGTCACACCCGACCGATTCAAGAGAAAACTGGGGTCCGAGATTGAGGGGAGAACACGAAGGGGTTCTCCCCACCACAAGAACTTAACTAGTGCAGAAAAGATGACCATTTAAATATAAAACCCCGGGAAGGGGGGGGGGTCTACGCGGGAACTCCCAATTCAATCAAACCAACTCTTATAGCACGATTAAAACAACACCTCCGTCAAGACATTAAATCCTCGACCAGAGTCAACAACCTTCAACCCTAGGAGTAAGACCCATAGAAAAACACTTAACCAACATCAAAATGGAGACATGATCCACCGTAGTCCACAAAACGTAACCACATCGACAACATAACTAAAACGAGGTCAACCCACACGAGATTCAAACACACTTTTAAGAAGGACACATGATTTGGAATATTACATTCTCATGACAAGTCTACTTAGATTATCATAGAACAAGTTCACCATTACTTTATAGAAAAACAACGCATTTACAACGTTGTTGGGACCTCAATAGCGGAGAAACAAACCTGAAAAGGTTTTTTAATTGCCCCACCGTCCACACGGAATACAGAACTTGGACCAAGGCTTCACAACCCCGGGGACTCCTGACTGTGCGCGAGCTTCACCCCGAGACTTGTGGCTGGGGCTCTGATGGCTGAAGCATCTTCTGCCTCACAGTCAGGTACTGACATTCTCCCATCGCAGCTTCCTCTTCAAGCAACGCTTCTTGCAAAACTCCTCCAGATGACACAGACAACCACAGCGATGACACGTCTTTGGAGGGTTGCGACAAGATGGCTTTAAATGCCCAAAACGACCACACTGAAAGCATACCATCGAACGATCTGATGAACTGGAAGCTGGGACCAAAGGGGATAACTCATTAGGAACAGGTATCTCTGGCGCCTTTTCCTCACTAGAGGGGGAACTCTTACGAACAACAACAGAGGACGCTGAAGTATTAACCACCCGCACACCGGAAAGCAACTCAGCCAAGAAAGCTTTCTCTACCAGCTTCTCGAAACAAAGGTCTTCAGAAGGGAGGACTCGCTCCTTGATCTCTGGACGAAGACCCCCAGTGAAAAGAGAGGCCTTCATGAGCTCATTCGACGCTACATCTGGAGAAAAGGGAATTAGTTCCTTGAAATGGTCAACATATGCCTTCACCGTCCGTTGACCTTGTTGAATATGCACAAGCTCTCCCTTTTTCTCCAGATTCACTTTCTCAGGTACAAACCATTGGATGAAAATGATTCTGAAGACATCCCACGTCATTTCACCTTGCGTCGATGATGGGGTAACCCTCTTCCATTGGTCCAGAGCTGGACCCTCAAACAACTCCATAATTGCACGGACCTTAACACTATCGGGAGTTCCCAATATTCTAAGGACACGTTCCACTTCCTCGAGCCATTTCACTGCTTCTAACGGACCCAGATTACCATGGAGAATAGGCAAAGTCTGAGAAGGACCAAAAACTGGGCATGACTTATCAGAATCCTTAAGAACCTTTCTGGGCGGCATTTCCTGAGCGACACATAAAACACAAGGCCAAAACCTTCGTCAAAACGAAGCAACATCAATAAAAGCGCCTTTCTCAAAAATAGTCAGCACCAGGACTAAACAAATACAACACAACTCAAAACAAAATCTCCTCTTTAAAAATTCCATTTTCATTTTTGATTTCAAAACCACCCTTTCTCAAGATCACTTTCCAAAAACCAATCCACTTTCAAACCAAAAACTTTCCAAAACCATTCTCCCTTTAAAACCAGTTTAGAAAACAAATTCAAGCGTTAAATTTCAAACACACCTAGGTAATCTCATGAACCGTTGCACATGTCTTTATCCACATTCCATTCATACGTGCGTCAACACACACTTTCCATGCATTTTCACACATGTGCAGACGTTCATAACGAGGAACTGAGGTTTCAACCCAAATCATTCTTATCCAATTCCAAGAAAGCAACAGATTTCCAAAACAAGAGATTTCAGTTTTAAAACCCATTTCATATATTTAAAGTCCTTTAAAAGGAACCAGTCCAATCTTTCAAAAAAACTTTTTCATTTCCAACAACGTACTTACACAGACCAAAACATAAGCAGCAACCAAATTTGCATCAACCACTGAAATGAGGGACTAGTAGTCACACTCAACCTGGCGACATGGTAGTGGGCCATGTCCCAAGTCAGCGTCGACCACTAGGAGGAATTCAAACCACGTACTCGAACTCCACATGGGTCACTACTCCATGTGAAATTACGATGTGACGTCGGCTTGCCTCCATTATCATCTCTCAATCCAAGACAAACCAGGAAAGACAAGGACACAATTCCCGAACTACCCCTGGTAACTCGAGGATCAGCGTGAGCAAGAGTTCGCGACGCTCTTCCCGTACCTACCCCTCGAGTTCCGACAGTCCTAATCTCCTTCTACCGGACAACCCAAATAACAAGAACCACCTCTGATACCATTTTGTCACGAACCAACCCGGGTCGACCCTGAACCGGTCTCCCGAGCCGGTCCGCGGCAAGTCCCGAGGGGCGTTCCCGATCCCCCCGGGATTGCAACCAGTGCCGGGCATTAAGACTTGATCGTTGGGAACGATTTCAGCCCAAAACAAAAGTAAATAGAACAGAATAAATAAACACTAACAGCGGAAAAGAAATAAAAGCCACACAACCACGTACCTCCATGTGACCCCTCAGGTCACCACCCAACTAGAGAGTAACCTCGCTCCAACACTGAGCGACTCAAAACAGAAGACCTGCGACTGAAATGGTAAAAGATAGGCGTGAGCACAAAAGTACTCAGTAGGTGAGCCCAACAACAAGTCCCAAAGCACTGCCAATAAATATAGAATCTACATAATCCAGGTTTGAACTATAATGTATAAAAGTAATTTTTCATAAATGCTTTACTTGAAAATCAAACACGAGGCATTTCCCTTATTCCTTTTCGAAAGTTAGTTCCATTTCATTAGTTTTAAACTCATTCTGAAAAAGCAAAGTGTTACATTTTCAAATCTAACCCAAGGCGAATAAAGCATTTTCATTTGAAAACCATTTTTTCTCAAAGTCTAACAATATAGGCTGTGAAATATGACTGAAGGAAAACAAGCAGGGAAAACAAGTGCAAGTAAAGGTAAACAGACAAGGAAAACCAAGTGCAAGTAAAAACAAACCAGAAGTTATCAGCAATAACCATGGGCGATCCTGAACATCCCTAGAAAACCCCTGGACGTACTCGGGTTCAGACTACCTGCCGGCATGGTACTCCATAGTCAATAACCAACTGGCCGCCCTAACAGCCAACCAGTGGCACATCCCTCCTGGCCTGTCTGTAACTCCAGGGGGTACTAACCCGTCTAATCAGGGTTAGCAAGCAACCGTCACTCGATAATCTACAAGACGCCCAGGAACCCATAGTAGTTTTTGTAACACTGTGTAAGTGGGAGACCCGCGCACGCGTGACTCATCTCACTGCACTTGCCAACCCCTTACACGGACATCGCTACACGACAACCCTCGAAGGGAAGTCCCCCTGTAGAAATGCCCTCACAAGTACGTATATATATATAAATATAAGTATAATCACTTCACATTTATTAAAGTGCCAACCGGGCCGTCATAACATTTACATTTTGAACATTTAACACCTAAACATTTCCAAAGGGACATGACGTACGCCACACCATTGAAAACCAAAAACGCACTTAGAACATTATTTAAGAAACTCAAATCAGCATCTCAAACCTGAAAGACGCTGGTGTCACAAGTAAGAAATCATTTTTCCAGGTTCCAAACGCACCCCACTTTTATCAAGAGCCAAACGGGCCTTTAATCACTTTTTGAAAGAATAATATTTCTCAAATGAAATCCAGAATTTTAATCACGCATCAAAGGAAAACATTTTTCAACAACCAAGAACCACATTTAATGTTTCCAAAAATCGAGTTTAAAGGTCACACGGCACTTCCTCTAATCGAGGTTCAAAGAAAAACACCATTTTCCATAACCAATACGCCTACCATTTTACACACACCAAAACCGCTTCAGAACCCAATTCAACATGATCTTCACATTTCATAATGAACTCATTTAGTAGTATCATCAGGAAAACATACACAGTTAAAACCGAGAAAAAACTACTTCCACTGAAATGCTAGAAATAAGCAGAGCAAACCACATTATAAGTTACTACTCAATAATACTTTTAAATTTACTGAAATCCAATAAAAGACAAGGAATAAATAAATTCTAAATTTAAAGGCGAGTGTGATGGGAGACCTACCTCAAGATCCAAGCGCGACGGTAAAACGACCTTGGAACCAAGGCGCGATGACACGACGTGTGTCCGAAGCCACGTGATAAAGTCCAACACTCTCGAAACTGAGGCACGGGGACGACAGAACCTCGGAAACAAGGCGCAGCGATGGCGCTTTCTCGGAAACGCCCTGCGCGGGTCCTAAGGTCTTAAACCTACCAAAAACAAATATAAATTGATGAAGAAAACCCCTAACAAAGCACAAGTAAATGCCAGAGTAATAATAATGATAATAATTGTAATAATTGTAATAATAATAATAAGATTAGTAATGACAATAATAACAACATTAATAATATTAATAATAATAATAAGAACAAAATAATAATAATAATAATTACGGTAATAATATAATAATGGTAATAATATAAAATAATGTTAACATAATAATATTAATAATAATAATTTAACAATAATAATAAGAATAACATACTATAATAATAATAATAATGTAGTAATAATAATACAACATCACAATAATAATAATAATAATAATAATAATGTAATCTTATTAACATAATAATAATAATTAACATAATACAATAATAATAACATACTTTAATAACAAGAAAGATATAAAAATAATAATTTAATAAGTATATTAATAATATAACAATAATAAAAATAATGATATAATAAAAATAATAAGGATAGAATAATATCAACATAATAATAATATAATCACAATAATAATAATATAATGATAATAATGATATAATCACAATAATAAAAATATTAATATTAATAATATGATAGTAATAATAATAATAATAATAATAATATAGATTTAATAACAATAACATAATAATAATTTTAATAATGATGTAATAATATTAATAATAATATTAACATAATAACAATAATATTGATAGTATAATAATATTAATTGTGACATAATAATAATAATTACAATAAAACGAAACAAACAAAAGTAACAAATAAACAAAAGAGAACTCACGCAAGGGGGGGGGGGAACGGATCGGCGACAGGAGGAGCAGGCGGCGCTGGGCCAGGGGTGCGACGACGGGGAGCGGGACAGGGGAAGCAGGCGGGGCATCGGGGTCCGGGGTGCTGCGCGAGGGAAGACGCCGGGACGGGGAGGCGGAGCGCCGGACGAGAGGGCGCGTAGCCGGGGTGGTGCAGCGAGGGAGCAGGGAGGAGCGACGGGGAGACGGAGCGCCGGACGAGAGGGCGCACAGCCGGGGTGGTGCAGCGAGGGAGCAGGGAGGAGCGACGGGGAGACGGAGCGCCGGACGAGAGGGCAGGGCGCGGTGGAAACCGGCGTGGCAGGAGGGAGGGGGCGCGCGCGGGAGGTGGCGGAGCCGGGAGGCCGGGACGGCGGCTGGAGGCCAGACGGTGGTGATGGCCGGGACGAGGTGGGATGCGCCGGAGATGGAGGCGGTGAGCGCGGGTGCGCGGGAGGCCGAGGGGACCTGCAGGGGCCAGTGCGGAGGGCGATCGCGGCCGAAGGTAGGAGGGCGAGGCGGTTCGCGCAGCTGGGAGGAGCCGGGGCAGGCGCGCGGCGCAAAAGGGAGGGGGAAGAACGGGGAAGAAAGAGAGGGGAAGAGAGAGGGGGAGGAAATAAGTGGCGGCTGGGTAGGGACGGGGTAGGTTAGGGTTAGATTATAATATATATATATATATATATATGATGAAAATAATAATATCAATGATTATAATAATAATAATAATTTTAATAATGTTAATAATTATAATAATAACAATAGTAAATCAATAATAAAATGTATAATCATAATAAAACCTTTTTAATAATAATAAAATTTATCATAATAATAATAATAGAACTTATAGTAATAATAATAATAAAACTTAGATAATAATAATAAAACTTACAATAATAATAAATAATAAATTAGTTAATTCAAATAATAAATGTTTTGATCAAATATTTAAAATAAAAATTTTAAAATAATTTGAAGATGTTACACACATATATATATATTTATACATACATAGTTCTATATATATATACACACATTATTATACATATATCTATGTCCATACATAAACATATATACAATAATCCTAACACAGATAAAAAGGTATTGATAATAAAATACCAACATGAAAATTATAAAATTTAAAACACCGGGTGAACACACTGTCACCCGGGCTGAACGCACGGTCACCGCTAACGATGCGGTGACCGCGCACCGGCGCGAAACCGCCAATCGCAATTAATCTTCAAAAAATTTAAATCGGGACCAAGAAAGAAGTAAAATAAAGATACCTGCGGTCGGGGTGTGACAGAAAATTTTTATAAAAATGGCCTATATTTTGTAAATATATGTTTTATGGAACATAAAAAAATTTATAAAACATTTCTACAACCTTTTTTTATTAAATATCATATAAAATTGGCATAAAAATGTTATATTTTATTGGAAAACATATATTTTATGGTCACACGTAATGATTTTAATAAAAAAATCTATAAATATGTTTATTTAAATTTTCTATACATAGTGAATATATATAGGATCAAAAGATATATAAAATATTTTATTATGAATATTTTTTGAAATTTGATAATACATTGTATGTTTACATTTTTATTAAAATTCTTAAAAATATTTGAGAAACAATATTCCTTATTATGTGAATAAATATATGTTTTTGGATGAATATAAATTTTATTTAATGATTTTTAATGTTATATGTATAAATATATATTCTATAGGCACATAGAACATTTATACTAAATAATACCATGAAATATCTGAATAATGTTTATTGAAAATAAATATACAAATTTTACATGTAATATAAAGAAATATATGTTCATTAGAAGTGCATAAAAACATTATAAAAATGATTTATGAAAACTATATATAATTCATCAATGTTTTGAACATCCAAATCAGTTTTTTAAGTATTTGGAATAGTAAAATGTGCATATAATTATACTTTTTGTATCTTATTAGTAATTAGTATAATTAAAAAACATAAGATTATTAATTTTTGTTTCTTTATGGAAATGAATCACATTTTGAAATATGGATATATTTTTTACACCCCATTTCCTTCTGTTTTTTTAAATTCAGGTAATGCAATTAGTAATTTTTTAACCATAGTTAATATAATAATAAACATGGATAAGAATAATTTTTTTATTAAATGAACTCTCTTGGATATAAATATAGCTATTCCCATAACCCATTTCCCAGTTTTGTACTACAATTCCATGAATATCCTTTGACGTGTGATGCCTTTCCCTAGAAACCAAAATCATCACCTAGAACAGTGTATCCCATAACATTAGGACTGCTTACTGGTACACCAATGATAAATGACTAGAATAAAGGGTTGAGTAAAAATAATTGGAAGACTATGGACATGATGTTATAACTAAAAATTATTTTGAAAATTATAAATCTTCATTAATTATAGTGTGTAAATAAAATTAATCCATATTATAAAATATCCAAAAAATGGATGAGTATGTGGGTGTATACCAATTTGTAACCAATGTATTCATGAATTATCATATTAATCATATTTAATTTTAAATTCATATATAATAACCATATGACAAGTTATACATAATGTCTTAAAAAATAAAAAAATATTAAAGGATTAGTTGTGTGTTTTCTCAAGGCTACCTAAGACTCGACTTCCCAGTAACCCCTCAAGAAGAATATCTTATATTTTAGGGTTGTTCTCCTCACATCTATAATGAATCATAATGTTTCCAATGTTATATAATGTTTACAAGCATGATGTGAGTAAAAATACCGAGTATTATGTCAATGGATGGATTGTAATATAATGTAAAATATATAGTGAATATATGAGATATGATTTTATAAGTCATGCTTAAAAAAATAATCTTGTCTAGCTATGGTGTGCCTGAAAAGACACTATGACACCCAAACCTGTAATTTTCTCCTATTTTTGACTTCTATCACTAGAATAACCTAATCAGGTACAAAAAAATCATCCCCCACTGACATATTATAAAATCTACCCCAATCAACTAAATCTATAAACTATATAGTTTATTTGGATGAAACTAATGGTCTATATCATAATAACATTAAATGTCCTATCACAACTGACCCAATGGTCAACATAATTTTCTCCAATCTTCATCATTAATGACACCATTAGTTTACATCATAGTGACCTCGATTGACAACATCAGTTACCTCAATAATCTACATCATAATGAAAAAAATAATATAAATTACATTTCTCTTAATTTTATATATCCGTAACCCAAATGGTCAAAATCCCCAACACTGATGATCTATATCAGAATAATACCAATGGTATATGTATTCATGGTCTCTATATTCATATATTAGTAATATAACCAAAAAATTTAATACAATGTGTTAACTTACTAGTTTTGGTACAATACAACTTAAAAGTACAAATAGAACCCTTAGGGAACTTCCATAAGTATGGAATTCACTCAGTCATCCAGTAAGTATTTCATATATAGCTTAATATATAACTTCTTATTTATCTTAAATTTCACTATAAATTCATAGGTGTAATTATGTAATAGAAAAAACTATAAATATACCTTCTCTATGATAATTTTATCTATAAAAATATATATAAAATGACATAACATTTTGTAAATCCACAGTAACATTCTTCTAGAACCCTATGTTTAGTTACCAATAGTTGTGTATGTATAAAAATGAAATAAAAATAAACAACAATATATGTTGAAGGTGACATATATGAGTATAATTTAATTATTCTTTAAGAAAACAGTAATCTTCTATTGATTTTATTGAATAATTTCTTGAAAACTACAATAATGGAATAAAAAGAAATTATAGATATTTTAAATTACATTATAAGAGAAACATATGAAAACTAGTAATAGTGCCTTAGCCAAATTATTTTGAATCCCCATGCCACTATTGGATTTTGATTTAATCTACTTAAGGAATGCCTAGATTAATTAAAATCCAAATAGGTCAAAAAATAATGGATAAGAACATTTTGAATATTCCATTTCATAAATGAACCCCCTTTGCAAGATATTTTATTTAATTTATAAAATACCTGAAATACCCATGATTTATATTAGGTGTTAGGGGTACCACATAGATTTTAGTGGCTGGAACCAAAATCCCTATGAGTAATTGGGATTACAATAACCATAACTAGAACTTCATTAGAAGGTTCTCACAATATAACATCTTTTATTGGCCCCCAATAATTCATATGGACCCTAGGGTTCTAGTTAATCATAAAATTACCTACCAAACCCACATATATATTTGTTCTTCAGTTTCCCCCTCATGAACTTTACTAAAACATTAATGGGCAAAATCATACATATTTAAAAATTAAAAAGGAAAATTTAACTTAATTAAAAAATTCATGATTTGAATCTTAAAAAAATGATACACCATCGGGTTTCTCATCTCTAAGAGGAATAAAAAATAATTATACATGAATAAATATACTCCAAACTCAAACATATCATTTTATAATTCATAAATCTCATATAAATCTATCTATGCATCCATAATACACAAAATATATGTATCATCTTCTTGCATAGTGTATTTAGACTATGATCTATAATTTTAATAGGTTATTCCTAAAATAAAGAATGATTCTAAAATTACAACTTGTCACACTTAATACCATGAAAATATTTTGATAAAAAGCTAATAAACATATATATAATACTAATTTTTTTTTTCCTGTATTTTATTTTAATATATAATTGTTATGGACACTCTTTAATCCATTCGAAAATCCCTAATGGGTCCCAAAATTTTGGTATTGTCCTCCTTGTTTCCCAAATCCCAAATTCCACAACTATGGTGGCTCTAAAATAATTCGATATCACATATTGTTAACGATATTTGTTGTATACTCTTATATGAATATTATTTATATCCAATATAATCTATAATTTGTAACTTTAAGACCAATTGAGACTATCCAGATGTATTTTATAACCAACTTGGCCCAAACAAAGATAAATTTCTATACTCTTTCAAAAATAAAGGTTATCTACAAGTTTAACTAGATAAATCCTCTAAATATGACATTGAAATATATATTTATAAACAATTATTATAATTAAATTCCAATAAATCCATATATGATTCCCAAGTGGCTCTAAACTCAAAGATATATGAAAATATTGTATCCTCTATTATCATAATTGTATTCTTAGACTATCCATTTGTTAGTTCCATTTTATTTCCATCATAAAAAATATGAGGTATATCTAATATCTAGATTAGATACAATACACATTGAAAGCACATGTGGTTAAAAAAATTACAGACCATAAAAACTTCTAATATTATCTTCTAATAATAACCCTATGATCGGTAAAAATTATATGTATATATTTCAATCAATCGATGATAACCTAGATCACATATCTTCCCTTATAAGATCCCAGTAATGTATCTTCTATCTGGATTTACCACTTTTACATTTGAATGGGAATTGTTTACGTTGTACTAAATATCCACTAATGCTTTACCATTACTTATAGATAATTTAGGAACCATGACACAAATTCATCTATGTCCTTCCTTATTCCATGACACGAGTATTTCCATTTGAAATAATGGAATACTATGAGCAGAAAAAAATCAAACATTCCATTTATAATAGTCAAAATATCACATCACATACTCCCTTATATGTGAATATTTAATTTATATACCATGCTCCTTTAGTAAAAATCATAAATAAAAACCTAACTAGGATAATACTATAAACTATAAATTTTTTCATACACCCTGACACAATCACTGTTGATGCTTCAGAAGGTATTGTTACTTCCCATGGATTCTAGTTAATGTTTATAAATTAGGTTTAAACCCTTTTTAAAAATTTATCCACCATATATATTGTTATTCAATTAATAATCTAATTTAATGGTAATTCATGAAATTAAAATTAATATTTTTCAATAATTTTAGTCCTTCGAAAGATTGAATATATTTTCCATTTAATTTCAAAAAAAATATTAATAATGATTTATTGAAACTATTTATAAAACATAGAGAAATTAATTAATTTTAAAGTTTTTTTTTGACAAATATATTCTAATTTACTGATGAATTTAATTAAATTAATTAAAAATAAGGTATAATAGTAATTATCTTCAATATGGTATAATACAATAATACGATTTGAAATACATCAATAATATTATCTAAGGAACCAAGTTAGTTAAATATTATTAATTTATGAACCTTTTTTAATTAAAATGTTAAATATAGATAACCTTTCATATTTTAATTTATAATATTATCTTGGATTTCTTTCCATAATAACTCTCTTTGAAATAGAATTACTATTTAATATAATAATATAATAACTATTAAGAAAATAAACATTTAAACAATGACTGAAATAGGCAATAAGTTATGAAATAATTAAAAAACGTTCTATAATTGACGACTTGAATTTCAAGTGAATTAAAAAATTAGGATTTAGTGGTATTATTTAAAAAATAATAGAATTATGTCATAAAAATAGTTTTAGAAAGATGGACTACAATGTGTTACACATATAAACATAGTTGATTAAATAAAAGAGAAGAATAATTAAAAATTAAAACTCACTATGATTTCACTGAAGAATTGAAAAAGGTATTCTTTATAATGTATTTTTCTAAGTGAAAGAATATATAAAAGATTTTTAAATTTATAATTCAGGATTTTATTTTTATAAATTTTCAAACCACAATTTAGAACCAGTCACAACGCCATGGTGTAAGTATCTTACTACCAAAATGACATATCCACCTCCACAATCTAAATAAAATAACATGATATTGAAGTTTTAAATTCTTATCCATTCATTTAAGTGCTATTCCATGACCTAATTTCATTATAATGGTTTTTTATATTGTATCACCATGATATATTTGAGTTTTTTATGGATAAACTGGGGTTGATTTATCACCTTTCATTATCTTAACTACTCTATTATAAAATAAATATTACCTTCCCGAACCATGATATTGTGTAATAAATGAATATTCATTCAATTTCCCCCTTTTTAATGAGTAATATATATATATATATTTAAATGATCATAGTCATGGTGTGTTTAGAACGTATCCATGACAAGATTTTATATTAAATTCCATCAATTTATTCCTACCATTTCATGATCAGAACCTAATATATAACCAAACTATAATCATTAAATGTTAGTATAATGTTGTATAACTAATATTATTTATCATTACAATTAATCTAAAAATTAGAACTAAAATAAGGTATCAAATTCCACAACACTTTTAAATTTTTTCATCCTCTAGACAGAATATCATAAAATTCATCTCAAATAAAAAAAATTACAAAGAGAATAATTTACTCAATATTATAAAGAAATTAATATTTTCAGTAAAAAAAATTAAAATCAATATATACATTTTCTTTAAAAATCCTAATTTCTTTTCAATGAAGAAACAATTGAAATATATTTAATTAATATTTAACCTTTAATTTTTTTCTACTATTAAATAATAGAGTAATTATTAAAATCTCGATTTTTATAAATATTAAATC
The DNA here is from genome assembly GCA_963277665.1 of Viscum album. Classification (NCBI taxonomy): domain Eukaryota; kingdom Viridiplantae; phylum Streptophyta; class Magnoliopsida; order Santalales; family Viscaceae; genus Viscum; species Viscum album. The sequence continues at coordinate 1,921,169,297 of OY728128.1, read as the reverse complement.
AAAATTTTAAATAGATAAAAACATACACTATTTTTATGTATTTTTTTTGTTATTTTATTATATAAATTTCAATAGATTTGCAAAAAATGGTCACCTTTTTCACTCATTAATTTTAAGTTTTATAACTTGATTTTAGGATAATTTTAAATGATCATTATTTATTTCAAAAAATACATAGATGTTAAAACAAGTATTGTAATTTTATTCACACCATTATTTTCCTATCAATACTATTTGTGATAGTTAATATCAAAATAAAGAATATCTCTTTTCTATGAGTTAATATAAGGTATCTTTATTATATTTAAACCCATTATATATTTTGATCCAATTTCTTTTGTAAATTATTTGAACAATAGAACATAGTTATAAATTAAAACATCAAATCTTTAATCTATAACCCATAATACTCCAACAATGATCACTTTTCAGGTTGCCAATTTAAAAATAAATATTATAATATTATAATATATAATAAATTAATAAATTTTATATTTGTCTATTAATCACATAAATATATTATTTTCTACGAATAACCTCTTAAATTATCCATGAATTATCCTTATGACTTTTTCAATTTTTTTTAAGAAGATAAAATTTCATTCATAAGTTTCTATGTCTCCAAAACAGGTAATTCTATTTGAGAGTTCAAGTGATGTTTCAATAAGACACAAAATCAAACATAAAACCTAATATAATCCCTAGTTTTGGAATCAATTCTTTAGAGAATAGAATATATAACCATTGAATTCATTTAAAAAAAGAGAATATATATTAATATACCAATAATCATTGATGGATTTTTATCTCTTTTGGTTTGGTACTTTGATTCTTATGATTTATATTATATGTCGTATTTTAATGATTATATATTTAATGTTATTAATAATTAAATAGAAAATATATATATATATAATTTTAAATAAAAATATCATTAAATTAACAAAAAACTCATGACATCTAGTAATTTTTACTCCATGAATATGTTAAAAAAAATTCAAATGTAAAATAAAATTACATGAAATAATTTTTTTTAGAAAATATATGATGTCTATAAGGAATATCATAATCATCTTGATCACACTTCTTCATGCATCATGTTTAATTCTTTCTAGGATATTTTCTCTTAAATTATTCTCTCGGATATAATTAGCCTAAAAATACAATATATAATGGATTTAATATTATAAATGTGTAATCTATACTTGGATTTAAAAATAAATAAAGGAATAAACACAAATGAACGATTCAAGGCTAGTGAATTTGATAGTGACAACTTTTTTATTATTTAATCCTTAAAAACATTGACTTTATTTCTGATTACCATAGGATTAAAATATACTTTTACCTAACTATATTATATATTTTATGTAGAACATCATTAAATTTTATTTTGTATCACTCCCTTAGAATATTCCTAAAATTATTTATCGAATTTCATTTCATTCTATAATTGACACTACAATTCTAAAAAAATATCCATTAATGGTTTTGTATCCACTAATGGTGAAACATATACAACGAGATTATAAGTGGTCATATTTTCACAATAATAAGATGAATAATTACTAGTGTAACTTAAAATTAGGTTGTTGGTGTCTACGTTGTCAGATAAGAAATGATATGCATTATTACCAGGAAATAACCACCCATGTTTGTGGGTGGTGAAAATTATCTGAGAGATCTAGAAAGATGGTACAAATTCATAGTCAGATCAGTATCTTATCAAATATAAAATGAAAAATATTTTATACATATTAATTTGTCTCAATAAAATAATATTCCTTGGAGATCAACTTTACCTGTTATAGAGATGGTATTTGTGGAGAATTATATATTGTTGGGGATAAATATGCGATTTAATACTGATATTGAGTATCATATATTCTTTCATAGGAGTGTTCATTTATTTTATTTTACACTCATTATTTGGAATCCTTAAAAAATATTGATTCATTCTTTTGGTCAATATATCTATATTTAAACATGTTAGGTAACTAATAACCTATATAGAGTTCAAAACTATAATATTTTTTAATTTAATAATTAAATATAAGAATTCATTGAAATTATTTTTGATTTACCCCCATTAGAGATCTATTCTTATTAGGATTTACGCATAATAAATATATTACCAGTAACTTATAGAAGTTTTGAGGGGGTCCCCACATGACTACAGATAGGTTGCCTATATAAACATAGTTTTCTATCCCCTATATCTATCCCCTTAGGAATTATTATGTTTTAATTACCCAATAAAAATTTTTCAATGTCAGATATTTTAGATATGAGAATTTTTCTTTTTTAGATTGTGGTTTGAAATAGATTAATTTATAATAGAAATACAATATTAATGTATTATTGTTAGGTAGATATATTGGTGATAAGACATATTTCCATAAAATAATTAAATAATTTCAATATAACCAATAAATTATATGAATTTTTTGTAGTCTTACATTCCATGGACTTTAAACCAAATGAGATATGGCCATTTAATGTCTATATAGAAGTTTATTAATGAATTATAGCATGATACCATGAAATTAATTTTTTTTTAATTCAATCACATTCTCTATATAGAGACTAATCATTTCTTCTTTGTCACGGTACACATATATTTTTATAGGAAATAATATTTCATCTAGAAAATTTTGATTGTCTATATTACCTTCTATAACGTCAACTAAAATATATCAGTCACTTGATCTATTAAATTTAACGTATTTAATTAAGTTAATTAAATTAATATTCTATAGTTTCCTTGTTTTGTATTATATTTAGTAGAGGGATTTATTTATTATTTATGATACTAATTTTTTGGATGAATTTTTTTTGAATAATTTTGGAAATCTATAAGTAAGTGATTTCTCTTTTAGTTCCTCAATGTTTATCATGTCATTTGAATTTTTTTGATTGTTTTTTGGTTAGGTTTATGAATTTTTTTAATTAAATATTTTGTTGGTTCATGTGTTTTGGTTTTAGAATGGTATATTTATGATTTAAGGGGAGTGGGAGTTTTTTTGATTATAGAAGGTTTAGAAAAAACAAAAAGGGTTTATTTAGGTACATCAAAAGAGAGATGACGATGAAGAAGATTTTTATTTGTCAATTTTAATTCTGTATTCAATGATAAGATGAAATATGATGGATTTATTTTTGGATTACACATCATGTATATCCCAATAAAAAAATTTATTCTAGTAGTAATTTAAACCCATGACATGTTTTAGGAAGAATTGGGTAAACTTGGTTTACAGTTGATTGAATATTTTAAAATTTTATTTAGCCATGATAAAGAAACATAACAAGGTTAGTTCAATGTTTTTAGCTGTTTTGATGATTTAGTTTTGGAAAAAATTTAAAATAATGATTAATTGGAGTACATCCGGGTTATAATGATGTCTTAGTTAGACAATGTACAATGTTGGGTGCATGGGTTACTCTGATGTGGTGTTATTTTTAATTCCAGTACTTTAATTTGGTGTAATCCAATTATAAATTTGTCTAGGAAAATAAAAATGGTTCTTTCTATGATGAGATAAAATGTTTTTGTATTCTTTCTTTGGTGTGGGGTAGTTCATGGTTAAATTAGACGATAATGTAGTCATTTCTAAAAAATAATTGGGTATATCATTATATATAACCCTTATCATGAAGTTAAGATATTTTTTCTAAACATGCGATATGAATTGACATGGTAAACCAATATATTTATGAGGTGTTCCGTATTGTTTTGGGTCTTGATTAGAAAAAAATTGGGTCATATGGGTATAAGGGTAGTCCTGTTCCTAAATTCTAGATATATACATTCATTTAAATATGGATTTGCAAAAATTATTAGAGAACAAAACCAATAGTGTTACATGAAAAAACATTGTAGTGATGCAGATGAAAAGAGTATTTTTTATAATAATTGGATCACGAGGAATAAAACATGCTACAATTACCTTTTAGTTATCTACAATATGAAAACATAAATATATATCATATATGACATGGTAACCAAAACCCTGATGTGTTTAAATTCAGAAACTCTTTTGAAATACAGAAATTTGTAAGTCCAGGAGAGATAGAAGTGAGGTATATATTAAAAGTTAATGGGGGTATACGTAGAATTTTGGGTACTTGTATTAGTCAAAATACTTATATTTCAATGATTTAAACACATTACCTTATAATTCAGTGGAGTTATTTGATAAAATTTTTTCATTCTTAGAAAAACGTTTTATATTGAATAAACAATTTGGGTGATCTGGATTGATGTTTTACTTGAGTGAATTATTGAATGATTCATTAATTATTCTTTGGTTCATTTATTTTATTCTTTATTTATATTACTATAGAGGTTGATTTTAAAGGCCATAACCCAAATAGCTCTAATTTGGTAGTCAATTTATTACATTAGTACTAGATTCAAGTTATCACATCTCAACGTACTAAATAGTTTATGAGTCTTCTAAAACTAGAAAAATACATGATTCTCACATTACAATTGAAAATTTAAAATAAAAAATTGTTTTTTATTTGGTAACAACATCTTACACTTTATAATATCCATATATCAATCCTAAAAAACATCCTATAATACTAGGGAATGGAATCCCAATAATTTTGTGATCTCATATTCCGAACTACTGTATGTGTATAATGGTGTCTATCATGAATGAATAAGACACAATCAATATGACAAGGTATATATATAAAAATACATTCTAGTTAATAAATATCATGATCATGAGTAATAATATGTAATAAATAAATGATAATTAAATAATTCCATATAAATAATCACATGAGCTTTAAACATATCCATTTATATCATAACAAGTCAAATAATCATGAAAATATGAATAAATAATCTCATAATGATGTAATGGACAATTCCAAGCTTCATAAACATATCATAAAGGCCTCATTCAAAAGAATATAACATAAATAGGCCAGGAAACATCCAAATACACTATATAGTTTATCTCATGAGACCTAATGATCTCTCTAGATACTATAGCGGGCCTATCTTTTTACTCACAATTTACAATGCATTTCTCATATTGAAGGGGTGAAACATAAGAAAACTAGCATATGATATGTTAGTAATTTTCCTAATAAATATACATAAACATAAACTATTTAGTCTAACATGGATAATGGTGTTAAAATAGTCCATCCATAATATAATATAATATTCACTAAAGAATGATGACATATATAAATATAATTCATGAATAACACTAGAAAATTTCTTGAGGAAAAAATCTGTTTTACTTTGAAATCACTTATTTAAAGACTAATTTAATTTCCAAATATTGTGGAAAGTTTTCTAATTAAAAATATCCTTGTAATAAAATATGTTAATATTCTAATAAATGAGTGGCCATGATAGTAGGTAATTTAATAGATGCGGTTAAAAACATTAGTTTCACACTATTATAAAGTGGTCAAGAAATAACATTGAGAAAATTAAAAGAAGATTCATTTTAAAACATTTCTAATGAATTCATACATGGGTTACAATTTCATTAATAAATCATTGGATAAATATGAAATAACCCTTTTATATATTTTATGGAAAATATGGACTAGAATGAAAAATATTCAGGACTGAGTAGAAAGCATTGTCAATTTTCATTTAAAAACATTATTTTTTGTATCTTGAGTTATTTTATTAAGGAAATTTAAAGGATAAATTTTAATGTATATGAATAATCATAGAATAATATAATATATTGTGTTTTAGATATAAATATAAAATAATTTTCCCCGTGGATAAATAAACATAAATAGTATTGATTAATGATGAGATTGTGAAATAAACCCATACCTCATGTCTGACTTCATTCATATGTCTAAAAAATACAATCTAATAAATATAAATTTATTATAAATATATTAAATAAATATAATAATATATATTATAAATTATATTATTTATTGAAAATATTTTAACTTTTATTATTTAATAATTATTTTTCTAAAATCATTGTTCCCGTTAATAACTACTTCTTTTTTCATGTAGGTTTTTGTTTCAGAGTCAAGTACATGTAATTTTATCATGGTTACATAATCTACTGATTTCATTAATTATTTAAATCTCATATATATAAAATATATTGATATTCTAACTCATCCATAAATGTGACATATAGAAGAATGAATTACACCATTCACGGAGATGGTAGGACGTACGTACACCTGAACATTGTTTTCATTTTGTTAATATAGAAAACAAAGAAAGGTAAAGAATAATTCACCTTTATAGAATCATTATTTTATCATACATTGAATATATATTTATTAAATGTATCCTCATTACCATAAATTTTAAAATAAAATGAAAAACAAATCACATTGCTTCATGGAGGTAGTAGTCCACACGTACAGACGTGTGACATTATCTTTTTCCAATGAATTGGAAGTTAAAAGGGTAAAAAGGATAATAAAAACAAAGAAATATTATAATTTATAAAATATTATATATAAATATATATACATTAAATAGTTTACTATATCCATTCTTCATAGGTAGTTTTGGAAAATAGTTTCATTAGTTCATGAGGTGGTTGTCCGTTGTTCACAAGATCAATGGTTTCGTTTCCCATTTGATAGAAGAGAAGACATATTTAGGTTATTATATTAAAATAATAACATCTCATTATTTTTAAGATATTGTTTTTACTATTTTATAGATGTTTTATAATATTTATAAGGTGTATAGGATGATATAAAATGAAGACACATGGTTAAGAACTAAATAACTTCTTTAGAGAACCTATTTAGGTTTATACCTAAATCCCTCATAGGATGGTTTTTTTATAAATAAAATTACTACAGGATATTGGAACATATGTTGGGTAGGTTTTTTAAATTATTTTATAATCCAAAATGCTATTTATGTGTTTAGTGGATAGGACATGGGTGTCCTTTTATAAGTGGATGAGGGGACCTCCCTTGAAATTTTCCTAATAGAAATAAAATATAAAGTCATTGCCAATAAAATTGATTCCAAATGTCCATGTATTTTATATTTGTATAGTATATGGTCAAATATTTATGTACTATAATATTTATACATATTAATGGAAAAATGCACTTATCATTGGTTTAACAACAATTAAACTTGTTTTAACCTTAACCATAGTGATTAAATTTAAATATTTTTACTATTCATTATGAAAAAAAATTATGTTTCACATTTCAGATAATATTAATTATTTTTATTCAAATACAAAACCCATTTTAAAAAATTAAATTCAAAGAAGATGAAGAATTTAGTTAAAAAACCCACAAGTACAATGATAATATGGTTTTTGAAAGAAATATTTTCTTATGTACAAAATCATTTTTATATACTATTTAAAAAAAATTGAATTTAATGAACCAATTTGGGTTAATATGAATATAATTGAACTAATTTTACTTTTATTACATGTTTATAGAAAAATTGAACTTTTTAAATTTTAAAAATTAAAATGTAGTTTTCAATAAAATTTTGTATTTTTCATTATTCATAAAATACAATATTTTCAGAAAATAATCAAAAATAAATTATATCAAAATTTTGAAATATTGATTTACAAAATTAAGTTCATTTTTTCAAATAAAATTTCTAAAATTCGAAAAATTAAATTTAAAAGATGTGTGGAAAACACAATGGAACCACTTTTTATAAAAATACATTTTTAAACATAGAACCAAATTTATCCTTGTACTTTGAAAAAATATTATATGAAAATTAATAATTTGAGAGAATATATTATATATAAAATAAATTTAAATCAATAAAAATAGTTATTAATTTAATTTATTATGTTATAAACACATTTTTCACATTAATTAATTTTTAGAAAAACATTTCTTTTAATATCGAATGTTTTTTATTTTCAGATCTAATCAATTGATAACCAATGAATTTATTTTATTCATGTATAAACCATATAATTTAAATATTTTAGATATTCCTTTTCATACCCACCAATTAATGGGATTGATATAATATTATACTATATTATGGTTCATTTAGATTTGAGGTTACCTGTACGACAATCTATCAAAGAGATTAAATTTATTTAAAAAGAAATATATCAAAATTCATGGGGTGTTGCATTATTCCAACCATAAAAATTCCATCATTTATATTTACATAATATCAACTCATGGAAATATTTGGGTCTCTCTTCATCATAATCATTTTAGATCCCCACATCACCTCTTCTATCTTAATATTTTCCCACAGCGTCTTTACTAGTTGAGTAGTCCTATTCCTCAACACATGTTCTCTAGTGTTAAAAATTAGTATAGTCTCTTCACAATATGGTAGATCAATTTCCTATAATATTTCATCCGAGCTGAGAACATAGGTTGGGGTTGACATGTAATTCCTTAACAGTTATATATAGAACACATCATATACTTTTAATATAATTTTTAGAATTTCCAAACGGTAAGACATAGCTCTAATCCTATCCATGTTTTCACAAGGATTAATGTACATGGGGCTGAGTTTACCTTTCTTAAAAAACATTATAGAAATCATAATTATATATAATTTAAAAAAATGTGATATTCCACTTAGAAGTCCATATTCTTCCTCTGGTTACTAGAAAAGTTCTTTTTCATGAATTTAGCTACATTGATATAGGTTTTAATTATCATAAAATTTTTTTGTGTCTTACATAAGCTTTGTCCCTATAATATTCCTTTCACTAACATCATCTCAAAAAGATAGAGTACAAAATATATTTCTAGGTAATACATCATATAATTTCATTTAAAATATTGAGTGGGAGCTATTGTAATAAGTAAACTCTACCAAAGATAATTTACTATCTTGCTGACCTTTAGAGTCAAGGTATCATGAACTGAAAATATCTTCTAATATTTGTAGAGTTCTTTTGGACTATCTATCAGTTTGAGGGTGAAAAATAGTTCTCAAATGAAGCTCATCATCAAGAGATTTTGAAGATCTTTCTATAACTTTTTTGTAAAACATATATCATGATTATTCAAAATTGAAAGAGTTAAACCATGAAGTATTTCAAATTCACTAATATAAAGTCATGAATGTAATTAAAGAGGAAAATATTTACTTATAATAAAAAATGGTAATATTTTGCGAGATGATGAACAATAACCCATATTGCATCATTCTTTCTAGGAGTCTTTGGTAATTGAGTGTAACATTCTATATTAATCTCATCTCATTTTAATGTAGGAATACATAGAGGCTATATAAACCCTCTAGGATTCCATCTCTAATCATTCACTGATTGAAAAACCAAATATCTTAACCCTCAATAGACAACTTCATACTTCATATTATCCCAAAAAATGTTCCTTCAAATATATATGATTAATGGTGATGTTAGGGTGTATAGAGGAATTCAAGATATGATCACAATACAATAATTTCTTTTTCTGATGAAGTATATATAAAACACATAATATATTTCCAAAAGTATGATCAACATTTTTAAAAAAAATATTTCAATTTTCCACCATTTATGGATTTAATGTTATTTTTAAAATTCTCATAATATTGTTTATAACATTATATATTCACCAACAAAGATGGTTTGGAAATAAATTGAGAAAGGATGGATGTATCCCATTATTTAATAATCCTCATATATTTATTTACTAGATCCAAGATCATAGGTTTTATGTCAATACTAATTTTTTTAGAACTCCATGATCTTTCCTACTCAATGATACTGTTAAGATACTTTTTTTCATGGAAGGTAATATATTTAGAAATAACGATCCATTAGTTTCTTGATCTATCTCTCTTTATTTGACTTGATATACTTATATTAACTGATTTATTTTGGTGTGTAATAATCCATGTATATATCACATATTTCTCAATATAGAAAATTTCTTCATATATTCAAGGAAAAGACAATGACCACCAATCCAAGATCATGAGTTTGATAGTTTTGTTCATGAATATTTATCTACCATGATTTATAAAAAATAACATTATCATTCCTCTAAATGAAACAATTCATACTCCTTTTGTATTCAATAGTATACATCTCATATATATCATTTCCCAATGGTATAATGAAAAACAGAGTATTCACCAATATACTCTTCAAATCTTCAATACATTCTTTATATTCTTTTATCCATATAAATGTAACCCCTTTGAGAGTACTCTTTCTTAATAGGTTATTTGATTGGGAAAATATTTGAACAAATCACCAATAATGACCTACCGAACCAATGAAATTATATACCTCAGTTATGTTCACTGGTATAGGAAATTATTGGACTACCATTGTCTTCATTAGATCAATGAGGATTCAGTCCATGGAGAAAAAATAAAAAAAATAAACATTATAAATTCATAAATTGCACATTCTAAATTTTCATATTACTCTTTTATTAGAAGAGTCTCAAAAATTATCCACATGTGCTTATAATAGGCCCTAGAATACACTAAGATGTCATTAAGAAATTCCATGAATAATCCATCCATTAGATCCATTAAAATAGAAGTTTAATTAGTTAATACAAATGTAATTACTATAAAATTATATTGAAAATACCTCATACATTATTCTATATTTTGAATATCTTTATTATTTATAGGAAATTTTTGATACCAAGAATTAAGGCTAGTCTTGGAAAAATATTGAGTTCTGTGGTGTTGATCAAATAATTCATCATTGCAATTTATAGATTTCTTTTTATTTATTGTAATAATAATAATTTACCTATAATCAATACAAAAGTTAAAATATCCAACTTTCTTCCTAACAAAAAGAATATTGCATCCCAAATGTAAAGAACTAGGGTTTATTAGTCCCTTAATGTACTACTCTAGTTTTTTATTACCTTCCACTAATTCCATATTGTCAATTATATAGTGAGTCTTTGATATGGTATTCGAATTAAGGACTAAATCAACGGAAATTCAACATTATGATCTACTGGACGTATATGTAATTCATTTTTAAATACATCAATGTATTATGGTATATGAAGTACTTATTTAATTTTATAATTACCTTTTCTATCTATATATTGTTTCTAATCTAATTTTCTATTAATATCATTCAAATGGGACATTCTAGCTAGATTTAAACAAGACATTGATAATAAAGTATCCCTTTTAAAGATACATAATTCAACATCATCATTATGAATATTAATTTTATTCACTTTTTAATATAATTTTTCATCCTATTTTTAAATCCATTCTATATAAGTGGATTCTATCAAAATAAAACATAGGTATAATAATGAAATAAGAAAATTTGTCATGTAATGTGTCATAGTGGGATAATGTTGAAAAATAATAATTTTAGTGCGATGTCTAGAAGGAGTATTGACTGATAACTCCATTCTTAAGGGGCTAGAGTAATGTTTAATATTCCAAGAAAACATGGGAGATATAAAATAATAACAATATATAAATTAAATAAAATCTTTAACAAAATATGTGGATATGATTAAAGTAAATTCCAATACATTGTTAGTAACTTCTACCTTAATTATTGTGATTAACTGAAAATAGTTTTGTTCCCTTGGAATATTCGTGGTAAAATTACATTAGTACAAGGGAAAATCATTTTCTTAGTGCCCCATATTATAAAATTTGATTAATTTAATAATAGTATCATATTTCCTTCCCTTTAAATCATGAGCCTGATGCTTCTTTACTTCACACATATTATGAACTCATATTCCCAATAGTTAGTTCCACAATGATTCATTTATCATTTATTACAGGTTTGAAAATACACCTTTCCCTTCCACCCTTTTTCCATATTTCATATTTTGGAGTACTTTTACAACCACATCGTGTATTTTTTCAATCAAATTCATAATAATTAGAGAACTGATTCTTTATCTTGATAGAACACAGTACTATATCCTCATAATATTAGAATGCTTGGGATAATAGTTCCCTTTGAAGTATTATATTAATCACTTCAATGAAATGTTAAATAATACAAATTTGATTATGTACATAGTGCACATAATTAGTTAATAACCATGTAATTAGTTTCATATATAGAAATGTTTTATTCTTCCTTTTTTCTTAGTCTCAACAATTGTCTCTCCATAACCACTCAATGTTCATGAGGAAAATATATTTTTAGAAATTTTCCTTAATATCTTTCAACTATGGGATTGTTATTTCCTCCTCATGCATGATGTTTTGAATCAATGAAAACCAATGATATATATCCCTTAAGAAAGAATAAATACCCATGAAAACCATCTCCCTTTCATTACATTCCAAAGTGAAAATATATATTATCTAAATAACTTATCCATTTATTTTTTATAATTGGGTTTGTAGTCCCATAAAATGATGATAGTTGATGATGAATGAATAAGGATAAAAATATTACACCATGTTGTGGACCAGTATACTTCTGCATATGAGAAAAGTTATTGGTAATACCATGAGTTAGCTACCCCAATATAGGTATACTTTTTTCATCTCTAGCTGCAGCTAAAACTCCATCTTCATTATATTTCCTAAGAGGAAAATCCCAACATGGATTACATGAATAAATAATGTTTTAATTCCTTACAATAGGTTATATTCCCAAATAATTGCATACTCTATATTAGATCATAACATTATGAATCATAATGTATAATTTCAAAACTAGTGAAACCCTTATCATTAATTAAAAAATTTATACACGTCTAATCTCCAAATCAAAAAAATAGTTTCTTTGGGAATAATATAAAATAATATTTTTTGAAATACTTAATAATTTTTTGTAATAAAAATGTTATTGAATATAAACAAATATCATGGGATTGTTAATCCTGGTGCACAGTATGAGAACACTCACTGTGAACCAGAATGATAGCCGAGATATTCTCAAACAAACTCTTTTTAGGTTTATTTTCCCTAGATGCCTTAATTCCCAAACCAAATACACATGTAATATCTAGATATGAATGAATTTATAGAAAAACCATATAATCACTATCTTATTGAAACATTAGTATGTTATTCTATACTTATAATTATAATCAAATTCATCCATAGGGTTATACTCTCTGATTTATTTTTTCCTAAATCTAGTTTAAAATATTTATACTAAACTTTCCCAAATACCAACAGAAAATATGCTAACCCCAGTATCACTGAATCGATGGTTACATTATTATATTGGATCTTGATAAATCTGATAGCTTCTCAAAGGCCAAAATAGTTTATTAGCCTTGGAAAACTAGATACATACTTAAATGTCACGTAATTTTTTAAAACAATAAATAAAACATAAAATTCTATCCAGGAATTCCATTTTTCCTTCTAGAATTACAGATAAAACAATAATAAATAACTTCATGGAATCCTATGGAAATAAAAAATAATAATGGTGTGATTATAGATTATCAGTATGTGTATGCCTCTAATGGAATCTGTGGTAAATAAATAAGTCCAAATCAGTATGGAAAGAAAAATATATGAACACAAATTCCATTATTTAATAAATTGAGAATGAATAATAATATGGAAGTGATAAATTATGATAAAATAATTCCATATAAATAATTATGTGATATTGAAACTTATCCGCTGCTATCATTACTAATAAAAGTACCATAAGGATATCAATAAAAAAATTTATAATGATGGAATGCATAATTTTAGACATCATAAACATATTGTAAAAGTCTTATGTGAGGAAATATTACATTAATTGGTAAGGAATTAGAAAAATTATAATGATAATTTGTCTCATGAGACATAAAAATTCATCAAGGGTCTATAGTGGGCACCACCCATCACCAACTCGGTCCAATGTATTTCTCATGTGAATGGTGTGAAACATAATTAATATAAAAATTCCTATTAGAAAATGTGAAAATGAAATGTTAATAAATTCCCCAATCAGGATAAATAAATATAAACCATCCATAGTAACATGGTGAATGGTGTAAAAACAGTACCTCCAAATTATACCATAATGTTGACCAAATAATTTTGACATAGATGAATATACTATAAAAAGAACAATTTATAATTTCATGAGGTGAATACCATTTTCAATTTAAAATAGCTTATTTAATGTCTAAATTAGTTCATAGATTTTAATTAAGATATATTCACTTTAAATTACCATTAAAAATTGTAAAGTAATTTTCAAATCAATTAGTGTTCATGATTGTGGTTAATTACATATATGTTATTAAAGAAACATTCCTTTCACATTGTTGTAAGAAGTTCAAAAAGCACCTCATTTAGAAAACAATAAGAATATTACCTTAATTTTTTTGGTAAAATCCATAAATGAGAATGAAATAATTTAATAAATCATTGTAGAATGATAAAAAATTCGTTTTAAAAATTTTATAAAAATATTGAGAAAATAGATAATGATACCAGACCAAGTGGAAAATAATATCGTTTTTCAATAAAATAAATTATTTTGGTATCTTGAGTACACAAAGGTTGTAAATTGAAAGAAAATATTGTGATTAATATGAATAAATATATGATAAGAATATATTATAGGATTATTATATAAAGAAAAAATAATTTCTCTAGTGGATACATTAAAATAAAAAATTCTGAATAATGATTAGATTGTGTAATAAACCCATAATTCATGTCAGAATTCTTTTATATGTGTGTAAAAATCATATTTAATAAATTATATTTGTTATTAATATATTAAGAACCCATAATAATATATATCATACCTTATATTATTTACTTATAATCTTTTATCACCCATTTATTAAAAATTCTTCAGTAAGATCACTTTTCTGGCTAATATTTGTTTCTTTTTTCGTGACTCTTTTGGTTTAGAAGTTTTGGTACTTCTACATTGATCATGGTTCCATAATATCCCGAAATTTAATCATAATTTTTATATATTATATATATATATATTTATATTCATCCATAAATTTTATATGTTGAAAAATCAATGACACTATTCATGGAGATGGTCGGTCATACGTTTGCCTGAATAGTATTTCCATTTTTCAATGGAATGAATGAAAGTATGATAAATAATAATTCATTATTTCAGAATAATTATTATATCACATTTACCATATATATTAATTAAATATATCTATATTACCATTAATTGAAAAATTAAATAAAAAATATATCACATCACTTCGTGGAAGTGGTAATATGCATTAAATTACATTCAACATTATCATTTAAAAAAATATTAAATGGTATGAAGGTATATGGTATATAATGATTAAAAATGTACAATTATTTCATAAATATAATATCTATAAATTAAATCCATAATTATATTCATCCTCCAGAGGCTCTAAAGGAAAATAAATTACATTGGTTCATAAGGCAGTAGTCCATTTTACACAGGATCGATGATTTTGTTTCCAATTTTATAGGAGATGGGATAGATTCAGGTTATTCTATTTACATAATAACATTTAATTATGTCAAAGAAAATTGTGTTACTATTTCTTCACATTTTTAAAAGAGTTAAATGGGTTAGAAGAGGAAATAAATTTAAGATTCATGGTTAGGAACTATACTTACTCTTTGGAGAACCTCTTTAGGTTTATACCGAAATCCTTATTAGGATGGTTTTATGATCAAACTGGGGATTCCATACCATGAGGAAAGATGTAGGGAATGTATTTTGGAAAGGATTATATAAACCAAAAGGCACTTTTGATGCGTTGAAAAGTGGATAAGGGTTGTCCTTTTATAACATGGGAGTTCATTTCCATTGGAAATTTCCTAAAAGAATTTAAAATTATATTGTCATTCCCAAGAAATAATATTCCAAATTTACATTTATTCAAAGGTTGGTTATGATAAAGTAAATATATTTTAATCATGTTTTATTTTAAGAAAAATTAATTGGAAATATTACCCTTATCTTTTGGTCTAACCATCAGAAAAACTCTATTAAACATAATTATAGTAATTAATTATTACTATCTTCACTATTCATTATGAGAAAATTAAGTTACCATTATTATATAATATAATTATTATAATTCAAAATAATTAATCCATTTTACCAAATTCAATTAAAAAATTTATAAAAATCTAATTTAAAATAGAACCCATAAGATTAAAGAAAATGAGGTTTTCCAAAGAAACATTTTATAATGTACAAAAGGTTTTTATTAAAAAATTAGACTAAAAATTGATTAAAATAAACTATATTGGGTCAATTATAATATAATAGATCTAATTTTAATTTTAAACCATATTTATTAAAAAAATTAACTTTGTCAATTATGTAAACGAGAATGTAGTTATAAATATAAATGAATAATTTTTACTATTCATAGAAATATAATATTTTCAGAATAATATTTGATATTCATTATAATATAAATTTTAAATGATTACCCGAAAAATTTTGTTTGTTTTTTCAAATAAATTTTCTAAAAGTGGGAAAAAATAATTTTATAATATGTGCACAAAACATGACGAATCCATTTTTTAGAACAATACAGTTTTTAAGTATATATCTAGATTTTTCCTCATGCTTAAAAAATATTAGATGATGTGGTATATTTTTTTATTGAATATATAATATACCATTTTTATTAAAATAATTTATAAATAGTGATTAAATTAATTTATTATGATAAAACACTTTTCTTGCATAAAACTATTATTTTTAAAAAAACTGTACTTTCACATTAAAATAATTTATATTTTCATTTATAAACAGTTGATAGCCAATGAATTTATTTTAAATATTTGTAAACCATATAATTTTCAGAATTTAGTTATTCTTATCCATACCAACCAATTTAAAACTAGGTTATAATGGTATACTATAATATGGTTCATTTAGTCATGGAGTTTCATGAACTGTAAGCTATACAAGAGACATTATTTATTTAAAAATAAATATATCGTAATGTATCAAGGTGTTATATTGATTATAGAACGATGATTTATTATTAGTGAGTCCTAATTGAGTATTTATCTTTATGGATATGGACATCTATGTAGTGTTGACGAATATTTTATTATATAATCACGTTTAGTTTAAAATGATTAATTATATCAATAACTATATAATGAATACTTAGAAAAATCCATCATCTAATAATTATTTTAGAAACATATAATTAATTGATTAATAATAACAAAGTATTAATGGATTTTACTATGAAAATAGTTGTGTCTAATCAGTTTTATATGGAATTGAATTGTAATACAAATTAATTAATTTATATTATTTAGATAAAACGATTTAATGTAATTATGGTTTTATTGGAAACAATTGTTTTAAGGGACAAAAATTACAAAACTAATATTTTAATTTTATTTTTTAATTTTAATTCATTAGTTAATATAATATTTATCCTTATTAATAGTTATTTTAAATCAATCATCTATTCCAGTTTTCTCTTTTAAAAATATTAATATTTAAATTAATTTATTATTATTATTATTTATTTTTTTTGATATAAGAAATTATGTGTTACAGAATTCTTGGATTTGGAACCCAATGAGGTTGACCGGATTTTTCTATTAAATCCTATTATAATTGTTTAGAAAAATTGATCCTTTTCCAAGTATTCATCTTTAATTTCCTTAAATGATTAAAAATTCTGTATAAAATGATAACCCCAATCCTACTATCCACTCCCCCAATGCCTATTATTTTTCTTAATTTTTTTTGGTTTTATTGAAGGTATAAAAAAATTTTGGATTTATTTTAATGTTTTAACCATTTTCATTTTTTTTGAACAGTTGATAGATGTTTTAATTTTGTCGCATAAACTACAAAGACCAATAAAATGAAACCTCAAGAATAAATAAACATATACCTAGAATGATTTGATTTAATACATTAGTGTATTTTATATTTTTTTTTCTACTGTCCCATGAAAATCACATCAATATTTTAATTCTCATAATGTAATTTTTCTAACAATGTATGTCATATAATTTTTAGAACAAAATTAGACATTTTGTTAAATATAATAATCACATTATAGGACCTACGATCAAAATAATGAAAATTTTATAATATTGGGAGATCCACATTACTATTAATACCTAAAATACTATGTTTGGAAATCCCAATCCATTCTCCCAAAAAATTTATTTTATCACTAGTTAATTTACTTGCGTATAATAAAAATGAATAAAAAAGAAGAAAAACATTAAAATTCTATTATGAGTTCCTTCCTTGTGTAATTAAACCATTTATTTCTCCCCCAAAAACTACATCATTACTTGCTTCACATACTATGGTCAAATACTACTAAATATTACACAAAATTCACCTAATACAATACTAGTAGCAACATATATGAATTGGTATCAATACTGTGATTATTTCTGATACAGATAACACCAATAATAGGTCAAATATATATCACTGACATGTAGATTATTTATATCTTTATCCCTAATGAAACATTATAAAATGAATTTATTGGATTCACTAGTAAAAAAATTAACCCATGAAGTCCTATACCATGTGAAGACCAATCACCGAGATCGAATTAACTACAACCGTTAAAATGTATAATATCTCCAAAATATATACATGTATCCTAATGGATCAAAAATATTTTACTTAGTTACTAGAAATAAAAAAATATCTTCTCATTTTCAAATCATTTTAGATAACATAACCCAATTGTATACAACTACAAAATAAAAACATCCAAATAATTACTATCATATCAATAAAAAATTATAAAGATAATTTAATCCTTTAGTCAAAATCCTTGAATATATATTGTATATGATTTCATAAATGAAATATAAATACATTTTTAAATTGACATATTATTATAAAAATAAATATTTATGAAAAGATAAATTATTTTTTAAAGTAATCGATTCCTAATCATCAAGAGATGGTAGGATATATTAAAAAAAATATCCTCACAATTGAAGGAAAAATTCATTAAAAAAATTGTAATTTAAAATTTAAAAATCTAATGGATTACATGAGTGATGAGTTTGATAATTATATGAAATAATTCACATTAACGATAAAATATATCATTTGAGAGGCCATTCAAAAAATACTTGATCCAAGGTTCCTCAATACCAATGGAACAATGAAACAAAAATTAATTAAAATAAAAAAATATAGAATATAGTACCTTAGTAGGGAATTTATATTTATCTACAAAACATATGATAATGAATGTTTAATATTTAATTTATTCTACTATCAAACCAACTTTAATTTTGGAATCATGAATACTTCAATTTGAAATGTTACTTCTCAGGTTACTATGTTTGAAAAAGGTTCCCCTTCCCTTTCCATGAGATACGATTACTATTCAGTTCAATACTTCCCAAAAAAATTTCCCTTAATTTATGTAACATAATAAACCCCCATAATGGAATTGTATTTGAGAACAAATAAAAAATAAAATCATATAAAGTGTGTTGATGAGTCAATTTTACCTAAAAATATCCTTGATGAGAATCATTCTCTAGATGTGCTGACTATACGGTCCATAATAGAATTAAATGTATAGTTAATATTGATACATTTTATTTAGAGGGTAAAATCATGTTCTTCTAAGATACCTAAAATTTAAAATACATTTAATTTTTTAACCATATAAATATTATGAAAAATGAATTTTTAAACATTGATATTTTCCTATGATTAATAGGAATTCATCCCCCAAATGTGAATAAAGTATTGAAAATTAATTTTTCCATTACCAGTCTTTTATAAAAATTTATATTCCATGAAGGAAAAGAAATAATTCATAATGTAGTTCTCTAAACCATTGGAAAACATTCATATTAAAATGGTTTTTAGAAGGTAAAGGCTCTCTTATTTGTTTTAATAGAAAACCACCTTCAATTATTATTAGATTATCAGAAATATTCTATTTTTTTATTTCATAAAAACACTATCCAATAATTTTTTTTCCATTTTTATCATTTATAGTAATCTGACAATAAAGAAAAAATAATCAAAAAAACTAATAATAATACTTGAGATGTATCGATCAAGATGATACAAAAAGAGGGAGATGATCTCTAAAAGTGACATAGAATATTATGAGTTAATGGAACAATGGATAAAACCCAAACACATTCCATTTAATTTATATTCACAAACTATTAGATAAACAATATATGTTCAAAATTAATATAAAATGGGATATAGGATCACCTTTCCAATAAAAATTTATATCCTATATGTAGATATATAGAACCCCATTTATAATCACTAAATAATAAATTGATTTATCACAACTCATTATTCAGTTTAGATGTTTTTTTGTGAATTTATAAGACTTTAATGTACTTTCTATAAATGATGATGTGACAATATCAATGCCTTAGGTAAATAAAATTTAATAAAATAATTAGTAATTAATTTTTTATTGAGTGGTTTCTATCATTGTCGAGACCTTGAAAACATAATATATGATATTTATCTATGCACTTACTAACATCTGATGAGCGAAGTTTAAATTTTTTTTAATATATTTTCCTTCAAATTTAGAGTAAAATTATAGTGCACATTTCAAAATGTGGTAGGAAAGTAGTCTAATTGATTTTTTGGATTATCATTTGTTTTGGATTAGTTCTATTCTAGTTGTATTAAAATCCATAACATCAAAATTATTCCTATAAATGTTGTAAATTTACTCAAAAATACTCTCCATTATAGTATCACACTACAAATTAAAAAAACATGGGAGAACCATTAGGTACCACAACCTTTTAATACCCAATGGAGATAAATGTATTTTTTTTATTTCCTTCTACATGAAGGCACCTAAAAGGCTGCTAAAATCCGAATATTACACTGAAGTATTACAGCTAAAAGGTTATTTATTGTTTTCCTATTTGGATACATATTTCAAAAGATATTACTGAAAAAATATATTGTTTTTTATATCTTTAATATTGATTTCCAAAGAATCATTTTTATTCGTCACTATCTAAATAATATTTCATGACCATCCAGATTTAATGTAATAACAAAAGTAGATAGAATTAGAGTGTCCTAATTTATTAAGATATTGGATATATACATTAAATATTAATTTTCTATTAAAAAGTGATCTTTGGAATTAGAATATCCAAATATATTCAAGTTTCCAGTAACCCTTAATGTGGGTTTTCAATAAAATAAAAAAATGGATTGATGATTTTGTTCCGGATAAATCATTAAAGCATCAATTTTAGATTTAAGAAAAAATCATGTCCTATTTAAATATCATACGTTATTACCATAATCTTGTTATCAAGGCTTCTAAGAAATAAATTTTATATAATTAAACATTAAATTTTAAGTCTTTTATAGATTTATTAATAAAATTGAGTGGTGGTCTATATCAGTTCTTAATATATGCATTGTCTCACATTAATTTTAACCCGATATGTTTAAAAAATATATAAATTTAAAATTTTCACTAATATTAATCTTAGTAAAATACAAATAACACTTGGGATATGGTTTTAGACTCATGGAGCTGAAACTTTAACAATTAAATTATAGAATTAAGGTACAAATCTTGGTGTGTGTGCCAAAATATTATTTTTATCTCGTCTGAGTAGAAAAAATATTAAGATTTTATATGATAAAAGTATGATAACAATCCTTTGGGAGCACTTGAAATAATGAATTTCATTATTCACTTAGATTTATACTGACCACATCCAAAAAAATGTCATGATTTTATTTATTGGATACATAATGATTTTGTTTAATAAAAATACAAACAAAAAGTATGCAAGATATAAATTTCAAATGTTAGGTTTTCCAAAAAATATACTATCATTAACTCAAGATTTTAATTAGATCAATTATTTTTAAATATTATTGAATTTTTTTTCAATATAGTCAAATACACTAATAACATCTAAACTAATTCAATTATAGTGACCATAAATACAAATAAATTAATGTTTATAAAATTTTGAACAATATATAGAGTGTAAAATACTAATCTAATTTCATATTAAAATATTTTTGATATATCTTTTTATCATCCAACATACACTTTTTTACATTTAATTAATATGGAATGTGTTAAAAGAATAATAATTTAGATAATAGTAATAAAAACTGATTCATATAAAAAATAAATTAAGAACTCATGTACACACCCTTTTATGCCTGACCTCCTACCTCTCATATGATTTATCTACTCTTTATTGAAATATCATCAACCAATAGAGAAAAAATCATCCAAATATTAGAGATTTGAATATATGGATATAAAAAATTAAATTAAATAAAAGTAAAAAATATTCAAAAATTAAAACTCAATAATATTTTTGAGATAAATTTTTAAAACCCAACATTTATAATAGAAAAAAATATTATGAAATGATATAATATGAATAACTCATTTTTAAAAAAAATATATATTTACTTATAGAATATAACAAATAATTTCATAGTTTTAGTCACCATGACTCTACAAGGAAAAAATAGCATATAACCCTTTTAAGACCCAAGTAAAAATACTTCATCTACTCCATTTGAAATACTATATATTTTTCATTGAGACATACAATGATGTTGTTTTCTTATATTGTAAATTTTCAATTATATCACCAAAATATATTTGATCTACTTTATAGTCAAAATGGGCTGCCTTACACCCTTTGTTATCATTACCATGACATCATCAAAATGACATCAGAATCAAAAATCTTGATAAGGTACTTCATAATTAGCTTGTATCTATTTTTAACATTTGTTTAAAATTTAACATTCCATTTAAAATGATATTATTTATCATATATTACATGATTAAAATATAAAAACATGTAATGTACGATTTAATGATGTGGTTTTCCATTAAATTATTCTTTCTTCCCCAAAGAATTTCAATATTAATATGTAAGATAAAAATAAGATTAAATCACTATAAATTCCTAGAATTAGGTCATGAAAATATGTATTATTATTAAAATTAATTTTTGAAAATAAATTCTAATATTATTTCCGAGTAATTATCAATATAAATTTCATTTACTATATCCATATGTGTAGATATTATACTAATAAATTCCAACACTACCTCACTATGTGCCTTAATCTCCCAAAATTCATATTATCAAAGGGAAATATCAAATTAAATTGATCCTTTAAATTATAAAATTTCCACACATAAAAATTCCTACTCATTTAACCTTTTATAAAATTATCATTACATAAACTTTTAACTAAATTAATGTATATTCATTATAGATACTTGACCAACCTCATATATAGTAGGTTTTGAATGATTTATCTCAAGAAAAAATCATCAAAATTAAAGAAAAAATTATCCCCTAATATATTATGACATTGAAATGATTTCATGTGTACTACCACCTCTAACTCCAATTATGTGTAATGTGTTTCTTCCCATTTAAACTCATTTATTGGTACATATTAGCTACCCATTTTTTCCTCAATAATATAACTATATCCATTTCTAAAAGCATAAAATTACACCAAATACTACATATAAAACATATATAATATTACAATATATATATATATGATATTCAATTTTAAGAAATCCATAACCTACATATCATGTCGCTGAAATGACACTTCTATTCAATTTGAAAATTCATTGCCAACACTAATTAAGAGAAACTTTATATAAATTTAATCTAATAAATTTATTGGATAAGGAAAATTTTAATATGAAAAAAACGTAAAAATATTCCAATATGTGCCTAGTTATACCTTCTTCGGACCCTATAAGATACCAAACTCATATAAAACTACCCTAAACACTTTACCAGTCACACCTTTGTTTGTGTTTTATTTATCCTCAAGAGATTTCATTATGATGGAAGGGGGGATTATTGATCTCACATTATGAAATTTTATTTTTTTCAATAGAAATCAATATGATAGAGAATATTTTGACTGAGGAAGTGTACTAAAAGTTCAGCTAATGAACCCAATCCTGAAGAATATGATTATCAAATAAATTGGGGTCAAACATATTAAGTGAATTAATATTTTAATATTCTTTTGGGAGAAGTGGTTTTATGATATGAGGATATCTATGTATGATTATTAAAAGGATAAATATATATGTATTGGGATGAATATTTGAGGAGTTCCATGTAATCATATTTTAGGATGAGATGGGTTACATAATTTTGATATATAATTATTTAAGTTATTTTAGTAAGGGTTTATAATTTTTTTGGTGAATCCAAATAAATATAAAGATTTATCAAAACCACTCTTATGGGAGTAAATATCACAATATAAGATCTAAATTTTATTTTAAGGTTAAGGTCGTAGGGATGGTGCATAGTGGTGTGAGTACACACAACAAGAATATCAAAGAGTGGTGGAGCACCGATATGAGGGGTGGCACATGATAAAGGAGATGAATATCATATGGGAAACAATTTTATCAACTAGGGAGAATTTAAATTTTGAAGTGTTATTTGGGATCCCTCTGGTGATAAGATATTTCAATGTGAGAAAACATCATAGAATGTACTATTTTCCATAAAAATGTATTAATATAACCAGTAAAATAAAATTAAATTGAGCAATTCCATCAGATCAAAATTAAAAATCATCTCTTTCCTCCTGAATGAAACATTTCATCCCTCAAATTGTTTTTTCAAAACAAAAATATCTCAAGATTCATCCATTTATTTATCTATCATAACATGTCTAAAGATAATGATAATATAATATCCATTTTAGGATCAAACATATATGGATTTTCTATTAATTGATAATAATTTTCTATTTTAGTGGTTTAATGTATGGATATTTAAGTGATTTCATATATGTCATCACAGATCATCCATGAGAATGAGGTTTCTACATACATATATTATGTGTTCATACATCTATATGAGAAGAATAACTGTCATGAGTGATAGTTACCACAAACCTTCTATTAAGAAATATATTCTTATGTATGTTATTCAATGAGATAAAAATTTCCATTGAACTTCCATTTGACCCACAAGGATCATACATGCTTTGAAGTGATTCTTTAAGAAGAGCTGATAAACTTTATGAAATAATAATATGCATCTATGAAAATGGATCATCCATGAGTATATGTATCGACATGAAGTAATATATATAAATCTAATTTTGGTCTATCAAATGGAGATTAAATTATGATATACTTCATTGATAATCTTTAGTATTAATGATTTTCCATAAAAGTTGAGACACTTTATAATGTGGTGTTTTCGAAATTTATTTTCAGGAATATGAATCCCCATGAATTTTGATATACAATTTATATAAATGAAGATAATAATATAATTAAAATAAATTTTCAATATCTTTTTTGTTTAAATTTATGGATAATTAATATAAAATAGCAACAAATAAAACTCAAGAATTTTTTAGCCAACGGAAATTTTTACTACTATATAAATAGATGATTAACCCAAAAAGAGTATTAAAAATTTCACAACAAATATCTACAAATTTATTTATCTATAAACATCATACGTATTGATTTTGTTCAAAACACATGGAAACTACAAAATATGAAAAGTGTGACCTCAAAAGATAATAATGGTACACATAAGTGATAACAGTCAAAGATCATAAGTGATAATGGTATAATAATATAATTACAATAATGATACCTACGGAACTTATAAAAATAGAATTATAGATCATAAATTATGGAATAAGAATTATAATAACATAATTTATGAATCAAACTACCATAAATCTTATGTTATTTACAATATATAGATTAATAATATATGGTAATGTTAATAATTTTCCTAATAAATCAAATTATGTATGTCTAGGTGCTAACCCTTCAAAGAAATGAATAAAAAATATTGTATTCCTAGAAGAAATTCATTGGAAGGAAAATTATTGTTTTAAAATAAATAAAATTATGTAAGATATGAAAGTGATGGATCATTCCTCAAAATGACAATACCATTACATTATACATGAATAAAAGGTATGTGGTTGGTTAAATTTTTATAAATATCCTCAATCAAGCACAAAATATATCAAAGGATAATGACTTTGATGATTTTATTAGTATTTTTGAAAAAATCACTTCAAAAATAAGTATCGTCATTTATCATTTGAAAAAATTTTAAATGGGGTATTTTATAAATTATATAGAAAAATATATTTTTTAGAAACCATGAAAAATCTTGAGATAAATATTTTTTATAAAATTATAAAGTAAGATGAAAATTTTGGTCACACATAAGTGTTAAAAATAGAATTTTTATTAATTTTGATGAAAATGTCCCATAAAAAATTTTATAATTTCATTTCATCTTTTAAAACAGTGACCATGTTATATAAAATGAAATTATGTAATTTTTAAGGCATATATAAGGAAAAATTTAAAAGTATCTAATGAATATGTACTTCGAAAATGGTGGTTACTGACTGAGAATAAGAGATGATGTGAGTTCCTCTTACAAGAAACACATCAGGTTAAACATTAGTCAAGGGGAAAATAACTTTAAGTAAACCTACTTGAATATCCATACTAAATTATGAGAGGTGTCCTTATAAGGATTTTATTTCAAAAAAAAAAATTTCATGAAAATAATTATAGAAATTAAACCCTTTATGACTTTGGTACCCTTTTAATCAAAACCAAAATTTTAACTTTGGCATCATTTGAATAGAGAGAAATTTAAAAAAAGTATAGTATATATCTCATAAAACTCCATAAATATGTTAAAGGTAATTAATTTTGATTTAATAATTCCATATTAATGTAATGATGGTTCACAATAAGAAATTTGTCTTATATGGTGAATGCTGGAGATAAGAAACAACATAACTTGTTTTCTAGAATAGTCGAATTCACACTAATCTCCTCTATAAAAAACTTATATATAATAATAACATATTATGAAACCTTTTCATGACCCATCCCATAGAGGACCGTGTCATGACTACCCTAACCCACCTCCAATAGCCTAGTGGATGGTGACTATCTCTAAGTTGGCATATCCAAATAATGGGAGGTATTAGCCTAATGTACCTATATGCATGCACAGATCCCAAAGACAGAAATTTTGAAATATTAAAAAAACAGTAAGTAAACAATGAATGCAAACCACTATATCCCACTACGGTAGTACAAAATTGGATGTATTGGTAATTAAATAGGTCTAGAATACAATTCCATCAAAAAGAGTCTGTAAAAGAATCCAAAAAACATAGTGTTGTGTTTCCCACATCATCCCAGTAGAGGAAAGTAAATGCATAAGTTCCTAAAACTCATCTGTAGAAGACCCTACCTGATCCAACCATAAATAAATCATACTGGGATTGTAATCTGTAGGCACATGGGAAAACATCATATATCCTTCCTCACTAATCACCACCTATTCCAAGTCCACCTTGGACTCAATCAAAGGGTCGATCGTCTGCACAAGACATAACATGTGAGAAAAAAACTCATGTAAGGGTGAGTATAAAAATACTTAGTAGGACAACCGAAAACCAAAATATAAATACCATAAAGGAAATACTAATCATCTCCACATATGTATATTTCAAAAACACGAATAACAAGAATATGTAGATATACTCATTCTCGGACACATGGCCTGGTGGTAAACAACTAGCATCTACCAGCCACATGATTCTACTCAAAGTATGCTAATTATGAAAGAAATCACTCCTTGAGAAAAGATATAATCAGAGACACTCACAAAGATGACTATTTGAATTGGGCCCTGCCCAAATAGATCACATTTTTCAAGGAAGACTTTGATTAAAAAAGAGGGGATCCCATTGAGGGAATACCACAAACCCAATCTGAATCATCTAGAAACATATGGAATCTTTCCTAGAGAATACCACTAACCCTATTGTAGTGGATCTTAACGCCAGGGATCCTTCCCATTGAATACCACTAACCCAAATAATGCATCCCAGTAGATAGAGTACCAACCCCCTACTCTAAAAGGTTACATAAATTCAAAAAATCTCCACTAGGGGTGATGGGCGATCATTCTTGCCCCATGAAGGGATACCATAATGCTATCTAGGAATCGACCTCTAATGGTGACTACAATCTAGTAGTGTAGATGTAATTTCATACTAAACCCTCATGAAAAAGGAAAAGGGAATGATCTCAGTCTCTACTGTTCCAAGGTAAATACTCACTACATTATCTCAAAAGGACCCTCTCAACATCATTGTCCAAACACCATTGATGGCTCATCAAATAAATGTACCATTTGAAAGTTGTGGTGTTTTGAAGTTTCAGAAGGGGCCACTAGGAATATGGAAAAATTCTTTATTGAACACTTCCCTAGTTACTATGATTGCGTAATATCTTGATCGATCATTCCTCATGGTAGATCACCATGATCGTCCGTGGACTAGAACCATCTCAGTCACCTCGGGTCTAACCCGTTCAGTCTAGACAACATGGACTGACCCTCTTATCTTGGCCTGACCCACCTGGCCCGACCCATTTTCCCTATCTCGGCCTGCACATAGCCCGCTTGGGTCATGATGCCTGACCCACTCTGTTTGGCATTCACCATGTGTCTCGCTTCACATGTACAACTCCGATCAGCCCGCTGGCCCTCTCCATCTGCCGAATCCCACAGAACCACCGTGTCCCACATTTTCTAAACGATGTGTCCATCACTGTGTTCCATGTCCATTGTCCATGCCTGCTCCTAGGCGGTCCCTCACCGCATCCCTTGTGGACTCTGCCACCCCAGGATACCAACACCACCACCCCACATCACCGGACCCTTAACGGTGGTCCCTTCCACTAAGAATCAAGCCACCTCTAATGCCCAGATTTCAAAACATTCGTAGATCCATCCTCCGTGGGTCTCGATCTACATGACCTATCCTCTGCTGTCAGTATTCCTCCAATCTGGGGGTTCCATTGCGTTCGGATCCACCCAAAAGTCGAACCATGTTCATGGGGTCCAATGATGTTAATGACAAGAATGAGGGAGTGAAAATAACTAATAATTCCCTGAATAATGAACCTCATCATTTTTTCATGTTGACCACAATCCATTGACATTAGAAGGACAAACAAAGGGTAATTAAAATGAATCTCTTGATCATACTACATATAATTTCTCATCCTGCAATAATGACTAACACAGAGGACAATATTTTTTTTAATTGACCCAAATATGTTGAATAATCTAATAATGAGGATGAAAAACTAAAAACAACACTTCTTACCTTGATTCTGATCAATCACTAACAAAATAGGATCATCATGACTTCCTCATTTCATGATTCGTTGAATCTGAGGGGCATCATTCTTTAATCCATTATCATTCTCTAATATCATTTTAAGTGTTTATTTCTCTACTTCTCAGAGGAAATTTAGGGATATGGCGACAATCCAAAATTCCTAACAAGGATTATTAAATGAAAAGTGTCACTGCATCATATAATAATTTTTTTAAAATATGTATTGGTGTTTACGTCCTTTTTGAGTTTTTCCATAGAATACTCATGCAGACTAAAGTTAAGTCATTCATATGAAAAAACCTCCATTTTGAGTTCAATGGTGACTTCATATTTCAGATCTTGGCACCCATTTAAGAGTTTTTCCACCTTTTTAGGGAAATAATTCATGCATTCTATTAAATGTTTAACACTTTAAAAAAATTGTTTTGTGTAATCTGGTCCTTAGAATCACAGGTTATCTAATAACCTAGTCTCAAAATCAATGCATATAATTTCTAAAAATAATATATGAGAAACTATGATACGTTACATTCTCCCCACCATTGGGATTTATATTCCCGAAAGACAAAACAAAGGGATACTCGAATAGATGAGGGAACTGAGCACAAATATAAGCCTACCACTCCGATTTTTCTCCTAGAGATTCTCATGCTACAACTGAATATGTGCCAGAGGAATCAATGACCAAAAAGTGATCCTATCCCATAGATCCTCAATCTCCACTGGGTAGTCTGAAAAATTTCCGCCATCCAGGATGTCCAACTCACCCCAGTGAAAGATGTCTGATAGGTCATGCACGTACATCCTCCATTGTGAAACATTGAAGACATTGCATACACACTCTATCTAATGAGGTAGATCCAAGTGATATTACACTATTACAAATCTAGATAGTATTAGGAAATTTCAGATGATCCGCAAAGATAAATTTCCACCTTATCCAAATCTCTATAATCCATGATAAGGAGATAACTAAAGGAACACATTGTCTCCTTCCATGAACACCAAAGGCCTCCATCACCTATCAACATAATACTCAAGTCGGCTCTGTGCAGTATCCTTCCTGTCCTAGATGATCTGCACCATATTTGTGGTATAACTCACCAACTCTATGCCCATGAGTGCTAACCCCCATGCATTAGTCCAGATAATTGGTGACCTTTAGGGACTTCCATAAAAGTCCATGAATAGTTCTGTACCAATGGTGTGTTAATAGTTGTTTTTGTTTGTGAACTCCATATGGGGCAGGTGATCCTACCAATTATATCCAAAGTCTAACATTCAAGCTCCTCACATTTCCTCAAGATCCGGAATGGTCTACATAGTCTCTTCATCGATCTAGGGGTGAACCACTCTACTCAAGCATAACTGAGTCCCAAAACCTCCTACAATCCCTTCTATAACTGGGATGTAAATAGAGCATCAAGATATGAAACGATCATTGATGAAACTCTAGGGATTTGAACAATATACTTCATGTAGATGAATCCCAATCTCTATACAGAACTCTTCTCTTGTATAGCTAGGATTTGGGCCGACATTGTGAGTCAATCAATGATCACCTTGTTGGTATCATTCCCCCTAGACGTAAATGGTAAAACCATTATGATGTCCATTGATATCTGATCCCACATCCATTCTAGAACCACATGGGGTTGAGCTAAACCCATTAGAGTTTGGTCCTAATCCTTTACTTACTGATAATGGAGGCATCACGAGAAAAACTCCGCAACTCCCTTCTTCATCCATGGACACTAAAGCATACATCAGAGGTCTTAGTACATATTTTCCAAACATGGATGTACAACCAAATTGGATTTGTGGGACTCCCCCAGAATACCCTCCCACAATTCTTTGTTTACACTTGTGTTCCCTCTGAATGAAATAATGTGCTTCCCACCTTTTTAATATCCATCAATAGCATGCCCTATGGAAAACTGAGCAAGTAGGGTCTCACAGTCAATATCTGCAAGCTAATCCTCCCTAAAATGCTATAAGAGTGGATTAGTGATATCCATCGACTAGATGTATGATTCTACAACTCAACCCATAAAGGATATTTTCAATTAGTCTAACTACTCTATCAAATCATATAACAACTACAAACTAGATCTCCTGCAAATAGAACATGCAACCATGTTCCCATCCTAAGAGTATAGAAAATATAAAAGTAAAATTCTTAGAGGAAATCAATCCATAGCCTTTTTCTAATGTTTAGATCCTATTAGGAGAAGATATATTTGAGACTCTTGTGATTAGTGTGGATGATAAACCACTCTCCCATTAGATAGTGTCTCCACATCTTCAAAGTAAAGACTACCACTACTAGATTAAGAAGGTGGGCAACATATCTCTTCTCATACGACATCAACTGGAACGAAACATATGAAATAACCACATTACCTTTCAATTGGACACAACCAATCTTGATATCTGATTCATCATAGAACACCATGTAATATACACCCTATTCTAGAAATCCCAAGAAGGGAGCGCTCGTTAATCTTTATCTTAGCTGCTGAAAATTCTCCTAGAAATTTTTCATCCACATGAAAGGTTATCCCTTTCAAGTAAATGATTTAATGGGGTTTTCAACTCTATAAAGGTTGGTAAAAACTTCTGACAGTACCCTACCAATCCAAGGAATCTCTACCCCTTAGTAACACTCTTTGGTGTCTCCCAAGAGAGAACCGCCCCAATATTCACTGTATCCACTACAAATCTAGCCTTTTAATTGATGTGTCCCTGAAAATATACATATTGGATCCAAATTTGAATCTTTGAGAGCTTCTTGTAATGCTGGTTCTCTCAGAGTGTGTCTAAGACCATCCTCAAGTGTCTCAGATGCTCCTCCTTGGATGCTGAGTACTCGAAGATGTCATCAAATATGACCACCACAAACCGGTCTAAGTAGTTCTGATAGATCATGTTCTTGAGTCCCATGAACATTGTTAAGGTTCTCGTTATTCCAAACATAATCACTAAGTACTCATAGTGACCGTAACGACACCTGAAAACCGCATTCAGTATATCCCCATCTCATACTTGCAACTAGTGATAGCATGATCTAAGGTCGATATTTGAGAACTATCATGCCACTTACAAGGAATTATAGAGGTAAAATATCTATAGTATTGGATACTTGTTCTTCATGTTCACTTGGTTCCGGAACTGGAAGTCCACACATATCCTCAAGATCCCATCTTTCTTCTTGGCATAAAAAACTGGGGATACCCTGGGTAAAACACTAGGTCCCACAATGCCCTTCCTCTGATAGTCCTCCTACTATACCCTCACCTAATGAATCCCTACAAGATCCATCCAATATGAATGTGTAGATATAGGTTCCTTACAAGGGTGTAAATCAATGAATTGGTCCATCTACCTGTGGGGAGGTAAACCTAAAACACCTTCAAGGTAGACATTCTCATACATTTCTACCATAGTAGGAAACTGAGGACTCGTATCATTGACTGCACTCTGGGTGAAGCTAGTGAACTGATGAGTAATCAGCAGCACCCTATTACGTGTGAGTCCATCATGTGATGCAAGCATTTCCTTTTATCCCAAAA
Organism: Viscum album; assembly: GCA_963277665.1. Taxonomy (NCBI): domain Eukaryota; kingdom Viridiplantae; phylum Streptophyta; class Magnoliopsida; order Santalales; family Viscaceae; genus Viscum; species Viscum album. Next base: position 1,921,136,596 of record OY728128.1, on the reverse strand, counting down.
AGGAAAACTCAGTCCTGTCAATATGGACACGACACACTCTGCACCTAAAATGGTCATTCTGAGCATGAACTAGAGATAATTAGTCCATACAAAGAATGATGTTTTAAGGTAGAAAAGATATAGATCATACCATGACTCATCTATATAGCCCCTGGTTCCTGAGCCTCTGTCACATGTGGCTAGCCCCATCCATGTACACCAGTTCCATTTGGCATATATGGACCACTTGGGGTTGGTATTGGTAATGAGGCGAACCTCCGACCACCTCCTACAGCCCTGTATGTTACTCTACCATGTTTTCCACCCTAAAGAAAAACCTAATCCATTCTATACCTCTAACTCAGCATTCCCCCAACCGTCCCCTAGTTGTATGTATGATGAGTCCAGAAATCTCATGACTAATGTCCCTAAATATGTCATGTGCAACAATATCTACCTCTAAGATGACTCCGGATTCCCTGGGTTCCCTTCACCACTAACCCTAATTCATGTGGTCATCTTCTGAAGTACATGACCCACTTGGGTCCCGGTTACTACCATAGGATACCTACTATTGAGGTCTGAGCTACTTGGTGCCCACTTATTTTTCCCACCACCGTTGTCTGCTCTACCAAAAATTTCTCAACAAGTAGGTCTCACTAGATTACCCAAGTAAAAGAAAAAAAATTAAGGGACACCACTTCTACCCCAATGTCCTTGCATAATCTATGATCTAAGGAATCAGACTTGAAGAAATAACAGCATAGCATATCTATAGAGTACAACCATAAATTAGTAAACACCATGGAATACTCTTCCATAGTCATACTGGCCTGTTAGAGATGAAAAATATCCTATATGCGAATGAATTTTTTATGTGGCCAGATAAAAATCCTCCTTGAAGAGATGTTCTAATTCGTTCCAAATGAGAGTTGTCTCATCATGGGACAATGTCACCATTCTCCACCATCACCCCATAAATCCTGGAAGAAGACTCACAATGCGAGTTTCCATCTGGTTGGAAGGCATCCTAACAAGGTTGAAAACATGGGTGAAAGCACCTATACAATCCTCATCCAACTAGGCGTTAGGCTCACCCCGAAACCTGGTAGGTTTCTACCTATGTAACTCATTCAATGAACTAAGACTTCATGCATCCTAAGCTAGTAGTGATGGTAGTATCTACTGCTCTATGGGTGATGGTATAGCTAGTAAACCATCTTGAGGTGCTATCTCTATTATATTCCCATGTACTAATGCCAAATCACAAGGAAGATGATCCTTGAGATCACGTAGTGGAATCCTAATTGGCTCTCTACATGGAGGAATCTTGAAATTAAACAAGATCTACCACAATCAATGGAGTATAGCGGGAGAGATGACTGAACAAGGACGTGGAAAGTAGAATAATTCCAATATGATTCATGTACCATTTTTTTTACCTACGAGCAGTGTTTTCATGTACCAATTCAAAAAGAAGGTTCCCATAGTCTTGGTGTATGGAGACCTCGGCCATCACACCAACACTAGGTTCCATGGCCAGAAATCTAAACTCAAAACACTTAACACTATTTTCCCAAACCAACCTCATGGACTCTGGGTCCTATTGTAGAACTAACCCCCTCTGAAACCACTATGTCATAACTCAACCCATAGGGGAACATTTCATGACTACCCCATTCCCTCCACCAATAGGCCAGGGCCCAGTTACTAGCACCTAGTAGGAATATCCCATAAATGGGATGCATTATCATAATGTATCTATATGAACATGAACATATCTAAGACAAAAAGTCTGAAATATAAAAAAACACAAAGTAATCAATGCATTAAAACCACTATATCCCACAACCAGAGTAGAATAGTGAAAGTACTGGTAATTAAAAAGGACTAGAATATAATCCCACCAAAAAGAGTCTGTAATTTTTTTTAACAAAACATGGTGATGTGTTTACCATGTCATCCCTATATAGGAAAGTGAATGCACATGTTACTGAATCTCATTCAAAGAAGACCCTTCCTGATCCAACCTGAAGGCAATGGTAATAGGCCTAAGGTCTGAAGTCACTGGATAAAATCTCATCTCTCTGGCCTCACTATGTAACGCCTGGTCCTGGTCCACCAAGGAATCCCACAAAGGGTCAATCGTTTGCACAAGTCACTACATGTGCGGGCCAATCCTGTGTAAGAGTGAGTCTAACAATACTCAGTAGGAAACCCGAAAAACACAAGGAAAATATCACAAATTAAATACTAGTTATCTATACATTGATATATGTCAATATCACTTATAACAAAAATATTTATATACACTCATTCCACGACACAAGTTCTAGAGGTAAGACACTACTACCCACTAGCCACAAGATTCATCTCGAAGAACACTCATTCCAGGATTACTCACTCCTCGAGCCCTGATGTAAATGGAGATACCCACTTAGAGGTCTAATAAATTGGACCCTGCCAAAGAGATCAGATTGGTCATGGATGACTATGATTCATAGATAGGGGATTTGGTTTAGAGAATACCACTAACCTTATCTTGACCAACTCGCCACATAGGGGATCCTACCTAAAGAATACCACAAACCCTTCTAATGTAGACCACTAGATAGAGGAAAAAATCCATACTCATGGAGGATACATAGATTTAACAATACTATAATCGGGGTTATGGAGGATCTCTCTAGTTCTAAGGATGGATACATAACTCTATCAGTGACTTTCCCCTATAAGGGACTTCAATCCAGTATAGTGAATGTAATGCCATAGTAAACCCTCGAGGATAGGACCAAGGAAACAATATCAACATATAATGTTCAAGGATAAAAACTCTCCAAATTATCTCAAAAGGATCATCTTAATTTTAGGGTCACAACTCTATAGAAGACTCATAAAATAGGCATACCGTTTAAAAGTTATTTCATTATGATGTTTTAGAAGGGGGTCACTGGGTCTGTGGACCAACTCACAGTTGGTCCGTTGACCATGGAGGTCAACTACAATGGTTGACCTCCCCACACAACCATGGTGGGCCATCCTCGTCCACCACAACTCCTCCTGATGTGGCTACATGGTAGATTGAGTGCTTGTGGCTCATGGTCGACCGCAGTGGTCGACCATGGCCAGAATCTAGTCTGGTCACCTCAGGTTCAACCCGGGTCTGACCTTTTTAGCCCCAACCACAAGGACTAGCCAACATGGCCTAGCCTGGGTTGTCCCATGCTCAGCCTGCCTGGGCATCGCTGCCCAGCCTCCTTAGCTCAGCTTGTTGGCCCTCCGGGCCCACTATGTCCCTCAGACCCACCTCATTCCAGGTCCTATGAACCAAAAGGTCGTTTTCCACGTTTCACAAGTCCTAATTTTTGATCCACTTCCTTTACCCCCATCAACTACCACGTAGCATCCCACAACATTCCATGTGGCCAACGCCACCCCAGGCTGCTAACACTACTGCCTCATCTGGCCAGATCGCCGCATTGGACCCATGTCAGTGGTCCCTTCCACAAACTAATGATCCACCTATGATTCCCAAATTTTGAAATTGTTATAGATTCATGCTCCTCAGGTTTTGATGTAGACATACCAACCCTATGTTTACTTATTTCCTCTAATCCAGGGGTCTGATCACATTCCGAGCCACCCAGTAAGTTGAACCATTACGATGGGGGTCCGATGCTGATTAATACAAAGAACAAGGGAGGGAAAAGAACAAAGAAATCCAAAATTAATGAACCTAAAACTTTTTTATTGTCAAAATCAATCTATTTTTGTTATAAGGATATATAAAGAGGAATTAAAATCAATCTCCTGATAAACCCACTTATAATTTAACATCCCACAAAAATGACTGATCTGCTGGACAATCTCTTTGTTGATTGGTCTATTTTCAACATAGAATATAAGAAAGGGGAAAAACTAAAAAAACATTCACTACCTCAATTCATATCAATTTTTGAGGAATAACGATCATCTTGGCATCGTCGTTTCTAGATTCATTGAATATGAGGGGGCGTCGTTGGTTTGATATTTCGTCATTCAACAACTGTTTCTCTAGTCGTTATTTCTACATTTCTAAGACAAATTGATGGGTTATGGTGATAACATTGAATCCCTAACAAATCTTTATTAAATGAAATGTGTTTTTGTATCATACAATAGTTTATTTAAATTATTTAATGACGATTACATATTTTTTGAGTTTTTTCACAGAAGGCCAACACCACCAAGGTTATGTCGTGCCTAAGGTAAAGTGTTCATTTTGAGCTCAATGATGCAACTATATTTCTATTCTGGGATCCCTTTTAAGAGTTATTCCACTATTTCCAAAAAAATTCATTAGTTCTATTAAAAGATATACATTTTTCAAACAATTATTTCAGGAAAACTGGGCCTTGGAATCACAGGTCGTGTCAGTGCCTGGTCTCAAAATAAATCTATATAATTTCTAAAAATAATACATAGGAAAATAGATGATGTTCCAAAACTATTTAATATACATAATCATCATTATTAATTATTTTTTAAAATTTATATTAGTTATTTTTCATCTATTTTAAATACCGGGTGTGAATAATCTCGATTGTTTTAAACTAGTTTCATAATAATTATGTTGAAATTAATTATTCTAAAAAATATCACCATTACTAGATATTTTATGGTAAGAAAATATATTCTTTATAATTATTAATAATTCAATAATTTCACTATATTGGTGTTTTGGTTATGATCTATAACGACAAAATTAACAAAAAACATGTTTCAAGGATTTATAAAAAAATATAAGTATCTTAATTAATGAGTTTTATATTTGTTTTAGTATTATAAAACCAATTTCAAGAAATAATTTTCTTATTAATATAATATATTATATAAAATTTAATTCCTATATTCATACATGATATAAATTCATAACATTGTTCAATTAGGTTGTTAAACTATACCAAAAAAGAACATACCATAATTAATTAATAATTATGAAGTGATTTAGTTGAAATATTATTATAATGAAAAATAATGATCTTATATAGGGTATATTAGTGTGATAAACCAGAAGTTTAAATAAGTGTAAGAACTATATAATCTATATGATGATGTTATAAACAATGAAGAAATCATTTTATTTATCTTAGTATGCACTTTTTGACATTTTAGTTTACTATTGTCCTTTATTGGTTGTATTTTTAAATTTTTATCCAATTGGATATTAAATAACCTTAGTAATTTCATAAAAATCATATTTTTCACCTAAACCATGTTTTAGAACCATCTAGAAAGGTGGAAATGAAATAAAAAATATATATTTCCATAGAGATTGTAGTTTTTATGCACGCAAGGATGATGATTTTATTTTTCAAAGAAAGAAGAAAAAGTGTTTTATGGTTTAACATTAAATAATATAAAATTTTTCCTACATACCTTACATAATTATTAAATTATACATTATTACTGGCCATATAATTTGGTTAATGAAAACTACACACATTGCATCATGGAGGTGGAAGTCTGCACAATGAATGAATGACAACATCATGTTTCTTAATAAAAATTATGAAATGTGGTAAATATTTATTCCCATTAAATAGTAAATCCAAATATACCATAAATAATTATTTAATTACATGTGAATTAGAAAATAATATTTTTGGTGGAGAAATAGAAAAAAAAAATAGAAGTTAGTAAAAATAAGCACACATCATCTATCCATCAGAAGACTTATTATAAATGGGTTTCTTAAGATTATATATTATAAAAATAGGATAAATTTATAAATTAATTGGAATGGTTATATATTTAGCTCAAAACATAATACTTATTATGGTCTTGAATAGTATGTTATAGGCCCCTTTTATAACTACTGAGAATGCCATTTTTTTATTTAAAATCTCTTAATATAAAGGTAAAACATGTAAAAGATGTGAAGTGGATCCAATATTGGAAAATAATGAATTATTTTATTATATATATTTTATAATCTCGGAAAAACTAAATTATAATAATTTATTTAACATGTTTCAAGCCCTTTCATATACATTTATTACATTTACAATTTTGGAATTCACTATGGTAACTTATTTATATCTATGTAATTGATCATTGTCTCACAAATGTATGGTGGTACTTATTACATAATATGGACCTCATAATTATAAATATAAAATAAAGATTTATTTTATTAATTTTCTAGTAGTGATAAAACATATGTTTATAATAATAAATAAAATGTTTACTAAAAAATTATATAAAAAGTATCTTAAATTAAAATAAATATCAAATATATGTTTGAAAACTATAAAAAGTATTCATAAATTTATAATTTCACATATAAAATTATAATTAGGTATATACTAGGTTTTTATAAATCTCCATTTCATAATTATTTATAAATAATGTAACGACCCCCTCTCTAGAAAGATACCCCTCATTGAATGGCAATGAAGAAAGGGATATAATGAAACCTCGAGTCCCACCTTTAGTAGGCACCGGGTTGGTGACTAGCACTAAGGGAATACATATCACACAATTTAGAAGGAATTACCCTTTTTTAAAACAATATTTCGAAATATGATAGATGTTTCCGATGCTTTCATGGGGGTGCACGCGTCCGTCCGCTTGGGCGTGATGAGTGACTTTTCTTGTAGCCCCACGTTCCCACATTCCAAACATGGGCAGCACACACTCCTTGTCTAGGGTCGTCTTCTCCTTGATCGTAATGGGATGATGGGATGTCGGTTCTTCCTTCCGTGGATTCCTCCTCGGAGTTCTTCACCTAGTCCGGGACTCCCTCATAGATTTAATACATTTTTCATGAAACTCTTCCTAGTGCCATCTTTTCATGGATTCCAGTTAATTACACTTCTTATGTCTATACATTCCAAAAGGTCCGGTCAGTGCAGCAACCTTTAGTTGGGGGAGTAGTCATGTCAAGGAATCATTAACATGTTTGAACATTGGGGGATTGGCGTGTCTATTGTTGGTCCCTTATTATAGGGCTTCTCAAGGGCACGGAAGCCTGATGCATCCCACATAGAATGCGGGGAATTGTATTCCATAGGCATGTATCTGAGGTTTTCCTCAGCATTCCATTTTTAACATGGGATATGCCACAAGTTTAACATCCAACGAGGATGAGGGTGGATTAGAACACTAACTGGAGTGGATCAGATTGAAGAACCTCCTAGAGGGAACACCGATGTTGGGACCATCACGTGGGAAACTTCCTGAATGCTATGGAAGGTAATATAGTGGCATGATCTCACCGGGATGTGGCGACCCAAGTAAGAATCAGGGTGGATGATATGGGGTCGTCATGGAAGTGACGACGGTGATGGGCTTGAGCCTCGAAGAGACTTCCTACGTATCCCCATGGTAGGGAATGAATGTCTGTATAGTTCTGTATGGAATGGGGCTTACACACTGAGGCAGCCCAAAGATATGGGGTCGGTGAACCGACATGAGGGGACCAGGGGTCCAGGTGGTCTTGAACCTCACGGAGGCTTCCTACGTTCCATGTCGTGACATGGATCAAAGACCATGTATTTCAGGTTGGACGCTGGAGGGCTGACGTGAAGGGGACTAGGGGTCCAGGTGTGATTGAACCTCGTGGAGGCTTCTTACGTGCCATGCCTTGTCATGGATCAAAGACCACGTAGTTCAGGTTGGTCACAAAGGCTTATCACTAGACTAGGATGTAGTTTAACGTCAGGCAGGACATGGGTGTGTCAGAGAACCGATGTGGAGAATGACCTTGGTCCAGATGGTGTGGGGCTTACACTCTCAGGCTGCCCAGGTGCTGGTGAACCGATGTGAAGGAGGTCAGAGTGACCAACGAGTGGTGGGATTGAACTTCAAGGAGGCTTCCTAAGTACCATGCCTTAGCACGGATCAAATACCACGTAGTCTAGTAGGTTTTCGTCGGTGAAACGATGTGAAGGTGAACCCAGGGGGTCTACTGGTGGTGGGATTGAACCTCGTGGAGGCCTCCAACGTACCATGACTTCACACTGATTAGTCCCCATAGTTTATTATGGTCACAATGGCATACTGCTGGATTGGAATGTAGTTTACCTTCATGAGAGATGAGGGCGAACCCTGATGTGAATAAACGACGGGTGGTGGGCTTGAACCTCATGGAGGCTTCCTATGTACCATGCCTTAGCACGGATCAATGACCACGTAGTTCCGGTGTGCAGTTTAATGTCATACTGGATGGGGGGATACAATTTAACGTCATGCTGGATGAGGGTGGAACTCGACGTGAAGGATCGATCGAGTAGTGGGCTTGAACCTCGTGGAGGCTTCTTACGTACCATGCCATAACGTGGATCAAAGTCCCCATAGTTCGCTAGAGGTGGGGGTCAGGTTCAGTGCTTACTCTAAGCTCACGTGAGTCATCCTTGGTGTGATAAACAAGAGGTTGTAGGGACCCGATGATCACGTATCGAAGGGTGCGTCCATGGGAAACGAAGAGGGGCTTACGAGTTAGGCGGCCCATGGTGTTGGGACATACTCCAGGACGGAGAGCCATGGTGCTAGGACATACTTCAGGATGGGGGCCCATGGTGCTGAGACTTACTCCAAGTTGGAGGCCCAAGGTGCGACAAGGCGCAGAGGGAGAGGGATTTGTGACCAAATAGAGGATATGCCTCGTTCCCTATCACACCCTCACCTGGCCTTGGCAGTGGGGAATTACGGAGGTGCATGGGTGCAACCTTCCGCCAGAGATGCTAGGGGCTTACACTCGGAGGCAGCCCTTCCCTCGTGGACAAACACTACTCCAAAAGGGAATATCTCATTCCATGTGAGGATGATTCCATTCCTGTGGAGACGAGCGGCTTAAATAATGACTGATATGGTGGGACCCTGCATGCGAAGAACGGGGTTAGATCACAGTTTAACGTCATGTGTGGAGGACGAGGTGTTTGGCAGTTTAACGTTCTGCAGCTTGGACAAGGTGGGCTTGCTCCACACCCCTAGGACTTACATAACCGGTACCCCCTACTCCTAGTGGGAGGGAAGGCATCGACAAGTCCATGATTAAGGGGGGTCATAGAGAAAACTATCAAGGGGTCCACGTTAGTGTGGCTATGCGAACAAGCAATAGCCATTATCGTGCCTATACGAAGAAGCATTATGCAAATCAATGCTATGGGTGGTGTCGTCTAGGGTACTTTGAAATCACATCGTGCAAGCCAGGAGGGCCGCACGAGAAGAGGAGTTTCCAAGCAGAGGGGTCGACAGGTAGGCGCCTTGTAGGACTTTGTTGTTCTGCGTAGTGGGAGACACTTGCGAAGGGGTGTGCTTCACGAAGTGGAGTGCCTTGGGCTTAGCATGGGGAAAAGGGGAGAGTGGGAGGTGCTTCGCGAAGTGGAAGGGTGTTCACGGAGCACAGCCTCACGAATCAGTGGTGCCTCATGAAGCAAGGTGCTGCTCAGCAATGTGATTCGCGAAGTACAGTGATCCTGCATTGGAATTCAGATCACATGTACCAGATGGGTGTTTTGCGAAGCATGAATGCTCCGAGGCTGCCCGAGTCCCCTTGGGGATCCCCTTCCTTCACGAATGCCCTTAGTCTTCGTGAAGGGCATCCGTCTAAAAAGAGGGGCTCAAGACAAGACAAGGAAAAGGCATCTCGCGAAGCAAAAATACCTCGCGGAGCTCATAATTCTCAGGGAGAAGGGTGATTTGCGATTCGGGAGCTCAGAAGCCAAAAGGTCAGATTGTCTGGCTAGAGGGCTCAGGGGGAGCACAGTATTTATAGTCAAGGGGCACCGCGAAGTAGAGCTCACACATCGCGAAGGGGCTTAGGTTGCTTCACGGTAGGTCGCGAACATAAACTGGGTTCACAGAGGGTTACCGCCTCCTCTACTTCGCGGCAGGCTCACAAACGTCAAGGTGTTCATGGAGCGTTACCGCCTCTGTTTCTTCACGGTGGCCTCGCGAACGTCAGGGAGTTCACGGAGGGTTATCGCCTCAGGGGATTCATGGTGGGCTCGCGAATGTCCGGGTGTTTGCGGAGCATTACCTCCCCCTCTTCTTCGCGGAGGCCACGTTTCTCGGGAGTCCTCCGCGTTGGAGCTTCACGAGGCAGCACGTGGGATTTTTCTTCTTCTTCTCTTTTCATCCAATATTTGGGCTCCAAAAAATTCCCCCCTCAGACTCAGAGCCGCAGAGGGATCAAGGGTCAGAGTCTGAGGTAAAGTCGCCAAAATTCTCTGCAGTTCGCAGTGCAGACTCGTGAAGGGGGTGCGTGGGTCGGACAGCGACCGCGCGGTCTGCATACGCCACGATGCTCGGTGCGGGCGGGACGCGCCGTGAAGATTTGGGGATGCCACCTATAAATAAGGGGGTGACCTATCTTTTTTCCTCTCGTGACTTTTGTCCTTTTGTGCTCTCGACTTCACGAAGCTCTGCGTACTACGCTTCTACTCACCGCAACTCGAGCATCGCGGCGAACCACGAGTCTCTGACTCCATGACTGCGCCAAGCGAACGTCTGCTTGTAAGATGAGGTCGGGCTCCACGTCTTGGCTCTGCAACCAAGCTTCACGATCAATCATTGCAATCAACCTTCGCAACCCGAAAAAAAAATTCGAGCACCAGAACCGTAATGGCCCATCAAGAAGCTGTGTTCGGGGTACTTGTAGATGCTGCCCGAAGGGATGAGCTGGCCAATAGTCTGGGCTTTGGGGAGCAGGTCCGAATCCTTTCAGACCATAATTCTCTGACGAAACTCATGTCAGAGAGTTAGAAGAACTATCCTCTATGCAAGAAGCTGCCCTTGTATGGTTTCGGGCTGAGGGACGACGTCTTCATCCCTGAGGCGAGTAGGGACAAACCATCTTGCTGGTTCAGAAGCACGCCATCCCAGCGCCAATGGTTTAGGGCGGCTAACGGTCATGCGCAAGAGGGCTTCACACATATTACCGCTGACTTCCTGTACATCCATGTGAACAATATTGACGGGAATCCACTGCAACCAGAGACTTCACCTCATCTATTCCGCACCATGCTGAAGGTGACATTGCAGGATTCAAAAAAGAGGTGGTCCGATGAGTGGGACCTACGCCAGGGTGGCAACTTCACCAACAATTGGGCATGAGCCTACTGGTTAGGCACCTCATGAGAGGAGTTTGGGGCCGAGTTGAGGAGGGTAATCTTGTATAAGGTGGCATGGGCCTCACAATTCCACATTTATGAACCGAAAAAACTGATGCCGGAGCGGCTGATCTAATGGTCGACCAGGACCAAGAATATTCACCTACACCATGGGGAGGTGGGCATCAGCCTGTGGGATGTCCATCAGATTTTGGGGGGACCGATCTTGGGGGCCATGTATGATGAGTTCCTCCCCATCCTGAGTACGTGGGAGGATCCAGAGAAAATGTCGTGACTGGGGTCGGCACTGATGACACTGGTCCTTGGAGAGGACAAGGAATCAGTAAGAGATGTCCACTTTAAGAATTGGTTCAAGCAGTTCCTAAACTTCCTGGAGGATCATGAGTTCCCCCCAAGGCCTCGAACTTTTCCAAAATGGGATCAGTGGGGCAAGGAGCACTCGTATTGGTGGATCTTGGAGGACAACCAATGGAAGACCTGGGGCTTCAGTGTCAGCACTGAACAACAGCCGATAGTCAGGCATGCGGCGTTCATCGCAGCCCTTATCTTCGGTTGGATCCTACCGGTGAGGGATACCAACATGGGGGTGCGGCCCATCTCATTCATCATGGTGTCCAAGCTGTCCATAGGAAGGTGGTTCAATCTGGGGATTCTGATGCTTTCCAAGCTATACAGGATGTTGCGGCATGTCAGTGAGGGCATGAAGCCACCGAGGATATGCGGGCCCTTCCACCTTCTATATGGGTGGATCGCAGCGCACATCAGGGGGGTTTACGAATATCCAAACCCCATCTCACAGCCAGAGGAGAACTTCCTCCCCTCCATTCTAAATGTGTTCGGGAGCTTCCCATTCAAGCTAACCATATCGATGGTGCTGAACCGGGTATGGAATGTGGATGAGTTCAACTTCCACCCATTTCCATTGCCGACTGGAGTGCTTACTGACGACGGTCAGGGAACCGAAGAGCACTGGGCCTATCTCCTGGACTTTCAAGGTGGAGTCTTGGTGGCGTGGGTGGACCGCGAGCTGCTCTATAAACCATACACCCCAGATCGGTATGCAAGGCAATTCTGGGGCCTGCATCGGCTGACCCCACAGGTCTACTGGGAGGTGTGTCATGAGGGGCACCTGTGTGTAATGAGGCAGTTTTGGCTCATGTTCACATGGGAAGATGGGAAAATGCGAATAGCATTTCCCCCACCAACTGCCGCCTTTGGACTGGTGAAGGAGTATTCCATCAGTTGGGAGGTAGCTTATCTGGCAGAGATGCTGAGGTAGCCAATCGTTTGTGCTGGTGATGGTGCGCCACCCCTATCCCGTGGTCGGGTTCGGATGGCAGCAAGGGCCTCTCATGGTGGTGGGGCTTCCATGTCGGAAAGACCTGCACCGGCCGAGGGTGTGGCCGCAGCGGCAGATCCAGTGGTGATAGTGGACCCGATGGTCTTGGAAGAGCAGAGACATCTGGAGGGGTGGCTGCCGAGGGGATTTCGCAGGATATCCACTTAGGCTCCGGGGAAGCGACTGTGCCATATTGACATGCCAGAGGATGATGTCTTCTCGGAGGCCTGGAACATTTGGGATGTCAACCAACAATTCCTTAGTCCACCCGAGATGTGGGCACAGTTGAATCGTCTCAGGATGGAGTTACCAGGCATAGGCCCATTCCGGGAAGGTTTCATGGCATCTCCGGAGGAGGTGGAGTAGTACTTGGATGAGCTGGAGGACTAAGTTCCCTCCAGTGGTGTCCCACACCCAATGACAGACCGGGTGAGGGTACTTCTGGATTGGACGGTTCCCCCACAACTGTTAGCCACCGATCTGAGGGAGCGCTTCCCCCTGCTGGAAGAATTAGAGGAATCCTCTCGGGAGGATGAGGCTAGCAGAGGGAGACTGTTGGAGGAGGGCGAAGACGGAGATCGGGTCTCAGATTTCGACGACTTCACGGAGGCTCTCGAGGTATCATTTCAAATCTATTTCCTCAGGGTCTTCTCTCAGGCCATTACAGACCTCTTACGAACATCTGAACCATGTAGGAAGAATTTGTACGCAGAACTCATTCTCGCCCTTTGGCAGGTGATGGCGCAGGACCTTCAGAACCCGTGCCTATGGCCGCGTGCTGCTCGATGTATGGCAGGTCTAGGACACTTGCGGTGGCTCCTCCAGAATTGCTGAACCTTCCGAAAATATACGGAGGGCCGCACCTCGGGGCCCCGTTGGCATCAACTCAGGAGCAGCACCAGGAGTTTGATTTCTGTAAGTTTCCTCCACTAACTCATTGCTGTCGTATGTAGATTGTGCCAACTAACATCCACACCCTTCTCCATCATACAGTTCTTCGAATGGCATGGGTTGCTACGACAAGGTTGGTTGGGATGTCTGGTGGCATCCCTCCTAGGGGCATGCTGGTGATTATGGAGATAGTTCCCCCACCTACCCGAGCTGCGGCACACACTATCATTGGCGGGACCACCAACAGGGTCAGGACAGAGGTTATTGAGGTGGAGTCTGATGATGAGGATGAACCGGATGACCCAAGTCCCGTTGCTCCTGCCCTGACGCCAGATGTTGCGCCAGATTCAATGCTAGACGCAGATCCTGCCAACGATTTCCTACGGGCGTATCCTGCATACGAACCTGCCAATTACGTGGACTGGGAAGAAATGGCCTCTGATGAAGAGGACAGAAAAATAGTCTGCCGCCGATCATGGAAGTTAATCACACACTTCATCAATAAAACCCCCCAAGCGCAATGGCTGGATGAGATGGAAAGACATCGCTCACGGTTGCGTGAATTTTGCACTGGGGGAGTGGATGCCCAACGTTCTTATACAATCATCTGAGATATTTTGGAAGATAAGATTTGGGAGTATGATCGTAGGCTCAGTGTGGGCTGGCAGTGGAGGAAGGAGAAGAATTTCAAGAAGCTCCAGGAGGCTGAAAATGATGCCCAACAGCTGCAGGTGCGGGCGGACGAACACTCCACCTCTCTCAATGCACAATCTGAGATTATCTTGTGATTGAAGGCCCAGCTAGTAGAGGCCAAATAGGGATTAAAGCAGGTTTCTGGGGAGATGTCTGACATTCAGGCTAACATAGAGAGGGCACGAGCTGAAGCTGATGAACTACACCCCATCGCTGTTGAGGAGGAGCGGGAGCTATGTCGACGGCATCAATTCCTGGACGCCACCAGTCGAAGGGTGGTGGAGCTGCAATGCTCTTTTGACGGGGTCAATCCGTCTATGGGAGGAGTTGAACCTCAGGTACTGTAATAATTACAAACCCTTTAATGGTACTCTCATGCTTTGATTTCTTTCTCCTTGTATGCCGTAGAATGCACGATTTCCACTGTTCGCGCCAGTTCATTGCATCCTTACAATGTTTGCATAACGTCCAATGACGATTCCCTAATCTCACATGGGTCAGGGGCCTTTATGAGAAACAAGAGATAGTCGCCTTATCGTCCCACCCAACATAGGAATGTAAACCAGGCTTCAGGCATCTGGGGTTTGGATAACCGGTGTAGACTTCCGGGAAGTAGGAGAGACCTGACTGGAGAAAGAAGTTCTCATAACAGCCAAATTAGCGTTTTTCAGCGTGCTCTTGCGCACGAACGGTGCAACGCCAGGGGTGATGAAATCGGTCCGAACAGATGGGAATGGGATGTGTGAATCACGATACCCAGGATTCGGAACATTGTGGGTGTGGCGTGACAATAAAGGACAACCGTTAACCATTGAAGAGGAACAGTATCCTTACTACGTTAGCCTGAGACGGAGAAAACAAATGAGGGTCGATCATTGAACATGTTCAAAACACGAGACCATGTCACAAATGTTGTCGATCAATCCTTCGGGACGTTGGACCAAGACAGTATGTGGACCATAGGTTAGGCATCCATACTATTAGGGGGTCCTCCCAAACATGACCAGTCTTCCGGAATGTTGGCCCATGACAGCAGGCGGACCATAGGTCAGGCATCCATATTGTTAGGGGGTCCCTCAGACATAATAGGGGATGAGAGTCCGAATAAGGGGAACGAAAATGGTGGGAAGTGTAGTGATAGTTTTTTCGAACAAAATCCAACACTCATGAAATTATGCCACCATGGTGAGAATACACTAGATGGGCACATTGGTTTGATCATGGATCATTCCTTCTCTCAGACAAGACGTCTCTGGCGAGGGAGTTTGTTGCTTTCTAATATCATCTTGTGGCTTCCTGAACTGGTTCAGGGCAGAGTTATGGTCATTTGGTTCACTATGAGGGGTCCGACCAGGGGGCCAGAAAAGGGAATAACAATTTTTATAACTTCTAGGGGCTGGACCCTAGGAAAAATGTCGGGGTGTCTCTATATAACCCATACGGATGAGAATCAAGCCATACGTAGTTCTGGTGGAACAGTTTAATGTCTTGTAGGACGAAAAGAAGCATGGTCGCGTCGGTACATATCCCACCAAAACTACTAAGCCCATGTGAGTCATACTCGATGTGGGAAACAAGAAGTAATGGAGAACTTTCCCGACACAAGAAGGGGAAGCATAGGGCGAAGGGACACTCAGTGAATACCGGCCCAATGATGCTAACATGCCCATGTGGTGCACCTAGATGCGTGAAGAGGTAGAGCTGAGTATTTCGGAATTCCACTTGAACATGTGGATGTGGAAATGTGTGAATCATGATGCTCAGAACTTCGATCACAAATATAGAGGCGTGACAAAAGAGGATAACTGTTGACCGTGGTAGAAAAACATCATCCAAATCGCATTATCCTAGAATGGGGACAATCAAATGAGGGTCAATCGTTGACCATGTTCGAAACACGGGACCATGTCACAAATGTCATCGGGAGTCTTTCGAGACATTGGCCCAGGACGGTAGGTGAGCCGATGCGTCATGGGACCAGGACGTTAGGGGGTCCCTTCAGACATGGAAGTGGATGAAGATCCGGATAGCGAGCACATGAAGACTGGACATGGAAGGAGGGGATGTCCCCATTAGAGTTCCACACTTCGGGCTCTTTGTCAAAACTCATACGGATACGTTAACGATAGTATTAGATAGGGGAGTCGGGTCCCTTCCCATAGGGTGATCTTTGTTTAGGGTTGTAGAATTTAGACCATGGATGGGAGAAAGCGCGGGATACTCATGGTGAGTAATTACAAAGACCCGAGTTGAATGGGAACTGGGGATGTATACGGCGCGGTGAACAACCCGACGTGAATGAGTAAATAACCTCATACCACACCGCACAAAAAACCCCATGGGAGAGGTTTTAGGTCAAGGGACTGAAAACGAGAGTTGAGCTGGGACCGAGGAAAAATGAACAGGCACTCCTACGTACCCCATAGGGATGGGGATCAAGCTGCACATATTTCTTGAGAGGGTCTTAGTTTAGGGTCTTATAACTCAGACCATGGATTAAAGGAATCATAGGAGGCACATGGTGGGATAATTAAAAATACCCGACGTGAATTGGAACCAGGGTTTCCAACCACCACGTGTTCCTTGGAGACGTTTTAGGTCAAGAGATCGAAATCGAGATTTGAGCTGGGCCCGAGGAAAAATGCACAGGCATTCCTACGTACCCCATAGAAATGGGGATCAAGCTACACATAGTTCTTAATATGCACAAAATAGTAATGCACCAGTGAAAAAGATGAGAGGGGTGCACGGGTCTAGCTCTAGCACCAAGAGAAGAAGTATTTGATAGATCTTGTTTTTCCTTTATGGTGAATGGTTTTTTTGTGAAGCGACAGACATAGGGTAGAAAGTCCTAGTGTCGCCATAGGAATCAAGTTGTAGTAGGCATTGAAAAATGGTATGGCACGCGACTAATACCTAACGTGATGTCATCTATGACGAGGTCATCACAATGTAGTTCCATTTTTCATTGTGTGACCAGGATGATAATGTCACAGTTTGGGGTCATGTGATGGGACCAAGCATGCATTTTAACGTCATGCAGCGCGGATGTAGCATAGGAGATGCTAGGTGGGGAATATGCATGGTGTCATGAAACACAACTGACGTGAATAGGGACATGATCTCGCATCATACCGTATGCCACTCTGAGAGGGAGACCTCAGGCCAAGGGGCCTATATGGAGGTAAGAGGTTCGGGGGGGAGAGACTAGCTCCCAAAATGGGCTGGACCCAAAAAATAGGTGTCCGGGCAGTCCTACATATCCCATTAGGATGGGAGTCAAGCCACACATAGTTTTGAGAAGATATTAGTTTATGGTCTTAGAGCTCGGACCATAGGTGGATGACAATCTTCTGAGTAAGCACGGACCTCAACCCGATCCCTAAGACCACATGAGTTAAAATAGGTGTGGGAAACAAGGGAGGGAAGATCTTTATTGGAATACCCAGAACATCCATCAAAGGGGAGTCGACAGAGAGCCCCGAAGGACACCTTTAACATGGCTTGGTCCCCCTAACGTGCAGATGCGTACTGAGGAATAGTATCTAGAGTTTCGAAACTCTACTTGGACACGATGGAGTGAAGGAAGTTGTGAATAGTGTAACCGACATCTTGAGCTTAGTGGTGTCGGCTTGGCGATGGAGGATAACTGTTAACCATGGTGGAAAAAACAATCTCCATATCGCATTTTCCTGAAGTGGGAACAACAAACGAGCATCGACTACTGACCATATTCGCAATGTGGGATTTTATTGATTTGTTGTCCAAAACCCTTGGGGGCATTGGCCCATATCAGTAGGAGAGCCCTTAAGCGTAGTATCCAGGACATTCTTGGGGGTACCTCAAGGTGAGAAAGATGATGGAAGCCCTGATAAAGGGATACACAGATTCTGAAAAGCAGGTGCAGACGTGTTCGAGTAAAGTCCTACATTCTAGGTAATAAACAAGAGTACCCTTAGGCACATTGGTGAACTACGGAAAAGGGTCGACGAAACAGCTAGGGAGGGAGAGTTACATGGTGTGGTCATTAAAAGACCCACGTTAATCAGGACATAATCCCATACCATTCCATATACTCCCCTCATGGAGGAATGGTAGGCCATGGGGCCAAGGTGGGATGAAGAATCTGAAGAGATGGGGCTGGACCTGAATCCTAGACATTTAGGTGATCCTATGTATCCCATGAGGATGGGAATCAAGAAACCCGTAGTTCTCAAGATGCAGTTTAACATCATGCAGGATGAGGAGGGGGGTAAGATACCCCCAAGCAAGGGAAGTGTATGGTACGACAAACAAATCGACGTGAATGAGGATATAATCCTACACCACACCATACCTTCCGGGTATAAGATGAGGCCAAGGGGAATAAGGATAGGCCTCAGTGAGGGGAGTACATACGGAATGGTAAGAAACCCGACGTGAATGAAGACATAATTCCATACCATGACGTATGCTCCCTATAAGAGAGGACCTGGGCTGGGGGCCCGAAAAAGGCCAAGGGGCCTGCTAATCGGTGGTTTGGTCAGGAAGGCCTGACCGGCTTGCAGTTTAACATCTTGTAGTAAGGATGAGGAGGGGAGTAGGATTCCCTAGACAGAGGAGGTGTACAGTGAGGTAAGTAGCCCGACATGAATGAGGACATAGTCCCACACCACATTGTCCACTCTGGGTAAGAAGTTGGGCAAAGGGGCCTGAGAAGGCCAAGGGGCCTAAGGCTGAGCCTCAGTCATGAAGGCGTGACCAGTTTGAAGTTTAACGTCATGCAATGAGGATGGGGTGAGGGGCCCGAAAAGGCCAAGGGGCCTGAGGTTGGGCCTCGGTCAGGATGACCTAACTAACTTTCAGTTTAGCATCTTGCAGCATGGATGATGCCAAGGGCCCGAAAAGGCCAAGGGGCTTGAGGGTGGGCCTCAGTCAGGACGGCCTGACTAACTTGTAGTTTAATGTCTTGCGGAAAGGATGTGGCTAGGGGGCCAAAAAGGCCAAGGGTCCTGAGGCTGGGCCTCAGTCAGGATGTCCTGACTAACATGCAGTTTAATGTCTTGTAGCAAGGATGGGGCCAAGGGCCCGAAAAGTCCAAGGGGCCTAAGGCTGGGCCTCGGTTAGGACGAACTGACTAACTTGCAGTTTAACGTCTTGCAGTAAGGATGGGGAGGAGAGATAACTGTATCTCATATGGGGATGTGTACGGAATGGCAGGTAACTCGATGAGAATGAGGACGTAGTCCTATACCACGCCGCACATCCCTTATTAGAGAATAGAGGTCGTGGGCCCGACCGTTGGCACTACCCAGAGGGAAGTTTGTCGCTTCGGGATGGGGCAGAACGAATCACTGCACTCAATGTTTGGGACATATCGGGATGGACCCAAAGATCCAGCACACTGTTGACCATGTTCGAAACACAGCGTCCCTATGGTGACCTGATATGGGAGCAACAAATGGGCGTTGACCACAGACCAAATTCGAAACGCGGGACTTGTATCGGCTTGTTACTCGAAAACCCTCAGGGGCATTGGCCCGTATCGGTAGGAGAACCCTTAGGTGTAGTATCCAGTACGTTCTTGGGGGTCCCTACGGGTGTGAAAAATGATGGAATCCCAGTCAAGGAGTTGGTGAAGCATAGTGGTACCAATCTATGAAAAAGGCGAACATCTCCAGGGAGGGGGACGTACAGCCGGGTCGAGGTTGAGTCGACGTAAATTAGGGAAAAAGTGTGCACCCTGCCATATGTCTTGACCCGAGGGGAATATTTTGTATTTTGGGCTGGGCCAACAGACGAAATGTTCGGGCGTTCCTACGTATCCCATTAGGATGGGAATCAAGCCATACGTAGTTCTGGAAGGCCATGCAGTTTGACGTCGTGCGGTAATGACGTGGGAGAATAGAAGAATGGGAGTGGGAACATGGTTCGACCATTATAATCCTCGTATGAGTGGGGCTAAGGAAGCCTATTCCACACCATACGTGGCCCTTCGAGGAAACTATACCCAAGCGGGACAATCAAAAGGAAAAGCTCAAGCTGGGCTCAAGAGAGGGTGTCTGAGCATTCCTATGTATCCCATTAGGAAAGGAATCAAGCCATATGTAGTTCTAGAAGCGAAGTTTAACGTCGTGCAGGACGAAATTCCATTTAACATCATGCGATATTGGGGACACATCTCGTCGGGGAATACATACGATATGGCGGGTAACCCGACGTGAATGGGAACATAGTCCCACACCGCACCGTACCATCCCATAAGAGAGCCTGAGTCGTGGAAGGCCAAGGAGCTTCAGTCAGTTAGGCCTGACCAACTTGCAATTTAACTTCTTGTAGTGAGGATGAGGGTGGGGGTAAATAGGATTCCCCTGGACAGGGGAGGCGTACAGCATGGTGAGTAAACCCTACATGAGTGAGGACATAACCGCATGCCACACCGTAAAATCCCACAAAAAGGAGCCTGGGTTGGAGGCCCGAGCCTAGGCCTTGGTCAGGGAGGCCTGACCAGCTTGTAGTTTATCTTTGTGCAAAAAGATATGCAGTTTAAGGTCATGCAGGACCATGATGCACAGTTTGGGGTCATCCGAGACCGTATAGTTTATGTTCGTGCAGGACCATGCAGTTTAAGGTCGTGCAGGACTGTGGAGATCAGGAAAAGTATTGCTTGAGAAACTTGGCGTTGGTGGGAGGAGTTATACGCTCACCATCCATCATCACCAATGAGTATGCTCCATTTGGGTAAACCTTATTAATGATGTAAGGTCCTTCCCATTTGAGCTCTAACTTGGGTGGTTTCCTACCTGGGATCATCAGCGCTCGAAGGGCCAACACCAGGTCACCTTGTAGAAAAGAGCGAAGGCAAAACTTTTTGTTGAAGGCTCTAGATATATTATTCTGATGAATTTATAGATTGTGCAGGGCACACAACATATTCTTGTCCAGTGCTTCCAATTCAGCTAGATGGATTTTGGCCACCTTATCAGATGCCTGCTGGTTATAGACCATAGTTCGTAATGACAACATTTGAATCTCGATGGGCAGGAAGGCCTCAGCCCCATACACAAGGGAATATGGAGTCACCTGGGTGGAATTTCGAATTGTCGTCCGATAGGGCTAGAGGGCGTTGGGGAGCTTGTCCGGTGAACTTTTCTTTTTCTGACCAACTATCTTCTGCAGAATGATAGAGAGGGTTTTGTGGAATGCGTTGATCTGTCCATTTTCCTGTGCATGATAGCGAGAGGTATGGTTTGAACTGATATTGTACTTGGCATAAAATTTCTTCAGCTCAGCTACTCGGATGTTGGTGTCGTTATCAGTGAGGAGAACGTGAGGGACTCTAAACTGGTGGATGATATTGGAGCTCACGAAGTCAACGATGGAATGGGCCTTGACCTCCTTGAATGTAACTGCCTCTGCCGACTTGGAGAAGAAATTTTCAGCAGTCATGATGAACCTGCATTGGCGAGCTGTCGCTGGTGGGAATGATCCCACGACATCGAGTAACCACATGGAAAATGTCCAAGAGTACTTGCTGGAGTGGAGAGGCTCTAGAGGCTGATGCAGGAAGTTGTCATGAACTTGGAACGTGTGAAATCTCTTGGAAAACTCAATACAATCATGGATCATAGAAGGCGAGAAGTACCCCAATCTCTGGATCTGATGGGATAGCTTTGGCCTAGCTTGGCGAGCACTGCAGGAACCAGCGTGAACCTCCTGCATGACCTGAGGGATCTAGACTCCTTGAATGCAACAGAGGAGAAAACCATCGAAGCTCCTCTTATAGAGGATCTACTCAAGACTGGGACCACTCTGAAGGGTAAACTACAATGCGCGACATCGGATTCACTCGCGCTCGGCCCAATCATCTAGGAGGCAACCATTTTGGAGATACTCGACAAAGGGTGCCCTCCAGTCAGGAGTTTCCTCGACCACTACATCTGAAGAACCAGAGGCTCTTGGATTGGAGGATCTGGCGGTAAGATGGCCTACCTACGGGCCATTGTCATCCTTCGGGGTGATGGGGGAAATTACCCTCCGGTTAGCCACATGTTTGATCAAATCATCCTACTCGGGTACTGTGATTGACGCAGCTAAGGCGACTAAAGCATCTGATCGACCATTCTGTGACCGAGGGACATCGGTAACCTCTGCTCGAGAAGGAAATCGGGCCATTATATGGAGGGTGCAATCCAATAATGGCACTAGATCTAGTTTCCTGATGAAATAATCACCATTGACCTGCTTAATGACCGGTTCAGAATCCCCTTTTATGTGAAAATGGGGCATATCGATCTCAAGGGCCAGCTCGAGGCTGGTGATGAGTGCCTAATACTCTGCCTCATTGTTGGTGTAGCCTTTTGACAGCAAGAATGAGCAAGGAAAGATAGAATGCATCGTGGTGATGAAGATGACACCCAAACCCACTCTGTTGAGATTAGCATAGTTGAGCCTCCTACCGGTGGGGCTCTGGAAGGAACCGTCGAAGTTCATTTTTCAGCATGAGATGACGTGATCAAATGAGAGGATTGCATCATCAAAAAAATCTAGGTCTAGGGATTGATCCGTGGATGTTGGATGGGTAGCTAGGAAGTCTATCAATGCATGTCCCTTGACATCCTCCTGGGGCACAAACCTGATGTCAAACTACTGGAGGATCACCGCCCACCATTCTAGTTGTCCAGTCAACATGGGGTGTTTTAGAATGTACTTCAGTTGGTCTACCTGAGAGACCAACTGTACCTCGTGGTGCTGCAAGTAATGCCACAATTTTTGGACGGTAAATACAAGCGCAAGGAAGATCGTCTCAATGGAAGAGTATCTGGTCTCCGTATCGAGGATCATGCGGCTGAGGTAGTAGAGATTGTTCCCCATACCCTCATTGTTCTTATGGGTGAGAAGTGCACTGAGGTACCATTATAGGGCAGCCACGTAAAGGACCAACAACTTTCTGGGGATGGGTGGAATCAAGATTGGAGGTTGGAGAAGATACTACTTGATTTCCTCAAAGGCGGTCTAACACTCTTCATCCCACTCATAGGCGGAGCCTTTCTTCATCAGCCGGGAAAAGGGATTACACTTTCCATTCAGATTCACAATGAATCGGCATATGTAGGCTAAGTGGCCTTGGGGACCTCGTATCTCCTGAATATTGCTCGGGGGAGGCATTTGATTGATGGATTTGATTTTCCCTGGGTTGATCTCGAGGCCTCAATACCTGACAATGAAGCTAAGAAACTTCTCGGAGGTGACCCCGAAGGCACACTTTAGTGGGTTCATCTTTAGGTGGAGAAAACGGAGGAAGCCGAACACTTTCTCAAGGTCCTTGAGATGGTCCTAGAACTAGAGAGATTTAACCACCAGGTCGTCCACATAGCATTCCACCAGTGTGCCGAGGATCAGCTTCAATATGTGGTGCATGGCCCACTGATAAGTGGAACATGCATTTTTCAGGCCGAACGACATGACCTGGTAACAAAAAATACCTTGGGGAGCCCTTAAGGCAGTGGACTCCTCGTCTTCGGGGGCCATCCAAATCTGGTTGTACCCGGAATACCCATCCATGAAGGAGAGGGCTTGGAACCCAGTCGTGGTGTCAATCAACAACTCTTTCACTAAGAGGGGAAAATCGTCCTTCGGACAGTGGCGGTTGAGATCACAGAAGTCGATGTAGTCTCTAATCTGTCCGTTCTTCTTCCTGACTGGCACAATGTTGGCTAGACACTTGGGGTACTGGACCTCTTTGATGAAGTTGGAATTGATAATCTAGTCAACTTCGGCCTCAACCATGACACCGTGAGAAGGGTGCATCTTCTTGGGAGGCTGCTTGAATCCACGATGGTTTTTCGTAAGACCAAGGCAGTGGACGATTACCTGAGGATCTAGTCCTTTCATCTCACCGTAACTCCAGGAAAACACATCACAGTGCTGCTTGA
Source organism: Viscum album (assembly GCA_963277665.1). Classification (NCBI taxonomy): domain Eukaryota; kingdom Viridiplantae; phylum Streptophyta; class Magnoliopsida; order Santalales; family Viscaceae; genus Viscum; species Viscum album. The sequence continues at coordinate 1,921,112,663 of OY728128.1, read as the reverse complement.
GAAATCCCACATGCTGCTGCTGCTCCACGAGGGATATGGCAGCACTGACAAAGGTGGGTCTCAGATCTGCCTCGCTACCAAGGTTCACCTATACCAGTTCATCGACTATGGTAGCAACGCCTTCTTCAAAGGCGGGGGGTGCATCCTCTAGATCTTCTTCTCCACTTGTGGAGGGATCTTCCACAGAAGGAGTTTCTACCGAACCACCAGGATCTAATGGGAGGCTGGTGCCGACCTGAGTGGCAGTGGTCATCACGTCAGGAGACTCATGCGCTACTGAGACCATGGAGATGAAAGTGGTTGATCTAATTCCATATGGCCTTCAGCCCAAGGGGCCACGCTTGATGAAATCAAATCAGTGGTGGCGTGTCGTCTTGAGCCGGTTGATTCTAGACTACCGGAAGCTACATGTATAACGTACTACCATTTCCATGCGCCTGATGCTTCGGTACTACATAGTGGTAGAAGATTCTGGAATCACCTGAATTTGGTTGGTGTAAGAGTATGAGGTGATTTTCTGCCACCGCTTGGACATGGGAACATGCCTTCCTCTTGCACCCAAACAACAAAACACATCCTCATTTCAGGGGTAGTGGCTTCCAATCGATGGATCAGGAAGAAGTAGGCGTCATCCAGAACTTCCCAAGGATCACTTGTGGCCGGAGTGGGTTCAACCTCACTTTCCAGGATTTTCATGGCCTTGTACTTGTAATAGTCATCATACAGATAACGAGATTCACAGGAGGAAAAAGGAGATGCATATCCTTAGATCACGCCTACTCGACCGTTGAGGGAGTATTTGAGGCATTAGTGATATGACGAAGGGACCGCTGCATGCAGATGGAGCCATGGACTTCCAATCAATACATTGTATATGGTGTCCTGGGAGAAAACCATGAATTCAGTGCTGGAAATCAGACCACCGAACTGGGTCTTCAAATGGATCTTTCCGACTGGAGTCTTCTTGGTCCTGTCATATCCCTGAATTCTAAGGTCGGAGGGAGTTAGATCATCCTCTGACAAACCCAGCTTCCATAGTGTCTAGGTCTAGATCAGGTTGATCCCAGAACCTGTGTCAACGAGGTATCGGTAGACATCCACGCCGTTGAACTGACTAGTGATGTATAGTGGGCAGATGTGCCCCTATATGAGAGGGTCTTTGTCTTCACTAGAGAATGAGATAACTGCCTGTCATTCGGCATTCTCAATTAACTCACCGTGGAAGGCTTCTGTAGTTGCTACCTCCGTCTCAAACTGGAGGTGGCTCCTTAGGGCCTCATAAAGTGCCTCACGCATTTCAGATGACAAGAGAAGATCCTGAAGGATAGAAAGTCTTACTGGAATTCTGGAAAGGTGCTTCAGAAAGTCATACTTCCATGTCAAACATGAGCTTTTTCCTACAGGAGGTCACTCTACAATTGGAGGCACGATAGGCCCTGCTGGCTGGATCGGCAGCTAGCTAGTAATGGGTACATCCCGCTGCCTGCTAGTCGAGGCCCAAAGGGCGGCTGTTGAATGAAGACCGGACAACTGAGACTGGCTTGTAGTAGGGAGAGGCTGGCCGTGGTGCGGACGAGATAGCTCTGCTTGATCTAGTAGCACAAACGGTGGTGGAGGTAGATTTGAGGGAACAAGATGAGGTTGTGCATGCTGAGCTCTGTGCTGGGCCTGCTGTCTGGTTTTAATAGCATGCACGGCCTGGTTGAAATTACCCGCTGATGTACCATGACAACCCAAGTGGTCGTAGTTACACTGAATTTGATGTTGACTGGGGATGTTGGGGAGGTTCGCCCGCTGTTCCCCCTCGTCAGGAGTCTTGTAAGGATTTACCAGCTCCACGTCATTAACCGAAGCGTACCCCTGACTGTCGCTTGATGAATCATCAACCACTGGGAATATTTTGGGAGAAATCCCAATTTCAAGGGGCATAAATTCACCAAGAGTGCAGGATGACGATGGTAGTGGGGGAGCATGATTCTTCTTCTTACATCGCTGCTGATTACTCTTTTGAGAAGAGCACGACTGAGATGACGACGCAAAGGTACTGGCAGCTTCCTTCGAAGGCTCTGGATGATTTAGGCGTGCCCGAATGATACCATGGGAAGGAGCGACTATTTTACAAGCCATCCAGTCATCGTACTTCTAGGACCCGCAGCTAGGAACCTACTTCCACTTGCCTTCGTCGTCACAACAGATTTCTGATCTGACAAAAACACCTGCTACTTGTGTCAGAGCCGGGCCTAGCCTGACTATGTTGTTGTTGACCTGGTCTTCGAGCCAGTCTTTAAACACAAAGCACTGCATGAGGGTATGCCCCAAGATCTAATGATAGGGGAAGTAGTTGAGTAGATCGGTAAGATTCACCTATGCAGGCCTTCTACACTCAGGTAGGCGCACAATCCCCTACTCTAAGGCACTTCGGAAGTAACCAAGGACCTGATTCTGGTTGAATGAGTAAGTATGGTTCCTTCTTTCCGGAAAGCGAGATCTGGGATCCTGGCCCTGACGAGGGGCCTGAGGGGCCTGCCGGGGAGGCGGTGCCTGATTGTCCCCCCAAGGTGGTGGTAGTGCATTGCGTGGGGGATCTTGTCGGTTCTGAGGTGGTCGTTGCTAGGCAAGAGGCTGTTCCTAATGTGGAGGGCCTCTGCGAGGTTGTGGGCCGACTCTACTGGTAGTAACTCTAGTTTCCTTGGGGCCTCTATCTAGGCCACCATAGTAGGCTCAGCTCTTTCCCTCCTTGCTGGGATCACAGGAGGCGACAGACGCGCTTGACTAGCCTGTTGCAGAGCTTTATCGAGGCGTTGAGCCTTATCTAAGAAGTCTCAGAACCCTTCATGATAGTTCTGGAAGATCAGGGAAGGTACCATCTATGTTTTAACATTCCCTATGCACATCTTCGTAATTTCTCCTAAGTCAGTGGCATGTCGAGGGAGTATGTAAGCCCCTTCCACCGGGTGATGAAGTCCATGACTCGCCCATCAGGCCTTTGTTTGAACTTGAAGAGGTCTACGATGCTGGTCTTCCGCGTGGTGGAGCTGAACTGGTATAGGAACTGCTGGAGGAGATCCTCCCATCCGGTCACCAATCTAATAGGGATATGGTTGTACGAGATGAACGCAGTGCCCTCCAATGTCTACACAAAACACAGGAGCTTGGCGGCCTCTTTCTATGCCGGGGTTCCCAAAATGGGGCCACACCAAGAAGAAAAGTGGGCCAAGTGCTATGGCGGGTCCCCTATCCAATTAAAGGGCGAGAATGTGGGGTTCCCAAAACCTGGAGGTGCAGGCATATCATCCACCCATGCGGGATACGACTTGCCATCTGGTTGGACTGCCACCCATCACGTTTCCAACGCCTCGAGATGGGCGATGAGTACCAATATAAGATCATCCGGTTGGGGGTACCTATCTTAATGGGGATCCCTAATAATGAGTGCGTTGTCGGGCTCTTCGACATGGTAGCAGGCTCTGGCAGCTCTTGGAGCGACTGGAGGAACGACCTGTGGGATGGCAGGGGGAACCCAGGCTGGATTCCTCGGATTGCCTCGCCGTTCAGGAGGGTTTGGCGAGATGTATCGCACCCTCATTCCTTGAGTTCCGGCTTCTTCCCTATCTGCGGGAGTAGCATGATCAGGGATTCCAGGAGGCATCTCACTGGGGGAAATTTTTCCTGCCCCTGCTGCCCCAGCTTGGGATCACCATTGTCAGGTCACCTCTTGATAGCATGCTTGGTCAGGAGTTCGTCGTCAAACCTATTCTGCTCGGCGAGCTGTTGGTGCAATTCAGACTTTTTGAGGTCTTCGTACGTCTTCTACACTGAGGCAGGTGGGTCATAGTGCTTGACAGTTCCAACATGCTCCTTACCCTTACCGGCCATACGACTGGGTACCAGTGACTCGGTGGGTAGAGGGAGGCCTAGAAGGTTCTTTTGCTGCTGGATAATCCTCCCTGATGGGTCCAGTAGTGGTGGCACACCCTCAGGGGGTAAGTCTCTATCGAGAAACTCCATCTCGTCTTCTTTGTCCACTACGTCAGCCATGTGGACCGCAACCCTTCCTGGGGGAATTTCTTCAATGTCTCATAATGAATCGGGCTGCTGCTGGATAGGACTGAAGTGGAGGGCGGGATCCTATCCCCAACCATGGAATTGAACTTGGGGGTAGCTTCTCTGATGATTCTGAAGAGTACTTTGAAACTATGAAATCATTTCCGTTGAAGGGTGCTCTGGCAGCCTGGTGACTTGGGGTGCTAGGCCACAGGGAGTGCAGCCAAATCCACTAGACGACATTGCTCGTTGATTTCATCAAAGTTCTCTCGGCTCCTGGGGAACACCACCCGTCCATAATGAAGGCAGAAGTATGTCTCCCATAGGGTTTGGTTAAAGAACCCTACTTCCTCTGTGGTAAGGGACTCCGACACACAAAATTTTGGTGCTTCCATCGGCCATAACTTCTCTGGGAAATGATCATCCGCGAGAATTTTCTAGAAGCTCCTAGGCTAGGATTCAGGGTCTCTCCCCGTATTGCCCCACTCGTCAACTGAGGGCGGCTGAGGAACTAGTAGAGGGACCGAGGCAGACCGCTGGGAGAGTAAGCCTGGCAGTGGAGAATACAGTGGACGGGCTAACTGGCTGCCAAACTTCGGGCCATCCTACGAAGAGTGAGGTGACCTAACCACAATGTTGCGATACGATGGGATGACCGTCACAGCTTCTGGTGAAGGGATTGCGGTCACCGGTGATGGGTCATGTAGTTTCTTGACTGTCATTGGTCCCCAAAATAGCTCTTTGTGATCTCTTGTAGAGGTAGAGGGAACTTATGGTGATGATAGTGGTGATTGCATGGTCAGAACCTCTGGAATTTCCACAATTTCTTCCTCATGGATATACCTGCGATGAGAGGCAGGAATCCGATGGACTTAGTATTCTGGGAGAATGAGGCTGACATGCCTTGTTCCTACCCCGATCCTTGACATGGAGGAGTGGGGAAAAGGCTCCATTGCTGAGTCGCATTCTGCTTCAGAATCCAAGAAGCGAGTAGGTTTTTTCTCTACCCGGGCCTTCCCAGTATTCTTCTTGTGGTGGCAATGACCTACTCTCCTGCCCCTGGATGGCTCTTCGGGACAAGGCTGATTCTCGACATGTAGTCTCGGGGACGCGCTGGTGCCAGGGCGGAGAGGACTTCTACATGAGACGGTCGGGGCACGAGGGGCACTAGGGTAGATATTGAAGGGTACATGGGGAGGACCTCCATGAACATCACTCGTGTCGGCAGAACCTCTGTTGGAACCTGTAGGAGCATGGGGAGGACCTCTATGCTTGACACGGGTGGATCGAGGCTGACCTTCACCCCTCGGGTTACCGGGGAGAGGAGTAACTTCTCCAGTTGCAGAGAGGATGTATGGAGGATCCACACGTTGGAGAGGGATCAGATGGAAAATACCTTCACATCGATGGTCTAGGGCAGGAGAAGGAACTCCATTCCAGGTGTGGTGGGCGTGGGAGAGGCTTCCGCATCGGGTATCACTGCCGCGGGGCAGGTCTTCATTCAGTATGGGGGTAGCGCGAGGCATACCTCCATGAAGAGCTTAAGAGTGGGGAAGGCACATGCTATGTAGAGTGGCGCTACGGGGAGGACCTCCATACTTGGTGACGTTACTGCGAATTTGTTTGCGGTGATTATAACTCGGGCCTGCGACCCGCAGAGTCAACCCATCCCGTCCATGGGGCGGTTGGGGCCTTGATCCTGGTTACGCGTAGGAGTTCCCCTACTCAGTGCATGTAGATGATTCTTGATGCATGTCAGTGGTGGCTCGGGCCACAGTTGCTGTCGACGTTAACGCCGCTTGACATGCATCCTCAGCTCGGGCCCGACACTGGCGTCGGGTCAGACGAGCCGGTGTGGGCGGTGCCGGGGCGTAGCCTCCCTGCTCCTCTGGAAAAGCCGAATGACAGTAATGATGCTGCTGGGTGGGGGACCTTGCCTATAGTCCTTGGACTGGGGCCCTAGCTGGGCTGAGCCGGACATCACCCACCTCATCAGTATAAGGCATGGAGTCATCGATGCATTCCGGTGATAGGCTCCCGAAATGATTGAACATTGGGGTGGCGAGTAAGGGATCCATGCGCGGCCCTCAAGGGCAGCGTTGATGACAGGGCCAGGATGCCTCTTGGTCTAGGCGGGCCATATCCCAGGTTAGGATGACCCCTTACTCCTCGTACCTACGTACAAGGTCGTTGATCACCCTACGTTGGATAATCTTTGACAGAGAAAGGGGACATGGGCATCCAACATTCATAGCTGTAGATGTCGTGGGGGCGACAGTGGAGCAATGTGGAGCAGTCGTGCTGGTATTTCCCCTCTCCCTGCATAGGTGGGTGGGAGGCGATCGAGTTCCGATAGCAGCAACCTGATTCCAAAGAAGTAGGGAGGTTAACTCATCAACACTGTGAAGAAAAGAGATCGACAACCAGTGCCCCGGAATCATTCCATCTTCCATGATCGGTGAGAGGAATCCACGCCAATAGGTTGCAGAACAAAATGCCCCATGTTCTACTGCCCCAACTTCTAGTGAGTTTCCTGATAGGCCTGCTATTTGATTAGCGGGGCCCGGTGCCGGATATCTGAATCCGGTAACACATCAATCTACTGATGTCTCAAGCGCTACTAATCTCCATATTGAAGCGATGAATTTCATGTCAGGTTCACTATTTCTGTTTCCGTTGGTTTTTCCATGGCGCGTGCGTCCGTCTGCTTGGGCACGATGGGCGGCTTTTCTTATTTCCCCATAGTCCCGCTTTCCAAAGGTGGGCAGCACACGATCCTTGTTCAGGGACGTCTGCTCCTTGATCAAACCGGATGATGGAATGTCGGTTCTTCCTTCCGTGGATTCCTCCTCGGAGTTCGTCACCTTGTCCGGGTCTCCCTCATAGATTTAATATTTTGTTCGTGAAACTCATCCCAGTTCCATCTTTTCATGGAATCCAGTTAATTACACTTCTTCTGTCAGGACATTCCAAAGGCTCCGGTCAGGACATCAACCTTCAGTTGGGGGAGTAGTCACGTTGAGGCATCATTAACGTGTCTGAATGCTGGGGGATTGGAACTTCTGTTTTTGGTCCCTTATTATTGGTATTCACTAGGGCGCAGAATCCCTATGCATCCCACATCGAACGTGGGGAATTGTATGCCATAGGAATCTATATATGTTTTTCCTCAGTCTCCCTTGTTTAACACAGGGTATGCTGCAATTTTAACGTCCAACGGGGACGAGGACTGATCAGAACACTAACTGGAGTGGATCAGATTGAAGAACCCCCTAGAGGGAACAACGATGTGGGGGCCAGCATGTGGGTGGCTTCCCGAATTCTATGGAAGGGAATAGGGTGGCATGATCTCACCGGGATGTTGCGGCTCGGGTAAGAATTAGGGCGGATGAGATGGGTCCATCATGGAGGTGACAATGGTGATGGGCTTGAGCCTCGAGGAGACTTCCTCTATATCCCCATGGCAGGGAATCAAAGTCTGCGTAGTTCGATATGGAATGGGGCTTACACACTAAGGTGGCCCAAGGATATGGGGTCGGTGAACCGACGTGAGGGGACCAGGGGTCCATGTGGGCTTGAACCTCATGGAGGCTTCCTACGTACCATGCCTTGACATGGATCAAAGACCACGTAGTTCAGGTTGGATGCCAGAGGGCCGACGTGAAAGGGACCAGGGATCTTGTTGGGCGTGAACCTCGTGGAGGCATCCGGCGTACCATGCATTGTCATGGATCAGAGACCATGTAGTTCAGGTTGGTCACAACGGCTTACCACTGAACTGGGATGTAGTTTAACGTCATGCGGGACGGGGGTGTGTCGGAGAACCGACGTGGAAAAGGACCAAGGTCTAGATGGTGTGGGGAATACACTCTTAGGCTGCCCAGGTGCTGGTGAATCGATGTGAAGGAGTTCGGAGTGACCAATGGGTGGTGGTCTTGAACCTCGTGGAGGCTTCCTACGTACCATGCCTTAGCACGGATCAAGGACCACGTAGTTTGGTAGGGTTTCGTCGGTGAACCAACGTGAAGGTGAACCCAGGGGGTCCACTAGTGGTGGGATTGAACCTCGTGGAGGCTTCCTACGTACCATGCCTTTGCACGGATCAATGTCCTCGTAGTTCAGGATGGTCACAATGGCTACCGCTAGACCGGAATGCAGTTTGACGTCATGCGGGATGAGGGTGAACCCTGACGTGAATAAACAACGGGTGGTGGGCTTGAACCTCATGGAGGCTTCCTACGTACCATGCCTTAGAACATATCAAAACCACATAGTTCTAGTGTGTAGTTTAATGTCATGCTGTATGGGGGAATACATTTTAACGTCATAGTGGACGAGGGTGGAACTCGACGTGAAGGAACGACCGAGTGGTGGTCTTGAACCTCGTGGAGTCTTCCTACGTATAATGCTTTAAAATGGATCAAAGTCCACATAGTTCACTAGAGGTTGGGGTCAGGTTCAGTGCTTAATCTAATATCACGTGAGTCATGCTCGGTGTGAGAAACAAGAGGTTGAAGGGACCTGACGATCACGCCACAAAGGGTGTGTTCGTGGGAAACGAAGATGGGCTTACCCGTTAGGCGGCCCATGGTTCTTGAACTTACTCCTGGATGGAGGCCCATGGTGCTGGGACTTACTCCAGGATGGAGGCCCATGGTGCTGGGACTAACTCTAGGATGGAGGCTCAGGGTGAGACAAGGCGCAGAGGGAGATGGATTTGGGACCGAATAGAGAAGATGCCTTGTTCCCTATCACACCCTCCCCTGGCGTTGGCGGTGGGGAAGTACGGAGGTGCATGGGTTAAACCTTCCACTAGAGAGGCTAGGGGCTTACGATCTGAGTCATCCCTTCCTTCATGGACAAACGCCACTCCAAGATGGAGGATCTTATTCCATGTGAGGAAGATTCCATTCCCGCAGAGATGAGCAGCGTAAAGAATGTCCGAGATGGAGGGACCATGCATGCAAAGCATGGGGTTGGATAACAGTTTAACGTCATGTGTTGAGGACGAGGTTCTTGGTAGTTTAACATCCTGCAGCTCGGACGACCTGAGATTTCTCCGTACCCCTAGGACTTACATAACCGGTACCCTCTGCTCCTTGTGGGAGGGAAGGCATTGAAAATGCCGTGATTAAGGGGGGGGCGCAGAGCGAACCATCGAGGGGCCCACGTTAACGTGGCTATACGAAGAAGCAATAGCCATTAGTATGCCTATGCGAAGAAGCATTAGGAAATGAAATGCTAGGGGTGGTGTCATCCAGGGGACTTTTAAATCACATCATGCAAGCCTGGAGGGCCGCACGAGAAGAGGAGTTTCCAAGCAGAGGGGTCCACAGGTAGGGGCCTTGTAGGACTTAGTTGTTCTGCGTAGTAGAAGACACTTGCGAAGGGGTTTGCTTCGCAAAGTGGAGTGCCTTGGTCTTAGGATGGGGCAAAGGGGAGAGTGGGAGGTGCTTCACGAAGTGGAAGGGTGTTTGCGGAGCACAGCCTCGCGAAGTAGGGGTGCCTCACGAAGCAAGGTTCCACTAAGCAATGTGCTTCGTGAAGTACAGTGATCCTGCCTTGGCATACAGATCACATGTACCAGATGGGTGTTTCGTGAAGCATGAATGCTCTGCGGCTGCCCGGGTCCCCTTGGGGATCCCCTTCCTTCGCTAATTCCCTTAGGCTTCATGAAGGGAATCCCTCTTGGAAGAGGGGCTCAAGACGAGACAAGGAGAAGGCATCTCGTGAAGAAAAAATACCTCGCAGAGTTCATAATTCCCGGGGCGAAGGGTGCTTCACGATTCAGGAGATAGAAAGACGAAAGGTCAGATTGTTCATCCGAATGGCTCAGGGGGATCCCGGTATTTATTGGCAAGGGGTGCTGAAAAAATATCTCACGTGGTGCGAAGGTGCTACGGTTGCTTCGCGGTAGGTCGTGAATGTCAACCGGGTTTGCAGAGAGTTACCGCCTCCTCTGCTTCGTGGAGGGCTCGCGAATGTCAGGGAGTTTGTGGAGTGTTACCACCTCCATTTCTTCGCAGTGGCCTCATGAACTTCCGGGCAATCGTGGAGGGTTACCACCTAGGGGGATTCTCGGCGGGCTCGTGAACGTTAGGGCGTTCGTAGAGCTTTACAGCCTCCTCTGCTTCGTCGCGACCGCGTTTCTCGGGGGTCCTCCGCATCGGCGCTTCGCGAGGCAGCACACATGCTTGTTTTTCTTCTTCTCTTTGCATCCAATATTTTGGCGCCAACAATAGATCATGCAAAAAATACCTCTAATACATAATATAAAAGAAAACCAAAATCCATCCCACATGCATGTGTAAATCACAATTTATAAAAAAAAAGTCACAGAAAATGTACCAAAAAACATGCTAAAGCATAGACTCACCAACTGTCCCAAAGCCTGAGCTAGTGACACACAAAATGGTCCATGTAAACCTCATATAAACCTAAACGAATATTTATATACATAGGGTGAGAAAACATGTATAGCAAGAAAGAAATCAAAAGTCTCTTGTGAAAATGTGAAAGGAGCATACTAATGCCCCATGAGAAAATGAAAAAACCAAACAGCACATAACATGTATACTAACCATCCCAACCTTACCAAGGCATGCTCACCATATAATGCAATTCATGTACTTTAATATAATGAACATCAATGATAGGGTAACTAGAACCACATCTCAAAGATTTTCTTCTCTTTCCTAACTGCTAAAACCCTTGTGCTCAAAAATCATCCAAAAGTACCACATCATATCCTTTCCGCACGGACTTGGGAACCAAAAACCAAATTAAATCCAGTCCATTGACACATGGGCCACATACCACATAACATACCATCTGTAGAAACATGGTCCACATACCACATCACATACCTTTCCGAAGACACAATAGAAAGTACATCTAATATCTTACCGGGGACACCTAGTAATGTAAAACTCATCTCATTCGAAAGACTCATGGGATAACACAACTAATCTCATACCGAAGAACCCAGGTAAAGCACAACTCACCGGTGCACATTGGGCCTCATAAACCATAATCAAACTGAATAATCATGGGATATCACCACCTAGAAGAAGGAGCATGGAAGATCATATAGTCATCCATCCATCCTCCCACTGGGATATTTAGGAAAGACGTCCTCCCCCATGGATATTAGGGTGTTCGACACATAGTTCCCAACTAGGGTAGGTGCATTTAAATATAACAATGATAATAAAAGTATGTATATATATGATACCAAACACTCATTCCAAACATATGGGTTCTCAAACAAACAACCAGCTCAATATAATGCCAACATAATTTCTACCTACAAATACATAAAATAATACAACAAAGCACAACCACTTCCCAATTTCCAACAAATTTTAGTTAACCGCCCCATTAATTTTATTATTCAACATTAACCACAAAACCCATAATTTATTAATCCATTAACCATTTCCATTATGTTATCCTAACCAACTAAATCCATTCCACATTTTATTAATTAATTATTTATTCATTACATAACAATCCAGGCAACCACGAAGCAAAAACCAATATTGAAAAAACAAAAAATTCTTTCTCAGAAGGTGATGATCCCCGATACAAAAGTCAAAAATGATTATAATTTCCTATATGTTTAAATCCAATACCAAAAACTATTATCATTTTGGAAACTCATCCTACGCATGTCACAAACCAAAAGAACCAAAACCCAACTCACAAACCCATATAATAACACCATACTGTATAACCATCTCACCACCATATTGGAATACACCTCAAATTCATTCCAAAATTGATCAATATCTCAACTTGACATTCCATTACACATCCAGGTTGATGTATCATCTACAATTTGATCCATAACACCACCTCAGCCAACCCACAACACACATCCAGTCTCATAGACATACCACAAAGAAAACCCGAAAAAAACCCACATATGACAACATATCCACTTCACATATCATTAATTACATGAACACGACCAAAAATATTTCACACATCTCCCCAAAGACCATGACATATCACATTTTCAGATTTATCATGGGGGACACTTATTTAATTACACTTCACTATTAAAGGGAGTTATCACACAAACCATGTTTTTGGGCATCAATTCATTAATTTGATTAATGTTATTTACATATCTTCGTATATAATTGTTCAAAATGAACCAAAAAACATGTAACCCATTTATTGTGGAAACAAATTCCCTTGATGGCCATGATTTTAAGTGGGGAATCAAGCCTGTATAATTACCAATACCACAATCATAATATCCAAACTGAAAAGGCAAGAAAAATGGACCCCCTACCCCATTCTATTTAATTTATCAAATTATTATCTTTGATTATCCTAGAAAAACCTTGATCCATAGGTGAAAAAAAGTAAATCCATCCCACATGATTCACAATTGAAGATAGATGAAGGAAATCCTTCCTTGAAGAATATTTTCAACTCGTTCGTGCACCGCAGGTTGGAGAAGAAGACCCGCATGAAACAACCACATATCTAGAAACATGGATCAACCTATTACACACTAGAAGATTATCAAAAAGCTTCCCTAACATAAAAATAAAATAAATCCACATCATGGTAGTAAATCCTGGTTAAATAACATTATGAAATAGAATAGAATGAGGAAAAACTCACCATAGATAAATCATGGACCACAAATGAACAACCACTAGGATTGATAGATATAGGAGGTAGTTGTGGTGCTTGAAGGACTACTTAAGGAACATTGGGTTCATCTATAATGAATGAAAAAAAATTCTATCATGACTAAATAAATGAGAGTTCGACTGAAAGATAATTTTAAAACTACACATGATTGGGGTATTACTCAATGTGTAATCCCCTTGTACATCATGAAATACACAGGGTTCAGTTTTCTCTAAAAAATGCATCATCTCTTCATTTTATTTTATTTTCCTAACCCTGAAATATTTTACACCAGGAAACTCGTATTCACACTCTGTAAAATATTTACACACCATGAAACTTCCTAGAAAATATGTGAAATCGAGTTTGACATCATCTAATAAGGTAATATGATGTGTAATCCCACCTATTTAACCCTTTAGCAACCAAACTTTTCCAAATGTCTTTTGAGCCTCCTCTAAACACTCAAACAACAAAAAACTATCAATGTAATCAATCGTGAATGAATAGATCATTACATTCGATACCTATCCAATGATTCTTTCCATTAATAATCCAAAATCCAGCCTAGATGAAATAGGTGCCCGAACAACCGTCCAGTGAGATACATCTCAAGGAAAATTCTACTATTGAAACAATACTAATAACCAAACACATTAACATTCAACAATAATACACCCTGTGTTTTTTGAAATCTAGTGTGGAAACCTCCACATCCAAGAACTCCTCCTCCGACATCAGTAACTAGATCTTATCATGCCAACCCAAACGGCCATAAAAAACACCACTCAAGAAAAATAATCACCATCTGAACATTAAAATCATGGAATTATGCCCTCTATGTCAAGATATATTTCTCTCTAGGAATCACTAACTCACCTTCATGTGTTCAATCGTACCAAAATTAAAACTTTTTGATTAATAATCAGGTCATACCCTTTCCAAAAATTAAGGCTTTTTCACACAGTGCAACACACATAGCACTACCAAGGGAAACCAACTCATCTAATAGAAAACAAGGTTGAATCATTTTAATAAAAATACCAAACAATGAAATACTAAAAAAAAACTCTTGGAACTAGGATAACATATGTGTTTCTTTCTCCTCTATACTCTTTTTCTAGAAACCATTCCTCCACAAAATATGAACCAAAGGAATGGTTCATCCACACAACACCTTCTCTTGACAGTCCTAGGCCTCCAATGGACACTCTAGAAACATCGAGTCACTTTTAATATCCAAATCTCCGTAGTCAATGACATGGGATCTATTGTGTATATAACAACAAAGATATGATACATGGAAGACTTCGTGGATTCTTTCAAACTAAGGTGGAAACACCAACTGGTATGCCACCCCACCATCTAACCCTAACACCTCAAAGGGCTCAATAGAACTAGGAGGAAGTTTTCTCCCTCTTCCAAACCTCCACTACCTAAATTGATAGTATACCTTAAAGAACATGTAGTCCCCAAATTTGAACTCTAAGGGCCTACTCTGACGATTAGCATACAAATTATGCAGGTCATGCACTGCTTTCACTCACAAACAAGTTGAACTTTCTCTACCATGCTCTACCCCACATTCGGACTAAGAAAAGTTGTCTCCCCAACCTCTTTCCAATATAATAGAGAATGAAAGAGTCTTCTACATACACCTCAAGTGGATCCATTCCAATGTAAGAGTGATAGATATTATTATATACGAACTCCTCCAAAGGTAGGTTTTTAACTCAAGATCTCATAAAGTTTAAGACAAGTGCCCACAACTTATCCTCTAATGCCTGGATAGTCTGATCTATCGTCCCATCTCTATGAGGGTGTAAATTAGTGTTAAGGTGTAACTGGGTTCCAAACGCAAGATGAAATCCCACCATACTCATGAAATAAACCTCAAATCCCGATTTGAGATAATGGAAATCAGAACTCCATGCCACATCACCACCTCATCCACATACCTATTAAATAATGAATCCACTACACCCGACTCTGTAATTTCTAATAGGTTGTCCGATTTCTTTAAATGATCCACTATCACCATGATAAAATCATAGACTCCGTAAGATCTAGGAAACCTTGAGATGAAATCCATTTATATTTATTCTGACTTCTATTTAGGGATTTCAAAGAGAGACAAAAAACCACATGGAACATGTTTATCAGCCTTGACCTGCTAGAAAACTATGAACTTTTCCACAAAGTCTAATGATTCCCATTTTTTCCGGAGCCACCCAAAATACATCCTCAAGTCATGGTACAACATGGAAATTCATGGCTGTACCACTAAATGTTATATTTGAAACTCATGAAGGACTCTCTCATGCATCTCCACTGGAACAAACAACATCCCATAGAACAAAATCTGATTTTGAACATCCTATGAACATCCCTACAGAGTGTCACCATGGACAACCCAATCATGCAGATCATCGGCCTCTCAGTCTCCCCACTGAGACTCTTCCACCTGCTGCATAATATAAAAATTAATTTTCATCGGATAAAACATCATATACCACCTTCCAATCCTTCATCTATGTGAAAGGTTGTGCACTCTTCCATCACCTTCCAAGCATCAAATAATTCCCAAATAACCTCATTATACAACCTCCTTCTCGAAGAATAAGCCATGCGAGTCCCCATTCATAAGGATAAGGATATCTCAAAATCATAGTCCTGAAGAAACTCTCTCCACCACTAATACCATAATATTAGATCTCACTATGAAAATATATACCTCAATATTTTGTGTTACGTGTAGACCACAATGTTCTCCCCAATGAGTTAATGCCACCACAACATCAGTGTAAACATGACCCCTTCTAACTCCAAATTATCAATGGTATAGTTATGATTATTGGTATGTAACTTCGTAAAACCATAAGAGATCACTTCATATTGCTGATGCAAGACACATCCCATGCCCCGATGGGAATAATAAAAAAACACCAAAACATTACCCCTTCCTCTGGTAATCGGAGAACTAGAGAACTGAACATCCTCCCCTACAAATAGTCAAACGCTTCCTCTCACTTCTCAGTCCACACAAAATCTTGTTTCTTCCTAATTAGAGATATTAATAGAGATAAAAATCGAGAGAAATCAGGTAAAAACCTTTGATAATACCCTATATGACCATGAAAACCGTAAACATACACAACATTCCATGGTGTTTCCCATGAATCGGATGGTTCCAGGTGTGGAAGAAGCCTAGTTTTTATGGAACCCAACTTTAATTTTTAACATGATCAATGATTATTCTAGGATCAATTCGACACTAAATTACAGTCTCCATAGAATAAAATCAATGATTTAGATAAAGAATGAAGCGTCCCAAAACTTTTAGAGTGGATCTTGCACATCATGTTTATAATTAATTTAATTAATTTCATAAAGAAAAACATACATGGATCTTGGTTATATTCATTTTTGACATTATTGATTTTCTAGAATGATCCTTCCAGATTGCCACTTTGTGCTTGTGAGGATCCAAACTAGAATCCCTCTGGTTGTGATCCACACATGATTTGATGTCCTCTGATTGAAACATTTCGTTCTTCAGGTACTAGTGGGGTGAAGTGAGTGTCTTGTGTTAGTCATTCTTGATCGCTTGTTCTTATACCATGAATAAATTATATCGTTCTTGAGAGGGACAATAATGGAATTTGAGAGAAAAATTGTTTATCTCAACAATTCTTAATTAACCGGGCGTGCAGTTCGGTACCTGGCACAATAGGCGTACATGTCTATTTATCGACTTGGGGATCTGGTTAAAACATTTAATTTTGTAGCAGCAATTAAATACATTAATAACCTTAGAAAAACCCCTTAATACCAAATCATTATTTATGGTGCACCATCTTGTGAAAAAAGGAATTATAAATAAAAGTCCACGTCACAAAATAAAAATAACATTATTTTTATTTGTGCCAACTAGTTAAATAATTATTTACCATCTTGCATGTAATTATTTAACAACCCGACCATCCTTGGTCCAATAAAACTCCACTTACATTTATTGAACACTTGAATAAATAAATAAAAAATTTATTCTCTCATATAAATATTTTATTTACAAACTAGTAAATAAATATTTATTAAATATTAAATAAAATAAATAAATATATTTTACCCACAATCCGCTGAATAAAGATTTATTTAATTTATGAGATAATTTTAACATGACTAAATTTATTCCACTATCTTGTGTATAATAATTATTAATTAAGTTTGAATATAATTTAACTAAGACAAAAAGAAACAGTTAGTGTGTGACTCTCTAGGATTCTTTCTCATTGGCATTAGGTGAGCTTTCATAAATTCCAAGAGTACTATCTAGTAATAATTCAGGGAACCCAAGAGAAAGAAAATATAGTCACAACAATGACATCCTTATATGAACGTTCACTGTGTAATATAATCCCTTTGTCTCAATATCACATCAATTAGGTTTGATGATAGTTTCATCAACCATTAGGCTTGATAAGTCATTCATTGACAACCTAAAACAATGTGGTCATTACACCATGGCCATGGAATTTCACCATAATGTTCTATTTAAATAATAGGGAAGAGATTTAAAATTACATAAATAGAATGGACATATCATTCCATAAATTATACATTAATAACGTGTCTTTCGTGACGCACCCAATGTACCCTGCTTCCCGCCAACAGTACACATGAGAATTTTTTTCAGTAAATCAATGTGCATGAGTCGTGACATGTATTAATGATAATATTAAAGTCTATGGATCATTACATACTCTCAAATATTGGAATATCCAAGGACACCAAAACCTGTGGAATTCCAACTAGCGGGACAGTTCACATTGTCTATCATCTTAGAGATTGCAAAGAATGAACTTCATGAGAGGAAGTATCATCTACAAACGAGTAATCACGCATGAAAGACTCTATATTTTTGTGACCCAATATAGTTTTCCATCCAACCACATAACTATATTTAATAATATTTTTATATAAAATCAATGTTTTCATCATAGTGGAGAACAACCATGACCCTGTCATTGCAAAAAATACTCTAGGATATTATTACACTATAGTCATGTAGAAAAATTAAAAATATGTAATAAGTGATTTAATATTAAAATATATTAAATATTCATGCAATCAAAGTACCAAAGTATGTTGTAGGACACCAACTCTAACAAACTTTCACTTGGACTAGAGCCAAATGCCCATGAATTTCTGTCCGCTAGAACTCACATGATGATCATGTTTCTATTGAGTCAAGGATTTAATCAATTGTTATTCCACATTTTCTTCCATGTAAATACTTCTCACTAAAACTTCAACTCTTTTAGTAAAATAAATCAGGTGACTATACTTCTGAAGAATGTGCTTCGTCTGCTGATGTGACCTTGTCTCTTTTGTAAGAGCCACCACTGCAATATTATCACAATAGAGTGTGATGAGATCTTTACTACTAGGAACCACATCCAGCTCTTGGATGATTCTTTTAATCCAAACTTCTTCTTTAGCTACCTTAGAAGTAGAGATATACTCAGACTCTATTCTAGAATCTATGACCACACCCTGCATTGAACTCTTATAGCTCACAATACCACCATTCAAAGTGAAGATGTATCCAGTTTGCGACTTCATTCCATCCTGATTAATATATAAACTAACATATGAATATCCTCTGATGAAAAGTTCCTTATAACATCTATAAGTCATCAAAACAAAATCATTACACCTCAGATACTTTAATATAGTCTTGAATGCCATCACAAGTTGGTCACCTGGGTCAGCTTGATATCTTCCTACCACACTCAATGCATATGCGACATCAAGGCTAGTACATAGAATGTCATACACGACTAACCCTATCACTTATGTGTATGGATTTCTTGAAATTCTCTTTCTTCTTCATGTGTCTAAGGACACATTTTCATGGAAAGCTGAATGTCATGTGATGCTGGAAATAACCCCCTCTTGGATTGTTCTCTACTAAATCTCTTTAGTATCTTATTAAATTATGTACCTTGAAATTGGCCAAGAAATATGATAGACCTATCACAATGGATCTTTATCCCAAGAATATATGTTGTGTCACCTAAGTCCTTCATAGAGAAAAATTGATTCAACCATTTCATTAACAGACTATAAGAATAGTATCTTGTTTCCAATATGTAAAATGTCATCGACATATACTATTAGGAAAGTGATTGCACTCCAACTAAACCATTTTTGTACACAAGTCCCACATTCATTCATGATAAAAGGAAATTATGTTATGGCTTCATCAAAATTAATGTTCCCTGACCTAATGCTTACATTAATCCATAAATGGATTTCTTCAATTTTCATACCTTATTGGCATCCTTTGGAGTCATAAAACCTTCAGGTTGTGTCATGTGGACATCTTCTCAAATGTTCCCATTAAGGAAGGCTATTTCGACATCCATTTCTCAAATCTCACAGTCATTGTAATTAGTAATGTCCAATAGATTTCCAATGGATTACTTTATTACAAATGGTGAAAAGAGTTCATCGTATTTAATTCCTTGACATAGGTTGAACTCTTTTGCAACCATCCATTCCTTATAAGTACTGAATTTTTCATCCATGTCCAGTTTCTTCTGGAATACCCATTTTCAACGAACATGATCTACATCATTTGGAGGATCTACTAAAATGCAGACATGGTTTTTGTACATGGAATCCATTTCAAAATTCATGGATTCTTTCCACCTGGAAACTTTTGTTCCACTAACTACATCCTTGTAGGTTAAAGGATCATTATTATCAACTAATAATGAGTCACCATGCTAAGTAACTAGGAAACCATACAATTCTAGTTCTCTTACCTGTCTTGTACTCCTACACAGTTCTTATGTCTCAAGAATAGTTCTTTCCTCCACCTAGATTTGTGGAATCTATTCCTGTACCAAATCCTGTGTTCCTTGAGCCTCAACTTCTTCAAAGCCAATCTCACTCCCACTATCTCTTTTGGAGATGTGCTTCCTCTTTAGAAATATAGCATGTTATTCCACTATAAACATTTTGTCTTAGGGGTTGTATAGGCAGTATTACCTTGTTTCCTTGGGGTATCCAATATAGGTACAATTTGTGCCTCAGGTTTCAAGTCTATAAAATGAAGTGGCCACAACAAATAAATTGATTCCCCAAACATGTATATTCAATAACATGACTTTATTTCCACCCCAGAACTCACATCAAATACAGTTTATTGATTTATTTGGTACTTGGTTTAGTATGTGGACCACTATATGTAACACATTTCCCCAAAAGTATACTTGAAGACTCACATGACCCATCATTTATCTCAACATGTCCAAAAAGTTGTGGTTCCTCCTTTAAATCACACCATTCCACATGCGCATGTAAGGAGGAGTGAGTTGGGATAGGATCCCATAGTATAATATGTAATCAATGAACTATTGATTAAAATATTCTCCACCTTGGTCTGAGATGAGTTTATTAATATTCTTACCAAGGAGGTTCCCAACTTCATTCTTGTATTATTTAATCTTATCAAAAGAATATGACTTATAAATCATTAAGTAATTTTATCAAAATATACTAAAATCATCAGTTAATGTAATGAAGTATGAGTACCCTCCAATGTATTCAACCGTAAATGGTCTGCACACATCATCATGAACCAATTGAAGAAACTATTTTTCCCTTTCACCTTTCCAACTAAATGGGGATTGGTTCATTTTGCCTTGTAAACATGTATAACATACGTAAAGTGGTTTTAGTTTGAATGAATATAAATATTCATATTAATGTAACTTTTTCACGCATTTCTTGTTTATAGGACCTAACCGGTGATGCTAAAGTTGGGTGTGGTATGAGTCATGTGAAGTATCTGTGTTATTGATTTATATTAATTGGTTTGTGTAATCTAATATTCAATGACCATTGTATAAATGTTCCCTATAAAAACAAATTATATCTTTGTAAAAGAAGAAAAATTAATTCCCAAACTTGAAAAAAATTCCATCTGTATCTAATCTAAATATAGAAATAATGTTTTTATTAATAGACAGAACATAATAACAACCCATTAACACAAAGATCATCCCAATTGGAAATGTGAGGTGGTAGTCCCCGACAACTATAGCAGCGTTTTTGGCTCTGTTGGCTGCTTGTATATCTACCTCTCCTTGGTAAATCATCCTGAATCTACTTGGTTCATGTATTTGAATAAATATGTGAGCACCAAAAGCTTTATATAATAACTAATTTGTAGAAACATATAGATTACATTTGATAAAAAATGAACCTAAATATTCCTCGTTGTTCTTAGGATGGATGCAATTCTTCTTCTAGAGGTCATTTTTGCCACATGCGAAACAAACAGCTTCCTATTCCCTTGAATCCCCTTTGATGTTCAGTTTCATGGAAGGGTATGAAAAAGATTTGTGCTTAAAGGTCTTCACCTTCCTGCTCCTCTTATTCACCATAATGACAAATCTCTTTTCGTGCATCATATATTTGTCCACTTGGTGAATGAGGATAAGATGATCAGATAGAGACTTCTCACTGTTGTTTGTATTGAAATTAACAAAAATGATAGAGAAGCTATGAGAGAGTGATTCAAGAATGAGATTATTACCCAGTTCTCTGTGGATTTTAAACCCTAGAACCTTCAAGTTCTCAATGTAGCCAATGATGTTGATTACATGAGGCCCCATAAGGGCACCCTATCTAAGATTACTCTGACATATTTCCTTGAAAATCTCAAACCGTTCTTGTCTTTATCTCTCTTGGTAAAGACCACAGAGGTTCTTGAGCATTCTATAGGCATAGTTGTTTTCATGAGACCTCATGTGCTCACTAGGCATTTATGATAGCACAAAACATTGAATATCGACCACATCGTTCATATGTTTCTCATATACCAAGCACTCTTTGTCACTCACCCCTTAGACAGGAGAATCTGAAAATACTTACTCCAACAAGTAAGACTTCCATTCATGGAATTTAATAACCTGAAGGTGTCTAATCTGTTACTAGAAGTTACAACTGGTGTGGTTGTTTTCTTTATCTATAATTTATTATAGAGATTATGCGGTTTAAGAGTTTTCATTTTATTCTCAAATTAAATTAACAGATCATTAGTACTTTCTTCATAACATTTTATGAGAAATAATAAATTTCATAAATTCTACCACCATTTTATCAAGTCCCAATGGCCCTCACCCTTGAACTCAAAATGTCAAGTTTCTATAAAATTATAGTGGCAAGGGTCCATATTCCCCTTCTCGTAACACCAACAAGGGTTGGTTAGGCTATTTGAAAGTATTTAGGTAGGCAGCTCTTTTGCAACTACAGGCTTGAAGCTCCTTGATCTATTGAGAAGACTCCTCAATCCCAAAATCCAACCTTTTTATTTTCCCAACTCTTGCCTCCAATTATAAGCATGAATTCCTTATTATAATTATCACATGCTTGTAAATATTAAGTGGAACTTAATTATGTGATTATCCATGTCTTGTTAAAATTTATGGACAATCCTAGTTTATTTAAGTTCCATCTTGCATGCTTGTTTAATTCATTTTTTTGTTATTGTAACAACACATCTATACTGACAAACCACGCAATTGACAAAAATAAAATAAATCAAAGGGAATGATCATTAGTTTTTCTAATGGATAATTTATCTTGAGGTTGATAAACTAACCCTGACAATGGAGAGAAACATCGGGAATATTTTGGCTTCATATTTACAGCTTTCCATCTATCCACCTCTATATCTCATGGGATTGGTTTCATCTCATCTCTAGCTTGAACCATCTTTACTATCTTGGGAGTTCCATCCATTACATATGATTGAAAACAGACACATAGGTGAGGGGTAAAAAGGGGGTTAAAAAAATAATACATGAGAACATAAGACCTAGATATTAATGAGGAGAGATGATTCACTAGACAACAATTAATTTAATAAATCAATTAAAAGGAATCCAACAACATACAAAGTTTTTGGTCTAGATCACGATCACCCGAATACGTGGAATGAGTTATGTATTTAATAAAACTAGTATTCAATTCTTTAATACTTATTTTTTAAATATAAATCATTCTCAAATAAATAAATTATCATCTTTAATTAATCAATACTTTTATCTTAAAACATTTTTCTAAATTTCCTTGAGATTCTCATCAATCATAATTTTGAAAAAAAACAAATTCATTTAAAATTATATTTGTACGTAACTTGTACATTGAAAGTAACCTAGTGAATTCCCATTCATAACTACCCAATGAGTAGGAATAAACATTACACATATTTTGAAGTAAACAAATATAGATACATATAACATTTATCACACATTGTGCCCCGATTTTACGCCTGCACCATGGTACATGTCTCAAGGTAATTTATAATATAATAATAAATTTTAATAAATCTGTATAATTTGTATGAGTGCATGGAGTGTAGTTTCTACTACATGTCGTATACTATCATTCACCATCCATTTGAAGTACATTCCTGGGGATACAGTGTGTATATCTACTTTGGAAATCCTCAGAGTACACAAAATTTCTTGTCGGGCACATGCTGTGTAGTCTCCGCGTTACACGGTCTCTAGTCGGGCAACTCGTGTATAAGGTGAACTATCCAACCCAAACCTGAAGGGACTACCCACCATGTCTTGTGGGCCACATGGCATGTAATCTGGAAACTGTGTGCCACCTATTCATGGTCAACACACGGAGTCTTTAAGACTTAGAAAAACTCCAATGATGGTGATTGTTTTGGCAAACTAGTCCTAAAGCATTGAACCTTGATACATAGTTTGTGAATCCAACTACATGTTGTGTATTCTAGTGTTGTATGACCAAGAACCATTGGCATGTCCATATGATCTCCTATATTTTATTTTAATAAAAAATAACAGAAAATATCATTTCTTTATGGTGACTAAGAAATGAAAGAGGAGGAACACATATCAAGATTTAGATTTTGAAGAATGATTAACTTTAATTGGAAAATTAAATTATTAAACCATAAATCATCAAATAATTATTTAAATATTTATAAAAGATTATGTAACCCCATTAAAACCACTTGAAGGTTCCGGGCATAGAGAAAGCATGATTGGGACAGAACCCAAATATAATTTTTACCATGATCAATGACAAAGCATGGATCAATACGATGATGCACGCCATTCTCCATGGTATAGAATCAAAGATTTAGATAAAAAAGAAGTTTCCTAAAACATTTAGAGATGATATTTCACATCATGATTATAATTAATTTAATTTTTTTCATAAATAATAGAATAACATGATTTTGGTTGTTTTCGTTAATAATATTGACTATCAAGGATGAACCTTCCAGATTATGTCATTGGAATTTTGAGGGTACAAACTAGAATACCACTAGTGGGGATCCACATGTGATCTGATGAACTCTGATTGACACCTCTCATTCTCTGAGTTCTAGCATGGTGTAGCTAGTGTATTGTGTTGGTCATTCTTGATCACATGTTCTTCAACCTTGATGAATGTATATTATTCTTGAGAGGGGTAGGAAGAGGATTTGAGAGAGAAATTATTTAGCTCAACAATTCTAAATTCACCAGGTGTGCAGTTTGGTACATGAAACAATGGACGTACATGACTATTTATCAATATGGGGCTTTAATTACAATATTTAATTTTTGAACATGAATTAAATACATTAAAAACCATAGAGAAAACCCATAATTACATTCCCTTATTTATGGTGTGAAAACTTGCACAAAACAGAATTACAAATAAAATACCCCTTCATAAAATAATAGAAGCACTATTTTAATTTGTGCCAACTAGTTAAATAATTATTTAGCATCTTGAAAATAATCATTTTATTACCATCATGACCTTGTTTTTCTTGAACACCACTTCTATTTATTGAACAACTAAATAAAAAATAATTAATTTATTCAATAAAATAAATATTTTATTTAAAAACTAGTAAATATATATTTATTAAATGTTCAATAAAATAAATAAATAAATATTACCCACAATTCTGTGAAGAAATATTTATTTAATTTATGAAATCATTTTAACATGAAAAAAATTATTCCCCTATATTGAGAATAATATTTATTAGTTAAGTTCAAATAGAATTTAACTTAGACCACTAGAAACACTTAGTGTGCGACCCTATAGGATTCTTTCTCGTTTTCATTAGGCATGATTGACTAATGCCCAATAGTACTATCTTATAATGATCCAAGGTACCCAAGAGAAAGAACATATAGTCTCAAAAATGAAATCCACATATGAATGCTCACTGTGTAATATAATCCATTTTTCTCAATATCTCATCAAATAGGTTTCATGATAGTTTCATCCACCTTTATGCTTGATACGTCATTCTTTGACTACCTAAAATAAACTCTTCGTTACACAATGGATATGGAATTTTGTGTGATAGTTATATTTCAATAATGGGATGAGATGTTAGGATTCATAAATAGAAGGGCCAAATCCTTCCTCAACTAATCCATTAATAACATGCCACTCGGGATGCACCCAATGTACCCTAAATCCCTCCAACTATTTAGGTGATGGTTTTCATCAATAAATCTAATTACACGAGTCATGACATGTATTAATGATAATATTAATGTCTAAGGTTCATTAAAAGCACTCATATATTGGAATATTTGATGACACCAAAAACATACGGAATTACTACTAGCAGGTCTATTCTCATAATCTCCCATCTTGGAGATTACCATGTACATAATTCATGAGATGAAGTCTCATTTTCTTACAGGTACTCTCCCTTGAATGTCTGTAAGATATGTGTCCTATTACTGTATGTTATCAAATTATTCACCTATATTTGAGAATATTGTCATAGTACTTCAAGGTTCCATCATAGCAGGGAACTGCCATGACTTTGTAAATTTGAAAAATACTCTAGGAGATTATTACACTATAGTCATGCAGAAAATTGAAAAATATGTAATAAGGTGATTAATATTTAAATATATTAAATATTCATGTAATAAAAGTAAAACCAATTGGTTCTAGGACACCAAATATTACATAATAAACTACTTCAACATTCAACGGGTCCACATCCACACTCTGTTGAGACTCCACATTCCCAAGGAAATGCACCTTTCATGTCCAGGACTTAGACTTTTACAACTTTCTATAGGGATGGTGATGTTGATGAACCTACAATACAGTTCTGAGATGCTCGACATGCTCCTCCTATGACTTTTAATATATTATTATATCATCAATGAATATAATGAAAACCAATCGAGGAACACAGAGAACATAGATTTCATAATCCCCATGAACACATCTGGTGTATTTGTAACACCAGAAAACATTACCACACACTCTAAGTGACCATACCTACATCTGATGGTAGTCTTCAAGATATCACCATCTCTAACAAATAACTAGTGATATCCAAACCACATATCAATCTTAGAAAACCATCTTTACACTCTTAGCCTTTTGAAAATATCGTCTTTTCTCAGAAGAGGATAACTGTTCTTCAATGTCAACTGATTCAACCACTGGTAGTCTATGCACAACTGCGAACCACCTTTCACATTCTTTGTTAACAACATTGGATTACCCCATTATTATACATTGGTCAAGAGAAAACACTTTTTCATTAGATCATATTTATGAATCCTCAGCTCCTATAACGTAGAAGGTTTCATTCGATAAGGATCCTTTGAAATTGAAAAAGCATTGGCTTATAAGTCTATCCCAAAATCAACATCATGTCGAGGTGGTAGTTCCATGAAATCCTTCGGAAAAACTTCATCGAATAACCCAGTGACTCTGGGAATATCCACTATTTCAACATGCACTGATTCTACTAACAGCTCATCAAACAATGAGAGGAGGGGATCCATATAACAACTTCCTAGTCAAATCCCCCACTCACCAATGAAAAATATAGGCTAACCATCCACATATGAAAGAAAAAATATCTTTAGGAATTAGTTGATAATGGAAGATATAGAATAAACAATGTTGATGATAAGGGTGACATTGTATGGATACATCTCTAGTAATAAAAGATGCCCACAAAACTGATGTGGCCCCTTTATTAGTCTATATCACCAACACACATCAAACAAGGATATATATATTTCTACCAGCGTACTCAATAAAAAGGGAAGGAGAATCCTTTCTATGTCTATACCCATGGAATGAGTTAGAGTTGTTGTAAAAATAGAGTGTGAAGCTCATGAATTGAACAAATCACAATCAAGGGTATTAAAATAAAATGATATTACCTCTGATGATATCGAGCCTTATTGGGATTTTTTCCTCCACTGCATGAAACTAACCATTCCCAACTCCTCTACCTCTTTTCAGATGGACCCATCTATGACCACGCCCCGGACGAGGCACCTAAACACAAGTAACATCTTGAGGTCGACCATTGCGTGGCCCATCTCCCCTCAGTAGAGAAAACACTTTTTGTCCATGATGCTGAAATTGTCTCACAAGCAGCTGCTGTTTAGGATGATGCTGCACCTATTTTCCTCCACCATAATTTTCTCGAACAGCTGCTAGAAAATAGCTTTGAATATCGCTGTGAAGTCTACAAAATAAGCATTCCATTAAAAATATTACATGAAAGGAATAAGGACCGAATAGTCAAAAAAGATACTGATGAAGTCGACTCTCTTATGGTTGAATCCTAAAACGTCCTGAAACCTATGACATGCCTTTGGATACCCTTTATCTATATGAACTCTCATAGCACCACTCTTGCACTAAACCTCCTCACGAGTGCATCCCCTCAATCACCTCTTCATTTTTTTGAACCTCCAAGTACATCAGTTACATAAAATAATTAACTACATACTTGATAGAAGGATGACGTGCCTCCTAAAGATACCTCTCATGAGACTACTCTTGTAGAAAAAGATTTATGGGAAAATGAAGTAGATCATTGAACATGATATCTATATCTCATATATACATACTCCCATACTAAAGGGATAGTGTGTCCTACCTCTTCACAACCTTCATGGTCTAGGAATATAACTCTGCTTGGAATTCCTTACTGAAGTCAATCCAGAGAACATATTATTCCTTCCTCTCACCTAGATACATCATTTACCAATGATTCTTGGATCCTCACATGTGATTTAATTATATGGGTAAAATATACTCTGTCAAGGCCTTGATTTAATTAAAGGTGATCTCAACCTCCTTGAGAATGATCTCTTCCTCCACATATAAAACAAAGCCCGCTTACTTTCCCAAAGAATGTTGCTAGAAAGGATGCAACATCCTCTAAAACATGTCATCCTAATCAACTAGATCAATCGCCCTCCATTCAAATAGATCATCTTATTATACCTCTACTACTATATCCACATGCAGACAATGAGTAGAATCCATATCTAAAAAGGAAAACAAATATTTCCTAAGACTGAGTAGTAGGGAATTTAAGATTCATTTTAACCTTTTAATTCATTTATTCATTTTTTTCTTCCATTTTAACCTCCCCAAAGAATCCTAATTAAAACAATAACACCAGTCATTATGAGGCATGTACATTCCCTAGGACACTACCCTATAAACGATGTAGCCTTAAATGGATGTTCGGTGGGCTCCCAGTCCTTGTATCAGATCACAATGGGGGGGGGGGGGGGGGGTCTAAAATCCCATGTCCTAGCTAGTCTTCTCTAATATATTTCACACACTAAGATCCCATGACACTATTTCACTACCAACCCCTGATATCCTCACTGTTACTAACTCCAAAATCCATATTATCTCTCAACCATCAGCTCAGATACTATTCTATCATGACCCCTCCCACCAAAGATACCCCTACAGGATAGACAATGAAGAATGAGAGATAATGACCCCTAGAGTCCCGCCTCTAGTGGGCCATGGTTTAGTGACTAGCACCAAGGGTATACAAATTACACGATTTGGAAGGTATTTCCATTTTATTTTGAATTTATATTAGGAGATATAATGGATCATCCACAAAACAACTCCAATACATAATGCAATAGAAAACCAAAATCAATCCCAGATTCTTTTATAAAATAGAACTGATACAAACAAAAGTCTCAACAAAAAATAACCAAAATAAAGCTTTAGAAGTCAATCAAACACTATCACACTTCCTTGGCTAGTAATTCCCAACAAGGTCAACATAATACTCTTATAAACCTGAATGTATTTTTATATATGTAGGGTAAGAATAAAGGTATACTCAGTAGGAATTCCAAAAAATCTTGTGGACATGAGAAAAGAGCATACTAATTCCACTATTAGAAAGAAGTAGAACCCAACAACAACTAAAAGGTATACTATCATTCCCATCCTCACAATAGCATGTTCAATAAATAATGCAAGTCAAGTAATGTAATATAATACACATTTATGATAGACTTCCCCACACCACTACCCACTGATTAACCAATCTTTCCTAGTGATAAACATTGTCACGGTCCTACCTCTTACAAAATTAACACATCACAAACACCCTACACACACCTTGGTCCTATAAAATATATCACATACCACCTCTAAACACCTAAGAGACATACCATTTCATGAAATACATGATTACACTTGTGAAACATACGAATTCGCATCCCTTATGGATGAAAACTAGAAAATAACAACTCATATAATCATAAAGAAACCTGGGGAATCACAACTCATCTTATCCTGAAGACACCTAGTAAATCACAACTCATGTATTCTTGAAGACACGTGGGAAAGAACAAATCTCCCATACACATCTATGCACTAAAAACAACAAATTAACCAAATAATCTAGGGATATAACCCTATAGAAGAGGGATACCGGAAGAGTGAATGTCCAACCATCTATTCTCCCACCAGAATGTTTGGTAAAGACACCATCTCCTATGATGATGGGGATGTTATAAACATAGTGATCAACTAGGGTGGGTTGGATATATAAATCACAAGGAAACTTATGTTATAGTTATCATCCTAGAACCAACTACTTTTTACTTTTTGATAAACTTGTATTCATGAAATAAAATATTAATAAGTACATTATCACATTTTGAATTTTCATATATGTTAAAATTCATGTGATAATGTCCTAAGGATAGCTACTTCAACAAGAAGACATAGAGGATCCCAACTATGATGGGAAAATAGAAGTTCTATAACCCTATTCTTGAATATATATTCTATGGATGGATTTTGTTAGTTGGGGAACAAAAATAACACTAAACATTAGGGGTGAGGACTCTTAAAAATTTGAGATACCTTCTCATGGTGTGTACCGTTTAAAATATCCAGGAGGATATTATGAGAATGAGTCTCGGTATTTGGAAATCAACATTTTATAGTGTCATTGGATGTTCCTATCTACATACGTGTGTATTGGTCTGGAGACATTACGATTATTATTAATGGGTATTAATTCCCACACACTTAGATGTACTGACAAAAACTATGACGACACACTATTCGTAGTGAGGTAGGATATGTTTTTTGCATCACATGTAATACTACATTAATAAATATTTCGAGAAAGGATTTTCTACTTCTATTTTATAATAGAGGTTGATAACTCAGGACCATTGAGGGAATTGATACATCCTAAATAAATCCATGGGCATGATGAGTAATGGGTATGTTCAATTCTAGGAAATCAGAGAAAGAATAACCGAGTGCATGGGTTGATGGAACTAACATGGAACCTTCCTGATTGGAGATATCATGTCAATGTGATTAATTTACATGGTAAGCATTCATAAGAAGTGACACATCTTTGCAGTGTTAACTTCTTTCTCTATGGGTGCCTTGGTGTATTTCTAGATTCAAAACTTGGACTTTAGGTAAGCTATAACTAATTCCATTGGGAATGGTTCCTAGAGGGTCACACAGTAAGTGTATCCAATTATCTCAGTTAAATATTCATCTAACATCTTGAATAATGATTATTCACTATTTTGGATTAATAATTAGTCAAGGATGCCTAATTAGAATTATTTCGACACTAGTTATTTGAGATAACATATTGCGACTGAAATAATATATTTAATAGAGAATAACTAAATGATATTTATTTAAGAAATAAATAGTAATTATTGAAGGACCAATAAATTTAGTAGAGGAAATAAATAAAATGGAAAAACCAAATTACGTGTTGTCTATATTAATAGAAATTCTATACAGTTTTTCTGGGGATTTTTGAGGAATAATATCATTTTATTAATTGAATAATATTATGTCTAACTCACTAGGCACAGGTCCAGTGGTAATAATAGTCAAATGCTATTATTAGACATCTCATCTTACTATAAATTAAATTTAATAAATAAATACCTATGGGTAATTATTTTATTGTATTATTCTGTGTATTATTTGTCCTAATTACTTTATTCACATTTTTCTAATCCAATGTATGGGGTTGTTCACAATAGATCTGGAGAAATCACTCAATCCATGAGAGAATTACTTTCCTCTAAGAATGATCTCAAGTTACTAGGGAGATCCTCTTCCACCAGATCAAGGATAACACATTGGAAGTGTATATTAAGGTGATCAAAGGAGGAAATCAAAATTGAAGGATCTTCTTTGATAGCACATAGATATACCTTCAGTGATGTCCATAGATATGGAGAGTATGCGCGGATCACTACTAGAGGAAGCTTACACATGGTTTGTGCGACACAACGACTGATCACATTGGATCGTGACTGGAAACAAAAGTATAGAGAGAATTAAATAAAGTTAATTCATGTATTTTTATTAAAATAATTATAACCAATATATTATTATCCTCTAAATTTTTTGAGGGATTCCCTATTTTCTTTTTCTTTATTCATTCTATTACGAAGATATCATGTTTTATCATCACGACAGATCTCGGATTGATCGTTGTTAGCAGTAAAATTAAAGTCGGGTACACCCATCCACATGCTTCTGCTATATCCAAAACCTAATTGTGGTATCAAATGGGTCATATCATTGATTATAATTATTTATAATGTTTTTATGATTTACGAATTTAATAATTTAGTTGTTTAGATTCATGTTAATTGTTCTGGAAATCTGAATCTTGGGATCAGTTCCCCCTATTTTGTTTATCGTTCACCATATAGAAATGATCTTTTTCATTAATTTTGAATATAATAAAAAAGAATATCTCATCTAGAGGTGAAAAAGGTTCCTATCCATACAACACCAGAACACACAATGTGTATTTGGAAGTACACCCCATGTAGTCCAGGTTCACTGCATTGGGACTGGTCTGCCAAACCTTGCCGTGTGACTGGAGTTTTTCTAAGAATTAAAGACTCTATGTGTTGACCAAGAACATGTGTCATGCAGTTTCCGAATTACACTCCGTGTGGCCCACTATATGTGGAATATATTCCCTTCAGGTTAGTGTTGGAACATGCACCCCATACAGGGCTTTCCCGGTTGGAGATTGTGTAACACAGGTACTTCACAGCATGTGTCCCACTGGACAAGCCATGTACTACGAACATTTCCAAAGGAAAACTATACACCCTATCCCCATGCATGCAATTTGGATAGATAGTGAATGATCGTACACACCATGTAGTAGGAACTACATTCCATGTAATTATCCAAATTACGTAGATTTATTAAAATTTATTATTATATTGTACACCCTTTTGAGACATGTACCATCATGCAGGCGTTATTTTGGGGCACAACATGTGATAGGAGTTATACATGCAGACATATATATAGATATGGTAAATTTAACATATTTGTAATATTTATTTCTACTCATTGGGTTGTTATGAACAAGAATTCATCAGATCGACTCCAAGGTACAAGTTATGTAAAAATATAATTTTAATTGAATTTATTTGTTTAAATTTATGATCTATGAGAAAATCAAGGAAATATAGAATAGGTTTTAAGATAAAAGGATTGATTAATTAAAGATAACAATTAATTGATTCAAGCATGATTTATCTTAAACAAGAATGATTAAATAATTGAATGATAGTATTATTTATACGTAAATATCATTTCATTTAGGGTTGATCATGTGATATCCCATGACATTTGAATGTGGATGGTTTATTTTAATTTATTTGAAATTATAATTATTGACATGCGAGCCTTATCCTCATTAATGTGTAGGGCCTGCGTGGCCAAGGATTAATTTATGAAAAACCCCATTTTACCCATGAACTACATGTGATATAAAATCATATGTACTGGATGGATCTCCCAATCTAGTGGAGGTAGCTCATGTTGGGATCCATGTTGAATCTAATTTAAGTAGCTACAAAAGTGGATCGGTGGAAAGAAGTAAACATGAACTAAAAATGTTCAAGGTGTTTCATACCATAAGTTTTGGGTTAGTTTATCAATATCTTGATAAACAACAAATAGAACAAGCTCATGATCATTCCATTTATTTTATTTTTATCTGTTGCATGGTTTATTTATTGTGGTTGCGTTTTCATGATCACACAATTAGGGAATTAAACATGAAATAGGATAGAACTAAAACAAGACCATCTTATGTGTAAATATTATCATAGTCATGATTAACCACATAACTATATCCCACTTAATATTAAAAATAATGCTTGAAAAATAAGAAAATAGAAACATACCTATAAAGATAAAATCCTTAAGGGAAAATTAAGCCGGTATAGACTTCCATAATCTTGGTTAGAATCAAACCATAGTTAAACTTCTTTGACCAACCCTATTTGGGGTGCTTTCAATTATCAAGGAATTATAATTCCAAGTTTTGGGTTGACTTGAATTGTTTCAAATCAATGGTTGATTTACAAAACAGAACATGTTCTGACCAAGATGCAAAGGATGAAGAAATCCAAAATAAAAGGATTTCTGGATTGGAGAGTCAACTCATCAGATCAAGTAACTAAGAGCTAATGAAGATGGCATTTAGAATGCCTACCTATAACCCTTAATGTTTCTTAACCAACTGAAGTTGGGGTAATGAAAATGGAAATATGGATCATTGCTACTAGAATATGTAGGAAACATAATATTAGGAAGTCAATGGTGAGGGATATTGGATTTCAATAAAATAGTGGGAGACTAATAAGTGTTAATTTATCTATATTTTTATTTTAATCATGATAATGTACTAAAATTTTTCTCATTTTATTTTTTAGAAGAAAAATGAAAAATGACTTCAAATATATCACTACGAACCATAGTCTAGAAGTAAATCTTGTTCACTAGCACAAATTTATAGGAGTGGAAGAGGATTTTACATGTCAACCTTCATCGTGTGAGGAAATTACATGTACTAGAGGAACCTGTTCTAGTTTCACCTAGAAACGAGGATAGGGATGAGGAAATATCTTTCTATAATAATAATTTGTAAGATTCCACAGAAGTTCAATTTTTCATGCTATCAACCATGTCTAATGACCTAATGAAGAAACATTAAAACACAGATGTGTATAGAAAGATGCCTCACTTTAAGGATCTCAATGAAGAGAAGGTGATACATGAGAGATATGAGATACCCAATGATTTGATCACAACTAATCTTGGGAATCAGATGCCATCTAGGTCTCACGCAGTCAAGCTTACTGGCTACATTTAATGATTGTACATCATAGGGATTAAGTTCCCATATGATTTTCATATAGGTCTCATCCTATCATCACTTCCGAAGACCTTATCTAGCTTTATTTTCAACTACAACATGAGTAACAATGTGAAGAGTCTATTAGAACTTATGACCTTGATTCTTCTAGTAGATAAGGAAATAGGGAGTGAAAATCCTGCATTATTTATGGTGAATATGAAAAATAAGGAAAAATACAAGGGGATAAGGATTTACAAACGGCGTGAAGCCCCCGAGAACCATCCGTCAAAGAGGGGGAAGATATAGAGGTTGAGAAATGAAAGGGAGGCAGTATGTTTTGTATGTGGAAATCTAGACCACTAGAAGAGGAACTGCATATAAAAGCATGAATATTCTAAAATAACATTTGTTATTGAGTGTAATATTTATATTTCAACAAATTTGGTATTAGATACATTTTTTTGGGGCTCAAATATGAATTCAAATGTACGAAACATGTATATTTATAAATATTTATAGAGGGGAGGTGGATCTTCCGGTTACTAATAGTGAAAGGATTTCTAAATTGGCCATTGCCGATTACCATATCTCATTTCCAAATAGAATACTTTTGGTTTTACACAACTATTATTATGTACATACTATTACAAAGAACCTAATTTCTGTATCATTAATGAAAATGGATGGAGTTATTTTAATTTTTGGAAAAAGGGTTGTTCATTTATAATAAAAATGCATGTTATGGTGTGGAACATTTTTATAATGGTTTGTATGTATTAAATTACGAAAACCAAATGTTTTAAATTTATTACGAAACAAACTCACATGAATCATTCAACATCCAATTGTGGCATCACCATTCCGGTCATGTAAATGAGAATCACTTGAAAAATCTCTTATAAAATTGTTATTTAGACTCTACTAATCTAAAACCAATTGATAGATGTCACTTTTTTTACAATGTAAATGACAAAGCCACATCTCAGTGGACATGGTGAATGGGCCACATTGATTCAAGGATTAGTACACACAGATGTGTGTGGACCATTTCTAATATTAGCTAGGTGGATATTATTACTTCATTACTTTTATAGATGATTTGAGTATATATGGCTATATCTACTTAATGAGGTATAATTCAGAGGAACTTGAAAAATTTATTGAATTCAAAATTTATGTAGAGAATTAGATTGGTAAGAAGATAAATAAGCTATAATTAGATCTTAGTGAAGAATATCTGATCCAAGAGTTGATCAACCATTTTTTGGAGTCTGGGATTATATCTCAACTCACTCCTCCTTATAAACCATAGTAGAATGGTGTTAGTGAATGGAGGAAAGACACAAATTGGACATGGTGAGGGTGATGATTTGTTAGGTAGATCTTCCATTATTCTTTTGAGGATGTGAATTAAAATTACAGCATACACATTAAGCTAAGTACAAACTATGGTGGAAAATGGAATTCCCTTTGAGTTATGGAATGGAAAGAAACCCACTTTGTGGCACACATGTCTTTGGGGATGTGAGACAACTATTAAGTCCTTATCAAGAAACAAAATTTCACCATGGGGAACTTGGTGTATATTTATAGGATATGCCAAGGAAACCGAAGGATATTACCTATATAGACCTTAATTTAATGGCGAATGGAGCCAGAGAATCTATCTTTCTTGAGAGGGATCATATCCTCATAAATGATAGTGTGAGGGATATTGACATAGATGAAGCTGATTCTCAAGATACAGATGATTTTTGCAAGAACAAGTTTCTCATGTCCCCATGGAAAAGGATATAGAAACACAAGTACTACATGTGAGTTCAAGAGAGCTAAGGGAACCAAAGATATTTGGTTTCTTAGTCAATGAGGATGTTGAATCATTATTGTATGACAATGATGAACGTCTCTCCTATAAAGAATAAATAAAGAGCTCTAAATCAACATGATGGATTTAAGATATGAATTCTAAGATGGATTCCATCTATCAAAACCATGTATGGGTTCTAGTCGATGAGATAGTTGATGTGAGGCAGGTTGGATTCAAATGGGTTTTCAAGAGAATGATGTACATAAAAGGTCAGGTTATAATCTATAAATCAAGGCTAGTTGACAAAATATTCGAACAAAGTCAAGGAATAGACTATGATAAAACCCTATCTCTATTTTCCATGTATAAATCCATAAGAATCCTAATTTCCATAGAATCTTACCATGGCTATGATATTTGGAAGATGGATGTCAAAACAAAATTCCTTAATGGGTCCCTTTAGGAAGATATCTATATGACCCAACCAGAAGGGTTTGTGAGACCAAGGGAAGTAAAAAGGGGTTTTAAGATGCATACATTCGTTTATGGATTAATGTAAGCATCTAGCTCATGTAATATTTGATTTTATGAAGCCATAAAAGAATTTGGTTTCATTAAGTTTGAATGTGGTCCATGTGTTTATAAGTGGTTTAATATGAATGTGGTTGTTATCCTAGTAGTATATGTTGATGACATATTACTTATTGAAAATGATGTACAAGTCTTAAATTCAGTTAAGGACTGGTTGAACAACTGTTTCTCCATGAAGTACATAGGTGAAGAAGCATTCATTCTAGGTATCAGGATCATTTGGGATAGAACCAAGAAGCTTCTTGTACTAAGTCAGGGTACATACATTGACCATATACTAAATAGATTTAGTATGGTAAAATTAAAGAGGGGATTGGTTCCGGTGTCACATGGCCTATATCTTTATAATATATTGTTTCCTTATACACAACAAAAACTTATAGGATGAGTAAGATCCCATACACTTTGGATATAGGATCCATCATGTATTCCTTGTTATGTACCAGGATTGATGTTTCCTATGCACTGAGCACGTTAGGTAGATATCATGCAGATCCAAGAAGAAAAATCAGTGGACTTCTTTTAAGACTACTCTTATGTATCTGAGAAGAACTACGGATATGTTCCTGGTGTATGGAGGAGATGAGGAGGTTGTCATTAGATGTAATGTGGATGATGGTTTTCAGACATATCAAATTGACATAAAGTCACAATCATGATATGTTTTCTATTAAAACGGAGGAGTTGTGAGATGTAAGAGTTCAAAGTAGCTTGTTGTCATAGATTATACAATGGAGTCTGAATTTTTAGTGGCTTCTAATGCATTCAAACAAGCTGTCTTGATTTGGAACTTTTCCCAGGATCTTGATGTGGTTCTTAGCATTAAGGACCCTATAAAATTGTATTGTGATAATACTATAGTGTTAGTTCTTGAAAAAGAACCGTGGTCACATCAATAGAAAAAGTAAATTCTCTAGAAGTATAACCTATTGAGGTATTTCTATCAAAGGGGTGATTTTGTAGTGAGTAGAGTGTCCATGTAAGAGAACATGGCAGACCCCAATACTAAAGGGTCATAATAGATCCCAGCTAGAATGAGAACCCATAAGTTCACTAAATCTATTATTGAATATATTTTCAATGTATGGATGATGTTATTTTAGGGACACAAATAATACAGTCCATTAGGGGTGAAGACTTATGAAACATTTACTAACATTCTCATGGTCATTTACCTTGGAATTATCAAGGAGTATATTATGAGAATGAGAACTTCCCTTAGGAAATCAACATTTCATAGTGTCATTGGATGCTACCATATGAAGACCTGTGTATTGGTCCTTATAAGTTATGATTACTTTTAATGGGTATTGCAACTCACACACTGAGATATATTGAAAAAAAATATGATGATACTATGTTTTCAGTGTGGTCAGATATATTGGGTGCATCATGAGTAATACTGTATTAATAGATAATGCGAGAAAGGATTTGTCCCTTCTGTTTCATAACAGAAGTTGATATCGCATACCCTCTGATAGAAATGATATAACATAAATAAATAAATGTACATGGTGAGGAATGGGAATGTTTAATTCCATGAAATCAATAAAATAATAATAGAGCACATGGGTTGATTTCACTAGCATGCAACCCGGTTGATTGGAGATACCGTGACAGAGGTATTACATTACTAGGTAAGCGTTCATAGGAGGTGACAAGTCATTTAGGTGTTAACTACTTTCTCTATGGGTGGCAATGCATGTTTCTAGATGTTAGCCTCAGACTTTTGGTAGTCTCTGACTAATGCCACATAGATAGATTCCTAGAGAGTCACACACTTAGTGTATCCAAGTATCTATGTTAAATATACATTTAACAAGTCAAATAAAGATTATTATCGATTGCGGTTTAATAACTATTCAAGGATTCCTAATCACATTAATTTCAAAAATAGTTATTAAATAGAATATATTTTTAGAAAAATAATATATTTGTCAGTGAATTATGCAGTGATATTTATTTAAGAAATTAATAGTCATTATTAATGTTCTAATAAATGTGGTGGAGAAAATATAGAAAATAGAAAAACAAAAGTACATGTTGTGTATATTAATATACATGTCATGTAGTTTTTATATTGAATTGTGAGAAATAATAATATTTATTTAATTAAATAATATTTGGGGTAATTTACTAGGCACATGAAAGTTGATAATAATTGGAAAAAACTATTATTAGACATGGGGTCTTACTAACACTTAAATGAAATAAATAAATAAAAATGGGTAATTATTTTATTTTATTATTTTATGTATTATAAATCCCAAATAAATTATTCTCATTATGACGAGCCATTATCTGTGGTTGTGAACAATGGATCTGGGGAAATATCTCAAGCCAAGAAAGAATTACTTTCATCCTAGAACACTCTCATGTAACGGGAGTGATCCTCCTCCACCAGATCATGGAGAGTTCTTTTGAAGTGTATCTCTAGGTAATCAAAGAAAGAAATCACCAGAAAAGTCTCTTATATGTTATCACCTGGAGATCCATTTGGCGACATCTATAGATACATGGAGCACATTTGGACCACCACTAGAGGAATCCTACACTTGGATTCTGCGATGCAACGAAGGATCACATTGGATTGTGACCGAAAACATCAACATAGATAGAATTAAATCTATGTAATTCTAGTATTTTAATTAAAATAATTATAACCAATATATGATGATCCTATAATTGGTTTAGAAAATCTCTCTTTTATTTTTTCTTCTTGATTCTATTCCAATGATCTGTAATTCAATCATTGTGATGGATCTCAGATTGATCATTTTTAACGGTAAAATAAATGCCGGGCACACCAATCCACGCGCTTTATCTTCTCCCGGAACATCCAAATTCATGTATGTAAAAATCTGTTATCAAATAATCCTACCCAAAATATGGGTTCTCAAACCAACAACAATTCTAAAATACTAATAACATTACTTCTAACTCTAAATGAAAAACACCACACAACAATCCACAACATCTTCTAAATTTCCAATCAATTTCAGTTAAACACCGCATTTATTTTATTGTTCATAATTAACCATACATCTCATCATTTATTCATCCATCAAACTTTCCATTCTGTTAGCCAAACTGACTCAATCCATTCCACATTTTACTAATTAATTATTTATTCATTCCATCACTATCATGGAAACTACGAAGCACAACACAAAATATCAAACATAAAAATAAATCCATCTTAGAAGGTGAAGAACCATGATACAATAGTTTAAAAGGATTAAAATATACTCTTCTTTTAATACCCATACAAACCACTACTATTATTCTTCAAACTCATCCTGTTCATGTCATGCAGCAACAAAACCAAAACCCAACACACATCTCTATCTGGTAACAACTTACCACACAACCAGCTTGCAGCCCTGTTGCAAAACACCACTAATAAATTCCATAATCAATAAATATATTATCCTAAGATTCCTTCACAAATACAGGTTGATGTATCATCTACATATTAATCCATAACACCACCTACGACAACCCGCATCGCACAACTCAGATCATAGATTAAACACAACACAAACCAGAGCAAACCCACTCATCAAAATATAGCCACACTTCATCTCATTTTTTCGATGCACACATCTGCAACCATTACACACATCTCACCATAGACCACAACATAACACATTTTCATATTTATCTCGGGGATGTCTTAATAAATTCCACTTCAATATTATAGGGAATTATCACAAAAACCATGTTATAGGTTATCCATTCATTATTCCAATTGACATGATTAACCAATTTTAATATATAAGTATTCCACATCAACCAAACAAAATGAATCCCCTTTAGTTCACAAACAAGAACCCCCAAAGAGACATGATTTTCAGCTGGGCATCAGGCTTGTATAATTCACAATATCACAATCACATTATCAGAACTACAATGGCATGCATAATGGATCTCCCTACCCCTTTCAATTTCATTTAACAGATTCTTATTTTTGATCTTCCTAGAACTAAGATGATCTATAGTTGAAAAAAATTAAACCCCTCCCAAAAAATTCATAATTTAATAGACACAATGGAAATCCTACCTCAAATAAGATTTTCAACTTGTCTCTGCACCTCAAGGTGAAGAAGAATGCCTGAAAGTGACAACCACACTACTAGAAACATGGATCAACCTACTTCACACTAGAAGATTATCAAAATGCTAGACAAACATCAATCTCAAGACACCATGAATAATGAATGTGAATCAATGTGGAAGAAAAACAGGAAAAAGATGAAAAAAGGAGAAAACTCAGCAAAAATCAATCACCCATCACCAATGAACAACCATTGGGATTGATAGATCACGGATGGAAAAGTGGGGATCAAAGGAATCCATGGGGTGACTAGAGTTCTTTTGGAATGAGAGGAAAAAATAAATCATGACATAATGAATGAATGTTCAACTGAAATAAAATTTTAAAACTACACATGATTGGGGTATTACATGATATGTAATCCCATTTCACATCATGAAATACTAGGGTTTTGGTTTTCACCAAAAACACATCACCCATTCATTTTATTTTACTTTTATAACCCCAAAATATTTCACACCATGAAACTCTTCTTCATTCCATGTAAAATATTTTCACATAATGAAACGTCCAAGAAAATCCTTGATACTTACTTTCACATCATGTAATCATGTTTCAGGACATTTAATCCCCCTCATTCTAGCCATTAGTAACCATAATTATCCACACTCATGAGATTCCTCTGAGAACTCCAACAACCAAAAACTCAGAAAGTAATAGACTAGGAAGGCATGAATCACTACAAATAATGTCACAAATTTCATGATTTTGTAACAATGGAATTTTTCAATATTCACCAAAAAATAAAATGTATAAAAAAATCACAAAATTTCCAAATAAGATAAAATTTACCTTATAGATTCAAAAATTATTTCCATATTATCTAATTAAAATTTTAAAAATTATATTTCATATTTAGAATGAAAATAGAATAAATATGGATAAACATATTTTATTGAAAAATTTAATTTTTAAACATTATTTGTTCTTCATATAATTTCTTATGAATTTATTATTTAAATAATTATAATATAGTAATATTTTAAAATATCAATTTAATTTACATGTATAAAATATAATATACTTATCAATAAAAAATCATTGAAAAAATAATTCAGTTTTATACTAAATATACTTTAACAAATACTATTAAAATTTATTATTTCTATTATAAAATATTATTTAACTGTACAATTGACGTTGGATTCATTATTTTGATTTTATATATACATAAT
Organism: Viscum album; assembly: GCA_963277665.1. Lineage (NCBI taxonomy): Eukaryota > Viridiplantae > Streptophyta > Magnoliopsida > Santalales > Viscaceae > Viscum > Viscum album. Next base: position 1,921,070,712 of record OY728128.1, on the reverse strand, counting down.
GTTCTATATTAATAAAAAAAATATTAACACTTATACATAATTCAGATATATATATATATATATAATATTTTAATATCATATTTTAATTTCATTAATGGTTATATCAGTTAAAATCTACTACTAAAAAGCATAAGACTTTAGTTTACTAATAATATGTATATCTGATAACTATATTTTGAATGACCATATTTATAATGACTAAATTTCATTACCATATGTAAAATTACTAATTCATTCATTTATTTCACTCTCACTTCACAAGGAATGATTTTAACTTCATAAAATAGAATTTTTTTCTCCTTTCATGGTGCTCTTATTAATTATAAGATTTTTTTGGATATTAGTGTTACCTATGTTTAATGTTGATATAGGGGATTTCCAAGTTTCAAAGTTTTTATTATTATGTTTTATTGTCACCTATCGATTTATATAATTTTAATGAATGTGTTCATTCTTGGTTAGTAATAATCCACGGTGGAAAATAATTTGTTTTATGTTATTTTGTGTTAATTAACCCATTATGAATGAATAATGTGTTATTAGTTTAATTCATATCTTGTAATTTTTTTTCTTAATCAATTTAAATTCCTCTTAAAATTTTTTAAGCATTATAACAATATAGTTTATAAATAAATTATTCTTCATAAAAACATTAGGTGTTTCATTCCCACCCTCTAAAATAGGCGAGTCCCCATAATTTTAGTTAAAATTATGTATAAACTAATGGAATATAAATGATGAACATGAATCAAGGCATAATATATAATGAGTTATCAACCTTAAAAAGAGGGTCAACATATATATATTTCATCATAATAGTCTTATCCATATATTAAATGTTTCCACAAACCATTTGAGCCAAAATTATATCATTATTTAGTTTCAAGAAATTCATTATATCCATTTTTTTGAAAGTGTGTTTATAATCATCCTTCCATTGATATAATATTTTAGTTATACAATATATTTTAATTCTTTATTCTCAAATTTTTTTTTTCCTATAGGTTGTGAACCATTCCATTTTCGAAATTAGATTAAAATTTTCAAATATTAGAATTATATAATTCCTAGAAATGGAATTCCTAAGAACAAAATATGATACAAAATAATTACACCAATTTATTATTTTATTAATAATTCCCAATCTATACATTTGGGTGATGATTTAATTTTCATAGAAGCTATTCTTGGTATAATGTATTGATTTGAAGAAGAAAAAAAATTAAGTATTTGTTGTTATTAAGTGGATGATTAGTGTTCCTCACTCCATATCATCTTCATAATTCACTTCTATAGTTGTGATTTAATATTAATTAGATTTTCATTGGGACTCCCAGTGTATATCATCTTCTTTAGCCAGTTTTTTAGAGAATTGACTTGGAAAATGTATTCTTTTCCCACAATTATGACATTTAATAGTAAGTGGTACTTTAGGATAAACCCTTTAACTTTTCACTATATACATAAAGATCATTATTTTTCCTCATTAATTAGTTTCTATATTCCCTCCTTTTCCTCAAATTAAAAATCTTTCGATTCTGTTATAACACTCTCTTTTTTAGTTATTATAAAATTTAGACATTATGAAATTTAATCATTATTTCCACTATCATATTCATCACAAGAATGCTCAAGAGAATATATTATTATTTTATTCTGTGTTTTTGAAGCTAAACTAGCTTCATGATTTTAGTTAGGATTATTGGATACTTTTTTTCACAATCACAAGATTTATCAATATAACTCTTATCCAATTGGGTTTGTCATTGGGAAAATCTTTTTAATTTCCATGGAATCCAGTGTTAACATGGTTCATTTGGTATTAAATAATTACTAAAACAAAAAATATTTAACCACGATTGATAAAAAATTTAAATCGTAAGGGAATTATTGTAAGATAATTATATGAACAATTTATCCTAAAAATATCTTACTATTTTAAATAATTATTTTAGAAATATTTTTAACATAAATCACTCTCAGTTAAATCTAGTTTTCTTTAGGTTTGGGTCTCTCAAAATTATAAACCCAATTCTAGGAAATATTAAATCCCTTATAATTATTTCTAAATAGAATGTGATTAAACAAGTAATATCCCCTATATGTATGAAAATAGGTGCGTTTTTGGGCCTCTTTATTGTGCACCAGGTGATGATTCCATTAATACCCAACACACAATTTTTTGGGTTACCATCTCTAGGTACATATGTGATAGAGCCCATATCCAATTATATGATCCAGACAGGGATTTCATTTCAAGGAGAACAACACATTCTTATCATGACAAAAACATCAAGATGTTATTTTTTAATTATAATTATTCTTGTTGTTTTTTCTAATAATATCATATCCTAATATATAAACAATCTAGAATATTCGATATAACCAACATAATGTTATATCTGTACCTTTGATACCACGATTGTCCTCAACCATTCAATCTTTAATGACATTTATAACACATAATTTGATTTTAAATGAAAAAATCCTACCATCCATGATTATTAAAACCCTTTAATGATACCAACAATGATACCCCATCAATGTGGCTATCTATTTTACATAACATGAAGATATTATTTTACTTTGAAAAACTACCTAGAGATATATGTTTTATAGTTTTACAGAATTAAGTTAGTTAATTGACTAAACCTCTTGTATTTTTTATCCAAAAAATATTTTGGAAACTATATAAACTAATGATTAACCCAAGAAATGCCTCCAATATTTTTCACAAAACAATGACACAATCTTCTCTTCTAGACCAATCATAAATATTCTCTCTATAACTCATGAAAATGGAAATATAAAAAATGAGTGAACTCGAAAATTCAGTAAGGGTAAACATAAGTGATAATAATCAAAAATCATAATTGATCCTAAGAAAAACAATATGGTTTTAAACAAGATAAATTAGAAGATTATACCCATCAAATAATAGATCATATTTCATGGAATGAGAATTGTAATGACATACTTTTCAAATCAAAATAGTGTGGAAGATTGAGTTAATAAATATGATCCATGGAATACAATTTACGTATGATTGTAAAAATAAATCATTGACATCATTCAACTAGGACACAAACATTAACATAGAGAACAATTACATTTGTGAGCCACAAAATTTGTACCCATGATTATGAGAACATAACATTTACTAGAGAATACAATTCCTTTGATATATAAATCCTTAAACAATGAATTTAAGGGAGATGTAGCCCCCATAGTCATCCATACTAATGATTTCTACTTGAAATAAAATAATTGACCAATAACAACATAAATTACCCATTAAACTAAAATGAGTATAATAAAACATTCAAATGAAAATCATTCTTCTTTTATAGAATAAAGAACATAGGGAATGAAAATGGGTTTCATTTAACACAACATAAGGAAACCACGAAATGAAAACTGGGTTCATCTAATTTTCAAATCGATTAAAATAATAAAATAATTAAAAATTCCATAAATAACCATAACATAAAAAATAGTGTAAAATAAATCGTTTTCCAATGACATCATTTTAGATTCTATAAAAATTACATTCAATCAAGATAAAAAAATAATTTTCGATTTAGAGTGTATACGAAAAGTTAAAAGTTAAGATAAATATTTCCTAAATAAATTTATGTTTGACTATCTATTTGAACACCCTTGAATAAAATAATTAAATAATATAGTATTATTAGAAGAAATTCACTTGGAAGAAAATTTTTCGTTATACTCATAAGATTATTAAGAATGAAAAGGATGTCATGGATCATTCATGTAAAACTGATGAATTTTAAATAATCTATATAGAGATCAAATTTGGATGATTACATTTGAAATACATCCTTAATCAAGTGTAAGATAAGTCAATTAAAAACAAAATAGATACACAATATATTTCATGTGTTTTGTAAAAATCACATTGAAAATAAGAAATATCCTTTATTTTTAGGAATCATTTTAAAATGGGCACTTTATAAATATAGGTGAAAAAAATTCTTATAAAATATTTTAAAACATATATAGAAATGGTTATATAAAATTTACAAGGATAAATAGTTATGAGTTCACATGAAAATATAAAAAAGGATGGTTTTCTAAATTTAAGGGAAAAATCAAAAATAGAAAATGTTTTATTTTTTTAAAAAATTTTAAAAGGTGTTAAAGTAGTATAAAATTACCTTAATAAATTTTTTATACCTATATAAGGGAATTTTAAATATAATATAATGATTAAAATCATTAAAAACAGAGGGTACAAATTGAGGAGAAGAGACGGGGTCATTTCCACTTACAAGAAACAATTTCAGTGAAACAAGAGTCAAGTAAAAAATAAATTTATGTTAATACCTTTTTATAACAAAATAAAATGAAATTAAGTTTTAGAAATAAAATAACTATCTTAGATGTATTATCTTACTAAAAAATACTGACTTGAAAATAATATTGTTAATGAAACCCTTAATGCTTTGAGAGACATTTTAATGAAGACTACATTTTTAACATTATAATCATTATAATAGAATAAAATTTTAGAAAATAAAATTATATGGCTCTTTAAACAGTATGAATATGGTAAAATACATTTATTATGAAATTTTTTCACCATATTAAAGGTATCATGGTTCACAATAAGAAATATGTCTCTATGGGTGACAATTTTACTTAAGAAACCTATTGCTTATTTCCCAACAGAGTCAAATTAAATATAAGGTCTAGTATAACCAAAATAAATATATTAATCACCATTTTAATTACCTTTTACATATACATAAATTTCATCTAAATTATTTATACATTTATATTTTTTTAATTAAAATCAATTTTCAATATCGTGTGTGAGTTATCTTGATCGTTTTGAATCGGTTTCATAATATAGATGTTGTTCTTCATTATTCTATAAAATTTCATCATTAGTAGATAATAAAATGTACTAAACATTATTTATTATAATTATTTACAATGATATGAACTCATTATATTGGATTTTTTGTTACTATTCTTATTGATGAATCACCGGTGAGTATATTTAAATTATTTTTAACAAAAAAACATTTATATACTAATTAATGAGTTTAATATTAGGGTAACAATTCGAAAACATAAAATAAAATAATTATTTAATTATTTTTAACATACATTATGGTAAATTACATTCCCATTGTGATCCATGAGATTAATTAATAACATTGTTCAAGTAGGTGGTTAATCCTATCCAAACAATAACATTCCATAGTTAATGAGTGATTATTAAGAATTTTTTCGGTAATATCATTATAACAAAATAATAATGATCTAACTTATTATTAATTATTATTTTATATAATAATTTGAAATAATTATAAGAAGAATATAATATAGATGAAGTTTTTACATTGTATACAGAAGTTAATTTTTTCTCTCAGTACACTCTTTTAGACGGATTAATTTTAAAATGCTTGTTAATTTATCATATTGTTAGAATATTACCCAATTAGAATTAGTATAATCATAATAATTTCATATATATATATATATATATATATAATTTTTATACCTTAATCCCAATATTTCAACTATCCATGAAAGGTGGTAATGGACGACAAAATACGTCCATCCATGAAGGCAGTAGTCCCTACATACACATGGATAATAATTTATTATAATATAGAATGGGTAAAAAATAATATTGTTTAAAATTTGAGGATGTAAATTAATTTTTAAATATTATAATCATTTATTAAATTATAAATAAATAATAATCATGTAAGATGCTTCAAAAAAAACCAAAAAGTTGCATAATGGAAGTGGAAGTCCTCACAACACACTAATATCAGATTAATTTTTCAAAATTTAAATGGGGATAGGTAAGTAAAAATTATTAAAATATAATAATAACATTAAAAAGAAAACACATATTTATGTAAGTATATAATAATTATAAAATTATATTTGTGAAGGTTATATATAAATGAAAGGAAGTTAGGAGAAACTAATACTCATGTTGAGGAATTCAACTTTGTCTTGGATAACTCATTGGAAACAGAGGTATTACACCAATACTTTATGAACATAGGATAAAGGGTAAGATATATGGTTATCAAGTAAGGATAATTCTATGATTTTCAATTGGATTTTTTTATAGATGGATTTATGTGGAGGTGAGAGGCCCCTTTAATAAGTTGTTAGAATGACATTTTTGTAATTTAAATCACATAATATATTGGGACCACTTGATAAACCATTAAAGTGGAAAAAAATTTGACAATAATGGAGTGCGTTATAAAATATGTTATATAATATCTCAATAACATAATTATAACATTTTAATCATGGTTCACTCCCTTTCCCCTATATTTATTTCATTATCCATTTTTGATTTTACTATTGTAAGTATATTTTACCAAAGCAATTTATCCTTTATGCTTAAACTAATGTGGAAATTATTAAATAATATATAATTTATTATTTCAAAATTTTTGTACTTTTTATTGTATTCACTTTTTAAAAGTGATAAAAATTAATTTTAAAAACAAAATTTAAAGTGTATTTAAAATAATTTGAGGAGAAACATAAACTTATGTCCTAAAATATAAAATATATATTTGTAAACTAAAAACAAAAATTTAAAATTTGTATTCAAATTTTTAATAAAAATTTGGTCTATGAAAAGGTTCCATAATTCCTAAATTAATAATTATTTATAGATAATTTCATAATGTTTAGGGTATTTTTAAAATCTGTATTTTTCACTACTCACCTAAAAATTAAATTTTTCCGAAAAATACAATGCTTTAACCCATTTATTATATTGAAATTATATATTAAAAAACAATTATCTGTTTATATAATTCAAAATAAAAATTTTATATTTTTTTTATAAAAAAATAAAAAATAAGGATCAATTGGTTTCAATAGAAGATGTTGTTTTCATGCACTATGTGTTATTAATTTTATTTCATATCAATCTATAATTTTTATGATTATAATATTATAATATTTTAAAATATTCCAGTTTAATTTTTTAGGATATAATATACGATAATTTAGAATATATTTTATAGAAAAAATATCGTTTATATTAATATACTTTAACTAATAACATTAAGGTTAATTATTTGTATTTTAAATATAAATTTTCATGACTGTTAATATTGAAATATTTAAGTGAATTTAAAATATACATCATATTATATTTTGAAAATATTTATATGAAAACTTATATGTAATATATATAAATATATATATAATTATAAAATGCTATTTCTATTATATTGAGAGTTATATCCAAATCTTTTTTTTGATATTTTCTATGATCCAATTTATGGAAAAGTAGTAGTCATACATCAAAAACATCACAAACTACACAACATTACTAAAACTCACATCCTACCTTCTTCATAGCCAATATGCCCTGCCACCACTAGAGTTTTCAAATTCAAAATTCACAAACATAAATCACTTTCGAGTCCCCGTGGAAACTGTCATCATTTCGAGTTGATCTAAGAGAAAACTTGAGTCACATATACACTGAATCCCACACCCACCTCAATTTAAGATGACGTCATAATCATCGTCCATTCACCTCCATAAACAACACTTCTCAGAACCACCACCCTCATTGTCATTGGAGCTACCATCACTGACATCCCTAGATCTTCTATTACTGTCTTCACGGTCCTCATTGCTTCATACCAACTTCCACTTCTTCGACATATCCATGATAGACATCATCTGAATCACCAGAACACCCGAAAATAAACCAATGAACCATTAGCACCTCCATGGACACCCATACACTCGCACGAGCACCTCTCAACACCTCTTCGAATGCTACCACGCTCAACCAACCTTGGAGGGTGATATCTTTAATGGTGATATTTCATTTCTATATATAGACTTCCTAAATCATTATTTCATTCCACTATCACTTCACAAGGCACTATTATAATTTAATATTATAGGTAAGTATGTCTCCTTTCATGGGGATCATTCTCATTTTAGGTTTAGTTTTGATATTGGTGATCCTCATGTAGAAGTTGATCCTAGAGATTTTCTAGGATCAAAGCATTTAATAGTTTATATCTACTATCCACAATTGTTTTATTCACTTCTGATGGGTTTATTCATGCATGGTGAGTAATAATCCATAGTATGGAATACATTTGTTTATGTGATTTTGTTATATTTTCACTCTTATTAATTAATAATGTGTTTTTATTTAAATACATATCTAGTCTGACTTATTTCATAATTAATTTAAAATCTATTAAACTAAAAATTTCGTGAGTTATAAAAATATAGTTTATAAAAACAATATGATTTATAAAATCTAGGGGAATTATAGTGAATACATACCACCATGAATATATATAGTGGAATTTGAGAGTTGGTATATTCCACAAAGGATATTAGTGAGTGTAATGTTGTCAAACATGAAGGTTTTTTCTCTTTACATGAATTTAAATCCAATTTGAAAAATAAATATAGAATCCACACTTTCACAATTTATCTAGATATTTTCATCTAGGAATGAATACCTTGAGAACACTATGAGTATGACACTTGTAATACTTACATGAATATTGATGAGAACGATTATTGTGATTGGATTTCTATGTTAGTAATAATGGGATCATGAATTCTTGTTGGTATTTTTAGTGGGTAACCATGAATAATTAGTACATTTATAACTAGAGTTATTTATTAACCACAAAAAAGGATAAATAAAACATGAAGAGTATTTTATTTTAAATATTCTAGGTGAAACATCCAATATATGTAAATAATATGATAAAGTTGTCATGTTTTGAGCATGTATAAAAAGGAAGAATAATTTGAGGTATTATCCTAATCTATATATGGATAGGACATGACTATAGTCGTTTTAGGAGTTTAAGCACTAATTGGATTCAAGAAATAATCAATGAAAGATAATGAGAAGAATAAATAATATTGTTACATGACTTTCATGTAGTAACGAAAAATATAAATATATTCAATATTTATAAGAAGTATATGAGGCCTATTATATAGGGGTATTTGAATCACCATAAGACTTTATAATTCATATAATATATTTACATGGATTTGTATGTTCATGAATTAAATATAGATATAAAATTAGTAACTGATGTTCTAATTATATATATATATATATATGTGTGTGTGTGTGTGTGAATTGAAGGCTTACAAAGATGAAATTTGTTGAAGATCTGATATGAAATTTGAATAAAATGTTTTTGGTATCGAATATTACATGGGAGATACATGACTAGGATCGTTCATATAAAATCATAAGAGTTGAAGAGTGTACATTAAATCTAGAGTATTATATCCTTATCTAATTATGAAGAAGAAGAAGAAGTGGGGGCAATAGAAGAAGGTTTTTGTCATCTCTGTCTATACAAGAATAAGAGAAAAAAGAATTGGATGAGATTGCATTGAAATTCAAAAGATGAAGATGTCTCGATGCTATGCATCTTTTTTTTAGTGAAATAACTATATAATAATTATTAAAAGATAAGTGATTACAAAAACATTCATTTCATCTACTGAATATATGTGATAAAGAAGAGTATTGTTTTTCATAGTATTATGAATTCATAAATATATTAGGAAGGAGGAAGATAAAAAATAAGCACTGCAAAAATCATCAAAATTCACATCCACTGTAGTAATTTTATAATGATTAAAAAATAGGATGGTTTCGAAAAAAATATACCCATTTAGTACAAAACCCAATAAGAAGATGAAATTTGAATGGGTTATCACTAGTCGAGGGAATCTAGAATACATTGTATCCCCATCAAAAAGTGTAGAAAACTAAACCTCAAACCATGATTATTTCTATGATAAGGCACTATAAATGGTACATATTTATAGTTTATAATAAATTTATTGGACATTAAAATTCATAATAATTATAGTACTCCCTTATTGAGAAATGAATTTTTTTTAAAAAAAATTATTGTGTTATTTACTTTCTTTCATCTACTTTCATTCAAAAGTAAATAGAGAAAAAGAGACCAATGATCCAAACAGGTCTTAGAGTTAATGGGAAAAAAGTATAATTTAGATTATAATTTCCCCAATATTAATTTACCCACTCTCATTATTAATCGTATCCCAAAGTGCTCCTAAAAATTTGTATAAGATCCCGATTGAACTCTATTTAATTCTATAATTTTATGTTAGTTCTATTTTTTATAATTTGATGTTTTTTATGGAATTCATAATAACATGATTTTTTGGAAAATATTCATCATATAAGAATTTAATTTCATTCAATATGTTGATGAATAATATAAAAATAAAGTGAAATGATTATAAGAATAATTCCCTCTTATTACGAGAAAAAGTATATTCATGTTCTCTATGAGATGATAACAATCATGACATATTAAATGTCCTAAGAGGTATAGTAACACATAAGTTTGATCATGGTTTATCACTTTTGAGGTTAATTGAATTTATAGATTTGGTGTTTGAAAATATGGAGTTTTTTTGGGAAAATAGTTCAAACATAATGTTTATTTTCATGGTAAGTTGTCACTTTAAGGTAACCATGAAATATAGATCTATGAGTTTTTATTGAAACATCCACAAGATTTATAATAGCATAAGTCATCAAGAAAATTCGATAAGAGGATGGGTTTGGTATAGAGGATGTGTCATAAATTGAGCTTATTTTTATTAACTATGAGTCTATTCAATGGAAATTTTATGAATTATATTTTCAATTAAAAGTTCCTACTGTGTAGTTAATAAAGATTTTTTACCATTTTTTCTAACCATGATCCCCATTATGAACATAATTAAGCAAAAATGTACCCCAAATTTTTTTCTATTTTTTAACTATAATATCACATTAATCCCTCTTTATCATTAACTAGGACCTTCATGATTCTATATATGACTCTTACCTTGATTCCTTGGTGACCCTTGATCATTTTGGGTAGATATCATTAGGTGAATTAGGTATTTCTCTTGATTTCTCTCTATTTCCAAATAATTATCCTTAATTTCTCCCCCCTTGATCAATTGGAACCCATTTATATTGTTATTTTTCAATTATATGATTATCAATATAGGGTTGATTATTTTTTTAGTAGATCTAGTCTTATGGGGACTAGATATCTTCATTACCCATCATTGGTATTGAAAGAAATGAAGGTCAAATCAGTCATGAGGTTGATATCCTCATTATACCTTGGAAAACATTGTGTGCATATTATATTATTTTGTTTTGAATATATGAATGTGGATATTAATATGGTATTTTATCTTTCATTGAAGTTAAATTTTTTTCAAAACTATTTTTCTTTGAAAACAAGATTTTATGTGCCAGGTGAGTTTGAAAAATGCCCTCAAAAATGTTTTTGAAATGAGAAAAAATTTATAATCATGCAAGAAGCACAATTTTGTTATAAATATTTTTTCTTTTAAAGTTAGGGCATGGAAATGGTATAAAATTCCCTTGGAATATTTTAATAAACCACGAATTTTTTAGTTGAACTTATAAATGATGTAATAACACATTGGGAAGAATATGTGGTTTGGGGAAAATATAAATACATAACATATATTGGATTTAGATATCCCAATTTGATGTTGTAATGATTCCATGGTTCCTAGTGTGTAGCCATTCTGAGGAACTGTTTTCCCAAACACTTGAGATCACTTATGTCAGCCAATGTTTATTGTTTTTCATAGTTGTGTACACCATTGAGTTATAATTTTATTTCTGGTGATTTGTTGATACACTAATGTAATATACATTTAGATATGATTATATTCCCACATGATATTTATATTGATTCTTGATATCTATTTTAATCATACTCTTATCCCTCATTGATAAATTTTATTCTATATTACATTTTTTATTGATTATGGTATGTTTTTTATAATAAAACCAAAACATGATTTTATATTTTAAATTATTTTTCATATAATTGTTTTATAAAATATTTTTTAAAAAATAAATAATTGATTAATATGTGTAAAAATTGTGCAGAATCTTGGTGGTATCCCATTGAAAAATAGTTATTAAACCATACTTTTTATTTATGAAATTATAGCTACAACTTTATATGATACAGTTAAGAGGAAAGCAATCATTGAGAGGACTAACATCTTGGTTTATGTTTCCTTTATATTGTGTTGGTATGGTGGTGAAATATGGACACATAGAGATAGAACCATGGGCTACATCAGGTTCGATGTTGATAGTCCTTGTCTTGTTCTTTTATAACTCAGTATCTAGTTGTTGAATGTTAACATAATGGTTTTTTTTCTTGGCATGTGATTTTTTATGATATCCCTTGGGGTTATCTGGTTTCTTATATCTTATCAAATGTCTATGGAGAGTTACATCATTCCCATTATTCATTGTATGATACCATAGTGCTTGTCTATGTATAATGGAAATCAGTTCCACACCTCATGCACTATGGAGGGTCAATTAGGGAGAAATTATTGGTTAAAACATGTTTGTTTGTCAAAAATTTAAATTAAGGGCTTTGGTTATCATAATGGAATGTGATCATGCTTGTGTATCACCCAGTATTCTGTGTGGGATATTTATAAAATAGAGAGAGGGATTTATGATCTATAGAGGTGGTGTTGGATTGTTCCCACCTTTCTCACATTCATGATAATCTGGACATTACCATGGGAAGTCCAAGGTTGTTTACCACCCTTATTTTAAATTTTACTCTCTTGGGCCTCAATTTTGAAAATTTATTTCATAATAAAAGAGTAAAATAATGTTCTAAATTGTCACCATTCACCTATTTTATATATTATTCATCCGTTAATAAGAACATCTCTAGATACTATAGAGGAATCTACAGAGGAATCCTCATAGGTGAATCCTCAGGTTGATGTAGCATTGGTGGACAATAAAGTATAAATGATCTTGTCTATAGGCAAAGTCATCAATATTGAACTGAAACAAATGGTAGATCATGCATTATAATTCACTATGAAATATACACTATTTTATCATGGAATCAAGTGACCCCCAATATTATAGGAATTGATGAACACGATTGAATATATTTTATACTTCAAGAAATATTAAGAACAATACAAGTTTGGTTTCTTCAGTTATATGATTGAAGGGCCATGTAGGAAGTGGTTTGAATCTATTATAAAATCCAATTTTTATGGGGATCTTACCTAGAACACATTAAAGAAATAAATTAATCAATAGATATATCCTAAGGCACCTTGAGTGAAAGAGGTGTGAGAGTTTTTTTTTGAGAAGAGAGATCATTCTTTCATGGAGTATGCTACCGAGTTTGTTAGGTATGTGCACCGATCTCTAGTTGATATTTACAATGTAAATTTCAACGTATAGTGGTGTGCGATAGCTTTATGACCTGATATTTGGTCAGTACTGATTCTTATATTTCTATACACTTTCTTGGAGGTTGTGTACAAGGAATTTATGGTTGAGGTGGATATATATAAGAAGATATGACTATTTGGGGGAATCAATGATAGTACGAAGTATCCAAATATCATTTTTTGGTTAGAAGAGGAAGCTAGGTTACCATTACTATGTTGCAGTTATGAGTTCATGTTATACATAAGAGAAACTTGTTGTATTCTATTACTAGTCTGAGAGGAAAGGGAAATCCAATCCTGATTATAATGAAGTACCTAGAGTTCATCACACATATGGTAAATATGATCATCTTCAAAATTTATATGGGATGTAATTATAGGGTAGTAGATCTGGATTCATCTTCACCATGGAATTTCATTCTATATCTGACATAGAAAAAAGGACGTATCTCAACCTCCTTCCAAGTGTGATGCTCAGGTATGAATAAAATGGAAAGATGATGATGGATGACTATTTCTAGTGGAGTGGGAACCATATAAGTCAAAGGCAGGACCAACTATCTTGATAGGTTTGATGTTTATTTAATCCTATATGGTTATGGATTTATTTTACACTAGTGTTACTCATCAATTTATTTCATAAAAAAGTATCAATGTCTTGGGATTTCTATTATAGCAGGAACATACTAGTTATTTGAATATCACTCATTGGATGTTGAAAGAGAATTACATATATGAAAATCTATCCAAATTTCAGTTTTGGAATCAATAGGTGAAATATATTCTCCATGTTACTTTATTAGAATGGTTTATTAGTAGATATAGAGAATATTTCATTAGTTATTTCTTTGAATTATCCTATAAATGTTTTTATGATATTTAGATTGTTGTAATTTACTGGATATTATAGAGGATTTATTCAAGATTTTTCAAATCTTGGAACCCCAATGATTTAGTTAACCACTAAAGGTTTGGAGATTTTTCTTGAGAGATCAATTCTTGATATCGTTTTGTTATTTAAACGAGATATTGGATTTATCTATAGTCTTAATTCTTCATATGTCAGGTTTGGGATATTATGTTTTCAATGATGCCTCAAGTATGAGTTTGATTTTTTTTTTCTAATGAGGTTGATACAAGTAGTAGGTTATTTATATTTTATCTTATCCCATCATGAGAATAACTACCCCACTCATAATGATGAGTTGAATTATATGTTTCCTGATCTGATGAATTAGATTTACTGCCACATCATGAAGAGGTTTACAGTGTATTTAGACCATAATATTCTGAAGTATATATTCCCCTAGAAGGCTCTAATCTTGAAAAAAATAAATTGGTATGAGTACACTTTTACCTTTTATTTGGATATTTCATGTACCAAAAAATGTAAAATTTTCATATATTCTTTAGTAATAAATATTACGACTTAGGAAGTGATGAAATTAGTAGAGGAATGGTGCTTGGTAAGCTTATTGTGTGAGACACACATGGTTGAGGAGAGAGACAATGGATTTATATTCATAAATTTTACATGAGATGGATCATATATGGTTTATCATATTTTATTGATATAGGATTCATGTGAATAGTTAAATCACTTTAACATGAATATTTATACTGAGGAGACATTAGGTGAGTGATCAATGTCTCCTGATTGAGTGATGTGCTTTCAAGGTAAGATGGTTATTCCAATAGACCGTATATAAAAATTTATAGAGGATTGAAACCAATCCAACTGGTATATGAAACCAATATCTACCATGATATATTAGGTCCTAAGTTAGTGTTGGCTAGGAATAAGGTGATCATATGGGTATTTCATGTCTCAATGACTCACATGATAGTGAATCATTGAAGAGCATCATAGGATTACTATTTATCTACAAACATTAACCATTCAATTTTGTAAATAGGATAATATATCCATGGAATTTTTAATTGGGATACCTTATTCTCTATTTTGTACGAATAGGATATGGGTGATTTTTGATTGACTCATGAAAACATCATGTTTTATAGCTATCAAGGAATTGATTATAGAAAAAGATATTAGACTATATTATGTGCATGATGTTATTATATATCATGGTGTGCATCAAACATAAATTCAGATATAGATCCGAACATTAAATCCCATTTTTGGAGTAGATCATATAAAATTACGGGTTCTTAGTTGATGTTAAGGTTGTATGGTCATCCCCAGATAGTTAGCCATTCTAAGAGAACTATCTATAATCTTAAATATATGATTCATGCATTCATTCTTAACATTAGTGGACATTGGAACATTATAAATATGTAAAACTTGGATATAAAAATATTTATTATGAATATATTGTCATTAAACAATTGTGGTGTTCTATGGGAGGCCTTATAGATTGCCTCTTTGTTGGATAGAGGTGGGAAATCACTCCTTGGTCTGATAGAGTATCATCCTAGAGAAGAATAATGTTATTAATTTGATTAGAAACAATTTAATAAATAATTTAGAGCCTCTAGAAATCAATTGTAGATCATAATATCCATATGATGGAGTCCTTCATAGGTGATTGGGATTTTCTCAGAGTTACACCACTTTTATAATAGAGATATTTGGGGAGGCATGGTATGTTAGCACGTTATTATAAGATTCCATTTGAGAATTTGGATAAAATATAGAAATAATCTTATTGATTAGAATTACCTTCTTGTTTGAATTCTATTCAAGATGTGTTCCATGTTTGTAAACTGATCACGTTTTAGCTAGATCAATTCCACATGATTGAGTGGGAGGACATTGAGATTAAAATGGACACCTGAGTGATGGAAATTATTATTCATATAGTGGAACAATAGTATATGTTTACACATTCCTATATGATCACATTGTTTTTAGTAAAATGTTGGTGTGGTATGAACAACCATGTGGCTTGGTTGCATTAGGCCTTGATGATGCAACAGTAGACTTATCTCTTTTCTTGTTCATGATCCAAATCCTTTAGGGGGTAAAATCTTTAATGATGTCGAGAAACGTGATTCCCTTCAAGTTATTAGTACACTTAATTTCTTGCTTATATTATCTCTTCTGAGGTTATAGTTGAATTTAGGACTCAGGTGTTGAAATTTTATAGTTTTTTGGAAAATTTCCTTAGCGAACAGTTTAGGTTCTTGATTAGTGTTAAGCAAGCTATAATCGTGAATATGGTTTTGTGAGGTCCATTAGACATTTTCATGGTTTGCAATTATTTTTTAACCATGTTAGTTATTAATACATCTATTTTGATAGGATGGGTTTGGCTTAGAAAAAATTGGATGGATTGATAATGGTTTGTCCCACCATGATGTTATTCATATTGAACCATGAAATTTGGTTTTTCAAGGGACAATGTATACTAAAATATTATTGTACAGTTTGACTAACTATGTGGAATATCCTTGACACCTAATCTAAACTTATTAAAATTGAAAATTATCCCAAAGACCAAGTCATTTTTGACTTTATATCCTTATAATTCATTGTTAACTCAAACTAATACTTACATTATTCTCTAGTGGACTCTCTCATTGATTCATTTGTGATAATTGATAATTTATAGTGAATATTATCATGGAATTATTTGTTTTTCTCTAGATTTATTCTTTTTTATCTATTATAAATATGTCTTCCCCGTGATCTTTTATAAACCAATGAGTTTTTGTTTTTTAGATCTAATATTTTTTCTAAATAATTAACGATGTTCTTTATAGATTTGGGCTCATGAGGAACAGATCTATAAATATAGATTCATTGATTTTAATGTATAGGTTGTTTTCATTATTCTTAATGTAGGTGTCTCTATCATATGGTGTATCCCTGGGTGATCCTTGCATTATAATGATGCTATTTTGTATTGAATTTAGGAAATTGGATATTGATATGTTCTTTGATCTTCTCTTGTTAATGGAATTTTGATTCAAAATGGAGTTTTATGAAAAATGGATTTTATGAACATGTTGTGTTTAAAAAAAGGCATAAATTGTGGGTTTTAAATTAGTATGGTTTTTCATGAATGAAAGTACAGTGGTATAACTATAGAAATTTTTTTCTTCAAATGTTTCCATTGAAAAAAAATTTCATTCCTTGAAAAATGATTCATGAAATAATAATTTGTTTTCATGAATTTAATGGTGATGTAACAACACTTTGGTAAGACAATGGGATATATAGATAAATGTTAATATGTAAGGGTAGTGGGATTATCTATCACAATGGGAGGTTCCAATGATTATATTTTCTCTAGTAGGAAATCCTTCCAAGGAACCAAGTTCACTAAAAATTATAGGTCAATTATGTTGGCTAGTGTTTTTTGTTCAATTTTTTTGTGTAAGACATAATAATTTAGTTTTCATAATGGATCATTGTGGATACATTATGTATAAATATATATAAATATTATTAAATTACCACATAATATGGATATTGATGTTTGAAAATTGTCTGAAACATCTTCTTATTCCTCACGGATAACTTTTAGGTCATATTTCATTATATGTTGAATATAAAATGTTTTGAAAAAAATACAAATGAATATTTTAAATGGAAAATTGTATATAACAGAAATGTTTTATAAAATATATTTTATAAAATAACTAAGGAATTCATGTAGATATAAATTTTATATATTATTGATTGTGTCATATTGATCTTCAGTACTCAAACCCTGCATTTTTCCTTTTGTAATTTTGAGACATCGATTTGTGGGATATAGGTAAAGGGAAGTGTTTAATATAGAGGAAAAATATCCTAGTTTATATAGTATATTATGGGTTTCGTTGGTGACGAATTATGGCCACATTGAGATGGACTACTATGGTAGTTTGGGTTCAATTTTTACTGTCTTTATCATGATATTTTATACATTGTTATCTAGTTGTTGGATGTTTCCAATATGGTTTGGTTGTTATTAACAAGTGATATTGTATAATATCAAATATAGTAATATATTTATATCTTATAACATGCCTATTGAGGGTGAAATCATTCCCATAGTTCTTTGTATGATACTCTGGTGTTTTTTCCATCCTGTGTTGATTGGGAGTGTGCTCCAAGACATATGATGGGTAAATTTGGGTGACATTATTGGTTGGAATGGGTTGGTATATTAATAAAAAATCTAGTTTAGAAAGTAAATAAAAGGTTTTTAATGAAAATCCAGAGATATTGGATAATAATATTATCTCAAATGGTTCAATTCACTATAGTACTAAAGTGGTATGTGGCAATTATTTCCCAAAATTATTTAAATAACATCCAAGAAATAGTGGGAGTAATGAAATTGCAGTTGAATTTTGAATTTATGTAGCAATTAAAATATTGCATGAATTTCCCAATTAACTGGTCTCTATTATATATTTTATTTCTGAAAATATATTATATGATATCACTTTTTTTGAGGAGATGTCCTAAATATTAGAGATGTCCCAAAAGAAGATGTTTTTTAATATAAAAAACTCTCCATGAAATTTTTATCCAAGGAATCCATAGATGTGATCCTTGGGGAAATGTGATCCATGTTTGAAGAATATAAAATTACTATATTCAGATAAATTTATATATCCATTAATTATTTTGAATAAAGTATCATTATACTTTAAGAAAAACTAAAAAACACTATTGTTGTCAAATATATCCAAATAGTGGTAAAATCGATGAAAATAAAGCATATTGGCACTTTTTATTATAAATATGTAAAATTCATTAAGTTTATGTTCCAAGGATGAATAAGTAGTGTTGATATAACATTATGTTTTTGGATAACTATAAGAACATCCTCAATTTTAAGTGTTTATTATTGGAAGAAATATTTGTTCAGTCTAAAAGTGGAACATATTGAGTCTTTACAATATAAGGAACAAGTTTCTATGAAAAAAATTATCAATAGAGGATTATAATGATAAAATAACTCTAACATGTGGAAATATAATCATGGAATAATTATATGACCTATCACTTGTATTTGTGAAGGAAGAGGGTGTGTCCATACATTTATTAAAACAATTTTCATAAATCTATTTTCATGTATTGTGTGTGTTTAATGAAAAAAATACATGTATGGATGAAGAAAAATGAGTAAAATCCTTTCATCATGGCCATGATGGATAAAATATGTAGTGTGGTAGTTGGTTCCCTAAAAAAATCCGAACCACTGATGGATAAATCCTAAAAATACAATGGTATTAATGTTTTTAAATAGTAAAGTTATAATATAAAGATTTGTAAGGTCTTGTTAGTGCTACAATAGAATCAATAATTGGGATTGGGATTTTTGGTACAATACTCTATATGATAAACCATTGAGTAATACCATTTTAGAGGGGATTTAGAGATGAAATATCAACATCCATATATATAGAAAAATTATTAAAATTAGAATATATTTGGTATTCTTGGTAGTATCAATGATGCTTGCAGATCCCGTTTTCACATGAGTGTTTCTTGAACATATAAACAAGTATCAAAGTGTAAAAGGATGAAAATATCATATGGGAAGGTACATATTGATTTCATATCCATGAGAGATATGCTAGGTTATTATTCAAATTATATTAATTACAACAAAATCTCATGAAATTTGGAAGGTTCATACCTTGGTAACATGTCCATTAAGACTAGGAGGAGTTTTAAATTTTACTTGCATGATTTCAAGAACACTCACATGCTTCCATGTGGAGAGTCAATGAGGGATTTCAATGTTCCAGTGAATTATATAGTAAATTTTCTAGAGGAATTTTAAAATGTAATAAAATTATAAGAATCACAATAAAGAACCAGTACAAATAGAAATGAGAATATTATATAAGAAGAGTTCTAATTTCATGATATTTTTACATAAAAATAAAACATTGATTATGAAAAAGAGCTATGTGAGAGTTAAAAAATGATACACATAGTGTAAAAGGTTGTTTAACAATTTTCCAGGAATAATTAGGGTCCTTAATATGAAATAGTAAAACACTAAACATATATAAAGATAGGATCTCATGCTCTCTATGTAAAGTAGTTGAGGAAAACAATAGACTCAAGCCCCTTTAATTAAAATAAAAAATGGTAGAAAATGAGGATTAATGAATAAAAGATAATCTTGGTTGAGAATATCCTCTTAAAACTACTATTTAAATTGAAGAATAAAATACATCTACCTATTTCAATTAATTTTTAGTGATATATTTATACTTATAATGACTGGGATTGATGACAATGCATAGTCACACATATATCGTAAAATCCAAAAAATCTCACCCCATGATCTGATGAAAAAAACTATATCATTATATTTTGTTCATGATACCAATAAATGTCACTTAATTTTAGACAACCATAATTTATAACCTAAAAAAGAAATATTTTAACAATTACATACCAATGAACCTTTTAGGTTTATAGTTTTATAAATCTGGGAAAAATTTTATATTAAAACTTTGATACATAAAAAAACATGTACACAAAAATCTATGTCATCTACCACTAGGTATTTCACATCAATTAAACATAATAGGAATATCATAAAATAACTCTTCACAACTTGTAGAAAAAGATACATAAGTAGGGTGAGCTCAAATACCCAATATTGGTACACATAAACATTAAAAGTTGTATTTTATAAATGATCTTAATATTAGGATAAGGATTTGATGAAATAATCTAATTGAATGATCATAACATAAAGGGATTAATACCCATAAAATGAGGATCATTAAATATATGCCATGTCATAAAACATTAAAAATTAATGTGTTATAGTAATAAAAAATCCTAGTCCATGGGATGTCAACTTTAATCAATGGATACATTGAAAACACATAGAATGAAGAAAATATTTTGTATCATGTAATGTTATTTTTATATAAACTTTGAATGAACCATTACATGTGGAATAACTAATATGTTCAACTTCAATCATAATTATCCATAGAACATAATAATTAACCAATTTATTGAAGGGTTATAATGGAAAACACATTCAGTGGTTTATAACATAACTGGACATCTATAATTTATAATAGAAATAGCCTTCATCATAAAAAATTTCTAACAATCATAACTTGAAAAAGGTACATAGAGATTACATTTCACCATAAAACTCATTGAAAATTCAGTATTACTATCATAACATAATTACGTTTTGGAAAAGAATGAGTTTAAAGAGGATTTCCTTGAAACAATCATAATCCAATTAAAGTAAGAATAATGATGACATCGATTCAATATAACCTCAGTTGATAATAAGTAACATCAAGGGTTGCAATCATTGATGAAAATAAAAACCGTTAAAAGATATCTAAAAACATTATTGAGGAATGTACCCTTTCTACATTGAATGTAAATTATAAAAACTAAAATTTTTCATAATATTCAGAAAATAATTTATATGAAATGATACATAGTAAATTTTAAATTAATATTTAAACCATTTTTTCGATATGATGGTGGGAAATTACATTCATCTCGTAATCATAAAATTGAGATTCTATTAACACCCTCGGTAAAAGGTAACATATTCAAAAAATGACAAGGAAATTATTTGTAAAACTTTATGATAAAAATTAAAATATGGGTAAAAATGAATTTCAAATATTATCAAATAATAGTAAAAAAATTATTGAAAGCTTTATATAAAAAATTGTTGTAAGAAAATTTGATGGTTGAATGATGGGAAAATAAGGTCATATTCTCATAAAAAATGTTTTGTTCAATTTTGGGTATGAAAGAGAGGAAAATAGTAGATAAACATAAAAATTATAAAAATAAAAATAGACTAATTATATATAAATGGTTTTATAAGTCAAGATCATTTAATATTATTAAATTAAATTTATATATAAAAAATACAGATTAAAATTTGATTGATACATAAACCCCTTACAACATTAGTACCTTTTGAATCATAATACATAGGAAAAAATAAAATCCAATAATACATTAAATATCACTAATATTTGAGATTCATGACATAATATGTCAAATTTATAGTACAGATACCTCATAAAATAATATAATTTTATAACATTAACATATCTCCCAAAGAAGAAAAATATGCGACAAATTATCATTATATTGATTATATCATCTAATTGAGATTTATTCGATGGATTAATCTTGTGAACCAAATTTGAATAAAAATGGATCAGGTTGTAATATATAATAAATAAATAAATTTTAATTTTACACATAATCTTGGAATAATATAACAAATGAATAAGTGATATAAAATAATGAATGAAAATATTGTTAAAAAAACCCTTACCGCATTGGTGTCTTCCAAATAACAATCCCATGGTTTAATTAACATAAATTTTAACATAAAATAATTTGATTTATTATGTATTAATTATTTTACATAATAAAACTTCAACATATAGACCATATATGATAAATTAGTTTCATATCATTAAAGGATGTCTCTATTAAGTGAAATTGAGATGAAATCCCTTAACATGAGTGAGAACATTCCATGTATGTCCTTAAATTAAATTAAAATAAACATATATTAATTTTTTATATGTTTATGAAACTCTTATTGGATTAGTAATTTATTATCAAACCGGTTTTATAATTTTTATCATTGTCATATTTTATTAGATAATCGATTATGTCCATGTCATGTTTTCGAGGATGTTCGATTTAAAGTTTCAAAATGATAGTAGTATGTTGAACATGGTTAAAGGGGAAATTGGTCCATCATCTCAATAATAACAATGATGAAATAATTGTATTTTTTTATAAATAAATTATACTTTTATAGCTTTCCATGAAATATTGTTTTGAAAAAATAACTATGTTACAATCATGGATAAGGAAGGCTATATGTACGAATGAGTAATGATCTAATTAAAAAATGTGAGAAAGAAGGAAAGTATAATTTTCTATTTATATTATTATTACTATTATATTTTAAATTCCAAATTAAATATTTTAGCACACTTATATATATATATACCATCTATGTGAGTTGTTGATAAAAAAGATCACATTGCCTCATGGAGGTGGTAATCCACATGTACTCATGAACAAAACTATCATTTTTCAATGAATCAGATGTCTAGAATACAGATGATATATTATAATTCAATAATTATAATTATTTCTAAGTATCATTCATAAAATTTAAATCAATAATTATAACCATTCATGGGAGGTGGTGATGGAAAATGTGTTACAATGGTTATCAATGCGATAGTCCTCCAAACATATGAATGATGATTTAATATCAAATTTGATGGAAATGGAGATTGATATTGGTTATTAAATAAAACTAATAAGAACTCATTTTATTAATGATAAAAATTATATTATTATAATTTTTGTTGAAAAATAATTTAAGGAGTTATAAAATGAAAAAAAACTAAAACATTCATTTAAAAGATATACCTCATATTCTAAAAAACTTATTTTCATTAAACCCTATTATCTCCAAGGATGGTATTATTCTAAAAATTAGACATATAGAATATGGGTATGAATTGTAGTAAGATGTTTGGGTTGTTATTGTATGAGATAAATTGTTCGTGAAGTGTGGATATGATATGAGGGAGGGTACCCTTATATAAGTGAGAGAAAGTTTATTAATGGAATTACAAAAATAATTAAATTAATATAAATTATTTTTCCATAAAATGTGAAAAATAATTATATACTATTATTATAATATGAGGAAAATTTTAGGTTCTCTCATCCAATAAAATTTGGAAATTTATTGTTGTGTTTTTACCCTTATCTCTTAGTTTTATCCCCCACTAATCTTTTGGACAATTACTGTGATATAAGTGTTTTTCACAATTTACGGTCAATAAAGTTAGAATAAAAGGATAGGTGACCCATAAATGGATGATGCATGATATTTTAAACTATATAAAATTCACCTGGAATTTTTGTTTTGTAATTTTAAAACATTTTATAAAATATTGTTTATTATAAAGTATTTTTACTATCATTTTTGAAAATACAAGATGTATTATAATATAATATGTTTATAACTCATGTAAAATGATTATAAAATGGAGTTGATTGTAATATAAAGAGTTTATTGTCTCAATATATACATTCATTCAAATTTATATTGGTTTATATGTTAATTTAGATCTTATCATTTAGTTTAACCCTTTTGTTAACCAACTATAACCATGTTTGCGATTTTTTCAATATTCAAGAGTTGTAATTTTTATTATAGGGTGAAAATTGGATCATAATTTAAAATTGGGTAAAATATTCTAAAAATTATCATTCTAAAATTAGGCTTTGTATATTTATATTAATTTTTAAAAATTTAATAAAATATATTTAATAGAGAATGTCTATCAATGTTTTTTATAAACTATTCAAAGAATTAGAATGTGAGAACTACATGAAAATAATATAATTATAATATAAACCATTATAACATTTATAATATGTCATATTTATGCTCAAAATTCATGGAGTACTATAATGTAACCAAAAAAAATTACTTTTAGAATTTATTTAAAACCATTTACTTTATTTATCTATAACTTGAACAAGAACATTGTTGGTGGTGCATACGCATTTACGGTAATTATTTCATCTATAAAAATTAAAAATAAATTTCCAAGATAAAAAAATTAATTCATATATAAAATTAAAAATTATAATCAAACTTAATTTCTTATTCCTATTAAAATGTTGTTGATATTAAAAGTATGAAAGTTATATTTTTTACACAGTATTTTTCATAAATATTATAATGGTTTAAATCACTTCTAAATTCAAAAAGGGGTTTTTTTTTAATTTTTGTTTTTTATGCACGAAATATTCTCATCCCATAAAATTTTAAAATGTTTTAATTAATTTTATTCCCAATCACTATAGTTTTGAATTTAATAAAACCATTTTACCTTTTAAGGTGCTAACAAAAATTTCCTATGATTACTATTCATATTGAAAAAATATTAATTTGAAACTAACAACTAATAAAAATTATGATGACTCAAAATATAGAATCTATTTTACAAAATTTTTGTTCCTATATGTGGTAGAATTTAATTCAATATTAATCTGACATAATACGATGAACATGTGAATTTCTAGAAAAATTTGTTTTAGTATAAATATGTTTTTCTACCAAATTCATGTATAATGTTGTTAAAAATACCATTTATTGGAAGTTTTTTCATTAAAATAAACTAATTAAAATTATAAACTAGTCCAAAATAGAATTTGACTTATTAATTACTTGATATGAATGGATAATTTTCAATAAATATCGGTATTTTTCACAATTCAGGGAAAAAAAATTCTAAAAATTGTTAAATCTTTATCCTTATGTAATCATTACATTTTGGATTAAAAATTGATATCCTATTTATCATAAAAATTTTATCAATGATATATATATTAATTAAATTATTTTCTCAAAAAAAATAAACAAAAAGGAATTTTGAAGAAAACATATTTTTGAAGAATAATATAAATTAACTGAAAAATTGTGTTCTCATTTCCTAAAAAATAATAAATAATTTTTATTTAGTATAAACTTTATATATATTTAATAATTTAGTTAATACTATTCACAACCACTAAATTAATGGTTTGGTTATAAATATAACATTTAAATTTATTTATTTCATGGTTCATTTATGCTCGATGTTGCATGTTTTATACACTATCAAACATGTTGTTCTTCAAAAATATTGGGGTATTACATTTTCCCCATTAATAAATTTCATCAAATAAAGTTTAACATGAGATCAAAAATCAAGGGATTGAAATTTTAAAATAATTTTTTTAAAATACAACATCGTAAAAAGGGTTAATATAAATTCATCTTGAAAAGAAAGAAAAGTGAAGCCCGAAGGGAATATGAAATAACCCATAACAAGGTCTCCAAATACGATAACATTAGTGGAAAGTTAAGATTTGGAGATGGGGTAAAAATTTAACTTCCAAATTATTATGTAGAGTTAAAGAGAACATTTATCACATGAAATTGAAAGATCATAATAAACTCAATAACCTAAAAACGCTAAATCAACGAGGCCTGAAAAACAAAATTTATTCATAAGAAATGATGGTAATATGATAAATTTTTTATTCATGTTTACTGTTAGTAGACTTCATGAATTCCTTTACCATCAAGAATAATAATTTAAAAAAATATACTTACTTGAAATGTATGATTTTATCCTTTAATAACGATCCATTATAATATGATCTTTCTGTCCAAGAAAATATTATTCAAGATAAAATTTTCAGGCATGAATTAATTAAATCATCTTGTAATTGATCATATAATCCATAAAAGGAAAAAATTATATTTAGACCATTATTACTAAAACCAAAAATTTAGCATATTGTATCATAATACCCAAAATTAATAATCCTTTATATGAATAAATAATACATTTAACAAAAAAATCCTATAGTACCACCAAATGTTCAACTTAGTTCATTTCATAAATAAGTAACCATATGTACCGATTAACCAAAACAACCATAAAATTAATGAATGTTTGAAACTCAAAGGTTTTCCCATTCATTTCAGCTTACATCCCCAATAATTTAATAAAAATCTTCCAAAATAATACTTCATAAGAACATAAATGTTAAACCTAAGGGTTACATATGCCTCAACACAACAAAAAAACATTAATAAATTATTTAATCTTTTTAAAATATCATTACAAAAAACACCAAATAGGTTATCTATCTCATTAATATTATTATAATCCTAAATCATATAAACAAATTCTAGTATACATAATTGTTAAGTTAACCATAACAGAAAACTACTAATATTCGATGTTATATAAAACGTTTCACTGATACCAACTGTAAAAGCCCCAAACCTGTACTCACAGAACTACCGCTAAGAACATAAAATATAATTTGCTACCTTGGTAATGAATGTAACAAATTTTTTCCATTAAAAATTGAAAAAATTATTAGTAAATATTAGATGACTTTTATACCAAAGAACCGTTCAGAATGGGGTTTTCAATGATTTGGGAAATAAAATTACATAACATCATGGATATATAAAAACATGGTTTATAAAAACTTTCATAATATCCAACTAATTTATTCATATCCTGAATCCTTAATATAAAAAACATAATTAAATTATTTCATTGCAACCTGGGGAAAAAAATCATAAAAAGGGTACAGTGATATTCTTAGTAATGGTAGTAATAATCATTATCAATTGAATTTCATCAGTGAGGAAAAGATGAGTATAAGGGTATGATAAAATAATCAATGTTCCAGATCTAAATGTAAGATAAATCATACTCATAAAAAAATGGACCATTGCACATGTGACATAGAATAAATCATTAACAAATAAAATATTTACAGGAATCAATAATCACGATCCATGTGATATTAATCTTGATTAATAGAAACATTAAATATTAATAGAAATTATAATCAAAACCCATTAGTATGTTGTAAAATTATCATTATAGAAGGATTAAAATTGTAATAACAAATATGATAAAATTCACACATAATTATCTACCAAACATAATCATTTCCCAAGGAATTAAAGGGATATAATAGATCCACATATATTTGGTTTATAATATAACCACAAATACCTTATTTTTAATGGATACACGCATCATATTATTATATTTCTGTGAACCCTAATAGGAATAAACAACATAAGTCATTAATTTCGTATGAAAAATCATAGAAAAATAATAATTTTTCCTTTCCCAACTTCATTATCAAAGGGGGAAAACTGGTCCAATGATAATCACATAAAAAAAATCATAATGCATCTTGAGAAATAATAATTATAGTGTTATTGAAACATATCCTCAGCAGAGTATAAGTAAAATCAATGGTTTTTTTTCATTTGTGAATATCAATACCATTAAAAAAAACCAAACAAATCATTTGTAAAATAACCTTTCCACATTAAAAATCACTTTTTGAAACTAAAACATTCCAAAATACTAGAATTTTTTTTTTAAAATAAATCATGGGAAAATGTAAATGAATATTGAGATCAATATGTGGTAAGGATTCTTAGAAATTCTATTCAATCTATAATTGTTAAAATAATGATTTTGTTTACACCTTTGGTAAAAATTACCATGTTTAGAAAATGAAAAAAATGTTTCTTTTCAAAAAAAATTCTAATATGTTAAAATTTGTTAAATTTTTATTTAAATATTCATTGAATAATATTAAAACATATTCTTCAAATCAATATAGAAAATATGTATATGGAATATTTTTAATCAAAAGGCAAGAAAATGAGATTGTATTTTTATAAAAAGTGTTTTTTTATCCATTTTGAGTACCAAAAGGAGTAAAATAGTAAATAGAAATAAAAATTTATGAAATATTCAAAGTAGATGTATTTAACCCTCATAAAATATTATAGTTTCATAACATAAACATATTCCCCAATGATTGAAAATTTGAGACGAATAACCCTCATAAAGATTATATCATTGAATTGAGATTTAATCAACAGAAAGATGACTTTTACAGACATTATCCAAATAAAGTACAAATATAGATTAATAAATCAAGGGTCACATTAAATTTAATATTGTCATAATATAATCAAAGAATAAGTGATAAAACCCAATGAATGAAACTTGTGGTATGAAAACACTCACCATTTTAGTGTCTTCTAAATAAAAAACCTTGAAATAATTAACATGAATTATAACTTATAATTATATTATTTTTGAAGTATTCATAATATATAATGTATAACATAAACCATATACACAATATAAATGAAATTAGAATCATGACACTATAATAAGCCTTAATGAAGGGAAATTGAGCAGAAATCCTATACCTCGAGTTCAACTATTCCATGTATATACTTAAATTCCTGTATAATAATCATATATAAATTTTTTACTTAGATAAAAAAAATTATAATTTTATTGTTTTATTATTAAACCATTTCTTCACTAATTCCAATGATATATTTTTGTATTTGATTAGTAAACTCAATGTTGCTTGTTTTGTGGACGTTTAGTCCATAGTTTCAAATAAAACATTGGTATGTTGATTGTGGTCAAAGTGGTAAATATTCCAAAAAAAATAATAATTATGTAATAATTATAATTTTTATCCCAAAATTATACTTTTATATCCAACCCTAAGAGATGGTTATGAAAATTCAATTATGTTATAATCATGAAGACGGTTGGTTGTATGTACGAATGACTAACATTACCATATTTTAATGTACATGAGAGAAAGAAGGTAAGGATTATTTTATACATAAATAATTATAATTATTTCAAAAATATCATATTATACCTTTAAATATATTTATTTATTTTATCCTTATGAGTCATTTATAAAAAACAATCACCTCGCTTCGTGGAGATGGTAATCCATATGTATGCACTGAAAAAAGTATAATTTTTAAATCAATTGAAAGGTTAGAAGATATATGGTATCATATATTTATTAAATTATAATTATTCCACTAATATCATATATATATATATATAAATTAAATCTATAATTATAAACTTTCATGATATTAATTGATGGAAAATGAATTATATCTATTTGTGAGGAAGTAGTCTTGCGTATAAACGTTGAAATTTTCATTTCCAATGTTATAGAATAATAGATTAATATAGGATATGAAATAAAAATAATTAAATATATGTATATTTTAGAAGAATATGTTATAAATTAACAATGGTTGAATTATATTTTACGGTGGAAGAAAATTAAATTAAACTAAACATTCGGTTAAAATTTATACCTCTTCCTCGGACAACCTCTCTTACTTTACACATTAATCAACATGATGATTGTATTATAACATAAAAAAGACCTATATAACGTGGCTATGTAGTATAAGAATGTATTTTGGAAGATATGTTATGAAACAAAGGGCTCTTGATGTGTGGAGAAAAGAGGAGATGGGTTCCCTTTTATATGTGAGGGAAGGGGAACTCATGGAACTACTTAAAGTACTAAATTAATATAACTTAATTTTAATTAAAAATTTCTATAAAATGGTATAATATGAATATAATATGAGTATCACTCTACATATTTTCAAAAGATAAAATGATTTTAAATTTTATATTGTGTTTTTACCCTTCACCCTTAGTTTTAACCCCCCCGTTAACCCTTTTGAAAATTACCCTCATATCATTGTTTTTACTATTTAGGGGAAAAGAAAGATACAATTATATGAAAATTGACCCATAAATGGACCATGTTTTATATTTGAAACAATATAATATTAAATTGTTGAAGGATATTATTTTAATGAATTTTAATGCATTTAATTAGTTATTATTTATTATAACATATCATAAATGTCATTTTGTCAAATACATGAAATATTATTATTTAATATGTGCATAACTCATTTAAAATATCAATAAATGAAATGTATATTATTAAAAAGAGGGTATTATATTAATTTATTTATAAAATAAAATTAATACATGGTTATATATTAATTGAAATCTTATCTTTTTGTTTAGACCCTTGGTTAACCAATATTAACCTTAAACATTATAATGACTTTGAATATTTAAGAGTTATAATTTTACATATATGATGAAAAATATTTCATAAATTAACATGAAATGAAATTTTCTACCATTTATAAACAGAATTATCCATTATATATATATATATTTAAATCATTTAATAATATATATTTTACATAAAACACTATTAATTTAATTTAAAGAAGTGTTCACATTATTTTAATTTGAAAATATAATGAATGTAATTTTATTTTAATATAAAACATCTAAACATATCAAGTATGTTATATTTATATTTTAATATCATTTTAATCTTTAAATCCACAAAAAAATATTATGTTTAGTGTTTTTTTAAAACATTTACTTGAGTTTTCTACTTCTTGAACATGCACCGTGCCAACGTTGCAAAAGTATTTTTTGTAAATATTTTAACATTGAGAATTTAAAATGAATTACCCTAAAAAAGTTAATTCAAATTTAAAATAAAAATTTATAAATGTGCATATTTTTTTAACATAGTTACCAAAATTTATATATACTGAATGATATATGATGAAACATTTAACATTATCTTCATCATAAATTATATAACGTTAAAAAATAATGATAAATGTGAAAAAGGTAATATTTTAGAAGGATGTATGATAATGGATGAAATATATACATAAATTGAAATTATTTCAAGTGTTTTATTTAATTTTAACCCTTATGACAATAGTTCTAACCCAAATTATGCCATCTTAATTTTACCATGGGGACAAAGAGTTGATATAGTTAGTATTTATGTTGAACAAAACATAAGTTGACGATATTGACTAATTTATTTTATTATTATTCAAAATATGGAATAAAATTTAGAAAATTTAATTTCTTATAAGTGGTAGAATATATCATAAAATTGACTCCACAGAATGGGAAAAAAGTGATCTTTCATTAAAATACATATTTAAGTATAAAATTTTTTTCTACCAAATATATGTACAACACTGATTAAAATAACATTTAGTGGATTTTGTTTAAAAAATGAACTAATTAAATTTTAAAACAAATCAAAAATATAATGTGACTACATAAGTACATGAAATGAAATGATAGTTTCAATAAAAATTAGTATTCTTCACTATTCATTGAAAAATAAAACAGTTCTTAAAATTCTAAAAACATAATCTTAATATAATTCTTGTGTTATGAGTTATAAAATGATATCCTTCTTATCAATTTATTTATCGTAATGTTCTAAATTATAATTTTTTTATTCTCTCATAAATAGTAACAAAAACTATTTTTAATTAAATCATGTTTATGGAGCATACAAATTGTTTACTAACAAACTGAGTCCTTATTCATAACCATTTATTTTTTTATTGAGTATGAACTTTTTATATATTTCATGATGTTGTTAGTAAAATTTATACATGATAATTTAATGAATATTTTATAACTATATCATTTAATATTATTATTTCATGGTTCATTTGAGATTGGTGTTTTGTGTTGTATATGATATAAAACAAAGTGGTATTTGAAAATATTAAGATATTACAGGTATAAGCTAAAGAATAAAGTGTTATGTAATAATTTTATTGAAAAATGATGATGTTACCATCTTGGATAAATTTCACGTTTTGGAATTCAGGCAATATGTTGATCAAGATCATACATGGGGAAGATATAGAAATTATCATGTTTTAACAACCACATTATTAAGACAAATTTTGGGTTATTCTATACATGTCAAACCATATGATTTTTCATTTAAAGAGATAAAGAATTTTTATTAATATAGGAAATGTTTCATTGAAGGGAAGATTGGTAAAGAATATTTAAAAATCTTTCCGAATCATTGTCTACAAAAATCTGATTATTATGGAATGTTATTGAATAAAATTTCATTAAAATAAGTTTATACTCCTTAGTCTATCATCTTTTAAAAGAAAAAATAAAATTCTAATACATATAGAGTAACCATAATTTCAATATATTACATAAAACTGAATGTTTGAATGGATATTCCAAGGATGTTATAATTTATGTTATTTTTTCTTGAATGTTTTTGAATAAATAATTGAAGTAAATATTTGTGATTCATTTTAATTTTAATGATAAAATTATGTCATAATTATTACCTTCTTCATAGAATATAGTATGATATCCCTTGAAGACATGATTTCTCATTCTTATTTCACTTGTTATCAAGTTCAATTTTTAATGGAAAATATTTTATTGAATTAAAGTCCTGTTGTTTTCTACACCAAGGGTGGATTATATAGACATAGAGTGAGATGACTGATGAGACCTTATATAAGAATGAACTGATTCCCTTTCCCTTGTACATTATATTTAATATCAATTTAGGGGAAATAAGGGATATAGAATTTTGATAATTATGGGGAAGATTAATTATATTGACATACCATTTATACATATCTAAAAAATACAAATAGAGATATTGTTACAGATACTTTGATTGAGCAGTATTTATTGTCAAGAGATGTCAATATGATGAAAAGAGGTATATTTTTTATACCACTTTTATTGAGTAGAATTTTTTATCAAGATATATTAGTATAATGAATATGAATTGGAGTGATCAAGTGGCATGGATATTTAGTTGAGGATCACTATATGAAGAAGAAATAGATCCCATGAATTGTGTCTAATCATATTAAGTAAATTAAGGATGGAATGTACCTCTTGGATGAAGTGTTTGAATATTTTAGGACTTCAATCCATCTTGATTAGGATAATTAAAAATATATGTGGTTCAAGATAGAGTATCTATGGTTTACTATGAAAAAAATAGTTCCTTAGGAGATGGGTAATGGAAATAACTTATATTATAATTTTTTACCCTTTTCTATAAAACAGTTTGTAATTTTTTAAGAAAAACCTTCAAAATCAATGGGGTTCATCTTAATCTAACTTTTGGGAGTAAAGATGATAACATCAGAGAAATATCTCATTTACAGCCTAAAATTGTAGGGATGTCAAACAGGAGTGGGTGCACATGCCCTAGTCATGAGGAGGATCAATGGAGTAGCATTGTGTGGTGAGTATTAATGGCGGATGATTGGAAGCATGAAGCAGACCTAGATATATTCAACTGGATATCATAGGAAGCCGAAAGCATTACTAATGAGGAAAAGGTGATATGACCTTCTATTGTGGGGAAATAATGTAGATATTTTATTCACCCATTAAAAATGTGCTAATATAACCAACACTGTCTAATTGAATTAATTTATTCCATCCGATCACACCACACAATCATCTCCATCCTCCTCACTTAAATTTTTACTTACTCAATTGGTTTCTTATTCACTCAATGATCCTAATATTCTACCATTGATCAATCAATTAATTAATATATGCTTTATTCCAATACTGATATATGATCCCTGTTAGTATCATCAATAAATGGAGCTTCCAAGAACTGAGTAGCTTCTATGAGTTTATGGATCGACAGTAAAAATATTTCAGTTATTTCTTAAGTGGAAACCTAGATCTTATGTGACTATGATATTATCATGTTTCAACTGTATATGTTCATGACACTGTATGAGAAGAACATATTACATGAGATAGTTAGAATTAACATTCCATTAAGACATATATTCCACGTATGTTTTCTTCCATGAAAATAAAAAATCCAAATAACATTCAGTAGACCAAGATATATCATTAATGCATTTTAATAGCTTCCATTAGAATCCCAGGTATATTCTATGAAGTAAGAAGTTTTGTATGCAATCATGGATATTCTATGAAAATGGGGATCTACCATTAGATATTTCTGTAGTATTTTATGCAATCATGTTAAGGCTCAAATATCTGATACTCTAATGATAATGTTGGGAATTTATGATCTGTCATGAAAAATAATAAACTTTCTATCGAGGTGGGTTTGATGTCAAAATTCATACAAATGTAATACCATTTTTTTATATAAGGGAGATCATTGTTGGTTACTATTAATATAGAATGGAAAAAATGATTGAGTGTGATAATAGCACACTCTGATGAGAATTTACTTTCCATGGATGTAAATCTAATGAGAAAAAGAAATTTGGAATCCAAACTGTTAAAGTTTATCCCATGCTATTAATTTGACCTTAAAATCCCTGAAAATGATATAGTTTTAGTTCATGAAATCTTTGCAAAAATATTATGTTGAGACTACAACATTATTGAAATGATATACATGAAATATTGGGATCACAAATTATTGAATTAATTTTTTAAGAGGAAACATTGTATTAAAATACATTAATGGTTTTCGTTAACAATTTACCATTTATAGAAGAATAAATATTACTCAAATTGTTTTCTATTACGATTATTCTTGGTGAATCATTACAAAAATGAAAATATGATACTTAAATTTTCATATTTCCACAATGTATATAATGAAAGAAGGGTTTCATGGATTATTCAATGCCACATATGGAGGTTTCATGATGGATTCAATTTCATGAATTTATGAATATATTGAATACATGAAATTATTTTTTTAATATAAGGGGAATAATACCTATGATAGATACTTTATATTATTTTGGTTACTAATAGTCAACTGATACAAATGTTTTTGATGAAAAGATGAGGCTATGAATTTTTTATCATGGAAGTGGGAGATACTGATGATCCATGAGGATTTAAAATACTATAAGACTTGGTAATTTAGATCAAATGTTTAGGTGGTCTTAAAAATATTGGAATGATTAACAGAGAGATAATAAGTAACTAATGATGTAGTTATTATTATTATTATTATTATATGTATATAATAGCTTAACAAAGATGAAAAGTGTTGAATATATGATACAAAAATTAAAAAGAACTTTTTATTTATATCTATAAAGAAAGTTGAGAGACCTAACAATAATAATTGAGAAAAATCATAATGGGTAAAATTTTATTGAAGATATATAGTCCAATGTATTTTATTGTTAAAAAATTAGAATAAGAAAAATAATAAGTGGAAATAATAGTAGATGATCGTGTGAATCATTGTCTACCCAAGAAGAATATGAATTGGGAAAGTTTTCCCAAAAGTTCTCTAGAGGAAGCAGGATCTGTCTAGTGTGGTTTTTTTAAAGAGAATGAAGTGTCTTATAATCAGTGCATGAGAATAAATAGTGAAAGATTTATATGATATGAACTACAATGTATATATTTATAGATAATATGGGTTGTTTTCATGTAAATATTCAATATAAAATAGAACAACGAAGAGGAGAATAACAAATAGCATCATAATAAAAAAAATAGGAACATCTGTTGGAGTAATTTATTGATACATTAATGATCTTGAAGAAGTTAAGGACTATATACATAGGTAGTATAATTACTCAGTAAAGAGTATGGTTTAGACCTATGTATTACCGATATAGGGAATCTTAAAAGCATTCTGTACCCATTATAATTTAATGATAACATCATTTGAGGTTAAAAAAATTTATTAGTCAAAAATCATCATTAGTGCCTCATTGTACTGGATAATCTACGTATTGGTCATAAATTTACATAATAAGGAAAAGGTAAACCTATTATTAGTGAAAATTATAAAAAAAAAACATGTTCCAGCCATTACATTAGTTCATGTAAATATATATAAATGGGACTAGATAAGAAGAGTATCATAATATTAATAAGTCTAAGATGAAAAGGGATAAAATTTATAATTACGATTAATAATTCCCCAAAACTAATTTACCCCAACTATTAATTTTGGTAATATTTTAATTTTGTTGTAGCACAACTTACATAATCCCAAAATAATTTTTTTAAATTTTAGGAATATAATCAATTCTTTTATTTTGTTTCTAAAACAATAACCATGTGTCTCTCATGTTCTAATTGTAATTGAGAGTACCAAAACACACCGTTGATGGAAATTTCAATAAATGAAACTGTATATGAGTAAAATATCTGATTCATCATGATTGAATGTTCCATATAGATCATCGATGATTATGTCTCTATTTTTTTCAATAAGAAATAAGGAACCAAAATCAACATGTGATGATGAACTCTAAGATTAATTATTATTCCGGGAATGAGCGAGCTAGAAATCCATTGAGAATTATCAAATAATTATGGTGACGATTCTTAGGGGATAGTTATGTATTTTTGAAACGACATTGGATTTTATGATTGATAAATTTTCTATGCTTATTAGGATTATTTTTGAACTATTTTTAATGTATAAAACATGTTACAATTACACTAGGATAGTGCAAAATTTCTATAATTTTTCAAAAAATCATGAAGGCCATGAAAATATTTATATACATGAGGAATTTAAAGACTGTAATAAATTTAATTTTTCATGGTGAACAACATGGAAAATTGTTATTTGGAATGAATAAAGAGACATTGCAGCATACTTGATCTTGAAGGGAATCAAAAATTATAATTTAAATCCAAAATTAAATGTAGTGTAGAATTATGCATATTATATAGATGATGTTGTTTTTTAGTGGCTATTGTTGTCGAAATTTAAAAAGTGATGAAAAATAAATTATTTAATGAGGGGTTTTCATAAGGACCTTAAAAATAAGTATTTCCATGAAAGATGAAAAAATAATAGTGTAATGATTTTTAAGGCCTCAAAGAGGAAAATCATTTTATAATTTTTTATGATGAATTATTTTTAATAAACTATTTGAGATGGATTGTAAATTCATACACAGTTTTATAACAAAGTGTTGATGTGGGATTATAATAAATATAGGAAACAACCCATAGGAAAATTTTCAGATCAACTTCACATGTGTGGGAGATGAACCTAAACCACAATGTAGACCCATTTGAAATCTAGTAGGTGATAATAGAGAATGGATATAAAAAAACTTAATTCACAATTTAAGCATGGTGAGAATTCATTGCACTGGTAGGATACACACACTGTTGCATAAGGGGACAAGCATGTCAACATATCCCATATGGGTTTGTACAGTGTTGTGGAAGAGAAATACCCATGTTAGATTAACTAGTGAGTGATTTATAATTAATTATATATCACGGCTCAATCAATTTTATGTTTTATGTGGGTTACCGCAATGAATGTTAATGGTAAATTTTCCTATAAAAATAAAAAATAATTTGTGCCATTAGATCAAATTAATCATGGACATTCAATTGTCCTCAATATTTGCTTCTTTATAGGGCCTTCATTTTTCAAAGTACCACCATGATTTGTAATGACATCTGATGATGTTCTACAATCAAACCCACAAATGAAAATATTCAGAACATCCCAAATCTATGAATGCAACTTCATCTTTAATGAATTCCATTATTTTAATAATATGATTCATGTGATATGATATAAGGTTACTATGTTGAGTTGCTCAAATATCAAAAATCATGCAAGATTAATACATGTGATTATATTCACATGCATGTGATAATTCATAAAAAAAATAAAGTTGATCATGAAGTAGAAAATCCCCTGAATAATAGTATCATTGGGTGATAAAAAGGAAACTCATGTTTGATTAATTCAAAATGGATAGGTTTTTTATAATTAAAAATCGTTCATTAACCAAATATTAACCTAATAAATATAATTTGATTAAACTTTAATGATATATGGTGGGGGCCTAACCTAAAAATACCAAGGGACTAAAGGATATTGTAACATCTCATGTTTTCTCAATGGTACATAATAGTATTTTTTGTTTTTAATTATTTTTTTCCACCCTAAAAATTATGCCTAAGGGATCCAAGGAGGTCTCAGGGGTGTTTGGGGCTAGTCGGAGCCTAAAGCCCCAAAATTAAATGAAAAAGATTTGGCTGAACAATTAGTAGAAACCATGGGCCCCATCACACAAGGTTTTTATATCCATGTGGCTTGATAGAGTGAGGAATAGGGATTCACATGGTTTTTGTGAAACCATGAGAGGGATCTTACAAGCCCATGAAAATTGTATCAGAAAAGTTGTAGAGCTGTTTTTTGTTAGTTGTGAATGGTTGCCCTAACCGTGTGCCTAGACCATGTATGGTTCCCCTTGGAAAAGAACCTAGGGCATAGTTGGTGCACGATTTGGACAAAAGTGTGGCTAAACACTTTACCCCTACCCATATGGTGGAATTCATGGTTCTACCATCATTAATCATTAAATTTTTTTCTTTCTACCCCTATTTTCTCCAGTGGCTATACCCCCTCTTGCCACATGAAGCTATCCTCCATCTAAACCTGGGGATCAAGAGAACTGATCAATCCGACATCCATTTTATGAAATAATAGATCCATAAAAATGAAATAGGTAATCTATTCAATCGTATCTCTCTAGTTCATGATTATCTTATTATCTACTGTGGTATTTTTGTGAAATATCATTCCCCCCAATGTCAGGTCAATTAATGATTTCTTCGTTATCTTTTGTCCCAGGTCAAATCACAGACTGACACAAAACAAGGGAAGAACTACAAGGATATTGTAGGTGTTCTAGGTTTTTTACCCTCATTTAGTTTAAATAATTGTCATTCACTATTATCCTAGGATCTATAACATTCTAAATATGTCTCATAATTTGAAATTAAATTAAATTGGAAGCCTTAGCTTATAAAATGTGACCTGAGCTAGTGGCAACATAAGACCTTAGGTTGATCACCTTTGTACTTTTCACCCCAATGGGTGTGATCTACCTTTTAATCTTAATTTACCTTGTTATAAATTATATAGACACCCCTTTATGTGTGTGGCCTTATAATCAATGCATTGAGGTATGAAATACGATGAACTAATTGAATTGGGCTTGAGATTAGGCCATTTGACTCATGATTTATGACATAAACGGATTTCCAAATTCAAATTCATTTAAAAATATAATTATTGTGATATAAATTATTTTTTTAATGTCTTTACCTTGGTGTTGAGGGTAATACAATGTGTATCAACATAAGGACCCCTTGTATGGGTTCATCGTGCCCTAGTCATATTTTTTTTCAAGCTTATGAACATGCTAGGGGTTACAGTAGTTATTTCTGGGATGTGTTCATTGAGAATAATTTATTTTTTACCTCTAGAATAGTGAAACTGGTTCACAAGGGGAGGCCCTATGGATGGGCTCGATGGAAATATTTTTGTACCAAGGAGGTAACTATTATTCTTATTTTTGTCTGTTGATACTGCTTCAGTTATACAAGTTAATGGTTCAGATATATAGTGTATTCTTAAATTGTTTATTTTTTCATATATATTTCAGAACTAAACTCTAATATAAGATGGTATATCCACCCCACCAACATACCCTATGACCCACTGCTATTTAGGAACCTTCGTTGTTTGAAGAGGCGTGTTTGAGTCCTTTTGGACCAGAATCTTAGGGCATGGTTTATTGGAATCCCTAGAGGGATGGTACAATGTTGTATTAAAGATTCATATGCCTTTTTTCATAATATTTGGGTTTAGTCAGAAGACTTGGATTACTATAATTTGGTTTATCCTATGCTTTGGATTAGTGAACCCATGTGCAGGGACAGCCAAATTAGCTAGGTTAGGTAAACATTGTTATTTTATTATTTTTACATTTTCCTGGATTTCAATGTTAGGAGACCCACTGACATCTCATTTCTTAATCTTTATGGGATATATTATACTATAGCCTGATGATATGAGGGTATATTAAAATCATGAATATTTTTAGGCACCATAGGTCTTTAATTGTAACGAATTATGCCAGGTCATATCTATTTTATTGTGTGCGTTACTTAAATTTCATGTTATTGTTGTGGTGCCTTATTTATTTTCCCATTCAATGTTGGGAAAACATAACTGATTCTTAAAGGGTCTTACATAACCTAACAGTGCTATACTGAAGAGGTTAATGTAGAAACCCTAAGTGGTCATCTATGGAACATTAAGCCATGGACCATCTATCACTTGAGATGGAATTTTTTATGGTATGGATTTAGAAGACTCCATATTAGAATTTATAATTTTTGCGAGACCATATCAATTCGAAGTGGTTATTTATCTAATTCAATGATTTAATGAAATTTATAATCACAAAAATTATTAATTCGTTAAAATGATTGATCATTTAAAATTAAATGGACATGTGTTATATGTACACTATGATACCTTGAACCTGACCCAACCTTAGTAGTGGGTAGTAGGTCATGTCCCCTATGATCTTTTATAAACATTATTGATTTTCAGACCTAGATCACGAAACTGGATAATTGTTGTGATGTGTTTGGAATAATTTGTACATGTATATTATTTACCATTTTTATATCTATTATGAATCCTTTCCAAGGAGTGTGATTAACAATTATAGATCTATTCCACCAATAAAATGTCAATCTGTTTTCTAGGAGAGTGGAGATGAAAATAATCATGAGTTTATTTTCCCTGATCCACCTGTGATTCCTCCTTTAGTACCACATGATTCAACTCCAATAGATAATCTACTGGGAACTGATGCTCACTTGTGGGACAATTTCTTTTATTTCATGCAGTCTATACTGGGTTCTCCCCCACCAACTCCTACTATAGAAATTTTGAATATCATGTTCAAACAGTATCATCCTCCCACTTCTTATTAGGATGGTGGACCAAATGCTACTTAGTTATTCTTAAAGTCTATTCTTTCTATCTTCGAGAATATTGAGACTCATCAAGAGTGTGGGTCAATATCACAAGCTATATGC
The DNA here is from genome assembly GCA_963277665.1 of Viscum album. Lineage (NCBI taxonomy): Eukaryota > Viridiplantae > Streptophyta > Magnoliopsida > Santalales > Viscaceae > Viscum > Viscum album. The sequence goes on along the minus strand of OY728128.1, from coordinate 1,921,029,240 downwards.
TACATGTGTCTACCAAGAGTTGGTGGGATCTTCTTATTAAAGATATTAAACCTCGAGTTATAGTTTGGGTGGAAATACAGATAGTCGTCTTTGACTACTTGCTTCAACATACATTGATAAAAGACTATGATCGTGTGTTCATGCACCTTCAGCAAGGTGACATATTAGTAATGGAATACTTTATCACATAGCTGAATTACAATGTTTTTCAGTGACCTTTGTTTGGTGATGAGTTTCATACTGTGAGTTAAATAAATTATCGGCTTGCATATGCCATTGGTTAATAGGAGAATGTATTTTGGTCAACCACTATTTTAGAGATTGAGAACCAGTTCCTCATCACTAAGTAGACTATGAAGTAATTTGGTGATGCGAAATAAGGTAGTTCAGCTTCTTAAAAGAGTAGTTGGTTATCTAGTGCCATGAATTGATATTTCGATGATACACATGGGGGTATTACCATCTTGGTGGAATGCACTAACAGCTATGTGGTGCATGACCAAGGTGGAAGGCATTGGCATAAGAAGCCCCAATATATGAGGAACCCAACTGAGTGCTGGGATTATAGAAGGATGTGTCAACTCCATCATATATACTGATCCATTATTCTAGTACCATGTGAGGAGGGTTCTTTTCAAGCACCACCTTTTGGTGGAGGATTATTGACACCACACCAAGCTATAATTTCATCTTCTATAGGATGTTCAGGAAGAACAGGTGGTTGTGGATGAGGTGGTCATGCCTCAAAGTTTCAGTGTCAGAAAAGTGGACCTCATCAGGCTACATTTGAAGTATCTATGGTCCACGATACATGAAAAATATTTTTAGTGAAAATTATTATATAATAGTAGAGTGAAATTATTTATACTGTTAGATGTACCATTATGGTATCCCCACTCTAGTTTTATCCTTTTTTATACAACTTTATCACACTAATTTCTATCTTCTTTGGCTATAAGAAGTCTAGGATTTGTGATTGAGTAATGTAGTGGAATTATGATGTTTGACAGACCATTAAGAGTTCAATATGAGGGTATATTCTTGTGTTGTGAGTTCCCCTTGAGATAGGTGGGTTCCATTTTTGGAGGTTTTTCTTCATCCTTAAGATGACCGATTTTAATGTCATTCTCAGTATGGACTGTCTTGTGCGTTATCAGGTCTAGGTGGATTTCTATCACCATCAGGTATCTTTCACACCACTGAATGGAATGAAATATATCCATATGGGATAATGGTATATCTATGACTGTCGAGCTAGAACCAAGTATTCATGGCTTAGAGAAGTGACGGCCAAGATGGTGAGCCTCTTTATTAGCAATCATGGAATGTAGTTTTTGGAATTTCTTCATATTGTGGATCCTTTAATAGATTTCTTCCATGATGATTTATTCGAATTAAATCCTAATAGGTAGGATGATATCACCAATTAACTTGTTCTAGTTTCATCACTTATATCCCCTATTACATTGAGGATTCCACTTATGGAGCTCAATGAACATAAGAATCTACTTGGAGATCTAGAGGATAAAATTTTTATCTATCGCAACTCATTTCCATGGGGCTCACCAATCCTTTTTTCAAGAAGGTTTATCGTACCGTAATATTTTTCATGGGTTTCCATCGACTGAACTAGCTTATGTTTTTGAATTGGTGTCCACTTCAATTTAAAAATGTAGTCTTTGGGCATCTGTGTGGAGTGACCATTTTATCCAAGATCTATTTGAGGAATGGCTTCCATTAGTTTCATGTGAGGTAATCAGACATACCAAATATTGTATTATAGAGATGGTATGGCTTTTACGAGTATCTGATAATGTGTTTTGGCCTACAGAATTCACTAGAAGTTTTCATTCCATTGATGTGTTGGGTTTTCCATCCATATAATGATTCCATTGTGATGGTCTTAATATATAACATCTTACAGTATTCTCTCACAAAACACAACCATTCCAATAATCTTGAGATTATGATGAGTAAACTAAGAGATTATAAAATATTTAAAAAAATTAGTAAATAAAACATTTGGATTAGTAAGGATAAATTGTTGGGTTGTACCATATCTGAAGCCGATGTGTTAGTTAACCCAGAGAAGGTGAGTGTCATCATTTCTCAGAAGAAGCCCATGAACATGATTGGAGAATAATACTTCATAGGGATGGATTTATATTATAAGTGAATCGTCCAAGATGTATCATGAAATGAATCTCCAATTATGTGATTTACCCAGAAGAGTGTGAAATTTGACTGGATTGATACTTTGGAGGGAACTTTTTAGGTGTTAAAGGGGAGATAGACTTCAGCACTGATATTGATTATTCTTGAGCTGGGAAGCAAATAAACTATTTAATTAGATAAATTAAGATTTAGGTTAGGGTAATTGATAAGTAATGGTGATCGTCTTGTAGCATATAGGTCCCCCTAAATGAGACCACATTAGTAAAAATATTTTATTGATGACTATGTTCAAGATGTCATGGTCCATTATTAACACTTTTGGAGGCACTACTTGTTGGGAGAGAGATTCATTTTCTATATAGATCATAAGAGTCTAAAACACATATTCACACAACAAGACATGAATATAAGGTATTATAGGTGGGTATAATACCTGCAATAATTTTACATTGAGCTTTCTTAGAAACCTAGAAGGGGAAATTTCATAGAAAAAGACTCAATATGGAATAATTAGACATAACTCATCAAGGAACCCAGAAAAAAGTGGTAGTTGATGGCTCTGTTTCTCAAGTTTCACCTTGAGGTTCAGAAAAAAAACAATAAACAAGCTCTAGTAGCCGTGGAAGTGACATTATCACTTTTAATTTATGTCAATATGAGGCATTTGTTTTATTATAAGGGCATTGTTTTGAGGGAGCATCATAGGAAAAAACCTTCATTTTTAAAGGTGTTTTAATGAAAATAAGATCCTTCTCTTCCATGGGCATGTTTTGGTGCCTTATGATATACAAAAAGAGTTGATCAAGTAGTCTCATTCTTATGTTTGGTAATCTCATCATCGGATTACCATGATTAATAGAGATATACATCATCAATATTGGTGGCTAGCTATGAAGAGGCAGATAGCGAGTTTCATCACTCAGTGCTTCACCTATCAACAGTTGTGAAGGCAGAAAACCACATACCTACTGGACTTATATAAACACTCTCCATTCCTAAGAGGAAATGTAACAATTTCACTATGGATTTAACGATGGATATTACTATATCCCTTCGGGGAATTGATATAGTATGAGTAATCATTGAAAATATGAGTAAGGGAATACACTTCCTATTAATATAGGAGACCTTTTGTTGATGCGATTGGAAGTATTTATATATCGGAGATATTGTACCTTCATGGTGTTATCTATTCTATAAATTTGGATCAAGATTATCACTTTACATCTTGTTTCTTGAAAGGATTTAAAATGGAACTTGGTTTACAAGTTATCTTGAGTAAAACATATCCTCTTCATACTGACAAGAAGTCTTAACATATGACATGAGTGTGGAAGGATTTTCTTTGAACCTATATCCTTTATTTTTGAGGTTCATGTGAAATGAATATTGATCAAGTTTATTCTTCCATTAAAAATGTCCTTAATGAAATGATTTAGATTTCTCTGTATAAGGACGTTTAAGGTAGAATTTTTTCATCACCAATGTCCCTGTTAGAGGAATGTTATGTAGCTATACTATGTCTAAATTTAATTTAGGAGACATAATATAATGTTACACTGATTCAGAAGCATATGGATAAATCTTTGTCTCAAATGAATTTATATATGATTCTTCACCATAGAACTTTATATTTTGGTCTGGGACATCGGTTAATTCTGTGTCTATTTCCTAGATTAGGCCATAGAAAAATTACAAGACATAGAAATTTATCACCTCTATATATTAGGCCTTTCATGATACTGGAGATAGTGAGGTCTATTTACAATTAATTTCAGTTACCTCCACAGTACCATTCTATGCATGATCTCTTCCATGTAACTATGTTTTGATGGCATCTCTATTATCTGACTCATTAATCTAACCTAGAGGATATTGAGATGAATGTAGATGCATCCTCTAAAGAGAATCTGATAGGTATCATTCATTGGATCATGATATCTATCTCAGTTAGGGATATTCCTATGGTCCAGGTTCAATGGAATCACGAATTCATACATGATGAGACCTAGGAGTGGGAAGCCTATGTACAAGCGCAGTGTCCAGAACTTTTCTCATGTTACGTCTTACCACATTCAAAAGGGAAACTTGGCAAAAAGATATCTTAATGGGTGGGTAGGTTGTAACATCTCAAATTTTAACCCCAATAACGTTGAATAAGGGTTCCCATGAGGTCGTGGGGGGTGCCTGGGTCTTTATTAAATCACGTAGCCCTGAAATTTGGAGAAATTTTTTGGGCTACATGGTTAGTAGAAAGCACGCCTACTATCCCTCATAGTATCTCTAGTTAAGTGTATTGATATAGTAGGTAGGGGGGGCTCCTCAATGTTTCTATAAAACTATAATGTCATGCACTATTATAAATAAAATTCCCTATTTGATTTAATTAAATTTATCATTAAGTTATAGGGTTATAGACAACACATGCACTTATTTTTTTATTATATTAAATTGGATTTAGAATACCATTATGTATCCTTACCATTTATAGTATATATGTTTAATAGTGATCACATTATTATTATAAATATAGGGTTTTAACAAATCAAATTTACTAGGAAAATTGAAGTAATAACCACCACAAATATGATCATACCCTATGAAGTCCATTTATTAGAGCATCCATGGGAGATATAATCAATGGACATTTCTCATGACTAATCCCAAGATGAGATAAAACAACTTAGGCATGAGAGAAACTATTTATGGAAGAATTTCATGCTCATATAGATCAAGACCCAAACCATGTATGCCGAACCACTATGTAACTGTTTCACTTTCACACACCTTCCCCTTAAAACGTTGTATAGTGTATTAGAGGGATATGTATCAAGACCCATAAAATATTATTACGTATATTATTTTTTATAATATAATGAATATATTTTAATCACATTATTGTTACATTATAAATGATTTTTATTTTGATACTCAAAATCAGAAATAACATTTACGGGTAATATTAAAAAATTGAATTTATTATGATTAATTAGATGATTTTTTTGAAATAAATAACATTGTTATAAAATATTATGATTATACGGTTTGTATTAAATTTTAATGATCATATATGTTTTTTGAAGTCAAAAGTAATTTTTACACGATTTCGAAAGCTGTTAGAAAACCCCATTATTTCTTATTAAATATCGATTATTATCTTAAAAGTGAAAATAAATATACCTGGAAAATTATTTAGAAAAAATTGAATATTTTTTTGAATTTGTGTGTCAAAATTTTCCTATGGTGAATTTTTCATACTTTTTCGAGATAGTTGAATTTTAGTGGAAAAAATAAATATTGTATAAATATAAATTGTGTATTATAATGTCATAATGAACTAAAAGAGATGTATTAAATACTATAAAGGGTATCCAAGAACAAATATAATTTTTATCTATATAATAATTTATTTTTATGTTCTTTTGGTTAATATTATAAAACCTTTATGAATCCTCCAAAACCATTAATATATTTTAAGGTTTTTAAATAATTTCCTTTAAAGTATGATTAACCTCCAAATAAGAAAGAGTATTATTATATTTTGTTTGGCTCTTGTAATTATAAAATAATGAGAACCACTCCAATTACGAGGAACCCATGTTCAAAACTATAGGATGGTTTTTGGTGTTTCTAATTTTATTATGATGAGTCCAAAACCAAAATAATAATAAAATCCCCATCATTTCCGATATAATCCCACCAATACACCAGTTTAACTTCACTCAAACTCTTTGTATCACATAAATTATACACCCTAAACTCTGTATAACCCCACTAATGATCCCCCCATATTACAAGAAGCTCTTCCAAATCATTTGGATTCGTACATTCAAGTAAGGTATTTATCTCTTTGTATTTTCATTAAAGCACATATTTTATGTTATCTGCCATTAATTCATTTTTCTTTTGTTTGGATTTATTACACCATATTCCCTTTAATTTTCATATATTGGATAAATTATGATATGAAATAGTAAATATCATTAATCCTCCCATGATAGTTTATGTACACATGTTACCATTACAAAATATGGCTAGGATTCCTTTCTTTTTTTAGGTTTCTTCAGTAAATAATTCCATATATTTACAATTTATAATGTTGGGATATATTTTAACATGTACATATTACTTCAAATTTTATTTCTAAATGACTAGAAACCCCTTTTTCTCTCATCAACCGATTTTTTGAATTTTTATTTGACACTATTATGTTGCCAAAATTTCATCAGTATTTTTCTATGCCAAAAATATTTTTACTAAATACCATACCCATTTTATGTCAAGGGTAGTGACATTTAATCTTATATATTTATTTTATTAATAAATTAAATGTATTAATTCCACACTCCATAATCATTGAATAAAATATGTTGACAAATTAATCCATGTTGTTTGATCTATATAGAACACTTAAGTATGATAATAAAATGAAACTGACAGTTGCCCCCACATTTTATCTCCCTCCAATGCATTGGGTAATTTTTAGTATTATGATATGTCTTGTTGGGATATAGAGGGAACCTAATTTCTTTAAGGGAATCTATCCACCAAGATTTCTTAGTGGGTTATCCTTGACTTATGTTTATGATGTAGTGTTTTATGTGGTTTCCACATTTCCCATTTTTCCTTTACGGTAATCATTCTATATCATTTCTTATTATTAACTTACCATTTTTTCACCATTGATACACCTATTAATTAACATGTATTTTCTTCTTCATTTTTCCTTATTTATTCCCCTTGGTATTTATTTATCACAACTTTCTTGTGTATATCCCTTGGTTATCCCTTTATGTTATTAGTGTGAACTTGTTAATGAGGTTTTCAATAAAGATGACGAATTTAATGTTTTATGTTGTTATGTAATGTAAATAACTCAAAAATAACTATAATTATATATATTATAGTTGTTATTAAGTGTAATTTTATGTAATAAACAATTAATTAATGTTCCATAAATAGATAGGTTGCTATAGATGGTATCAGAAGAAACATTCACTTGATATTTGGATTAAGATTAGAAAAATATTGATAAAGGAATTGGGATAAGACTTTGTATAAGAAAACAACCCAAAATGTTGGTATAGAGTAAGTGGTTTGTCAATAAAATACATCACTATCTAGATATTGTAACTGGATGTGCTCTTGGCATAGATATAACCAGGGGTAACAACATTTACAAGGTGTATCAATCCTGACTTGGGGCTACCTAGTAGAAGAAAATGGGCAATAGTGTGCACCTAGTTTGATACTCATGGGGGGATATGCTTCGAGAAATTCCTTAGATAATTAGGAAATATTATTAAGGGTACAAAAAAATTTCCATAAGAAAATATTATAGGAAATAGATCATGGATAACATTGATTAAATCCTAGAAATTCATAAGTTATGGAAAGAAATTTATGTTATAATTTACCTTCTTTATTGTCATTAAATTCCCATTTATGTATTTTATAGTTTAAAAATACCCATCACTAATTTTACCTTTATTCTAGCTAATGGTTGGAACTATGAGTAATCACATAAATAATCAATATTACAAGAAATGTGATGAGTTCCCAAATGAGATGGCCAACCCAATGGGATTAGGAATCATGACCTTTTTGACAATACTGTCTCAGTTGACTCACGTTCTGAATAGAATCCTAGATCAAGAGGAGCACTCAAACCCCTCCTAAGATAGAACAAGACAAAATAAATATCTTCATGTGGAAAATGTCTCCTAAATTCAATGGATCATATGATCACATAATAATGGATAAATAGATAAAATGCATTGAGAATATCTTCTCCATACTTCAATGTTATGAACAAGGGGAATTTATTCTTGGTTTTTATCATATAGAGGGAGAAGATGATCAATTATAGACATTGATCAATAATTCCCATTATTTGGAAAAGTGAATTAGTGGAAGGAATTTAGGAAAATGTTTTATGATATATATTTTCATCAAACTATTTATCTTTAAATGGAAAGTAGTTCCCTTCCCTCATGAAGAAATAAGACATAGCGAATGAGTCAAACAAATATTAATTCATAACACATCCACGATATACCTTTGGCTTTGTCGTTACCACTAAATTCATGTTTTATCACTTCTTTTGTGGGATAAATACTAGCCTACAAAAATTCATGGAAATACATCAGTTTGATTGCTATGGGAAAATTGTTTCATATTACCTAAAATTCGAAATGGAGATCAGTGAATCTCAAGCGTATCATGCGGACAAGAAGTAGAAATTGGAGTCTAATTATGGTGGTTTGATGGAAAAATCTAACAGTGCCAAAAAATTTAAATATCACACTTCTTAATGGGGTATAAAGAAGAAACCAAATATTTCCTAAGTGTAATGGTGAGATTCTTTAGGTATGGAAGGTAAGGGAAACTAGATAATGATTTTTGATAGGAGAAACCCACTAATGCGATGGAGGATGGAAATTCTTCAGTAAACAATCAACACATATTTCATTGCTTAAACTTCAAGTATCCATGGTACTTTACAAACCGATGCCCTAAGAAAATGGTTTCTTGAGGCAACCAACAACCTCTGAGGTCTAAAGGGAGAGATTTTTCCATCAAAACTGTTGAGGTAGATCTTGACAACCAAGTAGTGAAATAAATGTAGTTATTTATTTAAGAATAGTGAAAACACCTTTTTATTATAGTTACACACATTCATTTTTATCATGAATGTTTAGTAGAACCTTTCAAACTCAACAACAATGTATAGATATAGAGTGGTCAGTGAAAATTGAAAATGAGGGAATTATTACATCCCCAGTGTATAAGTCCACCCTTGTTAATGTTTGTTAGTTGAGCATCCCAAAAAGAATGTCATACTCACTTTGGTGGAATTTGATGTAATTTTGGGTATGAGTTGGATTTCCATATAGATAACCCCAAGAAATTCCCATGATAAGTAAGCCACATTCCATATCCTGAAGCGTCATCTGATTCTATACAAGAGAATAGAAGAGGATGGATATAATTTTGCACCAACATCTCAAGGATGGATATTGTTTCCTATAATAAATATTATCATACTCAAATGATTGATCATAATGAATGAAACATCCTTGAATAAAGTTTTATTTTCAGTAAATGTGCGGATGTGTTTCTTGACGAATTTCCCAGTCACCTCCTAGCATAGAAGTTCAATTTTCCGTCGATCATAAACCTAGGGAATTTCCATTATCTAAGTCTCTATATAAAACAGCTATTTTTGAACATGAGGATAGAATGAAACCACTACATGAGAATATAGATAAAAGGTTTGTACTCATATTTCCTTCACCATGGTGTTTACTAGTCATCATTGAAAAGTATAAGAGTGGATTAATCTGCCTCTACCTTGATTATCATGAGCTCAACAAGATCACTATAAAGAACAAGTACCCTCTTCCATGGATTTATGAATTGTTATATAAACTATGTGTAGAACAATACTTCACTATGTTAGATATTATTTCACGATGTTATCAAGTAAGGGTGATCATGGAAGATATCTCGAAGACCGCTTTCGGTATGAGGTATGTCACTATGATTTTAATGTAATTCCATTTGGAATCACCAATCATCCCACAATGTTCATAGACTTGATGAATTTACCCTTTATATATTTCATATATTCTTTTTAGGTATTCCTTATTGATGGTATTCTAATATACTCTGAAATCATTGATGTGTGTAATGAGAATATGTGCACAATGATAAAGTCATTTTGAAAGTTGAATCATTATGAAAAGTACAACAAATGTGAAATATAGTTAAAGGAATTTTAATTATTGGTACATATCATCACAAGAAATGGAATATAAGTGGACCATTCAAAAATAAAAGTAATTAACGAATGGATGACGATAACATCTGTCACTAATATCCATAGTTTCCTTAGGTTATCTTGGTATTATCACTGATTTGTGAGACATATATCGTGATTTTCAAAACCTCTTTCCAAGGTAAATCAGAAGTCTGTCAACATTAATGGAATGTTGAATGTGTAGATAGATTCAAAGATTTTAATATGAGATTAATCACTACAAATATGATAAAACTACCCATAGGTAGAGAACCTTTCTTGGTATTCAGTGATACTTCAAAGAAGGTATTGGGCTATGTGTTGACGAAGAATGACAATGTCATAGCTAATGTTTTAAGGCAGTTTAAAGTTAATGAATAGAACTACCCAATGCATGATCTAGAGTTGGATGCAGTGATATTTTCTTTCAAAATATGGAAAAATTATTTCTTTGGAAGGAAGTGAGAAATAAATGTTGATCAAAAAATCGTTGAGAATATATTCACAGAGAAAGAGTAGAATATACACTAACAATGACTGTTAGAGGTGATAATGGCCTATGAATACTCAATTAATAACAATCTTAGGTATGAAAATGAATAAGAATATTGTATAAGTATAAAATTTAAAAAAAATTATATCATCAATGAGAATTGATAGGGATCTTATCATCTTGGATTTGAAATGTCTGGACATGGGAATATTAAAAGAAGGAACACAATCAATCATTTCAAAAATGATTTATGAACTATCTCATTTGGAGAGGGTAAAACATTCCCAAAGAGATTATGTGGGAATTTAGATGAATGTATAGAATATAAGAAAAAGGAAATCATCGAAGATTAATGTTATTGGAGAAGGAGTTCGAAAATTTGTGCATGAATATCTATTCCATCAGATCCCGAGTTAAAAAATGAATTATTGGATTATTCACATAGTTCCTCTTTCTCCATTAACCCAGGAATCAAAAATATGTATTTAGATACCTATAATAACTATTGTTGGGACAATATAGACAAGTATATTGATGAATATAGAATAATATGCCTAGTATTTCCACTAGTGAATGATGAGTGGCATAATTCTAAGGGTATAATGCACCCATTACCCAACCAACATAGGGAGAACATCTCCGTCTAATTTGTCACGAAAAATTACAATACATCTATAGGAAACAATTATATATGGGTTATTGTGGATTATCTTACAAATATAGCTCTCTTTATCATAATTTGAGATGATTTTTCACTAGATCAACATGCACAGATACACATTACAGAAGTAATAAGACTACATGGAGTACCACAATAAATTGTATCATATTGAGATAAAATATTCATAGCTATGATCTGGAAGAGTCTCTAACAAGATTTGAATTAAATCTGATTTGAACATCATCAGGACCTATCACCCCCTAACTGATGGCCAATCGTAGCATAATTTCTAGACACTTGAGCACATGTTGTGGTTATACTCGATTTACTTTAAAGGATAATAGGATTAACATATATGTATTCTCAAGTTATCTTAAAATAATATATTCCAATTGATGATCCAAATGGATCCCTATGAATCCCTTTATGACAAGAGGTGTAGAACACTAACATGTGGGGATGACGTTGGGGAACAAAAACTTCTAAGAATTTAAATGGTCAAGGAAATGGTGGATAATGTTAACACAATTATGCAGCACAAAAAATCTTCTTAGAGTCAACATAAGAGTTATGTTGAATATCGTCGATGAGACCTAGAGTTTGAAATAGGGTACATGGTATTCCTTTGCATATATCATCATGGAATAAAGTGTCAGGATTTGGGAAAATTGGAAAGCATAGTCCAAGATACATCAACCCCTTTGAGAACCTTGACCGCAATAAATCTGTGTATTACTGACTAGAACCCCCACCAAAACAATCTCAAATAAATGATGAATTCCATGTGTCCCTATTGAGAAATTACATTCCAAAACCCTCACATGTATTCAATATATAGGTGGTTCTTTTAGAGAATGAACATTCCTATGAGTTGAAGCCAATGAAAATCTTAAATTATAGAGATAAATTTGTAAGAAATAAGAAAATTCACCTTTTCAAAGTTCATTAGAAAAACCAAAAGTATGAAGAAGTTACGTGGGATCTAGAGGAGGTGATTAAATAGAGTTACCCTCATCTGTTTTAGTTTGGAAAATTAAATTTTGAGAATTTTTTTAATGGGGGGTATTTTAACAATCCGAACTGTTATAAATTAAATTCCCCTATTGATTTAATTAAATGTTTTATTAAGTAATTTAGTTATAGAAAACACATGAACTTCTATTGTTTTATTATAAAAAATTGGATTTAGTATAACTTTTAGTATCTTTATCATTGATAATATATCCATTCAGTAGTGATCAGATGATTAGAATAAATACAGGGTTTTGAAAATTAAATTGGAAAAGACTAAGGAAGTGATGGCCTAAGCTAAAAGGATCATACCCTATGAAGCCCAAGTATTAAAGATTCCAAGGGGAATAATTTCACTATTATCTTCCATTGATGAATCCTACGTTGTGTTCCAACAACTAAATCATGAGGGAAACCATTTATGGAAAATGTTTAAGCTTACTGAGATTAGGATCCAAACCATGTACACCAAACCACCCCATGAAAGTCTCACCATTATGAACCATACCCATAGGAAATTTTTTGGTGTATTAAAGGGATATGTATCAAGTCCCTTGATATATGATTATATAAAATATTTTTTATATGATATTGAATATATTTCCATCATATTGTTTTTACTTTTTAAATGGTTTTTATTTTGATACTATAAAACACGAATAGTAATTTTTTTGGTAATATTGAAATAAGGAATTTATTTTAATGAATTTATTTATTTTTTTCTATAAATAATATTTTAATAAAATATTACTATTAAATCAAATATATTAAAAATAAATGATCATTTAATTTTTATGAAGTAAAAAAATGAATTTTTATAAGGGTTCAAAAACTACTATTATCATAAAACAAAACATTTATTATTAAATGTCTATTACTATTTTAAAAGTTAAATAAAAATATATTGAAAAATATATAGAAAATATTAATATTATTTTTGAAATAATAGAATAAAAACAATCCAATGGTGAATTTTTAAGAAATTTTTTAAACAGTTGAATCATCAGGTAAAAAATAAATATTGTATAAATATACTTTCTGTATTATGACACTGTAATGAACTGAATGTGAATTAATAAATAATATAAAGTGTATCCATGAAATAAACTATATTTACCTTTAATTTTTTTAACTTTATGTTTATTTTTTTAATTTTATAAAGCATTTTTGAATCCTCTAAATCCACTAATATATTTTAAGGATTTAAATCATTTCATTAAGGGTATGAATAACCTCCACATTAGAAAGGTAATTATTATATAAACTCATCCCTTGGATTTATAAAATAATTAGAACCAATTTCACTTGGAACAAACTAAGGGATTATTTGTGGTTTGGGTTAATTTATTATGATGAGTCCAAAACCTAAATAGTTAGGAAAAATCTCTCATTTCCTATATAAACCCATGAAATATTCAATTTATTTTCACTAAAACGCTTTTAATCATTTCCATACACTACCCTACACCATTTATAGTCTTCCCATGGTGCCTTAAAACTCTCATGAATCTTCTCCAATTCATTTTGAGTCACACACTCAAGTAAGGGATTTCTCTCTTCTCATTTCCATTCATGAACTTATTTTATGTTAGGTAACATAAATTTCATTTTATTTTTTGGGATATGATAATATATATTCCCATTACATTACATATAGTTACTAATTTATGGTATCCCCATTTTAGATTGATTAATCCTCTCAAGATCATTTATGTACACTCATTTTGATGCTAAAATATATTTTGGATTATTTTCCTTATTCAAGTTTATTTATTAACTTGTACCATATATTTATATGTTCTAGTGTGGGGATATGTTTTCACAAGTCAATATTTAATAAAAATTTAATTTCTAAATGACTATAAACCATATTCTCTCTCATCAACACATTTTATTAATTTTAATGTGGCGCCGTTATGTTGTTGAAATTTCACAATGATTATGCCATCTTGAAGTAATTGTGTAGTTAATACCATACCCATTTTATATATAGATTATTCACCTTTACACATATATATATATAATTATTTTTTTAGGTAATTAATTTTATGTATTCTAGACTCCTTAATGGTTTAATATAACATGATGATAAATCTATCCATGTTTTATGATCTATGTGGCACACTTAAGTATGATAATAAAATGAATGTGATAAGTGGTCCCAAAATTATATAGCGCTCCAATGCATTGGTTAATGTTTAGTATCATGATGTGTCATGTTGGGGTAGTGAGAGAAACTGATTCCTTTATGGGAATTTTCCCACCCTATTGTCTTGGCTGGTTAGCCTTGACCTATGTTTATGATGTAGTGTTTTATGTATTTTCCACATTTCCCATATTTCCTTTAAATGTATAATGTTATATCATACCTTATTATTCATGTTCCCTTTATTACCAATTAACATGACTGTTGTATAAAATGTATTATCCTTATCATGTTTTTCATTATATATTCACTACTAGGATTTATAGTTCACCCATTATTTATCATTGTACCTAGGTTATACCATGCAGTTTTAAGTGCGGACATTTTAAGGTGGTTTTTAATAAAGATGATGTATTCCTTGTTTTGGGTTTTTATTTAATGTACCTACATTCAAAATACACTAAACTTATATCTCTTCTAGTTTGTATTAAGTGTAATCTTGTGTAATAAAACATGAATTAATATATAATGAATAGATTGGTTGTTATAAAAATTGTGCAAGGGAACCCACAAAACCATTCAACATGTCTGAGAAAAGATGTTGAGATATTCTCTATGGGATGTGCACAATTACCCTAACCTTGAACCTAGCCCATGCAGAGTTCCAATTGGAGCCAAACATATTACACAGTTGGTGCTTATTTTGGCCAATGATGTTCCCAGACCATGTAACCCAGTCATTGTGAGTGAATTGATAGTTTTCACATCATTAATATTTTATCTAATTTCTTCTATCAACCCCTACTTTCCCATGTGATTGAGCCATCTCCTCCCACAAAAAATTATATTCCTTCAAAACCCAAGGATCAAGATATCTAATCCAAATATCGTTATTTTTTCTCTTTAACATATCCATTATAAATTAATTGATAAGATATTAAATTCTATCCCATCTATTTCATTTTTCTCTTCCTCTCTTTTGGGATATTTCAGTGGAATCTCATTTTCCCCATTTTTAGAAAATTTTATGTTGTATTTGATTTCTACCATTCTAGATTGAATAGAAGGACAATGATGGATGATGTAATCACTATAAGTCTATGTTAGGTGGTTAGTTTATTTAAAATTATTTCATTTAACTATATAATATGTCCCATTATTCCATAATCTAGTCCTTTCCAGTGACACCTCATGATTTCTAATTAAATCAAATCGAAATCCTTACCTTGCCTAATGCAACCCAAGCTAGCGGCTACTCCACCCCTGTTTTTGTCACATTTAATTATTCCACCCCAATGGGTGTTCCCATACTTTTATCTTAATTTTACTTATTAAAAATTAAGAAACACCCTTGAGGTGTTTGGCCTTATAATTAATGCATTATGGTACTGGATTGAATTGAACAAATTGAATTGGCTAAGAGTGTGGCTCATGTTCCTAATTCTTTATGAGATCAATGGATTTCCCAATGAAAATTAATTCACTAATGTTCCTTTATGAGATAAATCCTTGTTTAAATGTATTTTCCTTTGCATCGAGGGTGTTATAAAGGGTTTTATATTAAGGAACTCTTGCAAGGGTTCATCATGCCTTTGATTTTTTTAATTCTTGAGAACACATTAGGGGATACACTATATATTCCTAAGATGAGATCTATAAGTTTTATTACATTTTACATCCAAATGAGTGAAATCGATTCCTTAGGGGATACCCTATTGATGAGCTCAATGGCATGATGTATTTACCAATACATGCAAGAAACTCGAGACCCTACATGGGACACCAGGGAATGAATCCAATGTTAGTTCATTCTATCTTCAAATCATGCTTAGAGTGACACTTTAGAATTCATTATTAGGCCAACTTTGATGGAATCCATAGGCATTCGACATGAATAAATACCCATGAATTATACTTTGAATTATTTTTGAATATCGAAAAATAAGATTTTGGTGACACATAACATTTTAAAAAGGTAAAATTGAATTAAAAATTAAGTGATTGAAGTTAAATAAGAAAACATTATTTTTATTTGAAACTGTTGGTTCAATCCTACAAAGACCAATCACATGCCGATGGAATTCCATCTTCTTATACATTATATCTCTCATATTACCTTAACATGTTTTCTTATATCATACTTACTGACATAGGCCAATGTATAAAGAATTGGGCCGGTGTGTTATTGGAACCCAGTCCAGTTTATTTATTATATCATTAATTTTTTACTAAGGAACACTATTTATATTATGCTCTATGAGGTGGTTTTATCTAAACACTTTTGGAGGTGGCCTATGGGTAGTTTTTATCACACCTAACTTGGGCCACCATCGATACTCAAGTATAATTTTTTGTTTTAATATTAGATAAATGGAAGGGGATATCATCCTATACTTGATTTCTTATTCTAGTATAGAGTATGAGATCATTGGGCCAAGCCTATGCTTGAGATTATTTTTGTAGAATCATATGATCTTTTTGGTATATTTTATAGTATACGGTATATTCTGGTATCCCTCTACCCCTTCATACAAACATTTGTATAATAAATTTCATACCATAATCACCAATTTTTATTTGTTTATTACTATACTTCTTCTTATCATTTATTAATATTACATGTTTTATAATTACTATTATAGTACTATCAATCTTTTGATACTTCTTCCACTACGGTGGGTTACTGGTCTAGTCATATAGTGTCTACTTCTTTTGTTTCTTTTTCCAATATATTTCTATGCATCACTCTACCTTATGAGTGAATATTATTCTACAGACATACCCAAGACCCTCACTACTAGATGGAAGCCTCTAGAATTGGATAAAATCATGCATGAGGTCTTGTGGCCCACCATATTGGGGCAATTTAATGTGGCATCCATCGTGGGATGCTACAACTATTTTTCTTACTATCATTCATGTAATTGAGACCTCTAATTTTTTATCAAAGAACAATACAATGAAACTATTTTTGAAAAGTTATAATATGCATTAACCACATCACATGATGGATGGAATTATATGAAACACTTTAGTTTTAAAGATGAATAAATCTGATGTAGTGTTCATGATGTGCTTATTATAAGACATTACAACATATTCAAGAACAATAAAATATTCTTCATATAAAACCATATGAGAAGATAAAATTGTGTTTGTCAATATTCACAGTTCTTTAAAGTATTGAATTTATGTACTATTTCAGAAATAAGAAATTTATCCATGATGATCTTTGATAATTTCAGGAAGAGAGACACCTTAATATACTTTTTTGTGAAGGATTTCACTAGTAACCCGCATACAACATTTCATGAACTACATTGTTCATAAAACTAACACAAAACATGTAAAGACAATGTGTTCTGAATAATATGAAAATTTTAATAAATAGAAGTATATTCCATGAAAGTTATGATATACATTTAAAAATGATGGAAGATAGTCTCATGAGCTTAAATTTTTTTTAATGAATAACAATTTAAAAAATTTAAAATTTACTCACATATATGTGATAAGTATTGTATCGAATAATTGATAACATCATGAAAAATATAATTTCATGAAATTAATATGCATTAATTGATAAATATACTTTTAATAGTATTTGAATGATAATTTAGTAATTTTATTTTATAAATAAACTAGTAATAAGAAAACAAAAATTATATTGAATATTTTTTAATTCATCGTTTTGATAATTAATCACTTTGTGTAGAAGTAACATCTACTAAAAAATACTAGAAAAAATGAGGCCTCAATGTTTAAAATTAAAAGGTAATTCTACCCAAAAATTTTATAATGGAGGAAGAAGAGAACTTAAACAATATTACTGGTAAATGTTCATCTCTATTTTGAAATGATGAAGTTATATATATATTCCTCTTTTATCTAGATGGATCAAATGCAACCCAAATGGATCATCATCAAAAAACCTAGTAACATGTGAAATTGGAAATATTTTTATATATTTTATTAGTGATTTAAAATGATTTATTTAGGGATGGTGTGATACTACAACATCTATTCATGCTAAAATTCATAGAATGGACAATGTTGTTGAAATGAAAAAATAAGGAGATTAGTTCAATATATGGTTGTAATGAAACTCCTCAAACATTATGCAAGAAATAAAAAATCATAAAATTCATCTATCATGGAATCATGATAATATATACATGAAATTCGTGACTATTCTATCATCCTTGGACTATATACTTACTCACTGATATCGTGGAACAAACTATCCTGAAATAGGTCTTTCAAATAATTGGGTGGTAACTAATGATCTTACCTGGTCTAATATTTTACCAGATTAATGTTTACCATTATTTCTAAGTGATTAAGATAAAATGATTTTATTTATATTTGTGTTATACAATGTTAATTTTATGAAATAGTCTTGTGCATCCAGAAAAGTTATCATTTTCCCTAAAAAACACACACAACATTGATGATTCTTAAGTTTATCTTTATGAAATGGTGGATAACTGGAGTGGATGATGGATCATTCACTTATTAATGAGAACTAGGCCGATGTGTATATAATATCATGTATAAAATATATATAAAAAACGTTATGTGAAAAAATAAAGTTATTCAAATTAATTAAAATACATTCAGTGTTGTAAAAGGGCATTTATTAGAAGTTTTTTCAAAAATCCTTGAAGAAATAGTGGAGGTAGAATAAAAAACACCATTGAATAATTGGTAGTACTAGTATATATAATTTTAGTCACTCAAGAAGATTTAATATTTCCTTTTAGAGCATTGTGTGCAAATTCTAGGAACTTTTAATATCTAAAAAGATAAATTAATGATAAAATTTGTGAAACCACTACATGTTCATCATGAAAAGTAATATCTTCTCATATGGAGGCCAAACATTAAAAAAAATATCTATGTGCTATTATTTTTTCTGTAATCTACATTATATGAGTATGTAATTTTGAGAGTGGAAAACAGATCCCTTCCTTTTAACTTGATAAGAGTATTGATGGAAAGAGAGGATAATTAATAATAAAGTATAAATTCATTTAAAACATGAGAACATTTATTCAATCCTCATAGTGTCCCGACATGGTTCATTTGGTCTCTACATGTGGAATCAGTGGGATGATCTGCCTCATGTAAGATTTATGTTTTTACAAGCTTTATATGATGTTCATATTTGTAGTTGATTCTGATGTACCTCAAGTGGAAGATTTTTTCTCCACTACTATTGAAGAAGACATGAATGTAGCTTTCAAGACGTTAGAAAAATCGGAATAATAGGAAATCAAAGAGAATTTAAAAAACTCAATGAAAGAATAGAAGGACCAGTGCTCTCTTATCAAATTAGTTGAAAGTGATCCTTTTAAGGAAACCTGTTCTAACCATGGATATCATGAGGAAGATAAACCATCAAAAGAATTGAATAATTCTGCTATCAACTCAAATGACATAATATATATATTCCAAATTAATTTTTAATATATATAATTTTTTTCACAAGGAGATTTTTTGGAAATATAATATAGATTGATGCATAAATTAATAAACATGAGGAGGAAAATGTTTTTAAATTCAAAAGGTGTAATGTTTTCATAGACCTCTTTGAAGAAAAAAAAGAATACATGGATCATTACGATGAAAATATTTCAATAATTGAAGAATAATTGAAATCTCTTGTTTATGATAGCATCATGGGTAAACATGTTTTTGCTGAAGTTCTCCATGTATTTGAAATATAGTTCAATTTTTCCATGAATATTAGAGATGCTCAACATCGAGAAAAAACAAAGTTGGTCAAATAGATTTACATTTCAAGGGAATAAAAGTCCATCATTCCTGAGGAGTATATTCAGATGACCTATTCTACTAAATATACACATGAAGATACTATTAGTTTCAAGGAATCCCAATTAAAAGTCATATATCAAAGAATCAAATATCCTGACAACTCTAGGAATGAAGGTAGTTTATGAAATGAACCTAAAATTAACGAAATGAAAACCTTATGGGAACTTTTATTGAAATCAATTGAAAATGTAAAGTAATTTATCAACATGAAATGTATTGAAAAATATGTAAAATTGATAAATTTTAAGGAGTCTTATGTTGGAACATCCCATTATAATAAGAGTATGAATTCTTCTACCTCAACATTTGAAGATAGTGAATCCCTATAAAGAGATATTACTATACAAACAATTGATCCATCTTTTGAGTATAAATAGACACATATTGATGTAATTATGTTCTCAAAATCATATCTTGATCAAAATTATACAAGATCATGTAATAAGGTAAATCATAGCCGGATAAATTTTTTTACTACTAGTGCTGTCTCATTTACTAATGTAGGTTTAAAACCAAAATCTAGGATTATTTGGGTACATAAAAATTCTAATATACACACCAAAACACCAATGGTGGATATATAATTGACCCAAAAAATAAATCAAAAAATTATGCTACAAATAAAAAAAATTCAAACCCTAGAAATTATAAGGTACTAAATCTAGTCATATTTTTATTACAAAAAAATAAAGATATTTTTCGATACTATTGTTTCTTCTTGATTTTTAGGAACCATGATGAATGCTATTAGATTAAAATAAAAATTTAAAAATACTTAAAAAGGCCTAAATTATGTTTTGTATCACCCTGAACCAGATTCCATTAAACGATGCTCTAAGCTACTAGGTCATACGGCCTCTAGAGAACCTTCACATTTTTTATATTAAGATGAATAGAAGGGAGGGACTATGATGTGTCTGTTGTGATAATTTTCTCTCATGTCTAGAATAATTAAATGGTAGTAATCATGGAAAAAAAGTGGGAGAAGATAAATTTACTAAAGAATAGATAAGAATAACTTCCAAAATACTATAATAATAAAAAAGACAAAAGAAGTCATACACATTATAATGATCATGTAACATACATTGAAAACAATAAAATTAGTACACACACATATAGTACTACACATGTATCAAAATACAAAAAAAACCAAAAAATATCTCTAGATAGCACCACGGGCCTAGCTTATTCATGTGCTCCCCTTCTCTTAAGGGTATAACAATCAGGGACCATAAAATAAGAACTTGCCTCGATACCCAACAACATACAAGATGTCTATTTGGTTATACAACAAAGGCCTGAACATAATGTGAGATAAATCATAGTAGGACACCACTAATGATGTCTATAATAAGTCTAGTATATGTAATATAATAAATTTAAATGTGCATTATATCACATGTATAACTGTAATGAATGTAAATTGTCTAAAAAAAAGGATATCATATCCATCCAAACATGGATCCTTGTGAAATAATAACCAATATCCCATAAACCAGGGCCTCTACAACTCATAAATAAATATATGTGATCTGTCCAATATAACTACTATTATATGTTACCCATACCATGGTTATATATAACAACAACAAAATACCCACAATTTCCATGCCATGTAATCAAATCTATAAGATCCAAAAAGTCCATGCGATGTAATCCAGTCAAGCATGATAAACATGTCATCTGAAAAATGTATGGTGTGTATCAAATGTGTTTGACTAAGATGATACATATATATATATATGGTATAGAAGATAAATAAAGCCATGTAGAGTTTGGGGACCATCTCAACAGAGACTCAGTAAAGACTACAATGGAGTTCGAGGAGTATCTCAATAGATCATGCACAATGAGAGTCAAGGGAAGTTGGATCAAATGGGTAGAAAGACATTTGGAATCCTACAAAATTTGCATCCATGGAGTAAATAGGTCGAAGGAATACACTACTAGTAACCATAACAATGTTTTATAAATGTACATGGAATCCTATAGAATTAGGGTCCATGGTGCATGCCCAATACATCCCCTGCCATAAACAATTCATCAATCCATTAATTCATAAAATCATTACCATTTACATTCAATTATTTCATCGAAATCATAAAATAATTGTCATTTATACTATTAAATCATTTTACACCATGTTATCACATGGAAAAAAGGCATAATCATTTTCTAATGATTCATTAAATTCTAAGTCAATTCCTCAAGGCTCCCAAAACTAGTGTAAATATCACACACACCTAGTGAAGTTGTATAAAATATGAAAGATATAAAGATACACCTCCATAGGATTCCAATTATAGGGATATGAACTTCCAAAAATTTTAATGTAACAAGTATGAAACCAATAGAGGTCCCAATTCCTTCAATTTAGGATGTCAATAAATATTAGGGTTGATTACGGGATGTTCAATGTGCAGAACAATGTAAAACATGGTTATAACATACCAAACATTGAGGGGATGGTATATAACATCTAATATAGGTCCATAGTAGAACACTGATCTAGTATTGAACACGAATTCAGTATAGATCATAAGAAAAAAGAACAATGGATGAATAGCCTGGATATAAGTTATATAACATTAGACCTTAGTAACTCAATCGATACAAAGAAAAATTAATGAAATCATAAGAGTAATATATGACTTGTCAGCATAGATCCAATGGGATAAATGGAGCATGAATCTTAGTTTCAATGGAGAAAAGAATAAAATACTATAAATGTTTCATGATAATATCATGAAATACAAAGGATTTATACGACAGTTAATAAAAGAAGGGGGGTTATGTTTTAAAGAGTTAGGTGTACAATTGTAAACTCCCATCAAATTTATGGGTTACATGGTTTTGTCACATAGTTTTCCAAACTGTGCGCTAACCGTGTGCCCTATACTTCCCTAAGGGAGACCCCATAGGGTTTATGAACATGTTTTCTATAAATTTGATGATACATTTCTACACACCATTGCTAAATATTATAGAGGTTCATACATGGTTGTGAGCCTGTGGTTGCATGGTTTCCTAAAATTGTGTGGCCTCCCACTTTTCTTTGTCTAGCCCCCACATGGTTAGTCCTAACCATGCTTCTTGGGACCCACTGTTTCTCCCAAATCTGTGGTCCAACTATTTTTCTAAAAAAATCAGGTTCTAGGCTCTCAAAAATCCTCGAGCACCCTTTACACACCCTTGAGCTCCGTAATCATTAACATTAGGTAAAGTAAAAGAATTAAAATTAAAAATATAATGTTCCATAATGCATTGTAAAACCATTGATCTTACAATGTTCCCCCATAATTAAATGAATCCCTTAATTTCTTATCCAAGGGTGGTCAAGAACCACCTTAGAATAACTCTTGCCATTGAGAACATATATCGGCATCCCACCCCCAAGTGTCATCCTCTAAAAGAGCATACTTCCATAGAACCTGTAATATATGAACTAGACAACATTAGTGAACCATCATGATCCTATCAACAATATGAAGAGGACGATCCTAAAAGGACACATAAATATATATATTGACCTCATCGAAATGTAGATATTGAGATGTTTCAAGTGATAATTGAACAACTTAGATACATGGAAGACTTGGTTCATTTCATAGTACCTATGAGATAAACAAAACCCATATGATATTGACCTAACTCTCTTTAGAATCTTGAATGCCCTGACATATCTTTTTGAAAACAAACCTTTTCTCATAATATGACAGTGTCCCATCCTTGGTGAGATAAGTAAAAATAATTCATTCCCAATGTCATACTCTAGAGGTCATGAATGAAAATTGATGTAAAATTTCTTTCTAGAATGTGCAATAACAATCCACTTCCACATCAAATAGATCTCTTCTACAGTCTCTTACACATGATTATGTTCTAGAGAAGCTCCCCCCTTACCTCTTACATGAAAATGTGTTCTAAAAGTCCTACCACACAAATCCTCAAAAGGTGTACTTCTTATAGTTGCATAATAGCTATTATTTTTTTCAATCTAAACCGGGGTTATATGCTACTCCCAAGATCCCAAAAAATCTATAATGCATAATCTAGTCATGTACTTAAGAACATGAATCATGTGCTCTGATAGTCCATCGTTTTGAGGGTGGTATGTTGTGCTCTGAAGGACTTATGTACCCAATTCCCCCTACAAACTCTTCTAAAAATGAGATATAATCAATGAATTACTATTCGATACCATAGTCTTTGGAACAACATAAAAAACACTATCTCACATATATAAGACCTCCCAAGATCATATAATGATAATGTATCCCTTTTCCACAATAAATAATTTACCTTCATGTGTCTATTCAAAACAATCCCAACAAAATTTCAACCTTAGGGTGACCTCGACAACACAGTCATGAAATTCATCACAGCATCTTTCCATATTCAAACATTAATGGGTAACTAATATAAAATCCCAACTGGTTGCTAGTGTTCTGGCTTCACTTTCTAAAGGGTGGAACTCCTCACAAAACACCAAGACACCTCATGATTCACCACCAACCACTAATACATGTATCATAAGTCATGATACGTATTGGTGACACAAGGATGCAATTACAAAACAAAGTAATGAAAATTACACATCATATCCTCACATATGTATACTAGAACTAAAACATAATTAGGATTATGTAGGATTTCATCATCCCCCAGTGTCCAACTAGGAGGTGGGTCCTCACCTGCCACACTCTCTCATAGGACTAGGCCATCACCATTATATAACTATCTCTACGTAATTCTATCCAGAAAATTAGATGTTACCCCTAAAGATGAGAGAAAAGTATTCCCCTGACCATCCTACCCCTACAAATACATATATCAAAATATATAAATGAGTTTTCACTCACTATTGGTTTCCTAAACTACAAATATTTGAGTCCTCTATCTTGGTTCTTTAGCCACAACATTTCCTTTTCATGCCATATAGGCATGCTCTAGGTCAAAATAATATAGGTACTCAACCCACCCTCTCTACCTCAAATTTAGATCTTGTTATGTAAATTCATACTAGTGGATTTTTCTGTCCATGTAAAAAAAATGCTTTCATAGTAGATAACTAATCCAATAAATAAAGGTATTAACCACTCAACTAACTTGATATCATGCGTATGATAGTTCCTCTCATGTGGTCTTATCTAATAAGACCTATATTAAAAAACTTATGCCACCTACATTATAACTTATTCAAACTGAATACATGATGAATCAAAATACCCAATGTAGCTCTTTACCATCTCTATTATAATTATCAATAACTGTAAATTTAGTCACCCTTTCAGCTCCTCAATGGATTTCATGCCATTATCTAACCACACGAGCATTACACCCTTGTTAGTCAAGACCATAATAGGAGATGATAAGTGTGATATTTATTTTATGAAATGACTATAATATTCATCTATCCCCATGAATCCCCATATATCAAAGTATATCATGCAATGATCCTAGGAAACAATAGCTCTCACATTCTCTAGGTCAACTGATACTCTTGTATATGATATAATATGACCTACGAAGTGAACCGTTTCCCCCCATCAGTGAAAATTTGTAATCAAACCATATAACTAATGCTCTATCATTGCATCTAAAATGATGTTATGATTTTTGGAATGGTCTTGTCGATTGGGATAACACACAATGATATCATCCACGAATACCACCACAAATGAATCTAGATAAAGATGGAAAACTAATCTCGTCAACACCATGAGAAATGCTAGTGCATTCATGATACTGAATGAAATATCTAGATATTCATATAGATTATAAATTCTATGAAAATATATATGAGTTATGTATATAGGTATAGCATGCACCTCATTATAACCTAAAATAAAAAAATTTGAGAAAACCCAATATCTTATGATCTGATCATTAAGGTAATCTATCCATGGAAAAGGATATCAGTTCTTAAATGTAAACTAGTTCAATTTCGGGTAGTCCACAAATAGGCTAAGGGTTCTTTCATTATATTTCACAAAAATTATAGACAAAAGCCATAGATAAGTAATGGGTTATAAACACCATATTTCCTCCATGTCTTATTGTGTCCTCTGAAGCTCTTGCGACTCCATAGTAGCTTTTCTATTGGGAGTAATGGAAAATATTTTAGCTCCTAATACTTTCTCAATAGTGAAATTCACCATTCTCTTAGGTGGTAAACTAGAAAAGTCATCTGAAAAAACATCCCATAAATGGTCAACAACCTGATGAATCTATTCCTAATGTGTTACCTAATCATTTAGATATAAAATACAAATGTAGGATGTCATCCCACCAACCCAATAATTCTTGGGTAACTATTAGATTTCATGGAAATCCTAGTCAACCTTGTGAATAATAACTATGGATAATTATTATGTGAAGTTCACTATTTGGAAACAGAAATTAGTATGGGGTCAAAAAGAAATTAGCCATTCCATCCCATGTATGACTTTAGAACCTATAATAATTAGGGAAAAAAGATTCCTCATGATGTAAAACCCACAAATCTCAAGGGACATTCCTTTCATCAAAATACACCCTCCATTATGATCACCAAAAAACTATCTAATGTCATAAGGCCATAAAATAACTGAAAAACAATACAAAGGATCTCTAGAATAGGTACAAATATAAATCATTTAATGTAACATGTATCAAAAAGAGAAGATACTATAGTTGAGGCAGCTGAGATTATACCTCTCACCCTATATGGACTTGTACTCTTCTCCACAGCTGTAGGCTAAATGGAATATATCATACATAAACCGCGATCCCATTTAATAACCATGATACATGTTGTAGGCCCATACTAATGTATCGGTAAAATAGGTTCCTAGATGCCTCATCCAAAACCACCCCCTCATCCTGAATTCCCAACATTAACCCTTCTACCATCCAAATGTAGAGCTATAAATACCACTTCAAAACATGGAGTTGGATTTGATCCCCTTGCAGTAAATTCTGGAGGTAACGTCTTGGAGAAATGATTTATGTGGCTCATCCAACTACAAGATCGATACTTGATGGGGGT
Source organism: Viscum album (assembly GCA_963277665.1). NCBI lineage: Eukaryota > Viridiplantae > Streptophyta > Magnoliopsida > Santalales > Viscaceae > Viscum > Viscum album. Next base: position 1,921,002,082 of record OY728128.1, on the reverse strand, counting down.
ATTGATAACACTAAATCCTCATATTCCCTCATATACCAAACTGATGACAGGAGCCAAAACAACCATAACTAATATCCTAGTTCTTTCTCGAATCAAGATAGGAAACAAAATATTATTCATGGAAAAGGAAGATGAACCACTGGGTCGAGAGACTAAACTTCCCTACTCTACACCCCAATATCCATTATGTTACTCTCAATAATAAGATCTAGAATCACTATATCAATAATATTAGTCAACCAAAGCATGGTGACCTTGATCGAATGAAATTTTTGAGAAATCATTTGAAGTATCTCACCCTTGATGGATCATTAATAAGATAAATCAGGGAAAATCATTAAATCTCTTTAAAGAATTCGTAATACTCCATAATGATCTTCATTACTTCATCTAGAAAAATGAACTCATTGTTTCATTCATCACTATGGGTCTCAGAAAAATTTATCCATAATAATTATAATGGAAATCCGCCCAAATGGTAACTCAGAGCATATTATCATGGTTCCAAACTTCCAACTAGTGTTTAGATGCTTCCAGAAGAATATATGTTGTGAGCCTCACCATAATCTTTGGAGGCATCTCAAGATTCTTGAAAATAGGAAAGATAGTCTCTGGACACTACTCAAAATCCTGTGGACTAATATCCCCTAAAATCATGGGAGGATTCTACTACAAGAACACACATTTCAGATATGCTATAGGTGAGGCAGGGTATGAGGCTCACTATAAGGTCTGTATATAGCATAGGAAAACCTCATAGGATAGTTCTTAGGAACATGTATCTGGTTTAACTTATACTATATCAACTAGAACTTTAAGATGGTATATTAGTATCCCATGTCCATCCAGCTCTATATTACGTTCATCACCAAAATCATAGCGCATGATTGGAGGTCATCGTGGGGGTGTTAATGTGAAATGACAAGCACTCAACTCAGAACATATAAAAAACAACCAATTAATTAATAGAAATTAATAGGATTGGTTGCAGCCCCCGAACAACCAATTCAAAACCCAAACCTACTCTTAATTACATTACTGTGTAAAAAAGAACAATCATAAGAAACACTAGGGAAACAACATAATACTCAATATAAATTTGGGTATAGGTCAAGTTCTCTGTTATCAATTTGAATTTATTTTAAATTCACATGTATACCAAATTTCCCATTAACGGTTGAACCAAATGGGTTACCACTACTAATCCACAAAAGCCCATTTGCTTCAGGAACTAATGTGTGGTGTCCACTTATATAAAAAAATAACATGTTATAGCCCTTGTGACCAATGGTCCATGACTCAATGTGGTATAGTTGACCACATATGATTCTCGTTGTAAACTATACAAAAAATTTTGTTTAGTTTAGGTCATGAACTATATGTACTAACCATGATTCTAAACTTCCTACAGAAATCATTATCTAGATATCAATTTTTATCAATCATGGAACATATAATAATATCACACAGCCAAAAAATGAATCCTATATGGCGTGGAATAATTAATGGCATGTAAGTTCTATAATGTTCCAAAAATGTTCCATGAGATTCCATGCCCTCATCTCATCACGAAAATATATGAAATTTTATAATACAAAGGAACATAAAATAGAAATTGTGTCATCCAATGGTGGAATAAAATCAGCTATAATAGGAAAAATCTTCAAAACAACAATTTCCATTCTATGAAATTTTGATTTTCCTCTGTACGTGGGTTAGCTACTCTGATAATTAACTCATTACAAAATTCCTATACCTATATAATATCTTATCTATTATTTCAAAATTGTAAATTTTTAAAAGAAAATTATCTCATACCACTTTGTAATATCCCAAACTAGATTACATCAAATGGTTCCCCAAGTTGGTGGGTCACAACCATCACGTATACCACCCCACAATACATAGGCTTTAGACTAAGAGCAAAGTACTAGGGTGGGTCTATATAGAGACTATTCCAGTATGTCAAAGAGTAACATAATGGTAATAGACATAATAACCTTGAAATAGAATTATATAAAATAAATAGTCAATAGAATGGAATAATATCAAAAGGATTGTAATTACCAATAAGACAAAAGATACAATACACAATATTATGATCATGTAATGTCTCTAAAAAATAGGAATAAGTTATAGAGGATTCATGTATTACCCTATTCATAAGAATAATACAATCATGAATCATATAATAAGTTCTTTCCCCAGTCACTAACTATATCCATGATGTTATTTATGGGTATAAAATAGTGGCTTGAAGATGGTGTGAGATAATACTCAGTAGGCCCTCACCAATGTTGTCAATAACCAGTCTAGTCAATGTAATATAAACAAAAAAATAGTTTTCAAAATATCAAAGGAATTACAGTAATGAGATTAATGTTTCAGAAGAAAATGATATATTCTCCATCCAAATAGGGATCCTTGTGAAACAATAACTGAGCTCCCATAAAAAAGGGTAGCTAAAAAGCATATATAATCATATGTGTTCCATATAGTCTAACAAATATAATATGATACCCATAATTGGGCTATCTATAATCATAGAAAAATATCCAAAGAATACAAAAATGATTAATCAAATGTATAACATTCACAATATCCATGTTGTGTAATCCAGTCAAGCATGATAAATTGGAAATACATTATAGCCACACCGTGTATTCAAAAGTGTCAGACTATGAAGGGCTGAATCAAATGTATCGAATACTAGGGAATCCACATCAAGTCATATGAGCATCTCGATGGAAACTCGATTAAGGCATGGGTGGTGTCTAAGGATAATCTAAATAGAGCATACCAATGTGAGTCCATGCAGGCTGAATCAGATGGGCGACAGTCAATAAAATCCTATAGAATCAGGATAATAGGAGTAAATATATCCAAGGAATCCACTTCCAAAAAATAGGACCCATAGTGTAGCCATTTACATGTATTCCTATGGAATCTAGATCCAAGGAGATCATCCAAGACATCTACTATCATAAATAATTCAACAATCCATTCATTCATTGAATCACAACCATTCATATTCATTGAGTTCCTTTAAATCATATAACAATTTCCATTTAAAAAAGTAAATCACATCACATCATGTTCTGACATGGAAAAGAAGCATAAACATCTCCGGAACATTTATTCAATTATAATTCAATTCATCAAGGATCTCAAAAGAAATGGTGAGCTCACATGCACCCTAAAGGGTGGTATAAAATAGGAAAGATAAATTGAGACACCCCATGGGTGGCATATGATGGTCCTAAAAACCTCCAAAAATCTCAAATGTACTAGTGAGAATCCTCAAAATGTCCCAATTCATTTAATTCAAGCTTTTAATTAATTTTAGGGTTTCCACTAAGATGTCTAGTGCATGACACAATGAAAAAAATTCATTCAAAACACAAAACATTGAGGTAATCGTAGAGAGAACCTAAGGTAAGTTCATAATAGAGAACTATTCTAGTATAGACCTATGATTCGTTTTTTATTAGATGAAAAATAAAGAACATACAAAAATATTGAAAATACGCAATAATATATTGTACCTAAAACCCTATCAATACAAAGAAAAACAAATAATGAAACAAGGTGAATGTATAAAATACTAGCGTGGATCCAAATTGAAAAACAATGTTCAAATCTATGTTTGGATGGATTTATGTGTGAAAATCCTCTGAAATTAGATACAATAGAGCTCCCAAGGCTAATGATATATGATGGAGGTAGTAAAATAAGACTGGATTGAGTTATTAAATAGAAAGGGGAAATATATTCAATTCCCTTAAAATTTCTAGTTGACAGAGATTGGAAAAATGTTTGGGGAAACCATGGACCAACTGTGAAACTATCATCAACCAAAAGGATACCCCATCTGGTTCATTCACAAGATTTGACTAACCGTGTGAAAACTATAATACATGCTACTAATAATGATTTCTGATGTCCCTAAATGGGAATTCACCTATGGATGTATAGATACCTCAAATAGTATAGCCACTTGTATCCCTCTGTATATCCCCCCACAGTTACTCCTATTTGTGAAGATTGGGAGCACAGTTTTTTCAAACTATATGGAATGGGAGAACTGTTTCTCTTAACCATGTGACCCAATTGATGTCTCTCAAAAAGATTATTTCAGGATCCAAACAATTCCTAAACCCCCTGAAAGTCCTGTTACCTCCCTGAGTAATTACATTGCATTAGAAAAAAATTGAAACTGAAATTGTAAATATTAATACCTCATTGAAAAACCCATGATCTTACACAGGGGTGTAGATTTAAAGAAATTAAGAAACCTACTAAATATTTTTAGATTACATTGAAGAAAATGAATCTATAAACTATAAACATTTTTAGATGTATTAAATATCTCAATTAGTATTGCAACATATGTGGTCACAATAATGTAAAGTGCTATTATTCACCAACAAGGTACAACACTAATGATAATATAAACCGAAGACCACAACCTAGATAAAATCTTCTTAAATAACAAAGAGAACTATATACCATGGGGAATTAATAAGAGAAGAATAATTTTAAAATGATGGAAAGAACTAGAAGACCACTTATATGAATATTTAAATGACAGAATCTATGAATTTCACCTTATCCAGGAAAGGATGATTATAATGTGGAAAGAGAGGTCATACCATAGATGAATATAAACATGCAATGAAAGATGAAATAAATTGAAGAAAGATGAAATCATGAATTGAATCAATAAAAAAGAGAAAAAAGAAGATATTTTGGATATTAGACACCCCTAAAGAATATTTTTAAAAACTACCCAATAATGGTAGGTTCAAAAAATTATAGAGACCATGTCGAAGCACAAAATAATAATATTTTACAAACAAATAGCTTTTCATTTTTCCTGATCAAGTGAAATATTTTTGAAAAATGAAAAAAAAAAGATAAATCATTATACAGTGTACATGAAAAAATAAAATATCTTATTCCAAATGAATAAGAATACAAATTTCATGAGATTTATTTGAAAAACGATAACTCATGTTTAAAACAAAATTCCTATAAAGTTGCAAGAAGATGGGACACAATTCAATAAATTGTATAAATATTATACATGATGTAAATGATATTTTGAAGATAGAACAAGTGTATCATGAGAATCAACTACACTATTATAACATGTCAAGATAATTAATTCCTTCAAGATTAATTTGAATGAATTTAAAACATGATTTTTTTAAACAAATCCTAGAATGTTATATATAGAGGAGACATAAGAATTAAGAGTACCAGAAAATTTTGAGCTATATGAAAAAGATCCTCTTGGTTGAGAGAAATCAATCAGACATGATTCACATTATATGAAGCTTATAAGTGTTATATATTATTACTTTACTACTTGTGTAGTATTTCTATGTATACATTATAGAATATTTAAGGTGAATATATTTCTCAATAAGGGAATTTAATGAAATTTTTTGATGATAATAAGTTATAATGATTATTCAAGATCTTTTAGATACTTAAATTGGTTCACAATTTTGGATCATCAATATAAAATTTATTAAGAATGTCTAAAAAAATATCTACTTCTTAAAATGAAGGGATTCCACCGCTGATGGGGAGAAAATATAATTGAGATGTTATAAATGTTCATTCCATGAATATATTAAAGTTTAACGCATCTCCACAAAATATGATAATGGATGAAACCCAATTAAACATCCTTTCATTATCATAAATATATCAAATTTGTTCATAAACGTGGAGTTTTTTTATCAGCAAGATCATATAAATGGATAAAAAATTATTATAGTTACTTGAAATATATGATTTATTTGTATAATGTAATGAAGGATATACATTTCAGGAATAAAATCTAGGTTTTTCATTCCTAAGGCTGAAATATATAGAAGTTTCATCATGTGATAAATCAATTTATAAAGACTAATATATTTGTGAAATCACTCTTGTATTGCACACAGGGTTTACCCATATAGATTTATATTTTCCTTTTTAAGTATCATTTCTATGACAACGTGTGATTTCATACTCCTCATTAAATGTTAAATAGAATAATTATTTTCATTTATTATCAATGAAGTAGATAAGGGACATTTAATTTAATTAAGAAAATGTTTTTGAAAACAAATCTTTATGGGGAGATAGAAAATCCCATATGGATAGTAGATGAGTATCGATGTATTTTTTCAATACATAATAAGAAATAAAAGTAATTATATAATAAATTCCTATGAAATTTATGATTAATCATGAAAATTGAAATATGGATGTCCCTTGAGAATTATTGAACTTGGATAGTGATGACTCTTGAAAAAATTTTATGTATTCAATAAATGACAATCATTATGATTGATGAGAAATTTTCCATGTATATTTTCAGGATTTTGAATTGTTCTTAATTTCTAAAACATGTTATATTGTATATAGTATAGTGAACATTGTCTAAAAAATTTAAAATAGTGAATAATACCATGAATGCATTTATTAACATGATAATCTTACTAACAAAAAAAATGATATTTTTTATGGTGATGATTTTGGAGAGATGATCCCTGGAATACGTAAAGAGATAGTGAATATTACTTGAGCATAAATGAATTTGGAATCTATAATTGAATTTGAAAATAAAATTAAGAATAGAATTATAAATATTACTCATCCAATAATATTTATAATTTGATGGTGTTTTAAGAATTTAAAACTTCACGAAATATAAATTATCACATGTTGAGTTTTTTTGAAGACTGTGAAAACAAGTCTTTGTATGAATGCTGGAAGATTAATTTTAGTTTATTTTTAAAGGGCATGTAAAAGGTAAAATTAATTTATAATTCTGAATGATGAATTATTTTGGAGAACCTATTTGATTTTGACTGTTAATTCACATAGTTTTGTTAAACTAAGTGTTTATGTGTGACTATGAAAAATATGGCCAATCACCCACAAGAAAAAGTCCATCTAAACCCCACACATGTGGGAGGTGAACCTCAAATATTTGGGAGAGCCATATTAGTGATAGTAGTTATTGAAAGAGAAAGGATATGGTATATTTATTTCAATGGGATGGCGTAGGGAGCATGATAATTTTCCTATGATTGTACTTGGTGGTACGAACGGGGAAAGGTAGACTTTCTTATTTCATTAGGGTGTTTATAGTGTTTTAGTTTCCCAATACCACTGCCATCTCATATGGATAGAGACAATAAATTAATTATATATCCCAGGTCAATCTCTATGAAAACCTATTTGGGATACTGCTAAGAATTCATACTTTTCATACACTTATGAAAAAATAAAAATAAGTTATGCTATCAAATCTAATTAATTTGGACTATATGATTGATGTTTGTATCATATTCTTCATCAAGAATTAACTGTTTCATGGGGAACCATTATCTATTAAGATATACATTCATCATATACTATTAAAACCTTGAATAAATACATGAATTATATCTCAAAGCGATGCATAAAACTTCTTCTGGCATACATGCCATTATTTTTATAACAAGATTCATCTTAGATGATAAAAAGTTACAGTGAGTCATACATTCAAAAAATATAAATGCATACACAATTAATACATATGATTCTATTTACATGATCATTATTTTTTGTCAGAAAAGAAGAAGAATATTGAGAAGGGGGAGACGAAAAGATTTTCACCAAAACCATGTGATAAAAAGGAAATCCATTGTTGTGGACTTCAAAATACCAAGATCATCAGGAATTAAAAATCATTTAGGGAAGTAAAATTAATCATGGAAATTTAAATCAGTGTGAATCAGATAGTAGGTAGTGGGGGCTACATATATAAATACCAAGGGACCAAGGTCTATAATTCTTTCTACCATTCAAAAAATAGTTACAACTTATTTTTCTTTAAAATATAAAACCATGAAACTATTTTTGTGAAGATATGTTACCTGCGATCCAGATCAGATAAATTCGAGAATTACATGAAGCACATCATCTTTCCAAAAGAATAATACATGTGTAGTTTTTACATTATTATTCCTCTAATACATCACTATATATACATAAAGGAAAATCCATTACTTGTATAAACCATTATGTGAAGATAAAATAGTGTTTTATGAGCTTCATAGGCTCATAATATATAGAATATATGTATACTTACAAAACAATAATGTGCTCCATGAAAATCAACTATAATTGCTTGAAGTGAGGAGCCCACACATATATTTTCATAAAGGATTTCACAAGTAACCGGCATAATATATTTCCAGAACTCAAGAAATTATATAAATAATGTACAGTGTGTGGAGAAAATTTATTCAAGGAAAGTGTTTTGAAGGGTGTGAGTCTTCAAAAACATTGAAATGTATTCCATTCCTTTCAAGATATACATGCATAAAGGAAGGAATATAGTCCCATGAGGTTAAGTGGATTGGAAATAGGAATTGATAAGAAATAGTAGAAATAAATTCATGAATATGTGAAACACACATTAAGGAAGAATTCCTAAAATCATAAAAAACATGAAGTTTATGAAATTTACATGCAATAATTGATAATAAAAATTTCCATAAGAATTGTGTAAGTTGATTTTGGAGGATAAATTTGGTAGAATAAAACTCTAGGTATATTGAATACCATTCAAATGATGATTTTGATAATTAATTGAGTTATTTTATATGTAATATAAGCTACAAACTCTAAATAACATTGCGTTTATGATGTTTATTATTAGAAGTAGTCTATTCCTGAGCATTTTATAATTGAGGAAGGATGTAACTTAAAAAATTCATACTCTAAATTTGATCATTATGAGAATGCAATGAGTTGAGTGGAATGTTTTATCTTATACTTATTAATGAGTACTAGGAAAATGCACATAAAATCTTGTTGATATAGTAGTATTTGAAGAACTTCATGTTAGATACAAGGTTATTCAATTGATTAATAGTCATCCAATTTAGTTGATAGATTATTTTCAGATATTTATTAAAAATACATAAAGAACTAGTGGTTCTAGTATAAACAATTCCCTTGAAGTAATGGTACTACTAGTATCAATACTTCTACTCCCTCAAGAAGACTGGTCATTTCCTTCCAAATCATTGGTCAGAAATATAGGGTTTTGTAATCACTACAATGTTACAATGATAATATAATTTATGAAACAAGCATATTTTGATCACAATACGGTGTTTCTTCTCACATCGAGATTGAACCCTCTAAAAATATGTATATTACTTTGTTTCTTTTATTATTTTTATTATATTTTTATGTTATTGTAGAGATCAACTAATAGATCTATTTATCTTAACGTGGAAGAGGATTAAGAGTAAGATGTTCCAATTTATAATAATGTATAAAAGCAATAAAAAGTTGGGTATACAGATTCACTCCCCCACCAAGCATCCCTGCATGATCCATATGGGATATATAAAGTTCATAAATATTTTCATAACATTAACACCTTGAATGGAATTAATAAAAACTCTTAAATGTTATATTATCTGCCATATTATATTTTTAGCGCATCCCATACTTTTACCCTAATTTATGATACCTAATTCTAATATCAATCCTCAAAAAATATCATGAAACTCAAATATGATAAAATAGATCATTTATTTTTCATAATGAATAGTTATTTTAGATATCACCTAATTTTATTTTATATAATTCTGACCTAATCAAAAAATCATATCATCTATCTTGAAAATATTAAATGTGATTCACACAATGACATACACATGTAAATTTAAAATAATTATGGTCTTCAAGAAGGACAATAAACTTCTTCTTTTTATAATCATCCATATTGTGTATTGAAATGTACCCATATAATGTATCAATGAATTAGTATACCCCACAGTCACTCCAAAGGAATCCTAGAAAACTAAAATAGAAACAAATCTGGGAATTGATTGAAAAATTGATGATAGAAATGTATCTTAATTTCATACATTGATCTTAAAAATTATCACACAATAGTGAAATGATGTCTTAATTTCATAATGGATTTTCAAAGTAAAAATTCCTTTAAATAAAATTTTACTATAATGTTTTATCAATATTCATATATATAATAGATTCACATGTCTAGTAGTGATCCACATCTTACAACGATAAAATTTAAGAATATATACTAATGATCACATTGAAACTAAGCAAACATAGAATTAGAAATTCCCATAAAGGTAAACACTATCCACAATAACATCACATCTACGAACATTATGATATAATCAAACCAAATTATAATAGATTTATCAATAAATAACACAAATAATGTGTCAACAACAAACTTGGTATACCAAAGATCCAATTAATGATCCAACCGTTGAATATGACTTTTTGGAATTTATCATCCCTAAGGGATTGAAACTAGTGCTCGGGAACCAAGGGATTAAATTTGAGAATATTTTCTCCCAATAAAAATAATTACTAAGGGTATGTCTTGGGAACATGACATGAGACCATTATTTTTTTTTGGTGTGTTTGGAAACTATATTAACAATTATAGAATCATGAATATCCAAACTTGACATAATATACTAAATGAAGTATCGTAAAAACCCTGACATGAAAATAGAAAAAAATCAAAATTAACAACCTTTACACTCAACTACAAAAACAAGCTTACTTATATAAGATATCAAAATGGGAAACAAATGGGAATCCAATAAGGTGATATAAAAAAGGAAGATTCGACACATAAGTAATGAAAAAACCAAAACAATGGATACCCATGTATGTTTGACACAAGGGAAAACTACAAATGTGTCACCTCTAATAAAGATAAGATAAGATAATATTAATATTAATTACCTCCTAGTTACTCCTTTCCATTACCAATATCACTCAAAACATGGTCTAGATATATAAGAATGTTGTGTATATAGTTCAATCATATCTATCATAGTTAGATCCAACCTATTATTTGATGATTAAACATTTTATGATAATACAAGCATGATTGTTTGAATATAAATATAGGGAGAATTTTTTTTAATTTTTTGAAACCAGGAATAAGTATTATTTCAATTTAAGAATAAAATTTAAGATTAAAAAAACATGAATTCTTTATAATGATTTATTGTATGTCTAATAACTCCAGGTTTCTCCAACTTAATTATGTTATTTTTATACCATTATTAAATTTTTTTGAGTTATTTTTTTGGTGATGTATTAGGAAGTTTTTTGTTGGTTGTAAAGGTTTTTAAAATACTATAATGTGGAGAATGGTTAGATCATGTTTATGGAAACCATTTTAATTTTATCCAGGTACCTATATAACATATTAGAGTGTATTAGTTGGTGGAACATGGTTAGAGACAACCATGGAACATTAACAAAAAATAATGTTTATTATAAAAGAAATTCAATTATGGTAGGAACATGGTCTTCCAAACCGCGTGGGTTCATTAAAAATGAATTTGGACCCAAAACATTGGCACATGATTTTATAAATCATGCATATAAACCATGTATATAAAATTAAATAATATGAAAATTCATTTTTAACATTTACCTAGGGATGAAATAGGAAATTCTTTTCGAATTCATCAAATTTGGAATGAGATTAAATTTGATCTACATATGTAGGTCATATGGATTTCAAGATATTTTATTGTCTGCCCAACATTACTGTTGTTCTTGGAATATTTTGTCTCTTCTCCTTGGTGATATCCCTATATCAAGATTTTCTTGACCAGATAACAAAATTATGACTTCATATAATGTGAACCCATCTTGATTTGTTGAAGAAAAGAAAGATGGAATGATGATTTTTTCTAGATTATCTCTATTTGAAGTAAGTCATTTCATTAGATTGGATATTGTTTGGAAAGTCTAAACCGATCTTATCCATTACCATCTTCTTATGAGATAATTGTTATTGAATCCTTATGTGGTCAATTGGGTCTAGTTCATGGGATAATTTGAGTTGATATTAACATTTATGGTGATCATTGATGTTGCGATTCGATACACATGAAGTGTGAAGATCATTACCATATTAGGAAAAATATATATAAATTTAAGATATGAATTTCTGGTCTCTGTGTGTGGACCCTGAGAAAATTCCTAATGTTACATGCTTGTTCACATGTGAGTGTGTGTGTCTGGATCACGAGACATTTCTTTATTTAATATTCTTATGCATGTGTGTGTTAGTGTACTATTGGACCTCTCGTAATATGCCATGTGTGTGTGGGTGAATTGGGAGACATCTATTGATGTGACATGTCTATATGTGTATTACTCAAGGCTTTCATTTTCATGTCTTGTTTATACATATATATATATATATGTTTGTATTCCCTATAGAACATTTCTATCTGGTATGAATGTGATAGATTAACCCTTCATGGGTTGGTAAGTACATTTAAGGGGGGTCATGTGTGATGTGTTGTGTGTTTATTGTGGAGGGTTCATGAGTGATATATAGATGATAATGATGGCCCTATGGCATGGACAATTAATGTTGTTGGGAAATTATGCTCTTCTTTCCTTACCTAATATAGGCAATTTTTCATGATTTCCATGTGGCCTGATCTATGATATTTGGTATGGGAATTATGACCTTGTTACTTGACCCGGGGATATATGAATTTATGGTATTTTTACCAACTTGCAATGTCCTTATTTTTTATCTAAGATTTAGGGAAACAATATATAACATATCTAATGTCACATAGCTGAAGCATGTAGCATTTTGGTTCATAGTAGTCAAGTTAGCCCCTGAAGTCCTAAAATGATATTGTTACATATGAATTTACTTTTTCATCTTATCCTACAATTACAAATGACTATTGCATGAATGTTAATGAAACATTTGTGTTGTCCTATTTAATTTTATAATCTCACCTTGCATGATTATGATTGTATGGTAGTAGACTCATTCGATCTAGATTTTAGATGAGGGTAGTGGCCAAAAAGGGAGGATGTACCAGAGGAGTAAGTTGGTCAAGGTGATGTTGAGAAAAACTAATGGATACATTATAGAGATCCCAATTTATTTATTTCTACCTTGTTTATTTATGTATATTGTAAAAAATTTGTAGATATAAGAATATATGACCTGAGTGTTGTATGCCATATTTTTATATAATGGGATGATGTTATTAATTATATTTATTCCATATTTGGTTCCCCTTTTAGTCTAATTATTATTTCTTGTATTGTATTCTTGGAATATTATTTATTATGGAGTGAATGATATCCCTAAAATGATATTTCGAACCTCACCACTAATCATAAGCCACTTTAGTATGGGGAGATACACATCATTTCATGTGAACCTGTATTCTCGATACAGTGATTCAGTTTATGATGTTACAAAATGATATCATGGCCCTTGTTCTTTGAATTACTATTTGGGGTCATAAGAATTTGGGGGTTGTGTGAACCTTTAGTGATATAAAAAACTTTTTAGTGGTTGACCTGGTGTGTTTTTTTGGTAGAGACCCATTTGATATATTAGATAAGGTATGATATTACCATGGATAAATTTGATGTGGATCAAGGTTTTGGAGTCATTCTTCTACTATCAAAAAGAGGATTTTTGATCTTGATGAACATTTGTTCTATACCGGTTTTAAAATGATCTGGTTTTATAATCTGTAGGAGGTGTTCATGTAGGGTTTTCTCTTTTACATGAGCAGTTTGAAATGTTGGATGTTCATAGTAAAATAAAATATTGGTTTGTGGATTATTTAATAAAAAATATTTGTGTTGATTCTTTATTGGAATGAGAGCAAGGGTTTAACTTTAGAAAGTAATTTACTGGTTATATATTTTGAATCTAGTGTGATTCCGACAACCTTGGAAGTAATTCACAGATATTTTTGTAAATAATTATACAATCCATTTCATGATGCGGTAAATTTGTAGTGTGTCATGAAAATAACAAAGTGTTATGGTGTTGAATGGGGATCCAATGTAGATTATTAAGAAGGTTTTTATAGGTTAATTTGGATGTTTTAGCTTGAGGTTTCATCTTGGAAACCAAATATGGGTCATGTATTGAGAACATATTATTGTTTTATTCCTTGGAGTGAAAAAAACCATCCATGAAATAGTGGTCTGGGTGCGTGGTAGTAGGTGGTGTGATGAAAGGGCATCCTAAGATACCTTTAGGGATTTGGGTTACAAGGATCGAGGAACCTTGGGTTTTCTAAAGTTGTATTAGATAATGACCTTCAAGAGATATGGTTGACATTGGTGAATAATGCTAGTGTGTAGTGATTATGGGATATTCAGTATGGCCAGATGTGTCTCCAGGGGTAGTACTTTTATAGATCACACTGGGAATGAACGTGTTGAGAATCTTGGGATTTCATTGAAGTGTGTTCATATTGAGGATAATGGTGATGATTTATGTGTTTTCAATAAAATATTTCTAAATTCATGGGGGGTGTGGGTTGGAGTTTCATTCTCTAGAACTAATGTCCGTGTACTTTATTATTACCTATATTCATTGTTTTTGTTGGAACCATGGTCTTCTATGAATGATTTGGATTACGGTTTGTGTTTGTTGGCAATCCTCAGTGGATGTTCAGAAAGTGTAACAGTAAAGAGATCATACAGTTCAAGCAGAAAACAGTGTTGAAGGTGGCGCCATTTCCCAGTGTTTGCCAAATTTTTGGGCCTAAAAATCGACAAATGGAGAAAAGTGTTTTTGGAAAAGAGACTTGTGTGCCGTGTACTTGAAGGAGAGGAAACTTGTGTGCCATATGTATTTCAGGATCAGAACTTGGGAAAATGGCAAAGGGATAAGGGCCGCGCATGTTTTGGGCTGGTCGCGCAAGTGACCTGCGCGCCGTGAAGAGACTTGCGTGTCGATTCCTAGGAGGAATGGAAAATTGCGCATATATTGTTTTTCAAGATTATAACTTCAAAATATGGCAAAGGAAAGAAGGTAATGCAAGTTCTTGTGTGGTTGCGCAAGCAATTTGCACGACAGAGGCTAGGGAGGATGAGCTGCGCGACAGAACCTGCGCGTCGAGGGAAGACTTGCGCGCCACCACGCAAGGGGTCCAGTTTTCCGATAAATAGAGGACCACCCCTCCTCATTTGAGGGGATTTTCAAGACTTAGATATTTTTCGATCTCTCGTCGCGGAAGTGGTTGTGTCGCGCAAGTTGTTGTTGGGTCGCGCAAGTTGAGGTTGCGCGCCGATTGTTGGTTGCTCGACCAAGGCAGTTGGGGAGTTAAAGACGCAACATCGTGCAATTTTGGTGTTGAAGGAGGCAGTGTCGCGCAAGTTGTTTGGTGTCACCTGGATGCCGAATTTGTACCGCGCAAGTGACTTGCGCGCCATGATTGAAACTTGCGCGCCGGTCTTGGATAAGCACACCAGGGTTGTTAAAGTTCATCTATCCTTCTAAAGTTTCTCAATGGAGGATTCATTCTTATGAAATGATAAATAGACCTTCATGTCTATAAACTGAGTGTGTCTTCACCAAAGGTAGTGAGCCAGGGGGAGTCAACGGGAATGACCCGAGGGAAGCAGTGAGCTTTCCCTAAACCTTTGTAAAGGCAGTGAGCCTGGGACATAGTGACTGTGCCCGAAACATTGTAATCCACAGGTAGTGATGATTAGTGGAATTTGGTACAACCTAAAACTTGTCGGAGTATGATCCTTGGACGTATCCCTTAGTGGTGAACCAAGTAAAAAGTGTTGTGTCATCTCTATGCATGTGAATGTTTTATTTCTGATCATATTCATCATACAGGTTCAACAAGTTCCTACCAACGTGGGAGAAAGATCCATCACATTAAAAGAAAAATTTATCACCTTAATTCACCCCTCCCCTCTCAGGGTGTCCCTGGGTCCTTCAAGTGGTATCAGAGGGAGGTTGCTGGTGTTGAATATGTCCTTTTTTCATCATAGAGAATGTAATCAATGTCAGGGGAGTCCCTCATTTCGATGGAAGTAATTACTAGATCTGGAAGAATAGAATGAGATCTCATCTAAGATCTCTTGGAATGGAAGTTATTTTTTCTACTGTGCAAGGAATACAAGTCACTGATCCAACAGGCCTGGCTATGACTGAAACAGACAGGAAAATTTTGGATGCAGATGCTAAAGCACAAAAAGCACTCACAGCAGCCCTTTCTGATCAGATCTACCTAAAGGTGATGAATTTCACCTCAGAAAAATCCATGTGGGATAAACTTGAGAATATTTATGAAGAGATAGCAAGGTGAAGGAGTCGAAGCTACAAGTGCTGCACAATCAGTTTGATGATCTGAAGATGCATCCAAATGAAAATGAAGACTCATTCTTCAATCGAATTACTGAAGTGATTGGAGCAATTCGGGGTCTAGGAGAAGAAATTAAAGACATTGATATTGTAAACAAAATATTAAGAGGACTTACACCCCTATACAATGCAAAGGTGTTAGCTCTTGAGAAAATACATCTTTCCAAACTTTATCTTAATGATCTACTGAGCAGCTTGGTAGGATATGAAATGAGAGTCAAACCAGAAGATTCTACGACTTGTGTGAGCAAGGAAATGACATTCAAGTCCATGGATAAACTGAAAATCTTAAAAGATAGTAGTGGAGAAGATGATGAAGAAAAAGAAATTCCTTCTCTCATTGCAATGAAGTTCCTGAAGGGAGAAGGGAAATTCAATGGGAAGGTACCTCTCACATGTTTTCATTGTGGAAAAGTTGGGCACAATGCCTCTCAATTCACAAGAAAGATAAATGATTATGATAGTGAAAATGAAAGCTTCGAGAAGCCTTAGAGAATGTTCTTCAAAAAGGGAAACTTCAAATCTGGAAATAAAATGCAAAGGAAGAGTTTTGTCTGTGAAGATGAAGAAGATGATAATGAATTCAATGATGAAGAAGAACCAGAATTAAAAACTGAGAACCATGCTTCCATGATGGCTACTTCTGAAAATTCAGAAGATAATGGTCGAGAAAAAAAACTGAGAACATGTGTAGATCCCGAGATGAAACTTAAGGATGCAGTTAGTAAGTTTAAGACTAAATGTAAGAGTTGCAATAAGTGGAAATCAGTTGTAGAAGAATCAACTGAATACATTGATCAACATGAAGCTAAAATTGAACGACTTGAAGAATTTGTGAAGGTAAAATCTAAAATAATTGAAAGCAATGATGATGTAGTGGATCTGAACCTAAGAATTAAAGAGCAGGAAAAGGTCTTCAATGACCTCACCTCAAGACTAGATGAAAAATCCAAGACTGCTGAGGGTCTTGAGGAGGAAGTTGTTACTCTAAGGAGTAAACTGGAGACTAAATCAATTCCAAAAGAATCAAGTAAGAAAATATAGTTTGGATGATTCTCAGATGCAGAATTACAAGCAAGAGCCAAGTGTGGTTCAGATGGGGTTAGAAAAAGCATGAGTGATCAAAGACCCGCTTGCATGGGAAGGTGTGGAATTGGCTGTGAAGCTAAGACATATATTTCTGGAAGTGAAAATATCCAAAAGAACAATAAGATGAAAGTTGAACATTTTGGAACGTTGCCTAAAGTGCTGAAAAATTAACCCTCAATCCGATATAATAGGAGAATTGAAAGTTATCCTTAAACATTAATAATTTAAAGACAATATAACTATTCTCCCAGGGAAGAAGGAATGAGGATAAATCCATGTGAGAAGACATTTCCACTCATGAAGTTTCAGTTCTGTGGATATCTGGGCCATACCATGTCTTATTGCGAAGAGGCAAGAAGCTATCTAAATGGAGAAGATATAGAAGTTCCACAAAAGAGAACAAATTCATATCCTAATTCTTATAGAAGAAACAATTTCAATGGATATTGTTATCTTTGTTATAACTTTGGTCATAATGCTTCTAATTGCAGGTAGAGAAGGGACATGGACACCTTATACCAAAGTTCAATACAAGTCAAGTCTCGACAGCAAGACAATGTTGATCTCTCAAACAGGTTCTCTCCTCTCAAAGAATATTTCGACTATGATGATCCTGGGTATGTGTAAGAGATATTTGAAAGGCCATCAGTACTATATACTCAATAAAATGTCTCATGGCCGGAAAGGAAGATGATTGAGAAATCCAACCTTGTAGATGTTGCCCTCAAATCTACAAAGAACAATAGTACTCGGATTTTAGATAGCAGGTGTTCATCTCATATGACAGGTAATGCCGGCATGTTAACAGATATCAATAGGATGGTTGATGGTACGGTACGATTTGGTAATGATGGATCTCTAAAAATCAAAGGGAGTGGAAGTACAGAATTAACTAATGGAGAACAAAAGAAAACTGAAGTTCTTTAAATAGATGGCCTACATCATATTTCTCCTCAGCATGAGTCAACTCTATGACTCGGGACTTATAGTTACTTTTAATCAGAAAGGCTACACTATCAAGGGAATGACATGCAATTCACTTATGAAGGGATGCAGAATAGAAGGCAACTTATATCTGGTTGATAGTGATGAAAATTTCTATTACATGACTGTTGAAGAAGAAAACAATTTGTGGCATCAGACACTGGGACACATGAGTCAACACGACTTGGAGAAAATATCAAAATTGAGAATTTTCATGGACATTCCCAACCTGAACCGTGAACGTGAAAAATCTTGTGATGCTTACATTCGTGGGGAGATGGTCTGCAGTTCATATCTGCCAAAGAAGAAAAGGGCATCTCACCTTCTTGATCTGATTCATACAGATGTATGTGGGCTGATAAATGTTTCCAGAACTCATGGAGAAAGGTACTTTGTCCTTTTCATAGATGATTAAAGTAGAATGTAATGTGTTATGGTCATTCACAGGAAACGACAAGTCCTTGACTCCATGAAAACATATCGGCGAATCACCGAGAATGATACTGGATGGACAATCAAAGTGTTGTGATCTGACAATGGAGGAGAATACACGTCC
Organism: Viscum album; assembly: GCA_963277665.1. Taxonomy (NCBI): domain Eukaryota; kingdom Viridiplantae; phylum Streptophyta; class Magnoliopsida; order Santalales; family Viscaceae; genus Viscum; species Viscum album. Next base: position 1,920,983,213 of record OY728128.1, on the reverse strand, counting down.
ATTGAATTTGAAAATTATCTGGAGAAGCTTGAGATACCTCATGAGGTAGCTGATGTGATAACTCCACAACAAAATAGAGTTTTTGAATGTAGGAATCGACTGGTGAACAACATGGCACGAACTATGCTGATTGAGAGTCGTATTCCATGACATTATTGGAAAGCGGCTGTTCAGGCTGCAGTGTACATTCAGAATCGAACATGACTTTATATGGGTGAGACGAAGACACCATATGAATTGTGGCATGTATGAAATCCTTCTTTAAAATACTTTCGTGTCTTTGGAAGTAAATGCTTCATCAAGAACAATGAAGGAAATCAAGGGAAATATGGCGACAATGCAGATGAATGCATTTTTCTAGGTTACTCAATGAACAGTAAAACCTACAAATGTTTCAACAAGTGTTTAGGAAGGATTGTGGAATGTAGTGATGTTAAGATAATTGAATAAAAAATCACAAATGCTTCAAGTATGACATATGCTGATGTGATAGAAAGTCAGGAAGAAAGTGAACGTGAAGGAAATACAAATGCAGAAATAGAGGAAGTTGTTCAAAACACTCAGCAGTCACATCATGATGTTGACTCAGAAGAAGAATCTGAAGAAGAAACTGTGGCTGAAGAGAATGCTACTGAACCTCACAAGAGAAATAGAAGAGCTCAGATTGATCCATCCAACATAATTGGGGACAAGATTGCACCCACTCAGATAAGAAGGATGAGGAATAACACGCAATCTGCATTTCTATCAGTTGTAGAGCCATCCTCATTCGAAGAAGCTGTAAATGATGAATCTTGGGTGAAATCCATGAATGATGAATTAGATTATATTGAAAGGAATCAGACATGGGATCTTGTCCAAAGACCCGAAGGTCACAATGTGATTGGTACCATGTGGATCTTCAAAAATATGATTCATCAGAATGGAAGTGTCATCAGAAACAAGGCACGACTGGTATGTAAAGGATACTCCCAGATTGAAGGAATTGATGTTGATGAAGCCATTGCTCTAGTGGCTAGACTGGATTCAATCAGGCTCTTCCTTTCCATGGCACTCCAAAGAGTAAATAAAGTATATCTAAAGGATGTCAAGACAACATTCTTGAATGGTGTACTCGAAGAAGAAGTATACATTGAACAACCAGTGGGCTTTCTTTTGGGTACTGATGAAACAGAGGTCTACAAACTGAAGAAAGCTCTATATGTTTTAAAGCACGCACCACGGGTGTGGTACTCATGGCTGGATTCATATCTCAAGAAGCTATAATTAAAAAGAGGAGGAGTTGATCACAATCTCTATGTGAAGAATTATCCAAAAGATCAATTCATGTATCTAGTCTACATTGATGATATCATATTTGGTGGCAACAGGAAGAAATCAGTGGACGAATTTTTCCAACCACATGAAATAAGAATTTGAAATGTCTATGTTTGGGGAGCTCACATATTTCTTGGGGTTGCAGGTGATTCAAAAGAAGGAATACACTTTGATTTATCAGGAAAAATATGCAAGAGTGCTGCTGAAGAAGTTTAATATGCAATATTACTAACCAATGCCAACTCTGATTGCAGTTGGAACTAAACTTGGAAAGCATGAGGATGGGGACTCTGTTGATCCCACCATGTACAGGAGGATCATTGGGAGCCTACTGTACCTGACAGTGACACGACCAGATATTGTCTTTGCCACATGCCTTGCGGCCCGCTTTTAGAGTAATCCAATGGAGGATCATATGGCAGCATTAAAAAGAATCATGAGGTACATTCAAGGTACACATAAATTCGGGTTATTTTTTGATGTAGGCAGGGACAGTGAATTATCAGTGTTTTCTGATGCTGACTGGGCTGGTGATGTAGTAGACAGAAAGTCCACTAGTGGTGGAGCCTTCTATATTGGGTAAAATTGTGTTGGTTGGTTGAGCAAGAAACAAGAAAGTACTTCTCTCAGTACTGCTGGAGATGAGTATATCTCTGCCACAAAGGCATGCACTCAACTATTATGGATGAAGTAAAAATTAACAGATATTGGTGATGAGGTAAAGTAACCAATGGTATTTTACTGTGATAACAAGAGCACAATTGATCTTACGAATAATCCTATTCAACATTCTTGTATGAAACATATTGAAATCAGGTATCACTTTATGAAAGAAAATGTTGAACAAGGGGTGATTAGAATGGATCATGTAGAAACTAATGAGCAATTGGATGACATCCTTACCAAGCCACTGTCAGCGGTTGTGTTTGAGAAGCATCGGTTTCACCTTGGTGTTCAGCCACCTCCCAATGCATAAGGAGGTTACGCATTACCCCTCCCCCTGATTATCATAACTGTTTTTATCTGTTTATGGATGTGATGCAGGTTTGTGGGGGAGATACTATCCAGGGGGAGTATGGTTTGATATGAACGTTGAAAAAACTACCAGGCTTTGGGTTTATTGTCAATGGGGGAGAAAGGAATAAATTCAGGCATGCTCAGACTTGTAATACTCCTATGACACAATGTGAATTCTAGTGTCAGTGATAGGTTGAGAAGGATAAGAAGGAATTCATCAATCATGTAATGATTCATGGGAATCATTGAGAATTCCAAAACTCTAGAACCCAATTCATGCTTCCTATTTTGTTTTCTACACTGAGAATTTCTCACGTAGACATAGAGTGTCGGATGAATTGATTCTTGTGTTTTTTGGTTTGCACATGGATGGAGATCTATTGAATTTATTTTCTGATTGCCAACAAACCCAAAGGGGGAGATTGTTAGAAACATGGTCTTCTATGCATGATTTGGAGTATGGATTGTGTTTGTTATCAATCCTCAGTGGATGTTCAGAATGTGTAACCGCAAAGAGATCATACAGCTCATGCGGACAACAGTATTGAAGGTGGCGCCGTTTCCCTGTTTTTGACAAATTTTTGGGCCTAAAAATGGAAAAATGGAGAAAAGGGTTTTTAGAAAAGAGAATTGCGTTCCATGTACTTGAAAGAGGGGAAACTTCTGCGCCATATGTTTTTCAAGATCAGAACATGGGAAAATGGCAAAGGGATAACGGTCGTGCAAGTTTTGTGCTGGTCGCGCAAGTGACCTGTGAGCTGTGAAGAGACTTGCACGCCGATGCCTAGGATGATTTGAAACATGTGCATCTATTATTTTTCAAGATTATAACATCAATATATGGCAATGGAATGAAGGTCGCACAAGTTTTTGTGTGGTCGCGCAAGTTATATGCATGACAGAGGCTAGGGAGGATGAGCTGCGCGGCGGAACCTGCGCGCTGAGGGAAGACTTGCGCACCACCACGCAGGGGGTCCAGTTTGCCTATAAATAGAGGACCACCCATCCTAATTTTAGGGGAAGTTCAAGACTTAGATAATTTTCGAGCTCTTGTCGCGTAAGTGGTTATTGGGTCGTGCATGTTGAGGCTGTGCGCCGATTGTTGGTTGCGTGACCAAGGCGGTTGGGGAGTTAAAGGTGCAACGCCACGCAAGTTTGGTGTTGAAGGAGGCAGTGTCGTGCAAGTTGTTTGGTGTCACCTGCGTGCCGAATTTGTACCATGCAAGTGACTTGCACGACAGGATTGAATCTTGCGTGCCGGGATTGGATAAGCGCGCCAGGGTTGTTAAAGTTCATCCATCCCTCTGAAGTTGCACGAAAGCTGGAAGATCGCCCGGTACCCTCAGTGCGAAGTGAGATTCATCTTTTGGTAAGAATTGGACTTCAATAGAGCATCTACATACAATGGAGGATGCATTCTTCTGAAATTATGAAGAGACCTTCACGTCTATAAACTGAGTGTGTCTTCACCAAAGGCAGGGAGCCAGGGGGAGTCAACGGGAGTGACCTGAGGGAAGAAGTGAGCTAAACCTTTGTAAAGGCAGTGAGCATGGGGCAGAGTGACTGTGCCCGAAACTTTGTAATCCACAGCTAGTGAAGATTAGTTGAATTTGGTACGACCGACAAACTGTCGGCGTATGCTTCTTGGACGTAGCCCTTAGTGGTGAACCAAGTAAAAAGTGTTGTGTCATCTCTATGCATGTGAATGATTGATTTCTGATCATATTCATCACACAGGTTCATCAAGTTCCTACCAACGCGGGAGAAAGATCCATCACATTAAAAGAAAAAGTTGTCACCCTGATTCACCCCTCCCCTTTCAGGGTGTCCCTAGGTCCTTCAGTTTTTAATATCAATAAACTCCTTATCACATCTGGATTTTTATTTTATGTAATAAAGAATGTTATAATGTCCAAAGGGTAGTTATTTTACTGAAATTTCATATAAATTCCTAACTATGAAGAGAAAATTTAATTAACAAGAAATTATTCTTAAAAATATAATATATAGTTGGAATAAATAATTTATGGGACCAATATGATACACACTATAAGGGGGTGAATAATCAACAGAAGTTTATGCACCTTTAATAGAATACACCATTTGTAATTTCCATTGTAAAAGTTTATTTGAATATTTCCCAAAAATTAGAAATCAACATTTATATGATTAATTAGATGTTCCTATACAATTATGTTTTTACTGGTCCTTAGACATTAAAATTCTTATTAATGGATATTATGATTCGTTTAATTTGATGTATTGATGATAAATGTGATGACATATGTTCGCAGAGAAGTAGGATACATTGGTTGTGTCATGAGTAATAATTTATTAATGAATAATTAAAGAGATGTTTGTAACCTTATATTATTTAATATGAGTTGATATATTAGGTTATTTGATCAAAATTGTATAAACTAAATAAATCCTTGTCCATAGTGTCCTTTGGAATGTTTAACTACTGTTAACTCAAAAGAAAGAGTCAATGAGCATGTAGGTTGATGGGACCATTATGCAACCATCTTGATTAGAAAATCCGTGATAAATGAATTATATTACATTGTATGAATTATTATGTGATTTTTGGCCATTATGAAATTAACTTCTTTTTATATGGGTTCATTGGATTTTTTTCTAGACACTAACCTTATACATTGGGCGGTTTCACCAAATTCCATTGAGAAAGATGCCTAGCGGTTCACACACTAAGTGTATCCAGAACATCAGGGAAATAATAATAATATTTATTCTTCAACATGTTGTGTAGATATAATATATTCATGTTCATTAATAATTATTTTTGTTTTATTGTTCACATATATTCTATCACTAGTTATTCGAGAGAATATTTTGTGAGAACTATATTTATTGAATATTTATTTAGTATTTATTGAATATAATATATATTTTGTTGGTGAATAAATCCGGTGATATATATTTAATATTTCAAAAATCATTATTCATGGCCTTCTAAATAGTGTGGATGAATGATATAACAATAATAATGGTCCAGTGAGATATAATATATATTAATTATTATTTAAATAAATAACATTTAATTTAATTCCCTGGATTGGAACATGTCATGAAATAATAAGAATATTATTATTATTATTATAGACATTGGTTTCCAAAGGAATTAAATACATAATAACAGGTCACTTTTGTAATTACTATTTTCTGACCATAATACTATATAAACCAAATAATATTACATTTTAAGGGGTTTTCATTATTATTATTTTTTGCATAAAGAAATCGGGAGAGAAGTATCTCGAATCCCTAGAGAGATATATCTATGTGAACAGTTCGAAAGAAAAGAGAGTTATCCTCCATAACCACAACTATAATTTATAGTAAGATCAAATAAACCCTTTCCATGAAAAGGTTCTAATGGAAATCAAAGTTGAGTGATGCAACCATCACGATTCACTATTTTAACACATGGAGATTCCTACGGTGATGTTTATAGGATCATTGAGCAGTAGTGGAACACCACTGAAGTTAATTTACTTTTGATTAATATAATGTAATAAGTCTATGATGTAGATACATTTTCATATCCATCAATTAAGAAAGATTTAATCACAAGTAAATTATTTAATTTTTTAAATTAATTAGAAATAACATGTTATAAACACACATCCTGGGTATACTATGAAATAAATAGTTAATATTTGATTCAATTATTTTTATCAAATCATTTATCATCATGTAAATATTGGATTAATAATAATTTTTGGAAAAAAATTTTGAGTTGGGAAGTCCTCATCTGGAATTTCTTATGCACCAGAAACCTTTAAATGGTATTAGATCGGTCACATAATTATTTATAATTATGTAATGATAAATTGTTTATTTATGTATTTTTAATTATTTTTCAATTCTATTTTAATTATTATATAATATTAATAATAAGATATTGTCTTCTACCATTATTTTTTGGAAAATAAAATAAAATAGATTAATTTTCTAACCAAAATAAATTCGAGCAACTGATTCGATGGCGCTGAGGATTCTGGCTGGTTAAAATTTTTGTACATGTCATGTATCCCATTGGTACACATTGTTTACCCATGATAAATGACCCTATAATTAATTATGAAATAATTTTAGATGTTTAAATTTACTACCCAAGAGGTATATTTATATACAAAATGTGTTGGCCAAGCAAGTATGGGGAAAAATCATCCAAACTACATGATGTGTGCATCCATACATGATGTGCAGCCCATTAGTCAACAGAGATTGGTATATTCTCCTACATTGATTACATGGATGGTGACCATTTTACTTAATTACCACAAACCATGTATCCCATTCTTGATTCCCACCAAATGAGCATAAAAAAATCTAGAATTGATGAAATACCTGAAGGATGGGTATAATTTTATGTGCAACACAAAATAAGATAATAATGTTGAATCATGACTATTGAGTGGCATTCAGAACTTCATATGAATGGATCATGCCAAAAACTTTATCTCCATAAGATCATGGGAAGCCCCATTGAAAATCCATGCAGTTCTTGTGAAGGTTTACAGAAAATTGTTTATGATCATGAAGAGGATTACAGATTAGTTCATTCAATCATGTGACCTTTATATTGATGGAAAAATGGTGGTCATCCAAAACACCTTATAAAATAAAGGCAGATAAAGTAAAATGACTCATGTGATATAGAGTTACCTTTACATTCATAAAAGATGATTAAATTATTAGCCAGAACCCTAGGATCCCTAAAGAGCATGTCTACCATGTCAGAAGAGAGCATGTTGTCATGTCACCTTCATCATGTGAAGGACCTCAACCATGTCCATAAATATTTTGGATGCCCCTTAGGGATCTATAGACATTAAGAATAATTTACAATTGAAATGCCCATGTAGAATCACGAGATCCATCATTGATCAATTGTTGAATGAAAGACATGTTGAGTGAATGTCCCTGGCAACACTGAAATGATTTCCTAAGAACCCTTATACTTATAAAATAAGAAAGTATGTAAATATGGGAAATTACAAAAGATTCTCACATAGAATGGATAAATTGATCTCCAATGGAAAAGGGTTGTGCATCTCCGATGATCACCATTGATCATATGAATACCCTCTACAAGATAGTTAGATCTCATTAATGGCCATCCACATGCTGCCTTAGTTATTTTAAAGACCTTAGATAAGCCTTCTATAATCTCGTGAGAGTATTTTGGCAGGAATCCTGATTCAAGAAGGTTATCAGTTATGTCATATCAATGATGAAATACTTTTTTTAATTCCATCATGGTTATTTGAAAAACATTTGATCATTAGAGGATTTTTAATCATTTAAATGGAAAAAAATTCTTGTTGTCACAGTTATTAGATTCCAACATGGATGAACCGCGATAGGATCGGGTGAATCGTGTGACACAAATAATCCCTCCACTCACTCCATCTAATATTCGAAAGATATGTGCTGCACAAGAAGATGTATAAATGGTGTGGAGATTCATATAAATCCATACCCATCAAAACCATAGGAAATATTATCATGATTGCATCATGGGAGCACAGAAGCAGACTTCTCTATATAAAAAGTCACACAATCCTAATGTTCTTCCACTAGGAAGTGTCTATGGATTGACTCGATGGATCACATTGAATGAATATATTCTTAATGTTATCCCACTATAGATCAACTGAAGGACCACTGATGATCTATTTAGAATATGAGAAGGAGTTTTCCCATATTAACTGGGTCATGTGGAACCTAATTAAGCTAATGCTTGAAAAAAATGAATCCCAAATTAAATAAATATTGCAATGAATTATAATTATTTTTAGGTGGATACACTAATATTCATGTGCTTCTTATGACCTAAATAGATCTTGAGATATCACCAGGTCATGTCACCGATGTGATATAATACCCTCATGATATACCACATAGATCATGCGATGTTCATTAAGAGGTCTCACCTAGGTTTTACGAGGCCCTATAGGCATGTCACCCAAGTCATTTGGTTGCACCATGACATGCCATCACGGTCATGCGATATCCTTTATGCTTGTGACCCAGGTCGTGGGACACCCTATATATATGTCATCTAGGTCATGAATTTTTCTCCATACATGATATCTATATCATTAAATGTCCTTTACACATGTCTCCGAAGTCTTGAAAGGTCTTTTGAGCATGAATAACATGTATCGTGATTTCCATCAAACATGTCATGAAATTCAGGCGATTCCTTCTTCGCATGTCTACCATGTTAATTGACACCCCTCAGACTTTCCATCAAAATCACATAATATCCTTTAGACATGATATCTAGTTCCTGATCCACCTCTGAACATGTCCTATAGATAATGAAATGTGTTATGGGAATGTCAATTGGATCATGAGATTCAATTTGGACATTTTTTATAAGAAATCAGGACATGTCCAGATATCCTCTTACATTTCATACAGACAGAGTAGACATGTCCATAAAGAAATCAAGATATGTCAGACTGACATCCTATGATATGATAAGGTTATCTATTGAATATATTAAGGTGTGCCCAAAACTAATCTATGAAAACTAAGATTACTACTATAAATAGGATAAATAGTAAGCCTTATAAAAGATTTATTTATAATGGGAATCCAACTCAGTGAATGTCCCTCCATATCTCAGACATTCAAAACAAGGTGTCCCAAAATATCTTATGGTTTCAACTCCTTACCTCATCCATCATTTGACTAAGAAGCCTTTCAAACAGAAATAACTCTGATTAATAGTAAAATAAGGACACGTTGAATCCATTTTTATGGCCTGAGCTCCATATCAAACACCCACTAAGTGCTTCCTCGAAACAGAATCCCCACATCCAAATACAATGGGACTGGTTACATTATTTCCACTATTTCCATCACCAAGGATGGATCACATATTCTTAGGGCTTTGTAACAATCAAATCATTCATATCATTATTTCCATCCCAACCAAGGAAACCTCATCATATAGGCTCCATTTAGTGGCATTCCATGATTAACTCCATTAGAGGGAATCCACAACGGGGTATGTCCATAAGTAAAATCAAAATACAATGAATCTGGTTCATATCAAAAGAAATGTACATATGATTCCTTCCTAAGGCTCGAACTCGATGCCCAGTTCTCAAGTTCCCTCATATGCGTGCTTATTTCATGATGTTAAACCACTCAGTTTCAATGAACTACTTGGTTTTTGAGTCCTGTAATAAACATGATATGCAGAATGCCTCATAAAGGTTCAATCCCATCCTTGAAATTTTATTCACCTCCCTAAATGGAAATAAACTCCATAATGCTTGGTTGTATGAATTCATAACATTAAAATACATCCACTTCTAAGAAATAATGGGAAATGGATGATGAAACTTGGATAATTATAGATAGATTCATTAATAGTACCCCTTTTACACATGGAAGGATTCAACAGTTGGTCATTTTGTTTGGGTAACCAATCTTGTATTAGGAATAGGAATATATTATTGAAAACTATCTTACTTATAAAATAGTGTCGCAATATTGGTGATAATTCCCACTAAAAAGAGTTGTATGAGCCCCACCTCCCTTAATCTAGTCTAATGCGCGTTCCTAAGAGTCGTTTTATTGGAAACCCCATTTGAACTCCTTCTTTTGTAAAGGAGTTTCATACATAGTTATAGATGTGGGAACCACTAGGATTTACCATTAAGGAAGAATGTAGTGAATCTAACAAAAATGATTTAATAAAAATTAAACCCCCAACAATAAAATTTAATGCAGAACCATTCCTATTGGTCATCAGAAACCAAATTGGTGAACCAAAAATGTAATATGTTATCTATGAAATATCCATCATGAGGTAAAAAGGATAAAATTAACTATTCTCATCAGACCATTTAGTTCATACACCACGCATTTTTCATCAGAAACAAATATTGTTATCCCGAAGTAAATCTCTAAAAAATATCATTTATCTACTTATCAGGTCATTTCATTTTACACCTATTATGAATAAAAATTCCACACCTGATGTGAAATCCAACATAGTTTGGTTCCTCCGGAAATTGACCATTCTCAGTATGTATATTCCATTTGTGAAAATTGTATGAATTTAAAATTAGAATAGAGAATTACTTTATCAGTGCATATCTTATTGAGAACTTATCATGTTAGTAAGGATAAAATTTTTTGTGACCTTATTCCTTATTTTCTTTATGACTGTAGATACTTCTCTAAAAAACTATACTCAACAAGAGATCATGTCTTCATTTAGTGATTGTTTTTTAAAATAAACTATGCCGAAAAACCCTATCGGTTGTAGGAAAACCCCACATTACTAGAACATTTATATTCGGGTGTGAATAAAATGTTTCAGGAATACCATTGACATGGTGAAGTCACTTCCCTTGAGGATTACTAAAAGGGTCTCTATATGCTCAAACTGATGAGTCTGCATCGTATAATAAAAGCTATTGTGAAACTAATGGACCTCAAGGCCACAACCAATCAATTCAGAATCTTATCCTAGGATTAATAATATTAGAACCTTCCATATCTAAAGTAGTTTGATAAATGTGTCATCTATGGGTCCATTATGGTTTAAGAGCCTATGAGGAGGGATCCTGTCAACCGTTGTCACCAGCATCACCCTACAGGTTCCCATCAATGCCCTACTGAGGGCTCCACCCAAAATGTTGCCACACCATATTTTCAAGGTAGAGTAATAAGGAATTGAAATCAAGTGCGAAATAATAGGATAAGTGGGAGTAGACTTATATTATGTATTCTTTTGACAAATCCTATCAACATATTCTAGAAGTTGTTAGTGAGATATTTCATATCCAAGTAAACTCAGATAAATTATGAAAAAATATTTATCTTTCAAGAATTGGGGTCGCACATATTCCTTATCCCATACATGATGCCTATACAAAAATTTATATGGAACAAGGATAAATTGATTGGGGTTATATCCCAACTAAAATTGAAGATATATGTCCATACATACTGGATACATAAAATGTGGAAGCCTATAATCATGCACATACTATTATTAAGTGTCATCCTATTCTTGCATCTACTGAAGAACTCCACTGGCCTACTCCTGCAGTAGTAAGGGTAGAGTTAAAAGAACATATTCCTATATTGATGGCCATAGAATCACAAGACTCTGATTAGTATGAACAAATGGATACTTCATATCAAGCACACATTCCTACACCCAACTAGGTGTATTAATACCATATCTCATTAAAGGATATGTGTAATGACCAAAAAAAATTTCTACAAAATTTCTTTTATTATAATTAGTTTATGTGGTATAAAATGCATACATAGTAAAGCTATCTAAAAAACATAATTCTCATAAGTGAAAAATGAAATAATTTATATTCATAGAAACTAAAAAACTTATAATGATCGAATAAAAACCTAACCCTCAAAATAGTAAAATGACCTTTAGGAATATTAATCTACATAATTGAATTGTAAAATCACCTATGAAATTACAATATGATATAATTATATCGAAGTATAAGTAAATAAATGTCTTAAAATGATAAAATATCAGTAAGAATTTATGTAAAACATAAATATATTTTTTTATTTCAATAATTAATATAACTATATAAGAGAAATTTTATTTTCATAATTTAGATTCATAAGTTGATATTTTTTTGCCTTATGATTATAATATATTTTTATGATACCTTAATTATGTTTTCTATGTGTCATTAAATATGTAATAATTTTAAAATTGTTAATTTTTCTATAATAAATGTGGATTTTAATTAAAAATTAAATTTATCATATTTAGAACATTATTTTTCTAAAATTAAGTTTTTTTTGGATTCTACACGTAAAGAAACGGTCAGGGTGAACTTTTTAGATTTTTCAATAATAGTTGATTTTTTTGTGAATTGTAAAATATGGTAATTTACGATATGTAACATTATATGGAAAATTCCCTATTTAATGAGTCATTGATTATGAAATCACCATAATATCGAAATATACTTCAATATTTAATATATTTATTCCTGGTAATCAATAATAATAATAGTATTGATCCAAAATAATAAGCTACTAAGTAAAATAATTATAAAAACCCATATCCTCCCCAATAACTAAAACACATCACCAACTCTTATCCTTACACCATCCAATAATTAAAGATTTCCAAAATTCTCCCCAATACCCTCCACAATTCGTTTTCCCACATAAAAGAGCCTTTGGTATAAAAAATATATATTTTTCTTAAGGATGTTATCTATGATAAGACTTCAAGAGGAAAAATCCCATTTCATTTCAAATAAACTTATTTTAAATTTTTCTCAATTATTATTCAATCCTACTTAACTTTATACAACTATAATAATAACTACAAAATCATTTATATAATGTTATTTTGTTTGGTTAATGTATTAGTCCATCAATAAACCTTTTATCCTCTCTCTTTTATTCTAAAAATGAAGACGTCGTCTGTGAGGTGGTGATTTATTGCCTTCACGGATGACAAGTTTTCATTTTACTTTTCTAAACTTATTGCAGGTCATAATACCAATATAATATTTTAAATTTTGAAAAAATGTATTCTATAAAAGTTTTTTGTTCTATAACAGACATATGTTCATAATATTAAATTATAAAACAAAACGACTTCATGATTAGACAAAAACTGACAAATTAATCAAAATGATTATCCTTTAAAGTTTTATCAAATTAATTATCATTACATCTAGAAATAAAATAATACATAAGGATGTTTAATATTCAATCGAATTTTATTTTTTTATTATATGATGGTAGGAAATCCTAAAAAAACATATCACGGGGGTTGAAAATGATGAAGTCCTAGGGAATCCCCTCAGACAACATCCTTACATTCCTATGGAAGGGATCCAACAATAGAGTAAATCACCAACCGTTCCTCCTCTCTTCCTTCATGAGGAAGCACATCCGCAGAAAAATTAGATTCTCCCTATATATGAGGAACCTAAAAACCTTCATTTTTTTCCTTCGAACATCTTCTAATGTGATAGATCAAATTCCATGGAGGATTGTATTTCCCTTGTATAGACAACACCAAAATATCAGAATCATATTAAATCAAACCAACCTGGAATCCGAACCTTTTGCAAAGAGAGAAACTTGTGAGAAAGGCCCTCATCTCCGTGCATAAGGAATTACCCGGATCATAGAATGCACTGAAAGCCAAGAACACAGACCCATTTGAATCCCTGAGCAGACCACCCCCTCGCATGCATCCATTCATGAAAGAACCATCAAAATTCAGATTTTTACCACTATCTGGAGGGTTACACATTACCCACTAACCTGGAAAACTATTATTTGACATTGGTCTATTAAGGAACCTATTCAGCTCTTGGTAATTCTATTTCAAAAAAATAGCCAACTCGGAAATGAGAACCTTCACCTTTATTAGCATACCAGAGAGTGCAGGTCTCCTGTCTAGCCTGGTAGAGTTCTGTGACTCCCAAATAATCCAACATATGGTGCTGAAGGTGATGCTGTCGATTTTTTTCTGCATCTCGATTTGATCGGACTCCAGAAAACAGAAATAGATGAAATCCTGTACAGAGTTGAAAACACGTCCAGAAGATATCTACATTTGAAAATCAGACCATAGGCCAACAACCCAATTGTTCATACAGAACAGATGCAAGACAGACTTACTACTCAGACTATTGCAGCAGAAAAAATGCGACACCAGAGAAATACCCTTTTACTGAATATTGTCATCCATTGGAATAGACCGATTCCACAACCTCCAGACCAAAAAATTCATCTTAGCAGGGATATCCTTATACTATAACTGCATGTCCCATTTACTCCGCACCGATGGTGGGTACACTAGTTCTCTAAAATAATGTCCATTATAGCACCTAGAAGAAGATCTATTAAAACAACATATATCTGCCTCCTCTGAAAAGGAAATTCTATTAAATACCCCCATCTACTCCATACTCAGAATAAACTCCTGCAAAACAGGATAAGTGCTTGCCTCCCTAACAGTCATATTAGGACCCAGAAAACCTGGAAAAAACGTTTCTCTCCCACCCAATTATCCCTCCATAAGTTAATTGACCCTCTCCTAACCACCCATTGGGTAGCCTCCTAGACAGTTTATAAATGATGGAGAATAAATCTAGCAAACTTTGAGAGTTTTCCCCGATGACTTTTCCAATCTTCCCAATGTCTTCCAGAGCGATTTCTAAGCATAGTGGCCCATAACGATTCCCCTATGAGATAATACCAAGATAATCGAGCTTACATGGCCTGCATGGCCTCTTTGATGTCCCTTAGACCAATACCCCCTCCCCCACTGGTTTAGCCAGACGGTTCCAGGAGGGCCAATGGCATCTTATGAGGGAATTGTCATCCCATAAGAAACAATTCATGATATTCTCCATTATATCAACGGTCCCTTTTGGAGGAGTGATCGTTGGGAACATGTGAATCGGAATAGAAGACAAAACGCTGTTGATTAGAGTGATCTGACCCCCAAAGTATAAAAATATTCTCTTCCAGTTCACAATTCTCCCCAAAATTCTATTCATAATATCCTCAAAGAATGACTTTTTAATCCATCCAAAAGTGATTGGGGCTCCGAGATAAATCATAGGAAACTGTTTCGTCTGTATTCCAAGAGTATCTTGAATGTTCCTGCTTCTTTGAGCAGAACACTTTTTGGATATGAAAACATTGCTTTTTCTTGAATTAATTCTTTGTCCTCTTAAATCCCAATACACCCCCATGATCTTCAAGATGTTTAGTAGAGAATTCCTCCCACCGTTAATGAAAATAATAATATCATCTGCAAACATGAGGTGTGAAATACAGCCTACCCCGGTCTGTCTGTAAGGTAAAATACTTCTTGCACTCATGCTTCTATGTATATTTCTATATAAAGCGTCCTGGGCTAGAATGAACAGAGAAGGAGACAAAGGATCTCTTTGCCTCAAAACTCGTATGCTTTGGAAGAAACCAAAGCCTTTCACCATAAGAGTGTCCGACAACCACGTCGATGAATAACATCTGACGCAAAGATCAATAACCCATTCATGACAACCCATACTTCTCATGGACCAGATAATAAAACTCTATTCCAGTTTATCATACGCCTTATCCATATCCACTTGAATAATAACATTATATCCCACACATTTTTTGATAATATCCTCCACTAAATCCATATAAATTCCGATCACTCCTTGAATATTTCTGCCTTTCACAAACCCATGTTGTTCATGAGACACAATCTGAGGGATAACCTCATTCAACTTCTTAGAAATCAGACTAGCCAAAATTTTATAAGAAACATTGCATAAGGATATAGGTCTATACTGATTAAGATTGTATAGTCCTTCACTTTTGGAATGAGGACCACCCTGGAGGCAGAATAGCTTCGGTTAATATAACCACCCTGGAAAAAATCTTGAATCACCTCAATGACTTTTCTCCCCACAAACTCCCATGTGGCCATATAGAAAGCTCCAGGGAAACCATCTGGGCCTGGGGCGCTCTCAGGATCCATGATTCAAATAACTCCCCAAATCTTCTCCTCAAAAGGAGTAGTTAGTAGGGCCACATTATTCTCCTACATTAACAGCCTTGCAAATCCACCCAAAAATTCTTCTTCCTCCCCTGATAAACCATGATTATTAGTAGTAGCCTCTCCGGCCAGAAGCTTCTCAAAATGTTGCAAAGCCAGCTCCCCCTCCACAGTCAAATCTGATGTGTAGGAACCATACTCTAGCCTAAAATTGATTTTCCTATTTTTCCTTTCCTTAAAACAATCCAAGAAATAAGAATTATTACAATCTCCCATTTTAAGCTAGAAAATTCTTGATCAATGTTTAAAGTCACCCTCATTTTCCAATAACCGCACCATCAAAAGATTACATTTATCACAAAGAAAAAAAAATTTACCCTCATCCCAGATTATCTGGATATCATCTTCAATTATATCCATATCTGATTGTAACGATTCAACTAACACATAGCCAAAAGTATTATTCAGAAACCATCCCTTTATATCCAGTTTAATACACCTATGCCTCCTTGAGAGGCCAACCTAGGACCTCCCAGTATCCACCTTTCCCCACGTTGTTCTCATCATTTGTAAGAATCCATCTACCCGATGCCGGTTTGAAGAGTAAACAAAAGGAAAATTATCAGCCTCACCTCTTTTCACTTACACCAGAAACAGAGCATGATCTGATAGAACACGAGACAAATGTGAAACCGATGTTTTCGATAATGAGTCTAAACCTTGAAAGTTTCTAAAACACTAGTCCAGACGACTCCAAATACGACTGTTTCCTTTACGGTTATTGCACCAAGTGTATTTGCATCCTTTGTATCCTTTAATATTAATTATGGTTATTATTAACATATCATTTCAATTCTATAAAATTATTCTTATTTTACATGATCATCCAAACATATATATAAGTGAACCAATCATGAAACACAAGAAAATGAACTCTCCTAAATTATGAAATTGAACTCTATAACTCATCATAATGTCCATAAATGAACAAAAAAATTTATAATGATTAAAATAGATATTGAATAGGTTTAGGATTAATTAATTAAGGAATTTAACTTTATTGTATAGGATATTGAAGTCAACAATGAATTTTGGTATAAGGTATGTGGATTCTCAAACAAAATTTCCTTTCTTTGGGTTATTACTCTTTCATGCAAAATTTCAGTGTGGATGTTATTTTAATAAAAATAAAATATTATTATATTTTGTTCTTAAATTTTCCATTATGGGATATAAATGATTTTAATTTGGTTTTATGATGAATAAAAATAATTTCAAAATGAAATTTTCGTTATAAAACACATCCTAACTCCTCCTGAGATTGTTTATTATTCACTAAAGTATGAAAATTATTATAAAAAATATTTTTTTCAATTTTTTGAATGAAATTTTTTATTAATTAATTTATTATTTATTAAATTAAACCGAATCCTTTCCATGGGGTTTTTATGTCCATGATTGATATATGTTTTATTTTGCAGGGATGATTATGTATATGTTATGATGTGATAGGGAATCAGAAATTTATAGCACTCTAATGTGTTGGGTAATATGATTTATCATATGTGATAATATGAAATATGGCTGAACATGATGATATTTGTATTCACAAAGGTGAATTAATTATTATCCACATATTTTATTCATGAACATGATGCTTGATTTTTTCTCAACTATGTGTTGTATTTGATTACTAAGAAATAATGTTTCATTTTTATGCATCAAATGATTCTATTATTTTAAATAATTATTCCTATAATTATTATGATAATTATCCAAATATTATGTTATGATTATGATTATTATGACCATCCATTTTATATTTACCGATGTTCTTATCAATTCTCTTACTGTGCTTTTTGCTCACCCATTTCATTGATTTAT
Organism: Viscum album; assembly: GCA_963277665.1. Taxonomy (NCBI): domain Eukaryota; kingdom Viridiplantae; phylum Streptophyta; class Magnoliopsida; order Santalales; family Viscaceae; genus Viscum; species Viscum album. The sequence continues at coordinate 1,920,965,422 of OY728128.1, read as the reverse complement.
ATCCTTAGGTGAATACTTGAAGTAAATAGAACACAAGAGACACTATGAAGCTAGATAAGAATGATAGAAGAATGAATTAAATAATTTTTATGTTTTATTATGTTACAATTATTAATGGTATTAATTTTTTCATGACACAAAGCCTTTGGATCCTAGTTTTGTAATTCTTTTATGCTTTTAATCATTAGAATGATGAAAAAATCAGGTATAAAAAAGTATATATCACTATAGTTGGTATAAGAGAATATTTTAGTTAAAATGGGAGTTTTTATTATATAAAATTACTTTAAAACATTATTATGAGACTTAGTATATATTATCATCCAAGAATCATTGTTTTAGAAAATGATAAATATTGGGATCCCCAAGATATTCCAATAGAGTTAATTGCACAATGGAATGAATTATTTTATTCATTACATGTTGACTTATGATCTTTTAAAACCTTTTTTATTATATAAAATGGTGGGAACCAAGAGAAACTAGGAAAAAAACTCATGTGATGGACAATGGAGTGATTGCTCTAACGATATCCCTAATTACTTGGGAGGCAGAGATAAAGATTTCATGGTGATTATTACCCATATATCTTAGGCTATGAATAATAACTTGAATAATGTATAATTTATTCCTTCCCCTAAGATGTAGAAACTTTATATTGAGTCTTCTATGTGGTAATGACCACCAGTGTATAGTGGATCCCCCAATCCCCTAGTCACATAATAGTGTGACAAATCAATGAAGAATATCTATTTTGTTCTTTATTGTTTTAATATGGAGAAGGTTACTCTTACCATCTTTCATTTAGATAGCGATTGTGACCAACTATGAAAATAGATTAAAAACACCAAGCTAAAGGAAAAATATATGATACGGAGTTGGAAGACTTTATGATTTTTATAAGTATTTGCCTCTAAATACTTTGAAAAATATGGAGAGGTAATTCATAGATATAGATAAATGGAATATTATTTTATCAATCATTACAAAAAAATATAACAAGTCATGAATGCTATTAATTAGGTTTTATTTTAAAAAATTATAGAAAAATAGATTGATTATTTAGTGGTTTAAAACCATTCTTTCAAAATGATCTAGTAATATGAGACATTGGTTGCTGTGAAGATGTTTTATAAAGTGCTCTAAAAGTGGATATGGAGTTTGGAAAATGGTCCTGTGGCTATAAAGATATAAAAAAGAAAGGTTTATTTTCAAGCTGGAGGATCTAATGTCAATGGTGGGATGAAATCTCAACCAATCACATGTCAATGGAATGGGAAGAGGAATAATAGGAGTTCCCTCAAAGAGAGGGGGAAATTTTCCAAGTGTGTTAATAATGCCACCAAGCTAATTAATTTCATAGAGACTTAAAGAAGATGTAAAATATGATGGGGGAAAGGAGAGCACCACCCATGGTCTTATAATTTAACTGTAAGAAAAAATGGCACTATACAATCCAATTTACTAAAAATACACTTCTTTAGATTTATAAGTGTTATAAACACCAAATATAAAGGACCAAAAGAAAAATTATGCTCACTAATTCTGAATTGGAGTATGAAAATTAAGAGGAAGAAGGTACACTTACTATTGACTCAATAATCAAAAAAGTATTATTTGATTCTAGTTCAACACATTACATTATATCAAGTTATTTTTATAGAACTATTGAATCAACACCCTGATACATTGATGTAGAGAAATATGTAAAAACACCTAGGGAAGTAATCAGTTCAACCTAAGTGTTGGAATCTTATCTTCTTATTGTATATGGAAATAATCATCATGGGAATCTTGGGATACTAACCTTGGTGGAATTCAACACTATATTGAGCATGGATTAGATCTCATCATATAGACCACACATCAACTGTTGGGAAAAGGAAATATCTTTTAAAATAATGAAACATACCTTGCTCCACTATAATTTTAATGAATACTATAAATATACTATATAAAATCCTCCAATGGTGTGGGTTTTGATTCCCTGTAAAGAAGCATGCCTTAGTAAAATGGTTGAGTTAATGGAATGTATAAATCTAAGGAAAATACGATTTGTTATAGAATACAATTATGTATTTCCCAAATAGTTACCTTGACATACCCTTGATCACAAGCTAGATTATCAATATAACTCATACCTAGAAACAATCCAACCTCAAGGTTCCCTTATAATATTTCCCCTATTGAACTATGGGATTTAATGATGCAGTTATAAGATAACTTAAAAAACTGGTTAAGATTCCCTAGTGCATCACCATGGGGTGCACATATTCTATTCTTCAAGAAGAATCATCGATAATTGTGTTTGTGTGTAGATTATCTAGAGCTCAACAAGATCCCTATAAATAACAAGTATCATCATCCAAGGATTGTTGAATTTTAAGATCATCTATAAGGAGGTAAGTACTTCTCAAAGGTGGATATTTTTTCTGGATATCATCAAATTATGGTGAAGAAGGAATAAATTCAAAATAATACCTTTAGTAAAAAGTATGAGACCTAGGAGTTTTCAGTTCTTCCCTTTGGAATTACTAATTCTCCTATAATATTAATTGATTTGAGGAATTGAGGATTTATACATTTCCTTGAAAAAAATTTGGTAGTGTTTATTGAAGATATTATCATCTACTCCAAGATAACGGAGGAATATAACAAATTATAAGGATTGTGATATAAACATTATGGAAGGATAAATTCATTACAAAGTCTTTCATGTAATAATTTTGGATACAAAAAGCCTGATTCATTGAATCCATGATGACAGTTGAGAGAATTTACATAGTCTATTGAAAAAAATGCAATAGAGGAATGGAATAGACCCACTAGTGTCACAAAAATCCACATTTATATTAGCTTGGTAGGATTATACTTACATTTTCTAAGGAATATCTCAATATTGTATAGATGATTGACTATGTTAACAATGAATGAGGTATTTGTTTCTAGATGGAACATTGTGAGGAAATCTTCAAGGATCCAAAAAAGAGTTTAATCAATGCACTTGTACTCATACTACCAATAAGAAGATCAAGTTTTCTTATATAAATTATTTATTCTATGGAATTTTTGGGTTTCTTAATCATGGAGAATGATTTGGTGATAGATTATGCTTCAAAATAGTTGAATATTAATGAGAAGAACTACCATATGCTTGATAAAGAGCTAGAAGCTTTGATTTTTTCCTATAGTGAGAAGTGTGACATATATTACCATCACAAAAGTCTAAATTAAATATTCACACAAAAAATATCTCAACATGCATCAATCGATATATTTAGAGTCAATCAAAGAATATTATTTCTCTATTCTCCATCATCTTGGAAGGGAAAAATTGTAGCAGATACTCTCAGCATAAAATAAACTACAACTCTATCCATGATGTGAATTTAGAAAGTCCCTATTTTCATCGATATAAAAAAGATGGATTTGGAAATTAAAATTGTATGGAATAAATTCTAACATTACCAAATTATTTCCAAAACATATATCAAAGAGAATCTTAAGAAGGAACAAAGGGGTGATTTGGTGATTTAAAAGAAGGTGAAAGAGGCAATGGAAAGTAATATATTATATTTACCTATCAATTACAATGATGTGATTCAGTTCAGAATGAATTTTTTTCCCTTTATCACCTGGAAAAAATAAGTATCTATTGGATAATTCTCATATATCAACATTATATATCCATTATTGAAGTACTAAGATGTATCCTGATATATAAAATCACTTCTGGTAGGATAACAGGATGAATGATATTGGAGAGTATATCTCAAGGTTCATAATGTGTCAGAAAGTTAATGTTGAGAAAAAAAGTCCAAAGTAATTATAAAAACATTATATATACCAATGTGGAAATGGAACAATGTAACCATGGAATTTATCACTGGCCTCCTAAAGAAATATAGAAATACAACATGATATGGGTTGTGGTGGATCAACTCATGAAGAATCCCCAATTTATCACAATTCATGATGATTTACCACATGAAAAACATTCCATGGTATATGTGAATTATGTGAGGATGCTACATGGGGATCCACTTTCGATCATATATGATCCTGAACCAATTTTCACATCTAAAGTTTGGAGAAGTCTTCAACATGATTTGAGTAATAGGTTGAATTTTAGCACAACCTATCACTCACAAACCGATAACCAATTTGAAAGGAATATTCAGACATGAAAATTCATTCCAAAATATTTCTCATTGGAATTAAAATATAGATGGTATTAACATATCACATTTTATGATTTCTCATACAATAATATCTTACACTCCAGTATTCAGATGACTCTATATGAATCTTTGTATGGAATGTGATGTAAAACTCCAACCAGTTGAAATTATGTTAGCAAACAAAACAAACATAGAGTTGATCTTCATAATGAGATGATAGAGAAGTTTTAACCCATTTAAAAACATATAAAGGATAATTATATTTAGAAAAATAGGTATACTGACAACCATCAATGAGAATTGAAGCATGATGTTAGAGACAATGTCATCCTCTGAATAACACTATAGAAGAGAATCATGTGTTTTAAAATGAAAGGGATGATTAACAAAAGGTATATTGGACATTTTTAGATCCTTGATCACATATGATAATTATACTATTATCTTTCATTTCAACTAACTAAGGAATATATTTATGATATGTTCTATGTATCTCTCCTGAGAAAATACATACGAGATTCCTCACATGAACTGAACTCAGAGGTGGTATAGTTGGAAGATAACCTCTCTTATAAAGAGAAGAGGATAAAGATTCTTGATCATAGATATAAGGTTATACTCAATTATGAAAACCCAAAATTTCAATGTGTGGTGGAGGAACCATAAGTACAAAGAAGTGAATTGGGAATCAGAAGAAACAATGAAGGTTAAATACACAAATTTTTTTATACAAAACATACTTTTTGAGGGACAAATTTCCAAAGTCGGTACAATGTTACAAATCATAACTTTATCAATAAACATTACCTTATTATAATTATTTTATAAGTTATAAAACACATACATATCCTAGAGATACAAAAAAACATCATTATCATAAATGAAGAATTAAAGAAGAGATATTCAAAGAAAATAAGAAACCTATACAAATGGAATATTAACATGACACTTAGAATAGCAATATGACCATTAGAAATAGTAATATGAACTATAGAATAGTAAACTCACAAATAAACTTAAAAATAAAATTGTGGCTTCTTATAAATGATAATATGCTATAATTATAGCAAAGCACAGTTAATTTTTAATTAAAAAAATAATAAATCAATTGCTGGATTTTCTGTAAAAAAATTATTTATAATTTCATAAATAATATAAAGGTTTAAAAGAAAAAAAGTTTTATAAAATAGATTTATATGCCAATATTTTTTGTCATATTATTATGTTTTATTTTAATGAGACCTTAATTATTTTTTCAATGTGTCATAAAATCAGTTAAAATTTTAGAATTGTTATTTTTTCAAATAAATGAATAAATTAATTTAAAATAAATTTATCATATTTAGAATATTAATTTTATAAAATTGATTTCATTTTTTTAATTCTCCACATCAAAAAAAAATTAGGGTGAATTTATGGGAAATCTCTAAAATAGTTGACTCTTTGGTGAATAGTGAAATATGATTATTTATGATATATCACATTATTAGTTAAATTCATTATTTATTGAGTCATTAAACATATAAGAACCATAATACCAAAATAACCTTATATGTTTAATATATGTTTTCATGGGAATCAAAACTATTCATATTCTTGAGTAAAAAACAATAAACTAATGATTAAAATAATTAAAAAACCTCCCTCTCCTCTCATATAAATACCACCCTCACCACCTCTTATCATCACACCTTTCAAGACATAAAGAATGAAAAAATTCTATAAAATACACCTCCCAATCCTCTAAACCACATCTAGGAGCCTTTTTTATCAACTAAAGACCAAATCAAATTTCCCTAAGGTGGTTCTCAAGGTTAATAATTAATGTTGTGAAATCCTCTTTCATTTTTATAATTTCTTTTCCACTTATTTTATTTTTCTTATTATATCCTAAGATCCACATATCCAAGTGGTATGATAAAATCATGATCTTATATATACTATAATTTTTTTATGTTATTGAAATAATCCATCTTCAATCCTCTTCTCTGAACCTTTGTATTTAACAAATGAAAATATCATCTATGAAGTGTTTATTTATAACTTTCGAGGAAGAAAAGTTTTAATTATTTTACTTCTTACTGGATGGGTAGAAAACCATTATTATTGTTTAAAAATACTATAAAATTTATTTTATAACAATTTTAATGTTCTCAAAATAACAAATATACATTATATTAAATAATAATAAAAGTAGTTTGTGATGAATGAAAAACTGTATAATTAATCTAAACGATTATTATTAATGTTTTATCAATTGAATTATCCCCATATCTAGAAAAAATAATATATAAGACCATTTTAACTTATCTAAGTTATTTAATGATAGATAATACCAATTCCTTATAATTATTCTCTTTTTTACATTATCCTCTATAAAAATATACAGGTTGACCAATTAGAAAAATCAACAAGACAAAGACTCATGAACGAAGAAAATGAACAATATAACCCATAATATAGGACATTAACTAACTTAATAAAGTTATAATGAATAAAATAAAAGTATAATATGTTATGGATTAATTAAATAATTGATATAATTTTATTATCCATGATATTAATGTAAATAAATCAATTTGACATAGGGTAGGGGATTCTCGAACCCAATTTAATTTCATTGGGTTATTTCGCATTCCAAAAAAACTTAGTGTGGATGTTCTCTTAATATTTAAAAAATGTAATATCTTCATTCTTAACTTTTTTAGGAAATAATTTTGTTAATATGGTTATAGGAAAAAAAAATATTTTCAAAATAAATCTTCTTCCCAAAACATATCTTGACTGCTCTTGAGATTGTTTCTTCTTCACTCAAGTGTGATGATTCTTATACCAAATGTGTGTTTCCCTTTGGGAATCCTGTTGTTTATTCCAGAATTTTATATTTATGAAAATAAACCAATTAATTTTTGTAGGATATTTTCTTTCTATTATTGATAACTATTTTATGTGGCAAGCATGATTATGTCATTGGAATTATGTGACAGGCGAGAATAAAATTATATAGAACTCTAATGCATTGGGTAGTGTGATGTATCTAATGAGATAGTGTAAAAAACTATGAAAATTATGGTATCATAGTTCATAATGATGATGTTATGATTATACACATATGTTATTTGTGAACATGATGTTATCTTTGTTCACAAATATGATTTGTATTTGATATCTAAGACATGATGTTTCTTTTTTTATGAATTTAGACATTCCATTACATTATCTAACAATTAATGTCATGATTTTGATTATGATAACATGATTATATTATTATTATAATGATTATGCTCACCCTTTTTATATAGACATGTGCTCTTATCTATCGACTTAGGTGGATTTTTACTCACCCATTACGTTGATGTATATCCCCATGTGATTACTGGAACTAAAAAGAACACATTGTATAGTAAGAATCTAGAAAAAATGTAATTAATTAATTTTGATTTTTTATCTACAATTTATTTTTGGTCCTAATTTTTTCAATAAACTAATCCTTGGTATCCTGGTTTTGTAATGATATTATGTTGTTTATATTTTAAATGATGTAATAATCAGGTTGGAATAAATAAGGTTGTTATAACGAGGCACCCGACTGGGATCATATTCCCATAACAACTGAGGCTAACCATGTAAAAGTGTAACATGCCTCAGGATGGAGAAACATTCCTATCTAAAAATATTGTCAAAAAACACCAAAGGCACCAAACGAATATCATATTCTGATTCCAACATGGGCACACTAGGATAGAGCATCACACACCTCAAGATAGGACCATATTTATATTCAAAATGACAGAAGACAGACTCTAAAGACACCAAACCAATCCCATATTTCCATTATAACCCAGACTAAACAATTTATACTAGAAAACTCCTCACGAAAGGATTATATTTATATCAATAAAACTATATACAATATTCTAGTTTCTCATGGAAACCATGCTTATATCCCTACATCTTTTGATGATGGATTGCATGAGCATCCTTTAGAGCCTATATAGTGGGAGTCTCATATCCCTTCTCCCATTCTGATGGCCCTTTGGTATCTTCTGATGTGGACTAAGTATTTGAACCAGGCAAATATCCCCTATTCATCAAGGGTTGACTGTCATATTCCAGAAACCACCAATAAGAAGTATTATATTTTTAACAAAAACCTCAGATCTCATTAGCATAATGCAGAAAATTCTTAGAAGTGCAATCATATTTCCACAACACCACACAATTATCTTCATATTAGAGAATCCTTAATAGTGAAGAATCATATCCATGATAAACCTGAAATTCTAGCTTGACATATTTTTTCCATGACAAAGAATGAATCACTTATCCCTGGCCTTTATATTTCCATTTTCACTGAGGCTCTTCGAGGCATATCCTCAAGACCTTTAGGGTCCTTAGACTCTTCATCTAGAGTAAAAGATGTCCATTAACTCAATATTTATCCTCATGGTATTATAGTGATGGATCACATGGAATCTACTCTTGAAATATTCCATAATATCTCCCTTAGATAAAAAATCATCCCCTTTTGCAGAAACCTTCATATAGATAGGTACTTAAACATTATAGGTATTCATATAGAGAGTTTCTCAATAAAAATGTTTCAATGGTATATAATTTCCCTTCAACTACCAATAATGGTTTAACATGAGTGGTAGGAGACCATGAGATGATAATTCTATGGTCTGAACACATGAAGGAATGTATGTCTATTGAAGAGGATGCTGATATGGTCCTATGGAGTGAAAAATCTAAAAAAAACATCCCAACCATTTTATAACCCATTTCATTTCATACTATGATATCCTAGATGATCTGAAGAATGAGTTCATACCTTAACCACACTAAAACCTATCTGAATCTCATCTATGGTGAATGGATAGACACCACCCTTATATCATATATAAGGGTAACCTTAAGACCCCCCCCAGTAAAATCTTCTTTCAACTGGATATGAAATCCTTTTCCCGAGACCAGGACCCATAAATTAAAGAGAAAGTCAAACAACTATTTAATTTTGTCTCTAAATCCTAAAACAATACATTTAATGATTTCTAGATGTCCATTTGACATACCTATTTTATGGTGGGGGAAAATATGAACCATTTGACTTCACTATATCCCCAAAACAGAAGAGCACCTAGATATGGAATCCTATATTGTCATAAAATTAGGTGAGATCATATGACTGATTAATGCAGGAGACATTTGGTCACTAAAATAGAATAACCCTATATTAAATATTCAAATACATCATGAATGGAGAATTATCACTACCAAAAAACCATTAAGTTAGGCCCCTTGAAATATGAGGAAGACATTTCAAACATGGAAGTCAATGTTCCAGTTATCCTGGAAACTTACTAGAGAGAATGTACCCTTTATTGGACTATCATGAACCACTATCACACATGATCACAATTTCACCCAATAAAAAGGGTTTCAATAGCTAGTGATATAGTATTATTTTTGATAAATCCATTACCACGAGACATGTAAATATTTACCACCACCTCCACCCCTCAGGTCCCCAATCCTTAAGAATATCTAATTCATATGAGATGTAGTTGGAAGCCATCCTAAGACCATCAGGCTAGGGGAATTGTTATCCCAATATCCATCATCATGTATATCTCACTATTGGAGGATGCTATTGAAATCAGTGTTGGTTCTAGTTTAACCCCATATCACAGAGATGTAAGATTTTATATCTCAATTCCCATCATAGGAGTAATCAAATACTCGATCAAAATTATAATTTCCTCAACAAATAGATCAATGATTTCCAAAGGAGACCCTAAATAGTCCCCATCCCACATGTCTTGGGGAATTTTCATTATCTTTTACACCATGGAGTGATCCAATATTCTCTATATTGTGAGGTAAATATCAATAGGAAGTATACCATCTATTGCTTTCACCATAAGAAAAACCTTTTTTATTTGACACACATTCTATAGGGATGACTCGAAAATCCCTCGTGGTCACTAGACATAGAACAAGATGTGAGGGGTATATGGAAATGAAAATCAAACCCTATTGATGGGATAATCCAAACATGTCTGGTACAACCAGTGGTTAGAATAATGACCTCTATAAAAGTAGCAAAAAATAACTCTATCTTGTCAAGTGTAATTGGAAAACTAAAAATTATTGACACACCCCAATTAATTTCATCACCATCAATATAATAGAAAATTTCTATCAAGACACAAATACAGAGGGAAATAATAAAAAAATCATACCTTGAGGGGAGGGTGATCTAGATGCACTGACTGAGGCTACATTCAAATAGATCCATAGGACAATCTAAAACCTAGAAGAACTTAATATTGAGTTTCCAAAGCTATGGTGGAATACTAATAAGGATAAAGGGAAAGATGTGGTCATATCCCACTTATCACCCAAAATATTTTATTTTTTTAATGAAGTAGAAGTTTGAATAGTATGACAATAAGATATAAAATACTAGATAACTCAATGAGGATCTACAGAGAAGAAAAATTTCCAATGTGTATAATTTTTAAGATGGGAGGAATATACCTCAATCCTCTCATCAGGAAATAGATTATTTTCCTATAATAGTATCTTTGGATCATAAAATGAGCATTTTATATATGTATCATGTCTATAAAAATAACGAAATTTATGATGATTGTGATTTATCTCCATTATATTGATATCCTCTCACCCACCATAGAAATCATTCAGTCTTTCCATAGATAATGAATCGTTGGGATGTGAATGCATGGATACCTCATCATGCCCTGACTTCTCCCTTTAGTCAAGAGGAGGCAAAGAACATAATATATCTTGTACTGATAAACACCAATGAATCCCTTACAATTTGATGGGAAGAAATGGAAGGGAGACACATGCATGTGTAGAACAAAAAAGAATCCTTGTCCCTATAAGGTATACAACACTTTACACTTATGAATTTAGGGAATCCACGAATATCATCTATTGATGGAACAATAGATCCATAACAGAATATCACACACATCCGTTCTAAACGAGGTCCAATGATGGGCAATCAAGATCAATAAGAGGTGACCAAGATAAGGTGTTTTGTATAAACATTGATAGATCTATCTTGCTATAAAAACCATCATGTAGAATCCATTATAGGATGTTAATACCTCAGTCATCACTTCTATTACCATTTCAACACAAAAATGAAGGGAAAGAATTTTCGACCTAGAAATCTATAAGAAATGGAATAATAAACATGTGTCTTCCTTTAAATCCAGTTTGAAGGGTTTAACCTATTCATTTAGTATATCTCTATTATAGGAAAATTTTCATGAACTCTATGTATAAAATCAGAAGGATTAGTAGTAAACCCATCTAAACCCAATGATTTATCCACGTAGATTCTCTAAATTTGAGGAAATGGCATAGCATTTGGAAGATTTCATTCATCGGAACCAAGCCAAACCTCAAATCAAGCCCTAGATATAGGGGAAATTCATTGGTTAGGTAAATAATACCTCTATTTGCAATAATGTAATATTATTTCCCATTAAAGCACATAAAAAAGGCACTAAATATCTTGACTCCTCCTGTCAAGGGGTATAAACAACAAAATCTACCCAATCCCAAGGAAAATTAATATCGAGGCTGCTTGATATTTTTGGAATGTATAAATAAATGAAACACATTACAAATTGAGATGGTACCTCATTATTTTCCCACAGTTATATAAAGTATCCTACATAAGCTACCATAGCCTAGGAATACCAATGTGGTTAACCCCACTTATCATCCGGACTAATTCCCCTTCCAGATGAGGATGAGTCACACCATCAAGGTTTTATTCATCATTAAAGAGACCCTAAAAGTGTGGTTGATTATAAAGAAGTAATGTTAGAGAAATTCATGGCATAGGTGAGCTATGTAATCATCGTCCAACCATAATTAGATTTCGATTGGTATGAAATTTTGGCCAGGTGTGTGAAGAAGTTTGATAACTAAATGACATGAAAGATAGTCAACTAGGATCATTCCACCATAAGAGAAAAACATAAAATATGATTTCATTATATAGGTAGGTAACATAAAATACACATCATGGAAGTAGATGTAATTATCTGAATGAAAAATAGAATGAATTTCAATAGAAATATTCAGATCTAATGTAAGATCTCAATTTTTTATACTTATTCCCTTAAACATCTATATCATGGGAACCACCCCATTAAACTAAATTCTCATTAGATGAAGAGATTACATTTAATTCCATAAACATAATACAATTTTAAGACCCCTACTATAATGATTAATACACCTCTGAGCAAGATATTTATATACTAGACTAGGGATCTAGAGGTCAGAGGTGCCTAAGCTAAGGATTCAAGGGACATCACATGAATAGTGAAACATAATATCATGGTCCCAAAACAATAGAGTCCATATATTCCATTGAGGCCAATGGGTAAGAACTCTACTGAGCCCAATATAAACAAATAGGTGCCTCATTTCCCTCCAATGATCATATAAGTGAAGTCAACTTAAAAGACCTACGGGGGGGGGGGGGTGTAATTGTGTGATAAACCTCGGAAATGGGGAAGGTTGGTGTGAAAAACACCAATTACACTAAATGTTCCCTCGACCTCTGCAACAGAACCATGATCGTCTACCTCAAACTCCTTAGCTCCCAATATATATAATAAGAAACAACCTCACCTTTGGAGACATAGACCTTAGTCACATAATTATGAAATTATGAAACAGTTATCAATCATTTCATCTAAAATATCCATATCAGGTCTCTCCATATTTCAAAAGAACTCATAGAGGCACTCATATTGGCCCTTTAGAGCCCACAATGGCTCAAGATAGGAGTCTCTACAACTGAGGATTATCACATGCATACTTTTCCATTAGAATTCCATGTTACCATCTCATATAGGGAGGATGATTAGGAGGTTGTCATCCAATGGAATATTAAACCCTTATATGTTTTTATAAAATGGTTTGATTTCAACATCTAAATGGATCTTATTGTTAATAGTTCCATAATTAACCTCATCCTGGTTCATACCCTTCAACGTTTGGGACATTTCATGTGAGATTTGTCTCATAGAAATATAACCATTCTAAGGGTATGATAGGAGAGGGAAGAGAACACTCAATAAGATCAGGTTCAGAGCATGGTTTGGGGATCTCACATATAATGTTGAGTTCATGGTTTTCTAAAAAAGCAACATATAATTCCGTACATGGAATAGCTTTTCATCGTAGCCATGTGGAGGTGAATTTAACATTTAACCATTGATTGAAGTGCCCAATTCATGTGAAGGTCAACAAATTACATCGTGACAATGCTCCCATTGACTCTGGTGAAGCCATATATGCAGAACTAGGTTTCTATAAAAGGGATAGAAAATGACTAATGGTGGATGAAAATATTCATGTTTAAGACCCAGTGTCTTGAGAGCTACCCATATGAATCCATCGGTTATGCTGGATAATGATTATCTACTGACCATAAATTTGATTGAGGTAATATATTTGATCATAAATATCTAGACTCTGAATGACCTTAGTTTCATCATAAAATAAAATAATTTTATCCTAAATTTCTCCATAAAGACTCTAGTTGTTTTGGATGATAATGCCTCCTCCAATATCCTCTATCACCTAGATAATAATAGACACTCCTTAATATTACCTAAAATTTCTAAAAAAATTTATATAGACTCATAGGTGGAAGATAAAGAGGATGAACTAAGTAATTCCCCACCCATATTTTAGAAATACACATACACAACCATTAATGAGTTTATGTAGGTAAATAAGGGACTAAAAGAAGACCCAAAACCCAGGTTGATTAGTGTTTCCATGAATCTCAAGGAGAAAGAGATGTATATTTTATTTATAAGGAATCAATAATAGGTGTTCTATTTGAATTATATAAAAACTATTGGGATGAATCCCAATGTTTCAAAACACTATATAGTATTAACTTATTTTCATTTAGGATTAAAGTAGTTAGCTAGGAGGATATACCCCAATCAATCTAGTAATGTGGAATCTAATGTTGACCAGTTGATCAAGTAAATTTTTTATAAGAATTTAAATATTCCTGATGGCCTGCCAACATCATCTTTTTCAATAAAAATAATGGGTAGAATAGGGTATTCATTGATTTTAGAAACCTTAATCGACCTAACTGATGTAAAAGTACCCATTACCAATCATTGATATTTTGATAGATTAAAATAATAGCTTTCTGTCTTTTTTTATGGATGGGTACTCAAGGTATAATCAGATAATGATGGCCCCTCATGATATGGAATCTACTTCATTCAAAGAACCTCATGGAATATTTTGTAATCATTTCGTCTTCTTTGGATTAAATAATTATGGTTCAACTCATCAACAAACCATTCATCATATCATTAATATCTTTTTAGGACATATATAAGAGTGTTACTTCGACAACCTTGTGGTCTAAACATGATAAAGAGGCGATTAGTTAACCGAACATGAATCAATCATCAATAGGTTTTGGGGGCATAGTTTGAAGATAAATTTATTAAACTATGATTTTAGGGTAACATAAGGGAAAATAGTATAATTTTTGTAATTCCTCTATATCATTAAGGTTGAACCTAAAAGGACTAGTGAAATATTTGAATCATCACCGCTTTGAATCATTTAAAACTATGTGGGATCCATGGGTACATCTCTTACATTCATTGTTTCATAGCTATCATGGCCATAAAATATCCCACCTTCACCTTAATAATCTTAATGAAAGTTACCTATCGATGGGATGAGTACTTACAAGAAGACTCTGAAAGTCTCTTGTCGTTCCCACTTCACCCATTTTTCTTGATGCCACTCGTGGAGGGAGTCCAGCCCTCAAATATGTGGGAACCGTGGATTGATCACTTGGAACATTGGTTTTACAAAAAAATGATGTGGGTGTTGAAAACAATCTCTACTACCACATCAAAATGACGATAGGGACTAAGACCTGACACACTGATATCGATAAGAACTACATCACACTCATACTGGATGTTCAAAAAATTAGGCATTACATGATACAGTAAAAGGTCCATTCCGTATATCATACTGAACAACTCAAGTATATCCTTTGATTTCCTATATTGTCTATGTATTTATCATGATGGGTGGTTATTTTGTAAATATATGACATCCATTTTATTTTAGAGAATTCTGGGAAAGGGTTGGTCCTGGATGATATACTCATGAAACATCCATACCCAAAACATACAACAGTGGACACCAAACATCAAGATGAATTTGTTTTCTAGGCCCATAAAACTCCCCAAACATGGGTGATGTATTTTGATAATACCTCTTGAAGTATTTTTGGAGAGAAGATATAATTCATGAAGATCAGTAGTGTTGGATTTGGGATTTTATTTCGTTTTCTACGGATAAAGAATAGCTTCTATACCCTTTCTCACTTTCTAAATATAGATATAATAAGGAGTCATAATAATAGGTCCTCATTGCTGGCTTAGAACTAGCCCAACAGTAGTTGATATCCTACCTAAACAACAATGGTGATTTATTTCCAGTGATAAAATAGATCAATGTAGAGTATTCCATAAAAGGAATAATTTTCCCCTCCCATTATCAAATTAATTTGACTAATTATAGAGTTCCCATTTGAACCAACAGTACATCATATCCCGCATTCACAGAATGGTCATGATGATGTAATGAATATTGAAGATATTATTATGGAAGACCAAAATCAGGATGATGTTTTCTTCTATATCACACACCAAAGTATGGAATCATCGATCATCATATATGACATGGATTAAATGAATAAGTCCAATAATTCCTAGATAATGATGAACTATATCCACACCTAGATGGATGGACCCCATAATTGATTATCTCCAAAATCAGACCTGCTTGATAAACTGTTTCAGAAGGGAACATATTGGGCATGATGTAATGAACACTACCTTTAGGATCTTACAAATTAAGAAAAAAGACCTCTAAAATTGAGGATTCAATGAAATACTCCTCTTATGTATAAAATAAAGAGAGATTCCCACCATCAATGAAGAATTCCCAAAAGGATCATGTGACACTCATTAATCCGAGATCAAGATCTTCCCGCTAATGAAGTGGCTAGTTTACTACTAGAAACCCATTATTCACCAATATGTGGAATTTTCTAGAAAATTTTATACACTCGATATTCATGTAAACTTCATCGACCAACCCTCAGAATTAATACATATTGATAAATATTCCATTCTATTTTCTTTGTTGGGAATGAATTTAGTGGGACCATATCTCTTCACCACAACCAAGTAGTTTAATATATAGATAATATATCCAACATATTTTTTGTAAATGGGATATGGAAATACCAATCATAGAATTTGGGACAACTAAGATCTATAAATTTGTGAATTTGAATGTCATCATCTAATTTATAGTCTCTAAAATGATATTGATGGACAACTACACCAACCTCTATTTTTCGAGTTGAAGAAAATATTCCATGAGTATAATATCAATTCTAAACATTCATCATACAATCATAAATGATAAAATGGAAAAATAGAGGCTTTCCATAAAAACTAGTCAATCATACTCCATAATATGGTAGAAAAGGTCAAAAAATCTTATTGGAACAGGCTCCATCATGCTTTATGGGCCTTCAATACCACCACACACACTGCTATACAAGAAACACTATAATCATTGGTGTTTGGAATTTAGGTAGTTTTTCCTATATATGTCCAATTTTCCACACTTTGTATATGGAAAAAACTAGGATTATAGGCCATAATTAAAGAGGATGGATGAGTTGTAATTATTTGATTAGAAATTGTTGTTTATACTACAGATACTCGATGTCCAACCAAACCGAAACACACAGGCTTTTAATAAAAATGCTCCCATCATCTATTTGTTCCTTCATGTAAAACTAGATTTGGTTCTTAGAACCCCAATGACACTAGGAATGAAATCATTAAAATTTGGAACCCAAATGGGAAGTTCCATATATCATATAGATGGTCTACCATAATGGAGCTTACTCACATACCACAAAAGATGAGGAATCTTTCAAACACCCTACCAATGAGGGATTTCTTTAGAAATACATTGCATAGCTACTATAAAATAAACCCAAATCTAGACCACTTGAAGTTATACTCTACCAAATAAGACTCTGAATGAATAATTTAATCATTATAGTATATTTTTCCTTGTCTAATAACTTAAAATTACATGATATTTACATAAGTAAAGGCATTAAAATACCCAGATGGTTTTCTCATTTCTTGATGTTAAAATGTAATGAAATCACCCATATCACATGTTGATAAACTAAAAGATATATCCTCACCATGTCATGTTAAACTACATGGAAGAGGTCCAAACCTCTTAAAATTATGCTATACGGGGATAATTTTCTAATAAATGATTCAACCCACATGTTATAGATTTTGGATAAAGGGAAAGGAAGTACCCTCATACCTATGTGGGATTAAGATCAACATATGGAATTCCTATAATCATGAATTAAGTGTGGCTTTAATTCAATCATCGCTTGATATGTAGTGATACCTAGATCTGAAATCCTAGGTCTATAAAAAGCATAACAATATTTGTGATAAGATATTGGACTATGTGAGAATGTATTAATCACATGATGTTAAAATGTAATCTAACCTAGTGTATCACGAATGTGTTTCCTTGTGAAACTAGATTAGGAAGCATCCAATCACAAACATGGGATTCCACTTACAAGAAGATTTGTAGAACACCTAGAAAATGTTTTTAGGTCTTCATGCCTTCTTCTTCATGTTGGGTAATCTTTCTTCTTATTGTAAGAAATTTAATTTCATGGCTGACATCCAGACCACAAGACATTAATACAAATGGTGGTTTAAGAAATACCAATGGCATTATTGCTTAAATAATGAGACAAGTAGGGATACACAGATCTCTAATCATTAATCAAGCTGAAATATTTATTTTTATCACATCAAGTCACATATGTCCTTATAGAAAGACATAAAACTAAAAGGATGATTTCTTAACCACATTATGGTAAACTACATGGATAATATCCTTTCCACATGACACTAAACTTAATTGTTTTATTGAACTACAGACAAATTTATTCTCATTAAAATGAGATATATAGATATTACAAGATCTTATGTTTTTTCAAGACCACCACCTGATACAAAATTCCATCATCATTCCTTTTTAATTGTTATCTATGGTGAAGGAAACCTTTTCCATTCCCTGTTTTTGACTCAAAAAAACTCACAAAGGGTTATGAACTCTTAAAAATATCCCCCGCATGATCAATACATAGTAGTTCATGATAGTATTAGCATGATCATGGATGAAATACCTGAAAAAGAAGACCATAATTACATGACACATGAAATATAACTATTGGGTAGACGTAATTAGCATGAAATAAAACTAAACATTAATATGTAACTCACCTGAGAGAACACTATCCTTAGTGTTGGTCTCACACGACATCTTCATTCAACATGTAAGTGTGGATTGATTCCTATCATCACATGATACAAAGTGATAACCATATCTTTGACCCTGTATCTATCCATAATATTCAACGAGAACAATGCCCCTATACATATATGTTAAAACTCAATGGATTGTTTCCCATTCAAGAACTATGTGTGTCTTGATTCTTATCATAACTGGACATATAATGACCCCCAAATCTCTAATCCTGGGTCCACCTATAACAATCCACATAATAATTCCCCCCCCCCTCAACATATAGGGTAGAAATATGTGGAGAGTTACCCATTAAACTACTATGTGTGGATCAATTCCAGTCGTCACCTGATACATATCTGGTCAAGGCTCTCCAATAATGGGTTTATCTATAACAATAAATGAGAATAATTCCCCATTTGTGTATGGGTCATACCTCTGTGGAGAGTTTCCCATTCAAAGACCATGCACAACTTGATTCCCTTCAATTACGTAATACATAGTGATGATCATAATTCCAATACTTGGTCCAACTTCAATAATCAATTAGAATAATACCAATTCTGTGTATAGGTAATACATGTGTGGAGATTTTCCCATTATATAACTATGAGTGTCTTGATTCTAGACATCATAGGTTATGTAGCGATTCTAGGATCTCTGATCCTAGGTTTACACACAACATGTTGAATGATAGAATAATATACACCCATAACTAAATATGGTATGGACCTATGTAGTATGAAATATGATACCCACTCTCACATGGCACAATCAACCACCCCGTTGTACTTTTTTACTCATGCAGAGCATTGATCACGTGAGATTAGGGATCCTATAATGCCACTTTATCTAATCTCACCAAGATGCTCCAAAGATCATTAAATTTTCCTAGATAAATGTCATTTAACCCCATGATAAAAGTTATTCCCAATTAATAGATCATAAAAAATAATATATTTATATTTAAAGAGGGTTGATTTATAAATGTTCATTTTTCCTATATACATGTTAGATCTACATAATTACTTCGTGCACACCTGTTAAATCTGCGAAAGAAGGGATCTGTAATATAGATACCCATAAATAATCATATGCACATATAAAATATTCATCAAACATATAAATTCCCCCAACCTATGAAAAGTTTCATGAAATAAATCATACACAATTTTCACATTAGTTCCCACATCCTTATCATGTGATGTTAAAATGTATGGAAATAATCATTAAAACATGATGTAAAACATCCAAGAAAAATTACATGACATAAGAAATTAAACATCATGAAATATACATCCCCACTATAAGATTTTAAAATATGCAGGAAATTACCCATCATTATTCCTTATCAAAGAACCATATGTTCCTGACCTGATTCAACATGAGTACAGGGTTCTTTAGTCCTCTTTTAATCCAATTAGCAAGTAAATCACACTACATGTCCTAAACAAATCTATATTCTACAAACCTTTAATGGACCTTTGAGATTAATTGTGATATCTTTTTTTGACATTGTTACCGACGCATAAGGTATTTGACCTTCCCACCAAATACATCATGGACATATAGGAATGATTTTCTAATTATTTTGAGCCTATCATCACTATATTAAAACATAACAACTTAGGGTGTTCTGGGCCTCCACTAAATTATATTCCCCATTCATTACTCATGTCTTGAAAACATCATTCAATGATCTACATCATATTTATCTCCTTCTTAGAAGTCCTTTTTAGCACTCTTAACCCTAGGTATTGTAATTTGCGAGTTGGGTTACATTCCCCTCATATCCAGTTCCTATGTGTCACAAACATATACTATGTACACATTGGCCAAAGATGTATGACCTTAACCATTATACTTTTTTAGTCTAAATCACAAGTCCTTAATTTTTTTTGAATGTGACAAAAGTATTTCTGGTTGAAATCCCACAAAGGGAAGTCGTGGAAAAATTCAAGTCTATATTCACTAAAATATTCAAATCTAGAGTGTAATATAAATTTATAGAATAAACGAAAAAATAATAAAATTAATATGCTCTATATAAATTCCATTTAATTCATTTTTTGGCCCTGTCATGTATAAAAACTATTGAGTAATGGTTTGTCACATATTCTAGTCATGATAAAATTTTCACTAGGTGGAAGCACAACTTCTAGGGTGATTGATCCCTTCTAAAATATTACTTTTTCTATAAATCAAAGATTATTTGCTGAGGACCTTAGGTTTTTAAAAACCTTTCATAGTCCAAAAATATAGACCCACAGATTCAAGGGACCCTTTGTTTTACTATTCATGCCTACCATTTGTTCTTATATATGATATCTATACCCTCAACCAAATGCCTCATACCTTGAAAAAAAGGAATCATAATCCTTTTGAACCCATACATCATTATAGTAGAACATATCAGCTAATGTTGTTATGGGTCATCCCCTTATGGATTTCCCATACTATCCTCAAGATATGAGAATTTTAGACCATGATTTATAATTACCATAATCATTCTAGTTAGGTGGATTCAACATCCAAAATATCATGTCACTGTGTTTTTTACCCTTTCAAAATGAATGAATGAGACATCTCCTTCACAATTAATTTTATGGAACACAACACATGACTTGTAACCATATTACATTGGCCCCAAGTATCCCAACCTAAGGATCAAATGACCTAAAATTCTATTACCCTTATAACAAAGCTTTCAATTCATTCCCAACATTATCTCCCATATGCTGGTGTTCTAAAAAATATATCTTAGACCTTGTAAAATAAAGGGGATCTCCTTGGATTGGGAATGAATGTAAGACCCATGGGATCATGAATATGGTCATTAAAATACCATATAGAGGTATCTGATCCATTCATATTAGGAACACCAATACTCACGATCTTTTTTAATAGTATGGTATAAATTAATACTTTTGGGGGTTTTGTGTCATCCCCTTCATGTCTTCCCCATTCCATATACATCGATTTGAACTATTGGGGTATGAATTAATCCACCCACACTCCAATTATCCATGTGGTCTCAGCTTCCCTAACATTTTATTATCAACCAATAATATCATTAAAAATATTTCATGGCCCTTTAAAAAGAGTTTGAAAACCTGTATTTGACCTTGGTAGAATCCTGTAATACATTTTACCCAACAGCTAGAGGCATATCCTTCATATCAGATAAAACTACAATCCTCATGTTCCATAGAATTACTAGGGAAGAACTCAACACCATTGGGTGTTTTGGGCCATACCCACCATGTATTACCCCTTAGATATTCACAAAATATTTCATAAAAGTAATAATAAAAAATTCATATCATTTTGATATCCTTACAACATGACTATAAAATGTATAGAGGATTCCTATAAAAAATAATTTAAACTACATTACATTTTTATATCATTTCTATAAGACATTAAATGAAATTTCATTTTTATATCCTTGCCTCATGATGTTAAATTTCAGGGGAGATTTCTTTAACTTATGAAATTATACAACATGGTTGAATTTATGAATAAATCAAACTACTTGGAGAAAGATACTTCATAGAAGAATATTACTATGAAGAAGGGATCTGGAGTAGTTTTTGAGGTCTACTGTCCAGAAACACAGACAACATGACATAGGGTTCTATGAACACATGCAATGTACACTTTTGTTTCAGAAGAAATGGATAAAAAATATAAGTACTTGCCGTGTAAAAAAATTACAATCCGTGTAGTTTTTAACAGTGTCATTGGCCGTGTAGGAATTAATATGGGATAGGGAAACTCTTGAGGGAACACACTATGTTCCAGTTGAACTTGTCGTGTCATGTTGACCATCTGTCTGCCATGTGTCTAACAGCATGGATAGAGAAAACTTTTCTTAAACATGTCGTGTTAATGCATAACATTCTGTGTTGTTTAATCATGAGACCCGGTCAAGTAACTAACAACACAGGTCGGTGCTACAACTTATATTACGCACAATGTACCTGTGGTACATGCCGTGTAGTCCTGACTAATGAGTGACTATGTGGACTTGGTCTTGTGGTTGGGGAAACGGAGTGGTTTACACACTGTGTGCGGGTGTAACACACCATGTACCTAGGATTGAGACATACCCAAGACAACATCAGAACACGACCATGTAAGGGGTCAAGGTTACACAATGTGTAGACTTTATACACAGCGTGTATCCTCATTCAAAAGAGAGTCGTGTGTCTTAGACATGTAGAAGGAATCAAGCATGGGAAGAGAATTAAAATACACACTGTGTGTGCGGACAACAAGCAATGTTTTTGGGGTGTTACACGACCAGTTATGGCAGAAAGTACACTCCCATGTGAAAGCATTACGGGAACCCGACGTGTTGTTATTATACATGCCGTGTTGTCTTGTTTTGTAAAACATGAATGTTTTCTATTCCCTTTTCCCTTCTTATATTTCCATTTCATAGTCTTTGATGATCTTAGTCTAAGGTGTGTGTTTGAACATTTATAGACATCCTGGAAAGACGACCACGAGTTGTTCTCCTAGAGAACGGAAAAAATTATACTCCATACATGGAAGGCTATGGGCTACCGATGGATCCTCCAGTAAGGCCAGATGTGGTGCAAGTCGTTATACCGGACACAAGAGTTGATGCGCAGTTCTGTGAAGGCTTCATGTGGTTCATACAGACCTTCCAGGGAGCCCCGTCGGCTGCCATATCTATGGAATAGCTGACACGTATATTCCAGCATCATCATCCACCTACGTTTTAGGGGATGGTGGACCACAAGTTGCAGAGTGATGGATGGATTCGTTTTAGACTAACTTTGAGCATCTTAAGATGCCTACATGGAGGAGGGTCATGCTCGATACCTATATGCTGCGTGATTCATCCAAGAGATAGTGGGATGTTACAACCCAAACTGAGCATCACCGAGATATGGCATGGGAATATTTTCAGGAAGTCTTCTATGAATTTTTCTTTCTGGATACGCTAAGGGCAGATCGAGCTCGATAGTTCATGAATCTGCAATCGGGCGATATATCAGTGATGGATTATTCTTCCTGCTTCACCGAGTTACAACGTTTTTCACCTGTTCTAGTGGGAGATGATACGTTGAGAGCTAGACTCTTTGAGGATGGTCTTCGATATGAAATCCTAGTGCTAGTGAATGTTTTCAGGTTTCCTACAGTGCATGCTATTGTGAACCAGGTGTTGATTACTGAGCAGAACTTGTGAGAACCTAGTGGTTCGGACCAGGGCGGTTCAACACCGGTCTCTAGTACTATTTCTACCGATAAGAGGAAGAAGAAAATGAATTTCTCTCATAGTGGCAGTACTAGACATAAGATTTATTCTGGTGGCCAGTTCATGTGCTACCAGTGTGGTAAAGAGGGGCACAAGATACCTCAGTTTCCATGTGTCCTAGTGGAGTGCCGATCTTGCAGAAATATTTGTCATCTTCAGTGTTTTTGTAGGGACTTTCCTCTAGTGACTAGTGAGAGTGGTTCTGTGTAGACTCTGCATGCAGGGGTAGGACCAACAATATCTTACCAGTCAGGAAATTGGAATACGTTAGGACTTTCAGGATGAGGTGGTGGTCTTGACCTATGGTATCCAGACACCAGGATCTCAAAGTCAGTAGGGCGGGTTAGTTCCGGGTAGCCAGGCTGTGTCGTTGGGCTGCGACACCCGGTAAGAATATAAATTTCAATAGACCAAACATGAGCAGGATCCCAGACCTTCCACTATCATAGGTACTATTCTATTTGCTTCTATTTTATCTTCTATACTTTTTTGATACTAGTGCGACCCATAGCTTTATATCTGTGTTCATTGTGGAGAGATTTGGGCTCTTTTTTTCTTCTTCTTCAGATATCATGACGCTAGACACTCTATTGGGAATAGGAACGACATGTGTGCATCAGTGCAAGGAGTACCCCCTAGAGGTTGGTGGGTTTCACTTTATATGGGAACTCTATGTCTTAGATATTATGAGATATGTTTTAATTCATATTATGGACTGGTTGAACCCTTTCTATACTTTTTAGAGTGCTATCGTGGCAGGGTGAGTTTCACATCACAAGAGGGCGGAGAGTTTCTATACAAGGGCAAGTGGGGTGCCCAGGAAATCCGAGATGGACCCGAGCATCGTGGGTGAGGTGGAGTGATAGACCAAATTTTGGTTCTATATCTAGATGACTGGGGAACTTGTCAGAAGGATTTCCCTCCATTGGTTGATCATTTCAGAGATGTCTTCCTGGATGATGTTTCAGGTCTACCTCCCGAGTGAGAGGTGGATTTCTCTATTGAGCTTGTTCCAGGAGCAGAAACGGTGTCCATTCCTCCTTATAAGATGGATACACCAGAATTGCAGGAGCTCAAGAGGTTGTTAGAGGAGTTATAAGCAAATGGTTTCATCCGACCGAGTACTTGTCCTTGGGGTTCGCCTGTCCTGTTTTCGAAGAAAGAGGATGGTACCCTCAGACTCTGCGTGGAATATCAAAAACTAAACCATTTGAATGTTATGAACCGATATCACTTACCATGGATGGATGATTTTGTTGATCAACTTTTAGGATCATGAGTGTTCTCGAAGATTTACATGAGATTTGGATATCATCATTTGCGCGTTAGACCATCAGAAAATCCTCTTATAGACTTTCAGAGAAGATATGGTCTACATGAGTACTTGGTAGTGCCATTCGGGCTCACGAACATACTAGAAGTTTTCATGGATCTGATGAATTATGTGTTCCATCCATATTTGGATTCTTTTGATCTAGTCTTCATGGACAATATATTGGTGTACTCCCACACTCGACAAAACCATTCCACTGATCTTGAGATCGTACTATGTACACTGAGAGATCATCTACGATATGCTAATCTCTCAATGTGCCACTTTTGGATGGACCAGATTAACTACCTGGGTCATATTATCTCGAAGGCAGGAGTTGCAGTAGACCCAGAGAAGGTAAGAGAATTAGTTTCATGAGATCATCCTAAGAACATGTTTGAAATATAGAGTTTGTTGGGGATGGATGGTTACAATAGGTGCTTTATACAAGACTTGTCCGTCTTAACAATGTCGTCGATGGGTTTGACTAAAGAAGGGTGTGTTGTTTGTTTGGTCAGAAGCTTGTGAGACAGCCTTTCAAGAGTTGAAGAGAATGTATACATCTGCACCAGTCCAGCCAATTACAGAGTAAGGGATGAGCTATATAGTTTACTGTGATGCATCAGGTATTGGGATGGGACTAGTGACGATGTAGGTCAATCGAGAAGTTGTGTACGGGTCTCGGAAGTTGAAGCCACATGAGAGGAATTACCCGACACATGATCCTGATATGGCCGCAGTTGTTCAAGCATTACGCTTTTGGAGACATTACCTCTTGGGAGAATATTTTTTGGCATTTATGGACCACAAAAGTCTTAAATACATCTTTATCCAGCGTGACTTGAATTTTAGATAGCGAATGTGGGTTGAATAACTTATGTCCTTTGACTTAGAGTATAGCATCCCATCTTTTTATAACATAACTTTTCATTCCATTACACGGAACTGAGGATCTTTAAGGTTTAGTGTCTTGGAAACAAGGAACATAAAACATGAAACAAAAAAACATTCTTCTTAAACACTTGAAAGGCTTCTCCTCATGTTCACCCTAGGCTAATTACTTCATCTCATAACCTGGGGACATACATCAAAAGGAAGGGTGAGCAGAAGGCCCAGCAAGGGAAACAAGTGAAACATTTTACATATGAACTTGAGATACATCAATAAAGTCATGAAAAGAACTTTAATGCATGAAAATGAAATCATGAGGCATATCATAATAAAAATAAAACTTTTTCATAACTTGAAGATGTGGCTACATCATTTAACATAGACAATCATGAACATATCACCAAGGTCCATCCCCAAGGTGTCATTTTAAAATTACCAAGGTTATTCACCAAGGTATCGTGAAAATTGTAATCTCTAGTGGTTACATCATTATCCAATGCATTGGAGCGCTATCAGGGCGCACCCTTAAATTTTCCTTTATTATCATGTGAGCCACATATATCATCATCAAAAATTTCATAAATAACCCATATAGCATAAAGGAAATGGGTTTCATTTCATAATCATAACTTTTTAAAAACTGCTTTAAAGACATGATCTTTATATCACTTTAAAACCCACAGAAAAGGAAGGTGGGTCTCATGTATGTAAATCCCAGAATTTAAAATAGAACATTTTGGTATATATGTGAATACCCCTTTATAAGAAAGAGCTTTGAGTATTCACTTAATAAAATAAAAGGACTTTAGAAAAAGAGATAGACATTTTGAGACAGAAATTCTGCAGCATAACGGCAATGTTCCGAGGTTTTAGAAGACATTAAAAGACAGGTAAAATGGGTCAAACATTCATAAATGACCCATAAAATATTACATAGACAGAATAAGAAGGATACATGATCATGGTAATGATATTTCAAGGACATACCATTTGAAATGAAAAACATGGAAGGAAGAAAAAAAATTAGATTTCTCTTATGAAAGTTCGGCAGCCTAACGACGTTACTTAAACATCAACAAAAATGATTTGAAAAGATCAAATAGGATCTCTAATCATGTGAACATAAGAGTTCAATATGATAGATATAGAGATAATTCCCCAACATAACAAAAAGGATCATGAAAGAATTGACATGAAAGTAGAACTTCAAAACGAGAAGGGTGAAGAACCACTTAAAAATTCGGCAGCCTAACATCGCCACTTAAAACATCAAAATACTGAATTGAAGAGATCAAATGGGGTCTCTCATCATATGAAAATAAGATTACAGTATGATATATATAGAGATCATACCCCAATATAACAAAAAGGAACTTGAAATAATTGACATGAAAGTAGAACTTCAAAACGAGAAGGGTGAAGAACCACTTAAAAATTCGGCAGCCTAACGACGCCACTTAAAACATCAAAATACTGAATTGAAGAGATCAAATGGGGTCTCTAATCATATGAACATAAGAGTACAGTATGATATATATAGAGATCATACCCCAATATAACAAAAAGGAACTTGAAATAATTGATATGAAAGTAGAACTTCAAAACGAGAAGGGTGAAGAACCACTTAAAAATTCGGCAGCCTAACGACGCCACTTAAAACATCAAAATACTGAATTGAAGATATCAAATGGGGTCTCTCATCATATGAACATAAGAGTCCAGTATGATATATATATATAGATCATACCCCAATATAACAAAAAGGAACATGAAAGACTTGAATGAAAATAGAACTTGAAAATGAGGAAGGTGAAAGAATCCCTTAAAAATTCGGTAGCCTAACGGCGCCACTTAAACATTCTTAAAACGAATTGATGAGAGAAAGGGGGGGGGGTCTCTCATCATATGAACATGAAATAGGCAGTAGGTTGAATATAAAAGAACATCCTCCAAAATAAGAACATGGAGTATAAAGGAAAAGACATAAAATAGATTACTTGAAAAGAAAGAGAGAGGTCGGATCCCTTACCTTAAAATGTAACTCTTAAACCTCAAAGGTTGGGACCTTGAGGGCTTGGGGGCACCTTGGGAGGACTCCTTGGGAGTTAATGAGACCATAAATTCGTTGGGAATGAGTGGGGAGTCGAATGGATGAGATGAGGGCTTGTTATTTATAGGGAAAGTGAGGGGACAGGGCATTAATGGCCAAGGGACACCTCACATGTGCTTTTCTCAAATCCATGTGCTCTCCCTTGTCATTTATCATGGAGTTAGGCCACATGGGGCCCCCAAAACAATAATTCATCACCCTTGGCCGGCCAACCCTCAAAAGATCTCATGACATCATCATGACACCGTTATGATGTCATTAAACATACCGAAACCCTAAAACTGTATTTTTACTATTCACTGAAAATTCAACTTTCTCAGAAAAATCCCAAAATTTCACATTAACAAAATATCAATGCTCTGATTTCAAAAATGAAATCCATTTTATAAAAAAAAATTTCTAAATATTTTTAATTTAATTTTTAAATAAAAACACTATTCATCGAAAATTCATTTTTTTCAGAAAAAACCCCAAAAATTTCCATAACATAATATCGATGCTCTGAGTTCAAAAATAAAGTCATTTTTATAAAAATAATTTTCTAATTATTTTTAATTAAATTTTTGATTAAAGAACACTATTCAACCGAAAAAACTAATACTTGAATAATAATTAATGAAACCGTTATTTAACTATTTTATTGAATCACATTACTTAATCAAGGTGCCTAGATTATTTTAAAACTTTCTTTAAGTGAGATTACTAATCCATTTGGTCATATTACTAATCCTAATCATAAAATCACTATTCATAATTTACTATTCATCAAAAATCAAGTTGATCTTATTAGACTCTAAATTTAGTACTGAACATAATTGCAGAAGACCATTTTTTGAAAATCATTACACATTTTTAATTATTTAGGGTTTACATAAACATATTTAAAATATCCTTTTTCTAAAATTCATCAAAAATATGCATACTATATTTATCCGGTCATTTCAAAATTCATAAACTTCATCATAAGAAGAAATCCCAATTTTTATTTAAAACAAGGATTACACATGGTAGTTACGGTCTCATTACATAACCCCTTATAATACCAGCATAGGACCTAAGAGTAAGGTGTGCTAGGGTGATAGAAGCTTGGGGCGGCTCAGTCAACATTGCCCGAGTAGTAATTTCTATCAATTTCAACTTCTCACGAAGGCGATTTCGTTCCAGCTTCACATGATGAAGTTCGGCTTGGATTTGATCCAGAGCAAAGCCCAGTGGTGCTACCTCCTTCCCAAGCTCTGTTAGATGGGCTTCGATCGGTCCAAGACTACTAGGTGAGGCCATCAAATCTTCTTTCTATAATAATTAACCAAGATTACTTATATTTAGAGACAATAATCAAAACATTTTGTTCACAGCGGTCATGTTGACCGATGGTTATATAATAGTCAAAACCCACTGATCTCATTTTAATTATAATCATGTTTATCAAATAAAACATTTTTGTTGAGTATAACAATAACACATAAAATTAGGAAACAAAATTTATTTAAAAATTTCGGGTCGTTACAATCTTCCCCCCTTAAGAAATTGCGTCCTCGCAATTTTAAAATTGGGTTTTGAAATTTCATTAAAAGTCCCACATCGGAAAAGGATCCAGTAAAACTATTACTTTAAAATAAAGAAAGGGAAGTACAATGGTCACCCGAGTTAACCCACACTAGGGTTCCATGTAGGAAAACATGGACATGGAGGAAAAAAACAAAGGGTCAAGTTCTGGGGGAGAGTGATAGAGAACATGATTAGGAGAAAGTTAACCATGAGAAAATCCCAAACTTATGATGTGTGTAAACGGTCTTTGATTACCTAGTAGGAAACGTAAACCAACAACATTTTTGTTTTACGTTTCTTTTCATAATTTTGAGGATTTCATTTACTACATAGAACAAAAACATAAGAAAATATACCTACCTTCAAGTAGAGTTTCATCCTTTAACAAGTCCCTACCAACACTAATCTTTTCTCCAAATGATGAGAATTCAAAAACACTTGGTCTCATAAAAGCACAAGAATCATCTTCTATAGAATCACATAATCTACAAAAGATTAACTATCTATTTCTTCTATCTTTAAACATTATCCCAAAAACAGAAAGGTTAAGGTAAAACAACTCTTCAAAAAGAAAGAAACCCACAGGAATGGAAACTAATTTTAAATCATCAAAGTTCCATGGTACTACCCAAAGTTCATCATAGACCATTCCATAAATAACGGTCCTTAAAATTCCTCAAAACAAACCAAACTAAGATTGAAACCCAAATACAATAAGGATTTGATAACATAGTCTTCCAAAAAAACTTCATTGTTCATCTCTAGACAACATCAACCACTCCTAACATCTTATAAAAAGTAGCTAACCTAAACATATTTTACCCACGATAGGTTAGTCATTCCCATAAGTAACCTAAATTACTATAAGTTCACCTTAAATTCATCGATTCTTCAAAATATAAGTCAACCTTACTCCTCAATGAAAATAACATAGTAATCTATTTACCTCGATCAAATATGGTTCCCAAAATAATGAACGTCTTCCAAAATAATAATCATATTTTAATCCCCTAATCATCCCTGTCATATTAATACGAAAATCGTCGCATTTCCTATCACATTGGTTGTCGGAACATGTTCTTCCATTTCCCACCATTAACTAAGAAGAGAAAGCATAATTAGGGGCTTATGTACTTAGCTAATAATCATGAAAAGGAACTGAAAGCATATAAGGATAACTTGTATATGAAAGGTATACCCTAACTTGTGATCTCCTAGGTTCCCATCTAGGTTATGAATGATCATATATTCTTATGTGAACCTTTATTTTATTTTATCTTTGTTCCTTTAACAATGGTTCATACTAAGCTTATGAATTTACCAAAGATTATCCCCCAGGAGTGTCGTAACCAAGAGTGCAGCAAGGCCCGTTGTCGTGTACCAGTTCCCGTTCGAGTCTAGCTCAAAGCGGTGTTTTCGGATTTTAACCCTATGTACATCAGTGCCAGAGCCACCTCTACCTGCTCGTATCCAGACAGGGATGTATTTGCTTGGCAACCCCTTACTCAATACTCACCAAAATACCAGGAAGATTTCCTATATTAAAATTTTCTATAGGGTTCCTCCTAGAGTTTTCATATCCTAATTTCCACAAATAACTAAACCATCCTTTGATACTAACTATAGCATCCTGTCGTTTTATAACATAAATTTTCATTCCATTACACGGAACTGAGGATCTTTAAGGTTTAGTGTCTTGGAAACAAGGAACATAAAACATGAAACAAAAAAAAAAACATTCTTCTTAAACACTTGAAAGGCTTCTCCTCATGTTCACCCTAGGCTCATTACTGCATCTCATAACCTGGGGACATACATCAAAAGGAAGGGTGAGCAGAAGGCCCAGCAAGGGAAACAAGTGAAACATTTTACATATGAACTTGACATACATCAATAAAGTCATGAAAAGAACTTTAATGCATGAAAATGAAATCATGAGGCATATCATAATAAAAATAAAACTTTTTCATAACTTGAAGATGTGGCTACATCATTTAACATAGACAATCATGAACATATCACCAAGGTCCATACCCAAGGTGTCATTTTAAAATTACCAAGGTTATTCACCAAGGTATCGTGAAAATTGTAATCTCTAGTGGTTACATCATTACCCAATGCATTAGAGCGCTATCAGGGCGCACCCTTAAATTTTCCTTTATTATCATGTGAGCCACATATATCATCATCAAACATTTCATAAATAACCCATATAGCATAAAGGAAATGGGTTTCATTTCATAATCATAACTTTTTAAAAACTTCTTTAAAGACATGATCTTTATATCACTTTAAAACCCACAGAAAAGGAAGGTAGGTCTCATGTATGTAAATCCCAGAATTTAAAATAGAACATTTTGGTATATATGTGAATACCCCTTTAGAAGAAAGAGCTTTGATTATTCACTTAATAAAATAAAAGGACTTTAGAAAAAGAGATAGACATTTTGAGACAGAAATTCTGCAGCATAACGGCAATGTTACGAGGTTTTAGAAGACATTAAAAGAGAGGTAAAATGGGTCAAACATTCATAAATGACCCATAAAATAGTACATGGACAGAATAAGAAGGATACATTAACATGGTAATGAGATTTCAAGGACATACCATTTGAAATGAAAAACATGGAAGGAAGAAAAAAAATTAGATTTCTCTTATTAAAGTTCGGCAGCCTAACAGCGTTACTTAAACATCAACAAAAATGATTTGAAAAGATCAAATAGGATCTCTAATAATGTGAACATAAGAGTTCAGTATGATAGATATAGAGATAATTCCCCAAAATAACAAAAAGGAACTTTAAAGAATTGATATTAAAGTAGAACTTCAAAACGAGAAGGGTGAAGAACCACTTAAAAATTCGGCAGCCTAACGGCGCCACTTAAAACATCAAAAATACTAAATTGAAGAGATCAAATGGGGTCTCTCATCATATGAACATAAGAGTAAAGTATGATATATATAGAGATCATACCCCAATATAACAAAAAGGAACTTGAAATAATTGACATGAAAGTAGAACTTCAAAACGAGAAGGGTGAAGAACCACTTAAAAATTCGGCAGCCTAACGGTGCCACTTAAAACATCAAAATACTGAATTGAAGAGATCAAATGGGGTCTCTCATCATATGAAAATAAGAGTCCAGTATGATTTATATAGAGATCATACCCCAATATAACAAAAAGGAACTTGAAATAATTGATAGGAAAGTAGAACTTCAAAACGAGAAGGGTGAAGAACCACTTAAAAATTCGGCAGCCTAACGGCGCCACTTAAAACATCAAAATACTGAATTGAAGAGATCAAATGGGGTCTCTCATCATATGAACATAAGAGTCCAGTATGATATATATAGAGATCATACCCCAATATAACAAAAAGGAACATGAAAGACTTGAATGAAAATAGAACTTGAAAACGAGGAAGGTGAAAGAATCCCTTAAAAATTCGGCAGCCTAACGGCGCCACTTAAACATTCTTAAAACGAATTGATGAGAGCAAGGGGGGAATCTCATCATATGAACATGAAATAGGAAGTAGTATGAATATAAAAGAACATCCTCCAATATAAGAACATGGAGTATAAAATAAAAGACATAAAAGAGATTACTTGAAAAGAAAGAGAGAGGTCAGATCCCTTACCTTAAAATGTAACTCTTAAACCTCAAAGGTTGGGACCTTGAGGGCTTGGGGGCACCTTGGGAGGACTCCTTGGGAGGTAATGAGACCAGAAATTCGTTGTGAATGAGTGGGGAGTCGAATGGATGAGAGGAGGGCTTGGTATTTATAGGGAAAGTGAGGGGACAAGGCATTAATGGCCAAGGGACACCTCACATGTGCTTTTCTCAAACCCATGTGCTCTCCCTTGTCATTTATCATGGAGTTAGGCCACATGGGCCCCCCAAAACAATAATTAAGCACCCTTGGCCGGCCAACCCTCAAAAGATCTCATGACATCATCATGACACCGTTATGATGTCATTAAACATACCGAAACCCTAAAACTGTATTTTTACTATTCACTGAAAATTCAACTTTCTCAGAAAAATCCCAAAATTTCACATTAACCAAATATCAATGCTCTGATTTCAAAAATGAATTCCATTTTATAAAAATAATTTTCTAAATATTTTTAATTTAATTTTTAAATAAAAACACTATTCATCGAAAATTCATTTTTTTCAGAAAAAACCCCAAAAATTACCATAACATAATATCGATGCTCTGAGTTCAAAAATAAAGTCATTTTTATAAAAATAATTTTCTAATTATTTTTAATTAAATTTTTGATTAAAAAACACTATTCACCCGAAAAAACTAATACTTGAATAATAATTAATGAAACCGTTATTTAACTATTTTATTGAATCACATTACTTAATCAAGGTGCCTAGATTATTTTAAAACTTTCTTTAAGTGAGATTACTAATCCATTTGGTCATATTACTAATCCTAATCATAAAATCACTATTCATAATTTACTATTCATCAAAAATCAAGTTGATCTTATTAGACTCTAAATTTAGTACCGAACATAATTGCAGAAGACCATTTTTTGAAAATCATTACACATTTTTAATTATTTAGGGTTTACATAAACATATTTAAAATATCCTTTTTCTAAAATTCATCAAAAATATGCATACTATATTTATCCGGTCATTTCAAAATTCATAAACTTCATCATAAGAAGAAATCCCAATTTTTTTTTAAAACAAGGATTACACAATGTAGTTACGGTCTCGTTACATAACCCCTTATAATACCAGCATAGGACCTAAGAGTAAGGTGTGCTAGGGTGATAGAAGCTTGGGGCGGCTCAGTCAACATTGCCCGAGTAGTAATTTCTATCAGTTTGAACTTCTCACGAAGGCGATTTCGTTCCAGCTTCACATGATGAAGTTCGGCTTGGATTTGATCCAGAGCAAAGCCCAGTGGTGCTACCTCCTTCCCAAGCTCTGTTAGATGGGCTTCGATCGGTCCAAGACTACTAGGTGAGGCCATCAAATCTTCTTTCTATAATAATTAACCAATGTTACTTATATTTAGAGACAATAATCAAAACATTTTGTTCACAGCGGTCATGTTGACCGATGGTTATATAATAGTCAAAACCCACTGATCTCATTTTAATTATAATCATGTTTATCAAATAAAACATTTTTGTTTAGTATAACAATAACACATAAAATTAGGAAACAAAATTTATTTAAAAATTTCGGGTCGTTACATAGAGATTTCTTATACACATGGTAACAGTAATGTAGTGAGTAGGAGGACTCAAATATAGGCAGTACAGGAGGCCAGAAGTGTGCGGAGGCTTATGGCTTTGTTCTATGAGATGCATTTGGAGGTGCAAGATAGCTTGGGGTGAGCCCATATTTCATCCTAAGTAGTTACTTCTACCATCCTAGATAGAGTGAGGAGGAGGCAACTATTAGATTCTGAGGGCCTAGTTCTACAAGATTCAGTGGAAAGAGAGGACCCTCTTCCTCGTTAGACGATAGGAGATGACGAGGTACTACGTAACCATGGATGAGTGTGGGTTATAGGGTATATAAGCGAGGCGTTGATGTGGGAATTTCATGCTTGATCTTGGGAAGTGCATCCTAGAGTTACCAAAATGTACCATGACTTGAAACTTTAGTATTGGTAGCTAGGCCTGAAATGAGAGGTATCTGGTTTTGTTGAGAGATGTTCCACCTATCAGCAGGTGAAGGTGGAGCATTAGAGGCCAGCCGAACTATTACATCAGTTACTCATTCTGGAGTGGAAATGTGATGATGTGGTAATGGACTTCATGACCGGGTTGCCGAGGTCAGTATGATTAAATGATGCCGTGTGGATTTTTGTGGACAGACTTACGAAGGTAGATCACTTTTTTATGATCAAGGATACATTCAGTGTTGACGAGATCAGAAAGATGTATATCCGAGAGGCGGTAAGTCTTCATGGGGTTCCTAATTCTATCATTTATGATAGGGACTCCCATTTTACGTATCATTTCTTGTAGATTTTCTAGAGGACACTGGGTACACAGGTGCTTCTGATCATAGATTACCACCCTCAGACCGATGGCCAGTCAAATCATACGATACAGGTGCGGGAGGACATGATTCCTGCATGCGTCCAGGTCTTTGGGGGCTCTTGGGAGAAGAGCATACCCCTGTTTGAGTTTTCCTACAATAACAGTTTTTAGGAAACTATTGTGATGGCACCTTATGAGGATTTATATGGTATGCCATGCCAATCACCCTTTTGCAGGTTGGTGGAAAGTGGGGAAACTTTACTGGGACCATGTCTCGTGCAAGAGTCTTCAGAGCAGGTCTAGTTGATACAGAAGCAGATGGTTACTGCATAGTCTTTTCATAAATCTTATGCTGATCACTGTAGATGAACATTGGAGTTTGTGGTCATGGATCAAGTTTTCTTGTGTGTTTCACCAAGGTTGGGACACAGGAAAATCAGGAGATAAGTTAATCTTTCACCGAGGTATGTGGGGTTGTTTGAGATTCTAGAGAGAGTCGGGATGGTTGCCTATTGGTTGCAGTTACCACAGAGGTATCGGTCCATGCATGATGTATTCCATGTATCTCAGCTGTGCCATTACCACTCATACCTATCTCATGTTTTTCAGCCCGATGAGGTTGAACTTTAGGTAGATGCATCCTTTGAGTAGTATCTAATTAGTATTTTTGATATGAGCATGAAGGTTCTTTGAGGCATGTCACTTCCTCCCGTATTGGTGCTATTGTAGCATGGACGAGTGAAGGATGAAACATGGGAGCAGGAGACTGACGTACATTCTTGGTGTCTAGAGTTGTTCACCACATTATCTTCATCACCCTTAGAAGGAAAATTCGGGGATGAATTGCATTAAAGGGGAAAGTTTTTAAGAACTCGGTTTTTATTCTTGAGGTACAAGTTTATTATTTTCCTTTTTTCCTTAATTGTTTTTGAGAAAATAATGAAAATGGGAAGAAAACCTAGAAATTGTTGGTACACCTCGTGTACTTTTCCACACGCTGTGTACTTTCGCCATGTGGGATGAGTATACAGGGCGTGTAGTCCTGTCGGTGATGAAGGGTGTAAAAACTGACAACACACCATGTACATAGTAATTACACCTCGTGTGATCAGTTGGCAGGTGAATATTAAGGCTTTTGGAGTAGCCACTAGTGCAACATAGTACACACCTTGAACTTAGAAACACACATCGTGTAACCTGGTCGGCTGATGAACTGTTAGGCGGTGAAAAGTGTCCCCCAGAAGAATTGTTAAAAAATTAAAAATACACACTATGTACTTGAGAGTACATGCCATGTAGTTATGTTTTTTCACATAAAACAGGAAGTATCCTCCTCTTTCGATCGAGGATTCTTAGAATTCCTGAGATCCACAGGAGAGAAGGTTAGATCATGGAAGAGCTCTTGACCACATAGAGGATTCCAATTCCTTCGCCGAAAATCTCGTTTAAACTGCGCGTGTGAGTACTTCTCTCTTCTTGAGTGTTTCCTTCCAATTCATTTTTGAGGGAAAGTTATTTAAATTTAAAATGGTGAATGTTTATCCTAGATCTACGCTATTCTTTTTTGTTTCGAGAGGCTTCGTTCATGTATATCGATCAGAGGTGATCGAGGTAGGTGTTCTGTTATTTATTTCCAACTGTTGAGTTGATTTTCTATACATTTGTGATACTCTCCCATGTTCAGGTTTTTGTATGGCTGAGGGTTTAGCTGATAAAATATCTATAATTTTATAGCTAAACTAATGATAAATAGAAACTGTTGTTTGGGATCATTTCCTTGATCCAGGGCCACTCTATGGGTGCATTTCCATTATTTATCTATTTGGCCAGGATACCCATGTGTATTCCATAATGATAGCATGTTTTAGGTTTTATTGAGAGGAAACATATTTATTACTTGCTTAGCCTGAGGGAAGTTTTTTGCTTAGCCTGAGGGTACAGTTTTACAGATCCTGAGGGAAGTGTTTTGTTTAGCCTAAGGGAAACTTTTCTCATGTCTGTGGGCAGTAGCCTCTAAGCCTGAGGGAAACATCTTGTATTCTAGAGGGCGATATTCATTATGTCTGTGGGTAGTCACCTGAGGGTTTTGATTCTGTTTGCATGAGGGTAAGGATTTTCATGTATGAGGATAATGTTTACATTTAATATTCACTATGGTGATTTCTTATGTTGTACCTTCCAAGCTAAAGCACAAGATTGGAATTGATAAATAATTATTAAAATGGAAATGTAACTAGTAGAGACAGTTATATTTGAGTACCTTCTAGTTTACTACATTTTATTATTGAACACTGTTGTTGCACCTTTTCACTGACAGTTGGGTATGGGCCTTTAGTGGTTGCGTACTGGGATATATTTCTAACACCATGATTGGGTCATGTCTTGGGCCCAAAAAGATTATATCATTGTAGGTTTTGATAAGGGAAAGGGTCCCTACATAGGTAAAAGATTGTTAGAAGGGAGTGGGAGAGCATGGGACCGAGCTTAGGCTTGCGATGCTGCTAGGTTCCTGTTGTACTTTTTTAGTTTGCATTGTTGTACTTGGTATTTTGTACTGTATTGTATTTGATTGTAGTGTATCCTGTTTTTACTGCTTTGTTATAAATAGTAAATATTTAATTATCATATATATATGACTATTGGTTACCTTTTTCTTCAGTACTCTTGTCCTTTAGATTTTGTGTTTATTTCTTCCTCTTTTGGTATGTTTATATTTTTCCAATGCACTACACTTTTCCAAATGAGGGCATCCTTTCCCCACTATCAGACTTAGGCCCTCGCTGCTAGTCGACAGCCTCTGGTGTTGAGAAATGTGCTTGAGGTCATGTGACTAACCGGGTTCGAGGCACCTGTTGAGTGGCACCTGGATCCAGGACGTTACCATACACCAAGGTAAACATTTATTACATTTTACAAAATTTTGATCATTTTTTACTTGCTAAATCATCTTAACTTGTGTCACATGAAATAATAAGTTTATATGAAACAACATTTTACTATTATAAGTATTCAAATAAGATAGTTAAAACAAAGATATTAAACATATAATAGTAATAGTAATGAATAATTTTTAAATATTATTAATAATGATTTCACATAAATAAAACATATTGATAAAGAAATATATAATTTTTGATATATGCTACATGCTTTAGAAAAACTATTTTATTAAAAGAACTGATTTTTTTGTCCTTATTTGAATAATAAAAAAATTATTTTAGAATCTCATAATTTTAATTTTATAAAATAAATACAAATTTTGAATTCATAATTTCAAAATTATCTAATGGTTAATTTTTGGTATTTTTCATAAATATTTTATTTTTAGATGAATATTGAAAACTAAATTTTAATTTAATATTGCTTTATTTATTTATTTATTTTCTTAAACTATATTTCAATTTTTTTGTTAAAAGTATAATAAGATAAATAATACATAAATTAATACAAATAAGGTCAATTGAAAAATTTTAACATTAAATTTTGATACCAAAACATTTCATTTTTTTATTATTTTCACAATGAAAACCTATCATTTCATCCCATCTGCTAGATAAATTCTGTGTTTTTTGTGATTAGAATTTGGAAAATTGGATTCTATTTTGAAAACAAAATAATTTATAATTTTCAATAAGTGCAATAGAGTTTGTTTATCAAAATCATTTTTTAAGTCAATTAAAAATATTTATAGTGATTAATGTAAAAACGTGTATTCATAGTGGTTAAAAATTAATATTAAAATGGTTAATGACCTATAAACTTTTCCAAAATCAATGATATGGACATATATTTACCATATAACTAATGTTCTTGAATATGAACCATTATATGAGGCACATTATGTAAGGGATACTACTAAATAGTGTATACCATTTTGTATTAAAAATAATTCCACTCTTACTCACCTATAAAGGGGAACACACCCTGTAACATATTCAAACATTTCTAGACCTTTTTCATAGAACAAATATATCCTGATGTCCTCCCAAATTTCCTCCAAAATTTGTAGAATAATTTCTTTATGAATAAATCAATTCAAGGTGGTCCTTTGGTTAAAACCAAAAGGAGTTACCTGAAGTAGAGGTAACATTATTCAATGAGTTTTTCATTATTTCTTTCTCCACATATATAAAATACTATTTTTATTTATATTATTTAATAAAATATATATACTCAATATACTAATAGTTTTTATGTTAATGGTATTATCTATACATTTATAAATTTCAATAAAATGGGATACACAATCATTGTTCGTATGTAAAGCTGACTACCTCCTCACGAACCAATGTTGTTTGTTCTTCCATTACCACCTCTCAAGGTATGTAATAATGATGTACATATATTAATTATATGATATTTATGATATATATGATTTTTTTTATTCATAAATATTTTTTATATAATTCATAAAAATTATTCTTTCCTTTTTTGAAATAAAATAACATTGTTTGTGGATGTGTGGACTACTGACTCTTAAAAAGATGTGATTTTTTCATGATTTTTAGGGAATGTATTAAGGGTGGGTTTAAAAAAACATGTGAAATATATGAAATAATAATTATACATTAAATATAATACATATAGTTATATATATTATTAACTTTTCGTTCTTAAAAATATGACATTAAAATGGAAACATCATTCATTGTACGTACGACCTACTGTCTCCATGAACATTGTAATTTCTTTCATATTGTTAAATTTTATAGACTACTATTTATAATTATATAATGAATATATTTAATAATTAAATGATGTATTAAATTATTTAAATAATTAAATAATTATATAGTTTATAGGACTAATAATAACAAATCAATACATGTCCGAAAAATAGGTGGGTTACAACCTAAAACGAAACATTAACATAGAATTTTTAATAAATGGGTAATAAAAGCTCATAAAAATGAAATTTATGTAATTATATAAAAAAATATGGTTCATTATCATATTTATAATAGACATTAATATATTAAACATTATTTTTTAATCAGTATGATAAGATTCAATACATAAGTTAAGGGAATTTCATCTATCATTTTATATCCTTGAGATACATGATATATTCACCCCTCAATTATTATTCTTAGTGTATATACTACCTGATGACATGTTATATCATTAAAGTACTTTATTAAATGACATTATATGTTTCAATTTATTTTATTCTCTCATAAGTATCATGATTTAAAAGTTACTCAAGTAGGAATGGGATATATAGTGTCACTTTTATTTCTATGAGACTTGCATACACCATTCACCACTCATATCAATTATGTTTTGTATATACCAACCATGAATGTTTCTATAAATATTATCCTTAAATTTATGGTTATTTACAAATAAATTATATGATATATCATTCATGGATTTTATGGTTCAAAAGTAACCAAATCAGTACATTATTTTTGTCTCAATTTTCCTTCTTTGAGACACACATTATGTTATGCACATATATTATTTTATAAGGTATATATAGTGTCCCATTGATTTTTAAAATAATTAATCTCATTATTTCCATGATATTTGATTCTTCATGTAATGTTACTATTTCATGGGGATTTCCATTCAAATTTACCAAAACAGTAAAAGATTATATCTACAATTTCATCGTTTATCTAGATTATTTATGACTATTATTCCATTGATGAAATATTAGGATACAAAACCTACAAATTTTCAAGAATTTTCTTATCCTCTAGTTATTCATGATATTCCCAATTAATGATAGAACATTACACTCATTTGTAATTAAGATAATATAGGAAATGTTTTTGAGAATGTATAAATTTATTTCTTTCTTCAGTGAGAAATTTATTTATACAAAAA
Source organism: Viscum album (assembly GCA_963277665.1). Lineage (NCBI taxonomy): Eukaryota > Viridiplantae > Streptophyta > Magnoliopsida > Santalales > Viscaceae > Viscum > Viscum album. The sequence continues at coordinate 1,920,923,728 of OY728128.1, read as the reverse complement.
CAATGTTTGGTAAAAATGTATTTAAATGATGTTTTAAGATCATTTTCAATGAAAAAAGATTTTAAAAATATTATATTTTTTAAAAAATGTTTTTAAAATGGTTTTGGAAAATTATTTTTTAAAATTTTAAATTTATTTCTAAACAAAATTATTGTCAATATTTTTTATGTTTAAAAAAGAATTTATCAAAGAGGAAATGATATTTTCCAATAAAAATGTTTTTAAAAATTATTTTTCATCTAAAATGAAATCTTTTGGTGTTACCTATTCATTAATATATATATATGACCCAGGAAAACAATTGATATTCTTTATCTGAATGGTTTATGTTTTGATTTAATGATGTTTATGACACCCGTTTAACTACCATGGGTTATAACATTATAAATTGTTTATGAAACCTGATTCATTTAATGGGTTATGATTTGAATAAATGATTATAAATCCAATTAATTTTCCATAGGTTATTATATGATTAAACATTTATAATACCAATTTCATTTCTTTTGTTATGACCTGATTCTGGTTTATGATCTTCTAAATCATGTAAGTATGATTTTATTATGTGATGTGTGGGAAATATATCTCCCTCCAATGAATTTGGTAAATATATATATCTCCTGAAATATAAAATTTTGGAGTAATGGATGTTTTCTAATAAGGTGGAATTGGGATTGAACCTCAACTACTAATATTTTTTGGAGAGTGAACCCATTCCACTATTATGGCCTTAAAAATAATGTCTGCCTACTATTGAAATCATTTTTATTGCTTTTTTTTTATGAAAAATATTACATATCGTATTTCAGTGTTACACATTCATGGTTTTTATTTTTATTACCTTAGTATTTTTGCCTTATGCAATGGAAATAATTATTCTATGACTCTTTATTTTGATATTTGAAATATGTGGTATGATATTATAAGGTTATAATATTGTTATAATTTCCTTCTTCTCATTATTATGCTTAGATATCTCCTTTATTCACCATTACTAAGCATCTGATAACACATTTTATAATGTGTTCCATCACCACGTTATAAAGATAAGTATTGTGTATGATTTGTCTAATAAGTGTTCTATATATGGAATAACTAATTATAGATTATGTATCTCACTTATGTACTAGTTTTTATGTATCCATGTTTCAATAGGCAGAAACTAGTATAGTATTTGGGTGTGTGTTTGTGTAAGTATTAAATATTTTAAAAATGCGATGTAATGTCTATGTATGATAATTGTGGGTCACTATAGTTTGTATTAAATAAAATGATTTTTAACCATTGGAAACTAGGATGAGGAAAACATAGTTAGATCACTAGGGACATGTCCCCAATGATAAGTCTAAAGATGAGTCAATGTATTGGAAATGTTCATGGAATTTTGGAAAAGGAGAGTGTGAGTTGATTCTTAGAAATACATACCAATATGGATAATACAAGGGGATGTGGCTCTAGAACATGTGTACATAAGGGTAACAACCCCAAAACATCATATTGGTGAACAAAAGTTTGCCTTACAACAAACCGGGTTTCAAATTCCCATGGGATATTATTTGGAAACTCACAAAAACTTTGTGAACAATCATGGAGGATTTAAATATGAGTTGTATATGAATGAACAAAGATAGACCTATGGTGTCATGTAATAATGTTTTCCTAACATAGACATTATATAAGTGATTTCACATGACTATGTGATTCCCCACTATAATATTTTTTAACACTATGTTTTTTGGTTTTAGTAAATTGATAGAGACTAAAGGAACATTGTTAATGTTATGCCTGATATACAATGAAATTTTTTTCCTCATGAGAATTCAAATTTAATGGGGACTAGAATAAAAACCATCATTATTAAGCTATCACAACATTCTAATGCTATGAATCATACTTTATTGAAAATGAGAAAAGGAGGTAACAATATTATATTCATTCCTTAATGAGGAAACACCAAGCTTATTTTATTGGGTCAAATAATCCATGAGTTGCTGAAAAATGTATCAGTCAAAGTAAAAAGATATTTTATATTCATTAGTGTCTATAAAAAAATAATTTGGGATATTTATCATTTAGGAGGTGAACCAGTCTACTGGTGGAATCTAATCAAGATTACGATGATGTAAGATAAATCTGAATCAATGAATTTGGACGAGTTCAACAACTTAATCCTAAATACATACTTTCCACATGTAATTAGTGGGAATATAGAGAAAGAGTTCCTTGATTTAAATAAATGGGATTATAAATTCCTAGGTCCCTATGAGGATAATTTTACAAGACTTATTGGGTACAATTCTTGTGTTATCATCTAACCTGGAAATAAGGTTGATGTTTCCTTTAGTGGATTAAACCCATATCCTAGAAGAGAGTTAACCATGACATAATTCAGTAGTTATAATGAAATTTTTTGTTGTTCTATCTGGGTGGAAATATAATCTTATTACATATCTATCTTAGGGTTTTGACAAGAAAAGGATGACAAAGTTTAAATGAAAATGTAAAAAACCATGGAGACAAGAAGATGATTTTTCCTTTTTTCTCGATGTGTTAGATAAAGTGTGTAGGAAATTTTCATAAGGGGTCTAATATATTTATTACATTTTGAAGGGAGGGTTATGAATCATTTTATTTCCAAAGTGATTAGTGGAAGATAAATAATAATGAGAATGGAGAGATAACTACATATAATATACCTCCACCATTTTAGTGATTCAAATGTAAATTGAATGGTCATTAAGCTAATCAATTACCAAACCTGAAGGCTAATGATGATGATGAATTTCAGAAACATATTAAGACATGGGACACGAGTGAATTTCATCTGACCACTCTTTTTAACAAGTGGTGTTGCAAAAATATTTTGAAATATACCATTACCATCCAATATAAAACTAATAATGTATTATTTGATTCTAGATATACCCACTATTTCATATAAAAATAATTTTCTAATGGTAGTGATAGTCCACCCTAATGATTAGATATGGAATTAGAAGTGTAAAAACATAATGGTATGATGATAACATATAATGTATATAATTTTTCTAGGGATGAAACTGGAAGGAATTTGATTTCTAAAAATCATGTCTTTCTTCTTCTAGTTTAATTTGATGTCATATTTGGTATGGATTGGATTTATTTTCATAAATCTCACATTGATAATAATGGAAGCCCTAATGGCCAGGTGAAGATATTTTTTTGCTTAATTGAATGTTTAATCCTCCATAAATGTTAATAATAATGAGGTACAACAAGAATAAGTAGAGATATAATATATTGTTGGAAATGTTCCTGTGTTTAACCAAGATCATGATGGAATGATATAGTTCATTAACCATATATGTGTTCTATCCATACCAGATTTGAAGAAGAATCTATTATTGGAATCTCATAGTTCATCAATCTCTATTCATAATGGAAGTAAAAATATGTAAAGAGATATTAATGAATACTTTTGGTGGGATGTAATAAAAATTTACATCATAGATTTGGTATCGTAATACTTTTTATTCCCACAAGTTAAGGATTAAAGACAACATTCCATGTGGTTCTTACATAAATAACCCATAATTGAATGGAAATGGGAGAAAATCACTATGTTTTTTCTATTAGAATCCCCAAAACATCTATATGGAATAATTATATAAGGCCGGTAGTCAGTTGCCTTACTAAGGCATTAAGATTATTCACTATTATAGAATACTTCTATCTAGATCATCATGCTAGGATATACATTAAGGAAGTTATAATGTGGCATGGAGTATCACATTCTACTGTATTTGATTGGGATCTGATTGTTACCTTAATGCTTTATAGAAGTATTTTTAAATCCATTTATATATAATAGAGTTTTAGCATTACTTATCATCCTCATATGGATTGTATATTTATATGAACAATTAAAATTTTAGAGGATATGTTGTGATCTTGTTCGTTGAATTTAGAAGGTGGTTGGGATCAACAAATTCCTCTAGTTGTGTTTTAAAAAAAATATATATTTCACTGAATAATTAATATGTCTCATTATAGAGACATATATTGAAAGAAACATAGATCACCGCTGTTCTTGAATGAAGCTAGATAAAGACTGCTATTAAGAAATTAGATCTTTGTAGTAATGGCTGAGAAGGTTAGATCCATATAGCATCATATGAAAGAATATTGAATTTTTAAGAAACTTTATGTTGATAACTATTAGCATGATCATGAATTTTTTGTCTATAAGAAGGAGTTTCTATAATAATCTCTATGGAATAAGGTTGTGAGATTTTAGATTAAATGGAAACTAAGCCCTAGGTATATCATTACCTATAAAATTATTGAAAATATCAAAAAAGTAGCCTATTTATTTGTTCTTACACCAATCCTAACTCAATTTCACAATTTGTTCCATGTATCTCTCTTGAAGAAGTACATATCTGGCCCATCAAATTTTCTAAACATAGAGGTCACACCATAGGAGAATGATCGGTCTTATGAGGAATATCAATTTAAAATTATGGACCATACTAAGAATGTTCTACCAAAAAAATACCACTCATGGGGTTATATTTTTATGAAGAAACCACTGTCTAGAGGATGTAGTGTGGGTTGTTGAGGATATGATGAGGTGTAATTAACCTCATTTCATTTTCATAATGACAAATTTTGGTGGAGAAATTCATTTGAAGGAAGGTAGAATTTAACAACATGATTTTTCATTAATTTGTTTCCAAAAAAATCATTATGTCTTTCATTGAACACTACATGTAACACCCCAGGTTAATAAAGAATATGACAATTTCACATTTATCCATATTTGTGAATAATATTTTAATATTACTTTAAAGGGGATGTTATGCTCGATGGCGTACCCAATACGCAACAACGATTATCATTGGAATCTTACGTTGCACTCTAATAATAAAATAATATTATTTTAAATGGTAGTTAACGCCTAGCCATTGTAATGGATGGAATGAACAGAACTAACTACAAAATTATTATATATGTTTGTCAAATATTTTCTCATTTTACAATAAATGTTAGAGGATTAAAAATGCGAATGAATCCAATTTTAAGCGTAAACATTCTAATATTTTTTAAAAGGTCGATTAACTGCCTTTTCATGGCGGACCTCTTTTTAATAAACTTTTTGACAATTTTATGTGTTATATTTGACAAAATAAAATACTTCTTTATAATCGGGACATCAAAAATTACTTTGTGTAATTGTTTGGTATTTTTCCGATAAAGTTCATTTTTTTAATAAATAGTGAAAAATGTTGTATTTTAATTAAAACCCTGTTTTTAATATAATTTATTTATATGATTATATTCTCTTTTGAATTTTTTTAAAGTTAAATTAGAATATATTTTTACCATTTAATCCAATAGTGGTCATTGGAATTAATTTCACTTTGAAATTGTACTTAAACTAGTGTCAATCTTTTAATAGATATTGTTTCTTAAAAACATGCTATTTGTTTTGACAGCGGGAAATAATTATTAAAATAATTAATGAAAATTATTTGTTTTGAATTTTCATAAATAGAAATAATTTTTGAATTCGTAATATTAAATATATCTTAGGGTGAATTTTTGGTATTTTTCTGAAAAACTTCAACTTTTGATGAATAGTGCAACCACTAAGTGGTAGTTTAAAAACTATTTTTTCGTTTAAATGAAACATTACCAATTATGTGGTATGAATTTCAATAATCTGACATACATGGTTGTCATTAGGATGTAAAATGTGATTGAATGGGATTAAAATAATTTTTTTGGGTGAATAGTAACTCTTAAGTTTTTAATCGTGATTAGAGGTAATTAGTGTAATTTAAGGTAAAGATAATGTTATAATAATATGAAATGACCTTGACACATGTTCTACCATTATTGGATGAGTCATGGCCGACCAAGAAAATACATGGGTCAAATTTTGGACCCCATGGAGCCACTTTGGTTGGAAAATGACATTAATACCTTTTTATTTAAAGTTTAAATTAAAATGTCACAAACATGTGTTGTTTTATTAATAAAAAATTACATGGGGTTATATAAGTAATATTTTTGACTATAAATATTCATTAGAAATATAAAACTATTTCCAACCTCATGATAGTTTTTTTCTAATTTTTAAACATTAAATAAATTAATTAATTTATGACACCGTGATGATGCAGTGATTACCTCATAAATGAACGATTTAAATAAAATGAGACGATAGGGTGAAATATAAGTCTTACACTTGTCAAAAACCTATTGTATGTGTGGATTTAGAAACCTTATCACCTTATCCTAGAAATATATTCTTTTGGGACCATTAAAATCCGAAAATCATTTTATAATAAAGTAATATTTTATAACATTCCAAGAGTGCCCCTCCTCTCCTTTTATAAAAGGCCCCCTCCTCTACCACCTTACACAAACCACTAAATCCTTTGGCTTGGCCACAACCTGCCCATTCCATCTCTCCACATCCCTCTCTTCATCATTGAATCCTCACTTTGGGCGTAAGCCTTTCCAAGGAAGCCTTTGATCTCAAATCAAAGAGAGTTACCCGATTTAAAGATAATGTCTTCCCTAGTGTTCTTTTGTTTTATTTTTCTTCTCCAAACCCCTAAACTCTTTTTATTACCTTTTTATTAACAACACCAGTATATTAAATATACTAAGATGTTGTTATAATAAGTATTCGAGCTACACTTTTACACACCTCCATCTAATGGTTAAGGAACATACTGTTTCTGTGGATGGCGAATTACTGCCTCACGAAACGATGATTGTTCAATATTCTTTTAACACATTCAAAGGTGGCCATTAAGATGTTACTATATTTATATATGATATATAATATGTTTATGTTTTCCTTAAGCTTCTGTATTTTTCATTTATGGAATACCTTTATGGTTTCCATTATGGGTAAATGTGATATCGTCATTTTAGGACGTGCAGACTACCGCCCATTCAAATTGATTTGATTCGTTAATGCCATTGTGGGACGTATAAAGGATGGAATTAATGGTATTAAATATGATATCCTACATGAATTATAATATACCTTTATATCATTATTATTTCATTCCATTTAATACTACAAAAAAGAAGGGAAAGTAGCGTTCATGTGTACGTACGACTTACCATCTCCATGAACAGTACATTTCATTTCTTATCTCCAAATGTTATGTACTATTATAAGTAAATATATATAATGGATATATAAATAATATATTACTTCTAAATGATGGATATAATTCTGGAATTATAATATATATATCTCATTTTGTTTTAATTCCATTAATTTGACAAAAAATGAAAGTAGCGTTCATGCGTACGTACGGTCTACCGTCTCTATGAACGATGCTTTTACTTTTTTATCTCCAAATGATATGGAATAGTATAAAATGAATATATACTGGATATATATGATATTTAAAACATCAATACTATTATGTATATGATGTACCTATAATTACATGGAAAATTCTTTTTCTAACAAGTTCAATTTTTACTCATGTACCGAACATCGACAAAAATGTCTGATATGAACTCACTTTATTAACCAATTATTATAAGATTATAATATGTGATATGAACTGAATATTAATATTTAAAGTTGGTACATAAGAAATTATAAATTGAGAAAAATTTATTATTCAGGATATTAAGGAACGATCAAGTCATGTTGGACACGAGGTAAGGGATCTTACCCCCACTACTTGAAATCCAGCATTTCCCAACGGTTTAGAACCGTTGGGAAAGGCTGCAGAACCGTTGGTATATGTTATAACAACGGTTCTGCAAACCGTGTGGAAGTAAGCCATTGGGAAAGGCTTTTCCCAACGGTTTACACAGAACCGTTGGGATAGGTTAGAAAAAATCAACCTATCCCAACGGTTCTGCCAAACCATTGGGAAAGGCCTTTCCCAACGGTTTGGCCCATTGGGAAATCAACAGAGCATTTTCTTTCCCAATGGTTTACAAACTGTTGGGAAATGTTTTTACCAACAGTTCCATGAACCATTGGTAAAAACAACATTCAACAAAGTATCCCAACGGTTCAAGGAACTGTTGGTAAAAACACCTATATAGAGCCTATGCCAATGGTTTTCAAACTGTTGGCATAGGCTTTGCTGTGCAAATTGCACAGCAGCCTGCTCTGCAATTTTCACAACAGATTTTTGGGCATTCACCCTAGGTTTCAATTCAATTTTTAATCCAATTATGCCCTCGTTTTCAATTCATTTTTCAATCCAATTATTGTACCTGTAACACATATAATGCATACATATAGAGAACAAACCAACACATACAAATAATGAAAACCAACCAACCAACACATATAATGCATCCTGAAAATATACTCATCCATAATTAAAGTAGAATTCATAACATAATTATAAACATACATAATTCATTTATAATTCATTTTAAAATTTAGATGACAATCATATGTGGAATCCGGAATTCAATTCATAATTTGATTGGTTTTTCATATACCATATATTTTTAATAGAAATGATATCCATTTTAAACAAAATACATACATCTGGAATGATACCAGTCACACTGTGCCTTGGATTGAGGCGAGGTTAACTCATACACGTCACAAATGAATCATTGATCGTTGTCCTAAAGTATCAACATATTCCGAAATCGTTTGGTCGGTTTTCATATGTCAGTTGTTGTTTTCACATAAAATGAATTTTTTTTTAAATAAAAGAGAGACACTTTGAATGGTTTCGACCACACCGCGTCTCGTATTGAGGCGGAGTTAACTCGTACACATCACAAATGACCCATGGATTGTTGTGCTAAAATATAAACACAATCAGAATGCGTTTGGTTGGTTTTCCGTATGAATTCAAAATGTAGTCCATTTTAAAGAAAAGAGATACACTTAGAGTGGTATCGGCCAAACCGCAACTCAGATTTAGGCGTGCTTGACTCGTACACGTAACATATGACCCATGAATCATTGTCCTAAATTTTCAACAGATTCCGAATGCGTTTGGTCAGTTTTTCATATGTCAGTTGTTTATTTCACTTATAATCTTGTCTATTTTAAACAAAAGAGACACAGTCAGAGTGGTACCGGCCACACCGCGCCTCGGATTTAGACGGGGTTGACTGTTACACGTCTCAAATGACCCATGGATCATTTTCCTAACGTATCGACACAATCCAAATACGTTTGGTCGGTTTTCCGTATGCAAGTTGATGTTTTTAACTTAAAATGACGTCCTTTTGAAACAAAAGACGGACACTATGAGTGGTGCCGACCACACCGCGTCTCCAATTGAGGCGGGGTTGATTCGTACACGTCACATATGACCCATGGATCGTTCTCCTAATGTTTAAATAGAAACCGAATGCGTTTGGTCGGTTTTCCGTATGTACTTAAAATGTTGTCCATTTTAAACAAAAGAGTGACACTTAGACTAATCCTGACCACACCGCGCCTCAGATTCATCCCGGGTTGGCTCGTACATGTCACATATGACCCATGGATCGTTGTGATAAATTATCAAAAGATTACGAATGCGTTTGGTCGGTTTTGTGTATGTCAGTTGTTCTTTTCATTTATAATCATGTCCATTTTAAACAAAAGAGAGAGAGTTAGAGCGGTCTCGGCCACACCGCGTCTCAGATTAAGACGGGGTTGAATTGTACACGTCACATATGACTCATGGATCGTTGTGCTAAAGTATCGATAGAATCCTAATGCGTTTGGTCGTTTTTCCATATGTCAGTTGATGCCTTTCACTTAAAATGACATCCTTTTGAAACAAAAGACGGATACATTGAGTGGTATCAGCCGCACCGCATGTTGGATTTAAGCGGGGATGATTCGTAAACGTCACATATGACCCATAGATCGTTCTCCTAATGTTACAACGGAAACCGAATCCGTTTGGTTGTTTTTCCGTCTGAACTTAAAATGGTGTCCATTTTAAACAAAAGAGAGTCACTTAAACTCATCCTGGCCACACCGCGACTCAGATTCATCCCGGCTTGGCTCGTACACATCACATATGACCCATGGATTGTTGGGATAAATTATCTACAGATTCGGAATGCATTTGGTCAGTTTTCCGTATGTCAGTTGATGCTTTTCACTTAAAATGACGTCCTTTTGAAACAAAAGACGGACACTTTGAGTGGTGCCGGCCACACCACATCCTCAGATTGATCTGAAACCACCATGAAACATTCTAATTATTATTCGTGACATGTACGTGCAGACGGCATTTCAATCGGGCGTGCGGTTTGCGCGGTATGGCTCAATATTCGTGTTTTAAGTGATGCGCGCGCTTCGTAAACGCGCGTGAGGGGGGTCCAAATGGGCCGAACGAAGTCGGAATGGCCTGAAATCCGACGACAAATACGGGTGAGTGATTTCTGAAGTGGTCGAGCAGACGGAACGTCAATCGGACGTGCCGTGTGCCCGCAGTGACCGACAACGCAGTTCTGGTGTCATAAACGGCCAAAACGGGCGTCCAACGGATAAATTCATTGCGGACGACCTCGTATTGAGCTGAAACCACCGTGAAACATTCTAATTATTATTCGTGACGTGTACGCGTAGACGGAACGTCAATCGGACGTGCAGTTTGCGCGGTACGGCTCAATATTCGTGTTTTAAGTGATGCGCGCGCTTCGTAAACGCGCGTGAGGGTGGTCCAAATGGGCCGAACGATTTTGGAATGGCCTGAAATCAGACGAAAAATACGGGTGAGTGATTTATGAAGTGTTCAAGCAGACGGCACGTCAATTGGACATGCCGTGTTCCCGCGGTGACCGACAACGCAGTTCTGGTGTCATAAACGGCCAAAACGGGCGTCAAACGGTCAAATTCATAGCGGACGACCTCAGATTGACCTAAAAACACCGTGAAAGATTCTAATTATTATTCGTGACGTGTACGCGCAGACGGAACGCCAATCGGACGTGCGGTTTACGCGGTACGGCTCAATATTCGTGTTTTAAGTGATTCGCGCGCTTCGTAAACGCGAGTGAGGGGGGTCCAAACGGGCCGAACGAAGTCGGAGAGGCCTGAAATCAGACGAAAAATACGGGTGAGTGATTTCTGAAGTGGTTGAGCAGAAGACACGTCAATCGGACGTTCCGTGTGCCTGCGGTGACCGACAACGCAGTTCTGGTGTCACAAACGGCCAAAACGGGCGTCCAACGGTCAAATTCATAGCGGACGACCTTAGATTGAGCTGAAACCACTGTGAAACATTCTAATTATTATTCGTGACGTGTACGCGTAGACGGCACGTCAATCAGACTTGCGGTTTGCGCAGTACGGCTCAATATTCGTATTTCAAGTGATGCACTCGCTTCGTAAACGCGCGTGAGGGGGGGTCCAAACGGGCCGAACGAAGTCAGAATGACCTGAAATCAGACGAAAAATACGGGTGAGTGATTTCTGAAGTGGTCGAGCAGACTGCACGTCAATTGGACGTGCCATGTGCCCGCGGTGACCGACAACGCAGTTCTGGTGTCATAAACGGCCAAAACGGGTGTCCAACGGTCAAATTCATAGAGGACAACCTCAGATTGTGCTGAAACCACCATGCAACATTCAAATTATTATTCGTGACGTGTACGTGCAGACGGAACGTCAATCGGACGTGTGGTTTGCGCGGTACGGCTCAATATTCGTATTTTAAGTGATGCACGCGCTTCGTAAACGCTCGTGAGGGGGGTCCAAACGGGCCGAACGAAGTCGGAATGACCTGAAATCAGAAGAAAAATACTGGTGAGTGATTTCTGAAGTGGTTGAGCAGATGGCGCGTCAATTGGACATGCCATGTTCCCGCAGTGACTGAAAACGCAGTTCTGGTGTCATAAACGGCCAAAACGGGCATCAAACGGTCAACTTCATAGAGGACGACCTTGGATTGAGCTGAAACCACCGTGAAACATTCTAATTATTATTCGTGACGTGTACGCGCAGACGTCACGTCAATCGGACGTGCGGTTTGCGCGGTACGGCTCAATATTCGTGTTTTAAGTGATGCGCGCGCTTCGTAAACGCGCGTGAGGGTGGTCCAAACGGGCCGAACGATTTCGGAATGGCCTGAAATCAGGAGAAAAATACAGGTGAGTGATTTATGAAGTGTTCGAGCAGACGGCACGTAAGTCGGACGTGTCGTGTGCCCGCGGTGACCGACAACGCAGTTCTGGTGTCATAAACGGCCAAAACGGGCGTCAAACGGTCAAATTCAGAGCATACGACCTCGGATTGACCTGAAACCATTGTGAAACATTCAAATTATTATTCGTGATTTGTAGGCTCAGACGACACGTCAATCAGACGTGCGGTTTGCGCGGTACGGCTCAATATTCGTGTTTTAAGAGATGCGCGCGCTTCGTAAACGCGCGTGAGGGGGGTCCAAATGGGCCGAACGAAGTTGGAATGGCCTAAAATCAGACGACAAATACGGGACAGTGATTTCTAAAGTGGTCGAGTAGACGGAACGTCAATCAGACATGCCGTGTGCCCGCAGTGACCAACAACGCAGTTCTGGTGTCATAAACGGCCAAAACGGGCGTCCAACGGTCAAATTCACAGCAGACGACCTCAGATTGAGCTGAAACCACCGTGCAACATTCTAATAATTATTCTTGATGTGTACGCGCATACGGAACGTCAATCGGACATGCGGTTTGCACGGTACGGCTCAATATTCGTGTTTTAAGTGATGCGCGTGCTTCGTAAACGCGCGTGAGGGGGGTCCAAACGGGCCGAACGATTTCGGAATGGCCTGAAATCAGACGAAAAATACGGGTGAGTGATTTATGAAGTGGTCGAGCAGACTGCACGTCAATCGGACGTGCCGTGTGCCCGCGGTGACCGACAACGCAGTTCTGGTGTCATAAACGGCCAAAACGGGCGTCAAACGGTCAAAATCATAGCGGACGACCTCGTATTGACCTGAAACCATCGTGAAACATTCTAATTATTATTCGTGACGTGTACGCGCAGACGGCACGTCAATCGGACATGCGGTTAGCGCGGTACGCCTCAATATTCGTGTTTTATGTGATGCGCGCGCTTCGTAAACGCGCGTGAGGGGGGTCCAAATGGGCCGAACGAAGTCGGAATGGCCTGAAATCAGACGAAAAATACGGGACAGTGATTTCTGAAGTGGTCGAGCAGAGGTCACGTCAATCGGACGTGCCGTGTGCCCACGGTGACCGAAAACGCAGTTCTAGTGTCATAAACGGCCAAAACGGGCATCCAACGGTCAAATTCATAGCGGACGACCTCAGATTGAGCTGAAACCACCGTGAACCATTCTAATTATTATTCGTGACGTGTACGCGCAGACGGCACATCAATCGGACGTGCGGTTTGCGCGGTATGGCTCAATATTCGTGTTTTAAGTTATGCGCGCTCTTCATAAACGCGCGTGAGGGTGGTCCAAACGGGCCGAATGATTTCGGAATGGCCTGAAATCAGACGACAAATACAGGTGTGTGATTTATGAAGTGTTCGAGCAGATGGCACATCAATCGGACGTGCCGTGTGCCCGCGGTGACAGACAACGCAGTTCTGGTGTCATAAACGGCCAAAACGGGCGTCAAACGGTCAAATTCATAGCGGACGACCTCGGATTGACCTGAAACCAGCATTCAACATTCTAATTATTATTCGTGACATGTACGCATAGAAGGCACGTCAATCAGACGTGCAGTTTGCGCGGTACGGCTCAATATTCGTGTTTTAAGTGATGCGCGCGCTTCGTAAACGCGCGTGAGGGGGGTCCAAACGGGCCGAACGAAGTCGGAATGGCCTGAAATCAGACGACAAAAACGGGACAGTGATTTTTGAAGTGGTCGAGCAGACGGCACGTCAATCGGACGTGCCGTGTGCCCGCGGTGACCGGCAACGCAGTTCTGGTGTCATAAACGGCCAAAACGGGCATCCAACGGTCAAATTCATAGAGGAAGACCTCATATTGAGCTGAAACCACCGTGCAACGTTCTAATTATTATTCGTGACGTGTACGTGAAGACGGCACGTCAATCGGACGTGCGGTTTGCGCAGTACGGCTCAATATTCGTGTTTTAAGTGATGTGTGCGCTTCGTAAACGCGCGTGAGGGTGGTCCAAATGGGCTGAACGATTTCGGAATGGCCTGAAATCAGACGACAAATATGGGTGAGTGATTTATGAAGTGGTCGAGTAGACGGCACGTCAATCGGACGTGCCGTGTGCCCGCGGTGACCGACAACGCAGTTCTGGTGTCATAAACGACCAAAACGGGCGTCAAACGATTAAATTCATAGCAGTCGACCTCGGAATGACCTAAAACCACTGTGAAACATTTCAATTATTATTCGTGACGTGTACGCGCAGACGACACGTCAATCGGACATGCGGTTTGCGCGGTACGGCTCAATATTCGTGTTTTAAGTGATCCGCGCGCTTCGTAAACGCGCGTGAGGGGGGTCCAAACGGGCCGAACGAAGTCAGAATGGCCTGAAATCAGACGAAAAATACGGGACCGTGATTTCTGAAGTGGGCGAGCAGAAGTCACGTCAATCGGACGTTCCATGTGCCCGCGGTGACCGACAACGCAGTTCTGGTGTCATAAACGGCCAAAATACTGTCCATTTTAAACAAAATAGAGACACTTTGAGTGGTGTCGGCCACACCGCACCTCGGATTGAGGTGACGTTGACTCGTACACGTCACATATGACCCATGGATCGTTCTCCTAAAGTTTCAACAGAAACCGAATGCGTTTGGTCGGTTTTCCGTATGTCATTTTTTGTTTTCACTAAAAATGAAGTCCATTTTAAACAAAATAGAGACACTTTGAGTGGTGTCGGCCACACCGCGCCTCGGATTGAGGTGGCGTTGACTCGTACACGTCACATATGACCCATGGATCGTTCTACTAAAGTTTCAACAGAAACCGAATGTGTTTGGTCGGTTTTCCGTATGTCATTTTTTGTTTTCACTAAAAATGAAGTCCATTTTAAACAAAATAGAGACACTTTGAGTGGTGTCAGCCACACCGCGCCTCGGATTGAGGTGGCGTTGACTCGTACACGTCACATATGACCCATGGATCATTCTCCTAAAGTTTAAACAGAAACCAAATGCGTTTGGTCGGTTTTCCGTATGTACTTAAAATACTGTCCATTTTAAACAAAAGAAAGTCACTTAGAGTGGTCCCGACCACACCGCGTCTCGGATTTAGGCGGGGTTGACTCGTACACTTCTCAAATGACCCATGGATCATTGTCTTAAAGTATCAACACAATACGAATGCGTTTGGCCGGTTTTCAGTATGCCAGTTGATGTTTTTCACTTAAAATGATGTCCTTTTGAAACAAAAGACATACACTTTGAGTTGTTCCGACTGCACCGCGCCTCGGATTGAGGCAGGGTTGATTTGTACACGTCACATATGACCCATGGATCGTTGTACTAAAGCATCAACACATTTCGAATGCGTTTGGTCAGTTTTTCGTATGTCACTTTTTGTTTTCACTTAAAATCTTATGGAAATTAATATAGAATATTTTTATATCATATTTATTATGGATTAGATTTTAGTTGATCATGCTATGAAACATTTCAGAGCTAATGAAATTAAGGAAGGTGGAGGGGCTGTCCGGGGGGCTGTCCGGGGGGCTGTCTGGTGGGTGTCCGGGGGGCTGTCCGGGGACCAAGGAGGAGGGTGGGGGGGGGGGGGGGGCTGTGCGGGGTCTGTCCGGGGGGTGTTTGGGGGTTGTTCAGGGGGTTGTCCGGGGTTGTTCAGGGGTCTTTCCGGGGGTTGTTCATGGGGTTGTTTAGGGGTTGTTCAGGGGTTGTTCAGGTGTTGTTCAGGGGGGTTGTCCGGGGGTGTTCAGGGGGCTGTCCGGGGGGTGTTTGGGGGGTTGTCCGGGGTCCAAGGGGGAGGGTGGGGGGTTGTCCAGGGGGTTGTCCGGGGGGCTGTCCGGGGGGCTGTCCGGGGGGCTTTCTGTGGTCCAGGGTGGAGGGTTGGGGGCTATACGGGGGGTTGTCCAGGGGGCTATCCGCGGGGGCTGTCTGGGGGGTGTCCGGGGGGCTGTCCGGGGACCAAGGAGGAGGGTGGGGGGGCTGTGCGGGATCTGTCCGGGTGGTGTTTGGGGGTTGTTCAGGGGGTTGTTCGGGGTTGTTCAGGAGGCTGTCCGGGGGTTGTTCATGGGGTTGTTCAAAGGTTGTTCTGGGGTTGTTCAGGGGGTTGTTCGGGGTTGTTCAGGGGGCTGTCCGGGGGGGTGTTTGGGGGGTTGTACGGGGTCTAAGGGGGAGGGTGGGGGGGGGGGTGTCTCCGAGGGGCTGTCCGGGGGGCTGTCCGGGGTCCAGGGAGGAGGGTTGGGGGCTGTACGGGGGGCTATCTGGGGGGCTGTCCGCGGGGCTGTCCAGGGGGTGATTGGGGGGTGTTCGGGGTCCAAGGGGGAGGGTGGTTGTCCAGGGTCCAAGAATGAGGGGGGTTGTCCAGGGAGTTCACAAACACACAACCACTAAAAGACAACAACATCCATAAAAATAGACAATATATAAAAATAACTCAACTCCAATACTATACTACGAGTCTAGATAAAACCAACAACTAGAATAGATTAAACATCAAATCTCAGTAATATAAGTCAAAAATGAAACTGATCAATATGTCCAACATCAGCATCACCATCACCATCATCATCATCATCATCATCGCCCTCGTCATTGTCCTCCTCATCGTCCTCACCCTCCACAGTGCCTTCCTCCATGCCTTCGCCCTCCTCCTCGCCCTCCTCATCTCTCTCCTCTTCCGCATCAGACTCCTCGCCATCATCATCTTCAAGCTGGACATCGGCCTGACCACCACTGGAACTGCCACCTGGTTCACCATATATAGAATGTATCGACGACATGTATTCATCAATCGCTAGGCTGGCCTCTGTTGGAAGTGTTGGACGTAGAACTTCAATAAATTTCATAAATGCACTGTTTGCCTTAGCAGACTGTTCTTCCGTCTCTGTGGCCCTTTTCTCAGCCTGTTCTTCCTGTGCCCTAACATGCTACAGCTCGGTGGCACTACAACTCGTACCTGAGGCAGGCCAATACCTCGTCGGGGCTATCCTAGGTCGGCAGCGTACTCTGCCAGAATGATCCTCTCCCAACACCTGATGTAAGTGATTAGATGGCCCAAAATTGTCTGCTTCTTAGGCATCGAGGGCCTCTAAAGCATCCTGTTACAAATATAAATATATTATTAAGTTACGAAATAGATATTAAAATATAAAATCAACAGATTATAACTTACAATCTACTGCTGAGTCGCTTCGTTGACAACACTTCAATCCTTTTTTCGTCTACTCGAGCAAAACAGTTTTTCTTGAGGCACACGTCCTTCAATATTTTGTACTTGCCTCTACAATGACATTGAATACAAAAGTTATATAAAAACTTTAGCAAATAATTAAATAATTGAGGAAACAAAAGAAAATGTAAGTCGTAAAGAAAACTTATAAACAATTGTCATACCTGCTGCCTCTCATGATCCGGCATCATCGTGCGTCCTAGTGTATGGAGGTATTTTTTTGCATCAATGTTTTTTTTTTATTTTTTCTAGATGATTCCTAAATAAAATTAGATAATGCAAAGGATAATATTAATGCAAAACTTGAAAGTTATTATTTAAACACCTCAAATGTAATTCATACCGTTAAACTGGGTACTCATCCAGTGAGTAATCATCTGACGATACTGCTCTATAGGAGAATCATCCACGACTGGTACCGCCTCTAACTCAGTGCCAACTCTAGCACGCCAGCCAATATATAGCTCATGCTTGTAGGCTCTCCAAATCTCGCCTAAATCGTTTAGATGTTCCAGTCGTGCACCCTCACCATCAGGAAAATTAAATCGAAGCTGAAATCAAAATATTAATTCATATAAATACAAAAATAATTCATGGCATTAAATACAACAGATTTTTTTACCCATATCTCTACCCAAGCTCTATCTTTTACCGCATGTGGCAAATGTCTCCACGACAGCGGGATGACGGGAATGATGTCAGAGTATTTGGCAAGCGTCGCCATAAAACTCCGACATTGCTGCCCTGTTTTCTCAACCATCTGATTGTCTTCATTATATTCCACCATAACCTGTGTGTGACAGTTCCACACTGAACGCATGTGTGTATGGCCCCGCCCCTGCCTCCTATCAGTAGATGTATCTGTCATGAAAGAAAAACAAATATTTTATCAAAACATGTTAAATGAAAATAAATATTGCTATAAAAATTAGTTAGGGTTTTATAAATATACCAGCGCTAGTCTGATCAATGAGTGGCGCCGGATCCACAGAACCTGATGGAACACCCTCTGGTGGAACAGGAGTCGAAGACGATGGAATATAAAAGCTTGGAGAGACAGAATTAGAAGGAAAAGAAGATGGAATAGATGTATGAACTGATGCTGACTGGGGAGTGGGAATCATCATGGGATGTGAAAATGATGGGGTAGAAGATGAAGAAGGTAGCGAAAACATTGGAGGTCTAAATATCCCGTGTGTCCCTAACGACACACCGGGATCAGAATGTGGGAAGGCTGAAATGTCAGTGGGAGGGGCAGGGTCTAGTCAGGCACGCGCAGCTCTACGTCCACCTCTGGTACGAACCCTCCTCGTACCACCGGCCTGAGTACTAGGACCAGTACTAGTCTCCTCGTCGAATAACTATCGACGTAATGGTGGATCCTACAAAAAAGTTTACAAAAAAAATTAATCACATGAAATTATATATTCTGTAAATATATATATATATATATATATATATATATTTGAAATAAAGTACTCACTGTAGGCACTAACGGTGGAATGCCCATCTCCTCCATCCGACGATTGTTCTCCGCCATTTTTTTTCTTCATCTCTCTCCAATTGGCTGCATTTCATGCATTGGAAAACAAATATGTAATTAATTAGAAAAAGAAAATTAATGTGTAAACCAAAAAACTAAATATTTGAGGGAATGAGGGGATTCATTGGTAATTTAGCTATCAATTGTTTTAGAAGAGCTTGAATGAATTTAATAAAACATACAAGTTGTAATGTTCACCAAGTTAGAAATATTGTTTGATTTGGTTTGAATACAGTTCAATTCCAAATTAGAAAATGCAATTCAAATAAAACAGCAACCAATAAACATTGAAAATTCACATAACGGTCAAGTCAGCTAATACATATTTGTGATCATTATTAAATAAATATGAATATTACCAACCTTAACAACCCAACTCGAGGTAAACCACAAGAATTGAGAACATGGATGAATGATTCTATATATTTCCAACCAAAACTTCAGGTTCACAATCAACTCTGACAATTGAGCTATTGGAGTCATCAAAAGAAATAAATGGATTGGTTCTAATGGCAATAGGGACAGTGTCAATTCCATCATCAGCATCATCAAAAATATGTCTTGGAATTACTTCAACTATGACACCAAATTCAGGTTGAAGTTGATCTTTGACATAAAAAACTTGTTTAGCCATTGATGGTAACACACATGGTTCTTCGGTTGCAAGAGTGCGGGTCATATTAATTACTCGAAATCCACAATCGTCAATAAATGTTTCATGTCTCGTCATCGAATCAAACCAATGGCATTTCATCAGTGTGACTCATCCATGAGAGTAATAATCCAATAATATTTTTTTTCTCAATGACTCCTTAATAACCCACATTTTCAAGTCGCGGTCTACTATATGATGCACTGGCATAACAATCTGTTGTGGCAGTAACCATAATACCATTATGTTGTGTTCTCATGTTTTTGTCTCGTTCAGTGACAATAAATCTGTACCCATTGATAACAATTGATTTACAGTCACGAACCACGGTATTAGGACCAAAAGCCAAAGCTCTTATTTCCTCAGAGACAGAGTCAGCAGACAAACTCAATACCTGCAATATAAATTACAGTTAAACTTAAGTAAATATTGAAATAATTAATTTAAACAGTAATATTTTTACCTTCAATTTTAACCAAGAAGAAAACTCTTTGCTATGGAAAGTCTCTCTCCTTCTCAAAGATAAAGAACGATGCTTCCTATTTATCATTGTTTTATGTTCCCTGTAGATAAAAAAATGTGAATAGTTTAATAGATATATATGTAAGATATACATATTCAATTTTGTTACCTGATATAGTCATCGAACAAATAACAGTTGAACAAAACTGTGTGATGTGCCATCTCCCGCTCTTCATGGATTAATGTATTCAATGTATATGATCCAGGAATTCCTCCTGTTTCAGGAAGTGATGGAAAACTGGGTTCAATTTTCTCATATTGTTCTTCTTCATTTCTCATTGGTCTGTTCATTCTTGTAGTATGATCAGAAAAATACATTGAATAGAAATCCATACATTCTTGAGCTAAGTAACCGTTCACGATAGAAACTTCAGGATGATTCTTGTTTCGAACATAAGAATTTAATGTGAACATATTTATTTCAGTTGGATACATTCAATGAAAAGAATCAGGTCCTCCGAGAAGTATTTCAGTTGGTATATGGACAGTCAGATGCAGCATGCATGTGAAAAATGATGGGGGAAATATTTTCTCCAACTCACATAAAATTAATGGGGCATCTGTCAACATTTTTTTCAAGAAAGACTTGGACAACTTCTTAGCATAAAGATCTCTAAACAATTGGCACAACTGAATAACACCCACCCTTACATTATTGGACAAAAGATGACGGGTTGCTATTGGAAGCAACTCATATAGTAGAACGTGATAATCATGAGTCTTCAAAGATTTTAACTTCAACTCTCTTCTCTTGACCCGTTTAGATATGTTGCTTGAAAAGCCATCAGGAACTCTAATAGTCTCTAATACTTCCAAAAATTGTTTTTTTTTTCAGTAGGTGTCATCACATAAGAAGCACATGGAAGTTGCCAGTTATTTTCACTGATACGCACAGGATGCAATTCTGGTCTGATGCCCCAATCCACCAAGTCACGTCGAGATCGTAAATCATCTTTTGTCTTCCCCTTGACATTTAGAAGAACTGAAAGAAACATTTCACATATATTATTTTCAATATGCATTATGTCTAAGCAATGATGTAGCAAATTGGTTGACCAATAAGGCAAATCAAAAAGATACTCCTCTTCCTCCAATTGTAACAGGTTTCTGTGGAAACATTCTTTCTCTGTCCAGATTTCATTTGACCCTTCCCAAACAAAAAACTAAATTTTTTCAATTCATTAAGCACATCAGTTCCAGACATACACTGTGGTGGATCATCGGTCTCTATAGTATTATCAAATCTTTGACGATTCATTCTATATGGATGATCCTTTGGAAAAAATCGTCGATGACCCATAAAACTGAAACTACAACAATGTTTCAGTCTTCTGGATCGTTTATTCTTCATACAAACTGGACATGACAGTTTTCCCATCGTGCTCCATCCAGACATCATTGCATAAGCCGGAAAATCATTGATCGTCCACATAAGCGCAGCACGCATCTGAAATATGTCTTTCGAACATGCATCGTATGTGCGCACACCCACATCCCAAAGAAGTTTCAACTCTTTTATTAAAGTTTTCATGTATACATCAATATCAATGCCGGGATCAGAAGGACCAGATATGAGTATACTCATGAAAGTGAAAGATTTTTTCATACACAACCATGGGGGAAGATTATAAATGTGTATAAAAACTGGCCATGTGCTGTGTGAAGTAAGCATCTGCCCAAACGGATTAAAACCGTCGCATGAAAGACCCAGCCTCACATTATTCACGTCAGCTGAAAAATCAGGATGTCGAGAATCAAATCTCTGCCATGCAAATCCATCTTCAGGATGAACCAACTCATCATTAGTCTTCTTTCTCTCGGTATCATGCCATCTCATTTTTATTGATATGTCATCAGACATAAAAATATTCTGCAGTCTGGGGATCAATGGAAAGTGCCACATTACTTTCTGTGGAACGCGGGATGGTGTTCCATCTGATTTTGACTTCCAGCGGGATGTGCCACATTTTATACATTCATTTCGTTCAGCGGTTTCTTCCCAGAATAAACTGCAATCCTTCAGGCAAGCATGAATTTTGTTTCTGGAAAATCCAATTTCTTCAACTAACTTCCATGCCATATATTGGTTTGAGGGAATATCTGCATCATCTGGAAGTAAATCCTTCAAGAGTGTAAGAATGTAATCGATTGCTGTATTAGAAATCCCATACATAGTTTTTCCATGAAACAATCGGATTAAAAATTCCAGCTTTTTCATTTTATCGCATTGTCGATATACTGGAGTCGTGGCAGCATCATTCAATTTTTTCACCCTATCAATATCATCATTTTCACTAGATGCATCAGTTGTCCTCATATTGACGTCTTCTTGAGTCGAAATCCTTTCTTTTTTATGATGACGAATAAACGAAAACCGATCATCTAAAAAATTCTCCATTCCAGTCCTTTCATTTTGATCATCACCAATTTGAGATTTCATTTTCTCCTCAATGTGATACCACACAAAGTAGTTTGCTTGAAAACCATTTTTGGTTATGTGGTAGCTGACTTCTTCACGACTCAACCAAGGTCTACCAACACAATTGGAACATGGGCAGTGTATGCGACCACTATCTGAAGCATTGTGAAATGCAAAATCTATAAAGCTCTCCAAATTGTTTTGAAAATCGCTTGAGATACGATCAGTTTCATACATCCAACTTCTGTCCATTCTGTAAAAAAATTCATATAAGTCATTTTGTCATAAAACATTCAATAGGATTGAACTTTAATAGAAAATACATTTAAGTAAACGATAAAGGAAGAAAATAATCATGGTATCAACTAGACATGTGAAAAAAACATACTAATGTGTTATTGAAAAAATGTAAAACCAACAAGAACTTAATGTGTTATCACATCAGAGCATGCCTCATCCCATAACCATATTAGTAGGGTACCCTCGTGGACAGCCCCGCCCACCCCCGTGGACAACCCACCCACCCCCGTGGACACCCCCTACCCCCTAGACAGCCCAACCACCCCCGTGGACAGCCCACCCACCCCCCTCGACACCCCTTCTCCCTATAGACAGCCCCACACCCCCTTGGATACCACGCCCACAACCCTGGACACCCCTACCCCCTGTGGCCAGCCCACCCACCCCCCCCCCCCTGGACAGCCCGCCCACCCCTCCTTGACAGCCCGGCCACCCCAGTGGACAGCCCGTCCACCCTTGTGGATAGCCCGCCCACCCCCATACCCCCCTGGACACCCCGTACCCCCCCGGGATAGCCCTACCCACCCTCCCAAACAGCCCACACCCCCTCCCCTGCAACCCCACCACCACCACCCAGACATACCAACCCCCCTGGACACCCCACACACCCCTCCCCCACCAGGACACCCCACCCAGACCCCCAGGACAGCCCACACCCCCTGGACAGCCCCGCCCACCCCCGTGGACAGCCTTTCCCACCCCCGTGGATAGCTCCACCCACCCCCGTGGACAACCCACCCACCCCCGTGGACGTCCCCTATCCCCTAGACAGCCCAACCACCCCCGTGGACAGCCCACCCACCACCCTCGACACCCCTTATCCCTATGGACAACCCCCCACCCCCTTGGATAGCCCGCCCACCCCTCTGGACACCCCTACCTCCCATGGCCAGCCCACCCACCCCCCCTGGACAGCCCGCCCACCCCTCCTTGACAGCCCGGCCACCCCCGTGGACAGCCCGTCCACCCTTGTGGACAGCCCGCCCACCCCCGTACCCCCCTGGACACCCCGTACCCCCCTTGGATAGCCCCGCCCACCCTCCCAAACAGCCCACACCCCCCTTCCCTGCAACCCCACCACCACCACCTAGACATACCACCCCACCTGGACACCCCACAAACCCCTCCCCCACCAGGACACCCCACCCAGACCCCAAGGACAGCCCACACCCCCTGGACAGCCTCGCCCACCCCCGTGGACACCCCCTACCCCCTAGACAGCCCAACCACCCCTGTGGACAGCCCACCCACCCCCCTCGACACTCTTTCTCCCTATGGACAGCCCCCACCCCCTTGGATAGCCCGCCCACCCCCCTGGACACCCCTACCCCCCGTGGCCAGCCCACCCACCCCCCCTAGACACCCCGCCCACCCCTCCTTGACAGCCCGGCCCACCCCCGTGGACAGCCCGTCCACCCTTGTGGACTGCCCGTCCACCCCCGTACCCCCCTAGACACCCCGTACCCCCCTGGATAGCCCCACCCGCCCTCCCAAACAGCCCACACCCCCTCCCCTGCAACCCCACCACCACCACCTAAACATACCACCCCCCTGGAATGTGTAGAAATAACATAAAAATACATGATATATAGATAGCACCAAATACTCAACCTATGGGTTCACATTAACTACATAATCACACACTTCACTACTACCATAAAACACATAAACCACACCACCACCACACAAGACGCATAGCATTTCTCACATTCATTTATAAGCCACTTCATTCACACTTACATTGTCCATTCATTTAATGTTAAATTAATTAAATCCATTTACCACACATCCATTTCTATTCCATCTCATTTATTTAATATCTTGTTTTTTGTTTTAACAGCATAATTTATTCCATAGATAACCAGGAAAATAATAAAACCACCACACAACAACTCACCATCTCACAATAACCATCGACACCATGTTACATCGACCAACCATATCACCAAAACAACCACATATCACAATAAAAATATTGCACATCACAAACCACCGCACAACCAAAACCACCTCACCACATTATACACCACAACTTCATCACACAATACCTCCACATGACACAACACCACCACACATCATCACTATCATACAACTTCACATGACACATCCATGCCCACTAACCATCACATTACAACCCCACATATCACAAAGCCCAACTGGTCACCTCAATCCCCATAAAACAGCCTACAACATACAATGAAACACAACAAAAAACCTCTCATTGAGGCAACATACCCCAACTTCCACAATTTATTTATTCAAGGTCTTTTATTACATTACCCCTTTATTTAGCATGGAAATTATAACACAACTAATATTCCAGGGGAAACTAATTAATTAACAAAATATTTATTCATTTCCCTATTTTACACGGTGAAATAAAATCAAAATCCAAACTTAAAACTAAAATATTAGATCAATAACAATAAATACAAGGTACCATATGTGTATAAAGAAAAAATTACTTGATTTGAGATGATTCAAATGGGTTTTCACCTATTCGGATGGGGGATTTGGAGAGAAGCAGAGAGCTGGAGGTGGATTGATAACATAAAAATAAAATACTAAAGCAATAAAAATAAAAATAAGGAAGTATATGTTTATAAATGAAAATATACCTGATTTCAGATGGTTTTCACCTCTTCGGATAGGGGATTTCACGAGAGGAGAGCGGTGGAGCGGATGAAATTAGGTTTTGTGCGAATGGGGGAGAGAATCCTCGCGACTGGATTTGGGGGAAATAATTCCCAATGGTTTTAAAGAACCGTTGGGAAAGAGATGCTAAGGACCCCTTTGCCAATGGTTTGAAGAAACCGTTGGCAAAGGGGTGACCCTTTCCCAACGGTTCTTTTGAACCGTTGGCAAAAGGTGATTAACACACCCCTTTACCAACGGTTTCTTCAAACCGTTGGCAAAGGGGTGGCTTTTCCCAATGGTTTCAATGAACCGTTGGGAAAGGATTTCATAATCATTGAAGCCCAACGGTTTTAGAAAACCGTTTGTAAACACCCGTTGGGAAAAACAGCATTTCCAGTAGTTCCCTCTCTTCCTTTTTAAGTACACTCTTTTTTGTCATTCCTTTTAAGATCATATTTATTATGATTGGGATGTTATTTTATATTAATCTTACTGTAATTTTTATGTTCATATGATTATAGACCCTATTTTCTCTCATCAATCCATTTTGGAAGTTTTGATTGGCGTTGTTAGGCTGCCGAATTTTCATAAGAGATCCAACCTCTCTCTTTCTTTTTAAGTACTCTACTTTATGTCGATTATTTTAATCTCCTATTTGTTATGTTGGGGGATGTTCTTTTATATTTCCCTTGATGTAAATTTTATGTTAATATGATTAGAGACCCTATTTGTTATCATCAGTCCATTTTTGGATGTTTTAAGTGGTGCCGTTAGGCTGCCGATTTTTCGTAAGGGATTTTTCATCTCACTTTTATTCCCGTGAGATTTATGCTACATTTTCCACCACTTCCTTTGACTGGTATATGTACTGAACATTATTCTAATATTTGTGTAATATACTTTCTTTTATGATTATTTACATTAATGTTTTATTGTCCTTCTTTCATGGGGTGTATGTTTCGAAAGATACCCAAGTCAGTAAGGGAACCTTTCACCCTCCTCTTTTTAAAAGACATATTTTGTTGGGTATTTTAATTTACATATTGTAATGTTGGGATATTTTATTCTATATCCTTATTGATGAAAATTTTATGTCCAAGTGATGAGATAACCTTTTTATCTCCTATCAACTCATTTTCTGATGATTGAAGTGACGTCGTAGGGCTGTCGAATTTTTGCAAAGGAACTTCTTAAACAAATTTTGATTCTTTAGGATAAACTTGTACTCCTTGAATATGTCATTCTATGAATATGTGTGAATGAACTCTTATTGTTTTACACTTAATATACACTTATATTTTGTGTATTTGTTTGTCACACATAATTATGTAATTGATTTATCCTTAATCCAAGGATATCATCTTTGTAAGGGACATCGTCTCAATCTCCTTTAATTGAGCCATATTTTGTTTTATACACAACATTATTTTATATAGTGTATAAACCCATTTTACTTTTATGTTTATACAAAAGGAATATTTTTATATGAATCGTTTTACTAAACAACAAAAGGGAATGTTTTTTGGTCATACGTATGCGGCGACAACGACTTCTCCGCCACCGTGACCATTATTTGAGTTTCGGCTTCCTCTACAAGCCATAAATTTTTTTTGAATGAAAAATAAATACCATGTTTTACTTTTCTTTTGTTTTGGTTTTGATAATGGTATTCATAATGGTTTTATTATTTCAATGTGTTGTATTGATATCTTGTGATTGAAATGTGGAAATGTTTTGTTTTCATTATGCACGTTTTATGTGATATGATAATGTTATGGTTCATGGGAATTATTATTAAGATGGGTGGTTTTGTGATAAACTAAGGGCGGGTGAGCCCGATATATCTCTCCAATGCAATGGGTAATGCAAATGAGTTAAACGTTAAGGTTTCTCTGAAGAGATTTAGGGAATATACTATGATGGGTATTCCAAATGTAAACAAGACGGTTACTCCCTATGTAAGAATGTTATGAATGCCTCAAGTTACCTTTATGCCTTATGACTTCTATGATTTATTCATGAATTGATGAGGTATGTTAAAATTCTTATGTTTTATGAGTAAAGTATGATTTCATACATGGACTAATGTTTTATTTTCGTACTTTTATATCCCTTACTGATCTTTTTATGCTCATCCCAAGTTTTTGAAATGTTTTTCACAGGTCAAGGGAAAGGTGCATGATATGATGATAGTGTCAAGGATGTTTCAAGAAAGAATCCATGTTTTATTTTAAATATGTTTCTGTTGATGGGAAAAAACGAATACTATCTTTTATGTAACCACTTTGAATAAATGTGGAATGTAATTCATGATTTATAATCTAATTCTCTAAAACTCTAAACCTAAAAAAGATCTTCAATGTGAATTATTCATTTAATTCAATATTAAGTAAGGTTTAAGGCCGGGGCCTTATAGTTGGTATCAGAGGTCAGTTTAGATAACGTTATAGGTTAGGGTATTCTCTAAGCATAAGTGACATTACAATAATGGTTATGATTTCAGAAAGAGTCCTAGTTTTAGATAAAGTGAATGAGTAAGTATTTCTTAGTGTTTATCTTCATCATTAGTACATGATGGTTTTGTTGATATACTCACACTGACATTTCTATTTTTAGTGAATGTATGGATCTAACAGGCACCAAAGTGACAATAGGTTTGAAGGAAACTGTGGTGGTTCTCTGATTAAGAGACGGGATGAAACGGGGGATTCAATGAGGAAACTCATGGTTGTTCTAAACCAACTATCAAGGAGTCATGATCAACCACTTGAACCTTGGTATGATCTATAATGCATCATGTACGAGATGACCAATCAATGTGGAAGTTCAGGTAATAATTATAATGGTAACCATTAGAGTTTATATGATCCTTACTTTTGAGGTAATTATGGGTTATTATATGTTATGATGGAAAATGAAAGTCATGAGATAAACTTGAGGTTAAAATATGTTATGATTATTTTTGAAGATTTTATCTTGTTTTGGGGATTTTTTTAAGAATTATATTGTTTTGGAAAAAGGACAACACGTAGACCGTGTGACAACGCGTCGCGTCCGACAAAGCTGCGGGAATCGAACCCACAACCAAAGTATGACTGGTATTTATCGCCTGCCACTGGACTACGTAACGTCCCTAGTTGTTTTGACTAATTCCTTTTGGTTAGATGATTTTAGGAATCAAGAGTAAGTTTATTTTGGGTTATATATGGAAATTATTAACCTATCATGGAAGATATGTGATTAGGTTAATTACTTTTCAATATGAGAATTTAAGAGCAACTGATGTTATTTGGAGATAAAAGTTAATTTGTACCTTGGAAGACTATGTGATTAAATACTTAAAATATTTTGGTTTCAATCTTAGTTTGGTTTACTTGGAAGAATTTTATGGAAAATTGTTTATCGAATGGTCTTCCTTGAACTTTGGGGTTTTTTGGACAAATTTTGGAGATTAAGAATAGATTTTATTTTTATAAATGATTATACTTTTGTGAATTATCTGATCTCATATTAACGTTTTGGTTTTGGTTTTTGTCTAAAGGCATGGGAAATATATAGTTCACTTTTGTGGATTAGGTGATTCTCCAGAAGTTTATTATAGTACTCTTAATGCGAACAAGTCTTCCTAAATACTCGTCTTGTGGAGAAAATATGAGTTTGATTAAAGAATCTAGTAAAAGTTGATAGTCTACGTGACAAGTAAGTATGCTTCATTATGATTTAGTTAATCTAAAATAAAAATTCCACATTGAATAGTAACTTAAAACAAAAGGTGTTCTGTTAACTTTTCCTACTGTGGAATCGAATACCGTTTAACCCATCACAAGTTTGTGATTTTCTTATGGTTAACTTTCTCCTGGAAATGTTTACTATCACTCTCCCTCAGAACATGAGCCTTTGTTTTTTCCTCCATATCCATGTTTTCCTACATGGAATCCTAGTAGGGGTTAACTCGGGTGACCTTTGTACTTCTCTTTCTTTATTTTAAAGTGATTGTTTTACTGACTCTTGTTCCGATGTGGGATTTTCAATGAAGTTTCCAAGCCCAATTTTAAAATTGCAAGGACGCAATTCCAAAAAGGGGGGAAGTATGTAACACCCCACGTAAATAAAGAATATGAAATTTTCACATTTATCCATATTTGTGAATAAAATTTTAATATTACTTTAAAGGGGACGCTATGCTCGATGGCTTACCGAATACACAACAACGATTTTCTTAGGAATTTTATGTTGCACTATAATAATAAAATAATTTTTTTAAATAGTAGTTAACGCCTAGCCATTGTATTGGCGGGAATTAATAGAACTAACTAAAAAATGATTATATATGTTTGTCAAATATTTTTACTTTTTACAATAAATGTTAGAGGATTAAAAATGCAATTGAATCTAATTTTAAGGGTAAACATTCTAATATTCTTTAAAAGCTCGATTAACCGCCTTTTGATGGCGAACATATTTTAAATACACCTTTTGAAAATTTAATGTGTTATATTTTAAAAATTAAAATTCTTATTTAGAATTGGGACATCAAAATTTACTTTGTATAAAGTTTAGGTATTTTTCCGATAAAGTTCACTTTTTTAATGAATAGTGAAAAATGTTGTATTTTAATTCAAAACCTCTTTTTATTCTAATTTATTAATATGATTAGATTATATTTTTAATTTTTTTTAAAGTGAAATTAGAATATATTTTTACCATTTAATCCAATAGTGGTAATTGGAATTAATTTCACTTTGAAATTGTACTTAAACTAGTGTCAATCTTTTAATAGATATTGTTTCTTAAAAACATGCTATTTGTTTTGACATCGGGAATTAATTATTAAATTAATTAATGCAACTTATATGTTTTTAATTTTGTAAAATAGACATCATTTTTGAAGTTGGAATATTAAATATAGATCAGGGTGAATTTTTGGTATTTTTCTAAAAAACTTCAATTTTTGATGAATAGTGAAACCACTAAGTGGTAGTTTAAAAACCGTTTTTTAGTTTAAATGAATCTTTACTTCTTCTGTGGTTTGAATTTAAAAAATCCTACATACATGGTTATCATTAGGATGTAAAATGTGGTTCAGTGGGATTAAAATAATTTTTTCGTGAATAGTAACTCTTATGTTTTTAATCGCGATTAGAGGTAATTAGTGTAATTTAAGGTAAAGATAATGTTATAATTATATGAAATGACCTTGAAACATGTTATACCCTAATTGGATGAGTCATGGACGACCAAGAAAATCAATGGGTCAACTTTTGGACCCCATGGAGCCACTTTTGTTGGAAAATGACATTAATACCTTTTTATTTAAAGTTAAAATTAAAATGTCACAAACATGTGTTGTTTTACTAAAACACTTTTTAGATGGGGTTATATAAGTCATATTTTTTACTATAAATATTAATTAGAAATATAACACTATTTCCTACATCATGATATTTTTTTATAATTTTTAGACATTATATAAATTAATTTATTTATGACACAGTGATGATGCAGTTATTACCTCATAAATGAACGATTTAAATAAAATGAGACGATAGGGTGAAATCTAAGTCTTACACTTGTCAAAAACCTATTGGATGGGTGGATTTCAAAACCTTATCACCTTATAACTTAAATATATCATTTTGGGACCTTTAAAATCCTAAATTAATTTTATAATAAAGTACTATTTTATAACTTTCCAAGAGTGCCCCTCCTCTCCTCTTATAAAAGTCCCCCACCTCTACCACCTTACACTAACCTCTCAATCCTTTTTCTAGGACAACCCCTGACCATTTAATCTATCCACATCCCTCTATTCATCATTGAAGCCTCACTTTGTGAAGAATCCTTTCCAAGGAAGCCTTTGAGATCAAATCAAAGATAGTTACCCAATTTAAAGGTAATGTCTTCCCTTGTGTACTTTTGTTTTATTTGGCTTCTCCAAACCCCTAAACTCTTTTTATTAACTTTTTTTAACAAAACAAGTATCTCAAATATACTAGGATGTTTTTATAAGAAGGATTCGTGCTACACTTTCACACACCTCTGTCTAATGGTTAAAGAACATACTGTTTCTGTGGATGTCGAATTACTGCCTCACGAAACGATGATTGTTCAATATTCTTTTAACACCTTCAAAGGTGGCCATTAAGATGTCACTATATTTATATATGATATATAATGTGTTTATGGTTTCCTTAATATTCTTTATTTTTCATTTATGGCATACCATTATGGTTTCCATTATGGGTAAACGAGATATCTTCATTTTAGGAAGTGCAGATTACCACCCCCTCAAAGTGATTTGATTCGTTAATGCCCTATGTGGGATGTATAAAGGAAGGAATTAATGGTATTACATATGATATCCTACTGGAATTATAATATACCTTCATATAATTATTATTTCATTCCATTTAATAAAAAAAGAAATGAAAGTAGCGTTCATGCGTACGTACGGCTTACCGTCTCCATGAACGGTACATTTCATTTCTTATCTCCAAATGCTATGTACTATTATAAGTACATATATATAATGGATATATATGTAATATATTATGTCTAAATTATAGATATCATTCTGGAATTATAATATATATCTCTCTCATTTTTCTTTAATTCCATTAATATGACAAAAAATGAAAGTAGCGTTCATGCGTACGTACGACCTACCGTCTCCATGAACGGTGCTTTTAATATTTTATCTCCAACTGCTATGGAATAGTATAAAATTAATATATACTGGATATATATGATATTTAAAACATAAATTCCATTATGGATATTATTTACCTATAACTACAAGGAAAATACTTTTCCAACAAGTTCAATTTTTACTCATGTACCAAACATCGACAAAAACGTCTGATATGAACTCACTTAATTAACCAATTATTATAACATTATAATATGTGATATGAACTGAATAATAATATTTAAAGGAGGTACTTATGAAATTATAAATTGAAATTTTTTTATTATTCTGGATATTAAATAACGATCGCGTCATGTCGGACACGAGGTAAGGTATCCTACCCCTCTCTTTCTTTTTAAGTAAACTCTTTTATGTCATTCATTTTAAGCTCATATTTCTTATGATTGGGATGTTATTTTATATTAATCTTACTGTAATTTTTATGTTCATATGATGATAGACCATATTTTCTCTCATAAATCCATTTTGGAAGTTTTGATTGGCGCCGTTAGGCTGCCGAATTTTCGTAAGAGATCCGACCACTCTCTTTCCTTTTAAGTACTCTCCTTTATGTCACTTATTTTAAGCTCCTCTTTGTTATGTTGGGGGATTTTATTTTATATTAATATTGCTTTAAATTTATATAAATATGATTATAGACCATATTCGATCTCATCAATCCATTTTTGGATGTTTTAAGTGGCGCTGTTAGGCTGCCGAGTTTTCGTAAGAGATTTTTCATCTCACTTTTATTCTTGTGAGATTTATGCTACATTTGCCACCATTTCCTTTGAGTGTTATTTTTACTGACCATTATTATACTATTTGTGTAATATACTTTTGTTTATGAGTATTTACGTCAATGTTTTATTATCCTTCTTTAATGGGGTGTATGTTTCGAAAGATACCCATGTCGGCAAAGGATCCTTTCACCCTCCTGTTTTTAAAAGACTTATTTTGTTGGGTCATTTAATTTACATATTGTAATGTTGGGATATGTTATTCTATATTCTTATTGATGTAAATTTCATGTCCAAGTGATGAGATACCCTTTTTATCTCTCATTAACTCATTTTCTGATGTTTGAAGTGACGTTGTAGGGCTGTAGAATTTTTGCAAGGGAACTTCTTAACCCAATTTTGATTCTTTGGGATAAACTTGGAATCCTTGAATATGTCGTTCAATGAATATGTGTGAATGACCTATGATTTTTTTACACTTAATATCCACTTATATTTGGTGTATTTATTTGTCACACATAATTATGTAATCGATTTATCCTTAATCCAAGGATATCGTCTTTGTAAGGGACATCGTCTCAATCTCCTTTCATTGAGGCATATTTTGTTTTATACAAATATTTATTTTATATGATGTAAAAACCCCTTTTACTTTTATGTTTATTCAAAATGAATCTTTTTATATGAAGCATTTACTAAACGACAAAAGGGAATGTTTTTTTGTTTTACGTATGCGGCGACAAAGACTTCTCCACCGCCGTGACCATTATTTGAGTTTCGGCTTCCTCTACAAGCCATAACTTTTTTTAATGAAAAATAAATACAATGCTTTACTTTTCTTTTGTTTTGGTATTGAAAATGGTTTTGATAATATTTTTATTATATCAATGTGTTGTATTGATATATTGTGATTGAAATGTGGAAATGTTATGTTTCCTTTTTGCACGTTTTATGTGACATGATAATGTTATGGTTCTTGGGAATTATTATGAAGATGGGTGGTTCCATGATAAACTAAGGGCGGGTGAGCCCGATATAGCTCTCCAATGCATTGGGTAACGCGAGGGAGTTAAACGTTAATGTTTCTTCGAAGAGATTTAGGTAATATACTGTGATGGGTATTCCAAACGTAACCAAGAGGGTTACTCCCTACGTAAGAATGTTATGAATGACTCAAGTTACCTTTATGCCTTACGATTTCTATGATTTATTAATTAATTGTTGAGGTATGTTAATATGCTTATGTTTTATGAGTAAAGTATGATTGCATACATGGAATGATGTATTCTTTTCATACTTTTGTATCCCTTACTGATCTTTTTATGCTCATCCCATGTTTTTGAAATGTTTTTCACAGGTCAAGGGAATGGTTCATGATATGATGATAGTGTTAAGGAAGTGTCAAGAAATAATCCATGTTTTATTTTAAACATGTTTTTGTTGAGGGGAAAAATGAATACTATATTTTATGTAATCACATTTTTTAAATGTGGAATGTAATTCATGGTTTATGATATAATTATCTAATACTCTAAACCTGAAAATATACTCAATGTGAATTATTCATTTAATTCAATATTAAATAAGGTTTAAGGCCAGGGCTTTATACTACACAATGTAAATCTTTAATTATAATCCACCAAAAATTAATTTTTAACAACATGAAACATCAACTTATCTTTCATTACATGAAATATTGAGTTTATTTTAAATAAGATTAATTATTATAAGTATTTAAAAACAATAGTTAAAACATATTTATTGAATATAGTAATATTAATAATATTATTAAATTTTCATATATGATTTATAATGGTTAGAAATAAATAAAATATATTGATGTTTAGAAATATAATTTTTGGAAACTTTTACATTTTTAAAAGTTGTTTTTTTCAAAAGAACTACTTTTTATGCCTTTCTCAGGAAAATAATGAAAATATTTTTAGAAATATTTAGATATTTTTGGATTTTGCCAAAAAAATTCATTTTCACACGAATAATGATAAATAATACATATTAATTCAAATTTATTTTATTTTATTTATTTATATAATGAAATTATATTTTTATTTATTTTTAATGTATAATAATATCAATTTTTCATAATATAATAAAATTAAAATAATTGGAACCAATTTTAAATTAAAAATTGGTATAAAAAATCATTATTTTGATCTTTTTCACTTTAAAAACATGTCTTATAATCTCTTCCACGTTAATAATTTTAAATTAATTTCTACTACTTCTATTATTATAATTTAAAAAATTGGATTCCATATTTTTAATTGGTTTAATTTATATTATCTAATAATGTCATATTATTTTTATTGATTTAGAATATTAGCTCAATCCATTAATTTTAATGACATATATTAAGGTAAAAATAAGTTTACTCCATTATTAAAATTTATTCGTAAAAGACTAAATGAACTAGAAACTTGTACAAAATATATTGAATGGTAGTTGTTTTACCATATATAGTATTTTATTTAATATGGTCAATTATTGGAGGCATATTATCTAAGGCAGTCCTCTCAATTGTGTTTACATTTTTCAATTTAAAATCTTGTCACTCTTCCTCCACTATAAAAGGGAACTCAACCCCACTCTTATTCTCCCATATATAACCCTTTTTCTCACAAAAAACCAAAACAAAATTCATACCAAATTAATAAAATTTATCTTATAATCCTTCTTTTTGGTGGAAATAAACCAAGGTGGTACTTTTGTGAAACTTTAATGTAGTCATCCAAAGAATATGTAACATTCATCAATGAATAGTTTTGTATTATTTCTTTCTACACCCCCTTGAATTACTCTAACATAAATATTATATAATAATATCATTATTATCAATATAGTAATATTTTTTATGTTAAGGGTATGACCTATACCTTCAATAACTTTCATTAAATGGGATACACAATCATCGTTCTTATATTTTACAGACTATGGAATCATGAACCGTTGTCGTTAATTCTTCCATTACCACCTATCGCGATTGAGAATAATGATGGACATGATGTTTTTATTTGTTATATATATTATTTATGTTTTCTTTCTTCTTATTTAATTTGTATATAACACATTTATTCATTCTTTGCATTTAATGGGAATAAGATAACATCGTTTGTGGACGTGTGGACCATCGCCTCCTTTAAGCGATCTGATTCCTTCACGCTTTATAGGTAATGTTTTAAGTGTGGTATAAAAATATATATGTGATATATATGGAATAAAATTTCAAATTTAAATAATATATATATATATATATGTCCTTTACTTATATTTCTTTAAAAATAAAGTAAGAAAACAGAAGCAACGTCAATGCGTACGTATGGCCTACCATCTCCATGAATGGTGTATTTAATTTCTTATTTCTATCTATTATATTATTATAAATACTTATATAATAAATTTATTCAATATATATATATATATCATGTTTTATATACAAATAATGAAATCATGATCTATATAATATTTTCTAGAATAAAAAGTCAAAACATGTATGAAAAATAAATCAGTTGTTACCTGAAACATAACATTAATATGGAATTATTAATAAATGGGTAATAAAATTCATAGGGAAATAATATATGATATAATATAAATTAATTTTTTTAATGATGGTATAATAAGCTTATATTTTTTATACATATGGGTTTAATGAGTATGGCGAGAGTTAATATGCAAGTTAATATAATTTCATCTCACTTTTAATATCAGGGAGATGCATCCCATATTCACTTATTGATTATTATATGTTGTATATATACTTCCATATAAAATATTATTTCTTGAATTTTCTTTATTTAATTATATTAAAATTTTCAATTGATTTTATTCTTTCTCATGAATCGTTATTCAGAAGATAGACATGTAGTAAATGGATATGTTGTCTCACATTTATTTCTACAAGACTTAATTCATATTCACCTCTTATTTATTTTATATTTTGTATATACTAGACATTAATGAATTATACGATTAATATAGATAAATATATCAGTATTTAAAAATCCATTTTATGATATCTATTTTTTGGGGTTTACCGTTCAAAAGTTACCAAATCAGTAAAGTGTTTTTGTCTCACATTTATTACTTTGAGAAACATGGTATTTTATGCACTTATATTCTATTATAGTGGTATATACTACCAATTTTAATTTTTATATCATTAATATACCTTTTTTAATGATATTATGTTCTTAATTTAATGTTAATATTATATGGTGATTTTGGTATAAATTTACTAAAGTGTTAAATGTTTATTACTACAATTTCATTGTTTGTTGGGATGATTTATGATAACGATTACATTGATGAAATATTATGATCCATTATGGAATATTTCAAATGAATTTTATTCTTATATTTTATTCAGGGCATATTTTGATAGAGATCCCATTTTTCTACTATTTTATTATTAATTTAATTAATAATATGTTTTTGAGAAATTATGAATATTTCTCTCTTGGATGAGAAACATGTTTTATTCTAAAATAGGTTATGAGATAATATTTTCAAAAATGTTAATAAATGATATATTAATATAATTATCAAGTAAATAGATTTTAAAAAGTTTTTATGTTTTGTTAATGTGTTTAAAATGGTTTTAAAATATTCCATTATATGTTTTCAATGTTATTTTCATAGAAAATTATTTTCAAAATTTTTATTTAAAAAATAAATTTTCTCAATCTAAATGAAATTTTCCCCAAGAAATGTTTTTAAAATATCATTTTAATTTTTTTTCTTATAATAGTACATATATTGGTGTTACCTATTAATTAATAGGGATATGATCCCTAAATACCATTCATATATTTTATATGAATGGTTTATTTTTTGATGGAATGATGTTTGTGACACCAATTTAACTTCTATGGGTTATACCATGATAAAATACTTATGAAATTCACTTATTATCATGGGTTAGTCTTTGATGAAATGATTATGAAACCAGAATATTTTATGTATGTTATGATAAGATGATGTATTTTAATACCCATTTAATTTTCTATGTTATTATATGACAATTTTCAATAATCTTTTGACACATAAAAGAATATTTTCATTATGTGATTGGTGGAAAATATATCTCCCTCTAATTAAATGGTTAAAGATTTATACCCCATGAGATATTCATGGATGGAATGTGGAAGGAACCTGGTTCAGTAAAGGAATTATACCACTAATACTATCTTTTTCGTGAACCTTTAATACTAATATGGTTCTGGGAGTGAACCCATTATACTAATATTACCTAGTAAATAATCTATAACTAATTTGGAATTAATTATTATATACTTATGTGTCTGCGACAATTCCATGTCTTATTCATGTGTTATGATTTCAGGTATTATGATATTGATTCCATTATGACTCATGTCTTAAGAACCTATCAATATTAAATGAATCCAAATTCTGATTTTTGATATGTAGGTTATTGTCTTATAATGTTAGGATATTGTTCTCATACCCTTATTCACATTATTATATGTACAAATCTCCCTCTTTTACCCTTATATAGAATCTCAACACAACCTATCATATTTTTTACTATTACAATGTTCTGAAGATATGGATTTGGATGATGTTTCTATTATGGCTGATATTAATGAAAAAATAATGGGAGATGATGTACCTCACTTATGTACCAGCATTTATGTTTCCATGTTTCCAACAGTCTATAGTAATACTGTCTTTGAGTGTGTGTTTTTGTAAAGTATTAAATGTAATGAAAAAGTGATGTAATGTATATTTATTAGATGAAAGGGTATAAATAGTGGGGGATATGGAAGTACATATCCCAAAATATGATGTTGCGATAAAAGACATAGTTAAATGATGATTTTTGAATAAAGAGAAGATGTAGAGGATCCCTTACTAAATTTCAGCATAATAACAGATTAGGTATATGATATAATGAGAAAGGATAAATGATATATAACCACTGGGAAAAAAGTTGTATAGTATTGGGATATTTATAAATCATCAAAACATAACCCATTTATATGAAAATTATTAAATACAAAGAATGATCTTGAATGGAAAATAGATGTGGTGAAATTTATTGCTAAATTTTTAAACGGTATTGATAAAGGTGATAGTAAAAATCAGAGGGGACAAATGATATCCCATTAAAATAGTGTAAAATGGATAGTAATGGAAGTTTTATGAATTCATGAAAACATAACCAAAGGTTAAAAAATGATAAATGCAAATATTGTTCTTGAATAAAAATTAAGAGAGAGTGGTCCCTTACTTTTTTTACGAGAAATCACATGAAAATTTTTGCAGCATAACGAGTGTAAATAAATGCTCACTAGAGGTATTAGTGTGATTTAAAAGATTATATCATTATTTATATATAATAAGGGTAATAAGGTGGATGTATAAAACATAATAAATCCTGATCAAAAGGAACATAAGATGCATAATATAAAAGAGGTTCTTTATTACAAATAAGAGATGACAATTCCTTACTATGAGAGGTTTTTTATAAAACAATAGAAGGGTATTTTCAAGAGCATAGAATAAGCTTGGAAAAAATCCATAAAGGTTTATTATTTATAAGGATTTTAACAATGTTTTTTGAGTAATGAGTGATGGGATCATGGGTGGGTTTATATATGAAAAGAGAGAGGAGTTCATTATTGTTTCTCAAACAATGGTTTGTAACTCTATACAATAATATAATCCAAAACAAAAGGCATACCTTATTTTTTACCATTATTTCCCACAAATATAAATTTGTTTCATTTTTTTAAGTAAAAGGGTCAAACTAATTATTATATTACCGATGGTGATCTGGATGTCAATCATGTTTACAAAGAAATGACACTGAAAGACTGAAATATAATATTTCTTTCGGAGGATTCCACATGGCCTTCTAAAATTAATAAAAAAACCACAAAAACATATTATATAAATGGTAAAAATATATTTTGAAGTTAATACCTTATATGTTATATATTACATCACTTTTCTATTATTATTATTCAATAATGACTTATACCGTATTTTAATTTTACGCAAAAATTTGACACACAAAAAATTATGAAAAAAAGCATTTGGATTATTTCTACATGTTGATTCACAAAAACGTAATTTATTTAGTGAAAACAAATCTCAATATATGTTTTATTTAGAAATAAAATTAATATAATTGTTTATTTAAAAATACTATTTTTTTACAATTACGGTTTTTTGAACCATACAGTAAGTACATTTTCCACCTCATAAATATTTATTATCATTTATATTTAACATATTATATTTTATAATAATTTTTATAATATATAATTTTTTAATATAATTTATGAATTAATAAAAAAATAATTTCCTAATTAAAACTATATTCCACACTAAATAAAATTTATGTTTTAAGGGATCAAAAATATAATTTTAAATTAACAATTATATAATAATTTATAATGGTAAAATGTGTATTCATTATTATATTGATATATATATATAATAATACTATTTGGGTTGATTTTTTCTGTTCCTTTCCAAATTATTTCTACCCTTAAATAATCTATTTTCCTTTAACCTTGGTAATACATATTTACTACAGTTACTATTCCAATTATTCAAAAATTAACATGAACTGGTTAACTAATATTTTTTTATGTTGATTCTAAATATTTAATCCATTTCATAAATATAAATTCAAATAATTAAAATAAGTTAATTTAATATAAAACATGAAAGTGCGTAATAAATTGGTTTTAAAAAAAATGATTTTTTGAAGGAAATTATGAATTTTATTTAACTCTATAAATAGTAATATTTATTATAAGAATTTAAATTCCTAAAGATATATATATAATAAAATATTTTAGTTTTAATACTTCCTAACCATGGTTTATTTTTATTAACTATAGTTGATAGATTTAATACATTTTAAAATGGTTCTATAGAAAATTATGTTTTAAAGCCTAAATATAATCTTATAGTAAAATTATCTATAAAGATGATGTAAATGAAATTAATTGAATTAAATATAACTATAGAGTAATTATGCTTCTTTGGAATCCAATTAACATAATAGTTGTGCTTTTATAATACTAATTTATCAAAATAAAGGAAACTTTTACAAAAAAATTCTATTTTTCCACTTTTCAATGAAAAAAATATATTTTATGAAAAATCACAAAATTACACCCTAAATTTATATTGATATGATGATATAGAAAATGATAAAATTTTATCTAATACATTTTCTAAATTTTATGAGAAAATATTATAATATTTGTTTTCAAAATGAAATAAAAATCAATTTTGAAGAAATTTATTTTGATGAATGAACGAAATTACCAAAAAAAATGAGTAATTATTTTTTAATAATTAATAAATAAATTTATGTAGATAATGGAATAAATATTTATTTCATAAATTAGTTAATACTATTTGATCTAGATAATTTAATGTATACGTTATAATGCCCATATTTAAATAATCAT
The DNA here is from genome assembly GCA_963277665.1 of Viscum album. Classification (NCBI taxonomy): domain Eukaryota; kingdom Viridiplantae; phylum Streptophyta; class Magnoliopsida; order Santalales; family Viscaceae; genus Viscum; species Viscum album. Next base: position 1,920,882,415 of record OY728128.1, on the reverse strand, counting down.
TGTTTTTTGATGTTTAGTAATTCATATCATATACATTAACAAACATTGTTATACCTTTTAAAAACTCAGGGTGTTACATGAAAACATGGAAGATGTTCGCCTTATCATAATTGTAGTCCATGCATGCTATGAATTTCCCAATATAAAGATTATAAAAAGGTTTTTTTGATAATTAAATGATTTAATCTTTTTTGGGATCAATATTTTACCAAGAAAAAATCACTATACACTCTTTTATATCCATTGGATAAAAAAAGATAAAGCATTCTAACTCCAGGGCATATATTTTACAAAAATTATCCCTTTCCAATTCCAGTGATCCTATGAAAACTAAATCAGGTACATTAGTAGGGAATCCCATGTTGGAGGGTATTCAACTACTTTTCTCATGGAAAATATGTTGGGTTTTAAACATAGAAATTCAAGAAATTTTTTTCTTAGAATTATATAAAGGATGTGTATCATTGATGATTCATAAGACATCATAGGAATGGAATTTCAATCACATCGTGATTGAAAGAAATATGCACAAATATTTGTAACGATTAGGAGATTCATTCACTTATAAAGTGAATGAATGGAGGAATAGCCAAATTTTAAAGTCACTCCATGGATTCTATAAAAAAACATTGGGAATCAGAGTATAGTAAAATTCGAACAGTATAATTTTTGAAATTAGCTTGAGTTTACAGAGAACTAGTAATGGTATACTGATGTTCTGTCCACACAGCCTCCTCTTGAACCACATTAGGATATAGAGTCTCAATAAATGAATATAACTCTTAAGATTTTTTTACTAGTCACCAATAAAGATAATGATGTTAAAAAATGGGATCTCAAGTAATCTTTTCATGCCTCATATCTTCTATTTCGGTATTCAACAGATCTATATTATTGTGTAACTGGGAGTCTATGTGATTTTTGTGCTCAAGTTCCTCCTATGTTTCACTTATTAATTGAGTTAGAGAACATTTATCATATAAATTGATTATAAAAAACTATATAATAAACATATCTTTCTAGGTTAGGGTGATTTTTTGTATGATATCACATAATGGATGATGGTTATATTCACCATCCCCCAAGTCATGAAACAAATTGTAAGTTAATACCTATTATTCATGATAAAGGTGTGAATATTATACCATACTAGACTGTATTATGCTTGGTTCTCTGCAGAATCTTCGGTAGGTATGTCAGAAGGAGGACTGATTGGCTTAGGTAATGGAGAATCATTAGAGGAAGCTCCATATGGACTTTTCTTAAATGGTTTATCGCCTATAATTTTTATTGATGGACCAACTTACCCATTAATTTTATGCACCACAAATGGTATTTTCATCACTGGGATGGGAAAACATACTCAAAGGATTTCCAATGTCTTGAATCAACTATATTTTTCTATAGATAACAGAGTCGATAAAGCACATGGTTTGTCCATATGACATACTAATAAATTCAATACTCCACCCGGGTGGGATTCTACCCATGAATTTAGATATTCATAAGATAATAATACAGGGGCCATAATAGGTGGTGATGGATCTTTGTGTTTCTGTATTTATTATCCAGTATAAACCAAAGTTGGTGAATAATCCCAAGATGTTGTTCTACCTTTATTCCAGTTGAGGGGAGAGGAGAAACACAATAAATTAAATCAAATTTACAGGTGAAACAATAAGGGGTATATGGTTCACAAATAACCAACTCATCCACGTTGGAATCAAGAGACCCACCCTACAGGGAGAGTTTATTTGAACATTCATTAAGGTAGTCACTTGTACTATCAATAATTATCCTAGTTGGTTTTGAATAAGTTATGAAGGTAAAATGATTAGACATGTTTATTTTTCAATGACTATAGCAGATCCATAGGGAATTTCCTCAAAATCGAAAATATTAAACATCCTAGGAATAAAATAATGCATCAAGGATCTTTATAGTGTTATGGTATTTGAATCAATAGAAATTCTCTCCTATCCAGCCAAATAATAATGAGAAAGGCCTGAAAATATTGTAAGATATGTTGCATTTTTGAATAAGATCTATGAGTTGGTAACAAAAAACAAGAGTTGGTCAATATAGGTTAAGAAGATACACATATTATAATTTATCTACCATCACTAAAATACACACTAATATTACTCGGCTAGTGTCCCTTGTTTATAAAATCCATTTATTCAGAAACATGGCTCAAAACATTTCTAGAAGATGATTTAGAGATACCTATGATCTCACCTGATATCTTTATGGTACATACACAAATTCCTTGTGTATTTTACAATATTATCCCATGCTATGCAAGACCTTTCAAGAGGGTAATGTGTAATGGTGTGTTGTAGTTGGTTGAGTCACCTGATGGTGGATAAAGATTGTGATCCTGTCATTAAAGAAAAAAAGAAAAAAAATATTTAGAATAACATTTAGCATCTATTTCCTAATGGTAAACAAGTCACTTGTCTATGCTGAATTTTTTTGGGGTTACCCAAATATCCACTAGAGGAAGAAACTCATCATACACCTCCCTCCATAGAGATATCCATCATAGTAGATAAATTTCCCATTTGTTGATCCCAACATCACCTTGGGATAGATAAAATGAATTAGTTCTAGGGAACCAATGGCTAATTATTTCGTTAATATGTTCCTAATGATGTTAGATAATAGACTAAGAAATCCATGTTGTATCATAATGTTAAATAGGGTGTATTTTGTAGAAGATTTATGTGTACCTATTTCTAATATAGAACAGAACGTCCCATTCATTATAAAAATTTCTTCATGGTCACAGGACTCATTTTTTGCTCCATTCAATTCTTTGATTATCAATGGAGGAGACAAATACACTCGAATAATTATAATAAATGGGATGGTGGGAACAATCGTAACCATAAAAACCCTGAGGGGAGTTCTCTTGCAAATTGGACAATGCATGGGACTAAAACATGACCGATATAATTACTTGAGAAATATTCATTTGAAAATAATTCCAGGAATATAAAATCTAATATGCTACAATATTGTAGCCAAAAGGTCCTCATTTTGAGTCCTAGGTATCAATACCATCTTGTTGGACATGGTTGAAGATATATGAGAACTGTATTCCATATGTACAAAAGAAGGAAGCATATATCATATGAGTGAATAATACTTTCAGAATAGGTTCATGCCTCTCACAACATTATGAAAATAAAATTATACCTGAATGGATTCCTAATGTCATGACCTAGTATAGATCTCAAAAGTTTCACTACCCATGGAGACCATGTGAATCACATGGACCAAGAAGCATGTCATGACCACATGATTATTTATAGACTTATGATCGTGTGGTCATGGTATGGACACACGAACTACATAATGATTGATGTGATTGTGTGACCTTAATAGTAGATCATATGAATCGTACAAGACTACCATATAGCCAGGGACCTGGGTAAATATTCACGAAATTACTGAGAATTAAATCATGATTTTTTTAGAGATTTATAAAACAAGTAAATCATTCATCACATACATATGATCAAATATAATGATTTTGTATCATGAATAAATCATGCAATCTGTTCTTGTGAAGTGGTCTTTGAAAAATAATAATGCGACAAGGTCTTGAAAATCAATCACATGATGGAATAAATCCCAAAATCAATAGAGGTCAATACCACTAGTGAAATGATCCACCCTTGACTCTCCTATTTATTGGTCACTTTGTGGAATGCTATTTGTCAACAAAAAACCAAGTATCACCTGAGACACCAGTCTATGAAATACCCAATGACTCATATGGGAATTTACATACCTCAAAACTGAGTCCTTTTCTCGATAAATGTTTCTAACAGGGGTGGATATGTTGATGCACAATAAATGAGCATTGAAATATCTAGAACTGAATAAATTTATGAATTATTAGTATTATTTTTTTCAAAAATAAAAATAAAGAGATGGTGGTTGAATCATGTGGATTGTGTGACCATCAGAATGCCATGTAGATGGATCAAATGTTGCACATGATATTTTTATTATCATGTGAATCCCCATTGAAAAACCCTCATGTTTTTTGTAAAGGATTCTGGAAAAGAACTATTGATCATGTATATGATTCCAAATGAATTCCTAGGATAATGTTACTTCTCAACTGATGGACACCTAGCAAGCACCCAAAACCCATTATTAAATAATGGATGTTAAAGGGAGATGCCCCATGTGATGGAGACTTATTTTTTTCATTTGATGTGATTATGGGATTTGAATGTCTCCATGGATCCTCATGAATCTGTACTACCTTATTATAAAGAACCATGTTGGATTGTATTGTTCATCATGTTAAGGACCCCAAGCATGCCCATTCAAACATGAGTTTCCCTTATGGATCCACATATGAGAAAAAGGATTTTCCATGGTAAAGATCCCACAACATTGTGATATCTATCATTTTTTAAAAACCCATCATAGATAGGTGGAGTGATTTTCCCCAATAATGCTCACATAACATTTTGAGATCCCTTTTCCATGTAAAATAAGAAAGGATATAACAATATAAAAAGGTGTAATCTTCTCACGAAGGGGGGTATATTTATCATTAAGGGAAAATGGTTATTAGCCTTAGTTGATCACCATTGATCATGTGAAGACACCTCAATAAACCTACATGATCTCAAGAATAGCCTCTAACATGACATCTCAGTTTTTCAAAAGGAAATATATAACCATATTTGATCATAGTAGATAAATTTAGTTTTAATCCATATCTCTTGAAGGATATCATTCATATCGACTAAATTATTTAGAGAAAATTAAACATTCAAACATGTTAATGTGACATCACATTGATCATCCAATGTCCAATAAACATGGATGTGGTGGGAGATTGTGGAATGTTCTTAAAGCCTCTGTTATCATGTGAGGACATAGATGGTCTATGACAGGATCATGTGAAGCACATGATAAACAAATCCATCAACAACGAATGACCAAAGATATAAATAGGAATGTATATAGGATTCACATGATCAACCTATATATAATTTGGAGGATCTATGAAGAGGCATCCATATCAGCCAAAAAAGATTCCAAATTTAGATTGGGCCACAAGATATCTAAATAATATAATTATTGAAAAACCTTAAGGAACATATACATTAAAGACTGAAAAAGATAGGATACATATGGGAAGGGAGATACACTAATCTTCACATGCTTTCATGACCTACAAAGATAATGTGGCAGTAATAGGGTATGTTTCCTAAGGCATGTGACACCCTCTAGACATTCCATCAAGATCATGTGATTATCTTTATGACATGCTGTATAGGTCTTGTGATATTTTCCAAACATGTCACTCAAATCATGCTCCATCAGCAATACATTCAATCCAGATCATGGGATGTCCTTTGTACATGTCACCCAGGTCATGAAACTCCCTCCAAAAGTTTCATTCAGGTCATGGGTGTCCCCCATACATGTTATTCAGATCATGATATGTCCTTTAGATATGTAATCCGAGTCTCACGAGGTCCTACGTATATGTCAACCATGTATTGTAAAGTCTACTAGACTTGTCTCAAAAGACATGTGATCCATTTCCTTCTTGTCAAACAGGTCAAGTTACACCCCTTGTACAAGCCATACACCTCCCATGATTTCCTTCAGATATGTTGTCAAGGTCATGAGACATCCTCTTTGTTTTCATATTGATCATGTGATGTCCACTTGACAAATAAATCAGATAAGTCGATTATCTTTGGAAATGTCTAATAGGAAATATAGATATGTCTTGACATCCTAAAACATATTATATAAACACCCAAAACATATCATATAGAAAAATCAAACATGTTAGGTAGACATCTTGGGATATGATTATTTTGTCCAGTGAACCTATTATGGTTTACCCCCAACTGAAATATAAGATCTCTGATTTCTACTATAAATAATATACACATTACACATTCTCAAAGACCAATCTCTAATGGGAATCCACCATAGTGTATGTCCCTCAATTACTATGACAATAAAACCCATTAGAGCCAAACTATATAATGTGTTATTCTGCATACCTCATCCCTCAGTGATTCAGAATTTGACTGAACTACAAGAAATTAGATTCATAGTATAAGAAGGATACAAGGAATTCTTTCTTATGGCCTGAGTTCAATATCAAACATCCCATACGGGACGCCTAATGCATTATCCTAGAATCAAAATTAAATGAGTTTGGTCAAATTCATTACCTTAATTCCCACACAGGTCATGGGCCATGTGGGCTATGAAATTTACAACAATCATATAATTCACATCACTAATTCTCTCTCAACTATGGAATACTTAGCGTGTAATTCCCATTCAATGGAATTATATGGCTTCCCTCAATAATGGTAATCCACCTTGGGGTATGTATCAATGTCACATCAAACTAAAATGAAATTGATTCATATTATTACAAGGTTACATCTGATGACTTATTAAGTATCAATCTCGATTACTAGTCCCTAAATGTCATTGTATATGTCCTTTCCATATGACATTTAACTCCACAGTTTCAAAAACTATATGGGTTTTCATTACTATAATAAACACAATAAAAAGTACTCCTAAAAAAGGTTCAATCCCATCCCCAAGATATTAGTCACATCCCGATATGGAAGTAAACTCATGAGTTCCTAGTTATATGGATTCAAAATATAAGAAGCTACCCATTACTAATAAGTAATGGTAAATAGATGAGTAACCTCATTAAAATATAGGTGGGATAATATATAGTCCCCAACGAACACATGGAAGGATTAAAAACATGATTAATTTATCTGTGTTTGTGATCCCGTATCACGATTAGGAAGAGGTACTCAAACATATCTTTAATCTATAAAAGAGTCTTAGAGTAGGTAACAATCCCCATCAAAAGGGTGCAAGGGTCCCAACTTACCATCCTCTCAAACAATGTGAGTTACTATGATCCATTGGGTTTGAAAAACTAATTGACTGCCATCCTTTATAAAGCAGGTCCATATTCAATTATAGTTGTAAAAACCAATGAGAGTTTTTGTTAAAAAAAGTGTAATATAAAATTTAAATGATTTTATAAAAATTAAAACCCCCACAATAAAACATCATGATAAACCACATGTGTTTTCATCAGAATAAAAAATTGTGAACCTGACGTGAAATAATTTTTAACTTTGAAATCCCCTTAAATGGATAAAAAAGTTAGAATTCTATTTTTTCATTAGACCATTTCTTTCATACCCTAGGAATTTTTCATCAAAAATACCCATATAAACACTATGTACTCCATTATATTGATGGAATGGTTACAAAAATATTCTCAAAAAATATTATACACAATAAACGGGGAGAAATATACATATTGTTTTGATGGATTTTCCACACCATGTATATTACAAAATTACTTAAAATTAATAAATAATTTATTATTATAATAAAAAAATATCAATATAGTTTCCATGTGGTCATCATGTTGATATTACACACCATGTAATGTTTTATATATACATTTATAGACATACATATATTAAATTTCCAGTTATTTTCTAAGTAATGTTAAAAATTTTATATCATGTATATGTTAAACTACAATTATTAATCAATTTTAATTGAAATATAACAAGCTATGTAAATATCTTGTGTTCTGTGTGCTCATTAAGTTGATAGTACTTGCTAAAAAATAATATGCTTAGTCATATATGCAGCATGTTTCATGAGTAAATAGAATATGAATGTAATACACATTGGGTAGTTTTTATGGGTACTCACCATGTTTCATCCATTATATATTTTAGGACATAATTAATTTTAAATAAAATAATTCATTTAAAATTTGGATGGAAGAGAATATAAAGAAAATTATGATGAAAATTAATATAAAATAATTCATTTATTAAAGAATAAAATTAAATGATTCGAGCTTGATTTAACTTAAATAAGAATTATTAGAATTGAATGCAGTTTTTATTAAATATGTAATATGTTGTCTATATATGGATGATCATCATACCAAACCAAACCATTTTATTCAATTTATTAAATCTAATCTATTTTGAAATCAAATTGACTTAATGTGCATCATCTCACCTCTTTATAGATAAGGTCCCACATTCCCACAATTTCTTTTATTTAAACCCCTTAACCAATCCTTTGGTTCCCCTCACCAAGGAGTGAGTAAAATCATATGTAATGAATTGAGCACCAAATATGTTGGAGGTAGTTCAGGATTGGAGTTGAGGTAAAACTAATTAGATAGAGTTATATAGGTGGATAAGTGAAAATATGCAACATGAACCCTAAAATAGTTCAATGTGTTTTTCACTAGGTTAACAGTTAGTGTATCATCCTATAGAAAAACACAGCATTGGTAAAAAATGATGATTATAGCACTTTATTATTATATTTGTATATGTTTTAAGGTTATTTCATTATGTTATTTTTTGTGACCACGTGAATTAATGAATTAACAAGAATGCATGATAGGACTAAAATAAATTAGATGATGCATAAATTTTTCTATGAAATGGATAATCAATTAAGTAAATCCACATATTATTAACCTAGATGTAATAATGATAAAATGGAAATATTTTCCATAATGTTAAAAATACCTTAATTATATATATTTATTTGGGTTATCATTCCTATTTATTAGATAAAATCGAACCATATTTTAGTGTTCCTGACTGGACAAAGCTGGGATGATTTAAATTTTTTTGGAATTCTAACATAATGATTTGTGTTATCATAACATAGTTTACATAAAGGGTGGAATTATAAAGAAGGAAATGGTGTAAAGAAGAGGGAAAAGGTTTAACAAATGTTGTTTATGTATTTTAAGATTGGGGAGTCCACTGAAAAAATCAACGAACTTTGAGTTAATGCTATTGGAATTTAGAATTCCTACATAATTGCCTTTAAATTGATTGGTTGAAATAATTTGCAACACTAAGAAGGTAAATATAGGTCCTTTACAGTAGAATGTAAAATTAACATGATATCTTACCCCTATTGGTTAGGGATATTTGGTTTTTATAACACAGGGGGAGATTAATGAATATAAACCAGTATATTTACTTATATTAATTTTTTCAAATAATATACTAAATCTCCTCTCATCATATTTATAGAAGAATCAATAAACTTGAATTCAAACACATAACTGTGATCCATACTTGCGAAGGATAACCCTATCCCTGAGATAAAATTACAGGAGTGGAAAGGGTTCTTACACATTATCATATGACATGAATGAAAATTGTATATAGTAGAAGAACCTTTTTATGAAGCACCTAGTAAATAGGCTTCTGAGGAAGAGTTGTCTATATATGAGAATCAATGGAATGATATCACATAGGTTTAGTGTTCTATGATATCATTCATGACTAATGATCTTATAAAGAAATATGATGACACAAATGCGTATAACTTGATGTATCACCTTCCAGATCTCATTCAAGAGAAGGAGATATAAGAGAGATATGAGATCTTAAATGATTTCTTTACAAAAAATAAAAGGGAGTCTATGCTATATATTCCTTATGTATTCAATAATGTTGGATAAATTAAATGAATAGGAATATAAGGAATTGAATTCCCAATTTATTTGCACAAAGATATCATACATTCCTCATTACCCAATTTCTTCCGAAAATTTATAGTTATTTTATACTGAGATATAATGAGAATATTATTCCCAAACATCGTACTGTTATTACTTAAGAAGACTATGAACTGAGGCATGAGAAACTCAAAGTCATTATGATGAATAAGAAAAGGAATATAAAGTAAAATGGTTCCAAAAATTATAACAACTCTAATTCTCTTAGGAACCATCATTATTAAAAGTTGAAGATCTAATTTTAGGGAATGAAAAATGAAGTCGTATCTTTTTCATGCAGAAAGAAGGTCCACTGGAAGAGCTAAAGTAAAACTCGGACGGGTCGCTACGCAGGGGGGAGATGCATGGGGGCAGTGTTGTGGGAGATAAATTTGGGTCAGTGTGGGCGGCTTTCACTGCATCATTTGGGGAGGGCGACTCACTTTAGGTGGAGGCCCTGGCTTTGGCCAAGGGTCTGGACATGTGCTCTAGTAGGCAGCTTTGCGTTTCGTCGGTGGAGACCAATTCCCTTCTTCTTTATCGAGCACTGATGGACATGGGAAGAATTCCTTGGAGTATTGTTTATGCTGTCAGGAGATGCAATGTGATAATGGGGGCTCACACGGTGATATCGCATACATGTCAGGAGGGAAACATAGTAGCAGATTTTCTGGAATCAATGGATACATCTAATAGCGGTACATTTTCCTTTTTTTAACATGGGATCATTTCCTAGTGAGGGGATGAAGTTTGTTGTCAATGATTCGTTGGGGTTGCATTACTTTAGACCTCCATGATGCTTTTCCTTTTCTGTGTATGGCGATCTCCCAAAATTAATAAAAATGTTAACTTTTAGTCAGTAACGGCCTGAACATTTGAACAATTTGTTTCCTAAAATTTTGTGTTATTTTATTCTGTACTCAACAAAACTATATCGTTTAATTAATGAAGTGAGTATAAATAAAATAAGAGAACTAGGTTTTGATTTTTATATGACCATTGTAATATAAACTATTAATGTTATGATTATTTTTATAAATACCAGTGATCATGGTTAATTAATATAGAATGAGCATTTGATGGCCTCATCTAGTAGATTTTGGTCGTAGGAAGCCCATCTATCGGAGCTTATGAAGGAGGTTGCATTACTTGGATTTTCTTTGGACGATACCCAAGACGAGCTTCAACATGTAAAGCTTAATTTGAATCTCCTACGAGAGATGTTCAAGCTGATAAAAATCACCACTCAGATAATTTATTCCAAAACACCACAAGATTTTATCAACATTTAACACCATACTCCTGGGTCCTATGCTGGTGTTATAAGGGGCTATGTTATGGGGCCTTCGATACTTTTTGTAATCCCGTGGTATAAATAAAATTATTATTTCATCATTCCTATTTTCTGAATATCTTTCCTTAATAAATTAAATGTTTAATTAAGAAAAATTTCATAATTTGATTTTAGATGTAAAAAATTGTACTTTTAAAAAATTTCTCATATATAGAGAATTAATATGGTAAAATAAAATTCATTTTTGAATTTCATATGTCAAAATTAACCTAGGATGAATTTTTAGAAATTTTACAAGTTTCAATTTGATGAATAGTGTTTTATTAATAGTGGTTTATATGAATAGTTTTTTTTATGAATAGTGTAAAAAAATTTATTTTTAAATAACTTTTTCTGTGAAATGAATTTAGAAAATCAGATATACATGGTTATAATCAGGGTGAAAAATGTGGTTCAATTAGGTCAAAATAATTATTGGTGAATAGTAAATTATGAATAGTAATATTACACTTATGAATAGTAATGTGACTTATGGAATATTATCATAACCTAAGGTGGTATAAATATGTTTTAGTCACCTTAATTTTTAATGTGATATAAATATATAATAGCATAAGTAAATAACTATTTCAGAAATTATTAGCTAAATATTATCATTTTTCGGGTAAATAAAGTTTTTACTTATAAATTACATATCTCATAATTACAAAATTATTTTCTTAAGGTGGAGTTCATTTTTCAATTTAGCGCATTGATATTAGGTTAGGGTGAATTTATGAGATTTTAATAAATGATTTTTTTCGGTGAATATTTAAAATATAGTTTTGAGTTTCGATGTGATTAATAACATCATTAGTGATTTAATAATTATGTAATCATTATCGTCTATTTTTAATAGTAATATAAGTTATGAGGTGTCCTAAGTGGTTAATACCATAGGGAAAACCATGTGAAAGCCTATGGTTTTTAGAAATACCACCGACGAGGTGTCCCTTGGAAATTAATATAATATTCTCTAAATTTTGATATGAATACCAAGCCATTCTCTCATTCCTTTCATTAAAAAATCCTCCACAATGATGCTCTTTTCATTTTTACCTCCCAATGAGTCCTCCCAAGGTTCCCTCAATCCCACCAAGGTCCCAACCTTCTAGATTTCGAATTCACTCTTCAAGGTAAGGGAACCTTTCACCCTCCTCTATTAAGCCATGACTTACTTTATTTATATCTTCTACTTTAGATTTAATTAATTGGGATATTGTTCTTCTATATCCCTATTACTATCCATTTCATGTTCTATTTATTAGAGACCCTTTCCGCTCTCATCAAATTGTTTTCTGAATTTTCTAGAGACACCGTTAGGCTAGAAAATTTTGGTAAAATAAATCACATATTCTATTTTCTTTCATGTTTCCTTCTTATGTGGTATGTCATTAAAAAATCCATACCATGATCTTATTTATATTAAATTTTGTCCCTATACTGCGTCATGAGTGATTTATGAGTGGGTTACCCGAGTCCCCACTATTTTTAATGTTTTCAAAAACCATGTAACATATCTCTTAGGCTGTAGAAATTTCGTCTCAAAATCACTCTATTTTTCTCAAGAAATTATCTTGTTTAATATTTCTGAATACCAAAATATATTTTTACTTCCAGAGGTATTCATAAAGATATAAAATTTATCTATTTTATTCTAAAATTGACATACAAGAAACCCTCATTCCTTTCCCAAGGGTTATAGGTGACATAACAATCATGTTTTTAAACACATTTAAAACTTCATGATTTTGAAGTGAAACCCATTACTTTTACACTCATTGGGTTATTTATGAAATTTTTTATTATTATATATGTGGATAAAATGAAAATAAATACATATTAATGTTGTACCCTGATATCACTTCAATTCATTGGATAATGAATTTAATCTCTAGATATGACAAGTTTCATAAAAAATTGGTGAATAACCTTGGTAAACTTTTTATGACACATCGGGGATAAACCTTGGTGATATGTTCAAGAATGTATATATTAAATGTTGTAGACACATATTCATTTTATGACTCATGTTATTTTATTTATGATATTCCTCTATTTCCATTGATCATGTCAATATGTTTTTCATCAAGATATTATTGATATAATAAGTAAACTGATTCCCTTGCTTTCCTTACGGGGCCTTCTACTCACACTTTCCTATAATGTTTGTGTCCTGTTATGAGATTTAGTAGTTTTTCATAGGATGAACATTTCAAGATAATTTTAATGAATATATAAAATAATGTATTAAGTTTTCATGTATTTTGTTCCTGATTTCCAAGACTCTAGACATTAAAGGTCCTCAATTTGTAAAATGTAATGAAAAGTTATGTAATAAAAAGACGGGATTCCATTGATGGCATCAAAGGATAGATTAGTTATTTATGGAAATTAGTAAATGAAAGCTATATGAATACCCATATAGAAAAGTTTAAATATAAGAATTTTTTTTGGTATTTTGGTGAAATATTAACTAAGTGGTTTCTAAATAAATGAATCCATGTATAGATACAAAAAAGTGTATGTGACCCATGTATAGATGTACCTAGGAGTGAAAACTCAGACAAGGAGCTTCATACATGACCAGGGCATCCCAGTACATGCACTAGTGTAGAAATCATTTTTCACGTCACCATTTTTTACGTCGGTTATATATAACCGACGTAACAATGCGGCGAGAAGATTTTTCACATCGGTTATTTTAATAACCAACATTACAAAATGCGCCTGTTGGGTTTTTACGTCGGTTATCTTATAACGGACGTAAAAAACCAAAGCGCGGTGTGTTTTACGTCTGTTATTTTATAACCGACGTAAAAAACGCATCGATATCGGGTTTTTTACGTCGGTTACCAAATAACCGACGTAAAAAATGCGTAGATATCGGGATTTTTTACGTCGGTTATTTGGAAACCGATGTAAAAAACCCCCCGCGCATTGGTTTTTTACGTCGGTTATCTTATAGATGACGTCAAAAACCAAATCCCTGAGGGTTTTTTATGTCTTTTTCCAAATAACCGACGTAAAAAACCCGATATCTACGCATTTTTTACGTCGGTTATTTGGTAACCGACGTAAAAAACCAAAGCGCGGGAGCTTTTTTACGTCGGTTTTAAGATAACCGACGTAAAAAAGCTAAAAAATAGTTTATAACGCCGGTTATATAATAACCGACGTTATAAATCATTTAAAAAAATTAAAGCCAGTGTTCTATCATTTACGATTTTTTGATTGACAGTCGCCGACTCATCTCTCTCTCGCGCGGTAAACCCTAATCGGCTCGTCGATCGCCTACATTACACTCATTTTGGATTCATTGTTTATCTTCATCACTCCTCTCGGATCTATCATCTCAACTCGCGACATTCAAGTAAGCCTTCCACGAATTTATTTCGTTCATTTTTGTTTCGATTCTTGATGTGCTTTTCGTTCGTTTCTGAATCTCGTGGAATTTTTTTTATTGCAAATGGTTATTATGTTCATTCAAATCGCAAAATTCAACTCGCAAATGGTTATTAAAACATTGATTATTAGCTTCAGCAAAATCTAAAAAATAATGGGTGGTACTGTAACGTTCCATTCTTCCAGCAACATTATTATTTCCTACTTAGATGGAATGTGTCTTTCTGGATGAAGATTGGTAGTACTTATTTTCTTAAAATCATATTTTCAATATGATTGTCCAGAAAATGATTTTCATGAATGAAATTGGATCAGGTACAATCGGTAATACCTATCCTTAAAATTTCATTCAACATTCTTACAACATAATATTTTTTCAAAAAGTTATGATTTTTAGAACTCCTAGATCAGAAAACCATCATCTGTTTTCATCTGCATTCATAAAAATATCAATTCATACCTATTACAATCAAATATTTCATTCTGGACTCATGGTGAGTCTGATAATACATTTCTTCTTTCAGTCATCTCCTAAAAATGATGGACCTTTTCATGCAAAGTGTATCTGATTTCTTGAATACGATGGTCTGTCCGATTTTCAACAAAACCAAGTGAGGTGATTTCTTTTATTATTAATAATTCATAAAAAAATTATAATACCTAAATATTATTTTCATCCTTTTCAGATTTTTCATTATAAAAAAGGTAAAGGGTACGTTCTTTTCATTCTCATGTTAAATTATATTTTTTATAAAGGTATTTTCTATATAGGTAGAAATAATTTAATGATAATTAGATTGAATTAGGTATATTATCTTATATTACCATCCAAACACATTTTTATGTATTAATAATTATTATTTTTTGTAAAAACAATTATGACCCCCATTTCATTTTTGTTAGTTAATTGATCTACGAAAGTGTTATAAATTATTTGATGATCACGATTCACCCATATATATGGTTAGTCATTATGTGACATTTGGGTCCATAATATCCTTCTAATGCATTCGACAATGCATTATATATCATAGATCAATATGGGATACAGATGGTTATACCATGTCCAATGTGTTATGTGATGTGTCTGGTAAGAAATATTATAATAAATTATAGGAAAGGTGATTAACATATCCCAATATGCGGTGAATAAAACTATGTTTTCCCTTGACATATATTATGACTTATATGATTATGTTTGTGCCACACTCTTATGTTATTCCACATACCAATGTTGTGATCTTGTGAATAAGGTTTTTTAAATCATGTTCCCACTATCATATAAATCATGTCTTATGTTATGCTAAAATTGTTATACTTGGACTCAGGTTTTATGATCTATGATTATATAGAACTGTTTCACTTATCTTTTTGATCATGTGCTTTGTGTATGCTCTTATACCCCCATGGATATCTTTTTATGAGATTAGATATTATATTTATATATATCATGTTTACCCATAATGAGTATCATAAATCAAAACTTTTATTATTTTCATTCCCTAAGTTATAAAAATAAGTATTATGTAGGATGATTCAAAAATTTAATTTGTGAGATGAGTTGTTTTATGTGTGAAACCCAGGCCAAACACATATGTATTTTTTATTGGTATTACATATATATAGTTCAAAATATACTTTTTTTTACATTACCATGATATTAACATTAATTTTTCTAAAGAAATATTAATGTCCTTAGATTATATATCAGATCAAAAGGATATAGTAATTCTAATATATAATCAGAATGATCAGATAATATGACAATATTATTAAACATAAAACAAATGGTCTATATTAATATTTTTAACATGACACTTATGATGTATAGCTATTTGGTGTTGTGTACTTATGAAAACTACTACTACTTTCAAGATTTGTTTTATATTTTAAATTGTTTTACATTCAAATTATGATTTTTTTTCATATAAACATGTTTTGTCTTATCTTAAAAATATATATTTTTTGTTGATATTTGTTATAGGTAATAATGAGTCGAAGTTGGATTACAGCACATCGAATGAGCAATGAATTTGAAGAAGGTGTTGATGCCTTTTTGGAATTTGAAAAACGAAATGTTCCAAGTAGTGAAATTTTTTTCTGTCCATGCCTGAAATGTTTGAATATGAAGAAGTTGAAAAGTAGAGAGATAAAATATCATCTGATATGTCATGGTTTTAATCCGAGTTACAGCCCTTGGATTTGGCATGGTGAAACTGGACGAAATGTCACTGATGACGATGATTCGCAAGATGGTAACTCTGATGCAATTGAAGAAATGATTCACAATATTGTAGCAGAACAAATTGAGATAGAACCGACAGTTGCATGTCTATATGGTGATGCTGAAAAACCATCATATCCCGGTTGTACAGATTTTACGGTTCTGTCGGTGGTGTTAAGATTGATTAACCTGAAGGCGAAGCATGGATGGAGTGACAGAAGTTTTACA
This sequence comes from Viscum album, assembly GCA_963277665.1. Taxonomy (NCBI): domain Eukaryota; kingdom Viridiplantae; phylum Streptophyta; class Magnoliopsida; order Santalales; family Viscaceae; genus Viscum; species Viscum album. The sequence continues at coordinate 1,920,865,624 of OY728128.1, read as the reverse complement.
GAGCTGCTACAATTGATTAAATACATTCTTCCAAAAGATAACGATCTTCCAGATTCACATCACAAAGCCAAAAAAATATTATGCCTGATGGGATTGGGATACAAGAAAATACATGCCTATCTGAAATACTGTATTATATATAGGAAGGAATATGATTTTTTGTTAGAGTGTCCAAAATGTGGGACATCACGGTATAAGGTGAAAGAAAAATCACAGGGTGATGTAGAGATTACAAAGCTCCCTTCAAAGGTATTTTGGTATCTTCCTATAATTAATCGTTTCAAACATTTATTTTCTAATTCACATGATGCAAAAAGGTTAAGATGTCATGCTGAAGAGCGGGTATGTGATGGAAAAATACGTCATCCAGCTGATTGTCCACAATGGAAGAAAATTGATGCGCAATATTCTACATTTGGAAATGAAATACGAAATCTCAGACTAGGGTTGTGCACAGATGGAATGAATCCATACCGAACACTCAGTAGCACACATAGTTCATGGCCTGTTTTATTGGTAATTTACAACCTCTCTCCTGAAGTTTTTATGAAGCGCAAATATGTCATGTTGAGTACAATGATCTCTGGTCCAAAGAAACCCGGTAATGATATTGATGTTTACTTGTCACCGTTGATTGATGATTTGAAACTGTTATGGGTTGATGGTATTAGGGTGTATGATTCTTATAAAATGGAATATTTTCAACTGCATGCAGTGCTTCTGTTCACTATAAATGACTTCCCAGCGCATGGAAATTTTTCTGGATATAGTGTTAAAGGGCATAAAGCATGTCCAATTTGCGAACAACAGACGTCCTATTGTCAATTGCATCATGGGAGGAAAACATTGTACATGGGTCATCGAAAGTTTTTGCCTATGGAACACCCTTATAGAAGACTAAAAAAGGAATTTAAGGGCTCACAAGAATTTGATACTGCTCCAAAACCTTTATCCCGTGATCTGTATTTTGAGAGGGTGAAAAACCTTGACGTGACATTGGGAAAGACACCGAAATCTGGTAATGATAGACATATTTGGAAGAAAAGGTCAATTTTTTTGAGCTACCATATTGGAGGTATCATGAAGTCAAACATAATATTGATGTCATGCAAGTGGAGAAGAATATATGTGATTCTTTGATTGGAACATTGTTAGATATTAAAGGAAAGACTAAAGATGGGTTGAATGCAGGATTAGACTTACTATCCATGGGAATACGTTTGGAGTTAGCTCCCACTCCTAAAGGAAGACGAACATTTCTTCCCCCGGCTTGTCATACATTATCGAAGAGGGAGAAAATTAGCTTCTATCAGTGTCTTCATGATACCAAAGTGCCTCAAGGTTATTCTTCTAATGTAAAAAATTTTGTCTCATTGAAGGACTTGAAGTTGATAGGTATGAAATCACATGATTTTCACGTCATGATGCAACAAATTCTACCAGTTGCATTGCGTGGAATATTGCCCATTCGTGTCAGAAAGACTATAATGAAGTTGTGTTATTTTTTCAATTCAATTTGTAATAAGGAAATTGATGTGAATGCTTTGAACATTTTGGAAAAGGATGCAATTTTTATACTTTGTCAATTGGAAATGTATTTTCCTCCAACTTTTTTTGATATAATGGTGCATTTAATGATTCATCTGGTTCGAGAAATAAAGCTTTGTGGACCTGTATATCTTCATTGGATGTATCCTTTTGAATGGTTATGAAAATATTAAAGGGGTATGTTAAAAATATATATCGACCTCAAGCCTCCATTATTGAAAAGTATATTTCTGAGGAGGTAGCAGAGTTTTGTACGAGCTACTTGGCTGCGACGCAACACATAGGTTTGCCTCCATCTCGCCATGAATGAGTTAATAATGAGGGAAAGGGGATTCGCGGCTTGAAAGTCAAATCATTCTCAGCTGAACAGATGAAGAAGTTAGAGTCATACATCTTGAATAACATAGCTGATGCTCAACCAAATATCACATTGCATATTAATGAGTTGAAACAATGTCATCCAATGAAGAAAGAAATGTGGATTTTGAATGAGCACAACAAAACTTTTTTGCCATGGATTAAAAAGACTTTGCTTGGTAGATCAGATGTATCAGAGACATTAAAATGGATAGTGGGTGGTCCATGTTTAAATGTGATAACATGGTCTGGTTATGACATTAATGGTTATAAATTTCATACAAAATCTCAGGACAACAGAAGTGCAGTTCAGAATAATGGTGTATTGGTGTTTGCAGAAGCAATGAATTTTTCGAGTGCTAAGGACAAAAACCCAATTTCTGCATCAAATGCATATTATGGAGTGATTGAAGACATATCAGAGGTTGATTTCTTTAAAATTAAAGTTCCCATTTTTAACTGTAAATGGTTTAACGGTAACAACAGTGTCAGACACGGTGAATTTGGAATGACACTTGTTAATCTGAATAGATTGGAAGACACAACTGATTCTTTTATAATGGAAACACATGCAATACAAATTTTTTATGTAGTAGATCAATCAGATATACAGTGGGCTGTTGTTTTACAAGGGAAAAAACAATATATTGGTGAGTATGAACTTGATGAATATGCTGATTTATGTGAGATCCCTACTTCAATGGAAATATTAACAGAACATAATGACGATCATGTTGAAGACATAGTTTGTGCCATAATTAACGATCATGACGAAGGAATTTGGGAAAACAATCCATCTGTACATCCCTAAAATTACAGGTAACATATGTTTATTTCTTGTTTACATTTATTTTTTCCATAAATGTTAGATATTGTAAGTTTTTTATTTATTAAAACATGTTTTAAAATAAAATAAGTATATGTTATTGTTTGTTTTAAGTTTGTTTAGTTTACTTTATAATGTTTATAACCATTACATGAATTTTAAAATGATTATTTTTTTTCACTGATAGTTACTTTACCATGTTTACTATGTTTACCAGGTTTACCATTTTTACCATTTTTACCATCTTGACCATCTTGACCATCTTTGACATCTTTACTACTGTATAACATGCTTACCATATTACCAATGTTTACTATTATGTAACTTAGTACACTTTTCTATTTTCTGATTATAGTAGTATTAAAATATTTGAATTTGTATATTTGTTCACTGACAATTACTTTACCATGTTTACAATGTTTACCAGGTTTACCATTTTTTCCATTTTTTACCATCTTGACCATCTTGACCATCTTGACCATCTTCGCCATCTTTACCATTGTTCAACATGCTTACCATATTACCAATGTTTACTATTATGTAACCTAGTACACTTTTCTATTTTCTGATTACAGTAGTATTAAAATATTTGAATTTTTATATTTGTGAACTGATGTTTATTTTTTTGATTTGAAGGATAATGACAGATCATTCAGATGATCAACCACATGATTCTGGGGAGGAGCATATTGCTGGTCATACCTCTGGGGATGAACATTCACATGCTCCTATTACGAAAAAGAGTTCAAAGGTTGGTAAACGTGGTTGCACACGTTTACCAAAATTATCACTTGCCCGTACGCAGGATCAGAGGATAGTAGTTGAGTTTGATGATGATGATATTCCTAGAGGTCCGAGTGCCAAAGATTTTAAGAGTTTTTTTGCAACTCAGGCTAAGACCAAAGTAAGCATTATGTATGATTATTGGAGAGGTGTGGATAAATAGATTATCTCTCAGTTGTGGGAGACGATTTTGGTAAGATCTTTTGTAATTTTTTGACAATTATTTTAATGTTTCTAGTATATATAATATGTTTAACCTCTTCTTTATCAGATGACATTTGATATTACTGACACTGGAGGAGTCAGGAAGAAATGCTTATCGTTGGCTGCCAGGAGATGGAGGGATTTCAAATCAACCCTCTCATCTGATTTAATTTGTGTTCATAGGAGTCATGACAATCCATGTCGTATATATCCTTTTATAGATGAAGACACATGGAGACAGTTTTTTGAAAGTAGAAAAAAAGAGTCATTTCTGGTAAGGGCAATGTAAACTTTTATATACGTTCTTATATAAATGATTTTATTAATGTTTTGTTAATGATTTATTATTATTAAATTACAGCAAACAAGGAAAGATCATCAGGAGATCCAATATAAAAATTTATACCCTCATAGTTTATCTCGGGGAGGGTATACATTATTGGATGAAAAAATGATATCGGAAAAATTTCAACAACTAAGATCTGAGTCTTTAAGCTCTAGAGAGGTGGCCCCTCCATCCCCTCCATCTTGACATGAAAAATGGAAGAGAGCTCGGAAGGGGAAAAAAGGGCAATATCTTTCGGAAGAATCGAGAATCGTAGCTGAGAGGATTGTAAGATATCTATTTAATTTATTTAAGTTAACTTTTTTCTTCATATAAGTTTCAATCATTACAGAAATGTTCAATTAATTAATACAGGACTCTCTTGAGGAGCGGAGTTCAGAGGGGACATTTACAGCTTCTGGGAGGGAAGATATTTTATTTGCAGCATTGGGAAGGCCCGAACATCCTGGTCGTGTATGAGGATATCCGACAGGTGTATAGGTAAGAAAAGTGTTTCCACATTCTTCAACTTCTAACATTGAGGGGGTTTATAAAAAAAATATAATCCTTGGAGGCTGAAGTTCAAAATATTAATGCGACGATGGAAGACAAGATTAGAGATTCAGTGCAGTCTATGTTTGTAGAAATGCAAAGACAATTTCAGACTGCAGCTCCCACTCCTCCACCTCCCCCTGCAGACCCCATTATTTATCCTCCTCCTCCGCCAGTAGTTCCCACTCCCCCACCTCAGCCTGCGGACCCCATTTTTTATCCTACGCCTCCGCCGCAGCTTCCTACATATTGCGAGTTGTATGTTGATGATTCTCAACATCATATAGTAGCATACGGGTTTGTATATTGCATAGGAGATACAGTTCATCATCAACAATTAGAGGTAGAGAATCAGAGGGTCACTGTACATGATATTATAGATAGATCAGCTAGGGTACCAATACCTACAGATGAGGTGGCGACAGTTGGACAGAGTATCGGCCATTTTTTAGTTTGGCCATCCAGACTTCTTCGACTCATTACCATAGAGGTATGAATGTTATATCTTTTATTTTATTTTTTTATTAAAGTTGTTTTATCATTTGAAAACTACTATAATTCTCAATTTTTTTTTTCACAGGAATACTTCAAAGGTAAAGAAATACTGTATAGAAAACAACAAAGACAACATGCTATGACAACAGATACAGATTCCAGTGGTCTTGACAGATTGTCAAGATATTCACATTTGTTGTTGGGTTTTTATGAGTTTCCAATGGAATCTCATGTTTGTGGACGTGAAATAAGTGTGGGGATTACAAAATCTGATATCATGGAGCCTGTTACAGGAGATAAGTTGGGCATCAACGTGGTGGAAATTTTATCCATGTAAGTCTTAACACCTTTTCCCTACGTTATATTTATTAAAAATGTATACTTATATATGTTTTGTATTAGGTATCTTTATAAAATTTGTGTGAGGAATGAACTGACAGAAGTATATGGATTCATGGACCCGCAATTGATTTCCCCTGAAGCATGTGCATTGACTGAGGAACAAAGAATGGTTTATATTGCTGAAAGATTTGAAAAGAATATAATCCAAAAATGTTGGATGATGCCTTTTTGTGAGAGGTATGAAACACATTTCTCTCAAAGAGTTAATTATCATTTAACATAAAAAACACTAACATTAAATTTCCTTTTATCAGTAATCATTGGATGTTAGGGATTTTTTGCCCAAGGGAGAAAGCTCTTTATTGGATATGCTCTATTCATGGTGATGTGCGGGCAAGTTTTAAGAATATATTGGAAAAGTAAGTTCCAATTTCTCAATAGTTTTATATATTATAATGAATTTTAAATTTACCTCATTTGTATTATTTTCTAACAGTGCATGGGTCTACTTTCAGAAAAACACAAAGAAAAGAAATGCAAAGATCAAACATGTAAAGGCGAAGGTAAATTTCCATTTATAATTTGTACTTTTTGATTTATTACATAAAAATAATATATTGAATTTACACTCATTCAAAACAGAATTGTCATGAACAACAAGGCCTCATCGAATGCGGATATTATATGTTAAGATTTATGTATGAAATAATAACAATTGGGACAGATGTGAATTTTGACCTGGTACGATTTCCTCTTAAACTTTTCCATCATATTTCAATTTGATTTATTCATTATACACATTAACTATCTTCTTTTTCATTTGTAGCTTTTTGATGACCCTCAACCCTATACTGCTGAAGACATCAAACACGTACAAGTGGAGTGGTCAAATTATTTTACAGGTTTGATTGAATTTTAGTTGTTTGTAATGTAAAATGTAATTTTGAATATTGTCGTTTTAATTGTCTATTTGGTAGTTGTTTAGGTTTGATTTAGTTTTTTTTGAAGTTGACAGTATAAGTTTTGAATGTTATATAAGTGAATGTTTAATTTTTCTCTACTTCTTGTTTTGGTCTACTTTTGATGGTTCTTCTGGTATAGATTTGGGTCTGTGGGGGAGGGGTTCCCAGGGTGTGGGGGTGTGTTCAGTGGGGTTGGGGGTGTCCATCGGTCTGGGAGGGCTGTCCGGTGGGGTGGGGGGACAGTCTTGGGGGGTGGCAGGGATGTCCAGGGGTGTGGGAAGACGGTCCAGGGGTGTGGGAGTGCTGTCCAGGGGTGGGGGGGTTGTCCAGGGGTGTGGTGGGGGCTGTCAAGTGGGGTGAGGGGGTGAGGAGGTGCTGTTCAGGCGGGTGGGGGGTTGTAGAGGGGTGTTTGGGGGTGTCCGGGGGTTGGGGGCAGTCCAGGAGTGTGGTGGGGGCTCCAATGGGGTGGGGGAGGGTTGTCCAATGGGTATTCATGAGGGTGGGAGCTCCAATGGGGTGGGGGAGGGCTGTCCAGGGGGTATACATGAGGGTGAGGGCTCTAACGGGGTGGGGGAGGGCTGTCCATGGGGTATAAATGAGGGTGGATGCTGTCTAGTGGGTATGTTTTATATGTTATCTATTTACATGCTTATTTTTGATGTACTTCTGTTTTTGTGGTATGATTTATTGATTTATTTTCTTGTTGATTCTGGTGGAGAGAAGATCACTGCATTCTGTTTAAAAAAATTTTGGGTTTATCACGTCGGTTATTTAATAACCGACGTGATAAAATGCCTGGAAAATAGTTTATCATGTCGGTTATTTAATAACCGACATTATAAAAGGCCTGGAAAATAGTTTATCATGTCGATTATTTAATAACCGACGTGATAAAAGGCCTGGAAAATGGTTTATCACGTCGGTTATTTAATAACCGACGTGATAAAAGGCCTGGAAAATGGTTTATCACGTCGGTTATTTAATAACCGACGTGATAAAGGGCCTGGAGAATGGTTTAGCACGTCGGTTATTGAATAACTGATGTGCTAAACGGCCTGGACAATGGTTTATCATGTCGGTTTTTGACAAACCGACGTGATAAACCCCCTCCCACCGGTTTATCACGGCGTTTATACAATAACCGACGTGATAAAACCCCCTCCCCCGGTTTTTGACATCGGTTTTATGTGAACCGACGTGATAAACCACGCTCAGCCCGGTTTATCACGTCGGTTCTTATAGAACGGACATGATAAACCACCCTCACCCCAGTTTATCACATTGGTTCTATATGAACCGACGTGATAAACCCCCTCACCCCCTGTTTATCACGTCAGTTGTTTAAGAACGGACGTGATAAACCATTGTCCAGGCCGTTTATCACGTCAGTTCATCGATAACCGACGTGATAAACCATTCTCCAGGCCTTTTATCACGTCGGTTCTAAAATAACTGATGTGATAAACCATTCTCCAGGCCCTTTATCATTTCGGTTCTAAAATAACCGACGTGATAAACATCGCGATTTTATGTTTTTGATGTCGGTTTTTAAATAACCGACGTCAAAAACCTTATTTATAACGTCGCACGTATTAACGTCGGTTAGAAACCGACGTTAAAAATTAAAAATAAGCGACGTAAAATATGTTTTCTGCACTAGTGATGACAGCAGGCCCTGCTAAACTCTTAGTTTGACAATCCTAGGGGATATATTTGGTTAATCAAAATATTTTTTGGAATAATAATGAAATATTTATAAAGAAATTTAATTGTATAAGAATAATGTTTTATGAAATAAATTCCTTTATTATTGGCGGATTTATATATTAAATAAGCCTATCTCTAAGGTTTTATTCTTTTAGAAAATATCTGGAAATATGGGGAATCGTGAAAATGGTGACCACAGTGGACCATCTGCTGGAGGCCCTCCGATGGTAGCCCGAATGGAAACATTCATGAGAACGATGAACCAAATGACTCAAGTTATGGGAAACAACTTGAATCAAGATCAGTGACCAATATCACCATGAAGGGAACAAAATTCTGTTGAGTCTTTTATGCGTTAACGAACACCATACATTAGTGGATCTTTCTGACCCATTGATTATGAAATAGTGGATAATCTCTAGAGAGAAGATCTTTTCTGTGCTCCGTTGTTTAGAATAAGATAATGTCACCTTGGATGTTCATCGCTTAGAGGGGGATGCTAATCAGTGGTGGGAACTGATTAGAAACACAAGGCCAAGAGAGGAGGATGTTGATTTGGAGTTGGAAGTGTTTACTGGGAACTTCTTAAATAATTATTTCCCTTGTTCTATAAGAACAGAAATGGAGAAAGAATTTCTTGAGATGAAGCATAAGGAGAATGAATATGTGGGATGCTATGAGATGAACTTTACAAGGCTTTTAAAGTTACATCTATAGCTTTTTCATAGATCAAAATATTAAGGTTGATATATTCTTCAATGGACTAAGACCTCATCTATAGAATAATCTTTCCATCCAATACTTTGATAGCTATGTGGAGATTGTGCGAAGTTCGATGAATGTCAAACTGGAGTTTGGTGAGATGCAATGGTCTCATATATCCAATGAAAAGAAAAGATTGATGGATCAAGGCATTGGGTGAACTTTTGATCTAGGAAGAGGAGTAATAAAAGTGAAGCATCCCACATGTAATAAATGTGGGAAGAATAATTCGGTGAACTGCCTTCTCAAGAGAATGAAGTACAAAACTTGTGGAAGAGATGGCCATATCACGTGGAATTGTAGTTGTGAGGAGAATCCTCAAATCCCAAACCCTATTGACAAGGATATGATGGTGTAGGACCTACCTAATGTCCAATTCTATATGTGTGAACAACTCGGACACTTTTCCAATCATTTTAAAAATCTGATGTTAGTGGAGGGGAACCACCATCAGCCTCAGCAAAGGCCAAGGGACCAAGGTCATGCTTTTTCTATCACAACAGTTATAGTTGAATCTCTGAATGATATGGCAGTAGGTAGTCTTGTTGTTCTATTAAAGCTAAAAAGTACTTAGTTTGAATCTAGTTCTACACATTCATTTATTTCCTCCAAGATTGCAAAGAATTTATAATCAACTCCTGATTTTCTAAAAGTAGTGTTATCAGTCAAGACTCCTTGTGGGATTATCCAAGCATAGTGAGTGTTGAGAAACTATAGTGTTTACATTAGTGAGAAAAATATTATCGAAAATATAGTAGTCATTCCCATGATGGAATTTGACATTATAATAGGGATGTACTAGCTCTGAAAGTATAATGTTAATATCAAATGTAGATGCAAGGAAATATCAGCAGTCTTGAAGGGAAAACATACAGTTTTCTTCCAAGGTGGGATATAACATCCGGTTCTATGTCTAGAAAAACATCTTATATCCTTCTTTATGTAGTTGATTAGAGAAGAAGAAGAAGAAAATGATAGTATAAGGATAGAAAATGTCCCCATTGTCCAGTAATACATTGACGTATTTCTTGAAGAGTTACCCAGACATCCCCTATAATGAGAGGAAGAGTTGTATATTGAACTCATATTTAGATCTCACCCGATATCAACGACCCCGTGTAGGATGGGAAATGTGGGGTTGGAGGAATTAAAGAAATAACTCCCATATCGTTTGGAGAAGAGGTTTATCCGACCAAGTGTGTCTCCATGGGGAGCGCCTATTCTCTTTGCAAAGAAGAAGGATTGATCAATGAGGTTATGTATTGATTATAGAGAACTAAATTGGATCACAGTGAAGAAAAAATACCCTCTTCCAGGAATTGATGACTTTTTGACCAACATTATGGGGCTCAATTCTTCTCTAAGAATGATCTTCATTATGGTTATCATCAATTGAGGGTGAAAAGGGAAGATATTTCAAAAACTGCCTTCCCATCAAGATATGAGAATTATGAGTTTATTGTTTTTCCCTTTATAATGACTAATGCACAATCTATTTTTATGGATTTGATGAAGAGAGTCTTTAACGACTACCTTGATAATGTTTTCGTAGTTGTTATTGATGATATTTTGATATACTCTAAATGTCCCAAGGAGAATGAGGATCATATAAGTGTTATTTGGAAAACTCTATAGAAGGATGAGATTTATGGAAATTTAGAAAATCTGATTTCTGGTTACAACATGTTGCTTTCTTGGGGAACATTGTTACCAATGATGGAATCACAGTTGACCCTAAAAATAATAAAGTTGTAGAGGAGTGGCATAAGACTATAACAACAACTATGATTCGTAGTTTCCTTTGAAAACTGATATATTATAAAAGGTTTGTGAAAAACGTTTCATGAATTTTTAATACATTAACCAAGTTAACTCGAAAGGGGTCAAGTTAGCATGGACAAAAGATTATGAGGAATTTTCCCAAGTGTTGAAGAAGAGATTGGTTACAACACCCATGTTAACTCTTCCCTAATGTGGATAAGGATTTGTTATTTTTAGTGATGCATATCTGAATGGACTTGGGTGCATTCTCATGAAAAATTACAATGTCATTATTTATGCTTCATGACAGTTGAAGACTCATGAACAGAACTATCCTACAGATGATCTGGTGCTGGATGTGGTTTTTTTTTCTCTGATTATATGTAGGCAATAAATTTATGGGGAGAAATGTGATATATACATAGACCATCTATGATTGAAGTATATTTTTACACGAAATGAATTGAACATGATATGGAGGAGATGGTTGCAACTTCTCAATGACTATGATTGTTCAATTCATTATTATCCCAGAAGAGAAAAAAAAGTCACTGATTCTTTAAGCAGGAAAGACCCTATTGTTCATTACATGACGAGGATTCAAATATATCCTTTGATCAATGACCTAGTAAAGATGGACATGGTAATTATAAGGGAAGAGAAATCATCAACCCTAACCCAAATGATTTCTCAATATTCATTACTATAGAAGACCAAGAATGCACAGAAAGAATATCCTTTATTATTGAAGAAGATTGAGGCTGTTAAGGATGGGAAGTTTCTTGAGTTTAGTATTGATTAAGAAGGTGTACTTAAATTTTGTACAAGACTATGTGTTCTATCTCTTTTGGAAATAAAGAAGTAGCTGATGGATGAAGCTCACACCTCTACTTTCTCTATATACCCTGGAAGCATGAAAATGTATGGGGACCCTCGTGATCATTATTGTTGGGATAATATGAAAAGTGAGACTGATGAATACACGTCAAGGTGCCTGGTATGTCAACAAGTGAAGGGATAGTGACAACGTCTTAAAAGGGTATTGAAACCATTACCCATACCCGCATGGAAGTGGGACAATATCACTATGGACTTCGTCACTAGTCTCCTGAGAACATCCAAATGAAACAATGCGATACGGGTTATTGTGGACTGTCCCACCAAGAATTCCCATTTTATCTTTATTCAGGATGATTTCTATCTTGATAAACTTTCGAGGATTTACCTAAAGAAAGTTGTAAGGCTGCACGACGTTCTACTTTCTATCATATCTGATCGTGATCCAAGGTTCACCAGAAAATTCTGGATAAGTCTTCAATATTCTCTAAGTGTTGAGTTGAATTTCAGTATGGCCTATCACCCACAAACTGATGGCCAATATGAAATGACTATTCAAACACCTGAGGACATGCTGAGAACATGCTCAATGTAATTTCAAGGTTGATGTGATCAACATCTCCCTTTAGTTGAGTTCTCTTACAATAATATCTTCCACTCGAGCATTCTAATGGAATTCTATGAAGCTCTATATGGGAAGTAATGTAGAATTTCTACATGTTGGGATGAAGTTGTTGAGAGAATGCTACTTGGGCCTGATCTTGTGCCAGAGATGATAGTAAAAGTCCATGCCATCCTGCAACACATTAAGGCTGATCAGCGTCGACAAAAGATCTGTGCCGAAAACCATATAAGGGAAATGGTGTTTGACTTTGGTGACATGTTCTTTCTTCTAATTTCACCTTTTAAGAGATTCATGAGGTTTGTAAATAACGGGAAGCTCAACCCTTGGCACATTGGCCCTTATGATTTCCTTGATCGCGTATAAGCAGTGGCATATCGACTTGCACTTCCTCCAAATCTAGTAGAAGTTCATGATGTCTCCCATGTATCCCTCTGAAGGAAGTACATACCTTACCCTTCAAATGTATTAAATCAAGAGGTGGTACAATTGGAACATGACCTATTTATGAGGAGAAGCCGTTGGAGATCATGGATCATAGAGACAAGGTTCTACGAAACAACACTACCAACATTGTTAAGGTGTTGTGGAGGATCCAAAAATTTAAATAAGCCATGTGGGATTGAGGGAAGTCTATGAGGCAGAAGTACCACCAACTTTTCTCTAATGAGGTTACAAGATAAAATTACAGGGAAATAATTTCTTAAGGGGAGAAGAATGTAATGACCCAAACTTTTGAATACTTTTTGTTTCCAAATACTGTGTGATATTTTATTTTGTACTAAAAAACTATATCCTCTAATTAATTAATTCAGTATAATTAAAATAAGACCACTGGATTTTGACAGTTATATGACCATTAGAAACTAAACTCTTAATGTTATGATTATTGGTTATAAATAGAAGTGATCATGTTTAATTAATACATAAAGGGGAGTTGATGGCATCATCTAGTAGACTCGGGTCGAAGAAAGCCCATATATCGGAGCTTGTGAAGGAGGTTGTGTCACAAGGATTTTCTCTAGGCCAAGGACAAGATGAGAATAAACATGTGATGTTTGAACGAAATCACCAATTGGAGAAGCTCAAGCTGATAGAAATCATCACACGGGCAATGTTGTCTCAACCACCCCAGTATTCTATAACTATTTCACACCTTACTCTTAGGTCCCATGCTGGTGTTATAAGGGGAAATTTAATGAGGTCTTAGATACTTTTTATAATCCCTTGGTATAAATTAAATTTTTATTTCATCATTCTTATTTTTGGAATAGCTTTACTTAATAATGTATATGTTTAATTAATAAAATTTTGATAAATTTCTATTTGAATTAAAACTTGTACATTTCAAAAATTTATCGGACATAGTGAATTATTATGGTAAAATATAATTCATTTTTGAATTTCAAATTTCAATATTAACCATGGCAGCATTTTTAGAAATTTTATAGGTTTCAATTTGAGGAATAGTGTTTTATGAATACTGTTTTTTTATGAAGAGTATTTAATTAATAGTATAAAAACAATTTATTATTAAATATCTTTTTTCTGTGAAATGATTTTTGAAAATCAAAAATACATGGTTGTAATCAAGGGGAAAAATGTGGTTCAATTAGACCAATTTTTTGGTGAATAGTAAATTATGAATAGTGATATCACCCTTACGAATAATAATGTGGCCTATGGAATAGTAAAATCACCTAAAGAGGTATAAATATGATTTAGTCACCTTAATTGGTAATGTGATATAATTATATAATATCATTTGTAAATAACTATTTCAGAAATTATTAGTTAATTATAAGTATTTTTCGGGTAAATGGTGTTTTTACTTATAAATTAATTATCTCAAAATTAGAAAATTATTTTCATAAAATTGAGTTCATTTTGGAATTTAGAGCATCAATATTTGGTGAAGGTGAATTTATGATATTTTAATAAAATTTTTGCGTGTTGGTGGAATACTAAAAAAATGATTTGTGTTTCGGTGTGATTAATGACATCAATGATGATGTAATGTAATTCCCTGGCCCTAGTTACCTAGGGTCGGTGCATTATTACAAAACATTTTAATGATCACAAAAGATTATGTCATGAAAGACCAATTAGTTTAGTAGCATTGGTTGTACTATATACATATATAAGTTTTACATTAAATTATGAAAAAAAATTGGGTCTCCTTCGAACACACTCATATCTCATAGTCTATCCCTTCAGGTCAATCATAATAAGATTCTTAAAATCCTAGGAAAAATAAAACATATGAAATAGGAGAGCTCAGACGCTTAGTAAGGATAACAATATGGCGGAAACTTTCATAAATAAGCATTAGCATTGAAGGTAATGTATAAGATTAAAACAAAAGCCTTTTAAAATTAATCTTCAGTATTATATAGAAATGATAAATAAAATAATTTCATTTACACATTCACGTGGATATTATACTAGTTGAATCATCACATGTAATATAAATATCTAATTTCAAAATAATGGAATGCACAATGGAAAACATTATAACCACACAGTCAAGGCCTCATGCCAAGACTACCAATAAGAATTTGTCCAGGATTTGTTTCAAGACACTAGTTTGTCTCATGAGACCTACCGGTGCATCAAGGAGCTATAGCGGGTTCCACCTGTCACTTACTAAGTCCAATGTAGTCCTCGTATGAAAAAGCGTAAATATAACATAAACATTCATATTAAAACTAGCATACGAAATGTTAATACATTAACCATAAAACATGAATGGTATAAAAATAACACATCCATGGTCAAACATATCACAAAGCCTTCAATACAATATGGAAGATTGTATCATAATAAATCAACTTCAAATAAGTGTAAATTCAATCAAATGATTTTGAAATAGATTAAATCAAAACAATTTGAGAGAAATACCTGTTTCTATTTTGAAATGATTTGAATGTAAAATAATTATAAAAGAAATCATTTATTTTGAAAATATTCTTATAATATTTTAAGGGAATCTTCTAAGATGTTATAAAGGTGGAAAATAGTTGCACCCGCAGTATATATTAAAAATAATTCTTACCAAGATTTGTCAACAAAGTCGTAAAGTACCTTGTTGGGAAAAGGACATAACTATTCCATTCAAAACAATTTATAAAAAAGTCATAAATGGATTTAAATTACATTAACCCATATTCTAGAAAATATTAAAAATGTTTTGAAATAAATTTTTAAGAAACACGGATGTGGATGATAAAGATGTCCGAGTAGATATTCATGTATAAACAATCTCGGATAATAAAGAGATTATAAAATTAACCCCTACCTTATAATTTTTGTTATTATATTGTAAGATAACCTACAATATAATAGTTAAATCATTATTATTAAATTATTAAAGAAAAACAAATAGAAATATGACGTCATATTTTATCTTCTAATATTTCTTTTTTAATAATATTTCAGTATTATCATTATTTCGAGTGTTAACTGATTTGTTTCCATTTATATGTTTTTGTACAGAAGTCATTTTTTTATGGAATTAATGTATTTGATTCATATCGAATATGATATTATGTTCTTAAAAATTATCTTAAATCATAAAATTAAAATTATTCTTGAATGGTTACAATTGGAGTGAATCTCATCGCATTCGTGGAGACAGTAATCTGTGTGTACACATGAGCAACAGTATCATTCCATTGATGGTAAAATCATATTTAATTGTATTTTATATAATAAATACATGATCTTTAAGATGTTATATTTATTATTTCAATCAATTTTACTCATTATTATACCAATAAAAATAATGAAGTGTTGAATATCAAACTACACCATGATGTAGAGACGGTAAGCCGTACGTACACACGTATGGTGACATTTTCATTCATAGGATGGATAGAATAATGAATTTGGTTGTACAATATATATAATAACATTACATTAGGTATAATGTACTTGATTTATTACTTTGGTATGGAAACAACAATGAATGATGAAGTGGAAGAAGATAAGAACATTGAAAGAGGTGACGAAATTTCTACCTTTTTTTTAGGTGATTCCTTTTGATTTGATCAAAAGGGCCCCATAAATTGGATTTATGATCAATGTAATCCCTAAATTCTTATGTGAAGGATGTTTGGAGGATATTTGAGAAGGTTTTTTCTGATCCAAATGGCTTAGGAGGTGTGATTTTAAGAGAAGGGGAAGTAACCTTTTATAAGAGAGGTGAGGGTCACTTAAGGAAAAGTTTTAAATATTATGTTATTATATAATCATTTTATTTTTATAATGGATCCAAAAAGATTTATTTCTAGGATAATGTGGGGATGGGTCAAAACCTCTCAACCAATATGTTTTGGATAGGTTTTGGCCACCATATTAGCCTTATCATTTAGATTTAACTATTAGCTAAATAGTTTATCTTTTAGCATGTATTTTTATTTCATTATTATAATTGGTTAATAAACATACTATAAAAAGCCAAAAGAACCCAAAGTGGTTCATTATTGACATATATAACATTATCTAAGTCCTTTTTCCAAACCCTAGATTTTTTTGGAATATTATATCATTTACTAATATAGTATCTGTTTTAAAAACTCATTTATATCAATTTTGACACTATTTGGTATTTTGATTTTGTGAATGTCATGAAAAAATTTTCACATTGAAAAAAATTTAATTAATCAACTATAACATGTCATATTAACCAATATAATTAGTCTAATTCATCATAAGTCTCAATTTACATTTATTGGGTTATTTGTAATATCAATTATTTTAATCATTCTTTAATAAGGTAATCCATGCATCATCAATGGGTCATAAATAAATTTAATTATTTACTATCTAAAAAATATAAATAAAAAACCATTATTTAGGAAGTCATTTTATATTTATAATTAATATTTATAGTATAATTTATCTTACGTATAATCTTATATTAAATATATCTTAGTTATGAAAATTTAAATTTAACACTTTTAACTCTTCTTTAAATAAAATAATAATAAATGTCCTAATCTAATTCAAGTGGATCAAATAAGATCATATTTAATTCAAAAAAATGATTTTGATCGAAAAAAACTTATAAAATATAATTAGGACATCTATTTGGGTAATTAGAATATCATTTTTACCTTTAATTACAATATTTACTTTTAACCACGATAAATAAAATTCAAAAGATACTATTCTACAAAAAATATTTTCGATTTATTGAAAAAAAATTTACTTACTGATGTCAACCGTTTCTATCAGACTTTTTAAATTCAATTCATAGAAGTAGTAAAATTACATTTTATGAAAATTTCCAAATATTCCTAGAAGGTGGGTAATGGATGTTAAAATGTCCAGTAAACTCTTATACATCTAATCTTATTATAAAATGAATCCAATTAATTACATTGAACTAATATAGGTATTATGTTTCTATTTTGAGTAAAAATAAATTTAAACAATAACGCTGTGTTTTTCACTATTCATCAAAAAATTGAATGTTTTCAGAAAAATAAAAAAAATTCACCATAAGCTAATTTTTATATTCCAAATCAAAAAATGAATCCATTTTGAAAAATAATATTTATAAAATTTCAAAAAATTGGTATTACTATTCCTAATAGCTAGTTTGATTGGTCGGGGTGTGTTAGAACTCAAAGTTGTGTATAGGGCAAGCTATTTCATTATTCAAAGAGAAACATACCATGAAATCTTGTGGTGTTACATTCTAACCCTCTTCAACAAATTGTGTCCTCCAAATGTGATATTTTTTTCAAAAATAAATTTTTGAAAATAGAAAATAACATTGTGGATAACCAAAATCAGAAATAGGGTTACTAAAATTTATTATTAATAAGAGGGAAATGGAAATGAAAATGCCACCACCAAATTATGGTTTCGAATATAAAAACATTCATGGAAATTATAAACTCATAATCAGAAGAAAAATGTAAATATTTATTGGGAGTGATTGAGGTCATTAATCAAAAACAAGTGAACAATAAATGGAAAATTAAGGGCCTCAAAGCCATAAAAATATCATCAGTTATACAAAACCTAAGGTATTGTGATAACACTTTTTAAGGTTTGAGATAAATTATTTAATGTTTAATAATTCATTTATTCACAAAATAAAGAAAGAATACTTGAAAATTAGGGTTCCACCCATTAACTAATTTTTACCACAGACATATTTTCTCTTCCAAAGATAATAGAATTAAAAAATATTCTAGTAAACCTAATCGAATAGGGTTTCAAAAAAGAATGAATTTATAATTCAGTTATCAAACCATATAAAAAACTACATTATATTGACCATGGAATCACATAGTCCAGTAGTATGTGATTCACCCTTGGCGCCCTTCGGTTGTGGGTTTAAGTCTCACAGCCTTACAAGACACGATGAGTTGTCGCCCAACCTTCAGGTTTTCCTTTTTATAAAAAATCCCAAAATAATCTTAATAAATTTTTTATCCTTAAACCATAGTATCCAATGTACAACTTAATCCATTCCAATCATTAGAGTTATCTAAAATACTTGTTTCCAAACTCAGATTCCCACAATTAATAAGGAAGGTCAACATAACATCATGAAGATATCTTTTTGCACATAATTACATGTGAGTTCTTTAATCATGTACTCTTTTAAAACATGGTAACAACATGAATTACCATAAAAAATTATTTATTACATTCATGGTCCCTTATTCCTTATAGAATACTAGATATATTCCATATATCAAAAAATTTTGAGTACTCTAACAAAGATGTAATAAACAAACCATTAATCATTTCCAAGGTAGTCAAGAATATCAAAATACAATTTATCCAAATAAACCATCTCATTTTCCAAAATCACTACCTCAGTATCAAGATCATATTAAGTTTCATCATTCTTCAAATATGTATTTTGTCAAAAAAAATTGGCTTCCTTTTTAGTCACTATTATTAGTACCATATAATCTCAAATCCTCAATGAAATAGTACTGCAGTACAATCATTATTTATTTCCATAATTCATATAACCAGAAAACCATTGATACGACACTGAAATGACATAATTCTTTAATAAAAACATATGAACACTAATCATTCCTCCTTATCTGCGGTAGTATCATAACATGAATATTTTCCAATAGATTCATTTGGGGTATACTCTGATGATTGGGACAATGATTAGTGTAGTGACCCAACTTCTTCCAGATGAATAAATATACATTTTATAACTTCTTTTACCCTAAAAATAACGAACAAGGTTTTCTTTTTATCCACACTTATAAAAAATTTATGTTCCCTTAAGGAATTTACCAAGGGGATTCTTTCCATCATTATCAGATGTGGGAAAATCCTTTTTTCCCTTCTTCCCTTTATCCATATTTTTATTTACTATCCTCTTCTTCTCTTGTTTCCCTTCAAATCCATAGGACTCAATGAATTAATTACTTATATGATTAACACATGATATTATTTCCTCATTTGATGATAATATGTGGGAAACTATTTCCGTTCTAATTTATGGATTAAGACCATAAAATATATGATCCTTCCAACTCTTTGGAAAATGAATATTGCTAGAGTTCTCTTTCCTTCAATTGGGATCCATTTCTAAATGTGGACATACACTAGGTTGGAACATATCATACTATATAATCAAAAAACAAGAAAATATCTCAACTTTAATTGAATATTTTCACCCATATAGTATCATAATCATTAAAATGGTTTATTTGCAGGAATATTTACTCATTAATCCTTTATAATGGTTTGTAAATAAAAATTCAATTATCCTAAGAATATGACCCAGGAGTGTTGTAACCAAGAGTGTAGTAAGGCCCATTGTCGTGTACCAGGATACCTTGGGTCCAACACAAATATCCTTGTCAAATTTTTCACTCTTTGGTATATTTGTACCAGATATTTCTCTACCTGATCGTATCTAGACAGCGATGTATTTTCTTGGAAAACCTACATAACGTTTACACTACCAAAATTTTTCAATGTTCTTCCATACTAATCTTCAAATTATATATTAAGGTAATTTTCTCTAATCAGAGTTTTTTTAAATCTGGTTTCCAAGGTTTGTACTAAAATTTCTCTGATACCAAATGTAATGACCCAACCATAGTAACCCAAAGTTGGTGCATTATTACATAACATTGGAAATATCACATGAGATCAAGTCTCTAAAGACCGATTATTTTAGTAGTCTTGGAAGTACTAGATACATACATAAGATTTACATTACATTATGAAATAAAAAACAACATTATGTATCCTTTGAACACACTCATATCCCATAACCTATATATGTAGGTCAATAATAATATACTTTTTCACATACTATAAAAAATAAGACAAAAGAAAGGGGTGAGATTAGATTCTCGGTAATGATAACAATATAGAAAATACTTTCATAAATTATTATAAACATTGAAGGAAATGTATAAGACGAAAACACAATCCTTTTAAAATTAATCATCATCATTATTTGTAAAAGTTAAATCAAATAATTCCATTTAATTAATCACATGGATATTTTACTAGTCAAATAATTACATGTAATATCAATATCGAATTTCATAATGATGGAATGAATAATTCTTGACATTATAGCTGCATAGTCAAGGCCTCATGACAAGAATACAAATAATATTTTTCAATTCCTTGTGCCAATAAACTAGTTTTTCTCATGATACCTACTGATTCATCGAGGAGATAGAGAGGGATCCACTTATCACTTACAAAGTCCAATGCATTCCTCATATGAAAAGGTTAAAACAGAACATAAACATTTGTATTATAACTATCATATCAACTGTTAATATGTTCACCAAAAACCTTGAATGGTATAAAAATAACACATCCACATTCCAACATATCACAAAACCTTCAATACAATATGGATGATTTTACCATAATAAATCAACTTCAAACAAGTTTAAAATCCATCAAAAGATGTTTACATAGTTGAAATCAAAACTATTTGAGAGAAACAACCCCTTCTATTTTGAAATAATTTAAAAGTCACATAATTATAAAAGAAAAAATTATTTTTGAAAATATTCTTATAATATTGTAAAAAAAGCACTGAAGATGTTATAATAGCAGAAAATAGCCTCGCCTGTCGTATACGTTAAAAAACATTCTCATTTTAATTTGTCAAAAATGTCATAATGTTCCTTTTTTGGAATGTGATGGAAATATTCCTTTGAAAACATTTTATAAAAAGTCAAAGAAGGTCATAAAAGACTTTAACCCATATTCTAAGAAATATTTAACATGTTTTGAAATATATTTTTAAGATACATAGATGAAGAGGTCCCAGTATATACCCACGTATAACCAACCACAGATAATAAAGAGATTGTAAAACTAACCCTTACTTGGTATGTTTCCTTGGTCGAGGGTATGTTAAGCTAATTCATAGTAGTTAAATTATTGTTATTAAATTATGCAATAAATACATACATAAATTTTAAATTCTATATGATCTTCTAATATTTCATTGTTAATGATATTTTAGTTGATTAATTGTGTTGGGTGTTAACTAATTATTTTTTCCTTTATATGTTTTGGTACATAAGTAATTTTTTATGGATAGGATGTATTTGATTCATATACAAAATGATATAAAGTTATTAAACAATATTCTGATCAAAAAATTAAAATTATTCTTGAATGGTTACGATGGGAATGAATCTGATCGCGTTCATGGAGAATGTAATCTGTTCGTACACTCATGCAATAATATAATTATATTGATGGAAAAATAGTATGTAATTGGATGTTATATCATATATAAAAAATCTTGAACATGTTATATTTATTATTGACATCAATTATACTCATTATTATACCTATCCAAATAATTAAGTGTTGAATAACAAACTACACTATGACGTGGAGACGGTAAGTCATGCGTACGCACGTACGGTGACTTTGTAATTCATATAATGGATAAAATAATGCATATTGTTCTACCATATTTATAATAACATCAAATTATGTTGATGTTATTGGATTTATTACTTTGTTATGAAAAGAAAAAAGAAAGAGGAAGTGGATGAAGAAAAGAAATTTGAAAGAGGTGATGATATTATTACCTCTTCATCAGGTACTTACATTGGATTTGATCAAAATGGAAACTTAGGTTGGATTTATGAGAAACTTAAGGCCTATAGGATGAATTGAGGGTATTTGGGAGGATATTTAATCAGGTTTTGGATAAGTCAAATGGATTTGGTGGAGTGATTTTGATTGAAGGGGAAGTACCCTTTTATAAGAGAGGTGAGGGTCAATTTAGAAAAGGATTGAAATATTATTTTATTATATAATCATTTTCGGTTTCTAATGGATGAAAAGGAATTTATTTATAGGATAAGGAGATGATGGGTCCAAAACCTCTCAACCTATTGTTTTTAGATAGGTTTATGTCGCCAAATTAACATTATCTTTTATATTCAACTCTTAGTTAAATAGTTTAACTTCTACCATGTACTCTTGTATTATTATAATAAATGGTAAATAAAATTACTATAAAAAGACAAAAGAAACCAAAGTGGTTCATTATTTACAAATATAACATTATCTATGTCCTTTTTCTGAACTTTAGTTTTTTAGTAATGTTATATCATTCAATAATATTGTATTTGTTTTAAAAATTCATTTAAGTCAGTTTTGACGCGATTTGGTATTTTGTTTTTTTGAAAGTCATAAAAACTTTATAAATTATAAGTTATTTATTAAATCAACTTTAACTTGTCATATTAACCTAAAAAATTAGTTCAATTCATTAAAAGTATCAATTTACAATTTTTTGGATCTCTATAATATCAATTATTTTAATCTTTCACTAATAATGTAATCCAGACATTATCATTGTGTCACAAATAAATTTAATTATTTAATTTCTAAATATTATAAATAAAATTCCATTATGTAGGAAATATTTTGAGATTTATAATGAATATTTATAGTCAAATTTATCTTATGTATTACCTTATATTAAAAATGTTTTAGTTATGAGAATTTAAATTTAACACTTTTAACTCTTCTATACATAAAATAATAATAAATGTCCTAATATAGTACAAGTGGATAAAATTGGATCATATTTTATTCCAAATGTTTATTTTGGTTAAAAAAACTTATCCAATAGAATTAAGACATTTTTTAGTGTAATTATAATATAATTTTTACCTTTAATTACCCAATTTACTTTTAACCGTGGTAAATAAAATTCAAAAGTTACTATTCAAACAATAATATTTTTATGTTATTTAACCAAATTTTGCTTATTTATGTAAACAGGTTCTATTATATTTTTGAAATTAAATTCGCAGAAGTGGTTAAATTAGGTTTTATGAAAATATAAAAACGTGTCTACAAGGTGGGTAAAAGACCTTAAAAAGTTAAATAAAATTTTATACATCTAATAGTATTATAAAATGACCCCAATGAATTATATTGAACTAATATAGGTATTATGTATCTATTTTGAGTAAAAATAAATTTAAATAAAATATATAATTATTTAAATAAAATGTCGATTTTAAAGAATAACATAGTGGTTTTTACTGTCCATCAAAAATTAAATGTTTTCAGAAAAATATAAAAAATTCACCCTAATCTAATTTTGATATTTCAAATCCAAAAATGAAGTCCATTTAGAAAAATAAAATTTTTAAAATTTCACAAAAGGTTATTACTGTTCATAATGGCCAGTTTTATTGGTCGTGGTGTGATAAAACTCGAAGTTGCGAACAATGGAATCTATTGTGTTATTCAATGTGAATCATACCGAGGAAGCTTCAGGTGTTACATGTAATAATAATGTTATCATTATAGTCAACATTTTATAGTAATATATGTTATTAGGTGTCCCAAGTAGTCAATACCATGGGAAAATATTATAAGGAAGCCCATGGTTTTTCAAATACCACCAATGAGGTGACCATTGAAATTAATAAAATATTAAAACCCTTTTTCTATAGATAGAAATACATTACATCATTAATATCATTCAGAAAATCCTCCGCAAAAATGTTCTGGTCTTTTTACTTCCCAAGGAGTCCTCCCAAGGTTCCCTAAATCCCCCCAAGATCCAAACCTTCGAGTTTTCAAAGTTACTCTTCATGGTAAGTGAACCTTTCACCCTCCTCTTTTACGTAATGAATTACATTATGTTATGTATTATAGTATCCATTTTATTATTTGGGGGTTTTTTATTTTATATACATAATAGTTTCCATTCCAAGTTCAATTCATGAGATACCCTTTCCTCTCTCATCAACTTGTTTTCAGAATTTTTAAGAGACACTGTTAGGCAGCCGAATTTTGGTAAAAGAAATTGCATCTTCTCTTTTCTTTCATGTTTACTTTTTTTGTGGTATATCATCAAAATGTCAATATCATGACATAATTAATATTTTATTTTGTCCCAATATATTTTCATGAGTTATTTATGAGTGGGTGACCATTTTCACCTCTGTTAATTTTAATATTTTTTAAAAATATGTTATATATCCGTTTTGCTGCAAAAATTTCATCTCAAAATATCTCTATTTTTCTAAAGAAATTATCTCGTTTTATTTATGTTAATACCCACATATATTATAATTTTTAGAAGTATTCATCATTATTTAAATTTTATCTATTTAATTATATAATTGACATACAATAATCCCTTATTCCTTTTAGAAGGGTTATAAAAGAAATAATGACCATGATTTTAAGTACTTTTAAAAAATCATGATTTCGAAGTGAAACCCATTACTTTTACTCTATATGGGTTATTTATGAAATGTTTTATTATGATATATATGGATCACATGAAAACAAATACATATTAAGGGTTCTCATTGATAGGGATACAATTCATTGGGTAAATATGTTAATCACTAGAGATGATAGATTTCAAGATACCTTGGTTAATATCCTTGCTAATTTTCTATGAAACCTCAGGGATTAACCTTGGTGATATGTTCATGAATTTTTAAATTAAATTTTGTAGCCACATATAAAAGTTATGACTCATGTTATTTTTTCTACTATATACCACTTTTTCTATAGCTCATGTATTTAGGTTTTTCATCAACTTCTTATTGATATCACAAGTAAACTAGTTCCCATGCTTTTCTTACTGGGAATTCCTCTCACCCATTCCTTTGATGTATGTTTCTAGGTTATGATATGCAGTAGTTTTTCATAGGTAAAACTTTTCAAGATAATTTTCAAAGCGATTTAAAATAGAGATTTATGATTTCATGTGTTTTTTTAGTGATTTTTAAGACAACAGACTATAAAGGTCCTCTGTTTGTAAAATGTAATGAAATGTTATGTAATAAAAAAGTGGGATGCCATATATTTTATGTGGTGTAATATTTATATATATAAAAATTATGTATTAGATACAACATGTTGATCTCACATATGCATCCAAATGTGGGATCCAATTACGATAAAAAAGATTACTAGAGGATAATTTGATTTGTGAGATGCCAATAGTGTGATATTGGATGCTCTTTCAATTGATCAGTAACACCATTAATTTCCAAAAATAATGATACTAGTTTTAATAGTTTTTAATTACTTACTAAATATTACTAATAATATAATTTCGATATCATGCCTAGATATAAATGGATTTATTTTCATATTTTGATAAAAAATATGTTTATTTTGAAAATTCATCATATGTTATCTTATAAAACATTTAAATAATGGTATTTAGGTATTAATTCATGAAAAAAAATTTGGAAGTAGATGAATCCTCTTAACAAGATTCATTTTACACCCACCCAAGGAATCATCATTTTTTTCGTGCAAATGAGAAGAATTTTAAAATGATCTTCCAAGATGGTTATTTAAAATCATTAGATATAAATCCACTTAAAAGATATTATTAATTTTTAAAATTGAAAGTGAACAAATCATCCTTTTGTGGGCATGTTGAAAAGGGACATTGAGATTGAATTATGGGTACCACAGATGTGGGTAGATAGCTTTCAAATGAATTTAAAGGTGGGTATTCTTACTTCCTAAATTTCAATGATTAGTTAAGCAGATATGGATACGTCTATATTATGGGGTATACGATTGAATACATTGAGAAATTCAATGAATTTAATAATAAAGTATAAAATCAACTTGTAAATTAAGATATGAAATATTCAATAAGATCAATGTGGTGAATATTTTAACCAAACGTTTATCAAATATATATGGGTGTTTGGAATTCTATCTCAACTCATTCTATCATCGACAACATAGTGGACTAGTGTTTGTGAAAATATGAACAATACATTTATATACATTATATGGTCAAGGATGAGAAATAAAGATATTTTATTATCCTTTCAGTTATTGGAATTATAAACTATGAAATAGACACTAAATGGAGTTCCAAATAACATGGAAAATAGAATTACCTTTATTCTATGGAGATGAAATAATCCTGTATTGTCACATAAACATTTATAGGGGTTTTGAGGTATTTGATAAGGCCTTCATAGAAAATAAACTACCACCACAGAGTAATAAATGTATTTTTTTAAATGGTTGAGGGTCAGACCCCCTTTAATAGACATAAAGAAGATATAACCACTTTTAACACCACAAAATTGGAAACCCATTACAACAACATAAAAAGTCATTGAGAAATATATAAATTTTTTTTCTAAAAGTTCTTACAAGTATAGAATAAACAATCATTCAAGAAGGAAATAGACAATTTCATCCACCCCTTCACTAGAAAGTGCACTAATGAGATCAACAAAAAAATTGTGTACACCTATCCCCCAATAATTTTTACTACTCTAGATGAACAATGTGGAATAGAACCTCTTCAACCAATAAATAAATGTGAAAGAGAGATGAATGAAAGGTTCTAGTATACTTTTCTCTCTTTTGATCCACCAACCTCAAATATTAGGAAAATAACTCTCAGCATTGTCAACCTGAGGCAATGAAAAATAAGACTACAAAACACTGACCAACTATTATGAAAATGAACCCATCCATCCATAAATAAGACGACATATGGACGAATGATGGTTATAATCACTCCCATGTTCCTTTAGGGTTCTCCCACACAATGACACCTGCAAATTACTACACCGCATCCAAATTCAATGAAAAAAGCTAGTAATCTTAGAGGAATGTGCATCCTAAGAACCCACATAACCAAATTGACCAATGCATAACATGATTCAATTCTAGAGAGTCACTCCTATGTAGTGAAAATCAAGAAGAACAACCAACACACAAAAATCATAAATATGAAAAATGACATCCAAAATCTTCATATCACTATCATCATTAACTATTTTATTAGATCCAGATCCACAAAATGAATCAAGAGAAAGACAGACGATGTCAAACAACCTTCAACACTCAGAACAATGTTTATCCCAAACCATGAGTCACGTATGTCCTGAATCTAGTTCCAGTAAGTATCCTCGACATTTGAGATCAAGAAAAAAAAATCAACAATAGAAAAGATCGAATCCATCCAGACCTAAATCTGATATGCAGTGGGACAAAAACCCATCAACACTATTCATGTGATACCACAAAGCCAGTGCCACCATAGCCATCATCATCATGATATAAAAGGAAGTGAGATTCAGAGAAGAACCAAAATAGATGAAGGTAAATCTAGAAGAAGAGGGAAGAAAAATATATAGTGGAGTTTCCAAGCTAGATAATCTGCTATGAAGATCCATGAAGCATGGTTGGAACAATATCCAAGAACCCACCAATGATGATCGAACCACCAATCTAGCAAGAAGCAAGGAGATGAGATCCCACTATAAAGGAATCTGAGGAAACCATAAGGGTGATAGTGGGAGGAATATTGACATAAGTAAAGTTGATTATCTTTGTAGAAAAGAGTTAGTACAAGAAAAAATTGCATAGGTCCCCATAAAATAATTTATTCCTGAAACCCAAGTACTTCATTGGATCAAATTATACTAAAGAGGACTAGAGAGATTCAGTTTTCTAGTCACCAAATATGGTGAATAAATTTTTCATAAAAAGAAGGATCCTATATCCAATAAATAGGATTTTGAGAGTTCATAATGTTTATATTGAATAGGATTCCTGAATTTTGATATGTATTTAATTTTTCATTTCCATGTTTGGATTCTGGTTAATCCCTTAGTTGATGTAAAGAATGTTAGGTGAAAATAGGTATTCATGAGAAAACTAGACATGGATCATAATGTATGTACTCATAAAGAAGATAATGTGTCTAAAGGGTTTCATATTATTTAATAGGGTGAATTTAATGAAATTTTTTCCCTGTATTGTAGGTTTAAATCTAAAAATATATTCATTATATATAAGAATAAAATTACTATGAAATTTGGAATATTGATGTTAAAATAGATTTCCATAATGTGAAACTTCAGGAAAATATTTATATGACACAAGAAGAATGATTTTTGGCTCCTGATGATTGAAGGATAATAAAATATATTCATAACTTCATTTATGGATTTTAGAAAGCATCTAGGTCATGTAAAATTCAGTTAAATAAATCTATAAATGAATTTGGTTTAATTATAAATGGATTGGGCAATGTGTTTCTAATATTTTTAGTGGGAATGCATTTATTATCCATGTAGTATATTTTATGACATATTACTTATTGTAAATAAGATTCTAGTCTTATTATATGTAAAAAATGGCAAAAAAAGTGTTTATTCAGGAAGTAATTATGATATGCATCTTACATTTGAGGGACTGAAATAATTAATAATAGATCCAAGTGGTTGGTTAGACTAAGTAAAAGACTATACATTGACTAAATACTAGTGTGATTTAGTATCGAACAATCCATGAAGGGACTTGTTCTAGTGTCACGTTGTATACAAATTTATAAGAAAATGTTTCCTCATAAACCACATGAAAAAGAGATAACGAGTAATATCCCATATGCTTCAACATTAGGGTTAATCATGTATTCCATGTTAGGTACATGGCTAGATGTTCTATATCATTGGGAATGGTAGATAAATATCATCCCAATCTAGGTGAATGACATTAGTCTACTGTCAAGGCTATTATAAAGAATCTGAAAAGAATTAAGGATATTTTCCTTGTCTATGGAAGATATAAGGAGCTATTCAACAAGGGTTATGGTGATGCTATTTTCTAGTTAGATCAAAATGTTCTAAAGTCACATTCATGATTTTTTTACCTTATCAATGGGGGACTTGTGAGCTGGAAGAGTTCAAAATAGAAGTTGTTGACAATTTTATAGTGATGTTTGAGTATATATAGGCCTATTATGCATACAAGGAATCCATTTGGATATGATTATTTTTCTATGAAATTTTTCTGTTAACTAGAAATAATAAAACTATCACATTGTGTTGTTATTATACCATATTATTATCTCTTTCAAGAGATATAATGACCAATGAAAAATTGTCATATATTTTACAAGTATCACCCCCTGAGGTATTTCTATCAATGGGTGATGTTATAGGAAACAATGTTTTAATAGAATAAAACATTATATACACCTTTTCTAATGGTGTTTCACAAAAAAATAATTATTATCATATGAGATATAGAGAGGTAATGTTTGTTAGTAGTTTTCTTTAGTGCTAGTGGGAGTCTATCGGAGTTGGGTCCCTATAACCAACTTCCATGTACATTATGAATACCTAATTTCCTATATCATAATATTAATAAATTTCTTATCATATCATGATTATAATTCTATATAACATAGCATGTGATAACAACTTAAGAGTAGATGTATCAATAACAGGAAATAATAACTCCCTACAAGGATGAAAACCGAAAAGTGTAATGATAGTATTAATAAATAAATTTTCAATATCTGTATGAAATATTTTTAGGGAAAAAATGATACAGGATGTCAAGGATGGAAACTAATAAGACTTTGATTCACCTTTTCATGGTGTACACCATTCGTAATTTCTAGTGAAGTTGATTGTGAGAATGATACCAACTAACAGAAAATAAGCATTTATACGTGTCATTGGATGTTTTTATGAACATAAAAGTATATAAATTTTATAATTTGAAATTATTATTAATATATATTATCAGTAATTTAATTTTATGAACATATGATAACTATAATGATAGATCTTTATGGATAAGTGGGATATGATGTGTGTGTTACGAGTAACACTTTATTCACAAATATTGTATGAATGGAAATATTCCTTACATTATTTAATGGGACATTATATCTGAAGACCATTTATTGTAATGTTATAGCCAAAATAAATCCATTTCCATGGTGTTCTATTGGAATTTTTAGTTTCAATTAAGTCGTATAAAGAGACATCGGGCACTTAGCTTGATGTCACCTGCATGAAACCTGACTAATTAGATATATGATGACAAAAGGCTTATTTGACACAATATGTCTTCATATGAGGTTTTATGTCATTAAATAATTACATTATTTCTTTAAGGGTTCCTTGACATGTTTTATATTCAACCCATATACATTGGGTTGCATCACCAAATTCCACTATGAAAGAGTCCAAGTGCATTACACGATATGTGTATCCAGAGCCTCAGTTTAATAATAACATTATTTATTATTTTACAGGTTTAATAAATATTTTTACCACATGTGTTTTAAAAATTATTTATGTTTCTTTGATCATATATATTCCATCAGCTATTATTTTATAAAATATTATGTGAGTATAATATGTTATAAATTTAATTTTATATTTGTTGAGTATAGTAGTAATTTATTTTTTAGTTAATAATGCAGTGACATTTACATAATATATAAAAAGTCATTATTTGCATTCTCGTATATTTTATAGAAGAACAGTGAACTGATAATATTGGTCCGATGAGAAATAATATATTTTAAATATTAATTGAATAAATAGTATTTAATTTAATTATTTTTCTTTGATCATATCATGAAATTATAATAACAATATCATCATTATGAATACATACATGGGGTTCTATAGGGATTAAATATTTAACAAATGGAAAATTTCACCATTATTATTTTCTAACCATAGTTTATATAAATCCAATTATATTCCTAACTTAATGGGGCTCCATTTAATTTTTTTTATGCACAAAAACATTTGGGGAGAATTCTATCAAATCCCAAGAGTGGTACCTCTCAATGGACACATCAAAAATAGGTATTTATCCTCATATACCAACACTCTTAAGACTATAGATATTGAAGAGGACCATTATTTGAAGATATTCTCGAGGTTGTAAAAGAAAAATGATGCCATCATTAGTACATATCATGCTATCACTAAGTGATTCCTATGAAAACATTTAGAGGTTCGTGGGACAGATGTGGATCACCAATGGAGGGAATCTAATGTTGATTCTAATAGCAGTATGATGATACAATGTAGATATGTCATTTGATCCATCATGGAATAAATAATTCATCATAAATTAATTCATTAATTTTTTAAATTAATTTTAAATAACCTTCCATGATCCATTAACATGGTTTTATAATTATTTCATCAATCACTATTTGATTCAGATCTATTGATGATATAATTTTATATTATGAAAATACAAGATTAATCATTCATTATTAAAACAATTAGGGATGGTAATGCCTAATCTGGTGCTTCTTCTACACCCAAAATGTTCAGAGTGTCATATAGGATAACCTAACCCATGTGTATAGGTTATTTGATTTTTTTGAGTGAGTAAGAATCTATGTTTTGTTGGTAGATTGTTGATATATGTCTGAGGGTATAAATCAGAGGTGATGAATAATGAATGGGTAATGATGACCCATGAATAAATTCTTAGGATGTTATGTGGGATTTATTGTGGGAGTTATTATGATTAGTGACTTGATTTATGTGGTGAATCATCTAAGATGTCAGAAAGAATTGTTTCCTTGTACATTGACACTTGGTAATGTAGGAAAAGTTGATACAATGGCTCATGGTCATGAGAAAAGCCTAATATATGGGATGTTAGCACATAATTCTGGATATATTACATTTTTATGTTAAGGATAATCCAATGCGAATTTTTGATCATGACATTGGAATGGATATGGTGCCAGTTTAATCCTCTAACTAGTGGGTTATGGAAGACAAACATCTCTAGAAGGGAACTCGAGAATATGAGTTGAATGTCTGGGTTGAGATTAGAGCAGTAATCCTCTAAGTGGGTTTAGTTAATCAGGAAGAGATTGGTTAACACATTTAACAAGTATCATTCTTATGAAGACTGATTATCATCACCATTAGAGTATTCTCAAGGTGAATATTTTTTATTATTGGTTTCCCCTTTGATGGGGAATCGGTGGTTCTATAGGTAAGGGAAAGTTTCTTCGTCGATCATGGGACCATTCAAGATAGTGGAACATATCATGATTGTGGATTTATGATTGGATATTCCAGTACAACATCAAGATATGCATGATGTGTTCCATATTCCTTAGCTTACAAATTAAGTGCTAGAACCTTCACAAGAGATTTATTTTATACAATTAAGTTGTATTTGAATGATTTTTTTAAATAACCTTTGATTGTAATGGTTGATAAAATAAAAAAGGTACTATGATGTAATATGGTGCCTCTAATTTGAGTTGTATACAACCAATAAAGTATTCATGAATAAAATTGTTAGTGGGAATCAGATGTGTGGGCTTAGGGGAATGAGTTTCTTGAGAAAGATCTCTAGATACACTTCTCAAAGATAATATCCCCATAAAGGGTGATATTGAAACAACCTCTTTTTTTTCTGTGATATGCATTGTTTCCAGCTCATTATTAAATTTTTTTGAGTTATTAATTGTTTTGGTGAGTTGTTAGGTAGATTTAGGTGTTTTTTGAGGGGTTTAGAATCCTTTATTTAGGGAAAATTTGGGGATTTGTTAGGTTAAACCATGTTGTTTTCCCGAGGATACCATATGAACTATTAGAGAGGAGGAGTTGATGGAACATGGTCGGTGCATAGATAAAGTAAATGGTACAAAAATACATAGATTACTATGTGAATTGGAATACAACAAAAACATTTATGGAAAAAATATTACTAATACATCTAAAAAATGTGTATACCCTGAAGAGGACATGAGACTCATATCGTTGGATTGTGGTTCAACAAACTATGTGGTAAAATCATGAGTGAGGAATTAAGTAATTTTAAAATCATTATTTTAACCTAGAAACAAAAAGAAATCCCTCACACATCATCATATGACTAGGGCTATAGGACTAGAGGACTCTGGTGGTCATTCTTAGATAACACTGTATATTCAGAGGACAATTCCCCTGGATATAGAGATGTTAGTGCTCTCAATTTTAAAGTAAGTCTTTGTACATATTTTTTTCCCTTCATTTTCAATATCTTATATCTTCTATTATGTAAAGTCCCTATTTTGTAATATAATGAATGGATATTGTAAATTAAACATGTTCTAATTGGATTAAAATAATAATACCTTTATGAGGTTGGTGGAAATCTGGATTTTTAATTGATCTCTCTTTGTTTCATCTAGGCCTATTAGTTACCTTATATTTCATTTGGAATTTTTAAACCAATTTATGTCCTTGACATGTTTTCTTCTTGGATCGTCTTTATTTAATCATCTTGTTGGGATTTGGCCATGTTTTTGGGATTTTTTGGGTATGATAATGATTTGATTAGAAAACATTGATGTTGGGATTCAATATGATCAAGGTATGAAGTTACATACCATGTTATAAAAATTGTATAAAAATAAATGATATGGCCAGATTTTTTATATGTATGTGGCCTCTGATTATTTTTTTTATATGAAAAACATGTGTGTATTTGAGTATTATGTGACCTTTCTTGATATGAAATGATTTCGTATGTGTGCGAGTATATGGCCTTTGAAACTTCTCTTGATATGAAAAGAATGTGTGTGTGTGTGTGATTGGATCTTAAGACTTATCTTGTTGTCAAATATTTTTTGTCTATAGGTCAATATTTTAAATGTAATGGATATTTTATGTATATATATTTTTGTGTGATGTAGACCTCTACTATCTTGTATTAAGGTGAGATGAGAAAGAATCATGGGATGGTTAGTAACTTTGTTTAGAGCACATGAAACATGTCACTTAGGGAATATGGAAGGGTCTTTAAGAGATTTTATTAGGTAATTATAGACATGTTGTTTGAATTGATAAGGTTATTTGGTAACAATACCCCTATGACCTAATATGAGATTGAATGTAAGGTATGATGTCCTAGTAGTGGGACTTGGAATAGTTGGTTGGCATGATGTTCATATGGCCTATCCCCAGGCATTATGACCATGTAAAATGACAAGATACATCTGTTGGATTAATGGATTATTCATTGATTCATGGAAATTGAATCTAACTTCACCTCCAGTATTATGAAAATTTAGGTTGGACCAAGGTTCATGGTTTCCTGGTTAGCGCATGATGACCATTATCAGATAATTTTTCATTTAACTTATAGTAATCACATCAAATAAAATACAACATATGTAATTTTGCCAGAAAATTTTTGGCGGGGTTTCACTGGGTTTTATACTAACACAGTGCATGAGAATCTTAGTGTTCATGGAGAATCCTTTAACCTATATTTTAGATAAGGGATGTGACCCTAGTAAGGGAAGTTATTCCAAAGGATTCAGTTAGTGTTGGTGATTGTAGGAAAAAATAAAGATCCATTACTGAGATTCCTTTTTTCATAGATTATATATATATATATATGAAATTTGTGGGGCTAGGAGACTAGTTGTACTAGGTTTTTTATGTTGTACTATTATGTTAGATTTTATTTTATAATGTTATTTATTTTTTATTCTTTTAAACTGTCACTATGATTATTGTTTTCATTATTGAATACTCTGTCTTATCCATTAATTAGGGAAAAGTCTCCCAAAAGTGACACTTAACACATCACTACTAGTCAGTAGCCTGTTGTGTACGAGGAGGTGTAGATAAGGTTATATGACCATTTTTTCTAGACTGAGTGATTCAGGTTAGGGTGTTATATGCTATTCCATAGGGTCCCTAAGGTCATGTACTACTATTATTCACTTCTTAATTCTTATCCAGACTATGTGTTTCAACCTATGTATAGGATTCTATCTGAAGCATCATTATAAACTAGATTTTTCTATAATAACTGCAGTAGAATCATAAATATAATGAAATAATCTTGGTATAATGCAATAATTCATTAAAAATTTACTTATACTAGGTTACCTACTTATGTAATCATGATGTCCATGTGGCGAAATCGGAATAAAAGAATTACATTTTATATTCAAAACCATTTCATCAATCATATTAGAGGAATCATTATGAAACCCCATGTCACTACTATGGGTTTTATTTATATCTTATTTTCAAGGGTGATTTTTAGTTTTAGTGTTTTATAGGATTTAGATTTCAAAATTTTAAAGTTTCTCCATGGGTGCATGTTTATCCCACATAGTTAGGGTAAACCATGTAGAGCTTAAGTGAAAGAGATGATGTTTTTATAGTGTTGTTTGGAATGGTTAGTTCAGAATTAATCAAACCATTTTTCCTTCACCATGTGACCATGTGGCTTGTTTTGGGCCTGGGTACATCTGCTTAGTTGGCACAATATTTGGATAAATCGTGCAACAAAATAATGGGAAGTGTGTTTTCTTGGGAAACTTATCTTGTACAATTTTTGCATGGCTAAAAAATATCTATGTCCATAACACAGAAACTCCACAAATGTTTAGGTTTTAGTATTTATTTATTTTCCCCAAAATTATTTTAACACTCCAAACCTCCCTTTATTTTACTAATCACTCAAATATACCAATACACCTTAAACTATCTTCCTCATTTCCTAAATATAAATTTTATTGTTTCTATCAAATGATTCATGTTTATTCCTTATTGGTATATTTTTATAAACCTCTTCCCCTCCTATATGATTAATTTTTCCATTGATGTTTTCCCTACTATAAACCATATGGGGATATTGAATAATTTTTGGTTGGGAGTGGAAGTAAAACATATGGATTTGACTGTGTATATAATGTATAAGGCATTTCATGGATTGTTTGATAATTGTCCATTGAAGGTGATGTATTTTTGTTAGTTTTCTCTTGAAATAGGGTATCTATTTCAAGGCCATCACTTTATATTTCATTCCATTATATTATTGATTGATTTTAATTGGTTATTTATTCATGTTACACATGTTTATTTGTTTTTTTAGGGATGAAATATTACATTCAAATTGTTTGAAACCATGGAGTGGAATGAGATCTATGTTATGTGTTTTTAAATGTTCACAGCCTATTTCAATATTATGATTTTTTAAATTATTTTTGAGAACTAAATTGTGGTTTTTAAATGGTTTTTGTCAATTGATGTTCAGAAAAACTGTTTGGGGGTGTTTATAGTGTTTTGAATGTGTTGTTTTATTTTCAATGGGGTGATTTAAACCAAGTGAATGATATTTTAGTAAAAATTTAATTTAATTGAAGGATTTTGATGTTTTTAAGGAAAGTGATCACTAAAAAATGGATCTATAAGAAGTGTTTTATAATTTAGTACAAGATTTGATTAGAAAAATTTTTGAAAGGGATCATGGTTTTTGTTCTACCCTATCTTATTTTAAGGGTCCCAATTAGAAACATTGTGCAAAATTAGTTTTCATGAAATATTATGAGAACCTTTTTGGGACCCCTTATATTTATTAACATTTATTGGTGTTACATAGTGAATGTGGTGTTTTAGTGATGATGAAAGGGGATATATCATGTGAGGGAATTGAAGGCGAGGTTAGAATTTGTTTATAAATGAATCAAGTGTAATTGATGATCAGCGTATGCATATTCTTGACATATGTTCTACATTATTGATGTTATTATATTCGTAAAGGTTTAGGTAGATATATATATATATATGAAAACTATAGTATAAATAGTGAATAGGATAGAGGGTGTCCTACTTAATTGAGTGAGTTAGTGAAATGAACAATGGTTGTTAAATTAAAGGTTCTAATAGGATAGATTCCCTATTATGTGATGTGGTAGTGGTGTACACCTGGCAGAATAATATATGGATTGTATAATTAGAATATTAGGTATTTTTACATGTTTAGTAGTGATGAGAATGTTTTAAAGATACATGTTTGGGTCATCATTACCTGAGTCCTATAAAAATTCTCATGGCTCTTTGAACACATTGATGATCATTTTAAGGGACTCGTTATTTTTCATTGATTTTGTCCCCTATTTATGGTTTGATTTCATGTAACCTTGACCTTGGTTTTTTATTTCTTATTATCATGTTTCCTATTAGTGAATTCTACTTCTTATTTATATCATGTCTGAAATTTATAATTTTTTTATAATGTATCTTGGGAAAAAGTTTGAATGAATGGAAAAAGGTGTTGTTTTGGTTCAAATTAAAATTAATTTTATTAGGGATATAAAGGTGTATTTTTTCACATTTTAAAAAGGAAATATACCAAGGGTATTCAGAATATTTTAGTCCTTTAAAAATGAAAAACTTATTTTTTTTTTGAAAACTCTAGTGTGATGGTTTTAAACATGTTTTTAGGCCTCCATTCCGATTTTACATGTAAACTGGGATTTCAAAAATGTTTTAAGAAAATAATCGGAAATTGAAATTCTTCATATGGGGTATAAATTTTTTATTTATAAATATATATCTAATATATGGGTTTAAATTTGAATTTCCGTGATATTTTGTAAAGGGGGGGTTTTTCTTGTACAAGTGTTTTCTTAGTGGTATATTTAATTTACTGGAAAAAAGAGAAAGGAAATTTTAACATAATATTTTTGTGTTAATTTCTTATTATAATGGAATACAGAAAATATTGATTTTCACTATTTATATAAAACTATATTTCTTAAGATGAAATATAAAGTTATTAAAATGTTTTCGAGGGTGGTGACCTACTAGGTTGTATAACTCAGGACTCTATTTTATATGTCTAGGTCCTCTTCAAGTTTTTTTCATCCCAAATGATATTACATGGGAGATTTTAGGATTTATTTTGACCGTTTTTCATACAAAGTATTATTGTTCAAGTCTAAGTATATTTTTTATTGTGTTCATTGTACCATCATGTTGGAAAATTTTACCTTTTGATTAGTTTTATTCATTTCTTATTCCACTACACATACATATATGGTTTAATTGAATATATTGTTTTTCATTTAACATGATGAATTATATTATTTATGGTTGGAATGTTTATTTTCATTATTCTTCAAATATATATTTTTTTGAATGGGAGAAATAATTCCCAATCTTGGTTTCATGTTTCCTATGAAAAATGTTCTATTCTTTGGGGATTATAAATTCAATTCTCCAAAGTAGTTATCTAGGTTTGGTGGCAGTTCATATTTATGCTTGGGATAGTTTTCTATAATAACTAATTTCATATTGAAAAAATGAATTTTAGACCACGTAATTTAATTAAATTTGAAAAAAAATTATATTAGTCCTAAAAATATCATATAATTACTTTAAACAAATGATATATCAATTTATATGAATCAACCATATATGGTTATTCAAAAAAAGGTAAGACATAATACCATATAAATGAAAATTATTAAATCACTAGTAGTTGATGTAAAACCCCCAAAAGAAATGAGTAATGGATCATCCTACTTGATTAGAATAATAAAACATAAAACCACTCACATATATATTATCTACCAAAAACCCCAAGTCCCCATGGACATGAGTGTAAAATAAAACTTAGAGAACGTTAAATGAGAAGATAAATAATAATAAAAGGAAACACATACTAGAAAATTCAATATGATTTTATAAAAAAATTCTTATCAAATATAGGATAAAATTGGGAGGGTAAAGATTCAAGATGTATGAGGCATTGAAACCTTGAATGGAAGAAAATAAAACTAAATATGGAGTTCAATCAAACTGGGAAAAAAGGTTAATTTTCAAAATTTAAAATTCCTAGTAATCTATAAGGTAATGTAATATGGTTTTAATTACCATACAATAACTATTGAAATTAAACAGGAACCCATCCCCTAGTTTTGTACAGTTTTCCCTTTGCACATATGTTTAGTCCGCACAATTACTCATAACTGTGTGTCTACCATGTGAATCTCACCCAACATTCATTTATAACACATAGTTTCTACTGACAGGGGTATGATATTGTTTTAGGTTTAACACTAATCATGTGTTGTCGTTTCAACTTATAGTCACATGGGGTCACCATGTGTATGATTTAGATGCATGGTCAATACTACCCACGCATTAACTATGAAAATACCACTACATTCCCATTTTATTGGGATTTTAGTTGGAAATCATCCCTTAATCACGTAATTGAGAAAAATACAAATAATGAATT
Organism: Viscum album; assembly: GCA_963277665.1. Lineage (NCBI taxonomy): Eukaryota > Viridiplantae > Streptophyta > Magnoliopsida > Santalales > Viscaceae > Viscum > Viscum album. The sequence continues at coordinate 1,920,826,190 of OY728128.1, read as the reverse complement.
AAATTTAGACCTAAAAATGGAATATTTGGTGTGAAATGTTCCTCACAATATCAGTTTGTATCAAATATAATGTTAATAAAAATCCAGATGATTAGAGACAAGATGGGTCCATTTCAACCTCATAAAATATTACCACTCCCATTTCTCATGGGAATCAGCCACATGAGAACACAAAAATTAAACTAGTATAAAATATTTTCAATATATCACTTTACTCTAGGAGTAAATAATGAATATTAGTTCCTTAGATAATAATATATATATCTTCAACTCTAAAACTTCCCTTCTCAAACATAATAGGGGTCAAGATAGAACTTTTTTTATGAGAGAAGTTATGAATATATGTACTTTGATTATGAAAAACAAAATGATAAAAAAAACTCTAAGTAATTTATGTGATTTAACAAGTACCCAAATACCAAAAGTTTTCATCCCATGTTTACCAATTTTTCAATGACCCAAATGAGGTGTTAACATTATAAACATTAGGTCCCAAAATAAAAACGCTAAATTATTTTTGTCATTTTTAGCATAAGATTTAGTGAATATTTGACATATCCCTAGGGACTTAGAGATACATAGAATCATTTCTATTATCATCTTAATGAAGCTAGACCATACTTCAGAAGTCTCACCCACCATGGTCCCATAAAGGGTGGACTGAGAAGGTTTACCATTCAAGAAATTTAATGGAGGCATCAATGTCGATGATTGATATATATTATTATTATAAAAAAATCAATATTAGAATCCAATGATCCTCCATAGTATTAGATAGAAGCATGAAACATCTTTTTTACAATTTATATCACTTGGTCAATCTATTCATACCTTTGTGGATGGTATATCATACTACCTTCACTTTGGATTCCATTAACACTTAAAGGTTCTTAAATAATGAATAGGATAAACAAGGTTATATACCAAAAATAATCGATTAAGTCACTCTTTTTAGTCTTATGTTCTTACACACTTTTAATTTCCCAATATCCTACTCTTTTATGCTATCTTTGATTCGTATTAAATTAGATTATTTTTTCAACATGTCATTAAAAATTGGATTGAAATATTTCCCAAAGGGCTACAAGGTAATATAATAATTAAATACATGTATATCACATCCATTTCATTGTGGGGATAGAAAAATTTCTTAATAAAAACATAGGTCTTCTGTTTTTCTATTTTAGTCTACTAATATATAATATTTCATGACATGAAATACACATTTTAAAATAATATTCCAAGACACTAATACTAGTGTCTCATTTAATAATAATAATTTTTGGGTACTTTTATATGAATTATAATAAGTGTGATAAAAATCATTCTTAACTACATTTCTCACTAATTGAGGAACCACATAATGGTTCCCAAAAAAGATAATTCATATGGGAGATAGTGAACACTCTGTGGTGGTCTCCCAACTATGTATAATTTCCTCAATTCACAGACTCTCCTCATCTCAAAAATTTTATTGATTAATGAGATCAAATAGAGTAAGGGACATTTTAAAATTAGTTTGAAACATCCACTCATTATCTTCCTTCACATATCAATTCAGAATAGTAAAAGAGGCTCAACACTTACCACTCATCACAATATTATATCAAAGAGTTAAATTATTGCATACATTAAATACTATCAAGGGTAATATTTTACTTTTCTACTTCAAAGTAAATGTAAAAATAAATTTAACGATATTAAATCCACAAAATTTTCCTATGTCTCAATTCATTTTGAGAGAAAATAAATTTCAAGATTTTAAGATTCATATAAATAATGAATATCTTACAAAAGAGGAGTTGTTTCAAATGCACAAGAGAATTTATAACCGCCAATAGGAAAAGGAAATGGTACATATGATTACTTTTATTTCTAAGAGATATATATATCCATATGACACCACATGATCCCCTTTTATATGCATGCAACCTAATACAATTAATTATGTAACCTAGTATATTTATTAGACCTATATGATATTAGTAAAATTTATATCAAATAATAGGTAAACCACTAATAGTAATCATGAAAATATACCTACAACTGACAGTTTTATTGAAACATATCCATCTTCTAGGTTAGGGGGGTAAGGGGAGATTCCGGTTTAGAGTGATATTTGAAAATCATTAGTAAAAATATCACAGACCCATGAAGATATGTGTCCCAAATAATTATCATTGTCCATCCAAATACATTACAACCCTATCATTTTTTGGATATATTTAAATTACATATTTTGAAACAAATTTTCCCATGAAGAAGGATTCTTAGATCTAGAAGCCACACGTTATCAGTCATTCCAAAAGGAAATGATCAAAAAAATTCCCCAAAAAATCCTCCTATTATTACCATACTCATCATAAATATTAGAATAAAAAAATATGTAATCTATTAATATAATGAAAAATGATCTCATGTATTTATAACATATCCATTTTATGACTACCACATATGCATTTTTCAACCTACAAGGGCTCACAATATCACAAAGTGACCATATATTATTTTCAAATTAGTATTGGGAATGATAAATCAAATTACACATATTTGATTATACCCTAGTCAGCAATAAAATATTGAGAGCAACATTTATCCATTTAATAAATCATAAAGGATGAATTTTTTTACAATTGGTAAAATATTGTTTTCACATGATTCATTATATTATAGGTGATACATTAGTAAATTGTTTTATCATCATTCTTATTTAAGTGAACTGGAGTGGATGATAGAGGGAAAAAAGGTTAAATAAATCCCATGGATTACAGACCATCCCATTGAATATCTAAATACATCAATTATTTGGGTGTCATTATATATTATGGTAATGAAATGTGATTTATCCTAATGATTGGATAAATGAAAAACTCAACTTCCCACTAAGGAATTATCTGTGAGAAGTCATCCAATTACACTTTAGAAAACTCTATGGCCAAAAGAGGATGATATTATAATGACCCATACTTTACATACATTGTTATTACATCAAAATTTAAGCACACTTATTACAACATATGACAAAACCATGAAAGGACCTTATAGTTATAGCGTCTTTAGAAACTGAAAAGCATAAACAACTGGTTCATAAAGCATCTACTTTTCCTCCCATTTATTTCATCATATCTAGAGTCCCTTTTTGACATATTCTACTTAATAACCTTCTTCCTGACCTGGGGAAATAAAACATACAAAAGGGTGAGATCAAATTCTTAGTAAGAGTAAACAAAACAAATATCAATCACATCATATACATACGCACATAACTTTTGGAAATCTTAACCTACAAAAGAGATCATAATTTCATAACATGGGATATATCATAGTAGTGAAATGTAATCCCAATAATCATAACATAAAACATGAGTCTTTGTGGCATACACACATAATCATTGAGAATCATTTCTTGTTAGTAAAGACTCATTGCCAAGACTATCTTAGTGGACAAATTCCTCTTCTGAACCGAGTTCACTCCTCGTTTCAGTCCTGTTTCACTGAACCAGTTTAACCTGCCGTTCCATCCATGTCTATCTCATGAGATAAAAAATCTTTACCCAATTCATTGGAGGGAGATATAGTTCCCACCTATCTCATAATGATACCATTATTATGTGTGCCACAAAATCAAAAAACCATACATCATAGCATAACCCATGTAATAAAAATGGGAATCATAAACATCGTCACATCATAAAACAATTCATATAAGATAAAGGAATTCATAAAAATATAATTACATCACAACATAATCGAACCAATGTAATAATAGAGATTCGAACAGAACCCTTTATTATCTTAGATGGAAAATAATTTTGATAAAACACTTGAACTCCATTCTTGAGGAAAATATCCTTTTTTGCTTCAAAAACACTTTTCCTTTATTAACATGTCGTACAATTATAAAATAAATAAAGTTGATTAAAAATAAACTTGAAAACTTGTAAAGTAAGATTCTTGGAAATAATTTTTTAAAAATCCATTCATGCCATATAAGTTAAAAAACATTCTTCATACTTTCTTCGGAAAAGTCAAAAAGTACCTCATACGAAAAACGACAAAAGATTCCTTTCATATATTTTACTAAAAAACTCACAGAAGGGTAAAATTGGGTTTAAAAAATTATAGGTGGATGGAAATAATTTTACATATTGAGGAAACATTGATGTGGATGATAAAATACACCCCAGTAAATACCAAATTATACACAATCTCGGATAAAAATGAAATTGTGATATTTTCCCATACCATAGGTCTGATATGATTTGTACGTATCCGAACCTCCTGTATAATGATTTAAATAATGTTATTGACTTATTCCATAATCATACTCATTGTTATGATATCACATATGGTCATATTCTTAGCTTCTTATTAGTAATATTTCATTACAACTTGTTATTCGGGTGTTTATTACTTTTTGTTCTTATGCGTGTTTTGTCGAATAAATTCTTATTATTCTCTTTAAGATATAGATACCTCATTTCCAGAATGTTATTAGTGTAATATATATCATATTAATTCATTCAATTCATTTATATAATCATTATGCAATGAAGATCATGGAGAACGAGTCGCATCACATCGTGGAGACGGTATTCCATACGTACGCACGAGCGATGATATCGTTCCCATGATCATGGAATTGTATTGAAGTGCATGTATACTATTTCAGAATCAATATAACTTTACAATAATCATATATAGTCATTATTTACACCATTATACCCATCCACGTAAGGTGGTGGTGGAATGTAGATTACACCACGGCGTGGAGACGGTATTCCGTACGTACGCACGCGCGGTGATTTCATTTTCCGTAGGATGGATAGATGGTGAAATAGGGTTGTTTCATAATAATAATAACATATCAATATATGAGTGATACTGATGTTACTAATTCATAATGAAACAACTAAAGAAGAAGAAGTGGAAGAAGAAATAAAGATGAAAGAATCGGTAACGGACATTACCTCTTCTTTAAAGTGCTTCTTTGAGACCTCCTATTAGGGCACTAAAATTGGTCTTTGAATAAGACCAGGACCTCTAGGATGTCTCTAGGGAAGTGGAGAGGAGAATGTGTCAGGGTTTGGCCGAGCTTGAAGGCTAAATGTGGTGTGAGGAAGAGAGGGAGGAGGTGCCCTTTTATAAGGGAGGAGAGGGGCACCTTTGGAATAACTAAAAATATTATTTTATTATAAATCCAAATTCAGTTTTAAATAGCTCCAATTTGATTTTTTCGAAGCTAAGGTGGGGATGGGTCGAAATCCTCTCATCCAAAAGAATTTAGACAAGATTAGTTTCCTATTTTGACCTTATCATTTAGATTTAACATTAAGTTAAATAATTTTAATTTTACCATGTCTTCTTGTGTTCTTACACTATAAGGTTAATAAACATACTATAACAATAAAAACGAACCCGAAGTTGTTTATTATTAACATATATAACCGTATCTAAGTCATTTGGCAGAACCTTAGATTTTTAGGAATAAAATAAAAATTAATAATATAATATTTGTTTTAAAAACTATTTTATGTCAATTTTGACACTATTTAGTAATTGATTTTTGTGAAAATCATAACAGAATAATTTTTTCTAAAAAAGTTAATTAAATCAATAATAACATGTCATATTAACCTATAAAGTTAGTTTAATTCATAAAAAGTTTCAAATTACATTTATTTGGGTATTTATAACATCAATTATGTCAATATTTCATTAATAAGATAATTACTGCATCATCTTTGTGTCATAAAGAAATTAAATTATTTAATGTCTAAATATTACAAATAAAATACGATTATGTAGGAAATCTTTTTAGATTTCTATGGAATATTTATAGTCGAATTTATCTTATATATAACCTTATATTAAAAATTATTTACTTATTAAACTTTGATTTTAACTATTTTAACCCTTCTTTAAATAAATTAATAATAAATGTCCTAAACTAATCCAAGTGGGCCTAAATGGTCATATTTTATTCCTAAGTTCTTTTTTGGTCAAATTACACTTATCCAATAGAATTAGGACATGCGGTAGGGTAATAATAATATCATTTTTACCCTTAATTACCCTATTTACTTTTAACCGTGGTAAATAAAAGTAAAAAGTTATTATTCACTAAAAATTATTTTCATCTTATTGAACCACATTTTACTTACTGACATCAACTGTGTCTCTCTGATTTTTGAAATTCCACTCATAGAAGTGGTAAAATTATGTTTTATGAAAAATTCAGTTTTTTAACTACCACTAAGTTGTTTCACTATTCATCAAAAATTGAAAGTTTTCAGAAAAATACCAAAATTTCACCCTAGGATAATTTCGATATTCCGAATACAAAAATGAAGTCCATTTTAAAAAATAAAATTTATCAAATTTCTAAAAGTGGGTATTAGTATTCATAACGGCTAGTTTTAATAATATTTTATTAGCATATCATTGTTTAGTGAAACTCGGTTTTGCGTACGACGCAAGTATCGAGGAAGGTCGCGATTTCGTGTAAAGTAATCCAAGCAACTGTTGTGTGTAGAAAAAGATTCCTTTGATGATTTATATAACATAAAAGTCTCGGGTGTTACATTCTACCCCCCTTAAAATGAATTTCGCCCTCTAAATTCGTCACTTTGTTACAAACAGATGAGGATACCTCTCCCTCATCATATCCTCAATCTCCCATGTAGATTCTTCTAATTGGTGGTTCCTCCATAAAACCTTCACCAATCGAGTGGTCTTGTTTCGTAGGACTTTTTCGCTATGATCCAGAATCTCTATCGGCTGTTCTTCATATGAAAGATCCTGCTCGAGCGGTACAACTTCTGAGCTGAGTACATGTGAAGGATCAGGTATATACTTTCTCAGGAGAGATACATGGAACACATCCTGAACTTGAGAGAGATTCGGTGGAAGCGTCAATCGGTAAGCAACCTTCCCAACATGATCCAGTATTTCTAAAGGAATGATATATCTAGGGCTCAACTTCCCCTTCTTTCCAAATCTCATGACCCTCTTCCAGGGAGATAATAGTAAGAACACTTTATCACCTACTTCAAACTCTAGGTATTTTCTTCGGTTTTCGGAATAAATTTTCTGTCGACTTTGAGCTGCACTTTTGTGTGGTTGAATAGATCTGACCTTTTCTTCCATTTCATCAACGAGATCGGGTCCTAATAGCTTTCTTTCCCCAACTTCATCCCAGCAAGTTGGAGTCCTGCTTTTCTTTCCATAGAGAGCTTCATAAGGAGCCATATGAATACTGGAGTGAAAGCTATTATTATAAGAAAATTCCAACAAAGGTAGGTGTTGATCCCAACCTCCTTTGAAATCCATAGATCAAGCTCTCAACATATCTTCTAGAGTTTGAATTGTTCTCTCAGACTGACCGTCTGTCTGAGGATGATAAGCAGTGCTGAAACTCAACTCTGTATCCAGAGTATGCTGAAGACTTCGCCAGAACTTCGAGGTAAATCTCGGATCCCAATTAGATATAATAGAAAGTGGTACTTCATGTAATCTTACCACTTCCTTTACATATATCCTGGCAAGCTGATCCAGAGATAAATCCTCTCTAATAGCAATGAAGTGTGCATACTTTGTAAGACGATCCTTTATGACCCAGATAGCATTATTGCCTTTGGACGTTTTAGGAAGTCCTGTGACAAAGTCCATAGTGATGTTTTCCCATTTCCATTTGGGTATGGGTAATGGTTGTAACATCCCCTTAGACTTCTGTCTCTCAGCTTTAACTTGTTGTCAAACCAAGCATCGAGAGACATATTCAAGAACATCTATTTTCATGCCATCCCACCAGAAGTACTCTTTCAGGTCCCTATACATCTTCTTGCTTCCAGGATGAATAGAGAATGAAGAACTATTAGCCTCATCCAGCATCTCCTTCTTTAATTCAGGGATGGGAGGAACACAAACCTGATTCCTGGACTTTATTATCCCATCACAATCAAGGTTGAATTCAGGAACATTTCTCACCTTCTTTTGTAACTCGAAATATTCTTTCTATGCCTATTTAATCTTCACATGAATATATGGTTGAACATTCATTTGAGAAAGATACGATTTTTCCCCTTTCATTATAATTCCCAGATCCATCCAGTGTAAATCCATAAATATTAGATCTTTTGTGATCCTCATCATGGATAAACTAGCGTGGTCTTGTCGACTTAATGCATCTGCCACCTTGTTTGCTTTCCCAGGGTGGTAATGAATTGAGCAGCCGCAATCCTTAATCAGCTCCAACCATCTTCTTTGGCGCATATTCATCTCCTTTTGTGTGAAAATATACTTTAAACTTTTATGATCAGTATAAATATCACACCTCTCACTATAAAGGTAATGCCTCCAAATCTTTAATGCAAAGATTACCACAGCTAACTCCAAATCATGAGTTGGGTAATTTTTCTCATTTATTTTCAACTGTCGTGAGGCATAAGCTATCACCATATCATTTTGTATAAGAACACACCCCAAACCCTTCTTGGATGCTTCACTGTAGATCACAAACCTTTCTCCACTACAAGGCAGTGTGAACACATGTGCACTGGATAACCTTCTTTTCAACTCCTTGAAATTCTCTTCACATTCCTCCATCCAAACAAACTTAACTCCTTTCTGAGTCAACTTGGTGAGTGGATTAGATAATCGTGACAAATCTTTCACAAAACGTCGATAATATCGAGCCAAACCAAGAAAACTTCGGATCTCAGTTACTGTTGTTGGTCTCGACTATCTTTAGATAACCTCTGTTTTTGCTGGATCCATAGATATCCCCTCTTTTGAGATTATGTGACCCAAAAATGAAACTTTTTGATGCCAAAATTTACACTTGGTAAATTTGGAATAAATCTTCTCCTTTCTCAGGGTCTTCAATATAATTCTCAAGTGATCATCATGTTCTTACTTTCTCTTTGAATAGACATGAATATCGTCTATAAAGACTACCACAAATTGATCAAGATAGTATCTAAAGACTCTATTCATTAGATCCATGAAGATAGGAGGGGAATTAGTAAGACCAAATGGCATCACTATAAATTCATAGTGTCTATACCTTGTACAGAAAGTCGTCATTAGAATATCCCCCCTTTTGACCCTTAATTGATGATACCCTGAATGAAGATCAATCTTTGAAAATTATTGAGCTCCTCATAGTTGGTCAAATAGGTCATCAATGCGCGGGAGAGGATATTTGTTCTTGATAGTGATCTTCTTAAGTTCTCGATAATCAATACAGCGTCTCATTGATTCATCTTTCTTCTTAGCAAACAGAACAGGTGCTCCCCAATGTAAAACACTAGGGAGTATGAACCCCTTATCAAGATTCTCTTGGAGTTGCTTCTTCAATTCCTACAACTCAATTGGGGCCATTCTATAAGGTGTCTTTGAAATAGGAAAAGCATCCGGTACGAGTTCTATTGAAAACTCAACTTCACGATTTGGTGGAAGACCTGGTAATTCTTCCGGAAAGACATCATCAAACTTCCGTACAATGGGCATATTATTAATCGTGAGTTTCTCACCAACCATTTGAGATAAATAACCTTAATTTAGTGGAATCAATACCCATAAAATGGAATAAATTTCCACTAGAAGGTTATGTTCATCCTTTCATAGATAAACGATCATAGATTGATCTGGAATATGAAATGTGACTTCCCTTCTTTGGAAATTGATATGAGATCCATGTAGATAAAGCCAATCCATGTCAAGAATCATATCAAATTCCACTATAGGAAGGATCACAAGATTTGCAGGAAGCACTTTCCCACAAACTTCAATCGGAGAATAATTATAAACTTTTGATGCGACTGTTGTGCCATTAGGGGCTGTCACAGATAACTCAACATCTAACTGTTGAGGTAATACGGTGATATCCTTAGAAAATTCATCAGAAATAAAGGAGTGGGTGGATACAGAATCAAATAAAACATTTTCTACTTTAGAGTGTATGGTAAGTGTACCTTTCACCACATCGTTATCATACTCCACATCGCTGATAGAAATTGCATGTGACTTTCCTTTGTCTTTAGCCTTAAGAGTTTGTTGACATTGACCATTATCATAAACCCTTGGATTTTGGCATTGATTGGTATAATTCCCCATCTCCTTGCACTTGAATCATTGAAGTGTAGTAGGGTCATTCTGTGTATCCCTTCTTTTGTTTTCATCATTAGACATCTTCTTCCCATCATTGCGGCATTCAAATGCCCGATGACCTTCCTTTCCACATTTGAAACATTTACTTGTCCCTTTAAGACAACTCCCTCCATGTTTCTTTCCACACTTTGAGCATAATGGAAAGCTCATCCTCTTTTCAGTGTGCACTTTAGATTTTCCTTTGAATTCCATTTTCCTCTTCTTATCAAACCCATATGACTAATGGGTTTCTCCAATCTCCATCTCGACTTTTAGAGCACATCAAACAATTTCCTTGTAGTTACTGAAGTCCCTTATGGCTAACTCCCTTTGAAGACTTGGTTTTAAGCCACTAAAGAATCGATCGATCTTACTCTCAGGTTGGATAATAATACCAGAAGCGTACCTTACAAGTCTTGTAAAATTTGCTTCATAAGTACCATCAGATTCATCATCCTTTGGCATCAGTTCAAGAAACTCTTTCTCCATCTTTGTTCAGAGAATATGGGGGAATTACTTATTGAAAAATAATTTCTTGAACTCGTCCCATTCCATTGACACAATTTCATCCCTTTGCCTCATATTCTTACTAAGATTCCACCATTGATCAACATCTCCTTCCAAATGATACACTGCTAAGATGACTTTATCATGTTCAGAACATTGAAGAACTGAAAATATATTTTCAGTAGTACTAATCCGTTGTTCAGCAACTAACGGATCAGTAGACCCGCTGAAAGAAGGTGGACGCTGCCTCATGAAGGATTCAACAGAATGTTGCTCCTTCCTTTTCTCATTTGGATGTCTTGCATGATTCATAGCTTGAGAAAGTTGTGTGAGAATGGATACAAGATTTTTCATTCCAGCTCCCATAACGTTTGGTTGCTCCGGGGGACAATCATTGCATTGCCCATCGCATTCCGCATTAACACCGTTCCTTCGGCATTGACTAAAACCAAGAAGAATAGTGTGAGCAACACTAATTATAATAAGAAAACCACATAATCAAGAATAAAATATCACACTTAAGGTATTATCCTAGGTTATTCATGGTCATTTCTAAAACACTAAGATTGTGTTCTATGCTTAGAATTATTCTTAGGGTTCTTACTAAGGATTCCACATCCTAGTTTCCAAAGGTTGACTATACCTTTCCTCTGATACCAACTATAACGACCCATACTTTACATAGATTGTTATTACTTCAAAATTGAAGCACACTTACCACAACATATAACAAAACCATGAAAGAACCGTATAGGTATAGTGTCATTAGAAACTGGAAAGCATAAATAACTGGTTCATAAAGCATCTACTTTGCCTCCCATTTATTTCATCATATCTAGAGTCCCTTTTTGGCATATTATACATAATAACCTTATTCCTGACCAGGGAAATAAAACATAAAAAAGGGTGAGCTCAAATGCTTAGTAAGAGTAAACAAAAGAAAATTATCAATCACATCATATACATAGGCACATAACTTTTTGAAATCTTAACCTGCAAAAGAGATCATAATTTCATAACATGGGATAAATCATAGTAGTGAAATGTAATCCCAATAATCATAACTGAAAACATGAAACTTTGTGGCATACACACATAATCATTGAGAATCATTTCTTGTTAGTCAAGACTCATTGCCAAGACTATCTTAGTGGACAAAGTCCACTTTTGAACCGAGTTCACTCTTCGTTTTAGTCCTGTTTCACTGAACCGATTTAACCTGCCGTTCCAGCCATGTCTATCTCATGAGATATAAAATCCTTAACCAATGAATTGGAGGGAGATATAGGTCCCACCCATCTCATAATGATACCATTCTTATGTGTGCCACAAAATCAGAAAACCATACATCATAGCATAACCCGTGTCATAAAAATGGGAATCTTTAGCATCGTGACATCACAAAACAATTCATATAAGATAAAGGAATTCATAAAAATATAATTCCATCACAACATAATAAAACCAATGTAATAATAGGGATAAAAACAGAACCCTTTATTATCTTATATGGAAAATAATTTTGATAAAACACTTTAACTCCATTCTTGAGAAAAATATTATTTCTTCTTCAAAAACACTTTTCCTTTCTAAACATGTCATACAATTATAATCTAAAATAATTTGACTAAAAATAAACTTGAAAACTTGTAAAGGAATCTACTTGGAAATAATGTTTTTAAAATCCTTTCATGTCGTACAAGTTAAAAAAACATTCTTCGTACTTTTGTCGGAAAAGTCAAAAAGTACCTCGTACGAAAAACGACAAAAGATTCCTTTCATATCATTTACTAAAAAACTCACCGAAGGGTAAAATTGGATTTAAAAAATTGTAGGTGGATGGAAATAATATTACATATTGAGGAAACATGGATTTTGATGATAAAATACACCCCAGTAAATACCAAAGTATAAACAATCTCGGATAAAAATGAGATTGTGATATTTTCCCTTACCTTAGGTCCGATATGCTTTGTACGTATCCGAACCTCCTGTAAAATGTTTTAAATAATGTTATTGACTTATTCCATAATCATACTCATTTTTATTATATCACATATGGTCATATTCTTAGCTTCTTGTTAGTAATATTTCATTACAACTTGTTATTCGGGTGTTTATTACTTTTTGTTCTTATGCGTGTTTTGTCGAATAAATTCTTATTATTCTCTTTAGGTTATAGATACCTCATTTCCAAAATGTTATTAGGGTAATATATATCATATTAATTCATTAAATTCATTTATATAATCATTATTCAATGAAGATCATGTAGAATGAGTCGCATCACATCGTGGAGACGGTATTCCGTACGTACGCACGAGCGATGATATCGTTCCCTTGATCATGGAATTGTATTGTAGTGTATGTATACTATTTCAGAATCAATATAAATTTACAATAATCATATATAGTCATTATTTACACCATTATACCCCTCCAAGTAAGGTGGTGGTGGAAAGTAGATTACACCACGGCGTGGAGACGGTATTCCGTACGTATGCACGCGCGGTGATTTCATTTTCCGTAGGATGGGTAGATTATGAAACATGGTTGTTTCCTACTTATAATAACAGATCAGTATATGAGTGATACTGATGTTACTACTTCATAATGAAACAACTAAAGAAGAAGAAGTGGAAGAAGAAATAAAGATGAAAGAATCGGTTACAGACATTACCTCTTCTTTGAAGTGCTTCTTTGAGACCTCCATTTAGGGAACTAAAATTGGTCTTTGAAGAAGAACAGGACCTCTAGGATGTCTCTAGATAAGCGGAGAGGAGAAATTGGATGGGTTTGGCCGATCATGAAGGCTCAAAGTGGTGTGAGGAAGAGAGGGATGAGGTGCCCTTTTATAAGGGAGGAGAGGGGCACCTTTGGAATAACTAAAAATATTATTTTATTATAAAGCCAAATTCGGTTTTAAATAGCTCCAAATTGATTTATTTATAAGATAAGGTGGTTATGGGTCTAAATCCTCTCATATAATAGAATTTAGACATGTTTAGGTTCCTATTTTGACCTTATCATTTATATTTAACATTAAGTTAAATAATTTTACTTTTACCGTGTCTTCTTGTGTTCTTACACTATAAGGTTAATAAACTTACTATAAAAATCCAAACAAACCCCAAGTTGTTTATTATTAATATATATATAACCTTATCTATATCATTTTGCCAAACCATAGTTTGTAGGAAAAAAATAACAAATAATAATATAATATATGTTTTAAAAACTATTTTATGTCAATTTTGACACTATTTAGTAATTGAATTTTGTGAAACTCATCACAGAATTATTATTTCGAAAAAAGTTTATTAAATCAATAATAACATGTCATATTAACCTATAAAATTAGTGGAATTCATAATAAGTCTCAAATTATATTTATTTGGGTATTTATAGCATCAATTATTTCAATATTTCATTAATTAGATAATTACTGCATCATCTTTGTGTTATAAATAAATTAAATTATTTAATGAATAAAAATTACAAATAAAATACCATTATGTATGAAATATTTTTATGTTTCTAATGAATATTTATAGTCTAATTTATCTTATATATAACCTTATATTAAAAATTATTTACTTATTAAACTTTGATTTTAACTATTTTAACCCTTCTTTAAATAAATTAATAATAAATGTCCTAATCTAATCCATGTGGGCCTAAATGGTCATATTTTATACCTAAGTTTGTTTTTGGTCGAATTAAACTTATCCAATAGAATTATGACATGTGTTAGGGTAATAATAATATCATTTTTACCCTTAATTACCCAATTTACTTTTAACCGTGGTAAATAAATGTAAAAAGCTACTCTTCACCAAAAATTATTTTCATCTCATTGACCCACATTTTACTTACTGAAATCAACCGTGTCTCTCGGATTTTTGAAATTCCACTCACAGAAGAGTTAAAATTATTATTTTTTTTTTAATAAAAGAAAACAAAAGTTTACATGAAGCGAAAGGAAGGAATTTTATTACAATCTCTTTCATAGAGGTGAAGAAAATCAGCTGGCAGCGCATCCAGCCAAGTCATGTTCTGGTGGACACCTTTATTGGAAAGGGCATCAACAACTTCATTTGCTTCCCGGTAGGCATGTGTAGCAATGTAGTCGATCTTCTGGAGCGAATTCAAACAGTTCATCCAGCGCATAGTAAGCGGCCAGGCTAGATGAATGACTCCGTTCCAAATTGCTTGAACAATGGTGGTAGAATCACTTTCCATCCACAGTTTACGCCAACCTCTTTGCAGAGCAAAATCAACAGCATGGATGACTCCAAGCATCTCTGCTTCAATGGAAGAGGCGATCCCGCAACCTCCGTAGAAGCAACCATGACAATGGTCATCAGAGTCTCTGTAAATGGCCCCACAACTAGCAGGTCCAGGATTGCCTTTTGAGGCGCCGTCGACATTCACTTTAATCCAACCCGGCATCGGAGGTTTCCAGAAAACTTCAAAGGGTTGATTGAGCTTCGGGAAAATACCCGGGACACGGATACGTCTAAGGATCTCGAAGTCTCCAATATGATTGCTACAACAATATTTTTTAATTGATGCAGCTTCATGAATCGCAATGAGAATTCGAGATTTTCCTGCATTAAGACTGAAAGAGTGATTATTATGGATAAGATCATTTCTTGCATACCAGATTTCATGAAGGAGTTCAGCCACTGCTGCAAGAAAAATGTTTTTGACTTGCCGAGAGGCGCCATATTTAGTACATTTCTTCAAAAGTAAACAAATCGGGTCAGATAAGGACCATGAAGAATTAAAAAGATCAAAAATATAGTTCCATAAAGCCGTGGCCGTAGCACAAGACAAGAAGAGATGATCAGAATCCTCTCTGTGTTGATTACATAAATGACATTTAGAGCAAAGTTGAATGCCAGAGGCTTGAAGCCGATTTTCAGTGGGCAATCTATTGTGAGCAATACGCCAAATAAGGGTGAACCTGGAGGGTTTAATCCAAGTCTTATTGAAAGTACTCACCCAATTATAATCAGATTCATTGTCATAAAAATTGTGCATGTAGAAATTTTTTGAATCAAGTATGCCATTGGGAGCAGGTTCCCAAACAAGGAAGTCCCCAGACGTGGAGAAGGTATAATTTTCAATAATTTGAACAATGTCATTGGGGAGATCATGCTTATGAAGATGCATAACATCTTTAATAGTGTGGGTGGTGTTTATAGAAGTGTTATTAGGGGGAAGCATGGAAATTAAAGGAGTACCTATCCAGTTGTCACACCAGAATTTAATGTTAGAGTCAACGCTGACCATCCACCTGGAGTTAGCCATAATCTTCTGATAAGAGTTTCTAATAGAGGTCCAGATTGAAGAGTTGATGAAATTAAGATTTCCTTTTAAAAGTTTATTTAAAAATCTATATTTTAAAAAGTCAGTGGCTTTAGAGTTGTTATTAATAAGGCGCCAAGTGAATCTCGCTTGCAGAGCATCGTTGAACAATTTTAAGTTTTTGATGCCAATGCCTCCATTATCAAGAGGTTTACAACATGTCTTCCATGGGATGGTAACAAGTTTCCTTTCAAAGATACTTCCCGTCCAGATGAAATTTTTTATAAAGGTATTGACTTTATTGAAAGTACCTATGGGCCATTTATAGATCATGAGCGAGTAGACCAGCTTAGAGACAATGGTAGATTTGACAAGACAAATTCTACCAGCCATGGAGAGGGATTTCCCCTTCCAAGTAGAAAGTTGATTAATAATTTGATCCGTGATATTAGAGAAATAAGAGGATTTAGGACGTCCCCAGAAAATCGGGACGCCCAAGTACGTAAAGGGAAAAGAGCCCTCCTTAATTCCAAGATTATTGGTGATCATGGATTTTCTTCTAACATGAAAATTTTTACCGAAGAAAATGTGATATTTGTTCCAGGAAATAGATTGTCCAGAAAGGTTCTCGTAATGAGAGATAGCTTGTTTAAGACATTGAATATTTCTTTGATCTCTCTTAAGAAACAAAATAATATCATCAGCATAGAGGAGGTGAGTGGGGACAGTAAGGTTTCTACCGGCCTGAATGGGTTTAAGTTTATTTTGATCAACCAGATTATGAATGAGTCTGCTGAAGTAGTCTTCCGCAATAACAAACAGAATGGCCGAGAGGGGATCGCCCTGTCTGACACCTTTAGAGCATTTAAAAAATCCACGAGGGGTGCCATTAATTAATATGGAAATGCTAGCAGATTGAAATAAAGTCTTAATTCTCTTGATAAAAGTCTCATGAAAACCAAACTTTTTCAAGACTCTAAAAATAAAGCCCCAATCAATGGTATCAAAGGCTTTTCTAATATCAAGCTTTATGGCCACACAACCCCCCCTATTATTTTTATTAAGGGTGTTGGTACATTCTGAGGCGAGACAAATGCAGTCTTGGATGGATCTATTCTTAATGAAACCAAACTGATTCCATGAGACAATTCTGTTGCAAATCGGAGCCAATCTATTGGCAATGATTTTAGTAATGATCTTGTAAAGGGTATTGATAAGAGCAATTGGTCTAAAATGATGAATTTCAGAAGCATTTTCAACTTTGGGTATTAAGGTGAGGAATTGAGCATTGATACCCCGAGGGAGGGATCCGTGAATGAAAAAAGACCTTATCAGCTTACAAACATCTGAACGAAGAGTGTCCCAGTGATTTTGATAGAAACCATTGTTAAAACCATCCGGTCCAGGAGCACTATCAGGATTTAGACTAAAGACAGTATATTTAATTTCATGCTCCAAAGGAATAGCTAAGAGGGAGTCATTGTCATGCTCATCCACCATTAAGGGGATAATATTAGGATCGAGATCAATATTTCTCTCAGGTCCATTGAAAATGTCATTAAAGTAGGAGACAACATGATCCGCGATGGCTTCTTCAGAGTCAATGATCAAATCGTTGTGAATCAGTTTAGTGAGAGGACGGTTGGCTTTTCTGGTTCTTTGAAGAGAGTTATAGAATTTAGTATTTCTATCTCCATCAGCTAGCCATTTGGTCCTAAACATTTGCTTCCGGATTTTATCCTTAAAGGTGAGTAAGGTGTTAAGCTTAAGAGCAGTGTCGACCTCCAGCTGAGGGTCGAGGTTAAAATCAGAGTTGGAACTACAGATTTGGATTTGATTAAGTTCATCTTCAAGAGAGGTGATGTCAGCATCCATTTGAAGGGTCTTGGTTTTACACCAGCCTTTGAGAGCTTGTTTTAAAATTTTCAATTTGAAAATACAGGCAAAAGGGTCATGAGAATGGCTCATAGAATTCCAAGTATTATCAATAAAGTTGACACAGTCAGGGTCAAGGGACCAAGCATTATTAAATTTAAAAGGGAGGGGAGGTCTGAGATCATTAGAGAGGGAGCTGAGTAAAATGGGGTGGTGGTCAGAGTTAAGTCTGGGGAGCGTTATACAAGAGACACTATCCCAGGTGTCCAGGGCCTTCATGTTAACAAAGGCCCTGTCAAGCTTACTGGCAACAGTTTTGTTATAATGCCTTCTATACCAAGTGTATTTCGCCCCAGTGAGGTTAACTTCAGAGAGACTACAGTCATCAATAGCAGATCTAAATTCTCTTGTGGATATAGAAAGATGAGAGGGTCCAATTTTTTCAGTGGGACTAAGAATAGCATTGAAGTCACCGCTAATCACCCACGGATCATGAATAGTGTTAGCCATGTCAAAAAGATCTTTCCAAAGATTTCTTCTTTGTTGATACCTGTTATTAGCATAGACCATCGTGCAAAAGATGTGCTGATCATTCCAAATAAAGTCGCAAGTGAAATGTTGATCAGCAGTTTTGAAGACATTGATGTTTTGAAGGGAGGAGTGATAGAAGATACACATAGAGTCCATCAAGGGACCATTTTTGCAGGATCCTAAAAAGTTATAATGAAGGGAGCCAAGTCTCATAAAACTAGAATTATAGTTGACCTTGGGTTCTGATATGGCAAAAAGCTGAGGTTTATGATTGTTTAGAAGCCTCCTAAGAGTCATGGAGGTGTCATTGTTGGCAATGCCTTGGCAGTTCCAAAATAGGAGATTCATTGTTACCTATGTTTTGGGTTAGAGCCCCTTTTTTTGGATTTTCCAGAATTTTTCTTCCTCTTAGATCTTCTAATAAGAGGTGGGGAGGTAGATTCTGATTTGTTCTCAGTTGTTTTGATATCAGAATTTGAGGAGATGATTGTAGGAGGCTCATTCAAATGAACCGACACAGAAGTATCAGGAGTTAATGGTTGAGAAGGGAAAATCTGGGAGTTCTCTGGATCTGGTTTTTCAGCAGAAACAGCATGAGTTTTAAGAGAACCAGTAAAGACTGATTTGTGTTTAGGTGAGAGCTTAGAGATATCAGAAGAAGTGGAGACAGGAGTATGCAAATCAGAGTTTAAAACAGTAGAATCAATAATGACATTTTTCCCAGTCTGCATGCTTAAAACAGGATTTACATCTTGTTCAAACATATTATTTTTTCCAGGGACAGTGGAAGGGGTTTTAGAAACAGAATCAAGAAAAAATAGTGGGGGCTTCAGTAGGGACATTGATGTGATTCTCAGTGATGTGCATGTCAACAGCAGGGTCAGTAGTACTATTATCAGCAGGAGCAGGAGCATGCAAATCAGAGTTTAAAACCATAGAAGCAGTGTTGATATTTGGGTCAATTTGCCTGCTTGGAGCAGGATTTGCAGTCTGCTCAGTCAAAGAAATTCCACAGGTAGTAGAACCAGTGTTATCAGCAGAATCAAGCGGAAAAATAACTGAGTTACCTCGTTGTGGTGTTGTTTGCATGTTACCAGGAGGACCAGGATCACTGGGGGGGGGGGGGTTCCTCTTGCCGATTTCCTGGAGCATTCAGATTGTTGAGGTCTGTCCCAGTCCCATCTGGTGTAGGTGCCGCTCTAGAGTTCTCAAAGTTCCTGCAAGAGCTCTTCTTCGAAACAGGGGCCAGAAGTGCAGGATCATTAGAGGTCAAAAGGGGGGAATTGGAGGGCTTATTGCTGTCTCCATTTACCTGGAAGGTGTTAGAAGATCCAGCCACCATGTTTTCTTCTTCTTCCACTAATTTTCCCCAAGATTTCCCCTCAAGGGAGGCAAAGTTATTAGATTTCATGACCCATTATTCATGTTTCTTCTTAGGAGGATCAGTTTTCTCCAACAAAGCTTTACCCTTCTTGCTAAGTTTGTTTTCTTTCCAGCCATTAGCAATAGGGGGGTCGACTTGCCTTCTAACCACTCTACAGTTAGCAACATTGTGCCCTATCAATTTGCAGACCTCACAAAAAGGAGGTTTCCTTTCATATTCTATCCTGATGTCAGTTCTATAATTGGGAGCATTAAAATTTATGACCAAAGGCAGTTCAGAAGCTAGATTTACTTCAACCATGATTCTAGCAAACAATCCAAGGTCTCCATTCAAAGTTCTATGGTCAATTTTAATGGGGGAACCTATACAGGAGGCTATGTCATTTAGGATCTTAGGGTGCCAAAAAAACCAGTTAAGACCATGAATTCGGATCCAGACTTGTGCCAAAGAGTTCCTGTGAGTGTGGGGGTTAAAAGAAATATCCCAATCTGAAATTCTAAGGAGACCTGGTTTAAGATGGATATTACCTAGTCTCCAAACCTGTTCAAGTTGCTCCTGGGAATTGAGAAGAATATGATAATACCCTTTGCCGATGGGGATCATCTTCCAATTGGGCGAATTCCAGCAATGTGCAATTCTTCCTTTGAGATCAGTTAGAGACCAGGGACGATCACCTGTGCTGTAAACAACGCGACCAAGAACTGAGAATTTGCACAGCGATTCCCTTTGCTTCAGCGCTTCAAGATCTGCCTCAACAGAGAATCCACCATCCTCTAGTTTTGTGATAAGAGGAGGCTTATGTTCCTTCACGCTGCTGAGATCCGAGCCTTGAAGTGCATCGCGGAAGGAAACAGGTAGTGCTCGAAGTGGAACCTCTAGATTTCCCACTTCGATTTTGGAGGATTCAACACCTGAGGTCGCTAGAGTGGGCAAAGTGGTGGATTCCCATTGCGGATCAAAGCCAGCCATCGATGAAGATTAGGTCAAAGAGAGGTTTAGGGTTTTTCGCCGCAGCGCTCTCGCGAGCATCCTTCCTTTCCAGCCTCCAGAGTTAAAATTATGTTTTATGAAAAATTCAGTTTTTTAACTACCACTTAGTGGTTCCACTATTCATCAAAAATTGAAAGTTTTCAGAAAAATACCAAAATTTCACACTAGGATAATTTCGATAATCCGAATCCAAAAATGAAGTCCATTTTGAAAAATAAAATTTATAAAATTTCAAAAAGTGGTTAATACTATTCATAACGGCTAGTTTTAATAATATTTTATTAGCATATCATTGTTTAGTGAAACTCGATATTGCGTACGACGCAAGCTATCGAGGAAGGTTACGATTTCATGTAAAGAAAGCCAAGCAAGTGTTGTGTGTAGAAAAATATTCCTTTGATGATTTATATAACATAAAAGTACTGGGTGTTACAGATATGACCTAAATTTACTTTCATAAACATATACTAAAAGATATGGAATACGATGTTTCATTATAATACCTTTATAAAGAGGATTTATAACCTGACTAGACTATGGTTCTAATTCTCCTTTAATGAGATCATACTTCTATCTAAATCTATTATAGTTACCATACGATAATAATAATGATAATAAATCTGGGAACAAAATATGATTATATAGTCTATCTTAAGAATAATGTCAAATATGTATATCTCAAGAATATTATTGTCTCCATAATTCCCTATATAAGATATGTAGATAATTTATGAAGGTTATTAGAAGCCATGTTCGTTAAACATTATTAGAGGTGTAGATTTCCGATAACAATGAATATAGGAACAAAAAGAATATTTGATATATGAATGATACATAGAGATATTAATGAACGAGAAGAAATTTTGTCAAATAAAATTACAGCCATATATTAGGACATCATGCCCCTCCTCATTGGCTATTGAAGGTAGAAGGATATCACTTCACTTTAAGAGACATCCCCAAGATGCCAAAGGCTAGAAATTGATGCAAAGGGAATCATTAAAATATTGGAGATGATTTTCCAATAGAAAATAAAAAAACCAATAAAACTTCTATAACAAAATAACCACTACATGATGCATGATAGCAATGAAAAAATACTCCAGGAAATATCGTTGATATAAAAAACCAAACTATAACCATGCACTATGAAAGACGACTACAATATCAAAGTACACAAAGGAAGAGAAAAAAAACTAAAATACTCAAAGGGAATACATCAAAATATCCAATATTCTCCATGATTCTACTCCGCAATACATCACAAGTATCACAAAGAACCACTACTGAAGGGTGATAATTTACAATTTGATGTGTACCAATAAACAACATCTTCAAAATCACTAAGGTTTAAAAAAAGGGGCGAGTAATGAAACTTAGCACATTGTCCCCAAATGACTTTCATACTCACTTCACTAGGATACAACACATTACAAAATTTAGAAAAAACAATTTATATAAAAACCATTTATAACAGTACTACAATGCATAAACAAGATTATAAAAATCCCTAAAAAATCATTTTTCTCAACTAAACCAATTTCTAAGGAAAACTAACAACTGAGTCATTCCAACCGTTTATTGAATTTCATTGGGTTTATGCATTCTATATTGTTCGGCCACACACACCCATACACAGAATCCTAGTGTTACAATTGATAGTGTAACTTTATATCCATACTATGTCATTTTAATAATACCATTTCACAACTAGTATCCATCCCATTCCATAGACACTTTATTATTTCAGCCAACCACGTGCCAATTAATCATTTTAAAAATCAATTCAAACATTTAAAAAAATTGAGTAAAAGAAATTTCCTTGTATCAAAATCATATTACCATTTTAGAATAACTATTTTAAAATCATGTCACCATTTTCACTTTCCACCAAAACTCCCAATTTGAATAATTCCATAAACTGTCACCCATGAGGGTTTCCAGAAAAAATTTCATAAAAACTCCATAATCAATTTCAAGAATTATAACTTATTTTAATTTCATCCTTGACGTAATAAACAAGGAAGTTTATAAAGAAGCCACCTACCTCGGAATTTATGTTGAAAACGATGAATAACAATGAAACACTAACGAAACCAGTTTGAATCCCCAAAAACCCTCCTCGTATCTCTTCCCCTCTCCTAAAAAATTACAAATGTCAACATAATTGGAGTAAACCACATTATATATATATATATCCAAATTGGACTATAGATAATAAATAGAGAGTGAGGGTAAAGTAGATCTATTAAAACCCACCAAAAAACCACATAAGCAAGTACTTATCATGAGAATTAAGCTTCAATGAACCAAAAAACGCCTTTGAATTGCATCCAATTCGATGGGGGAAATCTTACTTTGCCTTTGGGAGGGTGAAATATCGATTTAGGGTCGTATGGGGAAATAAAGAGGGCTTAATGCCCAAAAATGACATAGATAAAATTTTGTGATTTTTGTTTTTAAAACCATGCATGAATAGTTTTATGTTAATGAAAACCATCTTCTCACCATGCACTAGCATCTACTTCAATGGGGGCCTCTCGTGGTGGGCCTACATGGTTAGAAAAACTGTGAACCATCCTTGAAAAAAATTACTGCTTGATTTTCCAGGGTTTCTCCTTGGATTCCTCATGGTTTGGACAAACCATGTGCCTTCTCGTGCACTATCCCCTTAGTGTCAATGTCACTATTAATGGTTTTTGGTTGGAGTTTCATGGATTCTTAAAATAATTAATAAACTATGCACTTATAGAAAAGCCTCCAAAAGATTTAAAAAGTATTTAAACACCCCCAAAACATCACCGAAACAAATTATATACATAAAATAGATAAATAAAGGGTTACTTAATTGAAACTGGAGGTGATACATTCTTCCCACCATTATCCTTTTAATCCTTTAAAATTTAAAAAACAGTGCTATCCTAGAAGATTTCAGTCCATTTCTCGATCATTTCCATCTCACATTCCCATGTATCTTCCAAAATCATACCATGTTTCCACAAAAATCACACTAGACCAATTTTTTTCAATATAATACATTCTCTTGCCTATCCACAATCTAAACTAGCATGTAGACCAATGAAGATTCCAGCTCAAGGTTAATGTGTTCCCGTTGAATCACATGGTCTGGATTAGGCTTATAAGGCCCCAGCCTTAAACCTTACTTAATATTGAATTAAATGAATAATTCATATTGAGGATCTTTTCATGTTTAGAGTTTCAGAGAAATAGGACATAACTATTAGATATCAAAGGATTACAAAGTAGGAACTTCTACTAAGTTTCCATAAAATAAAAACTCTTAAAAATAAAAATGTCTAGTTCCATGTTTTAGGTAGCATGACTTTCCCTTGATCCCATACTTGACCCTATTCCACGTTAAGTCCTGTGAAAAACATTTCAAAAACTTGGGATGAGCATAAAAAGCTCAGTAAGGGATATACAAAGAATGAAAAGTGTTAGTTTTTCAAAACAACAAGTAGACCATGAATACTTTATCAAAGTAATACTTTTCACCTTTTTGAAGTAGTAAAAACTCTTCACTGAATAAAAGTTCATTACTAACCCTTCAGTAACAAAAAGATTACCATAAAACCCATATAAATATCACATAAAATATAAAGGTAACTTGGGACATAAACATACTTAAGTAGAATAACCATACGGTCGACTTCCACACATACTTAATGGAATATCCATACGGTAGACTTCCACACATACTTAATGGAATAGCCATATGGCCGAATTCCATACCCATTGCATTGGAGGTTATAACATAACCACCCGTCCTGGTATTCACGGCACCACCCATCATTTGGTTTATCACGTAACCACCCATCAAATGTCCAAGTACCATTATAAAAATCATAAGACATAAAACAAATATAATGGAAAGAAAACATTTCCACACTTTGATCAAAATATATCCCTTAAATATATTGACATCACAAATCCATTATAAAAACCATTTTCGATATCAAAATACATAAAAGAGTATATGGTATTTATTTCATTTTTAAAAAATACATTACGGCTTGTTAAGGAAGCCAAAGACCAAATAATACTCGTGGGGGCGGAAAAGGTCGTTTACACCGCTTACGTTAAAAGAAACATTCCTTTTTGTCGTTTTGTAAAACTCTTCATAAAAAAAGATTCCTTTTGTATAAAAGTAAAACTCAAAGGCGTTTATACACCGTATAAAATAATGTTGTGTATAAAATGAAATATGCCTCAATGAAAGGAGATTGAGACGAAGTCCCTTACAAAGTCGGTATCCTTAGATTAAGGATAAATCAATTATATGATTACGTGTGACAAATAAGAATACACAAAATATAAGTGGATATTAAGTGTAAAACAATCAGAGGTCATTCACACATAATCATGGAAAAACAAAACCAATGACATAGATATTTAACTCAATGAAATGAGATTGAGTTATGATTTCCGATACAAGTCCGTCTAAATGACATAAGTATTTAACAATGAGATGATTATGTGTAGAAATAGTTTATCCACACCAAATTTTGTGGAAAATACAACATAGATATTCCACACATAATCTTGGCATAATAAAATCAAGAATTAGAGGTTTAACCCAAAGAATTGAAAGTGGGCTAAGAAGTTCCCTTGCAGAAATTGGACAGCCTAACGGCGTCACTTCAAAACATATAAAATGAGTTCATGAGAGATGAAAAGGGTACCTCATCACTTGGACATAAACATTAAATTAATAAGGATATAGAATAACATATCCCAACATAATAGTATGTTAATTAAATGACATAACAAAATAAGTATTTTAAAAAGAGGAGGGGGAAAGGTTCCCTTACCGACTTGGGTAACTTTCGAAACGTACACTCCATTGAAGAAGGGTCATACAATGAATATGTAAGTACCCATAAATGAAATTATATTACACAAAGAGTATAAAAATTGGAAGTACATACACCACTCAATGGAAATTGTGGAAAATGTAGCATAAATCTCACGATAATAAAACTGAGATGAAAAATCCCTTACGAAAACTCGGCAGCCTAACAGCGCCACTTAAAACTTACAAAAATGGATTGATGAGATCAAATAGGGTCTCTAATAATATTTACATGAAGTTTAAAGCATGAGTAATGTAAAATAACATCCCTCAACATAACAAAGTTGAGCTTAAAAGAAGTGACATAAAGGAGAGTACTTAAAAGAAAGAGAGAAGTAGGATCCCTTACCTCGTGTTCGACATGACTCGATCATTCTATAATCTCCTGAATAATAAAATTTGGTCAATTTATAATTTCTTAAGGACCTAATTTAAATATTATTATTCAGTTCATATCACATATTATAATGTTATAATAATTGGTTAATAAAGTGAGTTCGTATTAGACGTTTTTGTCGATGTTCAGTACATGAGTAAAATTGAACTTGTTGGAAAAGAATTATCCATGTAGTTTTAGGTACATCATCTCCAGAATATTATTTATGTTATTAATATCATATATATCCAGTATATATTTATTTTATACTATTCCATATCATTTGGAGATAAAAAAATTAAAATCACCGTTCATGGAGACGGTAGGCCGTACGTACGCATGAACACTACTTTCATTTTTTGTCATATTAATAGAATTAAAAAAATGAGATATATATATATATGTTATAATTCCAGAATTATATCCATAATTTAGATTTAATATATTACATATATATCCATTATATATATGTACTCATAATAGTACATAACATTTGGAGATAAGAAATGAAATGTACCGTTCATGGAGATGGTAAGCCGTACGTACGGATGAACGCTACTTTAATTTATTTTTTTTGTATTCAATTGAATGAAATAATAAAGATATAAAGGTATAATATAATTCCATTAGGATAACCTATTTAATACCATAAATTCCATCCTTTATATGTCCCACATATGGCATTAACGAATCAAATCACTTTGAGGGGGCGGTAGTCCGCACTTCCTAAAATGAAGATATCACGTTTACCCATAATGGAAACCATAAAGGTATGCCATAAATGAAAAATACAGAAGCTTAAAGAAAACATAAAAATATTATATATCATATATAAATATATTTACATATTAATGGCCACCTTTGAAGGTGTTAAAAGAATGTTGAAAAATCATCGTTTTCGGAGGTAGAAATTTTCCATCCAGGGAAACAATATGTTCTTTAACCATTAGATGTTGGTGTGTGTATGTGTAGATAGAATAAATCTTATAACAACATACTATTATATTTAATATACTGGATTTGTTACAAAATAAATGAATAAAAAGTTTTTAGGGGTTTGGAGAAGAAAAATAAAACAAAAGGACACATGTGAAGAAATTACCTTTAAATCGAGTAACTTCCTTTGATTTGAGCTCAAAGGATTCCTTGGAAAGGGGTCTTCCCAAAGTGAGGATTCAAGGAGTTAGAGAGGGATGTGGAGAGATGAAATGGGCAGTGTTTGTCCAAGACAAAGGCTTTGGATGTGTGGGTAAATAGGTAGAGGTGGGGCCTTTTATAAGAGGAGAGGAGGGACACTCTTGGAAAGGTATAAAATGTAACTTTATTTTCAAAATTAGATTCGGATTCTATTGGTCCCACATTGATGTGTTTAGAGTATAAGGTGATAGGGGTTCTAAATCCACCCATCCAATAGGTTTTGTACATGTGTAGGTCTTAGATTTTACATTATATTTCCATTTTATTTAAATCGTTAAATAATGAGGTCTTCGCTGCATCATCATGATGTCATAAATAATTTAACTTATTTAATGTCTAAAAATTATAAAACAAATACTATGATGTAGGAAATCGTTTTAACTTTCCAATGAATATTTATAGTCCAAATTATCATTTATTTATACAAAATTAACAATATATTACTTAGGTGATACATTCTTTGTTACATTTAACATTCTTTAAAAATAAAAAGATAAAAAGTCACTTTCTAACAAAAGTGATTCCATGGGGCCCCCAAGATTGGCACAAGCCATCCCATGGTCAGACATGAGACAACCCGTAGCCTTAGGACACATGTTGTGGTCATTTTCTATTATTATGATATTATTTTATTATCTTTAACTACCAGATTACTCATTAATCAAGATAATTAAAGATAATTACCGTCGTTACAATTCATAATGTCCAAAAACAAAATAGTATTAATTAAATAATTTTGGCCTTATGATTCCAAATATGTAATTAATTTTACCAAATTCCGAACACCTAAATTTCAATAATTAATTTAAAAAACATCCCGTTGTCAAAATAAATAGCGGGTTTTTTAGAAACAATATCTATGAAAAGTTTGGCACTTATTTATGCCTAATTCCAAAGTGAAATTAATCCCAATGACAATAATTTAATTACATGGTAAAAATATATTCTAATTACATTTTAAAACAAATTTAAATGAAAATATAACCATATAATTAAATTATATGAAAAATCATTTTTGATGTAAAACGCAATATTTTTCACTATTCATTGAGAATTGAACATTGTCAGAAAAATACCAAAAATTAACCCAAGGTAAATTTCAATGTCCCAATCATAAATAATATGTTTATTTTGAAAAATTGAGCTTATAGAAATTTCAATAATTGGATTTAAAAGGGGTTCTCCATCAAAAGGCAGTTAATCGACCTTTTAAAGAATATTAGAATGTTTACGCTTAAAAACTGGATTCATTTGAATTTTTTATCCTCTAAAATTTATTGTAAAGAGTAAAAATATTTAAAAAACATATATAATCATTTTTTAGATAGTTATATACATTCCCGCCATTACAATGGCTAGGTGTTAACTACCATTTAAAATAATATTATTTTATTATTAGAGTGCAACATAAGATTCCCAAGAAACTCGTTGTTGCGTATTGGGTACGCCATCCAGCATAGAATCCCCTTTAAATTTATATTAATATTTTATTCACAAATATGGAAAAATATAAAGATGTCATATTATTTATTTTCCTGGGGTGTTACATCCTTCCCCCCTTTTGGGAATTGTGTCCTCGAAATTTTAAAATTGGGCTTGGAAACATCCTTGAAAGTCCCACATCGAAACAAGAGTCGGTAAAACAATCACTTTAAAATAAAGAAAGATAAGTAAAAAGGTCAACCAAGTTAACCCATACCAGGATTACAAGTATGAAAATATGGACATGGAGGAAAAAAACAAAGGGTCATGTTCTGATGGAGAGTGAAGAAAACATGTTTAGGAGAAAGTTAACCACAAGAAAATCACAAACCTGTGATGGGTTAAATGGTATTCGATTCCCCAGTAAGAAAAGTTAATAGACAAAATTTTTGTTTTAAGTTACTTTTTATTGAGGAATTTATTCATAAGGAAACATAATCACTTATCATGTTGAATTTCAACTTTTATTAGATTCCTTACACATACTCATATTTTCTCCAAAAGATGAGTATTTAGGAAGACTTCTTCACATTAAGAGTACTATAATAAACTACTAGAGAATCACCTAATCCACAAAAGAGAACTATATACATCCAATTTATTTAGACTCTAACCAAAACCAAAACCAAAAAGGTTAGTAAAAGATCAGATAATCCAGAAAAGGATAACCCTTTATTAAAAGAAAATCTATTCTTAATCTCCAAAATTTGTCCAACAAAACCCAAAGTTCAACAAGGACCATTCGATAAACATTTTGTCCATAAATTTTTTTAAATTAAACCAAACTAATATTGAAACCCCAATATTCTAAGGATTTAGTCTCATAGTCTTCCAAGTTAAATTGTAACATTTATCTCCAAACAACATCAGTTGCTCTTAATGTCTCGTATTGAAAAGTAATTAACCTAATCATATATCCTCCTTGATAGGTTAATAAATTTACATAGATAACCCAAAATCAACTTACTCTTAATTCCTAAAATCATCTAACTAAAAAGAATTAGTCAAAATAACCAGGGACTTCATGTAGTCTAGTGGTAGGTGATAAATACCAGTCGCACTTTGGTTGTGGGTTCGATTCCCGCAGCTTTGTCCGACGCGACGGGTTGTCACACGGTCTGTGTGTTGTCCTTTTTCCAAAACTATGTAATTTTAAAACATTCCCCAAAATGAGTTAAAATCTTTAAAAATAATCATAAGATATTTTATCCTCATGTTTATCTCATGCCTTTCATTTTACAGCATATCATATAATAACCCATAATTACCTCAAAAGTAAGGATCATATAAACTCTAATGGTTACCTTTATAATTATTACCTGAACTTCCACATGGATTGGTCATCTCGTACATGATGCATTACAGAACATACCAAGGTTCAAGTGGTTGATCATGACCCATTGATAGTTGGTTTAGAACAACCACGAGTTTGCTCATTGAATCCCCCATTTTATCTTGTATCTTAAACAGAGAACCACCATAGTTTCCTTCAAACCTGTTGTCTCTTTGGTGCCTGCTAGATCCATCCATTCTCAAAAAAAAATAAAGGCCAGTGTGAGTATATCAACAAAACCATCATGTACTAATGAGGAAGAAAACACTAATATATAATTGCTCATTCACTTTATCTAAAGCTAGGACTCTTTCTGAAATCCTAACCATTATGGTAATGTCACTTATGCTTAAGGATACCCTAACCTCCAAAGTTATCTAAACCGAACTTTGATACTAACTATAAGGTCCCAACCTTAAACCTTACTTAATATTGAATTAAATGAATAATTAACATTGAGGATCTTTTCAGGTTTAGAGTTTTAGAGAATTAGGACATAACTATTACATCTCAAAAGATTACAAAGTAGTAACTTCTACTAAGTTTCCATAAAATAAAAACTCTTAAAAAGAAACATGTCTAGTTCCATGTTTTAGGTAGCATGACTTTCCCTTGATCTTATCGTTTACCCTATTCCACGTTAAGTCCTGTGAAAAACATTTCAAAAACATGGGATGAGCATAAAAATCTCAGTAAGGGATACACAAAGAATGAAAAGTGTTAGTTTTTACAAACAACAAGTAAACCATGAATACTTTATCAATGTAATACTTTTCACCTTTTCGAAGTAGTAAAAAATCTTCATTGAATAAAAGTTCATTACTAACCCTTCAGTAAAAAAAATATTACCATAAAACCTATATAAATATCACATAAAATATAAAGGTAACTTGGGACATAAACATACTTAAGTAGAATAACCATATGGTCGACTTCCACACATACTTAATGGAATAGCCATACGGCCGACTTCCACACATACTTAATGGAATAGCCATACGGCCGACTTCCATACCCATTGCATTGGAGGTTATAACGTAACCACCCGTACTGGTATTCACGGCACCACCCATCATATGGTTTATCACGTAACCACCCGTCAAATGTCCAAGTACCATTATAAAAATTATAAGATATAAAACAAATATAATGGAAAGAAAACATTTACACACTTTGATCACAATATATAACTTAAATATATTGACATAATAAATCCATTATAAAAACCATTTTCAATTCCAAAATACATAAAATAGTATATGGTATTTATTTCATTTTAAAAAAAAATTACGGCTTGTTCAGGAAGCCAAATACCAAATAATACTCGCGGCGGCGGAAAAGGTCATTGTCACTGCGTACGTTAAAAGAAACATTCCTTTCTGTCATTTTGTAAAACGCTTCATAGAAAAATATTCCTTTTGTATAAAAGTAAAAGTCAAAGGGTTTTATACACCGTATAAAAGAAAGTTGTGTATAAAACAAAATATGCCTCAATGAAAGGATATTGAGACGATGTTCCTTACAAAGTCGGTATCCTTAGATTAAGGATAAATCAATTATATGATTATGTGTGACAAATATGAATACAAAAAATATAATTAGATATTAAGTGTAAAACAATCAGAGTTCATTCAGACATAATCATGGAAAAACAAAACCAATGACATAGATATTTAACTCAATGAAATGAGATTGAGTTATGATTTCTGATACAAGTCCGTCTAAATAACATAAGAATTTTTCATTGAGATGATTATGTGTAGAAATAGTATATCCACAAAAACGTTTGTGGAAACTACAACATAGATATTCCACACATAATCTTGGAATAATAAAATCAAGAATTAGAGGTTTAACCCAAAGAATTGAATGTGGGTTAAGGAGTTCCCTTACAGAAATTTGACAGCCTAATGACGTCACTTCAAAACTTATAAAATGAGTTGATGAGAGATGAAAAGGGAATCTCATCACTTGGACATAAACTTTACATTAATAAGGATAAGTAATAAAATATCCCAACATAATATCATGTGAATTAAAAGACATAACAAAATAAGTATTTTAAAAAGAGAAGGGTGAAAGGTTCCCTTACCGACTTGAGTAACTTTCGAAACGTACACCCCATTGAAAAAGGGTCATACAATGAATATGTAAGTACCCATAAATGAAATTATATTACACAAAGATTATAAAAATGGGTAGTACATACACCACTCGAAGAAAATTGTGGAAAATGTAGCATAAATCTCACGGGAATAAAAGTGAGATGAAAAATCCCTTAGGAAAACTCGGCAGCCTAACAGCGCCACATAAAACATACAAAAATGGATTTATGAGATCAAATAGGATCTCTCATCATATTAACATGAAGTTTACAGAAATAGAAATGTAAAAGAATATCCCCCAACATAACAAAGATGAGCTTAAAAGAAGTGACATAAAGGAGAGTACATAAAAAGACAGAGAGAAGTAGGACCACTTACCTCGTGTCCGACATGACTCGATCGTTCTTTAATCTCCTGAATAATAAAATTTTGTCAATTTATAATTTCATAAGGAGATCCTTTAAATATTATTATTCATTTCATATCACATATTATAATGTTATAATTATTGGTTAATAAAGTGAGTTTGTATCATACGTTTTTGTCGATGTTCAGTACATGAATAAAAATTAAACTTGTTGGAAAAGAATTTTCCATGTAGTTATAGGAACATCATCTCCAGAATATTATTTATGTTTTAAATATCATATATATCCATTATAATTCATTTTATACTATTCCATAGCATTTGGAGATAAAAAAAATTAAAAGCACCGTTCATGGAGATGGTAGGCCGTACGTACGCATGAATGCTACTTTCATTTTTTGTCATATTAATGGAATTAAAAAAATGAGAGATATATATATGTTATAATTCCAGAATGATATCCATAATTTAGATGTAATATATTACATATATATCCATTATATATATGTACTTATAATAGTATGTAACATATTTAGATAAGAAATGAAATGTACCGTTCATGGAGACGGTAAGCCGTACGTATGCATGAACGCTACTTTCATTTCGTTTTTTTTCTATTAAATTGAATGAAATAATAAATATATAAATGTTTAATATAATTCCAGTAGGATAAAATATGTAATACCATTAATTCCATCCTTTATACGTCCCACATATGCCATTAATGAATCAAATCACTTTGTGGGGGTGGTAGTCCGCACTTCCTAAAATGAAGATATCGCGTTTACCCATAATGGAAACCATAAAGGTATGCCATAAATGAAAAATAAAGAAGCTTAAGGAAAACATAAACATATTATATATCATATATAAATATAGTGACATCTTAATGTCGACCTTTCAAGGTGTTAAAAGAATGTTGAACAATCATCGTTTCGGGAGGCAGAAATTCGCCATCCACGGAAACAGTATGTTCTTTAACCATTAGATGTAGGTGTGTGTAAGTTTAGCTTGAATAATTCATATAAAAACATCATAGTATATTGAAGATAATGTATTTGTTACAAAATAAATGAATAAATAGAGTTTAGGGGGTTGGAGAAGCAAAATAAAATAAAAGGACACAAGTGAAGACATTACCTTTAAATCGCATAACTTCCTTTGAATTGATCTCAAAGTCTTCCTTGGAAAGGATTCTGCCCAACGTGAGGCTTCATGGAGTTAGATAGGAATGTGGAGAGATGAAATGTGCAGGGTTTGGCCGATCCAAAGGCTTTGGAAGTGTGGGTAAAGAGGTAGAGGTGGGGGCCTTTTATAAGAGGAGAGGAGGGGCACTCATGGAAAGGTATAAAATGTAACTTTATTTTCAAATGAGTTTCAAATTTTATTGGTCCCACATTGATTTTTTTAGAGGATAAGGTGATAAGGGTTCTAAATACACCCATCAAATAGGTTTTTGAAATGTGTAGGTCTTAGATTTTACATTATCTTTCCATTTTATTTAAATCGTTAAATAATGAGGTCATCGCTGCATCATCATGATGTCATAAATAATTTAATTTATTTAAAGTCTAAAAATTATAAAAAAATAATATGATGTAGGAAATAGTTTTATATTTCTAATTAATTTTTATAGTCCAATATATCATTTATGTAGAAAAAATTAAAAATATTTTACTTAGGTGATACATTCTTTGTTACATTTAACATTCTTTAAAAATAAAAAGATAAAAAATCATTTTCTCACAAAAGTGATTCCATGGGGCCCCCAAGTTTGGCACAAGGCATACCATGGTCGGCCATTAGGCAACCAGTAGCCTTAGGACACATTTTGTGGTCATTTATGTTTATTATGATATTATCTTATTATCTTTAACTACCGATTACTCATTAATCAAGATAATTAAAGATAATTACCGCCGTTACTATTTATAATGTCCAAAAACAAAAGAGTCTTAATTACATAATTTGGACCTTCTGATTACAAATATGTAATTCATTTTACCAAATTCCGAACACATAAATTTCAATAATTAATATAATAAAATTCTCGTTGTCAAAACAAATAGCGGGTTTTTTAGAACAATATTTATGAAAAGTTTCGCACTTGTTTATGCCTAATTCCAAAGTGAAATTAATCCCAATGACCGTCATTGAATTAAATGGTTAAAATATATTCTAATTACACTTTAAAACAAATTAAAAAGATAATATAACCATATAATTAAATAATATGAAAAAACAGTTTTGTTGTAAAATGCAGTATTTTTCACTATTCATTGAAAAATGAACATTGTCAGAAAAATACCAAAAATTAACCCAAGGTTAATTTCAATGTCCCAATAAAAAATAATATGTTTATTTTGAAAAATAGAGCTTATAAAATTTTCAAAAAGTGGATTTAAAAGGGGTTGTCCATCAAAAGGCGTTTAATCGACCTTTTAAAGAATATTAGAATGTTTACACTTAAAAACTGGATTATTTCCATTTTTAATCCACTAAAATTTATTGTAAAGAGTAAAAATATTTGACAAACATATATTATGATTTTGTAGTTAGTTCTTTTCATTCCCTCCATTACAACGGCTAGGCGTTAACTACCATTTAAAATAATATTATTTTATTATTAGAGTGAAACGTATGATTCCCAAGAAACTCGTTGTTGCGTATTGGGTATGCCATCGAGCATAGAATCCCCTTTAAAGTTATATTAATATTTTATTCAAAAATTTGGATAAATATAAATATGTCATATTCTTTATTTACCTGCGGTGTTACAAGGATGATAATTTTCAATTGATATATGTGAAACACATTATGCCTAATTGTGGTGTTAATGAAAAATGATATTACACCTCTCTAACTCATTATGATACCTCAAAGGGGCGTGCGAATCGGTGAAATAAATTACACAACTCCATAAAACTATGGTGCCAAATCGTTGGAAAGATCCTAAAAACACATGATCAGCCACCTCAAATGAAAATTATCATCAGTGGTTCCCCAAATATGATTTTTGATGACTCTAGGTCATCTCCATCTATTTCCTAACAAACTAAATCTTCCCCATTGTTTCGTGGAAATGGATTGATCCAACTACTGAAGTCTTAAATATTTCCACCCAAAAAATTGGGGAATGATAAAGATTCCCATAATAGGATTAAAAGGTGGCTATTTTTATTGAGTCCAAATAGATATTTTTATATGATAACTTCGCCAATGGTATGTGACCCTCCCACATGTCCCAAAAATTCATTACAAAATACCAAAACATGACTTCTGTTGTCTGTACCATCCTTTCATATTACCCATCTGTATGAGGACGATGTAGGAAACTCATAATCAATTTTGTTCCACGGGATTTCTATATGTTTTTTTAAAACAAAACCATACCTACCATATCTATTTAAAACTATTGAAACTGGTATTCCATACCTCTTCAACAATTCATGAATATTGATTTTTGACAATTCCTCCACCTTATGAGATTCAAGAACAAGGATGGAATTGATCTACATTGTGAGATGATCCACTATCACTCATATGGAATTGTGTTTCCAACCATTTTTGGGAGAACTGTTAGAAAATCCATTGTCATCCTCTCTCATTTCCATAAAAGAATAGGTGAATACTTAAACCTTCCTGTTGTTTGCTGATGCAATGCCTTAACCAGTTGACAAGTTAATAATCTTGAAACAAACTCAGTCACCATTCTATTTATACCCACCCACCAAAACTATGCTTTCAATTCCTTAAACATCTTCTGTATTACATGATGAACAACCCATCTCGAATGGTGGTAAGAAAGAAGTCTTTTTACATAAATATACATAGGTATGAAATTTTGATTTTTGAAACACATCATTGAACTCTAATCCATCTTTCTCCCCTCAATGGTCTCCCACTATTTAAATATGAACTCATTATATCACATTCTAAATTATATGTCTATACCTATTTAACTAGTTAAACCAAATCATGAATGAAGAAAATTGAAAAAAATGGATACATCACATTATTCATCACATTCCAAGTGCATGTAGGATAGGTCTGACATCAACTTACTCTCATTTGTAGCCTCTATTTCCAATATAAGAAATAAATTTCTACATAATGCATCTTCCAATGAATTTTCATTACCTAGTCTATACATTATGTAACATACCAAGTAATTAATGAATAATAGATATTTTTATCTATGCATATTAATGAATTAGATAGTGTTTTAGAGGCTTAAAATGAAAATAAATCCAATCTTAAGCATGGAATACACTAATATTTTTAAAAGATTGTTCTACTACCTTTTGATGGAAAACCTTTTTTGAATCTATCTTTTGACAATTTTATAAAATATGTTTTTCAAAATAAACTTATTCTTTATGATTGGGACATCAAAATTTACCTTGTGTGAATTTTTGGTATTTTTCTGACAATGTTCATTTTTTAATGAATTGTGAAAAATACTGCATTTTACATCAAAACTTCTTTTTAATATAATTTATTTATATGATTAGATTATTTTTTGAATTGGATTTGAAGTGAAAATAGAATATATTTTTACCATTTAATCCAATATTGGTCATTGGAATCAATTTCACTTTGAAATTGGACTTAAACTGGTGTCAATCTTTTGATACTTATTGTTTCATAAAACACGCTATTTGCTCTGACATCAGGAATTAATTACTAAATTAATAAATGTGACTTATATGTTTTGAATTTTGTAAAATAGACTTCATTTTTGAATTTAGAATATCAAATATAGCTTAGGGTGAAGTTTTTATATTTTTTGGAAAAACTTCAATTTTTGATGAATAGTGAAATCACTAAGTGGTAGTTAAAGAAACTGATTTTTCGTTTAAATGAAATTTTTCCACCTTTGTGTTTTGAATTTCAAAAATCCAACATACATGGTTGTCATTAGGAAGTAAAATGTGGTTCAATGAGATTATAATAATTTTTTGGTGAATAGTAACTTATTAAGTTTTTATTCGCGATTAGAGGTAATTAGTGTAGTTTAAGGTAAAAATAATGATTTAATAATATGAGATGATCTTGACACATGTCCTAACCTTATTGGATGTGTCATGGCCGACCAAGAAAATCCATGGGTCAACTTGGGGACCCTATGGAGCCACTTTGGTTGGGAAATGACATAAATAACTTTTTATTTAATGTAAAAGTAAAAATGACACAAACATAATATGTTTTAATCAAACAATTTTTACGTGGGGTTTTAAAGATCATATTTTTAATTATAAATAGTCATAGGAAAGCTAAAAATATTTCCTACATCATAGTATTTGTTTTATAATTTGTAGACTTTAAATAAATTAAATTATTTATGACATCATGATGATGCAGCGATGCCTCATTATTTAACGATTTAAATAAAATGGAAGGATAATGTAAATTATAAGACCTAAACATGTTCAAAAAATATTGGATGGGTGTATTTATAAACCTTATCACCTTATCCTAGAATTATATCAATTTGGGACCATTTAAATCCGAAACTCATTTTCAAATAAAGTAATATTTCTTTACATTCCAAGAGTGCCCCTCCTCTCCTCTTATAAAAGGCCCCCAACTCTACCTCCTTACCCACACTCCCAAAGCCTTTGGCTTGGACAAACCCTGCCCATTTTGTCTCTCCACTTACCTCTCTTACTCCTTGAAGCCTCACATTGGGCAGAAGGCTTCCCAAGGAAGCCTTTGATCTCAAATCAATGGGAGTTACCCGATTTTAAGGTAAAGTCTTCACTTGAGTCCGTTTGTTTTATTTTGCTTCTCCAACCCCCTAAACCCTTTTTATTCATTTCTTTTGTAAAAACTCCAGTATCTTCAATATACTATGATGTTTTTATAAGAAGGATTCGAGTTACACTTACACACACCAACATCTAATGGTTAACAAACATACGGTTTCCGTGGATGGAAAATTTATGCCTCCCGAAACGATGATTGTTCAACACTCTTTTAACACCTTCAAAGGTGGCCATTAAGATGTCACTATATTTATATATGATATATAATATGTTTATTTTTTCTTTAAGCTTCTTTATTTTTCATTTTGGGAATACCTTTATGGTTTCCATTATGGGTAAACGCGATATCTTCATTTAAGGAAGCGCAGACTACCGCCCCCTCAAAGTGAGTTGATTCGTTAAATACCATATGTGGGACGTATAAAGGATGGAACTATGATATTATATTTGATATTATACTGGAATTATAATATAACTTTATATCATTATGATTCCATTCTATAAAATACGAAATAGAAAAGAAATTATCGTTCATGCGTACGTACGGTTTACCGTCTCCATGAACGGTTCATTTCATTTCTTACCTCTAAATGATTATGTAATATTATAAATGCATGCATGTACTGGATATATATGACATATATGATATCTACATCATGAATTCCATTTTGGATATAATGGATACATGAACAACATGTAATTATAAAGGGTTTATTTTGACTCAAGTACCAATGATCGTTAAAACGCCCGGTATTAACTTAAATAATTACATAGTGTTCATGACATGGCGATAAGTGATATAAAAGGAATAATGAACTTGAAAAAGGTTCTTAAACAAGTATAAATTAACTAATGTTTATTATTCAGGAGATTAAAGAACGACCGAGTCAAGTCAGACCCGAGGTATGGGACTTCGTCTCAATCTCCTTTCATTAAGGCATATTTTGTTTTATACACAACCTTCTTTTATACGGTGTGTAAACCCCTTTGAATTTTACGTTTATCCAAAAGGAATATTTTTTTATATGAAGCATTTTACAAAATGACAAAAGTGAATGTTATTGTCATACGTATTCGGCGACAACGACTTCTCCGCCGCCTTGACCATTATTTGAGTTTCGGCTTCCTCTACAAGCCATACCTTCTTTTTAAATGAAAAATAAATACCATGTTTTACTTTTCTTTTATTTTTGTATTGAAAATGGTTTTCATAATGATTTTATATCAATTTATTGTATTGATATCTTGTGATTGAAAGGTGTAAATGTTATGTTTCCTTTATGCATGTTTTATGTGATACGATTATGTTGAGGTTCTCAGGCATTATTATGAAGACGGGTGGTTCCGTGATAAACTAAGGGCGAGTGAGCCCAATATAGCTCTCCAATGCATTGGGTAACGTAAAGGAGTGAAACGTTAAGGTTTCTCCGAAGATATTTAGGGAATATACTGTGATGGGTATTCCAAACACAACCAAGAGGGTTACTCTCTACGTAAGAATGTTATGAATGCCTCAAGTTACCATTATGTCTTATGATTTCTATGATTTATTCATGATTTGATGAGGTATGTTAAAGTGGTTATGTTTTATGGGTAAAGTATGATCTCATCCTTATGTATATATGTACCCATGATTCCTTTCCATATTTTTATATCCCCTACTGAGCTTTTTATGCTCATCCCATGTTTTTTGAAATGTTTTTCACAGGTCAAGGGAAAGGTACATGATATGATGATAGTGTCAAGGAAGTGTCAAGAAAGAATCAATGTTTTATTTTAAATATGTTTCCATTGATGGGAATGAAGAATACTATCTTTATGTAACAACTTTGTTTATATGTGGAATGTAATGCAAGTTTTATGATCTAATTCTCCAAAACTCTAAACCTAAAAAGATCCTCACTGTGTAATCTTGTAATAACTCAAGATTAAGTAAGGTTTAAGGCTGGGGCTTTATAGTTGGTATCAAAGGTCAGTTTAGATAACTTTAGGAGTTATAATTATATTAAATGATTATCCAAAAATATTTTTTTTGAAGTGATATAGCATTTGAAGATTACCATGTTGCTTCATCTAAGACATGTTTGTTCAGAATGGTTTTCCACAGAGGAAACATGGATGTAGTGCTAGGAAGGCATGCAGAAGGAAATAACCTTCCGAATCAGCATCCTGAGATGGTCGGAATTGGAACTAAACAGTTTGTTGTAGTGATGGCACAGTTGACTCAGGCTATAAATGGTGGTGGTATCCATGCACGAGATCAGCCAGATCAACTGCAGAGGAACATGTTAGTGGTGGGACATTTCATGAGGCAACATCCCCCATCATTCAAAGGATCATCTGACCCTGTGTTATATGAAGGGTGGATTAAATCACTAGAGAAGATTTTCGATGTCATGGGGTGTTTAGACAATCAAAAGGTTAGTCTTGCTATTTACCGTTTGGAGGGTGAGGCAGATCAGTGGTGGACAATGGTTAAAAATATCAGGGACGCTGATGAGATTGATGCTCTTTACTGAGATGAATTCAAAGGTATGTTTCTTGAGAAGTATTTTCCTTAGGCTATTAGAATTAGGATGGAAAAGAAACTCTTGGAATTGAGGCAAGAGGAAGACTCAGTGGCTACCTATGAAGAAAGGTT
Organism: Viscum album; assembly: GCA_963277665.1. Lineage (NCBI taxonomy): Eukaryota > Viridiplantae > Streptophyta > Magnoliopsida > Santalales > Viscaceae > Viscum > Viscum album. The sequence goes on along the minus strand of OY728128.1, from coordinate 1,920,785,296 downwards.
CACTCGATTGGAAAGGTATGCTCCAAATTTTATCTGAGACCTTGATAGTATAATCAATCATTTTTACCCATGATTAAAGCCAAAATATCGAAGGGCATTAGCTTCTCGTGAGTTTAAATGTTATGAAAAGTTTGTTCGATGTGCTGAGAAGGTGGAAATGGAGTTTGCTGATGATCAAGTGTTCTATAACAACCAGTAGAAGAAGAGACCGAGGTGGCAGGAGAAAGGTAAGAATTCTTCAAAAAAGTCTGATGGTAAGAAAACTAAGTTTCCAGTTTGTGATAAATGTGGCAAAAGGCATGCTGGGGAATGTCTTCTGAATTCTGGAAAGTGATACCGATGTGGTAAGATGGGACATAAGGCTCGTGATTGCACTGAAAAAGATCAGGGTGATGGTAAGACCAAAATTGATTTACAGTTAGTGAAATGTTCTATGTGCAATGAGATGGGTCACTATGCAAACGAGTGTCCGACAAAGAGCTTGAGTGATGGGAAGCAGTTAGAATACAAGCAGAAAGGGGTGGTGAAATCTTTTGAAACTACTTCAGAAGATGTTGGGCCATCAAATGAAGTTGTATCACGTACTTTTTTTGTTTTTTCAGATTATGCCAGTGTGTTGTTTGATTCGGGGTCTACACATTCTTTCATCTCTGAAACTTTTTCTAGTAAAATGGGAATACCAGCTCCATAAGTGACTCCTGAACTTGTGGTAAAAACACATGGGGGAAATGTTGAGGTAAAAATAATTTATAAGAATTTTCTTATGCTTATCTGTGGAAAGAACCTATTTGAAAACCTTATTGTTCTACCTCTAGTAGAGTTTGATGTTATCCTGTGTATGGATTGGCTCTCTATTTACCATGCTAAGATTGACTGTAGAGCTAAAGAAGTTTCTTTTCAGAAAGACTTTCAGTTTGTGTACAATAATGAACCCTTACTATTGATAACTCATCAAGAGGCCAAGAAACATGTAAAAGATGGAAATGAATGTTACCTTGCACACATCATTGAAAATAAAGGAACTGTTCAGATTAATGATGTGCCAGTGGTAAATGAGTATCCTGATGTTTTTCCTGATGAGTTGCCTGGAATAATACCAGATCGAGAAGTTGAGTTTACTGTTGACATAGTTCCTGATGCTAAGCCAATATCAAAACCCCCTTATCGAATGGCTCAAATTGAACTTTTAGAGTTGATGGAGCAATTGCAAGATTTATTAGAGAATGGTTTAATTTGACCTAGCACATCACCTTAGGGTGCTCCTGTTTTATTTTTTAAAAAGAAATATGGTTCTATGAGACTATGCATTGATTATAGAGCCTTGAATAACATCACTGTTAAGAAAAAATATCCTTTGCCTCATATCGATGATTTGTTTGATCAGCTCCAGGGAGCTCAGTATTTTTCAAAGATTGACTTGAGATCGGGGTACCATCAGCTGAAGGTAAAGGAAGCAGACGTTCTGAAGACTGTGTTTCGTACAAGATATGGCCATTATGAATTTGTAGTAATGCCTTTTGGGGTAACCAATGCAACTGCTGTATTCATGGACATAATGAATAGAATTTTCCATGAGTTCTTGGATAAGTTTTTGGTGGTTTTCATTGATGATATTTTGGTGTTTTCTAAAAGTAAAGAAGAGAATGAAAGACATTTAAGGGTTATCTTGAAAACCTTAAAAGAAATGAAACTGTATGGAAAATTCAGCAAGTGTGTGTTTTGGTTGCAACAAATTTCTTTCCTTGGTCATATTGTTTCTAAAGATGGGATAACTGTTAATCCTGGAAAAACAAAAGTTGTGGAAGAATGGCCAAGACCCACAAATGTAACCGAGATTTGTAGCATCCTTATTTTGGAAGGCTATTACCGAAGGTTTGTTAGAAATTTTTCTCGATTATCTAGTCCAATGACTAAGATAACTTGGAAGGGTGTTAAGTTTATCTGGACAAAATAATGTGATGATTGTTTTCAGGAATTGAAAAGAAGATTGATGATTTCTCCAGTTTTGGCACTACATCCATGAATGGTGAGTTTGTTATCTACAATGATGCTTCATTGAAAGGACATGGTTGCGTCCTAATGCAGAATGATCAGATAATTGCTTATGCTTCATGACAGTTGAAAACTCATGAGGTAAATTACCCTACACATTATTTGGAATTAGATGTTGTTGTTTTCGCATTAAAAATTTGGAGGCATCATTTGTATGGAGTAAAGTGTGAAATATATTCTGATCACAAAAGTTTAAAGTATATATTCACTCAGAAGGAGTTAAACAAGAGACAGAGGAGATGGATGGAATTAATCAAGGATTATGATTGTACAATTCATTACCATCCAAGAAAAGCAAATAAAGTGGCTGATGCTTTTCATCGAAAAAGTAATGCTTCATTAACAATGTTGCGTTTGGAACGTGATCCTTTGGTTAAGGATTTGATGAACTCTGGCATAGAAGTTGTTGGTGCAGGAAGTTATTCTGTTTTGTTTCAGGTATCAGTGAGATCATCTCTATCAGATAGAATCAAGCAAGCACAGAAGCAAGGCAGTGAGTTGCAGAAAAAGGTAGAGATGGTTCAGAAAGGTAGGTTTCCTAAATTCAACATTGATAATGATTGTGTTTTGAGATTTGGGAAGAGATTGTGTGTGCCTTGTGATTCACAGTTGAAGAGAGAGTTGTTATGTAAAGCTCATAGTTCTCTGTTTTCTGTTCATCCAGGCAGTACTAAGATGTATAAGGATCTGCGGGAGTATTACTGGTGGGATGGAATGAAAAGAGATATTGCTGACATTACTATGAAGTGTTTGAATTTTCAACAGGTTAATGCAGAGCAACAATTACCGAAAGGGATGCTTCAGCCTCTACCAGTGCCAGAGTGGAAATCAGAGAATATATCCATGGACTTTGTTGTGGGATTACCGAAGACATCTCGAGGTAATAATGCAATCTGGGTTATTGTTGATCGCTTGACCAAGTCTGTTCATTTCCTTGCTATACGAGATAATTTTTCCCTGGATCAACTTTCCCGTTTGTATCTTAAAGTGATAGTTAGGTTACATGGAGTTACTCTATCCATTGCATCAGATCGTGATCCTAGGTTCACTTCTATCTTTTGGAAAGGCCTTCAGAAGTCGTTGTGTACTGAATTAAATTTTAGTACAACATTTCATCCTCAATCAGATGGGCAGTCAGAACGAACAATTCAGACCTTGGAGGATATGCTACGAGCTTGTTCGATGGATTATCAGGTAAGTTGGGACCAACATCTTTCTTTGGTTGAATTTTCGTATAATAACAGTTTTAATTCCAGTATACAGATGGCACCATTTCAGGCATTATATGGGAAGTGGTGTCGAACTCCAGCTTTTTGGGATGAAGTGGTTGAAAGGAAGTTGATGGGACCCGAACTGGTATAAGAGATGGAAGAAAAAGTTCAGCTGATTCAGAAACACATGAGAACAGCTCAGAGCAGGCAGAAGAGTTATGCAGACAACAGGGGGAAGGATCTAACTTTTGAGGTAGGTGATCATGTTTTTCTCAAAGTCTCACCATGGAAACGTGTGATGTGATTTGGTAAGAAAGGAAAGATGAGTCCAAGGTTCATTGGACCATATGAAATTCTGGAGAGAGTGGGATTAGTTGTTTACCGGGTGGCTTTACCTCCGAGTTTATCTCAGGTACACAATTTTTTTCATGTTTCAATGTTAAGGAAGTACATGCCAGATCCATCTCATGTTTTGAGTCCAGGGGTAGTTCAGCTGGAAGAGAACCTATCTTATGAGGAACAACCGGCCCGGATTCTTGACCACATGGAGCAAGTGTTACGGAATAAGGTGATTCACCATGTAAAGGTTTTGTGAAAAAACCACATGATTGAAGAGTCAACATGGGAATCTGAAAATGCAATGAGGGATAAGTACCCCCGTTTATTCGATAAGTAAATAAATTGCGGGGACGCAATTTTCTAAAGGGGGGAAGGATGTAACATCCCAAGTAAGTAATTAATAATAGATATTTTTCTCTATGCCTATTAATGAATTAGATAGTGTTTTAGAGGCTTAAAATGGAAATAAATCCAATCTTAAGCATGGAATACACTAATATTTTTAAAAGATTGTTTTACTGCCTTTTGATGGAAAACCATTTTTGAATCTATCATTTGATAATTTTATAAACTATGTTTGTCAAAATAAACTTATTCGTTATGATTGGGACATCAAAATTTACCTTGTGTGAATTTTTGTTATTTTTCTGACAATGATCATTTTTAATGAATAGTGAAAAATACTGCATTTTACATCAAATCTGATTTTTAATATAATTTATTTATATGATTAGATTATGTTTTGAAGTAAAATTAGAATATATTTTTACCATTTAATCCAATGGTGGTCATTGGAAACAATTTCACTTTGAAATTGGACTTAAACTGGTGTCAATCTTTTGATACTTATTGTTTCATAAAACACGCTATTTTCTCTAACAGCGGGAATTAATTATTAATTTAATTAATGTGACTTATATGTTTTTAATTTTGTAAAATAGACTTCATTTTTGAATTCAGAATATCAAATATAGCTTAGGGTGATGTTTTGGTATTTTTCGGAAAAACTTCAATTTTTGATGAATAGTGAAATCACTAAGTGGTAGTTAAAGAAACTGATTTTTCGTTTAAATGAAATTTTTTCACCGTTGTGTTTTTAATTTCAAAAATCAGACATACATGGTTGTCATTAAGAAGTAAAATGTGATTCAATTAGATTATAAAAATGTTTGGTGAATAGTAACTTATTATGTTTTTAATCGCGATTAGAGGTAATTAGTGTAGTTTAAGGTAAAAATAATGCTTTAATAATATGAGATGAGCTTGACACATGTCCTAACCTTATTGGATGTGTCATGACTGACCAAAAAAATCCCTGGGTCAACTTGGGGACCCCATGGAACCACTTTGGTTGGGAAAGGACATAAATAACGTTTTATTTAATGTAAAAGTAAAAAAATGACACAAACATAATATGTTTTACAAAAACAATTTTTACATGGGGTTATAAAGATCAGATTTTTTATTATAAATATTCATTGGAAAGCTAAAACGATTTCCTACATCATAGTTTTTGTTTTATAATTTTTGGACTTTAAATAAATTAAATTATTTATGACATCATGATGATGCACCGAGGACCTCATTATTTAACGATTTAAATAAAATGGAATGATAATGTACAATATAAGACCTAAACAAGTCCAAAACCTATTGGATGGGTGGATTTAGAACCATTATCACCTTATCCTAGAATTTTATCAATTTGGGATCATTTAAATCTGAAATGCATTTTCAAATAAAGTAATATTTCTTTACTTTCCAAGATTGCCCCTCCTCTCCTCTTATAAAAGGCCCCCACCTCTACCTCCTTACCCACACACCAAAAGCCTTTGGCTCGGCCAACCCCTGCCCATTTTGTCTCTCCACTTCCCTATCTTACTCCTTGAATCCTCACTTTGTGCATAAGTCTTCCCAAGGAAGCCTTTGAGCTCAAACCAAAGGGAGTTACCCGATTTTAAGGTAAAGTCTTCACTTGAGTCCGTTTGTATTATTTTGCTTCTACAACCCCCAAAACCCTTTTTATTCATTTCTTTTGTAACAACTACAATATCTTCAATACACTAGGATGCTGTTATAAGAAGGATTAGAGCTACACTTACACACAACTACATCTAATGGTTAACGAACATACTGTTTCCGTGGATGGAAAATTTATGCCTCCCGAAATGATGATTGTTCAACATTCTTTTAACAACTTCAAAGGTGGCCATTAAGATGTAACTATATTTATATATGATATATAATATGTTTATTTTTCCCTTAAGCTTCTGTATTTTTCATTTTGGGCACACCTTTATGGTTTCCATTATGGCTAAACGCGATATCTTCATTTAAGGAAGTGCAGACTACCGCCCCCTCAAAGTGAGCTGATTCGTTAAATACCATATGTGGGATGTATAAAGGATGGAACTATGATATTATATATTATATTATACTGGAATTATAATATACCCTTATATCATTATGATTCCATTCTATAAAATACGAAATATAAATGAAAGTAGCGTTCATGTGTACGTACGACTTACCGTTTCCATGAACGGTGCATTTCATTTCTTACCTCTAAATGATTATGTAATATTATAAATGCATGAATGTACTGGATATATATGACATATATGATATCTACATAATTAATACCATTCTGGATATAATGGATACATGAACAACATGTAATTATAAAGGGCTTATTTTGACTCAAGTACCAATGATCGTTAAAACGACCGTTATTAACTTAAATAATTACATAGTGTTCATGACATGGCGATAAGTGATATAAAAAGAATAACGAACTTGAAAAAGGTTCTTAAACAAGTATAAATTAACTCAAGTTTATTATTCAGGAGATTAAATAACGACCGAGTCAAGTCGGACCCGAGGTATTGGACTTTGTCTCAATCTCCTTTCATTGAGGCATATTTTGTTTTATACACAACCTTCTTTTATACAGTGTATAAGCCCCTTTGAATTTTACGTTTATCCAAATGGAATCTTTTTTTATACGAATCATTTTACAAAATGACAAAAGTGAATGTTTTTGTCATACGTATGCGGCGACAACGACTTCTCCGCCGCCTTGACCATTATTTGAGTTTCTGTTTCCTCTACAAGCCATACCATCTTTTTAAAAGAAAAATAAATACCATGTTTTACTTTTATTTTATTTTTGTATTGAAAATGGTTTTCATAATGATTTTATATCAATGTGTTGTATTGATATCTTGTGATTGAAAGGTGGAAATGTTATGTTTCCTTTATGCATGTTTTATGTGATACGATTATGTTGAGGTTCTTGGGAATTATTATGAAGACGGGTGGTTCCATGATAAACTAAGGGCGGGTGTGCCCGATATAGCTCTCCAATGCATTGGGTAACGTGAAGGAGTGACACGTTAAGGTTTCTCCGAAGAGATTTAGGGTATATACTGTGATGGGTATTCCAAACGTAACCAAGAGGGTTACTCCCTACGTAAGAATGTTATGAATGCCTCAAGTTACCTTTATGTCTTATGATTTCTATGATTTATTCATGATTTGATGAGGTATGTTAAAGTGCTTATGTTTTATGTGTAAAGTATGATATCATCCTTATGTATATATGTACCCATGATTCCTTTCCATATTTTTATATACCTTACTGAGCTTTTTATGCTCATCCCAAGTTTTTTGAAATGTTTTTCACAGGTCAAGGGAAAGGTACATGATATGATGATAGTGTCAAGGAAGTGTCAAGAAAGAATCCATGTTTTAGTTTAAATATATTTCCATTGATGGGAATGAGTAATACTATATTTATGTAACCACTTTGTTTATATGTGGAATGTAATGCAAGTTTTATGATCTAATTCTCTAAAACTCTAAACCCGAAAATATCCTCAGTGTGTAATCTTGTAATAACTTAAGATTAAGTATGGTTTAAGGATGGGGCCTTATAGTTGGTATCAATGGTCGGTTTAGATAACTTTAGGAGTTATAATTCTATTAAATGATTATCCAATTTTTTTTTGAAGTGATATAGCATTTGAAGATTACCATGTTGCTTCATCTAACACCTCTTTGTTCAGAATGGTTTTCCACAGAGGAAATAGGGAAGCAGTGCTAGGAAGGCATGCAGAAGGAAATAACCTTCCGAATCAGCATCCTGAGATGGTCGGAATTGGAACTGAACAGTTTGTTACAGTGATGGAATAGTTGACTCAGGCTATAAATGGTGGTGGTATCCATGTACGAGATCAGTCACATCAACCACAGAAGAACATGTTAGTGGTGGAACATTTCATGAGGCAACATCCGTCATCATTCAGAGGATCATCTGACCCTGTGTTTGCTGAAAGGTGGATTAAAGCACTGAAGAATATTTTCGATGTCATGGGGTGTTCAGACAATCAAAAGCTTAGTCTTGCTATTTACCGTTTGGAGGGTGAGGCAGATCAGTGGTGGTCGATGGTTAAAAATATTAGGGACGCTGATGAGATTGATGCTTTCGACTAGGATGAATTCAAAGGTATGTTTCTTGAGAAGTATTTTCCTAAGGCTATTCGACTTTGGATGGAAAATCAATTCTTGGAATTGAGGAAAGAGGAAGACTCAGTGGCTACCTATGAAGAAAGGTTCACTCGATTGGAAAGGTATGCTCCAAATTTTATCCGAGACCATGATAGTAAAATCAATCATTTTTACTCAGGATTAAAGCCAAAATATAGAAGGGAATTAGCTTATCGTGAGTTTAAAAGTTATGAAAAGCTTGTTCGATGTGCTGAGAAGGTGGAAATGGAGTTTTCCGATGATCAAGTGTTCTATAATAACCAGCAGAAGAAGAGACCGAGGTGGTAGGAGAAATGTAAGAATTCTTCAAAATAGTCTGATGGTAAGAAAACTAAGTTTCCAGTTTGTGATAAATGTGGCAAATGGCATGTTGGGGAATGTCTTCTAAATTCTGGAAAGTGCTACCGATGTGGTAAGATGGGACATAAGGCTCATGATTGCACTGAAAAAGATCAGGGTGATGGTAAGACCAAATTTAATTTACAGTTAGTGAAATGTTATAAGTGCAATGAGATGGGTCACTATGCAAATGAGTGTCCGACAAAGAGCTTGAGTGATGGGAAGCAGTTAGACTATAAGCAGAAAGGGGTGTTGAAATCTTTTGCAACTACTTCAGCAGACGTCGGGCCATCAAATGAAGTTGTATCAGGTACTTTGTTTGTTTTTTCAGATTATGTCAGTGTGTTGTTTGATTCGGGGTCTATACATTCTTTCATCTCTGAAACCTTTTCTAGTAAAATTAGAATACCATCTCAAGACGTAACTCTTGAACTTGCGGTAAAAACACTTGGGGTAAATGTTGAGGCAAAAAGAATTTATAAGAATATTCCTATCCTTATCTGTGGAAAGAACCTACTTCCAAACCTTATTGTTCTACCTCTAGTAGAGTTTGATGTTATCCTGAGTATGGATTGGCTCTCTATTTACCATGCTAAGATTGACTGTATAGCTAAAGAATTTTCTTTTCAGAAAGAATTTTAGTTTGTGTACAAGAATGAACCCTTACTGTTGATAACTTATCAAGAGGCCAAGAAACTTGTAAATGATAGAAATGAATGTTACCTTGCACACATCGTTGAAAATAAAAGAACTTTTCAGATTAATGATGTGCTAGTGGTAAATGAGTATCCTGATGTTTTTCCTGATGAGTTTCCTGGAATAATACCAGATCGAGAAGTTGAGTTTACTATTGACTTAGTTCCTGATTCTAAGCCAATTTCAAAACCCCCTTATCGAATGGCTCAAATTGAACTTTTAGAGTTGAAGGAGCAATTGCAAGATTTATTTGAGAAAGGTTTCATTAGACGTAGCACATCACCTTGGGGTGCTCCTGTTTTATTTGTTAAAAAGAAAGATGGTTCTATGAGATTATGCATTGATTACAGAGCCTTGAATAACATCACTATTAAGAACAAATATCCTTTTCCTCATATCGATGATTTTTTTGATCAGCTCCAGGGAGCTCAATATTTTTCAAAGATTGACTTGAGATCGGGGTACCATCAGCTGAAGGTAAAGGAAGCAGACGTTATGAAGACTGTGTTTCGTACAAGATATGGCCATTCTGAATTTGTAGCAATGCCTTTTGGGCTATCCAATGCACCTGCTGTATTCATGGACTTAATGAATAGAATTTTCCATGAGTTCTTGGATAAGTTTGCGGTGGTTTTCATTGATGATATTTTTGTGTTTTCTAAAAATAATGAAGAGCATGAAAGACATTTATGGGTTATCTTGAAAACCTTAAAAAAAAAAGAAACCGTATGGAAAATTCAGCAAGTGTGAGTTTTGGTTGCAACAAATTTCTTTTCTTGGTCATATTGTTTCTAAAGATGGGATAACTATTGATCCTGGAAAAACAAAAGTTGTGGAATAATGGCCAAGACCCACAAATGTAACTGAGATTTGTAGCTTCCTTGGTTTGGCAGGATATTACCGAAGGTTTGTTAGAAATGTTTCACCATTATCTAGTCCAATGAATAAGCTAACTCGGAAGGGTGTTAAGTTTATCTGGACAGAAGAATGTGATGATTGTTTTTAGGAATTTAAAAGAAGATTGGTGAATGCTCCAGTTTTGGCACTACCTTCCAGGAATGGTGAGTTTGTTATCTACAGTGATGCTTCATTGAAAGGACTTGGTTGCGTCCTAATGCAGAATGATCAGGTAATTGCTTATGCTTCACGACAGTTGAAAACCCATGAGGTAAATTACCCTATACATGATTTGGAATTAGCTGTTGTTGTTTTCACTTTAAAAATTTGGAGGCATAATTTGTATGGAGTAAAGTGTGAAATATATACTGATCACAAAAGTTTAAAGTATATATTCACTCAGAAGGAGTTAAACATGAGACAGAGGAGATGGCTGGAATTAATCAAGGATTATGATTGTACAATTCATTACCATCCGGCAAAAGCAAATAAAGTGGCTGATGCTTTGAGTCGAAAAAGTAATGCTTCATTAACAATGTTGTGTTTGGAACATGATCCTTTGGTTAAGGATTTTATGAACATTCGCATAGAAGTTGTTGGTGCAAGAAGTTCTTCTGTTTTGTTTCAGGTATCAGTGAGATCATCTCTATCATATAGAATCAAGAAAGCACAAAAGCAAGACAGTGAGTTGCAGAAAAAGGTAGAGTAGGTTCAGAAAGGTAAGTTACCTGAATTCAACATTGATAATGATTGTGTTTTGAGATTTGGGAAGAGATTGTGTGTTCCTTGTGATTCACAGTTGAAGAGAGAGTTGTTATGTGAAAATCATAGTTCTCCGTTTTTAGTTTATCTAGGCAGTACTATGATGTATAGAGATCTGCGGGAATATTACTGGTGGGATGGAATGAAAAGAGATATTGTTGTCTTTACTGTGAAGTGTTTGACTTGTCAACATGTTAAAGCAGAGCGGAAGTTACCGAATGAGATGCTTTAGCCTCTACCAGTGCCAGAGTTGAAATGGGAGAATATATCCATGGACTTTGTTGTGGGATTACCGAAGACATCTCGAGGTAATAATGCAATCTAGGTTATTGTTGATCGCTTGACCAAGTCTGCTCATTTCCTTGCTATACGAGATACTTTTTCCCTGGATCAAATTTCCCGTTTGTATCTTAAAGAGATAGGTAGGTTACATGGAGTTCCTCTCTCCATTGTATCTGATCGTGATCCCAGGTTCACTTATAACTTTTGGAAATGCCTTCAGAAGTCGTTGGGTACTGAATTAAATTTTAGTACATCTTTTCATCCTCAATCAGATGGGCAGTCAGAATGAACAATTCAGAACTTGGAGGATATGCTACGGGCCTGTTCGATGGATTATTAGTGAAGTTGGGACCAACATCTTTCTTTGGTTGAATTTTCGTATAATAACAGTTTTCATTCCAGTATACAGATGGCACCATTTCAGGCTTTATATGGGAAGCGGTGTCGAACTCTAGCTTTCTGGGATGAAGTGGGTGAAAGGAAGTTGATGGGACCAAAATTGGTAGAAGTGATGGCAGAAAAAGTTCAGCTGATTCAGAAACACATGAAAACAGCTCAGAGCAGGCAGAAGAGTTATGCAGACAACAGGAGGAAGGATCTAACTTTTGAGGTAGGTGATCATGTTTTTCTCAAAGTATCATCATGGAAAAGTGTGATGCGATTTGGAAAGAAAGGAAAGCTGAGTCCAAGGTTCATTGGAACATATGAAATTCTGGAGAGAGTTGGATTAGTTGCTTACCGAGTGGATTTACCTCTGAGTTTATCTCAGGTACACAATGTTTTTCATGTTTCAATGTTATAAAAGTACATGCCAGATCCATCTCATATTTTTAGTCCAGGGGTAGTTCAGCTCGAAGAGAACCTATCTTATGAGAAACAACCGGTCCAGATTCTTGACCACAGGGAGAAAGTGTTACAGAATAAGTTGATTCACCATGTAAAGGTTTTGTGGAAAAAACCACATGATTGAAGAGGCAACATGGGAATCTGAAAATGCAATGAGGGATAAGTACCCCAATTTATTCGATAAGTAAATAAATTGTGGGGACGCAATTTTCTAAAGGTGGGAAGGATGTAACATCCCATGTAAGTAATGAATAATAGATATTTTTATCTATTCTTATTAATGAATTAGATAGTGTTTTAGAGGTTTAAAATGGAAATAAATCCAATCTTAAGCATGGAATACACTAATATTTTTAAAAGATTGTTTTACTGCCTTTTGATGGCAAACCATTTTTGAATCTATCTTTTTACAATTTTATAAACTATGTTTGTCAAAATAAACTTATTCTTTATGATTGGGATATCAAAATTTACCTTGTGTGAATTTTTGGTATTTTTCTAACAATGTTCATTTTTTAATGAATAGTGAAAAATACTGCATTTTACATCAAAACTGCTTTTTAATCTAATTTATTTATATGATTAGATTATGTTTTGAATTGGTTTTGAAGTGAAATTAGAATATATTTTTACCATTTTATCCAATGGTGGCCATTGTAATCAACTTCACATTGAAATTGGACTTAAACTGGTGTCAATCTTTTGATACTTATTGTTTCATAAAACACGCTATTTGCTCCGATAGTGGGAATTAATTATTAAATTAATTAATGTTACTTATATGTTTTGAATTTTGTAAAATAGACTTCATTTTTGAAATCATAATATCAAATATAGCTTAGGGTGAAGTTTTGGTATTTTTCTGAAAAACTTCAATTTTTGATGAATAGTGAAATCACTAAGTGGTAGTTAAAGAAACTGAATTTTCGTTTAAATGAAATTTTGCCACCTTTGTGTTTTGAATTTCAAAAATCCGACATACATGGTTGTCATTAGGAAGTAAAATGCGGTTCAATGAGATTATAATAATTTTTTGGTGAATAGTAACTTATTATGTTTTTAATCGCAATTATTGGAAATTAGTGTACTTTAAAATAAAAAATAATGATTTAATAATATGAGATGAGCTTGAAACATGTCCTAACCTTATTGGATGTGTCATGGACGACCAATACAATCCATGGGTCAACTTGGGGACCCCATGGAGCCACGTTGGTTGGGAAATGACATAAATAACGTTTTATTTAATGTAAAAGTAAAAAATGACACAAACATAATATATTTTACGAAAAAAAAATTTACATGGGGTTATAAAGATCAGAGTTTTGATTATAAATAGTCATTGGAAAGATAAAAAGATTTCCTACATCATAGTATTTTTTTGTAATTTTTAGACATTAAAGAAATTAAATTATTTATGACATCATAATGATGCAGCAATGACCTCATTATTTATCGATTTAAATAAAATGGAATGATAATGTAAAATCTAAGACCTACACATGTCCAGAACCTATTGTATGGGTGTATTTCGAATCCGTATCACCTTATCCTCTAATTATATTAATTTGGGACCATTTAAATCCGAAGCTCATTTTCAAATAAAGTAATATTGCTTTACTTTCCAAGAGTGCCCCTCCTCTCCTCTTATAAATGGCCCCCACCTCTACCTCCTTACCCACACTCCCAAAGCCTTTGGATTGGCCAACCCCTGCCCATTTTGTCTCTCCACTTCCCTCTCTTACTCCTTGAAGCCTCACTTTGGGCAGAAGTCTTCCCAAGGACTCCTTTGAGCTCAAACCAAGGGGAGTTACCCGATTTTAAGGTAACGTCTTCACTTGAGTCCGTTTGTTTTATTTTGCTTCTCCAAACCCCTAAACCCTTTTTATTAATTTCATTTGTAAAAACTCCAGTATCTTAAATATACTAGGATTTTGTTATAAGAAGGATTCGAGCTACACTTACACACACCTACATCTAATGGTTAACGGACATATTGTTTCCGTGGATGGAAAATTTATGCCTCCCGAAACGATGATTGTTCAACATTCTTTTAACACCTTCAAAGGTGGCCATTAAGATGTCACAATATTTATATATGATATATAATATGTTTATTTTTTCCTTAAACTTCTTTATTTTTCATTTTGGGCATACCTTTATGGTTTCCATTATGGGTAAATGCGATATCTTCATTTAAGGAAGTGCGGACTACCGCCCCCTCAAAGTGAGTTGATTCGTTAAATACCATATGTGGGACGTATAAAGGATGAAACTATGATATTATATATGATATTATACTGGAATTATAATATACCTTTATATAATTATGATTCCATTCTATAAAATACGAAATAGAAATGAAAGTAGCGTTCATGCGTACGTACGGCTTACCGTCTCCATGAACAGTGCATTTCATTTCTTACCTCTAAATGATTATGTAATATTATAAATGCATGAATTTACTAGATATATATGAAATATATGATATCTACATCATGAATACCATTCTGGATATAATGGATACATGATCAACATGTAATTATAAAGGGATTATTTTGACTCAAGTACCAATGATCGTTAAAACGATCGTTATTAACTTAAATAATTACAAAGTGTTCATGACATGTCGATATGTGATAAAAAAGGAATAATGAACATGAAAAAGGTTCTTAAACATGTAGAAATTAACTCATGTTTATTATTCAGGAGATTAAAGAACGACCGAGTCAAGTTGGACCCGAGGTATGGGACTTCGTCTCAATCTCCTTTCATTGAAGCATATTTTGTTTTATACACAACCCTCATTTATAAGGTGTATAAACCCCTTTGACATTTACGTTTATCCAAAAGGAATCTTTTTTTATACGAAGTATTTTACAAAACGACAAAAGTGAATGTTTTATTTGTACGTATGCGGCGACATCGACTTCTCCGCCGCCTTGACCATTATTTTAGTTTCGGCTTCCTCTACAAGCCATACCTTCTTTTTAAAAGAAAAATAAATACCATGTTTTACTTTTCTTTTATTTTTGTATTGAAAATGGTTTTCATAATGATTTTATATCAATGTGTTGTATTGATATCTTGTGATTGAAAGGTGGAAATGTTATGTTTCCTTTATGCATGTTTTATGTGATATGATTATGTTGAGGTTCTTGGGCATTATTATGAAGACGGGTGGTTCTGTGATAAACTAAGGGAAAGTGAGCTCGATATAGCTCTCCAATGCAGTGGGTAATGCGAAGGAGTGAAATGTTAAGGTTTCTCCAAAGAGATTTAGGGAATATACTGTGATGGGTATTCCAAACGTAACCAAGAGGGTTACACCCTACGTAAGAATGTTATGAATGCCTCAAGTTACCTTTATGTCTTATGATTTCTATGATTTATTCATGATTTGATGATTTATGTTAAAGTGATTTTGTTTTATGGGTAATGTATGATCTCATCCTTATGTATATATGTACCCATGTTTCCTTTCCATATTTTTATATCCATTACTGAGCTTTTTATGCTCATCCCAAGTTTTTTGAAATGTTTTTCACAGGTCAAGGGAAAGGTACATGATATGATGATAGTTTCAAGGAAGTGTCAAGAAAGAATCCATGTTTTATTTTAAATATGTTTCCATTGATGGGAATGAAGAATACTATCTTTATGTAACCACTTTGTTTATATGTGGAATGTAATGCAAGTTTTATGATCTAATTCTCTAAAACTCTAAACCCGAAAAGATCCTCAATGTGTAATCTTGTAATAACTCAAGATTAAGTAAGGTTTAAGGCTAGGACCTTATACATTAGGTCAATGTAAACCATTTTGAGGAACTCTATCCCTCTTTTTCATATCAGATTCAAGTCCCATTATGAGAAAATATGTTTCATGATTCCATAATCCATAAGCAGAATAGATTTATCCCCCAAGACGTTAAGAACCCAATTCCTCAATGGATGGACTACAAAAACTAACTAATAAACGTGGGTTGTCTAATTATTTACATGAAACTGTGACTATGTTAATCCATAAGAAATGAAATGATCTCCCTGTATGAGAACACAACACAACCCAGACCCCGAAGCATCATAACAAATGATATACCGTTTTCTGGATTCCAGAAATATCAAGATATGTGCTGATGTGAGGAGATACTTAATCTCTTGAAAAGACTTATGATATTCCTTTCTCCATTGTAATGGAGAATTATTCATTATCAAAGCTATCATTGGTGAATATATCCTATGAAATAACAAATGAATGGTCTGTAACAACTAACAAGACCAAGGAAACTATGTACCTCAAAGACATTCTTTGGTAGTTTCTAAGAGATACTAGCATAAATATTTTCTAGATCTACAGAAACACATCTTTATGAGAATACATGGTCATGAATGTGTACCTATTGTATTAAAAAATAACACTTTGATAACATTGATTACAAATTATGATCTCGCAATATTCCTAAAACTATAAAAAATTGTTCCTCATGATTAGAGACTTTTGTATAATACACTGATATTTCATCCAAAAAAACCACACTAAAAGAAACCTGATATATAAAAAATATTTTATTCATAAATTCCTTAATTAATTATAGAGAATTTTTAAGACAAAAAATAATAACCACACATTCATAAAGTAAATATCAACTACTATAAGATGTCTTCAGAATATATTACTTATGAACCCGCTATTAGTGATATCTTGAGCACAAGAAAATATTAGAGAACCACTAATATATCATCAACTGATCAAACATATCATCAATGCATGGAATTTTATATTTATTTTTTATCATGACTTGGTTAAGGTTCTGATAATCCACACATATCTGAGGAGTTCCATTAACCTTTTTGATCGAAAAGACTAGTTCTACCCAAATATATGTGATTGACCGATTGAACAATTTTCTTTATAGTTATTTCTGTTGAACTTTTAACTCTATTAATTATATTGATTCCATCGGGTAAAAATGAAGGAAAATAGAGCTGGTCCCCAAAATGAGATCAATCATAAACTCCACTTTTCTTATAAATGGAAACCATGAATTGTTTTGTAAAAAATCCAAAATATGATAAAAAAATACTATAAATATTCTATCTTTTATGTCTTCCATAGATGAAAAATCCAATACTACTAACTAGTATGATATCATTACAACTATTAGTGCTAAAAAGCCCGTTTCACCTAACATTATATTCCAATCCTCTATAAAGAGATACTGGACACTATTATCAGTCATAAAACTAACTCGTTGGGTATAAAGTTCATGTGAGCCATAAACATTGTCATATAATCCATACCCAAGATTACTTCATACAAATCCATTTCTAGTACAATGAAATCCCATATCATCTTAGCTCCATATAATTTCATTCCGAAGACACATTTTTCATTATTGAGTTGTTGATAATGTACTGCTTGATGATTCATGGTATCCTTAGAGTAACCATGGATATCTTTGTTCTTCCAAAAAGTGGTGTTATGCTGCCCTCATCCCATCGAAGCAGAAGATTTCGGTGACACAAGAGAAGTGTCCTGAATAGACAACCGTGGAGAACCAACATAATTTCCCTAAAGATACACTATCTAATTTATGTTATGGAATGATCTATGTGGTTTCATACAGTCCCACTTCATTTACTATAAGAAACACATTAGAAACATCTTGACTTTCTCTAGGGTCTTGATAGAAATCTGACTGATCTAGATGTTTGATTTTGAGCTAATCCAATACCTTAGAAACAAGTTCCACACTTAATTTTTATCTCATAATTAGTGTTCCCATAATTTACCAAAGGTATCAACAAGTTCCCACCCCCAATATCTCTTGATATTCCTCAATCATAAACTCTTTCTGTATTATCTATATAATCTGTTATACAGTGCAAAAAAATTTAAATCCAACTTCTTACCTCATCAAAAATTCAATTATGTGTTCCATCATGGATGTACTAGAAGAAACATTGTGTCCAAAGTGGAGTAAATTAAGGAACATAGACAAATACACATTTATTTTGTGGATCCTTTACTTTGAGATGAAAATGTATATTGTTCTTTATATTTTCAAATAATGAGCATACAATTTCATACTGAACAATTATTCAAAATCCTCCCAAACAATCACTTGGCCTAATATCTTGAAAAACGAAATCCCACAACTGCCATAGAAGATCCTCCAGCATATACATCAATATAATGAATTTTAGCTCCACTGGTGTGCTAAGGATATTAAATACTCCAATAATACTATTTAGCCATACTAATTCAATTTATAATTCCGAGTCACAAGAAACAATGGATGGATTCTGCTTCTGGAACTGGATAGAGTGATCCACTTTCCTTGGTTCAATCCTTTTATCCGCTCTACCCACTTCCTCAAAGACTTGGACTATTCTTTGAACCAGCAGTTGTTTCACAGATGGCTCAGGTGTAACCACACTCTTAGAAACTTCCTTTGGCTGGTTTTGATGATGCCTAATGGGTTTCATCTTCTATATACACTATACGCACCATAAGTTTAACTCTTTAGAAAATGAAGGATTTTCAATTTCACATTTATGAAATCATAATATCATAAAATATATTTCCAAAATTTAACATTTTCCATATTCTTCTTTTTAAAAAAATCCACAATGATTTTTCAAAACAAAGAATTTTAAAAATACCACAATAATGTTCTTTTTCAAAATGACACATTTGAAAAGGATTTATACATTTTTGAAAATAAACACTTTTTCACCAAATCATAAATCATTATTGAAAATGAGATATTCACTTTAAGTGGTATGTCATTTCTATATTGCATGTCCTGCTCATCTAATTTTCTAAACCCATGATAAAGAGATTCCAATTCCTATAAGTGACTCCCAAAACATTATGTACCAAAATCCCTAGTAACATGAATTTCAGTATTAGAATGTTAATTATGCCTTTTTATGCTCTATATTTAATATCCTGACATTAAAATTATTTTCTAAAAACTAGACCTAAGGAATAGACTAGATTGAATTTCAACTCCAAGACTGAGAAAAGATAACCAATTCAATGTCTATAAAAATAAAACTTATTATTAAAGGACCGAACAAGCTGATACACTTGTAAAATCTTGATGCTCCTCATTTTCTTGTGGATGTGGAAGGACATTACATGGCCTTAAAAGACATCCACAAGATTCCAAAAGATGACAATAGATGCTGAGGGATTAATTAATAGATGGGGGAATATTTTACCTTGGAAAATAACACTACCAAACAAACATGGAAAAATATTATAAATACTACATGATTCTTTATTACAATACAAAATGACTTAGGAAAATTCCATTTTTATTAAAAAACAGAACTATAACAATTTACCATACTGGAAGACTACAATATCAAATTATTCTGTGGATGTCAAAGAAAACATAACAAAATTAATATTGGGACATAACAACTACATACAACATTATATAAGATATAACTCCAAAAAACCCAAGTATCATGAAGCCCCACTAATAAATTGTGACACTTTATATTTTCTTGTGTCCTGGTAAACAACTTCTGCAAAAGCATAAAATTTCCAATGTAGTGGCGAGTAATAAAACTTATTAGGCTTCCCCAAATGAATTCCCAACTCATTCCAATATAATAGAACATGTTAGATCATTTATATTGAACATTTTAAATAAATACCATTGAAAAAAATAAAAAAATTATAATAGGGACAAACAACTCCGGACTAAATTAATTTTCTCAAATAAATTTTTTTTTAAGGAAAACCATAAACCAAGTCATTCCAAACATTTCATTAATTAATATTTAATTTCCCATTGAATATTTTATGTCCTTTCAAATCCAAACACACAACATTATTGTTACGATGGAATTTGGAACAACACATCAATACTTCATTACTTTGATAGTGGTATTTCACAACCATTACCCATCCCATTCCACACACGATTAAAAAATTATACCAACCATATTCAAATTAAATATTTTCCATATAAATAAACCAATTAAATATAACTATATTTTTATTTAAAACACTTTTCCATGCCTTGAAATAAAATAAGAATTTTGAAATCTTTATTTCAAATGAAATTTACCATTTTCACTTTCCACTAAAACTCCCAATTTTTACAATTCCATTAATTGTGACCAAATAATTTTTCCAAAAAACAATTGTATATAAATTAAACAATAAATTTAATATAAAATAAAAATCATGAAATCCAGACAACATATTCTAAATAGAGGAGTTGAGAGTGAATCTACCTACCTCAAGATTTAACGAAAAAATGAAGAGTGTCACTAAAGAACCAATAAAATTGGGTTGAATCTCCCAAACCCTCCATAGTTATCTTCCTATATCATTAAAAATTAACAATCTCAACATGAATATATTAAACCACTATAGATCTATATGTAGCAGTCTAGAGATAATAAACCCATAGATATGGAGAATTATACCTAATAAAAATCAATAGAAACCACCATAAATGACGACTTACAATGATAATGAAGCCTCAATGCACCCAAAAATTCCATCACATCACTTCCATTTCCTTGGGGAATTCCTTATTGGCCTTTGGGAGGGAGAAATATTGAGTTAGGTTTGAAATGGACCAAAAATGTTGGTCCAAAGGATAATCCCAACCACAATAAACTTTTAGGATCTTTTTTTTAAACTGCACATGGTTAGTTGCATGGATAGAAACACATTATGCTGAAAATGCACCAGCCACCATATCAAGTAGGAATTTTCATAGTAATCCAATATATTTAGAGAAACCATGAAACTCACATGAAAGGGATAACTACCCAACTTTTCAATATTTCTCATTAGTGGTTGCGTAGTTTGGAAAAATTGTGTGCCTAACCCTATGATTTCCCCTTAGTCATTTTTGCATTCTTCAGGGTTTCCTATAGGAATTTCTCAGTATCCCCAAACCATACACCAACCATGTACCATTATAAAATCTCCAAAACATTCAAAAAATCTTCCAATAACCCCCAAACATCACCCAAACACATTATATACTTAAAATACATAAGTAAAAGGATACATACTTGAAATTTGGTTGATAAAAAGATAATTAAGTAAGAATGATACCTTAAATAGTCACTAGTCTAATAATATATTCCATTGGTTCTTGCTTCATTTCATAAAATTGTATCTGATTGATCTCCTGGCCTCCCACCATACCAAGGAACAACCCTCAAAAGTCTCTACCCACAATATGAACCAAATCTACCTGAAATCCCATATAGTTGTGAAACTATTTCACTAGATTAATTTTCTATCACTTATGACTCTTAGAGGGATAATGAAGACATAAAACTTATTTTAGAGGTGTTATTTCAAAAACTAATCAGAAGAAGAACCATATTCCTACACAAATAAAAGTTTTCAGTTTCATATAAGATTGATGGTTCTCTATAATGAACCGTTCTACAACAAAAAAAAACAAGAGATCTTCTCTACAATATAGTATTAGAATTTTACTATTATGGTTTCATTGAATCACCAATACAATATTTTTTACTCTTATATTACTTCTTCTTCAGTTTGGAAATCCAAAATACACTTCAAGTTAGCATTGGAGGATCATTAATCATCCTTAGAACCATGCCTTTTTATATTTACACCATTGGGGATTGGGGAACCAATTCAGTATAGGTGGGAATAATCCATTAGAATACATGGTAATGGATATTAGGTCGTATTCCATTTTCAAGTCATTGACCTTTAAAATTATCATTTTAAACCATATCTAGTGAGAAATTAATAATATTGTAAAAATGTTGTAAATATTCAATGACTGTTGAGTTTCCTTACAGATGGAATGAAAACAATTGAGAATTCTCTAAACCGATAATATATTGATATAATTACTGGGTGAACAATCTGTTAAAGACCTTACACTTTACGTTCACTTCCATATTTTCTTGAATAATAAACTCCCACCACTTCTTAATGGGGACCTATAATATAAATAAGTCATTTTTTCACTACAATATATTCATGTGTCTTGTTTGAATTGTTGAATATTTAATGATTATATTACCAAAAATCCACCTGTTGAGCATTATTATATCTTTTATAAGTTATAGAAAGATTGAGAAGAAACTATTGAGTATGGTCATAATATAGACATGGACCAATGCATAGCTCTTAGGATTATACCGAGACATGAACATCTTATTAGTCCATAGTATAAACGATTTGGACCACCATATAAATTATATTACGGTATACTAAATGATTATCAAGCAAAAAATGATCTATAAGTCACACTAGAGGATTAAAAAGGGTTATTTGGGGGGGGGGGTATGATACTATATGAAAGGATAGATAAATGATGAAAAAATTGAAATAGAAAGTTAAAGTTAGTTAAAATAAAAATAATCCACTAAGAATCTTTAATAATCATGGATGCTCATTTAAAATATGGATAACAAGAAATATAATAAAACATATCACTATGGATGGTTAGAGAACACAATTTACCAAACATGAAACTAACTATGTGGGTCTCATTAAATGGTTGGGATATGGATACATGAATTTTTATGGGTTTTCCACTCATGTTATAAGTATGTGGATGACAATAGATTTATCTAGTAGAGTGGTTGACATTATTTCTTCATGGTAATTAGATAGGGAACATCCTTTATGCACCTAATAAATTTCCTCTAATCATTTATTACCCACCGTGATAATTATAAATCACCAAAATATAATAAGAATATATTCAAAACACTCTTTCCAAGACTAGACATAGTGACTTAATTATTGTTTCAATGAACATTCATGGGATACACTATAATAGATTAGTTGTATGTCTTATGGATAAGCCCGAATGAAATTCCCAGTCCCTATAGGTTAGAAACTAGTTATTAGTCATCAATGGAATCATTTTGGGAATAATTATTCCTAGTAAACAATAATTACTAAGGGTTTGTCCCAAGATAACATTACAAAACATCTATAGTTTTTTGTGTTAGGAAACTAGATAAATAGTTAGGGAATCATGTATAACTAAATATCACATAAAATTAAGGATAGATCATTAAAAACCATGACATGATAATAATAAAAAACAGACAATCACAATCTTTAGACAAAACTACAAATTCAAGATACAAAAAAATGAAATTTAAAATATAGTGAAATGGGAAAGATATGGGAAGTAGAAAAGGAGATATATATAGGAATATGTTATAAAAAATAATTCCTAAAGGAAAAAATAAAAAAAAAGTGCTACCCATATGTATCTAAAATGTGGTCAAACTCTCTCCCTATTAGCTCCTTGAAATCAAATATTAGCAATCATTATTATCTATCCCCTCTATGTGTTAAATTACATTATATATATTAGAAAAAACAAGGTTTGTTTAATAAAAATTATGAATTTTAGGTGTAGGTATAATTAAACTAGAAGGATCCAACCAATGGATCCATAAGAAACCTTTATTAAAAAATATACACATTATAGTTTGAATATATATATATATATATTAATTGGTTCTTATAATTTATATAAAAAACAAATAATATTTAATACATTTTATCAGCTAAATTAAAACATCCAACTAAACATTTATTATCGACAATTAATCTTCAAAACAAATTAATTCCAAGTTGGTCATGGACTACTAGTATCCTCAAAATAATTTATATAAAAAATAATTGAACCATACATCATGTAGGCCTCTATCTAGAGTCGAATATTAAGATTAATGTACCGCCACTAGCCAGAAAGAATTAGAGTTTGTTGTGTGGTATCATTCTCTAGACATGAACTATTCCTTGTACCCCTACATAAGCACAAAGGTTCCCATGATGTATTATCGTTATCTAAAAATTACATTTCATTTAAAAAATCCATCAAACAAAATTATTATATCCCTAATTTCATATGTGAAACGTGAAATTGAGATCACTTTATTTACTGGAATAAAAAGAGGAATCAGATTAGTCCTACAGAATATAATATATTATATTCACATAATTGAAAACATCATTTATAAGAATCAAGAATAAATTTTTCGTAGATTTTTTTTGCATAAAACCACATATCCTAAACTAATAAAATAATGAGAAGATGATTTAAATCATCCAAAAGAGGGGAGAATGGGAACTTTAATCATGGATAGTATCCAAATCAAAGAAACCTCAATGATATAATTTATGGAGAAAATAGAATGGCCACCATGTCCATAGGAGTAAATAAAAACTAAGAGAAATAAAGAGGGGATGATAAAAATGGATAGAAGGAACCACTTATTATAAGATTTTAGAAAATTTGATGAAGTAATCTATAATAAATAATGTTAAATAGGGGATATTCCATGATTTATTATTGGAAGGATTTGTATATTCATATTATGGAAAGTAAAAGTAAAATTTTGTCTTAAATCAAACCTGTGATGAATGGTAATTTTAGACATTTATAACTCTGTAGATTCTGCATGGTTTGACTTCACAATTTGGAAAACATTGCACCAATCTAGTGTAAAATCATAGAACATATCTAAAAATGAGGAAAAAGTTTCCCTTGTCCATTTGTTTTTAAACACAACTTTTACTCCTAACCATATTCTAAACATGTACCTCTTACCCTACACTTAGTTAAACCACATGGTTTCAACAGACCATTGTATTATTAATCTATATGGTTACTATAAGGAACTGACCATAAATCATTTCATAATCTTGAATTAAATGAATAATTCACATTGATTATATTTTAAATTTTATAGTTTTATAGAATTAATCTATAAATATTACATATCAACTTGAAAATTACATGTAGATACTACTACTCATTATCCATTTTTTTCATAAAATAAAAACTCTTAAAAACAAACATATCTAGTTCAATGTTTTAGACAGCATGACTTTTCCATGATCCCATCCTTTACCCTATTCATCTTTATGTCCTATGGAAAATATTTAAAAACATGGGATGAGCATTAAAATATCAGTAAGGGTTATAAAATAAGGAAAGGAAACATTAACCCATCAATAAATACAAATCAATGAATCCATAATTTTCAATCATAACATGACTCATGAAATCATAAGATTTTTGAATATCACTTAGAAATAAAAAATCCTAAAGGTAAATTATGGCATCCATATCATAATCACATTGTAGCTATCACAGCTATATAGAGACTTATGTTGGAATTCAAAACATAGTATATTCCATAAATAATTTAGGAGAAATATTAACATTTACCTCCATCATGTTACCCAATGTATTGGAGAGCTATCTCGAGCTCACCTACCCTAGGATTATTAGGGAACCATGAATATGTTTAAATAATGACCAATAAAAATAACATAATCATAATATATAACACAATAATAAGGTAATGATAACATTTCCACATACCAATCACAATATACCAATTCAGGATATTGAAATAAACAATTCATTATCAAACCATTTTCAAAACCATTTAAAACATTTAATAAAGAAATCTTTGAATCATTGTTTCCCGTAGAAAATTTATGATTTTAAAATAATTAATATTTTAAAACATTAATTTCTATATAAATAAATCCTCAAATCTATTTTTAAAACAATGTAATTAATGAGAAATATTTTAGAAGAATAAATCATTAAAACATTTAAAACGTTATTTTCGTTAAAAAGTTTTTAACCAAATGAGAGATGCTTGAATACAAATAATTGAGGAATAAAATTTAATCATAACTTTATAATATCATGAGAATAAAGGGATTCATGATATAATATGCCAAAGGACATTATATTCACATTATAACAGTGAATTGGTGCATAACAACAATTACGTCTCAATTGAATGTAAATTGAGACGAAATACCTTATAAAACCCGTAAACTTATATTAAGGATAAATCAATTAAATAATAATGTGTGAAAAATATAAATACACTAAATATGATTGGATGTTCAGTGTAAATAAATTAGAGAACATTTCCACCTATTTTTATAAAAACAACACCAATGACTTGGATGTTTAACTCAATTAATGGAAATTGAGTTAAAATTAATCTTGACAAGTTCATATCGATGACTTGAGAATTTATAAATGGAGTTAGTATGTGTATTAAAATTATATCCACAGAACGGGTAGTGTAAATTAAAACAATAATAAATAAACTATGACTCCACACATAATCATAGCAAGACATAATTAAGAATTAATAGATTAACCTAAGGAATGGAAATTGGGTAAAACAGTTCCCTTACCAATTTGGTAACATAAAAAACCTACTCTATATGAAAGAAGGATCATACAATGAATATGTAAATAAACATAAATGAAAGTATATTAAATAAATAATACAAACATGGGTATTTGATACAAAATAGAAAAGGAAATAATGACAAATATAGTATGAATCTCACGGAAATAAAAAGTGAGATGAAAACCCCTAACCACGTTGTAATCAATCGAGTCGTAAGACCAAAAGTTTGTAACTACCAAATTAATCCCAAAATACCATAAATATAAATATAATCATGATAATATATATCAAATGTCATTATAAAATACTCCACATGCAATAAATATGTGGTGAACCATGGAAATCTCCAAAAAATGAATGTGAGATGAGAAACCCTGTACCTCATATCTGACTTGACTCAATCGTTATTTAATCTCCTAAATAATAAGATAAAGTAAATTTCTAATTTTATAAGAACTTTTTTTAAGTTTATTATTCCTTTTATATAAATTATTACCTTTCTATAATTTTTTTTAATTATTTGAGTTCATATCGGACATTTGTCCATGTTCGAAACTTGTGTTATAAATGAACTTGTTATAATTATAAATTGTCCATGTGGTCGAAATTCCATTATCTACAGTGTTATATTCATGATTTATATTTCATATATATCCTTTATATTTATTTATTTATAATAGTACATAACATTTTGAGATAAGAAATGAAATGCACCGTTCATGGAGACAGTAAACCGTACGTACGCATGAACGCTACATTAATTTCTATTTCATATTTAATGGAATTAAAACATAATGATAAATAGATATATTATAATTAAAGTATAATATAATATATAATTTCATTAACTCCATCCTTTATACGTTCAATGTATTGCATGAATGAGTCATATCACTTTGAGGGGGCAGTAGTTTGCATTTTTTAAATGAAATTATCATATTTACCCTTTATGGAAAACATAAAAGTATGATAAAAATGAAAAATAGAGAATTAAAGTGACAGAATAAATATAATATATATCACATATAAATAAAGTTCCAATATAATGGACACCATGAGAGGTGGTTGGATATATTTGATCAATCATCATTTTGTTAGGCAGTAGTCTGCCGTCCATAGAAACAATATGCTCTTTAACCATTAGATAGAGGTGTTTGCAACTGTAGTTTAAATCCTTCTCATAAAAAACCTAATATATTTGAGATACTATAGGAATTATAAAATAAATTAATTAAAGGAGTATAGGGTGTTG
Organism: Viscum album; assembly: GCA_963277665.1. NCBI lineage: Eukaryota > Viridiplantae > Streptophyta > Magnoliopsida > Santalales > Viscaceae > Viscum > Viscum album. The sequence goes on along the minus strand of OY728128.1, from coordinate 1,920,757,841 downwards.
GGGAAGTAAACCAAAACAATGTAAATTAAGAGAAGACGTTACCTTTAAATCAGGTATCTCTATTTGATTTCAACCAAACAGTTTACTTGAATTTCTTTCTGCCTAAGGGAATGATTCTAAGAGGAGGATAGGGATGTAGGTAGATTAATTTTTAGAGGTTGGATGATACATGGGGCTTGAGTAGTGTGTGGAATGAGCTAAAAGTGAGGGATTTTAATAAGAGGGAGGAGGGTCTATTTAGGAAAGTGTGAAAATATTATTTTATTATATAACGATTTTCATTTTCAAAACATCCAAAATAGATTAAATTCAATGACAATATGACTCATGTTCGAAATAAAATCATCCAATAATAATTCAATAGGTTTTAGATATTGTTTAATTCTTTATAATCATATTTATTTAATTCATTCATTAATGTGGTAAATACTGCATCATTATTGTCTAATAAATAATTTTTTTATTTGATGTCTAAAAATTATAAAAAAAATCATGATGTATAAAATGTTTATATATTTAAAATAAATAATTATAGTTTAATTGATAACATATATTACTCCATTTAATAATTGATATACTAAAAGATATATTTTTGCGTCATTTTTGTCTTTAATTTAAAATAATTAATATAAAGTGCCATTATCACTCCCAAGTAGTTCAATGGGGTCCCAAAATCGACCCAAGATGGCCCATGGTCGGAACTCTATCAACCAACAAGATTAGGAAACATTGTAGTGTAATTTAATTTTATAATAATAGTATTTTCTTACCCTTATTTAGCATATTTACCCATTATCTATGGTAAATAAAATTTTTACAGAAGTAAAAAATCATAATGTCTAAAAAATGTTACCTTGATACAAAATATGGACCTCTTGATTCCAAATATGGAATCCATTTTTCCAAATTCAAACCAATGAAGTGGCAGAAAGTAATTTAAAATTAATTCCACTGTCAAAACAACAAGTGTGTTTTTAAGAAATAATAATTATCAAAAGATTGACACTTATTAATGTCCAATTTCAAAGTAAAATTACATAAAATGACCAAAATTGGATTAAATGGTAAAAATATAATCTACTTACACATAAAAACCATTTAAAAATATAATCTATCCATATAAATAAATTATGTTAAAATGCAGTTGTGAATAAAAATATAGTATTTTCACTATTCATAAAAAATGAAATTTATCCCAAAAATACCAAAATTTCATCCAAAGTAAATTTTGATGTCGTGATTCTAAATAAGAATATTATTTTGCCAAATAGAACAAATAAAAGTGACCAAAACTATATTTAAAGAGGGTTCTCCAATAAAAGGAGTTAAATCAACTTTTTCAAGAATATTAGAGTATTTTTACTTAAAATTCGATTTTTCCCTTATTTTAAGCCCTTAAATTTTATTGGATAATTGTAAAATTATTTAAAAAATATATATATAATCATATATTAGTTAGTTCTATTCATTCCTGTTAATATAATGGCTTGGCGTTAACTACTATTTAAAATAATATTATATTATTATTTTTCAGTATAACTCAACATTGTGTGCAATATAAGTTTTCAATGAAACCTGTTGTTGCGTATCAGGTATGACATCAAACATAGAATCCACTTTAAAGTAAAATTAATATTTAATTCACAAATTTTAATAAATATAAAAAAGTTATATTCTTTATTTACCTTGGATGTAACATCCGTCCCCCTTTTGGAAATTACGTCCACACAATTTTAAAATTCTGCATGGAAACTTTATTGAATGTCCCATATAGGAAATAGAGTCAATAAAAATATCACACTAAATGAAAGAAAAATAAATACAAAGGCCACCCAAGATAGCCCATACTAGGATTATATGTAGGAAAACATGGATATGGAAGAGAAACAACAAATAATGGTTTGAGGGAGAGTGGTAGAAAACATGATTAGGAGAAAGTTAACCACCAGAAAATCACAAACAACTGATGGGTTAAACGGTCTTTGATTCCCCAGTCAGAAAAGATAACAGAAATTGTTTTTGTTTTTAGTTACTTTTCATAAGGTTTAGGAATTTATTTAAAATCTTGGATAAGAGAATAAGTAAACATACTTACTTCTCATGTAAACATTCATCATTTTCAATATTTCTACCAGAAACTCATCTTTTCTCCAAACGATGAGAATTCAAGATGACTTGTTCACCCTAAAAGCACTATAATTAACTTCTAGAAAATCAAATAATCTAAAAAAGTTGAAATATATTTTTCCCATGTCTTTATACATTAACAAAAACCAAAATTATTAGTACAAGATCAGATAATCCACAAAAGGATAATCTTTTATATAATGAAAAATTACTCTTAATCTCCAAAATTCAACAAAAAGAACCCAAAGTTGAAGAAATACTATTCAATATACAATTTTCTTTAAAATTATTTAAAATAATCCAAACCAAGATTGAATCCCAAAACTCATAATGATTTAATCACATGGACTTCCATTGTAAAGCATAACATTAATCTCCAAATAACTTCAATTACTCATAAAAGCTCATACAGAAAAGTAATTAACCGAGTCACATATTCTCCAAGATAGGAAAATCATTTCCATAAGTAAAACAAATCATCATATGTCCACAATAAAAACATATATTCTTCCAAAATAAAATTTCAACCATTACACCACAAATGAGATCCCATAGTATTCTTTTTTCCTTAAGCATATAATGTTTCCAAAAGAGAAACCATATTAAAAAATAACCTGTGACACTTAATCACCAAATCATTTTCCTATATTAAGGATATCCTTTTGATATAACTATAGTTCAAAAAATCAACTAATTCTTGATCCATACAATCATTTAACATAAATTAATAAGTCTTACTAACGAGGGAATTCACAAAGGATAGTGGTAGCTGATATGCCATTGTCTCCTTTCGGTTGTGGGTTTGATTCTTGTGGCTTTACCGAACGTGATGGGTCATCACCCATCTTATGGGTTTTCCTTTTTGCAAAACTAAAAAATATCCATAACATGTTTTAACCTAAAAGGTTTTCCTATACATTTAATTTTCATCTAAAAAAATTAAGAACTCAACATCATATATATTGTCATTTTTTCATCTTCATATGAATAAATAAGTCTATTCCTAATAGAAAGAATAAAATACCTTGATCATGGTGTCCATATGGTTTCATCATCATATTTTTCCGATAGGTATATGGTCGATGCCTTGAAATAATGATTTAGAGATCCTTAAGAATAATTATCTTCCTTCATCCAAATACACCTTGTACATCATGGGTAATATGGGTGTTCATAGAAAAACAGTTTTGGAAAATAATCATGTATGACATATAATTTCAAAACATCTGATAAAACATGATTCTTATAAAAAAGTCGGACCGAGTTTGAGTTGAATCTTTCAATCAATGGTCCTTTTAAAATACCATAATTATGTGATGAGAGACTATATTGTCAAAGAAAATATAAATAGGTTGTGCATGGGTCTCCTTATTCATCACCTTTTTCAAAATCATAATATGAATCAAAATCATGTGATAAGGTAAAATATTTAGTAATTCCTTGATAATATTTACCATTCTGGAAAATATGAGAATATTGTAAAAATATGATTTGATTAAATATAACCCATTATTCATGATGATATCAAGGTATAGTGGAGGTGTTTTATATCTCAAACAACTTCTTGCAAGTGAATTATATTCCAGAAAAATATTCACAATCATCTGAACTTGAGTTTGAAATAATTATTGGAAGCATGTCATCAGGAAGTGATAGGAACGTTGTTCGAGATCCTCCTCCTTCCATTTGTAATAGACTTTTATTAACCTGAAAAATTTATAAATTGAGGATTTAATTAAAATAATATACATAGGGACTAACAGTGTGTTTAACTAAAACCCCAAATCCCAATAGTTTTCTAAACCAACCTCTGATAACATCTACAAGGACCCGAACATAAAAACATACATAATCATGAATTAAATCAATAATTCACAATAAGGAAATTTTTAAGTTTGGTGTTTTAGAGAATTAGACCATAACTATTACATATCATCTTGAAAATTACATGTAGACACTACTTTTCTGTAACGACCCAAAGTATGTCAATGGAAAACTCCCTTCTTATATTTATAAAAACACAAAATAATGAACTACTAATTGATAAGTGACCTTTAAACATAATTTTGTCACCCCTATGTTTGGAATTTTAAAAATCCGACATACACGGTTGTGTTCAAGATAGTTTTTGGAGACTAAAGAAACAAACATAATTTTTGGTGAATAGTAACCTACCCTTATGAATAGTAACCTATAAAGACCAATGCAATTTCAATGAAATTTTTTTCTTAATTTTCTTTGAAATTTTTCAAGAACGCAGTTTCTGACGGCACGTGATTCTGAGGCCCGATGTGCCCGGAATAATTATCCGTAGATTATCTCGGGTACGTTCAGTGAACGAACGAGCGGGTTTTTCTAACTTTTGAACCGGTTCTCGGAATCAAATTATGAGGGCATAGATGGAATCTCAGCACCGGTATTTGATTAGAAACGCCTCTTCCGGAGTTGCGTTTTCTCGGGTGTGGTTTTTAATTTTTGGTCTTTAAGTTAAGAAATAAAATAATGTGGTACGACAAACTTTATTTTATTTCACTTAATGCCACTTAAAGCCACATAAACCTGCTTAAGCTGAGTTGAAGCAGATGAGGTGGAACCCAAAATACCCTACCCTCTTGGTAGGATATATGTGAGGTGGGGCCGCACGAGCCCCACCATTTTTCTCCCGCTAAGTAACGCACCCGCGAAAACCCTATTAAACGAAAGTCAACCGACGCGTTTTCTTAAATTCTTAACGCCCCTATTAATTGGGTGGTTAGTTCGGAAAATTAATTCTATGAATTAATTTGTTCGTTTCTTACTTTAATTTTCATCTGTTGGAATATTAATAATATAAGACCAACACTTGTCTTCTTGTGGATTGTACGTTGAGAGGATTTGACAGAAACATAAGATCTTCATCCTCCTTCGTGAAGAACGCGAAGAACGCGAAGAACACCGGCTTCCTACAAAGGGCGACGAATAATGCCAAACCCCCAGAGATCGAAGACGTGACGCCGATGATTCTCCCTCTGCAATGCTTCTTCCATGACGAAGCATCCCCATGGAAATCTTTGATCGGCATCTTGAGGTAGGGGATTGCGGGCCTTTTAATTCTTTGTGGTTTATAACAACAACATGGATTTAATTGTTATAATTAAATTTGTATGTTCTTGATCCTCAGAGTTCGTCGACGCAACGCCGTATACCGCGACGACGCGATGCCCTTCCGCTACGCGACGATCCTCTTCTTCCGTGACGATCAATTCCGCGTAGAACGCTCGTTCGAAGACTTCGACGAGGTAGGGGTTTCGATTATTTAAATCTTTGTGTTTTTTATTTTCCCGGTTGATTAATGATTTATTGGGAGAATTTTAAAACTGCTAACACGGTGGGTGCGGACAAACACACAAGTCCGAACCCACCGCCCTTTTTTCGTTCTTGGTGTGCGGAACGACGGACGATGGAAAACAGGACCGCAAGGGAGATTTGAGGGCCTTCCAGTGAAGATCGGGTCTCAGGAGGATGATTGGTGAAGACCGCATGCAAAACGGACCACCAGAGCACGTCTGGTGGTCTGCGGAAACTCTCGCCGGAGTGGAGTCGCCAGCGGCCGGAGGCGGCGGCACCCGGCGCGCCACCGACAAAACCCACCGCGGCTTCAGCCGCGGCGGCGAGGCGGTTCCGCGGCCGTGCGGAATCGGGAGGCGGGACATGGCTTAAGCCGCGTCCGGGTACCGCGGAGAGGCCCCCGCGCGGGGGCCGCGATTCCCTCGCTCGGCCGCGCGGCCGAGCCGAGCCGAGCCGACCCGCCGGGTCGGGTCGCGCGGAGGCCGGGCCGGGCCGAGCCGACCCGCCGGGTCGGGTCGCACCCAGGCCGGGCCGGGTCGTGCCCAACCGGGTCGGACCCGGGCCCGGGGCGGGTCGACCCGGTTCGGGCCGACCCAGGGGGGTTGGGCCGTGTCGGTCCGGGCCCAGACCCCCCGTTTTCGACCCCTTTTTGGTTTTTCACCCATATCTTTGGATACAGACCTTTGATCGACACACCGTCAGCGGCAACACAATTCTTGGATCGAGATGTTATTTTTTTTATGTTACAGTCAAGGTTTCTGAATACTTTGGGTTCGGCCGGGTTGGTTCATACATGAAACCAACCGGGCCCTCGGAGTGGAAATGCCTATATCTTGAGCTTCGGACGTCCGATTGACGTGCCTTCGACTTTTTTGAATTCCTTTAAGTGATATGGATCCTTTGACTTACTCTTCCCAAGGTTTGGACACAGGTGGAGCACGGTCGGGTTGGTTTTTCCTTAAAAACCAACAGGGCCCCTTGGACGAAAAAGCCAATAACTCTCAGACCAGGTGTCCGATTGACGCACCGTCTGTGACGTTGAGTTCCTGTTGGCGATACAGAACTCTTGGATACATCAACTCTAGACTATGTGTCAGTTGGTGTATCAGACTCTCGGCTCGTGGAGTGGACCCTCCCGAACGAGCTTGTTGTGTGCGGGAACCCTACAGCTAGCTGCGACTACTACTGTGACGACGACGACTGTATAGAGATCCTCAGTGGATTTGACTACGACGATGAAAACAGTACGGGAATCCTCCGTGTTTTCGGCAGTGACTACTACGGTACATCATGGTATACATCAACTTCAGATTACATGTCAGTTGATGCATCGACCTCTTAGCTCGTGGAGTAGACCCTCCCGGAACGAGCAGGCTGTGTGCGGAAACCCTAGAGTCGGTTGAGACTTGACGACTGCTGATCGAACGACTCAGTGTGTTACGGATAGCCCAGTGGGGAGCACTTGGTTGTAGTGGCAGACCCACAGTGGAGGAGCACTTGGTTGTAGCGGCAGACCCGCGGTACTCAACAGAAGGAGTACCTCTGGAGGCTATGAGGGGGAGAGCTTGGTTGTAGTGGCAGACCCACGACGGAGGAGTGCTTGGATGTAGCAGCTGACTCGTGGTACTCAACAGAAGGAGTACCTCTAGAGGCTTTGTGGGGAAGAATTAGGTTTTAGCAATAGGCCCACAGTACTCGATAGGTGGATTACTATAGTAGTCCAAGGTTAGAGGGAAGTGCAAGGTTATAGCGGCATAACCACTGTACTTGATGGAGAAAGAGTTTTCCAATAGCTATGGTTTCAACTTCAGGATCAATCCTCTGTGGGTCATTGCGGGGGTTAGTACCAACAGATCCTTTGTGGGTCCGACGGCTTAGATTAATCAGTGGCTACATCTGATCATCTTTATCGTCTTATGAAGAAGTATACATGTGTGAGATGAATCCTGTTTTACTTTCCTTTGTGGACTGTGTTGTGCTATCCTGTGTGGATTTACATTTTGCTTTCCTGTGTGGACTGGGTTGTACTTGGGTTTGGATGTTGGAGCCGAACAAGAATTGATGACTTTGGTATATGTATGGGAAAATACCTAAGCTGTGTCGGATGTTACTTCGTGATTGTATCTTTCCTTTGGGGTTTATCCTTTGTGGATTCTGGGAGACCTTCGGGGGTCTCGGGGTCCCTACTGAGTAGCTTATACTCACCCCTGCACGGGCTATGCCCACACTACGTTGTGTTGGTTGCAGACGACGGACAACGCTGAATGAGGTGGAGGCTTGCGGGGCAGGATGGTACCTGGAGGTGGACCACTGGGTGGGACGTACTCGGAGCGGTCGGCTGGACCAGAGGAGTAGTGGAGGCTTTCTATACCCACCCTTCAGGTGGGACTTCCAGTGGACGGCTCGACGTTGCCGCTTTACTTTTCAGTTGTTGTTTTCCCTTTCGAGTTGTACTTTACCTTCAGTTTGGGTTTGTATTCTGGCCCACTTACTTTCCGCACTTACTGTTGTTCCAGTTTTTACTTAGTGTTTACTTCTGCCTGCTTACTCTGTGGTGTTTGTTGTTTACTTTACAAAGGCAATGCCTTCCCTTTTTCCGGGATTTACGCCTTGGTGCTAGTCGCCAGCCCCTGGCCTATGGAAGTCGGGCTTGGGGTAGTCACGGCATGGGCCCCAAGGACGGGTCGTGACAAATTGGTATCAGATGAGGAACTCAGCCTTAAGTGCAATGCACTGCCTGGGTTGAGATGTAGGTCCCACAACGAAGACGTTGTGCTCTAAAGGGGGGGTGATTGTAACATCCCCGAATGATAAAGGGTTAAATGACTAAATGATATGACTCATGTCAACAAGGTGCACCTTCTTTTTAGGGAGCCTGTCTGATTAGAACTCCATAGTTAAGTGTGCTTGGTCTGGAGTAGTGATCAGGATGGGTGACCCTTTGGGATGTTTTCCAGGGTGTGTGTGAGTGAGGACAAAACACACTGGAAAGGACATGTGTTGGCCTGTAGGGCAGTCATTAGTCAGATGACCCGTTCAGGCACATGGGTGGACCCTGGAGTGGGCCCCATGTGTCTGCGGAGCAACTGGTGGTACATGGTGGGCCAGGACCCAACAACCATGTTAAGGCGGGGTGGTTGTGCTGTCACTGGGACCCGGTTGTGACAATTGGTATCAGAGCAGTTCGGTTCTACCGCAGACTCTGATCTTTCTTCTATGTGAAGCAATAACGTTATGCGTACTGGGTGTGGTTATCAGTCCAGGGAGTCCAGTGTTGGTGTGGTGGCCGACGTATCCGTACACGAGGACCCTGACTTCTGATTTCCAACTTAATGCACGAAAACATTGATTGCATGTATGTTACAAGATTTATTTGTGATTACTTTATGTCAGCTCACCAGGTATACTGTTCTGACCGTGGCGCACCTGTTTCTTTTCAGGATGTCCCCACGACAGAATCCAGCTAGGGTTTCGAGAGTTGTACATGACGACAGCCCGCCGAGCAATGAGGCCTCGGTATAGGGACCTTTGACAGCTGAGGCACCAGTGGTACCTCTACCCACCGAGCCACCGATGCTTCCAACACTAGCCGCTGATGATGCACGTCACCTTAGTGCACTTCATGAGTTCCAGCGCCAGCGACCGCCCAGGTTCCTCGGAGAGACGGACCCCCAGGCAGCCGAGAACTGGCTGGAGGTGGTTATACGAGTTTTCTGGTTAGTGAGGACACCAGTAGACCTTATGGTGGTCCTTGCAGTGAGCCTCCTGCATGCGGTAGCAGGTAGATGGTGGAGCTTGATGCTCTAGGTGCACGACGAGGCATCACTCCTTTAGACGGACATTGAGAGCATTTTTCACTCAGAGTTTGTCCCAGCCACCCTCCGAGCAGTGCGCATCTAAAAGCAACTACTGTTGGGACCAGGTTGAATGAAGATGAATGTTTGAAGAGTTAGCTTTTGCAGAGTGTTGTATTTTGTTGTCAAAGGCGATAAATCAATTCACTTTGTAGAAGGATCATAAATCAGACGATGCTTTGCTGGTATGTATTTCACACAAATCATGAGTTAGGAGAACTTGTGATGCAAGCCTTATGAAGGAAAGGGGGAGAAATGATGATGTCAGTCAGATAATGTTTTGATTGGAAGGAATGATGCTGCTGGAAGATAGGAAATACTCAGTTCCCATTGCAACTCTGACGATGCTTAAGCTGATCTATCAAAGGATAAATATCACGATAGTGGGATTCGTGATAAGAGCAGAAGAATGGTTATGGGAAGCAGTAAAGAGATAAAATGGCAAAGCAATAGACAATCTGGGGATGGCAGAAAAGCACAGTTTAAGGTGGCGCCGTTTTCCAGTGTTTGCCAAATTTTAGGGCCTGAAAATCGGGAGATGAAGAAATGTGCTTGGCAATGGATGTAGCACATACGATTGAAGATGGTTTATACGTGCAAAAGAGTTATTCAAGGTCAGAACTATGAAAAATGACAAAGGCATGGAGTGCGCGGAAATTTAGGCACGTTTCGCGCAAAAATAAAGTGGTGCGCGCAATATCTGCGGGATGCGCGAAATAGTAGCGGGTTGCGCGAAAAATCTGCGGGATGCGCGGAATATTGGCATGGTGCGCGAAATTGAGGAATGAAGTTTTCGCGCAAATGATGGTTCGAGATCAGAAGACCGAAAATTGGCAAAGGCATAAAATGCGCGAAATATTGGAGCAGTGCGCGAAATCTGATGTTGCAGGAAAGATTGGGTTTGCGTGCAATATGGAACGCGGTGCGGAATTTTGCGCGCAATTGGTGCTTCATGCTTAGAACGATGAAAGATGGCAAAGGCATGAGGTGCGCGGAATATTGAAGCATGGCGCGAAATATGAAGTTGCATAAAAGAGTTTTTACGCGCATGGAGGAGGTTTTACGCGCGGATTAGTGTTTTTCGCGCGGGTTCAAAAATGCCTATAAATATGAGGCTAACCCTTGTTAGTTGTTAATGCTCGACACTTAGAAGAAATCCCGAGCTCTGGTGCGCGTAAATTATACGCTAAGTGAGTTGCGCGAAAAGAGGAAAAGTTGCGCGTAAAAGGAAAGTTGCGCGAAAACGTTTTTCGCGCCAAAAGGGAATTTTACGCGCAAGCCATTTGAATTGCGCGCAAGGCACCCTAAAGGCTGCGCGAAATATTTGGGGTCTTCACACGTATTCAGTTGTGCACAAGAGAGTTCTTACCGGCTTCTGGGTAAGAAAGTGAAGATTTGTACTTCGGAGAATACATCTGTTTAATTGTAAAGAAGCACTGAAACATTGTGTTATCCTATTTGTGCTAAGAGGGAGCACACACACTATTGGATTGTTTTCAAAGTGCTGCACGAGTGTAAGGGTATATCCTACTCGTTGTATTCCACATCAAAGGATTGTTTTCTAGTGGATTGTGTGGTACTGGATTATTTCCGTACCATACCAAGGACGTAGCTACTCTTGTTGAGTAGTGAACCTTGTAAATCTTGTGTTCCTGTGGATGTGTGTGTTCAGCAGGGAAGAAACTCTTTAACAGGAGGCGAAGTTTGTTTCAAAAAGGGGAAACTTAAAAAGAAAAAGATATCACTGATTCACCCCCTCCCCCTCTCAGTGATACTTGGATCCTGATTGGGAACTTCAACTACAACTGCGGCAGGGCAGCATGATAGTAGCCCAGTACGCGGCGAGGTTTACCGATCTCTCGCGCTATTCCACAGACATGGTATGGGACCCATTCTTCATGGCCCGAACCTTCGAGCAGGGGCTCAAGTGAGAGATCAGAGCTTCAGTTTTTTCTCAAAGCATTCCGACACAGACAGGAGTGTTGGAAAGAGCCCTCTTAGTGGAGAGTTTCCTTGCTGAGCAGTCTCCAGCAGCAGGACCCACCACTAGCAGGCATGCGACAGAGTCTTATGCAGCATGCAGTAGATAGATGACGTAGGGGTCCAAGAGGACTAGACCTACCAGTGGTCAACCGCATGACACATGATCGTTTGTGCGGGGAACCCGGGGTGGACAAAGACTTACCATGAGCGGATAGTGTTACTCTTGCGGTGGGGTTGGTTAATGGCTCGTGAATGTCCGACCCGCCATACGGATGACCAGCAGATGAACGAAGGACCTCCCAGGCAGATGCGGAGGTTCGATCGAGGCGGATCACATGGGGTAGGAGACCGTGGCAGGGGAGCTGGCCATGCAGCTGGAGGTGGAAGATGATTTGAGGTGTTTCCACCACCACCACCAGGAGGTCCACCTCGACCACAGGGAGCTGGTGGACATGTGAGACATTAGCTTCATGCAGTAGAGGCCTACGATCGTGTAGCTCCGGGAGCAGATGAACCAGAGCGGGGCTAGCTCCAGACCTAGAGACTTTTGTTTATACTCCTTCTAGAATTGTTGATATTTTTTGTAGATGTTTTGTGTCTTTGTACTTTGATCCGCAGTAATAAAAGACACTTTTCTTGTGGCTTTTACCTTCATGTCCTCTCTTTTAGTTGTTACTAAGAGGTTCTAGTTTAAAGACCATTGAATTGACCCTCACTTTGAGATACCTACTGGAGGAGACCCAGTGACCACACACTGATGCCGACAGTGTGGCTCAACCCTTGATGGTGAGAGTAATGGTTGGATCTCTTGGCAGTAGCGTCAAGGCCTTACGACGTCATCCTTGGTATGGAATAGTATCATCCATGTCAGGGTTGACTGTATTAGGTGAAGAACATGGTTCATCAATTGGATGAGACCAGATTTCTCTTATCGGCAATGAAGAAATATCAACAGCTCTTGTAGGACCAGAAAGGTCCAAGTCATCTATGAGCAGATGAGGACAGCTTAGAGCCGGAAAAAGTCGTATGCTAACAGGAGGTAGAGGGCACTAGAGTTCGAGGATGGCGACCACGTCTTCTTGTGGGTCTCACCTCAACGTGGTTTATGGAGATTTGGCCATGGCGGCAAGTTGTCTCCATGCTTCATCGGACCATTCTAGGTCCTTAGTAGGATCGGCAAGGTGTCTTATTTCCTGGCTCTACCACCTCAGTTGCACCGGGTGCATGACCTCTTCCACGTATCTCAACTGAGGAGATACGTGCACGACCCGACGCATATCATCGACCATGAGGAGCTGGACATTGATGATGGGGAGACTTTTGAGGAGGTCCCGGTGGAGATCGAGGATCGACAGGATCTGGTCTTACGTGGATGATCGATTCCTCTAGTGTGCATCAGATGGCATCACAGGAACCTCTAGGAGAGCACTTGGGAGCAGGAGGCTCAGATGCGTGCCCAATACCCACTTTTGTTTCCCTACCTTATGATGTATCTTTACGGGGACGTAAATCCCTGAGGTGAGAGTGATGTAAAGACCAGTGAAATTTCAAGGAAATTTTTTTCTTAATTTTCTTTGAAATTTTACAAGAACGCTGTTTCTAACGGCATGTGATTTCGAGGCCCGGTGTGCCCGGAATCATTATCCAAAGATTGGATCAGGTACGTTCAGTGAACGAATGGGAGAGTTTTTCTAACTTTTGAACCGGTGCTCGGAATCAAATTCAAAGGGCACCTATGGAATCGCAGCACCAGTATTTGCTTAGAAACGCCTCTTCCGACGCTGCGTTTGCTCGGGTGTGGTTTTTAATTTTTGGGCATTAAGTTAAGAAATAAAATAATGTGGTATGACAAACTTTATTTTATTTCACATAAAGCCGCTTAAAGCCACTTAAATCTGCTTAAGCTGAGTTGAAGCGGATGAGGTGGAACCCAAAATATCCTACCCTCTTGGTAGGATATTTTTGAGGTGGGGCCGCACGAGCCCCACCGTTTCTCTTCCGCTAAGTAACGCACCTGTGAAAAACCCTATTAAATGAAAGTCAACCGACGCGTTTTCTTAAATTCTTAACACCCCTATTAGTTGGGCAGTTAGTTCGGAAAATTAATTCTATGAATGAATTTTCTCATTTCTTACTTTAATTTTCGTCTGTTGGCATATTAATAAAGTAAGACCAACCCTTGTCTTCTTGTGGATTGTACGTTGAGAGGATTTTCCAGAAAATTAAGATCTTCATCCTCCTTCGCGAAGAATGCGAAGAACCCAAAGAACGCGAAGAACGCAAAGAACGCGAAGAATGCCGGCTTCCGACAAAGGGCGACGAAGAACGCCAAACCACCGGAGATCGACGACATGACGCCGACGATTCTCCCTCCCCAACGCTTCTTCCACGACGAACCATCCCCGCGACAATCTTTGATCGGCATCTTGAGGTAGGGGATTGCGGGCCTTTTAATTCTTTGTGGTTTATAACAACAACATGGATTTAATTGTTATAATTAAATCTGTATGTTCTTGATCCCCGATGTTCGTCGACGCAATGCCGTATACCGCGACGACGTGATTCCCTTCCGCGACGCGACGATCCTCTTCTTCCGCGACGATAAATTCCGTGTAGAACGCTCATTTGACGACTTCGATGAGGTAAGGGTTTTGATTCTTTAAATATTTGTGATTTGTATTTTCCCGATTGTTTAATGATTGATTGGGATACTTTTAAAACCGCTAACGTGGTGGGTGCGGAGTAACACACAAGTCCGAACCCACTGCCCTTTTTTCGTTCTTGGTGTGCGGAACGGCGGATGATGGCAAACGGGGCTGCAAGGGAGATTTGAGGGCCTTGCAGTGAAGATCGGGTCTCGGGAGGACGACTGGCGAAGACCACACGCAAAACGGACCATCGGAGCGCGTCTGGTGGTCTGTGGAAACTCCCGCCGGCACGCTGCCAGCAAAACCAGCCATGGCTTCAGCCGCGGTGGCGAGGCGGTTCAGCGACCGCGCAGAACCAGTAGGCGGGACACGACTTAAGCCGCGTCCGGGTACCGCGGAGCGGCCCCTGTGCGGGGGCTGCGGTTCCCTCGCTCGGCAGAGCTGAGCCGAGCCGACCCGCCGGGCCGGGTCGAACCCAGGCCGGGCCGGGCCGGGTCGCGCCCAACCGGGTTGGACCCAGACCCGGGTCGGGTCGACCCGGTTCGGGCCGACCCAGGGGGGTTGGGCCGGGTCAGTCTGGGCCTAGACCCCCCATTTTCGGCCCCTTTTTTGTTTTTCACCAATATCTTGGGCTACAGACCTCCGATCAAAGCGTCGTAAGCGGAAACATGATCCTTGGATCGAGACGGTCATTTCGGTATGTTACACTCAAGGTTTCGGAATACTTTGGGTTCTTCTGGGTTGGTTCGTACACGAAAGCAACTGGGCCCTCGGAGCGGAAACGCTCATATCTTGAGCTTCAGACGTCCGATTGACGTGCCATCGACTTTGTTGAATACCTCGAAGTGAGACAGATCCATTGACTTACTTCACCCAAGGTTTGGACGCAGGTGGAGCACGGTCGAGTTGGTTTTGACTTAAAAACCAACCGGGCCCCTAGGACGAAAAAACCAATAACTCTCAGACCGGGCGTCCTAGTCTGCAACGTTGAGTTCTTGTTGGCGATACAGAACTTTTGGATACATCAACTCTGGACTATGTGTCAGTTGATGTATCAGCCTCTCGGCTCGTGGAGCGGACCCTCACGAATGAGCTTGCTGTGTGCGGGAACCCTAGAGTTGTCTGCGACTACTACTCTGACGATGATGACTGTATAGAGATCCTCAGTGGATTCAACTACGACGATGATGAAAACAGTACGGGAATCCTCCATGTTTCGGCAGTGACTACTACTGTACATCTTGGGATACATCAACTCCGGACTACATGCTAGTTGATGCATCGACCTCTTAGCTCGTGGAGTGGACCCTCCCGGAACGAGCAGGCTGTGTGCGGAAACCCTAGAGCCGGTTGAGACTTGATGACTGCTGTTCGAACAACTCGGTGTGTTACGGATAGCTTAGTGGGGAGTGCTTGGTTGTTGTGGCAGACCCATGGCGGAGGACCGCTTGGGTGTAGCGGTAGACCCGCAGTACTCAACAGAAGGAGTACCTCTGGAGGCTATGAGGGGGAGCGCTTGGTTGTAGCGGTAGACCCACGAAGGAGGAGCAATTGGTTGTAGCAGCATGGGGGAGCGCTTGGTTGTAGCGGCAGACCCACGACGGAGGAGCACATGGTTTTAGCGGCTGACTCATGGTACTCAACAGAAGGAGTACCTCTAGAGGTTATGAGGGGAAGCGCTTGGTTGTAGCAGTAGGCCCACAGTACTCGATAGGTGGAGTACTACAGTAGTCCAAGGGTAGAGGGAGGTGCTTGGTTGTAGCGGCATAAACACTATACTTGATGGATAAGGAGTTTCCCAATAGCTATGGTTTCATCTTTAGGATCGATCCTTTGTGGGTCATTGCGGGGGTTAGTACCAACAGATCCTTTGTGGGTCCGACGGCTTAGAAGAATCAGTGGCTACATCTGATCATCTTTATCATCATATGAATAATTATACATGTGTGAGATGAATCCTATTTTACTTTCCTTTGTAGATTGTGTTGTGCTATCCTGTGTGGATTTACGTTTTTCTTTCCTGTGTGGACTGGGTTGTACATGGGTTAAGATGTTGGTGCCGAAAGAGAATTGATGACTTAGGTATACGTATGGGCATATACCTAAGCTGTGTCGGATGTTACTTCATGATTGTATCTTTCCATTGTGGTTTATCCTTTTTGGATTCTGGGAGACCTTCGGGGGTCTCATGGTCCCTACTGAGTAGCTTATACACACCCCTGCACGGGCTATTCCTGCACTACGTTGTGTTGGTTTCGGACGACGGATAGCGCTAAACATGGTGGAGGCTTGCGGGGTAGGACGGTACCTGGAGGTGGACCACTGGGCGGGACGTAATCGGAGCGGTCGGCTAGACCCGAGGAGCAGTGGAGGCTTTCTGTACCCACCCTTCAGGTGGGACTTCCAGTGGACGACTCGACGTTGTGACTTTACTTTTCAGTTGATGTTTTCCACTTCGAGTTGTACTTTACATTCAGTTTGGGTTTGTATTCTGTCCCACTTACTTTCTGCACTTACTGTTGTACCAGTTTTTACTTAGTGTTTACTTCTGCCTGCTTACTCTGTGGTGTTTGTTGTTTACATTACAAAGCCAATGCCTTCACTTTTTCTGTGATTTACGCCTTGGTGCTAGTCGCCAGCCCCTGGCCTATGGATGACAGGCTTGGGGTAGTCACGGAATGGGCCCCGAGGACGGTTCGTGACATAATATACCCTTATGAATAGTAACATGACCCTTATAAATAGTAAATAGAAGTAACATTACCTATGAATAATAAAATAAAATTTAGACATCTTAGAAGGTAACAATTTGACCTTAGTAAACGTTTTTGGTATTTTATAAGTCATAAATAATAAATTATAATTAATTAATTAATTTAAAAGAATATTTATTTTCCTGTAATGTATTCATAAATTATTGAATCAATGTCTAATAGTTTTTAGATAATTTTATAAGACCCAACGTAATTTTTGAACGAACTATAAATTCAGTTTAAATTTTAAAAAATGTTTTTTAAGTAAATTTTTATTTTTATTAATTATTAAATTAATAATATTTAGGAAATTATTTTTGAAAAATGGACTTCATTTTTGGATTCTACATGTTGAAAAATGGTTGGGGTAAATTTTTGGGAATTTTCTGAGATACTTGAATTTTTTTGAATAGTAAAATACATTAATTTACCATATAAATACATTTTAATTAAAACCCACTATTCCTGACATCACAAGTGATGTAAGCACCCAAATCCCGAACTCACATGCCTTTTTTACTATTCTTGGTCATTCAACACTCACTATTCCTTGTCTTTGGTGAAATTAATAAACTAATCAATTTTATATTAAGGAAACCCCTCTCCCCTCCACTATAAAAGCCACCCTTCACTCCCTCTTTTCCTCACACCTCTCAAGCTCCCAGACTTCTCTAAACTCTGCCCAAACATCTTCCCTAGGACCTCCCCCACGTCTAAAATCTTCTGGTCTCATCAAAATACCAATCCTATCTTCCTTAAGGAGGATCTCAAGAGGAGAATTCTAAAGGTAATTTCTCTCCCTCTTCTCCTTTAATTTCCTTTCAAGTTCAAGTTCCTTTCTTGATCTCTCCCTACGTATCTTCATCCAAATTGTTCTGTAAATCCATTATTATATATATACTGTAATATTATGATTCTAATGTTATATTATATCACCCCACACCCTTTCCCTCTTCCTTTTATTTTATTAAAGAGAACGTTGTTCATGAGGTGTTAAATTTATCACCTTCAAAAACGAAATGCTCTCTTCTTCCATTTCTACGTTCAATCTGGTCATGAAACCATTTTTATGGTTGAACCAGAATATTTTATATGTATTATTTTTTATTTTAAGTTTTGGAAATAACCTATGGCCTTATTACTATGTTAAATGTTAAAACAAGATCATTGTGATCCAAAAACCGCTCAAATTAACACAAATAACCATCATTAAATTTTTATCTAACGATTCGTCCACTTGGATCTAATATAAATCATTATAAAATCATTTAAGCTTATTTAATATCATTAATAACATGTAATATCAGTTATGGATGTTTACCCATGATCTACACAAACATCAAATTAAGAATACAAGTGGACCGCTCAAGAAAACCATGAAAACGAACATCCCTGATCAATGTTTTTAAACTCTATAAGTCATCCAAAGGAACATAATATGAAATAATGAAACCAGAATGAACCCTATTAATGTATAAAAGGTTTTTTAATTTCTAATTAATGAATATAATCTCATTATACAGGAAATTAAAGAGAAGTAGGCATTCGAGTACAAGGTAAGGGGAAATCTCGAACCCATTTTTTCTTCCTTCGGGTTCTCCCTCTTGCACTCCATTTTTGATATGGTTACTCCTCAAAGATCATTTTTTTCATCATTTACTTTACTTTTCTAGGATATAAATATTTTTCACTAGTTTTTATGTCCATAAAAATGTTTTCCAAAAGAACTCTTCTTTCAACATCTCACCTTTTACCTCTCATTCAAGGTTGATGGTTCTTGTATCAAGTATGTTGTTCCCTCTTTCTTTTGGGAACCCAAAGCTTATTAATGTGTTATTATGAGATGAAACCCATTACATTCCATGGGTTATTTATGTACATGTTTGATATGTGTTCTATGTGGCAATCATGATAGTGATAATGTTATGATGTGAGGGGTGCGCCCGGAATTATATAGCGCAATATGAATGTTTAAATGTCATGGGTGCGCCCGGAATTATACAGCACTCCAATGCATTGGGTAAAGTGATGAATATCATGAGTAAATGTGAAATGATGTGTTAACATGATTCTAGCTTTTTTCACAAGTATGTGTGGTTGTTAACCACTATTACATGATGTTTCAATTTTATGCATTGCCACATTTCAAGTTTATTATTTATTCTCCTCTCATGTTCATGATCTTCTTCCTATGTCATGATTATGCTCACCCCATGCTATATTATTATTATCTATCCTTTTAATGGGATTTTAACTAACCCCTTTTGATTTATATCCTCTAGTGGCTACATGTACTAAGGAGAGGAAAAGTGCTACTAAGAAGCTATAGAAGAAGAAATTAAATGAATGTTTATGCTTGATGTTGTACTTGTTATGTGTAGTCCTAGTTTTCCCAAGACACTAATCCTATGGATCCTCGATGTGTAATACTATTTTGTTGTTTATCTTTGTAATGATGTAATAATAATGTAAGAAAAGGCTGGGATGCTATAGTTGGAATTAGAGGAAAGTTTTAGTTAATTTGGGAATTATGATTAGTGAACCCAAAAGAAAACCTCTAGCATGAGACTAAGTACAAATATGCACACAAGGATATTTACCTAGGGACCCCATATGTTATGTTTTTTGGTATAATTGTTTAAATGAATAATATATTCATGATTTGTTTACTTATGATTTGTTCTAACCTTTTCTATTTTAGAAAATGGTGGGAACTAGGAGAAATCAGGCCAACAACTCTTGCGAGGACCAATGCAACAATTTCCCGAACAACATCCCCAATGATTTGGAAGGTGGAGTTCATAACATCATGGCGACGCTTACCCAATTATCTTAGGTTATGAATAATAACCATAATAATGGGGAACATCCTCGTTCACCAAAGAAGGAGCAACTAGCAATCGAATGTTTTATGCGGCAACGACCACCGACGTTTTGTGGATCTTCTAATCCACTAGTTGTGGAACAATGGGTCAACTCCATGGAGAAGATCTTTTCTGTTCTTCACTGTTCCGAGACGGAGAAGGTGACTCTAGCTGTTTATCATCTAGATGGAGAATTCGATCAATGGTGGGATTTGATTAAGAACACCAAGCCAAGGGAGGAAATTGAAGAGATGGAATGGGAAGACTTTAAGATAATGTTTCATAATAAGTACTTCCCAAGAACTCTTCGCACGAAGATGGAGAGATAATTTATAGAGCTCAAGCAAAAATAAGGAGAATCTATCACAAACTATAAAGAAAATTTCACAAGGCTCGCAAGGTATGCTTCGGGTTTTGTTATCAACAATGATAGAAAAATTGATAGATTCTTTAGTGGATTAAAACCACATCTTCGAAAGGCTCTTGTAATTCGAGACTTTGGGAGTTATGAATAAGTTGTTCAGTGTGCTCTAAAAGTGGAGATGAAGTTTGGAGAATGGTCCCATGGCTATGGTGATTAGAAAATAAAGATGGAGTTTCAAGTTGGTGGATCTAGTGACAGTGTTGGGAAGAAAAATTGACCCACATGCCAAAAATGCGGGAAGTTGCACCATGGGAACTACCTCAAAGGTATGGAGAAATGATTTAAGTGTGGGAAGGAAGGACACCAAGCTCACGAGTTTTGAAAAGACATGAAAAGGAAGGATAATGTAGCCGATAAAAGGAGAGAACCACTCGTGGTTCAATGCTACAACTGTAGGGAGCTAGGGCACTATTCAAACCAATGCACTAAACCTCGAGCTTTCGAGGGTAATCAGCGCCAAAAACCACCAAAGCCAAAGGAACAAGGGAAGGCTTATTCCATCCCTACTGCGGAGGTGGAACATGATAATGATGTCATACAAGGTACACTTACTATTCACTCAAGAATGGAAAAAGTCTTATTTGATTCTGGTTCTACGCATTCCTTTATATCTTGAAAGTTTTCTAGAACTATAGAATCGAAGCCCCGAAACCTTGAAGTAGTGATTTCTATAAAATCACCAAGTGGTGCAATCATTGCAACCCAAGTGTTTGATTCTTCTCCTATTGATGTATGTGGGAATATTCTTCCGGCAAATCTCGTAATACTTCCCTTGGTGGAATTCGACTCTATAATGGGAATGGATTTGATCTCTTTATATAGAGCACATATCAACTATCGGGAAAAGGAAATATATTTTCATATTCCGAACCATCCCATGCTCCTCTAAAAATGCAAGGAAGATCATGAATATCCTTTGAAAAATCCTTCAATGATGTGGGTGTTGATTCCCTATGAACAAGCATACCTCTCTCAAATGGTTTAGTCGAAGGAAAGTGCCAACCTTGAGGAAATTCCCATCATGAGGGAATACAGTGATGTATTTCCCGAAGAGTTACCCGGAATTCCCCTGGATCGTGAGGTAGAGTTCTCAATTGAACTCATACCCGCAGCTACTCCTATCTCTAAGTGCCCCTATAGGATGGATCCTATTGAACTAGAGGAGTTAACGAAGCAGCTGCAAGATCATCTGGACAAAGGGTTTATAAGCCCTAGTGAATCACCTTGGGGTGCACCAGTGCTCTTTGTAAAGTAGAAGGATGGAACCATGCGGCTTTGTATCGATTATCGGGAACTCAACAGGATCAACATAAAGAACAAGTATCCTCTCCCAAGGATTGATGACTTGTCCGACCAGTTAAGAGGAGCTCAATACTTCTCAAAGGTGGATCTTCATTCTGGATATCATCAAGTAAAGGTGAAGAAGGAAGATATTCAAAACAGTACCTTCCGTACAAGATATGGGAACTATGAGTTTTTGGTGATGCCCTTCAGACTTACTAATGCCCCTGAAATCTTCATGGATTTGATGAATTGAGTCTTTAGACATTACCCTGACAAATTTTTGGTAGTTTTTATCGATGATATTCTCATCTACTCCAAGAGCAAGGAGGAACATGAAGAACATCTAAGACTTGTTTTGGTGACACTGAGAAAGGAGAAGTTGTACGCCAAGTTCAGCAAGTGTGACTTTTGGATGAATCAAGTCACGTTCTTGGGACATGTGATCACAAGTGAGGGAATTTCTGTGGACCCTTCAAAGACAAAGGTGATTTAGGAATGGCCTAGGCCCTCTAGTGTCATAGAAATATGTAGTTTTCTTGGATTAGCTGGGTACTATCGACGTTTTGTGAGAAACTTCTCACGATTGTCAAGCCCGCTAACTAAGTTAACAAGGAAAAGGGTAAAGTATGTATGGATGAAATAATGTGAGGGAAGCTTCATGGAGATAAAGAGATGGCAGATCATTGCACCTGTACTCACACTATCGAAAAGTGGAGAATGTTTTGTGATATACAGTGATGCTTAAAAGAAAGGATTGGGTTGTGTACTCATGAAAAATGATAATTTGATAGCCTATGCATCACGACAGTTGAAGATCCATGAGCAGAACTACCCGACACATGATCTAGAGCTGGAAGCCGTGATTTTTGCCTTGAAAATCTGGCGACACTACCTTTATGGCGAGAAGTGTGACATATACACCGACCACAAGAGCCTAATGTATATATTCACACAAAAGGAGCTCAACATGCGTCAAAGGAGATGGTTAGAGATAATAAAGGATTACGATTGATCTATTCACTATCATCCTGGGAAAGCGAACAAGGTAGGTGATGCTCTATCTAGAAAATAACCTACTACTCTATCCATGTTGAGGATTGAGAAAGACCCTATCTTCATGGATATGCAAAGGATGGATTTGGGAATCGTAAGGGAAGGGGATACATCCTAACTTGCCCAAATGATTGTGCAACCATCCATCCAACAGAAGATTAAGGAAGCACAAAGGGATGATGTGGAGTTACAAAAGAGGGTGAATGCAGTAAAGGATGGGAAGCTGCAAGAGTTCCATATCGAAGATGATGGTGTGATTCAGTTTGGAATGCGACTTTGTGTGCCTTCATCACCCGGAATAAAGAAGGAGCTATTGGATAATGCACATAGATCAACTTTATCTATTCATCTTGGAAGTACCAAGATGTATCGTGATCTCTGAGAACACTTCTGGTGGGATAACATGAAGAAAGAGATTTCGGAATATATATCAAGGTGCTTGGTATGTCAGCAAGTTAAAGCTGAGCAGCAAAAGTCCAAAGGTATGATGCAGCCATTGCCTATACCCATGTAGAAATGGAAAAATTTTACTATGGAATTTGTCAAGGGTCTCCTGAAAACGTCAAGAGGAAATAATGTGATATGGGTTGTGGTTGATCGACTCACAAAGAATGCTCATTTTATCGCTATTCAGGAAGACCTCTCACATGAACATCTTGCAAGGATATATGTGAAGGAAGTAGTGAGATTGCATGGTGTTCCACTCTCGATTTTCTCTGACTGTGATCCAAGGTTCACATATAAATTCTGGAGGAGCCTTCAACATGCTTGGAGTACTGAATTAAATTTTAGCATGGCCTATCACCCACAAACTGATGGCTAGTCTGAAAGGACCATTCAGACACTCGAAGATATGCTAAGAGCAAGCTCTCTAGAATTCAAAGGTGGATGGGATCAACACCTCCCATTGGTTGAGTTCTCATACAACAATAGCTTCCACTCGAGTATTCAGATGGCTCCGTATAAAGCTCTTTATGGGAAGCGATGTAGAACTCCAACCTGTTGGGATGAAGTTGGAGAACGAAAGCTACTTGGTCCAGATCTTGTTCAAGAGATGACAGATAAGGTTCATGTCATCCAGAAACACATCAAAGCTGCTCAAAGTTGGAAAAAGAGCTATGATGACAACCATCGAAGGGACTTGGAGTTCAACTTTGGAGATAAAGTCTTCCTTCGAATATCTCCATGGAAGAGAGTCATGCAATTCACGAAGAAAGGGAAGCTAAGCCCAAGGTACATTGTCCCCTTTGAGATCCTTGACCGTATATGATCCGAGGCCTATCGTCTGGCACTTCCACCAAATATGGCTCATGTTCATGATGTGTTTCATGTATCACTACTGAAGAAGTACATACCAGACCCCTCACATCTACTAAACTCAGAGGTGGTACAGCTGGAATATGATCTCTCCTATGAGGAGCAGCCTGTAAAAATTCTGGAACGAAGTGATAAGGTTCTACACACCAAGACAACCCGCCTTTTCAAAGTGCTGTGGAGGAACCAAAAGTTTGAGGAAACAACTTGGGAACCGGAAGAGGCAATGAAGGAGAAGTACCCTCACCTGTTTGTGTAAAGTGAAATTTCAGGGGCGAAATATCTTAAGGGGGGAAGAATGTAACGACCCAATGTATGTCAATGGAAAATTACCTTCTTATATTTATAAAAACACAAAATAATGAAGTACTAAGTGATAAGTGACCTTTAAACATAAATTTGTCACCCCTATGTTTGGAATTTTAAAAATCCGACATATACGGGTGTGTTCAAGATAGTTTTTGGAGTCTAATGAAACAAAAATAATTTTTTGTGAATAGTAACCTACCCTTATGAATAGTAACCTACCATTATGAATAGTAACATGACCCTTACGAATTTTAAATAAGAGTAACATTACCTATGAATAATAAAATAAAATTTAGACATCTTAGAAAGTGACAATTTGACCTTAGTAAACGTTTTTGGTATTTTATAAGTCATAAATAATTAATTATAATTATTTAATTAATTTAAAAGAATATTTATTTTCCTGTAATGTATTCATAAATTATTGAATCAATGTCTAATAGGTTTTAGATAATTTTATAAGACCCAACGTAATTTTTGAAAGAACTATAAATTCAGTTTTAATCTTAAAAACTGTTTTTTAAGTAAATTATGATTTTTATTAATTATTAAATTAATAATATATAGAAAATTATTTTTGAAAAATGGACTTCATTTTTTGATTCTACACGTCGAAAAATCATTGGGGTAAATTTTTGGTATTTTTCTGAGATACTTGAATTTTTTTGTGAATAGTAGAATAAATTAATTTACCATATAAATACATTTTAATTAAAACCCACTATTACTGACATCACAAGTGATGTAAGCACCCAAATACCGAACTCACATGACTTTTTTACTATTATTGGTCTTTCAAGACTCACTATTCCTTTCCTTTGGTGAAATTAATAAACTAATCAATTTTATATTAAGGAAACCCATCTCCCCTCCACTATAAAAGCCACCCTTCACTCCCTCTTTTCCTCACACCTCTCAAGCTCCAAGGCTTCTCTAAACTCTGCCCAAACATCTTCACTAGCACCTCCCCCACGTCCAAAATCTTCTGGTATCATCAAAAGACCAATCCTATCTTCTTTAAAGAGGATCTCAAGAGTAGAATTCTAAAGGTAATTTCTCTCTCTCTTCTCCTTTAATTTCCTTTCAAGTTCAAGATCCTTTCTTGATCTCTCCCTACCTATCTTATTCCAAATTGTTCGGTAAATATAGTATTATATATATAACATAATATTATGATTATAATGTTATATTATATCACCCACACCCTTTCCCTCTTCCTTTTATTTTTTTAAAGAGAACGTTGTTCATGAGGTGTTAAATTTATCACCTTCAAAAACGACATGCTCTCTTCTTCCATTTCTACCTTCAATCTGGTCATGAAACCATTTTTATGGTTGAAACAGAATATTTTATATGTATTATGTTCTATTTTAAGTTCTGGAAATAACCTATGTCCTTATTACTAAGTTAAATGTTAAAACAAGATCGTTGTGATCCAAAAACCGCTCAAATTAACCCAAATAACCATAATTAAATTTCTATCTAATGATTCGTCCACTTGGATCTAATATAACTCATTATAAAATCATTCATGCTTCTTTAATATCATTAATAACATGTAATATTAGTTCTGGATGTTTACCCATGATCTACCCAAACATCAAATTAAGAATACAAGTGGACCTCTCAAGAAAACTATGAAAACGAACATCCCTGATCAATTTTTTTAAACTCTATAAGTCATCCAAAGGAACATAATATGAAATAATGAAACCATAATTAACCCTATTAATGTATAAAACGTTCTGGAATTTCTAATTAATGAATATAATGTCATTATACAGGACATTAAAGAGAAGGGGGAAATCTCGAACCCATTTTTTCTTCCTTCAGGTTCTCCCTCTTTCACTCCATTTTTGATATGGTTACTCCTCAAATATCATTTTTTTCATCATTTCCTTTACTTTTCTAGGATATACATGTTTGTCAATAGTTTATATGTCCATAAAAATGTTTTCTAGAAGAACTATTCTTTCATGTTCTCACCTTTTACATCTCATTCAAGGTTGATGATTCTTGTATCAAGTATGTTGTTCCCTCTTTCTTTTGGGAACCCAAAGCTTATGAATGTGTTATTATGAGATTAAACCCATTCCTTTCCATGGGTTATTTATTTACATGTTTGATATGTGTTCTATGTGGAAATCATGATAATGATAATGTTATGATGTGACAGGTGTGCCTGGAATTATATAGCGCAATATGAATGTTTAAATGTGACGGGTGCGGCCGGAATGATACAACGCTCCAATGCATTGGGTAAAGTGATGAATCTCATGAGTAAATGTGAAATGATGTGTGAACATGATTCTAGATTTGTTCACAAGTATGTGTGGTAGTTAACCACTATTACATGATGTTTCATTTTTATGCATTGCCACATTTCAAGTTTATTATTTATGCTCGTCTCATGTTCATGATCTTATTCCTATCTCATTATTATGCTCACCCCATTATATATTATTCTTATCTATCCTCTTACTAGGATTTTATCTCACCCCTTTTTATGTATATCTTCATGTGGCTACATGTACTAAGGAGAGGACAAGTGCTACTAAGAATCTATAGAAGAAGAAATTAAATGAATGTTTATGCTTGATGTTGTACTTATTATGTGTAGTCCTAGTTTGCCCAAGACACTATACCTCTGGATCCTCGATGTGTAATACTATTATGTCATTTATCTTTGTAATGATGTAATAGTAATGTAAGAAAGGCCGGGTCGCTATATTTTCAGTATACATTTTTTCATAAAATAAAAACTCTTAAAAATTAACATGTCTAGTTCCATGTTTTAGACAACATGACTTTTCTTTGATCACATCCTTGACCCTATTAATAATTATTTCCTATGGAAAACAATTAAAAAACAATGGATGTGCATAAAAATTTCAGTAAGGGTTTTAAAATAAGGAAAGTAAACATTAACACATCAATAAATACAAATCAATGAAACCAAACTTTTCAATCATAACATACTTCATTAAATCATAAATCATAAATGTAACTTGTGGAATCTATATAATACATACATTTTATTTAACACATCTATGTAGGGAGTCATGTTTAACTATCCATCACATTATATTCCCTAAATCTCTTAGGAGAAGCATTAATGTTTACCTCTATCACATTACCCAATGCATTGGAGAGCTATATCTGGCTCACATGCCCGAGGTTTATCATGGAACCACCCGTATGCATAAATAATACCCAATAACCTTAACATAATCATAACACATAATAAAATCAAAAGGGGAAGATAACATTTCCTCATTCCAATCACAATATATCAATTCAAGATATTGAAAAAAAGATAACTTATCAAACCATTTTCAAAACCATTTAAAATTATTAATAAATAGATTTTGGAATCACAATATCCCATACCAAATTGAAGTTTTAAAAGGAATTAACAATTTAAAATATTAGTGTCTATATAAATAAATCCTAAAAACATTTTTATAACGTGGACATTAAAGGGAAATATTTTCTAATAATAAATCTTTAAATCATTTTAAACAATATTTTAGTTATAGTTTTTAACAAAATGTGAGACGCTTGAATTAAAATAATTGAGGAATAAAATTTAATCAGAACATTATAAATTCATGATGATAAAGGTATTCATGATATTATATTCCAATGGATAGTATATAGATCACATAAGACTCAATTGGTGCATAACAACAATTAAGTGTCAATGGAATGAAAATTGAGACAAAATCCCTTATAAAAACATTATCCTTAGATTAAGGATAAATAAATTACAGAATAACATGTGACAAATATAAATACACTCAATATTATTGGATATTCAGTTTCAATAAATCATAGAACATTCCCAAATATTTTTGTAAAAACAACACCATTGACATTGATTGTAAGGCCCCAGCCTTAAACCTTACTTAATCTTGAGATATTTCAAGAATAAACCTTGAGGATCTTACCAGGTTTAGAGTTTTATAGAATTAGATCATAAAATACGCATTACATTCCACATTTAAACAAAGTGGTTACATAAAAGATAGTATTCATTTTTCCCATAAACAGAAACATATTTAAAATAAAACATGGATTCTTTCTTGACACTTCCTTGACACTGTCATCATATCATGTACCTTTCCCTTGACCTGTGAAAAACATTTCAAAAACATGGGATGAGCATAAAAAGCTCAGTAAGAGATATAAAAATATGGAAAGGAAACATGAGTACATATATACATAAGAATGAAATCATACTTTACCCATAAAACATAAGCACTTTGACATACCTCATCAAATCATGAATAAATCATTGAAATCATAAGACATAAAGGTAAATTGAGGCATTCATATCATTCTTACGTAGGGAGTAACCCATTTGATTAAGTTTGGAATACCCATCATAGTATATTCCCTAAATCTCTTTGGAGAAACCTCAACATTTATCTCCTTCGTGTTACCCAATGCATTGGAGAGCTATATCGGGCTCACCCGCCCATAGTTTATCACGGAACCACCTATCTTCATAATAATTCCCAAGAACCATAACATAATCGTATCACATAAAACAGGCATAAAGGAAACATAACAGTTCCACTTTTCAATAACAAGATATAAATACAACACATTGATATAAAAACATTACGAAAACCATTTTCAATACCAAAATAAAAGAAAAGTAAAACATGGTATTTATTTTTCTTTTAAAAAAAGTATGGCTTGTAGAGGAAGCCGAAACTCAAATAATTGTCACGGCTACAGAGAAGTCATTGTCGCCGCATACGTACGACAAAAACATTCCCTTTTTTCATTTAGTAAAACTCTTGATATAAAGAAGATTCATTTTGAATAAACGTAAAAGTCAAAGGGGTTTATACACCGTATAAAAGAAGGTTGTGTATAAAACAAGATATGCCTCAATAAAAAGAGATTGATATGAAGTCCCATACCTCGGGTCCGACTTGACTCGATCGTTCTTTAACCTCCTGAATAATAAACTTGTGTTAATTTCTACATTCTTATGATCCTTTTTCAAGTTCATTATTCCTTTTATATCACTTATTACCATGTCATGAACACTATGTCATTATTTAAGATATTAACGGTCGTTTTAACGATCATTGGTACTTGAGTAAAAAATAAACTCTTTATAATTACAAGTTGTTCATGTATCCATTATATCCAGAGTTATACTCATGATTTAGATATCATATATATCATATATATCCAGTATATACATGCATTTATAATATTACATAATTTTTAGAGGTAAGAAATGAAATGCACCGTTCATGGAGACGGTAAGCCGTACGTACGCATGAACGCTACATTCATTTCTATTTCGTATTTTATGAAGTGGAATCATAATGATATAATGGTATATTATAATTCCAGTATAATATCATATATAAAGTAATTAATTACATCCTTTATATGTCCCACATATGGCATTAACTAATCAAATCACTTTGAGGGGGCGGTTGTCCGCACTTCCTAAAATGAAGATATCGCGTTTACCCATAATGGAAACCATAAAGGTATGCCATAAATGAAAAATACAAAAGCTTAAGTAAAACATAAAAATATTATATATCATATATAAATATAGTGACATCTTAATGTCCACCTTTGAAGGTGTTATATGAGTGTTGAACAATCATTGTTTCGTGAGGCAGAAATTTTCCATCCACGGAATCAATATGTTCTTTAGCCATTAGATGTAGGTGTGTGTAAGTGTATCTCGAATATTTCTTATAAAAACATCCTAGTATATTGAAGATACTGGAGTTGTTACAAAAGAAATGAAAAAAAAAGAGTTTAGGGGTTTGGAGAAGCAAAATAAAATAAACGGACTCAAGTGAAGACATTACCTTAAAATTGGGTAACTCTCTTTTATTTGAGCTCAAAGGCTTCCATGGGAAGACTTCTTCCAAAAGTGAGGATTCTAAGAGTTATATGGGGATTTGGAGAGACAAAATGGCAGGGGTTGGCCCAGCCAAAGTCTTTTGAAGTGTGAGTAAGGAGGTAGAGGTGGGGGCCTTTTATAAGAGGAGAGGAGGGGCACTCTTGGAAAGTAAAGAAATGATACATTATTTTAAAATGCGTTTCGGATTTAAAAGGTCCAAAATTGATATAATTCGAGGATAAGGTGATAAGGGTTCTAAATATACCCAACCAATAGGTTTTTGACAAGTGTAGGTCTTAGATTTTACATTATCTTTTCATTTTATTTAAATCGTTAAATAATGAGGTAATCGATGCATCATCATGATGTCATAAATTATTTAATTTATTTAATATGTAAAACATATATAAAATACTATGATGTAGGAAATCAATTTATCTTTCCAATTACTATTTATAGTCAAAACTCTGACTTGTATAACCCCATGTAAAAATTGTTTTAATAAAATAATACATGTTTGTGTCATTTTTAATTTAACATTAAATTAAAGGAATTAATGTCTTTATCTTACCCATGTGGCTCCATGGAGTCCCAAAAATCGACCCATGGGTTGTCTTGGTCTCCAATGACACATCCAATAAGGGTAAGACATGTTTCAAGCTCATCTCATATTATTAAAACATTATTTTTACCTTAAACTACACTAATTACCTCTAATCGCGATTAAGAACTTAGAAGTAACTATTCACCAAAAAATTATTTTAATCTCATTGAACCACATCTTACTTCTTAATGACAACCATGTATGTCGGATTTTTGAAAATAAAATCACAGAAGTGGCAAAGTTTCATTTATACGAAAAATCAGTTTCTTTAACTACCACTTAGTGGTTTCACTATTCATCAAAAATTGATGTTTTTAAGAAAAATACCAAAATTTCACCCTAAGCTATATTTGGTATTCTGAATTCAAAAATGATGTCTATTTTAAAAAATTCAAATCATATATGTTAAATTAATTAATTTAATAAATAATTCCCACTGTCACGACAAATAGCGTGTTTTTATGAAACAATAAGTATCAAAAGATTGACACTAGTTTAAGTCCATTTTCAAAGTGAAATTGATTCCAATGACAACCATTAGATTAAATGGTAAAAATATATTATAATTGACCTTTAAAACCAATTCAAAATATAATCTAACCATATAATTAAATTAGATGAAAAGACGGTTTTGATGTAAAATGCAGTACTTTTCACTATTCATTAAAAAATGAACTTTGTCAGAAAAATACAAAAAAATTATCCAATGTAAATTTCAATGTACCAATCATAAAGAATATGTTTATTTAGACAAATAGAGCTTATAAAATTGTCAGAAGTTTGATTTAAAAATGGTTTGTCATCAAAAGGTAGTAAAACAATCTTTTAAAAATATTTGTGTATTCCATGATTAAGATTGGATTTATTCTCATTTTAAGCCTATAAAACACTATATAATTCATTAATAGACATAGATAAAAATATCTATTATTCATTAAATACATGGGATGTTACATCCTTCCCCCTTTAGAAAATTGCGTCCCCACAATTTATTTACGTATCGAATAAGTGGGGGTATTTATCCCTCATTGCATTTTCAGATTCCCATGATTCCTCTTCAATCATGTGGTTTTTCCACAAAACCTTTACCTGATGAATCACCTTATCCCACAACATTTGCTCCTTGTGGTCAAGAATTTGAAATAGTTGTTCCTCATAAGATAGGTTCTCTTCCAGCTGAACTACCTCTGGACTCAAAACATGATATGGATCTGGCATATAATTTTTCAGCATCGAAACATGAAAAACATTGTGTACCTGAGATATACTCGGAGGTAAAGCCACTCGGTAAGCAATTGATCCAACTATCTCCATAATTTCATATGGTCCAATGAACCTTGGACTCAACTTTTCTTTCTTACCAAATCGCATCACACTTTTTCAATGGTGAGACTTTGAGAAAAACATGATCACCTACCTCAAAAGATAGATTCTTCCCCCAGTTATCCGCATAACTCTTCTGCCTACTCAGAGCTGTTCTCGTGTGTTTCTGTATCATCTGAACTTTCTCTGCCAACTCTTCTACCAATTCTGGTCCGATCAGCTTCCTTTCACCCACTTCATCCCAGAAAGCTGGAGTTTGACACTGCTTCCCATATAACGCCTCAAATGGTTCCGTCTGTATACTGGAATGAAAACTATTATTATAAGAAAACAGAACCAAAGAAAGATCTTGGTCCCAACATCCCTAATAATCCATCGAACAAGCACATAGCATATCCTCCAATGTCTGTATTATTCGTTCTGACTGCCCATCTGATTGAGGATGAAAATCTGTACTAAAATTTAATTCAGTACCCAACGACTTCTGAAGGCCTTTCCAAAAGTTATAAGTAAACCTGAGATCACGATCAGATACAATGGATAGACAAACTCGATGCAACCTGACTATCTATTTAAGGTACAAACGGGAAAGTTGATCTAGGGAAAACGTATCTCATATAGCAAGGAAATGAGCAGATTTAGTCAAGTGATCAACAATAACCCATATTGCATTATTACCTCGAGGTGTCTTCATAAATCCCACAACGAAGTCCATGGATATATTTTCCCATTTCCAATCTGGTACTGGTAAAGGCTGAAGTATCCCTTTCTGTAACTTCCTCTCTGCTTTAACCTATTGACAAGTCAAAAAATTCACTGTAAAATAAGCAATATCTCTTTTCATTCCATCCCACCAGTAATACTTCCGCAGATCTCTGTACATCTTATTACTTCCAGGATGAACTGAAAAAAAAGAATTATGAGCTTCACATAACAAATCTCTCTTCAATTGTGAATCACAAGGCACACACAATCTCTTCCCAAATCACAAAAAAAAGTTAGTATCAATGTTAAATTCAGACAACTTACCCCTCTGAACCAACTCTACCTTTTTCTGCAACTCACTGTCTTTCTTTTTTTCTTGCTTAATTCTATCTGATAGGGATGATCTCACTGATACCTGAAACAAAATAGAAGAAATTCTTGCACCAACAACTTCTATTATAAAGTTCATCAAATCATTAACCAAAGGATCTTGTTCCAAACGTTGCATGGTTAATGAAGCATTACTTTTTCGACTCAAAGCATCATCCACTTTATTTGCTTTTCCTAGATGGTAAGGAATTGTACAATCATAATCATTGATTAATTCTAGCCATATCCTATGTCCCATTTTCAATTGTTTATGAGTGAATATATACTTTAAACTTTTTTGATCGGTATATATTTCACACTTTACTCCATACAAATGATGCCTCGAAATTTTTAAAGACAAAACAACAGCAGCTAATTCCAAATCATGTATAGGGTAATTTACCTCATGAGTTTTCAACTGTCATGAAACATAAGCAATTACCTGATCATTCTGTATTAGGACACAACCAAGTCCTTTCAATGAAGCATCATTGTGGATAACAAAGTTTCCATTCCTAGAAGGTAGTTCCAAAACAGGAGCATTCACTAATCTTTTTTTCAGTTCCTAAAAACAATCATCACATTATTTTGTCCAAATAAACTTAACACCCTTCCGAGTTAGCCTAGTCATTGGACTAGATAACCATGAAAAATTTCTAACAAACCTTCAGTAATAGCCTGGAAAACCTAGGAAACTATGAATCTCTTTTACATTTGTGGGTCTTGGCCATTCTTCAACAACCTTTGTTTTTGAAGGATAAACAGTTATCCTATCTTTAGAAACAATGTGACCAAGGAAAGAAATTTGTTGCAACCAAAACTCACACATTCTGAATTTCCCATACAATTTCTTTTCTTTTAAGGTTTTCAAAATAACCCTTTAAATGTATTTCATGCTCCTCTTTACTTTAAAAAAACACCAAAATATCATCAATGAAAACCACCACAAACTTATCCAAGAACTCATGGAAAATTCTATTCATTATGTCCATGAATACAACAGGTGTGTTGGTTATCACAAAAGGCATTACTAAAAAATCATAATGGCCATATCTTGTACGAAACACAGTCTTTAGAACGTCTTCTTCCTTTACCTTCAGCTGATGGTACCCCGATCTCAGGTCAATATTTGAAAAATACTCAGCTCCCTGGAGCTGATCAAACAAAACAGTGTTATGAGGCAAAGGATATTTGTTCTTAACAGTGATGTTATTCAAGGCTCTATAGTCAATGCAAAGTCTCATTGAACCATCTTTATTTTTAACAAATAAAACAGGATCACCCCATGGTGATGTGCTAGGTCGAATGAAACCTTTCTTTAATAAATCTTGCAATTGATCCATCAACTCTAAAAGTTCAAATTGAGCCATTCGATAAAGGGGTTTTGAAATTGGCTTAGCATCAGGAACTAAGTCAACAGTAAACTCAACTTCCCGATCTGGTATTATTCCGGGCAATTCATCCGGGAAAACATCTGGATACTCATTTACCACTGGCACATCATTATATGTGCAAGGTAACATTCATTTCCATCTCTTACAAGTTTCTCGGCCTCTTGATACATTATCAATAGTAAGGGTTCATTCTTGTACACAAACTGAAAGTATTTCTGAAAAAAAACTTCTTTAGCTCTACAGTCAATCTTAGCATGGTAAATAGAGAGACAATCCATACCCAGGATAACACCAAACTCTACTAGAGGAAAAACAATAAGGTTTCCAAGTAGGTTCTTTCCACAGATAAGGATAGGAAGATTATTATAAATTCATTTTGCCTCAACATTTCCCCTAGGTGTTTTTACCACATGTTCAGGAGTCATTTCTTGAGATGGTATTCCAATTTTACTAGAAAAGGTTTCATAGATGAAAGTATGTGTAGACTCCGAATCAAACAACACACTGGCATAATCTGAAAAAACAAAAAAAGTACCTGATACATCTTCATTTGATGGCCCGACATCTGCTGAAGCAGTTGCAAAGGATTTCACCACACCTTTCTTCTTGTAGTCTAACTGCTTCCCATCACTCGAGCTATTTTTCGGACACTCATTTGCATAGTGACCCATATCATTGCACTTAAAAAATTTCACTAACTGTAAATCAAATTTGGTCTTACCTTCACCTTGATCTTTTTCAGTGCAATCGCGAGCCTTATGTCCCATCTTACCACATCGGTAGCACTTTACAGAATTTCGAAAAAATTACCCATCATTCCTTTTACCACATTTATCACAAACTGGAAACTTAGTTTTTCTTACCATCAGACTTTTTTGAAGAATTCTTTCCTTTCTCCTGCCACCTCGGTCTCTTCCTCTGTTGGTATTTATAGAACACTTGATCATCGGAAAACTCCATGTCCACATTCTCAGCACATCGAACAAGCTTTTCAAAACTTTTAAACTCATGAGAAGCTAAAGCCCTTCGATATTTTGGATTTAATCCTGAGTAAAAACAATTGATTTTACTATCAAGGTCTCAGATAAAATTTGGAGCATACCATACCAATCGAGTGATCCATTCTTCATAGGCAGCCACTGAGTCTTCCTCTTGCCTCAATTCTAAGAATTTGTTTTCCATCTTAAGTCAAACATACTTCGGAAAATACTTCTCAAGAAACATACCTTTGAATTCATCCCAGTCAAGGGCATCAATCTCATCAGCATCCCTGATATTTTTAACCATCGACCACCACTGATCTGCCTCACCCTACAACTGGTAAATAGCAAGACTAACCTTTGATTGTCTGAACACCCCATGACATCGAAAATATTCTCCAGTGCTTTAATCCACCCTTCAGCTAGCACATGGTCAGATGATCCTCTGAATGATGGGGGATGTTTCCACATGAAATTTTCCACCACTAACATGTTCCTCTATGCTTGATTTGGCTGATCTCGTGCATGGATATCACCACCATTTATCACTTGAGTCAACTGCGCCATTACTGTAACAAACTGTTCAGTTCCAATTCTGACCATCTCAGGATGCTGATTCGGAAGGTTATATCCACTTGTATGCCTTCCTAGCACTGCTTCCCTGTTTCCTCTATGAAAAACCATTCTAAACAAACATGTCTTAGATGAAGCAACTTGGTAATATTCAAATTCTATATCATTTCAATTTGACCATAAAAAAAATATTTTTGGATAATCATTAATAAAATTCTAACTCCTAAAGTTACCTAAACCTACCTTTGATACCAACTATAAGGCCCCAGCCTTAAACCTTACTTAATCTTGAGATATATCAAGAATAAACCTTTAGGATCTTTTCAGGCTTAGAGTTTTAGAGAATTATATCATAAAACATGCATTACATTCCACATTTAAACAAAGTGGTTACATAAATGATAGTATTCACTTTTCCCATCAATGGAAACATATTTAAAATAAAACATGGATTCTTTCTTGACACTTCCATGACACTATCATCATATCATGTACCTTTCCCTTGACCTGTGAAAAACATTTCAAAAACGTGGGAGGAGTATAAAAAGATCATTAAGGGATATAAAAATATGGAAAGGAAACATGCGTACATATATACATAAGAATGAATTCATACTTTACCCATAAAACATAATCACTTTAACATACCTCATCAAATCATGAATAAATCGTAGAAATCATAAGATATAAAGGTAACTTGAGGCATTCATAACATTCTTACGTAGGGAGTAACCCTCTTGGTTACGTTTGGAATACCCATCACAGTATATTCCCTAAATCTCTTCGGATAAACCTCAACGTTTAACTCCTTCGTGTTACCCAATGCATTGGAGAGCTATATTGGGCTCACCCACCCTTAGTTTATCATGGAACCACCCGTCTTCATAATAATTCCCAAGAACCATAACATAATCGTATCACATAAAACATGCATAAAGGAAAATAACAGTTGCACATTTCAATCACAAGATATCAATACAACACATTGATATAAAAACATTACAGAAACCATTTTCAATACCAAAATAAAAGAAAAGTAAAACATGGTATTTATTTTTCTTTTAAAAAAATTATTGCTTGTAGAGGAAGCTGAAACTCAAATAATGGTCACGGAGGCAGAGAAGTCGTTGTCGCTGCATACGTACGAGAAAAACATTCCCTTTTGTCATTTAGTAAAACGCTTCATATAAAAAAGATTCCTTTTGAATAAACATAAAAGTAAAAGAGGTTTATACACCGTATAAAAGATGGTTCTGTATAAAACAAAATATTCCTCAATGAAAGGAGATTGAGACGAAGTCCCATACCTCGGGTCCGACTTGACTTGATCATTCTTTAACCTCCTGAATAAAAAACATGAGTTAATTTATACTTACTTAAGAACCTTTTTCATGTTCATTATTCATTTTATATCACTTATTACCATGTCATGAACACTATGTAATTATTCAAGTTATTAACGGTCGTTTAAACGATCATTGGTACTTGAGTCAAAAATAAACTCTTTATAATTAGAAGTTGTTCATGTATCCACTATATCCATAGTTATATTCATGATGTATATATCATATATATTATATATATCTTGTACATACATGCATTTATAATATTACAAATGTTTAGAATTAAGAAATGAAATGCACCGTTCATGGAGACGGTAAGCCGTACGTACGCATGAACACTACTTTCATTTCTATTTCGTATTTTATGAAATGGAATCATTATGATATAATGGTATATTATAATTCCAGTATAATATCATATATAAAATCATTTATTACATCCTTTATACGTCACACATATGGCATTAACGAATCAAATCACTTTGAGGGGGCGGTAGTCCGCACTTCCTAAAATGAAAATATCGCGTTTACCCATAATGGAAACCATAAAGGTATGACATAAATGAAAAATAAAGAATCTTAAGTAAAAAATAAACATATTATATGTCATATATAAATATAGTGACATATTAATGACCACCTTTAAAGGTGTTATATGAGTGTTGAACAATCATCGTTTCGTGAGGCAGAAATTCACCATCCACGAAAACAGTATGTTCTTTAGCCATTAGATGTAGGTGTGTGTAAGTGTAGGTAGAATATTTCTTATAAGAACATCATAGTAAATTGATGATATTGGAGTTGTTACAAAATAAATTAATAAAAATAGTTTAGGGGGTTGGAGAAGAAAAATAAAACAAAAGGACTCAAGTGAAGACATTACCTTAAAATCGGGTAACCCCCTTTGGTTTGAGCTCAAAGGCTTCCTTGGGAAGACTTCTGCCCAAAGTGAGGCTTCAAAGAGTTATATAGAGATGTGGAGAAACAAAATGGGAAGGGGTTGGCCAATCCAAAGGCTTTGGAAGTGTGGGTAAGTAGGTAGAGGTGAGGGCTATTTATAGGAGGAGAGGAGGGGCACTCTTGGAAAGTAAAGAAATGTTACTTTATTTTAAAATGAGTTTTGGATTTAAAAGGTCCCACATTGATATAATTAGAGGATAAGGTGATAATGGTTCTAAATATACCCAACCAATAGGTTTTTTACAAGTGTAGGTCTTAGATTTCACATTATCTTTTCATTTTATTTAAATCGTTAAATAATGAGGTAATAGATGCATCATCATGATGTCATAAATAATTTAATTTATTTAATGTCTAAAAATTATAAAAAAATACTATGAGGTGGGAAATATTTTTATATTTCCAATGAATATTTATAGTAAAAAATATGACTTGTATAACCACATGTAAAAATTGTTTTAATAAAAAAATACATGTTTGTGTTATTTTTACTTTAACATTAAATAAAAGGCATTGATGTCTTTATCTTACCCAAGTGGATCTATGTCGTCTGAAGAATCGAGACATGGGTCTTCTTGGTTGTCCATGACACATCCAATAATGTTAGGACATGTTTCAAGCTCATCTCATATTATTAAAACATTATTTTTACCTTAAACTACACCAATTACCTCTAATCGCGACTAAGAACTTAAAAGTTAATATTCACCAAAAAATTATTTTAATCATATTGAACAAAATTTTACTTCTTAATGAACACCATGTATGTTGTATTTTTTAAAATCAAATCACAGATGTGGCAAAGTTTCATTTAAATGAAAAATCAGTTTCTTTAACTACCATTTAGTGGTTTCACTATTCATCAAAAATTGAAGTTTTTCTGAAAAATACCAAAACATCACCCTAAGATATATTTGATATTTTGAATTAGAAAATTATGTCTATTTTAAAAAAATCAAATCATATAAGTTACATTAATTAATTTAATAATAAATTCCCACTGTCATGACAAATAGCTTGTTTTAATTAAACAATAAGTATCAAAAGATTGACACTAGTTTAAGTCCAATTTCAAATTGAAATTGATTCCAATGACCACCATTGGATTAAATGATAAAATTATATTATAATTTAACTTTAAAACCAACTCAAAAGATAATCTATCCATATAATTAAATTAGATGAAAAAGCAGTTTTGATGTAAAATGAAGTATTTTTCACTATTCATTAAAAAAATGAACATTGTCAGAAAAATACCAAAAAATTATCCAATGTAAATTTCAATGTACCAATCATAAATAATAAGTTTATTTTGACAAATATATCTTAGAAAATTTTCAAAATGTTTATTTAAAAATGGTTTGTCAGCAAAAGGCAGTAAAACAATCTTTTAAAAATATTAGTGTATTCCATGCTTAAGATTGGATTTATTTTCATTTTAAGCCTCTAAAACACTATCTAATTCATTAATAGACATAGATAAAAATATATATTATTCATTACTTACTTGGGATGTTACATTTATGTTTAAATCAATGAATGATAATTGAGTTAAAAATACTCTTATCAAGTTCAAATCGATGAATTGAGAATTTATAAATTGAGTGATTATATGTATAAAAAGTTTATCCACACAAGTAAGAGTGGAAATTACAACATAAAAAATCAACAATGATTCCACACATAATCATATAATAACAAAATTAAGAAT
Organism: Viscum album; assembly: GCA_963277665.1. Taxonomy (NCBI): domain Eukaryota; kingdom Viridiplantae; phylum Streptophyta; class Magnoliopsida; order Santalales; family Viscaceae; genus Viscum; species Viscum album. Next base: position 1,920,718,049 of record OY728128.1, on the reverse strand, counting down.
TAGAAGACTATCCCAAGGAATGGAAATTTGGTTTAAAAGATCCCTTACCAATTTGGTAACTTACGAAAAATATTCCACATGAAAGAAGGATCATAAAATGAAGATGTAAATACCCATAAATTAAATTATATTAAATAATGAATAAAATCATGGTCAGTACATACACCACACAAATGGAAATAGTGTCAAATATATCATGAATCTCACGGGAATAAAAAGTGAGACGAAAACCCCTTACCACGATTTAATCAATTGATTCATAAGAAAAATAGATAATGACAAAAAAAACTAACAAAATAATACCATGAATATAAATCTAATCATGTTAATATATATCAAATGTAAGTGCACAGTATACCACGTGCAATAAATAAGTGGTGAACAATGGATGTCTCATAGAAATGAAAGGGAGACGAGAAACCCCTTACCTCATGTCTTACTTGACTAGATCGTTATTTAATATCATAAATAATAAACTAATGTTAATTCCTACTTTCATAAAAAAATTCAAGTTTATTATTCCTTTTATAGTAGTTATTACCTTGAAATAAGAATTTGTTAATTATTTGAGTTCATATCGGACATTTTGTCGATGTTCAGAACATGAGTTAAAAATGAAGTTATTATAATTATAAATTGTCCATGTGGTAGAAATTAAATTATCTCTTGAATGATATTCATGATTTATATATCATATATATCATATATATCCAGTATCTATATGTATTTATTATAGTACATAATATTTTGAAATAATAAATGAAAAGCACCGTTCATGGAGACGGTACGACATATGTACGCATGAACACTACTTTCAATTTTATTTCATATTTAATGGAATAAAAATATAATGATATATATGTATATTATAATTCAATTATAATATCAAATATAATTTCAATAATTCCATCCATTATAAGTTCCAAGTATGGAATGAATGAGTCATATTACTTTGAGGGGGCGATAGTCCGCACTTCCTCAAATGAAATAGTCAAATTTACCCATTATGGAAACCATAAATTTATGATATAAATGATAAATAAATATGTTCAGAGACAAAATAAATTTAATATATATCACATATAAATACAGTTCCATCATAATGGCCACATTACATGCAGTTGCATATATTTGAACAATTATTGTTTCGTGAGGCAGTTGTTTGTCGTCCATAGAAACAGTATATTCTTTAACCCTTAGATGAAGGTGTGTGCATGTTAAGTCGAATACATATCATAAAATCAACATATTATATTTAGTATTATGGTTTTTTTAAAATAATGTAATAAAAAGTAATTAGGGGGTTGGAGACGTAAAATAAAACAAAATAAATTAAGAGAATACGTTTCCTTTAAATCATGTATCTCCCTTTCGTATGAACCAAAGGATTTACTTGAATTTCCTTATACCTTGGGGAAGGCAACTGGGTGAAATATAGCGATGATGGGAGCTTAATTGGGAAGAGTTTGGACGATCCAAGGGGATTGAGAAGTGTGTGGAATGGGTTAGAAGTGGGGGATTTTTATAAGGGGGAGGAGGGACTATTTAGGAATGTGTGAAAATATTATTTTATTATATAATGATTTTCGGTTTCAAAATTTAAAAAACAAATTAAATTAGATGTTAATACGACTAGTTTTATAAAAAAAATCCTCCAATATGAATTGGACTGGTTTTGATTATTGTTTTAATCTTCATAATCTTATTTATTTAATCATTCATTAATGAGGTAAAAACAACATCATTGTTGTTTCATAAATAATTTTATATATTTTATGTCTAAAAATTATAAAAATAATACAATTATTTATAAAATTGTTTTATATTTAAAATTAATATTTATAGTCGATTAGATAACATATATAACCCCATGTAATAATTTATTTACTAAATGATATAGGTTTGTGTCATTTTTGCTTTTACCTTTAATTAATTATTATAAAGTGTCATTATCACTCCCATGTGGCTCCATGGGGTCCCAAAATCTACGCAAGGTTTACAATGGTTGTAAATGTATCAACCAATAGGATTTGAACTTATTTTATAGTAATTTAATATTATTATATTAATATTCTATTAGCCTTATTTACCAGATTCCCCTTTAACCAGGGTATATAAACTTTTTTCTGAAATAAATATTCATAATGTCAAAAAATAAAAGTTACCTATTTACAAAATTTGGAAATAATGATTTTAAATATTTAATCCATTTTCCAAATTCAAAACAAAGAAGTGGCAGAAATAAATTTTAAATTAAATCCCGCTGTCAAAACCAAAAACCGTGTTTTTAATAAATAATAACTATCAAAAGAATAACACTTATTTATTTCCAATTTCAATGTGAAATTACATCCAATCACCAAAATTGGATTAAATGGTACATATATAATATAATTTAACTTAAAAACATTTAAAAAGATAATATAACAAAAATAATAAATTATATTAAAATGCAGTTTTGAATTATAATATAGTATTTTTTTGTTATTCATAAAAATTTGAACTTTTTCAGAAAAATATAAAAAATTTAAACAAAGAAAATTTTGATGTCCGGATTCTAAGGAAGAAGATTATTTATGTCGAATATATCATATAAAAGTAAAAAAATGTAGATTTAAATATTTTTCTCCATCAAAAGGCAGTAAATCGACTTTTTTAAGAATATTAAAGTATTTATTCTTAAAATTAGATTCTTTCTTATTTTATGCCTCTAAAATTTATTGGATAATTGTAAAAACAGTTAACAAACATACATATAATCATCTTTTGGTTAGTTCTATTCACTACTGCCAATACAACTGCTAGGTGTTAACTACAATTTAAAATAATATTATATTATTATTTTTCAGTATGACTCAATGTTGTGTGCAACATAAGTTTTCAATGAAAACTGTTGTTGTGTATCTGGTATTCCATCGAACATATATTACCCTTTAAAGTAAAATTAATATTTAACTGACTAATTATAATAAATAAATAAAAGGTATATTCTTTATTTACCTATGATGTTACAGTTACTACTAATCTTGGGATAACTATTCACATTACGCTTCTATAGAGTCACCATATATACAAATAAACCATTTCATCACTTGTAACCATGAAATAATAATAGAAGTCCTGTAAATCCACCATTTCCATTAAATTTTAATGTCTAATTGATCTAAAATTATGATATTGAGAAAAATATGTGTAAATAATAAATTTTATACATTAAAATGATGTCACGGGGGTGGTACAACTAGTAATCTATATCAGGATCCAAAATTTATATGAAAATAATATAAATAAATGTGTTTTATGTACATGTATCATATATATCTCCATATACTTCTACCATAAGTGATACATTTTCATTAAATATAGAAGGAATCCCTCTGATACCTATCAACACCTACTCAATATTGTATAACTAGGTTAATTATGCACCCTGATCTTGGTTAACTCATGTAAAAAACCTCAATTGATATAATTATTTAGAACATTATGTCTCTATATCATCAAAGATTCATGTTAAAACCTAACCATATATTTTACAAATCCATATTTATATGATTGTGATTAGTTAGTTTTCATTGATTCACATCCATTATCCTCTCAATATTTATTTAGTGGATGTTTATTAAAGAAAAAGAAAACAGTACCTGAAATAAGATACAATCATGAAACACCCAAAAACTAGAATGAAAGAGTTATGGTGTTGGTGATCATAATCCTATATTTCATATGAAAAGCATCAATAACCTCCCAATGAATGGTGGGTAAACTTTGGATGTCAATTAGTATGTTCTTCCTCGCTTTTCAAATTAGAAGGCCACTTCATATACTCCATTCATTCCATTACCAGCAATGAAACAGGCCACTCCAGATGCAACAAGGATGTAGAAATGCATGCCACTATAAGTTCAAAAGAATTAGAAAGCTCTAAGCAGCTACCATTGTCTAATATTTAAGCATCCTGAGGGTAATTCTCCATATTTATGACTTTCGGGAGAACTTTCTCAAGAGATTAGAAAACCATGAAAATGTTTTCACTACTAGAGTATCCTTCTAAGACTCCAAACGATCAAATCATTAAAATATAGCATATAAGTAGAAAATACTTGATTTCAAGTTGTATAAATTCCCAAAAATGAAAAAAAAATAGTCCACTCCATTCTTGTGAGCATCAACTAGAGATTAAGAGAAATGAAAAATGGAAACAGATATGGGCATTAAAAAGAGAAGATAAATTGAAGCCCAATAAAAATGAAGGATCATGTGACATGAGAGAAGAAAAATTTTCACCAGAAGAGGCCCTTCTGAGACTCAAACAAATCCGTGCATTCAAGATGCAACATCGTAGTAGATACTCCTTGAAATCCAGGGTAGAAATTATCAACAAGTATCAGAAAAGAGGACACTTTATTTCAGTGGAAAAAGCATAGAAATAGACCACTCTCAGGTAGATTTAAGAAAGAAAATCTAACCGAATAGTCCCTAAGGAGTTATTTCAAAGCTCAAAAATGGTAAAAAAAAATTACATATCAGAATAAACCGGAGATAAGAATAAATCATAAGAATCAATAAAATGGAATTAAAACACCACAAATGATATTTTAAAACCAAATTAATATGAAGAATAAGAGATATCATACAAAAGTATAAAAAAGGGATACTAATCAAAATCCATTTTATGAAAAGGAAGAATACCAACAAGCATTATCATCTCTATAGAATTCCAAATAGAAACCCAAAACATGTCACATTTTTTAACATCAAAATATATACATCATCGTGAATAGATATTTCACTCATATATATGAAAACCAATTAAACATGAAATGTACTAGTGGATACCTCTCTTGTAGTTAGGGAAGTAATGAACCTCCTCTATAGTCACCTACTAATCCATTGATTCAATGAATCACATCAAATATCTTCCTATGATTACCCAACTATCTACAATCAAAAACTCATATTAAAGAGATTATATCAGTCTAATATATTCCACCAATGTCTCACTCTTCCAACATGAAAAAATTATAAATCTCTATAATTGTTCAATGGTTATAAAATCTCACATGATAATGATTCACCAAAATTATGTTGACCATGAAATGAGGACCCTTTTGGGACTTTTTTCCATCTATGATTAGTGAATCCCCATAAAGTATATTAATCACACTGTATATTGAAAAACCAACATGTCCCCAGTAATATTTCTATAAATACATAGACATATCTATTTTTAATGTCACTATGTTAAATTTATTATAAAATAGGACTTATAATACTTCCCTAGTCATACCCTCATGTATCTTATTTTAAACCCACATTTCCTTTCTACATCATGTCGATCCATCTAATATAAACACAACCAGTCCCACATTCAAATCATGAAGATTATGATGTATCTCAGAAATACTTTAATAATGTCTATTTATTCCTCTATTATATATATAGTCCACTTTTTATCTAGAATATGGGTGAATAATACTTATAAACTATTTATTGGTATCTTTTTTCACAACCTCACTTATTTGAAACATCCTTATAGTATACCAAAAAACTCAAACTCAAATTACCATGATATCTTCCATTACTAGTAGCTCCAGAACATCCTTGTAGTATAACATGCTATTAATAAGTCCCTTTTCAGTCCTAATTCTAATGTTGAGGTGTGATGAAGTTATATTGACTTTTCATAGATGAAAAATTGTTTCCGTAAGGGTAATGATCTATATACAACTGTAAAAAATCATTGTTTTTTATCACAGTATATAATAAATATGACTTCTTTTTCTAGTGTACCTAAATCGGGAATAGAAATAAACATTGGAATGAACACACCATACATGGTATCACTTTTACCCAAGTCATTTATGAATCCTTTTAGGATTACTGAGAAACTTTCATACTAGATTTTTCAATCAGATGATGCATAATTAAATAAAATTTCAACTGATAATTCATTCTGGAAAACACTATACATTTCATTAGTGAACGATTAATTAATTTAAACCATTTAAATCACTAATTGAATTCATTATTGCATAAAAGTATACACATTCCGTGTCATTATTTGTGAAAAATTTGATGCATTAACATAGATATTATTTCCTTCTTATAATGATGAAGCACAAAAATTTCACAATTTAAGTCACTATCATTCATCAAAAAAATATTCACCAATTAATCGTAATGTATATCACATACCATGTTGAAAATGAGGGATACCACTATTGAGATGTGGGGAAACATAACTACATGTAATAACTCAGTATTGACCTATCCTATCCCATGTATACCAAATGAAAAAACCTAAAAAAATAAAATTAGGGAACATAAATAATTTTCTAATTCCTCTACCAAATTAAATGACATGACACCAATAATATAGATCTATATGACCTCCATCAATGCTTCATATAAGCTAAAAATAATTGATTATTAGTGAGATCTGATTCTAAATAATGGGTAAAATATTTCATTAATAATATTATATATGAATAATTAGTAATTATAATAATAATAATAATATAATATAAATAGAGTAAACCCATAATGGAAAATATCTATAAAGTTGACATACACACCAAAAAGAAACTGAATATTTCTATGATATATCATATTAGTGATACATATTTTGAAAATCAAGTAAAATATTATTATAAAATGTATTATATAAATATGATAAATAAAATATAATAAAATAAAAATAGAATTAAGGTGGATTTTTTATACTAGACTTTCCGCCACTCCCATATGTCCTATCAATCAACATTATACCTTATCGAAAGACATTTCCATAACCATCACAACTAATTAGGAAAATTCTAAGATAACATGAATTGAAATTATAATGTGTGAGTAAAATGAACCTATACTATATCCACTTTCAATAACATGCATATCTTGAAAGATATAGTGGAAATACATGATATGATGAAAATTTGTTTTGAGAATGATATCTTTAGCAATATGGAATAGACAACTTTAATGAATAAAAATAATGATGCCAATGTTTTTAAATATTGAATTTTACAATTGTATCATTGATTAAAAAATTAGATATCTTAAGGTAACTAGTTGAGATAGGACCATTACAATGCAAATAACCTTTTATTTTCTATCCCATCAGAAAAAAAACATTTTGATGATCTGTTTGTGTGATGGTAAACATTGTGGAGATAAGAGACTTCAGGTATTTGAACCATTTAACTATCATCTTCCATAAAAGTCAGATAATAGGTTTTCTGAAAGATTGAACAATTGTACTAGAGTTATATTCAATCAATTATTTAATCCATAATTACATGTTTTTCATTTCTAATGTGTTGATAATAGAAATAATATCATCATCAAGAGACATGATGATCTCACATGGAACCTATAGACATCCTATTTCATAACTGTTAATATTTCTAATGAGAACATCACTGCAATAAGGGCATAATACATTTGTATTACATTTTAGTTATCCCTAGAATGGTGGAATCCACATTATTATAATGTTCCCAAAGGATGATGATTATTATATCTAATTCCATCATAATGAATCATGGTGTGATCATGAATAGAGTTATCAAAAAAAATTGGGTTGTTAATTTTTATTTTTCAAAGGAAAAATGTTTTGATAATGGGAAAAATAAAAATGGAGAACAACATTGTTATAAAGCCACATGATTTGGTTGGTCTATATTACATGAATAATTACCAATAACGGCAAGATAATAGGTTCAACAACAATGTTGAGAGAGTCAGATCGATATATAATATGGGGTGTTCTTTTATATTGGATTTATATGACATGATAAATTCCATAATAGATATAATAGATTTTCATAGGGAATAATTAGTGAAATAGCAATGAAAAAGGTCAATTTCATCTATATGTTTGATACATAGGGCACATATTGACCCCAGGTAGATTCCAACAGATTGTATAATTTCATGAGAGGAAATTTTTTTAAAACATCACCGTCCAAATGAGAGAGAATAAAAATGGGAGAATATATATTGTACCCATATTCACAAACCAATTGACATGTTTCCCCTATAAAGCTTCATAAAAAAATATTTGTAGGAATTGTTTCCCTAGTAGAAAGGATTCCAAACCTAAAGATCATCACTATTTATAATATTACAATTTATAAAAATTTCCCTGATTTTAGCTAGATTCATTTACATAGAGTTATATATATTCTATTTTATGGTGGATCAAGATATTTTGAAAAATTATGTAGAGGAATACCATTCTAATTGCATAACTAAATATATATAAATTATTTTATATTTTACTTCCAGTGAGGGTTCACTAAAAATATACCATAGAAAACATTAAGGGAATTCCATGTAGAAGATTCTATACAATTTAAATTTATAAATTGAGCCTACATAAGAATATAAATCATGGAGAATTGTTTCCCCCAATAATCCTAGTGACAAGAATCCACAAGAAATTTTCCTACAATGATTGATTATATTTCACTGTTTTTTATAACAATAAATATAGAGTAAATATGTGGACAACATTTATTACATAGAGCAATAGTAAATTTTTACTAAAGATTGTTCCAAATCAATTTATAATTTTTTTGTATATTTGTTGATATTCATGAGGAGGAAAGCAAACCATTTATAAACCAAGAACAATTGAAAAAAAATTGATAGAATAATAGCTTTCTCAAGGTCGATCTTAGCTTACATCGAAAGAGTATTTCTATTCTATGAAGCTAAATTATTTCTAATATCAGATTCAATTTGTGGAAAATTAATGGCTTGTGGGTTTCAGAAAAACATAAGAACACCATGATAAATGAATGGGATCACACATTCTCTAATTCAATTTTCATTAATGATTTCTTCTTTTCTAGATACAGTTTGTTTTTCCTAATGCAAACATATTATCTATTTCAACTGATCACCCACTCGGAGATATTCTCATAATAAAGTAGGTTATTTTTAATACTCGTAACATTTATTTTAACCCCTTGAGTAAATTTTATAATATGATCACTATAAAATAAATGAGTGGGGAGAGAAATACCCCTTTCCACTCTGATTTATTTGAGATTTTTATTGTGAAAAATACAGAGAAAAAGGATACCTAGATAATATTCAGTAATAGGGAACATAATGGATGAGATAAGGTCAACTATTCTATCACCTCCGGGGCAAACGAAGTATCCCACAAGAGATCCATTATAAATCATGGATATATGTTCTAAAATTATAATGATTCATAATAACCTCATCATAAAAAAAGTTTAAAACCTTTTAAATTATTCACAAGTCAAGCGTATCGTGAAATTTGTTCACATCATGCTTGAGAGAAATAATACCTCCTATGGTGGATTTGTCAAGAACATTGAAACATTTACAAGTACTGTTATGGAAATATTTAATATTAAATTCATTGATGAAACCAAATGGACCTAGGGAAACAATCATTCTTGTAGTATTATACAATATGTTAACAAGTATTTTCCAAATGATTTTATATATCGCATTAAAAAGAGACACATGCATGAAAATATGAATCACATTTGAATTATCCAATTCTGGTATGAGTTCAATGAATTGAGAATTGATTCCTTATATTAGAAGACCACATTTAAAAATATTATTTATATGTTTGTAGACATAACAAAATATAATATCTAAAAAGGTCTAGAAGAATTAATTATTGAATCCATTTAGTCTAGTAATTCTATAGGAATTCATCCTCAATATTTAAACATTAATCATAAATTCAAGGGAAATTGTAGTACGACATAGTCTATCTTCATGATTTACAATCCATGTAATGATATAATCCATTATATTAATAATGGTATTTGTCCCACTATATAGTTCCATATAATCATAGAAAATATGAGCAGTACAATCCACCCTATTCTCAAAAAACTCCCCAACATTGATTGTAGTTAAAGGGATATTTATTTTTCATAAATATTGAAGAGAATTTACAAAATCATTATTCTTATCATCCTATTTAATCCATTTATCATTACAAGATTCCATTTTCACACATTACTTAAAATTTTGGAGAGTACTGAGATCATTTGCGATCAAATTTTACTACTCCAGAACAATAGAAAAATCACACACATTTTAATTTTGTTATATTTTATGAAGAAAGGATTATATTTGAGTAATATATTATTTAATGTGGATAAATAATTATTAACACCATAATATTATCTTTTCCCTTATCACTTTCGGTTTTGTAACACATGTAAGGGAATCAATCTTATAATTCAAATAATTCCATTTTCCTTCCCAAAAAATCGTACAATTGAGATGTAAGGTCCAAGTATTATTGAATCAAAAGTTAAAGGAGATATAACCTATCATAAGAGAATAATTTATAAAATTTGAGGATGGATTGACTTATATTCCAAAATAATATTATAGGAAATGGGGGAAAAGGCATATAGGGTTTGATCATTAACAAAAATTCAATCAAATTCTCTTTCCAGCATTTTATATAGATGTCTCATGTTTCAATTGAAATTGGAACCCACCAAATTAACCTCATAAAGTATACCATTTCCAATAAAAACACAATAATATCTCGTTGTAGTGGATAATTTATCATTCAAAGACTCTCATCTCGATTAACAATTTTAGTGATGTCTCTAATGAAATCCCCTAAATTTCTAATTATGATACTCAAATAATTTAAATTTTTTCATATGTCCATTTTCGATCGATATTAATTGTACAAATATATAGAGAATAAATGTTTCATACCCATATAATAGTAACAGAGAGTGACCATCTACTATATGGAATTGATATATGATATACCATACAAACATTTCTGAGAATAGTCCTGGAGTCTTTTGATTTCATTCCAGGACATGTTTGTGATGATGATCATATAACCCATGTCATGTTATGAATAAATCATATCATCAAAAATCATCATAGTTTATAAGATATATATAAGATTAGGTGTATTATTTTTCAAAAAAATAACAAGGGAACTAATTATTTTAAGATTGTAAATTCCATGATTATTCCAAAAATGAATATTCAATTTAACTTGGGTTTTGGGAAAGATCATCCTTATTTCATTCCACTCGAGTTTCTATTTATTTCAGATTTAGAGATGAAAATAGTCTACTTCACATTATTACTGGGGTTTTAATATTTTTCCATAAATATAATATAATGAATGAAGAGTCCCAATGTGTTCTTTTTTAAAGACTAAAATTTCACTAAAAAACATTGAGTATCCTCTCCAATAAAATTATTGGTATCTTCATTTTTCTAGTAACGACGATCATTTTTAGATTCTAGTATTGGGACATTTTTATTTGATATTTTTTAATCTTTAGGTCTACCAGTGAAAACCATTTTTTATTCCACTGAAATTGATTCTCCAATAGTAGTGGGATTAATTTCAATAGGAATAATGTTTTCCATTATAAAATCACACATTGTATAACTCTGTACAATAGATAGAGAATTCAAAATAACTACTTGTTATTGAGTAGGAATAACATTAAAATTTCCCTCCTTCTCCATAATAATCACATGATGAAGAGTTTTCTCAGGTAGAAAATAAACATTATTTTCAATAGAATCCCCACAAGTGACTTAATAGGTATCCATAAATGTGTCTATAGTAGAATAATTCAATTCCATACCTTCATTAGTGAGATATAATGTACACATTATTTCATTATGAAAATCTAGTGTACCATTATTCTTTAGATCTATCTAGGCAATACCATCATTAAGCCTGTATTATTTTTCATTCACATGGGCTCGATCATGAACATTGGAATTTTGGGTTGGATTCGTCTGTACTGTTGTGGAATCATAATTGGAATCACCAAAAAAGATCAAAATGTCAGATATGTTTTCTGACGGATCAGTTTCAAAGGACTAAACATGACTTGTGATTTGATGAGCAATTTCTTATAAGATGAGAACATCCTCCATGGTCATTAGATCATTCATATATACCCCAATAGAAGGAAAGATTATATGTGTGATCATGATATTGGATGACACCTCTATCTCAATCTACCTATATTCTCCATCAATAAGTGAATCACAATTATTTCCCTTTGTGTTCATAAAATCAATTTCATTGGACTACTTTTGAAACCCGTTTTCTAGGTTCATTCCTTCTTGATGGTTCACCCTCATTCGGATAAATGAATTTTCCTTTTTTATGGCCTTTGTCAATGTATTAGGGTCGTTGGGTATCTTCTCCTATTTAAAGATCAATCTATAATTTGAAATAGGCTGCCAATAAAATCTTATATAATTCACAAAAATGTAGAGTATACTCATACTGAACATTACCTTTGATGTTCTGATTATTGGAAATTAAGTTAATCATATAAATAAGTTTGGAATCCTAACTACTATAAAAAATCCTAAGATAAAATAAATTATATCTTCTTTAGATTTTTATGGGTAAATTTCAAAGGATTTTAGATTCAATCAGCAATATCACTAAGGCTTTTTGGATTCCAAAAAATACCAATTAAATCCATGTATCCTAACATAGATTTGGGTTGTGTAGTTTATCCAATTGAAAGGATTAAAAATTATGTTCCATTAGGAAATCCTAATGATACTAGGCTTCAAAATAACATTTCCAGTTATCTGCACCAAATCATTATCTTCCATGCTCCCCAGAAGGATGTGGATTAACCCTATTCCAATGGAGATAATTTTATTGTCAATTCCCACAAAATTGAAAAAATATAGAGTTATGACCCATGATGGACCATGGAATATCCCACATGGAGTACACAATATGCCCAGGAATTGAGAATTTAAATAAATCCTTTCACTGATGGAGGGATTCTAGATCAGTTATGAGAGAGTAACCACCATTATCCATTTTCTTGAAAATCGATGGTTTGGAGAAACAATAAATGTATAGATTTTTTATATTAATGGATTCCATGAATGAAATCCATTTTTCATTTTTTTTGTTTTCATATCCTCAACAACATTTGTTTTATCTATAATGACTTATATTTCAAAATAAATTTGTGAACCGTATAACTGAAATATTGTTCCTAGTCAGGATGGAATGAGTCTATGAAGAAGCATAGAAATAATCATATCATGGAATATTCATCATTTAACATCAATAGAAAATTTTATAATATCATTATAAAAATACTCTCTACAGTGAAACCGATATTTTTCAATTTTACAATATGATTTTATTACTCGTACTCTTCAAAACATTAATTTATGTCACTCTATTATTACTTGAACAAAATGAATCTAGCGCTTATATGGGTAAACCAATGAGAATATTAGGAGAATTAATTACTAAATTTGATATATGAAACTAACATTATTTTACAACCATATCGCTAACCCCAATGAACTATATCATGGAATTCAATGGTCTACATCATTAACTGCAATTGAATATATTATTTACCTTCATGGTATGCATTACCATCCCCAATGCATACATCATTGAGAATAGAAATATATATCCTAAATTTCACAATGGTCAATATAAATGACCATAATGTTGTATATTATGAAGACCCTAATGGTGTGTAACAGGATTACCTACATGGTCAACATGAGGGACCCTAGTGGTCTACATCACTTAGCGTAGTTGTCTACATAACAGTGAACCCAATTGTTTATATAATATGGTTTCCCATATAAATATGTTATAAAAATATCTATATCATTGAATTCTATCAATTTAAATACCCTTATTCCCTCACTACCACCCAACAACCCAAATAGACACTTTAAACTACTCATAAAGCATAGAAATTCCCACATTTTTCCATTTGTCATTTTTGTTAGAATGTAATGGAAAATTTGTTGTTTATTTTTTTCTTTTATATCTATAACATTGAGAATTAAAACATCATAAATACATTGATAAATAAACTATCACTTTTTATAATGGAAATCCCAGATTGGTAATTCCATTATTAATTATTAACAAATTTTCAAACACCCATTCTCTTTCTTCTGGTCCCACATTAGTAATTATCATGAATATATACCCAAAATTAATTATAAAATCAACTAGTATATTAATTTTCACCAATATTATTATCAATATATCATTTTATAAGTAAATTTATAGTTGAAACTACTATAGTTATAATATTAAAATAACAAAAAAGGAAATCATAAAAAACCTAATTTATGGAGATTTATATCCCAATAACTAGAGATATAAGTGATGTTTAGTAGCAATTCCTTAGTTCCATTTCCATGAAACCACATACCCCTGAATAACATTGATTTATTTATTAGGCAGAAATTTATGATAAATTTAAAATATAATAAGAGAATAATTATTGAAGAAGGACATATTGGATGGAGAACTGCTCAAATAAACCTACCCTCCAAAAGTTTGCAATTATTATATAAAAAATGAAAAAAATAAGCATCATTAAATTGAAGGGTGTTTGTTACCATTAAAATTATAGTGTAAGGTTTTCATGTGGTAATAGTTATAACTACCCCACAAATACTCTGGCGTCCTGCCACCAATATTCTTATGGGACCAATAATTTTACATTGAATTTAAATTATTTATTCCGTTACTATGTTTTTCTCATGGAATCCTTTAAAAAATTTCTTATATATATATATATTTGAAAATTTAATAGAGAATAAAATTTAATAATGTTCTTATATTTTAAAGTACATTGCATGAATCCTTTCAATTAATAGTCAAAATTATATAGTTGGAGTATCACCCATAGAAAAATGAGTATAATTGTAATTACTAGAAGATATAATTAAGTACAAGAAAAGTGATGGTTTAACTAAATATAATGATGGAAATTTAATTATTACCTCTTAAGTTTATTAAATATATTTTTTTATCTTGATCATAGATTTCTAATTATGAACCTTGTATATGTCCTATTATATATATAAAAAACCCAATATATACAACATTGTATCTCATAAAAAACTTAATGATCCATAAAATAATTAATTTCAGAAAGAAATATTAAAATTAAATACTATATTATATATATTTTAATTCCACACAATTAAATATAAAAAATCCAACATTATATTTTTTTCTTATAAATATCACTACGTTTTATTCCATCCTTTTTTCTTGTTACACAGTAGATGCATATTGTTAAATTAAATATTGACCAGAAAATTAATAAATTGACTTCATAAATAGGTTTATGATGATGTTTTGTTGATACATAATTAAATATTAATATAATCACATAATAACATAATTATGGTATCTTAGTAATAAAAAATGTATAATCATACATAAATAAAACTAATTGATAACAATCCAACATAGATAATCTTAATAGTAATTATTTTTCTCAAATACTTCCTAAATATTGTCAATATAAAATATTATTTATGTATTTTGATAATTATGTAAATATGATAATTTTTTTCAAATACAAATGAACTCATTGAAAATTTGAAAAATATTTGGATCCATTATTTGTATCATCTGATGAAAAAAATATTAATCGTGGTGACTATATGATAGTGACATATTCTACATTTAAAAATTACTATAAATAATATTTTTTTAGAAAGAATAAAACACATAATTTAAATTATTCCAATGAAAAATGTATTACATATATCATATCCATAAACTATCATACATGTTACAAAAAAATTAAATGTCTACTACTCTCTCGAACTAAGGTCGCCTCATAGTTTGGAATGACAATGTAAAAAATACATATATAATGCCTTGTATATTCAACCTTAGTTTATCTGAACTCATATTCTAGTAATGTGTAATATATGTTGTTCAATTTATGATCTTATACACCAAAATACATGCCTATCGATCATATATATATATAAAATACTAAAATTTTAAATTAGAAGCCAAAGTTGAAGGCGTGGGATGAACTGGTTAGGATTTCACCTCTATATTGAAAAATATAAATTACAGCATGGATCTAATCTGGTTCATTGATTTATCCTTATCATGAATTTTATTTTATAATTTCTTATTTCCATTGTTTTATAGTTCTTGTTTAAATAAATGTTAGGATATTCTCTAATTATTACATGTATCTCATTCCTTCCCTCAGTTACAATGGTGTAAAATCTTAAGAGCAGATATACCAAATCCCAAAATTAATTTCTACAATCCATTTTAGTGACTCGACATATGGTAATGAAAATCCTCTAGTGACAAGGGCTTAACATTATAAATTATATATAATGTTCCCTTGATGACCCAGAAAATTGATTTATACTACGAGTTAACATAAATTAATTATAATTTATCTATATATATAACATGAAACTATAACTACAAAATGGATACACATTACTAATTATAATTTATGGAATAAGAAATAAATATAATGAAAAATTATTTGATAAAAAATATTGAAAAATAACCATTTTTTAATCCATATATCAAATATATGATTCCAACTATTAAATACTTTCACATCTAGAACCTCCTAAGACTCCTCTTCTGCTCTCAACATGATAATGAGTGACCAACAAATCCTACCTCTAATAGACCATATATTGTTAAAAAGGGATCATGTTATGAATCAGGAATATGGGAGACAGTATCCATATTTATATTATACAGCCACTATATTCAAAAAAATATCACAATCCACCTATAACTACTCAAATGATTAATTACAGAAGTAATATCAACGCAGAGATAAAAAATTAGTCCATATCAATATTAATTAAACTATAATGTATCCCTCTCAAACTTTTGGATAAATCACCTCATATCTGGCCTAATTTCATCCATTAACACACTTAACCAAATCAATTATGATTGAAAAAATAGAGAATTATGGTTGAAATATAAAACAATACCCAATAGCTTACTCCACCATAATATCAGGTTCTATTTGAATAGACATAATTATGATTTATTGAACGAAACATACATATATACACATACTATTTAAGTATAATAATTTATGGAAACCCCAACTAGAGAAATCACCACCACATTTTATCCACCACCTTATCTATATAATGAAAATCACAACACCACAACCAATACATCAGTCACATGTCTCACTATCCACACCATTCACAATATTACCCGCAAAAATATTTTTAACAACTAATATTTTATGTACAATATGGAGAAAATGAAAATAAAAATATATAATGATATAAAAATAAAAACAACAAGGGAAACTATAAGAGTGATAGGAATAAAGAATCCATCTTATGAATCAAAATTCTAAAAAAACATGTCCCTCATATATCATCTATATAGTATAACCCCATAAACCTTCAATAACTACTTTAAAATACATTCAAATATTTTTTTTCATAAATTATATTACATATATATAATATTAAAATATAATTTAGAACATATATCAACTGAAAATCTCAACCAAAACATATTACAACAATTCGTAGTGTAAAATGATTCATAATAAAAAATATATATAATTTTATGTTTACCCTAATTCACTCCACCCATCCTCTAAACTAGCACACACATGTTCATATGTTTCCTACCAAAATATTCCACACTCACCATAAACATGGACACTACCACATAAACAATAAATCTCATTTACTCTTCATAATACAAAAAAATAAACCATCATGATATATTTTGTTAAACCATAACTTCATATCACAATAACATAAGTGTTCCTACATACATGGAAAATACTCTTCAACATTTTCTAAAGGGGATCAGGTTTCAATTACATTCCATAATATCATTCCCCTTTCATTTCTTCCAATTTAAAATGTTAATATATTCTAAACTTTTCCACATTAATTACCATATATAACATCTTCTCATGTGATTCAAAGTTTTTACCCATTAATAAATAGACATTACAATACAAAATAAGCTAAATTAAATATGATGTAATGTTAGAAACAACCATCATAATTTTTTATTTAGGATCTTCAATATCATTGTCAAGATATAACTCCCTAAATTTCCATTTTGGAATAATTTATATCATGAAATAAATTCTCTATGGTTTATAATATAATCATATAAATAAATATATTTAACAATAATATATTATATCAAATCCATCAAAACATATATTTCCTAGAGGGAGAGTGTGTGAAATCAAATATATAAGGAAATGTAGATATAAGGATTACAATCAGCCTTGATCCAAGATTTTATACACTAAATTCCATGAAGAAACCTTTTATTTATTGTTGAAAAACAATTAAATAAACCTAATTTTTTATAAGTATTCCTAAATAATGTAATGGTGTTATTGTATCCAAATCTGGGTTTCAGGTCGTTTTTGAAATGAAATCAATTAACATTCTAGAAAAGAAAGTCAATGATAAATACTATCCCACCACATGTAGTGGTAATGAAAATCTTTCAAACTCAAACTCATAATAAATGGATATGATGCACATATATCCTGCCCAATTAAATGAAAATGATAAAGTAATTATCTTAAAAACAAGGATTCATTGTTAGTTAGATAACCTTTTATTGTTTCATTATGATATATCATTAAGTGAACACCCAGGGCCCACTATGTGAGTCAACCCTCATCACTTTTTTAATTCAGTGTCACTAGGATTTCAGTGGTTGTGTCAATGGTGTTGTAATACATCCCAACCTATTAGAACATCAGTTGAATGTAATTTTGTTCTAGTGGATTACACCCTCAATACAACAAAACCTCCCCCATTATAGTAATCCATTAATTAAATTTAATATTTTTTACATCAGTATTTTTATACCTAAAACTCAATTTTTTTAAAATTCTTGTTATATATAAAGAATATCCTTCTTAACAGAAATTAAAAAAAAATTAATTCAAAATGTCTTCATCTCTATTAGAGTCTGATATTCCCCTCACTCCACCAACTCCTACACACATGTGTTGTTACATATTTCCCTTATCATTTCTCTCATCCCATACTCCAATGATATGTCATTGTCTAAAAAATTCATACATAAAAATGATGAATTTTTTCTAGAATGTACAAAAAAATTATATTCTATCTTTGATAGTGGTAGAATGATATTTTATTTCAATTAATTCAAAATATAGTTTCTATATATTCTATAAGTTGGATTTTAAATTTTATATTTCTTGAGAAGGATCAAGTTCATTATGAATTTTGGATTCACTTTGTATGAATTTGGGACATTCAATCAAACTCTATATTGTCGAATAATCATTTTTAATCCATGATATATCTTGTTATGTAAGATACACAGAGGGGACAGTTGAATGGAATAACATTTTAATCTATTAATTGGAATAATTATAGGAATAAATAACATTATATTTTACTCTACTCATACCCTAGAGCTCCGAATTATTATTTTCAGAGTCAATAAAGTAATCTAATATATTGTTTCTCTTCAAAAAAACAACCATCGCGTAGCATTTGTCGATGAGCTATGAAGGATGTCCATTAATTTTTTTTCTTAAAACATTTCCTCCTTGTGGTAGGTGGGTCAATTAGAAACTTCCAAATCATTTTTTAAAGTTGAATACTCATCTATTTTGTAGTGAGAATATAATTTCAGGATATCATGTATACTGAAATTGAAATGTGGATGTTCTAATAGGATTCAAAACATCTTTAATATAAAAGGTGATTCATTTGGTGATATACATTTTAAAGAGGAACCTAATTCTGCCATATGGATTCAATTTCATCTTATCCATTTTAGTGAGATTTCTCATTAACCAAATTTCTTATCATCATCCGATAAGTCAATTCATTAATCATCCGTTAAACCTTTGTAATAAAAAACAACACTTCAACGCATATGGATACAATGAAACCCAATTTCATAATATCTATATTATTCATAAACTACCTTATAGAGGAATTTATTTAAAATAATATTATACCTTCCAACAAAAATTCAAGTATTTAGGAGGGATTGATTTCTTGGGAATTAATTATTTTGAACTGCATTAATTTTTGGGAAGTATTTTTATTAAAAGGAATAACAACTATAGTAATGAACCCAACTACATACTCTTATGGGTCAATCCTCATACCTCCAAAATATGAATGGTATAGTCATAGTTGGTATCTATTATTTCTTGTTATGAATGGAAAGAAGACACAGTTTATGGAACCCAAAGGAATTGAGTGGTGGTTGAAAAGACCAAATTATTTTTTGATGAAATATTGTTTCAACATTATTTTATGTAATGTGGCCCAAAATACATATTATATATCAATAACCCACATCATAATGATGAGATGGAAAAAATACATCTACTACTGCATGTTTATTTGTTGGGGCCTACACTACGAACATGGTGAAATTAAAAAAATGATTCTTATAGGAACCACTACAATAAGTGCATACACAAGAAAAAAACTATACCCTCACATATAATATATTATTGGAAAGCATACAGTGGGGGTTAACTTGGGTCCCTTTTCGATTTGGTACCATAGATTGGTACGCACCCCGCTTACTTGTTCCCCTATTTTCATAATATTATTAGTATTTGTAATGATAGTAAGACTAATAAGAATATTAATAATAATAATAAAAATAATAACAATAATCTATGTATGTTTTAAATTCTCCAAAAGGATGAAAATACACAAAAAATGACCCCACCAAAACCACTTTAACTCATTTGGGGTGTATCAATAATTTTAAAATATATAGTCATTGAAAGTACTATAATAATGTAACTGACACCATAACACTTAGATTATAGGAAATATCCCACAAAGATAAAATTCCCACTAGATATTATATATATAAAATAGTGTACAAACCTGAATACCCTGAAGAGATGGCTCAAATACCAATAGTCCCAATGATAATTTAATTCATTTGTCTTTCCCTTCTATTAGTGCACTCTCTTACCTCATTCATACTACCCCGTACACCCCATTTAATGTTTTCTAATGTGTTTACATTTCACCATGTCCTTGAGGGATAATCTCCGTTATTGGATTTACCACAACCCATACTACATTATTTAGTTTAGATATCTTTAAGAGACCATTGGCAATGTATGTGGTGACGCATTCCCTTTTCCATGTGGATATAAGAAATGGTTGAATCACCCCCTTTCACTAATATTGAACTTATTTATCTTGATAACATACGCAGAAACATTAGATATACTCAATAATCACATTCTTCATTTGACCACACTATAAGTTCACTCAATGATCAGGATACATCTTGGTACTTCCAAGATGGACAAAGAAATATGAACTATGTGAATTATAAAATGTCTCATTCTATATCTTTGTGATGTAGGAATATTTGATTTTCTCTTTTTTTATTACAATTCTGTACTATCCTACGTCATTCCTAATATCTTTCACACCCCACATGACCCATTTCATTTCACTAGCATGCCACTTTGTACCTTATGGGAAGTCTTGGAGAGTCAATACACTACAACCCATATTAAATTGATTCCTTTATATGTCTTTATGAGACCAATGAAAAATTATATGTTAATGTTCTCCCATTTCTATATGGGTATAGTAAATAGTTCTATTATAACCTTGGACTTATATTTCTTTTTTTAACATCATAACATTTCAAAAACATTGAGATATACTCACAAATATCATTCTTCAAGTTGTTTGAACATAAGTGATCTCAAATATCATAGATCATATTGGTACATCCATGATCAACATAGAAACATGTGATCTATGCATTATCTAATTGCACATTCTTTATCTCTGGTGATGGAGGCATAAAAATCCATTTTCGAAACAAAATCACCCAATCATCATCAATATGGGATTCATGAATATTCCCTTTTATAACTAATTTCACCTTCTCTTGGAGCACCATATCATCCATTTTTACCTCCATGATCTTCTTATGGATAGATGGTTGTGAATCCATTTGGGAAATATTGGATGATTTCCCATCAGTTATGACTTCTAGATTTATTAATTTCATATCGATGTGGATATGATATTCCCAATCTGTATAATGTTTATAGTAATAAATTCTTTTCTTCTAATGGAATCAGATACCCTATTACTTTTTTTTAAAAAATGGTAATGAATATTGAAATAATAGTCCTGACTAGATATAACCATATTCTATGATTCATGGTTAGAAACTTCTATGTGGATATATACTTTATACTATTTTGATTAGTAAATATTTCATAATTATCACCATAGATATAATTACCCCATATCTCTAAGGTGAATATCATTGTATCTAAATCATCATCCTACATTAGTTAGTTTTGATCATAGATCATCCGTTTTCATGAGACGTAGGATATCAATTTTTAATTCTAAAGGGGTACACAAACAAATAATTTTTCATTTATGAATCATGATTTATTAAAAAAATTACCCACATGGTGGTAGTGTGAGTATAGGTGTAGTGATTATCCTCTTATAAATTTCCTTAAAGCTTTTTTAACATTCTTCTATCCAGAAATAGTTTACCCTCTTCAATGTTAACTAATTTAGCGGGATAAAATATCTTTAAAAAATAATGTGAAATTTTTTTAGTCCCTTTCCATTCCTAGGAAACAACAAATTTCAATGACACTGGTGGTTCTGGACCATTCTTAAATTGCCTTTATCTTGGAACGGTCCACATAAATCCACTCATATGTGATCACATTCCCCAATAATATGACTTGGTATATAAAAATTGTAATGTTTTTTAAAAAAGAATATATTTTATTATTTCATAAATTTTCAATCCCAATCCATAGAATATCTTAACTTCCTTCTACACTTGGCATAAAATGCTAAATTTATTGATAAATACGACCCAAAATTTTTTCATGGTAGTCTATAAAGACTCTATTAAAAATACCATGAAGAGCACTGGGGCATTATTATGTTATAAGGGTATCACTATAATATCATATATCCCATAAATGGTACAAAAATATATCTTCTAAATATATTCCTTCTTCATCAACAACTTATGATATATAGAATAAAGATCCACCTTTGAGAAGTATTGAGTTGCTCATAGCTGTTCAAAATTTTTATAAATCCTTGGTATGGGATATTTTTTATTTATAGTGATATTATTGAGCTCCTCATAATTTATACAAAGCCAAAATGTTATTTTATTTTTAAATAAAAAAGAGAACTCAACCTCCCTAATGTTATGCACTCTGGAGTATCAAACCATTGACCAAATTATCCTGTATTTACTTATTTAAATCTTCCAAATTGATCAGCTCCATCCTATAGTGGAATTTATAGATAGGTTTGTATATAGGGTTATGTTCTATTGATAACACTAAATCACGATCAAGGGGAAGTATGGGTAACTCTTTGGAAAGACTATCAGTGCATTCCCTCACAATGGTAATTTCCTATAGGTCGATACCATTTTTGACATAACCTTTTGGACAATGGTATGCTTCTTTAGAAGGTATCAGCACCCACACAATTGAGGGATTCTAAATGGAGATTCATGATCTTTGTTGAATTTATAGGGGGAATAGAATGGTTTGGTATATAGTAATATATTTCCTTTTTCTGCTAATTGATATGTGCCATATATAATGATATCAAATCCATTCCTAGTATGGCATAAAATTATATTAGGGGATGGATTATGAGTTTCACTAGAAGAATCATCCCACATATACAAAAATGTGAAGAGTCCAACACTTGGGTTGAAATTATGGAATACCTAGCTGTTTTTATAAATAAATCTACACCCAGTTATCAGAACTTCAATTCAGACGTTTTAGTAAAATTGCATGATATAAAGGAATTAATCCAACAAGAATAAAATAAAACTCATTCCATTTTTTAGAAAATAGGAAGTGTACCTTATACAACTTCATTTTCCTGATCCACTTAATCAGTTGTGATATCCGAAGAGTTACCACCATCCTTTGGATTTTAGGGTTTTTGAAACTGATTACCCTTAAGTAAATGTGGTTTAGTACAATATCCTACATAGTTACATTTATCCATACAGTTGATTCATTGAACCATTAGGGGTACATTAGGGTGTTCCCTCTTTTCATCCATCATGTTGGCCGAATTATTCATGTCTATTTGAAATTCATGACTGTAATGGAGTTATCTTATTAGGACCTGATCTTATTAAATTACGTAATCAAAAATTTAGTCCCGAAATTTATTCATTTTACAATAAATATATTTTCATGTTTATAGATTTATATAATTGGGTCATAATACATTCATATAATTACACATTACTGCCCAGTGGATACCATAAAAACAATATTCATTTCTTATGAAATATAAAAGTTTTTAGATAAAACATGATTTATTTAAAAATTCATCAAACATTTAACTCGGATTCATTATTTGTCTTACCCATACATATAACTGGGGAAAATAATTTAAAAACATGTGATGAGAAAAATAATCTCAGTAAGGAATATAAAAATAAGGAAAGAACACATTAGTCTGTGAACTCTTGTAATGTATGAAATCATTTTCAAAAGACATACATTTCACCCATATATAATTACTTTTTAAACATGATATTTAAAAAAAATCCACACAAAACATAAGAAAATTAATATAACCATAAAGTTATCTTGGGGAATTACTTATAAAATCTTGTAACCCACCCGCCTACCTTATAATTTGTAACCCTCATAGATACCTTACAAATTGTGTAACCAACGCAATTATACTTGGAGTAACAATAAATTCAACCTCCATCTTACACATACCCAATACAGTTAAGGAAAATATAGGTCCCAACCTTAACGATAAACAATTCCCAAGAAAAGAGCAAAATCATAGAACATGAGTAATTGCTTAAAAACATTGCCTTTGATATTTCGTAAAACAGAATTTTAAAAGAGGACTTTAAAAGAAAATACCCTCACATAAATCATAAATTGAAGTGATAATTAATAGAGTTTATGGAATATGTATATAAACTATAAATACACATAAATCATAATAATATAAACAATTATCATCACACAAATAATTTTAATACAACATAAATAATGAAGTAGAAGGTTAACCCAAAGAATTGAAACCGGTTTAATAATTCCATTACCTCATGCTTGTAAAACATAAAACATGGTTAAATATCTTGTATAATTGTTAAAAGAGTGTTATTAATATCTTAGAGAAACATATCAATCATTATAATACCTTAAATGATAATTTCACTACATTATTTCACCCTTTTATTGTTAGTATTTTGTCCCTTGCGTTGTTTTTGGGTGAGTTCTTTACATGATTTCCATGTCTGGTTCATGATAATTATTTATGTCAATTGGAAGTGAAAGTAAAGAATTGTAATGGAGTGGTATTTACATATTTAATGAATCTATAAGTTATTCAATTCATTAATTTTAATGCTTAAATGAAGATTATTTATAAATTAAAACATTAATGATGATGGTTTAGATCATTTTAGTGGTTCTTTGATAATAATGACCACATTTTGTTTTTAAATGATACCCATGTGTTCAAAAGAATTATATAACCCTGTATGAGACATAATACATATATTATAACCTGGTACTACCATAAAAATTGTTCTGTGACCATGAATGATTAAATTAAATCAAATTGAAATCACATCTTCCACAATGTTGGTAATTCGACACATCACAAACAATGTTTTTAATTACTTTAATAACTGGGGGAGGAGAAGAAGATTGATGATGAATTATCCCTGAACACGATAACAGATAGAATATATAGTATTTTTAATCTTTCATTCTTCATGGATAATAGGAGGTGAGGAAGGAAGAAGAAAATAAAGGAACTCAAAATAAAAGAAGAGTAGAGAAATCCCTAATGAAATTTCAGCAGCCTAACAACATCACTTAAAATTTCATAAAATATTTTGATGAGAGAAAAGGGGTATCTCATTGTTCATACATAATATGGGTAGTAAGGAAAATATGGAATGGAATATCCCAATATAATCCTATGGGAATGAAAAATAATAACATAAAATGAAAGAAAAGAACGAAAATAAATGAGGATGTTTACCTCTTGATCTCTTCCTCGTGAGATACTTCTTAAGGCCTTTGGTTTTGGCATTTTGGTGAGACCAGTAGCACTAGGACATAGGTATGAGACTTGGAGGAGTTTTGGGAAGAACACAGGTAAGTCTTAAGGCTTGAGATGTGTGGGAGTTAGAGGGGAATGGGGGTGGTATTTATAGTGGAGGAGAAGGGGTATTTTTCATTATTTTAATCATTATTATAATATATTTTCTCAAGACTTTGAATAATCATAATTCATGTTACCTAAATAGTAATAATGTCATGTGAGTTCAAACAAAGTGGCCTTATATCACTTATGTTATCATAAATATTGTATTTAACTAATAATTTGAATATACCGTATTTTATTGTATTTCACTATTATAAATAATTCATGAATTTCAGAAAAATCCAAAAATTTCCCCCATATCATTTTCAATGTTTAGAATTAAAAAGTGAACTCAATTTTTTGAAAATAAGTTTCTAAATATTAATAATTTTATTTTTTAAAAAATCATACATAATTCAAAAAATAAAAATTTTAATTCTATAACTAATTTGGTATCGCATTGAAAATTTAACCAAGATATCATTATTTCAATGCATTAAAATAAAAAAATAAAAAAAAAATTTACTATTCGTTATGGTCATATTATTATTCATATAGTTATGTAACTATTCACCAAAAAAACAGGTTGGTTCTATCAGACTCAAATAACTTACTGAACACAATTGTAGATGAACGTTTTTGAAAATTTAATACAAATTAGAAAAACAATTTTGTTTAAAGTCTTGTTATAAATATCTACTCAAAACAATTTTTCAAGCATTTCAAATTATTTTTAAAACCATGGGGTGTTACATTATCCCCACCTTCAAAAAACTGTGTCCTCATAATTTTATTTAATCATTAAATAAATTAGGGTACCTTTCCTTCATTGAATTTTCATAGTCACATGTTTCTTCTTCAACCATATGGATTATCCAAAAAACCATTACCTAGTGGGTTAGCTTATTCCACAATAAATGTTCCCTTCGATCAAGAATCTAAACTATTTTCTCTTCATAAGAAAGGTTCTCTTCCATCTGAACTATTTCTGGGATCAAGATATGTGATGAATCTGGAACATCCTTACTCAACATAAAAATATAAACAACATTGTGTACCTGATACAAACATGGATGAAAAAATAATAAGTATGAAATTAGTCCATCATTCACTAGGATTTCAAAAGGACCGATGAACCGTTGACTTAGTTTCCCTTTCATTCTAAAATGTATCACACTTTTCCAAGGATATATTTTAAGGAAAACAAGTTAACCTACCTCAAAAGAGAAACTTTTCCTTCTATTATGTGCATATCTTTTCTATTTTCCCTGAGCTGTCCTCATGTGTTTCTTGATCATCTTCCCTTTCTTAGCCACATCCTCTACTAATTATGGCCCCATCAACTTTGTTTCACCGACTTCATCCCAAAATGTGGGAGTCCAACACTGCTTTCCTTACAGTGTCTCAAAAGGTGCCATTAGTATACCGGAATGAAAAATATTAGTGTAAGAAAACTAAACAAAAGATAGATATTTATCCTAACTTCCCTGATAGTCCATTGAACAAGATCGAATCATATCCTCCAAAGTCAAAATTGTTCGTTCTGACTTCCCATCTGATTGAGGATGAAAAGCTGTACTGAAGTTTAACTCTATGCCCAACAACTTATGAAGTCCCTTCCAAAAGATATAAGTGATTCTGAGGTCCTAGTCTGATACAAAGGAATGAGTAACTCTGTGTATCCTAACAATATCTCTAAGGTACATTTGAGAAAGATGATCTAAATATATGGTATCTCCACTAGAAAGAAAATGTGCAAATTTTGTCAACCGATCAATAATAACCCAAATCGCATTGTCACCACAAGTTTTCATAGGTAGTATCACTGTGAAATCCCTGTTTATATTCCGCCATTTCAACTCTGGCACTGGAAAAGGATGAAACTTCCCCATTGGTAACTACTGATATTCTTTAAACTATTGACATGCCAAGCATTTCATTCTAAAATCATCAAAATCTATTTTCATTCCATCCCACCAATAATAATCATGAAGGTCTCTATACATCTTAGAACCTCCAGGATGAACTAAAAATTTAGAACTATCATCTTCAAAATGAAAATATTTCTTCAACTGAGAATCAAAAGGAACACAAAACCTTTTTCCAAATCAAAAAACACAATCTCTATCAAAGATAAATTCTGGAAACATAGCCATCTTAAGCAGTTCTACCATTTTCTATAGATCATGTTATTCCTTTTTCACTTTCTTTATTTTTTTTGATAATGATAACTGCACGGATACATAAAACAAAACAAAGGTATTTCCCGCACAAACAACTTCAATGCCAAAATTAATCAAACCATTAATCAAGGTATCATTTTTCAAATGTAACATGGTTAATGATGCACAATGATTTTGACTCAAGGAAAATGACACCTATTTTGATTTTTTGGGATGGTAATTGATCATGAAATAATAATCCTTTATCTGTTCAATACATCTTCTCTACCTCATGTCTAATTCCTTCTGAGTGAATATATACTTTCGACATTTATAGTCAGTATATATTTTATGTTTTTCTCCACATAAATGATGCATACAAAATTTCAAAGAAAAAACCACACTTTCCAATTCCAAATCATGTGTTAGATAATTTAAATCATTTTGTTTTATGTGTCTTGAAGCATAAAAAATTACATGACCATTTGGCATCAATATAAAACCATACCCCTTCAAAGAAGCATAAATGTAGATAAAAAACTAACCATTTCGGGAAGGCAAGGAAAAAAATGGATCATTCACCAATCACTTATTTAGTTCTAGAAAACAAACATCAAATTCTTCTACCCAAAAAATTTTAACCCCTTTTCGTGTTAAATTATTTATCGGTCTATATAAATGTTCTATTTTTTTTAATAAACCATTAGTAATAACCTTCTAATCCAAGAAAACAATGAATCTCTATTACATTTTGGGTCTTTCCCATTCATTAAACACTCTTGTTTTGGCATGATCAACGATTATTCCATCCATATTTACAATGTTCCCTAGAAAAGAAAGTTGTTGCAACCTAAAATAACATTTTTTGAATTTTAAAAATAGTTTCTTTTCTTTTAAGGTTTAAAAAACAACCCTTAGATGTTTTTTTCTCCTCTTTATTTTTATAAAATACTATAATTTCATTAATAAACACTACCAAAATCATATCCCTAAAATCATGAAATATTATATTCAAAAGAATCATGAATACAACTGGTAAATTATTTAATCAAAATTTCATAACAACAAATTCATAGTGCCCGTATCAAGTATGAAAAGAGGATTTCAGGATTTCATCCTCCTTCACCTTTAGCTAATGGTATCCAGATGTCAATTCAATCTTGGAAAAGTACTGATCACCTAGGAGCTAATCAAACAAGTCATAGATTAGAGGCAAAGGATATTTTTTATTAACAATGATGTTATTCAAAGCTCTATAATCAATACAAAGTCTCATAGAACCATATTTATTTTTAACTATCAAAATTGGGGCACCACATGGTGTTGTTCTAGGATGAATGAAACCTTTATCAAGAAAATCCTACAAATGAGTTTTCATGTAAAGAATTTCAATTTGAGCTATACGATTTGCGTGTTTTGAAATTGGAATAGCATTAGGAACAATGTATATTCTGAATTTGACTTCTCAATCCTGTATAGCACAAGGAAACTCATTAGGAAAAACATCAAGGTATTCATTTACCACGAGCACATCATTAATTTGAATATTTCCCTTGTTTTCAAAAATATTATAAAGATAAAATTCATTCCCATCTATCAATAGTTTCTCATCTTCCTTATATATTTTCAATTTTATGGGTTCATTATTGTATACATACTGAAACACTTTCATAAATACAACTTCTTTACATCTACAGTCAATTTTAGCATGATAAACAGAAAACCAATACAATCTCAGAATAACACCAACTCGACTAAGGGTAAAATAATAGGGTTTGTAGGTAAATGTTTTCCATAGACCACAATAGAAATATTCATATAATTCCTATTTTCTATAGTATTTTCCCCTGGTGTTTTAACAACATGTTTCTGTCTAATTTGTTGAGGTGATATTTCCAATTTACCAGAAAATTTCTCAAAGATGAAGAAATGTGTAGACCCTGTATCAAAAAAACAATAGATAAATATGAGGAAATAAACAAAGTACCTGATAAAAATTCAACGGATGTCTTGGAATCTACATTCTTAGTCACAAAAGATCTTACTACACCATTCTGCTTATATTCTAGATTATTTTCATCATTTGGGTCTCTCTTTGGGAATGCATTTGCAATGTGACCCATCTCATCGCATTTAAAACACATTACATTTTTCTTATCTGGATTATTCCCATGATCACATTCAATACAATATTAGTCCATATTTCCAAACCTTAAACATTTAAAACACTTCCCAGTTTTGGTATGACATTCCCTAGGGTTCTTCTTGCCAAACTTTTCACATACTGGAAATTGGATTTTCATACCATCAAATTTCATTTGTGGATTCTTACAGATTTCATGCCATATTTACCTCTCATTCTCCTTATTTAAAAAATGTACATGATCATCAACTAACTCCATCTCTTCCCTCTCAGCACATCATATACGTTTCTCATAACTTTTGAATTCATGGGAGGCCAACACCCTTCGATACCTTGGATTCAGTCCGGAGTAAAAGTTGTTCATTTTTCAATCAAGATCCAGAATATAATTTGGAGCATACCTCTCTAGTTGGGTGAAGATCTCTTCATTCACAACCACTAAATCCTCCTCATTTTTCTTCAATTCAAGTAATTTCTTCTCTATCCAAAATCCCACCACATTAGGAAAAAAAATTCAATAAATTTTGTTTAAATTCATCCCACTCCAAGGAATAAAAATAATATATATTCCTCATATTAATAACCATTAACCACCATTGATCAGATTCACCTTCAAAATGATAAATGTAATGACATAAATTTTTATTATCTGAAAATCCTATAATATTAAAAATCTTTTCAAGGGCATTAATCCATCCTTCAACTGCTAAAGGGTTAGGAGATACATTGAAAGCAGGAGGGTGTTGTATCATAAAATGTTTCACTATTATCATATTATGTCATGGAACCTATGGTTATTGTCTTTAATGAATGCCACCACCATTTATTTCTTGATTCAGCAGAGCCATTACCATCACAAACTGCTTGGTCCAATCCCTACCATTTTGAGCTGCTGATTCGGAAGGATGTCATTCTATCGTTGCATCTCCTCTAAAATTTCTCTGTTTCTTCTACAGAAAACCATTTGGAACAAACATATCATTGAAGAATAAACATGGTAATATATAAATTCTATAAAATTTCTAATTATTCATAGAGTAAAATTCATATATTGTATTCTTTTAAAATCATAACAACCCAAGTGTTTCCTAAACATCCCTCTGATACCAACGATAAGGACCTGACCTTTTTACATTTCATAATCTTGAATTTAGTCAAGAAATTACATCCTTTTAAATTAATGATCTCTTCATCTATAGATATTTAGATATCTATAACATAATACATTCAAAAAATTACACATTACTACAGATTGGATACCATAAAAAAGGATCCATTTCGTGCAAAATATAAAAATATTCACATAAAACATTATTTTTTACAAATATACAAAAATTTAACTTGGATTCCATATTTTTCTTACAAATACTAACAACCTTTAAAAATCATTCAAAAACATGGGTTGAGAAAAAAATCGCATTAAGGGATAGAAAATAAGAAAAGAACACCTTATTCCATAAACACTAGTAACGTATGAAATCATTTTCAAAAGACAAAATTATCACCTATATATACTTACTTTTTAAAACACGAGATTTACACAAGATAAAGAAAAAGAGAAAATAATTATACCATAAAGGTATATTAAGGTATTACTTACATAATATTTTATCATAATCATCTACCTTATAATTTGTAAACCTCGCAGCTACCTTACAATTTGTGTAACCCTCACAGTTACACTTGGAGTAACCATACATTTGACCTCCAACTTACACATACCCAATAAATTGGAGGGAAATATTGGTCCCACCCTTCATCATAAAAAATTCCCAAGAACCAGAACACAATCATACAACATGAATAATTTCATGAAAAACATTCCTTTCAATTTTTGTAAAAAAGAATTATAAAAGGGAATTTTTAAAAGAAAATACCCATACACAAATCATATAATTGAAGTGAGACTTAATAGAGTGGATAAAATATATACAAACACTATAAATAAATAAAAATCATCATAATAGAAATAATTTTCACCACACAAACAATTTTAATACCACATAAATAATGAAGTTGAAGGTTAACCTAAAGAATGTAAATCAGGTTAAGAATTCCCTTACCTCGGGTTGGTCTTACGTTAAACTTGTTTAAACCTCTTGTATAATGGTTAAAAGAGTGTTATTAGTATCTTTAAAAACAGATCATTATTTATAATACCTTATATGATCATTTCATTACATTATTTCACCCTTTGATTGTTAGTATTTTGTTCCTTGCACTGTTTTTGGGTGAGTTCTTTACACGATTTCCCTAATTGGTTCATGATAGTTGTTCTTGTCAGTTGGATGTGAAAAAAAAATTGGAAAAGAAAGGTATTTAAATATGTCAAAAATCCATAAATTATACATATTATCAATTTGAATTCTAAATTAAGATGATTCATAAGTCAAAACATTAATGATGTTCGTTTAGATCATGTTAGTGGTTCTTTGATAATAATGACATCATTTTGATCTATAAATTAATACCATACGTAAAAAATAATTCCAGAACCATGGAAGAGAAATAATATATATATTATAACCTTTTTAAACCATAAAAGTTGTTTTATGACTAGACTTTAAGGAGCTAATCCAAATTGAAATCACATCATCCCCAATGTCGGTAATTCGACACATCCCTGACAATATTTTTAATTCCTTGAATAAGTTGGGGAGGAGAAGAAGATTGATGATCAATTTACCATGAACATGATAAAATATAGAATATAAATGATTTTAGATCCTTCATTACTCTTAGATGAGAGGATGTATGGAAAGAAGTATAAAATAAAGGAACTCAAATTAAAAGAAGAGTTGTGAAATCCCTTATGAAATTTCGGCAGCCTAACAGTGTCGCTTAAAATTTAATAAAATATTTTGATGATAGAAAAGGGGTATCTCATCAATATTACATAATAGGGGTATTAAGGGAAATATATAATGGAATATACTTTAATAATACAAATGTAATGAAAAATAATAACATAAAATGAATGACATGAAAGAAAATAAAAGTGGATATTTACCTCTTGATCTCTTCTCATTGAGATCCTTCTTAAGGCCCTCAGTTTTGGTCTTTTGGTGAGACCAAAAGCTCTCGGAAGGGGGGAAGATCCTTGACATGGGCAGTTTATAGGAAAGGCTCAATGCTTTACAGGTGTGGGAGGAATAGGGGAATGAGGGTGGTTTTTATAGTGGAGAAGAGGGGGTATTTTTCAATATTTTAATCCTTATTATAATATTTTTGCTCAATACGACAAATAATCTAAATTCATGTGACCTAATATAGGAATAATGGAATTTGAGTTTAAACCATGTGGTCATACATCACTTATGATGTCATAAATAGTGTATTTAACTGATAATTTGAATATACTTTATTTTACTATATTTCACAATCCATCAAAAATTCATGAATTTTGGAAAAATCCTAAAAACTGAACCTTACCATTTTTATACATGTAGAATTAAAAATTGAACTCCATTTTTTAAAAAATAATTTTATAAATATTACTAATTTAATTTTTAAATAAAATCATACTTAATTCAAAAATTAATAATTTCAACTCTATTACTACTTTTGTATCCCATTAAAAAAATAAACAAGATATCATTATCATAAAGGCTTAACATAACAAAATAATAATTAAATTTACTATTCATTAGTGTAATATTTCTTTTCATTAGGGTATGTTACTATTCACCAAAAAACATTGGTTTTATCAGACTCCAAAAAACATACTGAATAGAATTGTATATGGCCGTTTTGAAAATTCAAAACATATAAGGAACATAATTATGTTTAAAGGATTGTTATAAATATCTACTTGAGACAATGTTTCAAGAATTTAAAATTATTTTTAAAACCATGGGGTGTTACATGTCTCATGAACTTTATGAATTTACATACTCATATGATGCAATTTCCATTATGCTTCTTCAAATACTTCTAAGATGTGGGTGTTTTTATATACTTTACTCCTTTATCATTTGACCCACTGACTTGAAATTGTATTCTTATCTTCTTAAATATATAAACATGGGACCATTCTATGAACATCATAAATAATTTGAGAGGAAATTAAACTATATCTCCTTAAATACCAATTTTTATAATATGTTATGCCTCGAGAAGGTGTCTTTTTAAACCACTATATAATATATCAATTTTTTATAACTATTGATAACAAATCATGAGGCATATAATAAAATCATAGTGAATTTTTCCTTGTAATCCATGACCGATTGACTCCCCTTTTTATTAATCTCTATTAATTATCTCCCATTCCTATTTTGGAGGTTTAAATTGAAATAATATTAATGAAATATAGTCATAATTTCCTCCCACTCAATATTTTCCATTTCATCCTTCTTATTGGAGTTCTTTATCAATGACCAACATTGATTGGCCTCTCCAACAAAATGACAGAGGGATAATGTCACCTTATCGTTGTAATAATAGTGGAGAAGAAAATATTCTCTTTCATGTAAACTCATTGTTCAAAGACAAGAAAATCATATTTCCCTATTAATATTGTTGATTGTTGGTGCTTAAAATAGATGATTTCCAATTTATCATAACACAAAGGAAATAGTATGTTTTTAAAAACACATCTCTCATTTCATTCCCATCACCATTCCTACCTAACTGATTTAAAAAAAATCTTCTAAGATAAATTATGATGTTTTTTAGAAATATATTTATGATGTAAACAAACTATAATTTTTTTTATTTTTTAGAATTTAAACCTCTCTTTCTCCTCTTTTTGACAATGTTCTTGATAACATTTAGTTAACCACCAATGAGTATGTTTCCAAATTATTTCCATATGACCAAAATTATGGATGTTTATCCTAAATAACATATTATATATAAACCAATAAAATTAAACAAGTGGTAAATACGATATAAGTATGCCAAAAATGAAAGTGATATTGTAAATCCTTACCCGAAGTTTGAATTTCACTGAATATCATTTAAAATCATGTATAATAAATTTAAATTTATTATAATTCAATAAAAGTGTCATTTATATTCATAAAATATCATATATGATCCACTTATTACAATTTTACCCCCATTTCAGTATAACACCTAAATAAAATCACTCTTTCAATGTGTAAATTGTTTCATTTTTTTGAAAATCTTTGTTTAGTAAGTCATGTACATTTGATTACACCATTGTTCCATCATATATATAATTCTAATCATGATATTTATATAAAATATATTCATTATATATATTTATATTCATCTATATAGTTTGATATATAACAATGAAGTAAACCATTCAAGGAGATGAAAGGTCATATGCACGCATGAACACTGTTTTCACATTTTAATAGATGGATCAAAATAAAGGTAAATAAAAAATAAAATATCAAAAATATTTTTCATTTCATATATACAATATAAACTAATTAAATCAATCCTTAGTTCCATCAATATAATTCTAGAATAAAAAATGAATCACATCGTTTTGTGGATGTGGTATTCCTGACATACACATAAGAAATGTTATCGTTTTCTAACAGATATAAAGGTATTCTAGTATATTTGATATAATAATTATAAAAGAATAATTATAACCTAAATATCATATATAAACATATAAACCATCATAATAACCATCCACGAAATATGTTTATGGGAAATGAATTGTGTGGTTACGTAGAGGCGGTAGTCCACATGTATGCATGAGCGATACATGCACCTCCCATTTGATGGAATAGATTGTAGATCTCAGTGGTTTAAAAATAATAATAAAATTTATGTATATTGAGGAAATTTTTTATTATTTAATGTAGAATATAATATATTTAGAAGATATATATGAAATAATAAATTGAATGAGTTTAGGAAAGATGATTATATTTTCTTTGGTAGGCCTTCTTTAGAACCTATCATAAAGATGCTTTGATTTTTATTTTAAGGAGTCTTTAATTTCAAATAAATTCATAGGGTTGTTTTGAAGGGATTAAAAAAGGTTTTGGTAAATCTTGATAGGTCATGGTGGTGTAAATAAAATAGAGAAATATTTTTCTTTTTTAAGGGAGTGAATGGACACTCAATATATTACTAAAATTATTACAATATAATTATTAATTTTTTGAATTATATTGCTTAAAATATATATTAATATAACGGGAGAGACTATATTGTCTAAATTTCATCAAAAAATGAAATGTAGATGTGTTTCATAGTAATTTAAACCATATGTTTTTAATCCCTTCATTAACCAATCTTAACCTTAGCCAGAGTAAAACAATTTAATCATAAAGGGTTAAAATTCTACACATAAGATAATGTTGGTCTAGTTGATGGTTAAGGGATGATATTTTCAACCATGAAATATTTTCCTTTTCCTATTTAATGATTTTTATCACTACTACACATAAGGCCTTCCACAGTGCACGAATTGGCCTTTAAAATCGTTAAAAATAACTATTAACCGCGACAATAATAAAGGACCCATTTATCAGCACTTTTTAGAGTAGATAAAGGCCTAGCCACCTATAGTGTGTTGTTTATATAATATTTCACACAAAATAAAACCATAAATTTTAACAACACACCTAGAAGAAAACCTGCTTTAAACATTTAACTAACATCATGAATACAAAACTTTTCAACTATTGTATATAGAAAAAAAGACAACTATTTAAATTTTAATCAAAATGTTTTTTTATAATTACAGTTATAATTTTCAAACAAACATTCTAGAACATTAATATTTCATATTTTGATTCGTATGATACCCTCTAATA
The DNA here is from genome assembly GCA_963277665.1 of Viscum album. Lineage (NCBI taxonomy): Eukaryota > Viridiplantae > Streptophyta > Magnoliopsida > Santalales > Viscaceae > Viscum > Viscum album. Next base: position 1,920,680,976 of record OY728128.1, on the reverse strand, counting down.
AATTTCCTCCCATGGTATCAATTTCCTAACAAATAAACTAAACCTAAGTAAAATATTCCATCTATACAGGAAAAAAATATTATGCTAATAATATTATTAAGAAATAAAATAATAATTAGTATGAAAGAAACATTAATAAAATGTATAAATTTAGTATAAATGATTTTTTTTGAGGTATACTGATGACATTGTGCATCCTATTGAGATAGTGTTGATTCACACAAGCTAAAAATGAGTTCTGAAAAGTTTTTCTAAAATACAAAAAACAATATGAATGTGTTTGATTGGTTTTGAATATATCACTTTTTATTTTACTAAAATTAATGGTAATTTTAAATAATGAAACATTTGGAGTTATAACAGCCACACCTTGCATTATATTTAAGTGAAAATGATTCCTCACTTTCCCAAATTTCTATTGCATCATTCTCCTAAAGTATCAAAAAAATACAAATATGTTTTCTCTATTTTCAGGATGTTAGTTGTGATTGATTACTGAAATGTAATTTCAATATGGAAACACACATTTGAAGTCATATTAGTCTCATCATTCATCGGTTTGACATGAGGATACTTCCTACACATCAAAAATGACTTAGGAATCACTTTCCAAAATTATCTAGAAAATCAGAGCACATTTTCTTGGTTTTCAGTGAGTGACATGTTTTGAATGAAAATTTTAATTTTAAACTTATAATGAATAAATTTAGTTATAGCGATCAAACTATGTGTTGTATTTAGGTGAGGTTGACTCCTACACATCAAAAATGGCACATGGATCATTTTTATAAAGTATCAAAATAATCTAAATGCATTTTCTTATTTTTTATTATGTCACTCGATGTTTTTAATTAAATTGGTGTCAATTTTAAATTAATAGAGACACTTTGAGTGATACCAGATACTCTGTGATTCATTTTCAGGTGTGGATAATCCCAAAACATCAAAAATGACTTGTAGATCATTTTCCTAAATACTCAAAATAGTATGAATGTGTTTTCACTATTTTCAGTATGTCACTTTTGGTTTTAATTAAGTTCATGTCAATTTTATATAAAAAACTCTTTGAGTTACAGCGGCCACACCATGCATCATATTGAGGTACAAATGAGTTATACATGTGAAAATTAAGCAAGGATAGTTTTCTTAAAGTATCAAACCAATTTTAATGTTTTTATTAGATTTCAATATGTCATTTTTTATTTTTGCATATATTAATGTCAATTTTAAAAAGTAACACACTTGGAGTCATACTGGTCATACCATAATCATATTGAGATTTGGCTGAATCCTACAAGTCAAAAATGACTCATGGATCATTTTCCTATAATATCAATACAATAAAAATGTGTTTGATCAGTTCTTAGTTTTTCACATTTTTTTTACTAAAATTGATGTCAATTTTAAATAAGAAGAGACACTTTGAGTTATGTTGGAAACACCATGTGTCTTATTGAGAAGTGGATTATTCTTACACATCAAAAATGACTTATGGATCATTTTACTATAGTATCAGAATAATATGAATAGATTTTCTCAGTGTTTAGTATGTTAGTTGTGTTTTCTTCCTAAAATGTCTATTCAGTGTAGAAACACACATTTTGAGTCATTCTGGTCGCATCGTGCATCAATTTTATGTGAGATGGCTTCATACAAATCAAAAATGAATTATGAATCAATGTAATAAATTATTAAGACAATTGGACCTTGTTTTCATTGTTTTTGTTGAGTGACATATTTTGACCTAAAATGTCATTTTTAAACTGATAACAGGCAGTTTTAGTCATACCATTCATACCATACATCAAATTGAGTTATGGTTGATTCTTACACATAAAAAATGACTCATAAATTGTTTTACAAAAGTAGTAAAACAATATGAATTTTTATTCATGGTTTTTAGTATGTCACATGTTCTTTTTTATTAATTTAATATTAATTTAATTAAAAAATAGACATATAAAACTCATACCGGCCACACCGTGCATCATATTATGGTGCAGTTGATTCTTACATGATATAAATGACTCATTGAATGTTGTCCTAAAACATTAGAAAACATGAATTATTTTTTATTAGTTATTATTATGTCATATACTTTTTAATAATAGTAATGCATATTTTAAATAAAAAGACACACTATGAGTGATATCGGTCACTTGTCATTTTTTTCAATTTTTGAGTAGGTAATTAACCTTGATACATAATATATTGGAACATTAATGTCATACATTGATATCACATCTTATTAGATTAATATTCCATACATAACATAAGGATCCATGTTAAAATAATATAGGTCTAGTGCTTTTGAAAATCGGTAAACATAATGAAATAGTTCATAAGAATCTATTTGTATGTTATTTTTTAATAGAATCCATCTTATACATGAAATTTCAAAAATCATTCTTAAAAATATATGGATATGAAACATAAGAAATGGTTATAATAAATGTTAAATAGGTGTAATCATGGGACATATCAGTGAACATATATGGATAACAAGAAAATAAAGATGATAGGAGGTGATATTATCATTATAAATTCATACCATGCATGTCATAGATCATAATCACATGTGATGGAACAAAGAATGTTAGTTTATGAGAAATTAATCTTAAAATATCAAAGAATATTATAGACAAAAAACATACACATCAAGTAATACAAAGCATGTTGTGCATTTGATTGAGGTGTGGCAGATTAGTACACTCTTCCGGAAAATATTCATGATAGATATTTTGGGTATTCATACTTTTCAATCAATTAATTTTAATTCATACTCACAATTCGACATGTTTTCCATATTCTAACTTATTTCAGATAGTTTAAATGAAATTATTTCATCCAAAATTGTCCATAAAAAACAAAATTAGTATTAGATGAAAATGACAAGGAAATTAACACAAAAACTGTAGATAAAAATGATGAAAAAATTAATTAGATATATATGTATTAGGAAATAATCATTATACATTCTAGAACCATTTCATTATTTTTATTTTCTCAATTGTAGCCTCGATGCCCTATATAGAGACCCAACCTTTTCTCTCTTTACTAATACATCATTTTAAAGATAAACAACATAATAGTATTACACATATAAGATCCAAATGTTTAGTGTCTTGGGGAAACTAGAACCATACAACATCAATCATAAACATTTAATTAATTTCTTCATCTCAAGCTTCTTATTGGCACTTGTCCTCTCCATATTACATGTAGCCACCATAGGATATATATCAAAAGGTGTGATCTAGAAGCTCAGTAAGAGGATAGATAAGAACAATATAGCATGGGGTTATCATAATCATAACATGGAACAAGATCATGAACATGAGAGGAAGCATAAATATAAGACTTGAATTGTGGAAATGAATAACCATGTAAACATTTTGTTTTTAGGACCCACCCCAACTCCTATAACATGTATTATTCCAAAACTATTATACCTCAAGCCATGACAACCCTTACACTGGGTTAGGATCCAAAAGTAATCATAGCCAATACTTGTTACATCTATAGTAGTCCATAAAAAACTATATCTAGAATATATGTGTGAAAATAACCGTAAGATATTACATCCCTCTACACACAAGTATGGAGAAAACAAACCACTTTTCATACCAACACAATAACTACAATGAGAAGGGAGAGAGGCCAAAGTGAGTAGTCATCCATCCATACTTCCATTGGGATATTGGACAGAATACCCAAGGGCTCATAATCCTCAGGTTATCAATTTCCCAAACTGACAAGGTACAGTAGCATAACAGAACCCAAAAAATACAGGATATAATATATCTTACAACTGTTTGGAATAAGGATGTTCTTTGCTGCAAAAGGAGTACAATTTGTGTTTATTTCCAATATGCATTGGGTTGATCATGGTTTGGATTTGTTATTGTAAACCCTATTAATGTAAGATCATGGAGATTACATAGATAGAGACCATACAGTTAGATCCAAAAGTAGTATTGAAGGAGGGACCATTCCCTAGTGTATGAAAAAATTTTGGGCTGAAATCGAAAAATGGAGAAATCTCTTTTTGGAAAAGGAAGGTGCGTGAATGATTTTATGTGTGTGAAAAATATTTGAAGTATGTGCGAAATATTGGGTTTTCACGTAATATTGAAGGTGTTTTTGGATCTTCCGTATAATTCATGTTTTAGGATCAAAACATAAATAAATGGAAAATACTTGGAGTAAGCAGAATATGATGTTGTGCGAAATGGTTTACATTCCCAATGCGATGTCAGAATGGGTTTTACGCGCTCAGCGTGAAACTTACTTGAACTGATGAAGAAGCATTGAAATATTGCACGTAATGTCTCCAAGGACCTATAAATATAGGGCTACCCCCAAGTAATACTTAATAATTTTGAAACATGAATCTCGTTAATCAGTCCCATGAAATATTTTCCCATAAAAGATTTGAAGGGAGTCAATCATGCGTGCAAGGTGTTCCTTTAGTATAAAAATATCAAGTGAACCCTTCAGTGTAGTTGTATGAAAGAGAAGGGTTTCATGGTAAGTAAGGGTTGTGTGAAATTTATCTTTCGTGACAATTCCCAAATCTTGTGCGTATGTTGGGGTATTGCGAAAGATTGTGGTGTTATGATTCTGATATGTTTTTGAATATTTGATGTGTGTGATCATTACTTTCAAGTGCATCAATCTAGGGAATCGATTCAATCTATGTCTAGTGATGAAAAGAGACAATGACTTCAATGAATGTCTTTTGATGAGACCAACATGTCTATAAACTGAGTGGGACTTCACCCAAGATTGTGAGCTAGGGGGAGTCAACGGGATGGACCTGAGGGATCGAGTGATATATCCCGTGACTTTTTTAAAGGTAGTGTGCTTAGGACACAGTGACTGTACCTGAAGCTTCATAGATAGGTATGTTTAAAAGAATAATGTATGACCAGAAACCTGTTGGCATAGGTTCCGTGGACGTTTCCGTTAGTGGTGAGCCAAGTAATAGTGTTGTGTGATCTATTTTCTTTTAGTTGTTTTCTTTTTGTTCCCATCAGTCTTATAAGTTTAATGTGTTCCTACCACCGTGAGTACAATATCCTTGTTCTAAAAGAAAATGTTGACCCCTATATTCACCCATCCCCTCTCAAGGTGTCCTAGAGTTCAATAAGTGGTATCAGAGGGTAAAGGATGCGGATTCTAGATCTGTCCTTTACCGTTGTAGAAAATGCAATCCATTCCAGGGGAATCCATATCTTTTATAGAAGTATTTTCCATATTTGGAAGAATAGAATGATATCATATTTAATATCCCTTGGAATGGAGGTTCTCTTTGTAACTATTCAAGGAATACAAGTTACTTATCCAACCGGTCTTTCTATGACTAATATAGATAGGAGAGTTCTTGATGCAAATGATAAAGCCCCGAATTCTATGATTGTGGAACTTTTAGATCAGATCTATCTAATGGTGATGCGTTTCACCTCAGCAAAGTCTACGTGGGATAAACATGAAAATATTTATGAAGGATATAAAAAGTAAAGAAGGAAAAACTTCATATCCTACACAATAGGATTGGCGATCTAAAGATGCATCCAGATGAGAATGAAGATTCATTCTTCAATTGAATTACTGAAGTTGTGGGAAAAATTTCAGCACTTAGAGACGAAATAAAAAAAATTTATATCTTAAATAAAATCTTCATATGAATTCCACCTATATACAATGTAAATGTTTCTTCCCTTGAATAAATTGATCTATATAAACTTACTCAGGATGATCTGCTATGTAGTCTAGTGGCATATGATATGAGAGTTAATCCTGAAGATGCTACGAATCATGTTAGCAAGGAAATGGAATTAAAGTCAATGGAAAAACTATAATTTTTAGGAGACAATAGTGGTGAATATGATCAGTAAAATTCTATTCTTTCCCTCATTTCCAAGAAGATGAAGAAGGGAAAAGTTGAATTTAATGTTATGTTGCCTATAGCATGTGTACATTGTGGAAGAGTTGGGAACATTTCCACTTAGTTCAAAAGAAAGATTAATGATGAAGAGAGTGGAGTAGAAGACATTGAGAAGCCTCAGTAAAGGTTTTTCATAATGGGATACTTCAAATCGGGAAATAAAGTATAGAAGAAGTGTCTTTCTATAAAGTGGAAGATGATGATATTGAATTCTATAAACAAGAATAACCAATATTTAAAAATAGATACCATGCTTCCATGATTGCTACCATTGAAATGTATGATCCCTCGATCAATAAATGAAGATATGGTTAGATGACTCCTAATGGTGATCCCTATATTCAAATTAAGTTTTCCTTTTCCAAGAATGAGAATATATTTAATAGATGCAATAAGTGGAAACCAATGGTGGATGAATCATCAGAATTTTTTGATGAGCTTGAAGCTGAAATTGAACAACTAGAAGAACTAGTGAGATTATAACCTCCAATTATTGAAAACACAGATGGTGTTTTGGAACTAAAGCTTAGAATTTAAGAACAAGATATGGTAAAAAATGAACTTACATCCAGACTAAAAGAGAAGTCCAAGACTGTTGTGGGAATAGAGGAAAAAGATGTTACTCATAGAAATAAACTTGAGTGTCAATCAACCACAAATGACGGTAAGAAGAAAATTCATTTTGGAAGATTCTCAGATGCATAATTACAGGTGAAATCCAAGCGTAGATTAGATGAGGTTGGAAAAATCATGAGTGATCAAAGACCTGCTAGTATGGGAAATAGTGTAATCAGTTACGAAGCTCATACATAAACTACTAGAACTGAAGAGTGCCAAAAGAAAGACATGATGAAATTTGGACAAGTTGAAAAGATTCATGAATTTCTAAAAATGAAACCAACAATCCAAACTAAAAGAAGAATTATGGATTATCCTCAAAATTTTAAAAATTATTGGTAGACCACACAATTTTCAATGGAAGAGGGAATAAAGAGAAATATAAGTGAGAAGACATTTCCCCTCATGAAGTGTTAGTTCTATGGCTATCTGGGCCATGCCATGTCATATTGTGAAGAGGCAAGGAGATACATGAATGGGGAAGATTTGGGAATTCATCCAATGATATCGATTTCATATCCTACATATTATAAGAGAAATTGTTTATATGGATACAATTATCATTTTCTATATTTGGCCACAAAACAATGTATTGCATGAAAAGGTACGACAAGAGAAATCCATTCAACTCTCAGAGACGGGTCAATACTGACCCTCCGAATGGAGTTGTTCTGAAAAACAAGTTTTCTCTTTTTAAAGAATAGTGTGGGTATGAGGAATCTGATTATATGGAAGAAAGAATTAGAATTCCATCAGTGTGCTACACTTAATCCAATATCTCAGGGAAATGAAAGAAGAGAATTGAGAAATCAAATCTTGTAGAAGTACCCACAATGAAACAAAAAAGAAGCATCACCTGTATTCTTTATAGTTGATGCTCATATCATATGATAGGAAATGGTGAAATTTTAAAGAACATTTTAAAATATGGTTTATGGAACAGTGAGGTTTTGTAATGATGGTTCTCTGATGATTAAAGGCATCATAAATAATGATCGGGTCATTGGAGATCTTAAGAAGACTGAAGTTATTTATATAGATGATCTACATCACAATCTCTATAGTGTGAGTCAACTCTATGAATCTGGGATCTTCGTATTATTCAATCTAAAGGGTTATACTATCAAAGGTAAAATAGGGAATTATCTTATGAAGGCAGTAGAATAGATGGAAACTTATATCAGGTTGAAAGTAAAGATAAATCTTGATATATTTCTATTGAAGAAAAAAAAACATGTTGCATCAATGGTTGGGAAAGATTATCCCAAAAGACCTGGAAAAGATGTCTTTGTTGAAGATAGTCATGGATATCCCTATTTTGAAACATGAACATGAAAAGACTTGTGATGTTTTCAAATGGGGAAAGATGTTCTGTAGTTCATATAAGCCAAAGAAGAAAATGGAATCCCACATTCTTGATCACATCCATACTGATGTATGGGGTCCAATAAACATTTTCAGAAATCATGGAGAGAGGTTCATCATCTTTTTCAATGATTATTACCATAGAATGTATTGTGTAATGGTTCTTCACTAGAAACGACAATTACTTTATTGCATGAAAACATAACACCAAATGGCTAAGAATGACACTGGACAGACAATCAAAGTCCTGTAATCTAACAATGGAGGATAATACACATCCATTGAGTTTTATGATTTCCCAAAAAAAAACATTGAATATGGCATAAGGTAGGTGTTGTTAGAACTTCGAAAGAAAATGGACTTGTTGAGCACCGAAATCGACATGTCGACAACATGTCCAAGACTATGATGGTTCTTAGTTGCATCTCTCTCCATTACTAGAAAGAAGTTATTGAAGCTATAGAACTCATTCAAAATCGAACAAGGCTTTAAATGGGATAAATGAAGACACCATATGAATTGTTTCATGGAAGGAAGCCTTATTTTAAATACCTTTGTGTTTTTAGAAGCAAACGATTCATCCAAAATAATGTAGGAAATCAAGGAAATTTTAGCGACAATACAGATGATGGATTAATTTTTGGATATATAATGAAATAAAAAGCTTATAAGCGTTTCAATAATTGTTTGGGGTGGATTGTAGAAAGTAATGATGTTAAGATCATTGAAGAAAAAACCCTAATTGATTCAAACAATTTCTATGCTGATGAGATAGAAGATGAGTAAGAATGTGAACAAAGAGAAAATGAAAATACATAAATAGAGGAAGGTGTAAGAAAATCCAGGAATCACATCATGACGTTGACAAAGAAGAAGAATCTAAAGTTGAAACCATAGATGGAGAGAATTCAGTTGAACCTCATAGGAGGAATCAAAGAGTAGAAATTGATCAATCCAAGATCATTGGGGATTGGACTGAACCCACACAGACGAGGAGAATGGGGAGTAAAGAAGAATTTGCATTCTTATCTATGGTGGAACCATCCTCATTTGAAGAAGCTATAAAGAATGAATCATGGGAGAAATCCATGAATAAAGAGTTAGGATAGATTGACAAGAATCAGACTTGGGATCTAGTCAAGAGACCTGAAGGTCATAATGTTATTGGTACAAATTGGATATTAAAGAACTTTTTTGATGAGCATGGAAGTGTTATCCAAAAAATGGCATGACTGATATATAAATGATATTCACATATTGATGATGTCTATGTTGAAGAAACCTTTGCACCAGTGGCTACAATTGAGTCAATCAAGATTTTTCATACTATGGAAATTCGAAGAGTATATAAATAATATCAAATGGATGTCAAGACAACATTATTGAATGATCTTCTCAAATATTAAGTCTACATAGAACAATGTAAGAACCCATTTTTTTTTCTATAAAGGTCTTTGGAATATTCTTGATGTTATTCCATAGCAGCGTCTTCATACGGCGTACAATTCCGAGCCCCGGTGTGGCCGGAATTAAATTTTCAGTGCGTTCACACTGGGAAGGCCAAATAAATGAAATAACTCCTAAATGGTGGCTTGGATCGGAAAACTGCAGGCACCATTGAGTCTTGAGCATTCCATTTACCCTAGGAGGGCTGTAATTTTCGCGGGCGTGGGCCTCTTGTTAAAAATGGCACCACTGACATTTTTGTAATTTAATGGCTTCGGGCGTTAAATTTTGTAACTTTGGAATGGGGCCTCATATTAAAATTTCGAGACTACTGTTATGCTTGAGAGGTGGTGTTTACCTTAGGAGAGGCTTAACCTCATACTTGTCAGGAGTTTCAGATTTTGGTCAATGTGGGGGTGTTTGAAATTAATTAATTTTTTATAAATGTTTTCGTACATAAACTTACCCACCCCTCTCCTTCTCCATTTCTTTTCTCTGGTGGAAGGATATCTCTACCATGTAACCCTCCCCTCTCTTCAAGATTTCCTCTATAAGGCACTTCCGGTTCTGGTGAGGGAAGATCGACAGCGAAGCTTCTGGCTACGCCCAAAGAGGCTGGAGTTCTTCGTTTCAAATTTTAATTCCAAACCTCTCCTTTGAACCTGAATTTTGGCATTGAATTTCTGTTTAATTTCCGAGTGAAGCCCACGGTTGAGTATTACATAATACATTCTTTATGAAGCATGTTTCAGATTAAAATTCTAAGTCTTGATGCGTCCGAAGCTGTCCGACGATGATCCCCGGGTTTTTGGGAGGATTCTAGTAGTACGTCCCGGTCCGGCGGCGGATCCAAAGGCCACGGAGGCAGTTCGCTGAGGTGGCACAGTGAGCGGGACGATAGAGTTGCGGAGGCGTGGTCGGCTATGGGAAGTCGTGGGAGTCAGCATGAGCAGCTGCAGGAGGCGGTCTGAGTGAGCTGCTGCGCGATGTTGCCAGGCGAGCGGAGCGACGGCGATGTCAAGTGGGGACCGGCCGGGCGAGTGTTCAGTAGAGGCGGGCACCAGCTTGGGCTCGACGACGCAGAGGACCAGGGACTTTGTGACCCCGGCCGACAGACATGGACCCGAAAATGACGGGTCCCATGGAAAACCATCCAGACCGGCTGAGCCGGTCCGGGCGAGGAGGACCGGCCCACGCGGTGAACTGCAGGCTGGTTCAGGCAGAGGGAAGGCTGCCCGCACCGGCCTGACCCACCTTTTCTCAACCCATAAATACTAAAACACCCCTAAATTTCAAACCATAAATCAGATTCTTGTGCCGTTAGTGGTGATGCATTCCATGGATCAAGACGGAAATTTTGAGATTATCTCAAGAATTTTTAATTCTTGATATGAGGGGATCTTTGGAATGACACGTACTTTATGTCGATTGTTTTTTTTACTGGAGTTCTTGTTTTGGATGGCTTGGACACATCTGATGTCCGATTTGAGCGTCGTCAGCAGTTTTGGGACCCTGGTGCCAAGGTGGAGCATTCTAGGGTAGTTTTAGGCATTGAAGCCGGAGTTGAGGTGTGGGACCCAGGACCCATCTTTTATGATGCGCGCAGCGTTTAGCAACTTTATCATTGGATGTCCGTTTGGGGAGTGCGAGCAGTTGATTCTAGGTGTTTTTTCGAGGGCATTTCAATGGAACAATCCGACCACTTTAATTCTGCACGATGGTGTAGGCCCCATGAGGCCCATTTTGGGAGTGGGCAGTGATTTCTATCTTTATCACCAGGTGTCCATTTCTAACAAGTGGATAGAAAATCTTGTATACTTTTTTGAGAGGATCACAACGGTGTGCTCCGTTCATCAGGCTTCGAAATAGAGATTCGGGTCCCATGAAGCACCGCACATGTGCGGTACGACGAAATGCATATTTTTCTCTGGAAAACCATTCCACGCAAGTAATCAATCAATTTGACATGTCTTTACAAGGAGATATCTACGGTGTGACACGCTCGACTCTTTTTGGGACTGAGGCTCGGGACCATGAGATGTCATTCGGGCATAAAGAGGTGTTGGAAACTATTACATCAGATGTCCATTGGAGGTGAGTAAATAGTCTATCTCGCCTATTTTTTCATGAGGATTACAATGGAATGATTCGTTTGGATGTGCAGAGTCTCTTTCAAGATTTCATTAAATGTGGAAGGTTGAAAGGTGCTCCAATGGTGGTTTTTTTGCTGTGGTTGGAATCGAACCATTGGAGGGTGATCGTGTTCACTCTCGTGTGAGTGCAGTTGATGTTGAAGAGATACGGATGGCCATTCTAGGGTTGTGGAGGAAAAAGGTTGGTGAAATTACATTTTCACACTTCGCGCTGACGTTGGGTGTCGTGTGTACAATATCCCTTGGGCTGGAAATATGGTATACTCTAGAAGTATACATAAATTTTTGGAGGTACATGTTGTAGTTTGAACCTAAGAATGTTTGTGCGCTTGGTTTGAAGATGGTTGGGGCCACACGTCGTGTGGACCCCATGTGTGTGTCATATTATACTTTACATACCTTTGACCTCTTGAAATGTAGAGTGCCCTCCTATTCTTGATGGTTTAGATTAGCAGGGTTCAGTTGTTTCCCCTGGTTATGTTCTTGACAGTTTGATCGGTGGAGTTGTTTGGGTTTCCCTTTCTCCATTAGCCATGTGGGATTTCAGTATCACGTCTCGTCGTGTTACCTGGTATAGTTTTTGTGGATAAGGTGTGACCAATACATTATGCGAGCACAAATCCTCTACCCAAGAGGTTGTTTCCAGTAGGGTATGGAGCCTAGTGAGCCTGGGTATAGATTCCCTAGCCTACTATTGAGATCCTATCCTCTTTTTGTGGTGTACCGTGACGTGTTTCCCTAGGCAAAGTATTTCTGGGTTTACCCTCTATTATGGCTAGGAAGTGGGCTGCTCATCGACTTCTTCAGGTTTACCCTCTAGTGGGGATGACCAGTGGGTTGCTAAGTGACTTCTTAGGGTTTACCCTCCAGCAGAGACTGGGCAGTGGGTTACCCGACAACCTCTTAGGGTTTACCCTCCAGCCAAGACTGGGATGTGGGTTACCCGATGACCTATTAGGGTTTACCCTCTAGCAGAGACTGGGTAGTGGGTTACCCAATGACCTCTTAGGGTTTACCCTCCAACAGTGAATGGGAAGTGGGTTACCCGACGACCTCTTAGGTTTTACCCTCCAGCAGAGACTGGGCAGTGGGTTACCCGACGACCTCTTATGGTTTACCCTCTAGCAGGGACTATGTAGTGGCTTAAACAAGGACCTATTAGGGTTTACACTCCTACAGAGACTAGGCAATGGGTTACCTGATGACCTCTTAGGGTTTACCCTCCCGAGGGGCTGGTGACCACGTTGTCGAGCACGTCAAATTAGTTGTTTAATTTTGAATAGAATTTATGCAGTATAGCAACAACCCTAGGTCGTCTCTCGACGAAGCCTTAGATCATTAATTTTAAAAGAGGGTTATAATTATGAAAGTGGTAGGTGAATTAGGTTTTGTAAAACATGGGGGTTTTATGATTAATGATTAAAATAGAAAATGAAAGTGATAAAACAAAGTAGAAATGAACAAGATTGATTAAGCGTGATCAACCTGGGGAAGTCTCGTGATGCTCATCCTTTATCGCTTCAAGGGATGGGGTTATAATATTTTAATCCCTGGTTTGTAACACATAGAACCATAATGTTACTGAGTTTATACTAGGATACTTCCTAGGGTTCAGTTGAAAACACATAACGATTCACTGGACACCGTCGATGATTGGGTGATTTGTGTTCGACATCATAACCGAAACTCACCAAGGAAACACATGAAGAATTCGATGTGCTCTCCAGGATTGCATGTTATTTCATTGTAATACCATGACATAAATTTACATGGACTTGACAGAGCTTTTGTGAGTTCTATTGACCAATATTAATCACACAAGCACCACAATTGAATGGGGGAAAAGAAAGTGGTGAAAGGTGTGTGAAACATCACATGAATGGGTACCCCAAACATGATCATATGAGTTGAGCATGACATACCAGTACATAACTCAATAAAATAAGAATAGAGGATGAGGAAAAACTACATATAAACTTGAATTAAAAAGATCATTCAAATTAATACAACTTTGAAACTCGGGATTACATCACATTCCTCCCCGGGTGATCCCAAGGGGTTTAGAAACCCATGGGAGGGGAAGAAGATGAAGATGTTGAAGTAGAACCTCCCATAGCCTCCATAACCTCTAGGGATGTTGAGAAGATTCCTTGGGGACATCAAAATGGCAGCACCTTTCCTCTTGTCTGAACTTCCAAATGAGGTTCCCTTGGTGCCCTTTTATATGAAAATTGAAAGGTGGTTTTAGGGACACAGATTTCATCAATCTAATTGGACAACACATTGTTTCCTTCAGACAGTCTTATCTCGCTTTGGAGAAAATATAAAAGTTGTATCCCTACCTCTTGACTGTCTCCACCGAAGGTTTGGCACCGTTTGGTCAACTACAGCTCATGGTATTGATAAAATACAGAACACTGCATTTGACATGGTCCAAATTCGGTGTCTTGGATAGATCAGTTCGGATGGGCACCATAAAAGTAGAATCAGGATTGGGTTCCTCAATATGAAATGTAGCCTATTATTGTTTGGATAGGACCTCAAAATATCATCCCATTTGGATTCACAAATTTTGCGTACTATGCAAACCAGTGGACATATGTCCATGGATCCATGCAATTTTGGCCCATTTTTCTTTCACTTCATCAAGAGCCCTCCAAATCACCTCCACCTACATTGAAACAATATAAACAAGTAACATTTCCCATTATAATAATGATTAACATTAATTTATTAATTCAACCATAAAGTTCAATTTATTATTATATTTAGAATATTCACTACAAAACTAGTTTAAAACTGCGGTGTAAGGGTGGAATAAAACAGTGAATTGTGGTACGATCACACCCCCACCCCTAAACATTTGCATTCCTGGGAAAAGTCACATATCCAAATACAATTATACATATATATATATATATTTCCAACATACTGAAGATTTATAAAATGAGGAAATTTTATTTAATGTAAGGCGATCAATGCACGAACCACACCAAGTAGTTCTTCCTAGTGAAAATAGAAAAACATGTCTCATAAATCATATCACAGAGAAATTCAAAAAGAATCATGATACCCAATTGAGAACGGAATTCAGAAGTAAACCATGACACTAAATCGCCCTGTGTGTGTGTGTGAAAACCATTCCATGCTATTCTTTCCACTTGCTATCTAATAAATATATGTTATTTTAACATTTTTCAGCTTAAATGATTTTGTCACTGATCCTGTCCTACATCCTTTGCAATCATATTTCAAGACCCACTCATTTAAGCATTCCCAGAATTCAAACCATAAGATCCCGACCTAGATATCCCCATATGTTGCACATTTCATCACACCTTTCATTTATTATATTTTTTTAAGTTGCAATTGGAACAAATCTCACACTCATCTCTCGACCCTTGTTTGATCTCCACACGACACTAATTGAAATAGTTATAATAAGATCAAAGGTTGAGGAGGAGTGATTTTTGACCTTCCCAAGACACAACAATTTTTATGAGGGCGTACAACAGTCGGACATTAGGTACACACGCATAGGTCAATCTAGTACAGTAATGAAACAGATCGGATAAGGAACAAACCTATGGAAATATCATATAATGCTGAAAAATATTAACCCAACATATATTTACCTTATATTAAGTAAGAAATAATCTCACTTTGTAGTTTGTTGCAAATTTTTTTGGAGATATTAGTGACACAGTTTTCCAAAAAAACTACTCACACAAAGGGCATCAATTATCTCAAAGGTTTCACATATATACAACCATATATATCATTGACAGAAATACAATTCACTAAAAATCACTCCTTGATGGTACACTCATACACAAATTCTTTTTAGCCTTCGTTGTGATATTTTTACTTTCCCCACATTATGGTTTCCACATCATGGAATTTCAATATTGTTGATGGGGAAAAATAAAAATACCATAAAAAGGCCAAAAAGAGAAAACAAAAGGAGAAAACGATGAAAAATCCTAACTAACCTAGGAATGTATCCACCCCCCACACCTAGAATGTGTAGTGTCCTCACTGAAATAATTGAAAATTTGAGAATGAAGGATAAAACCTGGTGTGTTTTATTGGTATGATGCGTCGAGAAGGTGGATTTACTCCACCAGATTCTTCGGAAAATCCTCATATAAGTGTTTAAGTCACTGCCCATTGATGGTAAGACTTTGTCCACTCTGCTCATGAAATACCTGTATTGCACCAAAAGGGTAAACATTAGTAACAGTATAAGGACCGAGCCATCGGGAATGAAGCTTACCTAGGCGGAGCTTAAGCCTGGAATTGTATATGAGGACCTTCTCACCAATATGGAACTTCCACTAGTGAATCATGCTATCATGAATAGACTTTGTCTTCTCTTTATAGTTTCTGGAGTTTTTATATGCATCACGTCGAATTTATTCCAACTCTTGAATCTGCAGCTTTCTTTCATCACCTGCATCTGAAATTTTCATATTACATTGTTTAAAATCCCAATATGCACGGTATTCTACCTCTAATTGGAGGTGACAAGATTTTCCAAACACAATCTTATATGGTGACATTCCGATCGGTGTTTCAAAAGTAGTATGGTACGCCCAAAGTGCATCATCCAAGCACAAACTCCAATCATTCCTATTGGTTTGTACCGTTTTCTTCAAGATTCGCTTAACTTCCAGATTTGAAATTTCTGCTTGTCCGTTAGTTTGGGGATGATATGAAGTGGAGACTTTATGAACAACCTCATACTTACGAAGCATGTTTTTCATGTTACGATTGCAAAAATGTAAACCCTGATCACTAATGACGAATCTTGGTAGACCAAACCTACTGAAAATCTGGGACCTCACAAAATCAACAACCACTCGAGAGTCATCAGTCCTAGTGGTATTTTCTTCAACCCATTTAGATACATAGTCAACATCCAATAATATGTACACAAAGCCAAATGAATTTGGAAAAGGCCCCATTAATTCAATGCCCCATGCATCGAAGATCTCACAAAATAACATGGATTGTTGGGGAATTTCATTCCTCTTGGAGATATTCCCTGTGAATTGACATCGAGTACATGATTTACAAAACCTATGGGAATCTCTATACAAAGTTGGCCAATATAATCCTGAGTCAAGGACCTTTCGAGCTATACGTTGAGAGCCAAAGTGGCCACCACATGCCAAGGTGTGGTAGAAGGTCAAAACAGAGGTGAACTCATGGTTAGGGACACACCTACGAACAACCTGGTCACTATAAATTCTCCACAACTATGGGTCATCCCAAATGTACCATCGATAATCATGTTTAAGTGTCTGGGATTGTGAAGTGATAAAATCAGTGGGGACCCTAGATGTTGCTAGAAAATTCACAATGTCCCCATACTAGGGGTAAGGTCCACAACATCACAATGGTTCTCATGAGGGAAGAATTCTCCAATGGGTAGGGGTGAGTCAACCTGATGGTCCAATGGTGGGGAAATCCTACTAATGTGGTCAGCTACAACATTCTCCACTCCTCTCTTATATCTAATCTCAAGGTCAAACTCTTGGAGGAGGATCATCCACCGAATGAGGCAGGGCTTGGCTTCAGGTTTCATTAGGAGGAAACGAAGGGCATCATAGTCATAAAACACAATCACTTTTGACCCAAGAAGATATGAATGGAATTTTTATAAGGCAAACACAATAGAAAGTAGTTCCTTTTCTGTGGTTGTGTAGTTTACCTGGGCAGGGTCATGTGTACACGAGGCATACACATTGACATGAGGATCCTTTTCAACCCTTTGTGATAAAACTGCCCCAACTGCAAAGTTAGATGCATCACACATAAGCTCAAAGAGGAGATCCCACCTAGGTGGTTGGATTATGGGAGGTGATGTGAGACACTTTTTTAGTGAATTGAATGCATCCTCACAATTTTTATCAAACACAAACTGAGAATCCTTTTGTAATAACCGAGACAAGGGAAGTGTGATTTTACTAAAGTCTTTAATGAATCGGCGGTAAAAACCAGCATGACCCAAGAAAGACCGCACCTCACGAACAAATTTTGGAAATGGAAGTGATGAAATTAATTCAATTTTAGATTTATCAACCTAAATTCCCTTATTTGAAATGATATGCCCAAGAACTATCCCCCACTCAACCATGAAATGAGATTTTTCATAATTTAAAACAAGATCTTTTTCAATGCAGCAGCGGAGGACAGAACCTAGGTTTTCCCAAAAATCATCAAAAGAAGAACCATAAACCGTGAAATAATCCATAAAGACTTCCATACAACTCTCATGGTACTCCGAAAAAATACTCAACATACATCGCTTAAAAGTACCAGGAGCATTACATAGACCGAATGGCATCCTTCTGTATGAAAATGTGCCAAATAGACAGGTAAATGTTGTCTTTTTCTTGATCCTTAGGGGCTATATGGATTTGGAAATAACCCGAATAGCCATCAAGGAAACAATAATGGGACATACCAGCCAATCGTTCTAACATTTGGTCAATGAAAGGTAAAGGGATGTGGTCCTTCCGCGTGGCTTGATTCAGTCGACGGTAGTCAATACAGACTCACCAACTATTTTGCACACGTGTTGGAAGCAATTCATTCCTTTCATTTGACACAACTGTTACTCCTATTTTTTTAGGCACAATTTGCACTGGGCTAACCCATTTACTATCAGATATAGGATAAATGATCCCTACAGCAAGTAATTGACTGACTTCCAATTTTTCCACTTCAAGGAGAGTGGGATTCAACCGATTTTGAGATTGTCTTACGGGCTTAGCCTCATCATCCAAAAGTATATGGTGCATACAAATAGATGGGCTAATCCTGGGAATATCATCCAATGTCCATCCTATTGCCTTTTTACACTCTCTCAAAAGTTTGAGCAGTTTCAATTCCTGTTGTGGAGAGAGGTTATTGGCAATAATGACGGGAAATTGGTCAATACCCTCAAGATATACATATTTTAAATTAGAAGGATGTTGTTTATGTTCAAACAACGGTTGTTTCTGGATTGAGGGAGGGGATTTAGGGGAAGTGAGGTCCATGAAACTATCTATCTGCTAATGTTTATTCTCAAAGGAAAGAGAATCTATTGAAATGAGATTTGTAGAATCATCTATAGTCATGGGTACCTCAGACTAAACACACTCATAAATTAATGCACAAAATTTACATTTTTATGAACCCACACTACATTCAAAATAAGAACCAAAACTCAAATCATCCAAGGGTGAAGAAAACAAAAAAGAATCAGAGTTTGGGTTGAGGAGAGAATTGTGTGTGTGTGCATCATTTGAGAGCACTTCCATCTAATAGACATGAAGAGTGGAGTGCTCTTTAACAGGGTGTTTCATAGCCTCAAGGATGTTAAAACTTACCTTTTCTCCTCTGAATTCCATGGACAACATACCATTGTGATCATTGATGACCGTCTTTTCTGTTTTTAGGAATGGCCTCCCAAGTATGAGAGGGGTATTTCCTTGGGTTCGGGTATCTTCCATCCCAAGAATGTAGAAATTTGCGGGGAAGATGAGATTCTTCAATCTAATAAGGACATCCCCAATCACTCCTTTTGGATGTGTTGTACTCCGGTTGGAAAGTTTCACAACAATTCCTATTGGTTGAATATCTCCAACCTGTAGAGAAGTATACACGGAGTGAGGCATTACATTAATGGAAGCACCTAAATCTTGCATAGAATCAGAAAATAAGGTCTCCCCTATGGTACAAGGTATGGTGAATGTGCTGGGATCCTTGCATTTGGTTGGCATCACTGGTTGAATCAAGGCCGAGACATTCCTTCCCAGGTTGACTCTCTCATTCCCGTCAGCCTTCATCAATGGGTGCAAAGCTCTTTAAGAAATTTGGCATAACGGGGAATTTTCTTGACTACATCCAACAATGGAATATTAACTTGAACTTTTTTAAATGTATCCATTATTTCATTTTCAATCTCATTGTCAATGTTTTTCTTAGATTTAGAGAGTCTTTGAGGGAATGTAAGAGGAATGGATTGTTCATTTGAATCATCAATGGCTATTCGATTACCATTTTTGTCTTGTTTTTCATTACATGATGTTTTTGAGGGTTGGGAAAGAGATTTTTCATGAGGGGGACATACCTGATGTGCAGAATTAGTAGAAGGAGAAACTTCTTTACCACTACGAAGTGTAACGGCACATACATTACCTTTTTCCTTTGGATTGGAAATGGGTTGGGATGTTAGTTGTCCAGAACCTTTCATTTTAAGCTCACCGATGGTGTTTGCCAATTGCCCCACTTGAGTTCATAGGTCTTGAATAGCTGATTTTGTGGTCTGTTGGAACTGAAGGTTCTGATTTTCCATTTGTTTCACCATGTCCTCAAGGCTTGGTTCAGATTTGGGAGGAGGAGGAGGATGATTGTTTTGAGAAGTTGAATGATAAGAAGGTTTCATACCTTGGCCTTGTTGGTACCAATTCTGATTTGAGTAGCTTGAGTTTCCTCCTTGTCAGTATTTGGGTTGTGCTTGCCACCCTGGATTTGGATTTGGCCTGAATTGTTCTTGCTTGAAGGGAGGCGCTTGTTGGAATGGATGCCCTGGGAACACAGCTACACATGACACAGATGAATCTTGAACTTGTGGGAACTAGTCAAGAAAAATGAGTGTTATCAGATCAAATCCCACAATGTAATGGAATTGAAGTAGAGAGTGATTTACCTTGTGCTTGAGCTAATTTCCTTAGAAGGTTATGCATCTCATCAATTTTAGTATATAACTTTTTTTCTAGGGCTGAATGACTAACCTCATAAAATCCTATGGTTGGTGAAATAGCTCGTGTACCAAATTGTTGTGCATTTTGAGCCATGTTGTCTATTAAGTCACGAGCGGCAGAAGGAGTTTTGTCAACTAGGGAACCACCAGCTACAACATCAATCATTCCACGATCCATGGGGATAAGTACATCATAGAAGTATTGGATTAATAGTTGTTCACTAATCCGGTGGTGGGGGCAGCTAGAGAAAAGTCTCTTGAATCTCTCACAGCATTCATGAAGGGTCTCTCCTTGTGATTGCCTAATTCCACAGATTTCATTCTTAATTGATGCAGTTCGGGAGGTAGGGAAGAACTTCTCTAGAAAATGTCTTTTTAGGTTATTCTAGCCCCCAATTGTGGAAGGCAAATATTATATCCAATCTTTGTCTACACCATCAAGAGAGAAAGGGAAGGCCCTAAACTTAATGAGGTCCTCAGACACATTTTGGGGTTTCATGGTGGAGCACACTATGTGAAAATCCTTTAGATGTTTGTGAGGGTCCTCTCCGAGAAGAACAAGGAATTTTTGAAGGAGATGGATGAGGACTGATCTTAGCTCAAAATTGGCCGCTTCCTCAGGATATTGGATGTACGCAGGTTGTTACTCCACATCTGGGGTGGTCAGTTCTTTTAATGTTATGTTAATTTCAGCCATGATCTCTGGGGTTTTATTTGGTTCAATTTTGGATTAGTTTAGGACCACTTGATGTTCCACAAGGGGTTCCACAATGTTAAATTATTGACATTGTCAATATTCCTTGATTTGTGTGTGAAGTGACTTTTCAATTTTAGGAACAAATTCAAGTAGTGTTCCTTTACCAGATCGTGTCATGCAACAATGATGTCTAGTATGATTTATTGATTTTTTTGTTGTGTTTTTTTTATTTGAGATGGATAAAAAACATAATAAGGTTGAAAAAAGAATATAATGTTATACTACAAAATTAGATAGGGAGATGGAGAAGACGATATAGAGAGAGAGAGAACACACCAAAAACAACATAAAAATAACGACAAAACCCAAAACAAAAACAATCAAATGGTGGTGGGGTATTTAGAAGAGTACTAATCAAGAAGTAAAATAACCTTATAAAAGTAAATAAAGAAAAAAATGGTCTTGGATCCCCAGCAATGGCACCAAAATTTGACCGCGTTGTCGAGCGCGTCAAATTAGTTGTTTAATTTTGACTAGAATTTCTGCAGTATAACAGTAACCCTAGGTCATCTCTCGACGGAGCCTTAGATCATTAATTTAAAAAGAGGGTTCTGATTATGAAAGTGAAAGTTGAATTAGGTTTTGTGGAACTTTGGGGTTTTATGATTAATGATGAAAATAGAAAATGAAAGCGATAAAACAAAGTAGAAATGAACAAGATTGATTAAGTGTGATCAACCCGGGGAAGTCTCGTGATGCTCATCCTTCATCGCTTCAAGGTATGGGGTTATGATCTATTAATCCCTGGTTTTTAACACCTATAACCAGAATGTTATTGAGTTTATACTAGGATACCTTCTAAGGTTCAGTCGAAAACACATAACGATTCACCGAACACCGCCGATGATTGGGTGATTTATGTTCGACATCATAACCGAAACTCACCAAGGAAAAACATGAAGAATTAGATGTGCTCTACAGGTTTTCATGTTATTTTATTGTGATACCATGACATAAATGTACATGGCCTTGATACAGCTTGCGTGAGTTCTATTGACCAATATGAATCAGACAAGCACCACAATTGAAAGGGGGGAAAGAAAGTGGTGAATGGTGTGGGAAACATCACATGAATGGGTACCCCCAAACATGATCATAAGATTTGATCATGACATAACAGTACATAACTCAATAAAATAAGAATAGATGATGAGGAAAAACAACATACAACCTGGAATTAAAAATATCATTCAAATTAATACAACTTTGAAGCTCGGGAGTACATCACATACCTCCCTGGGTGATCACAAGGGTTTTGGAAACACATGGGAGGGGAATAAGAAGAAGATATTGAAGTAGAACCTCCCATAGCATCCATAACCTATAGGGATTTTGAGAATATTCCTTTGGTACTCCAAAATGCAGCACCTTGCCTCTTGGCCAAACGTCCAAATGAGGTTCCCTTGGTTCCCTTTTATAGGAAACTTGGAAGGTTGTTTTAGGCACACCGATTTCATCAATCCACTTGGACGACACGTTTTTGCCTTCATAAAGTCTTATCTAGATTTGGGGAAAATGGAAAATTTGTATCCCTACATCTTTACTGTCTCCACCGAATGTTTGGCACCATTTGGACAACTGCAGCTCAAGATATTGATAAAATACAGAACACCGCATTTGACTTGGTCCAAATTCGGTGGCTTGGATAGATCAGTTCGGATGGGCCCCATAAAAGATGAATCAGGATTGGGTTCCAAAATATTAAATGTAGCCTATTAATTTTGGACAGTCCCACAAAATTTCTACCCATTTGGATGCATGGATTTTGTGTACTATGCAAAAACGTAGACAGATGTCCATGGATCCATGCAATTTTGGCCCATTTTTCTTTCAATTCATCAAGGGCCCTCCAAATCACCTCCACCTACATTGATACAATATAAACAAGCAACATTGCCCATTATAATAATGATTAACATTAATTTATTTATTCAAACATAAAGTTAAATTTATTATTATATTTTGAATATTCATTACAAAACTAGTTTTAAACTGCGGTGTAAGGGTGGAATAAAACAGTGAATCGTGGTATGATCAACTGGGCAGTGGGTTCCCCACAACTTCTTTCAGACTCTATACTTTCTACTAGGCTAGTCTATGGCTTTTCTCCATGACTACTATAGCGGGACCCTTGGTTGTACGGGTCAGTGATGTGACAACTTTGACTTTGAGAAGTCCTCTCGACTGTGTGACAATGACGAGGTGTGGTTTGAATTTCCTCAGAACTCTCAAGTACGAGGTGCACTTTCCCCACCAAGACGTGTCCATGAGATGTGACCTAAAATAGTACGGGCGATTCAGTGCCTCCCAAAGCGGATAGTGTCGAGGTGAGGTGATTTGATCCCCTTGACTTGCAGTTCGGGGCATACGTATGGGCTATTGGGCATCGATGGTGTTTATTTCTGGGACTATTGGCTACTCACTTTCTTGGGATATGATACAAGATGGATATCCCCTTACAATCTTGTTCGGGTTTCATGTTGAGGATATGGATATGTATATACCTTGTTCCAGTACCCACTTTTTGGGTTTTGGTTACTCTCCTTCCTGGAGAGGCGAAGATGCGCGAGGTATGCCATGTGATTTCCGTGTCTAGCTTCTCGTGGTTGGACGAGTCTACTCTCCTGTTATATGTAGCGAAGGCTCGACAGGAAGTTCATATTCTAATAGTTCCAAGCTCCTTGTGTTAGGTCGAGTCTACATCCATCCTCTTGTTTGTTTGAGTTGTACTCATTACTGAACTCTCAGTTGTACTCCTTTATTATTCCCTGTTCGATCTACTTCTCACTCTTCGGAACCTCTTTTGTTGCTCCCTCAAGCCTTCGGGATATCCTACTGAGTATTTTTATACTCAACCTTGCTTGGGCTTTGCCCGCACTTGGTGTGCCCTTGCAGAATACAGACAGGATGCTCATGACTACAGAAGATCTTATTAGTTCGGGAGCTTGGACCGCATGTGGTGGTCGTAGACGGGTTCCAGGTGTGGGACTCTCCCAGCTATTTTACTATTGTTTACCTGCTGCTGGGTTGTGTCACTTTTATGGTTGGGTAAGCATTTTTACCTTTTTATTTTCTGTTTACCTTTCGCTTTTACATTGTACTGTTTAGAGGTCGATGCACTTTTGTGGTTTTTTATAGTAGTTGTAACATTACGTTTCCTTTTACTCTGCATTTCTACATTGAGTGGACTACGTGTGTGTGTGCAGGTACTTATGAAAAGGCCTCCCCTAGTTGATTAGCCTTCGGTGCCTGTCACCAGCTCCTGGCCAATGGAGGCAGGCTTGGGGTAGTTGCGGCTCGAGCCTGGGTAGGGTCGGGTCATGACATAGTGGTATCAGATGTGGTTCGTTCCTTGGGACGTTTTTCAGACATCCCTAAAAAGGAATTGGTTGGGATCTAGGGAAATAGTGAAAATGAGTCTCGAAGTGGCTCTCAGGCCAGGGAGTCTAGTCATGGTCCGACGGCCGACATATCTATTCACCAGGACCCTGTTAACCCGCTTGTCGACTCGACATGTTGAGAAACTCGTTATAGGGAAATTGGATTGTGCATAACCTGGGATTGAGTCTTTGACTATCCTTCGTGAGTCATATCCCCATTGTTGTTACGTTTTTATACATATATGTTCATCTGATCGCGGTACTCCTTGATAACATTCAGGATGTCTTCGTGAAGATAGCCAGCTAGGATACCAGTTTTGGTTTGGGAAGACGACCTTGTGAGCGACGAAGCCTTTGTCCAGGACCCATCATGTGATTCTCTTTCTCCGGGTGGGCTGATAGCTACACCACCACCTGGTGAGCATTAGACAGCATCAGCAGAGTAGACTGAGCTAGAGTGCAGGTTGAGCGCACTCTGTGAGTTCCAATGATAAAGACAATTGAGGTTCAGTGGTGAGATGGACCCTCAGGCAGCAAGCGTTTGGCTCAAGATAGTGGGTTGCCTTTTTAGGCTTGCACAAACACCAATAGATTTGATGGTAGGTTTGTCCACTAGCCTTCTCCACAGAGCAGTAGGGCGTTGGTGGAGTCTAGTGACTTAGTTACTTGATGATTTTTCACTTTCGTGGGGAAACTTTCTGCTACTGTTTCGTGAGGAATTTTACCCCTCCTTCTTGTGATCCATTCAGATCCAGGAGCTCAATAAGTTTTAGCAGGGATGGATGGCGGTGACTAAGTACGCGACTAGTTTCGCAGACCGTGCATGATTTTACCCGGACTTGGTCCATGATGGAAGCTTCCGAGCACAGATGTTTGAGTAGGGTCTCCACAGAGAGATTCGTGCAATCATATCACTTTTGGGAATTCCCACTTATGTCGAGGTGCAAGAGCAGGCACTAGTGACATAGATATTCCTGCCACGCTTTACAGTTGGTGGTGCTAGTAGGCACAATGGAGCTGAGACATTTGTCGCAGCTAGCTGGCCTCAACAGACAGAACCTCGACGCAGGAGGCCTTCCACCCGCTGGTTTCGTAGACGTGGTCCTACACCACTATGGCGACAAAATTCAAGACATCAGCTGAGGAGACCCTTCCTTGAGCAGACCCAAGGGAAGGGTGGTACACCACAGTGGCACCGGAGGTTACTAGGGAAGACTGGAGAGCATTGGTGCTATGATTTCGAAGGGCAAGGTCACATGGCACGGGACTGCCCGAATAGGTATGTTGAGAACTTTGGGCAGGAAGCAGGTGCACCACCACGACAAAGGAAACACCATAATCAGAGTAATCCCTAGAGATGTGGTGCTAGCAGTGGAGTGAGAGGATATGGAATTGGGGAACGAATTTACGAGATCTTCCCATCCCTACCAGGTGGTCCACATTAGGCTCCAGGAGCTGACAGTTGGGACCATGGACAACCGCGAGCTTTGTATGTCTATGATCCTACAGGGCATGAGGTGATAAGAGGTACAGTGTACAACTCTTCTAATTTTTGTTGTAGAATTGTTAGACTCTATGTGTTTAATTATTTCTCCCTTCTCCTTGCTTGAGTTGTTACCAAGGTGATGCGGGTCGTCGGTGTAACCTTGTGTTAGTGGAATAGAAGGTGTGGAACCTTTCTCTTTAGTCAATGGTGTTGACTCCATCTCTTTCCTAGCGTGTAAGAGAGCATTGGTCAAGGGACATCAAATGTGAAATCTTGCATGACCAGATATTATTAGGTGTCTCACCATATGGATATTCTGAAGGAGGGAATCATCAAGCATTGTCCGATGTCTAAACAGTGATTCCAGCAGTGGCGTGCGAAGTTGGGGTTCGACTTGGGAGGTGAGCTACACCCCTAGGGCCTTCGAGCCGTTCTAGAACATGCGAAGGGATGGAGAGGTTTTCTACCGCCTTTCCCTAACCACTAAAAGTCTAGAGTGGGTGCATGATGCCTCCCATGTGAAATATCTATGAAGATTTGTGGGAAATCATATGCACGTCATCGGTGAGGGCAGACCTCGAGTGAATGGATAAAATCCTTTGTGTGTAGTGACGCAGAACTGATCAAGAGGTTTTCAAGGTACAGGAGAGCAAGGTGTGGGCTTAAAACCCTAAGTTGTTTCCTTATTTTTTCTTTTTGGGGACTAAAATCTTGAAAGAGGAAATGGGGTAAAAAACCATTTTTTTCTATAAAAGAATATGGAATATTCTTGATGTTATTCAACAGTAGCTCCTTCAGACGGCGTGCAATTCTGAGCCCCGGTGTGACCGGAATTAAATTTTCAGTGTGTCTGCACTGGGAATTCCCAATAAATGAAATAACACCTAAATGGTAGCTCGAATCAGAAAACCAAGGGCACCGTTGAGTCCATAGCATGTCACTTACCCTAGGATGGGTGTAATTTATACGGGTGCGGGCCTTCTATGAAAAATCGAACTAGGGGCGTTTTCGTAATTTAGCGGCTTTCGGCGTTAAATTTTGTAACTTTTTAATAGGGCCTCAAATTAAAATTTTGAGACCGCCGTTGTGCTTGGGAGGTGGTGTTTACCCTAGGGGAGGCTTAACCTAGACCCTCTCAGGAGTTTCAGATGCGGGTCAATGTGAGGGTGTTTAAAATTAATTAATGTTTATTATAAATGTTTTCCTACATAATCCAACCCCCCTATCATTCCCCATTTATTTTCTCTAGTGGAAGGAGAACTAAACCTAGGAACCCTCCCCTCTCCTCATGATTTCCTCTCTAAGGCACTTCCGGTTCCGGCGAGGACAGATCGACAACGAATCTTCGGGCTATGCATAAAGAGGTAAGAGTTCTTTGTTTCAAATTTTAATTCCAAACCTCTCATTTGAACCTGAATTATGGAATAATATTTCTGTTTAATTTCCGAGAAATTCCCCTGGCTGCGTAGTATATAATCTGAGCTTTCTGAAACATGTTTCAGATTGAAATTACGAGTCCCAAGGTGTCCGTAGCTGTTCGACGAAGATCCGCAGGTTTTTGAGTGGATTCTGGTGGTTCTGGTCAGTCTATAGGCAGCTCCCCAGGTGGTGGTGGTGGTTCAATGAGGCGGCATGGCGATCCGGATGATGGAGCAGTGGATTCGCAGTCGGCTACAGGCGGTCGAGGGCGTCGGCACGAGCGGCTGTGGGAGGCGGTCTGGGAGAGCCACTGCGCGAGGCGTCCGGGCGAGCGGAGCGACGATGAGGCCGAGCGGGGACTGGCTGGGTGAGCAATCAGCAGAGGCGGGCTAGCCCGCGCGGTGAACCGTGGGCCGGTTCAAGCCGAGGGTCAGTCGGCCACACCGGCCTGACCCACCTCTTTTCGGTCCATAAATACTAAAACACCCCTAAAATTAAAATAGTAAATCAGATTCGCATTCCATCAGCGGTGACGTGTCCCTTGGATAGAGATTGACATTTTCAGATGGTCTCGGGTATTTTTAATTCCCGAGAAGAGGGGATTAATAAAAAGATGCCTACGGTAAGTGGATTGGCGTTTTTCCGAGAGTTTATATTTTGGATCGCGCGGACACATCTGACGTCCTATTTGAGCGCCATCAGCAGCGATTGGACCCTGGCGCCGAGGAAGAGCATTCCAGGGTGGTTTCAGGCATTTAATCTAGAGTGGAGGCATGGGACCCACAACCCGTCTTTTAAGATGCGATCATTGTTTGACAAATTTTTCATTGGATGTGCGTTTGGGGCATGCAAGCAATTGATTATTGGTGTTTTTACGAGGGAGTAGCAATGGCACAATCCACCCACTTTAATTCTGCACGATGGTGCGGGCCCCACGAGGGCTGTTTTGGGAGTGGAAATTGATTTTTATCTTTATCACCGGGTGTCCGTTTCAGACAAGTGGATAGTCAATCTTGTTTAATTTTTCCAGAAGATTACAATGGTGCGATTCATTCGTCACGCTTCGGGACCGATATGAAAGTCCCACGAAGCACCGATCTTGTGCAGTATGGTGAAATGCATCTTTTTCTCCAGAGATCCATTCCACGCAAGTAAGCAGTAAATTTGATGTGTCCTTCCGAGGAGATCACAACAGTGTGACGCGCCCAACTGTTTTCGGGACCAAGGCTCGGGACCACGGGACGCCGTTCGGGCGTAAAGCGATGTAGGAAACATTTACGTTGGATGAACTTTGGAGGAATGTAAATAGTCTATCTCGCATGTTTTTCCGTGAGGATTACAACGGTATGATCTGTTGGGATGTGTGGAGTCTCTTTCGAGATCTCATTAAATGTGGAAGCATGTAAGGTGCTTCGGTGGCGGTTCTTCATGTTGTGGTTGGAAGAGTACCCTTGGCGGGTGATCGAGTTCACTACTGTGTGAGTGAAGTTGATGTTTAAGAGATAAAGATGGTTGTCCTAGGGCTGTGGTGGAAATAGGTTGGTGAAATTACATTTTCATTCTTCACGCTGACGTTGCTTGTCGTGTGTATGATAGCCCTTGGGCTGGAAATGTGGTATACTCTGGCAGTATACGTAAATGCTTGGAGGTACATGTTGTAGTTTGTACTTGAGAACGTTTGTGTGCCTAGTTTGGAGATGAGCTTGGGACACACATCAGGAGGGACCCATGTGTGTGTCGTGTTCTACTTTATGTACCATTGACCTCTCATGAAGTAGAGGGCCCTCCTGTTCTCGATGGTTTAGTCCAGCAGGGTTCAGTGGTTTACCCTAGTTCTGTTCTCGACGGTTTGATCTGTATAGTTTTTTTGGTTTCCCTTTATCATTTAGCCGGGTGGGCTTTTAGTATCACATCCCTTTGTGTTCCCTGGTAGAGTTTTTGTGGATTCGGTGTGACCAATACATTTCGCGGGCACAAATCCTCTACCTAGAAGGTTGTTTCCAGTAGGTTACAGAGCCCAGTGAGGTTAGGTACAGATCCCCTAGCCGACTATCGAGATCATATCCTCTTTCTGCAGTCTACAATGACGTGTTTTCCTAGGAAGTGGAGTTCTGGGTTTACCCACCAGCAGGGCTGGGCTATGGGCTGCTCACCGACTTCTTCAAGTTTACCCTCCATCGGAGTGAGGAAGTGGGTTGCTCATTGACTTATTTGGGTTTACCCTCCTGTAGAGACAGGGCAGTGGGTTACTCGACGACCACTTATGGTTTACCCTACATGAGAGATTGGGCAGTGGGTTACCCGACGACCTCTTAGGGTTTACCCTCTAGTAGAGACTGGGCAGTGGGTTACCCGACAACCTCTTAGGTTTCACCCTCTAGTAGAGCCTGGGAAGTGGGTTACCCGACGACCTCTTAGGGTTTACCCTCCTATAGAGACTGGGCAGTCAGTTACCCAACAACCTCTTAGGGTTTACCCTCCAGCAGAGACTGGGCATTGGGTTACCCGATGACCTCTTAGGGTATACCCTCCAGTAGAGACTGGGTAATGGGTTACAAGATGACCTCTTAGGGTTTACCCTCCTACAGGGTTGGGCAGTGGGTTACCCGATGACTTCTTTCAGACTCAGTATTTTCTACTAGGATTGTCTGTGGATTTTCTCCGTGACTACCGAAGAAGGACCCCTGGTTATACATGTTAGTGATGTGACAGCTTTGACATTGAGTAGACCTCTAGACCGTGTGATAGTGACAAGGTGTGGTTTGAATTTCCACAGTACTCTCAAGTACTAGTGGAGCATTCCCAACTAGACGCGTCCCTGAGACGTGAACTAAAACCGAGCGGGTGAGTCAGTGCCTCACAAAGCGGATAGGGTCGAGGTGAGGTGATTTGAGCCCCTTGACATGCAGTTTGAGGAAGATGTACGTGATACTGGGCATCGATGGTGTTTACTTTTGGGATTTTAGGCTACTCATATTCTTGGGATGTGCTACGGGATGAAGTTATTCTTATTATTTTGTTCGGGTTTATTATTGAGCATATGGATATTTATATACCTTTTTCCAGTACCCAATTCTTGGGTTTTGGTTCCAATCCTTCCAGTAGAGGCGAAGAAGCGGGGTGTATGCCATGTGATTTCCGTGTCTAGCTTCTCGTGGATGGATGTGTCTACTCTCCTACTATAGGTAGCGAAGGCTAGATAGGAAGTTCATCTTCTCACCGTTCATAGCTCCTTCTGTTAGGACATGTCTACTTCCTTCCTCTTGTTGGGTGGAGCTGTATTGTTTACTGCACTCTCAGTTGTACTCCTTTACTATTCCATGGTCGATCTACTGATCACTCTTCGGTACCTCCATTGTTGATCCCTCGAGCCTTTGGGGTATCCTACTGAGTATTTTTATACTCACCCCTTCTTGGGCTTTGCACACACTTGGTGTGCCCTTACAGAAGACATATTGGTTGCTCGTGACTATAGAGGAGCTTACGAGTTCGGGAGCTTGGACCACGTGCAGTGGTCGTAGTCGGGTTCTAGGTGTGGGACTCTCCCAAAAATTTTACTATTGTTTACCTAATGTCGGGTTGTGGCACTTTTCTAGTTGGGCACATGTTTTTTTTTCTTTATAGTTTACCTTCTTCTTTTACTTTGTACTGTTTAGAGGTCGATGCAGTTTTGTGGTTGTTTATAGGAGTTGGTACTTTACTTTTCCTTTTACTCTGCATTTCTACATTGATTGGGATGCGTGTGTGTGTACAAGTACTTAGGATAATGCCTCCCCAAGTTTTTTATCATTCGGTGCTTGTCGCCAGCCCCTGGCCTACGGAGGCAGGCTTGGGGTAGTTGTGGCTTGAGCATGGGTAATGTCGGTTCATGACAAACAACCAGTGAGTTTTCTTCTTGATACTGACAAATCAAAGGTTTGTAAACAAAAGAAGGCCCTATATGGTTTGAAGAAGGCACCATAATCATGGTATTCCTGACTGTATTCTTATCTCAAGAAGCTGAAATTAAAAATAGGAAGAGTAGATCACAATCTCTATGTGAAGAATTATCCAAAAAGTCAATTCAGGAACCTAGTTTACATTGATGAAATTATTATTGCTGGGAGCTGGTAGAAATCAGTCGATGAATTTTCCATTCACATGAAATCAGAATATGAAATTTCAATGATTGGGGAGCTCACATATTTTTTAGAACTACAGGTGACTCAAAATAATTATTACTCTTTCATCTCTAATGAAAAGTATGAAAGGGAGGTGAAAAATAAATTTAATATGCATGAATCCAAACCAAAGTCAACTCCGATTGTAGTTGGAACCAAACTTGGAAAGCATGAGGGTGGGACCTCTGTAGATTCCACCATGTATGGAGGATCATTGGGATCTAATTGTACCTGACAGTGACATGGCCAAATATGGTCCGTGGAATATGTCTATCAGCCTACTTTCAGAGTAATCCAAAGGAGGAACATATGGTCGATGTTAAAAGAAACATGAGTCACATTCAAGGTACAAATAATTTTTGTTTATACGTTTCTACAGGAACAGAGAGTGATTTATCAGCATTTCCAGAAGCAAACTGGCTGGTGACGTAGTGGAAATAATGTCCACCAGTGGTGAATCATTCTATATTTGGCAGAAATGTGTTGGATGTTTGAGCATGAAACAAGAATGTACTTCTCTTAGTACTACTGAAGCTGAGTATATCTCCGCTACAAAGGAATCCACTCAACTACTATGGATGAAGAAACAACTGAATGTTTTTGGTGATGAAGTGAAACAACCAATGGTGACTTACTATGATAACATGAGTGCAATTGATCTTACAAAAAATCTTGTTAATAATTCTCATAAAAAACATATTGAAATCAGATATCACTTTATCAAAGAAAAAAGTTCATCAAGGAATGATTAAAATGGATCATCTGGGAACTGATGAGCAAGTCGTTGATATCCTGACAAATCCATTGTCAGCGGTTGTGTTTTGAGAAATATCGGATGAACCTCGGTGTTCAGCCACCTCCTAGTGCATAAGGAGGTTAAGAAATTACACTCTCACATGTTGTTTAAATTTTTTAATCTTTTTTTGGATGTTTTTATGGTTTATGGCGGAGATATGATCCATGGGGAGTTTGTTCAAACCTCTACAATAGATGATTATCCATCTTTGGGTTTATTTCCAATGGGGGAGAAATGTATAGAATTCATATCTCTTAATGAGAGAAGACAGAGAATGTCAAGGATGAATATAGAGAGAATAGTGAAGGGAGATAGCTTTCTAGTATTATGTTGAAATAGTTAGTGCTTTCATTTGAACTAATGAGAACACAATTCATGTCTTCTCTATTTTTATCTCCACCGAGAATTTCTCACGTAGACATAGAGTGTTGGCTGAGTTGATTCTTTTATTTCAGGTTTTCTTGAGATTGGTGCTCTATTGAATTTATCTAGATATTCCCACAAACCCAAAGTGGAGATTGTTATAACCAATGTTGTTCTTGGCTGGAAAAAGAGTTTGGTTTGTGTTTGTTGTCAATCTACTTTAGTTTGATCATGGTTTGGGTTTGTTATTGTATCCCTATTCATGGAAGATCAGGGAGATTAAATGGAAAGGGGTCATATAGTTATATCCGAAATTAGTATTGAAGGTGGAGTCATTCTCTAGTGATAGACAATTTTTTTGGCTGAAAATCTGAAAATAGAGAATCGTGTTTTTGTAAAAGGATGGTGTGCGAATGATTTGAACTATGTGAGAAATATTTAAAGTGTGCATGAATGATTTATTTTTTTATGCAATATTGAATGTGTTTTTTGAACTTGCACGAATGACATGTTTCAGGATCAGGACCTCAAAAAATAGAAAAAGTCATGGAGTGCATGGAAGAAGATGTTGCACCAAAGGGTATGTGTGCCCAATGTGAAATCAAAAGGGGTTGGGTGTGATCAATATGAAACTTATGTGCACCGATGAAGACACGTCAGAATCTTGTGCACATAGTCTTCAAGGGCCTACAAAAATGCTACTTCCCCCAAGGAATATTTTTGAATTTTCCAATGAAAATATGATTAATCAGCCACACAAAAGATTTATGCATAAAAGATTGGAAGAGATTCAATCATGCATGCAAGGTGTTCCTTTATTCTTAAAAGACCAAGTGAACCATTCAGTGTAGTTCCAGAAAAGATAAGGGTTGCGCAAAAACTAGGTGTTGTGCGAAATTCATCTTTCATGACAATTGGAAAATCTTGGCCTCAAGTGCATAAATTCATGACTTCTATGGAAGCTATTTCTCATTCCAAACAGATAAAAATACTTAAATTAAAATTTATTGAAGATACCTTCATGTCTATAAACTGAGTGGGACTTCACCCAATGTGGCGAGCCATTGGAAGTTAATGGGAGTGACCGGAGGGACGCATTGATCTATCTCAGAACTTTTTTAAAGTCATTATGCTTGGGACAAAGTGAATATACCCGAACCTTGTAAACCATTACTAGTGAAGTTTAGTGGAATTAGGTACAACCTAAAACATTCCAGCGTATGCTCCTTGGATGTATCCCTTAGTGGTGAACCTAGTAAAAGTGTTGTGTGGTCTCTTTTCTTGGGGTTGTTCTGTTTCTATTCCCATCAGTATTACATGTTTAAAGAGTTCCTAACTCCGTGGGGATATGATCCTTGTTCTAAAATAAAATACTGACACCATGATTCACCCCTCCCCTCTCAGGGTGTCCTGGGGTTCTACAACAACCACACTATGTGATCAATATATTCATAGACTCATCTACAACTAACATCTCTTAGACTACCAACTAACACTGCTAATACTAGATATTCTATAATCAAACAGCCATTTAAATACATAAATTATGTAACTTGATCCCACATTATCATTTTAACTTTTAGTTAAATAATTTTATAGGCATTAATTTACTCTTATGATTTCCCAAATTTCGTTACATTAGCATCACAATAAAGTTTAATGCCCTCCTCACATAACACAACTGAGTCCAAAGATCCTAAAAAACAATAAACTCAGCATTTTATCCCAAAATTATCCAACCACATCATTTAAACACAATTTATTCATTTATTTAATTACATTACCATTTTCCATATTCCTAATAATTCAAGATAAGAATTATAAGCTACCAAACACAAGGGGATCAACACGGTGAGTAGATGAGCTACCTATCGATTCTTTTCTACCTATAGAAGGATCATGGAAACATCCATCATTAATATGATAAACATGTAAAGTTCATGAAATACCCCCACATCTTTTCTTATTTTGGAAGGTGGGTAAGAAAAGACATCTTCCTTAATTAGTAGGCAAAGTAAATGTAACACCCCAACTTTTTATAAACCAGATTATTTAAAATATAATTAAATTTAAATTTATATATTGCAATGAACTAAGTGAAATATTCATTTCACATAGAAATAACTCAGTGTATGTTCCATGTAACACTGACTTGGCGTATGTTCCACGCAACACTAAGTTAGTGTATGAGAAATGCAACACTAAGTTTCTACAAAATATATATATTTATTTATGATTGATATAACCTTGCTGTTTAACATTGTAATATGAATTGTAGTGACCAATTTTAATTTTTTTTTAATTTTTTTTGTATAAATAAAACATATTTATAATTAAGGATATGATTATTGGTTAAGTCATTATTATTATTAAAAACATCATTTTTTCAAATAAACTGATAATAATAACAAAAAGTATTTTAGACATATTTAGAAATTGTATTTGGTATAATAAACATCATTTTTGAATTCAGAACAACTATATTATCTTTGAGTGATGTTTTGGTATTTTTCTAAGAAACATAAGTTTTTTATAAATAGTTAAAAACAATACTTTTTAGTTAAAAACAGAATTTTTTCTGATTAATTATTAATGAGAAGTGATAATATAAATACGTTTTAATGTAATATTATGTGAATATTTCATATATTAATACAATTTCATTAAATAGAATAAATTTAAATTTAAAACTGAATGTAAAGTCTTAACAATCATTTGAACAATATCATACGTTAGGACCCCATTATTTTGTCTCATCTATGGGATTAACACAAATCTTAATTTTGTTGCTTATGTGATTGGAATTTAGAAATTAGACATATATGATTGTATTCATTCTAATATTTAGTGTCTAATAATACAATGTTAACTTTTTTCCAAAATTATTAGTAAAAGTGATTAAAATTAATCACAACAATTAATGCTAAATTAATCACAATTGAGGATTGAACCTCAAAATTAAGGTAAAAAATGACTTATAAA
Source organism: Viscum album (assembly GCA_963277665.1). Classification (NCBI taxonomy): domain Eukaryota; kingdom Viridiplantae; phylum Streptophyta; class Magnoliopsida; order Santalales; family Viscaceae; genus Viscum; species Viscum album. The sequence goes on along the minus strand of OY728128.1, from coordinate 1,920,645,343 downwards.
CATGTCCAACACCCATTTGATGTCAATAGTTCGGCCACAAACAATACTTTATTGAGTTTTTTTTATTTTTAAGTCTTTTTTTAGGTAAGAATGTGTGCACCCCAAATTTGTCTAGAAATTTCAGTTGAGTCCTTTTCTTTCCTTATAAAAGGACACCAACTGTAACAATTCCTCACAACACTCAAGCCTCTTATGTTTAGAAAATATATGCCCAAATTACATACCAACAATCCTCCCTACAATATTTAAGCCTCCCTTTGGGGAAAACCCCTCTCAAGGAATCCCTTTGGCACAAACCAAAAGGTGTTACCCGATTTAGAGGTAACATCCCCTTTTAGGGTCATTTCCTTTATTTACCTCCTCCAAACCCACTATAATTATTAGATTTATGTGTGGAAACACAAATATACTATATATAATATGCTTTTTATATTAAAAGGGTGTGACCTACAATGAAATTCATCTCCATCTAATACATATTGATCATACTGTTTCTGTGTACGGTGAACTACTCTCTCACAAAATAATGATTGTTTATTTCTCATTAACCATCATCAAGGTGGAAATTATGATGTAAAAACTATTATTATATGTATTATATTATATATATTATTTCTTAATTATTATTTATTCCTTTTTAACACACATATTCTACCTTCTATTGGTAGTTGATATGATAATATTATTTGGGGAAGTATGGACAACCACCCCCTCAAAGAGATGTGATTAATTTACACACCAAATGGAATGTATTAATCATGAGATTAATGAAATTATAATATATATATTATATATTAATGATACTTTAATAATGATATATATATATATATATATATTCATATATTTATATACATATTTCATTTACATTCTTTATTTCAATAAAACAATTAATATGGAAACACGGTTCATACGTACAAATGGATTACAGTATCCGTGAACAATGTATTCCATTTCATATTATTAAATAAATTATAATAATATAAATATATTATATATAAAATATATTTAAATCATGATCTAAATTTTTAATCATGATATAATTATAAAGACTAATAATATATCAAATAAAGAGCCATGGGAAGAACAAAACAAATATTACCCAAAGTTAAAAAATAACATATGATAGTATAAAACAAAGTAATATAAGGTCATAATAAAAAATATGGTAGTTTGTATACAAATATTCTTCTCTAAAATATTTATAATAAAATTATTTATTTCATAGGAAGGTTTTATGAGTACGAAGAGAGTCTAGACACAAGGTATGGTGATTTCATCTCACTTTTAATTTCTATGAGATACAAGTTATGATCAGCACTGTGTTCTTTTTGTGTAGTGTATGTAATGAAAATTATTGAATTATATGTATATTATTCTTAAATATATGGGTATTCACATATCCATTCTATGATCCCACATGCATTGGGTTTAACTTTCAAATGTTACTAAATTGGTAAAACAAGTTTGTCTCAATTTTCCATGTTTGAGACTCATATTTTTATGCACCTAATCTATATTATGGGGTATATATATTTCCGTTTTACATGTTATATCATGAATCTAATTATTTTTATGTTATATTATGATTCATGTAATTTTCTTTTTCTACACGGAGTGTATCACCCCAAGTAACCAAGTTATAAGACTTTATTGGAACAATGTTATTATTTTTTAGAGATTGTTTATTTTATGATTCTTTTGATGTAATATATCAATTATATTCCATATCCTACAATTATTAATGATATAATCATTTGTCTGAACCCATTTATTACTCTTTGGTACTTAATATGATTTTTTAAATAAAAATTTTTTGTCTCTCCCTTCGGTGAGAAATCTATTCTATTCCAAAACTATGTTTCCAAAAATGTTTTCAAAAATGTTTTAAAAAGATACATAAAGATTATTTTCTAGGAAAAAGTATTTTAATAATGTTTTAAAATCTACCTTAATATTTTTTCAAATATATTTATTAATAAAATGATTTTCAGAAGGTTTTATTTTATGAAAATAATCTTCAAAGAATAAATGGTATTTTCCTAAAAAAATTATTTTAAAATACTATTCAAATTAATTTACCATAAAAGATAATATCCATTGGTGTTTATCAAGAATTTATTTGGAAATTATTCAATGTTTCCCTTTATATACATTCTTTGAATGGATTATATTTTGACAGTATTCTTTTTATGAAGCATGTTTCACGTTCACAGTTTATATGCTTTTGAAACCTACATCTTTTCAGGGATAGGTTTCTGATGAGATGATTATGAAACCAATACATTTCCACAGGTTATGATATGTTTTGGTGCTTATGGTACCTATTTCATTTAATAGGTTATTATATGTTAATTTATGATCTTATGGAACATGTATGCATGCTTTCATTATGTGATTGGTGGGAACAGTATCTCCCTCCAATGCATTGGGTAATTATTTATTTCTCATTAGATAAACAGGGCTGGAATGAGTGTTTACTTTGTTTAGTAATACCTAGATAGAATGAGGGTATACTCAATATAGTAATATTTGGATGGATAAAGGGTTACATGGTTCAGTGATACATGGTGAGAATGTGGGTTTACTCAGTTTAGTAATATATGGAAGTAACATGGGTTCACTCGATTCAGTAAAGGACATTTTCCACTAATATGTTCATTACATTGATTCCTTGGCTACTATGGAGATCATTATATGTTTATGTGTTTCCACAATTCCATTTATTACTCCTATGTTATTATTTATTACTTTATTTCATTTACTTCCTTGTGACTCATGAGTTCAGAACTGCCATGCTTTATTCCATGATTAACATATATGGATATTGATATGTAGGGTATGATCTTCTATTTTGATGATAATTTTCCCATACCCTTAATCTCATGTTTATGCTTGCATGTATACTTTGTTTACCCTTACTAATCATTATACCTCCCTGATTATTATGTTTCATTCCCCCAATTACCAAGATATGTATTATTTTTTATATGCATGAGAACAGTTCAAGTCACGAAGAACCTAGTGGGAGATAATGTAGCTCACATATATACTAGTATTTTGTTTCCTTGTTTCCAATGTCACTATACCAACAATGGTCATTTGACGTCTTTTTGTATAATGTTTATGTATTCCGTATATGTAATGAAAATTTAATATTAAAAAATATACGGTCTATATAGTTGATATTATAGAAAAGGTATAGTTATACTTATGAAACAAGTATGAGAATACCTTAGTGATTACCCTAAGGACATGTATAAGGACAAATATGAGGTCCAGGAAAATTATAAGAAAATGTCCTGGATATTTTGTTAAGTATAAAATGAGTGGTTTCCTAGAAATACATCCCCATATTGATATTAAAAATAGATGTCTCTCTGGAATAGATGTTACTGTGGGTAAAATATTCGAAAAGATGGCCCGAGATTGACTGAGGGTAATCTGGTACACTATAGCGGGCCTTATTGCACACCTTGTATGACACTCACAAGGGGATATGATTCGGGAATTCATAAACCCTTCACAGAACATTATGAAATATTTAAATATAGGTTTTTCTATGAATAAAATTTGATAAAACATAGGTTTCATATATTAATGAAGGTGTCATAAGTTAGATATCATATAAGTTATTTTCCATGATTATCTGGTTCCTCATTATGATAATTATTTATTACACTATGTTTTTTTCTCTAGTCAATTGATTGAACCCAAAGGAACCACAATAATGGATATTGTGATGGAAAATTCAATGATTGTCCACCTGAGGAACCAAATGATATGGGAACTTGAATGGAAAATATTGTTCCTATTCTCTCATAGATTTCACAAAGATACGAATCATAGTGGACTTCCAAATGACCAAAATAGATAACAATATTCTGTTGATACTTTCATGAGACAGTGTACACCTTCTCTCAGTGGGTTCCCTGAACCACTTGTTTCTGAATAATATATTAGTATAACTGAAACAATATTCTCTGTTCTTCATTTTTTGAAGCATGAGAAATTAATTCTAGTTATTTATCACTTAGAAGTCATTGGAAATTAGTGGTGGACTCTAATCATGAATATGAGGTAACATGATGGGATTGAATCCATGGTTTGGGATGAGTTCAAGAATATAATTTTCAATAAGTAAATTCCTCAAATTCATAGTACCAATAAAGAGAAATTGATACTCTATTTAAAGAAAACAGATGATGTGTCTTTTCGTACGTATAAGGCTAATTTCACGATACAATTTTTGTAAGAATAATTATTTAAAATCCAACCCAAAATAAAAGATGATACGTTCTTTGGTAGTTTAAAAAAAAATTAGATGGGAATTGGTCATAAGAGACATTTGAAGCTACGAAGAGATTTTTTATTTCGAAATCAAGTTTAAAAGGGAGGTGTGAGTCATATATCAATCTCATGACTTTGACAATAAGAGGAAGATGGAGTTCAAAGTATACACTAAGAACCATGAAGAAAACCATATGAACTTTACTTTATTCTCTTACTATTGGAAGAAGCATGGAGAAAATTTACATTGTAGGATAATAAATGTTTTATGGGAGGAAGGGAAGGAAATTGAGTAATTGATAGTCTATGTGATGGGAATAAGTTTCATCAAAATGATATTGGAGAAAAAGCCTCAAAGAATGCACCACCAACTGTCCAATTCTACAAGTGTAAGGAGAATGAGAATTTTTTAACCATTTATCAATCTCAATGGTTATTGATGATGATGATCTATGTCATTAACCTATTAAGATGAGGGATAAGGGGAAATACCATGCAATCCCTATATCTATTGAGGGTTCCAATAATGACGTGATGAATGGTACACATACTATCCACTCTAGTATTGCTGATGTAATATTTGATTCTAGATCTAAAAAATTTCATATATATAGAATTTTATAAGGGTGATAAGATTCCTCCAAAACAATTATATTTGGAATAAGTGGTGAAAAGCACTAATGGTATGAATATTGAATCTCAAGTCTACGATTCCTCTCTTGTTGATGTTTGTGGTAATGTTATCCCTGAAAACCATTTCACTCTTTCTTTGGATGAATTCAATGACATAAGAGGAATATATTTTATTTTTCTATATAAATCCTATATCAATTTTTATGGAAGACAGGTTACATTCAATTTTTAAAACTCTCATATGGCCATTCTACAATATAAAGATAAGTCTGAACTTCATGTGGAGATTACATCCAATGTATGGGTCATAATTCCCATTAAAATGGTTTTGTTTTATCTCAAATGATTTTGGAGAATATCAAAATAAATGATATGCCTGTTGTTTGGTATTTTGTGTATGTCATTCAGGTTGATATTCCTAGTATTCTTCCAAAATGTGAAGATGAGTTCTGAATATAAATTATACATAGTTTGAAACCAATTTCAAAGACTCTTTATAAAATGGGCCTGATTGATTTGCAATAATTGAAGAAGAAACTCCATGAAAACATTGATAAGGGATTCATTTAGCCATTTGTATCACCTTGGGGTGCACCGGTTCTATTTGTGAAGAAGAAATATGGATCAATGTGACTCTAAATTGGTTATTGAGAGTTGAGAAAGATCATAATCAAGAACAAGTATCTGCTTCCCCATATTGATGATGTTTTTGATCAACATTATAGAGCTCAATACCATTTCAAGATTGAGATTAATTCAGAATATCATAATTTGAAGGACAAGAAGTAGGATATACATATGATGATATTCCATACAAGGTATGGTCACTAGGAATATATAGTGATGCATTTTTGTCTTAATAATTCCCTTACTATCTTCATGGATTTAATGAATTGAGTGTTTAGAGATTCTTCGATATGTTTTTGGTAGTATTTATAGAAGATAATTTTATCTATTCAAAGAAGAAATAAGATCAAGATGATCAATTGATAATTATACTGAAGACCCTATGGATGGAGACGTTATATGAAAAATTTACAAAATGTGAATTCTGGCTACAAAAGGTATCTTTTTTGGGTCATATAATCTCAAGAGATGTTTTATCAGTATATCCCTATAAGAAGGAGGCTATTAAAATATTGTATAGACAAACCCTGGGGACTAATATCTATAGATTTAATGGATTAGATAGATATTATCAACGGTTTGTGGATAATTTCTCATGACTACAAAAATCCTCTGACTATGTTAACTCAGAATGGTATGAAGTTCATCTAGATAGAAAAATGTGAGGAAAATTTCAAGGAAATGATGAGATGTTGTGATAGTGAACCTATGATTACATTAACATATCATGTAGAATGGTTTTTAATCAATATTCATTCATCTATGAAGGTATTGGGATGTGGTATTACGATAAATAACAACATTATAGAAAATTTTCCACAATATTTTATGATTCATGAGAAAATTTACCCAACTCTTGTTTTAGAGTTAACAGCGGTAATCTTTTCATTAATGATATAGAGGCATTATCATTATGGTGAAAATCATGATATATACACCGATCAAAAATTTCTGTAATATGTATTAACATATAAGGAGTTGAACATTCTGTAGAGAATACACTGTGAAATCAAAAGGGGTTGGGTGTGATCAATATGAAACTTACGTGCACCGATGAAGACACGTCAGAATCTTGTGCACATAGTCTTCAAGGGCCTACAAAAATGCTACTTCCCCCAAGGAATATTTTTGAATTTTCCAATGAAAATATGATTAATCAGCCACACAAAAGATTTATGCACAAAAGATTGGAAGAGATTCAATCATGCATGCAAGGTGTTCCTTTATTCTTAAAAGACCAAGTGAACCATTCAGTGTAGTTCCAGAAAAGATAAGGGTTGCGCAAAAACTAGGTGTTGTGCGAAATTCATCTTTCATGACAATTGGAAAATCTTGGCCTCAAGTGCATAAATTCATGACTTCTATGGAAGCTATTTCTCATTCCAAACAGATAAAAATACTTAAATTAAAATTTATTGAAGATACCTTCATGTCTATAAACTGAGTGGGACTTCACCCAATGTGGCGAGCCATTGGAAGTTAATGGGAGTGACCGGAGGGACGCATTGATCTATCTCAGAACTTTTTTAAAGTCATTATGCTTGGGACAAAGTGAATATACCCGAACCTTGTAAACCATTACTAGTGAAGTTTAGTGGAATTAGGTACAACCTAAAACATTCCAGCGTATGCTCCTTGGATGTATCCCTTAGTGGTGAACCTAGTAAAAGTGTTGTGTGGTCTCTTTTCATGGGGTTGTTCTGTTTCTATTCCCATCAGTATTACATGTTTAAAGAGTTCCTAACTCCGTGGGGATATGATCCTTGTTCTAAAATAAAATACTGACACCATGATTCACCCCTCCCCTCTCAGGGTGTCCTGGGGTTCTACAACAACCACACTATGTGATCAATATATTCATAGACTCATCTACAACTAACATCTCTTAGACTACCAACTAACACTGCTAATACTAGATATTCTATAATCAAACAGCCATTTAAATACATAAATTATGTAACTTGATCCCACATTATCATTTTCACTTTTAGTTAAATAATTTTATAGGCATTAATTTACTCTTATGATTTCCCAAATTTCATTACATTAGCATCACAATAAAGTTTAATTCCCTCCTCACATAACACAACTGAGTCCAAAGATCCTAAAAAACAATAAACTCAGCATTTTATCCCAAAATTATCCAACCACATCATTTAAACACAATTTATTCATTTATTTAATTACATTACCATTTTCCATATTCCTAATAATTCAAGATAAGAATTATAAGCTACCAAACACAAGGGGATCAACACGGTGAGTAGATGAGCTACCTATCGATTCTTTTCTACCTATAGAAGGAGCATGGAAACATCCATCATTAATATGATAAACATGTAAAGTTCATGAAATACCCCCACATCTTTTATTATTTTGGAAGGTGGGTAAGAAAAGACATCTTCCTTAATTAGTAGGCAAAGTAAATGTAACACCCCAACTTTTTATAAACCAGATTATTTAAAATATAATTAAATTTAAATTTATATATTGCAATGAACTAAGTGAAATATTCATTTCACATAGAAATAACTCAGTGTATGTTCCATGTAACACTGACTTGGCGTATGTTCCACGCAACACTAAGTTAGTGTATGAGAAATGCAACACTAAGTTTCTACAAAATATATATATTTATTTATGATTGATATAACCTTGCTGTTTAACATTGTAATATGAATTGTAGTGACCAATTTTAATTTTTTTTTAATTTTTTTTGTATAAATAAAACATATTTATAATTAAGGATATGATTATTGGTTAAGTCATTATTATTATTAAAAACATCATTTTTTCAAATAAACTGATAATAATAACAAAAAGTATTTTAGACATATTTAGAAATTGTATTTGGTATAATAAACATCATTTTTGAATTCAGAACAACTATATTATCTTTGAGTGATTTTTTGGTATTTTTCTAAGAAACATAAGTTTTTTATAAATAGTTAAAAACAATACTTTTTAGTTAAAAACAGAATTTTTTCTGATTAATTATTAATGCGAAGTGATAATATAAATACGTTTTAATGTAATATTATGTGAATATTTCATATATTAAAACAATTTCATTCAATAGAATAAATTTAAATTTAAAACTGAATGTAAAGTCTTAACAATCATTTGAACAATATCATACTTTAGGACCCCATTATTTTGTCTCATCTATGGGATTAACACAAATCTTAATTTTGTTGCTTATGTGATTGGAATTTAGAAATTAGACATATATGATTGTATTCATTCTAATATTTAGTGTCTAATAATACAATGTTAACTTTTTTCCAAAATTATTAGTAAAAGTGATTAAAATTAATCACAACAATTAATGCTAAATTAATCACAATTGAGGATTGAACCTCAAAATTAAGGTAAAAAATGACCTATAAACATGTCCAACACCCATTTGATGTCAATAGTTCGGCCACAAACAATACTTTATTGAGTTTTTTTTATTTTTAAGTCTTTTTTTAGGTAAGAATGTGTGCACCCCAAATTTGTCTAGAAATTTCAGTTGAGTCCTTTTCTTTCCTTATAAAAGGACACCAACTGTAACAATTCCTCACAACACTCAAGCCTCTTATGTTTAGAAAATATATGCCCAAATTACATACCAACAATCCTCCCTACAATATTTAAGCCTCCCTTTGGGGAAAACCCCTCTCAAGGAATCCCTTTGGCACAAACCAAAAGGTGTTACCCGATTTAGAGGTAACATCCCCTTTTAGGGTCATTTCCTTTATTTACCTCCTCCAAACCCACTATAATTATTAGATTTATGTGTGGAAACACAAATATACTATATATAATATGCTTTTTATATTAAAAGGGTGTGACCTACAATGACATTCATCTCCATCTAATACATATTGATCATACTGTTTCTGTGTACGGTGAACTACTCTCTCACAAAATAATGATTGTTTATTTCTCATTAACCATCATCAAGGTGGAAATTATGATGTAAAAACTATTATTATATGTATTATATTATATATATTATTTCTTAATTATTATTTATTCCTTTTTAACACACATATTCTACCTTCTATTGGTAGTTGATATGATAATATTATTTGGGGAAGTATGGACAACCACCCCCTCAAAGAGATGTGATTAATTTACACACCAAATGGAATGTATTAATCATGAGATTAATGAAATTATAATATATATATTATATATTAATGATACTTTAATAATGATATATATATATATATTCATATATTTATATACATATTTCATTTACATTCTTTATTTCAATAAAACAATTAATATGGAAACACGGTTCATACGTACAAATGGATTACAGTATCCGTGAACAATGTATTCCATTTCATATTATTAAATAAATTATAATAATATAAATATACTATATATAAAATATATTTAAATCATGATCTAAATTTTTAATCATGATATAATTATAAAGACTAATAATATATCAAATAAAGAGCCATGGGAAGAACAAAACAAATATTACCCAAAGTTAAAAAATAACATATGATAGTATAAAACAAAGTAATATAAGGTCATAATAAAAAATATGGTAGTTTGTATACAAATATTCTTCTCTAAAATATTTATAATAAAATTATTTATTTCATAGGAAGGTTTTATGAGTACGAAGAGTGTCTAGACACAAGGTATGGTGATTTCATCTCACTTTTAATTTCTATGAGATACAAGTTATGATCAGCACTGTGTTCTTTTTGTGTAGTGTATGTAATGAAAATTATTGAATTATATGTATATTATTCTTAAATATATGGGTATTCACATATCCATTCTATGATCCCACATGCATTGGGTTTAACTTTCAAATGTTACTAAATTGGTAAAACAAGTTTGTCTCAATTTTCCATGTTTGAGACTCATATTTTTATGCACCTAATCTATATTATGGGGTATATATATTTCCGTTTTACATGTTATATCATGAATCTAATTATTTTTATGTTATATTATGATTCATGTAATTTTCTTTTTCTACACGGAGTGTATCACCCCAAGTAACCAAGTTATAAGACTTTATTGGAACAATCTTATTATTTTTTAGAGATTGTTTATTTTATGATTCTTTTGATGTAATATATCAATTATATTCCATATCCTACAATTATTAATGATATAATCATTTGTCTGAACCCATTTATTACTATTTGGTACTTAATATGATTTTTTAAATAAAAATTTTTTGTCTCTCCCTTCGGTGAGAAATCTATTCTATTCCAAAACTATGTTTCCAAAAATGTTTTCAAAAATGTTTTAAAAAGATACATAAAGATTATTTTCTAGGAAAAAGTATTTTAATAATGTTTTAAAATCTACCTTAATATTTTTTCAAATATATTTATTAATAAAATGATTTTCAGAAGGTTTTATTTTATGAAAATAATCTTCAAAGATTAAATGGTATTTTCCTAAAAAAATTATTTTAAAATACTATTCAAATTAATTTACCATAAAAGATAATATCCATTGGTGTTTATCAAGAATTTATTTGGAAATTATTCAATGTTTCCCTTTATATACATTCTTTGAATGGATTATATTTTGACAGTATTCTTTTTATGAAGCATGTTTCACGTTCACAGTTTATATGCTTTTGAAACCTACATCTTTTCAGGGATAGGTTTCTGATGAGATGATTATGAAACCAATACATTTCCACAGGTTATGATATGTTTTGGTGCTTATGGTACCTATTTCATTTAATAGGTTATTATATGTTAATTTATGATCTTATGGAACATGTATGCATGCTTTCATTATGTGATTGGTGGGAACAGTATCTCCCTCCAATGCATTGGGTAATTATTTATTTCTCATTAGATAAACAGGGCTGGAATGAGTGTTTACTTTGTTTAGTAATACCTAGATAGAATGAGGGTATACTCAATATAGTAATATTTGGATGGATAAAGGGTTACATGGTTCAGTGATACATGGTGAGAATGTGGGTTTACTCAGTTTAGTAATATATGGAAGTAACATGGGTTCACTCGATTCAGTAAAGGACATTTTCCACTAATATGTTCATTACATTGATTCCTTGGCTACTATGGAGATCATTATATGTTTATGTGTTTCCACAATTCCATTTATTACTCCTATGTTATTATTTATTACTTTATTTCATTTACTTCCTTGTGACTCATGAGTTCAGAACTGCCATGCTTTATTCCATGATTAACATATATGGACTTTGATATGTAGGGTATGATCTTCTATTTTGATGATAATTTTCCCATACCCTTAATCTCATGTTTATGCTTGCATGTATACTTTGTTTACCCTTACTAATCATTATACCTCACTGATTATTATGTTTCATTCCCCCAATTACCAAGATATGTATTATTTTTTATATGCATGAGAACAGTTCAAGTCACGAAGAACCTAGTGGGAGATAATGTAGCTCACATATATACTAGTATTTTGTTTCCTTGTTTCCAATGTCACTATACCAATAATGGTCATTTGACGTCTTTTTGTATAATGTTTATGTATTCCGTATATGTAATGAAAATTTAATATTAAAAAATATAGGGTCTATATAGTTGATATTATAGAAAAGGTATAGTTATACTTATGAAACAAGTATGAGAATACCTTAGTGATTACCCTAAGGACATGTATAAGGACAAATATGAGGTCCAGGAAAATTATAAGAAAATGTCCTGGATATTTTGTTAAGTATAAAATGAGTGGTTTCCTAGAAATACATCCCCATATTGATATTAAAAATAGATGTCTCTCTGGAATAGATGTTACTGTGGGTAAAATATTCGAAAAGATGGCCCGAGATTGACTGAGGGTAATCTGGTACACTATAGCGGGCCTTATTGCACACCTTGTATGACACTCACAAGGGGATATGATTCGGGAATTCATAAACCCTTCACGGAACATTATGAAATATTTAAATATAGGTTTTTCTATGAATAAAATTTGATAAAACATAGGTTTCATATATTAATGAAGGTGTCATAAGTTAGATATCATATAAGTTATTTTCCATGATTATCTGGTTCCTCATTATGATAATTATTTATTACACTATGTTTTTTTCTCTAGTCAATTGATTGAACCCAAAGGAACCACAATAATGGATATTGTGATGGAAAATTCAATGATTGTCCACCTGAGGAACCAAATGATATGGGAACTTGAATGGAAAATATTGTTCCTGTTCTCTCATAGATTTCACAAAGATACGAATCATAGTGGACTTCCAAATGACCAAAATAGATAACAATATTCTGTTGATACTTTCATGAGACAGTGTACACCTTCTCTCAGTGGGTTCCCTGAACCACTTGTTTCTGAATAATATATTAGTATAACTGAAACAATATTCTCTGTTCTTCATTTTTTGAAGCATGAGAAATTAATTCTAGTTATTTGTCACTTAGAAGTCATTGGAAATTAGTGGTGGACTCTAATCATGAATATGAGGTAACATGATGGGATTGAATCCATGGTTTGGGATGAGTTCAAGAATATAATTTTCAATAAGTAAATTCCTCAAATTCATAGTACCAATAAAGAGAAATTGATACTCTATTTAAAGAAAACAGATGATGTGTCTTTTCGTACGTATAAGGCTAATTTCACGATACAATTTTTGTAAGAATAATTATTTAAAATCCAACCCAAAATAAAAGATGATACGTTCTTTGGTAGTTTAAAAAAAAATTAGATGGGAATTGGTCATAAGAGACATTTGAAGCTACGAAGAGATTTTTTATTTCGAAATCAAGTTTAAAAGGGAGGTGTGAGTCATATATCAATCTCATGACTTTGACAATAAGAGGAAGATGGAGTTCAAAGTATACACTAAGAACCATGAAGAAAACCATATGAACTTTACTTTATTCTCTTACTATTGGAAGAAGCATGGAGAAAATTTACATTGTAGGATAATAAATGTTTTATGGGAGGAAGGGAAGGAAATTGAGTAATTGATAGTCTATGTGATGGGAATAAGTTTCATCAAAATGATATTGGAGAAAAAGCCTCAAAGAATGCACCACCAACTGTCCAATTCTACAAGTGTAAGGAGAATGAGAATTTTTTAACCATTTATCAATCTCAATGGTTATTGATGATGATGATCTATGTCATTAACCTATTAAGATGAGGGATAAGGGGAAATACCATGCAATCCCTATATCTATTGAGGGTTCCAATAATGACGTGATGAATGGTACACATACTATCCACTCTAGTATTGCTGATGTAATATTTGATTCTAGATCTAAAAAATTTCATATATATAGAATTTTATAAGGGTGATAAGATTCCTCCAAAACAATTATATTTGGAATAAGTGGTGAAAAGCACTAATGGTATGAATATTGAATCTCAAGTCTACGATTCCTCTCTTGTTGATGTTTGTGGTAATGTTATCCCTGAAAACCATTTCACTCTTTCTTTGGATGAATTCAATGACATAAGAGGAATATATTTTATTTTTCTATATAAATCCTATATCAATTTTTATGGAAGACAGGTTACATTCAATTTTTAAAACTCTCATATGGCCATTCTACAATATAAAGATAAGTCTGAACTTCATGTGGAGATTACATCCAATGTATGGGTCATAATTCCCATTAAAATGGTTTTGTTTTATCTCAAATGATTTTGGAGAATATCAAAATAAATGATATGCCTGTTGTTTGGTATTTTGTGTATGTCATTCAGGTTGATATTCCTAGTATTCTTCCAAAATGTGAAGATGAGTTCTGAATATAAATTATACATAGTTTGAAACCAATTTCAAAGACTCTTTATAAAATGGGCCTGATTGATTTGAAATAATTGAAGAAGAAACTCCATGAAAACATTGATAAGGGATTCATTTAGCCATTTGTATCACCTTGGGGTGCACCGGTTCTATTTGTGAAGAAGAAATATGGATCAATGTGACTCTAAATTGGTTATTGAGAGTTGAGAAAGATCATAATCAAGAACAAGTATCCGCTTCCCCATATTGATGATGTTTTTGATCAACATTATAGAGCTCAATACCATTTCAAGATTGAGATTAATTCAGAATATCATAATTTGAAGGACAAGAAGTAGGATATACATATGATGATATTCCATACAAGGTATGGTCACTAGGAATATATAGTGATGCATTTTTGTCTTAATAATTCCCTTACTATCTTCATGGATTTAATGAATTGAGTGTTTAGAGATTCTTCGATATGTTTTTGGTAGTATTTATAGAAGATATTTTTATCTATTCAAAGAAGAAATAAGATCAAGATGATCAATTGATAATTATACTGAAGACCCTATGGATGGAGACGTTATATGAAAAATTTACAAAATGTGAATTCTGGCTACAAAAGGTATCTTTTTTGGGTCATATAATCTCAAGAGATGTTTTATCAGTATATCCCTATAAGAAGGAGGCTATTAAAAGATTGTATAGACAAACCCTGGGGACTAATATCTATAGATTTAATGGATTAGATAGATATTATCAACGGTTTGTGGATAATTTCTCATGACTACAAAAATCCTCTGACTATGTTAACTCAGAATGGTATGAAGTTCATCTAGATAGAAAAATGTGAGGAAAATTTCAAGGAAATGATGAGATGTTGTGATAGTGAACCTATGATTACATTAACATATCATGTAGAATGGGTTTTAATCAATATTCATTCATCTATGAAGGTATTGGGATGTGGTATTACGATAAATAACAACATTATAGAAAATTTTCCACAATATTTTATGATTCATGAGAAAATTTACCCAACTCTTGTTTTAGAGTTAACAGCGGTAATCTTTTCATTAATTATATAGAGGCATTATCATTATGGTGAAAATCATGATATATACACCGATCAAAAATTTCTGTAATATGTATTAACATATAAGGAGTTGAACATTCTGTAGAATGATCATGCTAGCTTATTAAAGGATTATGACTCATTAATACATTACCCCCTATAAAAAGTAAACATGGTGGCTGATTCATTAAGTTTGAATGATCATGCTAGCTTATCCCAGACACGGATCACAAAAGATCCAATATTTTGGGATTTTCAAAGGATGGATCTTGAAATCATGAAGGACTGGGAAAAATATTATCTTTCTCAAATGAATGCTCAACCCTCTATCCTTGGGAATAATAAGGAGGCACATAATGACGATGAAGAGCTATAGAAGAAGGTTAGTAATGTTCCTGAATTTATCCATAATTAGGATGGAATGATAAGGTTCAAGAACCATGTATTTGTTCCTTATATGACATATTTGAAGAAGGAGTTTTTAGATTATGCTCAAAGTTCATAATTCTCTATTCACTCTAGATGTATGAAGATGTATAGGTACATGCGAGAAAAATTATGGTGGGATGTCATGGAGAAAGATATCGCAGAGTTGGTTTCTTGATGTTTCGTATGGTAGCATGTCAAGGATGAAAGAAAAAATTCTAAATTTTTGTCGCATCCATTACCTATACCATATTGGAAACAAGAGAAAATAACAATGGATTTTGTCATTGTACTACCCAAAAATTCTAAATCATTTAATGTTATAAGGGTGGTAGTTGATTTCCTTATTAAGTTAGCACACTTCAATGTTATCAAAGAAGATTTATCTCTTGATAATATTTCCAAAATATACATTATAGATGTTGAAAGGTATCATGGAGTACCACATTATATTATATTAGATCGGGATCTAAGGTGCACCTTATAGATTTATAAATGTCTTCACAAAGTACATGATATTGAATTGAGTTTTCACACTATTTACCATCCTCAAATAGATGGTTAGTCAGAAAGAAGAATTCAAACCTGATAGGATATGTTGAGATATTGTTATGTAGATTTCAAAGGTGATTGGGATCAAAACCTTTATCTAGTAGAGTTTTCTTACAACAATACCACTCACTCAAACATTCAAATGTTACCATATGAATCTATCTTTGTTAAGTAATGTATAGATCCTACGTGACGGGATGAGTTTGGAGAAATAAAGCTATTAGGTCCAGATATTGATGAAGAAATGGTTGAGAAGGATAGAACCATTCCACAACACATAATGGAAGGTCAAAGATGGAACAAACTTTATACATATAACTGTTGGTGTGATCTAGAATTTAAATTTTGTGAAAAGGTGTTTTTAAGAATCGAAATCTGGAATAAAGTTATGAGATTAGATAAGAAGGGGAAACTAAGCCCTAGGTATATCATCCCCTATGAAATTCTTGATCGAATTGGGACAATTGTGTATCCCTTGAGAATTCCTCCAAATTGCTCTCAAGTCCATGATTTATTCTATGTATATCTCTTGAGGAAGTACATACCAGACCCTTAACATGTACTAAACTCAGAGGACATACCACTAGAGAAGGGTAATTATTATGAGGAGTAACATATTGAAATTTTGGACCGATTAGAGAAAGTTCTAAAAAACCAGACCACCTTCTTGGTTAATGTTTTATTGAAAAAATAAATAGTTAGAGCAATATACACGGGTAATTGAGTATTGATTAAGTTGAAGTATCTTGACTAGTTTTTACATGAGTGACGAATTTTGATGGAGAAATTCGTTTTAATGGGGTAGAATATAACACCCTGTGTTTTTATGGACCAGTTTTTTTCGAATAAATATTCATTTTCATTAATATCATGCAATTAACTAAGTCAAATATTCCTTTCACATGGAACTAACATAGAATATGTTCCACTGACTGGATATTCATTTTTTTATTGAAACTATAACGACCCATACTTTACATATATTGTTATTACTTCAAAATTTAAGCACACTTATTATAACATATAACAAAACCATGAAAAGACCGTATAGGTATAGTGTCTTTAGAAACTGGAAAGCATAAACAACTGGTTCATAAAGCATCTACATTGCCTCCCATTTATTTCATCATATCTAGAGTCCCTTTTTGGCATATTATACTTAATAACCTTCTTCCTAACCTGGGAAATAAAACATACAAAAGGGTGAGGTCAAATTCTCAGTAAGAGTAAACAAAATAAATATCAATCACATCATATACATAAGCACATAACTTTTGGAAATCTTAAGCTGCAAAAGTGATCATAATTTCATAACATGGGATAAGTCATAGTATTGAAATGTAATCCCAATAATCATAACATAAAACATGAAACTTTGTGGCATACACACATAATCATTGAGAATCATCTCTTGTTAGTCAAGACTCATTTCTAAGACTATCTTAGTGGACAAAGTCCACTTCTGAACCGAGTTCACTCCTCATTTCAGTCCTGTTTCACTAAACCGGTTTAACCTGCCATTCCAGCCATTTCTATCTCATGAGATATAAAATCTTTACCCAATGCATTGGAGGGAGATATAGGTCCCACCCATCTCATAATGATACTATTCTTATGCGTGCGACAAAATTAGAAAACCATACATCATAGCATAACCCATGTAATAAAAATGGGAATCTTAAACATCGTGACATCATAAAACAATACATATAAGATAAAGGAATTCATAAAAATATAATTCCATCACAACATAATCAAATAAATGTAATAATAGGGATAAAAATAAAACCCTTTATTATCTTAGATGGAAAATAATTTTGATAAAACACTTGAACTCCATTCTTGAGGAAAATATCCTTTCTGCTTCAAAAACACTTTTCCTTTCTTAACATGTCGTACAATTATAAAATAAAATAAGTTGATTAAAAATAAACTTGAAAACTTTTAATGAAAGATTCTTGGAAATAATGTTTTAAAAATCCATTCAAGTCGTATAAGTTAAGAAACATTCTTCATACTTTTGTCGGAAAAGTCATAAAATACCTCGTACGAAAAATGACAAAAGATTACTTTCGTATATTTTACTAAAAAACTCACCGAAGGGTAAAATTGGATTTAAACAATTTTAGATGGATGGAAATAATATTACATATTGAGGAAACATGGATGTGGATGATAAAATACACCCCAGTAAATACCAAAGTATAAATAATCTCGGATAAAAATGAGATTGTGTTATTTTCCCTTACCTTAGGTCCGATATGCTTTGTACGTATCCGAACCTCCTGTGTAATGATTTAAATAATGTTATTGACTTATTCCATAATCATACGCATTGTTATGATATCACATATGGTCATATTCTTAGCTTCTTATTAGTAATATTTCATTACAACTTGTTATTCGGTTGTTTATTACTTTTTGTTCTTATGCGTGTTTTATCGAATAAATTCTTATTATTCTCTTTAGAATATAGATACCTCATTTACAGAATTTTATTAGTGTAATATATATCATATTATTTCATTCAATTCATTTATATAATCATTATGCAATGAAGATCATGTAGAACGAGTCGCATCACATCGTGGAGACGGTATTCCGTACGTACACACGAGCGATGATATCATTCCCATGATCATGGAATTGTATTGGAGTGTATGTATACTATTTCAGAATAAATATCACTTTAAAATAATCATATATAGTCATTATTTACACCATTATACCCATCCAAGTAAGGTGATGGTGGAATGTATATTACACCATGGCGTGGAGACTGTATTTCGTACGTACGCACGCGCGGTGATTTCATTTTCCGTAGGATGGATAGATGGTGAAATAGGGTTGTTTCATACTTATAATAACATATAATTATATGAGTGATACTTATGTTATTACTTCATAATGAAACAACTAATGAAGAAGAATTGGAAGAAGAAATAAAGATGAAAGAATCAGTAACGAACATTACCTATTCTTTGAAGTGCTTCTTTGAGACCTCCTTTTAGGGAACTAAAATTGGTCTTTGAAGAATACCAGGACCTCTAGGATGTCTCTAGGGAAGTGGAGAGGATAAAGTGTCAGGGGTTGTCCGAGATTGAAGGCTCAAAGTGGTGTGAGGAAGAGAGGGAGGAGGTGTCGTTTTATAAGGGAGGAGAGTGGTACCTTTGGAATAACTAAAAATATTATTTTATTAAAAAGCCAAATTCAGGTTTAAATCGCTCCAAATTTATTTATTTAGAAGTTAAGATGGGGATGGATCGAAATCCTCTCATACAATAGAATTTAGACAAGTTTAGGTTCCTATTTTGACCTTATCATTTAGATTTAACATTAAGTTAAATAATTTTACTTTTATCGTGTCTTCTTCTGTTCTTACACTATAAGGTTAATAAACATACTATAACAATCCAAAAGAACCCCAAGTTTTTTATTATTAATATATATAACCTTATCTAAGTCATTTGGCCGGACCTTAGATATTTAGGAATAAAATAACAATTAATAATATAAATTTTTTTTAAAAACTATTTTATGTCAATTTTGAAACTATTTAGTAATTGATTTTTGTGAAAATCATAACAGAATTATTAGTTCGAACAAAGTTAATTAAATCAATAATAACATGTCATATTAAGCTATAAAATTAGTGGAATTCATAATAAGTCTCAAATTACATTTATTTGGGTATTTATAACATCAATTATGTCAATATTTCATTAATAAGATAATTACTGCACCATATTTGTGTCATAAATAAATTAAATTATTTAATGTCTAAAAATTACAAATAAAATACCATTATGTAGGAAAGATTATTATCTTTCTAATGAATATTTATATTCCAATTTATCATATATATAAACTTATATTAAAAATTATTTACTTATTAAACTTCGATTTTATCTATTTTAACCCTTCATTAAAAAAATTAATAATAAATGTCCTAATCTAATCCAAGTGGGCCTAAATGGTCATATTTTATTCCTAAGTTTTTTTTGGTCGAATTAAACTTATCCAATAGAATTAGGACATGTGTTAGGGTATTAATAATATCATTTTTACCCTTCATTACCCTATTTACTTTTAACCGTGGTAAATAAAAGTAAAAAGTTACTATTCACCAAAAATTATTTTCATCTCATTGAACCACATTTTACTTACTAACATCAACCGTGTCTCCCGGATTTTTAAAATTCCACTCACAGAAGCGGCAAAATTATGTTTTATGAAAAATTCAGTTTTTTAACTACCACTTAGTGGTTGCACTATTAATCAAAAATTGAAAGTTTTGAGAAAAATACCAAAATTTCACCCTAGGATAATTTCGATATTCCGAATCCAAAAATGAAGTCCATTTTGAAAAATAAAATTTATTAAATTTCAAAATTTGTTATTACTATTCATAATGGCTAGTTTTAATAATATTTTATTAGCATATCATTGTTTAGTGAAACTCAGTATTGCGTACGACGCAAGCTATCGAGGAAGGTCGTGATTTCATGTAAAGCAAGCCAATAAAGTGTTGTGTGTAGACAAAGATTCCTTTGATGATTTATATAACATAATAGTCTTGGGTGTTACATTCTACCCCCCTTAAAATGAATTTCTCCCTCGAAATTCGTCACTTTGTAACAAACAGATGAGGATACCTCTCCCTCATCATATCCTCAAGCTCCCATGTAGCTTCTTTTAATTGGTGGTTCCTCTATAAAACTTTCACCAATAGAGTGGTCTTGTTTCGTAGGACTTTTTCACTATGATCCAGAATCTCTATCGGTTGTTCTTCATAAGAAAGATCCTGCTCCAGCGGTACATCTTCTGAGATGAGTACATATGAAGGATCATGTATGTACTTTCTTAGGAGAGATACATGGAACACATCATGAACATGAGAGAGATTCGGTGGAAGTGACAATAGGTAAGCTACCTTCCCAAAACGATCCAGTATTTCGAAAGGACCAATATATCTAGGGCTCAACTTCCCCTTCTTTCCAAATCTCGTGACCCACTTCCAGGGAGATATTCGTAAGAACACTTTATCACCTACTTCAAACTCTAGGTCTTTTCTTCGGTTGTCGGCATAACTTTTCTGTCGACTCTGATCTGCTCTTATGTGTTGTTGAATAGATCTGACCTATTCTACCATTTCATCAATGAGATCGGGTCATAATAGCTTTCTTTCCCCAAATTCATCCCAGCAAGTTGGAGTCCTACATTTCTTTCCATAGAGAGCTTCATAAGGAGCCATATGAATACTGGAGTGAAAGCTATTATTATAAGAAAATTCCACCAATGGTAGGTGTTGATCCCAACCACCTTTGGAATCCATATAGAAAGCTCTCAACATATCTTCTAGAGTTTGAATTGTTCTCTCAGACTGACCATCTGTCTGAGGATGATAAGTAGTGCTGAAACTCAAATCTGTATCCAGAGTATGCTGAAGACTTCTCCAGAACTTCAAGGTAAATCTCGGATCCCGATCAGATATAATAGAAAGTGGTACTCCATGCAATCTTACCACTTCCTTTACATATATCCTAGTAAGCTGATCCAGAGAGAAATCCTCTATAATTGAAATGAAGTGTGTAGAATTTGTAAAACGATCCACTATGACCCAGATAGCATTATTGCCTTTGGATGTTTTAGGAAGTAATGTGACAAAGTCCATAGTGATGTTTTCCCATTTCCATTCGGGTATGAGTAATGGTTGTAACATCCCCTTAGACTTCTGTCTCTCAGCTTTAAGTTGTTGACAAACCAAGCATCGAGAGACATATTCAGCAACATCTCTTTTCATGCCATCCCACCAGGAGTACTCATTTAGGTACCTATACATCTTCGTGCTTCCAGGATGAATAGAGAATGAAGAACTATCATCCTCATCCAGTAGCTCCTTCTTTAATTCAGGGATGGGAGGAACACAAACCCGATTCTTGAACTTTATTATCCCATCACAATCAAGGTTGAATTCAGGATCATTTCTCACCTTCTTTTGTAACTCGACATCTTCTTTTTGTGCCTCTTTAATCTTCACATGTATAGATGGTTGAACATTCATTTGAGAAAGATACGATTTTTTCCCTTTCATTATAATTCCCAGATCCATACTTTTTAAATCCATAAATATTGGGTCTTTTGTGATACTCATCATGGATAAACTAGCATGGTCTTGTCGACTTAATGCATCTGCCACCTTGTTTGCTTTCCTAGGGTGGTAATGAATTGAGCAGTCGTAATCCTTAATCAGATCCAACCATCTTCTTTGGTGCATATTCAGCTCCTTTTGTGTGAAAATATACTTTAAACTTTTATGATATGTATAAATATCACACCTCTCACCATAAAGGTAATGTCTCCAAATATTTAATGCAAAGATTACCGCAGCTAACTACAAATCATGAGTTGGGTAATTTTGTTCATGTATTTTCAACTATCGTGAGGCATAAGCTATCACCATATCATTTTGCATAAGAACACACCCCAAACCCTTATTGGATGCATCACTGTAGTTCAGAAATCTTTCTCCACTACAAGGCAGTGTGAGCACAGGTGCACTGGATAACCTTCTTTTCAACTCCTTGAAATTCTCTTCACATTCCTCCGTCCAAACAAACTTAACTCATTTCCAAGTCAACTTGGTGAGTGGATTAGATAATCGGGAAAAATCTTTCACAAAAAGTCGATAATATCCAGCCAAACAAAGAAAACTTTGGATCTCTGTTACTGTTGTTGGTCTCGACCATCTTTCGATAACCTCTATTTTTGCCGGATCCACAGATATCCCCTCTTTTGAGATTATGTGACCCAAAAATGAATCTTTTTGAAGAAAAAATTCACACTTGGTAAATTTGGCATAAAGCTTCACCTTTCTCAGGGTCTTCAATATAATTCCCAAGTGATCTTCATGTTCTTCCTTTCTATTTTAATAGACAAGAATATCGCCTATAAAGACTACCAAAAATTGATCAAGATAGTCTCTAAAGACTCTATTCATTAGATCCATGAAGATAGAAGGGGAATTAGTAAGACCAAATGGCATAACTATAAATTCATAGTGTCCATACCTTGTACGGAAAGCCATATATGGTATATCCTCCCTTTTGACTCTTAATTAATGATACCCTGAATGAAGATAAATCTTGGAAAAGTATTGAGCTCCGTGTAGTTGGTCAAATAGGTCATCAATGCGCGAGAGAGGATATTTTTTCTTGATAGTGATCTTGTTAAGTTCTCGATAATCAATGTAAAGTCTCATTGATCCATCTTTCTTCTTAACAAACAGAACAGGTGCTTCCCAAGGTGACGCACTAGGGCGTATGAACCCCTTATCAAGATTCTCTTGGAGTTGCTTCTTCAATTCATGCAACTCAATTGGGGCCATTCTATAAGGTGTCTTTGAAATAGGAAAATCATACGGTATGAGTTCTACTGAAAACTCAACTTCACGATTCGGTGGAAGACCTGGTAATTCCTTTGGAAAGACGTCATCAAACTCCCGTACAATGGGCATATTCTTAATCATGAGTTTCTCACCAACCATTTCAGATAAATAACCTTCATTTAGTGGAATCAATACCCATAAAATGGAAGAAATTTCCACTAGAAGGTTATGTTCATCCTTGCATAGATAAACTATCATAGATTGATCTGGAATATGAAATGTGACTTCCCTTCTTTGTAAATTGATATGAACTCCATGTTGAGAAATCCAATCCATGCCATGAATCACATCAAATTCGACTATAGGAAGGATCACCAGATTTGCAGGAAGCACTTTCCCACAAACTTCAATCGGAGAAGAATTATAAACTTTTGATGCGACTGTTGTGCCATTAGGGGTTGTCACAGCTTACTCAACATCTAACTGTTGAGGTAATACGGTGATATCCTTAGAAAATTCTTCAGAAATAAAGGAGTGGGTGGATCCAGAATCAAATAAAACATTTGCTACATTAGAGTGGATGGTATGTGTACCTTTCACCAAATCGTTATCGTACTCCACATCACTGATAGAAATTGCATGTGACATTCCTTTGTCTTTAGCCTTAAGAGTTTATTGACGTCGACCATCATCATCAACCCTTGGATTTGGGCATTGATTGGCATAATGCCCCATCTCCTTGCACTTGAAACATTGAACTGTAGTAGGGTCATTCTGTGTATCCCTTCCTTTGTTTTCATCATTAGACATCTTCTTCCCATCATTGCGGCATTCAAATGCCCGATGAAATTCCTTTCCACATTTGAAACATTTACTTGTCCCTTTAAGCCAACTCCCTCCATGTTTCTTTCCACACTTTGAGCATAAGGGAATGCTCATCTTCTTTTCAGTGTGCTTGTTAGATTTTCCTTTGAATTCCATTTTCCTCTTCTTATCAAATCCATATGACTGATGGGTTACTCCAATCTCCATCTCAACTTTGAGAGCACATAGAATGATTTCCTCATAGCTATTGAAGTCTCTTATGGCTAACGCCCTTCGAAGACTTGGTTTTAAGCCACTAAAGAATCGATCGATCTTACTCTCAGGTTGGATAAAAATTCTAGAAGCGTACCTTTAAAGTCTTTTAAAATTTTCTTCATATGTACCAACAGAATCATCATCCTTTTGATTCAGTTCAAGAAACTCTTTCTCCATCTTTGTTCGGAGAATACGAGGGAAGTAATTATTGAAAAATAAGTTTTTGAACTCGTCCCATTCCATGGAATAAATTTCATCCCTTTGCCTCATATTCTTAATAAGATTCCACCATTGATCAGCAACTCTTTCCAAATGATACACTGCTAGGATGACTTTATCATGTTTAGATCATTGAAGAACTGAAAATATCTTTTTAGTAGTACTAATCCATTGTTCAGCAACTAATGGATCAATAGACCCACTGAAAGAAGGTGGATGCTGCCTCATGAAGGATTCAACAGAATGTTTCTCCTTCCTTTGCTTGTTTGGAAGTCCTGCATGATTCATATCTTGAGAAAGTTGTGTGAGCATGGCTACAAGATTTTTCATTCCAGCTCCCATAACGTTTGGTTGCTCCGGGGACAATCATTGAATTGCCCGTCGCATTACGCATTAACACGGTTCATTCGGGTTCCAGCCATTGACTAAAACCAAGAAGAATAGTGTGAGAAACACTAATTATAATAGGAAAACCAAATTATCAAGAATAAAATTTCACACATACGGTCTTATACTAGGTTATTCATGGTCAATTCTAAAACACTAAGATTGTGTTATATGCTTAGAATTATCCTTATGGTTCTTACTAAGGCTTTCACATCCTATTTTCCAAAGGTTGACTATTCCTTTCCTCTGATACCAACTATAACGACCCATACTTTACATACATTTTTATTAGATCAAAATTAAAGCACATTTATTACAATATATAACAAAACCATGAAAGGACTGTATAGGTATAGTGTCTTTAGAAACTGGAAAGCATAAACAACTGGTTCATAAAGCATCTACTTTGCCTCCCATTTATTTCATCATATCTAGAGTCCCTTTTTGGCATATTCTACTTAATAACCTTATTCCTGACCTGGGGAAATAAAACATACAAAAGGGTGAGCTCAACTGCTCATTAAGAGTAAACAAAATAAATATCAATCACATCATATACATAAGCACATAACTTTTGGAAATCATAACCTGCAAAAGAGATCATAATTTCATAACATGGGATAAATCATAGTAGTGAAATGTTATCCCAATAATCATAACTGAAAACATGAAACTTTGTGGCATACACACATAATCATTGAGAATCATTTCTTGTTAGTCAGGACTCATTTCCAAGACTATCTTAGTGGACAAAGTCCACTTCTGAACCGAGTTCACTCCTCGTTTCAGTCCTGTTTCACTGAACCAGTTTAACCTGCCGTTCCAGCCATGTCTATATCATAATATATAAAATAATTACCCAATCCATTGGAGGTAGATATAGGCCTCACCCATCTCATAATGATACCATTTTTATATGTGCCACAAAATCAGAAAACCATACATCATAGCATAAACCGTGTAATAAAAATGGGAATCTTAAACATCATGACATCATAAAACAATTCATATAAGATAAAGGAATTCATAAAAATATAATTCCATCACAACATAATAAAATCAATGTAATAATAGGGATAAAAACAGAACCCTTTATTATCTTATATGGAAAATAATTTTGATAAAACACTTGAACTCCATTCTTGAGGAAAATATCCTTTCTGCTTCAAAAAAAATTTCTTTTCTTAACATGTCGTACAATTATAAACTAAAAGAAGTTGATTAAAAATAAACTTGAAAAATTGTAAAGGAAGCTTCTTGGAAATAATTTTTGAAAAATCCATTCATTCCATATAATTTAAAAAAAAATTCTTCGTACTTTTTTTAGAAAAGTCAAAATGTACCTCGTATGAAAAACGCCAAAAGATTCCTTTCATATATTTTACTAAAAAACTCACCGAAAGGTAAAATTGGATTTAAAAAATTGTTGGTGGATGGAAAAAATATTAAATATTGAGGAAACATGGATGTGGATGATAATATACACCCCATTAAATACCAAAGTATAAACAATTTCGGATGAAAATGAGATTGTGATATTTTCCCTTACCATAGGTCCGATATGATTTGTACGTATCTGAACCGCCTGTATAATTATTTAAATAATGTTATTGACTTATTCCATAATCATACTCATTGTTATTATATCACATATGGACATATTATTAGCTTCTTGTTAGTAATATTTCATTACAACTTGTTATTCGAGTGTTTATTACTTTTTGTTCTTATGTGTGTTTTGTCGAATAAACTCTTATTCCTCTCTTTAGGTTATAGATACCTCATTTCCAGAATGTTATTAGTTTAATATATATCATATTAATTCATTCAATTCATTTATATAATCATTATGCAATGAATATCATGTAGAACGAGTCGCATCACATCGTGGAGACGGTATTCCGTACGTACGCACGAGCGATGATATCATTCCCATGATCATGGAATTGTATTGGTGTGTATTTATACTATTTCATAATCAATATAACTTTACAATAATAATATATAGTCATTATTTACACCATTATACCCATCCAAGTAAGGTGGTGGTGGAAAGTAGATTATACCACGGCGTGGAGACGGTATTCCGTACGTTCCCACCCGCGGTGATTTCATTTTCTGTAGGATGGATAGATGGTGAAATAGGGTTGTTTCGTACTTATAATAACATGTAAGTATATGAGTGATACTGATGTTATTAATTCATAATGAAACAACTAAAGAAGAAAAAGTGGAAGAATAAATAAAGATGAAAGAATCGGTAACAGACATTACCTCTTCTTTGAAGTGCTTCTTTGAGACCACCTTTTAGGGCACTAAAATTGGTCTTTGAAGAATACCAAGACCTCTAGGATGTCTCTAGGGAAGTGTAGAGGAGCAATTGTCAGGGGTTGGCCGATCTTGAAGGCTCAAAGTGGTGTGAGGAATAGAGGGAGGAGGTGCCCTTTTATAAGGGAGGAGAGGGGTACCTTTGGAAAAACGAAAAATATTATTTTTTTATAAAGCCACATTCGGTTTAAAATAGCTCAAAATTGATTTATTTTGAAGCTAAGGTTGGGATGGGACAAAATCCTCTCATCCAATAGAATTTAGTCAAGTTTACGGTCTTATTTTGACCTTATCATTTAGATTTAACATTAAGTTAAGTAATTTTACTTTTACCGTGTCTTCCTGTGTTCTTACACTATAAGGTTAGTAAACTTACTATAACAATCCAAACGAACCCCAAGTTTATTATTATTAATATATATAACCTTATATAAGTCATTTGGCTGAACCTTAGATTTTTAATAATGAAATTACAATTAATAATATAATATTTGTTTTAAAAACTATTTTATGTCAATTTTGAAATTATTTAGTAATTGATTTTTGTGAAAATCATAACAGAATTATTAGTTCGAAAAAGTTAATTAAATCAATACTAACATGTCATATTAACCTATAAAATTAGTGAAATTCATAAAAAGTCTCAAATTACATTTATTTGGATATTTATAACACCAATTATGTCAATATTTCATTAATAAGATAATTACTGCATCATTTTTGTGTCTTAAATAAATTGAATTATTTAATGTCTACAAATTAAAAATACAATACCATTATGTAGGAAATATTTTTAGCTTTCTAATGAATATTTATAGTCGAATTTATCTTATATATAACCTTATATTAAAAATTATTTACTTATTATACTTTGATTTTAACTATTTTAACCCTTCTTTAAATAAATTAATAATAAATGTCCTAATCTAATCCAAGTGGGCCTAAATGGTAATATTTTATTCCTAAGTTTGTTTTTGGTCTAATTACACTTATCCAATATAATTATGAAATGTGTTAGGGTAATAATAATATCATTTTTATCCTTAATTACCCTATTTACTTTTAACCGTGGTAAATAAAAGTAAAAAGTTACTATTCACCAAAAATTATTTTCATCTCATTGAAGCACATTTTACTTACTGACATCAACCGTGTCTCTTGGATTTTTTAAATTCCACTCACAGAAGCGGTAAAATTAAGTTTTATGAAAAATTCAGTTTTTTAACTACCACATAGTGGTTTCACTATTCATCAAAAATTGAAAGTTTTCAGAAAAATACCAAAATTTCACCCTAGGATAATTTCAATATTCCGAATCCAAAAATGAAGTTCATTTTGAAAAATAAAATTTATAAAATTTCAAAAAGTGGTTATTACTATTCATAACGGCTAGTTTTAATAATATTTTATTAGCATATCATTGTTTAGTGGAACTCGGTATTACGTACGACGCAAGCTATCGAGGAAGGTCGTGATTTCGTGTAAAGAAAGCCAAGAAAGTGTTGTGTGTAGAAAAAGATTCCTTTGATGATTTATATAACAAAAAGTCTCGGGTGTTACAGAAACACTTTTAAGGACAACGTGAGAAACCAACACATCCAGATTACAACCAAACCAACAAAACAAAAACAACCCCAAGACAAACCAGGCTCTTCCCCACAAAAAAAATGCATCATGACAAAAAGCCATCACCATTGTGTGAACAGTTGACTAGTAGTCCCATGAAATGATGCATGGGCACATAACCGATGGCATAGACATACCCTCTCAAACGTCTATTCAACAGACATGCAAAAGTGGTGGACACATGCTATGAACCCCATCTAACACAGAACCAAGGAAAATGCTAGAAACCCAAACAATACCTCCAGACACAAAAAGGTTGAACCAAAAGAAAACACCAAGAGAACCACAATGGTTATCAACCCAGGACCAAAACCTGCAATGTTAGCAAGGGGCATTAAAAAGTAAACTAATGATACCAACAATTGGATATTTGAACAACTTCCATGAGATATATGTTACTTTTCTTGGAGCTACCATCATCATATTATCAATCTCTGAGGCCAACTGGTCCCAAAACAGTATGTACTCTTCAATGCTAATCGCCCCTATGTTGAAGCCCCCGAAAAAAATAAGATCTTGTTTGTCAACCCAGGCGTATTGCTCCTCATTAAGGGATGCTCTTAAAGGCCTCTCCGTCAATTTAGCAACCTCCTATTCAGACGCATTAAGAACTATGACCAGCTGAACCCCTAGCCTTTGAGGACCCACATCCTCTAGAACTTCCTTTTTGTTGATTTCCTTTCTATCCGATCAGGTCTCCAAAGGTGGAGGTAAAGAATAGTAGTCCTTCCTACTCTTCCTCCTCCTATTACCCCTACTATTTCTCAGACTTGAAGGTTCACCAGCTGAGAGGCTATGATTATCTTCTGTGCATTCTTCCATGCACCCCCAACGGCCTCCGAGGAGATATCATTAGCATAGCTCAGTCTTACCTCTACAAGTCCCTCGAAAATACTGCTTAAATGAATTGAGGACCGGTTCCCTTCCTCAGAACCCCCCGGATTCCCTGCTGTACATAGCACAGCTATCTCCGGAATAGGTTCCTGCATCCCTTCCCACATATTATCTCTATAGGAGACATTCTACTCTCTGACTTCCGTCCGTGCCCAGAATAATTCAGTTTCAGTCACCTTGTGGCCAACAAAAACCCTGGCCTACTGAGTCCATCCTTCCTATCTCACACCATTTTTGCAAGAAGGTGGACCATCCAAAGCTTTCCTCAACCTACTAAAAAAACAAGAAACTGTTGGATTGTAATGTGAGGCTACTGGAATACGAACAGAAGTGTCCATACCCTCTTCTACTTCAATTGCCTCATCACAAACCCCTGGATTCCTAACTGCTTCCCTATCCTCTCTTACCATACAACCATATTGTTCTCCCCTGCTCATATCACTGGGAAAACCCAGAGAACCCTACTCTATCCTCTCTGCCTCCTCAAGAACCTAAAAATCTCTACCACAACCATAGCCTTCCTCATGGACTTGAACTCCCTTCGACAGTAGGCTCGCAAATTCTCCAGTCGTCTGCATCCAGCAACGAAGTCCATCCAGCTTTCATAGACCACTCGTTGTTTGTAACAGTACTCTTCTCCCACCGTAATCCACACATAATCAAATGAGACTCTTGAAACATCCATTACAACACATATAAGCAGATTGAAAATATGGAAAAGGGACGTAATGCGGCTGTCAGAACACATGTATCTACCAAGATGATTCCCTAGAATGCGAAGAACCGCATGATTTTTAAATTAAAGAGGAATATTTGGAATGCTAACCCAGGACACAATTGAAGGAAGATCACAATTCATGTGAAAATTAAAGGACCAATGACACAGGTAGAATCTGAAGCCGTTGAAGCTGCGAGGTGCGCATGACCGGGCATGAATGAGGTTAGATTCCGAGGCAAAACAAATCATAATTTGACGACTATCCAGAATTCCCACAGTCTCCCTATCTTACAATCCCCAAGCGCTGATGACATGCCTATCAAAGGATTCAACAGAGGGGCGTCGCCGATAATATCTAGCCACCAAGGTGTTCTTCATGAGATCCAAGGATTCTGAGAACTCAGTGGTCGATAGTGACAGTTTAGGGATTCCATCGAGCAACTCCAAAACCTTTGGAATGATCGAGATTTGAAGAGGGGGGGTGGGCAGTTGGGGTTCCATAAGGGTTTGAAAGAAGTTTTAGCACCTTTGTTGGAAAACAAGGGTCCCTACCCCGGCGGTGCAGGAGGGACTGACGCAGCGGCCACCATCAGCATAGAGAAGTAACCCCTCGGGGTTTCGGGAGACGACAGTCGGATAATGAATCCCCTAGAATATGTTCCACATTTCATCAACTTGGTGTACATTCCACGCAACACTAAGTAGGATTACGATACACAAAACACCGAGTTTCTACAAAATATCTCTTATTATTTTAGATAATTATAACATATAGGTTTACCATCATAATTAGATTATTAGAAACTACCTTTCATATAAATTTTTTAAATGATTTATATAAATAATAATATATTTATAATAAAAGATATGCATTTTGTGAAAGTCATTTTTATGTTTAAAAACATCATTTTCACAAATGAAAAGCTTATAAAAATTAAAAAAAAATACACAAAATTAGAAACTGAATTTGATTAAATAAACTTCATTTTTGAATTCAGAACATCGAAATTATCTTTTGGTGATTTTATGGTATTTATCTGAGAAACATCATTTTTTGATGAATAGTGAAAATACTACCTTTTATTTTAAAACTGTGTTTTTTCTAATTAATTATTATTAGTATATCATATTATAAAGATTTTTTAATGTCAAATTAGATCAATATTTCATGTATCAATGAAATTTAATTTGGTATAATAAATTTCACCTTGAAATCGAATGTAAAATCATAACGAAGTTTTGAACATTATCATACGTTAAAACCCCGTTATTTCACCACATCTATGGTATTAACAATAATCATAATTTCAACACTTCTATTATTGGAATTTCATAAATAACACATACACCATTTTTTTATTATAATATTTAGATTTTAATTATACCATGTTAAATTTTGACCAAAATGATTAGAAAAAGTGATTAAAATTAATCAAAACAATTAAGGCCAAATTAAGCTTAATTAGAGACTAAACCTTAAATTAAGGGACCAAATGACATAATAACTCATAAAAAACCAATTTTATGTCCATATTTTGGCCAAAAACCTTATATTATTGAGTTTTGTTGGATTTTAAGTCTTTTTTAGATAATATCAGGTACACACCTAATTTGTTTCAAAAACTTCTATGTGAGTCTTTTTCCTTCGCAATAAAAGGTCACAAACTCTATCTATTCCTAAAACTTATATATCCTTTTAAGATTGGCCATGAATTTCCAAAATATCCTCCCAACAATCCCCCATAGAATTTGAAGCCTCCGATTTGGTAGAAACGAAATCATGTAATCCTATTTGTACAAACCAAAATAAGTTACCCGGTTTAGACGTAACGTCTTCTTTGTATATAATTTCCATTATTTTCCTTCTCCACCACCTACACTCTATTTATTATTTTATTGTGTGAAAAAACATTATCCAAGATATAATATTATGTTTTTATGAAAAGGTTATAAACTACCCAAACACACACATCAATCTAATGGATGTTAAGCATATTGTTTTTGTGTATGGTGAACTAGTACCTCACAAAACAATGCTTGTTCATTTATCCTTTACTAACAATCATGGTGGAAAATATAATGGAAAAAAT
This sequence comes from Viscum album, assembly GCA_963277665.1. Classification (NCBI taxonomy): domain Eukaryota; kingdom Viridiplantae; phylum Streptophyta; class Magnoliopsida; order Santalales; family Viscaceae; genus Viscum; species Viscum album. The sequence continues at coordinate 1,920,612,271 of OY728128.1, read as the reverse complement.
ATTTATAAATAGAATATGTTATATTCATTATTTCTTTATGATTCTGTATTCATTTTTTAACACACATCTCTTACCTTCCATTTGGTGTTAATACAATAATTACATGTGAGGAAGTGTAGACTACCTCCCTCTCAAAGCGACCTGATTCGTTCACACACCACAGGGAAAGTATTAAGGAATGATTTAATTAATTATTGGATATATATGATATATTAATGATAATTTAATAATTATATATATATATACGTACATATATATACACATGTCATTTACAAACTTCCTTTCAATACAATAATAAAAATAGTAACATTGTTCATGCGTATGAACGACTTACCATCTCTCGGAATGGTGTATTACATTTCATAATTCATTATGTAATAAATTATTATAATATATATATATATAATATACATATATATGATATTTATATCAAGATATATATTATAAAATCCTTAAATAATTATAAGGACCATCAATATAACAAATTACGACACATGCGAAGAACAAAGCAAATATTACCCGAATTGAAAACATAACATATGATTGTTAACAAGGGGGTATTATAAGGTCATAATAAAACTACATATGGTATTTTTTATAATTATATTTGTCTATAAAATATTTATAATTAACATATCTTTATTATAAATGATTTATATACAATTACAGAGAGAGTCAAGACACAGGGTAAGGGGGTTTCATCACACTTTTAATTTCTGTGAGATACATGCTATGTACATCATTATTTAATTTTTTGTGGTGTATTTACTAAATATGATTTAATTATTTTTATACTATACCTAATTATATTGGTATTCACATATAAATTCTATGAACCTTCTTTCATGGGGTTTATCTTTCAAAAGATACCAAACTGGTAAAATTGTTTTCTCTCAATTTTCTAACATTGAGACTCAAGTTTTGTTATGAACCCAAAATCTATTCCGAGGTGTATATACTTACATATTATATGTTATATCATTAATATCCTTATTTTAATGATATATTATCATTAATTTAATTTTTTTTTCTTACATAGTGATTATGATCCCAAGTAACCAACTTATAATTGTTTACTGTGACAATCAGATTGTTTTGAAGATTGTTTATGTTTATGATTTTTTTGATGAAATATCTTAAGAATATTAATATGTCTCCTTATCCTATGTTTATTCAGGATATCATTATTTTTAGTTCCATTTTACCACAATTTGGTACTTAATATGATGTTTTTAATAAAATATGGTCGTCTCTATCGTCAGTCAGAAATCCATTGCATTCAAAAACCATGTTTCCAAAACTATTTTCAAATGATAATTGATGATAATTTTCATGGAAAAATGATTTTAATTTTTTTAAAATATTAATTTATAATTTTACAAAAATATTTTTGAATAATATAGTTTTCAAAAAGATTTATTTTATAAAAATATTTTTTAAAGAAGAATGGATATTTTCCTTGAGAAATGATTTTAAAAGACCTTTGAAAATTATTTCCCATATAAAAAATATACATTGATGTTACTCATGGATTTATAGAGAAATTATTCAATTATTCCCTTCATATTACTTCACTAAATGGATTATGTTTTTATGGCCTGATTTTTATAAATATCATTTCTACTTCATGGGTTATATGATTTTGAATCCCTCTTATTTTCACAGGTTATGTTAATGATGAAATAATTATGAAACATATGTCTTTCCACATGTTACGATCTACTTACATGTTTAGGATACCCATTTAATTTCTTAGGTTATGATATGTTCATTTATGATCTTGTGGCCCATGTATGCATGCTTTCATGATGTGACATGTAGTACCTATATCTCCCTCTAATACATTGGATTATGATTTATATTTTATGAGATAGACATGTACAGAATGAGGGTTTACTCGTTTAAGTAATATAGGGACGAGATGAGGGTTCAATCTATTTAGTAATACATGTTTGGAGTGAGGGTTTACTAGGTTCAGAAATATATTGATGTAATGAGGGTTTACTCGGTTAGTAATATAAGGTTTGAATGGGGATTCACCCGGTTCAGTAAAAGAATTTCTCCACTAAGATGGAATTGGTATTGATGCCATCGATAATATGGAAATCAGTATATGGTTATGTGTTTCCATAATTCCATGTCTTACACCGATGTTATGATTTCTTGAATTTTGTACTTTACTTCCTTTTGATTCATTTATAATTATCTTTAAAGATTTATTCCATGACTAATTTATATGATTATAGATTTATAGCGTATGATATTCTATTTTCATGATAATGTGGTCATACCCTTATGATCATGTTTATGCTTACATGTATCCCTTGTTTACCCTTATTATCATTTTAGCTCACCCATTTTTATGTTTCAATCCTATGTTTATAAGTATATGTATTATAATTGATGTGTCTAAGAAGGGTGTTAGTTATGAAGAACCTAGAGGGAGATAATGTAGCTCACATATGTACTGGTTTTATGTTTCCTTGATTCCTAAGGAATTATACCAACTACAGTCTCTAGGGAATCTGTTTGTATAATGTTTAAGAATTATTCATATTTAATGAAATGTTAATGTCTAAAAAGAGAGTGTAATTATAGTATAGAAGATAGAAAAACAACATATTGAATAGGAACCACATTCACATCCATGGGTAAGCCCAACATTAACCCGTTCTATTATCCCTAGTGTCCGCCTCGATACTCATATGAATAAACATATGCATCTCTCCACTCTATGTGTCAACAGTTTCCACACAAATTGGACCTACCTACCCACACATACCACAAAAAATCTCCAATACCATCCATACAGGGTTCATATCACATTTGGGACTACCGTCCCCCAAAACCATAAGTCTCATATTTAGAGCACATCACAAGAATTACGAACAAGCATAGAAATGGTCCCTCATCTTGAAAGCAAGGCATTCTGCCTTCACACACAACATGCTCTAATGGTTCCAGAAAACATTCACTCATACATTACAAGAAATCAAGAAACTATGTCCCTTCAATGCAAAAAATTTATCCCACAAATTTTTCTTATTCCATCTAGAATTAATAGATTTATTATCCATATATTCCAACTACAGGTAACGTATGCATTAAGCTATGACAAGATGTATCAAAATTAATTCAACAATTAATTTAACATGCCTTTAATAATTTTATCAAGAAGCATAAACATGAATCAAGTTCATTAATAAATTAAATTCTTCATACTCACTTGCATTAATTTTATTACCATCAAATTACAATAATAACAAAAACCAGACTTTGTAATCCCGGCTCTTTATCTATTTTTCTAGTTAATTATACAATTCATTTTGGCTTTACATTTATTAAAAGTTCACATCAAGAAAAACGTTATAAATATGAAAAAAATAGATATCATAATATCTATCAAATCATGAGGAAAACTCTTATCAAACTATAAAACTACAAAATTGTAATATTATTGATTCCAATTTCTTGATTCATGTTCATTTAATTATTAGGTCAATTCCATTTTGAACCAATAGATAAATCTTGGTAGATTTAGGGTTCCACATAAATAAATATAGAATCATAAAATCCCCTACCTCAAAAGGTTGTTGACATTGTTCACATGAGAGCAAGTCAATGCAAAATATCACGATCATCTCTACCATAACAACTACATCCACCCGAGGACACTGTGGCACAGTCGCACCATCCACCCACCATGAAAACTCCATTAGAAACATGAGAATCACACGCCATCACATGGAAAAGAGAAATATAAGGAAAGAGATTGAATAAACCAGACGAATTGGCTTATATCATACCTTATATAAATTATTGATCACTACGGATTGAAGGAAGGTGATAGGATTCATTACACTATGATGGAATCCCCAAAATGATGAATAGAAGGTCGTTGGATCACCTGGGGTTTGGGGAGAGCTACTGTAGCTATAGGTTCTGACAAAAACCAAGAAGTTAAAAACAATAAAATATACTTCATCGGGGCATTACAAGAATTGTAATATGTTTCAACATCATGTAATACCTAGAGGATGAGTTCTGATGAACAAACGCATCACCACCTAGTTTTAATTTATTTTTCAAACCATGAAGTAATTTGTGTGGTGAATCCCTCTATCATGCAGTGCAAAAGTTTACACATATTGAAGCATTCAAGGACATCTCGTGAAACCGGATCTCATGTCGTTTAATGGAGTTACACGATGTGTAATCCCCTCCTTCTAGATCATACATAACCATACTATGAAAAACATCTTACGAGACACCTCTGAGCACTTCAATCTTAAAAAACACACAAAAAGTTGATCCACACTGATCCAAGCCCGTACAATACATATATATATATATATATATGTATATTTATATATCACTATAAATAAATAAATATTTATTTATAACTATAATTATATATATAATAAATATAGTCATTATAAATTTATTTGTTATAATTTGATAAAAATTTAAATTTAAATATAAATTTATATAAACAATTATGAAATTAAAAAATATATATAATTAATATATTAATCTTAATTTAATAATTATTTAAATATATAAATATAAATATACATATATTTATATTAATGACTATATATAATTAATATATATATTTTTTAATTTCATAATTGTTAACAAATGTATATATATATTTTTTATATTTTTTACTTTAAATAACTATATATTTATTTATAATTAAAAATATAAATATAATAAATATATTTATTATGATTTTATAAGTATTTAAATATATATATTATTTATAATTATAATGATAAATATTTGTATATGTCTGTAAATATGTTTTTATATTTATAAATATATTTCTATAATTATATATATTTTCCAAAATTAAAATTATTATATATATTTCATTATATTTATCTAATTATTTAAATAAATAAATAAATAAATAAATATTTATAATTATAATTATAAATAAATATATTTATAATTCCAAATATAAATAAATATATTTATAAATATTTGTATATAATTATAAATATATATATGTGTGTGTGTGTGTGTGTCTTTATATATAAATATATATTTACAAAACTATAATAAATGTATTTATTTTCATTTTATAATAAATTTATATATAATTATTAATATTATAAATATATTTAACATTAAGAAAATTTATAATAAATATATGTATTTGTTTGTATTTATAATTATAAATAAATAAATATATTTATTATTATAATTATAATTACATATTTTAGAATATATTTATATATAATTATAAAAATAATAAAATTATTTTTCATTTAAAAAATTATCGTATTTGTATAATTATTTTAATATATATATAATTCTAGTCATAAATACATTTTATAATGTTATAATATATAACTAAATTTTTATAATTATAATATAATAAATATATTTATTATTTAAATAAATTTATCATGGTTTTAAGTATATTTATGAGAACATAATAACTTCATGAGGAAATGAACGAATCATACAAACTATGTAATGTATAGATCTCATAAAACGAGTCATTATATATATGGACAACATGAATAGTAATGATGGTGTAACGTATAAATAAAGAGTCATGATGAATACATAACATATAAACATCAATTATATTCAAATATCAATTGAAAAAGTCACTGGAACCAAATATTTACATATAAATATATATAATCATACATATTCATATTTAAAAATTATTAAATATAATTTTAAATATATATATTTAAAAATTATTTATATGTAATTTTTTCGCAATGTAGAATTAATATATAATTATAAATATATAAATATTATAAATATAATAAATTTATTAATTATTTATTGAAATTTAATATAAATATATAAATATATATAAATATATATGTGAATTATTAAAAAAAATATATTAATTATAATGATTTGTTATTAAATTTATACAAATAAACAACATTTTTTAATATAATTATAGTGGGTAAACTTTTATCAGTGAATTTTTTTGTGAGGATAAATATCCCCCTTTTATCTATATTTTCAAATTTGTGTTGATAAAATCTGGTGTATCCCTTGTAAGGATATATGGAAGTGTATGGTTTTTAGATAATTTTCAAAAATATTATTTTTCATAAAATATCAATATGAGAATTTTTGAAACTATTCATTTACTTTCTTCAAAGTTTCCAATATAGTAATGGAATTGAATTAGAACCTTTCAGAAATCCCAATCATGTAATAGTTATCTAAATTTTCTGGAACGTAATTATACACCCTTTCACAAATCATTGGTAGTGTACTATTTTTAAATATATTTAAAAGCATTATTTTTCATAAAATATCAATATGAAATATGTTGACACTATTCATTTACATTAACTTTAAATTCACCATTATAGTTATAGAATTAAATTTGATCCTTTCACAAATCCCTATCATTTAATTTTTTTCTAATTTTTTTGAAACATAATTATACTCCATAATTGTATGACTATTCAATGAACAATAGGACTTTGTGATGAAATTGAAATTATTTTGACCCAGTAGTTGTGATACAAAAAATGTGATGATTGATAAATAGATATTAAGGTCCAATACTTGTGTTAAATAAGGGAAATTTTTATATCATAAGGAAGAATTTATGTTAATGATGGTATGGAAAATTAATATATACTTTTCATGATGATCTATTAACAAAATATTCATTTGAATGATTTTTTTGAATTTGATGTTGTGGTTACTTTTTTTTAATTTGATGAGAGTTATCATGGAATACATAGAATATTTATAAATATATTAATTGGTTTTCATGGGTGTGCACTATTAGTGTCCAAAGAAAAATTAGGTCACAACAGATTGCGGAAACAAGATAAGGAATGATGGATATTAGCAGACCTATTACTCTATTCTGGAAAGATAAAAGAAGAAGATTCCTTAACAATTAGATACCAGTGCATGTGGGGGTTGGATGTGGTGAAATCTCATTTGTGTGAACTATTTACCCACCGTTAAAGGATACACATTTATCATGGGACATCAGATATGATGAGTTAGAGATTTGAGATCGACGCTGGATTAACTTCTTGGGCCTCTGTATACAAAGGCATTTGCGATTACGGGTTTACAGAATTTTTACATCTTTTTCAATTTTTTATAATTTTTTGTAGGTTTAAAATATTTTTAAATCTATGCTTGAAAGGATGCATGAACAGAATTGTCTTTCTGTGTAGTCTAATAGTGGCAGTGTGCCTACCCCCATTTTTAGAAAAAATAATTTCATTATATATGTTATTATTTGTATTATTATATAGATCTTTATATTATGATATATATATATATATATATAATGTTTTTCCATGATATTTTTTATTTAGTTCAATTAAATTAGAATGTGAATTTTTTTAATCAATAAAATTTGTTGTGCTCAAAATTGTGACAATTTTGAGGATTATGTTATTCATCAATTAATAATTTTTTAATCACACTTCAATAAATATTTATCAAATCATTAGTCATATGATATTTATTAGTTAATTACAAAAACATAATCATAATTATTCAATTTTTATTCATATGTTAGTCATTAATTTTTTATACATATTCCTTACTAATAATAACTATTATTTCTAGATAGTATATAACTATTTAAAGTACTTACTAAATAACATATTTAAAATTAACTAAAAATAATTCAATTACTAATAATAACATTCATTTATTAATGTCTTTTTCCTTGTACAATTAATTTTATATAAATATAATTATCATTTTATCATTAATAAATATATTGATTTTATGTATTCCATTATAAGGTATTTTAGTAATCTATAAATAAAACATGAAACATCTAAAGTATATCCCTCGAGAGTGTCCAACGAGGTGTACAACAAGGCCCATTATCATGCATGGGTTTTCATTCAATTATAGATTTATGTGGTGTTTTTGGGTTGTACATATATGTACAACTATGCTAGTGCCACATCCACATGTTAATATCTAGACATGGATTTTATTTCTTAGATAACCACATAATCTTCATGCTACCAAAATTTTATAATGTTTATTCCTATATTTTTATATAGTAAAGATATACTTAATCATTAATAATAATAACTATTATTTCAAACTTTACATACTAAATAAACTACATAATAAAAGAATATTTATAACAACTTAAACTACATAAAAATACATTTAAAACTAAAAATAATTCAATTAAATAAATAAATATAATTTAATTTAATAAAAAAATACCTCAAAATGAAGGCTAGGAAAAAACATCACTTCTTTTAGACCACAGAACCGACATCACATGAAACAATTTTTTTAGAGAGATAAGAAGTGTAATGAAGATTGATGAGTGAAAAATGATGCTAGTAGATTAGGGGATCCATTTATAGGGCATTAAGGAAATGGCGGTAGGGGAGTTTCTTTTTCTATGTCATCAATCAAGGCCAAAAGAGGGTGGTGGAAGGTAGTATCTCCAATTCCACCTTTGGATGGGGGGGGAGGTTGTAGCTCTAATTCCATCTTTGGACTAAACCTAAAGGTGGTAGTGGGGCTGTCTCTTTTAAAGAATATTTAAAAAAAAAATTATTTTTGACACATTTAACATTTTGTTTCAAAATCTCATTAAAAAACTCAGGATTTACTTATCAGAGAACCATGTATATTTTTAAGCACCATACATGTTCATATATTACTTAGTGAAGCTATTAAAATGATGTAAAGTGAGATTTTTAAAAAACCATAAAAATTCATTATTGTGTTGATATTACTGACACAATAAAATATAGGGAAGATCTTATGTGGAAAAACTTCATTGTTGTGTATAATGCTCACAATAAGAGTTACTTTATAATGACATGTTTATTGTTTTCAATGCATGCATGACTTATGATTTTACTATAGGTAGAATATGGGTTCTTGAGGAGTAATCCATGAAATATGCACTATGCAATTTTGAATAATAGTACGTGGAGAGAGTATTGTATGTCGATAAAAATGCAGCATTAGAAGGTGAAAATTCATGAAATATGTGGAAATAAAATATTATTCAAAGAGAAATTCCATGTGTAGATCCAACGGATATCCATGAACATGGGAGAATGGAAGATTATTTTTCTCTATGCATAATTATTTTTAAGTACAAAATACGACTTACTTTGTAGATTAGTCTATATAATTAATTCTATGTAGATATAGTTTGGGACATGCATACCAAAGTTTCTATGTGGTGATAAGAGTTTTTACGTATCAAAAAATAATATTTCTCTTGTAATGAGAGGCGATATAGTTTTTTTGCATCAAATATAGATTAATTATGTACCATTTTTATAGGATGATCATGTTTTACGGACATTATGATTCCTAGAAATATTGGGTTAGCTTCTTTATAAATAATTTATCATTTGTGGAGAAGTGTTATTTGGAAAAAATCAATTGTCACTCCATTAAAGTCATTAATCGAGTATCTGTGTAGAGTATTAATTATGACAACGCCTATTTAATTTCAAAGAATTATGTTTTTTAATGAACAAGAATTCTTATTAGTATTCAATGAAATTTTACACTGACACTGGTTTTCAACATTGTAAATTATTGAACTTACTATATATGAAATGTTCCTTATGTTATGTAGTGACCATAAATTGTATATCCTAAACAATTCACCTATTATACCAGTAAAATTTTGTTATGAAGTCATGAGCTTATATATTTTGATGCGGAATTATTTAATATATGTTCTTATAAATGTGATCAAATTATATCGGATACATCATAAAGTCTCAAAATAAATATCTTTGTCAATAGGTGCAGTATCCCACAACAATTAGAAGTGATCATTCTTGTGTTTTTTGTAATCTTTTTGTTTGATGTAGTGTAAAACTATTCTTATGATGGGACTCTGGAATGATTGTTGTGGCATTTTACCTTGATAGATTGTATGTTGACAACACTTTTCATTATTATAGAGACATAACGATTGTGCCATCTAAAAAATAATTGCAAGGTGTGAGATGAAATTGATACCGAACCATGTAGAAATATTATGTCCCAATGCTGTTTTGTTTTTCAAATTTTGGGAATGGATGAGTAATCATATGAGTTAACTATATCATTATAGGTCAATAGACATTATGTTAAAAAGAAAGAAAAATTAGAAAAGTCGCAACTAATTCAACCCCATATCTCAATGGTGAAACAACATGCTAGGTTGATCAATTTGTATGAAAGGGAGGTGTCCTCTGTAAATATTCACTATGTGATGATGACAGTTAATTTTAATTCTTTCAATAGTAGGGGTTTTACAACATTCAAGGAAAATATCAATCATATTTGGAAGAATTTGATGTTTTCCTATCCTATATCTCTTGGAATTAAAGTTAAATATATAGTAACATTAGTATTTCCACCAAATTTTTAAGATTCAATGATGGAATTTTCTAAAAAGAGAAATATTAATACTCATGGTATTGTCTAAAATTTAATTTTGATGAATATTTCATAAAATGATTATATAATGGTTATGGGACTTTAAAATATTAAGAAAAATTTAGAAAAATTGGAATGTTTTTATGAAGGAACCATGAAAGGTATGAAGTCCAAATTGAAAATTTATAAATTAAAATTTGATGATATTATTTTTTTAAAAAAAGATAAAGAATATAAATAAATAATTATTGATAATGAAATTGTCTATAATATTTGGGGTTTTTGGGAAATGTGGGATTATTCAACTATAAAAAAATTGATGAGAATTTTTCATGACAGGTTTGATCCTTATGATTTAATTCTGGAAGATGTAAAAGTTATTATTCATGAAAAATCACATAAAATTATCATTTCATATGAAATGTGAAATTCCAAAATATTAAAAATAAGATCAAAGATGAGTTGGATTTTTGAGGGAATGTGAATGCCCAAAATAATATTGTTTGAAATTCAGGAATCAACTGAAGAAGATAATGAAAAATAAAATAAAGATTATAATAAAATTATTACTCTATTATCAAATAACTTTAATAAGGGAAATCATAGAGTATTGAAAAACTACTATAATGATGTTACAATTTTGCTGACATTGGCACTTTACCATTAACTGTTCTAAGAAAAATTATTCCAAAATGAATTAGATAATGATAAACTATAGAAGATGAAATGGCATAAAATCATGAAGGATCCAACCAAATATTATGATGGTAATATCAAGTTAATTAATTTAGATGAAATTTTTATGATAAGAAGGAATAGGATGAACCTCCATCATGTATCCAATCAGAAGAAGAATATAATTTTTTAGCTCGTGTAAAAAACAGGTTTGATACCTCTACTAGTTATGATAATGAATGTGAACTAAAAGTGATTTAGAACATGTTAAAAATTGAGATAGAAGATGTTGATGATAAAAATAGAAATCTATAGAAGGATAAGAGGATTATATCAAAAGAAAAAGACAATATGGATATGGGAATGGAATAATGTATAATGAAATAAGATATTTACATTGTTTAAATATAAATATACAAACTCAAATCTGGTGAAAAGAGGAAGATTGTAAAAAATATGGAGGTAAAATATTCTCTCAAGGCTTCATATTAGACTAAGGATCATTCAAGATGTGTTGAAACACAAAGTAGCTTGAAAATGATTGGGTAATATTTCAACAAGGGTGTTGATGTTATTTTAGAATAAAAAATGGATGGTGAAAATCGAAATTCAAAGAAGAATTCCAATTTAACTCTCAATGAATGGAAATGTATATAGGTTATCTATGACAATTAAGGTAGAAAAATCAATTCAGGACATGTATTGACCATGAATAATAGTTATTAATCCTCTTATAATTCAAAGGAAGAAAGTGATTATTCTAGAATATTTTCTACCAAGAGCAGAGACAACTATAATATATGCATAGAAATGATGAAATTATTTTGGAAAAAACTATTTGAGTATGAAATATTATGTTTCAGAGGATACTACTAGTGTTTTAGTGGGTTTGGGAAAATAGATACCCATATGGGTATAACATGTCACTACCAAAGATGATACATGAACTAATGGGGAGATATTTTGAAAAAGGTTACCAAATTTTATGAGAAATCATGTCGTAACCAAGAATTCAACTTATTTTCTGACACTAAACATGTTTTAATTATTATAATAAATAAATTGAATATGTGATCAATTAGGACATTTTTTTGAAAGGTTCATGACTAATATTCCTAGAAAACATTCAAAGAACGATAATTGATTGGGAATTTAGTAATTGAATGATGAAAAATCTTGTTTTCTAATGTTGATTATATATCTAGTACAAGAAAAAATTCATGGATACATAATTGTGTATGTTCATCACATATGACTAGTGAAAAAATTATATTAAACATTTAAAATCAAGAGAGAGGAGTAGTAACCTTCAGCAATGATTGTTTCATGAAAATTAGAGTTATCTAAGTGGAGAATGAATCATAGAATATGAAGTGTAATTATATATTAGCTGATAAAGGGATAAGGGAATAAATTCTTATTTAAAAACAATGTGATGATAGACATGAATTGGTTAAGAAAATTATTATTTTATCATCAAGAGCCTATAAAATGTTAGAATTATCACTCAAGGGGTAAGGTCCAATGTAAATTTTTTAAGAATTGTAGATTCTACCAGTTTCTATTATTTGAGTTCCAAAGATGAAAATAACTTATAACATATAATTTTTTGAAAAATTGGTAAAATAATTGTGACTAAAAATTTGATTCATTAATTTATAATAGATTTAACCATATCAAAAAGTTACATGGATGAAATATGTGAACCATTTAAAATGGGAAAATGGATTAAGGTTCCCATAAAGGAAAAAAATTATATCTTCCAGACCACTTGATCTTATCGATATAGACTTATGTGGAACAATGAGTAACAATTATAGTAAATAGAATATGTATTTCAATAAATCCATAAATAATTATACATGGTTTACAAATTTTTTTTATCAAACACATATTAAAGGAAATTAAAATGTTCAAATATTTTAGAAGGTTTGATGAGAAGGATTTATGTCTTTATATCACTATGATAAGATAATGGAAAAAATTACATGCGAATATTTATAAATTTATCATTGCTATCATGAAATAAATTATTTTTATAGAACACGATACACTCCTTGAAAAAATGGGGTAGCTAAAAAAATGAACATAATTATTTTTATACATGAAGGAATGTATTAGCTGAACACAACATATTAATGAATTTATAGAGAGAATATGTATATACTTCCAAAAAATATAGAACCTATTTTTAATGAGTCTAAAAACACCAAATACACCATTTGAAATGTGATATAATAAAAAAACTATTAAATACATAAAATTTTTTGTATGTCCTTGAATTATTTTAATAAAGAACACTAATCTATATAAATAGGAATAAATAATATAGTAATGAATTTTAATGGGTTACTAATAAAATGGGCCTAGATATAGATTTTGGGATAAATTATTTAATAAGATAATTTAATTATTAATTTTATGATTATTGAAAAAAAACAAAAAATAAAAATTGATCGAGTTTTATATGATTCAATATAAAATGGAATAATAATTTAGAAAAAAAGGTTGATCATGTAAATAATAATGAACCAATCACTGCTGATATTGATTCTAAACAAACATGTTATGAAAATGAAGTTTCGGGAAACGAGAGAAAATGGTAAAAAATGATGAAACGCGATGAAGCTAAAAATAGCATTGGAAATCAATAAGATATTGTTTATACTTGAAGAATACTGATATTAGAAGACAAAACGACACGTATTTATCAGATTTAATTTCATTTCGTGGTTGAAGCAATTGATCATCTGGAAAGGATACGAGCTATGAATCTGAAACTTGATCATATTTAAAGGAACTACACATTGGATCTTGTTCCAATACATAAAAATAGATATTTTTTTCTCACTAATTGGGTATTTATATAATAATAAGTAGGAAAGGTGAAGTGTTAAGAAAAAAATCTAGGATGATGTGAAAATGATATTCTTATATGAAGGGTATTGAAAATTAAGAGAAGTTTTCATCGGATAAAGAATGGTGGAAATATGAATTTTATTGGCTGTGGAATTGCACAAACATAAAAAAGTTCAATCATTAGAGTTGAAGTATACATTTCTAAATAGTTAGCTTGAGGAAAAAGTCTATATTGAATAGCCTGATGGTTTTTACATATAAAATAAAGGAAGTTTGGCATGGATATTTATGAAACAATTTTATGGTTTCAAACAGGACCATAGATCCTAATATTATAAAATGATGGTTCATTAAGTGATATAATGTCTATAAAAGGTAATATTGATATTAACCATTATGTGATAGAGATATACAATTTTTCACTCATATGTATTGTGTATGTGGATGACATGATGGTGATAAAGTGTGTCTCTATGAAGATTTTATTAAGAAGATGAAAATGAATTTTATTGTGTCCATTCTTGGTCAGATGATATACTTTTTTTTTGTTTCAGATTGAGTAGAAATCAAATTACATGTTTCAATCTCATATTATGTATGATAGTGAATTACAGAATATGTTTGGATTGGATAATGGAAAAGAATATTTCACTCCCATTTTAGTTTGAGAAAAATTATGCAAGGATAATTCTAGAAGTACTGTTAAATAGAATGAATTTAGAAAAATTATAGGTAGTTTTTATTATCTAACAATAAATTTTCTAGATATAACTTAATCAGTTTCTATATGTGTATGGATTTAGAGAAATCCAAACTTTCCTCACTTTATGGATGATAATAATTTATTTATATGTGAAATTAACTTTAAACTATGGGATTTTATATAGAAAAAATGCATAATCAAAACTATTTAGATTTATATATTCTTATTGGGAAGGTAATTGCAAAGACAAAATATCAAATTCGGAAAGGACATTAATTATGGGGGTGGGTTGTGTTTGTTAGTATAGAGAACATAACAATTCAGGGAACCTGATCATAATTGATGTAGAATATACACCATCTATTTATGCTTTTACAAAAATGATACGGAAGAAAGTATAGTCATAAGATTTGAAGATTGAGAATGACGTAATATTGAACATTTATTATAGAAATCAATATTTTATAGGCTTTTATAACAACCCATTACAACACTAATGATCCAATAAATTTTTTATTAGATATCATTTTATCAATGAAAAGTTGCAATGTGGAGATATTATGTTCGATTATAGTTCAACAAAAGAATAGGTTGTAGTTATTTTCACAAAATCATTTCCAAGAGATTCGATTTTTTTAATTCATGATAAAACATATTTCTCATCCTTATCCTCTAAATTTATTTCTTAATGGTGAAATCCCCACATGTATTTTTTTCAATGAGAGTAATAAAAAGTATACTCTTCCACAACACTTTTTCAAATCTAAATTAGAGTTTTACATAAAAATGAATAGAAATGTGACTGATAAATGATGGGGATAATATAAGTCACTTAGAATAAAATTATATGAAGAAGGATACCAATATATGAATCATGATGAGTATTTTTTACAATATATTCATTGCTGAAAAAATTCCAATTAAGGATATTGATGAACATTTAGATTTTTGAAAAAATTGTAATTATTTATAAAAAATATTTATAACATAGTAAATTTGATAATGTTTAAACCAATATTATGTTTCAAGAATTTTTTCAATAATTAATCATTATTTAAATAATAATAAAGAAGATAATTTACTGAAATATATGAACAAAAATGTTTTTTTTTCATGAATATTTTTTGGAAATAATTCCATGAACATATTCCTTTGCATGAGAATTGATTGAAGGTGATACTGAGAGTAATGATTTTTAATTTTATGGGAATTTGATTGAAATAATTATAATATATCTTTGAATATCAATTTTTATCCACTAAAAAAATTACGGCCAACCCTACATGCCTAAAAGAGGAGATCAATCCCACGCATGTGGGTAGAGGACCTCTACCACATGGGAGAGCCAACACATAATGACCCGCATGGTGGAAGAATTCTACATTGGAAACATTAGGTATTCATGAGTTCACAATTTTGTATCACAATTTAGAATAGGACCACACCATATAGAAGATAGTGTAATAAGGGATGATTGTTGGGAGGAGAACCCATCCTAATATTGGCCACTTAATGGAATCATTTTCTTTTATAAGAACCTCCCAGAACATGCTGGAGTTCAGTGTGGGATGAGATACTATATTGTAACTATTTACCAACCCTTAAATGATACACATATATCTCGGGATTTCAAATCCAGTGAATGTGAGCCATGCGATCGATACAAGATCATCATCCTCAACCTTCACAAACAGAGCCTTTATGATTGATAGTTTGTAGAAAAAGGATGACATATGATTTTGAAAACCATGTTGGACCATCCTAACCTTAACAAAAATGTTTTAATTTAGCAATGTATGAATAAATATAAAGCATAAAAATGATTTTTGATGTTGAGTTTGAAGATGGAATAAAATATGTAGAAGACTCTATGTGGAAATGTTGATTTTTGAAGTCTTTTGTTTATGTTGAGTGTTATAGAATGTAGATACACATACTTCTTACAATGTGTAAATTCATTATACAGTGATTCCTTGAAAATGATGGGTTCAAAAAGATATTATCAATAAATTTTAACTCTGTGGTTGGGGATGATAGTATGATGGTGAGTATATTATGTAGATAAAATTCAATATGAGAAGGATTACAATCATGTAGTATGAAAAAACAAAATACCATGAGGTCTAAAATTATATTCCCAACCAAAAATCATATCCAGCTCTATATGGGAATGAAACCTGACTTTGGGTGATGTTGAATTATTTATATATACAAAATTCCACATATTGTGAAGTATAGTTTACTGAAATAATTCCATGAAATTATAGTTTTGTAGAACATATAATTTTTTTCTATATATTGATAATAGTTTTATAAACATTTTTTTGTGTTTAATAAACAATAATATTCCACTGGTAGATAGAGGTGACATATTTTTAAGCATAAAAAAAGTTGAATTTTGTGCCAAATTTTATGGGATTATCATGTGCTAAATAATTTTATAATGCCTATAAAAATCTTATTATCTTCCTAATTAAGAAGTGGTAAAGTTCATGAAAGATACATTTCTATGAAAAATTATTCATCCTAGTATTTGAGTACCATGTTTAGTATTTTTGTAGAGTATTTATTTTTAAAACATTTATTCCTTAATAAAACACTGTCTTATGTGAAGATAATGAATTTTGTGCAGTATGAAATGCTACGCTACTTTGATACCAATTAGAACCACAATAAATAACTAGAAATATAATACATGATAGGATATATATTCTATGTTGTGATCATATAATGTAAATCATAATAATTTTTCATACAATATGAGAACTATATTGTTTTGAAATTAAGAGTTGCTATATGATAAGGAAGAAATAGTTCAACACTATTCTATTGAATCTGATCATAGAAAATTTTATTTATATTGAATTATCCAAAATAATATCATCACCAATAGTTATTGAAGATACCATGAATTTGATTAAATATTTATTGGGATGTTTTTAATAATTTTTTTGATGCAGTGTGAATCTATTGTTCCAATGGTATTCTAGAAAGAATTGTATAACTTTTTTTCTTATTAGGATTGTTTTTTGTAACCTCTTGTGATTATAATAGAGAATATATTATTGGTGTATCTAAAAAAATCAATTTAGAGTAGGTGAAAATTGATACTGAACCTTATAATAATATTGTGTCCCTATGATATTTACTTTTACTACATTTAGGGAAGGAGGAATAATCATAAGAGTTGTATAAATACTAATGAGTCATCATAGGTTAATTTGAAAATAAATAGAAATTAAGAAACTACCATAGATTCAACCCCTTTCTTAGTGGGGAAAGTCCCCCTTGGACTCTTCACTTTTAAAATTTTTTTAAAAAATATTTTATTTTTCTATATTGACTAAATAATGTGATTGAATTTCTAAGAATTTATGGTAATGATTTAATTAACAATAATTATAAATAAATTAACAAGATAAAGGAATTAATTATTATTTCACCTAAATAGTTTTTATCTTAAATATCCTCTTTTCACAGATATTGAAAAATTTCAGAGATATTAATATCAAGAGAGTGACAATTGGGATGTCATTTTCCAAAAATAGTAGAAGTTGCATTACTAAGAGAAAATGATTGTAAAATGTCATATATTCAAATTTTTGAATTACATGTTATAGTTTATTCAATCTAGTAAAAAAATTGTTGGTTTTGGGTTTATTTTGAGACCTTATGTCAAGGTTTTAATAATATTTTACCAAAGTTATCATTACTGAGGTGAAAAATATATACCATAATAATTTTAAATAATAAACAATTTAATTGGGATCTATTTATCAAAATTAAATCTTATGATTCCAAAAATTATAAATATTTTTCAGTATTCAATATATATAAGTATTATAAATCAATTTTTATATAGATTTGTAAAACACAATGAAAAACAGTTTTTATTGTAAAATGCGTTTTTAACAATTAAAATTATCTTATATGAAAACTATGAATATTGATGATTAAAATGGAATTAATAAAATTATTATCATTAGAATTTATGATATGTTAATTTAATACCAAATAAAAAAATATGAATGTACATTTAAATTAATATATTTAATGGAATGAAATGGTTGTATTTGGAAAATAATTATTTTTTACTACTTAATGAAAAATCAATAATTTCTCAATAAGTTAATTTTGATATTATGAATTTGAAAAATAATTTAATTTTTAACAAATTCAATTTCTAAAAGTGTTAAAAATTAATTATGATATTTTTTTCACAAAATGAAATAAAAACCAATTATTTATGAAATTATATGTTTGAAACAAAAAATAACCTTACTAAATACAAATTACTTATATGTTATAAATTATATAATACATTTTAATGATGTAATATAATTATTCACATATTTTATAATGTGTTTAATCCTATTCATAGGAATAAATTTAATGGGTTTGTTATAATATATCATGGCTCATTTTAATAAATGTGTTTCTTGATGAGAAAAATATAAATTACGTACAATTTATTTATAATGAAATGTATTGTAAAATAGTAGGGTTTTATAATATATTTTTTCAATTTTTAGTCAAAAGGATATTAGTTTCTACAAAACCTTCTATGGTGTTTTAGTCAACGAGTAGAAGACCACATTTATTTATAATGATTTCAAATAACACTAATGAAAATTTAAAAATAACTAATATGAATGAACTAAAAAGGTATTATTATAAAAAAATCATATTATTACGTCTTATTCCATTTGAATGAAAACTGAATTTTAGGAAAACCTCTCCCATTTTTTAGTAATACATATTTTCATCAATGTTGAACCATAAGATAAGTAGCACATTCTATATCCATTGATGGAGTAAAAAATAACATTAAAATAATAAAAATTATTGTATTATAGAAAAACATACAATAGTCTATGAAACAAACATTAAATATTAAAATTAAGACACATTGAATTTCAGGGACTATATAATATATATCTCAATAAATATTTCCTAAAAAATGAAATGACATTAACCCTAAAATTCCCAATGATGAAATTGTGTAACCATAAAAATATTTTTATCCATGAAAATATTACCCATATCATATAAATGTAAAATTTCAATATTTTCCATTTTACAATTTAGAAATTAAACAAATTAAGATATGAAATAGAAGAATAAAATAACATAGAAATGTAAGTATTTTATTGTGATACCCATTCCCACGTGTATTAATATAAAATTTGATGCCTCCAATGAACTATTAATAATGTAATGTACCATCTATGAAATACGTAATTTTTTCAACTGAATGTCATTTTTTATTTACTTTCTAAAAAAATATAAATTTTTATTCAACCAATGGTCATATTTGTTATCGAGCTAAAATTTTCATGTTAGAGATGAATATTTCATATTGGATATTTTATAGAAGTGAATATAGATTTAGTGAATTACAGCTAATAGAATATTTAAATCACAAAATATTAAAATTGAAGGCATAAAAGTTGATTGATGAGTGAGTGATTATATGTCTAGCATTGATTAATCTATTGTCTGAGTTTTTTTGAGGGGGAAGTAACTAGTTATAATTAATTGTAAATATTAAGAAGGTAAATCTGAATGAACATGCAAATCACAAGTTTAAGATAATTCAATGAATTTATATAGAAAAGTAATGTAGAAATGTGAATAATATAAATATATATAATTTCTCATTTAACTATAACATAAAGGGATTGATCTGTTGAAATTATCTTTTTTCATATTACAATATATTGTATAAAAATGATTAATAAACCATGGAAGTAAAATTTATATCCTCTACAATTGATATGAGTATGATTTTAATTATTACTATCTTACGTTAAAAAAAATCCTACGAAATAATTAACATGTAGGAGAATATTCATATATGAATTTCATTAAAATGTAAATGTCCACATAAGAGATGATGTTGCATAACAGTTATCACATGAGTGACACAATATGTTTCAAATGGATGTGGTAGTGTTCATACCTTTGAAGTTCTGTTTTATCTTGTGTCATGAATATTTATATGGATATTTAAGTGCTACTGAAGTTAATATGATGTTGTAAAAGAATGAATTGGGGTTTTTTAAAGATCATGTAGTTATGATTTAGATATGGGAAGATAAATTCCTTGAATTTAATTAATGTAAATATTTTATTAATGAAATTTTATGATAGATCCATGTTTGTAATTTATATTAGTGTGGGAAGAATAAAATAAAAACAAATTCATATCCCTCTATAATTTTTGTGCATTATTTAATATTTATATAACATAATAAGAAGGTATGTTTATAGAAATAGTATTTTCTTATACAAGATCTATGGGTTAGTTCAAACAGATAATCTGAGTCAATTTTATATAAATTTAGTTTCTAATAATTTAAACCATTTAATACTAATGAAAATGAGGATTTTGAAGAAGCAATAGAATATTTATAATATATATATATATATATATATGTTTTCAAAAATATAGTAAAAATAAATGTTAACATATCATTTACATTAATAGTGTATAGAAGGAAATAATTAGGAGAAACTTTATATCATAAATATAACTTTAGAAAGGATATATTTATCAGATTTATTGAGATTCACTCCATTTCTAATTTAGTTATAGTGGATCTTCCTTAAATAATTATAAAAAAAATATATTTACTCGTATCATGTGGAGATGATAAAATAAGTCATTGATTAAGATATTTCATGGAGGAAAATTAATGAAATCGTTTATTATAGTTATCTTAATATGTAAATTAATGACTATAGAGTAAAACAATATTTAATTAGAGTAATAAATTTGGAGTTATGGTTCTACAGGTATCATTTAATTTATACCAATATAATGAATACCTTCACCACTCTAAAATATTGAAGTCCCTCCTGAAATCTATGAGTGGAGATATTGGAAAATGCAGTTACCCTAGGTTAGAATTTAATGATCTACTAACCAATATATTTGTATTGAAACATGGAATAATGAGACTTTTACATTTATATTTTATTCGTGATAGTATTTTTGTAAATAATCATGTATTGGATCAATGTCACAGGCGTGTTCATTGGATATAGCCAATAAATTTGAATAAAGATATACTCTATTGTTACTTAAACATAGTAAACATTTTTTTTATTGGGACATTCATGATCATTATTAAAATGTTTAATAGATATTTCTTCTATATGGGAATAATACCTATTTTGGATATATATTTCATTGAAAAATTATAACATATGTAAAACCCAAACTCAATACACCACTTAGTTAAATTTTTGAAACATAGAACAAGTAAGTGGTATTAATTAAAAACATAAATACAAAGAATAAACTATTTAAATATTCAATTTATTTATTTAAATCATCAAATGAAGTTTACATTTCAATACTTTTGTGTCATTATTTTTTATGGAAATTGTTTCTCAATATGGGAATATTATTTCATGTTATTCAATAGAATAAAAATGAAATCTGGCATGGTATTGTTTTCCATGACTCCTTTTTTTAGATAAGTAAATTAAAATGATGATATACGAAAATTATAGTTTGAAGTTTTTTCCAAGATATTATTGAGAGATGGATTGATTAAATGGGTGTATATTATATTTTCCACTATGTGGAATCCTTTATAATGAATTAGAAGTTATGAAGACTCTATATATGTATATCCACATCAAATGATGGATTTTTAAATACAAAAACAAATTTTTGTGAATGTAAATCTATTAAAGAAGAATGCTTTGTGGAAAACGGTAAAAATGATGGAAAAATAAAAATAAGACTTCCAAGGAATAGGGTTATACCTTGGAGATGACAAATATTATTTTATTTGAAATAAGTTTCATCGATACATTATAATTTACATTAAAAATTTTATATTTTATATATATAATTGAAAAAAAATATCAAGAGTATTGAAAAAAGAAACAATATCATGTTTTCTATCTAGAGAGTGCACTAACAGAGGAGAAATTTGATAGAAGATGGTTTAAATCCAAACTATATAAGTAATTATTGATCTTTTGGATGAAAATAAGGACATAATTATTTAATTATTATAAATTTAATATATAAATGTATAATATTGAGGAATAAAGTGGTTAACTTGAGAGGGTCATTTGTAAAAATGAATACCATGTTGAAGGATAAAAGTGAATTATTATATCAATAAAAATAAGATACAATGACCATGTGTATAAAATCTAAATCATAAATAACACATCTAAAAAATCACTTCATTTAATTAATGTAATCAAATAATCATACATTCAAATAGATGTTATAAATACCTAAATAAAAGAGGGGGTAAGATTAATTTTATTTTTGATGAAAATATGAGATCTAAATGAAATTAATTTGATCGAATAGTATTTCTCACAATGCTATTATAAAAATTGTAATTATAGTTATTTGGAACAGAAATTAGTGAAAAAGACGTGGTTTCTTACTAAAACTACAAAATAAAATTCATATAATTTAATTATATATAATTTATTATTTTATGAAGGATAAGGAAAATATATGGATGAAAATATTAATAAATAGAAATATAAGTAATGAGGAAACCATATGTTCCATTATTTAGAAAAAATATACGGAATAACATATTTTATAGAATCAATATTTTTATTACATTTTTCATCTAGAATGATATTAGATTTTCAATAGGGAAAATATGGAAAATTCGTAACTCCTAAATAATGAAAAAATACAGTTTTCCTAGAAATGAAATCATTAAATCTAAAAAATTTCTTCATTTCATTGAAATAAAATTAATCAAAATAAAATGATGGTGTTCTCAAATAACCAATTATTTATTCTTTAATTTTTACAAAGAATGATGGAAACAATATTGTTGATTATAAATGATGAGAAGATCATTATGGATGAAATAGATAATGTTTAAAAAATTATTTTATGCCATATATGAAAAAACAATAATAATGGAGAGAAATTTGATAGTGGTGGAAATAGCATAACCATGATGAAAGATAAGCATTCCACAAGTTTTATTAATACCACTTCAAATTTAAATGATGAGAAAATTTTGATTCAAGGATTAGACAATCCAATGTGTAAATTAGTCATTATAATTTTTTATACTCAATGAACTACCCATGAAAATGTCTAAGAAAGGAAAAGACACTATTGGTATAATATAATTAGTTCATTATGCCGAAACACATTCCAAAATATAATGAAGATTACAGGTTACCCATCACCACAATTTTTTTCATGTTTTTACAAATAGATGACCTCATGTGATAATAAAGTAGTTAAAATAAAGGTTTTCTGTAATGATAATGACACTCTAGATACTATGTAAATACAAGAAAACCAATCAAAGATCACAGTGATTAAAATAAAAATAAAGTAAAAAAAATTACAATTAAAATAACATTATAAAATGTATTAGAATATATATATATATATAATGCATATATGTTCTGATCGCGGTTTCCTTGGGTATCAACTCATAACTATAATCATTAGCTTTTTGATTTTATCAAAATCTTTTGAATATCCCGATACTCACATAAATAGGATAAATATTGAAGAGTTTATGATAAAACACTATAAAACCATGTAGGTGTTTATGATGTGAAGACTCTCATAGATGATGAAATCTATAGAACTCTATGTGTTACATTTTATTTATCACAATTTAATGAATACTAAAACCCTCTTACATGATATTTTTGGAATTAGAGGAATTAAATAGGAAATATGGAATATAAATTCATTGAAAACCAAATTTTGTACAATAAATATCTTTTGATAGACTTCTGGAGTCATATAATTCCTCCAAAACTGGCTTAAGTCCCAAACCACCTTGGATGAAGGCATGACAATCCTCCAAATTCCTTAAATCCAGGTGATCTTAATAAATGAAATTATTAGGTGGTTTAATGAATTTTTCATATTTAATGGGCCCTGAATTCAAATTACACTAATACCAAGGATTTACCACATTTTGATTTTTAATTTCCTTAGGTATATATATTAATAATATAAATAGCATCAAATTTATATTATAATTATTTAATTAAACAAATAATATTTAGTTAAATATTTCAAATCTAGGAAATAAAAAAAATTAAAAAATCAACCTTTTAAGAAATATACTAATCAAATTACCCCATAGAATCCATATTAATAACATATAATAGAGACCTAATGGATAATTCTAATATCTGAGACAATTTTTAACATCATTCTTAATAATAAACTAAGCGCTATTTTTCAAAAAACATTTATAGCTTACAAAATTACGAAGGGGGTTATTGTGATCTAGTTTACACCATTTCTATTATAAATTATCCGTTTTATTGTGATATCACGAATAATAACAATACTCCAATAATTTAAATCAAGTATATATTATCTATTTTTTTAAATTCTCTAACAATCTAGATCCAATATAATTATATATCATGTGACTATCTTTGCGTGGAATTCATCTTATATTGGGAAAAATCTGTTCTGGGATATCGGTTCATAACCCACCGTATGGGAAGGAACATATTATATTGGTTAATCAAATCTCCCTGCATGATTAGTTTAAAACCAAATTACCATATACTAAGATAACTTATCAAATGAATTTTGATACCTATTAATGTAAGAATCCTCAGAGATGTTGATTTTTTAAAATAAATCTCAAGTTGGAGGATCCATAACAAAAATTCACATAAATAAAACAATTAAAACATATACGAGAATCCATGTTGTTTAGAATAATCAATTCAATTTAAATACAAGTTTTTAATGACAATATTTTGAGTGATTAGTTGTTCCTCTATAAAATGTATGATACTCATAGGGATCCTAAAATTTCATCACATTCCAATATGATGATCATTAGTCAAGGATAAAATAGTAATTGATATATTTTATGCGTGGTTATTATATTATTTAATATATTCTATGAAATGAATATAAACAAATGATAATATATTTTTATTAATTATAATTATGTTAATTTGGTTCCTAATAAAAAACACATAAATAAATTTAGGGAACCTAAATTGAAATAAAATCCATTTATTTTATTATAATGGTCGATATAAAAATCAATAAGATCATTATTTCAAAGGAAATACCTTTTGGAATGACCATTATATTTTTTTCAAAGGCTGTTTTGAAGATAATATTATTAAGAAATATAAATTTTTTAAAATTCCATTTTATATTTTTCCTTAAAAGGAGCCCAAAATAATTAGAGAATAATATTGTTTGATAAAATTTATATGTATTTATATGGTAATTAAATATGAAAAAATTACAATTTATCATTCTAAATTGATTTTTAATGGAGTTACTAACAATATGAGTTTTATTTATTCCAATAAAAATTGGTTTCATTTAAAATTCATCTCCATCAAGTTTCTTCTAATAATTTATAGTGAAATAAGATGAAATTCAACCAATAAAAAAATTATTCAGAATATTGAACATGGAAATCATGTTTAACATATAATTTAAAGGCAATATACTATTATATGCTATGAGAAAAATAATTGGTATAGTTGGAAATTTTTTTAATTTTTTTATTTTGTGATGCTATAATAGGTAAATTTAGAGAAAATAACATCTATGTAAATAATTGTTATAAAACATAAAATTTATTTTAAATAATTTGTGTAATGGAGTATTAGGAAGAAAAATTAAATATTAAAATTATTGGTTCAAAAGGGATAATTATTAGATGTTGAATATGTATTCCCTGGAAGGGAAAATGAACTATATATTGTGTGTTTGATGGTTCATAAGTTTAATGGATGTTCACTGTAGATATATTATAAATCTACAATATTCATTCTCAAGTGTAATTTTTATATAATATTTTCAATGTATATAGGATGTTATTTTTCTCATTAATGATAATAACAAAGGATAGGTAAGTGAGTGTTTGGATTTGTGTGTCTATCAGTTATTATTAGAGTAGTTGAGATTGATCATTGAAGTATTTATTTGAATGGACTCAATGATTTGGAATTTTTTTACTCTTGGTTATTTAATTAAGAATTAATATAGTTGACTAAGAAAATTTAATTATAAATATTATTTCTTATATAGCACTAGAAAGTTGAAATAATAGGTAATTTGTGGAATTTTAACCATGTGGCATGTGAAATAATCAACAAGTATTATATATAAATACTTAACATGTCAATATTTTTATCAAATGTGAAATTTTACATCCCAAATTTTAGTGTTACAATTAATCAATAAGGGGTTAAAATGAGTTCATGAATCTAACCAATATTAAATCATACTTTTAAAAAAATCCATTTTAATTAATTTTTATTCGTATTTTCTAAATTAGTTTATTTTTTATGAAGAAAAAAAATACAAGAGAAAACAATCAGATTATAAGGGGGATTTAGTTGTGTTATATGGTTTCAAATAAACTCCACCTAGCCAACTCCAACAACACTGAGTGTGTTCATGGTTATTTTCATTAAGAACATTTTATTATAAAAATCACACATGAGTTAAAGTAGTTTAGACATAGTTTTTATAAATTAAAACATGATATTCTTATAAGCACTTATTAATAGTTTTTTTGAAGGGATCACTACCATGCATTTTAAAAGGATTGTTCACTGTTATAATCAAAAAGGATATTTAATTTAATATTTTAGTTGATTTATTATAGTTTTAATTATAAAATACCATATGATGAATATTCTACAATGGAAATGATATGCCCACAAATTATAGATTTGAGATGTTTTTTACTTTTGTCTTGATCCTAAAAAATGTACACATCAAAAACTGAATTATTTCTGTCCATTTTACCTCTCTTTCAAATCATAATTTACAATAAAAGTAAAATATAAAATAATAATACAATGATATGAAAAATAATTGTATATGTTGATGTAACTGATCTATTTATTGTATTATTAATATATATCTTGTAGCTTATCATGTTTTTGAGATAATATATACATAATTGTCAAGACGCGTCCACTGGGTTTTGTGTCGTGACTACCCCATGCCCTCCTTCCATAGGCCAGGGGCTGGAGACTAGCACCAAAGGCATGTTCCCTAAAACTAGGAAGTAATTTCCATTATAACCTGTATCACAAATAACCAAGCACACAACAAGATACAAAGTCAAGTAAACTGAATAGTAAATGTAGTGAGTATAACAAGTAAAAATAGTCCAGAATAAAATCCCAACTAGGAATTACAAGGAAAAATTGAATGAATGAGACAACTAATAGTTGAAAAGCATCTCCTAGATCGTCCACCATAGATCCTACCTGATGGGTAGGTACAGCTCACGAACGGTCATCTCTGTAGTTCACCTTCTCTAACGTCCACCTCCGAGCAACCACCAGTCCTAGTACCCTCGTCCTCAGTCAGCATTGTCCATCGTCTGCACCAAACACAATGAAGTGATGGCATAACCTGTGTAGGGGTGATTATAATGATACTCAGTAGGGACCCTGAGACCCTTAAGGTCTCACAAAATCCAAAAAGGACTAACCATACAGGAAGGAAACAATTGATAACCCTACCTAAGTATATGCCCAAACATATACCTAAGATATCAAGTAAACCTATCTGAATCATGTGGAAAACATGGAGTCCAACTCCAAATCCCCATGCTCAACTGTTCCATAAAGGAAGAATTACCATGAAGGAAAGTACCACACATATACTCCACATATAGGAATAGCACCGAGGTATTACTACAAATGAAATTACTGCTTAGGTTTGGACTCAGATGACACCAAGTATTACTTAATACAGTAGTAGAGATGTTTAGAAGTAACTACTGAATCATATTACTCTATTAAGAGGAAGATCCACACAGGATTTCTCGGTGCTGACCCACACATGATCGCTCAGTGATAACCCACACAGGATCGCTAGGTACTGACCCACACATGATCACTCGGTGCTGACCTACATAAGAGAGATAGGTGCTGAACCACATAGGATCGGTCGGTGCTGACCCACACAGGATTGCTCGATGCAAACCCACAGAGGATTGCTCTTCATTCTTCACATCAAATCCACCTACTAGGTTCCCAAACTGGGCCTGATCGTCTCTAGGTGGGTCTAATCCTCATGCCAGTCATCGATAATCCAACTTCAAC
Organism: Viscum album; assembly: GCA_963277665.1. Taxonomy (NCBI): domain Eukaryota; kingdom Viridiplantae; phylum Streptophyta; class Magnoliopsida; order Santalales; family Viscaceae; genus Viscum; species Viscum album. The sequence continues at coordinate 1,920,583,545 of OY728128.1, read as the reverse complement.
AAAGTTTCATGATGAAGATTCTCAAAGGACTGCCACGTCAAAGGGGTCACAATGTAACAGTTGGGGCATCAATCGGACGCCTGATCTATGAGTTATTAGACATTTTGTCTCGAGGGCCCTGTTGGATTCTTGCTAGATCCAACCCGACCATACTCTATATTTATCCAAAACTCCAGTGGGATGTACTCAAAGGAACCGTCACTCTCTAAGGTTTCTAGAGATGCTGACGGTTCATCAAACGGACGTCCAGTTTCAATTTCATGGCTAAAAGAGCGTAAATGGGTCCTAATGGGTCTGGGTCCTGTCTGACTCGGCCAGGGCTGACCTGGTTTGTGTCAACCTGGCCTGCCCTAGTTTGGGTTGACCCGGACCATCCCGCTAGGTTGAGCCCAGCCCGACCCTATCTTGGTGGCCCGAACCACTTGGATTTCTGGATCGCACTTGGCGACTGGATCGGGCGGCACAGAGACTGTAAAGCCATAGATGGTGGAGTCGCGTGGCGGCGCTGTGGGGCCGCTAGGTGGCGGAGATGTATGAAGGTGTGGCGAGGTCATGGGTGGAGAGGTCCCGGGGTGGTGTAGGGTGCCATGGGTGGCTAGGCAGTTGGGCGGCGATGGCTGTGGGGCGGCGCGATGAGGTCGCGGGGTGGTAGCGTCGTGAGGCAGCAGAGCTGCAGACGACATGAGGGAATAGGGAAACTCTAGATGCAGACTATGGAGGCCACAAACAATATTAGTCGCGGGCGGAAGGATGGCAGCGAGGTGGCCACGATGTCTTTGTCGCAGTCGGTGGTGGTGCCATCCACCGTTCATGTGTTCCACCAGTGTCAAACGCCGACACTAGTCACCATCACCATCGTGAAGAACACATAAAAGAAGAACGACGGAGGGGTCAGATCGTGTTTATTTTTCTCGCACTATCCACGTTAGAGCGGTAGAAAGTGGTTCACAAATTTGATTCAAGAACGTTTATAGAAGACATTAAAAAAACATCAATCCCCACAACCTTCATTAATCACTATTTTCGATCCCACAAAAGAAAACATCTGTAGATCAACTTGTTTATGAGAGTTGAACCGCGTTCTTAGTTTATAAGGGAAGGACATGGGAAGTGATAATCACATATAAATATACCCCTACCTCGAAGATTTGTCGAAGGAGGCCGCTAGGAAGGAGACGATGTTGTAGGAGATATAAGAACGTCGATGATGTCAGTATTTCCTCGATCGTTGGTTCATTGTCATTAAAGTCATTCCTTGTAGGCGTGAGCGTTCTTCGTTGGGTAGCGCGTTGGTCATTGGAGAACACATTCTTCATTGGATAGAATAATCCTCCAAGCTCTCTCTCAATTCCCTTTTTCCAATCCTTCCAGAATACCCCGGAAAAAATAAGAAATAGACAACATAAAATACATAACATAACATTTAATTTTATATTGCCACATAAAATTAATTTAGGGAGTTGAGAGGTTCTTCCCCCATTATGAGGGGTTTGGGTGGTCCCCACCACAATGTTTTGATTTTAAAAATTGAGGTTTTAATTTTGGTGGTCCCCACCTCCATAACACATGTAGAGAGGTTTACTAAAAATAAAATAAAAATTAATTTTATTTTATTCTTTATTTCCATGAAAAACCCCAAAAACTATCTTTCACTCTCGACCCACTATGGTTGAGGAAAAGGTCCCCTTAAGTGAACACTGGAACTGCAAGTTCAACAGTGCCCTTGGAATTCAATTCCGTGCACCAGTTCAAAAGATACAAAAAATGGCTCACACATTTATTGAACGTACATAAAAAAATGTTCTGAAATTCATTCTGAGGACACCAGGCATCATAATCACGTGCCATAAATTTTCACGGATTGGTAAATTTCCATCTATTAAAAACAATTACATGGAATTTCCAATTCTTTACAATAATTATCAAAATTTAACTAAGTTAAATAAATTTTTGACATTCTCTTTTTAAAATAGGAATTCACCTAAAATTAATATTTTTTCTTCTAGTTTATATATAATTATTACAATGTCAAACTCTTCATAAAATCATATAATGTAAGATAATATACCTTATATTTGATAAATATTCTCCATTAAAATAAATATAGAAAATCTCTTTAATAAAAAAAAATTTAAACTCCACATATTATGTAACAATTTATTCATCACAAAGGATCTTTACTATTAACATAATGAGTATGATTTTCCCTCTAATATGTTATATCATTCCATGAAAATGTATAGAATCCCTATCAAATTTTAATAAATATTTCTATGATTAATTTTTTTAAAATATATAAGAATTTTTCATTAAATAAAATATAAAATACGATAATTTTCTAGTCTAAAACTAGTATTCTATTCTTATTTACAACTTTTGATACATAAGAATAATTATAAAAATATTAGAATATATAATATAAATTGATGAATATATAAGATTGTTACATTTCAAAATATGGAATACTTAATATTGTTCTAAACTACATATAATATTTATGTTCTAACACTTTGAAAGTATTGTGAACATAACAAAAATTTCTTCTATTACCTGAATATAGAAGAAAAACTATTATTTTCATAATATTCAGTACTTTTAAACATTTTCAAATAAAAATATATCCACATAAGATAATAAATCCATATCAAGAAATATTATAACACATTAATAAAAAATAAAAAACTCACATAAAATTAAATCATTTATAATAAATAGTGGGGTTTTTGTGAGAGTTAAAATAGTGAATATATGAGATAATGTTAGTAATGTATTAATATATCACAATATGACCCTTTTTAACATTAAAAAAAGTTATAAAATTAAAACATAAGATTTTATTGATTAATAAACTACCATGTATTAATAAAATGAATCAATAAAATAATTTTTTTTTGTTTTCCCTTAATTTTTTATTCTCTCCCATTTTTTGGTATTGACAAGAATGATAATGTGTGTATATAACACTATCATTAATTCACACTTGACCAAGAAATCATTATAAAATAGAAAAAATTAGAAGTTAAATTTAATTGTATCTTGTGTTATCAAATTACAACTGAGATTCAGTGTTAAATTAATATAAATTAAAATAAAAAGAAAAAAATAATCATTTTTACTTTGAAAACGGATTTCTATAATTAGTGTTTTTAGGATAGGTAGGTATATATTATTTTGAATTCTCAAAAAGTATTCTATATTTTATAAAATTATTAGGTTTAAATGACGATGGAATTTTTTTTATCCAAAAGCAAGAATACCTTGACATATGTATGTTTTATGTCTCTATAATTTCATTATGTATTCATTAATATGAGTTCCTAGTAGAATTCTATCTAAGGTTTATGAATGATCTATAGAAAAAAATCATTTTAGATTCATATGAAATAAGTCAAGATCTTGACATGGCCTTTAGTACTATATGAAAAATAACAAGAATGCTATAAAGAGGTTTTATAGTGTGTCTAGATTCTATAAATTCTCTTTCCTATAGATAAAGTGGATCAAAAAATTATATTTCATGATATGACCAACAATGTTATTATTTTCAAAAGGAATATTTATGTATATAATTTGTTCATTATAACTACTCTATGTTACATGCCTTCAATATCACACTATTTCATTTTTCAAAATCCTATAGAATTGAAATAATCTATTCCCTAATATTGTCAATAAAATTTACATATGCTTTTCTCTGAAATTTGAAAAAATGTTCACTTTTTTCAGGTTTTCACTCCCAACATATTCAACATTAAACATATATAAATTTCCCTCAGATTTATTTGTAATGTTTTCCAAAATCTTATCTAAAATATTTCCATATTGGTGATAATATTTATATATAATTTTTTTCGAATTAATTTTGTACTAAACATACATTATTGAATTCAACCACGAGATTTCAATACCATCACAACACTTGATCAATATAGTCAATTTTTTCTTAGACAGTTATGGTATAACAATAAAAGTTTTTTCAATAGTATATGATCAATAAGATATATGTTTAGGTAATTTTACTTATTGTTTTGGATATGTGTATGTGGTTGAGTTAGGACATTCGAAGAATAATAATAAATATAATTTAACAATTTATTATTTTCAAGTATTTATTTCTATCAATCTACCAGAATGGTATTTAATCAATCATAGGAACATTAAATTCCTTCAATATACTTCTTTTTCTTTAAGACATATTTTGATTTTTTGGTAATATTTAATTCAATGTTTAATTATTTTTTAAAAAATATTTCAAAAAACACTTTAAGAAAAGATTCAATAACTCTAGATCATCAAATATAAATTATGATTCTAATTGACCTGATAATATTTTCTACACTTAACTATTGATCCATATATCATCATTTAATTTTCAAAATATACTTATTATATTATTACATGATTGATATTAGTAAGAATATCTATTCTAATATCATAAATTTTATCTAAAGTGAGAAAATACTATTTTAATATAGAAATCATATCATTTAACATCTACTTATCATAATTTGAATATAATGAAACCAACTGATCCATAATAGATTGAATCTAAAATGAAACAAAATAAGGAATAACTATTTTAATTTATTTTATTTCCATTACTGAATCATCATAAAAATATAAAATGTCTCTAATATAATTTATAAAGGATTCATAAACAATTATTTTAAAAGTTTGTATTTATTTTAACAATTAAGATTGTGCTTATATTATTTATTTATATTTATTCTTGAAATAATTTGTTCATATATAAATAAGTTGATAATTTTTTCATAATATCTATTTGGCCATTTAAAAATTATTTTATATAATCAAAATTATTATTATTGTCCATATTAGGTTTTAATTATTAAAATTCATATTTTTATGCATAATTTTCTTTCCATAATTTTAACTAACAATTGGATTATATCAAATCTAATTTCAAATCAATAGTTTCATTATGTGGTTGATGAAATTAAATGAATATACCAACTGTACATTTTTTAAAATATTCATCAAATACATGGTAAAAAAAATCTTAGTTAGGTAAATGAATATCATTATCAAAAATGTTTTTTCATTTTAAAATAATGGAACCACTTTCAATACATTCATAATTTTAGTTTCGTAATCTTCTAGATTCTAATTTTGTTTATTATTTAGATTTCATAAAAAAATTGGTGGCACATAATTACATCCATCTTAATCAAATAAATCAATTTCTTTTGTAAAAAAGTTAATGTTGTCATCTAATAGTAAAGAAGAAAATTTCTTCTTTTATTACATAAAATGATTCATTTTTATTTTAATATTCCTCAATAGATTTATATTACTTTCTTTTGAAAATACATTTAATTGATACATATAATGAAAAATAAAATTTTCAAACTATATATACCTTTAGGACTTTCATTCATGAATAAAAAATGAAATAATAATAATTCTTTGTTCAAAATTCTTTTGAAACTTCATCTCCATTTTATTATATCAACCAAAAATGGTATCCATATGACTAATGTAACCATCACTAAGTAAATTCTATTCGAACATTTATTTTACTTCTTGAGGAAAGTGAAATATTTCATCCATTTTAGAGAAATTCAAATAAATAACCATTAAATATATGTTTGACTTTACCATATTTAATAATAATTCAATCATAAACTCAAAATTTATATAGAACTATAAGAATCATTTTTTAAAAACATATTTAGTGATTTCCCATAAAAAATATTATCCCAATTTAGAATGATAAAAATTTCATAAAGAGGAATATTCATTTTGTTAAGTTGATAAAAAATTACATCATTAATAGGTATAACTAGTTTCCATAAATAATAATTTTCTCTTCTCTTTCTAGGTAATAAATATCCATCAGTTGTACTATTTAATAGTGCCATGACCAAAAAATGATCATAACTATTGGTGGATATGGTTTGGAATAAAAAATTAAATTTTTATGTTTCGATACAATTTAGACCCCAAATCCAGAGGATGAAATGTTTAAACCATATATTAAAATGCATATTCTACACATCACTGGAAAATAAATTTTCATAATAGAAAATTTAGATTAAAATTTTAATATAAAAATAACTCTACTCAAAATTTAAATAATGTTACCAGAAGTAAATATTATATATCAAATGAAAAATATTACACGAAGTGAAATTGATATTACATATGATATTATAATATTGTGTATTAGAAATATATACTATATATTACGATATATATGAATAATATGATTATATGTAATAACAATACATCAAAAAATATGATAAAAAACTTAATATAAAATCCTGAAATATCTACAAATAAAAAAATATATTTAAACATAACAACTAATTAAACTCATTTGAATTATAAAAACCCCAACTCAATCTTAATAAAATAAAAGTGGTAAGAATCCAAGGAATCTGTTTATATATCTTCTAAATAATGTTTAGGTTAAATAAAATTAGTTGATATATCATGTTTTCTATATAATATCTCATGTAATGATCAAATTTTTTAATTGTCTTAGCTCATGATTGGCTTGCGGAATTTATTATATTTTATTATACTTATGATATCAAATTTTATTGGAACATGTTAAATAATAAAATTAAAATCATTTATGATGTGTTTCACCCCCAACATGTATGCAAAATAAGTACTAGAAACAATATAACCAATATCAACATATATGAGGCAAACAAATGTTATTTATTACTAAACTAAGAAAATCAAGATCATTCCATGAAACATTAGCTTGATGTAGTACAATTTATATCTAGTCTATAACCACCAAAATCACTATCATAAAATGAAATTTAATATAATAATATGTTCTTATAAAATAGAAATAATTAAAAACGTAACTTTTAATATATCTTAATAACATTTTGTATGATTTTTGATGACATTCCTTAAGAATATCTTGGATCCTTACATAGAGACATACTAAAAAACGATTTCTAGTCTACAGACAGTTAAATATAACAATTTCCTAGTTACTCCATGATATAACACTATATCCACTAGTTTCATTGATTTATCTAAATTATGTTTAACATTAAAAATTGAAGGAGTTTCATATAGTTTGCTATTTTCATTTCTAAAAAATTTTAGTAAGTCATGCATACAGTTCACATGATTTATCACATTTAAAAATTCTATTTAATCTATTATAAAAACATGAATAAAATTAATCTCAAACAAAAATATCATTTTAAACTCTTATACCATGATTTATTATATTTAATAAATATTTTTTTTATTTTTTAATCCAAAAAATATGTCTTTAATATACACTTAGACAAGAAAAGTACCTATAAATGATTTTTTATAAATATTTATAAGATCTACTAATTCTAAAAATTATTATAATAAAAAATTATTGTACCTCTAATATTATGATTTATGTGCCTATTTTTGACAATGCAATTATTTGCTATGTTTGAAAATTGATTTTTGAATAACATTATTTTTGAAAGTTGGAGGTCGTTCAATGTAATCATTATCCAAAATAAAATTGTTTAAAAAAATGCATTTAACATTAGGGGAGAAATATTAAAACATCATTAGATAAGCATGGATTAGAGAATTATAATGGACACTAAACTATATAATGTAGAAAAAGACAATTAAAACAATATAACTTTTTCTTGATTGTTATCTTTATCAACTATTATATCTTTATTTACTATAATAACTCCTTGATTTTCTTATTTATTTCACCAAACCCTTTTATAATATATATTAAAATAAAATATGGGGCTATTTTATAATTACAACAGTTTGTTTTTTTAAATGGTTTCATCTTCTTAAATTGATAAAAAAGCAATATTTTATCAGAAAAGTATTTCCAAGTGATATTTACTTTATATTGTCAATTAAATGTAGAAAAATAATCCAAATTTATATTACCTATATTTATTATAAACAATTAATTTGAGAAATTTGAAATAGTATCCATGGGATGTAATTTTACAGTACTATGTTTTATACTAATATAAATCATAATTTATTTTGTTTATTATATATTTTTATCGGGTTGTACATTTAAAATTTAAATTATTTCCCTATTTTCTTGTGTTAAGAGGAATATCAAGTTACATGTTTTTTCATAAATAATCAAGTTCATAAATTTTATTTTCCTGATAATTAAAAGGGTCTCTGTCAACGAAATGTAAATGAATTTATTATTCCACTATCCATTCTTTTTTATTTAAAAATAACGATGATTCAAATTTAGTTGAATATTAATTAAATATTACTTCACTATAAATTAGATGAAATTCACTAAAATTATACTTGGGGTTAAAGATATAATACTTACATAAAAAAATTATGTGTCTAAAACTTTTAGTTTACTAATATTCCATAACTGATAGGGTCTTTTATTTAAATGGGTGTTATTAGAACTTTATTAAATACAAATCATGTGGAACTGAAGATTTATTACTTAAAAGGTGTATCCAAAGTATATTAATGTTGTAAGGACTTGAACATAGACATTATATATTCTGGTGACTTTAAACTGGAATTCACATAATAAAATTAAAAATATTATTTTTATTATTATTTTAGAGAGTCAAGCCACAACTCATAAATTATAAACACTTATATAAATAAAGTGGGATCTTATAATTAGTTTCCATATTTACCTTAATCTAAGAGTTTAAAAATGAAATTAGTTTCCTCTTAATGAAAAATATTCATGAATTTGAAAATGACATATTATTTTCCCTTACCCATCTATAATCTCGTTGAATTTTTTAAAATGTGGGATGTGTGTAAAAAAAATCAGAATGGGGCATAATATGTATGAATTAAACCGTTATTCCATGAATAATAATAAAAATTTTCCCTTTTCAAATTAAACATTGGGCTCAAAATTAGTAGTTTGTTTTCTAATAAATCGTCTCTATGAAAAAATAGTATAATAAAATATTCAATAAAGTTTATTAATGAAAAAATATAATTAATAGGGTTTCTTTTAAATCCTAAAAAACTCAATATGTCATTTTCACAAAGTTATACTTTGAAACCATTGAAAATACAATATAATTTGTTTTAAATATATGATCATTATATTACCATGTGATATTGTAGTACTTCAATAAAAACCTATAGAAATAATATATAAAACTTGTAGTATGTTTGGGATATCATTTCCATATTACTCTTACAATCAATCTTACAAATTTAAAAACTATACATTTGAATTCCATATAATATTCATTGGAGTGTTTCATAGTCCCTACCTTCCTTTGTTTATCACAAAACCACCCATAATTGGATAATAAAATAACCACCAACACATGGTTTATAATTGAACCACTAACCATTATAAAAATTACCAATAACAATACCATCTTCAGATCACATAAAAGATTACAATTTCCAAAATTACCCAAAAAATATTATTTCCATAAAAAAGAAAACATTTTTAGATATTATAATATCTAATACATTATCTAATACCCTTTCGAAAATAAACCGAATATAAGGAAATAATTATTTTATTTTAAGAAATATAATAATGGTTTTAATGAATTCAAAATTAAAATAATGATTATGGTGATGGGAAATAATAATGTTTCCTTATATGATAAAATAGAACATTCCTTTTTTTCTTTGGTAAAGAAACTCAAAATACTATGTAAAAAATATTACCGTTTAAAACCTCTGAAATATAGTCAAAAGAGACATATAATTTCATTTAAAATTATTTTATGTCCATATAAAAGCCTCAAAATAATTTAAAAACTATTTACATAGAAGAAAATTTGAATTAAAAAGAATATTATAAAGGTAATTTTAAAATAAAGTCTTGTACATTGGGTTCGACTCATCACATACATTATTTATCTTCATGAATATTAAAATTATGTAAAATATAATCCTTATTGAGAAACTTTTTCTTGTTTGTTATTACTTTTTATTCACTTGTTACTATATAATAATAATTTCATAATCATTAAAATTCATATTTTATCTCTTGAGGACATTTGGTCCATAAGTCAAAAAATTACGTCCATAGGTGGACAATGGTGTCATTAATCTATCATATCCTTAAAAAATTGAATATATAATTATATTTTTTATACCAAAATTATATTTTTAAATCCATATATTAAATAGAGTTATTAAAAATGATCAATTATATAATCATGGAGACGATATTCCGTACATATGCGTGAGTTACATTACCATTTTAAATGATTATCATGAAAAGAAGGTATAAATTAATATATATTTATATAATTAATATAAGAAATTTAATTTACTTTTTTATATATATTTATATATATTTATTCCCCATGATGTGGTGATAAAAACGAATCACATCGCTTAGTGGTGGGGGTAGTTCGGATGCACACACAAACATTGTTATCATTTTATTATGAATGGAAACGTATAATGGAGAAAATTATTAATATATGTTTATAATGATAAATATTTCATGAATATAATGTTTTAATTTTAATTCAATCTTTATATTCTATCCATGAGAGATGGTGATGGAAAATGAATTGTATCTATTCTTGTGGAAATATTCTGTCGTACACCTGAACAATGGTTTGATTTCCCATTTGATAGAAGAGGAGATGAATATAGGTAATCAAATTTATATAATAACCTATAATTATATACATTATATGTGTATTAAAATTTTTTCATCGTTGAAAATTATTTTATGGAGTTTGAAGAATAAATAAAACTAAAATATATGGTTAAAATTATAACTCTTTTTTAGAAAATATCATTTTCTTATCAACAAATGGCATATATAATTGATATTATTTACCAATAAAAGGCCTATATAATAGAGGTGGGGATGTTTGGATGGTATTTTGGTATATAATTGATGAAAAAAAGAGCTTTGGTATGAGATTAAATGAGAATAAGTGGTTCTCTTTTGTAAGAGAGGGTTGGGGCACTCTGGTAATTTTATAAATGTTTAAATTAATATAGTTTAATTTTGATGGAAAAAATATAAAAAAAAGATAACATTATAATATAAGATTTTTATCTGTATAAATAATCTCATACAATACTATTTGGACATATTTAGATCATATTTTTACACTTATCTTTTTTTTCACCAATATTAATCATTTTCACACTTACAATGACAACATGGTTTTTTACATTAAGAGTGTCTCAATAGTTACTATAAATGTAATAATTGTCCATAAATATGAGATGTTTTATATTTTAATCAATATTATAATAACAAGGAGAAATATTTATTTTATTTTTGAATTTTATATCATTTAATATAATATTATTTCATTAAAATATATAAAATTTCAATTTAAAAAATATTCACTTCCACCGAATTTTATAACATCAAGGAAACAAATGAAATTTTAATAAAATATATAAATTAATATTTTTATTATTATTATCTATATAATATTTGGTCCACATTAATTAATTCAAATTATATAAATTTTAATATTTTCAATATCATTTATTTTATTTCTCCCTTAATTGAAGAAATAATGCGACAATATTATGTAAGAATTAATGGTAATTAATATTTAAATAAAGTTAAAAAAATTTCTATGACGATGATAAATAATTTATCATTTAAAATTATTTTTATACCAGAACATATTACATATTTATACCCATTTTAAAAATATTTTAGTTGTTAAAAAATGAGTGTGACATTATTCATTTCTTCTATAAAAATATTATTATGGTTATAATCAAACCTAAATTATGAAAACCATATATAAAAACATTGGATGAATATGGATGAAATATAATAATATAATAAATTTTTTTAAAGTGTTAGGGTCATTTTATAGTCCATATCGTTTTATTTTTAACATCAATTATCTTATTTTCCTATTATTTGTTTTAAAAATTTACTAATGATACAATATATAGTGAAAAAATTAAAGGGTATAATTAAAAATGTGTGTACTTTATGATTTAAAATATTTAATTTGTCTTATAATATTCAAAATACATTAGTTTCCAAATTTAATTTAAAATGTAACTAACAAAATATGTTGATAAAAAGTTTTTTTGAAAAATTCCTTTAAATTGTAAAATTATTTATACCAAATGAAAGATTAATATTCACTCAAAAAACTATAATTGTCTTATTTAAAATTAAAGTTAACTAAATAAATTTATTAATTTGTAAAAAATTTAATTTTACTTTGTAAAAAATCAAAAATAAAATAATTTTTTTAATTAAATACATTATTTATCATTATTCATTAAAAAAAGTATCTTAAGAGAATTATAATTTTTTTTTATAAAATAATTTTATCATGATAAAAGAAAAGTTTAAATTCATTTTTCCAAATTAATATACTATAACTTAAAAACAAAACTTTTAAATAAAACCAGATAATTAAAGATTTTAATAAAACTATTTCCATTGTTATTTAAAAAAATATAATGAATATAAGAATATATCTCATGAAGAATAATAAATATGAAATAGATATATTATGTATTTAACTTTTTTGTTAAATTATTTCCCACTTTTTCCTTAATATTTTATTCTCTTATCAATTTTGTGGGGAAAACATTTCCTCATTGCAATTTGAGGCTGCCATGTTTGGTCTTCAACTATATAGGGTTTTCCACAAAACCTTAACCTAGTAAATTACCATGTAATGAAATACATTCTCTATATGGTCAGAATCTGAATAGGTTGTTCCTCATATGAATATTTTATTCTAAGTGATCTAGCATAGGTATCAAAACCGTAAATGAATCTAGAATATGCCTTTTTTTATCAAAACATTAAAAACATTTTGGAAAAAGGATAAACTCAGAGGAAAGGATACATGGTATGAAATTGTTCCAACTCCCTACATGATTTTACAATATCTGAGGCATAATTTACATAGAATACTCTTTTTACATGAACACATAACACTATTCCATAGATATTTTAGCAACCTCAAACTCAGTAACCCGAAATCGGGGACTTTTAATTACATTAGTAAAAAATAAAAATAACCACATCCTAGAAGATAGAATAGTATTGTATTCTTGGTAAATAGATACACACATGAGTCTATCATTATATTTGAAAATCAAATATTAGAACATATTTTTTCTAAGAATATTACTATTCTTTCTATCATATTCTGGTATATCATCCCTTGTACACTTCCTTTATTCATGGGAAAGGGAAAAAACAAAGGATACCCCCAATTGTCAATATGGGTTATAAATAGTGGAATTTATAATGAATCAGTAATCATAATAAAAATGTAAAGGTAAATATCTAATCATAGATTCATTTTATTCAAATTGATTATCATGAAAAGATAAGACTCAATCAATATGGAATGGTAAATAACCAAAATATTATGACATTTAATCGATAACATAAAAATAATTACGTGATTAGGCATAATTAATATAGAAAGTTAATTAACTCGAAAAAAATTCCATTTATTCAATACACTAAGAATAAAATAAAACTATAGATAATATCACTGTGAGAATCTCATAGATGATAATAACTGATTTCTCAATGAATGAAAATAATTGATAATTAATTGTCATTTTCTTTGATATGATGATATATTTACCATTAAGATCTTTTCTCATGATATTTTATAACTGATCATTGGAAACCCATTTAACTAAGGCTGGACAACGATTTCATCTCATAAAACTACTGATTCAACTATGGGATAGTTATTTCTAGTTTCCACTCATATCTACATGTCCAATGTTTTCTTCATATATCCAATGATCCATTTAATTCATGAATAGTGTGAATTATCATCAAATATCCATATTGAGTGAATAATAAAAATTTTACGATATATCCCTTGATAAAAAATCAACTTTAAATATAGAAACCATATCATTATTTGGAATATGGTATATGAAATGAAAAAAATCCATCATAAAAAATTTGGATATTGAGAAAAAAAATCAATTTCTAATGATCACATGTTGGTGAATATTACAGTACAAAGTTAGTGACTATAAAAAAGAATCATGAAAGTGAGTTCCATTAAATTCCTTGGTAAAAATGATCATAAAAAATCCATAAAAAGAATAAGTATTTTATCTGTATATCATATACTAATTTTAATAATAATAAATCATTCTTTTCATTGATGAATAGAAATAACATAAAAAGAAATTTCAAACATTCTTGAGTGAACTATCTTTTTCATTTTGAAAATTACCTTTTAAAACTAAAATAAATTGAATATAAATTTCATTGATAATAATATTTTGTACTTAAAAATAATGATATAAATCATTGAATGGTCATGATTGCCTGAAATTCTATACATTCCATGTATGTAAAAACATATATTATTTTCACATTTTCTGTAAAATACACACATGTCTTATTTTGAAAATGACAAGAGGATTTCTTTCAAAACCATTTTTTAGAAGTAGAAATGGGTAAATATTTATTTAATTAGTGATATATAAATTGTTAACAATATTTCAGAATACATTTTTAGAAAACCCTATTTTGTAAGAAAATGAATTCATGATCGAAGAGAAAAATGAATTTATATTTGGTTAATTTATCTAAATTATTTTATAAATAAAATATTGTAATTAATTTTAATTTTAATACAAAATATCATGAATAACTTGTAGATAATAAGAATAAATTGGTTTATTATAAAATTTATAAATAATTTATTTTAGCTGAAATTCATTTAATAAAAAATCTCGATAAGAATGAGATTGTAAAATAAACCCTTATAAATGATTATAACATTGAAGTGAGAATTAATAAATGAATTTATTATGTGTATTGAATTTAAATACAAATAAGAAATTTGAAACAATATCTATAAAATAATAAATTGTCAATTCACACATAATCATATAATATCAATTATGAAGAGGAACTAATATAACCAAATAAAAATAAATTTTGTTATAATAATATATACCGCTTGGTACCTCTTATGTAATATACCCTTGGATTAAATAATTAAAAATTAATATTAAAAAACCATGAATTATAAATTTTTCATTATATTTAATATCAAACTATTTTTATATACACCAACTTAAAGAAACTAGTTTTATAACATTACATTATTCTACAATTAATGGAAATTAAGAAGATGTCTCTTTCCAAAATATTTCTTTTAGATAATTTTTTTTATCCTCCTATATAATGGTTCTAGGAATTTTATTAATTTATAAAAAAACCCATTAATTTATTTATAATATTATATATATTACTCTCATATTGTTTTAGTACCGGTTGGTTAATAATATTCAATTATTTTGATTGTTTCAGGTGATAATCAATATGTTTTAACATGCTTGTCTTGTAATGAATGTTATGATTCTTGTACATAGGATATAATTAATTCATATATATATATAACTATAATAATGGTATAAATATCATATTTAATATTTATATATATTATTATAACCACTCTTAATTTTTTATTGAAAATGAATGGCATCGCTTCGTTGAGACGGTGGCCATCTGTATGCATGAGCGATAATATCATTACCTTAATAGGAGAATGAGTACTGAATCTGTGATATAATAATGTTAATTAATAATTATATTCTCATAAATATAGAATATATTCAATATTTTTATCCTTTTTACTTTCTATGTAAATCATAAGTGAAAAAATATTGGCATCGCTTCGCGGGGTGGTAGTCCCCCGTACACATGAGCGATGTTATCATATCTAAACAGAATGGAATATAAGCAGGTATATTTGATATTTTAATATAATAATCATATTTATAAGATAAATATCATATATAAACATTAATTACATCATCATTTTTGATCATGATAAGAGTTCATGGAAAATGAGTTATATTGGATCGTGAGGTTGTAGTCTACTATGCACATGATTGATGATTTCAAATCCCATTTGATGGAAGTGGATATGGATAAATTGTATTCCGTCAACATAATAACATCTATGTACATATTATATGACAGTTTTAGTATAATATAATTTTTATTAAATAATTTAAGGTTGAAATTAAATAAGTAAATGAATGTGTTTGTTAAGATGACTGACTTTTTCATGATAAAACTCTACTAAATATCCTCTTAAGGATCATAGAGATGGTATTTTTGGAGGTCCATAAGTTTAATAATGTGTATAATGATGGTTGTGAGATAATTTTGAAGGGATTTTTCATGCCAAATGAATTGGGATGAGTTAATAACATAGGGTAGGAAGATCCATTTTTTGGGGAAAGGAAACCCTCCTAGAAATTACAAATATATTTCTCAAAAGTATCCAAAATGTGAAAATAATTCCCATATAAAACATAAAAAAAGACCTTATATTAGAAATTTTAATGTATGTGGATGAAATGTATCAATAAAATAATATTTTTACAAGTATTTAGGTAATTGTTAACCCTTATCTTCTTAGCATAACCCTCCAACAAACTGATTTTTTCTTTAACCACAAAAATTAATTTTTACGAATTTTTTCTAGTCAATCTGATAAAACTTTAAGTTCAACATATTAGACAATATAAATTATATTATTTGAAAATTTTGATTCATTTTTTCAAATTTCCATTAACATAATATGTAAAAATGTTATTTTAAAATAATACAGGTAGATGTAATGAAAAACAGGATTTTCAAAGGGAAAGTGTTCAAAAGATTAACAAGTTTTTATATAAAAATTAAATAAAAATACGATTATAATGAATTAAATTATATTAAAATATATATAATTGATCTAATTTTTCTTTAAAAGTAATTTAAAATAAAATTTATCCTTATAAATAATTTCAGTGAAATAATAGTATTAATATAAAAATCAATAATCATCAATATTCATCAAAAAATGATATATTTAAGAAAAATACGAAAACATCATCCTAATATAATTTTGCTATATCATTTATAAAAATAATTTAATTTAATTTAATGAATTTGATAAATTTTATTAAAATTAATCCTAAATTATGTGGTAAGGGAGCGACTAAACCACCGTTATAAATAATTTTTTTTTCACAAAACATTTTTTATTTTAAATGATACTATTTATAATTCAATTAAATTAATAATCATAATTTTTAAATATTATATATTTATATTCATAAATTCCAATTTAGTGGTTAGTTTAAAATTGTATAAAATATTATGGTTCATTTTTTCTTAGGTTTTCATATCCCAATTGTTGTAGAATATATTAAATTTTAAAAAAACATATCATGGGTTATTTATGTTCGGTATTAGATTTCATATAAGTGGTAAAAAACAATTCTTTTCTTCAAAATTATCAAGGAGTTACATTCTCCACAATTTAAATATTTATTTTCCTTGTAATATAATTTTGATATTGGTAATCAGTTGGCCGGAATTTGGAAATACCATTATTGAAAAACACACATATTAAAGGGGATAATAAAATATAATCTTTACATGATAGGATGGGATGTACAAGGGAAACATGGAATGAAACATAAAAAGGTTTATAATTCTATAAACATTTTCAGAATGTGAATAAATTTTCATTTATAAAAAAACAAAAAAATTATTAAGAATGAAAGAATTCATTGATCAATAGAATTTAAATAATAAATAGATAGTTAATTTATTTAAAACCACAAAGATATGTTGATTTAAAATACCATATGATACATCAGATGTGAATTTAATGGGATAAAATTGTTTTTTCATGTTTATTTGTCTATTGTTCAAGAATTATTAAAATATATATGAATATAAAGACATATACCTAGTTGATAAATTTCTATTTTATAATAGAAATTTCCATATTTGGTTATTCTTAAATAAACATTCAATTCATCGATTGCTAGATGATATAAATATCACAAAATTAATATTAATACAAGATGTAATAAATTTTAATTATAATATATTATAAGATTCAAAAAAGGGTAAAAATTATTTCCAGATGTCTCTAACTATTTTCCAAATCCAATACATTTAGACAAAGCTATCCAATATGATACAATATTCTATTATCCTAAATAGTAACACCACTGGTTCATCATTAATATTTATTCAAAAAATAATTTATTGAAAAAATGAAATCTTATCTATGAAATAAAGGAAGATTGTGTGATAAGTTATGACTTATCATCCTTTATTCATGGTTTTAAGTCCCATGACTATACTAGACATGAAAGGTTGTCATCTTATGTAAGGGATGTCATTTTTTAATACATTATTAATAAAATTCCTAAAAAAATCCAAATTTATGATAACCCAAAATTATTATAATGTCAAGTATAACATGAAGGAAAAGGTATATTATTATCTTTTGTCTTAAGTCAAAAAATAAAAGTAATTTCTTCTCAAATACCTCTTAGATATACTAAACCAATTTTTTTCTTCCCTCTGAATATTTCCTAATATTTCATTAATCATTTTATATTACTAACAAAAAATTTAAAAATGGTTCTTTATTAATGTGATATTATTAGAAAACATAAACATATAAACACCAAAAGGTATCCACAACTCTAATGTTTTTTAAGACATATATTATTTAGAATTCTAACAGAATACATAAATGTTTTATGATTCTTATACCAAATTACCATTGGTTAAAATAATTCTATAATATAATTTTGGAATCCCAATAAATATTTCATCCCTATTATTTCAACATAGGTCATTCATTTTTCTATTATTTAAACCTTGGAAGATGAAATTGTCTTGGAGAATTCCCAGGTACCCCACATTTATTAAAATGCACTATAAATGGATCACAGAAATGACATTTATGTCCTTCCATCACACTCAAAATTTTTCCAGAGATATTATCTTCATTACGGCATTTCCTTCCACATATAAATTATTTTACATTTTATCGAGACACTTCCTTAGGTTTATCATTATACATTTCTGACATGAATGAAATCAAAACATCTTTTCTATGTTGTCTCCGCCACTAGATCTCTGAGAAAACTCCATCACTAACTTCTTTTTTTAATATGAGAATTATTCAAGGTAAATATTTTTATTAATAATTTGGGATAACTAATTAAACATAATCATAATATATTTCTCTAAAATCATCATCCCATTTAATATCACAGATTCACAATTGTTCCCTTCAAATTAAATGTTAACAAAATTCATTGATGTTTTAATAATTAAAAAGGTGAAAAATCATATTTTTAGAAATATAATTTTATTGGGAAAACCATAGAATCATTTATAGAATTTCTAAATCAGAAAACATTATCCTTAATGTAATATACCATTGATTTGACCTCAGTCATTTATTATAATCACCTAATAAAATACTTCAAAATAATTTAAAATGAATCTATTAATTACCCTAACCGTATCATCTAGAGGTGTTAAACTAGGAGTGAAATAAGACCCATTTTTTGTACACCAAGTGATGATCACATAAATCTCAATACACCTATTTAGAAGGACCAAACCCTGGGTAGAATAGTACCAGAACCATGTCAAATTTTTGTACCTAGACAAAGATATATTTGGAGGAAGAACCACATAATATCTTATTTAAAAAAACATTGGTATGTTATTCTATATTATCATTGAATTCTATCATAGAGTTATATTTTGTAATCTAGGGTTTCCTAAATACAATTCCCATGGTTTCTAAAAAACATCCTCAAACACCAGCTATTACAACCCCAACCCTAATAACCTATATCCAGGGTATACAATATTATATTATTATTATATAAAAGGAATTACATCCCAATGTATGGAATAGATTAGTATTCTTGTTAAAATATATACACACTTGAATATATCATTATATTTGAAATAAAAAATTATTAATTTTTTTTCAATAATATAATTATTACCTTTAGAATATCCCTTCATTTTATTCACTATACACTTCATATATTACAATGAAATTATAATAAATTAGAGTAAGTTCAAATAATAAGTAATGGTTATGTACAGTTGAAGCTATCATGAATTAATAAGAATAATCATAAAAAAATATAAATAATTGAATACACTTACAGTTTAAAAAAATGACTATTATGGAAATATAAGAAATAATAAATATAAAAATTTAAATAATTTAAAAAAAATCCATTTAACTAATAACAAGACAATTATAACTTGGTAAAGAATATTTTATATAGAAAACAAAATAGCTACAAAAATATTTCATTTAATCAATACACTGAGAATAAAATGAATCCAAGGATAATATAATTCTGAAAATCTCATGAAGAATAATAACTAAATTCTCAATGAATGAAATACATAATTATAAGATTTCATGATCTCAAAAGTTATTATAGCACTACCATCATGATATTTCATTAAGACTGTTTAAAACTGATGGGTAGTAATCCATTTTACTAATGATAACCAACAATTTTGTAACACCCCAAGCTTCCACAGTATGTTTCCCATTGAAAAATACAATTACTTGTGTTGTACATAACTTCTAGTTCAAACACACCCCAACCAATAAAACTATCCATTATAAATAGTTATAACCAATTTTTTAAATTTTATACATTTTTCCATTCAAAATGGGCTTCATTTTCGGATTAAATATATCAAAATTAGCTTACGGTGAATTTTTGGTATTTTTCTAAAAACATTCAGTTTTTGATGAATAGGGAAAAACACTGAGTTATTGTTTAAAACCGACTTTTTATTTAAATAATTATTTATTTTATTTAAATTTATTTTAGGTAAAAAATAGATACAAAATATTTATATATGTTCAATGTAATTCATTGGAGTCATTTTATAATAAGTTTAGATATATAAAAATTTTATCGAACTTTTTACAATCTTTTACCCACCTCCAAGAAGCATTTGAAAATTTTCATAAAACATAATTTTACCGCTTCTGTGAGTTGAATTTCAAAAATCTGAGAGACACAGTTAATATCAATAAGTAAAATTTGGTTCAATTAGATGAAATGTTTTTTCGAATAGTAACTTTTGACTTTTAATTACCACGGTTAAAAGTAAATTGGGTAATTAAGTGTAAAAATAAAATCATAATTACCCCAAAACATGTCCTAATTATCTTGGATAAGAATAATTAGACATAAAATACCTTATTAATAAAATATGATTCCATTTTTCCCACTTGGATTAGATTTGGACATATATTATTAATTTTTTTAAAGAAGAGTTAAAAGAGTTATATTCAAAGTTAAATAAATAAACCATTTTTAACATAAGGTTAGACACAATATAAATTCTACTATAAAAATTAATTAGAAAGATAAAAACATTTCCAACATAATTTTATTTTATTTTAAAATTTTATAAATTAAATAATTTAATTTATTTATGACATAGTGACGATGCAGTAATTACCTTATTAATGAAATATTTAAATAAATGATGTTATAAATATCCAAATAAATATAAATTGAGACAAATGATGAATTAAACTAATTATATAGCTTAATATTACTTATTAGGGTTGGTTAAATAAATTTTATTCTATGTGAAAATGTTTTTATTGCTTAAAAAAATCAAATACTAAATAATTTCAAAATTGACATTATTGAGTTTGTAAATCAAATACTATTTTATTAATTGATATAATATTAATAAAAATATAAGGGTCATACAAATGACTTATATAAGATTATATATATTAATAATTAACAAAATGGGGTTATCTTGGGTTGTTATAGTATTTTTGTTAACCATATGGTCTAGAAATACATAGACACATGGTAAATGTCAAACTATTTAACTCAGAGTTAAATCTAACTGATAAGGCTAATATGATGACCTAAACATGTATAAAACCTATTGTTTGAGATATTTTCGACCAATACCCACTATATTGTTGAAATAATTTATTTTGGAGCCATTATAAATTGGAAATGATTTTATTATAAAATAATATTTCAAGCTTTTCCAAAATTTACCCTCACCTCTCATTTAAAAGGGTACTTCCCCTTATCTTAATTTCACACCTCCAAATCCATTTTATTCGGACAACCCCAGCCCGGATATCCTCCAAAAGTCCCTCACTTCTATCTAGAGGCCTTAATTTGATCATAAATCCAACCTATGGCACTCTTTTGATCAACTCAAAAAGAAACACACAATGTAGAGATAATAATTTCACCACCCTCTTTCAGGTTGTTATCTTCTTCCACTTTCTATTTCTTCGTTGTTTCAATACCAAAATAATAAATATATTACCTTCTACATACTGGGATGTTATTATAAATATGTTACAACCATATTATTTATTCTATCCATCCTACAAATGACAATGTCACCATACATGTGTACGTATGACTTACCGTCTCCACAACATGGTGTAGTTTGTTATTCCAACACATCATTATTTGGATGGGTATAATATTGTGTATAACTGATGTAAATAATAATTATAACATGATAATGATTATTTATATATGATATACCATCCAACTACAAAATTTTTTTCCACCAATATAATGATATTGTCGCTCGTGCGTACACACGGATTACCGTCTCCATGAATGTGATGAGATTCATTCCCTATCGTAATAATTCAAGTATAATTTTCATTTTATGATTCAAAATAATGTTTATAAACATAATATCATTATTTTTATGAATAAAATACCTCATATTCATAACATACATGGCTTACTCAACCAAGCATACAAAGGAAAACGAATCAGTTAACTCCCAAGACGATTATACAACTAAAATATTTTTAACAATGCAATATTAGAAGATCATATATGATATCATATTTACGTATATGGTTCTTTTATAATTTAATAAGCATTATTGAACTATGAAAAATATTTTAAAATACCATATAACAAGTAAATGTACATGGTAAGGGTTAATTTCACAATCTATTTATTATCGGAGGTAGTTTTTACGTATGTATCTACTGGGACCTCTTTACCATCCACATCCATGTTTTCTTGAAAATGTATTTCCAAACATTTTTACTATTTTCAAGAATATGGGTAAAAGTAATTTATACATGTATTTGACCTTATATGTTTTTAATGTTATCTTTCTGTCATTCTCCAAACAAGGTACTTTATGTCCTTTTCGACAAAATTAAGGTAAGAATATTTTTTTTAACTTTTACGACGGGTGCGGCTATTTTCCGCCATTATAACACTATCAAAGCTCTCTTACAAGATTATTAAAATATTTCCAAAAAAAAATTTTCTTTTAAAAATATGTGACTCTTAAATGGTATCAAAATTGAAAGAGGTATTTCTTTCAAATAGTCTTCATTTCGTCTATGTCAACATCCTTTGATGGATTTTAAACATGTTTGAAGTTGATATATTATGAAACAAATATTACATATTTTATTGAAGGTTTTGTGATATGTTTGACTGTGGATGTGTTATTTTTATAAAATTCATGGTTTATGGTTAACATATTGACATTTCATATTCTAGTTTTAAAAAAATGATTATCTTATGGTTCATCCTTTTCGTATAAGGAATGTATTGGACTTAGTAAGTGACGGGTGGAGACAACTATAACTCTTCGGTGCATCGGTAGGTCTCATGAGACAATTAGACATGGAACTGGCCGATGCCTTTCCCAATTTTATATATGGTTTTAGCCGAGGCCTAAATCATTTTTAGATGTCTTGGTAGAGGCATTGACAAGATGTTTCAGAATTTCCAAAATTATAAATTCACTAATTATGAAAATAATAATTATAGTTCATGTGGTTATTCCACTAGTTGAATACCCATAAATATTTTTTATTATGGAATTATTTACTCCAGTCATATTCATGCCATAAAGTGTTCATGTTTATAATTTCTAAAGGCATTTGTTTTTAAATATTCACCATGCTTAATGTTTATGTTATGTTCCTGTGTAATGTTTAACCTTACTATGTGTTTGAGTACAACTCTTTATTAGGTTTTATTTTTACTGGATATGAAGAGGTTAGTTATTAGTGACTTGCAGGCATGACCTAGGGGACTTGGATGTTTTTAATGGAACAAATTAATGTTGTTTTTTTTTCAATTTGTAATGTTGAACTTATGTAATTATCTTGTTTCCAATAATACTTAATTGATTGGTCATTCGGGACATGATTCCTTATATCATGCCAATAAAATGTAATAAAGCACCGAATCATGGTAAATAGGGTCGATACATTACAGTTGGTATCGAAGGATGTTTAGTACAAACCTTGGAAACTAGATTTAGAAAAACTCTGAATAGAGAACACAACCCTAAGATAGACTTTGTGGATTCGTATAGAAGAACTTCCTGAAATTTAGGTACTAAATAGATTTTTTGAGTTTTTCGAGAAATACATACCTATTTTGATATGTGTAGGTAGACGAGGCTCTAGCATAGTTGAAACTAGGGGTAAAACCCGAAAAAACTTCTTTGAGCTAGACTCAGACGAGAACTGGTGCATGACAACATGCCTTACTGCACTCTTGGTTACGAAATTCTTGGGGGACATTCTTAAGATAATACTCATTTTTATTACAAACTATTATAATGGACTTATGAGTATATACCTCCTCAATGAAATAATTTTTATGATTATGGATTATATCTATAAAATGTTCAATTTATTCTAAGTGTTTTACATGTTCGGAATTATGAACTGCGGTTCATAAACTAATCTACTATACACCATTGATTAGAAATGGATACTAGTTGATGGAATAGAAACTGTATCAATGCGCGTAATTCATGTAGAGATTTCCCTCCTGCTCCAGATAATTATAGTAGAGCTGGTGATGCAACTGGTGCTGGTCAATTTGTCACAATAATGGGATAACTCCCCCATGTTATGAAAAATAACATTACCCGTATGGATCACCCTGATCCACAACATGGAGGATCAGTGTTAGACTATTTCATGAGGCCACAACCACTAACATTCAATCGGAGTACAAACCCATTAGTTTCTGAGCAATGCATTAGTTCTATAGATAAAATATTTCATGCTTTGGGGTGTAGCGATAGGGGAAAAGTTGTCATGGAAGTTTATCACCTCACAGGAGATGCAGATCAATAGGGGTCATTAATCCAAAACAAAAAGTACAACGAAGAAGTATCAAATATTTAATGGAGGGAGTATAAATATATTTTCTTTGAAAAATAATTTCCTCCTGAACATCGAGCAGATATGGAAAGGCAATTTTGCAAGTCTTAGGAAAAAGGAGGTTGAGAATGTCACAAAGTATGAGGCTAACTTTACAAGGTTAGCAAGGCATGCAACAGATTATATATGTAACCCAAGGAGTAATATTGATCGATTCATTGATGGGTTAAAACCATTTCTCCATCATGCATTATTCTCAAAATCTTTCTCATCATATGATGATATTGTCGCATGTGCTATCAAGACAAAAAATGAATTTTCTATGTCATTCATCTTTAAAGATAAGAAATTGAAGAAGAGAAATGTTGAACACCATGGGAATGGAAATAAGGAATCATGGAAGAAGGGAAGTGTTGAATTTACACCCTGTGATAATTTCGGAAGGAATCACCATGGTGCCTGTCTAAAAAGAAAAGGAGTATGCTTAAATGTGGACAGAAAGGCCATCAAGCTAGTAAATTTATGGGGTAGAATGAAGCTACCAATGTTCCAGGCTATAGTTGTAGGTATATGGGACAATATGAAAATTAATGTCCTATGTGTTAGGGAATCATACCTCAGAAAAGGAAAAGGGATCAAGGAAATGTATATGTGATCACTACAACGGAGGTTGAAGCTCTGAAAGATGTGGTGGCAGGTGATTTAATGGTTTACTCAAGTTTAGACAATGCTTTATCTGATTCTGGATCATGTCATTATTTCATATCTTTTTAGTTTTCTATGAAAATTAGATATTACCAATTTGATTTAATGTGGTAGTTTTCAGTAAAAACTCCTATCAAATGTATCATTGCAACAATGTTTTGAGAATCAGCCCTCATTAAGGAAGATAAATGACATTTTTCTGCTAATATAAAATTCATACCCATGATTGAATTTGATATAATCCTCTATATGGATTGGATTTCGGAACATGACTCAAAAATTTACTATAAGAAGAAGGAGGTTACAATTATTGGTGATTATTAGGAGTACCTTATCATTAGAGCATAAACGTCACCATCTGATTTTTATCTCGTTCCAACCCTAATGGCTCTACTAAATTCAATCATTTGGGTGGAGGATAAAGAAATAATTATGGGTGAGGAAAATAATGTTATAATAGTTGACATACCCATTGTGCAGGAATATGTTGATGTGTTTCCATAGGATTTACTTGGACATCCTCCAGAATGGGAAATTGAGTTTTCCATCGATTTAATTACTGGTTCAAGGCCCATATCTAAGACCCCTTATAAAATGTACACTATTTAATTAGTGGAACTAAAGAAACAACTAGAGTAATTGAGTAATAAAGGATTTACATGCCCTAGTGTTTCTCTATGAGGATCCCCTGTGCTTTTTGTTAAGAAGAATGAAAAATCTGCGTGGTTGTGCATTGAATACTGGGAGATCAATGCTATGACAATAAAGAATAATTATCCCCTACTTATCATTGATGATTTATATGACCAACTTCAGGGATCTCAATATTTCTAAAAGATTTAACATCAATCTGGATATCATCAGCTTGTGTGTGAAGAAGGAAGACATTCTGAAAACATCATTTTGAACCAGGTTCAAGCATTACGAGTTTACAATAATGCCTTTGGGATTGACTAACGCACCCTCTGTCTTCATGGATCTAATGAATTGAGTTTTCATGGAATATCTTGATGACATTGTAGTTGTATTTATTGATTATATCATGGTATACTCTAAAAGCTACGATGATCATGAAAATAACAAGAACATTATTCTAAAAACTCGTTGAAGTAATGAATTATATGGGATGTTTAGCAAGTGTGAATTTTGGATTCAAGAGATTTATTTTCTTGGACCTTTTTTTAAGGGTGAAATGTCTGTTGATCCTTTAAAGACCATGAAAATCCAATAATAGTCATCACCGATGAGTATAACTGAGGTACGTAGTTTTATTGGTTTAACAGGTTATTATCGATGTTTTTCCCAGAATTTTTCCCTGTTGGCTAACCCGTTAACCAAGATCACACGTAAAGGGGTTAAATTTGTTTGGAAAAAAGTGTGTGAAGAATGTTTTGAAGAAATGAAGAGGAGATTAGTCAATGCTATTATATTGACTCGACTATTAGGGAATGATGGGTCTGTTATTTATAGTAATGCTTCAAAGAAAGGTCTTGGTTGTATCCTTTTTCAAAATTATAGAGTTATTTCCTATGTATCACGATACATAATAATTCATGAGAAAAACTATCCCACTCATGATCTTGAGTTAGTAGCTGTAATCTTCACTCTGACGATAGGGATACACTATCTATATGGTTTAAAATGTGAGATTTATACAAATCACAAGAGTTTGAAGTGTATTATCTCACAAAAATAACTAAACATGAGGCAGAGGAGATGGCTTGAACTACTCAAGGATTATGATTTCACAATACAATGATACCTCGGGATGGAAAATACAGTGGAAGATTCTTTGAGGGGAAATCATCATAGAATTTTGAACAATATTAGAGATGAGAGGGATCCTATTTTCATAGATCTAGTAAAAATGGATATTGGAATAACCGTGGAAGGTGAAACATCAATACTTTTTTTCAAATGGTTTCCAAACCATCTTTACTCATAAGGATAAAAAATTCTTAGACTGATGATGAGGAGTTTCAAAAGAAGTTTAAAGCTGTAAATGATGGTAGATTGAGTGACTTCGTATATGAAGATGGAATTTTGAAATTTATAAAGAGAAATTGTGTTCCCGATACACCTGATCTAAAAAAGGAATTGTTTGATGAATCTTATAGCTCTAATTTCACTATATACTCGGGGAGAACCACGATATATTGATATTTTAAGGAACATTTTTGGTGGGACAACATGAATAGGGAGATTTCGGATTTTGTGCCATGATGTACGGTTTGTCAATAACTGAAAGCAAGAAGGCAATATCCTGGAGGAGTCAGGCAACCTCTTACCATACCTGAGTAAAAATGGGATGATATTATGATGGACATTTTCATGGGGATACCAAAGACTCCTAGATGAAATGATACAATATGGGTCATTGTTGATAGTTTTACCAAGTGATCACATTTTATTTCTATAAGAAAATATATACCACTTAAACATTTAGAAAGACTTTATATTAATGATTTTGTAAGACTTAATGGATTACCCCTATCAATTGATTATGACTTTGATCCCCATTTTACATCAAGATTCTAGAAAAGTATTCAGAAAGCCCTGAATATTGAGATTCATTTGAACACTACCTAGCACCCTCAAACTGCTATATAATCAGAATGGACTATTCAAACCTTAGAAGATATATTGATATCTTTTTCACTTGACTTTCAAGGTATGTGGGATCAATATTTACCTCTCATAGAATTTTCCTATAACAATAGCTTCCATTTAATTATTCAGATGGCACTATATGAAGCGTTATATGGAAAGAGATGTCACATACCAACTTGTTGGGATGATGTTGGTGAAATAAAACTTTTAGGCCTAGAACATGTTTAGGAAACAATGGAAAAAGTGATTATTATCAAAACCCACATCAAATCTGCCCAAAATAGGCAAAAGGGCAATGCTGATAACTAAAGGGAGTATTTGGAATTTCAAGTAGGTGACCATGTTTTAATGAAGGTATCTCCATGGAATATTGTTATATGTTTTGGTATGAAGGGTAAATTGAGTCCCCGGTACATCAAACCTTTCAAAATTCCAGAATAAATTGAAGTTCTAGCTTATTGTTTGGAAATGCCTCGAAGTCTCCCCAAATTTTTTGATGTATTCCACATATCACTATTAAGAAAATACATGCCTGAACAAACGCATGTACCCAACTATGAGAAAATTGAACTGGAACCAGATATGTGTTATTGTGAAGAGACTGTTAAAATTTTTTATACTAGGGAACAAGTATTGAGAAACCAGATGACTCATCAGGTAAATTTTCTATGGAGATACCATAATATGAAAGAGGCAATGTGGGAACCTGAGGAATTCAGGAAGAAGAAATACCCGAATCTTTATATGCAGCAATATTCTAGAAATGTGCAGGATGAAAATACTTATAAGAGGGGAGAAGGTAACACCCAAAGCTTCCACGGTACATTTCCATTTGAATAACAAAATAACATGTGTTGTATGCAACTTCAAGTTCAAACATACCACAACAAATCAAACTATCCATTATGAATATTAATACCCACTTTTTAAAATTTTATAAATTTTAACTTTCAAAATAGTCCTCATTTTTGGATTCAGATTATCGAAATTAGCTTAGGGTGAATTTATGGTATTTTTATGAAAACTTTCATTTTTTGATGAATAGTGAAAAAACACGGAGTTATTGTTTCAAACCGAATTTTTATTTAAATAAATTTTTATTTTATTTAAATTTATTTTAGGACAATATAGATACATAATATCTATACAATATCAATATAATTCATTAGAGTCATTTTATAATACGTTTTGATATATAAAATTTTATCAAACTTTTTACCGTCTTTTTTTCCACCTCCTAGGAGCATTTGAAAATTTGTTAAAAACATAATTTTTCCACTTCAGTGAGTAGAATTTAAAAAATATGAGAGACATGTTTAATAACAATAAGTAAAATTTGAATCAATAAGATGAAAATAATTTTCAGTGAATAGTTATATTTGACTTTTATTTACCACTGTTAAAAGTAAATAGGATAATTAAGGGTACAAATTATATCATAATTACCCTAACCAATGTACTAATTATATTTGATAAGTATAATTCGACCAAAAAGTCCTTAGGAAAAAAATATGACCCCCTTTGGTCCACCTGGATTAGATTAAGACATTTAATATTATTTAATTTAAAGAGGACTTAAAAGAGTTAAATTCAATGTTTAGTAACTAAACCATTTTTAATATAGGGATAAAAACAATATAAATTAGACTATTAATATTCATTAGTAATATAAAATTATTTCCTACGTAATGGTATTTTATTTATAAATTTTAAATATTATATAATTTAATTTATTTATGACACATTGATGATGCAATAATTTCCTTATTAATTAAATATTAAAATAATTGATATTATAAATATCAAAATAAATGTAAATTTCGACTTCTCATGAATTAGAATAATTTTATAGGTTAATATTACATTTTAGGGTTGGTTAAAGTAATTTTTATTGAAGTTATATTGTTTTCATGGCTTTCAAAAAAATAAATACTAAATAGTGTCAAAATTGACATAATTGAGTTTTTAAATCAAATACTATATTATTAAAAGAAATAACATTCCTAAAAATATAAGGATCAGAAAAATGACCAATATAAGGTTATATATATTAATAATTAACCACATGGGTTTCTCTTGGCATGTTATAATAAGTTTATTAACCATATAATATACAAATACAAAGAGACATGGTAAATGTCAAACTATTTAACTAAGAGGTAAATCAAAATGATAGGTTAATATGTTGAACTAAAAATGACTAAAACCTATTGGTTGAGAAGTTTTAGACCCATAAACACCTTATACTCTGAATAATTCATTTTGGATCCATTAGAACCCGAAAATGAGTTTATTATAAAATAATATTTCTAGATTTTTCAAAAGTGGCCCTCATCACTCTTATAAAAAAGCACATACCCTTCTCTAAATTTCACACCTCCAAATCCATTTGTCTCTTCCAAAACCAGACCAAATTTCCTCCCAAATTTTCTCAATTCAATATAGAGGCCTTAATTTGACCATAAATCCAACCTAAGGATCAATTTTGTCACTTATAAGGATACACCCAAAGTAGAGGTTATAATTTCATCACCATCTTTCATGTTCTTTTCTTCTTCCACTTCATCTTTCTTTTCTTTTTCCATAAATAAATAATAAATCCAGTACCTTATAAATATAATAGTGTTTATATAAATATGGTATAACCATATTTGTCAATCTGTTCATCCTAAAAAAGACAAAGTCACCATACACGTGTACGTACGGCTTACCGTCTCCTCGTTGTGCGGTAGTTTGTTATTAATACACTTCAATATTTGGATAGGTATAATAATGAGTATAACTTATTTAAATAATTTATATAACATGTTAATGATTCAATATACATGATATACCATCCAATTACATAATATTTCTCTGTCAATATAATGATATTGTTTCTCTTGCGTACGTACGGATTACCGTCTCCATGAACGCGATATGATTCATTCCCCAACATAATCATTCAATAATAGTTTTCATTTTATGATTAAAAATAATGTTTTTGAACATAATATCATTATGTATGTGAATCAAATAAATTCTATTCAAAACAAACATGGCTTACTTAACCAAGCCTATAAAGGAAAATGAATCAGTTAACATCCAAAACAATGATACTACTAAAATATTATTAACAAAGAAATATTTGAAGATCATATATGATAACATATTTACAGTAATGGTTCTTGTATAATTTAATAACAATTATTTAAATATTATACAGGATATTAACATACCCTCGTCCATGTAAAAGTACCAGGTAGGGGTTAATTTCACCATCACTTTATTTTTCGAGGTTGTTTTTATGTAAGTATATACTGGGAACTCATTCTCATCCACATCCATGTTTTCATAAAAATTTATTTCAAAATTTTTTTACTATTTACTAGGCTATGGGTTAAATTATTTAATACCCTTATTTGACATTATTTGTTTTGAAAGTAATCTTTCCGTCATTTTGCAAATAAGGTACTTTATGACCTTTTGACAAAATTAGGGTAAGAATGTTTTTTTAACTTTTACGGCAGGTGCATCTATTTTCCACCATTATATCATCATAGAAGCTTCACTTACAAGATTATTAGAATATTTTAATAATAAATGTTTTCTATTACAATTATGTAACTCTTAAATGGTTTCAAAATAGAAAGAGTTATTTCTTTCAAATAGTTTCTATTTCATCTATGTCAACATCCTTTGATATATTTTAAACATATTTTAAGGTGATTTATTAGGAAACAAATCTTCCATATTGGATTTAAGGTTTTGTTATATGTTTTACAGTGGATGTGTTATTTTTTTACCATTCATTGTTTGTTGTTAAATTATTGACATTTTGTATGCTAGTTTTAATACGAATTTTTATTTTATTTTCAACATTTTCATATGAAAATTTTATTGGACTTAGTAAGTGACAGGTGGAGCCTGCTATAGCTCCTCGATGCATCGGTAGGTCAAATAAGACAATTAGATGTCTAATTGTTTGAGGCCTTTCCCAATTTGATATATGGTTTTGGCCAAGGCCTAAATCATTTTTAGACATCTTTTTCAAGGCCTTGACAAGATGTTTTATAATGTCCAGAATTATACATTCCCTCATTATGAAAACAATAATGATGGTTCATGTGGTTATTCGTCTAGTTTCATACCCATGAATATGTTTTATTACGAAATTATTTACCCATCTCATATTCCTACCATAAAGTATTCATGTTTATTATTTGTAAAGGCATTTTTTTAATTATTCACCATGAAAAATGATTATGTTATATTTCAAAGTATTTCTTACCCTTACAGAGTGTTTGAGCCCACCCCTTTCTTATGATTCATTTTCCCTAGATATGAAGAAGTTTGTTATAAGTGACTTCCAGGCATAATCTAGGAGAGTTGGATGTTTCTAATGGAAAAAATTAAAGTTTTATTTCTTTTCTTGTTGTAATGTTGAACATATACATGTATATTGTTTCCAATAATACTAAAATGCTCAGTCTTTTTTGACATGATTCCTTGTATCATGCCAA
This sequence comes from Viscum album, assembly GCA_963277665.1. Lineage (NCBI taxonomy): Eukaryota > Viridiplantae > Streptophyta > Magnoliopsida > Santalales > Viscaceae > Viscum > Viscum album. Next base: position 1,920,550,769 of record OY728128.1, on the reverse strand, counting down.
TGTTATGTAATAAGGCACCGACCCTGGGAACTAGGGTCGGGCCCTTACAAATTTCTTATCATGACACTACTAATAAATAAGGGGTATACCTATATCCATGTCCCAGACATGTATTCATTTTCAAATAATTCTCCATATATCGAATGGTCAATTCAATTCATGAAACATGTGCCTTATCATCAAATATACATATTTAGTAAACAATACATATTTATCGATATTTTCATAGAAAAAAAATCAAATTAAATACAGCACACAATTTATAGAAGTGATATAATATTTATGAAATAAATATATACATGAAAAATAATATCTAATTTTATAGTAAATTAAATGTACAATGACCTGAGGTAAGTGAATATTTCAAGGGAATGGTAATGACTAATAATAATAATATAGATAGCAAGTGTCATTAACTTCCTTAGACAAAAAGATCATAAACCATCTATATAAAAATAATTATATTATAAATCCAACATATATACTTTATATTATTAATAAAGGGTTCCTATTATTAATAAACATAAATAAAAAAAATATTTATAAATTTTTTTTAGGAAAATATCGATTTCATTTTGAAATTAAATTTTTAGAGATAAAAGATCAATGAAAATTTTTAAAATTATTTTATTTAAAAATAATCACTAAAAACATAAATATTCTCTATATAATTGATGTCACGACCCGTCCTCGGGGCCCGTGCCGTGACTACCCCAAGCCCGCCTTCCATAGGCCAGGGGCTGGCGACTAGCACCAAAGGCGTAAAATCCCGATAACTGGGAAGACATTGCCTTTATAAAAGAAAACAAGCACCACAGAGTACAAGTGGAAGAAGTAAACACTAAGTAAAAACTGAGTACAACAGTAAGTGCGGAAAGTAAAAAGGGGCCGGAAATACAAGCCCAACTGTAAAGTACAACTCGAAAGGGAAAACAACAACTGAAAAGTAAAGTTGCTACGCCGAGCTGTCCACTAGAAATCCCACCTGAAGGGTGGGTACAGATAGCTCCTCTGCTCCTCAGGTCCCACCGTCCGCTCCGAGTATGTCTCGCCCAGTGGTCCACCTCCGGGTACCGCCTCGTCGTCACGTCCAACTCTGGGTACCGCCTCGTCGTGAGGTCCTCCTCCGGGTACCATCTCTTCGTATAGTCCACCTCCAGGTACTGCCCAGTCCTCGAACACTCGGCTTCTGTCAGCACTGCCCGTCGTCTGCAACCAACACAACGAGGTGCGGGCATAGCCCGTGCAGGGGTGAGTATAACGATACTCAGTAGGGACCCCGAGACCCTCAAGGTCTCACTAAACCAACAAGGATAACCACAAAGAAGATCTCAACAGATAACCTCTACTTAGATATATGCCCATACATATACCTAAGTTATCAAGTAACCCATCTCAATCATGAGGAAACACAAGGATTGTGAAATCAACAGATAACCACTACCCGGGTATATGCCCATACATATACCTAAGTTATCAAGTGACCCATCTCAATCATGAGGTAAACCCAAGGTCAAAAGTCTCAGCTCAAACCAGGATTTTCATTATCGAAACCGTAACTGCTGAAGAGCTCCGTCTCTGGAGTGTACAGTGGTCCTGTCACGACTCCGAGGTACTGCTCACTATCCTAAGACTGCTGAAGAACTCCACCCATCGAGTACTACGGGCCAGCTGCTACAACCAAGCGCTCCCATGTGGCGCTACAACCAAGCGCACCTCTGTCGTGGGTCTGCCGCTACAACCAAGCACTCCCATGTGCCGCTACAACCAAGCGCACCTCTGTCGTGGGTATGCCGCTACAACCAAGAGCTCCCATGTGCCGCTACAACCAAGCGCAACTCTGTCGTGGGTCTACCGCTACAACCAAGCGCTCCCATGTGCCGCTACAACCAAGCGCACCTCTGTCGTGGGTATGCCGCTACAACCAAGCACTCCCATGTGCCGCTACAACCAAGCGCAACTCTGTCGTGGGTCTGCCGCTACAACCAAGCGCTCCCATGTGCCGCTACAACCAAACACACCTCTGTAACACTCCGAGTCGTTCGATCAGCAGTCGTCGGGTCTCAGCCAGCTACACGATCTTCGTACTCCGCACGCTCGTCACTGGGAGGGTCCGCTCCACGAGCTACAGGTCGATACTCCAAGTATCTCAAAGTCCCATGAAGAAGTATCTCAAAGGACCGCCACGTCATAGGGGTCTCAACGCAACAGACGACACGTCAATCGGACGCCCGGTCTGTGAGTTATTAGCCTTTTCGTCCCAGGGGCCCAGTTGGTTTCGTGAGCAAACCAAACCCGGCCGTATCTCAAATGTACCCCGAACTCTCATAGGGTAAACTTATAGGGACCGTTTCTCAACGCGATCACCAACGCCGCTGACGGTTCGTCAAACGGACGTTCTGTCAGAAAGATATCAGCTTTTCCATTCCAGGGGCCCGGTTGGATTTCGGTGCGATCCAACCCGGCCACTATCCATCTGCATCCAAAACTCGGGCGGAGGATGCCAAAAGTTCCGTATCGTCAACAGGAACTCAACGCAACAGACGGCGCGTCAATCGGACGCCCGGTCTGAGAGTTATTGGCTTTTTCGTCTCACACTCACCTTGGGAAACTTCCCAGGAGGTCACCCATCCCGATCACTACTCTAGGCCAAGCACGCTTAACTATGGAGTTTTAACCACGTAGGCTCCCAAAAAGGAAGGTGCACCTTGAGTATAGTATACCAAAACGACCGTCTCGATCCAAGGATCGCGTTGCCGCTGACGACGAGTCGTTTGGAGGCACGTAGCCCAAGATACGGGCATTTGACCAAACCGCTCGGTAACGGGGGTTTCAGGCCCGGGCCGTCCCGGCCAGAGACCCCCCGGATGGCCCGAACTGGGTCGACCCGGCCCGGCGCGGCCCGGCCCGGCGCGGCGCGGCGCGGCGCGGCCCGGCGCGGCGTGGCCCGGCGCGCCGGTTCGGCGCAAGGCAGCGCGCTGGGCGCGCTGCCAGCTTGGCCGAAGGACGAGCTTGCTGGAAATGGGGGGCCGCCTGCCCCCCCTTTGTGAAACCGGACCCCCTCATAATGGGGGGCCAAATAACTGCCCGGGGGAATTAAATTCCCCCGGTTTCCACCAACCCGGCCGGCCCGACCTGACCGGCTGACTTCTTGTCAACAGGACCGGCAAGGGCCGGTCCTCTTCCGTCTTCCGGCACCGGCGGCCCGGGTGGCCGCCGGTCATCACGATCCGCCGCGGCCCGGAACTGGCTGCGGCCTTCGTCATCCGGCGCGGTGCGACGGCACCGCGCCCCTCCGCCGTGGCCCCGCTCCGGCCGCGGCGTCTTCGGTTTCCTTCGACGCGGCGCGACGACGTCGCGTTCATGATAATTCTTTCCACGGCGTGGCGCGACGGCGCCACGCAATAATTTCCGTGTGATTCCCGCGTGGTGCGACGGCACCACGATATCTCGTTACATCCGCAAGAAACATTCAAGAACAAAGGAGGGGGTTTCGGCCGTGTTTGTGCGGTCCGGTCCCCCTCTCGTTAGACGATAACACTTAAACGTTCATCCTCAAGTTTGTCATGCTAGAACCAAGAACGGAAAATAATTAAATAAAGCAACAACAAAGCCCTACATCGCTTTTCGTTATGTGTTGACGAAGTCGCGGAAAGGCGGCGGCGATTCGTCGACATCGGAAAAGAGAAGCCGTTGACGACATCGGCGTTCTTCGTGAAAGGCGCTCCCTTCTTTATTCCGGAAGGAGTGGGAAGGAGGCATCCAAGAAGGGATCGACGTTGGAAACTTCACGTTCTTCTTTGGAAAATGCATTCTTCGTCGAGAAGAAGTTGTTTCATGTTTGGAGATGTCCTTCGTGTTCTTCGTCGAGGGTGGAATTATCTTCAATCCTTCCATTACTATATCACAAAGATTTAGCCAACCCCAAACAATAAAACAACACACCTTATTATAGTGTTAGCTTAATGAATTCAAAATAATTCAAATTCATTAAGTTACATCATTCATTAATGGGTGGAGAGGCTCCAAAATTAATGAAGATGGAAGTGGAGAGTCACATTTAATTGGGGGGGGGGGTTCAAGGGAGTTAAGGAGTTTAAGGAGTTAGGAATTTGAGGGGTTTTGGCACATTAAGTGCAAGGGAGTTTAAGGGGGGTAGAAGAGAGTTAAGGGGAAGGTGAAGGGTTGGGACTCGTGTGGGCCCCACCTCACCTTAATCCTCACTTGGTTAGTTAGGAACTTGTGATTCCACCCCAACTTCCACACTTAGGATATAACCACTTAAGAAGATAAATAAAATTTGTAACACAAATTTTATTTTTCTTTACACTTAAACCACAACCTTAATAAACAACTGCTCCCAAGAAAACGCAACTCCAGGAAAGGAATTTCTAAGCAAAAACCGGCGCTACGGTTCCATCGGTGCCCTCGGAATTTGATTCCGGGCACCGGTTCAAAAGTTAGAAATTCCCACTCGTTCGTTCACTGAACGTACCCGAGCCAAACTTCGGAAATTGATTCTGGGCACACCGGGCCTCAGAATCAGGCGCTGTCAGAAACTGTGTTCTTGTAAAATTCCAAAGATAATTAAGAAAAAAATTTCCTTGAAATTTCGGGGTCTTTACATTACTCCCACCTCAGGGCTTTACGTCCCCGTAAAGCTTCATCACAAACTGGGGTCACAAAAGCGGTACAGAGCACGCATCTGAGCCTTCCGCTCCCATGTGCTCACCTGGAGGTTCCCGTACTGTCAAAGGAAGTGCACCCAAGGAATCGATCATCCTCGTAGGATCTACTCCTGTCTATTCTTGATCCCCACTGGAACCTCCGTGCATGTCGCTCTATCATCGACGTCCAACTCCCTGAGGTCGATGATGTGTGAAGGATCAAGCACGTATCTCCTCAATTGAGTTACGTGAAAGTCATCTTGCACCTGGTGCAACTGAGGTGGATGGGTCAAGCGATAAACCACCTCGCCTACCCTGCTGGGGACCTAGAAAGGTCTATTGAACCTCGGAGATCTCTTATCGCCTCGGCTACATCTCTGTAAACCTCGTCGAGGTGAGACCTGTATAAGAACGTGGTCACCATCCTCGAACTCTAAAGGTCTCCCTTTTTAGGTTAGAACTGAAACTCAAAACTCCTGCTGCCATGAGGGTAAGGTTGGCCGACCCAAGAATGATCGGCTACACCCTCCCATGCACGAGTTTATCTTGTGCTGCCCAGGGTTTCCTTTTCACCGACCAAGGGAAACCCATCCCAACGTTTGCCTAATACCGTCAATTTGAGTATGAACAGTGATTGCCAAATACATACTCAAACTAACGTTGTAAGGCCTCGACGCTGCCACCAAGAGGTCCTAACCGAGACTCTCGCCTCAAGGGTCAGATCACACCATCGGCGTAAGTGTGACTATCGAGTCTCCTCCCAAAGGTATCTCTAGACGTGAGGGTCAAGTCAACGGCTTAACCGGCATCTCTAGGTCTGGGACTAGATTCATGGAAGGAAGGGATGATTTGTTTCGATACCTGTGGCTACGGCAGCTAGTAGAAGATAAATTCCGCACTTCGAATCATCCTTAGAGCCCCTTTTTGGTCGCACTCCATGACCGCAAGCAGCTACCCTCTTTCCCTGCTCTCCAACTCCCTGAGTCTAGCGGGGACTACAAAGGCGGGTGATGGTAACATGTTGAAATATACACCACCACGAGCTGCTCTCCAAGCTCTGCCTCCATGTCTGCTGCTCTGCAGATTCATCTGTCCTTAACATTTCCTCTTCTTGAAACATTTTACATGCCCAAGTCTTCGAGACTGGTGTCAGTTTCCTGGTTTCCAAACTTCTAACATTCTCTGGATGTATTCGATCAGCAAAGAATTCTCAACCACAAAGGTTCCTTCTAGCACTCTAGCCTAAGTAGAAATGCATAGAGAAAAGGTGCTGGCTCGGAATCCCTTAAACATACCATGCTCAGAAGTCCGACCTCTATTACACTGATCGAAACGCTTCCATCGAGTACCTGATATGTTCGGTATGCCTCGATGAATTATCAGCTATCAACACGTTCTCCCGCCGAAACTGTAAAAGTTCTAGAAAATTCTCGGCCACCTCCTCAAGCCAGTCCTCAGCCGCCTATGAGTTAGGTTCACCTCGGAACATGAGGGTATCTGAAGTTAGAACACATGTAAGGCAGTAAACTTACATGTGTCACCTACCGGTACCACCGGTTGTAACTGCTGACCAACAGGTAGTGATGTATAGCTGGCACACTACCCAAAGGCACTATCTCAGACATCAGTTCACGTACCGAAGCCTCATCACTATGCGGACCATCCTCATGGTCATTCACTGGAAAACACTAGTGGCCAAGTCCACCATCCACTCTACTGATGTCTCAGCTAGGCGGAAAACTCTAGCAATCGCCTCCAGCCACTGCTCTGCTGTCTGGAAATCTGCCTCGCCTCGTAACTTCTGAGGCCTCTACTGCTAGAACTCGTGCAATGCGCTCCGCCAGCGTGCACATTTTTCTAGTATAGCCGTTGGCATCTGCTGCCCAACAGGTGGTGATGTACTGGTACACTACCCGAGGGTGCCAACATAGTAAAAAGGGCCCTGCACCAGAGCCTCGTCGCTCGGTGAGCCGTCATCGAGTACTCTCTCGGAATTCCAACTGACTGTCTGCGTGGAGACATCCTGAACAGATGCGACACGGTCAATGTCTTATACCTGGTGAGCTGACCGGGTTTGAGCTCAATTTAAAACTTTGGAAACACACACGCAATCAGTGTTTTTGTGTACAATGTCGGAAATCAGTAGTCAGGGTCCTGGTGTACGGATACGTCGGCCGCCGCACCAACACTAGACTCCCTGAACTGAAAACCACACTCGGTACCCTTAACACTATTGCTTCACAGAAAGAAACATCAGAGTTATAAGTTCTGCGGTAGAACCGAACTCCTCTGATACCAATTTGTCACGACCCGTCCTCGGGGCCCGTGTCGTGACTACCCCAAGCCCGCCTTCCATAGGCCAGGGGCTGGCGACTAGCACCAAAGGCGTAAAATCCCGATAACTGGGAAGAAATTGCCTTTATAAAAGAAAACAAGCACCATAGAGTACAAGCAGAAGAAGTAAACACTAAGTAAAAACTGAGTACAACAGTAAGTGCGGAAAGTAAAAAGGGGCTAGAAATACAAGCCCAACTGTAAAGTACAACTCGAAAGGGAAAACAACAACTGAAAAGTAAAGCTGCTACGCCGAGCTGTCCACTAGAAATCCCACCTGAAAGGTGGGTACAGATAGCTCGTCTGCTCCACAGGTCCCACCGTCCGCTCCGAGTATGTCTCGCCCAGTGGTCCACCTCCGGGTACCGCCTCGTCGTCACGTCCAACTCTGGGTACCACCTCGTCATGAGGTCCTCCTCCGGGTACCATATCTTCGTATAGTCCACCTCCAGGTACTGCCCAGTCCTCGAACAATCGGCTTCTGTCAGCACTGCCCGTCGTCTACAACCAACACAACGAGGTGCGGGCATAGCCCGTGCAGGGGTGAGTATAACGATACTCAGTAGGGACCCCGAGACCCTCAAGGTCTCACTAAACCAACAAGGATAACCACAAAGAAGATCTCAACAGATAACCTCTACTTAGATATATGCCCATACATATACCTAAGTTATCAAGTAACCCATCTCAATCATGAGGAAACACAAGGATTGTGAAATCAACAGATAACCACTACCCGGGTATATGCCCATACATATACCTAAGTTAGCAAGTGACCCATCTCAATCATGAGGTAAACACAAGGTCAAAAGTCTCAGCTCAAACCAGGATTTTCATTATCGAAACCGTAACTGCTGAAGAGCTTCGTCTCTGGAGTGTACAGTGGTCCTGTCACAACTCCGAGGTACTGCTCACTATCCTAAGACTGCTGAAGAACTCCACCCATCGAGTACTGCGGGCCAGCTGCTACAACCAAGCGCTCCCATGTGCTGCTACAACCAAGCGCACCTCTGTCGTGGGTCTGCCGCTACAACCAAGCGCTCCCATGTGCCGCTACAACCAAGCGCACCTCTGTCGTGGGTATGCCGCTACAACCAAGCGCTCCCATGTGCCGCTACAACCAAGCGCAACTCTGTCGTGGTTCTGCCGCTACAACCAAGCGCTCCCATGTGCCGCTACAACCAAGCGCACCTCTGTTGTGGGTATGCCGCTACAACCAAGCGCTCCCATGTGCCGCTACAACCAAGCGCAGCTCTGTCGTGGGTCTGCCGCTACAACCAAGCGCTCCCATGTGCCGCTACAACCAAACGCACCTCTGTAACACTCCGAGTCGTTCAATCAGCAGTCGTTGGGTCTCAGCCAGCTACACGATCTTCGTACTCCGCACCCTCGTCACTGGGAGGGTCCGCTCCACGAGCTACAGGTCGATACTCCAAGTATCTCAAAGTCCCATGAAGAAGTATCTCAAAGGACCGCCACGTCATAGGGGTCTCAACGCAACAGACGGCACGTCAATCGGACGCCCGGTCTGTGAGTTATTAGCCTTTTCGTCCCAGGGGCCCAGTTGGTTTCGTGAGCAAACCAAACCCGGCCGTATCTCAAATGTACCCCGAACTCTCATAGGGTAAACTCATAGGGACCATTTCTCAACGCGATCACCAACGCCGCTGACGGTTCGTCAAACGGACGTTCTGTCAGAAAGATATCAGCTTTTCTGTTCCAGGGGCCCGGTTGGATTTCGGTGCGATCCAACCCGGCCACTATCCATCTGCATCCAAAACTCGGGCGGAGGATGCCAAAAGTTCCGTATCGTCAACAGGAACTCAACGCAACAGACGGCACGTCAATCGGACGCCCGGTCTGAGAGTTATTGGCTTTTTCGTCTCACACTCACCTTGGGAAACTTCCCAGGAGGTCACCCATCCCGATCACTACTCTAGGCCAAGCACGCTTAACTATGGAGTTTTAACCACGTAGGCTCCCAAAAAGGAAGGTGCACCTTGAGAATAGTATACCAAAACGACCGTCTCGATCCAAGGATCACGTTGCCGCTGACGACGAGTCGTTTGGAGGCGCGTAGGCCAAGATACGGGCATTTGACCAAACCGCTCGGAAACGGGGGTTTCGGGCCCGGGCCGTCCCGGCCCGAGACCCCCCGGATGGCCCGAACCGGGTCGACCCGCCCCGGACGGGGTCGACCCGGCCCGGCACAGCCCGGCGCGGCGCGGCCCGGCGCGGCGCGGCCCGGCGCGGCGCGGCCCGGCTCGGCCCGGCGCGGCCTGGCCCGGCCCGGCGTGGCGCGGCCCGGCCCGGCCCGGCGCGGCCCAGCCCGGCATGGCCCGGCGCGCCGGTTCGGCGCAAGGCAGCGCGCTGGACGTGCTGCCAGCTTGGCTGAAGGCCGAGCTTGCTGGAAACGGGGGGCCGCCTGCCCCCCTTTGTGAAACCGGACCCCCTCATAATGGGGGGCCAAATAACTGCCCGGGGGAATTAAATTCCCCCGGTTTCCACCAACCCGGCCGGCCCGACCTGGCCGGCCGACTTCTTGTCAATAGGACCGGCAAGGGCCGGTCCTCTTCCGTCTTCCGGCACCGGCGGCCCGGCTGGCCGCCGGTCATCACGATCCGCCGCGGCCCGGAACCGGCTGCGGCCTTCGTCATCCGGCGCGGTGCGACGACACCGCGCCCCTCCGCCACGGCCCCGCTCCGGCCGCGGCGTCTTCGGTTTCCTTCGACGCGGCGCGACGGCGTCGCGTTCATGATAATTCTTTCCACGGCATGGCGCGAAGGCGCCACGCAATAATTTCCGTGTGATTCCCGCGTGGTGCGACGGCACCACGCTATCTCGTTTCATCCGCAAGAAACCTTCAAGAACAAAGGAGGGGGTTTCGGCCGTGTTTGTGCGGTCCGGTCCCCCTCTCGTTAGACGATAACACTTAAACGTTCATCCTCAAGTTTGTCATGCTAGAACCAAGAATGGAAAATAATTAAATAAAGCAACAACAAACCCCTACATCGCTTTTCGTTATGTGTTGACGAAGTCGCGGAAAGGCGGCGGCGATTCGTCGACATCGGAAAAGAGAAGCCGTTGACGACGTCGGCGTTCTTCATGAAAGGCACTCCCTTCTTTATTCCGAAAGGAGTGGGAAGGAGGCATCCAAGAAGGGATCGACGTTGGAAACTTCACGTTCTTCTTTGGAAAAGGCATTCTTCGTCGAGAAGACGTTGTTCCATGTTTGGAGATGTCCTTCGTGTTCTTCGTCGAGGGTGGAATTCTCTTCAATCCTTCCATGACTCTATCACAAAGATTTAGCCAACCCCAAACAATAAAACAACACACATTATTATAGTGTTAGCTTAATGAATTAAACATAATTCAAATTCATTAAGTTACACCATTCATTAATGGGTGGAGAGGCTCCAAAATTAATGAAGGTGGAAGTGAAGAGTCACATTTAATTGGGGGGGGGGGGGTTCAAGGGAGTTAAGGAGTTTAAGGAGTTAGGAATTTGAGGGGTTTTGGCACATTAAGTGCAAGGGAGTTTAAGGGGGGTAGAAGAGAGTTAAGGGGAAGGTGAAGGGTTGGGACTCGTGTGGGCCCCACCTCACCTTAATCCTCACTTGGTTAGTTAGGAACTTGTGATTCCACCCCAACTTCCACACTTAGGATATAACCACTTAAGAAGATAAATAAAATTTGTAACACAAATTTTATTTTTCTTTACACTTAAACCACAACATTAATAAACAACTGCTCCCAAGAAAACGCAACTCCAGGAAAGGCATTTCAAAGCAAAAACTGGCGCTACGGTTCCATCGGTTCCCTCGGAATTTGATTCTGGGCACCGGTTCAAAAGTTAGAAATTACCGCTCGTTCGTTCACTGAAGGTACCCGAGCCAAACTTCGGAAATTGATTCTGGGCACACCGGGCCTCGGAATCAGGCGCTGTCAGAAACTGTGTTCTTGTAAAATTCCAAAGAAAATTAAGAAAAAAATTTCCTTGAAATTTCCGGGTCTTTACAATTGAGTTATTACAATGATAGTAAATTTCATATATTCCAAGTGAATTAATATGATGATTACTTTAAACTTTTTAGTAAAATCCATACGGTCCTTATTTTGAAAAAGACAATAACATACCTTTATATGTTTTTTAAAAAAAAAGTAAAAATGTTTTTATTTAATTAATTAATTCTAAATAGTTTAAAATATATGTGATTTTCTCTTAAAAGTCAAGGATTTGGAAGAAAATGAATTTCCGACCTAAGAGTGAAATGAAGACATATTTCTTTTAAAAACTTTTTAGCGATAATTTTATTTATGAATTATTGTAAAAATTATAATATTACATTAAAATCAAAATAATAACCAAATAATAATAGAAATAAATATTTTTATAATGAAATTATCAAATAATTTATATCAATGAAAATTTAATAAATAAACAATCTCAATTTAAATGAGATTGTAAAATAATAATTTTTAATTATCATAAAGTTAATGTACGAATTAATAAGTTAACTAATTATGTACATCTACTACAAATCCATATAATTTTTTTAATATAGCATAAGATAATTAAAATTAACTTCATACATAATCTTAGATTATCAATGATGATAAAGAAGTAATATTAATCAATGGATAAAATTGAGTGATGAAATTATTTACCACTTTATAATACTAATTGCAATTATACTTGGATGAAATAATTCAAATTGAAACATATAATATCATGAATTAATAATTTATCATGAAATTTCATTTCATAGGGGGAGTATGTACCACACATAAATGAAATTATGTGAAGGGCATTACAATATGCCTCAATAAAGGGAAAGTGAGATAATGTCCAATACCTCTTTCTTTTCATTAGTTGAACATGATTTAACATATTTTATACTAGTTTTATAAACGTAATTAATTTATAAGAGACCCATAATTATATTTACAATGTCATATTTTATCACCTTATAACATTTTACCACCACTTTATCAATAATATTCCATTATTTTAATTGTTTTGAGAGTTAATTTCCTTGTTTTCTCAGGTGAGTTTTGTAAGAAATGGACCAGTTCATGTAAATTGAATATATTTACATCATTTATAGAATCATAGTAATGTTATAAATAAAATATTTACTATGTGGATAAATTATTATAACCAATCCTAGAATTTGGTTATGGCGAATGACCTTCCTCGCTTAATGGAGACTATAGGGCACACATACATATGTGTAACAATATCATTACCTTAATAAAAAAATGTTAATGAAGTGGGGGATATATTAAATTTCTTGAATCAATATTATCTCATATATATTATATATGATCAATAATTTTTTATTAATATATTATATGTAAATCATATGTGAAAAATGAATCACACCAATTCGTGAGTTGGTATTCCTCCAAAAACATGACTGACATTATTGTATTTTTAATGGATTGGATTGTAATAATATATATACGATATTATAATAAAATATTTGTATTAATAAAATAAATATTTTATATAAAAATTAACCCCATCTTTATATTCAACGATGATAAGAGTTTATGAAAAATGTGTCACATCCATCTAGGAGGCGATAATCTGCCATACACATAATCAATGATTTCATTCCCCATTTGGCAAAAACAGAGATAAGTAAATATTATTACATATACATAATCATATATAAGTACATGGGATATACTAATGTTATTATTTTAGAATTGTTAATATAAAATTTAAGAGGGAAAGGATGAAAAAAAATGAATGAGCATTGTTTGTAAAATTATTATCTATAAGAGAAACATCCATTATATATACTCTTAAGAACCCTTAGTATGATCTTATTGGAGTACCATTAGAACTATAATGAGACTAAGTATTATGGATATATGTTTATTAAGATGGTTATTGAGATAGAGTTCTTGGGATGTGTTATTTAGTAAGGGTAGGGATCTCCCTTCAATAAGTGTGGAAAGTGAAGCCTCTTGGAAATTACATAGTGATTTACCAAAAGAATCTAAAATGATAATGTAGTTGACATGAAAAAATAAACAAAATAACCATTTTTTTATCTTGGTAATGATAAGGTGTAAATATGGAAATCTAAAAATATTTTTAACAGTTTTTAGTGCATGTTTAACCCATATGTTCTTAGTTTAACCCTCAATAAGAATATTTTAACTTTAACTACAATAAATAAATTTTAATTTTTTTACTATTTATTAAGTAAAATAATTATGTATAACCTATTAGATAATATTATTTATTATGATTCCAAATATATAATCCATACTTCTTAATTTTGTTTAGATAGGTGGGAAAATATAATTTAAAACTTATCCAGTAGATGTGATTATAAAGCAGGATATCAATAAGAAGATGTCCAAAAGCATATAATGTTTTTATATCAAAATTAATATTATGATAATTTATGTGGACCATTTTTTTGAAATATATATAAATTATCTAATTTTACTTATAAAATAACTCGAAAAATAATATATCTTTATAATAAATTTAAATGAAATGGTAATTTTCAAATAAAATTTAGTTTTATATCTATCCATTAAAAAAACCATTTAGAAATATACAAAAATTCCATCATAAGATAATTTTAATATTATGATTTCAAAAATAAGTTAATTTTATAAATTAAACAGTATGATAATAGTAAAAATTATTTTTAAATTATATTTACAAAGAGTAACTAAATCATTATTTAGTATAATATTGTTTTTCAAAAAACATTTCTTTCTTCTTTTAATTGAATCTTATTTTATTTATATTCAATAGATAATCATGATTATTATAATTTATTTCTTAATATTTATACCTTACAATTTAACATGTATGTTTTAGTGAAATAAAATATTTTGGTTTATTTCAACATAGAGTTGGGTGTTCCATAAGTTATAAAAGATAGTAAATTTAATGAACTATATTTTTTAGTTAATTTACACTATGTTTTCCATCTCACATACAAAATAAAATTATTATTCTATTAAAACATCATAGTGTTATAGTGTTAATTTAATAAAAACACGATCACCTATAAAAAAATAAATATCTTTCCTTCAATTAACTTCCTAATATTGTTTCCTTCTCTAATGTTTCCTAATATTTTATTGAATTACCTTCACATTTACAACTATTTATATTATAAATTGTGTTCCCATCAACAAAATTCAATAAAATTCATCCCAAAATATTGAGTTTGAAACCCCTTTCCAAATAATTCCACAAAAGATTCCACATATATACTATAATACAAACAATTATAAGAGGAAAACTCAACTAAAGTTCCAAATTTCTGGGAAATTAATTAAAAAAGTGTAAATAATGTCAAAAAATGTCTAAATTATTCATTTAGACAATCCATTTAATTGAGGGTCAGTGGTTGTACTGAAACTCAATTTAATACCCAATAATTTCTAATGTCATTTCCAAAAATATGATGTGATCTTAGGATCATTGTTAATTATAAGTGAAAGAGGATTTCCATGTAATCTAACTATCCTATAATGATATATTCATAATTGAGTATCCAAAGGAATTATATCGTTAATGGTATGAAAATTCACATATTTTTTTAATTGATCAATAAGAACCCAAATCAAATTATGACGATAAGAAGTATTCAGTAATCACCCCATAAATTCGACTGAAATATTTTCTCATTTCCACATTGGTACTAGTAATGAATGAAGCATAGATTTTAGTAATATCTATTCTACTTTAACAAAAAGTCAAAAATTTAATGTAAAAGTCAAAAATATCTATTTCCATTACATCCCATGAGTAATACTTCTGAAAAAATCAATATATCATAGTTCCTACAGGATGAATAGAAATTAAGGAACTATGAGCTTCACTATGAAATTATCTCCTCTACTAAGAAATAAAAGTCACACATAATATATTTCAAAATTTGAAATCACATTCTTTTTAAATATTAAATTTGGGAAACTTACCCTTATTAACTAATTATTCCCTTTCCTTTAACTCACAGACTAGCATATGAGATTTCATAGTTATTATGGATTAAGAAAACTCCATTGAATCCTAAAACAAAATAATGGATATTCCTACATCAAAAAATCCTAGGACAAAAATCAAAAAATCACTATGAAAATGGCTCAAAAAGTTTAATAGTTAATTAAACATTATTTTCAGGACTCAAATAATAAATTATTTTTATTCTAGTAAGGTAATGGATCATGAAATCATAATTATATATTAGTTCCAATAATATTCTATACCTTATGTTATAAAACATCCAGGTAATTTTATTCTTTAATATTTTATGATCATCATGTACTTCACACTTCAATAAAATTAAATTTTTCCACTAAATATTTATAGTTGCAAACCACAGTATTTAGTTTTAGAATAGGTGTTGGAAAATTTAACTCAAGTGGTTTTGTTTTTCAAGAATCCTATGAAATTACCTAATCATTTTGTGTCATCACTAAACCAAGTCCTTTCAGAAAATCATCATTTTAGATGAAACAATAACCATTTCAGGAGGACAATGAAGAAAATAGTGAATTCAAAAATATTATATTCAGATTTTGAAAAACGTAACAATATTCTTTCAACCACATGAACTCAAATAATTTTCTAGTTAACATAGTTTTTGAGGTATACAATTGATAAAAAATTTCAACAAACCACCCATATTATCCTAATAATATATGAAAACTAGGAATCATTATAAAAACAATATTTCTTGGAATTTTCCTAATAACTATAGTTTTAAATAAGTCAAAAATTATTCCATATTGAGACACAATATGAAAAAGAAAAAAAAACTTGTTGCAACAAAAAATAATTCATACTAAAATTTCAATATAGATTCAATTCTGTTATAGTTTGATAATTAATAATCAGGTTTCTTTCATTATGGTGATGAATTTTAAAATGTTCTATTATGGAATCAATACATAGAAATGGAAAATTATACAGGGAATCATGGAAAATATATTTATTATATCCATAAATATAGTTAGTTTATCAAATAATCTAAATGAAATAACTAAACACTCATAGTGACCATATCTAGTCTGAATCCTAATCATTCGAATGCTGACCTCCATCACCGCAAACTGATTGTACCCATACCTGAGATGAATTATAAAACAATAATGTGGTATTTTAAGATAATCCAAACAATAATTTATATTATATAAGGTGATTTTTTAACTTACAAGTGATGTTATCAATTCCATATAATTAATTCAAAGTCTCATTGAATCATCTTTTTTAATATATAAGGCCTAAATAACCATTGGTGAAGTGAAATGATAAATGAAAACATTTTATAGTAAATCCTACAATTGATTATTTAATTTGAAAATTTCTACATGAGAAATTTGACAAGGAAGGTTTAAAATAATATTAGCATCAGGTACTAAGTCAATATTAAACTCATCCACTCATGCAGTAATAAAACATGTTAAATAATTTTACAAAAAATCCATATACTTATTAAATTCATGGAAACTACTAATCATAACTGTTTTTTATTTTCAAAAATAGGAGTCATATAAATTTCATTTTCGTTTATTATAAATTTTTTTTATTATTAATATGATATAAATGTTATGAAATCCTTGAAAAAAAACCATCCAAGATCTAAGATATATCTTTGCATAAAAAATTTAATGTTAATCAAAACCCAAAATATAATCAAATAATACCATGGGATGTTCAAAAAAAATGAACGAAATAAAATTCCAGTGATGCTAATAATAAAATTTCTAAAAATCATGGATTCTTTAATATTTCCACCTAGAATGTTCAAAAAAAGTTATATCATACTTTCAAGAGGAGATATTCAAAATGTACTTTGAAATTACTCAGAAATGAATGAATTCTGAGATTCATATTCAAATATGGTTTTGAAATAATTAAATTTTACATTTAAAAGACTTGTGACAACTAAATTTGATAATCTAACATCAACCATTTTTGTATTAAATGATATTTCTACACCCTTTTTATATCTATCACGATGATATACAACCAATTATAATTAATTTTGGTATAATTTAGCATAATTTTTTAACTAATTAAAATTAAACTATATTATCATTGGGGATTCAATTTTATTCCAATAATTTTATTAATATTATCAATCTATATATGGAAAATTTCAACATCAAAAGTATTTTATAAATTTCATTACACATTCCCCAGTTTTTTTACTGCACTTATAACAAGATGATAACTTGATTTCCTTACCTATAATTTTTTTGAAAAATATTTCCAAATTTTTTACCATCATGATGTTTTATTAATTTTTTTATCTGGGTATAAATAATCATCGAAAAGTATCTTTTCTTCCCTCTTAGAAAATTTGACAGGTTTCTCATTACTTTTAAACCTATGGTAATCTAATGAAATATTATATATTATATTTACTCTGGAGGGAAACGAAATAATTTTAGCATCATGATTCAGGAATTTATTTTCCATAATAATTCATATAGCCTTAGTAATATATTTCTCAATGATAATATTAATAATTTATTCCGATTATAAAATATCCATATCTTAACATTCATTTTTATTTTTTTGTATTTTTTAACATTAATCGACTACAAATTCAAAATGCGAAATAGAAACCCTTGCCTTTGGATGCTCTGGAAATCCTATGACATTAATTATCTTCTCCAAATAATTAATCAATCCTTCACATATCATTGGGTATAACGATGTACTGATTTTTAAGGTTCCCATATCATAAAATTCTCTACTATCATCATGTTCCTTTGTGGAATATCTGAATTCAATCATGCATGGATAACACTACCATTCATAGAATGATTCTATTGATGTAACACTATAACAAACATATTTGTCCAAATTCAACCATTCTTGGTTGCTAATTTGGAAGGATATATTCCTATTTTTCCCTTCCTATATCATCTTCCCTATATACTCTATTGAAAACCATTTTTAAAGGATAATTTTATGAAAATTAATGATTATAAAATTAAAATGTAATAACATTTATACTTACCCCTAAAGGAAAATATTCTATAGGAATTATATTCATATTATCACAACCTCTAATGTTATTGAATCTTTTCATTGATACTGACCTTATGGATCTGGTATTAAGAATTACATATTATAGTTACACTAAACAACAACACACTTTATTACATTTTCAATGATCTTATAGGATTAGAGTTTTATATATTTAGGTCATAACTATTACATAATAAACCCATATATATATATATTTATATTTGAAAGTTATAATCAGTATCCATTTTTTATATAATATAAAATATTTAAAATGAAACATGTTTTCTTTTCCTTTAACAACTTCAATAATATCAACTTCAGTTCTTATTTCATCTTACCCATTCCTAAACCAAGAAAAAACATTTTAAAACATGGGATGAGTACAAAATAATAATAAAGGGACATAAAATGAATGAAATAAATCATTTTTCCATGAATACATATACAATATTTCCATGTTAAAACATAATACGAGCTCAAAATAAGCATTTTAAAACATAAGAAATAATCCTCTCACCATTAAATATTTTCATAATACATTTTATATGAAATATGAAATGATGAATTAAACTTATATGGTTTTCTTAAGATCATGGTAATGTCATAAAATCCTTTTTCACAAAGATATTTTTTTCAACAGTTAAAAGAAGCATATACATTATATTAAATGTACGATCATTATCTTACGATGATAAAATATAATATTCCCATAAAACGATAGAAATAATAGATTAAAAATCATTATTACATGGGTCGATATTTCTATATCAATATTAAAATCACCCATAAAAAAGGTATAATCATATGGGTAACTTCTATAACCAGTTCATTGGACGGATATCGAAGACTCAACCATTATTGGTTAATAACATAACCACATGTACGTGGATTATAACAGAACCAAATACATCAAAATAATACCAATGAAACATTAAGTAATCAAAAAACAAAAAATATTTCAATTTGAAACATTAAACTCATAAAAATATACTTTGGATCCTAAAGAGAACATTTTTGGATTTTGAAATATCTGATCCATTTCAAAATTATAATTTCAAAAACCCCAAAATATAGGGAAATATGGTTTTCTTGAATAACACATCAAATTTTTTATTTAATATGAAAAAATAATAATTATGGTTGTAGTAAAATTCCATTTTTAGATATACATTAATGTAGAATATTTCTTTTTTTCTTTTTTAATGAAAATAAAAATAATACCTAAAATAATGCATTTTGAAAAACATTTCAGAAAATAAAAGTAGAAAAAACAATTAATTTATAATTAATTTATTTCTAAATAAAAATATCCATAAAATAATTTTAAACATACTTGCATGTAATAGATGATTTTTAAAATGGATCGTTCAAAAAGTATTTTTAAAATAGAGACCCTTACCTTGAGTCTCTATCATCATGTACTATCTTTGCAGTTCTAAATAATAAACATAAGTTTCTTATTTTATTTATTTATGAAATTGTTCATGTTAATTATTCATTTTATTTCACTTCTTATGTTTTAATAAAAATTACCTAATAATTACTTTTTACATCAGATGTTTTGAGGATATTCAATTCATAAGTTTAAAATGACATCTATAAGATGATTATGGTCCAATATTTCATTATTAAAGGTACAAAAGGACCATAATAATAAAACAATTAAAATTTTTATATTTCAATTATAATTTTAAATCCACCAATTAAATATGGTTATTAAAAATGAACTATGTTATGATCATAGAGATGGACAGTTTTATGAATAGATGAGTGAAGTTTCCATATTTCAATGCTCATTATAGAAAGAAGCAATGTATTATTTTATTATTATAGAATAATAATGAAATTACAAATAATATATTATTTATTAAAATATAATTATATATATCATTCATTTGAGGTGGTAATAAATAAGGATCACATTACTTTGTGGAAGTGGTAGTTATCATGTATGCACGAAGAACCTCTTCATTTTTCACTGAATGGAATGGTAAGATGGTAATATATATATATATATATATATATATATATATATATATATATATATTATCTTTTTACAAAGATAAATATGTCATGAATATCATATCAAATCCTTAATTTACTCTTTATAATCTAGCTACGAGGGATGATTGTGTAAAATTAAAAGCATCAGTTGGTGACTTCGTAGTATGTGCTATACAAGAATGATGAATTTGTTTCCCATTTGATAGAATAGGATATAAAAATTGGTTATTTAATGATGATAATAAAAAAAATTATATGTAGGACACATGTGTCAATATTTTATAATGGTTTTAAAATATTAAAAGGTCTTGAAAAAATAATTAAAAATAAAATATACAAATAGTAATAACATTTTCACTAGAAAATATACTTTTATTAAAATAATAATACCTCTACGATTTATATTATGTGAATAAATAATTACAAAATAATATAGGGATTGATTTTATGATGGTATTCAAGATTATTTTGGTTGAAAAAAATGGGTTTCTATTTATGAAGAAATGATAAATGGTTCCCTTTTATAAGAGAGGGGAGTGGAACTGTTGGATTTTCCTAAAATTTTAAATTTATATATGTTAATTTTAATTTTAAAAAAAATCTATATATATTGATATAATTATTATATTAGATGTGTATGAGTATAATAATTCTCATAAATTAATTTTTTCACAAGTATAGTTCACATTTGGACCCATATAATTTGGTTTTAACCCATATTAATAATTTTCACACTTACAATGACATCAAGTGTTTTTACACTTTATGGTCCATTATTGTTAATATTAATAGAAAATACATATAGGACCATTATTTATGTTTTAAATAATATAATTATCACTTTTTTAAGAAAATATTTTTAGATATTTTATATTAACTAATAAAATATTATTTCCATAAAGTAGAAATAATATTAATTTTTGAACTATTGATTTATATTGAATTTACTAGCCTCAAGAAGAAAAATAAAATCCCTTAATAAAAATTTATGTTTATATAAAATATTAAATCTCATTATTTATTTCAAATTACACTACTTTTGATATTTCTAATACCATTTATTTTATTTTTATACTAATTAAACAATTACTACATTAGCATCATGTAAGAATTTAAGGTTATTATTTACTCAATAAAATATAAAAAAATTATATAATAAATTTAAATAATGTATATTTAAAAATAATATTTCTAAATGAACACATACTTTGATTATTCCCATGTTAAAAATATTATAGTTATTAAAAATGGTTGTGGCATTTTGTTTATTTTCTATGAATAAAATATTATTAAGGTTTTAATCACATTAAAATGAATAAAAGTAAATATATTAAATATTATTTTTATTTTGGATCCAATAGACTTAAAAAATGAATTTTATTCAAGTTTTATGGTCATTTAAAAGTCATTATAATTTATTTTTTTAACATTAATTACATGATTTACCCTTTAGCATGGTAATAAAAATAACTAAGGTTACTATTTATAATGACACAAAATAAAAGTTTTTTTTGTAAAAATGTTTCTCCTCCAAATTTCAAATATTGAATCCAATTTTTAATAACAATAGAAAACATATGTGGCAGAATCTAATTTTTAATTTAACAAACAAAACATTTTGGAAATGGTTTTTCAAGAAAAATCCGTTTTTAGTGTAAAATGTTTTTTTTACAAAATTCGTGAAAAATGATCACTAAAGAAACCATAATAATATTATCTTATACCAAAATTGACTAATTAAATTTTAAAAAAAATATGGAATAGAATTTTACTTAGTAAATTATAAAAAATATACAATTTTCAAAAAAATATATATTTTTCACTATTCATTGAAATATCAATACTTTCAAAAAAATCTCAAAATTTAATCCTAAGATAATTTTGATATGATAAATTCATTTACAAAAATGAAAATTGAATAAATTGAAAATTATTAATTTATGTCAAATAATAAAATATTATATTTTAATAAAAGTATTTAGAGTTTTATTTTAAAAACATTATATTGAATATAAATATATGACTCATGAATACTATAAAATATAAACATTATTTATTCTATCATTACCTAGGTTGTAACAAAAATAACATAGTTTGTGAAATTTCATTAAATGTCTCATTCCCCAGGTCAATTCACTTTTTAGATTATATTATCCCCGAAATGAAAACATTGACTAGTAGTAAAAATAATAACCCTACTATATTAGGGTTATATAAGGACAATGTGTTTATGTTTGACACCAAAATTTGAAAAAAAAACTAGTTAAAGTCATTAATTTTAAAGTATAATGCATTTACTCTTCTTAGATAAATATTTTTTTGTATCTTTTCAATTGTTAACAATTTTTCTAGTAATTATGAACACTACACATGTTTTAAATTTAATTTGGAAAATTTACACTTCTAAAAATTTAATGAAATCATCAAAAAAAATAAAAAACTACTTTAATCCAAGAATATAAATTATAGAAGGACCAGAAAATCCACTTATATAGTTCCAAAGGTCTACAAGTATAAAATATACTGATTGATTGGAAAGAATACACACATTTCCTTCCTAATGGACATGCATCAAAAACAACTTTTCATAAAACCATAGAAATAGAAAATACAAAGTAAAATATTTAATAAAAAATACTCTAAAAGAAAAAATATTAATGTATCTAGGACTTCTAATCCATATCAAATATACAATATTTTCATTATTCTAATAGGTTTCATTTTATCTATACAAATAATAAATATTTAGTTTTTAAATATTTTCTCTTCTGTGTATATTAAATGAAAGGGTTTGTCCTTATAAACAAAATATGCATTATTTTCAAAATAAATTGGCTAACCCTCAAAAAACAGAAAAATACTTATTATTTAGGTCAAAAATGATAAATCTATATAAACCATTGATTTTAAGGGATTTAAAATTTCTAATATGTCAAAATACTATAATAATTCCATTAGTTTTTACCTCCACATGTGACATAGTCTATATCACTTTTTTTAAAATAGTAATTTTAGAATTATCTACACATATGTCTTGAGTAGAGATTTCCCATATTCCATTAATCATTTATGTTTTTTTGGATGCTTCCTTATATGTTTTCAAACAAAATTTTTTCAAGAAGATGATTTTGAGTCTATTTATGTTTTTATTAATGAATTTTGTAACCAAATATATTTCTTGTGTTAATAAATTCTATCATTAACAAGTAATATATTTTTTGTGGTGTAGAAATTCAGAACATCTCTTAGTTGGAAAAAATTAAATAAATAATAATAATAATAATATCCTATAATAAAAAAACATATATTCATAAAAATTCTTTTTTTATTGGATCAAAGAATAATTGCCTGAAATAAATCATTGTATTATTACCATCACATTATATTCACTATTTTACTTTATTAATACTTTTAGTACTGATATATTGATTGAGTATTTTCCCAATATTACTAAACTAACTAGAAACCAATTTCAAGGTATTATTTTAAGACACAAAATACTTTTTTTTTGTTTTCATTTTTAGTAAAAATAGTTTCATGTTTTCTAAATTTAGATTTTAATTTATTAAGATGGATAATTAAAATATGTTTTTTATTAATAAAATATTAATAATATTTTTAAGAGATTTATGATTTTTATTTAATTTACCAATCTTTTATTAATAAAGGATCAATATTAATTAATATAAAAAACTTATAGTTATAAAATTATGATATAGGTGAGCATAATGATCTCACAACTTCTATTTGAGCTATTGATTTTTTTAATATTTTGGTTTGATTTGTGACCATTAGTATTATATTTGTCACAAAAATACACATGATAACTCCAAGTTGAATTCATGGATCAATTTAATTTATTTTTAAAGTATTATTTTCTATAAAACTTCATTTTTGACCTTTTTGATTCATTTATTTGATTGATGTTATTCTTGGATTTCAAAATATTTTTTCAGTCAAAGCATCTGACAGCATTTTTATTTATAGTATTCTTTTCAAAATTTTATAATGAATTTATGAGTCCCTTTTTCCTCTAGAAGAAACGTGAAACATATTCATATAATTTGAACAACATCTTCTATAAGATTTATCTACTAGTTCCTAAATCATCAAATTTTCCAAAAAAACATATTTATTGTTTTTTCCTAATATAAATTATTCAATATGATAGAATAATTATACTTCTAGACCAACTTCTAATCCTAAAATTTATCCTACATTTAATATTTTTAGATCACCATTTTTCTTTTGATAAATTCCTTTTTTAGTTTTTTGAATGGTGTTTAAAATATAATTATATTATGGATTATACAATATCAAAAACGTTAAAATTTTAAATCATTTAATTATTTTATGGATTCTAGTAATGAATATCTCATCAGTATTAGTGTTTTTTGATATATATTTATGAATTTCATTTTTATTGGTTATTATTTCATTATAAATCATTATAAAAATTTTAATCACAAATTTAGTACAATTTTTACTTTATTTTATCACATTTTCCGCAAAATTATAAGGATAAAATCTTTCTCCCATATATCATATATAAAAGAAAATTTAGAAACTCTATTAAATATATTAGGTAATAATCTATTTTTTATGGTGGTCATTACCACAATATTTAAATCATATTTTATCTATTGATAAAAATTCCATAATTTATGATGACATGATCGAACTTAATAATATTTTACCACCTATATATAAAATTGTAAGCAAAGATTTTTTAGATTTATAATCATTTTAGATTTCCATAATTAATAATGTTCAACATTAATATATATTTCAATTAACAGTGACGTTCCATCTCTAGGATTCTACTTATTTTTATTACAAGTGAATATTTGTTGTCCAATTTTCTGTTATAGAGGATTTCAATGATACAATCTATTTCAAAGTGTTTTCTTAATGTTTATTATTTCATTAACTCAAGAGGGTGGATAATTCAGTTTTTTTCTTTACCAATAAATAGCTAACCTATTTTAACTTCAATCATTAAATAATTTTATTATTTTTACTATTTTTTAATTATATATATTGGGAAGGAATATGGAAATTAAATATTATGAAACAATATGTTTTTATAATGGAATATGATTTTTAGAAAAATTCCCTAAATCCTCTCTAGCAACACCTAATGCAATTATAGTGAATTTTTTCTGATTCGTCTATGATGGATCTAACAACTTTGTAAATTTATCTATTAGTTAATTTTTCATATATACAACATGAAATTTTACGAGACCCTTTATGACGAGGAATTTGGAATGCCACATTCCTACACATAGTACAAGAAATGTGACATATAAAATATAAAAAACATATAGAATTTTGATATTCCATTTGATTAAAATCAATTATTTCTAATAACTGATAGGCGATTAATCTTTTCCAAAGGGGGAAATATATATCCAAAGTGTATCCTATAAGAGATATTTATTAATTTTTTATCATTATATATAGAATATAGTAGTAATGAAAAAATTATATAATTTTTCTTATTCTCTATTTTCAATCATAATATATAGTTAATCATTTTAAAAAAAATTAGAGAATGCCAATAAAAGTTAATACACACTATTATATATTTGATATTTTTTATTATGCTATTGTTTTGTGTATTATTATTTACGGTTTTATCATGAAATAATATCTAATATCATGAATTTAATTTATTCCAATGAATCCCGGATATTGTTCAAAAAAATTGGTATTAGTACAAAAATTATTATTATATATTCTTGAAATAATAGCACATATATACTTGGTCAAACTCCACAGAAAACATTTCCATTGAAAATAAACTACTACCAAGTAATGTAATTTTATCTTATATAATATCAATAAAAAATTATAAATAATATAGTCTAAAATTATAAATGTGCTTTCTATATAACATGTTGTTCAGTATGTATGACCATTATCATTAATATAATACACAATAGTTTCCCACTAACACATAATATATATTTATAAATATGCAAGATATTACCATAAGAAATAATTCAATGTGTAATAAATTTTTCTGACCCATAATATTTAATAATTAAGGAAATTATAAGAACAATATAATTATATTTGATGATATTATGCAATATTTTAAACATTTCATATTATTATTAAAAAGGAAAATTAGATCTATTATTGAATATATAAGTCAAAGAACTGATATATTGTTCCTATTAAAAATATATGTTATATAATTTTTTACAAAATTTAAAAAGTAAAAAATTTCTATCACATTGAAATAATTCTAAATTTAAGGGAAATTAATAATATAGCTTGAATATGTATGAAAAACTTTTATACATAATATTCAGTATTTATAAACATTATTCCTCATAATATATGATAAACAAATTTTAATAATTTCATATAAAGGAAATTTATAAAATAATATTAATGAAATTAAAATATCGTTACAGATAAATCAATAGAAAAAAAACATTAGTTTTATATTCCATAGATCATCTAGATAATAAAATGGATAATCCATTATAACAGTCATCTAAAAATGATTAAAAATTAGATCATTAAATTATATGTATTAGGAAAAAAATACCAGATATGGTTAATCATATAATTTGGTTAGGTTATGTAAATGACGAATGATACATAAATACATATATATATATTTATTTGTTTCAATGTGTTCTTGGATATTTTATGGATATGAAAATATGATCTATTTTAAAAAAATAAAAAATGATATATTGATACAATCAAATTATTCATATTCAATTTTCTTTAATATAAAAAGTATTTGTTTTCATGATATTGATAAATTTATTATCAATAATTTTGTTCCATTTTGTGTTTCATATCACTTTTTAGTTTTCATGGTGAAGTTAGTATGGATTTAATAAATTATGGTTTGGAAAATGTTTCTATCCATAAAAACTAATGTGGAAGACATAGAACTACTTTTATTACTATATGATCATATACATTTTATCAAAAAAGTAAGAGTTGTATTATATTTTATGTATAATTTATATGTTAATAGAACATGTTAATAGTAAGCTAGATATTATAAAAGAACTTAGGGATAAGAGGTGAAAGAGAAATTGAAGATGAAGATTGGTGTTTATATAGTTATATATGTAGACTATTATATTTATTTTATATTATTAAATTATTTATTTTTATCTGTGAAGTGTTTTGAAAGGATATTAAGTAGTTTTTTTTGAAGTTACTATATAGAAATGATTTTGAATCTATGTAAGTGAATCTTCAAAAATCAAAATGCTATGCATGAATGATTTTGATACTGTCAAAATAAAGTAAAAAAAGAAAATAAAAAACCATTTAATAGTATTTTATAGTCATGGTGTGTTAAATATTACATATTAAAACCCATGTCAATTTAGGTGAAGATTTTATGTAAGAAATTTGATTTGGGTGTGAGTTTTAGTATCAACAAGATGTAAAAGTGTTAATATTTTGAAAGTATAACATAATATGTGAATGATGAAATTTAATCCTCAAATTCTTATTTTCTATTTATGTAATATAATAATGATATTGAAAAATCTCATATATATCTTATTTGGAGTGTTTGATATAGATACAGTGTTGTGAAATAATAGAATGAGTTGTTTAATGCCCACGTAAATGATATCATGTTATGTGGAGTTATGTATGTGTTGTATAAATAAAATAATGAAAATTAATTTTAGTGTTTCCTAATGGATTTTATTAGAGAATGAAATTCATAAAATAATTATATGGTTAATGATATTATAAAAATTTAAACAAATCATGAATAATGTTTTTATGTACTGAATAATTTAATTTTCTCCCGAAAATTAAGTTTGATGGTTGAATTATAAAAGGAATATTCCATAGTGAATATGTATTGAGTTTATACAGATTTTGTTTTTGTATCTACAAAAATATTATAAAGTAATACAAAATGGGAAATTTGAAAAATTAAAATATGGATTTGAACATATGTATATATATAATGTGAATACATGAAAAATATGTGATCACATGTCAATGATAGATCAAGTAAATAAATCAAGATATATGTGGGAAATATTATAACATTGAGATATTTTGAGAAAATATAGCCTGATTCAATACATTTTAGATCAACTCCTTAACAAGTGATTCAGCACTTTTGATTTTTTATTTATAGAAAATTATTATGCAATAAAGTTTTCTGAAGACATTATATTAATATTATTTCATATAGATGTAAAATTATTTATTATGAAGAAATAATTTCCAACCAGTCATATAATGAACTTATTCATTAGAGTTATTTGAATTTTTATTTTTAAGTCTAAAGTGGCCTTGTTGATTGCATCATATTACTATAAATATAATACTCATGTACCACATTTTAGTTTCTTAAAACGAATTTATTGAATACCTTTAGATCTATGTGTAGTTTAAATATCTATGTAAATCATATCCTAGAGAGAGTATAAGAAGACCATTGGTTTGTAGACAAAAATTATTATTTTATACAGGAAATGATACTTTAATAGAGTGATAGTCTCCAATATGTTGAAATTATAATTGTATATTACCTGATATTGGTACACCAATACCCTAACAAACATTTGATCGTGGATATATCCCATTTTTTCATAAAGTAAAATTTATTGTTCCCTTCAGACTATAATTCAATGATTTCTTTTTATTATCATATTTATCTAAAAAATCTATTGACTAAAATTATTTTTTGAATAACCATCAAGAAATATAGGATTAATGTAAATATTTAATGATTTTTTACAAATTCTAATCTATATTCATCACCCATTATATAAATGTTTATGAGGTCATGGAACTATTAGTCATCTCAATGATATAAAATTGGTGGTGGTTATACCATTAACATCACACTCTTCCCAATATACTTCTCAACTCCATCAACCACATGAATATCTTCTAGATGACATCTCAACTTCTATAAGATTTATTGTATATTATGAACACACATCGACTAAGATATAATTTGAAACTAGTACACCACCTTACCTACAAATACGGATGCATCAAATGGATAGAAAATTATTATTAAAGGATTTATGCCATGAAATACTCTACATTATTGATTACCCAGTGAAAATTCACAAAAAAATCGTTACTAAAATAAAAATAAAATGGATTCCTTCTTTGATCATAATATGTTTTTAATAATTACATACAATCCCTATCCATTATTAAATCTATTATAATTTATCTATTGAATTAATTACAAAGTCAAAACTAATAATAACACAAATAAGAAACATATCCCGACACATGCGTGCTTTTCACACACTTAAAAATTGTTATTCAATTTGAACAATACTAATTGATATATTCTCACAAATATTATAATTTACATAAATAATAATTATATTCTCTTTCGCTGATCTACCAAATCCCTGAAGGCATGTGATTGAAATATCATTTAATGACCAAATTATCCTATCAATTTGACCCTCAGTATGTCGGTGGAATATAGATCCTTGAAAAATCATTTCACCAGAGAAATAATGGAATACACTATGTTCCTTGTAACATCCCCAAATGATATAGGGATAAATGACTAAATGATATGACTCATGTCAACAAGGTGCGCCTTCCTTTTCGGGATTCTGTCTGATTAGAACTCCAAAGTTAAGCGTGCTTGGCCTGGAGTAGTGATCAGGATGGGTGACCTCCTGGGATGTTTCTCAGGGTGTGTGTGAGTGAGGACAAAGCTCACTGGAAAGGACACGTGTTGGCCTATGGGGACAATCATGAGTCAAATGTCCCGATCAGGCACGTGGATGGACCCTATGGTGGGCCCCACGTGCCTGTGGGGCAACTAGTGGTACCTGGTGGGACAGGACCCGACGACCATGTTAAGGCAGGGTGGTTGTGCTGTCACCGAGACCCGGTTGTCCCATTTGGTATCACAGGAGGAACCCAGCCTTAAGTGCGCAGTGCACTGCTTGGGTTGATATGTAGGGCCCACAACGAGGGCATTGTGCTCTAAGGGGGGGGGGGGGGTGATTGTAACATACCAAAATGATTAAGGGTTAAATCACTAAATTATATGACTCATGTCAACAAGGTGCACCTTCATTTTCAGGAGCCTGTCTGATTAGAACTCCACAGTTAAGCGTGCTTGGCCTGGAGTAGTGATCAGGATGGGTGACCTCTTGAGAAGTTTCTCAGGGTGTGTGTGAGTGAGGAAAAAATAACACTAGAGAGGACATGTGATGGCTTGTGGGGACAATCATTAGTCAGATGACCCATTTGGGCACGTGGGTGGACCCTAGGGTGGGCCACATGGGTCTGCGGGGCAACTGGTGGTACCTGGAGGGCCAGGACCCGACGACCATGTTAAGGCCGACTGGTTGTGCTGTCACCAGGACCCAGTTGTCAAATTCCTATCATATGAAAAATGTATCATGGTCTTAGATAATTATTCTTTATACTTTATGATAGATTAGTAGGTTCTCTATAACATTCCTCATCTATGTATCCACTGATCTCGATTCATAATCCTGAATGAAATTATATTATTTAATCAATCAACCTAAAATTTCTATGATAGAATCAAACTCTACAAATACATTATGTGTGGTGGTTTCAACGTGGTTGGTAATTTTATCCAACTTCTATGGTAAAATATTTAAGGTTTACAATTACCATTCTTGGTCTTTTTGTCCGAATTTCAGCTGATAACACTTGAAAAAATTGTATAAAATGTTCTCCTATAACATCCTCATTATAGTACAACATAACTCTCTATTTAAATCATGATTCATTTTTTCAATTATATATTTTATTGGTAAAGGTAATATGTGAAACTTATAAAATTATATTTTGCAAGTATAATTAGAAATGTAAAACATCCCACAAAGAAACACCTATTGTTCAAAATTTTCTATCTAACCATGAAAGGAATGTCTATTAAGAATCATTCCTCTCAAAACCTTCATCTCAATGTATCTAAGTTGCTACTCTAATAATCCGTGAAATAAAATATAATATACAATAATTTAATTCAAAAAACAAAACCCACAAACCCTTTCAGAGTAACAAAATATTATTTTGTGTTTACCAATAACCTTCCATTCGATGTCTTTATCTTTATCAAACTTATCATAATATTTATAAATTATTAAATTATACACCAAATTAGGATTAACTAGATCCATTATAAATAAAATATATATCATATATAACACATATCCCATACAAAAAATTATTTTATGATGTGATGAATTAAAATAAACCACAATCATGATTTATTCCTTTGGAAAGTAAAGGACATCGGTGCTAGAAAATTCCAACCTCATTCACTTAAATCTTAAATATCATTGTGATAATAATATTATAGACTATAGAATCATGTTAAAAGTGGATAATGGTTATAATATACAAGTTCAATTTTATTAAATCCTTTAATAATATCCAGATAAATTTGATAGAACTACCAACTGATGATATATTGTTTTATAACTAATAATTTGAGACTTCCATGTTTATAGATGGATTCTTAAGTACTCCTTTTTTATATTGTCCTAAAACAATGATCGTACTATGAGTATAAATAATATGTAAACATATTTCTAAATGATTTATAGTATTATACAATCCCCTAAACCATTTTCAAATACCCAAAAAATTCTTTTCTTATTGTTGAGTAAATAAAAAAATAAAAAATAAAAAATGTGAAAAATTAATCGAGATATATCCTAAAGACAAAACAAATTAATTTTGATGAACTTTACTAGTGTATTGGGTACTAAAAATGGAAATACTATCTAATCAAAATATTTTAAAAAATATTGGATTGTGTCCTTATAAAAATAATAATATATTACCCTTTCATGATGGTATCAAGAACAAAATTATATTTTTAAGAACCAAACTGCATCCTTTGGTTAATAAAATAATTTCTAAATCCTTCAATATGGATGTTGATTATTATCTTTTATTTCCGTTAAAAATTTAATGTTGATAAATAACCTCAAATTTTTATTATTTTTCAAGAAAAACATATGGAATTCCCATGGAGATATACTCATGTGAATAAATCCCATATATATGATATCATCTTTAAGAATCTGTAACATGTAAGGCACATCATTAAAAATATGATATGTATTCTTAAATATTTGAGTTGTACCAGGATTAAATATATACCAAAATCAATCATTGACATCGATGAAATACATATAATCACCACATGGAAAGAATTTGTGAAATTATGTACCATCCTTAGAATCTCCCTCATATCCACTTCAGAAGTGTAAAATAATAATCTCACATCGTGAAAAATATATTTTTTAGTTTTGAGACCCCACTATCAATTCATATGAACTATTTATCAAATGATCACCATATATTCTCTATCCACGTTAGTATAAAATAAAATCTTTAGGTAATAATCAATAAAAAATGTGAAAGAATACAACCAAGGTATTCCATGATTGATAATTTTTGGTTGTATATTTTAGAAAAATATATCAGACATTATATATTTACCACTTATTATCTATGTGCACAATCCAACCCCCTCATAGAGCCTCAACAAGTCCCACAATAAAGAAAATAATGTAATTGATTAATAAAATAACACCATCATTAACTCTATAAACCTATTAAGAAATACATTATAATTTAATCTGATATAACAAAGTAGGAAAAAGAGGGTGGAGTTGAAAGGATACATTTCATACCTATCACCATATTTGGTCAAAGACCCTCATATACTTTTAAATTATGATCTTTCCCATATCTTCTTCCTTGGATACACTTCTACACCTTCATGCGTCATCCTTGCCTACGACCAACCCCACTCATTGGGGATAGGAATGGTATAAGGATGACCAATAACACTAGAACTCCACAATGATGGTAATTTTGATTGATGATTATCTTTATCCAAAATCTTATTGGGGGTAATATGGATTATGGGGTGACACTTACATCATCATGATATTATCCAGTCCAAAATAACCACCCCTAATATGGGGGACATAATAATTATTGATGTCCTCTACCAATATTAGAATAATTAGATATATTACTACCCATACTCATGTGAAGAATGATACCTACTCTTGAGAATATCTAATAAGTGTATTTACATATATTATCATACCTATAAATGATAGAAGGTCTTATAAATATTACTTGATATGAACCACGATATTATCTATTATCACAATATTCCCCACTATATCATTCCAAATTCATTTAATTGACATATGGATTCTTCTATAGCATAATATATTTATTTAGGTTAAATACATGAAACTATTTACATATCATATATTGAATAATCCTATAAATGTTGTAATATATATACTCCTCAATCTCCATGTAATTTGGTTAATATCATAGAAAATTCAAAAAATTCACCCCATACTCTATAATATTATAGATTCTCTACTAAATTGAGAATATATCCTATTAAAACATTGATTAAAGATTAGTGGTTAGTTATTCACCCTATAAGTGTTCTCATAATTTTCTTTCCCATTAATATTTATGTATCACCATTTCCCACATACATAGGCAACCATTTTCATGCCAATATGCACAAAAAATACTTATCAAATGAAATCCAAAGATCCTTGATTATATGAATATGTTATAGGTATATTAGTAATTTATCTATCGATCTCCCCATTTATATATTAGAAATTTGTACCACATGCATTAGTAGGTCAAACCACATGGAACCTAATAAAAAAATCTCCAAACTTCTTCCACTTCTGGGTCAACCCTAATATGGATGCCATGGGTGATGCCCCCCCTCCACTTCATGTCTAGGACATATGTGTCTTCCCTTTAACCAAGTAAACAAGATAACCAATATAAAATTTTAATATATCATCCTACAAAACCTCAATACTAATCCTAAATAGTATTTAACTAGTTAATACAAGTATATTTCAATGAAAATATTATTATATTATGTTCAACAAAAATTTAATAACTGCCTAGAAAATTATATACCACCTATATAAAAGTTATTCAAAAAAAAAATTAAATTCCATACACAGAATCACAAAGTCCTTAATCATTATGAGAGTGTACCCTAGAACACATTACATACTATTATCAGGAAATATGAAAACCCTACCAACCCATGAAACATTATACAATTCTAACTCTAATTTCCATCCTTGAACTCTTTCACTAATACTGTTTTTTCATTCCCTGAACCATCCAAGATGCCTCCTACAAAAACAATGATATATTGAGTTAATATTGAATCCCATAATTAATATTTTGTTCGGTAGTTACTAAAACCAT
Organism: Viscum album; assembly: GCA_963277665.1. Taxonomy (NCBI): domain Eukaryota; kingdom Viridiplantae; phylum Streptophyta; class Magnoliopsida; order Santalales; family Viscaceae; genus Viscum; species Viscum album. The sequence goes on along the minus strand of OY728128.1, from coordinate 1,920,516,467 downwards.
GTTTATAAATCAATTATATGGAAATCAACATAGTTATATTAGGTAGATAATAACTAATTCCTATATAAAACCAAAAACCAGCCTCATCAACTAAAATAAGTTAGTATATGAAAATTGTGTAGAAGAATATCTAAAAAATCACATTAAACCTAAAATAATCTCCAATATATGACTGATAGTACTACAAGAATGATCAAATTATTTCTAAACTAATGTATTCCAACTCCACTATTGACATAATCCTATAATGAAGAATAATTGACTTCACTAGGGTGTGTTTTCATGTATACCTTGTATGTTACTGTACTAATCAATCCTCTATCATGTATGCAGTAACAATAATTAATATATTAATGATACATACATTCACATTGGTTTGTGAGTATATTAATCAATTATCTATACAAAATACTAAAATAATAAATACAAGACAAAATTACTGTATAAAATCTATCACATAATCCATATTAAAAACCAGAATGCCATATCTATGAAATCATTCAAGAAACATACCATAAACACAACTAATAGTAATTTATAAAACTATAACAACTATATATGTCAATAATATGGATTATAAAACATCAAAATCAAAAATTATTTATTAATAGAAAAAACTATAAAAAAAATTATTAATGGATTAAATATTACACTCCTCCAAATAAATTTGAAGGAATACCAGATCCATCACATTTCCTAAAAATATCAAAATACCACATCTATCCACGAAAAATTTCCTAATAAAACATAAATAGGTTATTAAAATTTATTTAACAAAATGAAAATAATAATATATATCAATACACATATCATGTAACAACATCAACTATAATATATAAATATTTTTCATATATTAAAAAATCATTGATCAATAGCAACAAAAAAATCATCTTAGAATAATACACTTAAGCCATCATATATACCAATATACACATACCAATGGGTATCCCTCCTTAATAATATACACTCAACCCATAGTCCACCTTTATAAATCCACCAAATCTGTAACGACCCAATATTTCTTCAATGGAAAATCATTTCTTATAAATATTTCATAATCACATGAAATCACAACATACTTAGCTACTATGAGCTATGTGACCCTTACAAATAATTTTGTCTCTTCTGTGATTTGAATTTCAAAAATTGGACATACATTGTTACCATCAAAAATTTCTTTGGAGTATGATAAAGAAAACATATTTTTTGGTGAATAGTAACCTACCCTAATGAATAGTAACATACCCTTATAAATAGTGATATACCTTCTAAAAAGTAACTTTACCTATTATTGTACATAAATAATATTCAAGTGTAAGTACAATATACCTATTCTTTGGAATAAGAAAATAAATATTTTAAAATTGTTGTTTTTAGAATAAATTATGATTTTAATTAAATATTAAATTTATCATATCTAGAATTTTTTTTTGAAAAATAGACTTCAGTTTTAGATTCTATACATCAAACAATGATTAGGGTGATTTTTTGTTATTTTTCTGAAAAACTCAAATTTTTTTATGAATAGTGAAATACGGTAAAATACAACATATACAAATAATAAGTTAAATACCTTATTTATGATATCAAAAGTGATGTAATCCCACTTGGTTAGAACTCAAATGAATTTATCACTATTCTTGGTCCTGGAATAATCACTATTTCTGGTCTTGAGGGAAATTAATAAACTAATGATTAAAAATTTATGAAAACTCTCCTCTCCTCCACTATAAAAACGCTTTCTCACTCCCTCTTCTATTCACACCTCACAAGCCTTGTTCTATCTCCAGGATCTGTCCAAATATCCTCCCAACATCCTCTCTTACTTCCATCAAGCCTTGGTCTCATAAAAAGTCCAAAACCTCTCTTTTAAGGAGGCTCTCATGGACGTTTGGATCAAGAGGTAAATTCTTCTTTTCAATTCTTTTCCTTTCCTTTAATGTTTATTTGTTTTCATTTTCTATTATTACCTCCCATTGTCCAAATGATTTGATGACTCCAGTACCTTTAATGTACTGTAGTTTCTTTATGATAGTGTAATAAGTTATCATCATCTCTTCTTTTATACCTTCTTTTATACTAGCAGCAAGAACACCATCTGAGATGTGAAAATTACAACATTCAAGGGCGATGGGATTTAGATTTATATTATCATCATAAATTCAATTAATTAAACACTTTTTGTTATGGTTGAACCAGATTATTATATATTTGATATACACTATGTAAGGTTCTGTAATCCCTTTGTATTAATGGTATTAAGTTATAAATAAAAATGAGTCTGTTGTAATCAAAACCCACAATTTAACAGATACTGTTATCATTAAAGATCTATATAATAATTCATCCTCATTACATGTAACCAAATTATAAAAACTACCAATAGAACCTACTCATGATCATAAATAATATACTAATTCAATTCTATACGTTTACATGAACTCCATTACATAAGAACTAGTGATCCGATTATGAAAATTAAGAAAACGAAAATTGCATAATAACGAAATTCAATATAATAACTTATCAATAAAGGCATAAATGAAATAAAAAGAATTATGATTATCTAAATACATTCCTAATTGGTTCTGAAATAAGTTATTAATATTTATAATTTTACATTCCTAGATATTATGTTCAAGAGAGGAATACGTTCACAGTTAATGTAAGAGTTTTTCCTACCTGAACATTCATTTTCATTCGGGTTACTTTTATTGTCTAATTACCTAAAATACTCTTTAGTATTTTTATTTAATCATCATAAAACTTGTGTGAGAGTTCTATATATTTTTTCCAATGATAACCCTACTTATTTTGTGTATAGTTACACGTTTAAAAAGGAACTGTCAAAATTGTATCAGAATTACAAGCCTGATCCAAGGGAATTTTTCTAATTCTAACCTATTTTAAAGAGAACTCTATAATATGTATTTGTAAAAAAAATTCTTCATAAAATCACTAATTTTATTATGAAAATATTATCTTAATTCACTTATGGTATCATATATTAATTTTAATATGAATGTATATATTATTAATGATTATACCCATTCATATAAAAAATTACTTGGACATATTAACTGTTGGGTGGGGCCTGCTATAGCCCCTCGGTGCATCAGTGGGTCTAATGAGACAAACTATGATCATGGAACAATGCCTTGAAAAAATGAATATTTATGGTCTTAGGACAAGGCCTTGACGGTATAGTTATGTTGTCTCACATTATGCATTCACTCGTTATGAATATAGTATTGTTGCTTCATGTGGTTGTAAACTATTATAATACCCATGATTACATTATATTAGGGAAAAATTTACTCAGCTCATTTTTTTTCCATATTATGCTCAAGTTTAGTTTTAAAGTCATGTGTTTTCCATTATTCAACATGTCTAATGTTTAAGTTATCTTCTACTATATTTCGTACTATTACTAATCATTTGAGATCACCCTTTTTTAATGTTTCATTTTCTCAGGACATGAAGAATTTTATTATGAATGACAAGTTAAAATAACCTAGGTGTTATGGAAGTTGTCTATGGAGTTTCTAAGTTGTTTTTCATTTCATGTAGTAACGCTAAACCTACGTATGGGATTGATTTGATCTGATTTTGTAAGGAACTGACCCCAGTTTCCCAGAGTTGTTTTCTTATTTGGATACAAAGGCATATAAACAAGGAATATGAAATGATAACTAAAAATTCTCCTCATAAATGTTCATTATATTTGATTAAGTTTCTATTACATTATATAAAATCATCCCTATTTTTTTATTCTCATTAAAAAAATTCTTATATGCTCATTTTCCTCACATGATTAAATGTATTTTCCATATTCCATATTTTCCATTATTACATTCCATTAAAATTACATCTTCTAAATATATTATATCAATATTATATTTAAACTTATATTTAATTATATTCACAAAATTTACCTTTATCCATAATTACCAAAATATAAAAATTCACTAAACAAGGATAAGATGTAATGTTAATATACCCTACCCCAATTCTTTATTTTAGATTTTATACACTAAGTATAAAATCAATATCCCCATATTTCCACTGAAACATTATAATATAAAGATACAAATTATACTAAAAAATTAAACAAATTATTCAAACTAATTTTTTTATCCAAACATCATAAATATAAAAAAGAGAGTTTTAATATCCAGGATAGAGAGATGTGATAGACCGAGGAGATTGGATTTATATTTCTCTCTAATATCATTTGAATATTTTGTTAAAATTATTTCACTAAGAATCCAATATTTATTAATAAGGAAACATTACTATTTCCCAAAATACCTATAGGATATTTCATTCTAATGATAGGGTGTTTTGGACGAGAAATAGAGGCTTAAGATTATTTGTAAAATTAAATCTCATATATTTATAAAAATTCCTTATCTGGATACATATTATAAGGCCCCAGCCTTAAGCCTTACTTAATCTTGAGTTATTACAAGAATACACATTGAGTATCTTTTCGGGTTTAGAGTTTTAGAGAATTAGATCATAAAACTTGCATTACATTCCACATATAAACAAAGTGGTTACATAAAGATAGTATTCTTCATTAAAATCAATGGAAAACACATTTGAAATAAAACATGGATTATTTCTTGACACTTCCTTGACACTATCATCATATCATGTACCTTTCCCTTGACCTGTGAAAAACATTTCAAAAAAAAACATGGGATGAGCATAAAAAGCTCAGTATGGGTTATAAAAACATGGAAAGGAAACATGAGTTCATATATACATAAGAATGAAATCATAATTTACCCATAAAACATAGGCACTTTAACATACCTCATAAAATCATGAATAAATCATAGAAATCATAAGACATAAAGGTAACTTGAGGCATCCATAACATTCTTACATAGGGAGTAACCCTCTTGGTTACATTTGGAATACCCATCACAGTATATTCCCTAAATCTATTCGGAGAAACCTTAATGTTTCACTCCTTCGTGTTACCCAATGCATTGGAGAGCTATAACAGGCTCACCCGCCCTTAGTTTATCACGGAACCACCCGTCTTCATAATAATGCCCAAGAACCATAACATAATCATATCACATAAAACATGCATAAAGGAAACATAAAATTTCCACATTTCAATCATGAGATATCAATACAAAACATTGATATAAAAAAATTATGAAAACCATTTTCAATACCAAAATAAAAAGAAAAGTAAAACATGGTATTTATTTTTCTTTTAAAAAGAAGGTATGGCTAGTAGAGGAATCCGAAACTCAAATAATGTTCACGAAGGCGGAGAAGTCGTTGTCGCCGCATACGTACGACAAAAACATTCCCTTTTGTCGTTTAGTAAACGCTTCGTATAAAAAATATTCCTTTTGAATAAACGTAAAAGTCAAAGGGGTTTATACACCGTATACAAGAAAGTTGTGTATAAAATAAAATATGCCTCAATAAAAGGAGATTGAGACGAAGTCCCATACCTCGTATCCGACTTGACCCGACCGTTATTTAATCTCATGAATAATAAAATTGAGTTAATCTCTACCAACTTATGAATCTTTTTCATGTTCATTATTCCTTTTTATACCATGTTATTAACATCATGTAATCATTTAAGTTAATAATGTTCATTTTGTCAGTATTTGGTTCTTAAGTCAAAAATAGACATCTTACACTTACATGTTGTTAATTTGGTCAAAGTTTCATTATATACAGAATGATATTAATGATTTGGATAACATATATATCATATATATTCATCATATACATGTATTTATTAAATTACATCACATTTAGAGGTAAGAAATGAAATGCACCGTTCATGGAGATGGTAAGCCGTACGTACGCATGAACACTACTTCCATTTCTATTTCGTATTTTCTGGAATGGAATCATAATTATATATAAGTATATTATAATTCCAGTATAATAACATATATAATATCATTAACTTTATCCTTTACACATCCCACATATGGTATTAACGAATCAAATCACTTTCAGGGGGCGGTAGTCTGTACTTCCTAAAATGAAGATATCGTGTTTACACATAATGGAAACCATAAAGGTATTCCCAAAATGAAAAAAACAGAAGCTTAAGAAAAAAATAAACATATTATATATCATATATAAAAATAGTGACATCATAATGGCCACCTTTGAAGGTGTTAAATGAGTATTGAACGATCATCGTTTCGGGAGGCATAATTTCACCATCCACGAAAACCGTATGTTCATTTACAATTTGATGTATTTGTGTGAGAGTGTAGCTCAAATAAATCTTATAACAACATACTAGTATATTGAAGAAACTGGTGTTGTTACAAAAGAAGTAAATTAAAAGAGATTAGGGGGCTGGAGAAACAAATTAAAACAAATGAACATGAGAGAATGAATTACCTTTAAAAGTGTAACTCCTTTTGATTTGAGCCTAAAGGATTCCTTTGAAAGGATTCATCCCAAAGGGAATCCTCTAGGATGAGGATAGGGATGTTGAGAGAGTAAATGGGCAGGTTTTGGCCGAGCCAAAGGCTTGAGGAGTGTGTGAAATGAGGTAGAGGTGGGGGCCTTTTATAAGAGGAGAGGAGGGGCACTTTTGGAAAGTAAAGAAATATTACTTTATTTGAAAATGTGTTTCGGTTTTAAAAGGTCCCACATTGATATAAGTCCTGGATAAGGTGATAAGGGTTCGAAATCCACTCATCCAATTTGTTTTGGACATGTGTAGTTCATAGATTTTACATTATCATTCCATTTTATTTAAATCGTTAAATAACGTGGTCATCGCTGCATCATCATGATGTCATAAATAATTTAATTTATTTAATGTCTAAAAATTATAAAAAAGTACTATGATGTAGGAAATCTTTTTATCTTTTCAATGACTATTTATAATCAAAAATCTGATCTTTATAATCCCATGTAAAAATTCTTTTCATAAGACATATTATGTTTGTGTCATTTTTACTTTAACATTTAATAAAAAGTTATTTATGTCATTTCCCAACCAAAGTGGCTCCATGGGGTCCCCAAGTTGACCCATGGCTTGTCTAGGTCGGCCATTACACATCCAATGAGGTTAGGACATGTGTCATGTTCGTTTCATATTATTAAAGCATTATTTATACCTAAAACTACCCTAATTACCGCTAATCACGATTAAGAACTTAATAAGTTACTATTCACCAAAAAAATTATTTTAATATCATTGAACCAAATTTTACTTCTTAATGACAACCATGTCTGTCAGATTTTTTAAATTCAAAACACAATGATGGAAAAATTTCATTTAAACGGAAAATCAGTTTTTATAAGTACCACTTAGTGGTTTCACTATTCATCAAAAATTGTTGTATTTCAGAAAATTATCAAAAATTCACCCTAAGATATATTTGATATTCTGAATTCAAAAATGAAGTCTATTTTACAAAATTCAAAACATATATGTCACATTAATTTATTTAATAATTAATTCCCGCTGTCAGAGTAAAAAGCGTGTTTTTATGAAACAATAAGTATCAAAAGATTGACACTAGTTTGAGTCCAATTTCAAAGTGAAATTGATTCCAATGACCATCATTGGATTAAATGGTAAAAATATATTCATATTACACATTAAGACCAATTCAAAAGATAATCTAATCATATAAATAAATTAGATTAAAAAACAGTTTTGATGTAAAATGCAGTATTTTTCACTATTCATTAAAAAATGAACATTGTCAGAAAAATATCAAAAATGCACACAAAGTAAATTTTGATGTCCCAATCATAAAGAATAAGTTTATTGTGACAAACATAGTTTATAAAATTGTCAAAATATATATTTAAAAAGGGGTTTCTATCATAAGGCAGTAAAACAATCTTTTAAGAATATTAGTGTATTCGATGCTTAAGATTGGATTTATTTTCATTTTAAGCCTCTAAAACACTATATTAATCATTTATAGACATGGATAAATATATATATTATTCATTACTTACTTGGGATGTTACATCCTTCCCCCCTTTAGAAAATTGCGTCCCCACAATTTATTTACTTATCAAATAAATGGGGGTACTTATCCCTTATTGCATTTTCAGATTCCCATGTTGCCTCTTCAATCATGTGGTTTTTCCACAAATCCTTTACCTGGTGAATCACCTTATTCCATAACACTTGATCCCTATGGTCAAGAATCTGGACCGGTTGTTCCTCATAAGATAGGTTCTCTTCCAGTTGAGCTACCTCTGGACTCAAAACATTAGATGGATCTGGCATATACTTTCTCAACATCAAAATGTGAAAAACATTGTGTACCTGAGATAAACTCAGAGGTAAAGCCACTCGGTATGCAACTGATCCAACTCTCTCCAGAATTTCATATGGTCCAATAAACCTTGGACTCAACTTTACTTTCTTACCAAATTGCATCACACTTTTCCATGGTGATACTTTGAGAAAAACATGATCACCTACCTCGAAAGATAGATCCTTCCTCCGATTATCTGCATAACTCTTCTGCCTGCATTGAGCTGTTCTCATGTGTTTCTGAATCAGCTGGACTTTTTCTGCCATCTCTTCTACCAATTCTGGTCCCATCAACTTCCTTTCACCCACTTCATCCCAGAAAGCTGGAGTTCGACACCGCTTCCCATATAATGCATGAAATGGTGCCATATGTATACTGGAATGAAAACTGTTATTATATGAAAATTCCACCAAAGAAAGATGTTGGTCCCAACGTCCCTGATAATCCATAATACAATCTCGTAGCATATCCTCCAAAGTCTGAATTGTTCGTTCTGACTGCCCATCTGATTGAGGATGAAAAGCTGTACTAAAATTTAATTCAGTACCCAACAACTTCTGAAGGCCTTTCCAAAAGTTAGAAGTAAACCTGGAATCACGATCAGATACAATGGAGAGAGGAACTCCATGTAACCTGACTATCTCTTTAAGATACAAACGGGAAAGTTGATCAAAAGAGAAAGTATCTTGTATAGCAAGGAAATGAGTAGATTTAATCAAGCGATCAACAATAACCCAGATTGCATTATTACCTCGAGATGTCTTCGGTAATCCAACAACAAAGTCAGTGGATATATTCTCCCATTTCCACTCTGGAACTGGTAAAGGCTGAAGCATCCCTTTCGGTAACTTCCGCTCTGGTTTAACCTGTTGACATGTCAAACACTTCACAGTAAAATCAGCAATGTCTCTTTTCATTCCATCCCACCAGTAATACTCTCGCAGATCTCTATACATCTTAGTACTGCCAAGATGAACTGAAAACGGAGAACTATGAGCTTCACATAACAACTCTCTCTTCAACTGTGAATCACAAGGCACACACAATCTCTTCCCAAATCTCAAAACACAATCATTATCAATGTTAAATTCAAGCAACTTACCTTTCTGAACCAGCACTACCTTTTTCTGCAACTCACTGTCTTGCTTCTGTGCTTGCTTGATTCTATCTGATAGAGAAGATCTCACTGATACCTGAAACAAAACAGAACGACTTCCTGCACCAACAACTTCTATGCCAAAGTTCATCAAATCCTTAACCAAAGGATCATGTTCTAAATGAAACATTGTTAATAAAGCATTACTTTTTCGACTCAAAGCATCAACCACTTTATTTGCTTTTCCCGGATGGTAATGAATTGTACAATCATAATCCTTGATTAATTCTAGCCATCTCCTCTGTCTCATGTTTAACTCTTTCTTAGTGAATATATACTTTAAACTTTTGTGATCGGTATATATTTCACACTTTACTCCATACAAATGATGCCTCCAAATTTTTAAAGCAAAAACAACAGCAGCTAATTCCAAATCATTTGTAGGGTAATTTATCTCATGAGTTTTCAATTGTCGTGAAGCATAAGCAATTACCTGATCATTCTGCATTAGGACGCAACCATGTCCTTTCAATGAAGCATCATTGTATATAACAAACTCACCATTCCTGTAAGGTAGTCCCAAAACTAGAGCATTCACCAATCTTCTTTTCAATTCCTGAAAACAATCATCACATTCTTTTGTCCAGATAAACTTAACAACCTTCCGAGTTAGCTTAGTCATTGGACAAGATAACCATGAAAAAGTTCTAACAAACCTTGGGTAATAGCCCACCAAACCAAGGAAGATACGAATCTCGGTTACATTTGTGGGTATTGGCCATTCTTCCACAACTTTTGTTTTTGCAGGATAAACAATTATTCCATCTTTAGAAACAATGTGTCCATGGAAAGAAATTTGTTGCAACCAAAACTCACACTTGCAGAATTTCCCATACAGTTTCTTTTCTTTTAAGGTTTGCAAGATAACCCTTAAATGTCTTTCATGCACCTCTTTACTTTTAGAAAACACCAAAATATCATCAATGAAAACCACCACAAATTTATCCAAGAACTCATGGAAAATTCTATTCATTAAGTCCATGAATACAGCAGGTGCATTGGTTAGCTCAAAAGGCATTACTACAAATTCATAATGGCCATATCTCGTACGGAACGCGGTCTTCGGAATATCTACCTCCTTTACCTTCAGCTGATGGTACCCTGATCTCAGGTCAATCTTTGAAAAAAACTGAGCTCCCTGGAGCAGATCAAACAAATCATCGATATGAGGCAAAGGATATTTGTTCTTAAAAGTGATATTATTCAAGGCTCTATAATCAATGAAAAGTCTCATAGAACCATCTTTCTTTTTAACAAATAAAACAGGGGTACCCCATGGTGATGTGCTAGGTCTAATGAAACCGTTCTCTAATAAATCTTTCAATTGCTCCTTCAACTCTGAAAGTTCAATTTGTGCCATTCGATAAGGGGGTTTTGAAATTGGCCTAGCATTAGGAACTAAGTCAACAGTAAACTCAACTTCCCGATCTGGTATTATTCTAGGCAACTCATCAGGAAAAACATCAGGATACTCATTTACCACTGGCACATCATTAATCTGAACAGTTCCTTTATTTTCAACGACGTGTGCAAGGTAACATTCATTTCCATCTTTTACAAGTTTCTCGGCATCTTGATATGTTATCAAAATTAAGGGTTCATTCCTGTAAACAAACTGAAAGTCTTTCTGAAAAGAAACTTCTTTAGCTCTACAGTCAATCTTAGCATGGTAAATAGAGAGCCAATCCATACCCAGGATAACATCAAACTCTACTAGAGGTATTACAATAAGGATTGCAAGTAGGTTCTTTCCACAGATAAGGATAGAAAGATTCTTATAAATTCTTTTTGCCTCAACATTTCCCCCAGGTGTTTTTACCAAAATTTCAGGAGTCATTTCTTGAGATGGTATTCCGATTTTACTAGAATAGGTTTCAGAGATGAAAGAATGTGTAGACCCCGAATCAAACAACACACTGGCATAATCTGAAAAAACAAACAAAGTACCTGATACAACTTCATTTTATGGCCCGACATCTACTGAAGTAGTTGCAAAGAATTTCACCACCCCTTCCTGCTTGTAGTCTAACTGCTTCCCATCACTCAATCTCTTTGTCGGACAATCATTTGCATAGTGACCCATCTCATTGCACTTAAAACATTTCACTAACTGTAAATCAAATTTGTTCTTACCTTCACCTTGATCCTTTTTAGTGCAATCACGAGCCTTATGTCCCGTCTTACCACATAGGTAGCACTTTCCAGAGTTCAGAAGACATTCCCCAGCATGCCTTTTTCCACAATTATCACAAACTGGAAACTTAGTTCTCTTACCATTAGACTTTTTTTGAAGAATTCTTACCTTTCTCCTGCCACCTCGGTCTCTTCTTCTGCTGGTTGTTATAGAACACTTGGTCATCGGCAAACTCCATTTCCACCTTCTCAGCACATCGAACAAGCTTTTCATAACTTTTAAACTCACGAGAAGCTAATGCCCTTCGATATTTTGGCTTTAATACTGAGTAAAAACGATTGATTTTACTATCAAGGACTCAGATAAAATTTGGAGCATACCTTGCCAATCGAGTGAACCTTTCTTCATAGGTATCCACTGAGTCTTCCTCTTGCCTCAATTACAAGAATTGCTTTTCCATCCTAAGTCAAACAGCCTTAGGAAAATACTTCTCAAGAAACATACCTTTGAATTCATCCCAGTCAAGAGCATCAATCTCATTGGCGTCCCTGATATTTTTAACCATAGACCACCACTGATCTGCTTCACCCTCCAAACGTTAAATAGCAAGACTAACCTTTTGATTGTCTGAACACCCCATGACATCAAAAATCTTTTCCAGTGCTTTAATCCACCCTTCAGCTAGCACAGGGTCAGTTGACCCTATGAATCATGGTGGATGTTGCCCCATGAAATTTTCCACCACTGAAATGTTCCTCTACGGTTGATCTGGCTGATCTCGTGCATGGATACCACCACCATTTATAGCCTGAGTCAACTGCGCCATTACTGCATCAAACTGTTCAGTTCCAATTCCGACCATCTCAGGATGCTGATTCGGAAGGTTATTTCCTTCTGTATGCCTTCCTAGCACTGCTTCCCTGTTTCCTCTGCGGAAAACCATTCTGAACAAACATGTCTTAGATGAAGCAACATGGTAATCTTCAAATGCTATATCATTTCAAAAAAAAAATATTTTTTGATAATCATTTAATAGAATTCTAACTCCTATTTTTATCTAAACCGACCTTTGATAACAACTATAAGGCCCCAGCCTTAAACCTTACTTAATCTTGAGTTATTAAAAGATTGCACATTGAGGATCTTTTCAGGTTTAGAGTTTTAGAGAATTAGATCATAAAACTTTCATTACATTCCACATATAAACAAAGTGGTTACATAAAGATAGTATTCTTCATTCCCATCAATGGAAAACACATTTGAAATAAAACATGGATTATTTCTTGACACTTCCTTGACACTATCATCATATCATGTACTTTTCCCTTGACCTGTGAAAAACATTTCAAAAAACCTTGGGATGAGCATAAAAAGCTCAGTATGGGTTATAAAAACATGGAAAGGAAACATGAGTTCATATATACATAAGAATGAAATCATACTTTACCCATAAAACATAGGCACTTTAACATACCTCATAAAATCATGAATAAATCATAGAAATCATAAGACATAATGGTAACTTGAGGCATCCATAACATTCTTACATAGGGAGTAACCCTCTTGGTTACATTTGGAATACCCATCACAGTATATTCCCTAAATCTATTCGGAGAAACCTTAACGTTTCACTCCTTCGTGTTACCCAATGCATTGGAGAGCTATAAGAGGCTCACCCGCCCTTAGTTTATCACGGAACCACCCGTCTTCATAATAATGCCCAATAACCATAACATAATCATATCACATAAAACATGCATAAAGGAAACATAAAATTTCCACATTTCAATCATGAGATATCAATACAACACAATGATATAAAAAAATTATGAAAACCATTTTCAATACCAAAATAAAAAGAAAAGTAAAACATGGTATTTATTTTTCTTTTAAAAAGAAGGTATGGCTAGTAGAGGAATCCGAAACTCAAATAACATTCACGAAGGCAGAGAAGTCGTTGTCGCCGCATACGTACGACAAAAACATTCCCTTTTGTCGTTTAGTAAACGCTTCGTATAAAAAATATTCCTTTTGAATAAACGTAAAAGTCAAAGGGGTTTATACACCGTATAAAAGAAAGTTGTGTATAAAACAAAATATGCCTCAATGAAAGGAGATTGAGACGAAGTCCCATACCTCGTATCCGACTTAACCCGACCGTTATTTAATATCATGAATAATAAAATTGATTTAATCTCTACCTACTTATGAATCTTTTTCATGTTCATTACTCCTTTTATACCATGTTATGAACATCATGTAATCACTTAAGTTAATAATGTTCATTTTGTCAGTATTTGGTTCTTATGTCAAAAATAGACATCTTACACTTACATGTTGTTAATTTGGTCAAAGTTTCATTATATCCAGAATGATATTAATGATTTGGATAACATATATATCATATATATTCATCATATACATGTATTTATTAAATTACATCACATTTAGAGGTAAGAAATGAAATGCACCGTTCATGGAGACGGTAAGCCGTACGTACGCATGAACGCTACTTCCATTTCTATTTCGTATTTTCTGGAATGGAATCATAATGATATATAAGTATATTATAATTCCAGTATAATAACAAATATAATATCATTAACTTTATCCTTTACACATCCCACATATGGTATTAACGAATCAAATCACTTTCAGGGGGCGGTAGTCTGCACTTCCTAAAATGAAGATATCGTGTTTACACATAATGGAAACCATAAAGGTATTCCCAAAATGAAAAAAACAGAAGCTTAAGAAAAAAATAAACATATTATATATCATATATAAAAATAGTGACATCATAATGGCCACCTTTGAAGGTGTTAAATGAGTATTGAACGATCATCGTTTCGGGAGGCATAATTTCGCCATCCACGAAAACCATATGTTCATTTACAATTTGATGTATTTGTGTGAGAGTGTAGCTCAAATAAATCTTATAACAACATACTAGTATATTTAAGATACTGGTGTTGTTAAAAAAGAAGTAAATTAAAAGAGATTAGGGGGCTGGAGAAACAAATTAAGACAAATGAACATGAGAGAATGAATTACCTTTAAAAGTGTAACTCCTTTTGATTTGAGCCTAAAGGATTCCTTTGAAAGGATTCATCCCAAAGGGAATCCTCTAAGATGAGGATAGGGATGTTGATAGAGTAAATGGGCAGTTTTTGGCCGAGCCAAAGGCTTGAGGAGTGTGTGAAATGAGGTAGAGGTGGGGGCCTTTTATAAGAGGAGAGGAGGGGCACTTTTGGAAAGTAAAGAAATATTACTTTATTTGAAAATGTGTTTCGGTTTTAAAAGGTCCCACATTGATATATGTCCTGGATAAGGTGATAAGGGTTCGAAATACACTCATCCAATTGGTTTTGGACATGTGTAGTTCATAGATTTTACATTATCATTCCATTTTATTTAAATCGTTAAATAACGTGGTCATCGCTGCATCATCATGATGTCATAAATAATTTAATTTATTTAATGTCTAAAAATTATAAAAAAGTACTATGATGTAGGAAATCTTTTTATATTTCCAATGACTATTTATAATCAAAAATCTGATCTTTATAATCCCATGTAAAAATTCTTTTCATAAGACATATTATGTTTCTGTCATTTTTACTTTAACATTTAATAAAAAGTTATTTATGTCATTTCCCAACCAAAGTGGCTCCATGGGGTCCCCAAGTTGACCCATGGTTTGTCTTGGTCGGCCATTACACATCCAATGAGGTTAGGACATGTTTCAAGTTCGTTTCATATTATTAAAGCATTATTTATACCTTAAACTACCCTAATTACCGCTAATCACGATTAAGAACTTAATAAGTTACTATTCACCAAAAAAATTATTTTAATCTCATTGAACCAAATTTTACTTCTTAATGACAACCATGTATGTCAGATTTTTGAAATTCAAAACACAATGATGGAAAAATTTCATTTAAACGGAAAATCAGTTTTTATAAGTACCACTTAGTGGTTTCACTATTCATCAAAAAATTGTTGTTTTTCAGAAAATTATCAAAAATTCACCCTAAGATATATTTGATATTCTGAATTCAAAAATGAAGTCTATTTTACAAAATTCAAAACATATAAGTCACATTAATTAATTTAATAATTAATTCCCGCTGTCAGAGCAAAAAGCGTGTTTTTATGAAACAATAAGTATCAAAAGATTGACACTAGTTGGAGTCCAATTTCAAAGTGAAATTGATTCCAATGACCATCATTGGATTAAATGGTAAAAATATATTCATATTACACATTAAGACAAATTCAAAAGATAATCTAATCAATTAAATAAATTAGATTAAAAAGCAGTTTTGATGTAAAATGCAGTATTTTTCACTATTCATTAAAAAATGAACATTGTCAGAAAAATATCAAACATTCACACAAAGTAAATTTTGATGTCCCAATCATAAAGAATAAGTTTATTTTGACAAACATAGTTTATAAAATTGTCAAAAGATATATTTAAAAAGGGTTTTCTATCATAAGGCAGTAAAACAATATTTTAAGAATATTAGTGTATTCGATGCTTAAGATTGGATTTATTTTCATTTTAAGCCTATAAAACACTATCTTAATCATTTATAGACATAGATAAATATATCTATTATTCATTACTTACTTGGGATGTTACATCCTTCCCCCCTTTAGAAAATTGCGTCCCCGCAATTTATTTACTTATCAAATAAATGGGGGGTACTTATCCCTTATTGCATTTTCAGATTCCCATGATGCCTCTTCAATCATGTGGTTTTTCCACAAATCCTTTACCTGGTGAATCACCTTATTCCATAACACTTGATCCCTATGGTCAAGAATCTGGACCGGTTGTTCCTCATAAGATAGGTTCTCTTCCAGCTGAGCTACCTCTGGACTCAAAACATTAGATGGATCTGGCATATACTTTCTCAACATCAAAACGTGAAAAACATTGTGTACCAGAGATAAACTCGGAGGTAAAGCCACTCGGTATGCAACTGATCCAACTCTCTCCAGAATTTCATATGGTCCAATACACCTTGGACTCAACTTTCCTTTCTTACCAAATTGCATCACACTTTTCCATGGTGATACTTTGAGAAAAACATGATCACCTACCTCGAAAGATAGATCCTTCCTCCGATTATCCGCATAACTCTTTTGCCTGCTTTGAGCTGTTCTCATGTGTTTCTGAATCAGCTGGACTTTTTCTGCCATCTCTTCTACCAATTCTGGTCCCATCAACTTCCTTTCACCCACTTCATCCCAGAAAGCCGGAGTTCGACACCGCTTCCCATATAATGCCTGAAATGGTGCCATCTGTATACTGGAATGAAAACTATTATTATATGAAAATTACACCAAAGAAAGATGTTGGTCCCAACTTCCCTGATAATACATAGAACAATCTCGTAGCATATCCTCCAAAGTCTGAATTGTTCGTTCTGACTGCCCATCTGATTGAGGATGAAAAGCTGTACTAAAATTTAATTCAGTACCCAACAACTTCTGAAGGCCTTTCCAAAAGTTAGAAGTAAACCTGGAATCACGATCAGATACAATGGATAGAGGAACTCCATGTAACCTGACTATCTCTTTAAGATACAAACGGGAAAGTTGATCAAAAGAGAAAGTATCTCGTATAGCAAGGAAATGATCAGATTTAGTCAAGCGATCAACAATAACCCAGATTTCATTATTACCTCGAGATGTCTTTGGTAATCCAACAACAAAGTCCATGGATATATTCTCCCATTTCCACTCTGGAACTGGTAAAGGCTGAAGCATCCCTTTCGGTAACTGCCGCTCTGGTTTAACCTGTTGACATGTCAAACACTTCACAGTAAAATCAGCAATGTCTCTTTTCATTCCATCCCACCAGTAATACTCTCGCAGATCTCTATACATCTTAGTACTGCCAAGATGAACTGAAAACGGAGAACTATGAGCTTCACATAACAACTCTCTCTTCAACTATGAATCACAAGGCACACACAATCTCTTCCCAAATCTCAAAACACAATAATTATCAATGTTGAATTCAGGCAACTTACCTTTCTGAACCAGCACTACCTTTTTCTGCAACTCACTGTCTTTCTTCTGTGCTTGCTTGATTCTATCTGATAGAGAAGATCTCACTGATACCTGAAACAAAACAGAAGGACTTCCTGCACCAACAACTTCTATGCCAAAGTTCATCAAATCCTTAGCCAAAGGATCATGTTCTAAATGCAACATTGTTAATGAACCATTACTTTTTCGACTCAAAGCATCATCCACTTTATTTGCTTTTCCCGGATGGTAATGAATTGTACAATCATAATCCTTGATTAATTCTATCCATCTCCTCTGTCTCATGTTTAACTCTTTCTGAGTGAATATATACTTTAAACTTTTGTGATCGGTATATATTTCACACTTTACTCCATACAAATGATGCGTCCAAATTTTTAAAGCAAAAACAACAGCAGCTAATTCCAAATCATGTGTAGGGTAATTTATCTCATGAGTTTTCAATTGTCGTAAAGCATAAGCAATTACCTGATCATTCTGCATTAGGACGCAACCATGTCCTTTCAATGAAGCATCACTGTATATAACAAACTCACCATTCCTGGAAGGTAGTGCCAAAACTAGAGCATTCACCAATCTTCTTTTCAATTCCTGAAAACAATCATCACATTCTTTTGTCCAGAAAAACTTAACAAGCTTCCGAGTTAGCTTAGTCATTGGAAAAGATAACCATGAAAAATTTCTAACAAACCTTCGGTAATAGCCCACCAAACCAAGGAAGATACGAATCTCGGTTACATTTGTGGGTCTTGGCCATTCTTCCACAACTTTTGTTTTTGCAGGATAAACAATTATTCCATCTTTAGAAACAATGTGTCGATGGAAAGAAATTTGTTGCAACCAAAACTCACACTTGCAGAATTTCCCATACAGTTTCTTTTCTTTTAAGGTTTGCAAGATAACCCTTAAATGTCTTTCATGCACCTCTTTACTTTTAGAAAACACCAAAATATCATCAATGAAAACCACCACAAATTTATCCAAGAACTCATGGAAAATTCTATTCATTAAGTCCATGAATACAGCAGGTGCATTGGTTAGCCCAAAAGGCATTACTACAAATTCATAATGGCCATATCTCGTACGGAACGCGGTCTTCGGAATATCTACCTCCTTTACCTTCAGCTGATGGTACCCTGATCTCAGGTCAATCTTTGAAAAAAACTGAGCTCCCTAGAGCTGATCAAACAAATCATCGATATGAGGCAAAGGATATTTGTTCTTAAGAGTGATATTATTCAAGGCTCTATAATCAATGAAAAGTCTCATAGAACCATCTTTCTTTTTAACAAATAAAACAGGGGTACCCCATGGTGATGTGCTAGGTCTAATGAAACCGTTCTCTAATAAATCTTGCAATTGCTCCTTCAACTCTGAAAGTTCAATTTGTGCCATTCGATAAGGGGGTTTTGAAATTGGCTTAGCATCAGGAACTAAGTCAACAGTAAACTCAACTTCCCGATCTAGTATTATTCCAGGCAACTCATCAGGAAAAACATCAGGATACTCATTTACCACTGGCACATCATTAATCTGAACAGTTCCTTTATTTTCAACGACGTGTGTAAGGTAACATTCATTTCCATCTTTTACAAGTTTCTCGGCATCTTGATATGTTATCAAAATTAAGGGTTCATTCCTGTAAACAAACTGAAAGTCTTTCTGAAAAGAAACTTCTTTAGCTCTACAGTCAATCTTAGCATAGTAAATAGAGAGCCAATCCATACCCAGGATAACATCAAACTCTACTAGAGGTATTACAATAAGGTTTTCAAGTAGGTTATTTCCACAGATAAGGATAGAAAGATTCTTATAAATTCTTTTTTCCTCAACATTTCCCCCAAGTGTTTTTACCAAAAGTTCAGGAGTCATTTCTTGAGATGGTATTCCGATTTTACTAGAAAAGGTTTCAGAGATGAAAGAATGTGTAGACCCCGAATCAAACAACACACTGACATAATCTGAAAAAACAAACAAAGTACCTGATACAACTTCATTTGATGGCCCGACATCTACTGAAGTAGTTGCAAAGAATTTCACCACCCCTTCCTGCTTGTAGTCTAACTGCTTCCCATCACTCAATCTCTTTGTCGGACAATCATTTGCATAGTGACCCATCTCATTGCACTTAAAACATTTCACTAACTGTAAATCAAATTTGTTCTTACCTTCACCTTGATCCTTTTCAGTGCAATCACGAGACTTATGTCCCATCTTACCACATAGGTAGCACTTTCTAGAATTCAGAAGACATTCCCCAGCATGCCTTTTTCCACATTTATCACAAACTGGAAACTTAGTTCTCTTACCATCAGACTTTTTTTGAAGAATTCTTACCTTTCTCCTGCCACCTCGGTCTCTTCTTCTGCTGGTTGTTATAGAACACTTGGTCATCGGCAAACTCCATTTCCACCTTCTCAGCACATCGAACAAGCTTTTCATAACTTTTAAACTCACGAGAAGCTAATGCCCTTCGATATTTTGGCTTTAATACTGAGTAAAAACGATTGATTTTACTATCAAGGAATCGGATAAAATTTGGAGCATACCTTGCCAATCGAGTGAACCTTTCTTCATAGGTATCCACTGAGTCTTCCTCTTGCCTCAATTCCAAGAATTGATTTTCCATCCTAAGTCAAACAGCCTTAGGAAAATACTTCTCAAGAAACATACCTTTGAATTCTTCCCAGTCAAGAGCATCAATCTCATCGGCGTCCCTGATATTTTTAACCATAGACCACCACTGATCTGCTTCACCCTCCAAACGGTAAATAGCAAGCCTAACCTTTTGATTGTATGAACACCCCATGACATCAAAAATCTTTTCCAGTGCTTTAATCCACCCTTCAGCTAGCACAGGGTCAGATGATCCTATGAATCATGGTGGATGTTGCCCCATGAAATGTTCCACCACTGACATGTTCCTCTGCGGTTGATCTGGCTGATCTCGTGCATGGATACCACCACCATTTATAGCCTGAGTCAACTGCGCCATTACTGCAACAAACTGTTCAGTTCCAATTCCGACCATCTCAGGATGCTGATTCGGAAGGTTATTTCCTTCTGTATGCCTTCCTAGCACTGCTTCCCTGTTTCCTCTGCGGAAAACCATTCTGAACAAACATGTCTTAGATGAAGCAACATGGTAATCTTCAAATGCTATATCATTTCAAAAAAAAAAAAATTTTTTTGATAATCATTTAATAGAATTCTAACTCCTATTTTTATCTAAACCGACCTTTGATAACAACTATAAGGCCCCAGCCTTAAACCTTACTTAATCTTGAGTTATTAAAAGATTGCACATTGAGGATCTTTTCAGGTTTAGAGTTTTAGAGAATTAGATCATAAAACTTGCATTACATTCCACATATAAACAAAGTGGATACATAAAGATAGTATTCTTCATTCCCATCAATGGAAAACACATTTGAAATAAAACATGGATTATTTCTTGACACTTCCTTGACACTATCATCATATCATGTACTTTTCCCTTGACATGTGAAAACATTTCAAAAAACCTTGGGATGAGCATAAAAAGCTCAGTATGGGTTATAAAAACATGGAAAGGAAACATGAGTTCATATATACATAAGAATGAAATCATACTTTACCCATAAAACATAGGCACTTTAACATACCTCATAAAATCATGAATAAATCATAGAAATCATAAGACATAAAGGTAACTTGAGGCATCCATATCATTCTTACGTAGGGTGTAACCCTCTTGGTTACGTTTGGAATACCCATCACAGTATATTGCCTAAATCTCTTTGGAGAAACCTTAACGTTTCACTCCTTCGCGTTACCCAATGCATTAGAGAGCTATAACGGGCTCACCCGCCCTTAGTTTATCACGGAACCACCCATCTTCATAATAATGCCCAAGAACTATAACATAATCATATCACATAAAACATGCATAAAAGAAACATAAAATTTCAACATTTCAATCACGAGATATCAATACAACACATTGATATAAAAACATTATGAAAACCATTTTCAATACCAAAATTAAAGAAAAGTAAAACATGGTATTTATTTTTCTTTTAAAAAGAAGGTATGGCTTGTAGAGGAAGCTGAAACTCAAATAACGGTCACGATGGCGGAGAAGTCGTTTTCGCCGCATACGCACAACAAAAACATTCCCTTTTGTCGTTTAGTAAACGCTTCGTATAAAAAATATTCCTTTTGAATAAACTTAAAAGTCAAATGGGTTTATACACCGTATAAAAGAAAGTTGTGTATAAAATAAAATATGCCTCAATGAAAGGAGATTGAGACGAAGTCCCATACCTCGTATCCCACCTGACCCGATCATTCTTTAATCTCCTGAATAATAAACTTTAGATAATCTCTACTTGCTTATGAATCTTTTTCAAGTTCATTATTCCTTTGATACCATGTTATGAACATCATGTAATCATTTAAGTTGATAATGTTCATTTTGTCGGTATTTGGTTCTTAAGTCAAAAATAGACTTCTTACACTTACATGTTGTTAATTTGGTCAAAGGTTCATTATATACAGAATGATATCAATGATTTGGATAACATATATATCATATATATTCATCATATACATGTATTTATAATATTACATCACATTTAGAGGTAAGAAATGAAATGCACCGTTCATGGAGACGGTAAGCCGTACGTACGCATGAACGCTACTTCCATTTCTATTTCGTATTTTCTTGAATGGAATCATAATGATATATAAGTATATTATAATTCCAGTATAATAACATATATAATATCATTAACTTTATCCTTTATACATCCCACATATGGTATTAACGAATCAAATCACTTTCAGGGGGCGGTAGTCCGCACTTCCTAAAATGAAGATATCGTGTTTACCCATAATGGAAACCATAAAGGTATGCACAAAATGAAAAAAACAGAAGCTTAAGGAAAACATAAACATATTATATATCATATATAAAAATCGTGACATCATAATGGCCACCTTTGAAGGTGTTAAATGAGTATTGAACAATCATCGTTTCGGGAGGCAGAATTTCCCCATCCACGGAAACAATATGTTCTTTAACCATTTGATGTAGTTGTGTGAGAGTGTAGCTAAAATAAATCTTATAACAACATCCTAGTATATTGAAGATAATGGTGTTGTTACAAAAGAAGTAAATAAAAAGAGTTTAGGGGGCTGGAGAAACAAATTAAAACAAATGAACATGAGAGAATGAATTACCTTTAAAAGTGTAACTTCTTTTGATTTGAGCCTAAAGGCTTCTTTTGAAAGGATTCTGCCCAAAGGGAATCCTATAGGATGAGGAGAGGGATGTGGATAGAGTAAATGGGTAGGGGTTGGCCGATCCAATGGCTTGAGGAGTGTGTGAAATGAGGTAGAGGTGGGGGCCTTTTATAAGAGGAGAGGAGGGGCACTTTTGGAAAGTAAAGAAATATTACTTTATTTGAAAATGTGTTTCGGTTTTAAAAGCTCCCACATTGATATAAGCCGTGGATAAGGTGATAAGGGTTCGAAATCCACTCATCCAATTGGTTTTGGACATGTGTAGTTCATATAATTTACATTATCTTTCCATTTTATTTAAATCGTTTAATAATGAGGTCATCGCTGCATCATCATGATGTCATTAATAATTTAATTTATTTAATGTCTAAAAATTATAAAAAAAATACTATGATGTAGGAAATCTTTTTATATTTTCAATGACTATTTATAATAAAAAATCTGATCTTTATAACCCCATGTAAAAATTCTTTTCGTAAGACATATTATGTTTGTGTCATTTTTACTTTAACATTTAATAAAAAGTTATTTATGTCATATCCCAACCAAAGTGGCTCCATGGGGTCCTCAAGTTGACCCATGACTTGTCTTGGTCGGCCAATACACATCCAATGAGGTTAGGACATGTGTCAAGTTCGTTTCATATTATTAAAGCATTATTTATACCTTAAACTACCCTAATTACCACTAATCGCGATTAAGAACTTAATAAGTTACTATTCACCAAAAAAATTATTTTAATCTCATTGAACCACATTTTACTTCTTAATGAAAACCATGTATGTCGGATTTTTGAAATTCAAAACACAATGATGGCAAAATTTCATTTAAACGGAAAATCAGTTTTTATATGTACCACTTAGTGGTTTCACTATTCATCAAAAATTGAAGTTTTTCAGAAAATTACCAAAAATTCACCCTAACCTATATTTGATATTCCGAATTCAAAAATGAAGTCTATTTTACAAAATTCAAAACATATAAGTCACATTAATTAATTTAATAATTAATTCCCGCTGTCAGAGCAAATAGCGTGTTTTTATGAAACAATAAGTATCAAAAGATTGACACTAGTTTGAGTCCAATTTCGAAGTGAAATTGATTCCAATGACCACCATTGGATTAAATGGTAAAAATATATTCATATTACACATTAAGACCAATTCAAAAGATAATCTAATCATATAAATAAATTAGATTAAAAAGTAGTTTTGATGTAAAATGCAGTATTTTTCACTATTCATTAAAAATGAACATTGTGAGAAAAATATAAAAAATTCACAAAAAGTAAATTTTGATGTCCCAATCATAAAGAATAAGTTTATTTTGACCAACATAGTTTATAAAATTGTCAAAATATAGATTTAAAAAGGGTTTTCCATCATAAGGCAGTAAAACAATTTTTTAAGAATATTAGTGTATTCCATGCTTAAGATTGGATTTATTTTCATTTTAAGCCTCTAAAACACTATCTTAATCATTAATAGACATAGATAAAAATTTCTATTATTCATTACTTACTTGGGATGTTACAAATATTATCACAACCCGTATTGATGACCATGAAAATACATCTGAATCAAACCCATGATACAAAAATAAAAATCATTTTCTTCTTATATTGTGAAAATATAGTGAAAAAATTCACTACCACAGTGTAATAGTGCATATTTAGGTTACACAGTATACATGCCAGAGTTGTAGTCCTTATAGCCATTATAAATCATTTACAAAGTGTTTTTTGAAATTTGGAATCCAGAAAAACATGAAATATAAGTTATATATTACATTTATAATCTAAAATTGTTGTCAATGTTCACATGAGAGGTTATTTTATAGAATATTTTTGACATTTAATTCCCATATTCCAGGAAACACCCATTAAAAATCCAAAGAAAAATTTAATTTCTATAACTCCAAAAATACATAATATAAAAAAATTGTTCTTTGAAATCTATATTAATAACATATTCTAAATAATGAAAAATAAATGTATAAGTCACTATGTGACAACTTCCCCATTGTAATTTCAATACCAATAAATTTATATCAAAATATGTTAACTCATAAACATATTTAATCATTAAAATTATGATAGAGAATAGAGTTAATGCAAATGAATTTTATGGATTTTTCCAATTTTTAAGCTCTAATGAGAGGGTGTGAGAAATGGAGATTTTTGAGACAGTGCCTACATTGAATTTCACCCTACCCACCCCAACATCAAAAGGGAAAACAATAGAATACCATTAGGTATAAAATATTAATATAAAAAGTAAATAATAATAATTTCTAATTGGATTCCCCAATCCTACCTTGAATCCAACCCAAACATATGAGAAATAACAATTCTATACACATTCTACCTCACTCATTACTCTATCAAATATATAAAAATATGTTTCCTCTCAAAGGAAACCTCTATCCATCTACTGTAATAAATTGGCAGAAAAACTAACATTGTTGAAAAAATTATTCTACTTTATTTGAATAACAAAAAACATCCAGGGACCAAACATGACGGGTAATAGAGAAATGTACACATTTTTAATCAGGATATATGCTTCTACCATTTTGAATCATCAGATAAAACAATTAAAAACTAAATTACATAAAAAATTAGATCACTTAAAAAAACCCAATGCATTAAAATTGATCAACCATGAAGCAAGGACTCAATGAATGTGCAGTTAGAATCAGAGTAACAAAAATATAATTAAAATAAGTTTTTACGGTCATGAAATTTTATCATCAAATACTTTAAAATATTAATTATTATTTATATTTTGTTTGAATAATATATAAAAGTTTTTTATGATTTATGATTTATCTAAATAAGTTAAAATTGATGAATACTATTGTTTTATCACTTGATTGCATAGATGGAAGAAAAAACGGATCATGGGTAATATGAAAAAATATTTCCCCAGTGGAATTTAAAATTATAAGATTGAATTTTGTTAAAATTCCATTAAAAATATTTCTATCATTAATTAAAATGTTTTAGAATATTTTCAATACATGTATGATTCCTCATAGAACTCAAGATACAAATATTAATAAATTAATTAAATTGGTTTAAAAAATAACTAAAATTATGGATGTTAATTAAATCTAATTACATGTTTAAATAATAATTATCATGAGAATAATAAATCATGGTTGTGATATACATATAACTCAAAAATTGTTGATGTATTAATTTTTTTAATTGAATAAAAAATTGAAAATACAAGATCCTCATATTTTTTTCTCCAATTAGAAAAATTATACTATATTATGGAAACAAGTGTCACTTTTCAATGAAACAAGGAGATTTAAAATTGTGCGTAACAATAGATTATGATAGATCATTCTATTATTAATGGTTACATGGAAAATGATGGATGGCCTCACCCGGTGAGGAAATTGTGGGGTTTGATTTCTATAAAATCATTTTCATCAGGTTCACCACATATAAATTCCACATGAAAAACCAACTATTCCACATCCATAAAAAAGTAAAAAAACTTATTTCTAAATGAAAACATTCAATATGGGGTTCAGACCAAAAAATACTTTGGAACACACAATGGTTGGACTGATGGGAGGTCAAGCTGATCACACCATTTTTGGGGAATTGTCCCCTACACTTGGACTCTATTATTTTTATAAGATATGTTCTTGAATATTTTCTTATTCCAAATACCAAACTAGTCATCCTGATAAAACGATCATGCGTTGAACCCTTCTTGTCTTAGGGGGCTATTGATGAGTCCTTTTGTAAGAATTTGTAGTTCTTCATCCAATTCTATTTATTGGGTATCTATTTATATTCTGATGAATTATAAAAATCCACTATAGTGTTTACTGTTATTTAGGGAGGTGTTTAGTTTATCTAGTATGGGATTAAAAATATATGGGGTTTCCCACATATCTTGTTTATAATTGGAATCCAACCCCACATAGTTCACCGAACCCATGCCGTTTAATTTCATGTAGAAATGACATATATGAGGGAATATGGGACCTGGTTATTGAGAATGATCCTCATAATGGTATCCAGTCTATACTAGTTATGATAGGAATTAGATTCATCATAGTCTGATACCACCCTTAAGACATACCAAAATGTGGAAACGATTATATGAGGGATGTCATTTCATGATGCTAATTGCGGATTAGACATATAGCTTTCCCATTATAGGTAGTTTCTTAATGAGAATTATTATGTCATCAAAAAAACCAAGGCCCACGTCTTACATCATCAATGTAAGAAACAAGGGATATCGTGTGATTAGTCTCATTTCATATAGATGAAGGACATACACATTGGGGTGGCACTATTAGATTTTGGATCTGTAGCTTGAGCTTGTGGAAGGAATCCTACATATACTATTTTTGGATAGAATTAGAGTCCTCATAAATCAATTTAATTCTTAATAATATGATGGATTAAGAGGATTGATAAGCGCATGGGATAGAATGGATATCCATGTTTAGGATGTTGGAGACATAAAGATACTTACACTGGGTTGACTCCAAAGAGAGATCAGGACATATAAAGGAATATTATACATCTTGCTTATGGAAGGAATCATATTTATTATTGTATATTTGGGGGCACGTGAAAATATATCCATTATACAGGGTTATCATGTATCAGGATGTTGTCTTGAAAAATCATAGCTTTCTATCTGACAAGTTTTGATTCTCTTCCTAAGATGTTTGATGAAATCGGGGTAAGTCTTGGTGTTCGATAATACTTATCCAATGAAAATCTCTGGATCCTATTACATTTATAATATGAAATCACATAATATGAGTGAATGTTTATGGATACATCACATGGTCAAGTCTAACATGTGTGGAGACTGTCTCTTGATTAGGTTGGCTTGTCCGGAGGGAGTCACACTATCTAGATGACTTATCTAGAGGGTTCTAAATGATCTTGGTGATTTTTCCAAAGGAAATCATGTGATCTGGTGGAAGTTTCCTTATTGAATATTAAGACCTATAATATGTTCCTAATTTTTACCACAAAACTTGGGGGGGCATGTTTGGAGGGTATCATATGATTGGGCATCATTTTCCGAGGACATCACGAGACATGGGTGTCAGTCTAGGTGGGTATCACTGAACATTAAATACATTTATGAGTGGTATTAAATGATCTAAATATCATGTAGATGAGATGCCTCTTTACATGATATATGTACCATGGGGTTGTCACATGATCTGGGTATATCATGCAAGACTCATGACGTTCAGAAAATATATCTACATTTAATTATCCCCTATTTTTTAATCATTATTCAAGTGTTTATTATATATGGGACTCAATATTTTTAATGTTTTATATTATTTTAGGTTTCATTTGACCCATATGATATTGGTGAGATGCTTCTCATAATTCGGTCGACACACCCTATGTTTTTCCCATGATCTACGGTGTTATAACCTGAAATACCTATGCCAGTCACATGATCAATTTAGTTATTCCTTATATTTTACCTGGCATAAGACCTTTGTGATCAAATGAATAGCTATTTCATTATATATTCTCATTTTCTCTCATGTAACAGTCACTCAGTGAATATGTTATCTCATTTTTATGTTGATGGTGGATATATTAGCCTCTCCACCCTAGTCACATGTCGTCTTGCATAGTGTGTATCTCACGGATTTTTGACAGAGTTAGTGGAGAGATTTTGATATCATTCACATAAAATGATCATATCGTGCATCATCCATAGCTCCTCATGATTTCTACGATAGTCAAAATTCTCCACTATTTCATTGATTATTGGGCCCTATCTGATCAATGTAATTTCACGTGACCATGTCTATAAGTTCTCACTCAAGATCAAGTATCATTGCGAGGGAGAGGGGTGAATTAATGATATCATTTTCTTTTATGTTTCTTTATTTTGGAAAAATCCATTGCATCATATTAAAGAGTATTCACTTTCACTAAAAAAACAATCATCTATAAGAAAATAAGAATTTAAAAGGTTCACCACTTAATAAGAGTATCTATGTATTTGGTATGGTTATAAACAATCAAATACAACACAATGTACTAGAAAACAATCTGTTTGTGTGGAATAAAACGATTTGGATATGCCCATAGACTCATGTAGATCTATGTTCAATTAAATAGTGAGTGTTCTTCTAGTAACATGAAATTATACAATTACATGTTAATAAAGATGTCAATATGAGACCTTGTCAACATTCAGAAATATGTTATTCAAAAAAATTATTCAATTTCTTACCTAGTAGAAGGAACGAACTTCCCAGACATTGTTATGATACACAGTTTGATAATAAAATTTGATTCCAAAGTACAATTACTCAATATAGAAATTGAATTTTTTTAGTGTACATTTGAGGCAATACTGAACATCTTCTCTCTAAGCCTGAAAATACCATTCAGATTTCTTAGTTCTTACCTAAAAGTCTAATAAACATTTTATCTCATATCCTTTCTTCTTTTTTTGGAAAATAACAATATGAATCCTTCATCTAAAAACTTATTCTCTCTATAATGTTTTAATTATCCTCCTTCTCTCTTTAATATTTCATATGTGTTAGAAATTACAAATTAAACCCCCTTTCATAGGTGACCAAAAATTTGTTGGGAGGGATTATAAAAACCTTATTGCTCAACCAAATTTCATAAAATATAAATTATCCTTGAATTTTATGTTGATATTGAATTCTTCAAAACTTCAAAAATATTCTCAAATCTTATTGAATCTTATAGTAGAATCATCCTTATTTATAATTTCATAACAAACTTCAGCCTGATTCTGATTATCCATTCCAATTTCGGCATTTTGATGAATACATTGGATTCTTAATTAGGTTTCTCTATACCAATTGAAAAATGATCAAGAAAACGTATGAAAAAAATGTATTCACATTACAATAATAAGAAAAAAAATCCATTATTCTACCCCCATGAAAATAATTCATTAAATACTTCATCCCTCCTTTTGAGATACCCCTTGACACTTATAGTGTGGTTATTCAAAACAATTATTTATTTCATAATTTTGTTAGAGAGGTGATCATGTGTCCTTTTATGTTTATCAGTTCTAGCCTACATATGACATATTAGTCTCTAATTTATATCGATAATTCATGTTTGATGTCTCTTAAACCAATTATTTGAAAAAAATCGTGAAAAAATAACATTTCTTATTTCTCTTGACCTAGTTTTTATCAAAAATAATATTTCCACATGGAGAAAAAAACACTTCATCATGATGAAAATGGTTGACCATATTGTTAATTGACATCTTATTTTCAACTTCATATTGGTGACAAAATTATGTTATTCTTCCCTGTATTACTTGTTCCCAAAAACATTGAGTTCTATTAATTTTAATATGTCCCAATAATACCCTTGTAATTAATTCTACCTTGGATTTTATATATTATAATTAATGTCGGTGTAACTCTGATAATCGGTGGAACCCTATCTATGATGGACTGGATACACCATCTTTGACTTTAGATAATTATTCCATTATTTCATTATGATTCAAACATCTTCTTAATCTAAATATTTGTATCTCCTGGATTTTTGTTCTAATTAAAAAACAGAATTACCATATTCATGCATTCTGATAATCCTTGTCATCCATCAAACAAATATCAATATTGTGATCTCACAAAGATGAACTGAGACCATAAATTTTTCACTTCATCCACATTATTCTCCCACAAAAATTATTCTTGTATAATGGATTTCCCATACACTTGATAACATTAAGGATTTAAATTGCATCATTGGAAATGTTATGGAAGGTATTGTGACTTCAAATTCTTTATTATCATTCATATTTTCATCCAATCTGCAATATGATTAGTAGAATCAAGTCTCTCCCTTTCCTTTAAAATTATTTCATTTCATGTTCCTCAACAACATATTACTTTTTTGAAATAAAAAATAGAAAATAATCCTCAAATATCCATCAGATCCATGAATAATCTAATTCACATTCTCATAATGATCCGAACCTCATTTCGGACGTAAGGGGAGTTCGATGTACCTCTTATTCCCAAAAAAATAATTCTAATAAAATTTTACACATTATAGAGTGTGAGTTCAATATTCTGAATACAATTTTAACTGTGATTTTCATCTTTTAAAAAACTAAATTCATTTACTTTTCCCTGAAATTTCCTTGACAAAAAATACAACCCCAGACATCTTCCATCTTAAAAAATTATTTCCAACCAACTTGGTCCCAACAATATTCCTCTTTGTATTATACAATCAAATGAGATTAATTAATCGCTAAAAATTATAAACTATCGGTATTGATTAATTATAAAAATTTATAACCTATGTGAGAAAACTCAATATGAAAAACAATTATTATTGACCAAAAAATAATGTTGTATAAAAGTAGTGACTCATGAAACATCTTCATCTTTCATCTTCCATTTCATCAAATTTTCTTTCCAAAAATGTAAACTAAAAACACTCCAAAAAATAGTTAGAATAGTTGACACACTAACACATTGTATTCATAGCTTACCCCCGACTCTATCTTTTCACAAGATTCCTCAAAAATATTATCACATAACAGTGGAATGATTTACCAAATAATTCCACCCCTGAGAGAATAATATCCAACGATGAGATGGGAGATGAAAAAGAACATACCTTAACCTTGATGAGAATTAGGTTTTATTCCCATGTTCATCCTCAATTTATAAAAATGTTCATTTGGTAGCTTTTTTTGAAAATTTCAGAAACATTTTCTGATATAAGAGCATTGATCGACTTCAATTAGTTATTCTACACCTACTCATTAATGAAATGATATTTGATTTTGATATTTTATGATTATGAATTTTTATCCAGATATATTTTCATGTAGATGGAACTATGATTATCACAACCCAAAAAAAGGTTAAATTCGCTTCAATAAGTAAA
Organism: Viscum album; assembly: GCA_963277665.1. Lineage (NCBI taxonomy): Eukaryota > Viridiplantae > Streptophyta > Magnoliopsida > Santalales > Viscaceae > Viscum > Viscum album. The sequence continues at coordinate 1,920,484,593 of OY728128.1, read as the reverse complement.
TCTTACAAGAGATTCTTCATACACATATTCTGGTTAGATAATTGAGTATAATAAAAATACTAATATTTATATGTTATAAGTCTTACTGAATCATGTTTCATTATACACGAACCAGCACAAAAAGTTACTATAATGAATACTACCCATGATTTGGATATTATATCATCAACATTTTCTCCCAATTAGCATCTGAATACCAAAATAAGTTTATACATTCTGAGCTATCATAACTGACTCCATAATTTTACATTCCTTCGATATATATTGAAATACATTTACAATCATGAAAATGTGGTAATTTTGGTCCACTATAAAATATTTCACCTAAGATAACATCATAAAAAAAATTAGGTATTGGGGAAGACAAATAAAAAATCTTCATAAAAATTTTCAAACCACTTTATTATACTTCTTTACATTCTTTTTCTTTAGTCTACTTGGTTCCCATAGAAATTAATGTGGAAAGGGGTTTTGAATTTTCAATGGTGATCTTTTTAATAAGTTCTATAGCTTTCATTTCATGGAAAATAAAAATATATTTATTCATTTTTGATGTTTGTAACCCAAGAAAGCAATTAATTTCACTCATCATAGACATCTCAAACAATTATCTCAACTTTTTATAAAATCTTTCACAACATCATTAATTATTCCCCAAAAACATAATTTCAGTAACATAAAAAATTATAGTGATGGAAAAGTTATTACATTTTTTCATGTATATATCTCTATAAACTATTCCTTACACAAAACTCATCATCCTTAAAAAATAATCCAATTTGGAATATCATTATGATAGTGATTTTTTATCCCATAAATGGATTTCTTCATCCTATACTAATAACTCTCATCCTTCCCAATATCATATCCAAATGGTTTTTTATTGTAAACATCCTTATTAGGATCCCCATTTAAAAATGATGATCTCATATCCATATAAGGATTTTGTAACTTCATTATTGAATAATAGAAAGAAAGATTCTGACGTTTTCTATCCTTTATATCTGAGAAACGGTTTCATCAAAATCAATTTCATCAATTTTTGAGTAACCATTTAACACTAATCGTTCATTTTTTATCAATACTTCAACATATTTATTTAGATTATTCTAAAAATACCACTTGTACCCAAAAATTATGTCTCAATTTTCCATGTATAATTCACACATATCAATCTTTTCAATATTACCATTCTCTTCATTCATGGCCAGAACCCATTCCTGAATCCTAAAATTTTCATTCAAAACATTCAAATCAATGTTTTAATATTAAAAGTTATGTTTAATTATTATTATTATTTTAACCATTTTATGCTCAAAACAACAAATGTTCTGATCTTTAATTTTATTCCTCATCTTTGGCCAATATTTTTAAGATTCATCCTCATCACTAAAAACAATTGAGTCTAATTCTTCTTCTTCAGTAAGATTACAATTTTTTTACCATTACCTAATTCTTTGTCATATGTTTTTTTTGTCATTTTCATCTTCCTTATCTACATGAGTCTATTTATCAACCTATATCTTTTAAATATCATTATGATCAATAGAGTCATAGAATATTCCTAAATATTTATTGAAAAATCTATATCTTTTGCCATCTGTAGAATATTTAAGAAAAATTCCAACTTCAACTCTCTGGATAATCATCTAATGGTTTAATCAAATCTCCCTCCATGATTATTTTAAAACAAAATTATAATATACTAATATATATTATGAAATGAATTTTGATAACTATCAATTTAATAAACCTCATAGGTATGGATTATTTTTAAAAAAAATCTCAAGTTGGAAGATCCAGAACCAACATTCACATAAAGAACACCAGTGAAACATATCCAATAATCCATGTGGTTTACATTAATCAATTCAATACAAATACAAGTTTTCTAATTATAATCTTTTGAGTGATTGGTAGTTTCTCAATAAAATTTATCATATTCATAGTGATCCTAAAATTCCATCACTTTCCAATATGATGACCATAAATCAAGGTTAAAATAGTAATAGATATATTTCAAGGGTAGTTATTATATTATTTTATATATTCTATGAAACAAACATAAATGAATGATAATATATTTTTATTCATATTAATTATGTTAATTTAGTCTCTAATAAAAAAACACATGATTAAATTTATGGAACATACATTGAAATAAAATCCATTTAGTATATTATAATATTGGATATAAAAAATCAATACGATAATTAATTTATATGAAAAATTTCTGGAAGGAAAATTATATTTTTTCAAAGGATGTTCTGAAGATAATTTTATTATGAAGTATAAATGTATTAAAATTCCATTTTATATTTTCCATTAAAAAGATCCCAGAATCACAAGAGAATAATATTGTTTGATAAATTTTATATGTATTTATATGTTAATGTTATATGCATAAATTAAAATTAATCATTCTAAATTGATTTTCAATGAAGTTACTAACTATATGTGATTCATGTATTCCAATAAATATTGGTTTCATTAACAATACATCTCTATTATATAGCTTGTAATAACTTATAATCATTGAATATGAAATTCAACCATTAAAAAAATTATTGAGAATATTGAACATGGAAAACATGTTCAACATGGAATTGAAAGATAATATTCTATTATATTCTAGGAGAAAAATAATTTGTATAGTTGGAAATGTTTTTGATTTTTTGATTTTTTGAAGCTATAATAGGTTAATTCTAAAAAAATAACATCTGTTTAAATAATTATTATATAACATAAAATTTATTTTAAATAATCTGTGTAATAGAGTTTTGGAATGAAAAATTAAATATTAAAATTATTGGTTCAGAAGGGATACTAATTGGATCTTGAATATGTATTCTAAGGTAGGGAAAATGTATTATATCTTATGTGTTTGATGGTTCTGATGTTTAGGGGGAGTTCACTGTAGAGATATTAGAAATCTAAAATATTCCTTCTCAAGTGTAATTTTAATATAATATTTTAAATGTATATAGGCTATTAGTTTTTTTCATTTATGATATTAACAAGGGTTAGGTAAGTGAGTGTTTAGATTAGTGTAGCTATTAGTTATTATTAGAGTACTTTATTTTGATCACTGAAGTATTTATATAAATGGAATCAATGGTTTAGATTTTTTTACTCTTCTTTATTTAATTAATAATTAATATAGTAAACATAAAAATTTTAATTATAATTACTATATCATATATAGAACATGAAAGTGGAAATAAGAGGTATTATATTGAATTTTAACCATGTGGCATGTAAAATAATTGAAAAGTATTATATATATTTCCTTAACATGTCAACATTTTTATCAAAAGTGAAATTTTCCATCCTATATTTAAATGTTACAATTAATCAGTAAGGGGTTGAAATGAGTTCATTAATTTAACCAATACTAAATCATAATTTAAAATAAATCCATTTTAATTAATTTTTATTCGTATTTCCTCAATAAGTTAATTATTTATGAAGAAAAAAATTCAATAGAAAACAATCCGTTTATACGGATGTTTAATAGTGGTATATGGTTTCTAATAAACTTCACCTAGCCAACTCCAACATCACTGAGTGCGTTCATGGTGATTTTCATTCAGATAATTTTCCTATATATCTCTCACATGAGTTAAAGTAGTTTACACATAGATTTTTATTCATTAAAACATGGGATTTTAATAGACACTTATAAATAGTTTTTTCGAAGTGATCACACCATCACTTATTATAAGATGAGTTCACTATATAAAATCAAAATGATATTTAATTTAATATTTTAGTTTATTTATCATTGTTTTATTTATAAAATACCATATGATGAATATTCTACAGAAGAAATGATATGACAAAAAATTTATGCTTTGAGATATTTTTTATTTTTATCTTGATCTTATAGAATTTACACATCAGAAACAACAGCATTTCTATCCATTTCATCTCTCTTTCAAATCATAATTTAAAATATATGAGGAATAGAAAATAATAATATAATTATTTGAATAATCATTCTATATATTGATGTAATTGATCTATTTTATTTTATTATTAATATATATCTTGTTGCTTATCAATTTTTTGAGATAATATATACAAAATAATAATAATTTAACCGAGTCAATGTAATTGTTGACCTTCTCTTTTAAAATAAGAATTCACATAAACATTAATATTTTTTCTTCTAGAATTTATATATAATTAATACAATTTAAAAATATTCATAAAATCATATCATTTAAGATAATATACTTTACATTTGATCAATATTCCCCATTAAAATATATATAGAAAATACTATTGATAAAACCTGAAATTTAATCTACACAAATTAGGTAAAAATTTATTAACCACATTGGTTCATCATTACTAACCTAATGAAAATGATTTCCCCTCTAATATGTTATATCATTCCATCAACATTTAGAGAATCCCTATCAAAGTTCAATAAATATTTAAAAGATTAAAATGTCTTCAAAATATGTAATAATCTTTCCTTAAATTAATTATAAAAAATTATAATTTTATTTTCCAAAATTAGTATCTATTATTTTTTACCAATTTTTATACATTAGAATAATTATAACCATTTTAGAAGATAAAAAATATATAGATGAATATATAAGATAATTACTTTTCAAAATATTGAATACATAATATTGTCCTAAACTTCTTGTAATATTTATCTTCCAACACTTTGAAAGAATTATGAACATAAGAAAAATTTCTTATATTATCTGAATATAGATGAAAAAATATTATTTTTCTAATATTCAGTACTTGAAAAAATTATTCAAATAAAAATATATCCACATAAGATAATAATTCCATATCAAGAAACTTTATAACACCTTAATAAATAACCCAAAACTCACATAAAATTAAATCATTTGTAAAAAAACCGTGGGTTTTTTTGTGGGAATTAAAATAGTGAATATATGATATAATGTTAGTACCGTATTAATATATTACAATATGACCCTTTTTAATGTTAAAAAACATATAAAATTATAACATAATATTTTATTGATTAAGAAACTACCATATAATATTAAAATGAATCAATAGAATAAATTTTCTGTTTCACCATTAATTTTTTTTCTCTTCCATTTTTTAGTATTAACAAGAACGATAATGAGTGCATATAACACTATCATTGCTTCAAATTTGACAAACAAATCAATAGAATATTAAATAAAATAGAATTTAAATTTATTTATATGTAGAATTATTAAATTACAACTATGATTCAATGTTTAATTAATATAAATAAAAATAAAAAGAAAAAAGTAATCATTTTTCATTGGAATATGGATTTTTAGAAATAGAGTTTTTAGTTTAGGTAGGTATATAGGGTTTTTTTAAAGACACGAAAATTTCATGTAATTTTTTTTTAAAATTTATTTGGAATTTTACGAGTCTGTGGATTCTGACGGAACTTGATTCTGAGGCCCAGGGTGCCTGGAATCAATTTCTGAAGATTAGCACGGGTATGTTCCGTAAACGAACAAATGAGTTTTTCTGTCTTTTGAACTAGTGCTCAAAATTAAAATCAGAGGGCACCGTTGAACTCGCAGTGTTGGTTTTTGCTCAAGAATAATTTCACCTCGATGACAGATGATCATGTATGAAAGTTAGTTTTTGGGGTTTTCCATGGGTTAATAAAATAAAATAAGTGAACAATTTATTTTATTTTGATAAACACGTGTCGTGAAGATAAAGTTGTTAGAAGCCCCACTTGGGAGTTGGTGGTGGGGCCCACCGAGATCCAACCTCCCATGTGATGTTGATTATGGTGGAAACCACATGATCCCTCCCATTAATGGGAGAGGAATCATAACTCCTTGACCCCCCCCCCCTCATTTATGAGGGAGAACCTCTAGGTTTAAATCCCCCTCTTAATTGAGGAGGATGAAACCTCCCATTTTAATAAGGGGAACACCCAAGCATTAAACCCCCCCTATTCACTTCCTCCCCATTTTAATGCGCCACCGTAGTGGATTAATTGAGTGGAGCCCTCTGTCATAAATTCCCTATTTATGACTTCTGTGCCAAAGACGAACCCTCCCACTCCTATATAAAGGAAGCTAGGGGAAGGAGTTCTAGATGACTTTTTCAAGCGGCGGAACGCTGGCAACGAAGCATGGTGCCCAGCACTTGGAGAGTTTTCCTCTTCCTTCAACAGGGAATGAAGATCGAAGAACGCCGACGCCACCCTCAGCTCTTTCCTTCACGATGTTGACGGAACAACGCCTGTCTTTTGCGACGCCCGTCTTCCGCGACTCGCCATTGTTTAACGCCATTTTTAGAGGTAGTGGAATTATACATGATTTTCCCTTTACCTTTTGAGAAAATAATGACGAGTGTGAACCAAACTCTTCCCGGTCAATCTGCGGATCACTCTTTCATGCGGGTTGGATGGGGGGGGTTAATTTCCGGGATTGGGTTTGAGTTTGATCTTGATTGAAAACCTCTTACACGGAGAGAAAGGGCCAATGAACAAGAACAGACCCTCCGCAGATTGTTTTTTATGAGCTGAGTGACGGTGATGATGAAACGGGATCACAAAGGCGATTTGAAGCCTTCAGAGTGAAGTTTGGGTCCCGAGGTGACCTTAGAAGCAGACGGTAGGAAAAATGGACTACCAGAGCGCGTCCAGTGGTCCGCGGAAGGAGGCGGCGGCTCCCCAGCACACCGCCGGAGAGGACCCACCGCGGTTATGCCGCAGCGGTGAGGCGGAAGATCTTGCTCGGCCATGGGATCTGGGATGACATGGCGGCACCGAGCGTCGGCGATTCCAATCAGCAGCGAGACCCCCCCCCCCACTATGCGGCTTCCGCTCGGCCACGCTGGCCGAGCCGTTGGTAGCCACGCGGCTGGGCCACACCAGTCGGGCCAGACCACACCGGTCAGGCTGGGCCGCGTCCAAGCAGCCCAGACCCAGACCTGGGTCGGGTCGACCCGGTTCGGGCCAACCGAGGGGGTATTGGGCCGAGTCGTACCGGGCCCAGACCCCCTATTTTCGTATCAGGTTCGTTCAAACACTGATATCATGGGCTATAGAACTCTGATTGATTCACCATCAGTTGCTTAGGTATACTTGGATCAAAATGGTCATTTTAGTATATTACACTCAAGGTTCCGGTGAAGTTTGAATATGTTCAGATTGGTCCGAACCTGAAACCAACCGGGCCCTTGGAGCAGAAACACTTATAATTTGAGTTCCGGACGTCTTATTGACGTACCATCGACCTTGTTGGATTCCTCTTGATGAGACAGTTCTTTTGGAATACTCCACTAGAGGTTTGGATGTTGTTGGAGTATAGTCGGGTAGGTTTAGCTTAAAAACCAACCAGGCCCTTGGGACAGAAATGCTAATAACTCTCAGAACGGACGTCCGTTTGATGAACTGTTAGCGGAGTTGCCAATCCCATTGAGAAATGGTCCATTTGAGTATACCCATGGGAGTTCGGGATACTTTTTGAGATACGGCCGGGTTGGTTCGTACACGAAACCAACCGGGCCCCTGTGATAAAAAGCATAATAACTCACAGACCGGGCGTCCGATTGACGCGCCATCTATTGCGTTGAGACCCCTCTAACGAGGCGGTACTTTTTGATACGTCTTTATGTACATTGTGATACTTGGAGTATCTACCTGTGGCTCGTGGAGTGGACCCTCCTGGAGACGAGCATACGGTGTGAGAAGACCTAGTAGTTGTAGAACTGATGACTGCTTGACCAATATGAGTCTGAGTGATTCGATTAGCCCAGTGGACGGAGCGCCTAATATTTGGCGGTAGAACCACGAAGGACGGAGTGCCTGGTAGTTGGCAGTAGACACACGGTACTCGACAGGAAGAGTACCTCTAACGGCTATTAGGGGGAGCACCTGGTATTTGGCGGCAGACCCATAGTGGGCGGAGCACTCGGTAATTGGAAGTAGACCCGCGGTACTTGACAGGAGGAGTACATCAGCAGTCTATGGTTGGTGAGTAGTGCCTCGGAGTCGTGACAGGGCTACTCTACTCGGCAGCGGAGGAGTTCTCTAGCAATTGTGGTTACAATAATGAAAATCCTGGTTTGATCTGAGTCATTGACCTTTGTGTATACCTTATGATTGAGTTGAGTAACTTGATAACATATGTATATGTATGGGCATATAACTGAGTAGTGGTTATTCATTAATTCCATACCTCTGTGTTTCTTCATGATTGATATGGGTTACATGATAACTTAGGTATAAGTATGGGCATATACCTATGTAAGGGTTATCTGTTGAGATCCTTCTTGTGGTTATCCTTGTTGGATTTAGTGAGACCTTGAGGGTCTCTGGGTCCAAACTGAGTATCGTAATACTCACCCCTGCCATGGCTATGCCCGCACTTCATTGTGTTGGTTGCACACGGCGGACAGAACTGATCGTGATTTAGGCTTGTTGAGCTGGACGGTACTAGGAGGTGGACCTCACGATGAGTTGGTACCCGGAGGAGACAGATGGACGGATGTTCGGACGTGGAATGCTGAGGAGGACATTTGTACCTATCATTGAGGTAGGATCCTTGGTGGACGATCCAGGAGCTTCTTGTCACTTTTAAGTTGTTGTCCTTCGAGTTGTACTTTACTTTCAATTGTAGCTGTTCCTATCTATTGGGCTTGTATTTCCGGCCCCTTTGTATTTTCAATATACTTGTTACTGCCTTACTTAGGGTATGCTTCTGATTGTACTCTGTAGTGTTGTTTACTTTTATAAAGGCAATGCGTTACCTTTTTATTGGGATTTACACCTTTGGTGATAGTCGCTAGCCCATGGCCTATAGAAGGCGAGCATGGGGTAGTCACGTCACGGGCCCCAAGGACGGGTCATGAAAAATTGGTATTAGATGAGTCGGGTCTACCATATAACTCATGACTCTGATATTTTCATTCTGTGATGAAATAGTGTAAAGGGTATAGAGTGTGGTCATCAGTTCAGGGAGTCCAGTGTTGGTGCGGCGATCAACGTATCCATACACCAGGACCATGACTACTGATTTCCGACTTAGTTCTCGAAAACACTGATTGTGTGTGTGTTTTTACAAGTTATTCTTAAGTCATCTCAAACCAGGTCAGCTCACCGGGTTTAAATCCTTTGACCATGTCGCATCTTTTCAGGATGTCTCCACACAGACAGTCAGTTGGAGTTCCGAGAGAGTACATGATGATGGACCACCAAGCAACGAGGCTCCGGTGCAGGGCCCCCTTTCTCGGTTGGCACCTACGAGTGGTGTACTAGCAACACCAACAACTGTTAGGTAGCATATTCCACCAGTCATACTAGTGGACAGTGCACAGTGATAGAGCGTGTTGCACGAGTTCCAACAGTAGAGGCCTCCGATATTACTGGGTGAGGCAGATTCCCAGGCAGCATTGGACAGGCTGGAGGTGATTTCTAGAGTTCTACACCAAGTTTAGACACTAGTAGAGGAGATAGTGATCTTATCTACTGGTGTTTAATAGTGAGTGACCATGAGCTTGGTCCGCATAGCTGTGAGGCTTCGATATATGGACTAATGTCTTAGATGGTACCTTCGGGTAGTGTGCCTACTATATCACAACCTCTTGGTCAGCAGTTTCAACCGGCAGTACCGACATATGAAACATGTAGGCTTAATGACTTACATGTGTTACAACATCAGATACCCCTAAGGTTTCGAGGTGAGCCCGACTCACAGGCGGCTGAAGACAGGCTTGAGGAGGTGGCTGAAAGTTTTTTAGAGCTTACATAAGCTTCGGAAGGATGACATGTCCGTAGCTTAGAAGTCAATGAGGTGTACCAATTGTTCTTGGTACTTGATGACTATGATACGATCAGTGATTTAGAGCTCAGACCTCAGAGGGAGGAATGATTAAAGGACAGATGAATCTACAGAGTAGTAGATGTGGAAGCAATGCTATGAGAGCAGTATGAGGTGGTGTACATTTTGACATGTTATAACCAACTGCCTTTTTAGTCACTACTAGGCTCAGGGAGCTGGAGGGCAGGGGATGAGAGTAGCTACATGCGGTCAAGGAGTGCGATGGAAGGGCTCTAGAGATGATTCGAGGAACGATATGTGTCTAATAATAGCTGCCATAACAACAGACATTGATACAAATCATTCCTTCCTTCCACAAATCTTGTCCTAGACCTAGAGTTTCTGGTTAAGCCATTGACTTGACCCTCACATCTGGAGATACCATTGTGAGGAGACTTGATAATTACACTTACGCCGATGGTGTGATCTGACCAATGAGGCAAGAGTTTCGGTTGGAACCTCTTGGTCGCAGTGTTGAGGCCTTACAACGTTGGTATGGGTATGGATTGGGTTCACAGTTCATACTCAAGTTAACTGTATTAGGAAATAAGGTTGTGTTTTATCTACAACGTTGGGATATGGTTTTCCCTTGGTCAGCGAAAAGGGAAATCTAGGCAGCATAGGATAAACTCATGCATAAAAGAGGGCAGCCAGTCACTCTTGAGTTGGCCAACCTCACCCTTGCAGCTGCTTGAGTTTTGAGTTTTCAGTTCCAAAAAGGAAACGGAGGCCCCTGGAGATCGAGGATGGTGACCACGTCTTTTACAGGTCTCACCTCGATGAGGTTTATGGAGATGTGGCTGGGGTGGTAAGTTACCTCTGAGGTTCAATGGACTTTTCTAGGTCCTCATCCGAGTAGATGAGGTGGTTTACCGCCGGACCTTTCCACCTTAGTTGCACCAGGTGCACAATGTCATCCACGTAACTTAGCTGAGGAGATATGTGCATTACCTATCCGTCATCATCGACCATAGATAGATGGACATCTATGACAGGGCGACATTCATGTAGGTTCCAGTGGAGATTGAGGATTGATAGGAGCATTTCCTATGAGGATGGTCAATTCCACTTCTTCACTTTCGCTGGCATCACATGAACCTCCAAGAGACCACATGGGAGCGGGAGGCTCAGTTGCGTGCTCGGTACCTCCTTTAGTTTCTCTAGTTTGAGTCGTAGATTTACGGGGATGTAATGACCAGAAGTGGGAGTAATGTAAATACCCGGAAATCTCAAAGAATTTTTTTTCTTTATTTCTTTGTTAGTTTATCGGTATGTGGCTTCTGACGGAACTTGATTCTGAGGCCCGGTGTTCCTGGAATCAATTTTCGAAGTTTAACTCGGGTAAGTTCAGTAAACGAACGAACGAGTTTTTATATCTTTTAAACAGGTGTTCGGAATTGAAATCTGAGGGCGCCGTGGAAATCATAGCGTGGGTTTCTGTATAAGATGAATTTCACCTCGACGGTAGATGATCGGCTATGAATGTTAGTTTTTGGGGTTTTACGTGGGTTAATAAAATAAAATAAGTGAACAATTTATTTTATTTTGTTAAACACGTGTCGTGTGGATTAAGTGGTTAGAAGCCCCACTTGGGAGTTGGTGGTGGGGCCCACAAAGATCCAACCTCCCATGTGAGGTTGATTGTGGTGGAAACCACTCAAGCCCTCCCATTAATGGGACGAGAATCATAACTCCTTGACTCCCCCTAATTTATGAGGGAGAGCCTCTAGGTTTAAATCCCCCTCTTAATTGTGAAGTATGAAACCTCCCTTTTTAATGAGGGGACCACCCAATCATTAGACCCCCCTTTTGACTTCCTCCCCATTTTAATGCACCATCGCAGCAGATTAATTGGGTGGAGCCCTCTGTCATAAATTCTCCATTTATGACTTGCATGCCAACGACGAACCCTCCCACTCCTATATAATGGAGTCTAGGGGAAGGAGTTCTGGATGGCTTCTTCAAGAGGAGGAACGCTCGAAACAAAGCACGAAACCAAACAATTGTAGAGTTTTCCTCTTCTTCCAACAGAGAATGAAGAACAAAGAATGCCGACGCCACCCTTGGCTCCTTCCTTCCCGATGTTGACAGAACGACGCCTATCTTCTGCGACGCCCGTCTTCTGCGACTTGCCATCATTTAATGCCATTTTTCAAGGTAGGGGAATTATATTTGATTTTATCTTTACCTTTTGAGAAAAAAATACGAGCACGAACCAACCTCTTCCTGGTTGATTCGCGGATCACTCGTTCATGCGGGTTGGATTCGAGGTTAAATTTCTGGATTGGTTTTGAGTTTGATCTTGATTAAAAACCTATAACATAGAGGGCAAGGGCTAATAAACAAGCACAGACCCTCCGTATATTGTTTCTTGTGTGAGGATTGATAGCGACGATGAAATGGGATCACAATGGCGATATGAGGCCTCCGCAGAGAAGTTCGGGTCCCGAGGTGACCTTAGGTGCAGACGGTAGGAAAAAACGGACCACAGGAGCGTGTCCGGTGGTCTATGGAAGGTGACGGTGGCACGCCACGCTAGCGTGGCGGCGCCGACGACTGGAGGTGGCGGCCGGAGCCATCCAGCCGCCTGGAGGTGGCAGCACCCCAGGGCACCACCGGAGAAGATCCGTCGTGGATGTGCCGTGGCGGCGAGGTGGAATATCCCGCGCGGCCGTGGGATCTGCGATGACAAGGCGGCGTCGAGCGCCGCCGGTTCCTATCAGCGGCGAGGGGCCACGCCCCCCCCCCCCCCCATCCTGCTCTGCGGCTTCCGCTCAGCCATGCTGGCTGAGCCACTGCTGGACACACAGCTGGGCCGGACTGTGCAGGCCGGGCCGGGCCGCGCCCAATCAGGCCGGACCTCGAACCGGGTCAGGTCACCCCAGGTCGGGCTGCCCCAGGGCGTATTGGGCTGGGTCAGACCAGGCCCGGACCCCCAACTTTTAGATCAGGTTCGTTCAAACGACCATATCATGGGATACAGACCTCCGATCGACGCACCGTTTGTTGCGTAGGGATCATTGTATAGAGACTTTCGTTTTGGTATATTACATCAAGGTTTCAGTGAAGTTTGTTTATGACCGGATTGGTTCGAACCCGAAACCAACTGGGCCCTCAGTGTGGAGACGCTTATAATTTGTGCTCCGGATGTCTGATTGACATACCGTCGACCTTATTGGATTCCTTTTGATGAGACAGTTCTTTTGGCACACTCCACTAGAGGTTTGATTGCAGTTGGCATATAATCATGTTGGTTTAGCTTATAAACCAACCGGGCCCCTGAGACGAAAATGCTAATAACTCTCAGACCAGACATCTGTTTGAAGAACCGTCAGTGGCATTGGTAATCACGTTGAGAAACGGTCCCTTTGAAAATACCCATGGGAGTTTGTGATACTGTTGAGATATGGCTGGGTTGGTTTGTACACGAAACCAACCGGGCCCCCAGGACTAAAAGTTTAATAACTCACAGACCGGGTGTCCGTTTGACGCGCCGTCTGTTGCGTTGAGACCCTTGTGATGAGGTGTCCCTTTGTGATACGTTATTGTGGGACTTTGGGATACTTGAGTTATCAACCTCTGGCTCGTGGAGTGGACCCTTCCGGAGATGAGCGTACGGAGTGAGGAGACCTAGTAGCTGTATACCTGATGACTGCTTGACCGATTCGAGTCGGAGTGATTCGATTATCCCAGTGGACAGAGTGCTCATTATTTGGCGATAGACCCACAACAGATGGAGCTCCTGTTAGTTGGAAGAAGACCCATGGTACTCGACAGGAGGACTACCTCTTATGGCTATTAGGGGGAGTGCTCGGTATTTGGCGGCAGACCCACAGTGGACGGAAAGCCCGATATTTTGCAGCAGACCCGCAGTACTCGAAAGGAGGAGTACTTCAGTTGTCTAAGGTTAGTGATTATCAACTTAGAGTCGTGATAGGGATACTGTACTCGACAATAGAGGAGTTATCCAGCAGTTGTGGTTTCGATAATAAAAATCCTGGTTTGAGCTGAGTCATTGACCTTTGTGTTTACCACATGATTGAGTTTAGTTACTTGATATCTTAGGTATATGTATGGGCATTTAACTGAGTAGTGGACATTAATTGATTCCATACCTTTGTGCTTCATCATGATTGAGATAGGTTGCTTGATAAAATAGGTATAAGTATGTGATTATACCTATGTAAGGGTTATCTATTGAGATCCTTATTGTGGTTATCCTTGTTGGATTTAGTGAGACCTTGAGGGTCTCGGGGTATCTACTGAGTATCATTATACTCACCCCTACACGGGATACACCCACACCTCGTTGTGTTGGTTTCAGAAGATGGACAACACTGATCGTGGTTGAGGCTTGTTGAGCTGGACGGTAGCCGGAGGTGGAACTAACAACTAGTCGGTACCTAGAGGAGACGGACAGAAGGACGGTCGGACGTGGAATGCTGATGAGGACATCTGTACCTACCCTTCAGGTAGGATCCCTGGTGGACGATCCAAGCGCTTCTAGTCACCTTTCAGCTGTTGTCCTTCGACTTGTACTTTACTTTCAGTTGTAGCTATACCTATTTGTTGGGCTTGTATTTCCGGCCCATTTGTATTTTTAGTATACTTGTTTACTACCTTACTTAGTGTATTCTTACGCTTGTACTACGTAGTGTTATTTACTTTTATAATGGAAATTCCTTCCTTTTTTATTGGGATTTACACCTTTGGTGCCAGTCTCCAGCCCCTGGCCTATGGAAGGCGGGCTTGGGGTAGTCACGGCACGGGCTCTGAGGACGGGTCATGAAATTTTTAATCCTCAAAAAGTATTCTATATTCTATAAAAGTGGTTGGTTCAAATGAGAATGAAACAATTTTTATCCAGACAAAATAATACCTTGATGTATGTATGTTTTCAGTCTCTATAATTACATTATGTATTCATTAATACGACTTTCTAGTTGAATTATATCTAAGATTTATAAATTCTCTCTAGAAAAAATTCATTTTAGATATATATGAAATAAGACAAGATCTTGACGTGGTCTTTAGTTATACTTGAAAAATAACAAGTATGTCATAAAGAGGTTCTATAGTGTGTCTATATTCTATAACAGCTCTTTCCTATAGATAATGAGGATCAAAATATTATATTTCATGATATGACCTGTAATGATAATTTTTTTTCAAAATATATTTTTAGGAATATAGTTTGTTATGTTTAACTAATCTATGTTACATGTCTTCAATCTCACAATATTTCATTTTTTAAATCCTATATAATTGAACTAATCTCATCCCTAATATATTCAATAAAAGTTACACATTCTTTTCTCTAAAATTAGAAAAAAATTATCTTCCTTCAGGTTTCCCCTCCCAACATAATAAACATAAAACATATCTAGATTGTACTCATATTTTTTTGTAATTATTTCAAAAATCTTATTTAAAATATTTCCAGATTATTGATAATATTTATATATAATTTTTTAAAATAATATTTTACAAATAATACATTCTTGAATTAAACCATGAGTTTTCATTACCATCACAAAATTAGATCAATATAGTAAATTTTTTTGTAGATATTTGTGGTATAATAATAATAGTTGTTTCAATAGTATATAATCAAGAAACTATAATTTTATTTCATTTTACATCTTGTTTTGAATATGTTGATGTTGATGATTTAGGGTTTTAGAAGATTTATATTATAAATAAATTAATAATTTATTATTTTCTAGTATTTATTTCTATATATCTACAATAATGTTAAGTCATCATTCAGAGGAACATTCAATTCCTTCAATATACTTATTTTTTTAATATATACTGTGATTTTTTGGTAATATTTAATTCAAGGTTGGATTATTTTTTTAAAAATATATTTAAAAATACATTAGGAAAACATTCAATAACTCTTGATCATCATAATATAATTTATTTTTCTGATTGACCTCATAATATTTGATACAATTTACTATTATTCCCTAAATCATCATTGAATTTTCAAAATAAACATATAATAGTATCACATGATTGATATTAGTAAGAATGTCTATTATAATATCATACAATTTATTTAAAGTGATAAAAATAAATTCTAATGTTGAAATTATATCATTTACCATCTACTTACCCTAATTTGAAAATAATGAATCCCAATGATCTTTAATATATTGAAACTATACTGAATCAAAAATAGGAATGTATATTTGAATATATTTTATTTATATAACCAAATCATATTAAAACTAAAAAATATCTCTAAAATTATTTATAAAGGATTCATGAACAAATATTTTGATAGTTTTTTTCTTTTAACAATTCAGATTGTGCTCATAGTATTTATTTATGTTATTTCTTGAAATATGTTTTACAAATATAAATATGTTGATAGTTTTTTCATAATATCTATTTGGTCATTTAGTAATTATTTTATATAATAAACATATTTATTATACTCCATATGATATTTTAATTATTAAAATACATATTTTAATGAAAAATTATCATTCAACATTTTTAACTAACAATTGGATTATTTAAAATCAAATTTCAAATCCATAGTTTCATCATGTAGTAGATGAAATTAAATGAATATACGAAAAATACATTTTTATAAATTTTCATCAAATTCATGGTAAGATAAATCCTATTTAGGTGAATGAATATCAATATGAAACACTTCATTTTCATTTTAAAATAATGGAGGCTCTTTCAAAACATTCACAATTTTAGTTTCATAATCATCTGGATTCTTATTTTTGTCATTATTTAGATTTCATGGAATATTTTTTGTGGCACATAATTAAATCCATATCATTCAAATCAATCAATTTTTTTTGAAAAAATGTGTTTTTTTCATCTATAAGTAGAGAAAAAAAATTCTTCTTTTATTGGAGAAAATGGTCCATTATTATTTTAATTGTCTTCATTAGATTTATATTACTCTCTTTTGAAAATAGATTTAATTGATACATATATTGAAAAATAAAATTTTCGAACTCCTTATCCCTTTGGGATATTTATTATTGAATAAACAAGGAAATATAGTTAATTCCTTATTCAAAATACATTTGAAACATCATCTCAATTTTATTATATCAAAAAAATGGTCTCCAAATGACTAATGTAGCCTTTACTAAGTAAATTATCTCCAAAAATTAATTTTACTTCTTGATGATAGTGAAATATTTCATCTATTTAAGAGAAATTAAAAAAACCATTAAATATATGTTTGACTTTACCATATTTAGTAATATTTCAATCATAAACAAAAAATTTAGATTGAACTATAAGAATCATTTTTTAAAAAAATATTTAGTTTTTTCACATAAAAAATATTCTCCATTTCCGGAATGTTAAAAATTTCATAAAGAGGAATATTTATTTGGTTATGTAAACAGAGATTTCCATCATTAATAGGTATAACTTTTTCCCTGAATAATCATTTTTTATTATCCTTTTAGATAATAAATATTCATCAGTTGTACTATTTGATATTCCCATGATCAAAAAATGATAATAATTATTGGATTATATGGTTTGGAATCAAGAAATAATTTTTTATGTTTCACTAAAATTTAGACTCCAAAGACAGAGGATCAAATTTTTGAACCATATATTAGAACAAGGATTCTATATATCACTAAAAACTAAATTTTCATAAAAGAAAATTTAGATTAAAATTTTAATATAAAAATAACCCTTCTCAAAAGTTAAATTAAGCAACATGAAGTAAATATTACATATCAAATGATAAATATTATATGAAGTGAAATTTATAGTACATATGAAACTGTTATATTGTTTATTAAAAATATATACTATATATTAGGATATATAAGATTAATAAGATTATACGTAACAAAAATATATCAACACATAAGATAAAGAACATAATAAGAAATCTTGAAATATCTAAAAACAAAAATATATATTTTAACACAACAACTAATTATACTAATTTTTATTAGAAAAACCCCAAATGAATCATAATAAAAAAAATGGTAAGAATAAAAGGAATCATGTTATATATCTTCTAAATAATTTTTTGGTTAAATAAAATTAATTGATATATCATGTTTCCTATATTATATCTCATGGAATGATACCTTTTATTAATTATCTTAACTCTTTATTTTCTTATTGATTTTTTTAAAAAATTTATTGTACTTATGATAACACATTTTTTGGAACATGTTCAATAGTAAAATTAAAATAATTTAAGGTTTGTTTCATCCCTAACTCATATGAAAAATAATTACTATAAACAATATAACAAATATCAACAGTAAATGAGGATAACAAATGTTATTTATTAATAAACATAGAAAATAAAGATATTTCCATGAAAGGGTAGTTTCTTATTGATCTATTTATATCTAGTATATAACAACCAAAATCACTCTCAGAATAAGATATTTTATCAAATAATAGGTTCTTAGAATTATAAATAATTAAAAACAAAACTTTTAATATTTTTTACTAACATTTTGTATTATTTTTGATGATATTCCTTATTAATTTCTAGGAATCTTACATAGAGACATACTAAAAACAAGATTTCTTGTCTACAGATAGTTGAATATAACAATCTATAAATTATTCCTTGATATAACACTATATCCACAATATTCTTTGACTCATCTATATTATGTTTTACATTAAAAACCGCATGAGTTTCATATGGGTTGTTATTATCATTTCCATAAAATTTTATCAAGTTATGTATTTAGTTCACATAATTTATCACATTTAAAAATTCTTTTTGAGCTATTGAAAAAACATGCATAAAATTAATCTCAAATAAAAAATCTCATATTTAACTCTCAATAACTGATTTAATAAATTCAATAAATACTTTTTTTGTAATCCAAAAAATACATCCTTAATATATACTTAGACAAAAAAAGTACCTATAAATGATTTTATTATAAAAATTATAAGTTCAAATAATACTGAAAAATTATTATAATAAAAAATTACTTTGACTCTTATATTAAGATATATGTGCCTATTTAAGACAATATAATAATTTACTATGTTTAAAAATGGATTTTTGAATAACATTATTTTTGAAAGCTGGAGGTCATTCAAAATAAACATTATCCAAAAGAATTTTTTAAAAAAATATGATTTAACATTAGTGGAGAAATGATAAAACATCATAAGATAAGCATGGATTAGAGAATTATAATGGACATTGAACAATATAAAGTAGAAAAGGACTCTTAATACAATATACCTATCCATTGATTGTTAACTTCATCAACTATTAAATCTTTATTTATTGGTATCACTCTTTTATTATCTTCTTTATTTCAATAATCCCTATTATAATATATAATAAAATAATAAACAGGGCTATCTAGTAATTACAACTGGTTGTTTCTTTTAAATGGTTTCACTCATATTATATTGATAAAAACCAAAATTTTATTAGTAAAGGATTCTTAATTGATATTTAATTTATGTTGTGAAATAATAGTAGAAAAATGATAAATATTTTTATTACCTATATTTATTATAAACCATTAATTTATGAAATTTAAATCAGTTTATATGGGATGTAATTTTACTATACTTGGTTTTATACTAATAAAATTCATAATTTATTTAGTTTATAATATGGTTTGATCAGGATGTACATTTCAAATGTTTATTTTACATATTTTCTTTTGTTAAGAAGAATATCAAGTTTCAAGTTTTCCATAAATAATTAATTTCATCAATGTTATATTCTTTGTAATAAAAAGGGTCTATTTTAATGAAGTTAAAATTAGTTTTTTATTCCACTATAGATAATTTTTTTATTAAAAATAATGCAGATTAAAATGTAGTAGAAGAAAAAATAAATATTCCTTCATTATGAAATATATTAAATTCACAAAGATTTTCATTGGGGTTAAAAATATAACACTTACATATGAAAACATTTATGCGTAAAAAATTTAGTTTAATAATATTCCATAACTCATATGGTGTTTTATGTGAAATATGTGTTATTAGACCCCTATTAAATACAAATCATGTGGAACTAAAGTTTTTTTCCTCAAAATTTGTATCCAAAGTATATTAATGTTGCAAGGACTGGAACATAAACATTATATATTATAGTGACTTTAAACTTGAATTCATTTAGATAAATTCAAAATGTTCTTTTACTTTTTATTTTAGAGTGTTAAGACATAACTCATACATTATAAACCCTTATATAAATAAAATGGACACTTCTAATTAGTTTTCATATTATCCTTAATATATGAGTATCAAAATGAAATAATATTTTTTGTCATGAAAAATATTCATGAATTTGTAAATGACATATTTTTCCCTTACCCATCCATAATCTCAGTCAATTTTTTAAAATGTGGGATGTGTATAAAAAAATCATAAGTGGGCATCAAATGTATGAATGAAACCACTAGTCCATGAATAATAATAAAATTTTTCCTTATTAAATATAATCTTTGATCTCAAAATAAATATTTTATTTTCTAATAAATCAACTCTAGTAAAAATTATTTTAATATGATGTTGAATAAAATTTATTAATGAAAAATTTTAATTCACATGGTTTCTTTTAAAACGTAAAAATCCCAATATGAAATTTTTCATAAAGTTATACTTTGCATCTATTGAATATACAATATGTAGAGATGGCATGTGGGTATTATATACTCTATAATACCAAATGTAGGATCAAAATATAAAAGATACTAAGAAAAGTATCTAATGATGCTCAAAATAGAACCGTGGGGGGGGGGGGTGAATTGTACACTTTAAAAAATTCATTTGTAACTTTCAAAGAAGGTTATGTTTAACAAGGTTAAACAAGGTAATTCAAAAAACCTCTAGTTCTACACAATTGCTTGATTCTAGAAATATGATTCCAAGAATGAAATTACAGAAAAGTGATTTCATAAATTAGACTTATTTAATGTTTACAATGATGAAGATTCTACCATAAATCATATAGAATCTAACTAAAAAAGTGTAGAACTATAAGGAATTATATGATAGGCATACTTTCCTCAACAAAACAAATGCATCAGAAAACTTGTAACAAAACAAGTAATAATTAATAAATACTTCACCCAAAGATAAGGGTATCCAACAACCTTGGATAATAGTCCTTTGATTTTTACTTTCAAGAATGTTTGTCTTACCCACACCAGGGTAAGCCCTATACAAAGATCAGAGTCTATCTTGATATCCCTGAAAGACCTCAAATTCAAGGTAGTCTGTGCCTCTTTCTTCGTTAGCAAGGAAGTCCTCATCTTCAAGGTAGTCGGAACCTCTTTCTTACTATCCTAGGAATCACTTGATTGTTCACAGTAACAATCGAAGTCACACAAAGAAAATCTGAACCAGAAGTTCAGTACACACAAAGCAATGAGAGTCTCTCTCTAGAAATCACTTCTAATCAAAAGATGTCCAAAAGTCCAAAAGTCCAAAAGTTCTGTTCTCTTTCAAATGATCTATTATTTATAGGCATGGATTCAATGGTAGGATCCCTCCTCCAATAGTCATATTTTTCCTTGAATTTCGGAGGGACCTGTACACATCTCACTCAAACAACAGTTTGTGAGTAACTGAAATAACGACATCATTTTATAACAAAACAACTGTAAGCTAAAATATGGTAATATAACTGAAATATAATATTCCAAATATAAGAAAATGAATGTTCAGAGTCTTACCAAAAATGAATTCAGAGTCTATAATAAAAGGATATTCAGATTTTGTTTTCTAGGAATTTGGAACCTGAACTCTATAGAATTACAGAGTCTAAATTTCAAGGAAATTCTGAATCTAGATTCAAAATAATTTGGACCCATAACATACAATGTTTGGAGTTAGAGTTCATGAGAATTCATAGTCCGAACTCATAAGAGTTCAGAGTCTGTATTTGGAGAACTCGGAGTCAGAAATAAAATATGTTCGTAACTAGAATTCGTATTTGGAATTTGGAGTCAGAACTCAGAAGAGTTCGTAACAAGAATTCATAATCGGAATTCAGATTGAGAACATAGAAGAGTAAGTAACAATAATTCATAATCATAATTCAGTGTCAAAACTCAGAAGATTTTGTATCTAGAATTCGTAATCAGAATTTGGATTTATTACTCAAAAGAGTTCGTATCCAGAATTCGTAACCATAATTCGTAGTCAGAACTCAGAAGAGTTCATAACCAGAATTCTGATAATTTGTATCCTAAACAGAATGCTTCATATCTAGGTAATTATAGGATTCTGAGGTTTTGGTTTCAAAGTGAATTTTACACTTATAAAAATTATGATATGAAAAATGAAAATATGATAAGGATAAATTTACATAGGGAATGATATTTTTCATTATAGAAGTAAAACACAGGGTAAAAGGAGATTTTCCTTGAGATAAGGTGTGTGAGATTTTCAAAACAAGAAAGAATCATAAAGTCATAAGGAAACCTTATTGACTAAAGAATCTCCCCTAAGTAAGATGGAATAGAAAAGCCATAAGGAAAACCTTATTGACTCAACAATCTCCCCCTTTTTGGAAAGCACTAACATCCTTACGAAAAAGAATATAAGAACATAGAAAAAATTTTCTAGACATTGAGATAAATCTTATCTCCCTTTTTACATTGGAAAAGATGAATACGGCTAACTCCCCCTTAGGATTTGGAACACTATGGATCGTATTCTATATTTACGGAATGTGATTTTTTATTCATCTTGAATATCGAAATCTTCGTAATGAGGACTCCCCTTTTGATAAACTCCCTCTTTGATAAAATCCCACTTACTTAGTGATATTTCTTCTTTACATAGAATTCTTTTTCCTTTCTCCCACTTTTTGATTTCCAAATAGAAATTTAGAATATTGAAAAGAATTATGGAACCTAAAAGATTAGTATACAACATCCAAACAACAATGAGAAACCAACAATTTCATTAGGATTCGAAAAAAATTTATAAAGAAAAAACAATATAACAAAAGATTGAATTGATCTATTTTCCATTCTTTTCCATGGGTATAAATTTCTTTACAACGGTTTTCAGCATCTTTATCTCCTTGTGATCTTACTCAAATTTCTTCTCTAAGGCTTTGATCCTATCATCCTGAGCCTTTATATCCTCTGCTTGAGCCTTTAAAAATTCATCTTGCTTCACTATATTTTCTTCAATATCGATCCAAATATCCCTTTCCCTCTTCCATCTTTGAGCAATAGAGTTTTGCTTCCCATTCAAATCCTTGACCTCCTAAATCATAATATTCTTCTCAAGAGTTGGTTTTTCATCAATGCTATTTGTGGGATCCTTGATTTTTCTATCTTGAGTATCAAAATTTTCCTTAACATCATTTTGAAACTCATCAATCTCTCTCAGGTATTCAACTATATTTTTTAACCAGCTGAACACTTTCTTACTAGATTTTTTGCGGGCATCGTAGTTGATAAGGAAGTTCTGGTGATCAACCAAAATCTTTGTGAACCTATCCATCACCATGGATATAGAATCTGATAATTTATTCAAGCTATGTTGAAGCATCTGACATCTGGAGTCAATGGTTGGAAAATCAGAATGGTGTTAACAAGCTTCTTTAGAGATTGAATGAAAAAATCATGTCCCGGAGCTGATGATTCTGAATCTGACACTTTACTTGGTTGTGGTTCTTCATCTAGCTCGACAAGATTTTTCTTATAGGATCCACCAGCTTCCTTCTTCCTTAAAGCGATTTTGGTACGTGTATAATCAATCACATGTTTACCCTTATTGGTTCTCGGAACAACTTCTTCATCTAGAGACTCATGCTCACTTTCCGACAACTGAACAATATTATCTTCATCAATTTTTTCTTTCTCACCTCCCACATCAATATCTTCAAGATGAATGAAGTCATGATTATGACTCTCTTCCTCTGATAACTTGTTCAATTCATCTTCATCCTTCTCATAAATTCTAGGGGTAGCAAGTTTCGAAGATCCAGATTGAGAAGTCCGGATTGACAACTTTTCAGATGGACTATCCTTCTCATGAAATTCTTCAACTTTCTTTATCACATCAACTATATCATCAATACTTTAATTTTATTGTACTTCTTCCACAGCTTCCTTTTCTTCGACAACCTTCTCGAGTAATTTTTACGGAGTCATAAACTTCTTCCCCAGAGTCTCAATTATGGGTTCTACTGAGAATGATTTTCGAACAAGAATGTTCTCCAATGGTATTTCAGTATCTATCAGAAGTTATTAAAAAATGTCAGCCTCAGACAATTTCTTCTTTAGCTTCTTCTCTTTGGCTTACTTCTCAAGCTCTTCAGAAGTATTATAATTTAGAGCCTTGGCCCGATAAGGATCTTGACCAAACTGTCATTCTTCTTCCATCAGGTAATTTTTATCCACCATCCATTTGGCTACTACCTCATCTGGATAGGCTTTCTACTTCTTGGACTTTGGAGGTGCGGTTTGAGATTCCTTATCTTTAGGTGTTTCACCTTCAAATTATACTTCTTTCAATTTTCTTTTCATTCCAACCTTCTTCGACGGTTCAGCCTCTTTTGTATTTTTCATAACGACTGCTGCTTCATCCACTGGTAGATCATCAAACTCTCCGAAATCATTAGAAAAACCGACATTAATTATTTTCAAAGTATCATCGCTTACTAACATAACTTTTCGATTCATCATCTTGGAACTACAAGGAATCTTGAAGGACATAAGACATCAAACAATCAACATGGAGAGTAGGGTAGGATACATGATTATCTATGCTCTCAAATACCCATTCATGATATTCTCTATCGTAATGAGAATATTCTTAATCAGGGTGATCATAATTAGAATTACCAAAAAATCCAAGAAAAAATATCACTTTTCTTTAGTGTGTCCTTGTCACCATTTCTATGTAAGATAAAAACCTAAACCCATAACTCACGGATCAGATTATTGGTAGACAACTTAGCAATATATGCGGTCTTGACATTAGTAAGTCAATGACACTCAATATCCTTCACCTTTAGAAAACTTGTTTTAAAATCTAGAAGCTTGTGGGAATAGAACTCGACTTCCCCTTCAAAAGATAACCCCACCAAGCTAGCAACCTTGGTGTAAGAAAGTGTATATGTTTTTCCATAGCTTTTGAAGGAAAATGTTTCTCTGCCATCTTCCATAAAAAAACAAACTGATTGATAAAATTCTATCAGCAGATCCAGATACACAACATCTTGAGCTCCTGGATTTGATATACAAATGCTTTCCCATCCATTCAGCTCGATGTTCTTAAAGATAATGGAATTATACTTATTGAATAAGTTCGGATTCACCAACCTCTCTATGTATTCTTTCCACTCTGCAATCGTCTTGACAGAAGAAATATCATGAGAAGGAACTTCACCATACATTTAGAATTTAGAAACTTGTGAGAATATGGAACATGCTTTTGAAGAGGGGAAGAGCTTTGACATGCAAAATCATGAAAACCGATGCGGGACAACCATCAAGGGTCAACTTTTATAGTTGATAAAGTGATGGTTCATCTTCCCATATCAATCCAATGGCATAGAAATCTTCTGATCAGATCTGATGATTAAAATGATAGCAGCAAGGAAAATTTGGTCGGATCTGATCTTTCGAGGTTTCTAAAAGCAAAAATTCAGATTCAAGGAAACTAGAATTTGAGAAATCTTAAAAATACAAAAGAAACTACAAGAAATGAAAAAAAAATGATTACGAAAACTCAAGAAAGAGTTATACCTTTTGGATTTCTAGGAAGATTATTCGTAATATGTAATATTATTCTTAAAGATTTTTTTTAAAAAACATAAAAAAAATCCATTATGAAAAACAATATGAGTACGAAAATCATTATTATGAAAATTTAAAGTACAAAAAACATCATTACGATAATTTCAAGTACAAAAATATTGATTTCAAAAAATTTAAAGTACGAAAAACATCATTACAAATAATTCAAGTCCAAAAATAGTCATTATGAAAAAATTCAAGTACAAAAATCTTTATTACAAAATATTTCAAGTAAAAAGACTTTCATTACGGAAATTTTAAGTACAAAAATCTTCATTATGAAAATTTCAAGTATGAAAATCTTTATTACGAAAATTTTATGTACGAAAATATTTTGTTCCAATATATTTGTGATTGGTAGAAAAAACGACTACGAAAATTTTCATTACAGAAAGCATGAAACAATCACTTATGAGAAACATGGAAAAAATATGAACAAATGTACCCCCCGTATGACAAAGAGTTTATTACGGCAATGAGATTGATTTCACAGGAAGTTTACAAGGAATATTTAACTTATGGTTATCATTCCTAACTTCTATTCAATGTATTCAAATCTATCAGAGGGTAATGATTTTGTGAAAATATCAGCAAGTTGATCTTGTGTTCCGATAAATTAAAGAATGATATCTCCTTTTTGTGTGTGATCCCTAAGAAAGTGATGCCTAATATCTATGTGTTTTTCATTAGAGTGATGTGCATGGTTTTTAGTAAGGTTAATGGAACTTGTATTATCACACAAAATTTTTGTTTTGGAGATACTCACACCATATTCTTTGAGTGTCTGTCGCATCCACAATACTTGAGCACAACAACGTCCATCTGCTACATATTTGGCTTTAGCAGTGGAAAGTGCTACTGAGTGTTGCTTCTTGCATGACCAAGAAAATAACGAATCTCCTAAAAATCACAAGTTCTAGATGTACTCTTTTTATACATTGTACATCCTCTAAATTCAGCATCCAAAAAACTTTTTAAAACAAAATCATTTCCCGAAGCATAAAAGAGTCCTAAATCCATGGTTCCCTTTAATTAGTGAAAAATTCTTTTCACTGACTTTAAATGAGATTCCTTAGGATTGGATTGATATCTTGCACATAAGTATACTGAAAAAATTAAGTCTGGATGACTAGCTATTAATTAAAGTAAACATCATATCATACCTCTAAAAGATGTTTGATCTACTGGTTTCCCAGATTCATCAAGATCAAGTTTATTTGAGAAACTGATAGGAGTAGTTATACTTTTAGTGTTTTCATATCCATACTTTTTAAGAAGATTTTTAATATACTTATGTTGGGATATATAGATTTATTCTAGTTTTTGAGAGATTTGGAAACCAAGGAAAAATTTTAACTCACCCATCATACTCATTTCAAATTAATATTTCATTAGATCCACAAAATAATCAGTTAAGGATTGCTGAGGTGAACCAAATATAATGTCATCAATATAAAATTGATCAATCAAAAAATTTTTCTTATCTTTATTTATAAAAAGGGTTGGATCTTCAGTTCCCTTAACATAAATATTTTAAAGCAAAAATCCTTTAATTCTATCAAACCAAGCTTGAGGGGCTTGATTAAGTCCATAAAAGCATTGGTAATTCTAAAAACACGATCAGGATGTTTTTTGTCTTCAAAACCAGGATGTTTTTCAAAAAAGACTAACTCTTTTACATTAGCATTAAGGAAAGCACATTTCAAATACATTTGAAAAAGTTTTAAATTGAATAATGCTGCAAAGACAAAAAAAATATGAATAGATTCATGTATAGGTACGGGAGCATAGGTTTCTTCATTGACTATTCCTTCTTTTTGATTATTTCCTTTGGCAACCAATCTAGCTTTATTTCTTACAATGATTCCATTTTCATCACACTTATTTTGGAAAACCCATTTTACTTCAATAAGATAATTTTCCTTAGGTCTTTCAACAAAGGTCCAGAATTTATTGTTTTCGAATTCATTTAGTTCATCTTGCACGGATTTAATTTAATCATCGTAACCTAAAGCATCATCAGTGCATTTTGGTTTTAATTAGGAAAGGAATGCAAGATGTTATAATTCATTTCTTAAGTAACTTATAGTCCTTACAGGTTGATTCACATGTCCAATGATAATATCATTGAGATGATTCTTTAGAAACACCTTATTTGGGTTTTGTAAAACATGTTCATCAACATAGGGTAGAAAATATTCTGGGGTAAATGTTTCAGAATAATATTCTTGGACATTTTCCTTATCATAGGGATCTTTTATCAATGGTTAATAATCAGTTTTTGAAAACACATCCGAGGATGTAGGTAGGGGTTGATTATAAACAAAAGGATCGATTTCATCAAATTTCACATGTACTGTCTCTTCAACAGTACACGGATTTTTGTTGAAAACTCTATATGCCTAAGAAGTTGTGGAGTATCCTAGGAAAATTCCTTCATCATATTTTGGTGCAAATTTATGTATATTAACTTTAGTACTCAGGATGAATACCTTTCAACCAAAAAACATAAAGTAGGAAATTCTAGGTTTTCTAGCATTCCATAACTCATAAAGATTTTTATTATGAAAAGGTCTAATCAAAACATGATTTATTGTATAAGAAGAAGAACTTACAGCTTCAGCCCAAAAATGTTTGGCAACAGAATATTGACTCAACATGGTTCTTGTTATCTATTGATTAATTCTATTTCTTCCGTCAACAACACAATTTTTTGAGGTGTTCTGGGTGATGAGAAGTTATGAGTAATGCCTTTTCTACAAAAAAAATTCAAAATCTGAATTTTGAAATTCTCCACCATGATAACTATGAATAGTTTTCAATGGAAGATTTTTCTTATTTTTAACTTGGGCTCTAAAACTTTTGAAATAAGAAAAATATTTAAACTTATTTTCTAGAAAATAAACCCACTTAAATCTAGTTTAATCATAAACTAAGACAAATACATATTACTTGCCCCCAATGCTTCAAATTTGTGTAGGACTAAAGAGATCCATATGTAATAACTGTAATGCATAAATAGTAGATACTTCACTGACTAATTTAAAACGTGATTTAAGTTTCATGCCATATTTACAAGGGTTACAAAATTTTGAAAAATCAAATCCAAGCTCCGGTAGATCCTTAACTAATATTTTCATAGAAAGTTTTCATAAGTTATTAAGGTTACATTGTCCTAACCTTCAATTTAGTTACCAAGAATGATCTTCTATTGCACAAAGGAAAGTTAGATCTTGGACCCTAAGGTCTTCTATGTTTAGTGTGTAAACATTCTCTTGCCTATGGGCAGATAGAATAAACTCTTCCTTGTTATTGTGTACTAAGAACTTGTCATTCCTAAAATTCACAACGTTACCTTCATCACATAATTGGATTATTCTAATGAGGTTTCTCTTATGAACCTTAATGAATAAAACATTTCAAATAAATGTTTTTCCAAGAAGAACAGATTTACCAATACCAATAATTTCTCCTTAAGCATTATCTCTGAATGTAACTTTTCCTCCTTTCGTCATGATAATATTTTGAAAATTGTTTTTGTTACCAATCATATGTAGGGAACATACACTATCCATGTACCACATATTTCTATTGGTAGCTTCTATATTTTCATAAAAATAAGAAAAAGATAGGTTTTTGGAATCCAAACATGCTTGGATCCAAAAATCTCAGAAAGAAAAATTTTAGGAACCCACGTCTTTTTTGGAAAATAGGCTTTATGAAATCCTAAAGACTGGGTTTTGTTTAAGGAACTATTTTTTTGCCAGTTTCCACCACACTAAAACTTTCTGCTGAATGGAGCAGTTTGTAGAACAAAGTAATTTTTACTAAAAATCTGTTTAGAACTACTATAACCCAAACAAGAACTATTCTTTAGAAGTCAGATTGGAGAATAAATTTTATGAAAATATTATTTACCCAAGGTAATGTTTGGAAAATTCGTCCTCATGGAAAGAATTTCGGATTTTATTTTGATAACCAAGTTCTTGACTTCTAAAACATTCGATTTTGAACTAGAGTTAGTCCTGAAAAAAAATTTCTTAGAAATTACATTTTCTAGATAATTAGAAAGTATATTCTTCTTGGACTTCACTTCCTCAAGATTTTTTGAAATATTTTCAAAATCAACATTTTTCATAGCAAGATCTTTATAAAGATATGATGTTTCCTTAGAAAGAATAGTATTCCTAGATTTTTCCTTATTATGTTTTTTGATGAGTTTTGAGTTCTCAATCTTAAGGAGTTTGGAAAACCTAGAAACTTCTTCATAGGAAGGTAAAGTATTATATTCATCAGAAGAAGATTAGTCCTTCGAAGAGTTATAATATTTATCATTAATATAATTTTCATTTAAAGTAACAATGGTCATTGATTCATCATTGTGTACCTTATCCGTTAGAAAATGATTTTTAATAGGTAGTTTGGCTTTTAGACCAAGATTCTTCTGTCTAGAAGATTCATAAGCTAACGATTCATCAGATGAGTCTCCACCACTAGCACTCCATATGTCATTATCATTAAATAATTTCTTAACATTATCCTTGTAATACTTTTTTGTTTCTCTCCAAATACTTTTCCTTTCTTTCATTACTCTTAATAATGGGACAATCAGGTCTTATGTGTCCAACTCTCTTGCATTCATAACATGTGACTTATGAATCATTCTTATCTTCCATTTCTTTCTTCTTGTATCTGGATTAAAATTTCCTCTATCCAGCTACCTTGTTCATCCTTCGAGTATGATTTTCTAACTCATTCTCTAAGGATTCACTAACACTAGATTCATATTGGATAATAACCTTCTTTTATTTGGATTTGGTAACTCTCTCAAGAGTCTTAGCTTTCATATGATTTGATATAGTAGTAAAAGCAACAATTACATTATCATTCTTCTTCTTTACATTATCAGCAACTCTCTTCATTCTAGTCTCATGTTGAAGAAGATTTCCAAACAATTCATCAAGAGAAATCTGGGTAATCTTTCTGTTCCCATCAATAATAGTTTTCTTGGATTCCCACTCATTGGGCATGATGTCTATGATTTTATCAACAAGATATTCATCATCTAATTCTTCCCCACCCATGGATTGTAAATTATTCACAATAGTCATGAATCATTATTTCACCTTACATATGGGTTATTCATATGGAAATTTAAAGCCATGGTATTCAGCTTTGAGCATGGATCTTCTTGTCTCAATAACTTTGGAGGTTCCAAAGTGTGTAACTTCATGTTTCTTTTAAATACAATTTGCTGCTTCACAAGACGAAATTTGGCTATATATATTTCTATTCATGGAGAAAAAAAAATTATTGCGTTCTTTATTATTCAGTTGATATTCATGTTTTTCTTGATTGGTGAAGGTAATAACTTCTTTATCAAGGATTTTATATCCTCCAGTAAGCATAACAAAATTATCAACACCAGTATTGATAATGAAAGTATTCATGCGATCTCTCCAATATTCATAATCATTTCCATCATAAAATAGGTGTTCTAGTTGGATTGAGATTTTATATGGAACCAAAATTCATTCCTACCATCTTAATGAATGTTCTTTCCGCAAAAACTTGTTAATATAAATGGTTCAGATTCAAGGAAAATATTCCAAAGCATGGAAAATATAGAATAATGAAAACATGAGCACGAAAAACATATATGTGATTATAAGTATTTTAGAGACCTCCTCTGATAACAATTTTTGAGATGGTATGTGAATATGATATACTCTATAATAACAAATGCAGGATTAAAATAAAATAGATACTGAGAAAAGTATCTAATGATGCTCAAAATACATAAGGGGGCGGGGGGGGTGAATTGTACACTTTAAAAAATTCTTTTGGAACTTTTAAAGAAGGTTATATTTAACAAGGTTAAATAAGTTAATTCCCAAAACATCTAGTTCTACACACTTGCTTGATTCCGAAAATATGATTCTGAGAATGCAATTCCCGAAAAGTGATTCTAGAAATGAAACATAATTATATTTTACAATGATGAAGATTCTAACTTAAAGCGTATAAAATATAACTAAATTAGAGTACAAGTATAAGGAATTATAAGATAGTTATACTTCCCTCAACAGTATAAATGCCGCGGAAAACTTGTAATAAAAAAAGTAACAAGTAGTAAATCTTTTAACCCAAAGAGAAGGTTATCGAAAAACCATGGATAAAAGTTCCTTGATTTATTTTTTTAAAAATTTTTGTCTTTCCCACACCAGGGTAAGCACTCTATGTGATGATCGGAGTCTATCCTGCTATCCCCACAGGCCCTGAACATCAAGGTAGTCAGCACCTCTGAATTCCTCAATAGGGAAAGTCCTCAACTTCAAGGTTGTCGGCACCAATGTCTTCCTATCCCCGAAAGCCCTCGATTGTACACAGAAACAATCAGAGTTGCACAAAGAAAACCTGAACTAGAAGTTCAGTACGCACAAAGCAATGAGAGTCTCTCAATAGAAATCACTTCAGATCAAAAGTTGTCTAAAAGTCCAAAACTCCAAAAGTCCTGAGCTCTTTGAAATGAGCTCTTATTTATTGGAATGGCTTCAACGGCCTGCTCCCTCGTACAACTATCATATTTTCCCTTGAATTTCTGAGGGACTTGTACATGTGTCCCTCAGACAATGGTTATTAAGTAACTGAAAGCATGAAATCATTTTATAACCAAACAAGTGCATGTAAAAATATGGGTACATAACTAAATTCCAATATTAAGAATGTAAGAAAATAAAAGTTCAGAGTCTAACCAAACAAAATTATAAGTCTATAATACGAGTATATTAAGATTCAATTTTCTAGGAATTTGGAACCTGAACTCTATAGAATTCCGGAGTCTGAATTTCAAGGAAATTCAGAATCTGGATTCACAAGAATTTGGAAACCAGAACATGAAATGTTCGGAGTTAGATTTCATGAGAATTCGGAGTCAGAACTCATAATATTTCACAGTCTTTATTTAGAGAATATGGAGTTGGAACTCAGAGAAGTTCTTTAACCAGAATTCATATTTCGGAATTCGGAGTCAAAACTCAGAAGAATTCGTAACCAGAATTCCTAATCAGATTTTTGAGTCAAGAAAAAGAAGTGTTCATAACCAGAATTCTTAATCAGAATTTGGAGTCAGAACTTAGAAGAGTTCTTATTTAGAATTCATAATCGGAATTCGGAGTTAGAACTCAGAAGAGTTCGTATCCAGAATTTCAAATCAGAATTCGGAGTCAGAACTCAGATGAGTTTGTAACCAGAATTCTGTGAATTCAGATCCTAAACAGAATGCTTCATATCTAGGTAATTATAGGATACCGAGGTTTTGGTTTCAAACCGAACTTTACACTTAGAAAAATTATGATATGAGAAATGAAAATAAGATAAGGATAAATTTACATAAGGGATGAAATTTTTCATTATAGAAGTAAAACATAGGGTAAAAAGAGATTTGCCTTGAGATAAGGTGTTTGTGGTTTTCATAACACGAAAGAATCATAAATTCATAAGGAAACCTTATTGATTAAATAATCTCCCATAATTATGATGGAATGGAAAATTCATAAGGAAAACCTTATTGACTCAATAAAATATACTATATTTTAAATATATGATCATTATATTACCTAGTGATATTGTAGTACTCTAATAAAAAACTATATAAATCATATTTAAAAAATGTAGTCTATTTGGGATATCATTTCCATACCACTCTTACAATCACTCTTCTAAATGTAAAGACTATACATTCGACTTCTATATAATATTCATTAGAGTGTTTTCTAGTCCCTCCAATCCTTTGTTTATCACAAAACCACCGATAATTGGATAATAAAATAACCACAAATTACATGGTTTGTAATTGACCCACTATTCAATATAAAAATTCCCAATAATAATTCCATAATCTCATCACATAAAAGATTAAAAATTCCAAAATTAAAAAAATTATTTCTATATAAAAGAAAACATTTTCATATGTTAATTTAACTAATCCATTATCTAATAGATTTTTGAAAATTACCAGAATATATGGAAATAGGTATTTTATTTTAAGAAAAATATTAATGGTTTTATGGAATTCAAAAATCAAATAATGATTGTAGTGACGATAAATACCGATGTTTCCTAATATAATAAAATATAAAATTCCTTTTTTTCTTTGGTAAAGAAAATAAAAATACTTTGTAAAATGATTACCTTTGAAATCCATGGAAATATAGTCCAAAAAGACATATAATGTCATTTAAATTTTTTTTTGTCTATATAAAAAACCACAAAATAATTTAAAAAACTATTTACATGGAATAAAATTTGTTTTAAAAATATATTATAAATGGATTTTTACAATAATATATTGTACAGTGAGTTCGAATCATCAGAAACATTATTTATCTTCATGAAAAATAAAATTATGTTAAACATAATACATATTGAGAACATTTTTCAGGTTTTTTATGTCTTTTTTTTACTTGTTGCTATATTATAACAATTACTTAATTATTTAAATTAATAATTAATGTTTTTATGATATTTGGTTCATAAGTCCAAAAATGACATCCGTAGGTGGACTATGGTGTCATTATTTAATCATATCCATAAAAAATGATTAAATAATTATAATTTTTATAATGAAATTATATTTTACAATCAAACCATTAAATAGAGTTATTAAAAATGAACTATTTTATGATCAAGGAGATGATAGGCCATACATATGCATGGAGGACATTTCCATTTTTAAATTATTATCATAGAAAGAAGGTATAAATTATTATATATTTATATAATTACAATAATATCAAAGATTCAATTTGTTATATATAATAATATATATATTCCACCTAAGGTAGGGACAAAAATGAATCACATCACTTAGTAGAGGGTGTAGTTCACACGTACACACAAACATTCTTATCAATTTTTTTGAATGGAAAGTAATAATGGAAAGAAAAATAATATATGTTCATAATGATAATGATTTCATGAATATAAAATATTAATTATAATTCCATATTTATTTTCTATTCATGAGAGACAATGATGGAAAATGAATTTTATCTGTTCTTGTGGCAATATTATGTCGTACACATGAACAATGGTTTGATATCCCATTTGATAGAATAAGAGATTAATATAGGTTATCAAATTTACCTAAAAACAAATAATTATATACATTATATGTGTATTATTATTTTTTCA
This sequence comes from Viscum album, assembly GCA_963277665.1. NCBI lineage: Eukaryota > Viridiplantae > Streptophyta > Magnoliopsida > Santalales > Viscaceae > Viscum > Viscum album. The sequence continues at coordinate 1,920,449,795 of OY728128.1, read as the reverse complement.
TGGTTGAAAATATTTTATGGAGGTGGAAGAATAAATAAAACTAAAATATATGGTTAAAACTGTACCTCTTTTTGGAAAATATCATTTTTTTAACTACATAAGACCTATATAATTGGTATTATTTACCAATATATAACCTATAAAATAGAGGTGGTGATGTTAGGTAGGTATTTTGGTATATAATGGATGAAAAAAGCGAGTTTTGGTATGAGTTAAAATGAGAATAAGTTGTTCTATTTTATAAGAGAGGCTAACAACACTCTAGTAATTTCATAAATTATTAAATTAATATAGTTTAATTTTGTTGTCCAAACTATAAAAAATATATAACATTATACCTTAAGATTTTTATGAGTATAAATAATATCTTAAAAGAATATTTTGACATGTTTAGATCATATTTTTACATTTCTCTTTTCGTCTTCACCCATATAAATCCATTTCACACTTACCATGACAACATGGTTTTTTACAGTTTGAGTGTCTTGATAGTTACTATAAATCGAAAAATTGACAATAAATATAAAATATTTTATACTTTAATCAATATTATAATAATAAGGAGGAATATTTATTTTATTTTTTTATTTTATATCATTTAATAAAATATTATTTCATTAAAATATCAAACATTTAAATTTAAAAAATATTCATTTCCACCAAATTTTATAACATATAGAAAATAAATAAATTAATAATTTTTTTTATTATTATCATTATAATATGGGGTCCACATTTATTATTTCAAATTATATGACTTTCAATATTTTCAATATCATTTATTGTATTTCTCCCTTAATAGAAAAATAACACGACAATATTATATAATAATTAATAGTAATTATTTTTTCAAATAAAGTTACAAAAAGTTTCTATGATGAAGATAAGTAATTTATCACTTAAATTTATCTTTATAACCACACATATTACTTAGTTATAACTATGTTAATAATATTTTAGTTGTTAAAAACATGAGTGCGACATTTTTTCATTTCTTTTAAAAAAATATTATTATGGCTATAATCACACTATAATTTATAAAATCCATATATAATAAATTTTTATTAATATGGATGAAATATAATAATATAATAAAAAATATTCAAGTGTCATGGTCATTTTATAGTCCCTATCATTTTATTTTTATCAATAATTTTTTGATTTCCCCTAATTATTGAAAAACAAATACTAAGGTTACAATATATAGTGACAAAAATAAAGGGTATAATTAACCAAATATGTAGCTCATTATTCAAAATATTTAAATTATATTTTAATATTCAAAATATATTATCTTCCAAATCTAATTTAATATTTAACTGACAAAATATGATGATTTTTTTTAAAAAAATTATTATTTTAAAGTGTAAAATTATGTATACCGAATTAAAGCATAATATTCATTCCAAAACATATAATTTTATTATTTAAAATTAAAATTAAGTAAATAAATTTTATAATTTATAAAAAAATAGAATTTAACTATGTAAAAAATCATAAATAAAATAATTTTTTTTTAAAAATTAGTATTTATTATTATTCATTAAAAAACATATCTTAAAATAATTATAAATTTTTTTCATCAAATAATTTTAAAATGATAAAACATAATTTTTATATTTTTTTAAAATAATATACTATAATTTAAAAATAAAACTTTTAAATATAGCCAAATAATTAAGGAATTTAATAAAACTATTTTATTTTTTATTTAAAAAACATATAATGAATATAAAAACATATCTCATGATTACTAATAAATATGGAAATCATATATTATATATTTACCTTTATTGTTAAATTATTCCCTACTTTTTGAAAAAATTTCATTAATATTTTATTCACTTATCTAATTTCTGGGGAAAACAATTCCTCGTTTCATTTTCAGACTCCCATGTTGGGTCATCGAGTATATAGGGTTTTCACAAAACCTTAACCTGGTAAATTACCTTATTCTGAAATACATTCTCTACATGGTCAGAATCCAAATAGATTTTTACTCATAAGGATTTTTTATTCTATGTGATCTACCATAGGTCTAAAAAGTATAGATGAATCTGGAAAATGACTTTTTATCTTTGAAACATGAAATACATTTTTGACCAAGGATAAACTCGGAGGAAATGATGCATGGTATGAAATTTTTCTAACTCCCTACATGATTTTATAATGTCCAATGAATAGTTTACATAGATTCCTCCTTTTACAAGAACACATAACACTATTCCATTGAGATTGTGGCGAACTCAAACTCAGTAACCCAAAATTGGTGACTTCTTATTACATTGGTAAAAAATACAAATAATCACATCCTAAAAGACATAATAGTATTGTATTTATAGTAAATAGATACTTACTTGAGTCTGTCATTACATTTGAAAAAAATATTAGAAAATATTTTTTCTATCTTATCCTTGTATATTATCCCTAGTACACGTCCATTATTCATGGGAATGGAAAAAAACAATAGAGGCCTCAAATTCATAATATGGGTTTTGTATAGTGGAATCTATAATGAATCAATAATCATAATAAAAATGTAATGGTAAATAACTAATCATATATTCATTTTATTCAACTTGACTATCATGAAATGATAAGACTCAATCAATATAAAATTTTAAATAACCAAAAGATCATGACATTTAATCAATAACATGAAAATCATTACTTAATGAGGAACAACTAATATAGATAGGTAATTAACTGGAAACAAATTCCATTTCATCAATAAACTAATAATAAAATGCATCTATGGATAATATCATTGTTAGAATCTCATGGATGATAATAATTGAATTCTCAATGGAAGAAAATAATTAATAATTAATTTTCATTTTCTCTGATAGGATGATATATTTACCATTATGATCTTACCTCAAGATTCTTTATAACTGATCATTAGAAACCCATTTAACTAACGCTGGACAGGGGTTCCATCTCATGAAACCAATGATGCATCGAGGGGTTACCTATTACTAATACCCACTTATGTCTACACGTCCAAAGTTTTCGTTATATATCCAATGATTCTTTTAATTCATGAATAATGTGATTTATCATCAAATATACATATTGAGTGAATAATAAAAAATTAACAATATACCCCTTGATAAAAAATCGACTTTCAATTTAGTAACCATATCTTTATGGGGTATATGGCTTATGAAATGAAAACATCCATCATAAATAATATGGATATTTAGAAAAATAATTACTTTCTAATGACCACATGTAGGTGAATATATTAGTAGAAAGTTAATGACTACAAAAAAGAATAAAAAATGTATGTTTCAATAAATTCCTTAGTCAAAATGATCATAACAAATCCAAAGAAATAATTACTATATTATCAATATATCTTATACCGATTATAATAAGAATAAATAATTCTTTTTATGGATGAATATAAATACCATGAAAAAAACATTAAAACATTCTTGAGGAAAATATCTTTTTCATTTTGAAAATAAATTTTTAAAACTAAAATACATTGAAAATAAATTTCATTGAAAATAATAATTGGTACTTAAAAAGCATGATACAATACATTTGTCATGATTTCCTGGAATTCAATACATGTATTTTATGTAAAAACGTTTATTATTGTCACATTTTCAGTAAAATACACAATGCCTTGTTTTAAAATTGATAAGAAGACTTATTTTAAAAAAAAATTAAAAGTAAAAATGGATAAATATTTATTTAATTGTTGATCTATATATTTTATAAAATATTTCTGAATACATTTTTAGAAAACATTGTTTTGTAAGAAAATTAATTTATTAATGAATATAAAAATGAATTTATATTTCGTTAATTTTGTTAAATTATTTTATATTTTAAAGAGTGGGATTATTTTTAATTTAACTATAAAATATCATGAATATACTAAGTAGAAAATAACTAAATTGTTTGATTATAAAATTACTAAATAATTCCTTTTAGCTAAATTTCATGTAATAAACAATCTTGATTATAATGAAATTTTGAAATAAAATTTTATAAATGATTATAACATTGAAGTGATAAACATTAAATGGATTTATTATGTGTAAGTAATATAAATACATATAAGAAATTGGAAATAAAATATATTAAATAATACAATTTCATTTCACACATAATTATATAATATCAATTATAAAGAGGAACTAATCTAACCAAATGAAAATAAATTTGGTTATAATACTATTTACCACTTTGTTCCTCTTATGTAAAATACCTTTGGACTAAATAATTAATCATTAATAATAAAAAATCATGAATTATTAAATTTTCATTATATTTAATATCAAACTATTATTATATAAACCACCTTAAAGAAACTAGGTTTATAACACTACAATATGCCTCAATGAATGGAAATTTAGTAGAAGTCTCTTACCAAAATATTTCATTTAGATAAACATTATTTATCCTCTTGTATAATGGTTTTAGGAATTTTTTTAATTTATACCAACCCCATAAACATATTTATAATATCATATATATTACTCTTATATCATTTTAACACCTATTTGTTAATAATATTCAATTACTTTTGTAACGCCCCGACCCCAGTTACCCAGAGTCGGTGCATTAATTACATAACATTGGCATGATCACAAGAAAGATCAAATCTCGAAAGACCGATTGGTTTAGTAGCCTTGGAAACACTATATATATTCATAAGTTTTACATTACATCATCAAAATAAAAAAAACTACTACAACAACATATTGTCTCCATAGTCCACACTATTAACCCCTCATAATATCCCTGCAAGTCATTCATAATTTACTTCTTCACATCCTGGGAAAATAAAACATAGAAAAGGGGTGAGCTCAAATGCCCAGTAAGGATAACAATATAGCAGAAACTTTCATAAATAAGAATAAACATTTAAGGCAATGTATAACAAAAACAAAAGCCTATTAAACTTTAACTTCAACATAGTATGGCATAAATAAAATGAAATAATTCCATTTACTTATTCACATGGATATTCTACTAATCGAATAATCACATGCAATATAAATAACCACTTTCATAATGATGGAATGCATAATTCCAGACTATCATAACCACATAGCCAAGGCCTCGTGCCAAGACTACAAATAAGATTTTTCCAAGGCCTTGTGCCAAGACACTAGTTTGTCTCATGAGACCTACCGATGCATCGAGGAGCTATAGCGGGCTCCACCCGTCACATATTAAGTCCAATGCATTCCCATATGAAAAGGTTTAACCATAACATAAACATTCGTATTAAAACTAGCATACGAAATGTAAATACTTTCACCATAAACCATGAATGGTATATAAAAAATAGCACATCCACAGTCAAACATATCACAAAACCTTCAATACATTATAAAAATTTTGTATCATAATATATCATCCTCAAATAAGCGTAAAGTCCATTAAAGGATGTTGAAATAGATGAAATCAAAACTCTTTTTAAAGAAATATCTCTTTCTATTTTGATATCATTTAAGAGACATATATTTATAAAATAAAACATTTTCATTGAAAATATTCTTATAAGCTTGTAAGGGAAGCTTTGACGATTTTATAACGGCGGAAAATAACCGCACCCGCCGTATAAGTTAAAAAAAACATTCTTTTCTTAATTCTGTCAAAAAGGTTAAAAAGCACCTTGTTTGGAAAACGACGAAAAGATTCCCTTATAAAACTCTTATAAAAAGTCAAACAAGTGTATAAATGACTTTAACCCATATTCTTTTAAATATTAAAAATGTTTTAAAATACATTTTGAAGAAACATGGACGTGGATGATAACGAGGTCCCAGTAGATAATTATGTATAAACAACCTCGGATAATGAAGAGATTGCGAAATAAACCCTTACCTTGTACTTTTCCTTGGTTGGGGTAGGTTAACCTCCTGTATAACGGTGAAATAATTGTTATTAAATTATGAATTAATCATATACATTCTTATGATATCATATATGATCGTTTAATATTGATTTGATAATAATATCTTAGTATTATCGTTGTTTCGGGTGTGAACTTACTTGTTTTCTTTTGTATGTTTTGTTATGTAAGACATGTTTGTAAAGGAAGGGTTGTATATTATTCATATCCAGAATGATATCAAGTCTTTAAACATCATTTTTAAATCATCAAATGATAATTATACTTGAATGGATACGATGGAGAATGAATCTCATCGCATTCGTGGAGACGGTAGTCCGTACGTACACACGAGCAAGAATATCATTCTTTTGATATTAAAATTGTAACACCCCAAGCTTCTACGGTACGCTTCTCTTTGAATAATGTGATAGCGTGTGTTGTACGCAACACCGAGTTCTAACACACCACAACTAATTAAAATAGCCGTTGTGAATAGTAATACCTACTTTTTGAAATCATATATATTTTATATTTCAAAATGGACTTCATTTTTGGATTCGGAATATTGAAATTAGCCTAGGGTGAAATTTTGGTACTTTTCGGATAACTTTTATATTTTGATGAATAGTGAAAATTACTAAATTTTAATTAAAAACAACTTTTTTAATCAAAATAATTAATAGTGATAAATAGTGAATTTGAGTGGTTTTAAATTATATTTAGAATATATTTTTACCATTTAATATAATGTTGGTCATTGGACATAAGTTTACAATTAAACCGAACATAAACAAGTGTGAATCTTTTGATAGTTATTACCTCTTAAAAACACGCTTTTTGTTTTGACAGCAGGAATTAATTTTAAATTAATTTCTGCCACTTCTGTGTTTTGAATTTAGAAAAATGGATTCCATATTTGGAATCAGGATGTCCAAATTGTGTAAATAGGTAAATTTTATTTTTAGACATTTTAAATAAATACTGTGGTAAATATTTTATTTACCATGGTTAAGGGTAAATCCGGTAAATAAGGGTTAAAAAATAATATTATAATAATACAAAATTACCCTAAAACGTGTCCTAACTTTATTGGTGGACACATACCCGACCATGAGCATCCTTGGGTCAATTTGGGGACCCCTTGGAGCCACTTGTATGTGGTAGGGACACTTTATATTAATAAAGTTAAAATAAAAATAAAAATGGCATAAGCTTACATCATTTAAAAGAACAATTTTTACATAGGGTTATACATGTTGGAGTTTCGATTATAAATATTCATTAGAAAGATAAAAAGATTTCCTATATAATGATATTTTATTTATAATTTTTAGACATCAAATAATTTAAATTATTAATGACACAATAATGATGCAATGTTTACCTCATTAATAAATCATTTAAATAAATAAGATTATAATGATTAAAATATTATCTAAAACCTGTCCAATTCATATTGGTTGATGTTATTTAGAATATTAGTCATCTTATCTTCGACCTCAATGGTTTTTGGACCATTATAAACCGAATATGATTATATTATAAAGTAATACTTTCACTCTTTCCTAAAGAGCCCCTCTTCTCCCTTATAAAAGGAGACCACTTCTACTCATTCCTCACACCTCTCAAGCCACTTGGCTCGTCCAAACTCTGCCCAACTAAGCTCCCCACATCCCTCTCCTCCTCCTTGAAGCTTCCCCTTAGGCAGAAATCATTTCAAGAAGTCCTTTGGTTCCAACCAAAGTGAGTTACCTAAATTAAAGGTAACGATTTCTCTTAAATTATTTTCCTTTATTTTGCTTCTCCAACCCCCAAAATCTTTTTATTTCCTTTCTTTTGTAACAAAACCAGTATCCTCAATATACTAGGATGTTGTTATAAGAAGGATTCAAACTACACATACACACAACTCCATCTAATGGATGATGAACATAATGTTTCTGTGGATGGAAAACTAACGCCTCACGAAACGATGATTGTTCAAATACATCTTACCGCCCCTCATGGTGGACATTATGATGACACTGTAATTAAATATGATATTAATGATATATATTTTATATATAAGCTTCTGTAATTCCATTTTATTTCATACCATTATTCGTTTCATGTTGTATATACATACGATAATTTCATTTGAGGAAGTGCGGACTACCGCCCCCTTAAAATGATATGACTCGTTCATACCACACATGGAACGTATAAAGGATGGTGTTAATGAACTTAAGTAACATATATAATATATTATATTATACTGTAATAGTAATATACCTATGTATCATTTGGATTCAATTCTTTTAAAATAAAAATTAAATGGAAGTAGCGTTCGTGCGTACGTACGGACTACCGTCTCCACGAACGCGGTGAGATCCATCCTCCATCGTATCCATTCAAGTCTTATTCTCATTTTAGGGTTAAAAATAATGTTAATATCATTCTGATTATGAATAATATTTAATCTATCCATTACAAACATGTCTTACGTAACCAAACATTTAAGAAGAACGAATCGATTATCACCTGAAACGACGATAATACTAAGATATTATTAATAAAGGAATGTTAAAAGATCATATATGATATCATATTAATGTATATGATTCTTATATAATTTAATAACAATTATTTCACCATTATACAGGAGTTTAACCGACCCCAACAAAGGAAAAGTACAAGGTAAGGGTTATTTCACAATCTCTTCATTATCCGAGGTTGTTTATACGTAATAATCTACTGGGATATCTTTATCATCCACATCCATGTTTCTTAAAAATGTATTTCAGAACATTTTTACTATTTACAAGAATATAGGTTAAAGTCATTTATACCCTTGTTTGACTTTTTATAAGAGGTTTATAAAGGAATCTTTCCGTCGTTTTCAAAACAAGGTCCTTTTTAACTTTTTCGACAGAATTGAGGTAAGAATGTTTTTTTAACTTATACAGCGGGTGCGGTTATTTTACGCCGTTATAAAATCTTCAAAGTTTTCCTTACAAGCTTATAAGAATATTTTCAAAGAAAATGTTTTATTTTATATGGATCTTAAATGATTTCAAAATAAAAGGAGATATTTCTTTAAAAAGAATTTTGATTTCATCTATGTCAACATCCTTTGATGGATTTTAAGATTATTTGAAGTTGATTTATTATGATACAAAACTTCTATATTGTATTGAAGGTTTTGTGATATGTTTGACTATGGATGTTCTATTTTTATACCATTCATAGTTTATGGTGAAATTATTGACATTTCGTATGCTAGTTTTAAAACGAATGTTTATGTTATGTTTAAACCTTTTCATATGGGAATGCATTGGACTTAATAAGTGACGGGTGGAGCCCGCTATAGCTCCTCGATGCATCGGTAGGTCTCATGAGACAAACTAGTGTCTTGGCACAAGGCCTTGACAAAATCTTATTTGTAGTCTTGGCACGAGGCCTTGGCTATGTGGTTATGATAGTTTGGCATTATGCATTACAACATTATGAAAGTGGTTATTGATTTTTGCATGTGATTATTCGATTAGTAGAATATCCATGTGAATAAGTAGAAGGCATTATTTCATTTTTACTTTTGCCATACTATGTTGAAGTTCAAGTTTAAAAGGCTTTTGTTTTAGTAATGCATTGCCTTAAATGTTTATTCTTATTTATGAAAGTTTCCGCTATATTGTTATCCTTACTGGGCATTTGAGCTCACCCCTTTTCTATGTTTTATTTTTCCCAGGATGTGAAGAAGTAAGTTATGAATGACCTGTAGGGATTTTATGAGGGGTTAATAGTGTGGATTGTGGAAACATTATGTTGTTGTATTAGTTTTTCATTTTATGATGTAATGTAAAACTTATGAATATATCTAGTGTTTTCAAGGCTACTAAACCTATCGGTCTTTCGAGATTTGATCTTTCTTGTGATCATGCCAATGTTACGAAGTAATGCACCAACTCTGGGTAGCTGGGGTCGGGGCATTACAGTTGGTATCAGAGGAAGTTTAGTACAAACCTTGGAAACTAGATTTAGATAAACTCGGATTAGAGAATGTAGACCTAAGATGAACTTTGAGGATTAGTATAGAAGAACTTCCTAGAATTTTGGTATTGTAGAGATTTTGTGAGTTTTCTGAGCAATACATCCCTGTCTGGATACGAGCAGGTAGAGGCGACTCTGGCACAGATGTACCTAGGGGTAAAACCCGAAAACACCGCTTTGAGCTAGACTCGAAAGGGAACTGGTGCACGACAACGGGCCTTGCTGCACTATTGGTTACGACACTCCCGGGGGATATGCTTAGGATAACTCTCACTATCTTTACAAATCATTATGAAGGGTTTATGAGTATATACTTCCTCAAAGAAAACATTTTTATGATTATGGATTATATCCATAAATAGTTCAATTTATGTTAAGTGTTTTATAAGTATGGGATTATGTATTTTGATTCATAAACTGATCTAGTTTATGCCATTGTTTAGAAATGGCGCCTAGTGGAAGAAATGGAAACTGTATCAATGCACGCACTCCATGTAGGGATTCCCTCCTGCTCAAGATAATTATAGTGGGTCTGGTGATGCAACTGGTGATGATCAGCTAATCACCATACTAGGACAACTTACTCAGGTTATGAATAATAACCTTACCCGTATGGAGCACCCTGATCCACAGCGTGGAGAATCAATTTTAGATCGATTCATGAGGCAACAACCACCAACGTTCAATGGGAGTACAAATCCCTTAGTAGCTGAGCAATGGATAAATTCCCTAGAGAAAATATTTCAGGCTTTGGGGAGCAGTGAAAGGGAAAAAGTTATCATGGCAGTTTACCGCCTCACTGGAGATGCTGATCAATGGTGGTCATTGATTCAAAAAATGAAGAAAGATGATGAAGTATCAAATATGGAGTGGAGGGAGTTCAAAGATCTGTTTTTAGAAAAATACTTTCCTCGCGACCATCGAGCAGATATGGAAAGACAATTTCTGAGTCTGAGACAAAAGGAGGATGAGAATGTCACAAAGTATGAGGCTAACTTTACAAGGTTAGCGAGGTTTGCTGGAGATTATATTCGCAACCCAAGAAGTAAGATTGATCGTTTCTTTGATGGGTTAAAACCATTTCTCCGTCGAGCATTAGTCTCACAATCCTTTCCATCGTACGAAGACATTGTCTCATGTGCTATCAAGACCGAAAAGGAATTCTCTAAGTCTTATGACTTTAAAGCAATGCAAGAGATGAAGAGACCTGCTGATCAATCTGGGAATGGAAATAAGGGGAAGAAAGGAAAGGTTGAATATCCATCATGTGGTAAATGTGGGAAGAAACACCCCGGTACTTGCTTGAAGGGAATGGGAGTCTGTTACAAGTGTGGTGAAAAAGGCCACCAAGCTCATGATTGCAAGGGGAAGAAGGAAGCTACCAACGTTCAGTGCTACAATTGCAGGGAGATGGGGCATTATGCAAATGCATGCCCTAAGCGTCAGGAGAACTTACCTCAGAAAAGGCCAAGGGATCAAGGCCAGGCTTATGCTATCACTACTGCTGAGGTAGAAGCTCCGAAAGACGTGGTGGCAGGTAATTTAATGGTTTCCTCAAGTTTAGCAAATGCATTATTTGATTCTAGATCATCACATTGTTTCATATCTTCCCAGTTTGCTAAGAAAATTAGATATTTCCAATTTGATTTAATAAGGGTGTTGTCAGTTAAAACTCCTAAGGGAAGTATCGTTGCAACAAAGTTTTGTGAATCAGTCCCCATTAGAGCACATAAATTTTCTTTATCTGCTGATCTCATCGTAATACCTATGATTGAGTTTGATATAATCCTCGGTATGGACTGGCTTTCGGACTATGATGTGAAGATTTATTGTAAGAAGAAAGAGGTTACGATTCTTGATGATAATGATAAGGAACACCTTATTTTTAGAGCAGAATCGTCACCACCTAATTCTTATTTAGATCCACCCTCAATAGCTCAACTAAATTCAATTATTAGGGAGGAAGAGAATGGAATAACTGTCGGTGAGAAAAGGAATGTTCAAATAGAGGATGTACCTATTGTGAAAGAATTTGTAGATGTATTTCTGGAAGATTTACCTGGACATCCTCCAGAACGAGAAGTTGAGTTTTCCATTGATTTGATTCCTGGATCAAGGCCTATATCGAAGACCCCTTATAGAATGGCCACTGTAGAGTTAGTCGAACTAAAGAAACAACTAGAGGAATTGAGTAATAAGGGATTTATTCGCCCTAGTGTTTCTCCATGGGGAGCCCCTGTTCTTTTTGTTAAAAATAAAGATGGATCTATGAGGTTATGTATCGACTACAGGGAGATCAATGCTATAACGATAAAGAACAAGTATCCCCTACCTCGTATTGATGATTTATTTGACCAACTGCATGGATCTCAATACTTTTCAAAGATTGACCTTCGATCTGGATACCATCAGTTGTGTGTGAAGAAGGAAGACATTCCGAAGACAGCATTTCGAACCAGGTACGGGCATTACAAGTTTACTGTAATGCCGTTTGGATTGACTAATGCACCCTCTGTATTCATGGATCTGATGAATAGAGTTTTCAAGGAGTATCTCGATGAATTTGTGGTGGTATTTATTGATGATATCTTGGTATACTCCAAAACCTACGAATATCATGAAAATCACTTGCGCATTATCTTGAAGACTCTGAGGAGGCATGAATTATATGGGAAGTTTAGCAAGTGTGAATTCTGGCTTCAGGAGATTTCTTTTCTTGGCCATATTGTCTCTAAAGATGGAATCTCTGTTGATCCTTCTAAGACCAAGGCAATCCAAGAATGGCCAGCACCTACGAGTATAACTGAGGTACATAGTTTTATTGGTTTGGCAGGTTATTATCGACGTTTCGTCCAGAATTTTGCCGGATTGGCTAACCCATTAACGAAGCTCACACGTAAAGGGGTTAATTTTTTTTGGACAAAAGAGTGTGAAGAATGTTTCGAAGAACTGAAGAGAAGATTAGTCAATTCCACTATATTGACTCTACCATCGGGGAATGATGGGTTCGTTATTTATAGTGATGCATCGAAGAAAGGACTTGGCTGTGTCCTTATGCAGAATGATAGAGTTATTGCCTATGCATCACGACAGTTGAAAATTCATGAACAAAACTATCCTACTCATGATCTCGAGTTAGCAGCAGTGATCTTTACTTTGAAGATATGGAGGCACTACCTCTATGGTGAAAAATGTGAGACTTATACTGATCACAAGAGTTTGAAGTATATTTTCTCACAAAAAGAACTCAACATGAGGCAAAGGAGATGGCTTGAATTACTCAAGGATTATGATTGTACGATACACTACCACCCAGGGAAGGCAAACAAGGTGGCAGATGCTTTGAGTAGAAAAGACCATGGAGTTTTGAACAATATGAGAATTGAAAGGGATCCAATTTTTATGGATCTAGTGAAGATGGACATGGGAATAACCAGGGAAGGTGAAACATCAATGCTTTTTCAAATGGTTGCCAAACCATCTTTACTAGAAAGGATTAAGAGTTCTCAGACCGATGATGAAGAATTTCAGAAGAAGATTAAAGCTGTGAATGATGGGAGATTGAGAGACTTTGTGTGTGAAGATGGAATTTTGAAATTTGGGAGGAGACTTTGTGTTCCCGATTTACCTGATCTAAAAAGGGAATTGCTAGATGATGCTCATAGTTCCAATTTCTCTATACACCCTGGGAGCACCAAAATGTATAGAGATTTGAAGGAACATTTTTGGTGGGACAACATGAAGAGGGAGATTGCTGATTTTGTGTCAAGATGTATGGTTTGTCAACAAGTGAAAGCTGGAAGGCAACAGCCTGGAGGAGTCATGCAACCTCTTCCCATACCGGAGTGGAAATGGGACAATGTTACGATGGACTTTGTCATGGGGCTACCAAAGACTCCTAGAAGGAACGATGCAATATGGGTTATTGTTGATCGTCATACCAAGACAGCACATTTTCTTGCTATAAGAGAAGATCTACCCCTGGAACGTCTAGCAAGACTATATATTAATGAAGTTGTGAGACTTCATGGAGTACCCCTATCGATTGTTTCTGATCGTGATCCCCGTTTTACTTCAAGATTTTGGAAAAGTCTTCAGAAATCCCTGGATACTGAACTTCATTTGAGCACTGCTTACCACCCTCAAACAGATGGACAATCAGAACGGACTATTCAAACCCTAGAAGAAATGTTGAGATCTTGCTCACTTGACTTTCAGGGTATGTGGGATCAGTATTTACCACTGGTAGAATTTTCCTATAACAATAGCTTCCATTCAAGTATTCAAATGGCACCATATGAAGCGTTATACGGAAAGAGATGTCGTACACCAACCTGTTGGGATGACGTTGGTGAAAGAAAACTTGTAGGCCCAGAACTGGTGGAGGAAACGGTGGAAAAGGTGAAGGTAATCCAAAATCACATCAAAGCAGCTCAAAGTAGGCAGAAGAGCTATGCTGATAATCGAAGGAAGGATTTGGAATTTCAGGTCGGTGATCATGTTTTCCTAAAGGTATCTCCATGGAAGGGAGTCATACGTTTTGGTAAGAAAGGTAAATTGAGTCCCAGGTACATCGGACCTTTCGAAATTCTAGAACGAATTGGGGCTGTAGCTTACCGATTGGCAATGCCGCCAAGTCTCTCCAAAGTTCACGATGTGTTCCACGTATCTCTGTTGAGGAAATAAATACCTGATCCGATGCATGTACTCACCTATGAGGAATTAGAACTGGAACCTGATCTTTCCTATTGTGAAGAGCCCGTAAGGATTCTTGATACAAGAGAACAAGTACTGAGAAACCGGACGACGCGTCTGGTAAAAGTTTTGTGGAGAAATCATAAGATGGAAGAGGCAACGTGGGAACCCGAGGAACTTATGATGAAGAACCACCCGAGTCTTTTTATGCAGTAATACCCTAGAAATTGCGAGGACGCAATTATTTGAAGGAGGGGAGAATGTAACACCCCAAGCTTCTACGGTACACTTCTCTTTGAATAATGTGATAGCGTGTGTTGTACGCAACACCGAGTTCTAACACACCACAACTAATTAAAATAGCTGTTGTGAATAGTAATACCTACTTTTTGAAATCATATATATTTTATATTTCAAAATGGACTTCATTTTTGGATTCAGAATATTGAAATTAGCCTAGGGTGAAATTTTGGTACTTTTCGGATAACTTTTATATTTTGATGAATAGTGAAAATTACTAAATTTTAATTAAAAACAACTTTTTTAATCAAAATAATTAATAGTGATAAATAGTGAATTTGAGTGGTTTTAAAGTATATTTAGAATATATTTTTACCATTTAATATAATGTTGGTCATTGGACATAATTTTACAATTAAACCGAACATAAACAAGTGTCAATCTTTTGATAGCTATTACCTCTTAAAAACACGCTTTTTGTTTTGAGAGCGGGAATTAATTTTAAATTAATTTCTGCCACTTCTGTGTTTTGAATTTAGAAAAATGGATTCCATATTTGGAATCAGGATGTCCAAATTGTGTAAATAGGTAACTTTTATTTTTAGACATTTTGAATAATTACTGTGGTAAATATTTTATTTACCATGGTTAAGGGTAAATCCGGTAAATAAGGGTTAAAAAATAATATTATAATAATACAAAATTACCCTAAAACGTGTCCTAACCTTATTGGTGGACACATACCCGACCATGAGCATCCTTGGGTCAATTTGGGGACCCCTTGGAGCCACTTGTATGTGGTAGGGACACTTTATATTAATAAAGTTAAAATAAAAATAAAAATGGCATAAGCTTACATCTTTTAGAAGAACAATTTTTACATAGGGTTATACATGTTGGAGTTTCGATTATAAATATTCATTAGAAAGATAAAAAGATTTCGTACATAATGATATTTTATTTATAATTTTTAGACATCAAATAATTTAAATTATTAATGACACAATAATGATGCAATGTTTACCTCATTAATAAATCATTTAAATAAATAAGATTATAATGATTAAAATATTATCTAAAACCTGTCCAATTCTTATTGGTTGATGTTATTTAGAATATTAGTCATCCTATCTTCGACCTCAATGATTTTTGGACCATTATAAACCGAATATAATTATATTATAAAGTAATACTTTCACTCTTTCCTAAAGAACCCCTCTTCTCCCTTATAAAAGGAGACCACTTCTACTCATTCCTCACACCTCTCAAGCCACTTGGCTCGTCCAAACTCTGCCCAACTAAGCTCCCCACATCCCTCTCCTCCTCCTTGAAGCTTCCTTTTAGGCAGAAATCATTTCAAGAAGTCCTTTGGTTCCAACCAAAGTGAGTTACCTAAATTAAAGGTAACGATTTCTCTTAAATGATTTTCCTTTATTTTGCTTCTCCAACCCCCAAACTCTTTTTATTTCCTTTATTTTGTAACAACACCAGTATCCTCAATATACTAGGATGTTGTTATAAGAAGGATTCAAACTACACATACACACAACTCCATCTAATGGATGATGAACATAATGTTTCTGTGGATGGAAAACTAACGCCTCACGAAAGGATGATTGTTCAAATACATCTTACCGCCCCTCATGGTGGCCATTATGATGGCACTGTAATTAAATATTATATTAATGATATATATTTTATATATAAGCTTCTGTAATTCGATTTTATTTCATACCATTATTCGTTTCATGTTGTATATACATACGATAATTTCATTTGAGGAAGTGCGGACTACCACCCCCTTAAAATGATATGACTCGTTCATACCACACATGGAACATATAAAGGATGGTGTTAATGAACTTAAGTAACATATATAAAATATTATATTATACTGGAATAGTAATATACCTATGTATCATTTGGATTCAATTCTTTTAAAATAAAAATTAAATGGAAGTAGCGTTCGTGCGTACGTACGGACTACCGTCTCCACGAACGCGGTGAGATCCATCCTCCATCGTATCCATTCAAGTCTTATTCTCATTTTAGGGTTAAAAATAATGTTAATATCATTCTGATTATGAATAAGATTTAATCTATCCATTACAAACATGTCTTACGTAACCAAACATTTAAGAAGAACGAATCGATTATAACCTGAAACGACGATAATACTAAGATATTATTAATAAAGCATTGTTAAAAGATCATATATGATATCATATTAAGGTATATGATTCTTATATAATTTAATAAAAATTACTTCACCATTATACAGGAGGTTAACCGACCCCAACAAAGGAAAAGTACAAGGTAAGGGTTATTTCACAATCTCTTCATTATCCGAGGTTGTTTATACGTAATAATCTACTGGGATATCTTTATCATCCATATCCATGTTTCTTAAAAATGTATTTCAAAACATTTTTACTATTTACAAGAATATGGGTTAAAGTCATTTATACCCTTGTTTGACTTTTTATAAGAGGTTTATAAAGGAATATTTTCGTTGTTTTCAAAACAAGGTCCCTTTTAACTTTTTCGACAGAATTGAGGTAAGAATGTTTTTTAACTTATACGGCGGGTGCGGTTATTTTACGCCGTTGTAAAATCTTCAAAGTTTTCCTTACAAGCTTATAAGAATATTTTCAAAGAAAATGTTTTATTTTATATGGATCTTAAATTATTTCAAAATAAAAGGAGATATTTCTTTAAAAAGAATTTTGATTTCATCTATGTCAACATCCTTTGATGGATTTTAAGATTATTTGAAGTTGATTTATTATGATACAAAACTTCTATATTTTATTGAAGGTTTTGTGATATGTTTGACTATGGATGTGCTATTTTTATACCATTCATAGTTTATGGTGAAATTATTGAAATTTCGTATGCTAGTTTTAAAACGAATGTTTATGTTATGTTTAAACTTTTTCATATGGGAATGAATTGGACTTAATAAGTGACGGGTGCAGCCCGCTATAGCTCCTCGATGCATCGGTAGGTCTCATGAGACAAACTAGTGTCTTGGCACAAGGCCTTGAAAAAATCTTATTTGTAGTCTTGGCACGAGGCCTTGGCTATGTGGTTATGATAGTCTGGCATTATGCATTCCAACATTATGAAAGTGGTTATTGATTTTTGCATGTGATTATTCGATTAGTAGAATATCCATGTGAATAAGTAGATGGCATTATTTCATTTTTACTTTTGCCCTACTATATTGAAGTTCAAGTTTAAAAGGATTTTGTTTTAGTAATGCATTGCCTTAAATGTTTATTATTTTTTATGAAAGTTTCCACTATATTGTTATCCTTACTGGGCATTTGAGCTCACCCCTTTTCTATGTTTTATTTTTCCCAGGATGTGAAGAAGTAAGTTATGAATGACCTGCAGGGATTTTATGAGGGGTTAATAGTGTGGATTGTGGAAACATTATGTTGTTGTATTAGTTTTTCATTTTATGATGTAATGTAAAACTTATGAATATATCTAGTGTTTTCAAGGCTACTAAACCTATCGGTCTTTCGAGATTTGATCTTTCTTGTGATCATGCCAATGTTACGAAGTAATGCACCGACTCTGGGTAGCTGGGGTCGGGGCGTTACAAAAATAATATATAAATGGATCTTATATCATATATACAGAATCATTAACATGTTATTTTTATTATTTACATGAGTTACACATCATTATTATACCCATCCAAATAATATTGTATTGAATAACAATTAAACCACGACGTGGAGACGGTAAGCCGTACGTACGCACGTATGGTGACATGTTATTAAAAGTGTGGATAGAATACTGAATATGGTTGTACCATATTTATAATAACATCACAGTATATAAATGATACTGGAGTTATTATTTTAGAATGGTAACAACAAAGGAAGAAGAAGTGGAAGAAGAAATGAACTTGGAAAAGGGTGGTGAAATCATTACCTCTTCTTCGTGCTCTTCCTTTTGATTTGATCAAAAGGGCTCCATAGGTTGGCTTTATGATCAAACTAATGCCTCTAGGTTGTAGTGAGGGAAGTTGGGAGAGTATTTGGGTAGAGTTTGGCCGAACCAAAAGGCTTTGAAGGTGTGAAGAAATGAGAAGGAGGAGTGCCCTTTTATAAGAGGGGTGAGGGGCACCTTTGGAAAAGCTAGAAATATTAATTTATAATAAATTCATATTCGGTTTCTAATGGCTCCAAAGTTGATTATTTAAATGTTAAGGTGGGGATGGGTCGAAAACAAATCAACCAATAGAATTTAGACAGGTTTGTGTACTTATATTAACCTTATCATTAAGTATTAACTCTAAGTTAATTAGTTTCACTTTTACAATGTCTCTTTGTATTTTTATATAATATGGTTAATAAACTTACTATATACATCCATGCGACCCCCATGTGGTCCATTAATGATGAACCTATCATGATACAAGTCTCTAGGCCGAACCTTACATTTTTAGGAATTTAATATCAATTAATAATATAATATTCGTTTTAAGAACTCTTTTATGTCAATTTTGATACTATTCAATAGTTTATTTTTGTGAAACTCATAACAGATTGATTACTTCGAAAAAAGTAAATTAAATCAATTCTAATATCCTAGAAAATTAGTTTAATTCATTAAAAGTTTCATATTATAATTATTTGGGTATTTATAATATCAATTATTTTAATTTTCACTATTATAGTAATTACTGCATCATCATTGTGTCATAAATAAAATAAATTATTTAATGTCTAAAAATTATAAATAAAATATCATTATGTAGGAAATCTTTTTATATTTCTAATGAATATTTATAATCTAAAATCCAACATATATAACCCTATGTAACAATTGTTTTTCTAAAAGATATATGCTTGTGTCATTTTTGTATTCATTTTAACTTAATTAAAATAAAGTGTCATTATCACTTACAAGTGGATCCATGGGGTCCCAAAATCGACCCAAAGATGCCCATGGTCGACCATGTATCAACCAATAGGGTTATGACACGTTTTAGGGTAATTTAGTATTATTATAATATTATTTTTTAACCCTTATTTACCGGATTTACCCTTAACCATGGTAAATAAAATATTTACCGCAGTAATTATTCAAAATGTCTAAAAATAAAAGTTACCTATTTACATAATTTGGAAATCATGATTCAAAATATGTAATCCATTTTTCCAAATTCAAAACACATAAGTGGCAGAAATTAATTTAAAATTAATTCCCGTAGTTAAAATAAAAAGCGTGTTTTTAAGAGATAATAACTATCAAAAGATTGACACTTGTTTATGTTCGGTTTAATTGTAAAATTATGTCCAATGACCAACATTATATTAAATGGTAAAAATATATTCTAAATATACCTTAAAACTACTAAAATTCATAATTTATCACTATTAATTATTTTGATTAAAAAAGTTGTTTTTAATTAAAATTTAGTAATTTTCACTATTCATCAAAATATGAAAGTTATCCGAAAAGTACCAAAATTTCACCTTAGGCTAAATTAGATATTCCGAATCAAAAAATGAAGTCCATTTTGAAATATAAAATATATATAATTTTAAAAAGTAGGTATTACTATTCATAACTGCTAGTTTGATTGGTTGTTAGAACTCGGTGTTGCGTACAACACACGCTATCGCATTATTCAAAGAGAAGCGTACCGTAGAAGCTTGGGGTGTTACATTCTCCCCTCCTTCAAATAATTTCTTCCTAGAAATTTCTAGAATACTTATCACATGAAACGACTCGGGTGGTTCTTCATCATAAGTTCCTCGGGTTCCCACGTTGCCTCTTCCATCTTATGATTTCTCCACAAAACATTTACCAGACGCATCGTCCGGTTTCTCAGTACTTGTTCTCTTGTATCAAGAATCCTGAAAGGCTCTTCACAATAAGACAGATCGGGTTCCAGTTCTAATTCCTCATAGGTGAGTACATGCGTTGGGTCAGGCATGTATTTTCTCAACAGAGATACGTGGAAGACATCGTGAACTTTGGAGAGACTTGGCAGCATTGCCAATCGGTAAGCTACAGCCCCAATTCGTTCTAGAATTTCGAAAGGTCCGATGTACCTGGGACTCAATTTACCTTTCTTACCAAAACGTATGACTCCCTTCCATGGAGATACCTTCAATAAAACATGATCACCGACTTGAAATTCCAAATCATTCCTTCGATTATCAGCATAGCTCTTCTGCCTACTTTGAGCTGCTTTGATGTGATTTTGGATTACCTTAACCTTTTCCAACGTTTCCTCCACCAGTTCTGGGCCTACAAGTTTTCTTTCACCAACCTCATCCCAACAGGTTGGTGTACGACATCTCTTTCCATATAACGCTTCATATGGTGCCATCTGAATAATCGAATGGAAGCTATTGTTAAAAGAAAAATTCTACCAGTGGTAAATATTGATCCCACATACCCTGAAAGTCAAGTGAGCAAGATCTCAACATGTCTTCTAGGGTTTGAATAGTCCGTTCTGATTATCCATCTGTCTGAGGGTGGTAAGCAGTGCTCAAATGAAGTTCAGTATCCAGGGATTTCTGAAGACTTTTCCAAAATCTTGAAGTAAAACGGGGATCACGATCAGAAATAATCGATAGGGGTACTCCATGAAGTCTCACAACTTCATTAATGTATAGTCTTGCTAGACGTTCCAGGGGTAGATCTTCTCTTATAGCAAGAAAATGTGCTGACTTGGTAAGACGATCAACAATAACCCGTATTGCATCGTTCTTCTAGGAGTCTTTGGTAGCCCCATGACCAAGTCCATCGTAATATTGTCCCATTTCCACTCCAGTATGGGAAGAGGTTGCATGACTCCTCCTGGCTGTTGCCTTCCAGCTTTCACTTATTGACAAACCATACATCTTGACACAAAATCAGCAATCTCCCTCTTCATGTTGTCCCACCAAAAATGTTCCTTCAAATATCTATACATTTTGGTGCTCCCAGGGTGTATAGAGAAATTGGAACTATGAGCATCATCCTGCAATTCCCTTTTCAGATTTGGTAAATCGGGAACACAAAGTCTCTTCCCGAATTTCAAAATTAAATATTCATACACAAAGTCTCGCAATCTCCCATCATTCACAGCTTTAATCTTCTTCTGAAATTCTTCATCATCGGTCTGAGAACTCTTAATCCTTTCTAGTGAAGATGGTTTGGCAACCATTTGAAAAAGCATTGATGTTTCACCTTCCCTGGTTATTCCCATGTCCATCTTCACTAGATCCATGAAAATTGGATTCCTTTCAATTCTCATCTTGTTCAAAACTCCATGGTCTTTTCTGCTCAAAGCATCTGCCACCTTGTTTTCTTTCCCCGAGTGGTAGTGTATCGTGCAATCATAATCCTTGAGTAATTCAAGCCATCTCCTTTGCCTCATGTTGAATTCTTTTTGTGAGAAAATATACTTCAAACTCTTGTGATCAGTATAAATCTCACATTTTTCACCATAGAGGTAGTTTCTCCATATCTTCAAAGAAAAGATCACAGATGCTAACTCAAGATCATGATTAGGATAGTTTTGTTCATGAATTTTCAACTATCGTGATGCATAGGAAATAACTCTATCATTCTGCATAAGGACACAACCAAGTCCTTTCTTTGATGCATCACTATAAATAACGAACCCATCATTCCCCAATGGTAGAGTAAATATAGGAGCATTGACTAATCTTTTCTTCAGTTCTTCGAAACATTCTTCACACTCTTTTGTCCAAACATATTTAACCCCTTTACGTGTGAGCTTCGTTAATGGGTTAGCCAATCGGGCAAAATTCTGGATGAAACGTCGATAATAACCTGCCAAACCAATAAAACTACGTACCTCAGTTATACTCGTAGGTGCTGGCCATTCTTTGATTGCCTTGGTCTTAGAAGGATCAAAAGAGATTCCATCTTTAGAGACAATATGGCCAAGAAATGAAATATCCTGATGCCAGAATTCACACTTGCTAAACTTCCCATATAATTCATGCCTCCTTAGAGTCTTCAAGATAATGCGCATGTGATTTTCATGATCTTCGTAGGTTTTGGAGTATACCATGATATCATCAATAAATACCACCACAAATTAATCGAGATACTCCTTGAAAACTCTATTCATCAGATCCATGAATACAGATGGTGCATTAGTCAATCCAAACGGCATTACAGTAAACTCGTAATGCCCGTACCTGGTTCGAAATGTTGTCTTCGGAATATCTTCCTTGTTCACACACAACTGATGGTATCCAGATTGAAGGTCAATCTTTGAAAAGTATTGAGCTATATGTAGTTGGTCAAATAAATCATCAATACAAGGTAGGGGATACTTGTTCTTTATCGTTATAGCATTGATCTCCCTGTAGTCGATACATAACCTCATAGATCCATCTTTCTTTTTAACAAAAAGAACAGGGGCTCCCCATGGAGAAACACTAGGGCGAATAAATCCCTTATTACTCAATTCCTCTAGTTGTTTCTTTAGTTCGACTAATTCTACAGTGGCCATTCTATAAGGGGTTTTCGATATAGGCCTTGATCCAGGAATCAAATCAATGGAAAACTCAACTTCTCGTTCTGGAGGATGTCCAGGTAAATCATCTGGAAATACATCTACAAATTCTTTCACAACAGGTACATCCTCTATTTGAACATTCCATTCCTCACCGACAGTTATTTCATTCTTTTCCTCCCCAATAATTGAATTAAGTTGAGCTACTGGGGGTGGATCTAAATAAGAATTAGGTGGTGACGATTATGCTCTAAAAATAAGGTGTTCCTTATCATTATCATCAAGAATCGTAACCTCTTTCTTCTTACAATAAATCTTCGCATCATAGTCCGAAATCCAGTCCATACCGTGGATTATATCCAACTCAATCATAGGTATGACGATGAGATCAGCAGATAAAGAAAGTTTATGTGCTCTAATTTGGACTGATTCACAAAACTTTGTTGCAATGATACTTCCCTTAGGAGTTTTAACTGAAAACTCCATTATTAAATCAAATTGGAATTATCTAATTTTCTTACCAAACTGGGAAGATATGAAACAATGCGATGATCCAGAATCAAATAATGCATTTGCTAAACTTGAGGAAACCATTAAAGTACCTGCCACCACGTCTTTCGGAGCTTCTACCTCAGCAGTAGTGATAGCATAAGCCTGGCCTTGATCCCTTGGCCTTTTCTGAGGTAAGTTCCCCTGATGCTTAGGACATTCATTTGCATAATGCCCCATCTCCCTGCAATTGTAGCACTGAACGTTGGTAGCTTCCGTCTTCCCCTTGAAATCACGAGCTTGGTGGCCTTTTTCACCACACTTGTAATAGTCTCCCATTCCCTTCAAGCAAGTACCAGGGTGTTTCTTCCCGCATTTACCACAGGATGGATATTCAACCTTTCCCTTCTTCCCATTATTTCCATTCCCAGATTGATCAGCAGGTCTCTTCTTCTCTTGCTTTTCTTTAAAGTCATAAGACTTAGAGAATTCCTTTTCGGTCTTGATAGCACATGAGACAATGTCTTCGTACGATGAAATGGATTGTGAGAATAATGCTCGACGGAGATATGGTTTTAACCCATCAAAGAAACGATCAATCTTACTTCTTTGGTTACGTATATAATCACCATCGTACCTTTCTAACCTTGTAAAGTTAGCCTCATACTTTGTGACATTCTCATCCTCCTTCTGTCTCAGACTTAGAAATTGCCTTTCCATATCTACTCGATGGTCGCGAGGGAAGTATTTTTCTAAAAATAGATCTTTGAACTCCCTTCATTCCATATTTGATACTTCATCATCTTCCTTCATGTTTTGAATCAATGACCACCATTGATCATCATCTCCAGTGAGGCGGTAAACTGCCATGATAACTTTTTCCCTTTCACTGCTCCCCAAAGCCTGAAATATTTTCTCTAGAGAATTTATCCATTGCTCAGCAACTAAGGGATTTGTACTCCCATTGAACGTTGGTGGTTGTTGCCTCATGAATCGATCTAACATTGATCCTCCACGCTGCGGATCAGGGTGCTCCATACGGGTAAGGTTATTATTCATAACCTGAGTAAGTTGTCCCAGTATGGTGATTAGCTGATCGGAACCAGTTGCATCACCATCCCCAATATAATTATCTTGATCAGGAGGGCAATCCCTACATGGAGTGCGTGCATTGATATGGTTTCCATTTCTTCCACTAGGCGCCATTTCTAAACAATGGAATAAACTAGATCAGTTTATGAATCAAAATACATAATCCCATACTTATAAAACACTTACATAAATTGAACTATTTATGGATATAATCCATAATCATAAAAATGTTTTCTTTGAGGAATTATATACTCATAAACCCTTCATAATGATTTGTAAAGAAAATGAGAGTTATCTTAAGCATATCCCCTGGGAGTGTCGTAACCAAGATTGCAGCAAGGCCCGTCGTCGTGCACCAGTTCCCGTTCGAGTCTAGCTCAAAGTGGTGTTTTCGGGTTTTACCCCTAGGTACATCTGTGCCAGAGCCGCCTCTACCTGCTCGTATCCAGACAGGGATGTATTCCTCGGAGAACTCACAAAATCTCTACAATACCAAAATTCTAGGAAGTTCTTCTATACTAATCCTCAAAGTTCATCTTAGGTCTACGTGCTCTAATCAGAGTTTATCTAAATATAGCTTCCAAGGTTTGCACTAAACTTCCTCTGATACCAACTGTAACGCCCTGACCCCAGTTACCCAGAGTCGGTGCATTAATTACATAACATTGGCATGATCACAAGAAAGATCAAATCTCGAAAGACTGATTGGTTTAGTAGCCTTGGAAACACTATATATATTCATAAGTTTTACATTACATCATAAAAATAAAAAAAAACTACTACAAAAACATATTGTCTCCATAGTCCACACTATTAACCCCTCATAATATCCCTGCAAGTCATTCATAATTTACTTCTTCACATCCTGGGAAAATAAAACATAGAAAAGGGGTGAGCTCAAATGCCCAGTAAGGATAACAATATAGCGGAAACTTTCATAAATAAGAATAAACATTTAAGGCAATGTATAACTAAAACAAAAGCCTTTTAAACTTTAACTTCAATATAGTATGGCATAAATAAAATGAAATAATGCCATTTACTTATTCACATGGATATTCTACTAATCGAATAATCACATGCAATATCAATAACCACTTTCATAATGATGGAATTCATAATGCCAGACTATCATAACCACATAGCCAAGGCCTCGTGCCAAGACTACAAATAAGATTTTTCTAAGGCCTTGTTCTAAGACACTAGATTGTCTCATGAGACCTACCGATGCATCGAGGAGCTATAGCGGGCTCCACCCGCCACATATTAAGTCCAATGCATTCCCATATGAAAAGGTTTAAACATAACATAAACATTTGTATTAAAACTAGCATACGAAATGTCAATACTTTCACCATAAACCATGAATGGTATATAAAAAAATAGCACATCCACAGTCAAACATATCAAAAAACCTTCAATACAATATAAAAGTTTTGTATCATAATATATCATCCTCAAATAAGCTTAAAATCCATTAAAGGATATTGACATAGATGAAATCAAAACTCTTTTTAAAGAAATATCTCTTTCTATTTTGAAATCATTTAAGAGACATATATTTATAAAATAAAACATTTTCTTTGAAAATATTCTTATAAGCTTGTAAGGGAATCTTTGACGATTTTATAACGGTGGAAAATAACCGCACCCGCCGTATAAGCTAAAAAAAACATTCTTATCTTAATTCTGTCGAAAAGGTTAAAAAGCACCTTGTTTGGAAAACGACGGAAAGATTCCCTTATAAACCTCTTATAAAAAGTCAAAAAAGGGTATAAATGACTTTAACCCATATTCTTTTAAATATTAAAAATGTTTTAAAATACATTTTGAAGAAACATGGACGTGGATGATAACGAGGTCCCAGTAGATAATTATGTATAAACAACCTCTGATAATGAAGAGATTGCAAAAGAAACCCTTACCTTGTACTTTTCCTTGGTTGGGGTAGGTTAACCTCCTGTATAATGGTGAAATAATTGTTATTAAATTATAAAATAATCATATAAATTATTATGATATCATATATGATCTTTTAATATTGATTTGATAATAATATCTTAGTATTATCGTTGTTTCGGGTGTGAACTTACTTGTTTTATTTTGTATGTTTTGTTACGTAAGACATGTTTGTAAAGGATAGGTTGTATGTTATTCATATCCAGAATGATATCAAGTCTTTAAACATCATTTTTAAATCATCAAATGATAATTATACTTGAATGGATACGATGGAGAATGAATCTCATCGCATTCGTGGAGACGGTAGTCCGTACGTACGCACGAGCGACAATATCATTCTTTTGAAATTAAAATAATATATAAATGGATGGTATATCATATATACAGAATCATTAACATGTTATATTTATTATTTACATGAGTTACAAATCATTATTATACCCATCCAAATAATATTATATTGAATAACAATTACACCACGACGTGGAGACGGTAAGCCGTACGTACGCACGTATGGTGACATGTTATTAAAAGGGTGGATAGAATACTGAATATGGTTGTACCATATTTATAATAACATCACAGTATATAAATGATACTGGAGTTATTATTTTAGAATGGTAACAACAAAGGAAGAAGAAGTGGAAGAAGAAATGAACTAGGAAAAGGGTGGTGAAATCATTATCTCTTCTCCGGGCTCTTCCTTTTGATTTGATCAAAAGGTCTCCTTAGGTTGGATTTCTGATCAAACTAAGGCCTCTAGGTTGTAGTGAGGGAAGTTGGGAGAGTATTAGGGCAGAGTTGGACCGAACCAAAAGGCTTTGATGGTGTGAAGAAATGAGAAGGAGGAGTGCCCTTTTATAAGAGGGGTGAGGGGCACCTTTGGAAAAGCTAGAAATATTAATTTATAATAATTTCATATTCGGTTTCTAATGGATCCAAAGTTGATTATTTAAATTTTAAGGTGGGGATGGGTCGAAAACAACTCAAACAATAGAATTTATACAGGTTTGGGTACTTATATTAACCTTATCTTTAAGTATTAACTCTAAGTTAATTAGTTTCACTTTTACAATGTCTCTTTGTATTTTTATATAATATGGTTAATAAACATACTATATATATCCAAGAGACACCCAAGTGGTCCATTAATGATGAACCTATCATGATATAAGTCTTTTGGATGAACCTTAGATTTTTAGGAATTTAATATCAATTAATAATATAATATTTGTTTTAAGAACTCGTTTATGTCAATTTTGACACTATTCAATAGTTGATTTTTGTGAAACTCATAACAGATTGATTACTTCGAACAAAGTCAATTAAATAAATCCTAATATATCATATTATCCGAGAAAATTTGTTTAATTCATTAAAAGTTTCATATTATATTTATTTGGGTATTTATAATATCAATTAGTTTAATTTTTCACTATTATAGTAATTATTGCATCATCATTATGTCATAAATAAAATAAATTATTTAATGTCTAAAAATTATAAATAAAATATCATTATGTAGGAACTATTTTTATCTTTCTAATTAATATTTATAATCTAAAATCCAACATATATAACCCTATGTAACAATTGTTTTTCTAAAAGATATATGCTTGTGTCATTTTTGTATTCATTTTAACTTAATTAAAATAAAGTGTCATTATCACTTACAAGTGGATCCATGGGGTCCCGAAATCGACCCAAAGATGCCCATGGTAGACCATGTATCAACCAATAGGGTTAAGACACGTTGTAGGGTAATTTAGTATTATTATAATATTATTTTTAACCCTTATTTACCGGATTTACCCTTAACCATGGTAAATAAAATATTTACCGCAGTAATTATTCAAAATGTCTAAAAATAAAAGTTACCTATCTACATAATTTGGACATCCTGATTCCAAATATGTAATCCATTTTTCCAAATTCAAAACACAGAAGTGGCAGAAATTAATTTAAAATTAATTCCCGTTGTTAAAATAAAAAGCGTGTTTTTAAGAGATAATAACTATCAAAAGATTGACACTTGTTTATGTTCGGTTTAATTGTAAAATTATGTCAAATGACCAACATTATATTAAATGGTAAAAATATATTCTAAATATACTTTAAAACTACTAAAATTCATAATTTATCACTATTAATTATTTTGATTAAAAAAGTTGATTTTAATTTAAATTTAGTAATTTTCACTATTCATCAAAATATGAAAGTTATCCGAAAAGTACCAAAATTTCACCTTAGGCTAAATTAGATATTCCGAATCCAAAAATGAAGTCCATTTTGAAATATAAAATATATATAATTTTAAAAAGTAGGTATTACTATTCATAACGGCTAGTTTGATTGGTTGTTAGAACTCGGTGTTGCGTACAACACACGCTATCGGATTATTCAAAGAGAAGCATACCGTAGAAGCTTGGGGTGTTACAACTTTCATTGTTTCGGTTGATAATCACTATGTTTTATCATGCTTGTCTTGTAATGAATGTTATGATTCCTGTCCATTGGATAAAATTAAGTAATATGTATAAATATTATAATGGTATAAATATAATATATAAAATTTATATAAATTATTATAACCACTCTTAATTTTTGTTATGGAAATTGAATGGCATCGCTTCATTGAGACGGTGTCCATATGTACTTATGAGCGATAATATCATTACCTTAACAAGTGAATGAGAAAGAAATTTTTGATAAAATAAACTTAGTTATTAAGGATAATCTCATAAATATAACATATATTCAACAATTTAATCCTTATTACTTTCTATGAAAATCATAAGTGAATATATATTGACATCACTTCGCGAGGCGGTTATCACCTGTACACAGGAACGGTGTTATCGTATTTTAAACAAAATGGAATATAAGTAGGTATATTTGATATTGTAATATAATAATCATATTTATATAATAAATATCATAGATATAGATTAATTACATAATCATTTTTTATCATTATTTGAGTTCATGGTAAATGAGTTATATTGGATCGTGAGATTGTAGTCTCGTATACACATGATTGAAGATTTCACATCCCATTTGATGGAATTGGATACGAAGAAATAGTATTCCATAAATATAATAACATCTAATTACATATTATATTACATTGTAAGAAAATTTTACTTTTAATTAAAAAATTGAAGGTGGAAAATGAAATAAATAAATGAATGAGTTTTTTAAGATAACTGACTTTTTCAAGAGAAACCTCTACAATATCTTCTCTTAAAGATCTTAGAGATGGTATTTTGGGGGGACCACAAGTTATATAATGTGTATAAGGATGGTTGGGAGATAATTTTGAAGGTATTTTTCTTTCCAAATGATTTAGGAGGAGTAAATAATTTAGGGTAGTAAGTGCCATTTTCTTTTGGGGAAAGGAAACCATCTTAGAAATTACATACATATTTCCCAAAAGTATAAAAAATGATAAATTAATTCCCCTATAAAACACTAAAAATCACCTTATATTAGAAATTTTAAACTATGGGGTTGAAATGTATCAATAAAATATGATTTTTATAAGTATTTAGGTAATTGTTAACCCATATCTTCTTTGCATAACCCTCCAGCAAATAGATTTTTACCATAACTACTATAATTATTTTTTACTATTTTTTAATATTCAATGTTATAAAAAATTATGTTCAACATATTTTACAATATAAATTATTGTATTTGAAAAATTGGAATTAATTTTTCAAATTCCCATTAACATAAAAATTAAAAATGTTATTCTAAAATAATACCCATATATGTAATGAAAAAGTGGATTTTCAGAGGGAAAACATTCAAAAGTTTACCAAGTATTTAGATAAAAATTCAATAAAAATATTATTATAATGATTTAAATTCATGTAAAAGATATATAATTGATCTATTTTTTCTTTAAAACAAATTAAAAATATATTTTATCAATATAAATAATTTCAATGAATTCATATTATTAAAATAGAAATCAATAATATTCATTATTCATCAAAAAATGAAACATTTTAGAAAAATCCAAAAACATCACCCTAAGATAAATTTGATATTATCATTAAAAAATAAATTTTATTTTATCAATTGAATTTGATAAATTTTATAAAAATTATCTTTAAATTATGTGGGAAAGGAACGAATTAACCATCTTTTTAAAAAATATTGGTTTTTAGAAAACATTTTTTTTATTTTAAATGATCCTAATTATAATTATATTAAATTGATAATCATAATTTTTATATTTTATATCTTTATATTCATACCCTCCAATTTAGTGGTTAGTATAAAATTTTTTACAATATTATTGTTCATTTTGTCTTAGGTTTTCAAATCCCAATAGTGGTAGATGAGATTAAATTTAAATAAATATGTATCATAGGTTATTTAAGTTCAATATTTTGTTTCACATAAGTGGTAAAAAAATTTGTTTCATCTAAAAATATCAAGAATTTACGTTCTCCCGAACTTAAATATTAATTTTACATATAATATAATTATGATATTGGTTATCAATGGTCTGATAATTTGAAATATCATTATTTAAAACCCCACATCCTAAAAGGGATAATAAAATATCATCTTAACAAGATAGAAAGGGATGTACAAGGGAAACATGGAATGAAACATAACTAGGTTTATAATTCTGAGAACATTTGCGGAATGTGAATATATTGTCATTGAAGAAAAAACTAAATAATAATTCAGAATAAAAGAGGCCATTGATCACTAGAAAGTGAATAACAAACATATATTTAATGTATTTAAAACCAATAATCTATGATGATCTAAAATACCATATGATTAATCAGATATGAATTTAAAGGGATAAAATTGTTTTTTCACATTTATTTGTCTATAGTTCATGAATTATTTTATTATATATGAATATAAGTACATATACCTAGTTGATAAATTTCTATTTTATAATAGAATTTTCTTTTTTGGTTGTGCTTAAATAAATTTCCAATTCAATGTTGACTAGAGGATAGGAATATCCAAAGATTATTATTTATGCATGATGAACTAAAATTTAATTCTAACATATTATTAGATTCAAAAAAGAGTAAAAATAACTTCTATATGTCCCTCACTATTTTCCAAATCCAATACAGTTAGACAAAGCTATCCAATATGATATATTATTCTATTAAGCTAAACAGTAACCCCACCGGTTCATTTTAATATTTACTCATAAAATAATTTATTGAAAAAAATGAAATCCCATCTAGGAAATAAAGGAGTCTTCTGTTATATGTTAAGGATTATCATCCTTTAGTCATGGGTTTAAGTCCCACGACCATACTAAACATGAACAGTTGTCAAACTATGTAAGGGTTGTTATTTTTCTAATACTTTATTAATATAATTCCTATAAAAATCCAAATTTATGATATCCCATAATTAGTATTATGTCATGTATATCATAAATGATAAGGTATATCGATATCTATAGTCTTATGTAGAAAAATAAAAGTAATTCCTTCTCAAATACCTCTTAGATATACTAAACCAATCATTTTATTCCCCATGAATATTTCTTAATATTTACTAAATCATATTATATTACTACCAAAAAAATTAAAAAAATGGTACATTATTAATGTGATGTTATGATAAAAATAAAACTTATAAACCCAAAATGTTATCGACAAATCTAATGATTTTAATACATATATGCTTTAGAAATCTCCTAGAATCCATATATGTTTTATGATTACTATAACAAATTTCTACTGGTTAAAATAATTCTATATTATAATTTTAGAATCCCAATAAATATTTCAACCATATTTTTTCAACATAGGTCATCCCTTGGTCTATTATTTTACCTTTGTAAGATGTAATTGACTTGGATAATGCCCAGGTTCCCCACATTTATGAAAATGCACTATAAATTGATCATAGAGATGGTATTTATGTCCTTCCATCACACCCTAAATTTTTAGAAAGAAATTATTTTCCTTATTACCTTCCCTTCCACACATAAATAATTTTAAATTTCTATTGATACACTTGCTTTGGTTTATCATTCAATATTTATGAATGGAATGAATTCAAAACATTGCTTATCGATGGAATCCTCCACTAGATCTCTTAGTAAACTCCATCATTAACTTCTTTGTTGAGTCTAAGAATTAGTTAATGTAAACATTTTTTTAATAATTTGAGTTAACTAATTAAACATAATAATTATATATTTCTCTCAAATCATCATCCCCTTTAATATCATAGACCCACCATTGTCCCTTCCAAATTAAATGTTAACACGATTGTTTGATGTTCAAGTCAATGAATAGACAAAAAATCATATTATGAGAAATATAATTTTAATGGTTAAACCATGGATCATTTATATGATTTCTCAATCATTAAAAATTATCCTCAATATAATATACCATAGATTTAACTTCGGTCATTAATTATATTCACATATTAAAATCCTTCATAATAATTTATAATGAAACTATTAATTATCCCAACCAAATATTCTAGGGTTGTTAAACTAGGTGTGAAATTAGACCCATTTTTATACACCAAGTGATGATCAAAACCATATCAATACAACCATTTTGAAGGTCCAAACCCTATTTAAAATTATACTAGAAACATGTCCACTTTAAGTACCAAAACATAGATGTATTTGAAAGAAGAACCTCATAATATCTTCTTTAAAAAAACATTAGTATGTTATTCTATTCTTATCATTGAAGTCTATCATAGAGTTATATTCCGTAATCTAGGTTTTCCTAAATATAGTTCCCATGGTTTCTAGGAAACTTCCTTTAATACTAACTATAAAAACCCCAACCCCAGTAACCTAGAGTTAGGGTCTACATTATTATATTATTATAATATACAATGAATTACATCCCAAAGTACAAAATAGTTTAATAGTCTTGGTAAAATAGATTCATAATTTAATAAATGATTAGATTTGAAAAAAAAAATTAAAATAAAATTCTCAAGAATATCATTATTACCTTTAGAATCTCCCTTCATTTTATTCATTGTAAAATTAATTTATTACTATGACATTATAATAAATAAGGGCTAGCACAAATACTAAGTTATGGTTATGTACAATTGATAGTATCATGAATTAATAAGAGTAATCAATAAGATAATTTAAATAATTGAATACAATTACTTTTTAAAAAACATGAATATCATGAGAAGTTAATAAATAATAGCTATAAATATTTAAATAACTTAAAAAAGTTCTATTTAACCAATATGAAGACTTCTATAATAGTTTAAGGAATATTCTATATGGAAAAAAAATAACTAAAAGAAATATTCCATTTAACCAATACACTAAGAATAAAATGAATACAAGGATAATATAATTGTGAAAATCTCATTAATAATAATAACTGAATTCTCAATAAATGAAATACATTATTATAAGATTTCATGATCACAAGAATTATTATACCAAAATCATCATGATATTTCCTTAAGAGAGTTTAAAACTGATGTTTAGTAACCCATTTAACTAAAGATAACCAACAATTTTGTAACACCCCAAACTTCCACAATACATTTCCCTTTGAATAATACAGTAACATATGTTGTACACAACTTCGAGTTCAAACACACCACAACCAATCAAACTAGCCATTAGGAATAGTAATAACCACCTTTTGAAATTTTAATAATTTTGTCTTCCAAAATGGACTTCATTTTTGGATTTGGAATATAGAAATTAGCATACGGAGAATGTTTGGTATGTTTCTGAATACCATCAATTTTTGATGAATAGTGAAAAACACCGAGTATTTTTTTAAAACAAACTTTTTTATTAAAATAATTATTTATATTATTTAAATTTATTTTAGGTCAAAATAGATACATAATACCTCTATAATTTCAATTTAATTCATTGGAGTCATTTTATAAAAAGTTTAGATATATAGAAAATTTATTGAACTTTTTATAGACTTTACCCACCTCCTAGGAGCATTTGAAAATTTGAATAAAACATAATTTTAACACTTCTATGAGTTGAATTTAAAACAACTGAGAGAAATGGTTAATATCATTACGTAAAATTTGGTTCAACAAGATGAAAATAATTTTTGGTGAATAGTAACTTTTGGCATTTATTTACCAGTGTTAAAAGTAAATAGGGTAATTAAGGGAAAAAATTATATAATAATTACCCTAACACATATCCTAATTCTATTGGATAAGTATTATTCGACTGAAAACAACCTTATGAATATAATATGACCCCCTTTGGTCCACATGGATTATATTAGGACTTTTATTATTAATTTATATAAAGAAGAGTTAAAAGAGTTATATTCAATGTTTAATTACTAAACCATTTTTAATATATAGTTAAATACAATATAAATTTGACTATAAATATTAATTATAAAGATAAAAACACTTCCTACATAATGGTATTTTATTTATAATTTTTGACATTAAAAAAATTTATTTATTTATGACACAATGATGATGCAGTAATTACCTTATTAATGAAATATTAAAATAATGGATATTATAAATATCCAAATAAATTTAAATTGAGACATATGATGAATTAAACTAATTCTAGAGGGTAATATGACTTTTTAGGGTTGTTTAAATAAATTTTATTCGAAGTGATAATGTTTGTATGGCTTTAAAAAAATCAAATACTAAATAGTTTCAAAATTTAGATAATTGTGTTTTTAAAACAATTACTATTATATTAATTGATATAAAATTCCTAAAAATCTAAGGCTCTTCCAGAGGACTTATATAAGATTATATATATAAATACTTAACCATAAGGGGTTCACTTGTCTTATTATAGTACTTGTATTAACCAAATAATATAAAAATACAAAGAGATATGGTAAATGTCAAACTATTTTAGAAAGAGTTGAATCCAAATGATAAGGCTAATATGATGACCTAAACTTGCCGAAAACCTATTGGTTGAAATTTTATCAAACCGACCCACCTTATCCTCGAAATAAATTATTTTTGATCCACTATAAACAAAAAATGATTTTATAATAAAATAATATTTCAAGCATTTCATAAAGTTACCATCATCTCTCTTATAAAAGGTCAATTCCCATTTACTTAATTTCACACCTCCAAAGCCATTGGTATCAGCCAAACCCTTCCCATATAACCTTACAACTCCACTCACTTCATCCTAGAGGCCTTACTTTGGTTATAAAGCAAACCTAAGGATCCATTTTTATCAACTCAAAAGGAAACACCAAAAGTACAGGTAATAATTTCTCCACCCACTAACAATATCTTTTATTATTCCACTTCTTCTTTATTTATTGTTTCCTTTCCAAAATAATAAATTTGGTACCTTCTAAATAATATGATGTTATTATAAATATGTTACAACCATGTTCGTTATTAAATATGTCGTACATATGACCAAGTCACCATACGTCTGTACGTACGAATTACTGTCTCCACGTCGTGCTGTAATTAGTTATTCAAACACTTCATTATTTGGATGGTTATAATAATAATTATAACTAATGTAAATAATAAATATAACATGATAATTATTCTGTATATATTATATACCATCCAAATACATGTTATATATCCATCAATATAATGATATTGTCACTTGTGGGTACATACGGATTACGGTCTCCACGAACAAGATGAGATTCATTCCCTATCACAGTCATTCCTGTATAATTTTAATTTTATGATTCAAAATAAGGTTTTTAAACATAACATCATTCTGTATGTGAATTAAATACATCCTATTCATAAAAAAACATGGCTTACAGAACCAATCATATATAGGGAAATTAATCAGTTAATAGATAAAACGATGATAATACTAATATATTATTAACAAAGAAATATTAGATGATCATATTTGATATCATATTTATGTATATAGTACTTTTATAATTTAATAAAAATGATTTAACTATTTTTCAAGAGGTTAACATACCCTCAACCAAGGAAAAGTAAAAGTTAAGGGTTAATTTCACAATCTCTTTATTAACCAAGGGGTTTTTTACATAAGTATCTAATGGGACCACTTTATCATCCACATCCATGATTTCATAAAAATGTATTTCCAATTTTTTTTAGTATTCACTAGACTATGGGTTAATGTAATTTATACCCTTATTTTACCTTATATTTTTTAAAGTAATATTTCAAACATTTTCTAAACAATGTACTTTATGACATTTTCACCAAAATTATGGTATGAATGTTTTTTTATCTTATACAACGGGTGAAGATATTTTCCATCATTATAACATTTTCCAAGATTCCCTTGCAATATTATAAGAATATTTTCCAAGTAAATGATTTATTTTATAATTATGTAACTCTTAAATGGTTTCAAAATAGAAAGAGTTAATTCATTCAAATAGTTTTCATTTCCTCAATGTCAACATCATTTGAAGGATTTTAAACATGTTTGATGTTGATTTATTATAATACAAATCATCTATATTATATTGAAGGTTTTGTGATATTTTTGACTATGGATGTGTTATTTTTATACCATTCATGGTTTATTGTTAAAGTAATGACATTTTGTATGCTATGTTTAGTACAGATTTATGTTATGTTTCAACCACTTTATATGAGAAATGTATTGGACTTAGTAAGTGATGGGTGGAGCCTGCTGTAGCTTCTCGGGGAATTGGTAGGTCTCATGAGACAATTAGACATTGAATTGTCCAAGTCCATTCCCAATATGATATATGGTTATGGCCGAGGCCTAAATCATTTTTAGACATCTTGGTCGAGGCATTGAAAAATGATTCAAAATTTCGGACCTTATACATTCCCTCATTAAGAAAATAATAATGATGGTTCATGTAGTTATTCGACTAGATGAATAACCATGACAATGTTTTATTATGTCATTAATTACCAATATCATATTCCTTCCTTAAAGTGTTCATGTTTATTATTTGATTAGTTATGTGTTTTTAATTATTGACCATGCCGGATGTTTATGTTATCTTCCACTGTATTTCTTACCCTTACTGAGCATTTGAGCTCACCCCTTTCTTATGTTTCATTTTCCCTAGATATGAAGAATTTAGTTTTTAGTGACTGAAATGCATCATCATGGAGAATTGGATGTTTCTAATGGATCAAATTAGTGTTGTATTTCTTTTCATGTTGTAATTTTGAACTTATGTATATATCTTATTTACAATAAAACTAAATTGATTCGTATTTCGGGACATGATTCCTTGTATCAAGAAAATGTAATGTAATAAAGTACTGACTATGGTTAACTAGGGTCAGGGCATTATAGTTGGTATCAGAGAAAGTTTAGTACAAACCATGGAAGATAGATTTAGAAAAACTCTAATTAGAGAATAGTACCCTAAGATAGACTTTGAGGAGTAGTATAGATGAACATCCTATAATTTTGGTACTTTAGATATTTTTTGAGTTTTACAAGAAATACATCCCATAATGGATACAAGTCGGTATAGAAGGCTCTGGCACAGATGTACCTAGGGGTAAAACCCGAGAACACCACTTTGAGATAGAATCAAACCGGAACAGGTGCACAACAACTGGCCTTGCTGTACTCTTGGTTACGACACTCCCAGGGGATATGCTTAGGATAATTCTCATTTTCATTATAGACCATTATAGAAGATTTATGAGTATATACCACCTCAATGAAAACATTTTTTTGATTATGGATTATATCCATAAACATTTGAATTTATGTTAAGTGTTTTACATGTTCGGAATTATGTATTGTGGTTCATATACTAATCTACTATATGCCATAGTTTAGTAATGGTTCCTAGTTGAAGGAATGGAAACTATATCAATGCACTTAATTCATGTAGGGAATCCATTCATACTCAAGTTAATTATAGCGCAGCTGGCGATTCCACTTGTGCTAATCATCTTATCACCATACTGGGACAACTCACCCTAGTTATGAATAATAAACTTACCCGTATGGAGCACCCTGATCCACAACGCGAAGGATCAATGTTAGACCATTTCATGAGGCAACAACCACCAACATTCAATGGGAGTAAAACTCCATTAGTACCTGAGATATGGATAAGTTCCTTAGAGGAAATATTTCATGCTTTTGGGAGTAGAGAAAGGGAAATGGTTTTCATGGCAGTTTATCGCCTCACAGAAGATGTAGATCAATGGTGGTCATCAATCCAAAACACAAACAATGACGAAGAAGTATCAAAACATGAATTGAGTGAGTCTAAAGAGATTTTCTTGGAAGAATACTTTCCTCGGGACCATCGAGCGGATATGGAAAGACAATTTCTGAGTCTGAGGAAAAAGAAGGATGAGAATGTCAAAAAGTATGAGGCTAACATTACAAGGTTAGCATGGCATGCAAAAGATTATATATGAAACCCAAGGAGTAATATTTATAAATTATTTTATGGGTTAAAACAATTTCTACATCGAGCATTAGTCTCAAAATCTTTCTCATCATATGAAGATTTTTTCTCATGTGCTATCAAGACAGAAAATGGATTATTTATGTTTTGACATTAAAGAAAATCAAGAGAAGAAGAGATATGCTGAACAACCTGGGAAAGGAAATAAGGAAACACCGAAGAATGGAACAGTTGAATTTCCACCCTATGATAATTGTGGAAGGAAGCACCCTCGTGTCTGTCAAAAAGGAAAATAATTATGCTAAAAATGTGGAAAAAGGCCATATTTCTAGTGATTTAAAGGGGAAGAATGTTGAAACCAATATTCAATGATATGATTTTAGGGAGATGGGAAATTTTACAAATGAATTTCCTAAGAGTCGGGGAATATTACCTTTGAAAATGAAAAGAGAACAAGGACAATATTATGACTTTACTACTACTTAGGTTGAAGCTCCGAA
Organism: Viscum album; assembly: GCA_963277665.1. NCBI lineage: Eukaryota > Viridiplantae > Streptophyta > Magnoliopsida > Santalales > Viscaceae > Viscum > Viscum album. The sequence continues at coordinate 1,920,410,060 of OY728128.1, read as the reverse complement.
AGATGTGGTGGCAGGTAATTTAATGGTTTCTCAAGTTTATAAAATTCTTTATCTGATTATGTAACTTCATATTGATTCATATCATCCCAATTTTCTACGAAAATTTGATATTTCCAATTATATTTAACATGGTAGTTGTCAGTCTAAACTCTTAATGGAAGTATCATTGTAAAAACGTTTTTTGAATAAGTCCCCATTAAGGCATATAAACGATATTTATCAGCTAATTTAATCACCATACCCATTATTAAATATTATATATACCTTTGTATGGATTGGATTTTGGACCATGATACAAAACATTATAATAAAAGTAATGGGTTTTCAATTCTCGATGATGATAAAGAGTACCTTATCATTAGAGCAGAAACATCACCATCTGATTCTTATCTTGATCCACCCAAAGTAGCTATACTAAATTCAATCATCTGGGAGGATGGTAAGGATATAATTATGGGTGAGGAAAAGAATTTTAGAATAGAAGACGTACCTACTATGCAATAATATGTTGATGTGTTTCCAGAGGATTTACCTAGTCATCCTTCAGAACGAGAAATTGAGTTTTCCATTGATTTAATTCATGGTTGAAGTCCCATATCTAAGACCCCTTATAGAATGGCCAATGTGGAAATTTTGGAATTAAAAAACAACTAGAGAAATTGAGTAATAAGGGATTTATTAACCCTAGTTTTTCTCTATGGGGAGCCCATATCCTTTTTGTTAAGAAGAGAGACAAATCTATGAGGTTGTTCATTGACCATAGGGAGATCAATTCTTTAACAATAAAGGACAAGTATCCCCAAACTCACATTGATGATTTATTCGACCAAATTCATTGATCTCAATATTTTTCAAATATTGACCTTTGATAAGGATATATTCAGTTGGACATCAAGAAGGAAGACATTCTGAAAATAGCATTTTGAACCAGGTACGAGCAAGTCGAGTTTACAGTAATGCCTTTTTGATTGACTATTGAAACCCATGTCTTCATAGATCTAATGAATATAGTTTACAAGGAATATCTTGATGACTTTTTAGTGGTATATATTGATGATATCTTGGTATAATCCAAAATCTATGAAGATAATTAAAATCACTTGCGCATTATTATGAAGTCTTTAATGAGAAATGAATTATATTGTATGTTTAGAATGTGTGAATTCGGGATTCAAGATATAAATTTTTTTGGCCATATTGTCTCTAAGGATGGAATATTTTTTGTTACATTAATGGCCAAGGCAATCCAAGAATGGCCATCACCAATGCGTATAAGTGAGGTACACAATTTTATTGGTATAATAGGTTATTATCGACGTTTCATCCATAATTTTTCCACATTGGATAATCCATTAACCAAGCCCACATGTAAAGGGGATAATTGTTTTTGGACAAAAGAGTGTGAAGAATGTTTTGAAGAAATAAAGATAAGATTAGTCAATGATCTTATCTTGACTCTACCATTAGGGAAAGATGGGTTTGTTATTTATAGTAATGCTTCAATGAAAGGACTTGGTTGTATCCTTATTCAAAATGATAGAGTTATTGCCTATGCAACATGATAGCTAAAACATCATGAGCAAAACTATAACACTCATGATCTTGAGTTAGTAGCTGTAATCTTCGCTCTAATGATATGGAGAAATTATCTCTATGGTGAAAATGTGAGATTTATATTGATCACAAGATTATAAAGTAGATTATCTCACAAAAAGAACTAAACATGAGGCAGAGGATATGTCTTGAACTACTCAAGGATTATGATTGCACAATACACTACCACCTGAGGAAGGAAAATAAGGGGGCTGATGCTTTTAGAAGAAAGGGTCATGGAGTTTTGAACAAGATGAGAGTTGAAAGGGATAATATTTTCATGGATCTAGTAAGGATGGATATGGGAATAACCATGACTAAAAATTGAATTTTTTATTTCAAAGTGATAACCAAAGTTACAGTCCCAAAAGATGATACATCACCAAGTGGGAATCCAAAGTGGGAAAATACAACAAAAAACCAGTTTCCAAATTTTAATTTCAAAAACAACACATAACCCAATGCCTCAATTCAGGAGCCTCCCATTTCATTCTAATTCACTTAAATTTCCATCAATAATCAACATCAATAGTAATCCACCATCGTCGCCACCAATCATCATCCGTCACTGGCGGGGAAGCTGTTGGGATCCATCAGTGTCGACAATAAGAACCATCATTTTTGTCGAAAACACACACCTTGCAGCACCACCATTGTGAACAAAGGGAAACTATCGGAGTATCCATTGTCTTCTAGGTCACACCTCCAGATACCCCAACGGCATCTCAAACCACACCGTCCCAAAACCTCAACAGGGTCCAATGCACCAGACCGACCTGGCTTGGCGAGAAGGAAACAGTGGCCAGAGCAGTGTTTGGAGACCGAAGGCTTAATCAAGGAGGGATGACCATGGACTGGACCACAAACAATACTATTTAGAACCACTATCGGCCCCACACTAAGCATATCCATCCAACCAGAAAATCCAACAGTCACATAAAACCATCGGGAAATCACATCCAAGACGAACGGAACCTGAAATAACAAAACACGATTGCAAATGCATAAAAACACCATCACCAAATGAAGACATAAACGTTGAGGAATAAATAATACACCATATGAAAAACCACAAAAAAAGTAATCAAAGCATCTAAACTTGACCCAACACATTCCCAATTCATCCTCAGCGGCATCATGCTGGACCACGGTGGGGTCAAGCATGGTGGGGGAGATGAAAAGAGTATCCAGAGAGGAAAAATTACCATGATTTCTAAGGGGGCTAACATGAGAGAAAAATGAGGGAAACCCTACTTGAATCCCATGCCAAAACTATAAGACAACTTCCGAGTATGATAAATGAAATGCTGCCGAATGAGTAGGGGGACCCTAGATCCCGAAGCAGGAGGAGAATGGTCGGGCGCCGCTGGGGAGGGAGAGAAACCCGAAGAGAGGAGAATGGTCTGGCGAGGCTGGAGAGAAGATAGAGTGATGTTGGAGATAAGCTGAAGAGGGGAGAGGCCAGAGAGAACTAGGAGGATAAAGGACAGGTGCTGCCGGGGAGGGAGCGAAACCCTAATATGAAGAGGAGAATCTGGGAGCCCGAAGGCGGACACCGGGTGACTAGGCGCTATTTTGGGAATAACCATGGAAGGTGAAACATCAATAATTTTTCAAATTGTTGCCAAACCATATTTACTATTAAGGATAAAAAATTATCAGACTGATGATGAGGAGTTTCAAAAGAATATTAAAGCTGTAAATGATGGGAGACTGAGTGAATTCGTATATGAAGATGTAATTTTGAAATTTTTAAAGAGACTTTGTGTTCTTGATATACCTGATCTAGAAAGGGAATTTTTGGGTGATTCTTATAGTTAAAATTTCACTGTAAACTCAGGGAGAACCAATGTGTATTGATATTTGAAGGAACATTTTTTGTGGGACAACATGAAGAGGGATATTAATGATTTTGTGACAAGGTGTATGGTTTTTTCACAAATGAAAGCTGGAAGAAAATAGACTCGAGGATTCATGCTACCTCTTCCCATACCAGAGTGGAAATGGGATGATATTATGATGGAATTTGTCATAGGGCAACCAAAGACTCTTAGATGGAGTGATGTAATATTGGTCATTGATGACTTTCCTACCAAGTCAGCAAATTTTCTTGAAATAAGAGAATATTTACCACTTGAACGTTTAGAAAGATGGTATGTTAATAAATCTACAGTACTTCATGGAGTACCCCGATCAATTTGTTTCGACCGTGATCCCCTTTTAACATCAAGATCCTTGAAAATCCTATTGAAATCCCTGGATACAAAACATAGTTTGAACACAGCCTGCCACCCTTAAACTGATGGACAATCAGAAGGGATTATTCAATCCATAGAAGACATGTTGAGATCTTTCTCAATTTACATTCAAGGTATGTGGGATCAATATTTACCTCTCATAAGATTTTTCTATAATAATAGCTTCCATTAATTTATTCAGATGGAACTATATGAAGCGTTATATGGAAAGAGATGTCACACACCTACTTTTTGGGATTATGTTGGTGATAGAAAACTTGTAGGCCCAAAACTTGTGTAGGAAACAATGGAAAAAGTGAAGATCATCAAAACCCACATCAATGAATTCCTAAAAAGGAAAAGGAGATATGCCAATAACTGAAGGAAGGATTTGGAATTTCATGTAGGAGACCATGTTTTCATGAAGGTATCTACAGAGAAGGGTGTTATACGTTTCAGTAAGAAGGGTAAATTGAGTCCCCTGTACATTAGACCTTTTGAAATTCTAGAAATAATTTATGTTGTAGATTATAATTTGGAAATGCCTCCAAGTGTATCAAAATTTTATGATGTATTCCATGTATCACTATTGAGAAAATACACGCCTGACCAAACGCATGTACCCACCTATGGGGAAATTGAACAGGAACCTGATCTATCTTATTGTGAATTTCATATTAAAATTCTTGATACTAGGGAATAAGTTCTCAAAAACCAGACAACTCATTTTGTAAAAGTTCTATAGAGAAACCATAAGATTGAAGAGGAAACATGGGAACATGAGTAACTCTTGATGAAGAACCCAAAAAATCATTTTATACAATAATATTCAAAAAATTTCAAGGAAAAAATTATTTTAATGAGGGGAGAATGTAACACCCCAATCTTCCATGATACATTTCCCTTTGAATAATACAACAACTTGTATTGTACGCAACTTCGAGTTCAAAAACACCAAAACCAATCAAACTTGCCGTTATGAATAATAATACAATCTTTTTGAAATTTTATAAATTTTATCATGCAAAATAGACTTCATTTTTTCATTGAAAATATTGAAATTAGCTTAAGGTGAATTTTTTGTGTTTTTCTAAAAACTTTCAATTTTTGAGGAATAGTGAAAAACAATGATTTATTATTTAAAATTGAATTTTTATTTAAATAATTATTTACTTTATTTTAATTTATTTTAGGTAAAATTAGATATTGAATACCTATAAAATTTCAATGTAATTCTTTGGAGTCATTTTATAAAAATTTCAGATATATAAAAATTTTATCGAACTTCTTACCGTCTATTACCCTCCTCTTAGGAGCATTTGAAAATTTTCCTAAACCATAATTTTTCAACATATGTGAGTTTTATTTTAAAAAAATCCAAGTGAAACGGTTAATATCATTATGTAAAATGTGGTTCAATAAGATGAAAATATTTTTTTTGTGAATTGTAACTTTTGACTTTTATTTACCACAGTAAAAAGTAAATAGGATAATTAAGGGTAAAAATGATATCGTAATTATTATAACACATGTCCAAATTCTATTGGATAAGTATAATTTGACCAAATACAACCTTAGGAATAAAATATTACCGAATTTGGTCCACATGGATTAGATTAGGGAATTTATTATTATTTTATTTAATGAAGAGTTAAAAGAGTTAAATTCAATGATTAATAACTAAAACATTTATAATATAAGGTTACACACAATATAAATTTATCTATAAGTATTCATTAGAAAGATAAAACGATTTCCTAAATAATTGTATTTTATTTATAATTTTTATACATTAAATAATTTAATTTATTTATGACAGAACGATGAATCAGTAATTACCTTATCAATGAAATATTAAAATAATTAATATTATAAATGTCCAAATAAATGTAAATTGAGACTTATGATAAATTAAACAAATTTTATAGGTTAATATGAGATTTTAGGGTTTCTGAAATAAATTTTATTCTAAGTGATAAAGTCTTTATTGATTAAACCATATCAAATACTAAATAGTGTCAAAATTGACATAATTGAGTTTTTAAAACAAATACTATATTATTAATTGATATAATATTTCTAAAAATCTTAGGATTGGGGAAATGACATATATATGGTTATATATACTAATAATTAACCACATGGGGTTCTCTTGGCTTGTTATTGTATGTTTATTAACCATATAATATAAACATACCATTAGACATGGTAATTGTCAAACTATTTAACTAAGAGTTAAATCTATAAGATAAGGTTAATATGATGACCTAAACCTATCTACAACCTATTTTTGCAAGTTTTTTGACCCATCCCCACCTTATCCTCGAAATAATTCATTTTATATCCATTATATACCAAAAATTATTATATTATAAAATAATATTCCAAGCTTTTCCTAAAGTGACCCTCACCTCTATTATAAAAGAACTTTTCCACTTCTGTTAATTTCACACCTCAAAAGTCATTTGGTAAAGCCAAAACCTACACTAATATACTACAAAATTCCCTCAAATCAACTTATAGGCATTACATTGACCAGAACGCCAACTTATGGATCCCTTTGATCAACTCAAAAGGATACACCCAAAGTAGAGGTAATAATTTCGCAACTGTCTTCCATGTTCTTTTCTTCTTCCAATTCCGCTTTCTTTGTTTATTTCATACCAAAATAATAAATCCAGTACCATCTACATACTATGAAGTTATTATAAACATGTTAGAACCATATTCATTATTTTATCTATCCTACAAATGACAATGTCATCATACATGTGTATGTACGGCTTACCATCTCCACGTCGGGGGGTAGTTTGTTATTCAAACACATCATTATTATGATGGGTATAATAATAATTGTAACTGATGTAAATAATAAATATAACATTTTAATGATTATTTATATATGATATACCATCAAATTACATACTATTTCTCCATTAATATAATGATATTATCGGTCGTGTATACGTATGGATTACCGTCTCCATGAATGCGATGGGATTCATTCCCTATCACAATCATTCAAGAATAATTTTCATTTTATGATTCAAAATAAGTTTTATGAACCTAATATAATTCTGTATATGAATCAAATACATCAAATTCAAAAAAATCATGTCTTACGTAACCAATCATATAATGGAAAAATGAATCAGATAACACCCAAAACGATGATAATACTAAAATATTAATAACAAATCAATATTAGAAGATCTTATATGATATCATATTTAAATATATGGTTATTTTATAATTTAATAACATTTATTTAACTATTATAAAAAAGTTTAACGTACCCTCGAATAAGGAAAAGTACATGGTAAGGGTTAAGTTCACAATCACATTATTATCCGAGGTTGTTTTTACGTCAGTATATACTGAGACCTCTTTATCATCCATATCCATGTTTTCATAAAAATTTATTCCAAAAAAAATTATTAATTACTAGAATATTGGTAAAATTCATTTATACGCCTATTTAACCTTAAATGTTTTGAAAGTAATATTTCCGTCATTTTCCAAACAAGGTACATTATGTCCATTTCGATAAAATTAAGTTAAAAATGTTTTTTTAACTTATACGGTGGGTGCTGCTATTTTCCACCTTTATAACATAATTGAAGCTTCACTTACTATATTGTAAGAATAGTTTCAAAATAGAGGTTTTATTTTATTATAATGTGATTATTAAATGGTTTCAAAATAGAAAGAGGTATTTTTTAAAAATAGTTTTAATTTCATCTATGTAAACATCCATTAATTTATTTAAAACTTCTTTGAAGTTGATTTATTATGATACAAATCTTACAAATTGTATTGATGGTTTTGTGATATGTTTTATTGTTGATGTGTTATTTTTATTCCATTCTGGTTTATGGTTAAATTATTGTCATGTCATATACTATTTTTAATATGAATATGTATTTAATGTTTCAACCTTTTCATATGAGGATTGTATTAGACTTAGTATGTGAAGGGTGGAGACCACTATATATCCTCGGTGAATCGGTAGGTCTCATGAGACAATTAGACATGGAATTGGACAAGGCCTTTCCGAATTTGATATATGGTTTTGGACTAGGCTTAAATAATTTTTAGATGTCTTGGTTGTGGCCTTGAAAAGATGTTTTAGAATGCTCGACATTATACATTCCATTATTATGAAAATAATAATGATGGTTCATTTGGTTATTTGACTAGTTTAATACCCATGACTATGTTTTATTATGGAATTTATTACTTAGCTCATATTCCTTCCATAAATTGTTCATGTTTATTATTTTTAAAGTCATTTGTTTTTAATTATTCAACATGACAAATTTCTTTTATCTTCCATAGTATTTCTTACCCTTACTGAGCTTTTGAGATCACCCCTTTCTTATGTTTTATTTCCCCAGGATATGAATAAGTTAGTTATGAGTGACATTCAGGAATGATCTAGGAGACTTGGATGTTTCTAATGGAACAAATTAGTGTTATATTTATTTAAAAGTTGTAATTTTGAACTTATGTATGTATCGTGTTTCCAATAATACTAAACTGATCGGTCTTTTGGGACATGATTCCTTATATCATGCAAATGTTACGTAATATAGCACTGAATCTGGGTAAGTTGGGTTGGGGTATTAAAATTTTCATCTCATGATACTATGGAAAAATCAAGGTTCTACCTATATCAAAGTCCCATACATGTATTAATTTTCAAATACTTCTCCATATATCGAATGGTAGATTCAATTCATGAAACATGTGCCTTATCACCAAATATCCATATATAGTAAACAATATGTATTTGTCTATATTTTCATTGATATAAAAATTTAATACATAATTACATTTGTAGTAGTGATATACTATTTAATAAATAAATATATCCATGAAAAATAATATGCAATTTTATTGTAAATTAAATATCCAATGACTAGAGATTATTGAATACATCAAGGGAATGTTAATGAAAAAAAATTATAACGAAACTGTGTGTCATTAATTTTCATAGAAAAAATTATCATAAACCATCAATATAAATAATAATTATAATATATATCCAACATATATACATTATATTATTAATAAAGAGTTTATAATGTTGATAAATATAAATAAAAAAATATATTTATAAACATTTTTGAGGAAAATAATGATTTCATTTGGGAAATAAATTTTTTGAGATAACAGTTCAAAGAAAAATTTGAAAATTAGTATATTTGAAAATCATGTCTAAAAAATATAAAATATTTTCTATATAATTGAGTGATTATGATGATAGTAAATTTAATATATTCCAAGTGCATTAAAATGATGATTACTTTAACCTTTTTAGTAAAATCCATACTATCCTTGTTTTAAAAATGACAAGAACATACATTTATATGTCCTTTAAAAAACAAGTAAAAATGGGTATATTTAATTAATCATTTCTAAAATGTTAAAAATATTTTGGATTTTTTCTTAGAAATAATGGCTTTATAAGAAAATTAAATTTATCCCCAATAGTGAAATGAGGTCATATTTTTCTTAAAAACATTTTAGCGCTAATTTTATGTATGAAATAGTGGAACAAGTATACCATTACATTAAAATAACATTAATAAACAAATAATAATAGAAATAAATTTTTTTATAATGAAATTATCAAATAATTAACATCAATGAAAATTTATTAAATAAAAAATCTCAATTAGAATGAGATTGTAAAATATTCATTTTCGATGATCATAAAGTTAATGTGAGAAGTCATTAGTTAACTAATTATGTATATCAACAACAAATCCATTTAATTTTTTAATATATCATAAGATAATGAAACTTAATTTTGTACATAATCTTATATTATCAATGATGATAAGGATGTAATAATGCTCAATAAAAAAAATTGAGTGATGAAATTATTTTCCACTTGGTAACACTTATTTAAATTATAATTGGATGAAATAATTCAAATTGAAAAATATGATGTCATGAATTAATAATTAATCATGAAATTTCATTTCATAGGGGTAGTATGTACCCCACAAAAAAGAAATTAGGTGCAGAGCATTACAATATAGATAAATAAATGGAATGTGAGATAAATTCCATTGCCTCATGATTTTCATTAGTTGAACATGATTTAAACTATTGTATACTAGTTTTATAAACATCAATAATTTATAATAGACCCATAATCATATTTATAATATCATATATTATCCTCTTATAACATTTTACCACTATTTTTTTAATAATATTCCATTATTTTAATTGTTTTGAGTGTTAATTTCCTTGTTTTCTCAGTTGAGTTTTGTAAGAAATGGACCAGTTCATATAAATTGGATATGTGTACATCATCTATATAATCATAGTAATGTTATAAATAAAATATTTACTTTGTAGGTAAATTATTAGAACCAGTCCAAAAAGATGGTTACATAGAATGAATTTCATCGCTTAATGAAGAATGTAGGGAATATATACGTATGAGCGACAACATCATTACCTTAATAGGTTAAACAGGAAAGAAGTGGGTGATATATTAAATTTATATAATCAGTATTGTCTTATATATATCATATTTAATCAATAATATTTATTTAATATATTTTATGTAAATCATATGTGAAAAATGATTCACATCAATTTGTGAGATGGTATTTCACCAAAAACATGACTGGAATTATTGTATTTTAAATGGATTGTAATATTATAATATATATACAATATTATAATAAAATAATTTTATTTATAACAAAAATATTTAATATAAAAATTAATCCCATCATTATATTCAACGATGATAAGATTTTATGAAAAATATGTCGCATCTTTCTAGTAGGTGGTAATTTGCCAGACACATGATCGATGATTTCATTTCCCATTTGATAAAAGTAGAGATAAATAAATTTTATTACATACACATAATCATATATAAGTTCTTGTTATATAATAGTGTTATAATATTTGAATTGTTAATATAAAATTTAACAGGGAACGGAAGAAAAAATTGAATGAGCATTGTTAATAAAATTACTATATCATAGAGAAACATCTTTAGATATTTTCTTATAGACCCCTTGAGAGGACCAGTTTGGGGTATAACTAACAGTGAGAGGGGGTGAATCATTGTTAGGGACTTTTTAAACCAATTCAAACTTTTATCCATGTACCTCTTGACCTGTTAAGATCTTGATTCTCATATTCTCTTTTCCCTGTCATATGCAATAATAGAAAGCAGTAAAAATATGCACCCGATATTTTTACAAGGTTCACCACTCAATAAGAGTAGCTATGTCCTTTCCATGCCTGGATATGACTAGTGCATGGATTATCTACTATGATTTGATATGAAATTACAACGGAGTGGCTAGGAAAACTATCCCTTAGCTAGTGTGGGTACCTACACTTTGGAGGGTGGTGGGAAACAATCCTCTTCCCTGGACGGTTGATGGCCTAGTCCAACTTGCAGCTTCTAGCAGATTCTTTATACAATCTATGGAGATAGTCTTCTTGCTTCTTAATAAGTTAGGTTATGCTCATGGTCTTCTTTAGTGCTCTTCACATGATTACTTTCAAAGTAGCAGGCAAGCAATTCCTCCTTCTTTCTTTCTCTTCTTCTCTGCTGCAACACTAATAGCAGTAGACTTCTTCTTTATTATTCTTAGTGCAACAACCAACTCCACTAAAACTTATTTCTTCTTCAGCTAGAATCACATACACCAATGTGATTATTCAAATACTGATGATCAGCTCACATAACATTAACTAAATTAAACTACCCTGAACAATTGTCAGCATACAATTGGGCATACTCTGTTATTCTACCTCTTATCTCCTTTTTCTTTGACACAGTAGAATATGATATGGTACTACAGTGTCTTAATCTCTTTCTTCAATTCTCAATACCAACACACGAGTATATCGGTATACAAAATTCATCTTTTGTGCAGACATGAATTGATTTGCACACCTAGTTCTTCTTCACATTGAAAAGCACAACAAGAGTGTAGAACACCAGTCGTGTGAGTGTGGTTCTACTTCTCTTCGTGATACAAAATGTTTCACAGAACATCCTTCCTCGCAAAGTCTCTTTGAGAGTGCTATGCACCTTTCGAAGGCCTGCGGTACCCTAAAATTTGTAGTGCAACCTTCTAGATGGCTTTCGCGTAAAATTCAAGCCTTGCGCATAAAAGCCCCTTTGGGCACGAAAAACCCTTTTTGCGCAACCCTTCTTTTTCGCATAGAACGTCCCTTTTTCACACAACACTTTCTTTTTCACGCAATACTTCTTCTTTTCACGCAATACTCTAAAATTCAATTTTTCCGCGCGTCAGAGCTCGGGATTTGTCCATGTGTCGAGTCTCACACAATGAGAGGGGGTCACCCCATATTTATAGGTAGTTTGGACCCTGCGTGTAAAACCCCTATCTGGGCATAAAACTTTCTCTCAATTCTTTAGATTACACGCACCTTCCTGGATTTTTCGCGCACCTCAGGACTTTTCCATTTTTTGACTATCCAATCAAAATACACTAATTGCGCGCAAAATTCCACACCACGTACCATATTTCGCGCAAACACAATCATTCCCGCGACATCATATTTCACACACTGGTCCATTCTTTCATGAATTTCATGCCTTTTCCAATTTTCATTATTCTAAGCATGAAGCACCAATTGCACGCAAAATTCCACACTACATTCCACATTGCATGTAAACACATCCTTTCATGCGACATCTTATTTCGCGCAATGATCCAATTTTTTGGGAAGCTCATGCCATTGAAAATTTTCGATCTTCTGATCTCGAAACACCTTTTGCACGAAAAGCTTCATTCCACTATTTCAAAAATCCCGTAGATATTTGACGCAACTTTTCATTTTGCGCGCATCCCGCTGATTTTTCGTTCAACCTGCTACTATTTCACGCACAACTTTATTTTTTTCACGCAACCTGCCTAAATTTCAGTGCACTCCATGCCTTTTCCATTATTCAATGATCTAACCTTAAATCATGACTTGCACTCCAAATTATAAACCATCTTTAATCTTTTTTGCAACATCCATTGCCAAAAACACAACTTCAACTCCTGATTTTCAGGCCCTAAGATTTGGCAAACACTGGAAAACAACACCACCTTAAACTGTGCTTTTGTGCCACCCCCATATTGTCTATTGCCTTTTCATTTCTCTCTTAACTGCTTCCCATAAACATTCTCCATCTTTCATCATGAACTCCACTATCGTGAGATATTTCCATTGATAGATCAGCTTTAGCATCATCAGAGTTACAATGGAAAGTACTAAACTTTCCATATCTTCCAGCAGCATCATTCCTTCCAATGAAAACTGTATATGATTGGAATCATCATTTATAGCCCTTTCCATCATAAGGCTTGCATCACAAGTTCTCCTGACTTATGATATTTGAGAAATACATGCCAGCAATGCATCGTCTGGTTTCGATATAATGCAAAGTGCATGGAAACCTCAGAATGCCAAGCCCTTCCACATTATCTATTCTTCTTCGACCATAACTCTACACTTCATGAAAATCATATGACTTTATTCGTCAAGTAATCTATTTCATGGATTTCTATCATGAATAAATTAATTATCTTCTTCAAATCCTTATTCTTATTAAATCATCCTCAGATGGATGATACCACATGATTCTTCATTGTTTTAAACAATGTGCCACCTTTGAAACACATTCATTGAACTTAGAATCAGTTTAACAAACGTCTGAATTAACTTCATGGAGAATTGTTGTAGCATGACATCCAATGCTATGATTGGATAACAATTCTCTAGGCATCCTCACTTCATCCGATTTCCATTTACTTTGGATTCCCTTTCCATCTCCTTCTTCATTTTGACTATTATTGACAACAGTTGAGCACAAACACAATCTTCATACACAAAGTGGTCCCAACAATATCCCACTTTAAATTTTGTTGTCAATACCACAATGTCTCCTCAAATGAATGTGTCAATGTCAAAATAAGAATCTTATCTCTCCCCTTTACTTGTTTCTTTACCCTTTCATTTCAAACTTTCATTTCAGTTTCTCTCCCCCTTATTGACAATAAATACAAATTTCATGGTAGAGAGGGTATCATTTCATACTTAAGCAATGTGCCATTAATCATTTCACTCTAAGTCTACTTGAGAAATTCTCGGTGTAGAAAACAAGAGGATTTTATTTAGACAACAAAGTTTTCCATTATCCACTGATCGTGATACTGCATGAGATGAAATATCCTAAAATTTTCTTCATGGATTTTCCACATTCATTCCAGGACATTGATATTGAATATGATAGGAAATATTCAATCCTGAAACTCCTGCACTCACTTGAACAAAAGGATCAAAAACATTCAAGAGAAATTAGTAGGATAAGTGGCCTTGGGGCACTTTCAATCCACTTATGTCACAAATTGACCTAGTTACTCCCCCTTTGTAAAAATATATTTCTTTTGAGTAACCAAGGATGAGAGATTAAGAAACGACAAAACTTTTCCAATGACATGATCTTCAAAAAATCTTCAGAGTAATTTAATTTTATACCATCTATTGTCGATACAGATTGGGATAATGAATCTGGTAGCTTCTTCATGTGTCTCCCCCTGAAGGGAACACTTCTCATCACTGAATCTCAGGTACTCCCCCTGCGATATTGCTTCACCTTCAATTCCCTACATTTAAAGAAAAAATACAATACACAAAGATTTAAGGGAATAGGGTGGATCTTCCATGCTTCTTCAATGTGAGCAGGATGGCTGAGATGATTTTCTCAACCAAGAATCTCCATTTTCTCCACTCCTCAAACTTTAACATTTGATATTTAATTTTGAATGTGGATGTGTGGATCTCAATACTTCTTCTATCTCTTTGTGTGTGAATATTCTTTCCTCAAGATATTTCCAAGAACTAGAATCTCCCGTAACAACTTTCATCCTCTTCAAGAATTCTTATTGGACTTGAATAAATTCAAATCTCTTTTTGACAGTATGAATAGCCTTGTTTCACCTCACACACAGAACTTCTTTGTGTTCATGTAGAATCTTATTTTTTTAGCACAATTCCTAACCTTTTCATCTTCAATCTTTCTCATTCCTTCCAAATCTTATAGACAAACCACCAACATATCATTAGGGAATGAAGAATTAAGATTGGATCTTCTACATGGATTCTTCTGAGTGGCTTCTTTCTTAGTAGTCCTTTTGGATGCACCACTCTTCAAATTCTTGGATTTAGAATCCAAGGTCTTCTCAACATTCCTTCTTGAAATCTTCTTTGGAGAATTTGTTTTCACATTGTTCATCTGATTTCTTCCCAAGGATGCTTCTTCATTCTTTCCCATTTTCTTGTGGTCTTATTTTCTTATATGAACATGCACAATTCATATGACCACTCCTATTGCATACATCACAGATGTTATCTAACATTCCAAATCTCTTTGCAGTATACCGATGTTTCTGGATCTGTGGATGTTGCTTCTCCTTCTCTAAATTTCTCTCCATTGAGATGGCCTTTCTCTGTACTTTTACATTTAAGGGATTGTACCAACAATACAGTGCCCAATGGCCAAACCTATTGCAGCACCATCATTGACCAACAAACCTTGACTTCATGTCATCTTCTTGATAAGGTTGCTGAATCTTCTTCTTGGTATGTTGTGCTTTCTGTGGGGACATATCTTCCACACTCATTCCATTATCCACTGTAGCCATGGTGGTAGGTTTCTTCTCACATTTCTTCATCCATACTTGTTTATAATTTTTCATCCGACCTATAATTTTTGTAGAAACAATTTTTAAAACATTAGTATAAGTTGGTATGAATGATATCTTTACTTTCTCAGCTGCTTGTGATAGATCAATGAGTGAAGCCATGATTTTCTTATCACATGTTGGAGGTCTTTTGACAATAGTATCCTCCAGTGAGCATTGAGTACTAGTAGCTATTCTTTCCTTCTTTTGTGGAGACTGAATATGTGTCTTCTAAAAATTGGTCAACTGAGCTTCAAATTCTGTACATCTCATATTGATGATGACTTCATGGTCTTCAATCATTGTCATCTTCTATTCACAAGATTTCTTTAATCTTTAAAATTCATCTGCATGCATCCCTACTTTTCTTTGTAACAAAGAGTCATGTTCTTTGATCTTTTTAGACTTTTCTTCCAAATATAACTCCTTGACATCATTTCTCTTTTTCATCTCATCTTCAAGTGAATGGATCTACTTTTCTAGAGTCTTGTTGACTCCCTCTTTCTCTTCTGCATATTTGACCCACCTTGATGAACTGACTTCAAATCCCCTATTTGTTGCTTCAAAGGCTCCAACATGTCTGGAGAGTTTAAGACATTCAATAATTTTTGCTCGTAATTCTTTCCCCAAAACATCAATTTCTTCTTCCATCTGAGTGATATTTTCCTGCATGAATTGAAATACTCCACAAACTAGGGATGTACATTCTTCAGGAATACCATGAAGAATCATTCATAATCTTTCAACTGATATTTTTTGGGATGATGTAGATTGATCATCACTGTTGTGCTAGAATTTTCTTCATGAGAAAAATTTCCATATGTACTAACACATACCTCTTGATCAGTTGAGGTAGGAAGGTTTTCCATCTTCATGGTGGGGACATGATCCACCTTCTCATTGCTTTCCATGTCTGGTGTTTCTTCAACGTCACCCAAATATAGAGAATCAGATGCTTCCTCTTCTTTAGATAAGAGGGAATTCTTCTTCAATTTTCTTTTCTCTTTATTTTTCCTGTTCATCATGGTCTTGGTAGATATATATTTTTTCACATAGATAGCTGAATCTTTATAAACAATTCTCTTCAATGTTTACTCAGGAAATGAACTCATGTTTTTAAAAATAGAATAACTTCACTGTAGAGAATCCAACAGAGGTGAACCTGCCTCTGATACCAATTGAGAGGACCAGTTTGGGATATAACTAACACTGAGAGGGGGGGTGAATCAGTTTTAGGGACTTTTTAAACCAATTCCAACTTTTAAACCTATACCTCTTGACCTGTTAAGATCTTGATTCTCTTATTCTATTTTCCCTGTCGCATGCAATAATAGAAAGCAGTAAAATATTCACATGATATTTTTACAAGGTTCACCACTCAATAAAAGTAGATACTTCCTTGCCATGCCTGGATATGACCAGTGCATGAATTATCCACTATGATATGATATTAAATTACAGCGTAGTGTCTAGGAAAACAATCCTCTAGCCAGTGTGAGTCCCTACACTTTGGAGGGGGGGGGGGGGGGGGTGGGAAACAATCCTCTTCCCTGGACTGGTGATGGCCTAGTCCAACTTGCAGCTTCTAGATGATTCTATATACTGTCTATGGAGACATTCTACTTCCTTATTAATAAGGAAGGTTCTGCCCAAGGTCTTCTTTAGTTCTCTTTACTTGATTACTTGAAAAGAAGTAGGCAAGCAATTCTTCCTTTATTCATTCTCTTCTTATCTAATGAGACACTAACTGCACTAGACTTATTCTTTATTCTTCTTAGTGAAACAACCAACTGCACTAAAACTTATTCTTTCTTCAGCTAGAATCACATACACCAATGTGATTATTCAAACACTGATGATCAGCTCACATAACATCATCTGAATTAAACAACATTGAACAATTTTCAGCATTAAATTGGCCATACTCTGTTATTCTTCGTCTTATCTCATTTTTCTTTGACATAGTAGAATATGAAATGGTACTGTAGTGTATTAATCTCTTTCTTCAATTCTCAATACCAAAATAGGTGTATATCAGTATACAAAATTTGTCTTTCATGCAGATATGAATTCAGTTGCACACCTAGTTCTTCTTCACTTTTCAAAGCACAACAAGTGTGTTGAACACCAGTCATGTGAGTGCGGTTCTACTTATCTTCATGATACCGAATGTTTCACAGAAATTCCTTCCTCGAAATGTCTCTTCGAGAGTGCTATGCACCTGTCGAAGGCATGCGGTACCCTCAAATTTTTCACGCAACCTTCTAGGTGGCTTGCATGTAAAATTCAAGCCTTACGTGTAAAAGCACCTTTTGGCGCGAAAAACCCTTTTCGCGCAACCCTTCTTTTTTGCGTAGAACTTCCCTTTTTGCGCAACACTTTCTTTTTCGCGCAACAATTCTTCTTTTCACGCAATACTCTAAACTTCAATTTTTCCACGCGTTAGATCTTGGGATTTGTCTATGTGTCGAGTCTCACACAATGAGAGGGGGTCACCTCATATTTATAGGTAGTTTGGACCCTTCATGTAAAACCCCTTTCTACATGTAAAAATGTCTCTTAATTATTGAGATTACGGGCACCTTCCTGGATTTTTCGTGCACCTCCGGACTCTTCCATTTTTCAACTTTCCAATCAAAATACACCAATTGTGTGCAAAATTCCACACCATGTTCCATATTGCGCGCAAACACAATCTTTCCCGCGACATCATATTTCACGCACTAGTCAAATATTTCGCGCATTTCATGCCTTTGCCAATTTTCATCATTATAAGCATGAAGCACCAATTTCACACAAAATTCCACACCACATTCTACATTGTGCATAAACACATCCTTTCACGCGACATCTTATTTCACTCAATGATCCAATTTTTCACGCAGCTCATGCCTTTGGAAATTTTTGATCTTCTGATCTCGAAACACCTTTTCCCCGAAAAACATCATTCTTCTATTTCGCGCATCCCATAGATATTTTGAAAAACTTTTCATTTTGCACGCATCCCACTGATTTTCCACGCAACCCACTACTATTTCACGCACAACTGTAATTTTTTCGCGCATCCTACCTAAATTTCAGTGCACCCCATGCCTCTTTCGTTATTTGATGTTCTGACCATAAATCATTCCTTACACGCCAAATTCTAAACCATCTTCAATCTTTCGCACAACATCCATTTCCATAAACACAACTTCATCTCCTGATTTTCAGGCCCTAAGATTTGGAAAACACTGGAAAACGACACCACCTTAAATTGTGATTTTGTGCCACCCGTAGATTGTCCATTGCTTTATCATTTCTCTCTTCACTGCTTTCCATAACCATTCTCCAGCTTTCATCACGAACTCCACTATCGTGATATATTTCCTTTGATAGATCAGCTTTAGCATTGTCAGAGTAACAATGGAAAGTAATAATCCTTCCATATCTTCCAGCAGCATCATTCCTTCCAATCAAAACTGTATATGACTGGCATCATCATTTCTCCCCCTTTCCATCATAAGTCTTGCATCACAATTTCCCCTGACTTATGATATTTTGGAAATACATACTTGCAAAACATCGTCTAGTTTCGATATAATGCGAAGTGCATGGCTACCTCAGAATGCCAAGCCGTTCCACATTCTCTATTCTTCTTCAACCGTCATTCTACACTTCATGCAAATCATATGATTTTATTCTTCAAGTAATCTCTTTCATGGATTTCTATCATGAATAATTTCATGATCTTTTTCAAATCCTCATGCTTCTTCAATCATCCTCAGATGGATGATTCCTTATCATTCGTCATTGTTGTAAATAGTGTGCCACCTTTGACACACGTTCTTTGAACTTAGGATCAGTTCAATAAACGTCTGAATTAACTTCATGGAGAATTGTCATAGCATGAAATCCCATGCTATGATTGCATAACAATTCTCCACGAATCCTCACTTCATCCGATTTCCATTTACTTTGGATTCCTTTTTCATCTCTTTATTCATTTTAACTAGTATAGACAGTTGTTGACAACAAATACAATCTTCATTCACAAAGTGGTCCCAACACCCCTAGTATGATCTTATTATCATACCAGTAGAATAATAATAATAATATGTATTATGGGGAGATAAGTTTTAAGATGGTTATTGAGATAAAGTTCTTCGGATGTGTGATTTAGTTAGGGGAAGGACCTCCCTTTTATAATTTTTGAATGTGAACCCTCTTGGAAATTACATGGAGATTTTCCAAAAGAATCCAAAATTATAAAGTAGTTCATATAAAAAGACACAAAATTGCCATAGGTTTTAACTAGAGAATGATAAGGGGTAAATATGGAAATCTAAAAACATTTTTAATAGTTTTTTGTTCATGTTTAATCCTTATGTTCTTAGTTTAACCCCTGATAAACATATTTTAACCATTAATATGATAAATAATATTTACTATTTTTACTATTTATTAAGTAAATTAATTATTTTTAACCTATAAGAAAATATAATTTATTATGATACGAAATATATAATCCATTTTTTTTAATTATGTTCACATAAGTGGAATAATATAATTTAAAACATATCCCGTAGATGTGAATATAAAGAAGGATATAAATTAGAAATTTTTTAAAAACATACATTGTTTTTATATCAAAATTAATATTAAGATAATTCAATTGAACCAAATTGTTTTTAGAGATATATAAATTATCTAATTTTACTTTAAAAAAAATGAATACATAATATTTTTTTAAACAATTTATATGAAATGGTAGTTTTCAAATAAAATTAATTAATTTTTTCTATTAATTAAAAAAACATTTAAGAAAAATACAAAACATTAAACATAAGATAATTCTAATATTATGATTTCAAAAAATAATATAATTTTATAAATTAAACATTATTATAATAGTAAAAAAATTAAATTATATACTCAAAGAGTGACTAAATCATCATTTAGTAAAATAATTTTTTCAGAAAACTTTTTTTAATTGAATATTATTTTATTTCTATTCAATATATAATAATTATTTTTATAATTTATTTACTAATATTTATACCATACAATTTAACATGTATGTTATAGTGCGATAAAATATTATGGTTTATTTTGACTCAGGGATGTGTATTCTATAAGCTATTAAAGATATTAAATTTAATGAAATATATTTTTTAGGTAATTTAAGATCTATGTTCCATGTCACATACAAAATAAAAAAAAAATTATTCTATTTAAACATCATAGTGTTAGAGTTAATTTAATAAAAATACGATCACCTAAAACAAAATAAATAACTTTCCTTTAATTCACTTCTTAACATTTTTTCCTTCTCTGATGTGTCCTTATATGTTGTTGAATTAACATCACATTTACAACTATTTACACCTCCAATAGTGATCCCATCAACAAAATTACATAAAATCCATCCAAAAAAATGGAGTTTGGAACCACTTTCCATATAATTCTGCAAAAGATACCATATATATACTAGAATAAAAACTATTATCATAGGAAAACTCAACTGAAGTACCAAATTTATTTGAAATAAATTTAAATAGAATAAATAATGCTAAAAAATGTCTAAATTATTCATTTAGACAATCTATTAGATTGAGGATGAAATATTGTACTAAAACTCAATTTAGTACCCAATAATTTAAAATTTCGTTTCCAAAAATTAGATGTGATTCTAGGATCACGGTCAAATATAAGGGAAAAAGGGTTTCCATATAATCTCATTATATTTTAATGATACATTCATAATTGAGGATCCAAAGGCATTATATCTTTAATGGTATGAAAATTCACATATTTAGATATTTGATCCATAAGAACCCAAATCAAATTATGAACATAATAAGTCTTTAGTAATACCATCATAAATTATATTGATATATTTTCTAACTTCCACATTGGAAGTAGTAATGAATGAAGAATCTATTTTAGTAATATATATTCTACTTTCACGAAATGTCAAAAATTTATTGGAAAAGCCGACATTATCTATTTCAATTAAATCCCATAAGTAATACGTCTGAAAATTTCAACATATCATAGTTCCTATAGGATGAATAGAAAATAAGGATCTATGTGCTCCACTATGAAATTCTATATTCTACTAAGAAATACAAGGCACACACAATATATTCCAAAATATGAAATCACATTCATTTTGAATATTATATTAGAGAAACATATGCTTCTTTACTAATTCTACCCTTTCCTTTAACTCAGGGAAAACCATATGATATTTCATAGTTCTTTTGGATTACGAAAACTATACATAATCCTAAACCCAAATAAAGGATGTTCCTACATCAGAAATCCAATGACAAAAATCAAAAAATCACTAAAAAAATGGTCATGTTCCAAATTATTAATAGTTAATTAAAAATTATTTTTAGAACTAAAATAATTAATTACTTTTTTTCTAGTATGGTAATGGATCATTAAATCATAATTATAGATTAGTTCTAATATTCTTATATGCTTTACGTTATACAATTTTTAAGTAATTTTATTCTTTAATCTTTTATGATCAGTAGATACTTCACACATCAGTAAAATTAAATTATTCTACAAAATACTTGTAGTATAAACCATGGTAGTTCATTTTATAATAGGTGTATGAAAATTTAACTCATGTTGTTTTGTTTTTAAAGAATCCTAAGAAATTACCTAATAATTTTGTGTCATCACTAAATAAAGTCCTTTCAAAAAAGCATCATTGTAGATGAAACAATAACCATTTCAATAGGACATTGAAAAAACTAGATAATTCACCAATCTTATATTCAGATTTTGAAAACAGTAATAACATTCTTTCATCTACATGAACTCAAATCATTTTATAGTTAACATAGTTAGTGGGGTATACAACTGATAAAAAATTTCAACAAACCTCCCATATTATCCTAATAATCTATGAAAACAAGGATTTGTTACAGAATATTTTTTCATGGAAATTTATCAATAACTATACTTTTAGATATTCCAAAAATTTTACCATATTGAGAAACAATATGAAAAATAAAAGAAACTTGTTGCAACAAAACATCATTCTTACTAAAATTTCTATATAGCTTCGTTTCTTTTATGGTTTGATAAATAATTATCAGGTGTATTTCATGATGATGATGAATTTTAAAATGATCTATTATGGAATCAATAAACAAAAATGGAATATTATATATGAAATCAAGGAAAATCTGTTAATTATATCCAAAAATAAAGTTGGTTCATCAAATACCATAAATGGAATAACTAAACACTTATAGTAAACATATCTACTCTGAATCTAATTTTTTTTTAATACCGACCTCTTTCACTGTAAACTGATTGTACTCATACCTGAGTTTAGTCATAAAACAAATTTGTTATTTTAAGATGATCAAACAAATAATTTATATCATGTAAGGAGATTTTTTATCTTACCAGTGATGTTATCAATTCTATATAATTAATTAAAAGTCTCGTTGAATCATCTTTTTTAATATATAATGCATAAAAACCCTTTGGTGAAGTGATATGATGAATGAAAACATTATAGATTAAATCCTACAAATGATTATTTTATTTGAAAATTTCTACATGGAAAATTTTGCAAGGTAGTTTTAAAATAATATTAGCATCAGGTATTAAGTCAATGTTAAACTCAACCACTCAATCAAGAATAAAACTTGATAAATATTTTTTTTTAAATCTATATATTTATTAAATTAATGTAAATTACTAATCAGGATAATTTTTTATTTTAAAAAAATATGATTTATATATATTACATTGTAATTTATAATACATTTTTATTTTTATTAATATGTTATCAATGTTATAAAATCCTTTAATAAAAATCCAAGTCCTACAATATAAAATAGCATAAAAAATTTAATGTTAATCAGTACTCAAAATATAATCAAAAAATACATTGGGATGTTCCAAAATATTTGAAGGAATCAAAATTCCAATGATGATAATAATTAAATTCTTATAAATCTTGGTTTTTTAATATTTACACATCATGTTTTCAAAATAAGGTATGTCATACTTTGGAGAGGATATATTCAAAATATACTTGGAAATTACATAGAAATTATAGAATTCAAAAATCCATATTCAAAATACTCTTGAAATAACTAAATTTAAAAAGTAAAATACTTGCGCAAACTTTATTTGATAATACATCATCAAACATAGTAGTATTAAATGATATGTCTACACCCTTTTTATTTCGATCATGATGATTTACAGCCTATTATAATAACTTTTGGTATACATTATCAAAATTTTGTAACTAATTTAAATTAAAGTATATTATCAATGGTTTTTAATTTTTTTTCTATTCATTTCCACAATATTAACAATCCATATATTCAAATATTCAACAAGAAAAGTATTTTCAAATTTTCTTAAGACATTCCTTAGGTTTCTTTTTACTATAGTTATCACATGATGAGAACTCGATTTCTTACCTATATTTTTTTTATGAATGTTTCCAAATTTTTTACCATCTTGATTTTTTATTGTTATTTATAATAGGTAATATATCATAATCAAAAAATATATCTACCCTCTCAGCACATTAGACAAGTTTTTCATTACTTTTTTACTTTTGGGAATCTAATGAAAATTTTATATACACTCTTTAATCTGGAGGGAAACCAAATAATTTTAGACTCATGATCCAAGAATAATTATTCCATAATAATTCATATATCCTAATTAATATATTTCTCAATGAAAATATTCATAATTTTATCCCATTATAAAATATTAACATCTTCACTTTATTTAGTATTATTTTTTATTTATGACCACTGATTAACAACAAATTCAAAATGCTAAATATAAACACATGCCTTTGGATTCTCTGAAATCACTATAACTTCAATTATCTTCTCCAAAAAATACAATCCTTACTTCATTTACCATTCAGAATGATGATGTACAAATTGTTGGATGTTTCTATCTCATAAAATGTTCCACTATCATCATTTTACTTTATAGAAGATATAGATTAAATCTTTCATAGATACCACCACCATTTATAGAATGTGACTATTCATCCAACACTATAACAAAACTATTTATCCAATTTCAACCATTCTTGGTTGCTAATTTGGAAGGATATATTCCCTTTTGTCCCTTACTATATCATCTTCCCTATATACTCAATGGAAAATCATTTTTATATAATAATTTTTAGAAAATTAATGATATTAATATTCAAATGTAATATCATTTAATATTAACCCTAAAGGAAAAAATTCTATGGTATTTTTTTTTCATATTATCATAACCTCTATTGTTATTGAAACATTTCTTTGATACCAAGCATATGGATCAATACTTTAGAATTACATATTTTAGTTACATTAAACAATAATATACATCATTACATTTTAAATGATCTTTTAGGATTAGAGTTTTAGATATTTATTTCATAACTATCACATAATAAACCCACACACAGATATATATATATTGAAAAATTATAAATAATAACCATTTTTTATATAATATAAAATATTCAAAATGAAACATGTTTTCTTTTCCTAGAACAACCTCAACAATTCAAACATGAGTTCTTATTTTTTTCTTTACCCATTCCAAAAACAAGTAAAAAACATTTTAAAGCATGGGATGAGTACAAAATAATAATAAAGGGACATAAAATAAAAGAAATAAATCATTTTTCCAGGAATACATATAAAATTCTCCCATTTGAATACAAAATTTGGTCTCAAAATAACCATTTTCAAACTTAAGAAATAACCATCTCAGCTCAAAATCAAATCATAATATATTTTATAAGAAATATCCAAGGAAGAATTAAATATATAAGGTTTACTTAAGAACAAGTTAAACTCATAAAATCCATTTTAAGAAAGATATTGTTTTTAACTATTAAAAGTAGAATATACATTACATTAAATGTACGATCATTTTCGTACTTTGAAAAAATATAATATTCCCATAAAAACCATTTAAATCATAGAATAAAAATCATTACTACATGGGTTATCGTTTCTATATGAATATTAAAATCACACATACAAAAGGAATAATCATACGACTAACTTCTGTACCTAGTGCATTGAGGGGATATTGAAGACTCAACCATCATTGGTTAATAACATAACCACATGTACATAGATTATAATAGAACCAAATACATTAAAATAATACCAATAAAACATTACATAATCAAAAAAGAAAAAATATTTCAATTTTAAACAATAAACTCATATAAATACTCGTTGGATCCCTTAGAAAACATTTTGGGATTTTGAAATATCTGATCCATTTCAAAAATCTAATTTCAAAACAACCGAAATATAAGAAAACTGGTTTTTATTGAATAAAAAATCAATTTTTTATTTAATCTAAAAAAATAATAGTTATTGTTGTAGTAAAATTATTTATTGCGATATACATTAAAGTATGATATTTCTTTGTTTTTGTCAAGATAATGAAAATGTTATGTAAAATAATTCCTTTTGAAAAACTTCTCAAAAAATAAAATTAGGCAAAATAATTAAATTCAAATTACATTATTTCTAAATAAAAAAATATATAAAATAATTTCAAACATATGAACATGTAATCAAATGATTTTTAAATGGATCTTTTAAAAAAAATTTAAAGAGACACCCTTACCTTGAGTCTGTATCATCATTTACTATATTAATAGTTCTAAATAATAATCATTGGTTTTTTATTTAATTTATTTTTGAAATTTTTCATGTTTATTATTTCCTTTATTTCAATTCTTATCCTGTAATAAAAATAACATAATCATTTCAGTTGACATCATATAATTTGATGATATTCAATTCATAAGTTGAAAATGACTTCTTTAAGATGATTATGAACAAATATTTCATTATTAAATCATCTATAAGATAATAATAATAAAACAATTAACATTTTTATATGTCAATTCTAATTTTAAATCCACCCATTGAATATGGTTATTAAAAATGAACTATGTTATGATCATAGAGATGCTGTGTTGTACGAATGTATGAGTGATATTTCCATATTTCGATTCTCATTATGGAAAGATGAAATATATTATTTTATTATTATAGAATAATACTGAAATAAAATGATACTATATTATTTCATAAAATATAATTATATATATCATCTATGTGAGGTGGTAATAAAGAATGATCACATTACTTCGTGGAGGTGGTAGTCTCCATATATGCACGAACAACGTCTTCATTTTTTAATGAACAGAATGTTAATATGGTAATATATATATATATATATATAATTTTTATAATGATAAATATGTCATGACTATCACATAAAATCCTGAATTAAATGTTTATAATTTAGCTACGAGGGATGATTGTGGAAAATTAATTGCATGAGTTGGTGACGTGGTAGTTTGTGCTATACAAGAATGATGGATTTGTTTTCCATTTGATAGAATAAGAGATAAAAATTGGTTATTTAATGAAGATAATAAAATAATATTATTTGTAGGATAAATGTTTCTAATATTTTATAATGGTTTTAAAATATAAGAAGGATGTGGAAAAATTTGTAAAACTAAAATATACCATTTTAAATATCCATTTTCATTGGAAAATATACTTTTTTTAAAAATAATAATACCTCTATGATTTATATTATGTGAATAAATAATTAAAAAATAATGTGGGAAACTATTTTAGGAATGTATTCGGGATTATTTTGGTTGAACAAAATGGGTTTCTATTTATAATGAAATGATAAATGGTGCCCTTTTATAAGAGAGGGGAGGAGAACAATTGGATTTTACTAAACTTTTAAATTAATATAAATGAATTTTCTTTTTTAAAAAATCGATCTATATTGATATAATACTAATATGAAAAGTTTATGAGTATAATTAATATCATAAATAAATATTTTGACAAGTACAGTTCACATTTGGACCCATGTCATTTGGTTTTAACCCATATTAATCCTTCATACACATATAACGACTTAAAGGGTTTTTACACTTTTTGGTCAAATAATATTAATATTAATAGAAAATAAATATATGGCCATTTTTTATGTTTTAAATAATATAATAATCACTTTTTTTAAGAATATAATTTTAGGAATTTTTTATGAACTAACAGAATATTACCTCTATAAAGTAACAATAATATTAATTTTAGAACAATTTATTAACAATGAATTTAATAACATTATGAAAACAAATAAAATCCATGAATAAGAAGTTCTGTTAATATAAATAAATTAAATCACCTTAATTATTTCAAATTACAATACTTTTGATATTTTTGATATCATTTATTTTATTTTTACACTAATTAAACAATTACTACATTAGCGTCGTGTAAGAATTTAAGATAATTATTTAATAAAAAAATAAAAAAAAAATATAATATATTTAAATAATGTATATTTAAAAATAATATTTATAAATGAACACATAAATTGATTATTTCCTTGTTAAAAATATTATAGTTATTAAAAAATTTTGTGATATTTTTTTCTATGAATAAAATATTATAAAGGTTATAATCACATTAAAATGAATACATATAAATATATAAAATAATTTTTTTATTTTCGATGAAATATAGTAAAAAAAATTTATTCAAGTTTTATGGTCATTTAATAGTCAATATAATTTATATTTTAACATTAACTTCATGATTTACCCTTTAACGTGGTAATAAAAATTACCAAGGTTACTATTTATAATGACCCAAAATAAAAGGGTATTATTTAAAAAATTTTGACCTCCTTACATCAAGTATTGAATCTAATTTTTAATAAAAAAAGAAAACATATGTAGAGGAATTTTATTTTATATTAAAAAAAATACATGGTGGAAATGGTTTTTTATAAAAAGTCATTTTATGTGTAAAATGTTTTTTACAATATTAAAGAATAATGTTCGTTTAGAAAACTTTAATAATGTTATCGTATATCAAAAGTGACTAATTAAATTAAAAAAAAAATAGAAATAGAATTTAACTTTTAAAATTATAAAAAAAATAGTATTTTCAATAAAATTATTTATGTTTCCCTATTCATTTAAAAATCAATACATACAAAAAAATTCTCAAAACATTATCCAAAGATAATTTTGATATGATAAATTATTTTATTAAATACATTTTATAAAATAAAAATTGAATTATTTTAAAATTAATTATTTATGTAAAATAATATAACAATTGTTACGGCCTGACCCTTCCCAGGCTCGAGCTGCAACTACCCCAAGCCCGCCTCCATAGGCCAGGGGCTGGCGACCAGTTCCAATGGCACAACAACTCAGGGAGGCCTTTGCCTAAGTACCTGTACACACACACGCAGCACACTCAATGCAAAAGTGATGAGTAAAAGAAAAGACAAGATGAGTAAATAGAACAACTTCTATATATAAACCACAAATGTGCATCGACCTCTAAATAGTACAAGTAAAGTGCTGAAAAGGAAAAAGGGGAAAAACACACACCCAACCAGAAAATGTGCCACAACTCGGAAACAGGTAAACAAAAAGAAACAGCTGATGGGTCTCCCACCTGGAACCCGACAATGACCACCGCATGCAGTCCAAGCTCCTGAACTCCTAAGCTCCTCTGGAGTCACGCCCCACCTGTCCGTCGTCTGCACGGGCACACCAAGTACGGGCAAAGACCAAGCAGGGGGGAGTATAAAAATACTCAGTAGGATACCCTGAAGGCTCGAGGGAGTAACAAAGGAGGTACCGAAGGGTGAGCAGTAGATCAAATAGGGAAAGTAAAGGAGTACAACAAGGAGTGCAGTGAAGAGTACAGTAGAGAGTCTAGCTCAACCCAACAAGAGAAAGGAGGTAGAAAACCAAACACAAGGAGATGGAAATGGTGAGAAGATGAACATCCAGTCGAGTCTTCACTATCTATAGCAGAAGAGTAGACTCGTACAACCATAAGAAGCTAGACATGGAAAGCACGTGGCATACCCCGTGCGTCTTCGCCTCTCTTGGAAGGATAGTAACCAAACCCAGTAAGTGGGTACTAGAACAAGGTATATACATATTTTTATGCTCAATCTAGAAGCCCGAACCACGTCATAAGGGGATCTCCATACCGTAGCTCAGCTCCAGAAAAGTGAGTCTCCAATAGTCCCAGAAGTAACACCATTGATGCCCAACATCCCACACGTCTGCCCTGAACTACAAGTCAAGGGCTAAATCATCGCACCTTGACACTATCCGCTTTGGGCGGTACTGACTCGGCCACACGGTTTTAGATCGCGTCACAAGAACGCGTCTCGGTGGGGAAAGCATCCCTCGTACTTGAGAGTTCTAGGGAAAGACAAACCACACCTCGTCACTGCCCTGTAGTAGAGAGGTCTTCTCAAAGACAAAGTCGTCACAACACTGACCCGTATAACCAAGGGTCCTACTCCGGTAATCACAGAGTAAAGCCACAAGCTAGCCTAGTAGAAAGGACTGAGCTAGGAATGCCAACGGATGACCCACTGACCTGCCCTGCTAGAGGGTAATTCATAATATGATATCGGGTGACCCACTGCCTAGCCTTGCTTGAGGGTAAACCATAATACATCATCAGGTGACCCACTGCCCAGCCCCACTGGAGGGTAGACCTTAATACATCATCAGGTGACCCACTGCCCAGCCCCACAAGAGGGTAGACCTTAATACATCATCAGGCGACCCACTGCCCTGCCCCGCTGGAGGGTAGACCTTAATATATCATCAGGTGGCCCACTTCCCAGCCTCGCTTGAGGGTAGTGCTTAATACATCATCGGGCTACCCACTGCCCAGCCCCGCTGGATGGTAGACCTGGAAGAAGTTGACAAGCAACCCACGGACAAGCCTTGTTGGAGGGTAGACGTGGATCTAGAGGAAGAGCGACCCGCTGCCCAGCCCTGTTGGAGTTTAGACCCTAAGAGGTCGTCGAATTACCCACTGCCCAGTCTCTGCTGGAGGGTATAACCTAAGTGCGTCGGGTGACCCACTGCCCAGTCTCTTCTGGAGGGTAAACCCTATGAAGTCGATGAGTAACCCACTGCCCAGCCCCGCTGGAGGGTAAAACTCAAAACTGCTCTGGCCATCTCTACTTGAGGGTACAACACTAGCCAACTGAATACATATTTGGTATCGCCCAACCACCCAAGTCTAGAACAACTCACAAAAAGAGGTTCAGTGTCTGTTCCATCACTGGTTGTCACTAGCACCACTACCAGCCGATCCATCGAGAACGAAGCCAGGGGAGACCACTCAACCCTGCAGGTCAAACCAACAAGCACCGAGCTAGGGGAAAACTCCGCCTTGTTGGTCAAATAAATGAGCACAAAGGGACCACTTACGTCGAGAGAGGTCAAAGTATGTAAAGCAGAGCCCGAAACACATGTGGGTCCCACAGAACGTGTGGCCCCAACTCAATCCCAACCAAGCGTACAAACATCCTCAGGTACAAACAACCACATGTACCTCCAAGGGTTCCCGTATACTCCTAGAGTATACCACATTCCAACCCAAAGGCTATTGCGCACAAGGCACCCAATGTCAACGTGAAGGCGTGATGTGACAACTCCTCCTCAAAGGCTCAGGCACGGCCAACCAAATCATATGAATCATTTATATCATTCTCCCAAGAGTGCGCAATCACACGCCAATGATCTACTATAAACAAGGTAGGAAGAACCACCACTGGAGCACCTTTCATGCTCCACATTTAATAATATAGTGCAAGAGGCTCCCCTTAACTAAACGGATCACACCGTTGTAATCTTGGCTGAAAAACATGCGAGTTAGACTACTTACTCGCCCGAAATAGTTAATCGGTGAAAAGGTACTATTCACCATATCCAAACCCGTGTGGGGCCCACCCCAAGATCCCAAAATTGAACAAACGGAACACACCACTGTGATCCCCTCAAAAACAACACATGGGATTGAGTACTCAATCGCCCAAAATGGACACCCGGTGAAAAAGGTGCATTTCACGGTAGCCAGCCTGGGTGGAACCCACACCACGATCCTGAACAAGGCCGGGTGAACTGTGCCATTGCATTGCTCTCGGTAAAAAACACGTCAAGAGAACTACTCAATTGAGTGGAACATATACCCAGGAAAAAAGGTACATTCCGGCTTACCGCGCACGAGCGGTACCACGTGAGACCCACACCCCGGTCCTGAAGCACTGCCAACAGATCGCACTGTTGTGATCCTCTCGAAAAGGTAAATGAGTTGGACTAATCACTTTTCCAAAACAGACACCCGGTGATAATGCTGAAAACCACCGTCAACTCCCGAAACGGCCCTCGCGGGCCCCCCACTAGTGTGCGGAATTAGAGCGGGAGGATTACACCATTGCAATCCCCTCTGAAAAACATCTAGAAACGATGACTCATACGCCCCGAACAGACTTCCAATAAAAATGTTACAAAATGCCACACGTAGCTCAAAAGACGGGGTGTGGGGCCCACGCCTCAACTCTGGCTTCAGTGCCTGAAACCGCACTGGAAAATGCCACCTCAGCACCAGGGTCGTAACGCCACTGATGGTGCTCAAAACAGACGTCGGACGCGTCTGCGCCGTCCAAAACAAGATCCTTGGGAAAACGACAATACACTTAACGATGCGTCACGCCTTCGAGGCCCCTCGTTTTAGGAATTAAAAATTCACGAATCCATTTCAAAACACACTCCTCGAGACGAGGGTTACCCTGCCACAAATGGCGTGTAAAATGGACACCCGTAGCGACATTTACGGGTGTCTAAAGCCATAGGGGTCAAGCCCTTGGGGTGGACCGGCCTAGCCGGCCCGTCCACCCGGCCTGGTCCGGCTCGGCTCACTGCGCCGACAATGGGGGTGCGGGAAAGAAAAAAAACGCAACAAAAAACCTACCTCGAATTGTTGTTTTGTCTTCAAACAAAGCCCATGGATGCGTAGTGTAATTTATAAGCTTTCTATCACCCTTTTCGGAATTGAAATCAGAGTACGGAGGAGGCGGCAACACCCCGTCAAAGTTTGTGGGTTTTTAATTTTGTTTCCGGCCGGTTTTGGGTTGTTCCGTTAGGTTCCGGCGGTCCGGCGTTTTCCCAGGGTGGCGGCGGCTCGGGCGTCAGGTGGCGTGGGGGAGGCTCGGGCTTCAGGCGGCGCGGCGGTGGCTCGGGCTTCAGGCGGCGCGGTGGCGAGCGCCTCAGGCGGCAGGCGGCGGACACCCACGACGTGGGTGGACCTGGGTCGCGGCATGTGACCCTGCGGGGGAACAAGACCTGTGGCCCGCAACTCGTCATGCAGGATGACTGGCCTCGGCCGGTCTGAGCATGGACCGCGGGACAGCGGCTGGCCCACGCGGCAAAGCCACGGGCCAGCACCCTTGGTCGGGCCGGCCCAGGCCGGGTGGACCGGCCGGCTCGGCCGGTCCAGCCCAAGGGCTTGACCCCTCTGGCTTCGGACACCCGTAAATATTACTAAGGGTGTCCGTTTTACACACCGTCTGTGGCAGGGTAAACCTTGTCTCAAGGAGTGTGTTTTGAGATGGTTTTGGAAATTTTTAATTCTCGAAACGAGGGGCCTCGAAGGCACGACGATTCTTTAAGTGTATTGTCGTTTTCCAAGGGATCTTGTTTTGGACGACGCAGACACGTCCGACATCCGTTTTGAGCGCCGTCAGTGGCGTTGCGACCCTGGTGTCGCGGTGGAGTTTTCCAATGAGGTTTTGAGCACTAAAGCTAGAGTTGAGGCATGGGCCTCATGACCCATCTTTTGAGCTGTGTGTAGTGTTTTGTAACTTTTTCATCGGATGTCCGTTTGGGGCGTACGACCAGTCATTTATAGATGTTTTTCCAAGGGGATTGCAATGGTGCAATCTGCCCACTCTAATTCCGCACAATGGTGTGGGTCCCACGAGGGCCATTTCGGGAGTTGACGGTGGGTTCCAACATTATCACCTGGTGTCTGTTTTGGACAAGTGATTAGTCCAACTCGTGTACCTTTTCGAGAGGATCACAATGGTGCGATCCGTTGGCAGCGCTTCGGGACCGGGGTGTGAGTCCTACGTGGTACCGCTCGTGCGTGGTAAGCCGGAATGTACCTTCTTTCCTGGGTATCCGTTCCACTCAAGTGAGTAGTGCTGTTGATGTGTTTTTTTTGAGAGCATTGCGATGGCGCAGTTCGGCCGGCCTTTTTCGAGATCGCGGTGTGGGTTCCACCCGGGCTGGCTACGGTGAATAGTACCATTTTCACCAGGTGTCCATTTTGGGCAATTGAGTACTCAATCCCATGAGTTTTTCTAAGGGGATCGCAGTGGAGTGATCCATTTGATCATTTTTAGGATCTTGGTGTGGGCCCCACACGGGTTTGGCTATGGTGAATAGTACCTTTTTCACCGGTTAACTGTTTCGGGCGAGTAATTAGTCTATCTCGCATGTTTTTCCACAAGGATTACAGCGGTGTGATCCGTTTGGTTGTGTGGAGCCTCTTGCGCGATCTTATTAAATGTGGAGCATAAATGTTCCTTCAGTGGTGGTTCATCCTATCTTGTTTGTAGTAGATCCTTGAGTTTTATTGCGCACTCTTGGGAGAGTGATATAAATGATTCACAAGATTTGGTTGGTCATGCCTGGGCCTTTGAGGTGGATTTGTCACGTCACGCCTTCGCGTTGACGCTGGGTGTCGTGTGCACGATAGCCTTTGGGGTGGAACATGGTATACTCTGGGAGTATACGGGAACCCTTGGAGGTACATGTGGTTGTTTGTACCTGAGGACATTTGTATGCTTGGTTGGGGTTGATATGGGGCCACACGTTGTGTGGGCCCTACGTGTGAGTTGTGCTCTGCTTTACGTACTTTAACCTCTCGTGATGTAGAGGGTCCCTTTGTGCTCGTTTGTTTGACCAGCAGGGCAGAGTTTTCCCCTGGCTTGGTGCTCGTTGGATTGACCAGTAGGGTTGAGTGGTCTCCCCCTGGCTTCGTTCTCGATGGATCGGCTGGTAGCGGTGCTAGTGACACCCAGTGATGGAACAAGTGCTGAACCTCTTTTGGTGAGTTGTTCTGGAGTTGGGTGGTTGTGCGATACCCACTCCGTATTCGGTTGGCCAGTGTTGTACCCTCTAATAGAGATGGCCAGAGCAGTTTTGAGTTTTACCCTCCAGCGGGGCTGGGCAGTGGGTTACTCATCGACTTCTTATGGTTTACCCTTCAGTAGAGACTGAGCAGTGGGTCACCCGACGACCTCTTAGGGTCTACCCTCCAGCAGGGCTGGGCAGTGGGTCCCTCATCATCTAATTCCAGGTCTACCATCCATCAAGGTTGGGCAGTGGGTCACCTATCGAGTTATTCCAGGTCTACACTCCAGTGGGGCTGGGAAGTGGGTCTCCTGATGATGTATTAAGGTCTACCCTCCAGCAGGGCTGGGCAGGGGGTCCCCTAATGATGTATTAGGGTCTACCCTCTAGCGGGGCTGGGTAGTGGGTCGCCAGATGTTGTATTAAGGTCTACCCTCCAGTGGAGCTAGGAAGTGGGTCTCCTGATGATGTATTATGGTTTACCCTCTAGCAGGGCTGGACAGTGGGTCACCCGATATCATACTATGAATTACCCTCCAGCAGTGCTGGGCAGTGGGTCATCCGATGGCATTCCAGGCTCAGTCCTTTCTACTAGGCTTTCCTGTGGCTTTCCTCTGTGATTACCGGAGCGGGACCCTTGGTTATACGGGTCAGTGTTGTGACAGCTTTGTCTTTGAGAAGACCTCTCGACGGTGGGGCAGTTACGAGGTGTCGTTTGTCTTTCCCTATAACTCTCAAGTACAAGAGGTTGCTTTCCCCACCGAGATGCGTTCTTGTGACGTAATCTAAAACCATGCGGGTGAGTCAGTGCCGCCCAAAGCGGATAGTGTCGAGGTGCGGTGAGTGATCCCTTGACATGTAGTTTGGGGCTGACGTGTGGGATGCTGGTAATCGATGGTGTTACTTCAGGGACTGTTGGCGACTCACTTTTCTGGGGCTGAGCTACGGGATGGAGATCCCCTTACAATGTTTTTCGGGCTTCTTGATTGAGCATAAGGATATGTATATACCTTGTTCCGGTACCCACTTCTTGGGTTTGGTCTCTCTCTTTCCAGGAGAGGCGAAGACGTGCGGGGTATGCCACGTGCTTTCCGTGTCTCGCTTCTTGTTGTTGGACGAGTCTACTCTCCTACTATAGGTAGCGATGACTCGACGTGAAGTTCATCTTCTCACTGTTTCCAGCTCCTTGTGTCTGGACGAGTCTACCTTCTTCCCTCTTGTTGGGTTGAGATGGACTCTTTATTTCACTCTCTGTTGTACTCCTTTACTTTTCTTGTTTGCTCTACTGCTCACCCTTTGGTACCTCCTTTGTTGCTCCCTCGAGTCTTCGGGGTATTCTCCTGAGTATTTGTTTTATACTCACCCATGCTTGGGCTTTTCCCGCACTTGGTGTGCCCTTGCCGACGACGGATAGGTTGGTCTTGACTTCAGTGGAGCACAAGAGTTCAGGAGCTTGGACCACGTGCGGTGGTCATAGTCGGGTTCCAGGTGGGATACCCATCGGCTGTTTCATTGTGTTTACCTGTTGTCGGGTTGTAGCACCTTTTCTGGTTGGGTGCGTGTTTTTCCCCTTTTTCCTTTTCAGCACTTTACTTGTACTGTATAGAGGTCGATGCACTTTGTGGGTTATATATATAGCAGTTGTACTTTACTTTTCTTGTCTTTTCTTTTACTCTGCACATTTTCATTGAGTGTTCTGTTTGTGTGTGTACAGGTACTTAGGCAAAGGCCTCCCCGAGATGTTGTGTCTTCAGCGCTGGTCGCCAGCCCCTGGCCTATGGAGGCGGTATTGGGGTAGTTGCGGATCGAGCCCGAGTATGGTCGGGTCGTGACAATAATATATTTAAATAAAACTATTTTGTTATTTATTTTAAAAAATATATAATGAATATTAATATTTATATCCAGAATACAATGAAATATGATCATTTTTTATTCTATCATTTCATTGTTTGTAAAACAAATCACATAGTTTATGGAATTTCATTAAATTTCACATTCCTATTGTTAATTAAATTTTTATATTACATTATCCTTTTAATAAATATATTGACTAGTAGTAAAAAAATTACCCAACTAAATTAATGATATATAAAGAAAATGTTTTTTTGACACCACAATTTAAAAAAAAACTAGTTAAGTAATTAATATTAAATTATAATGCATTTACTCTTCTTAGATAAATAATTTTGGTATTTTTTTAATTGTTAACAATTTTTCAAAAAATTAAGAACACTACACATGTTTTACATTAAATCTAGAAAATTTAAATACTTAAAAATTTAAAGAAATCATCAAAAAAAATAAAAAAACTACTTTAATCCTTGAATGAAATTTCCAGAAGGACCAAAAAATATACATGTATAGTTCCAAAGGAATAGAAGTATCAAATATACTGATTTATTTGAATTAATATATGAATTTCCTTCCCAATGGACAAGCATCACAAAAACCCATTTTCATAAAACCTTAGAAAAGGAAAATCCAAAATAAAACTTTAATTAAAAAAATTTATAAATTTAAAAATATATATATACATGAAATCTATTCAAGATCAAATATTAATTATTTTTATTATTCACATACTTTTTATGTTTTTCTATAAAAATAATAAAGATCTAATTTGTAAATATTTTCTTTTATGTGTATATTAAATGAAACGGTTTGACCTTATAAAAAATATGCATTATTTTCCAAATAAATTTTCTAACTATCATAAAAAAAATTATTATTAGGTTGTTCCAAAAACCATAAATCTATAAAAATCATTTATACGATGGGATTTAATTTTTATAATATGTCAACACACTATAACAATTCCATTAGTTTTTACCTCCATATGTGACATAGACTATATCAAATATTTTTTAAAAAATAGAAATTTTAGAAGTATCTACTCATATGTCTTGAGTAGAGATTGTCCATATTCCATTAATCATTTTTGTTTTAGTGGATCCTTCCCTATAACTTTACAAAACCATTTATTTAATCCATATGATTTTCAGTCTGTTTATGTTTCAATTAATTAATTGTGTAAATCAATATATTTATATTGTGAATTAATTTTATCATTAACATGTAATATATTTTTTTGTAGTGTATAAATTTTTAACACCTCTTATTTGAAAAAAAATTAAATAAATAATAATAATCATAATATCCTATAATAACAACAAAAAAATTATATTCATAGACATTATTTTTCAATTGGATCCAAAAATAATTTTCTGACATAAATCATTGGATTATTAAAATCACATCATATTCACTTTTTTGACTTTATTAATCCTTTAAGTAACAATATATTGATTGAGTATTTTCCCAATATGACTAAACTAACTAGCATCCAATATCAAGGTATTAATTTATTTCAAAAAATATTTAATTTTATTACCATGCTTATAAAAAATAGTTTAATTTTTTACCAAATATAGATTTTAATTTCTTAAGATGAATAAATAAAATATTTTTTTTTTATTAATAATATATTAATAATAGTTTTTAGGAGATTTATGATTTTTATTTAATTTACCACACTTTTCATTAATATATTATCAATATTAATTAATCTGAAAAAATTATAGTTATAAAATTATGATATGGGTGGGCATAATTATTTCATCTCTTCTGTTTGAGCTATTGAATTTTTTTAATATTTTGGTTTTATTTATCACCATTAGTATTATATTTGTCACAAAAAATCGCCATGAGCCCTCCATGTTGAATTCAAGGAACAATTTCATTTATTATTATAGTATTATTTTCAATAAAATATCATTTTTGACCTTTTTGTTTCATTTATTTGAGGATTGTTAGGACTGGATTTGTATAGATTTTTTTAGTAATAACATCTTACATCATTTTAATTTACAGTATTCTTTTTAAAATTTTATAATTAATTTATGAGCCCCTTTCTCCTCTGAAAAAAACATAATAAATATTCATATAATTTGAAGATCGTTTTCTTTAAGATTTTAACTACTAGACTGTAAATAATCAAATTTTCCAAAAAAATTTGTTTATTATTTTTTCCTTATATATATTATTCAATATGATAGAATAATTATACTTGTTGACCAACATATAATCCTTA
Source organism: Viscum album (assembly GCA_963277665.1). Classification (NCBI taxonomy): domain Eukaryota; kingdom Viridiplantae; phylum Streptophyta; class Magnoliopsida; order Santalales; family Viscaceae; genus Viscum; species Viscum album. Next base: position 1,920,371,363 of record OY728128.1, on the reverse strand, counting down.
GGTTTATCCTACATTTAAAAATTTTAGATCACCATTTTTCTAATGTGAAATTTATTTTTTAGTTATTTTTATGGTTTGTAAAATATATTTATTTTATGTATTCTATAATGTCTAACACGATAAAATTTTATATCATTTAATGATTTTATGGATTCTAGTATTGAATATATTATCCCTATTAGAGTTTTTAATAATATATTTTAACATTTCATTTTTATTGGTTATAATTCTTATATAAATCATTATAAAAAATTTTAACCTTAATTTAGTACCATTTTTTCTAAATTTTATCACATTTTCTACAAAATTATTATGATAAAATGTTTCTACCATATATCACATATAAAAGAAAATTTAGAAACTCTAATAATCAAATCAGGTAATAATCTATTGATGATGGTGATCGTTACCACAATATTTAAATCTTATTTTATCTATTGATAAACATTCCCTAATGTAGATGATGTGATCGACCTTAATAACTTTTTACCACCATAATATATAATTTGAACCCAATATTTTGTAGATGTATAATTGTTCTAGGTTTCTATAATTCATAATGTTCAACATCAAAATATGTTTCACTTAACAGTGACATTCCATCTCTAGGATTATACAATTTTTAGTACGAGTGAATATTTATAGTCCAATTTTCCATATAGAGGATTGAAATGATACAATATATTTCAAAGTGTTTTCCTATTAGTTATTATTTCATTGACTCAAGAGGGTGGATAATTCAATTTTTTCTTTACGAATAAATAGCTAAACTATTTTTACATATATCATTAAATAATATTTCCTGATTTGTACAATTTTTTAATTATATATTTAGAGAATGAATATGAACATAAAATATAGTGAAACAATATGTTTTTATAGTGGATTACGGTTTTCAGAAAAAATCCCCAAATCCTCTCCAGCAACACCCAATGTAATTATAGTCAGATTTTTTCGGATCCTTATATGATAGATCTCACAGAAGTGTAAATTTATCATTTATTTAATTTTTTATATATAAAACATAAAATTTTACGGGACCCTTTACGATGTGGAATTTGGAAGGCCACATTCTTACACATAGTACAAGAAAAGTGACATATAAAATATAATTAAAATATAGAATTTTGATATTCTATTTGATCACAAAAAATTATTTCTATTAATTGATAGGTGGTTAATATTATCCAAAGTGGAAAACATATCTTCAAATTGCATCGCATAAAAGATATTTAGTAAGTTTTTATCATTAATATAGTATAAAGTAGTAATGAAAAAAGTATATCTTTTTTTAGTTTTCTCTATTTTCAATCATAATATTTAGTAAATAATTTATAAAATTATGATAGAATGATAAAAAATATCAAAACACTCCATCATATATATGATATTTTTTATTATGTTATTGTTTTATATATTATTATTTATTGTTTTATCAAGAAATAATATCAAATATCATGAATTTAATTTATTTAAATCAATACTTGATATTGTACAAAAAATAATAATTCATACAGCAGTTATTGTAATTTATTCTAGAAATAATAGCTCATATATTCTTGGTCATCCTCCACAGAAAAATTTTCCATTGAAAATAAAAAACTACTATGTAATGTAATTTTATCCTTTAAAATATCAATGATTTTTTAAAAAAAGATAGCCTAAAATTTTAAATCTATATTATATGTAACACGTTATTCAGTACTTATGACCCTTATCATTAATATAGTAAACTATATTTTCCTCTAATATATAATATATATTTTTTTAATTTTCAAGATATTACAATAATAATTAAATCTATGTGATATAATTTTTTCTAATCCATAATATTTAATAATTAGAGAAATTATAAGAACAATATATGTATATTTAATGATATTAGGTAATATTCTAGACTTTTCAATTTATTATTCAAAAGTAAAATTATATCAATTTTGGAATATATAAGTCAAATAACAAAAAGATTCTTAATATTGAAAATATACAATATATATGTTTTTCTATAATTTACAAAGTACACAATATCTACAACATTGAAATAACACAAAATGTAAGGGGAATTAATACTATAATTTGAAAATGTATGAAATAAAATTTTATACATAATATTAAGTACTTATATACATTATTCATCATTATATATGATAAAATTATTTTAATAATTTCATATTAATGAAATTTATAACACAATAATAAATAACCTAAAATTCAATTACAGATAAATCATTAGAAAAAAACATTAGTTTTATATTCCAAAGATCATCTACAAAATAAAATGGAAAAGTCATTATATAAAGTCATGTAAAAAGGAGTATAAATTAGATCGTTAAATTATTTCTATTAGGGAAAAAACCAGATATGGTTATTCATATGAATTGGTTAGTTGATGTTAAAGAGTAATGATATATATATATATATATTCATTTGTATCAAATTGTTCTTGGATATTTTATGGATATGGAAATATGATCTATTTTAAAAAAATTACAAATGATATATTAATACAATCAAATTATTGGTATTCAAATTTTTTAATATAAAAAAGTATTTTTTTTTTCAAGATATGGATAAATTTATTATCAATCCATTGGTTCCTTTTTTGTGTTTCATATCACTTTTTACATATCATGGTAAAGTGAGTCTGTATTGAATAAATTATGGTTTGGAGAATGCTTCTATCCATAAAAACTAATGTGGAAGACATAGAATTAGTTTTAATACTATCAGATCATATAAATATTATAAAAAAGTAGGTATTTCATTATATTATAAGTAGAATTTATATGTTAATAAAACATGATAATAGTAATCTAGATATTATAAAAGAACATAATGATAGGAGGAAAAATAGAAATTGATGATGAAGTTTGATGTTTTTATAGTGATATATGTAGAATCTTATATTGATTTTACATTATTAAATTATTTATTTGCATCTGTGTAGTGTTTTGAAATTCAATTCAGTAGTTTTGTTAAGTTACTATTTTGAAATTATTTTGAATCTCGGTAAGTTAAACTTCAAAAAACAAAATGCTATGCATGAATGATTTTGATACCGTCAAAATGAAGTAAAATAAAATAAAGAACCACTTAATAGTATTTTTATTGGCATTGTGTGTTAAATATTACATGTTAAAACACATGATTATTTAGGTGACGATGTTATGTAAGAAATTTCATATGGAAGTAATTTTTAGTATCAAAAATATGTAGAAGTGTTAATAATTTGAACAAATAATATCATATGTGAATGTTGAAGTTTAATCCTCAAATACTTATTTTCTAATTATGTTTTGTAAGAATGATATTTTAAAATCTCATATATATGTTATTTGGAGTTGGTGATATAGATATAGTTTTGTGAAATAACATAATTTTTTGTTTAAAGCTCACGTCAATGATATCAAATTATGTGAAGTTTTGTATGTGTTGTATAAATTAAATCATGGAAATTCATTTTATTTTATCCTAAGGGACTGTGTTAGATAATTAAATTCATAATATAATTTTATGATTAACGATATGATAGAAATTTAAATAAATCTTGAAAAATGATTTTTATGTAGTTAATAATTTAATTTTCTCCATTAAATTATGTTTTAAGGTTGAATTATAGAAGTTATATTCAATAGTGAATATGAATTGATTTTATATTGATTCTATTTTTTTATCTGTAAAAATATTTTAAAATAAATATAAAATTGTGAATTTAAAAAATGATAAGATGGATTAGAACTTATATAAATATAGAATATGAATACCAAAAAAATATGAGAGCACATGTCAATGATAGATCAAGTAAATTAATCAAGATATATGTGGGGAATATTATAACGTTGAAATTTTTTGAGAAATTATAGACTGATTCAATACAATTAAGATCAACTCACTTAAAAAGTGATTCGTCACTTTTGATTTTTTATTGATAAAAATGATTATGAAATAATGTTTTTTGAATAAATTATATTTATATTATTTTATAGAGCTAAAAAAATTAATTTTGAAGAAATAATTTCCAAAAATCATATAATGAACACATTCATTAGAGTTACTTGAATTTTTATTTTTAAGTCTAAAGTGGTCTTATTGATTTCCTCATATAACTATAACAATAATACTCATGTACCACATATTAGTTTCTTAAAACTAATTTAGTTAATACCTTTAGATCTATGTGTATTTTATATATATACGTAAATCATTTCCTAGAGAGAGTATATTATTTATTAAACATTGGGTTGTAGAAAGAATTAATATTTTATACTGGAATTGACACTTGAATGGAGTGAAAGTAAACAATATGTTGAAATTATAATATTATGTTAGTTGATATTGGTACACCAATACTGTAACAAACATTTAATGGTGAATATATCCCATTTTTTGAAATAAATAAAATATATTATTCCCGTTAGACTATAATTAAATTATTTATTTTTATTATTATATTTATGTTAAAAATAATTTGACTAAAATGATTTTTTTAATAACCATTATAAAGTATATGTTTAATGTGAATATTTAATTATTTTTTTAAAATTATAATCTAGATTCTACACCCCTTTTATAAGTGTTTATGAGGACATATAACTATTAATCATCTCAATGATATAGAATTGGTAGTGGTTATAAAATTAACATCACAACCTTCCTAATATAAATCTCAACTCTATCAACCACATGAATATCTTCTAGATGACTTCTCAAATGCTATACGATTTGGTGTATATTATAAACACACATCAACTAAGATAGAATTTGAAACCAGTACACCACTATACCAACAACCTGATGAATCAAATGGATAGAAAAACATTATATAATAATTTATACCGTGAAATATTCTACATTGTAGATTAGAGTGTGAAAATTTCCAAAAACAATCATCACTAACATAAAAATAAAATGGTTTCCTTCTTTGAATAGAGTATGTTTTTAATAATTACAAACAATCACCATTCCTTATTGAATATATTATAATTTCTCTATTGAATTCATTACGAAGTAAAAACTAATAATAACTTAAATAAAAATATAACCTAACACATTTGTGCTTTTCACATACATCAAAATAGTTCTTCAATTTTAAAAATCCAAATTGATAGATTATCACTATTATTACAATTTAAATCAATAATAATTATATTCCGTATCACTGATCTACAAAATCACTAATGGCATGGGATTGAAATATCATTCAATGTTCAAATTATCCTCTCAATATGAACCTCAGTATGTGGGTGGAATATAGTTCCTTGAAAAATTATTTCACCAGATAAATAATGGAATACTCTACATTCCTGTCATATAAAATAAGGTTCATGATCTTATATAACTATTCTTTAATATATATGATGGATTAATAGGTTCTCTAAAAAATTCCTCATCTAAGCATCCACTGATCTCAATTAATACACATGAATGAATTTATATTATTTAATTAATCAACCTACTATGGAAATGAAAAAATCAAACCCTAAAAATTCATGTTGTGTGGTGGTTTCAATGTGGTTCATAATTTTATCCTACCACTGTTGTAAAATATTTAAGGTTTAAAAATTACCATTTTGGGTCATGTTGTTCGAATTTCATATGATACCACATCAAAGAATTGAATAAAATGTTCTCCCCAAATTTCTTCATTCCAAGACTCCATAAATCTCTCATTAAATCATGTTTTATTTTTTCAATTCTATATTGTTTTGGTAAAGGTAATATATGAAACTTATAAAATTATAATTTCCTTGTAAAATGAAGAATATAAAACATCCCACAATGAAACACCTGTTGTTCAAAATTTTCTATCTAACCGTGAAAGGAATTTTTATTAAAAATCATTCTTCTCAAATCTTTCAACGCAATGTATGTCATATGCTTCTCTTCTAATAATTATAACAAAATAGAATATACCATAATTTATTTAAAAAAATAAACACCAAAAACCCTTTCCGAGCCCAAAAATATTATTTATTGTTTACCAATCACATTCTATTCCTTGTCATCATCATTATCAATATCACCATAATATTTATAAATTGTTAAATTATCCAACAAATTACGATTAACTAGATCCATTATAAATAGAATATATATCACTTATAACATCTATCCCATACATAAGATTATTTTATGATGCGATGCATCAAAATAAAACATAATCATGATTTTTTCCATTTGAAAGTAAAGTACATGGGCGCTAGAAAACTTTAACCTCAATCACATAAATCTTAAATATCATTGCCATAATTATTTTATATACTGGAGAATCATGGTAAAAGTTGATAATGGTTATAAAATACAAGGTAAATTTGATTAAATCCTTTGATAATATCCAAATAAAATTTAAAAAACTACCCACTGATGATATATTGTTTTATAACTAATAATTTGAGACTTGTATGATCTTAGATGGATCCTTAAGTACTCATTTGTTTTGATATTCTCCTAAAAATGATCGTACAATTACTATAAATAATGTTTAAACATATTTATAAATGATTTATTATATTAGATAATCCCCAAAACTATTTTCAAATACCCAAATAATTCATTCCTTGTTGTTGAGTAAAAAAAAATTCAAAATAAAAACCCTGGAAAATTAATCAAGATATAACCTAAACAAAAATCGAATTAATTTTGATGAACACTACCAGTGTATTGGGTACTGAAAAATGAATTACTATGTAATCAAAATATCATAAATAATATTGGAATGTGTCATTATAAAAATAATAATATATTACACTTTCATGATGGTATCACAAACACAATTATATTTTTAAGAAACAATTGCATCCTTTGGCTAATAAATGAATTTCTAAATCCTTCATTATAGATGTTGATTATTATATTTTATTTCATATAAAAATTTAATGTGGATTAATAACATCAAATTTTTACTAGTTTTCTTCAAGAAAAATATAAAGGATTCCCAATGGAGATATACTCATGTGAATAAGACCCATATATATGATATCATCTTTACGAATCTGTAACATGCAAACCACATTAGTAAAAATATGATATGTACTTATAAATATTTGAGTTGTACCAAGATTAAATTTATACCAAAATCTATCACCCACATCTATTGAATATATATAATCACCACAGGGAAAGAATCAGTGAAATTATTTACCACCCTTAGAATATCCTTCATATTCACTTTAGAAATGTAAAATAAGAAACTCATCTCGTAAAAAATATATTTTTTAATATTGAGACCACACTATCAATTTATATGATCAATTTATCAAATGATCACCATATATTCCCTATCCACATTATTAAAAAATAACAACTGTAGGTAATAATCAATACCATATTTGATAGGATACTACCAATGTATTCTATGATTGATAATTTTTTGTTGTATATTTTAGAAAAAATATTTCAAACATTATATATTTACCACTTAATATCTTTGTACAGATTACAACCCCCTTGGATATCCTCAACAAGTCATACAATAAATAGAATAATATAATAGGATAATAAAAGAACTCTGTGATTAACTCTAGAAACCTATTAAGAAATATATTATAATTTAAAATGATATAACAAACTAGGAAAAAGAGGTAAGAGTTGACAGTATACATTTAATACCTATCACCATATTTGGTCAATGAACCTCATCTAATTTTAAATCATGATGTTTCCCATATCTTCCTCTATAGATACACTTCTACCCATTCATATGTAATCCTTGCCTATGACCTCCCCCACTCATTGGGGATAGGAATGGTATAAGTACTGCCAAAATCACTAGAACTCCAAAATAATGGACATTTTGATTTACAATTATGTTTATCCAAAATCATATTGTGGGTACTATGGTTTATGGAGTAACTCGTACATCATCATGATATTATCTAGTCCAAAATAAATGCCACTAATATGGGGGACACAACATTTATTGATGTCCTCTTCCTATTTTAGAATAATTAAATATATTACTACCCATTCTCATGTGGAGAAAGATACCTACTCTTGAGAATACTGAGTAAGTGTATTTATATAATTTATCTTTCCTATCAAAGATACAAGGTATTATAAATATTACTTGATATGAACCACACTATTATCTATTATCACAATATTCTCCACTAGAGCATTCCAAATTCCCTTCATTGACATCTATATTCTTCTATATCATAGTTTGTCTATTTATGATAAATGCATGGACCTATTTACATATCATATATTGAACAATCCTATAAAGGTGGTGAGATATTTACTCCTCAATCTCTATGTAATTTGGTTAATATCATAGAAAATTCAAAAACGTCACCCCATACTCTAGAATATTATAGATTCTGAACTAAATTATTAATATGTCCAAAAAAAACACTAATGCAATATTAGTGGTTAGTTATTCACCCTAGAAGTGTTCTCATCATTTTCTTTCACTGACTAATTATATATCACAATTACCCACATACAGAGGCATCCATTTTCATGCCAATATGCACAAAAATACTTATCAAATGAAATCCAAAGATCCTTGATTATATGAATATGTTATAGGTATATTAGTAATTTATCTACCAATGTATCCATTTATATGTTAGAAATTTGTACCACATGCATTATTATGACATAAAACATGGACCCTAACAAAAAAATCTCCAAACTTCTTCCACCTCTGGGTCCACTTTATTATGAATTTCATTGGTGATGTCCACCACCTCCACTTCAGGTCTAGGAAATATGTTTCATACCATAAACCAAGTAAACATGTTAACTGAAATAAAATTTTAATATCTCATCCTACAAAACTTCAATACAAATCATAAATAGTATTTCACTAGGTAATATAAGGATCTTTGAATGAAAGTATTTTTATAATGTGGTTAACAACAATATAATATCTACTGAGAAAATTGTAAACCACCTATATAATAGTTATTCGAAAAAATGAATTAAATTCCATACAAGGAATCACATAGTCATTAATCATACTAAAATGGTACCTTAGAAAACATTACATGATTGTTTCATGAAATTTTAAAACCCTACCAACCCATGAAACATTATATAATGCCAACTCTAATTTCCTTCCTTGAAGTCTTTCACTAATACTAATTTTTCATTCCTTGGCCCTTCCAAGATGCATCCTATAAAAAAATGAGATATTAGATTAATATTGAATACCATATTTTATATTATATTGGGTAGTTAGTAAAACCAAGTTTATAAATCAATTATATAATAATAAACATAGTTATGTTAGGTAGACAATCACTATTTCCTACATAAAACCACGTACCAACCTCAACAACTGAAATAATTAGTATTTGAAAATTGTGAAGCAAAATTCCAAACAATAACATTAAACCTAAACTAATCCAAAATAAATAACTCATAATACTCTATTCATGATCAAATAGTTTCTAAACTAATGTATTCCAATTCCATGATTGACATAATCTTAAAATTTAAAATAATAGATTACACTAGGGCGTGTTTTCATGTATACATAGTATGTTACAATTATAATATATCCACTATCATGTATGTTGTAATAGTAATGAATATATTAATTTTACATACGTGCACATTGGTTTTTGTGTATTTTAATCATTTACTTATAAAAAAACATAGAAAATTTAATACAAGACACATTTACTGTATAAAATCCATCACATAATCAATATGAAAAAACTACAACACCATATCTAAGAAATCATTCCAAAAAATCACCATCAACATCTCTACATGTCATTTATAAAACTATAACAACTATATATGATGGTAATGGTGACTATAACACATTAAAAGCAAACATTATTTATTGATACAACAACTATAAAAAAACTTTTCAATGGAATAAATATTACACTCCTCGACATCGATTTCAAGGAAATCAAGATCCCTCACATCTCATAAAAATATCAGAATACCACATCTATCCATGAACGATTTAATAATCCAAACTAAATAGGTTATTGAAATTTATTTAAGAAAATGAATATTATAATATATATCAATACACATATCATGTAACAACATCAACTACAATATATAATAATTTTTCATAGAAAAACAAAAATCATTGATCAATAGCCACACAAAAAATCATCTAAGATTAATACACTTAACCCATCATGTATACCAATATCAACATACCCTTGGGTATCCCACCTTAATAATAAACACTCTACCCATATTCCACCTTTATAAATCCACAAAATCTGTAATGACCCAATATTTATTCGATAGAATTTACATTCTTATAAATATGTAATAATCACATGAAGTAACAACATAATTAGCTACTAAGTTCTATGTGACCCTTAAAAATTAATCTTTTCACTTCTATGATGTGAATTTTGAAAATCTCATATACACTGTTGTGATCTAAAACTTATTTGGAGTTTGATAAGGAATACATAATTTTTTCTGAATAGTAACCTACCCTTATGATTAGTTACATCCCCTTATAAATAGTGATATACTCGGATGAATATTAACTTTACCTATGATGGTATATAAATAATATTAAAGTGGAAGTATGATATACCTATGCTTTGGAATAAGTAAATAAATGTTTTAAAATTTTGGTTTTGAGAATAAATTATGATTTTAATTAAATATTAAATTTATCATATCTAGAATTTTTTTTTTGAAAAATGGAATTCATTTTTTTATTCTATATATAGAAAAATGGTTAGGGTGAATTTTTTGTGTTTTTATGAAATACTCTAATTATTTATGAATAGTGAAATACCGTAAAAAACATATAAAAATTATCGGTTAAATACATTATTTGTGGCATCACAAGTGATGTAATCCCACTTGGATTGAACTCAAATTCATTTATCACAAATATTGGTCATGGAATCATCACTATTTCTGGTCTTGAGAGAAATTAAGAAACTAATGATTAAAAATTTATGAAAACTCTTCTCTCCTCCATTATAAAAACACCTTCTCACTCCCTCTTCTCTTCACTGCTCACAAGCCTTGTGCCATATCCATGTTCTGTCCAAATATCCTCACAACCTCCTCTACCTCTTTTCACAAGCCTTGGTCTCATAAAAAGACAAAACCTATCCCTTAAAGTGGATCTCAAGGAAGTTTGGTTTAGGAGGTAAATTATTCTTTTCAATTCATTGCCTTTCCATTCATATATATTTGTTTTCCATTTCTATTATTACCTCTCCTTATAAAAATGTTTTGATTAATCCAGAACCATTCATGTACTGTAATTTCATCATGATAGAGGAATACTTTATCATCATCTCTACCTTTTACCTTCCTTTATACTAGCAGCAATAACACCGTCCGAGATGTGTTAATTTACCCCATTCAAGTACGATGGGATTTAGATTTCTATTATCATACTCAATTATAGTTATTAAACCATTATTGTAATGGTTGAACAATATTATAATATAAATAATATATCATATGTACGGTTCATTAATCCCTATGTAGAAATGGTATTATGTTATAAATAAAAATGAGTCTCTTGTAATCAAAACCAACTATTTAACTAAAAAAATTATCATTATATATCTATTTAATAATTCATCCTCATTCCAAGTAACCAAATTATATAAATTACTACTAACAACTATTCATGATCGTAAATTATATGTGAATTCAATTTTGGAGATTTACATGAACTCCATTACTTAAGATCAAGGGAACCGATTATGAAAATAATGAAAAAAACATTGCATAACGGTAAAATTCAATATAATAAATTATCAACAAAGGCATAAATGAACTAAAACGAATTATGATAATATAAAAAGTGCCTAATAGGTTCTGAAAGAAGTTATTAATATGTATAATATCACATTCCAAGAGCTCATGTTCCAGAGCAGAACATGTTTGGTGTTATGGTAAGGGGTTTTCCACCCGAACATCTATTTTCATTCAGGTTAATTTTCTTGTCTAATTAACTCAAATAACTCTTTTGTATTTTTATTTAATCCTCATAATTTTTTTTAGTATTCTATATATTTTTACCAACCATAAACCTTCCTTATTTTTTGGATAGTTACACTATTTAAAAGGATCATTCAAAATTGTTTCTGAAATACATTCCTGATCCAAGGGAATTTTTCTAATTCTTACCTTTTTTAAAGGGAATTCTATAATATGTATTTGGAAACCATTATTTTTATAAAATCAATAATTTTATTTTAAAAATACTATCTTACATAACTTATGTTCTTATATAAATATTTTTTCCAAAAGAACTCATCTTTTCAAAGTAAAAGGGTTTTTATATCAAGAATTGCTCAATGATTTTATAAGAGTATCATCATTATTCTCAACAATCTTATTGATTATTATGTTTTTTTGAGATTAGTATTCCATTTGTTCATATACCATATTTAATTTAATATTTTAAGATTATTTTTTCTATTGATGTGCTATCATAAATCTATTCATCAGTTTACTTCGAATGGTTAGTGTATTTGCTTAATCTTCGGGGAAAGATATTTACATTTCATATATTAATTTTAATATGAGTGTATATATTGTTTATTTTTATCCCCATTCATATGAGGAATTCATTGGAAACTGTATTTGTTGGTTGGGTCCCACTATACCCCTCGGTGCATCAATGGTTCTCATGAGACAAACTACGATCATGACACAAGGCCTTGAAAAAATGATTATTTATGGTCTTGTCATGAGGCCTTGACGGTATAATTATGTTGTCTCAAATTATGAATTAACTCATAATAAATATATTATTTATGATTCATGTGGTTGTTACACTATTAAAATACCGATGATTATGTTTTATTATGGAAATATTTACTTAGGTCAAATGTTTTCTATATTATGTTCCAGTTTATTTTTAAAGGCATGCATGTTCAATTATTCTCCTTGTCTAATGTTTAAGTTATCTTTTGATATATTTCTTACTTTTAATGAGAATTTGATCTCACCCCTTTCTTATGATTCATTTTCTCAGGACATGAAGATTTTTTTTTATGAATGACATGCTGAAATAACTTAGGAGTTATGGAAGTTGTCTATGTAGTTTCTAAGTTATTTTTTTATTTGATGTTGCAATGTTGAATCTATGTATGTATCATGTTTCCATTCATAATAAAATACTTGGTAGTTTGAGATTCATATTCATTGTTTATATTCCAATGTATCCAAATAAGGCACCAACTCTGGGAAACTAGGGTCGGGTCCTTATGAAATCAGATCAAATCACTCCCATTTACTCTTAAGGATTTTCAGTACCTCATCACATCACATATTACACGGGGACAAGTTCAAATCACAACAACATAAGAGTTCATGGAAATTTAAAATTCTACTCATAAATGTTCATTACATTTTATAATGTTTCTATTACATTATATAATATCATCCCCATTTATTTTATTCTCATAAAAAACATTCCTATATGCTCGTTTTCCAAACATGGTTAAATGTATTTTCAATATTCCATATTTTCCATAATTCCATTCCATTAAAATTACATCTTCTAAATATATTATATCTATATTATATTTAAACATATATTTAATTATATTCACAAAAATCACCCTTATCCCCAATTACCAAAATATAAAAATTCACATAATAAGGATAAGATGTGATTTTAACATCCCCTAAACCAATTCATTATTTGGGATTTTCTACACAGAGTATAAAAACAATATCCCCATATTTCCACTTATCCACAATCATATTAAGATAAATAATATGCTAAAATATAAAAGAAATTATTCAAACTGAATTTTTATTATCCAAACATCATGAATATAATAAATAATGATTTAATATCCAAGATAGAGGGAAGAGATAGATTGAATAAATTTGATCTATATTTTCCTCTAACATTCATTAAAATATTTTGTTGACATTATATCACTCAGAAATACAATATTTATTAATAATTAAACATTAAAATTTAGCAAAATACTTTTAGGTTATTTCTTAGTAATGATAGAGTGTTGTGGAAGAAAAATAGATGATTAAAATTATTTCTAAAATTAAATCACATATATTTAAATAAATTTTGTATCTATATTCATAGTATCCAAATCAATATTGAAGACCATGAAAATACATCTGAATTTAACCCATTATATGAATGTAAAATTCATTTTCTTCCTATATTGTGAAAATATAGTTAAATAATTCACTACTCTAATGCGATGATGCACAGTCAGGTTACACAGTCTACAAGACTGAGTTGTAGTCCTTATAGCCTTTATAAATCGTTAACATAGTGATTATTGAAATTTTCAATCTAAAGAAAATGATATATTAGTTATATATCCCATTTTTAATCTAAAATTTTAGTCAATGTACACATTGGATATTATTTCATAGAATATTTCTGACCATTAATTCTTATAGTCGCTGAAACACCCATTAAAAATCCCCAAAAAATTGAAATTATATAACTATACAAATACATAAGATAAAAACATTCTATTTTGAAATCTATATTAATAACATATTCTAAATAATAAATAATAAATGTATAAGTCTCTATGAGACAACTGCTTCATCTAAATTTCAAAACCAATAAATTTATATCCAAATACGTTAACTCATAGAAAATTGTAATCCATACTATTGTGAATGAGAATGGGGTGAATGAAAATGAATTTTATGATTTTTTCCCATTTTTGAACTCTAATGAGAGGGGTGTGAGTAATATAGATGTTTATGATAGTTCCTACATTGAGATTCACTCTACACACCCCAACATCAAAAGGGAAAACAATAGAATACCATCAGGTATAAAATATTAATAGAAAAAGTAAATACTAATCATTTCAATTGTATTCCCTAGTCCTACCTTGAATCCAACCCATACATATGATAAATAATAATTCTATACATGTTCTACCTTGCTCAGTACTCTATCAAATATATAAATATATCATTCCTCCCAAAGGAAACCACTCTCTTTCTAGTGTAACAAATTTGCAGAAAAACTAACATTGTTGAAAAAATAATTATAATTAAAATGAATATAAGAAAAATACCAAGGGCCAAACATGATGAGTAATAGAGTAAGGTATATATTTTTAATCAGGTTACATGCTTATCCCATTATGAATCATAAAATTAAACAATTAAAAACTAAATGATATAACATATTAGATAACTTCAAACAACCCAATGCATTAAAATTGATCAACCATGAAGCATGGAATCAATGAATTTGTAGTTAGATCGAGAGTAACCAAAATATAAATAAAATATGTTTTATGGTCATGAAATTATAACATAAAATACATTAAAATATTTTTTTTTATGTTTTTTTGTATAATATATAAAATTATATTATGAGTGTTGATTTATCTAAATAAGTTGAAATTCACGACTACTATTGTTTTATCTCTTGATTACACTGATGGAAGAAACAAAGGCTCATGTGTAATAATTTTTTTCCCCAGTGGAATTAAAAATTATAGAATGAATTTCATTAAATATTATTAAAAAATATTTCTATAATTAATTATAAATTTTTATTATGTTTTCAGTACATGTTTAAATCCTCATAGAACTCAAGATCCAAATATTACGATATGGATTAAATGGATTAGATTAATTACGATATGTATTTAATTAATTAAAAAAATAAATCAATAATTTTTGAATTATTTGTGTATCACAACCATGATTTATTTTTCTCAACATAATGATTATGGCTGTTAATTAAATCTAATTATGTGTCTAGATAATCATTATGTTGAGAAAAATAAATCATGGTTGTGATACACAAATAATTCAAAAATTATTGATGTATTTTTTTAATTAATTAAATACATAAATATATTATATCCTCATTTGTTTTCTCTAATATGAAAATATATATTATATTACGGCCACATGTATCACTTTTCCATGAAACAAGGAAAATTCAAATTGTGTGTAATAATAGATTATGATAGATCATTATATGACTAATGGTTCCTTTGAAAATGATGGATGGCCTCACTCGATGGTTAAATTTTGGGGTTTTATTTCAATAAAATATTTTACATCAAGTTCACCACATTTACCTTCCACATAAACTACCAATTATTACACATTCATAACAATGTAAAAAACATATTCCTAAATGAAAACAATCAATATCGGTTTCAGACCCCAAAATACTTTGTAACTCACATTGGATGGGCTAATGGTTGGTCAAGCTAATCACACCATTTTTGGGTGGTAGTCTCTTATTGGTATAAGATATGTTCATGAATCTCTTCCAAGTCCAAATACGAAACTAGTTATCCTGATAAAATGATCAAGAGTTGAACCCTTCTTAGCTTTGGTGGGATATTGATGAGTTATTTGGTATGAACTTGTAGTTATTCTTCAAATTCTATTTATTGGATATCTATTTATATTCAGAATAAATATAAAAATCCACCTCGGAGATGAATGTTATTTAGGGAAGTGTTTAATTTATCTAGGATGGGATTAAACCATTACGAGGTTTCCCACATATCCTGTTTATAATAGAAATCCTAACCCACGTGGTTATTTGAACCCATGTAGATTAATTTCATGTGGAAAGGACATACATGAGGGAATCTAGGAACTAGATATTGAGAATGATCCTCATAAAAGAATCCTATTCATCCTTGTTTTGATATGAATTATATTCATCATAGTTTGATCCCACCCTTAAGACTTACTATAAGGTTGATATGATTGTATGGAGGATTTCATATCATGACACTAAATGGATATTACACACTGGGCATTCCCCTGATAGGTAGATTATTAATGATAATGATTATATCATTAAAAAAATATCCATATGTTCTATCATCAATGTGAGAATCAAGGTATATCATGTGATTAGTCTAATTTCATATGGATGAAGGAATTACATATTGGTGTGGAACTGTTGGATTTTGGATCTATAGCAGGAGATTGTGGAAGGATTCCTACATATACTCTTTTTGGAAAGAAATAGATTCATCGTAGATCAGTTGTATTCTCAATAATATGATGATTTTGGAGGAATTATAAGCTTATGGGATATAACAGATATCTATGTATAGGATGTTGGAGACATAAATATACCTACACTGGGGTAGATTCTAAAAAGATCTCGGGCTATATAAAAGAATATTATATATCCTCATTATGGAAGGAATCATATTTCTTATTGTATAGTTGGGGGTATGTGAAAATATATCTACTATACAGGGTTATCATGCCTCAGGATGTTGGCTTGAAAAATCATAGTTTTTTACCTGACTTGTTCTGATTGTCTTCTTGACATGTTTGAGGACGTCTGGGTAAGTCTTGGTGTCCTAAAAGACATATCCAATGAAAATTTCCAGATCCTATTGCATTTCTAAAGTGAAATCTCATAATATGAATGAATTTTTTGGGAGACATCACATGGTAAAGGCTAACATGAATGGAGAATGTCTCCCAATTAGGCTGACTTGTCAAGAGGGAGTCACACTATCTAGATGACATGTCTAGAGGGTTTAACATTATATCGCTGACTTTTCCAAAGGAATTCATGTGATTTGGTGGAATATTATTTATTTCATCACGAGGCTTATAATATATTCCCAATTTTCACCACTTAACTTGGGGGGACATGTTTGGGGGGCATCATGTGATTTGGACAAATTTTTCAGAGGACATCAGGAGACTTGGGTGTCATTATAGGTGGGTATCACACAACATTACATACATTAATAAGGGGTTTTAGATGATCTAAATATCATGATGATGGAACGCCTCTTTACATGAGTGACGTGTCATGGAGGTTTGACATAATCTGGTTAGATCATTTAATCCACATGAAAATTGGAAAATATATCTTCACATTATTATCCCTTATTTTCAATCATTATTCTAGTGATTATTGTATGTGGGTCCCAATATTTCTCAAGTGATATATTTTTTTAGGTTCTACATGACCCGTATGATATGGGGGAGATCCTTCTATTAATTCGTTCGACAAACCAGAAGTGTTTCCCATGATCTACGGAGTGATAACATGAAATACATATGCCAGTCACATGATCAATTATGTTCTTCCATATATTTTACCTAGCATTAGTACTTTGTGATCACATGAATATCTTGTCCATTATTTCTTCTCATGTGATATCATGTACCAATTACTCATCGCATGTGATATATTCTTTTTTTGCTGGGGTGGATATATTGGCCTCTCCACCCCGGTAACATTTCATCGTTCACGGTTCATATGTCCAGGATTTGGGAGAGAGTTAGTGAAGGGATTTTGATTTCATTCACATAAAATGATCATGTCGTGCCTCATCCATAGTCCCACATAATTTCTATGATGGTGAAAATGCTCCAATATTTCAAGGATTATTGGTACCTTTCTCATCAATGTATTTTCACTTGACCATGTCTATATGTTCCCACTCAAGGAGAAGAATCATTGCATAGGAGAGTGGTGAATCAATGAAATCATTTTTTAATGTTTACTTCTATTTGTATCAACCTTTTCAACATATTATGGAGTTTTCACTTTTGCTAAAAACAAAAAAAAATGAACATCTATAGGAACCTAAGAATTTACATGGTTCACCACTCAATATGTGTATCTATATCTTTGGTATGCTTAGAAGCAACCCAATACAACACAATATACTAAAAACAATCCTTTTGTGTGATATAAAATGAGTTGGATATGCCCATACAATAATGTAGATCAATGTTGAATTCAACAGTCAGTATGCTTCTAGTAATATGAAATTATACAATTACACAATAAGAATGATGTTTCTATGAGACCTTGTCAACATTCAAAAATATGTTCTTCAAAACAATTATTCACATTCTTACCCAGTAAAAGGAATGAACTCTTGAGAAATTGTTATGATACTCATTATGATTTTCAAATTTGATTCTTAATTCCAATTACTCTATATAAAATTATAATTTTTTGAGTGTTTGATTATGTAAATAATGAACATCTTCTTTTTGAGTCTAGAAATACCATTATGATTTCTTGGTTCTTTCCTAAAAGTATTATTAAAAACTTATCTCATATCATTTCTTCTTTTGTTTGGAAAACATCACAAGAAAAAATCAATCTGGAAACATATTCTCTCTATAATTTTTTAATTCTCCCATTTCTCTCTTTAATAGTACATATGTGTTATAAATTAAAAATTTAACCACCTTTTATATGGGACCAAAAATATGTAAGGGATGGATTATAAAACCCATTTTGCTCAAACAAATTTCATAAAACCAAAATTTTCCATAAATTTTGGGTTCATATTTAATTCTTTAATACTTATAAACTCTTCTAAAATACCCTCGATTCTTAGAGTATCACCATCTATATTTATAATCTCATAACAATATTCAGCATGATCTTGATTATCCATTCTAATTTCTGCATTATGACGAATACATTGGATTCTTTATTCGTTTTCTCTGCACTAAATAAAAAATAAACAAGAAAACGTATGTAAAAAACATATTCTAATTACTATGATAAGAAAAAACATTCCATTATTCTATCCTTCATTAAAATAATTTAGTAAATACTTCATCGAGCTTTTCAAAATACCCCTTGACAATTTCTGTGTGGCTATTAAAAAAAATTCTCCACTTTCTCATTTGTTTAGAGTGATGATTTTGTGTCCTATTATGTTTATGAGTTCCAGCATATGTATGATAGATTAGTCTCTACATAAATTCAATAATTACTATATGATGTTTGTTAAACCAAGTTTATGAAAAAATAATGAAAACAGTAAGATTTATTCTTTCTCTTGACCTAGTTTTTATCAAAAATTAAATTACCACATGGTTAAAAAACACTTTATCATGATGAAAATGGTTGACCATATTGTCAATTGACCTCTTATATTCTTTTTCATATTAGTGAAAACATTCTCTTATTATTCCATGTATTACTTGTTCACAAAACCATGCAGTTCCATTTATTTTAATATGTCCCAAAAAATACCAACAAAATTAATTCTACCTCTGATTTTTCATATTATAAATATTGTCGGTGTGACTCGGATAATTGTTGGAACTCTATGTATGATGGACTGGATCTACCAGCTTTGACATTAGAAAATTATTCCCTTATTCCATTACAATTCACACATCTTCTTTATCTGAATATTTATATATCCTATATTTTTTTCCTATTTAAAAACCTAAATCACCATCAACTGCATTCTGATCATCCTTCTAATCCATCAAACAACTATGAATCTTGTGATCTCACACTGATGAACTAAGACCGTAAATATTTTTGACTTCATGAATGTTATTATCCCACAAATACTATTATTGTATCATGGATTCCCCATAAACAGGATAACAATAAGGATTTACATTTCATCATCTGACATTTTATGGAAGGTATTTTGACTTATAGTTCCTTATCATCTTTCTTATTTTCATTCAATCCATAATATGATTTGTAAAATAAACTCTCACCATTTCAATTATAAGAATTACATTGCATTTTCACAAACAACTTAATACTTTTGTGAAATAAAAAACATAAAATAATCATCAAATATCCATCAGATCTATGAAGAATCTAATTCACTTCCTCATTAAAATCAGAACCTCATTTCGGACATAGGGGGAGTTTGATGAGGCTTTTCTTCAATAAAATCATTCTAATAAAATATAACTTATTATGCAGTGTGATTTGAATATTATGAATTCAATTTTAATTTTTACTTTGATCTTTTAAAAACTATATTCATTTTCTTTACTCTGAAATTTCTATGAAAAAAAATACAATCCTAAACATCTTCCATCTTAAAAAAATATATCCAGCCAAATAGGTCCCAAAAATACCCATATATTAATTTTAATATTAAATGACATTAATTAGTCACTGGAAATTATAACCTATTGGTATATATTAATTATCAAAATTTCTAATCCTATGTGAGAATAATCAATATGAAAAATAATAATTATTGACCAAAAAACTATGTTGTGTAAAAGTAGTGACTCATGAAACATCTTTATCTTTCATTTTTCATTTAATAAAATTTCCTTTACAAAAATGATTCCTACAAACACTCCAAAAAAAGATAGAATAGTTGACACACTAACACGTTGTATTCATAACATACCTCCAACTATACCTTTTCAAATGCCACCTATATTGTTTTAGTACATAATAGTGGAATGATTTACTAAATAATTCTACACCCAAGACAATAATATCATTTGACAATACGAGGGATGAAAAAAACATACCTTGACATTGATGGGAATGAGGATTGATTCCCATGGTCAACATCAGTTTATGAAAATGTTCATTTGGTAATGTTTTTGGAAATTTTAGACAATTTTTCTAATGTAGGAGCATATACCGACTTCAATTAATTATTATCCACATGCTCATTGATGAAATGATATTTTATATCGATATTTTATGATTATGAATTTTTTATAGATTTCTTTTCAGGTAAATATATTTATGATTATCACAACCCAAGAGAAAGTTTAAATTACCTTCAACAAGTAAATCATCCTTGATAATCTTCATAAACATTTTTTTGGGTAGAGAATTGAGTATAATAATCATACTAATCATTATCAGTGGTTAGTGTTAATGAATATTTAATCTTTATACACTAACCAACACAAATAATTACTATAATTAAAACATCGCAAGATATTGATCTTCTATCGTCATCATTTTCTCCCAGTTAGCATCTGAATACCAAAATAAATCAATAATTTTTGAGCTATCATCACTGATTCCATAATTTTTCATGACTTTGATAAATATGAGAATAATTTTCCATCATAATAAATTTTATTATTTGGGACCACTATAAAATATTTCATATAATGTAACATCAAAAAAAATTTCATGTATTGAGGAATTCAACTAAAAACCATCCTATCAATTTTCAAACTAATTTCTGATACTTCCTTACATTCTCTATATTTACTCTATTTAGTTCCCACTACAATTAGTGTGGAAACAGGTTTTGAATTTTTGATGGTGAACATTGTAATAATTTCTATAGTTTACATTTCACGGAAAATAAAAATATATTAATTAATTTTTTAGGTTTGTAACACAATAATGTAATTGATTTCACTCATCATAGACTTCTAAAATAATTATCTTATCTCTTTATAAAATCTTCCACAACATCATTAATTGTTCCTATAAAACATAAGGTCATTAACATAAAAAATTATAGTGAGGGAAAAATTATTACATTTTTTAATGTATAGATTTCGATAAACTTTTCCTTACCTAAAAATCAACATCCTTAAAAAAGAATCCAATTTGGAATACCATTACAATAGAAATTTTTTATCCCTTAAAATGATCTCATCATCCTATACTAATAACACTCATCCTTCCCAATAACATATCTGGATGGTTTTTCAATGTAAACATCCTTATTAGGACCACCATTTAAAAATGATGATCACATATCCATATAATGATTTTTTAAGTTCTTTTATGAGTAAAAGAAAGAATGATTTTGACTTTTTATAACCTTTCATTCAGATAAAAGGTTTCATCAAATTCAATTTCATAAGTTTTTGAGTAACCACTTCAGACTAATATTTCATTGTTTCTCATTACTTCAACATATTCATTTAGATTATTCTAAAAATACCACTCTTACGAAAAAAAATATTTCTCAATTTTCAAGGTATAAGTCACACAAATCCCTCTATTCAATATTACCATTCTCTTCTTTCATGGCATAAACCAATTCCAGAATCCTAAAATTTTCATTCCAAACATTGAACTCAATGTTTTAATACAAAATAGTATGTTTAATTATTATTCTTGTTTTAACCATTTGATGTTCAAAACAACTAATGTTCTGATCATTTAAATTATTCCTCATCATTTTCTAATATTTTTGAGATTCATCCACATCACTAAAAACAATTGATTCCAATTCATCTTCTTGAGTAAGATTACTATTTTATTACCATTAAATAAATATTTATCATAAGTTTTTTCGGCAGGTTCATCTTTCTTATCTATGTGAGTCTATTTATCAACCTCTATCATTTCAATATCATTCAGATCAATAGAGTCATATAATATTCATTAATCTTTTTGACACATCTATATCCTCTGCCATCTAGAGAATATCTAAGAAAAAATACAACTTCAACTCTCTACTCAATCATTCAAAGGGTTCCTCATTTTTTTATTATGAAGCATAAAAACCCAAAAAATATTATGTTTTTCAAATATGGAGAATTTACATAAAAAATTTCATATTGAGTCATAAATAAACATGGTTTGTAGAAACATCAATTTAAAATATTAACTGTGGTGCTCATGTCTTGCTTCCAAAACTATCGAGGGATAACATGTTCCTGTAACATAGTTCTCCTCATTTCAACCAGACTTCTACATTTACTTTCAAAAACACTACTTTCTATAGGAGTGTATGTTGTAGTTTAATAAAGTATAATTCTATGTTTCTCAATATAACATTGAAACCCTTTATTTTTTTATTCATCATCATTGTCCGTAATCAACTTATTTACTAAATAAACACTTTCATTCTCATGTTTACCCCAAAAAAATTTAATAATTTTCAAATAATGTGACTTAGAACACATATACATAACATCATTAATAAATTTAAAATCCTTAATTAATGTGATGAATTACTCATCTCCTTAATTGGATTATTTTTATAATTATACTATATATATTAGAATGAATTAGATATAGTGGTAATTTTGAACTAATATCAACTTTATTACGAATAGTATTAGCATTATTTATGTTCTAATAAATTGTGTAGCATTAATATCTTTTTCTTGTAATACCATCAATTATAGGTACAGTGTATCACATTTATAATTTGAACACATTTATCTAGAACATATTTCCCATCCTTTTATGACACAATTTATTTTCTTCAAGAAATATTATGTAAGAAGAGTTTTGAGAGACACCAACATGAATGAAGTTTCTTTTTGTATGATGGAATCTAGTGAAATTTTTTCCATCTTCCTCACATACCCAAAAAAACCATTATCTTATGAAAACAAATTTGTATCCTTTATCACGCTAATTTGAAACATTTAGCTAGTTGGATTTCATTCCTTAAATAATCAAATACTTATTCGATATCAACTTTTATTCCGCAATGATGGAGGATCTAACACCATTGATTCTGAGAGATTCATCATTTCCATATTTCTCTACTCATTATTTTAATACAATAAAATTTAAAAAAAAATCAGACACATATCAAATGAGAAGGACACAAACTTTCTAGAATCTATGGTCGTTCTATTTTTTTTGCATGAATAGTGGTTATTGTAATAAGAGATTTTCGTTTTCTATTATATTTATTAACATATAAATTCAATAAATTATTAACAAACCATGTTAGTTCCGGTAAAAGAACCATACATTATTTTTTAATGAGTCCATTTTGTTCACATGTTTTAAGAATAAATTCCAGAGGTTGGAATCTATTTTTAAATTTTACACCAACCTTATCATATTTCTTCATTACATCAATATCATACTTCTTCCTTTTAAGGGATTGAATCCCCCCCCCCATTTTTCTTATTCTATAGTTTTTGGAATAGTGATAATTTTGTTGATTAATCAAAAACAAATTCACCATATTCCAAAATCAACCCCAACAACCGTAGTATCCATTTAATGAATATTTTCCTCTAAAACTTCTATTGTATTAGAAGTTGTGATCTTATTTGAAAAAAAATAACTAATCTTCCATATAATGTTTTTGCAGAACAATAAATTTGTTGTTGTCAAATAGAATATGTTTTCATATGATTGTTTTCTTTTAATCCGTATCATTATCATAAGTTATAGTAATATTTTTGAACTCAATATTTTTAGAAACATCTAACTTCTCTACTTTTCTTGTCTTAACCACATGTATAACATAACTAGATTTCTTATACTCAGAATCAAATTCAAATTTCTTCTCAATTTTTAAGGGTAATTTTTTATCATTGTTTGGTTTTCCCTTTTCAAATATTTATGTAACTTCATAGAAATAACTATTGAAACTATTAACCCACTTTTCATATTTAAAAGGTTTTTGTTGGAAAAGTTACAAATCTTATTATTTGTCAATAAAATTTACATAAAGATAATCAATATGGTTATTTTAATTAAAAATATATTTCATCAAAAAAATAAATATATTCTTACAACATTTTTTTATTATTAGGAAAAAATTATTGATTATTTATTGAAGTGTCTACACATTTCATCATCCTAAATTCATTCTCAAGCCTCTAAATCTTCCCCAAACATGCATTGAATTATTATTTTAAATGAAATTTTAATTGAGTTTCATATTCTTTCTAACTAATTCTACTATATTCATCATTGTTCTCTATTGTAATTAAATTACTTTATCCAACAATTATAAAAGGTACTTCAGATTTAGCCTCAATATATTCTAATTCATCATCTTTAGAGTAGATAATTATTCTTTTAGATTTGGATAATTTTATATCATTCCATTTGGAATAATATTTTTCAATATAAAATTATTTCATCCCCGATCTTATCATGTATCTATAATCTTCCAAATAATCCTCTTATTTATTTTTATGTGGAAAATTATCTTAAAATTTCCAAATGGGACCACAGTTAAAAAATATGAATGGAAATTTTCCACTTTATTTACCTGTAACTCATTTCACTTTTTTAGAAAACAATGATACAATTTCACTACGATTTTTATATACAACCTTTTATTTATCAGATTCATCACCTACTTCTTTAACAAAATTCATCCCTAAATATTCCTTATTGGAATCATTTATTGAGATTTATCTATAAAATTTGGTTTTTTATTTTCATAATCTTTTCTCATCATATTTCAATGTTAATAAGAGTGATATGAAAATAATCCTTTGAGATTATTTTTGGATCTCTATCTTCCAATGAGAAAAATTTAGCATCAAGATTTTCAAAAAGAATTATCAAAACATTTTCCCCAAGTGGAGAATATTCTTAATTCTCACCAAGGATTATAATATTGATGATAATGACATTAACCACAGTAAAGAATTCAATAATAGACTCATATTAACCAATAAAGAGATCTTTACACATCAGCCTCTTGATTTGTAACTTGGATTATTTAACATGTTGTTTCCTTTATAAAAGATTTTCTTCTTATCCTAGATAACTTTTCATGTGGAAACACCAGTCACTATTGAAAAATCACTTTCAGAATGTGATGAGAGTAATGAATTCTAGGACCATAAATAATTCTCAAGATTATTCTTATTAGTTGATGTGAGAAGATGTTTATCATCAATAATAGGAAATCCATTTATTTAAACTTCAAGAACACTATACCCCATATATTTAAGATAAGGAACCATTATATATTTCTACATATGATATTTCTTACCATTTAAGGCTAGAATCCCATTACTATTCACACAATTGAGATTCTCTTTGACGAATTCTTCTTGAAACTGCAGAAAAGAGTATATGGATTGATCCTTCAGCTCTAATACAACTTGTAAATTCTCTGTCACGATCAACTATCACTAAGAGAGAGAGGGGTTTAATCCAAGATATATTTTTCATTTATGTTTCCTTATTTTAGAAAAAACATTTTACTCTTATTAATCAGTAGTCACCTTATCTAAAAACAAAATAAAATCACACATCCATAGGAATATAATAATTTCCATGTATCAAAACTCATATACTATATCAATAACCATGGCATGGTTTGGAAAAACTCCAATACAACATAGTCTACTATAAAAAAATATTTTCTATGTGGAATAAAATGATTAGGATATTTCCTTACACTCATGTCTCACTATGATCAATAGAACAATAAATTTTCTTTATGTATCACAAAATGATTATATTCTATATTGCATAATTAATTAAAAAACATGTTATTATTATGCATTCTCAAAATTCTGAAAAATATTCTTTATCAAAATATATACATTCTTACCAATTAGTTGGAATGATATTTTGTGACTTCATAATGATAATCAATCTGCTTTTCTATTATGATTCCTTTATACAATTTCTCATTAAGAAAATATAATTTTGTCATAATATGATTGTATCTCTATTAAATAACTTCTATCATTGTCTATATATCCTAGTCAGATTTCTTAATTTGATCTAAAAATTGTGATTACAATATTCATTTTGTCCATTAATTTTCAGTGTAGAAAACTCCCTCAAGAATTATCTATCTAGAAAAATATTCTCCTAATAATTATTCACCACTATACATTCCCTCTTCAGTGCTACATCCCTGTCAGAATTCGCAATGTTCATCTACAGTTTTAAGAGACCAAAAAATGGGTTGGGAGGGATTCAGTAAAATTTCACCAATCTACCAAATTTACAAGATAATAAATTCTCTATGTTATTTGGGTGCATCGTGAAATCTTCAATTATTTTCCAAATATTCTTGAAAATTATTTAATCTTCTCACAAATTCAATTGACATCATGATTTTTTTTCACAAAATTCTATCTAATTCCGATTTCCCTATCTATTTTCTGCATTATTATAATGTCGGTTTATTGTAACTGATGATCTTTCCATCGCTAAGGTTTATCATTCGCATCATATGTCTAACGGATTGGACTCTCCATCACTCTAATAATTCCAATTTGATAGATCATGAAATAATTTTTACAAAATTATTGAAGAACAAATCAAAGTTCATATTTCTCATTACAAAATATTTATGGAAAAATAATGTCCCCACTTTAAAAACAATCGGCAATTCATCATGATGAAAATGGTTGACTACACTATTGAAAGAAATATGATTTTATTCTTCATATTTTTTACAACATAATATTATTCTTCTCTTTATTAATTGGTCCAAATAACTCCAAATTCATTTTATTTTTATTTGTCCAAACAAATTATCAAACAATCAATATTTCCTTTCATTTTAATATAATAATCGATGTCAGTATGACTCTAATAATCTATGGAACACTGTATCCAATGGACCATTTTTCACCTTCTTTGACATCAAAAACATCATTCTTTATCTAATAATAATTTACACCACTTCTTTCTTTGATGATTTATATCTCATGTATTTTTTGTCAAATTGAAAACTAGTATCTTCACCTTTTCATGATTAGATCAACCATCTCAACTAACAAAAAAAATATGCATCTGGAGATCTCACACAAATAAATAGTGATAAACAATCAATGAGTATAGAAACATTATTATTCTATATCACCTTTACATATGTCCAAAATTCCTCAGTAATTTCATAACATTAATGATATTCATATGATTGTCTGAGTTATAATTCAATGTATTGTTAAATTACATTCTTTATCAATATAATTCTTTCATACAAAACATCAATATTTTACCCAACACCTGGTCTCCCCATTTCCTTTATAACGATTTCATAATAGGTTTTAATTTATTTTGGATTTTGGAAATAAAAAACAATAATGTATCATCAGATATTCATCTACTCCGCACAAAATCTAAAACTCATCCCCATTATGAAAAGAAAATAATTATGAACCGAAGGTGAATCTTGTGAGCCTTTTAGTCAAGAGATATTATTCCCAATTCAATGGAATTTTTAACCATTATGAGTCAGATATTCTGAATATGATGGTCGGTCCAATTTATAGCTTGTTTAAATTGTATTGATTTATTTTAATTTGAAATTTCCTTGAATAAAATACAACATAAAAAAACATCCATATTCTAAAAACAATATCATGTAGGCATTTTCCAACAATATAGATAAGTCATGGAGCTTTTACAAGGTCATCCTAGCATGTCAAGGGGTCTTCACAGGATTATGATGCATGTGGAAATGATTTTCCATGATTGAAGATGAATTTCAAGAGGTCATTAATGTAACTAGTAAATCATGTCAAGGGGGCCTTCGTGGGGTCCTGATGACATGTCTATAGTCTATAATGAGATTATACTATCTTTCCAATGGGGGCTCAGATGATAAATGGTTATCACTAAAACCTTTTGACCTGTTTTCTATGAAGTAAAACACATCCTTACTTCGCAAGAATCTTCCCGCTTTCCCGTTTTTATTTATTTCATTATTATCTAAAGAATAAAGATCTCATGCAGTCACAAGGTTGTTTAAAAGGGAAATAATTATCATTGTATGTGATCCATGACATGACCAATAATGGATATTTTGGGACATGTAGTAATTTTCATAGACTAACCATATGCTTTTTATAAAGTTGGATGGGAAACACAAAATCGAATGGACATGTATGAGACTCTTCTCTTTATAAAGGTGACATGCCAATATGATATTGCATGACAAGTTAGACATGTTTACAAAGGAATTATGATTTCATTTGGATAACATGATCATGTCATAAGAAAATCAAGGAATGCATTACATCTATGTATTTCACATGTTTTTATCTTTTCTTTTATGAGGGGCTTGGGTGATTTTCATATGAATGATTCTTGATAAGTCACATTATCAGAAAATCTCTTCTAAAAACCATGACATTATCACTGGAAATTTTCATATGCACTTTTATAAGAATAGGGATGATTGTCAAAGGGGATGCACATGATTAGTAGAAGATCACGAACTATGCATGACCCATTCACATGACCTTGTATGGGTATTTCTATCATGCCACCGTTAAAAAGGTACATGATCTGTAGAACTCAAACACCTTCTCTTCCACTATTTTCCAAAGGAAATAATACGTGATATTTGAGAGTTCATTCCCTTTTATATTTGTCTATTCTCATTTGGATGATGTCAAAAAATCCACCCTAGACACTAGTAAAGAATCCATGGGGATAGAGAATGGGTTCTAAGGAATGTAAATGCTTTGATATGTCCATGGGGTTAACACCAATTATTGTCTATAGAGATGTTTGAAATTCCATGTGACCAATGGTAATTCATGGCGTTCCTTGTAAATAGGGGTGAGATGATCATTTCTTTGATTCCTCAATTATATAGAGATCTTGCGATCAGTTTCACCATGTTACCCCATAATAAGACAATATCACTAGATATCATTTGAAATACCCCCCATAAGACAATTTTAGAAGACGATTTTCATTATTATTTCTAATAAACTCTATACCATGACCATTTTACTTTCATTTTTTAACCAAAAATGTGTAAAATTTCTGTAATTAGGTGAACCCTGACATATGTCTTCAGCTCTATGGTGATCTTGAAAACATTTCCTGACCCGATGGATTGGTCTCACTGAGTGTCATGTAGTTTTTATGGCCATCATAGGGTCAGGTGATCATGATTCTATTATTGGTCATGCGGTCGAAAATTACTTACAGGGTACATGGTATATGAGATCTGAATCTATTAACGATGTTGTGAATCTCTTCGTTGTTCTTTTGATTGACATGATGATGTTAGGATCATGAATATCATTTGATAGGATTTATTATTCAACTGTATGATATGTAGTTCCTTAATTTATAAAGATTATTTGTGGCTCTCATCATAGTTTCTATATTTCATCCAATGAAGATGCCTTATATGTGGTGGCTCATCCGAATGATATTATTGAAATCATGGATTTTGGCTATCGCCACAATGTTGAATCATCACAGACAAGTCTAATTGAACTGATTGAAGTGAATATTAAGGAATAACCCGTTTATGACATTCTTCCTCTCTATGGGTATGTTCTCACCAATGAGACTTCCATCCTTTTTTTAGTCACCAAATGTTCCCTCCACGTAGATTCTGATAACCTATAATTCTTTCAGAGGGTACATTTTCCAAATCGGTCATTTTATTTATGAATAGGACCACATGGAGGGTAATATGCTAATTTTTATGATCACAGAATTAAACTAGAACCTTCAATAACCCAATTCGAAAATACATATATAATTCATGATAATACATAAATATATTAAAGGCCAATGGTTCGAGAGTTTCCCCACAGTGCACTTTGTTTAGGGGGAGTTTACAAACTAATTGTGGTTCTCCCATCTAGGTAAAAAATATCTATGTTGAATTTATGACTTTGCTAAATAGATCAAGACGTTTGAGGTCATCTGGATCTCTCAAAGCTCTTCATACTTTATCAATGGATTCATAGAAGATATGTTCAATCATTAGAGTCTAGATACAAACACATTCCACTTAAATCATGGTGATGTTGGTACTAGTCTATGGTACATCTTGAATATTAACTTCTTAACCATATTCAGTGGGACTTATAATGAGTTTCCCCCCAGCATACCCTTAGTAAACTATTTAAAGGACCCCTACTCATTTCCTAGAGTTTATTGGGTTTGTTTAAAAGGCCCTTGATAAGGACCCTCCTTTTATGGAAGATACCCCTTTCAAGAAATAAGAAAAATATT
Organism: Viscum album; assembly: GCA_963277665.1. Classification (NCBI taxonomy): domain Eukaryota; kingdom Viridiplantae; phylum Streptophyta; class Magnoliopsida; order Santalales; family Viscaceae; genus Viscum; species Viscum album. The sequence goes on along the minus strand of OY728128.1, from coordinate 1,920,340,036 downwards.
TCATCATGAATGAATGTTCTCATATGGAAGTGATGAAGATGAAGGCCCACCCTATGAGGGACTCTCATAGCATTGCAGGACCATATTGTCCCACAAATAAAAAGGTAACTTTACTAATTGGTGGTGTGATGTTATCCCCAATTTTTAATATATCATTATGTTGACTAGTTAATTTTCTATGGTCCAAAGTGTGTAATTTCTCCCTGTTGATATAAAATGGTGGAGATATGGTCTCCACTTTCATGATGGAAACCTCAATGGTAGTGTCATGAACCGTTCTCAGGGCCCGTGTCGTGACTACCCCAAGGCCGTCTTCCATAGGACAGGGGCTGGCGACTAGCACCAAAGGCGTAAATCCCGAAAAAAGGGAAGTAATTGCCTTTATAAAAGAAAACAAACACCACAAAGTACGCAAACTGATGTAAACACTAAGTAAACTATAAAAAAACGTGCTAAATGTACAAGGACCTAGAAATACAAGCCCAATGGAAAGGTACAACTACAATCAAAAGTAATGTACAACTCAAAGTACAGAAACTGAAAGGTGAAAAGCCTCTCCTGGATCGTCCCCCGACTTCTTACCGTAAGGGTAGGTCTAGATGTCCTCCTTAGTAATCCACGTTTGTCTGTCTCCTCCAGGTACTGAATCGTTGTGAAATCCACCTCTGGGCACTGAATTGATGTGATATCCACCTCCCGGCACCATCCAGCTCTACAAGACTCGACCATGATCAGTGATGTCCATCATCTACTACCAACACAACGTAGTGCGGGCGAATCCAATGTAGGGGTGAGTATACGATACACAGTAGGGACCCCGAGACCCCAGAAGGTCTCCCTGAATCCAAAAAGAATAAACCCCAAGGAAAAGATACAATCACAAAGTATCATCCAACACTACTTAGGTATATTCCCACACATATGCCTAAGTCATCCAATCTAGTTCAGCTCCAACTCACGAGCTCAAGTACAATCCAGTCCACATAGGAAAGTATAACTCAATCCACATAGGAAAGTACGAATCATTCCACATAGAAAAGCATAACCAAATCCACACTAGATATCAAGTCAATCACATAAAATATAATGATTGAAAGTCAAGACTCATCTCAAACAGGTATACTGCTTCTGAAGAGAGGTGGAGATGATTTGATGTAGCCTCTGAATCATCTCCTCTGTTGATCCCATGTAGGATCCTAGTATAGAAGTCATCACTTCCGAATCCCCAAAGGATCCAAGTATAGTTTTCATCGTTGCTGAACCCACAGAGGATCCAAGCACAGTCGACAAAACTACTGAACCCACAGAGGATCCTAGTATAGAAGTCATCCTCGTCGAACCCACGGAGGATCCCAGCACGGTAGATGTCGTCGTCGAACCCACGGAGGATCCCAGTATGATAGACGTCATTGTTGAACCCACAGAGGATCCTAGTATGGTAGTCATCTTCGTTGAACCCACTAAGGATCCTCGTACGGTAGTCGTCCTTGTCAAACCCACTGAGGATCATAGTACGATAGTCGTCATCTTCATTGCAGCCAACTCTAGGGTTCCCGCACACAACACGATCGATTCTAGGAGGGCATGCTCCACAAGCCAAGGGGGATTGATACATCAACTGTCACAGAGTCCTAAGATGATGTATCACCAAGTTTCGTCTCGTCAATAGGAACACAACGCGACAAAATGCGCTTCAATCGGACACCCGATATGAGAGTTATTGGATTTTTCGTCCAAGGGTCCCGGTTGGTTTTTAAGTCAAGACCAACCCGAATGTACATAAATTGTGTCCAAACCTCGAGCGGAGTAAGCCAAAAGAACCGTCTCACAATGAGGGATCCAACAAATTTGATGGTATGTCAATCGGACGTTCGGTGCTCATGTTATAAGTGTTTCTGCTCCGAAGGCCTGATTGGTTTCATGTTCGAACCAACCTGGTCATGTGCAAAGTTCCCCAAAACATTGATTGTAATATACCGAAACAACCGTCTAGATCAAAGTCTCGCATAGAAACTGACGGTGCGTCGATCAGAGGTCTGTATCCCATGATACGTGCATTTGAACAAATCTGTCCGATTTTAGGGGGGTTTGGGCCCGGACCGACCCGACCTGAAACCCCCTGGGTCAGCACAGCTCGGGGCGTGTAACTACAGCTCGACAAGTGGCTGATCGGGCGTAAAGGGGGAGCGCTGCCCCCATTTTTGAAAAATGGTGGACCCAGTGGGGTCCGCCCTAATTGAAACTTGTGGTTATGCCCCCCGGTTTGCTCAGAAAATGGCCGGTCGTTTGGCCGTCCTTGTGAACTGCCATGGGACCCATGAGGGGTCCCGCCACCTAGAGCACTGGCATTCAGCCGTGCCCAGATGCCGCCTGCTGGTGTCCACCACCGTCACGGCCCGCCCTGGCCACTGCCCCTTGATGTTCCGGCACGGCGCGACGGCGCCGCACTTCTTCGCCGCGGCCAGGCTCCAACTACGGCCCCTTTCGGTCCCTCACCAGTGCGTTGTGACGGCACCGCACTCCTCCAAAGGTTCCTTAACCTCGCGCGGTACATCGAAATATCCTCCGTTTCATTCCACGAAGATAATCAACGACAAAAAGGGGAAGAGGTTTTGCCGTGTTCGTGCAGTCCGATCTCCTCCCATTATTTTGGATAACATGTGGCAAACAAATTAACGAAGAAATGTCAAATATTATCGAATTGTAAAATCAACCCCCACCTCGTAAAGTCATCGCATGGTGTGGAGCTGTAGAAAGAGGCCAACGTCATGATGATCAGACGTCACAGTAGATCGGTGCCGATTTCGTTGACGTCGGAGGAAGAGTCATCGTCGATGGTGATGTTCCCCGCTGTGGTGTCTCCTCCCTTGACGCGGAGGAAGAAGAAGAGAAGTCATATCGTCAGTGACTTTGCGTTCTCCTCCGAAGGCGTTCTTCATCAAGAACATTCTTCGTTGGAAGGAGGGAGATCTCCTCCAATTTCTCCAGAGGTTTTCCCCTACCATAATAATTCCTCCACAAATATTTTATAAGGCCCTTTTAATAAAAACATTTCCATGCAAAAAAGAAACAATTCAAACAATTTTTGACCCTACAAAATAATTAATAAAAGTATTAATTATATGGGTTTTCATATTTAACAGAGAGAGGAGGGTGAAAGATTTAAAATTAAAAAATAATTATAAACACCCTAATTAATTCAAGACATTAACTAAATGGTTTGGAACACATTAAGAGATGAGAGATGAAAGATTTAAAATTCAAAAATAATTATAAACAACCTAATTAATTCAAGACATTAACTAAATGGGTTGGAACACATTAATAGAGGAGAGATGGCCTCATTAAATTTTGGGAGGTGTAGGGATTTAAGAGTTAAGAAAGTGAGGGGATGGGCTCTTGTGGGTCCCACCCCAACTAACTCACATGGAAGTTAAACTACAAAGTAAAATAATGTTGTCACACAACTTTATTCACTTAACCACAAAATTAAAATACTCTTCCCAAGAAAATGCAACTCTGGGAAAGGTCTTCTTAAGCAATTACCAGCACTACGATTTCAACGGTGCCCTCAGACTTCGATTCCGAGCAACGGTTCAAAAGATACAAAAACCCACTCGCTCATTCACTGAACGTACCTGAGATAATCTTCGGAAATTGATTCTGGTCACACCGGGCCTCGGAATCAGGTGCTGTCAGAAACTACGTACTAAAAAACATCCAAATAAATTAAGAAAAAAAAATTTCCATGAATTTTATGGTTCTTTACATTACTCATACCTCAGGGCCTTAAGTCCTCGTAAAGCTACATCAAAAACTGGGGAAACAAAGTGGTACTGAGCACGCATTCGAGCCTTCCGCTCGCATGTTCTCTCTTAGAGGTTATCAAGCTACAAGTGAAAGCACACCAGAGGAATCTACTATTCATGTAGGACCTGCTCCCGTTGATCCTCAATCTCCACTGGAACCTCCCCAAAAAGTCACTCCATTATCGATGTCCAGCTCCCCATGGTCGATGATATGCGTCGGGTCGTGCACGTATCTACTCAGCTGAAATACGTGGAAGTCATCGTGCACCTGGTGCAACTGAGGTGGATTGGTCAAGCGGTAAACCACCTCACCTACCCTGTTGAGGACCTAGAAGGGTCCATTGAATGGCAGAGATAACTTGTCGCTTCAGCCACATCTCTGTAGACCTCGACGAGGTGAGACCCATAAGAAAGACGTGGTCACCATCCTCGAACCATAGTGGTCTCCACCTCCTATCAGCATAAGACTTCTATCGGCTCTGATCTATCCTCACCCGCTCCTGGATGACTTGAACCCTCTCTGGTCCTACAAGAGATGCTAATATTTCTTTTTTTCCTATAAGAGAAATCTGGTCTCATACCCTGGATGTACCATGTTCTTTGCCTAATACAGTCAATCCTGACATGAATGATACTAATCAATTCCATGGATGACATTGTAAGGACTCGACGCTACTACCAAGAGATACAACTGTTACTCTCACCTCCAAGGGTCAAGTCACACTGTCGGCAGTAGTGTGTGGTCACTAGGTCTCCTCCAGTAGAAATCCCCAAAGTGAGGGTCAAGTCAACATTTTTAACCGGAACCTCTTTGTATCAACTACATAAAAAGGGCATGGAACAAAACGTCACATGAACAATGTATTTTATTACTGCAACGAAGGTATAATGACACAAAACATTAACAAAAAAACATCAAAAAAGCTAGAAGAAACATTAACAAAAGTCTCTATGACTGGAGCTAGTCCTATTCATTTCCTTCAGCTTCTGGACCTCCATGGTCGTAAGCCTCAACTACCTGAAGCTGAGCTGTCCCCTGTCCACCCGTTCCCTATGGTCGGGGTGGTCTTCCTGGTGGTGGTGGTGGTGGTAGGGGCTCAAAGCATCGCCCACCACCCGCTGCTTGGCCTGCTCCTCTGCCTCGTCCGCCTACTCCCTATGGACCTCCATGGTCGAACCTATTCCTGGGAGGTCCCTCTACCGCCTACTGCTCGTTTGCAGGGTGGGTCGGGCAGTCCCGAGCCATGTGACCATACCCGCCACATGCATAGCACTGTCTACTCCTCGTGTGGCTAGCTCTATTTGGGTTCCCCACAAAACTGAACCTGTTTCCTGAGATTGCTCATCTGATGGTCTGGCCCGCTTGGTCCTCTACGTCATCTGTCTATTGCCTGCTGAAGAACACTCAACTGCAGGTCGTCCTACAGAGGGTCTCGCCGCTGGTGACTACTCAGTGAGAAAAATCTCCACTAAAAGTGCTCTCTCCAGCACCCCCGCCTGTGTCGGGATGTTGAGGGAGATCATCAAAGCCCTGATCTCATGCCTCAGTCCCTAATCGAAGGTCTAGGACCTGAAGAACGGGTCTCGTACAATATCAGTGGAGTAGCGCGAGAGATCAGTAAACTTCACCGAGTACTAGGCCACTGTCATGCTGCCCTACCGCAGCTATAGTAACTCCTGAATGCGCACCGCATAGAGGGTGGCTGGGATGAACTCCGAGCGGAAGAGGCTCTCAATGTCCATCCAAAGAAGTGATGCCTCTTCGTGCACCTGGAGCATCAGGCTCCACCATCTGCCTGCTGTCGTGTGCGGGAGACTCGCTACAAGGATCACCATGAGATTTTTTGGTGTCCCTACTAATCTGAAAACTCGAACAACAGCCTCTAGACAATCCTTGGCTGCCTGAGGGTCCATCTCCCCGTGTAACCTGGGTGGTCTCTAATGCTGAAACTCGTGCAGTGCACTCAGGAGAGGTGCCCTCTTAGCTGCTGGGGCTGGTGGCATCGGTGGCTCAGTGAGTAGAGGTACCACCGATTCCACAGCTGTAATGGGGACCTGTACCAAGGCCTCGTCGCTCGGTGGGCTGCCATCTCTCACAAAGCTCGGAACCCTAGCTGGATGCCATCATGGGGCCATCCTGAAAAGAAAGAGGTGCGCCACAGTCAAAATAGTATACCTGGTGAGCTGACATAAAGTAATCACAAATAAAACTTTTGAAACACACACACAATCAATGTATTCATGCATTGAGTCTGAAATTAGAAGTCAGGGATCCTGGTGTATGGATACGTCGGCTGTCGCACCAACACTGGACTCCCTGGACTGATAACCACACTCAAAACCCTTAAAACTATTGCATCACATAGAAGAGAGATCAGAGTCCTGATTTCATCAGTAGAACTGAACTCCTATGATAACAATTTTTCATGACCTGTCCTCGGGGCCCATGCGGTGACTACCCCAAGCCCTCCTTCCATAGGCCAGGGGCTGGCGACTAGCACCAAAGGCGTAAATCCTGATAAAAGGGAAGGAATTAACTTTATAAATGAAAACAAACACCACAGAGTACACAAACTGAAGTAAACACTATGAAAAATATAAAACAAACGTGTTGAAAGTACAAGGGGCCAGAAATACAAGCCCAAAGGAAAGGTACAGCTACAACCGAAAGTAAAGTACAACTCAATGGACAACAGCTGAAAGGTGACAAGCCATTCCTGGATTATCCTCCGGCTTCCTACCTGAAGGGTAGGTACAGATCTCATCCTCAGCACTCCACATCCGTCTGTCTCCTTTGGGTATTGAATCGTCATGAAATCCATGTCCAGGCATTGACTCGACGTGATATCCACCTCCAAGCATTATCCAGATCTACAATCCTCAACCACGATTAGTGATGTCCGTCGTCTGCAACCAACACAACGTAGTGCGGGTGAAGCCCATGCAGGGGTGAGTATAGGATACTCAGTAGGGACCTCGAGACCCCTGAAGGTCTCCCTGAATCCACAAAGGATAAAACACAAGGAATAGATACAAGCACAAAGTATCATCCAACACTACTTAGGTATATGCCCATACATATGCCTAAGTCATCAAATCTGGTTCAACTCCAAATCATGAGCTCAAGTACAATCCAGTCCACACAAGAGAGTTTAACTCAATCTACACTGGAAAGTACGAATCATTCCACATAGGAAAGCATAAGACAATCCACACAGGATATAAAGTCAATCACATCAAAGATAATGATTGAAATCCACGACTCACTTCACACAGGTATACTACTTCTGAAATGTGGTGAAGATGATTAGATGTAGCCTCTAAATCATCTCCTCTATCGATCCCACGTAGGATCCTAGTACAGAAGTCATCACTACCAAATCCACAGAGGATCCAAGTATAGTAGTCATCGTTGCCGATCCCACGAAGTATCCAAGTACAGTCGAAAACACTGCTGATCCCACAGGGGATCCTAGTACAGAAGTCATCGTCGTCAAATCCACGGAGGATGCCAGCACGGTAGACGTCGTCATCAAACCCACAGAGGATCCCAGTACGGTATAAGTCATCATTAAACCCATAAAGGATCCTAGTACGGTAGTCGTCCTTGTCGAACCCACTAAGGATCCTAGTACGGTAGTAGTCCTCATCGAACCCACTCAGGATCCTAGTACAGTAGTCGTCATCTTCGTCGCAGCCAGCTCTAGGGTTAGCGCACACAGCACGCTCTATTCCAGGCGGGTCCGCTCCACGAGACAAGGGGGATTGATACATCAACTGTCACGGAGTCCTGAGTCGATGTATCACCATGTTCTGTCTCGTCAATAGAAACACAACACGACAGACGGTGCGTCAATCAGACGCTCGGTCTGAGTGTTGTTGGATTTTTCGTCCTAGGGGCCCGGTTGGTTTTTAAGTCAAAACAAACCCAACCATACTCCAACTGCATCCAAACCTTGAACAGAGTAAGCCAAAAGAACTGTCTCACTAAGATGGATTCAACAATGTCGATGGCACTTCAATCGTCCGCCCGGAGCTCATGTTATAAGTGTTTCCACTCCTAAGGCCCGGTTGGTTTCGTGTTCGAACAAACCAATTCATGCCCAAAGTTCTTCCAAACCTTGAGTGTAATATACAAAAACGACCGTCTTCATCCAAGGATCGCATCGAAACTTACTATGCGTTGATCAGAGGTACGTAGCACATGTTACGGGCGTTTGAAAGAATATGTCCGATTTTAGGGGGGTTTGGTCTGGACCGACCCGACCCGAAACTCCCTGGGTCGGCCCGAACCGATTCAACCCAACCCGGGTCCGGCCCGTTAGAGCACGGCCCGGCCTGGCTGGCGCGGCCCGACCCGACGTGGGGGTCCGGCCCGTCGTGGGCCGCCCGCCCCGACCCAACGCGGGCGGCCCTGCCCGGCACGGGCGGCCCGGCCCAGCGCAGGCGGCCAGACCTGGCGTTGGCCACCCGGCCCGGTGCGGGCGGTCTGGCCTGGTGCGGCCGGTCCGGCCCGGCGCGGGTGACCACGGCTCCGCACGCGGCCGAGCGGGTGCAAAGGGGGAGCGCCACACCCTTTTTGCAGAACGGCGGACCTAGTGGGGTCCACCCTAATTGAACCCAGGGGTTACACCCCTTGGTTTTCTCGGAAAACGGCCGGCCGTTTGGGTAGCCTTCTGAACCGCCGCGGGACCCGTGAGGGGTCCCGCCTCCTGGAGCTCCAGCCGCCGATCGTGCCTGGCCGCCTCCTGATGGTGACCGATGTCACCGCGGCCTTCGGCCCTGGCCACATGATGTTCCAGTGCGGTGTGATGGTGCTGCACTTCTTCGTCGCGGCCCATATCTGGCTGCAACACCTTTCGGTCACTCACCAGTGCGTTGTGATGGTTCCATGCTCCTCCACGGGTTCCTCGACCTCGTGTGGTACATCGACATCACCTCCGTTTCAAGCCACGAAGATAATCAACGAAAAAAGTGGATGAGGTTTGGCCGTGTTTGTGCGGTCCGACCTCCTCCCGTTATTTTGGATAACAGGAGGCCAACAAATTAACGAAGAATCGTCAGGTATTCTCATATTGTAAAATCAACCACTACCTCGTAAAGTCGTCACATGGCTTGGAGCTGCAGAAAGAGGCAAGCGTGGCAATGATTGGACGTCACGGTAGATTAGTGCCGATTTCATTGACGTTGGACGAAGATCTGTCATCGATGGCGACATTCCCCACAGTGGCATCTCCTCCCTTGATGCGGAGGAAGAAGAAGAGAAGGAACGTCGTCAGTGACTTCGCATTCTCCTCCGGAGGCGTTCTTCGTCAACAACGTTCTTCGTTAGAAGGAGGGTGCTCTCCTCCTATTTCTCCAGAGGTTTTCCCCACCAAAAATATTTCCTCCACAAATATTGTACAAGCCCCCGTTAATAAAAACATTTCCATGAAAAAAGAATCAATTCAAAGAATTATTGACATTTACAAATAATTAATAAAAGTATTAATTATATGGGTTGGAATATTTAATAGAGAGAGGAGGGTGAAAGGTTTAAAATTGAAAATGAATTATAAACACCCTAATTAATTTTTCCATTAACTAAATGGGTTGGCACACATTAATAGAGGAGAGATGAAAGGTTTAAAATTAAAAAAGAATTATAGACACCGTAATTAATTCAAAACATTAACTAAATGGGTTAGCGCATATTAAGAGAGGAGAGATGGCCTCATTATTTCTTGGGAGGTTGAGGGATTTAATAGTTAAGAAGGTGAGGGGTTGGGCTCGTGTGGGTCCCACCCCAACTTCATCACATGGAAGTTAAAATAAAAATTAAAATAAAGTTGTAACACAACTTTATTCACATAACCACAAAATTAAACAACTCTTCCCGATCAAACACAACTTTGGGAAAGGTCTTCTTAAGAAATTACAGGCGTTACGGTTTCAATGGTGCCCTCAGACTTCAATTCTGAGCACCAGTTCAAAAGATAAAAAAACATGCTCACTCGTTCACTGAACGTACCCGAGCTAAACTTCGGAAGTTGATTCTGGGCACACCGGGGCTCAAAATCAGGTGCTGTCAAAAAATGCGTACTCGTAAAATTCAAAAAAAATTAAAAAAAAAATTCCGTGAAATTTATGGGTCTTTACAGGTAGGAAGGAAGCACATTAGGTATTCCCTCCTTGTGTGGAAAAATAGTATCAACCCTTGTTACATATTTATAGGATAAGATCCCTACATGGAATATATGGCCCCTTTCATGTGTTATGGGCTTAGAAGGGGTCTCATGTATGAGTTTATGTGTTACTAATCATCTACAACAATCCCAGTGTTAGTACCAGTCCACTTTTGAAGTGAACCATTGGGGTAAGACTCGTTACTATAATCTTTTGGTTGGTTAGGGATATCCAAACTCATCAAAACTGCATCTCCTTCAAATTCTATGGGATAGTTCCAACTGGTAATTTTTTTGATAATGGCGTGGGAAGTTGTGAGACTTAGGCATACATGATGTAACTTCTCCTATCCCCCTTTCTACCATCATTGATGGGAGACTATTATGTGAATGGTATGCACCTTGACAGTTTAATTGTTATTGTAAATGTTTTCGGTCAGAATGTACTCCCCCAATTCACATTGGATATGAAAAAAATATGCTGGTGGATCACCAGTTCAAGATGAAATTCACAAGGGAGGATACAATAGTTAGGATATAATTATCCCCCTAGGATTTAGATATTGGTTTATCTTGAAATTATACTTGAATTTGAATTTTCTCATAACCCAATGGGATGTTATCCATAATTTTATATGATGATAATAGATTTCTACCAACTATCATGGTCAACATCACTCATAAAAAGAAGGTAGTTTTTAGAGGACTAAAATCTCCAAAATAAACATTTAAGGAATTGATAAGTTTACCATTACTCTCACTACTTATATAAGTGTCAACTAGAACGACCACAGTGGGTTCAGTTCCTGTGACTAGAGCCTTTTATTTTCTATTATTCACTATTTTATTTTAGTAGTAGAAGACATAGAGAACAGTGATCTCAGAGGCTGAGCTCTAGGGTATACTTTTCAATGTAGTGTTTCCTTTATAATTCATCACTCATTTTACCATTCCACTAGGAATGAAATTCAAAGAACAACCTACGTAGTTAAAATATTTCCTTCAAATCCATTATGCAATGATGGAATACTTGGAGGATCTGATCTATTATTCCAATTTGTTTAATAAAATGGTTGTTCAAGACATGGTGATGTTTTTAGTGAAGAAACATGATATCCCATTATTGAGGAAGTGGTATGGTTGATTTTTATGCCGTTATCAAAGGGAATTTTTTTTATTTTATCCATAATGGAATATTTTTTATTTTGATTGACATGGAAGGAAGTTGTCAGAGACCTTCCACTCTCACCATATACAATATACACTATTGGGGGTATCTTCAATGGATATGGATAGAGAGGTGAATAGGGGACCGATGGTGAGGGATATTGAGGCCAACTAGGTTAGATGAGGGTAGAGGTTACCAATTTTGGAGTGATAAACTCGACATAAGAACTGTCTAGGGTAATTCATTAATTCCTTCTACATAATTACCTTTTGGAGATCCTAGCTGGAAGGGTTAATGGAAAATGAAGGGTTCGGAATTTTAAGAGCTATCTTCCCCAGAATTCTAAAGTAAGTATTGAATTTCATTATTCCCCTTTTTGGGACTATTCGAGTAAAAAATCATAACTTTTAAAAAATTATAACTTTGGAATTCCATTGATTACCTTTTTTTAGTATTCTAGTAAAACCACATAACCTGTCAAATATTAGAAGGTCCCTTCCAAGCCCACTTGGTGGAGCACGTATCATTCCATGATGATGTGAGTGAGCATTCTGTTCATATATTATAACCTTTCATGTTAGAATATGCCATCAAGAGTTATAGACATATGATATCCCATACTTGTTAGGTCCAATTCCTTATATTGATTGTCTTGTGGTTGTTTCATTTGATATCGAAAAGTTGAACTTTCTTTTAGAAGATACTGAATTAAATAGCTAGTCTACTATGGATTTTTCATTGATGGAATAACATTTTAGAAAATGTTGATTCTTCTTTAGAAACAAAAAACATGGTTAAATTTATTTCATTTATCATAAAATATAATTTTATCTTACATTAATCATTGAAATGGTTTAAGGAATAACATCAAATAAAGCACTGGTGGTGTCATCAAGTTTCTCATTACAAGAGGGTGTCACCCCTTCTCTTAAATATGTTGTTGGGGAAGAGGTTATAAATAGTGATACAATCTAAAGAGGTATGTTGTTTAAAATGATCATATATTTTGGTCACCAATTGATATAGCACAATAAAAACCTTGGATGATGAACCTCTAAGCCTCTTATTTTAGTTCCCTCACCATAGAGATGAGGAATACTATTCCCTTTTTCATTTCAAATTCCTCCAGCCTAATAAACCAATAGAATGGTATTCTACCTTCCCATATAATCAAAGACCATGATCATTAATTCCTCACTCTGTGACATAGTACAATAATAGTTTTATGTTTTTAAAATGGGATAAGGTCAAGGGTTAGATTCTGTCTCACATTATCAGTCAACATGGAAGAAAGTTTGGGGGGAGATTTAGAACTAAATTTTGGAGGCCCCTTTGCATGTTTTTAATGACCAGCTGGTTCACATAAGATTCTAGTTTACCAATCCTGGTTATCAGGTTTTTTATTATACCAACATTTAATCTTCAATTATTGAGGTGATCAATTTGAGTTATCAAAAAGTTCACTTGAATCAATGATAGTAGCAGCTGAGGATTCTTCTACTGAAAAGCGATATTGGGATGAGACCTTTAATAAAGCTTCCCAGTAAGAGGTGGATGTGGAAACTTAGTGAGATGTGATAAATATTAGGATGGTAGAAATTGGACGTCCAGAGAATGAAATTACCCATCTTTATTAGGAAAAATTTTAGATTCAGTTTACATATTATATATCATAAAAAATGGAAGTGAAGATTAAGGGGCTCCTTGACCTGGAAGAGAAGGTCATGTTTGATGTTTCATCCTTATCAAGGGAATTTCAGATGATTATGGTGGTGAAAAAAAAGAAATATTGATCAATTTCAACAATACAATAACTCACTAGATAAAAAGTAACTAGATATCCAAGACTCATCTGAACACATGCTCTGATAGGCCTAGAATTATGTGAACCTACCATTGATTGTTCAATCATGGGAGAGACTCCAGTATATAAAGATTACTCCTTTTGTATGCTACTACGAAACTAATTGTTCAAAAAAAATATGTCTTTTTTTTGTTTAATTTTATTCTTGATTTTCCTGTCATTTAATTGATTAGTAGTAGCATAGATAATTAATGGCACCAATTTTTTTTAGAATATCATGTAAACCTAAATGTCTGGGTTTGATTTTTTATTCCTCTAATGTCTTTTATCTAGAAAATATAATGAATTAACAACAAAAATATATTCCTCATAAATGTATCTATTACATTTTAATGAGATCAGATCAATCACAAAAAGATTATTATGGTAAAATAGATGTCATAGTGTGATCGTATTTTGTCATTTACTGACGTTAGTGGGCTTCGAGAGAATAAATTATTAATTTTATTGGGAAAATGTTTTTCCCATCAATATTTTTTTTCCTTATATTCCTATTGATCAATTTTTTCCAATTCATGATATATCATAATCCTTAGAGGTGATGGAATACTCTTTTCCTTAGGATACCCAATTACGTGTTTTCATTGAACTACCCTTTTTTTGCATTTTTCATTCTTCAAAAACTAATCCATTTTTGTGATGTAGTTTAGAGTCTTCTACCTCAGTCATTATATTATTATAATTTTGGTAATTTTATCTCAGAACGTCTATTGTTACTAATATTCCTTACAAGATTGTTTTTCTCTAGCTAGTTTAATGTCAAATTGTTAGGATGTCTTCCATGTAGTTCAACTTCATGTAGTAAGAATGTATTACATGTTGTTCAACCATGTGTGGTAATGAAAAATATTATTTATTTTAATGTCATATGGTATGGTTGTACATACACCAGGTTTTTTAAATTATTTTTTCTAGGTAATTATTGATGAATATAGAATAGGGAAGACATACCAGGGATGAACCAGAATGCGATATGGTGTTGAGTTACACCGTAGTGTTTCCATATCTCATGAGAATTGGGATTTCATTTACTAAAAGTAAGAGATTCCTGTAGTTAGTGGGAAAAATACCTTATCAGTCATTAGAATGGTCAAATAATGGTGTTCACACTCTTTTCCAAGGGATATTAATTATTTTTGAGATGGCGTGGGTGGATGGAGAAAATATTTGGAAGCTGATTCCACTCTGATAGTTTGAATATGGGTCAATTAATTCATAACCAAAAAGTCTGAGTTAATGAATATAGAATGGGGTAGAAATTATAGGGATGAACCAACATATCATAATGGGGTGTGTTCCACCACATCATTTTTGAGGCTCATGAGTATCAGAATTATTTTCTTGAATGAGGGAGATGCCTCTAGTTGGTAGTTCAAAGACCTTATATATGGTACTATGGGTATTACATGAATGATAAAGAAAACAAAAAACCCTACATTTTCATAGGGTCATGAAATATTTGTGAAGGCTCAAATGTCATGACTATGAAGAAAGGAGTGGAGAAAAAGAAATATAAGGAAGGTTTATGACACGTAATGGAATTTTATCTTTTCTTGGAAGGATCGGTCCATACACTGTGTGGTTTCGAGTCATGTACTGTGGTCTATAAAAAGTATTGGGAATTAAATTTAATATCTCGAGTTTAATAAATGGTAAAGACAAGGTTACATGACATTGAGGATGTCAAATCCGTATGAATATTCTTGTTATGGAGATTGTAAACTATGGTACAATGTACTTTGGTCATGGGTAATGACATGGGAAAATGATATCAAAAATGGCCCAAAATACACTGAAGGGATGAGTTCTACTATGGTGATGTCAAAATCAAAAGGATCAAAAATAAATTCATTCAATACAATGAATCATTTTTTTGATGACTGGAAGTTCATATGTGGGATCCATAGGAATATCTGAATAGTAAAAAAAGGTCTCTTAAAGCTAGGTATCCATTTCCAAGGGCCAAGGTAGGTGGGTGGTGATCTGAGGAACTAATATATTGATGTGTGATTTGTGTAAAACCAAATATTAATAATGTATTTGATCACCCTCAAAGATTTTTCATCGTAAAATAAATATGTTATCATAGTGGAGTGATAAAAAATGTCAATAATCTAACATTTTTCTCGACCTGGTGGTCTAGAATGAATGGATTTACCTGTAATAGGTACATAATGTAAAATCTATTATATTTATACATTTTACTTATTCTTTATTATTTCAAAAACTCTATATATGAATAGGCTAGTGAGTAGAGACATGAATTTTTCTCAGGCTACCATTTGTGGGTTTTAAGCATTACATGTTTTGTTTCTCTTTCACTACGAGTTTATTATCATTCCATTTGGACCATCAATGGCTAAATTATATAGTCATGTAGCTTTGACCAAATTTCAAGTATTTTATGTTCATGAAGCATAAGATTATAGTTTAAGGGGAATATTAACAATATCCTAATTAGTATAATCAAGTTCAAGATTACCCCTACAACCTTTAGAGCATGAGATGAAGATGTTGTAAGTCATAGACAATGATTCCCAAGACAATATTAATTATATGTGACAATCATACCATGGATGACCAAGAACACCCTTGGGTGTCAAGTTCTACCATGGTGATGACAGGCTCACAAGGATCATAAAGTTACTTTTTTTTTGGGGAAATATGTATCTAGTTGGTAGGTCCAATCCCTTATGCATCGATAGAATGGAAGAATAGAGATATCACATTTCATTCCAAAGGGATACGAATGGTTTGTGGAAAAATAACGTGATCAAGAAATTAGGTGTGGTATATGGGCTATGCGGATTAAAAGATTTCAGAAGAACCTCGTACTCTAGTTAAATAAGATTATGCTCATTTGGTCCATTAATACGGGATTTTGGTGGGTTATATACTGTAAAATTTGTCATCTGGTATTAGGTACATACATTTCATGAAGTTTTAATGTCTATTGAAAAAAATATTTTTTTTAGTTTACCTTTGTGTGGTAAGGATGATTTTTTTTCCTTTATGTTTAACATATTTCATAAAGTTTGGGGATATTCATTGTAATTTCAATATTATTTCTATAAATCATCTCTAATCTGAAATATTTTATAGCCACATAATCTTGAGATACACACAAGGTTCTATAAGATCACACGATGGATCCTCAATATCAAAAACAAGGGGACACTAGGCAATCAAATATGGCGCCCATGAGTGGGTCTCAGATAGTTCACTAAATATCTCTAAAAAATATGTAGTTAAGGGTGAATTTGTATCATTAAATATTGTTTTGATGAACATAGGATTCAATATTATGGTTTCATTATGTTTCATATGATGGTATGAATCTAGACATACATAGTTCTTGTATGAATGTTCCCTACTCATGATTGACCCATACATAAAGATGGGGGAATAATTTTAGTGAACCTTGACACATGAATCTGATATACGAGCATCACAATATGTCCTATGTCAATAAGAATCAATCCACATATATTTCGTGAACATTAAAATTTTTACGTAGGTATGAACCAAATAGAGAGGGAGAATTGTCCCCATTGATTGTTGCATCTCGACCATGGATTGGAGATCTCGATGTCACTATGTATCCTTTTATAATTTGAATCAAGGAATAATTTTTTATTCAATGGGAAAATCTCTATTCAAGTCCGAACCATGAACATATGTGGGAATTTGTTTCATTAATTATTTCATCATGACCCGAGATTGGAGATCCAAGCATTAATACATATCCTATGATTGAAAGAATCAAGACAAAAATATTTCTCTAATTTGAAACAATTTACATAATTACGAACCATAAGAAGAGGATGGGGTCATTTTCATCTATTATTGTAGATGGACATGAGATATTAGATCTTGTTGTCACTATGTATACAAGATTTATAGGAATTGGGCCATGCATTGTTCTTGTATGGGAAAATCTCTAGGTATGTGTGACCCATAAGTAGAGGGGAATATTATTTCTATTAATTATTAAAGCTGGAACCTGTATTGGATATTTTGGCCTCACTATGCATCCTATGATGATAGGAATCAAGCCACATCTAGTTATTGAGAGACTATTCTGTTCAAGGTCATGTATTAAGGATATAGGCTCTCCATCATTAAATGGTAATTTTATGACTGGAACCAATAATAAAAATCTTTTTCTTACAACAAATCATGAAATAGAAAGAATCAATCAAGACATATTTATTCAGTAGAGGTGTGTTGGGAGACAGAAACACATGATATTGGTCTGCTCGGGAAAGGTCTATGGTAATTTGTAATTTTGTATTGTGAGGGAGACATTAAAAATGCATTTTAATGTCATGAAGAAAGTAATTATAGTGTTTCTTTTAAGGTATTTCATCATGGAGCATGATATGCCTATCAATATCTAATACGTCTTGACCATGCTATGATTCATGTAATGAAATTCCTAGTTCTATTTAATCCATGCTTGGTGATAGAAACATAGAATGGTAAATGTTTCCTTCAACACCCATAGGCAATTGAAAAAAAGGAAACTAGAACATTGTATCATGTGGTGGTTGTGTCTAGATATAAGAACTAGGCATCCTTGAAAATCATTTTTGAATTATAATGATGTCGTACATAGTTAGGGTAACCCCTTTAGTTACTGTCATGCACCGAGGAAGTCATCCATGAAGTTTAATTTCATGTTGTAATGATGAATGTGATTTGACTTGATGAAATATCACGAATGAAAAAATAATAGTGATCTATGTGTAAATATTTATCATGTAATGGAAATATTCAAGACACACATAGTTCATGTGTGGACATATAATGTGTAGTTTAATTCCATTCATTAAGGGTAAAGGTTACCTGAAATGAAAATTAGGGCTTGAACATTACCGTGAAGAATGATGTCTTGTGAATGGGATGGATAAACTATTTATAGACCTATGATTTGGGATTTCGGTGTCGCTTAATATTATATGATGGTTGTAATCATTACACACATAGTTCTTGGATGGACAATTCCCCATGTGGATCTACCTCACACATAGTGATAGGGGCACTTCATTTGTTTGTTTCAGAGATATGGATCTCCTGCAATGACTTATCAGTGGGATGATGTTTCCATTTGTTTTTAAAGTTATGAAGTGAGGATGTTTACTATGAAATTTAATTTCATGTCGTCAGGACATGTTCCATTAAAATTTAATGTCATGTGGTCTTGTTGAATTTTTTCAGTTTAACATCATGCAGCCTTGATTATGATAATGCAAGATGGATGCTAGTCAATGTACTTCTCAATAAATATCACATTGGTGGGGGGGGGATAAGTTATTTACCATCCATAATTTCCATTGAGTAAGATTCCTTATGATAGACCTTACGTACAATATAAGGACCTTTCCATCTGAGATCCATATTTGGTTACATCATGCCTATAATCACGGGGGTTGTAAGAATCAATACAATTTATCCTTGAAGAAAAAAGCAGATAATGATTTTTTTTAAAGTACCATGTGATCCAATTATGATATACATTAAGGTTGGTCAATGAAAACAACATTTGCTCATTGAGAATTTACAATTCAGCCAAACACATCTACTACTTCCCATCATCTAAGATTTACCCTAGGTTGAGAAATTGATATAATGGAAACAATACTTCTACATGAATCATTACCTAGTTTATATAAAATAATGAATTTGGAGTTTCTTGTGTAATTTCACGCTTAGTTGTATAGTATGACCATAATTCATGTAGGAGCATGTTTGACCAAGACTTCATATCATTATTCACTATCATATAGAGTATATATGAAAGATTCTTATTAAAATACTCAATTTTTCAATTTTTCTATGCATGATAATGGGGTTAATTTATGGAATCTATTTCATACTACTGATACATTTTATTCAAATCAATAGTACATAAAATTATATCATTATCCATCAATATCATGTGAGGGACTCTAAATATGGTGAAGATGTTGGACTTCATGATTATGACAATATTCATCATCCAGAAATTCATGAGGGGTATTTACACAAAACATTTGGAGAAGATTTTAGTGTCATTATGGATAAATTTAAATATATTGGATGTGGGTCATGTATATGGCCCCACAATATACATTACCAATACAAAATATAAAAGCGAGTCTTTAGATTTGTGTTGAAATTATGGGGGTTGATTGATGATCTTTTCCTGGATATGGAATGCATAAAATTTCACGGTGAACTCCTCATAGGATTATTTCATTAGTTCTATTAGAAAAAAATCCCTATAATCTGATGGGAGGGCCTAATTGGATATAGATGAGCGATGCATGATCCTTCATGGACTTATTCCATTATAGAGGGAATCTCCCCTTCTATTGTATATCTAAATAGGCTTCCATTAAAAATTATTTTTGGAGTGATTTTTCCTCATTAAAAAATTATCAAAGGGTAATGTTCTCTACTTGGTGCCAAATCTTCTTCCTTCAGGGTCAATCTATTGGTAGGTCCCATTTCGAAGATAACCAATTATGGTCTCCATTCATCTAGGGTTGTATATCTATTGACCATGCTCTGGGCAGTGTTGACCTGATTGATTTCATCCATGTCGTAGATGATTAACAATGATAGAATCCTTCGTTGAGTGATGTGGAATACTACATTGTCTTGAACAAGATTCTCTATAGCTATGGATGCATTGGAAAACTCATCAACATAAGCATTATATAAAGGAGGGAATGATATAATGTGGGTTCTAAAGGGAATTTGAAACATCAACCATTTCATGTAGTTGATGATAAGGTCCAATTAATACATTTTTATTTCATATTCTCTATTGATATATTTTATCCATTGCTCTAAATATACATTTAAATTTAGGATGACAAACTAGAATTGTAGGGTTATTTCTAAGATAGTGACGAGAGATTGGTATTCTAGATCATTATTGAGGTGACCATTAGATAGTGAGAAAGAGTAAGGGAAAAATTATTTATTGATAGAAACAAATAAAATCCCAAATACAACCTAATAGTGTTTTAGGATTTCTAATATCTTACCAACATGACTTCTAAAGGTTCCATCAAATAAAACTCCCACATCTGAGGGGTGTCATTTCTATTGGAAATATCCTCTTTGGGATGTTTGGTGTCTAGTGGTATACTTTTGGAGAAGATTATGATACTAGGGAATCATCTATGGCATGACATTTTAATAACATAATTGATAAAAACTGTAAGTAATATTGTTATTGAATAAACACCCATCCGGCCAAACACCCCACCGGTATAGGGTATATAATTTTATACTAGAGTGGCATAATATGTGTGACCAATATAAATTTTTTGTGTTGTAAGTACTACCTTAGATTATGCATCAAAATGATGAGTGTGAGATGGTTCTTCCAAAATCTAAAATTTCTGGTATGAGTACCTAGCATCATTCATATGAGGTATTAGAGAATTTTCACATTCCATGCATCATTTTTCTATTTAAGGATGGAATTAATTGATCATTCCATTGTGGCCACATTAAAAATGTGTGTATTTCCTTACATCGGTGGCACCTAGACCAGTGGGTCTAGCTAGTATTGTTGGAGACTCTCAATGTATTATTGGATTTCAATATGCTATCAATAGGTGATTCCCTTATTCATTATTTTTGTTAATGTGAGAGATATTCATGCCAGGTTGGCTACGAAATGTTGAATGTATGTGAGGTTCCTTTGGAGCCCCCTCATCTCATTAAGATTATGAGGAGGTTAATTTGATATAATTTAACTATTGTTTACTGGGATGACCTCAATTTTTATAGTTTCATACCATGAAGTAAAGGAATTTCCTAGACACTACACTGAAAGTGAATTTCATTATATTAGTCGGAAGACATTACATCCATAAATTGTTTATGAATATTTGTAGATCCACATGGTGATCACATAACTATCAGGATTTGAAAATCCAGACAATGCCCGAACATTGCACTAGTCATACTAATAATATTTTAAATGTATGATGTATGACATATTGGTAAGTAGCACTAGTTATCTTAAGGTTAAAAGTCCCTATCCAATAAAAAAGATCCCATAAGTTTCTATGAATTCATTAGTTTCCTCATTGTTTGGGGCCATCTTTATTTGTTTATTTCATGAACACTCATCCATGAAGTAAATGGATTGGAATCCAATAGATTCAATGATCCAGAGTACTGTGATCACTAATGGTAAATCATTTTCTTTGGAAATACTGATTAAGGTATCTAAAACCATTTCAAACCCAAATCCAACTATTATTTTTCAATATAGGGACAACATTGGTGATCCATATTTAGTATTTTTCATCCTTCACACAATTAGATTTAATCAATTTTATCAAACATTACTCAAAAATAGTTTCTGGATTGGGGTTCACCCTTTGGGCCACCAACATAAAACCTTGATGGTCGCCATGTATGTTGAGATGGTGTGTGGCCATATTGGGATTCATCAATGGAATATCAATATTATTAAAATCAATCAAATATTTATTTTTATTCAGAAATTCCATGTAAAACTATTTCTCTATAAGAGGCATGGAGACACTAATAATCATAGGTTGTGGTCATTCATTAATCCCTAGATTCACCCTACTTAATCACATTGATTGGGGTACATACACCATCCTCAAATATATTATGATTGTTTCTAAGATTAATACCATATTCATAAACATATAAGACATTAGAGAAATTTTATGTTATGGTACACAATTTGAGGGAATCTCTATCTCTATCATCTTGATAGTGTCCATGGGTAGAAACATTGTCATCCCCTATTGGTAGATTCATTATAGGGATATTTTCATAGATTATTATCACTCATGATATCATCGGGGAAAGAATGAGAATAGATATATGGGATTTAGTCTAGTACTTCAATCAGATTTTGGGGAAACACATCATAAATTTTGGGAATTTGATAAGGATTTTTTGGGGAGGTCCTGAAGATGTTGGAGGCTTCAACATATATGTTCTCATCCACCATGTTTTTTATCCCCTCTCATTTATAGAAACTATATTTAGCATATGTTCATTGACATGAATCGAACAAAACACTATTACCATGTTGCATGTCAACCATCCAATCTATGGGGGTATTTCAAGCCATTATAGTATGTTAAAGGTACCATGAAGTGGCTATAGAGCTGGGGAATATGGAGAATGGAATTATATATTGTTTCTTGTTAGATAACCAAGAACTCAATGTTATATGTGAGATCCCCAAATGGGTCTTTGAGATCCATGTCCCTGATATGTATTTTCATTCTCTTATAATACCCTTGAATGGTTATCTTTGTTGGTGATAAATAACTGAATATATTTATTAATTATCTACGGGTCCAAATTGGGATGATTTTGATCCCATAATAATTTTCATTCAGATCCCTTATTTTTTTGACATTATCGATTTTCCAAGACACATATAAGGATATGATCTATCCCTGGATGGCCTATTCCTAATCCTACTTTGTAAATAGGATGGTTACATGACATTCAAATGGGGAAGTCCCCACTAGATAGACCTCTAATACATTGAATTCTATATAGAATTAACATGTTTTATGGAGGGCTTCAATGAATTCCATGATGAGTTCTTTAAAATGATTAAGTGCATCTAGGATTGAGAGGTTGGATTAGGAAACCAAAAAATGTTTCATAATGTAATAATTTTGGGATATAGGTTGGTGTTTACCATGGTGGGGTTTCAATTTAATATAGAGATCAATAGATTTGGAATTTTATTATGATGGTCCTAGTGATGGTGCATAGGTTGAGGGAGAATTTACATCTACTATCATAGGTTGTTCCATCCTTCTCTATTACATGAGATTATAACAAAATTGAATCCCTACCAGATAGTTTTGTAAGCGGATTGGGTTGGGGACAACAATATAGGGCTTTGAGGAACCTCCATGTTTCTTCATATCTCACAAGAGTTCTTCCACATGGGTCTCAGATTCATATATTATCTCTATGTAAATTTGATGATGATATTAGGTTTGACCACACATGCCTTGTCAAATATAACCTCCACTCCATCACTTTCGACCTCTAGTTCCCCAGTCATGTACATTGAACTCATACTCAGATTCACATTATTCATCATATAAGGGTTTTTTCATGTGTGTTATATTAAAATAATCTAATATGAACTCTTAATTTGGTAGGGGTTCTATTTAATGGGGGAGTGCCCTTTCCCCATATGTTGTTAAAGGGAAACCTATAAGAGTTAGACCATATATAGAATTTGAATATGTCTCTTTATTATATGTTTATTAATCTATACTATAGTGTTATATAAGTCTAGGAGGTGTTTTTAGTGTGTACTCCCTTGGTGATAGAACCCTTATGGGTTTGAAAAGTGGTTCTCTCATAGTGGAATGAGTTTGGTCAACTGTCTTTTGTGTCATCCATTTTTTCCAAACTTTCACCATTCCATGCCATAAGGTATTCCCAATTACTATTTTATATGATGTGGAAATGGTTAGGTACATCAAACGTGCTAGGTATTTTTTCAAAATCACCTTTACAGAATAGACCATGCTTTTGATGATGCCTTTTTTAAACAATGAAATCCTGAATGAGTTATCCAAAACTTATATAGAGTGGGAAGTTATCAGGAAGACCAATTATTTTAACTAAATTGGGTTTCTAAGGATGTGGTATCATGAGTAGGTTATTTCTCATGGTTTTAAGAAAAAAACATCACACTTTCTCATTTCTAAAAAAGTATACACTTTTTATCCACTCCTGAAATACGTGGAAATCATGATCACTTTTTGTTTCTGATAGAGGGTGATTTTTTATTAATTCTACTCTATAGGAGGTTCTAGATAGTTTAAGATCATCCTAGGTTGATTAATGGGCACAACTATAGGTTTGAAAGTAACAAAAGTAGTCTATACATATTATAGTCTTTAACCCTATACTTAGGGAACGTGCTTCAAATATAATTTGGTCCAATGAATGGAATATTATAAAAATTATTCCAATTATAATAATTCATGGAATCTTCCTGGTTAATTCACCAAGATCCTGGGTGTCTATAGCACATACAATAGATTTTCGTCACTAAGTTCCAGAAATTACTAATGTGAGAGAGAGATGGTGACTATGTTGTTTGATAATTTCTATATTACTATGATGTTAGATACCGTCTTATTTTCACACTGTTTTGGGGTTTTCATGCGGAAACTTTTTGTCTTTATTTTCCCAGAGAATAACTTTTAAAGGAATTGAAGATAAAGTTATTCTTATCCAGTATATGATCTTGTTGTAAAATACTATATCAAAAAATAATTTCCTTATCAATGTATATAAAAACACCTCAATTTGGTCTCCGCCTACTGATCTCGAGGTCCCGTCATTTGACCACATTATGACACAAAGTTAGTGACATGTTGTTCTTGATATCCTACACCATCAAATTTGGAGAAGGTGGAATTGGTAAATTTTTTTGGGGGTAATGTTTTATCCACCAATTTGGAAGAATTATTTTTCGTGGGATGTATAGGTTGACATCATCCTTCCTTAAATTCTATTCAAGCATCTAGGGATAGAATGGAATTGACTGGTTTGAGGCATATGACAATCTAGGAATCTTTTTTTATCCATGGATTGCACATGGCTTGATGAGGTATCACCATATTCATCTATTAATCAATCCAGATATTTTATATGACTTAATGATCTCCCTAGAAGGGGACAGGATTGCACCATAATAGTGGGATGTTTCTATCATCTTTGACATCCTTATTTTTGTAGACTAAATGCATGGATTTGGAGCCTATCTAATGCTCAAATTCATCCATGGAAGTTAGATTATATATTTTATAATGTATGAGTGGTTGGATAATAAATCATACAAAAGGATGATTAAAAATGGTAATGTTTCCCATGTGTACCTCTTCATTGGCTTGTCTTATATTCTAAATAACATTCTGATATTTTTCAATTTTTCTCTCAATTGAAGGAATTTTGACTCTTTTGGGTGATGATTTGGATATATCCACACCTTACCCTATATCCTTAGTAGTTCTCCACCATATTGGTGGTAACTTAAAAATATGTGGTTCATGGTTTAGGAATCTCAGTTGATTCCACATATGCACATCATCAGTTGGTGCATCCAGATCACCCACTTCACATGGCGTGTTTTCCATATTGCGTACCTATACATTTTCATCAAGATACACATTAACTATTGTATTAATGTATATGAAATTCAAAGGTTTATGTTTGGAAATGTAAGATGTCCCATAATGTTCAAAGTGGTTGGGTGATTCTACCATTCTTGAGTCAAGTTTGATTCTTGAAGCCATCCCTGTATTGGTACTATTTGTCTTTTAACCCCTACATGGTTTGATTTCCATTAATATAAATTTCTCTCATCTAATCCTATTAATGTTGGACTTTATGGTGATTACAGTCATGTTTTCGGAATGATCCCCAAATATTAGATGTTCATTTTATAGAGGGATGTAATGATGGGATGCCTACCTTTGATATTTACTTCCCAAACAAGAGAAGACATATTCCCATGGTGGTGATTATAATGATCAAAATTCCTCCATACCTATGAGATTGGGCCTATTTTGGGCCACAACATTTATTATTGGTCCTTTTTAAGATTCAATGATTACCATCAAGGATTGGATGACTCCATGTATAACAACTGAGATATAAATACCACCATCCATGCAGGTTGGGGTGATTGGGAATCATAGTTGATTTATATAGGACCCTATTAGGGTGTGATGAACATGGTGATGTCGATTGAGATTTAAATTCCCCCAATGCTGTAGGATGGGGATGATTTGAATCTACAACAAATATTCTATGAATCGTAGTAGGGATTCATTTCCCAAGGGATACAGGCAGTGGTAGACAGTCCAGTATCCCTGTGGGACATATTTTCTTATAGATGAATTCTATGTTAAATAATTTTTAATATATTTTTATATGATGAAAATATGCTTATGTCTATTCTAGGTGTAATGGAATCCCATGGTGGGAGTAATTTTTAATTGGATTTTTTCATGTTAATGGAAACTTTATCTTCTTTCTCTGAATTGCATTTTTATTTCTTGGAGGGGTCCGGTTAAAAGTTTTTTTTACATCCTCTACATCCATTTCAGAATCCTTATTATTTTTAATGTGGTGGAATTACATTTTAATAACCAAATAGATCACACATTAGCCAGTTTTCTAATGTCATTGGAGGATACGACATTATAGGACACTGTATTTGGTGATTTACACACTTCCTGGGGGGTGGTGAAGTGTTGAATTTCCAAATTTACCAATACTCTTATACAGATATGTGAAATGGATTCAGTGATCAGTTTATGAAGAATAATTATGTAATGGAATAAAAAATTATTTATATTTGAGCTTTTATTTTCTGGTTTTATGTCATAGGCCATGGACAATGCATCCATATCAAGGTGGAAACTGAGTTTGTTGATTATCTGTAGGTGAACCTCATATCCTGGACAAGGAAGGTATCACCCCATTAGTCATTGATGTGTTTCCCACATATTTTTTCATAGTTTATGCATGAAATCATTCTCTATATCATTGGAGATATCACTGTTAGTAGTGGATAAGGGCCATAACATGGATTTAAGGTTGTTTCAGACTAACAGTCTCAATATATAAATGTCATCTTCCTCTTCAAAACAATTGCATGCCTCTACACGACCAATTCACAAAAGATTCTTCTCAGGGTTACAAGTTGTCTGTGGTGACGGGTAGCTAGTATTTCATGTGGAACTATATATGGCAGTCCCTGATGTATCGACCATCCCTCTATATAATGATTTTTTTTTGTTTTGAGAACCATTCAATAAAGAGATTTCGGAGAGAGGGTGGGATTTTGATGTCAGTGGGTGATATCACCTTCTATGGATAACCCGATAATATTTTATGTATAGAGTTGCCACTATCCATCTACACACTTCCACATAAAGTGATATTGTGATAATTATTTCCTTCTTATATGGTTGAAGAGTTAGCAGGTCTGTGGGGTGTTCAGAATGTGTCTCAAACAACCTCGAGGAAAATAACATTTAAAATATTAGAATTATGATCCTAATTCATTTTTGTGGGTAGAATATAATTATATTTATTTTGGGA
Organism: Viscum album; assembly: GCA_963277665.1. NCBI lineage: Eukaryota > Viridiplantae > Streptophyta > Magnoliopsida > Santalales > Viscaceae > Viscum > Viscum album. The sequence goes on along the minus strand of OY728128.1, from coordinate 1,920,312,880 downwards.
TCATACAGGGATATGAGAATGATATATGATGGTAGGAAAAGTCAATTTATAACCATACGATGTTGTGGAAATATGATCCCACTACTGAGAAGCTGATGGTGTTTTCTAATGAGCATCTTTATTAGTGGATGGAATTTGATCTTTAATGCTGGTGTTTGTTGGAATATGCTGATAAAACCAATAGGATGAAGGGATTCATGAATGGTTCAAATATTAATTCTCCCTTGGTACATATTGATGGACCTTTAGAATGGTAGATGGGACACAAGCGTCCTCTATTATAGAATTTGAAGGATGGTGGTGCAGTGTTTTATAGTTGAAATGAGTTGTGATCCTTGAATCAAAGATACATTAGAACAATAAAAGTCAAATCAATAACATGAATATGATATTTCCTCTACTAGTGTGCTACTATCACTAGTGGAGACATGGTTGAACATGGACATGAATGCAATAATACTCCTAGGGAATATACCACTCATATTTTTTGATCGGGATATGATCATATCCTAATGAATTTACCGATCTCAAAAGATGAGACCTGGTTAGAGAATTGATATGATTTATGTCCCCCACATTTGGATTATGACAGCACTATTTTTCAATTGGAATGTTCCCCTATCTTGAGGCATGTTCCGTCCTCACTTGGTGGGCCCCGGTGCTGATTGAAATGTGAACCCATTTTGGTGTCTTATCCATAACATTAATATAATGACAATATCAATGGATCGGAGAAATAATGTGAAATTTATCTAAATAAACCACCTGTTCATGTTGATTAGTGTGTTGTGTTCCCTTGATGTAGGGATATAAATATGCATATTTCCCATTATCTGTATCAATATTAGAATAATAGATTTTATTTCTATAGTTTTTTTATGATTTAGAGACACTTTAGTGATGAGTGTTTATGAATTTAATCTTTTACATTTATGGTATCCAATATATAATAGAATATATCTTTGAATAAACTGGGGATATGAAAAAACATCTATATTTCAAGTGCCATCAGAATATGTTGATGGACTTCTTGTGTTATAGTAGGGATATTCTTCTACCGTTATTCATCTATAGTAATGATGCTCAGAAACATTATCTGAGTTAGAAGATATATGAGTCTACTCAATTGCTACCACTAGAATATGGTAGCAATGCTTGGTATCTAAATTTAAGAAATTATGCCACTTACGGTTGTCCAGACCATTCCATTATCGATGTGACTTCCATGATGATCGTTTATGGGGGTCAAAGTTGACAAACTGTTTGGTCGCTCCCTCAGTAGGTAACTAATGGAACCTATGTGGTGGTAATGGTAATAATGGTTGATAGGGGGGCTCCTAAGTAGTCCCTAAACCAAAATGGGTCCATAGTTTACTCATAGATCCACCATCGTCTTCTATTGAAGGTGGTGATATTTTTTCTCTAGAGATAACATTTTGAAGTGATTTTATGTGGCATTGAGTGCCACAAGATTAATTGAATGTTTCTTTGTATGATGTAGACTCATTGGATTTAGTGTTCTGAGACCCCTTCATGGGTCCTCTAGGGTAGGGATTATACCAAGATAGAGTTATTCTAAGACCATTTCATTCTTTGCCTGACGTTAATGTTTTACGCTGGGTGCAGATCTTCTTCGACCTATAGGGACTATAGATCTAGGTGATATTCCAGAGTAGTCTCTAGAGGAAATCATGATCTTGGTTAATGGTGTTTATTTGGAGAGTAGAATCAATTTTTATGAATAAAACAAAGATCAAGGTCAGTGATAAGTGTACGATGGCACAAATGATAAATTCTTAATCGGATATTCAGATTTAACACAATTTCCATGTCATATTCTCAGTCTGTATATTCTACTTAATTGGACATGACATAGTGAGGATGTGATTCATTAATTACTAACCAAATTATATTTGTTCAAAAGATCATTTTTATTATTTGAGATATTCACATTTGGTTATGCATTTTTGTTTCATGGGAGGATGAAATATTTTATCTCCCAATGGTTTGATTTAGGAAGTTTGATGTTTGTACAAGCACTAATATGTGGTTCAATATTTATTCCATTGATAGAAACCCAAAATGGCCACCACATCCATAACTGAGTATGTATTGATAATGTAATGGTAGATGGTGAATCAGAGTTTCACACACAGTAAAAAAACATGAGCACACTTCATCGAGTGGATGGGAGTTCGGGCTCATCATATCCATTTGGGGGAATTTTTTGATACACTAGGACTCTATTATATATTTATTATATGGTCATGAATCTCTTAATTACCTAAATAAGAGACTTGTTACCCTAATACAATAATCATGTATTCAACCCTTTGAGGTGTAATTGGGGTAGTGGGGGTGCATTGAATATTCCATATGTATGTATAAAAGGAACTTCATTAATATCCCATTAATGGAAAACTACTTATTTTATGAAACCATATAACTAGAACCCTATATACTATATCCATCTGAGGAAGTATCTAATATTTATAGTATGGGATTGAACATCAATGAGGTTTTGTACATATCATATTTATAAAATAAATCTGAACCCACATAGTTTGTTGGACCTGTGTAGTATAATATCATGTAGAAATAACATAAATGAGGGACTGTAGGTACTAAGTATTGAGATCGAGCCTTTGAAAGGATACATTTGTATCCTTATTGTGGTGTAATTTTGAGTCATCTTAGTATATTCATTCCATTTGGGACATACCCTGAGGGGGATACCATGGTATGGGGGTTGTCATATCCTTCCATTGAATGATTCTTACACACTGAGGTTTCCCTTAATGTGTAAATTTATGATTTGAGTGAGATGATCATGGTAAATATCTAATACCATGTGATCAATGTTCAGTGTGATAAACAAGGGTTATTAAGGGACATATCTCATTTCATATGGATGCTAGACATACAAAATGGGGTGACCGTGTAGTATTTTCCAATTGTATCACTAGTATGTGGAAGGTTTCCTATATATCATCTTTATCTAAGGAATCAAATTCCTCATAGTTCAGTTTGAATATCAATCTACAAATGGATGAGTAGGAGTTATAATCCCATGGGAGAGACAAGATCACAATGGTTAGGATGTATGTGACATAAAGGGACCAACATAGAGGTAGATTCCGATTGGAGATCAGACCCTAAAAAGGTTTACTTTGCATCTTGGTCAGGAAAATAATATGATTTTTAACAGTTTATTGTGACTTTTCCCAAATATATCCACTAGGCAAGGTTATCATTTATCGGGACATTATCTTGACATTCCTTATTTCCTACATGAACTATTCTAATTTTCTACACAATATATTTGAGGGTGTTGAAGAATGTATTGGTGGAGAAGAGGATATTTACAAATACAATTGCATGGTCTAGTTTTCTTGTTTGAAGGATTTGACATAATTTGAATGAAATATCTTCCGAACATCAAATTTTCTAAGATGACATTTCTGGAGAGTATCTCATGATCTGGATAACGTTTCCAAATGGTGTCCAATGGTATGGATGGTATATCATGAGTTTTTCAGATGTTCTACATAACATGTCCTGATGACATCATGTGATCTAATAGACTTTTGGTAACATCACATGTTATTGTTGACATGTCTTGGTGTGGATGCATAACTTGTAAAACATGTCTGCAGGATATCAAAAGATTCAGATGAATTTTATGTAACACATCTCAATACCTGGGTTCCATTCCTAGAGGAAATCAAAAAACATTCTTGACATTTCTTGGAGACATCACATTATCCAAATGGCATGTCGAGGGAGCATCAAATGACATGAGGATAACATCTCAGTGAAATCGTATGATCCAATTGGGTCATTATATGCATATGAATATCAGTGAACCTATCTTCATATAAGTATATTTTATTTTTAGTCATTGTTCTTTTGATTATTGAACATGTACCTTATGTTTTGTCCTGTGTTTTCTTATTTTAGGTTTTTCATGAATTGTAAAACATACAAGATGTCCACATAATCTGATAGAGACACTAAAAGCCTTTAAAATTATGTATAGATTCATAATTCTAAAAAAATATTCATGATTCATTACCCCATAGGTCATTACCTTGACTTTACCCTATTGAATACATTTTCATCTCATGACTAGCCACTCTAGAGAAGTCCTCTCCTATTATCCTGTGCGGCAGCCTCTCATTTCTTATGAGATCAACCTCTTTTTTGATGGGGGGAGGGTTAGAGGCACTTCCATACAATTAATACAATATATTTCATGAATCATATATCATATATTTTTAAGTGATTAAGTGTAAGGATATTGATATCATGTGAATCACATGATCCTATCGTGCGTCATCCATGGCATGATGTGATAATCTACGAAAACGAGAATGCATTTCCATTTCCTTGTTTGTTGTATCCCAAATAATAAAATATATTTCACCTATCCATTTGGACATGTCAAGGAGATCTAAAAAGTTTAGTATGATATGTCTAGGTGTCTTCATGAGATTTGGATTCCTATGTTAAGGCATTCATGTGATCGAAGATGACTTGACTGGGGACATTAATTTGAGTAAGGATTTTTTTAAAGGGGGAATTCATGAGAAAGATATGACTTGTCTAAGGGCCCTTGGGATATTATGTTAAATTTTTGAGGGAGGATGTGAGTGATCAATGGTGATCACTTGTGGAATATAACTCATTTCACATGAAATCCATTATATCCACACTTCATTGGAATCTTCAGTCCTTATCATTTTTATTATCATCATTATTATATGAGGGTAAAAGATATATTAAATCCATGAATTTTCTCTCTATTAAAATAATTATCCTTCTCTATAATGTGTTTCGGGAGAAATAATGGATTGTATGGTGATGTGAGAGAATTGACATGGATAACCCCTCTTCTTGTCTACATATATACATAGACGTCAATTAATTTAATGGACATGTATCAGAAAGTTCACATGATGTGTTGGAATCACCTGTTTTGATAATCCCAAATCATGCTTAAACATTAATTATGATGTATTAAAACCTTGCATTAATCTTATTATTCTATGCTTAAACGTATTTTATTCTAAACAGTTCATATTCTTACTCTCATAACTTTACTGTAACAGCTTACAGTAGTGGTTACATAAGTTTGGTACTGTTAGCTACCAGTCAGAGTTTTCTTCTCAAAGTCACAGTTACAGTTAACTGTCACCTTAAGTTATTGTTGCAATAAGTTCACAGTTACAAGGTTACAGTCGAAGACTAATACAAGCTTACAGTTACGAGTCCACTGCTATCTATTGTCAAAGCTCACAGACGAAGGTCACAGTTACAAGACTTCTGCTCAATGTTTTCTCTGCTCAAGTTCACAGACGAACAAGTCTACAGTTGGAACAAGTTCACAGTCGAACAAGCCTACAGTCATAAGCCTACAGTCAAGGTTACAGTTAGACAGCTTCTGTCGGCTAAGTCTACTGATGATCGAAGTCTACAGTTGACAAAGGTTACAGTTCTACAAATTTGATGTTACAAGTCTACAGTTAGAAAGGCTACAGCTACATGGAGTAAAAGCTACCATTGCAAGCCTACAGACAGCAAGCCCTTTGTTGAAGTCAGCAGTCAGAAGGAAGTCCACAGTTGGAAGTCCACAGTTGGAAGACCACAGTTGAAGTCAACAGTGACATACATTCTCGACTCACTGTTTTAATTTCTTTATTTCCTACATTTAATCTATCTAACGGTCATATCATACATTTTTATGATTTGTCAAATATCTGATAAAGGTTGTCGGATGTCAGGAACCCGTACCTCGTACCTGCTGAAAAGAAATCTTTTCTGTCCCCTGTCGGGAGTTAAATACGAGAAGACTACGCTGCCCAAAAGAGGAATGAATGCGAATGCGAACCAGAGAAGTGCGTGGTGGACGAAATATACCAGAAACACAAGAAGATAAAAACGAGTTCCATCAAGAACACAGAGAAGCATACAGACAATAAAGTATACTCGAGAAGAGAAGTGTTCTGTGCATACAAGAAGAACCCTGAAGAACTTCATCGACTACATTCTCACTACCTGTGAACCTGGAGCATACGACACTCTGTTTCTCAAACAGAAACGAGAAGAGGACTCAAATTCTCTTCTGATCGAATACAAGAGCTACACTGAGATCACCAGAACCACTTCTAAACTCTACATCTCTTGTTCTGTGATTTATTCTACATTTTGAGCAGTGTGTGTTATCTGCTGTATTAAACACACACATTGACTCCTGTACTTTCACTGGAGGATCTGTAAATCCTCAGCAAATCTTTTGCACCCCATTTCCCACTGTGGATAGTGGTAGAGGTCTTGTGACCTGGACAGCTTGCTGTTGTTGTTTGTTTTTCCCACGAAGAACTGTGGTAGAGGTCTTGTGACCTGGACAGTGTGTTCACTGTTGTTAACCCCGATCCAGGGTGTGGATCATTCTTATATAAAATTTTGAGAGGACTAAGTCTCGGCTTGAGACTGAACCTCTTGGTTAATTCTGTGTGTTTATAGTTATACTCTATATCCATACTATACATATTTATTTCATATTCTGCTGCTATTACTTTGAAATATAATCTTTCTTCAAAGCTACTTTGTTAATTAAATTCGCAAGTGTTTATATTTGTTATACATCAGTAAGTTAGTTTCAAAAGTTAATTTAATCATAAGATTACGTTAACTGAGAATTAATCAATCTTTGAGAAACTAATTGAACCTTTATAATCTATATAAATTCACTACAGTTTAATTTGTTTTTGAAATTGGGGGATTTTAATAGAAATTAATTTTAACAGAAATTTTAATTGGAACTCAATTCACCCCCCTCTTGAGTGTCCACTCCGACCAACATTTGGTATCAGAGGTTGGATTTATCTCTATTATACTTGCTCAAAGTTTTATTTTAACTCTCTGTTTTTAAACTGTGATTGTAGTTTTATCTAAAAGATCTTAAATTTCTGTTAGTTCTAAATGTAATCTCTTTAAAACACTTTCTAAAATTTCCTTATGGATAATAGACTAGAAGGTGCTGCTACTAACAGGCCACCCTTGTTTAATGGTGTGAATTATGCCCAATGGAAGCTCAAAATGAAAATTCATTTGGAAAGTATGGGTTTTGATATTTGGACTGCTGTAGAGTCTCAATACAAGATTCCAGAAACTGAAAGAATAACTTGTGATGAACCTACTAAAGTAGCTTACAATAATAATTGTAAGGCTATGAATGCTCTCTACTGTGCTCTAGGAGATGAGGAGTTCAATAGAATTTCTGCATGTAAAACTGCTTTTGAAATCTGGGACACCTTAGCTGTTTCTCATGAAGGAACAACTAATGTCAAGGAAATGCGGTTAAACACTTATACTATCAAATATGATAACTTTAAGATGAAATCTGATGAACCTATTTCTGATATGTATCTCAGGTTTAATGAGATAGTCAACACAATGAGCTCACTCGGAAAGATTGTTCCAGCAAAGGAGCAAATCATGAGATTATTGAGATGTCTGCCTGACAGATGGAGAGGCACATCCGTTTCAATTAGAGAATCCTGTGATATTGGAACTTTGCCTGTCAAGGAGTTAATTGGTAAGCTGATGATGTACGAAGAAGAGCTAAAGGTGAATAAAGAGGAAGATGAGGAACCAAAACGAAAATCTGTAGCTTTTAAGTCTACTGTATCAAAGAGAAAAGACAAGGAGAAAGTGCATATACCAACTGAAAGCTCATCTAGTGAAGACTTAGATTCTGACAGTGATGAGGAGATGGCACAAATGGCAAGGAGATTCAAGAAGTTCTATAGGAAGAAGAAATTATTCAGAAAACCAAACTACAAGGGTAAGTATGATAGACAAGGTAAGTGGAAGAAAGATTGGAAGAAAACTGATAAAGAAGAAGACATAGTTTGCTATGAATGTAAAAGGAAAGGACACATCAAAGCTGACTGTCCTAAGTTAAAATTCAAGAAGAAATATGAGTACAAGGACAAGAATTATAGGAAAGCTATGAAGGCCACCTGGAGTGCTTCAGAAGACAGCACAAGTGAATCAGAGTCCAGTGATTCTGAAAGAAATCGTGCTAATATGTGTTTCATGACAAACACATCTGAGGTAACCTTAGACACTCCCACTTTAAACTCTTATTATTCTGAAGGTGAAGCAGAATCTGATTCTGATTCTGAAAATATGTCTAAAGATGAATTGACTGAATACTGTAATATGCTGGAAGAAATGTGTAATGAACTAAAGGATAAATATAGGTCTTTAAAGAAACAGCATGCTCTTACTGCAAGTGTCATGTCTGCACTTGATGTAGAAAAAGAGAAAAATGTTCAACTATTAAAGGAGAATACAGAACTGAAACTATCTAATGAACAACATAGAAAGGACTTAGAAACATTCAAAAATGGAAAAGATACTCTAACCCAACTGCTAGGAAAGCAAGTTGCACCTAAGTATGCTACTGGATTGGGATACCAACCTGGACAAAGACAGTTTACTAAAACCCGATTTATTTCCAAGTCTGGAAAAAATCCTGCTAGTTCCAGTTTTGGAAATTCGTATGCCTCAACTGGTTATTTAAATAGTTGTCGATCAAGTAAAGTATATCTCTCTAAATCTGTTGCATCTATTAATTGTATGGGACCCATAAGACAAATCTGGGTACCTAAATCCTTGATTGCTAACATATCTGGACCCAAGAAAATCTGGGTACCAAAGTCATTTCTTGTCTAATCTGTTTTGTAGGAAATCTGTTTGAAAAGCAATTACAAGAAGGTATGGTACTTAGACAGTGGATGTTCAAGACACATGTCTGGGGACTATTCTTTCTTCAAAAGCTTAATACAGGTTGATGGAGGATATGTCACTTTTGGTGATAACTCAAAAGGAAAAATCATCGGCATAGGCCAGATTGGTAACACTGACTCCGTATTAATTTCCAAAGTTTTATTTGTTGATGGACTTAAGTACAACCTGCTTAGCATTTCTCAATTGTGTGATGATGGTTTTAATGTCAAGTTTGAAAACAATTCTTGTGATGTTTATAATTCCAAAAATGCTTTAATATTTTCTGCCTTAAGAAATGAAAATGTTTATGCTGTTGACTTAAACACTTTAGCTAAACATAACGTTACTTGCTTAAATGCTTTTCATAAAGAGTCTTGGCTGTGGCATAGGAGATTAGGACACTGCAACATTCACTCACTTAGAAAACTCTCTAAGAAACACCTAGTTAGAGACCTACCTAAGCTTGAATTCTCAAATGACAAAGTGTGTAATCCCTGTCAAAAGGGAAAACAACACAAAGTTTCTTTTAAACCAAAGAAAGAAGTTTCAACTTCTCAACCACTTGAACTGGTTCACATGGATTTGTTTGGACCATCAAGAATTTCAAGTCTAAATGGGAAGCACTATGTTTATGTTCTAGTAGATGACTTTTCTAGATATACTTGGGTATATTTTCTAGCTCACAAAAGTGAAGCCTGCTCTTCCTTTATTAAATACTCTAAGTCTGTAGAAAATCTTAGTGGACTTAAGATTAAGACCTTGAGGAGTGATCATGGCCGTGAGTTTGAGAATCGAGAATTTGAATCTTACTGCTCACACAATGGCTATTATCATAACTTTTCTGCCCCTAGGACACCCCAACAGAATGGTGTAGTGGAAAGAAGAAACCGAACCCTGCAAGAAATTGCAAGGACTATGCTTAATGAATATGACCTGCCTGTTTACTTTTGGGATGAAGCTATAAATACAGCCTGCTATGTTATTAATAGAGTCTTGATTAGACCGATTCTTAAGAAAACCCCTTATGAGTTGTGGAATAATAGGAAGCCTAAGGTTAATTACTTTAGAGTTTTTGGTTGCAAAGTCTTTATTCTGAATACTAAAGATAATCTTGATAAATTTGCTCCAAAAAGTGATGAAGGAATTTTCCTAGGTTACTCTATGTCTAGTAAAGCCTATAGAGTGTTCAATAAGAAAACCAAATGTGTGGAAGAATCTGTTCACATCAAGTTTGATGAGACTGATCCACATGAGTCTAAAACTTCTCTTGAAGATGTTGAAGAAGACTTATCTGTTCTGGACCTAAATGACAAATCTAAAGAACCTGCAATAAAAACATCCAGTTCTGGACTTTTTCCAGAATCTTCCTCTGTGGAACCCGAACCTATAGATGAACCTGAAATCTCTAGTCCAACCTTTACCAAATCAACTAGGATTCTAAAGAATCATCCTTTAGATGCTGTTGTTGGTAATCTTGATAGAGGAACACAAACTAGATCTTCTCTAAGAAATCAGGTTGAACATCAAGTTTTTCTTTCACAGCTTGAACCCAAAAATGTCAATGATGCTATCAGTGATGAATTCTGGGTAATGGCTATGCAAGAAGAACTAAATCAGTTTGAAAGAAACAATGTTTGGGAATTAGTGGAAAGACCTAAAGACACTCTTACCATAGGCACTAAATGGGTGTTTAGAAACAAAGTTGATGAGTTTGGTAACATAATCAGAAACAAAGCTAGGCTGGTTGCACAAGGGTATAGTCAGGAAGAAGGAATAGACTATGAGGAGACCTTTGCACCCGTGGCTAGACTAGAGGCCATTAAGATATTACTTGCTTATGCTGCTCATCTGAATTTCAAACTATATCAAATGGATGTTAAAAGTGCTTTTCTAATTGGATATATAATTGAGGATGTATTTGTGGAACAACCTCCTGGTTTTACAAATCCCCATTTTTCTAATCATGTTTTTAAACTATCTAAAGCTTTATATGGTTTAAAGAAAGATCCAAGAGCTTGGTATGATAGGCTCAGCTCTTTTCTTATTTCAAAAGGATTTACTAAAGGGATAGCTGATCCTACTCTTTTTATTAAATGGATTTCTAAAGATGTCTTAATAGTACAAATCTATGTGGATGATATTATTTTTGGATCTTCTAAAAATTCTTTATGTGTTGATTTTTCAAAAATAATGCAAAATGAGTTTGAAATGAGTTTAATGGGAGAACTCAAATTTTTCCTTGGATTTCAGATCTTTCAAAATAAAAATGGTATTATTTTGAACCAAAGTAAATATATTAAAGATCTTCTAAAACGTTTTTCTTTGGATGGCACCAAAGGCAGTGACACACCTATGAGCACCACTTGCAAGTTGGACAGTGATGAAACTGGTGAACCAGTGGATCAAACCAATTACAGAGGTATGATAGGTAGTCTACTGTACCTTACTTCCAGTAGACCTGACATCATGTTCAGTGTATGCATGTGTGCTCGGTTTCAAGCCAATACAAAAGAGTCTCATTTGACTGCTGTTAAAAGGATTTTCAAATATCTAAAACATACTCCCAATTTGGGATTATTTTATCCAAAAGGACAATCATTTGATTTATTAAGTTATTCTGATGCTGATTTTGCTGGCTGCAAGTTAGATAGAAAGAGCACCTCTGGAACATGTCACATTTTAGGCAAGTCACTAGTATCTTGGTGTAGTAAGAAGCAGAATTCTGTTGCATTGACTACTGCCAAAGCTGAGTATATAGCTGCTGGTAGCTGTTGTGCACAAATCTTGTGGATGAAACACACTTTACTAGACTATGGATATCAATTCAAACATGTCTCTATAAGGTGTGACAATACAAGTGCTATTAACATTTCAAAAAATCCAGTATCTCATGCTAGGACAAAACATATTGATGTGAGACATCACTTTCTGAGGGATCATTATCAAAAAGGTGATATCACTCTTGAGTTCATTGGCACTGAACATCAGTTAGCTGATATTTTTACAAAGCCTTTGAATTCTGAGAGATTAAGTTACATCAAACATGTGTTAGGTATGATTAACTATAGCACAGTTGAAACCTCACAGTTGAAACCTCACAGTTAAACCTCACAGTTGAAACCTCACAGTTAGACCTCACCGGTGTACCTCACTGTTACATCTCTCTGTAGGCTGTTTCGCTGTTTAATCTTATTTTATTTTTGCAGGAATTCGAACCATTTCTTTTCTCTATACTTTTATTTCTAAATCCCTAAATGATAAAATTGAGAACATCGAACATATCTCAATCCACTCATCTAGACCCTTGCTCTCTCAAGTCCTAAACCCTAAACCTTCAACCGAACCTCGAAACCTCATTCAGTTCCAATGGCCAGAACAAAGCGACCCCCGACTGTCAACGAAGATGCACCAATGCCAAAGAGGACTCAAGTCGAATCCATTGGCACCGGGAACGCCTCGATAAGACCTGTTAATCCACATCTGACTAAGAGAGAAATAGTTTCTGAGAAGGAGCTAAGTGAAGAGTGGATTTTATCGAGCAGATCATTAGTGCTGGCAGTGCTTAATGATCAAGGATGGACTGAATGCTTCGCAAACAATAATGGACCGTACTACCCGAAGCTGGTGAAGGAATTCTATGAATATCTACAGTTCGAGGAAGAGGATGATCAGCATAGACTGGTATCCAGAGTAAATGGTAATGAAGTCAGTTTTTCATCAGTTGAATGGGCTGCATGTTTAAGAGTTCCTCATGAGGGTATTTACAACTACTATTCTGGAGCGGCTCCTCCAAATAGTAGAATCTTTGATCATGAGACGGCTCTGGAAGAATTGACAGGCAATGGCACAGTAAGGAAGATTATTGCTACTGAAATGTGTGGAGAGGACATGCTTCTGTTTAAGTTTATTCAGCATGTACTGAGTCCTAGAAGAGGAGATTTTGCAACTCTGAAGCATCAGGATATTTACTTGATGTACTTATTAAAACATGGAAGGAAGGTCAACCTTTGTAGGTTGCTGATGGCTCAGATGGAGGACATGATAAAGGCAAACTCAAAATCAAGTGCCTTGTTTCATGCTAAACTCATTTCAGTTATGTTGAAAGTGAAAGGTGCAGCTGGAAGTCAGGAAGAGTTGATAGTAGCAAAGAACAGTGTATGTATCTCGAAAGTAATCTGCAAATTCATGAAGATCAGTTGGAATCCCTGGAAGAAATCATGGGTGAATGATGAGGAGAGAATCTATGAGAATTTTAGCCCTTCTACTCATCCCTCTAGACCGAGAGATAGGAGAGATCCAGGCTTAAAGCCTGATGAGCCTGAACCTGTATACTCAGATGATGAACAGACTGCAGTAGTTGGTAACTCTGCAAGAGAGAACACCCCAATTGATGAAGGGAGTGATCCTGATACTACTCACAGTCCTGTCAGGACAGTGACGTTTGGAGCAGCAAGCCCTCCAAAAGAACTACCTAGTAGAGAACCTATTCTAAGAGACAGTGAGACTGAGACTACAGAAGAAGAAGAAGAAGAATCTCAATATTTTGTCAAGGACACCTCTGATGAGGGTGATACAGTCGAAGCAGAAGAGGATGGAGCTTTAAATGAAAAACAAGAAACTGTTGCAGAAGAACTTAGTATGAGCCCTCTGATAGGGTATACAGACAAGTCAGTGTCTGACCAGGAAGCAGGAGTGGTCTCTACTACTGTTGTCATGGAAGTGGTTGATGACCCAACAGAGAAGGAGGCTAACCTCACTGCTGAACCTACAGAGGAAGCAAGTATGGAACCTGCTAGAGCTACAGAAGAGAACTTAGAGTTACCCAGAGTTGAGCAGATAGTAGAAAGTGTTCAGGAAGGACCTCCAAGTGAGGGGGAGCGTGTTGGTTCAGTCTCTGTACTGTTTGATATAGAAGGATGGACCTCAGATCCAGGATACATGGTGTTAGGACTCAATTATGAGGATTCAGATGAGGAAAACCAACCACCAAGAAATCCAGTCATCCTACCTAACAGCTCTCCAGTGTTAGAAACTGAAAGATTGGCCACCAAGGAAGACCTTGAATCCTTAAAGAATGAAATGAAGGAGACCATCAGACAGTCTGTTGCTGAATTGAAAACCAGTCTTTTTGATGAGCTGAAAAATGTGGAACAATCCTTAGAACTATCTCTAGGATGTGTTGTGGGAAGTCCAATCAAAGAAGTGATGGATGAAATGAAAGTGTGCCACACCCAAATTGAAAGCTGGACTGGAGCAGTAGTGGCCCTCAGACAATCAGTTGCTTCTTTAACTGCCCTGAGCAGTTCTCAGACACAAGTGGCTAGTGAGATTCGATACATCAAAGAAGTGGTCAAGCAGTTTGTGGAAGTATTTGAGGCTTTCAAGAAATCAGTAAAAGAACACTTTAGCAATCAGGATGCTGTCATTCAGAAAGTGATTGGAAATCTGACTCAGTCTTTCAAGGAGACAGTGGCATTCTCAGTCAAGTCCCTTCCTTCATCTAGCTCTCCTGTGGACCTTGAGCAGTTTAGAAGCCTGCTCAGAGAAGAGCTTACTCAGGCCCGTGCAAATGACACATCAGACCTACAGATCCTTGCTACTACAAGAGAAGTCAGTGGCTTTGTTCGTGAGCACCTACAGGCTGCTACTGCTTCTCAGGAGGCCATCAAATGTAAAGTGGATTATTACTTTGATCGGATTTTCACCAAGAATCAGTTGAACAATCACTTCAAGCTCATGCTCGAAACTATGAAGCTGCCTCCTGTAACTCAAGCCTTCAAAGAACAAGTTAGCAAGCTACGAGAGTTGACCCTGGCTTTGGATAAATTCTTGGAAAACAAAGATGACTTCTTATCTTCCATGGACAGAGGAGGAAACATCATAATGGATTTCAGGAATCTGCTCCTACCCTTTCTTCATGTGGACTGCACACCTGTTATAGTTCCTCCTACCCTACCTGTCTCTAACCCCAGTGGTTCTTCCATAATGTCTCCTGCTGACGCCCTCAGAAGCCTTAGACCACTGATCCCTCGACAAACTACTCACTACCGGCCTTCAGAAGCCTCTGTTGCTGCCCCTCCAGACATTCCTGCTGCCATTCCTCAGCCTGTTGATCCTTCACCTCCTGCTCCATCTTCTTCCTCCAAAGGAAAAGATCCCTTACCTCCAGATGAAGAGGATTGAGTCTGTTTATGTTTTTTTGATAGGGATCCTGTATTCACGTTTTGGGTCATGTATTGTACTCCTTATTAATACAATGTTTATTTTCTCTCTCTCTGTCTTTCTTTTTGTTAATCACAAAGGGGTAGAAATAAAGAGAAATAGATAGGGGGAGAAATGGGGAGCAATAGGAAAACTCAAGGGAGAAATGAACCTATACAAAGAGGAGAAATCCTTGCGGATTATACCTAATTTTTGTGCTCATATTGCTAATACTGTGTTTTGCACACTTCTCTCTGATACTTCTATATTTCATACAGACATAATTTGTGATTATCAAAAAGGGGGAGATTGTTGGAATCACCTGTTTTGATAATCCCAAATCATGCATAATCATTAATTATGATGTATTAAAACCTTGCATTAATCTTATTATTCTATGCTTAAACGTATTTTATTCTAAACAGTTCATATTCTTACTCTCATAACTTTACTGTAACAGCTTACAGTAGTGGTTACATAAGTTTGGTATTGTTAGCTACCAGTCAGAGTTTTCTTCTCAAAGTCACAGTTACAGTTAACTGTCACCTTAAGTTATTGTTGCAATAAGTTCACAGTTACAAGGTTACAGTCGAAGACTAATACAAGCTTACAGTTACGAGTCCACTGCTATCTATTGTCAAAGCTCACAGACGAAGGTCACAGTTACAAGACTTCTGCTCAAAGTTTTCTCTGCTCAAGTTCACAGACGAACAAGTCTACAGTTGGAACAAGTTCACAGTCGAACAAGCCTACAGTCATAAGCCTACAGTCAAGGTTACAGTTAGACAGCTTCTGTCGACTAAGTCTACTGATGATCGAAGTCTACAGTTGACAAAGGTTACAGTTCTACAAATTTGATGTTACAAGTCTACAGTTAGAAAGGCTACAGCTACATGGAGTAAAAGCTACCATTTCAAGCCTACAGACAGCAAGCCCTTTGTTGAAGTCAGCAGTCAGAAGGAAGTCCACAGTTGGAAGTCCACTGTTGGAAGACCACAGTTGAAGTCAACAGTGACATACATTCTCGACTCACTGTTTTAATTTCTTTATTTCCTACATTTAATCTATCTAACGGTCATATCATACATTTTGATGATTTTTCAAATATCTGATAAAGGTTGTCGGATGTCAGGAACCCGTACCTCGTACCTGCTGAAAAGAAATCTTTTCTGTCCCCTGTCGGGAGTTAAATACGAGAAGACTACGCTGCCCAAAAGAGGAATGAATGCGAATGCGAACCAGAGAAGTGCGTGGTGGACGAAATATACCAGAAACACAAGAAGATAAAAACGAGTTCCATCAAGAACACAGAGAAGCATACAGACAATCAAGTATACTCGAGAAGAGAAGTGTTCTATGCATACAAGAAGAACCCTGAAGAACTTCATCGACTACATTCTCACTACCTGTGAACCTGGAGCATACGACACTCTGTTTCTCAAACAGAAACGAGAAGAGGACTCAAATTCTCTTCTGATCGAATACAAGAGCTACACTGAGATCACCAGAACCACTTCTAAACTCTACATCTCTTGTTCTGTGATTTATTCTACATTTTGAGCAGTGTGTTTTATCTGCTGTATTAAACACACACATTGACTCCTGTACTTTCACTGGAGGATCTGTAAATCCTCAGCAAATCTTTTGCAACCCATTTCCCACTATGGATAGTGGTAGAGGTCTTGTGACCTGGACAGCTTGCTGCTGTTGTTTGTTTTTCCCACGAAGAACTGTGGTAGAGGTCTTGTGACCTGGACAGTGTGTTCACTGTTGTTAACCCCGATCCAGGGTGTGGATCATTCTTATATAAAATTTTGAGAGGACTAAGTCTCGTCTTGAGACTGAACCTCTTGGTTAATTCTGTGTGTTTATAGTTATACTCTATATCCATACTATACATATTTATTTCATATTCCGCTGCTATTACTATGAAATATAATCTGTCTTCAAAGCTACTTTGATAATTAAATTCGCAAGTGTTTATATTTGTTATACATCAGTAAGTTAGTTTCAAAAGTTAATTTAATCATAAGATTACGTTAACTGAGAATTAATCAATCTTTGAGAAACTAATTGAACCTTTATAATCTATATAAATTCACTACAGTTTAATTTGTTTTTGAAATTGGGGGATTTTAATAGAAATTAATTTTAACAGAAATTTTAATTGGAACTCAATTCACCCCCCTCTTGAGTGTCCACTCCGACCAACATGATGAATTTCACATGCGGGAATGATATTATGTGACAAGGTAGGCATGTTTATTGGGGATTTGGGAGTTCCAATAGACCACATGATAATGTCTCAAGAATATTGACTACCATGTAAGGTATAAATATTTTACATATTTTCTTCCTTTATTATAAAAGGGTTTTAGATGATTTCTAGGGGCATGTTGGTTAAAAGTCACATTATCTGAAAATATCTCATGGAAGACTTTGTATGATCACCATCGATTATCTTAGGCTGCTTTTCATGATCATGGATTCTTGTTAAAGGAGATCCACAAGATCAGTGGTAGATCATGCACAACACACGCCCTATTTGCATGACCATCCAAGGGTTATGCTATTGTGTGACATTTTAAAGGTTAAAAAATCAATGCATGTCAACCAAAGTATCATCATTTATTTTTTTATGAAATTATCCCATTATTTAAGAATTTATTTCCTTTTATATATATTGATTCTTATTTTTAGGGATTCAAAAATCAAGAATAAAATCACGAAATAATATTCTTGCATTAAATATACATGAAGTAATGACTAATTACTAGTAAAAAAATTAGGATAATGGATGAATTAAATTTCATAAAAAATCATCATTAAAAAAAGTACAAAACACATCAATAATCATGAAATATAAATATCAATATAGGTTACTTTTACCCCTAAATTATTTCACATATGCACATGAAAATAATCATGTCATACATGGAGAGGGACTATTTAAAGTATTTATCTATTACTGATCGCTATAATAAATAACTGGAGAAATCCAACCAAGACCCATATCTAGTTTTTTATGATTTTGTTTTTATATAATACTATTTGTTTGAGTTTTTTTCTAAAAAAACACCACAATTTGGCTTTACAGCCATGAAACTCATTCCATACAATAATATTTTGAATTCCAAATCATAATATTTCATGAATTTGTCTTCAATATTATTTGCATGGTTCGAATTTCATATATTCTTATAAAAACCATTATGTAATATTTAAAACAAAAATATTTTCTACTCTTCCACGTTTTCTACCTGAAATCCTTTTCATGGTCACATGGCTCTTTTTCATCTATTAAACATAAAACTGTTTTATTAAATATGATATAATCTATCCCATGTTTGTTATTATTCAATTTCATTAAATATATTGAATATACATTAACATTTAATATGTTTTTTCATCATTAAATTCTTATTTTAATAAATATTTTTATTTATATATATTACCATGAATTTTTTCCACATACTAACCATTCTTTATGAATATATACATATTTTTTCAAAACCACTTCGCATATTATACACAATTAGTTGTGGAACATTTATGATCACTTTAATTTTTTATTGTATCAAATCTATCCCTTTCAATTCATTCTTCATGGCCAAATCCATATGTTTTAAAATTAGCTAATCAACATTTTTTTGTTGACAATGTAGTTGAAACATTCTTTATTCATGCCTGACTCTTGTCTTCTATATGATTGAAAATGTAGCACAATTTATTTTAAAATTCATTAAATGTTTCAGAACATATCTAAATTCATATGTATGTACAATTTCAACCTTTATAATCATGAATTACTTTTATTTAATAAATAAAAAAATCAATTAACGCAGAAATTCATGATTAAAATACATTAATAAATAAATGTTATCATATTTTTTTTATAATTTAAAACATTAAATGTTTCTTGAAAAATATTAAAATAATTGGAAATAAAATTCATCATTGTTGGGTCCCGAAAATATATTACATGTACTTTTCCACATAATCAGTTATGTGATTCACATTGTAAGAACACAAGTCAAGTTTTGATTCAAAATAATTTATACGAACGAATAAGATTAAAATATTACAACCATGGGTCAAATGATTTCTCACTCACTAAGGGATGGATATTAATCAAGAAAAATGTTTACAAATCTGGTGTTACGGTGGTGAGAACCTTTGATTGGGGGTTCTCTATATATTTCTTCCATTATTACAAAAAAGGGGTTTTAGAACTACAAAGTCCATTTTGGTTGTATTATAGATTGTTATTTTCATTTTTTAAAATTATATATGAAATAAAATCATTGGTAAAGGTATTTTTAATTTAAAAATGTATGATTTAATATCCTATGGATCTGAAATGAAAACACTTATAAAAATTCATATTTATTTAATATTGAAAATTGAGTTAAATATTAATAGTACCAGGTGAAACTCTGGGCACGTGCCTACTCAAATTACTTTCCTCACATGCTCAACCTCATCTAATACTCCATGAGTATACCTTGCCTACGCACCCTTTATCACATACTTTTCCTCATACCCATCTACGAGGGGAGGCATCTATCAATATTTAATAGTCATATTCAGTGGAAATCATAAGAAAATACATGATTTTTTGAATAGAATAATATTCATTTTGTTGAAATCATTGTATGATAATTATTTCATTAAATTATGTGAATAATATTCCCTCATTACCTTATAAGAAAATATGAAAACCTGTTAATTATTTTCTTATGTGATGAGTATAAAATTCCCTATAACCATGAAATGAAGAAGATATGGATTACAATGATATATATTCTAATATAAGTGAAATTAAATTAATTGTATATAGTTATATATATATATGGGATTAAATCTAACTACTGATGCACTTTTCATTAGACTGTAAATTTACATTTCTTGTTACGTTGAACCAAACTTCAAGTTTTATAATATCCCTTACATATAATGACATATAATTCTTCTCACATGATATATCATAACTCCAAAACACCTCCTACCTTTTTTATACCATCCCAATGTCTCATACAATGGTGATAAAATTAAACTTTTCCTTCCTATCAAATTAGAGATAGTATAAACCCAAAATTTGATGTCCTATAAAATTATTGTTATCATTAATTTAATTTCAAAAGATTAACCAATATATTTAAGGGGAATAATTCAAGAATGTTTCTTAAATATTTAATAGATTATTAAATTAGGTATCAAAGTCCCTTTAGACATGAACCAAATTACCATCCTGATAACTAACAAATAACCCAATGTGTCCTTATAATTCCTAATATATAATAGGCACATAGAAATTTGAAACTCACCAACTCCAAATAAGCGATCATAGGGTATGTTGTAAATGGAATGGGAAACCGAATGCAAAACCTTATGTAGGAAAGAAGTTGACTAACCATTCCTTATTAGTGGTGATACTTCATTAATTGGTATATTGTATTAAAAAAATATTAATATGGAATCCATACAGAACAAAACACAATATATCAAGGTCTCTAACAAGTATGGAGGGAATAATCCCAAAATCAAGGTGTTCCATGAACCACAATCCAATGAAAACACTATCCTATACTATTACCCTTTCAACCTCATACTTAGTTTTAATTTATCTAACTACCCTATTAGCCCCCAATATGTAAATGACAAATGGTGAATGAAATGGGGTACGATTTGTAGAGTAAAGGGTAATCCAATCCTCGAAAACAACCCATTCTAATTCTGAGGGAATGAGGTCACAAAATACAACACCATATGGTTTAGTCAGTAGGAGGCAGGTGGACCCTTACCCAATATAAAACCATACAGTCTCTCTCCCATAATAGGAAAATAAATACCTTTCATATCTTAGTGTGATGTTATATGAATCCCACTATGTTTATGATACCACTCATGATCTACCAATGGGGGATCCTATTCACCATGGCTATCTTCACCACACTATGACCCCAATTATATAATATGTTGAATAGAATGTTATTCCACATCAAGTTATGTTTACTACGTTACCAAAATTTAGTGGTTAGAGAGAGTCTCCAACAAATGAAACTCAATATATGTTTCTTGTCTCTCAAATTTATAGTATTACTAAGGCCCACTGATATATCCTAATAATAGTATAGTAATAATTCCAAATCACCATTTTAAAGAAGCCTCAGGCTTAATCAAATATGGTGTTGGTGACTTCATTAAGAGGACCATTAACAAAAAGGAAAATATTAACACATATGGATTTTAACATAGTAGTATCACACTGAATCTAAAAACCACTAAAATATAGTCTTTAGAATCCCATAAATCTGTAATAGTAACATCAACATCCCATGGGAATCCCTATCTCATAGTCTTGGGGGATTTTTTACACCAACGATCATCTCTAGTAGTATTCATTGGGAATAAATATACCCAAATTTAAAAAATAATTCCTTTAAGGGAATATTTGTTTCGTGTTTCAATTTTCACATCCATGAATTTCATCGTTGTTGACCGATATGATGGTGTAAAACAAGATATTGTTAAACAAAAATGAAATTTCGATGCATATATATCAACTTACACTTGGTAGGCCAGTTCAAATTAAATATAAATAGGTGAAAAAATGTTCACAACCCACCCACCACCAAGATATGGAGATATCATATCCATAGAAGAGAAGATTTTTTAGTTCAATACCATAGTAAAGATTATTAAATGGATCAGTGATATATTTATTATAAGACAATTACAAAATTAATATCTTTTTTAGATTGGTACCACTATAACCAATTCACTTGACACTATTTTTTGAGATGAAATTTCTTAACCAATTATAGAAAAATAAAACCACCCTCATCAACTTGAGAATGTATTAATAGAACTATTTGACTGTAGTATTGATTGATTATCTGGAATTATTAATATAAGTAATACAATTACATATATTTTGTAATTATAAAAAAAGATAACTTAGATGGTGGTATTTGAGGAATTAATGGATGTTATATCCCCTCAGATAAATATAGTGGAAGGATATTTTAAGTAAATAAAATAAGATAAGAGGATATATCCTGAGTGGGTGGATTTAAATTATCCTCCTACCAATATTTCGAATCCAAAATTATAGAAATTTTAGTAATGGGAGATATAGAGTTGTATCTCATGACATTTTACCCTATTTTAATCAAATAATTTTATCTCGATAACAAAAAGAACATATCAAAAAAGATTATTTATAGAGGGAATTGAAGTTACCAAATTTTATTTGTATAATAACCTTAGAAAAAAATTGTTAGACCATCTGATATATATAACCAATTCCATCACCAATTCAGATTTACATTATAGAAAACCACTATTTATTAACTATTAACTAAAAATAATGATAAAATGATATCGACCAATATTTAATTTCAAGATGGAATGTTCATTAATTATCATTTGAAATATAGATTGAATGGAATAATTATTGGGTATTTCTATAGTGAACATATTTGTGTTGAATGTGGGATCCATATACCCTTCTTATTTATGTACTTTTATTTCCATTAAATGTATACAGTTTGACATATATGTGTGTGTGTGTGCATGTGTGTGTTTATCTTAACAGAATCATGTTGATACTTCTAAAACCTTTATATTTATGGTAATGACATTATATTACATGATTCATATAAAAGTTATAGATATTCCTGGGAAATAATGTGAAATTAGAGATATAATGGAAAAAATATTAATGTTATGTCCTATTATCTGGACATATCATACAAAGAGGACATAAATGATATATGAACATTAGGTTCTAGGGACTTGTAAGAATTGATGATTTTTACCATGATGTTTTCTATTGGTGATCTTGAGTAGATGTGATCTTGAGGACATAACCTCCAATATGAACACCACATGTTTTAGGTGTTATTAATTTTTCCTTTATATTACCACGTGTATCGGTCTCCTAACATGAAATCATTATCAATGAGTAATATTTGATCACCTAATCTGATGCATGAAAAAAACCATGACCTTGATGTCTTGGTGAGGTATATTTTTTTCAGTTCATCGTCAATAGTATGAAATTTGTTGATTGATCAGGAAAAAATTTTCTCATCCGAGTTGAGGATGAGATATTATGGGGATACTTGAATGGGGTGGTAGTAAATTCATGCAATCCATGTCCATTGTAGAAGATGGAATGTCAGTATAGTTTTATCAAAAAGTAATAAAGTAATAATTAATGATGACACATGTTTTGCATCACTCTTTAACTAATATCACATGACAGATAGATTATATTACACATTGTGTGTTCATCGGATGGTTGTAATTGTTGTTTCTATCCGTTATTGCATTAGGTTCCTAATTATTTCTTAGAATATACTATTGTTATATGAATAATATTCAAAGGTATTGAGTTAAGGCCCTATATAAGTACTCACAATTCTAGTGAATAAGTTTATATGACATGGTGGGTCCCACTATGTGGTCTGAATGTTCTCCTATTATTAATTATCAATGAGGAATAAATAAATTTATTTTTGTTAAAGTATATAATAATTGGGTTTAATTTATTTATTAACCATTTTTGCAATGTATTTTTGGAATATGTTGAATAATTTTACATAAATGAATATTATTTTAATATTCAAGGTTCATTTAATATTTTATGATTTAAGAGTTGAGTAAACAACTAAAGTTAATGATGTAATATATATATATATACAATTTTAAAGATATGACAAATATATATGGAATATATGATGTAGTTAGTAATTCATAACATTTCATTTATGGAATATTTTTTGGGCTTTAGATATACATGTGTAACACCCGTGGATTTCATAGTACATTATATCTTTAAAGTAATTTAATATCTTGTGCTACACGCAACAACAAGTTCGAACGCACCACGACTTTCAAAAAAAGTCATTAAAAAGGCAGTTATCAATAGTATTAACTGAATCTTGAATTTTATTCACTCCATATAATTTTAACAACCATATTATGTGTTTCTTTGATATAATATAAGAACAAATTCAATTTTTCAGATAAAATTAGTGTTTTTTTTAAAATGAAATTCTACCACCATTTAATAGAGACCCATTTTTAATTCCAATATTTGACACTTTTATATATTCATATTTACAAAATAAACATATTCTTTAGAATAGGGACATAAAAATTTAGTTTGGATATTTTTCGGTGTTTTTCTGATATCATTCATATTTTGATGAATAGTGAAAGGTACTAAATTTTAGTAGAAAAAAACTTTTTCAATAAAAATAATTTATAGTGTTAAATTATAAATTTGAACTATTTTTAAACATAAATAGATTATATTTTTATCATTTAATCCAATATTGTTCATTTCAATTACTTTCAAATTTATATTGGACATAAAAACATCTCAATCTTTTGATAGTTCTTACTTCTCAAAAACCGGCTTTTCGGTTTTGACAATAGGTGTTAATCTTAAATTAATTAATGAAAATAATATGTTTTAAATTCGGTAAAATAGACATAACTTTTTAATTTGGAATAAAAAAATTAGATTATGTATAATTTTGCGTATATTTCTGAAAACATCAAAATTTTAATGAATAGTGATAAAACTAGGTTATTGTTTAATACATACATTTAATTTAAATAATTATTTATTTTATTAAAATTTATTTTAGGTCAAAATAGATACATAAAACCTATATAAGTTCAACTTAATTCATTGGAGTCATTTTATAATTAAATTAGATTTATAAAATTTTATTAAACATTTTAACGTCTTTAACCCACCTTCTAGACACATTTTCAAATTTGCTTAAAACGTAATTTTACCACTTCTATGAATTTAATTTCAAAAATATCAGATAACCGATTAACATAATTATGTAAAATTTGGTTCCAAAGGATACAACTAATTTTTGGTGAATAGTATCTTTTGAATTTGATTTACCACGATTAAAATTAAATAGGGTAATTAATAGAAAAATTGATATTATAATTACCCTAAGACGTTTTCATATTCTATTAGATATGTTTTTTTTACAAAATCATCCCATGAGTAAAATATGATCTTCTTTAATCCACTATGATTAGATTTGGGCATTTATTATTATTTTATTAAAAGATAAGTTAAAAGTGTTAAATATAAATTTTGATAACTAAAACATTTTTAATATTGGGTTATACATAAGATAAATTTGACTATAAATATTTATTATAAAGATAAAAATATTTCCTACATAATGGTAATTTATTTATAAATTTTCGAAATTAAATAATTTAATTTATTTATGAGATTATGATGTTACAGTAAAAACACTATTAATGAATGATTAAAATAATTGATATTAGAAATATCAAAATAATTTTAAATTAAGGCTTTTGATGCATTAAACTAATTCTCTAGGATAATTTTAATGTTTGGTTTGATTTAATTTATTTTTTTCTATGTAATCAAGTTTGTTTTTTGACTTTCACAAAAACCAAATACTAAATAGTGTCAAAATTGATATAAATCATCATTTAAAAATAATATTATATTATTAACTGATATGACATTCCTAAAAATATAAGTCAAAACCAAATACATAGATAAGGGTAGATATGTCAGTACTGAACAACATGGGTTTCTCCTAGATTTTTATAGTTTGTTTATTAACCATTTATTATGTTAATACAAGAATACATGGTAATAGTTAATCTATTTAACTACGAGTTAAATCTAAAAGATAAGGCTAATATAGTGACCTAAACCTATCTAAAATCTATTGGTTGAGAGTATTCCAAATTATACCCACCTTATCTTCAATATAAATTTTTTTGGAGCCATTTTAAACTGAATATGATTGTATAATAAAATAATATTTCATTCTTTTCATAAAATGACCCTTACCTCCCTTATAAAAGGGTACTTAACCTTCTCTTAATTTCACACCTCCAAATCAATTTGGCTTGTTAAAAACCTACAAAAATATCCTACCAATTAACCTCAATTCAACCTAGTGGACTTACATTGATCATAAATTTATCTTAAGGACCCCTCTGGTCAAATAAATAGGAAGAAACCAAAGAAGATGTAATTATTTCATCACCTCTTTTAGAGTTATTTTCTTCTTCCACTACCTCTTTCATTGTGGATTCCATTTTAAATAATAATTCTAGTACCTTCTACACACTGAGATGTTATTATCAATATGGTACAACCATATAAAATATTCTATCCATCATAATAATGAAAAAGTCACCATAGGTGCGTGCGTACGACTTACAGTCTCCACGTCGTGGTTTAGTTTTTTATTTAACACTTCATTATTTGGATGGGTATAATTATGCGTAGAATTGATGTAAACAATAAATATATAATTTTAATGATACTTTATATATACTATACTATTCAATTACATTCTATTTCACCATTAATTGAATGATATTGTCACCCATGCGTACGTACGGATTACCGTCTCCACGAACGCGATGAGATTCATTCTCCATCATAACAATTCATGAATAAATAGATTTTTTTGATTAAAAATAATGTTTAAGAACATAATATATTTATTTATATGAATAAAATACATCCTATCCAAAAAGAACATGACATATGTAACAAAATATATAAAAGAAAACAAATCAGTTAACTTTTGAAATGATGATACTACTAAAATATCATTAATGAAGAAATATTAAAAGATCATATATGATATAATATTTATGTATGTGGTTCCTTTATAATTTAATAACAATTATTGTACTATTATACAGGAGGTTAACCTACCCTCGACTAATGAAAATTAAAGATAAGGGTTAAGTGTTTTCTATGATAATTTTGTGACTTTTAAATGATTTCAAAATCTCTCTATAATAGTTTTGATTTCATCTATGTCAACATCCTTTGATGGAATTTAAACTTGTTTGAAGTTGATTTATTATGATATAATATTCCATTTTGTATTGATTTTTTTGTGATATGTTTGACTATCGATGTGAAATTTTTATATCATTCATGGTTTATGCTTAAAGTATTAACATTTTGTATCCTAGTTTTAATATCAATGGTTATGTTATCTTCCAATATATTCATATGAGGAATGCATTTTCCATAGTATGTGACAGGTGGGGACCTCTATAGCTCCTCCATGAATCAGTAGGTCTCATGAGACAAACAACTGTCTTGGCACAAGGCCTTGAAAAAATCATATTTGTAGTCATATAAGGATGCCTTGACTATGTGGTTATGATGTCAGGCATTATGAATTCCATCATTATGGAATTATCTATTGATATTACATGTGATTATTCATATATTAGAATATCCATGTGAATATATAAATGAAATTATTTGATTGACCTTTTCTATATTATGCTGAAGATTATGTTTAAAAAGATTTTCTTTTAGTCTTATAAATTTCCTTAAATGTTTAAGATTATTTATGATAGTTTACACTATATTGTTATTCTTACTGAGCATTTGAGATCACCCATTTCATATGTTTTATTTTTTCCAATATGTGAGGATGTATATTATGATTGAACTGAAGTGATAGGCTATGGTATATGAGTGTGTTCAAAGGAGACAAAATGTTATTTTTATTTATTTCATGATGTAATGAAAAACTTATGTATGTATCTAATACATCAAGGCTACTAAACTAATCTATATTTCGTGACGTGATCTCTTGTGGTCATGCCAATGTTATGTAATAATGAAATTATTATGGGTAACTAGGGTTGGCATGTTACAGTTGGTATCAGAGGAAGTTTAGTACAAACCTTGGAATCTAAATTTAGAAAAACGCTAACTAAAGAACATTACCATAAGACAAATATTGAGGATTATTATAGAATAACTTCCTAGAATTTTGGTAACGTAGAAATATGTTGTAATATTTAAACAAGTACCTCCATGTATGCTTACGAGCAGGTATAGGCGGCTCCGGAATACATGTACCTATGAGTGAAAACTCCAATAAGCTATTTCAGGCTAGACCCGGGGTATCTTGGTATATGAAAGCAGGCATTTCTTTACACATGTTTATGACACTCTCAAGGGATATGATTATGATAATTCACATTTTCTTTAAAATTCATTAGGATGGATTTATGAGTAAATACTTCCTCAATGATTTTTTTTTCTGATTATGAATTATATTCATAAACATTTCAATTTACAATAGGTATTTTAAAATTTTATAATTATGAATTGTGATTCATAAACTAACCTAGTATATGCCATTGTTTTGAAAATGGTTCCCAGTAGAAGGAATGAGAACTAAAATAATACGCATGATCCAAGGAGTAAGAAGGATCATATCATTCATGGTCTTAAGCGAACATTTAGAATGGAAATAGTCTCCCATGTATTCTTATTATATGATGATATAGTATAAGAAGTTAATAAGATACATAAAGAATTATATAATTCCTATGTATTTGAAGTTAATCCAGAGAAGAAAAGGATGGTAGAGAGAATGATGGATAAAGGGAATAATGGAAAGAAGAATTTTCTCAAATGTGATAATTGTGGAAATAATCACCCTGGTAACTACTTGAAGGGAATGTGAGTTTTTTATAAGTGTCAGGGAAAATGACACCAAGTATGTTATTTCAAGGGTAAGAAAATGATTTCAAATGTACAATGAGTCGTCTGAAAGTATTTGGGACACTATGCAAATCAATGTCCCAATTATGAGAATATACCATAAATGATGTTAATGGACAACAATCAAATTATTATTCTACCACAGATGAAGAAAAATGATTAGTGTTATTATATTTTTATTAATTAATTATTTTATTTGAGTGTTGTATCAATGATGTAGTGGTTATATTAATTACTGAAATAATAAGGATAGTACTACCATACTATTTCATTGAGTATTTGAGATAATATGGTACAATGAAAAGTGACACAATTACAAGTAAATTTTTTTAGATAAAATATGGTTGAAGTAAATATAACACTTAATATGGTCCTGAAATTGAGATAGTGATTTTGGAATAAGAGAGGGTTGATTTTCATAAATTATATTGGATATTCTTGAAACCCTTGGAAATGATTAAGGGTTTGTTTATTCTATCATTGGTGGAGCTTTCAAAAAATTTGGATATAAGGTATATATCTAGTATTCTATAAGGAATAAGAGAGCATGAATGTAATCAATATGATTTTATGGTAATTCAGGGTGTTACTATGGTTTAAGAGAATACATGATTAAGGTACTTACATGTTATTAGGTTCCCTGAAGAGATCTTCATTATGTTATGTTGGCCTTTCTTATATTTTTTTGGACTGAGTTTTGACACAAGTATTTTGGATAAGTCTAAAGGATGGGATAAATTAAGTAGGAAACTAGATACTATGGTTTATGTTTAAAACATTTCTTAAGATTATTTTGGATTATTTTATAAAAAGGAAAACACGAAGGTAGTCAAACAACCTATCTTTTCTGGAAAGGCCGCGAGACTTGAACCTAGAATTGATGGGATACATGGTTGCATCAATTACCACTGGCCTATGTGATATCTTGATTTGTAAAATGTATCTTTTTTTAAATGATCTAGTAGTTTAATTATAAATTATTATTTTTGGTACCCTATTTAATTATGATAAATATAATATTTTTGTGTTATATTATCTTTGGGAGTGGATGATGGGTTTTTAGTAGAATTTAATTAAAGGATCGAACCCTACTTGTCACATATTTATTATTCTATGAAGAAATTAATTCAAAAACTGTAGAGAAATTATCTTAAAACAAAAATCTTTTTACCATAATACCTTATGATTGGATGAACTAATAATATTTTAAGTCATCATAGATTTATGGATTTGATGCCCTCAATTTTTTATTTATAGTTCACTTATTTTTGATTGATGACCTCAATCACTCCATATAAATTCATACATTTTTCTTCCAATTATATGTCTCAAAGTTCCACTAATGTTCTCATATTCTAAATCCTATTTTGGTGGTGACTTTTCAATTTCCATTTCCCTTTTATTAAGACTAAATTTTATTAATCCTATTTCTATAGTGGGTTTTCCACCATGGTATTTTCTATTTTTAACATTTTATTTTCGATGAACAATTTCAAATTGCAAGGAAACAAATTGTTGAAGGAGGGGAGAAGGTAACACCCAAGGATTTCATAGTATGCTATCTCTTTAAAGTAATTATATTGCTTGTTCTACAAGTAACACTGAGATTGAATGCACCACGAATTACCAAACTAGGCATTCAGAAAGTTGTTATAAATAGTATTAACTACAGATTCAAATTTATATACACAATATAATTTTAACATCCATATTATGTATTTATTAGACATAATATAAGGAAAAAACAAATTTTTAGATAAAATAACTATTTTTGAAAAAATAAATTTTACAACATTTTAATAGAAACCCCTTTTTAATGTAGTATTTTAGTCTATTATATATTAAGTTTTACAAAAAACTACTTATTTATAAGTGGGACATAAAAATTTATTTTCGATAAATTTTTAGTTTTTTTCTGATAACTTTAATAATTTCACGAATAGTGAATGATTTAAAATTTTAATTAAAAAATATTTTATATTATAAAATAATTTATAGTGTTAAATTAAACAATTGAATGGTTTTGATGTATAATTAGATTAAATTTTTATAATTTAATCCAATATGGGTCATTGGAAGTAATTTCACATTTTAATTTTACATAAACAAGTACCAATCTTTTGACAGTTTATACTTCTCAAAAACCCACTTTCTGGTTTTTCCAAAGAGAATTTATTTTAAATTAATTAATGAAAATTCTCTATTTTGAATTGGTAAAATTAGACCCCATTTTATAATTTGGAATATAAAAATTAGGTTATGGTTATTTTTTTTGTATTTTTATGAATACATTTAATTATTGATGAATAGTGAAAACACAACGTTATTGTTTAAAACCTGCATTTTATTTAAATAATTATTCTTTTTATTTAAATTTATTTTATGTTAAAATAGATTAATATTAAATATATAAGTTCAATTTAATTCATTGGAGTCACTTTATAATTAAATTAGATATATAAAATATTATTGAACATTTTAACGCCTTTTACCCATCTTCTAGGCACATTTGAAAATTTGCATAAAATTTAATGTTACTGCTTTTGTGAATTAAATATCAAAAATCCGGGAGACATAGTTGACATTATTATGTAAATTTTTTAAAAATATTATAAAAATATTTTTTGGTAAATAGAAACTTTTATTTTTTACAACAGTTAAAAGTAAATAAGGTAATTAATTAAAAAAATGTTACTATAATTATCCTAAAACATGTCCTATTTATATTGGATAAGGGTTTTTATAATAAAATTAACTATAATAATAAAATATTATCCACTATTATCCCCATGGATTAGATTAGAAAATTTGTTATTATTTTATTTAATGGTGAGCTAAAAGTCTTAAATTTAAATTTTCATAAATAAAGTGTTCTAAATATTGGGTTATATATAAAATAACATAGAATATAAATATTTGTTAGAAATATAAATGATTTCCGATGTAATGGTATTTTATTTATAATTTTTAGACATTAAAAAATTAAATTTATTTATGACACAATGATGGTTCAGTAATTACCTTATTAATGAAAGAATAAAATAATTGATCTTATAAAAATCAAAATAAATGTAAATTAAGACATTTGATGAATTCCACTAATTTTCTAGTTTAATATGACATGTTAATAATTATGTAATTTATTATTTTCTGTGTAATCTCTTTTTTATGACTTTCACAAAAACCAAATACTAACTTGTGTCAAAATTAACATAAATTAATTTTATAAAAATTACAATACTATTAATTGATATAATATTATTAAATATCTAAGGATAGGTCAAAGGACTAATATAAGGTTATATATGTCAATAATGAACCACTTGGGTTCTTCTTGTCTTTTTATAGTATTTTTATTAACCATTTATTATAATAATACAAGAATAAATTGCAAAAGATGAACTATTTAACTAAGATATAAATCTAAAAGATAAGGTTAATATGGTGACCTAAAACTGTCTAAAACCTACGGGTTGAGTGTTGTTCGACCCAAACTCACAATATACTCAAAATAAGTCTATTTTTAACCATTATAAACTGAATATTATTTTAATATAACATAATATTTCAAGCTTTTCAAAAAGTGAACATCACCTCTCTTATAAAAGGGTACTTCCCCTCCTCTTAATTTAGCACCTCCAAATTAATTTGTATCAGAAAAAACCTACTTTGATATCCTCATAACTTCCCTCAACTCAACCTAGAGTCCTTACATTAATCATAAAACCAACCTATGGAGCCCTTTGATCAAATAAAAAGGAAGAACTAGATGAAGAGGTAACTATTTCATCACCTTTTTCAATGTTCATTTCTTCTTTCACATACTCTTTCTTTGTTGTTTCCATACCAGAATAATAGGTCCAATACAATATACATAATTAAATTTTATTATATATATGATACAACCATATTAATTATTATATCCATCCTATGAATGATAAAGTCACTATGCGTGCTTACGTACTGTTTACTGTATCCACGTCGTAGTGTAGCTTGTTACTCAACACTTCACTATTTGGATGGATAAAATAATGAGTAAAATTGATGTAAATAATAAATATATCATGTTAATGATTCATTTTATATAATATACAATCCAATTACATATGATTTCATAATCAATTGAATGATATTGTCGCTCGGGCATATGTACAGATTACCATCTCCCCAAACATGATGAGATTCATTCCCCATCATAACCATTTAAGAATAATTTTCATTTTATAAATAACAATAAATTTTAACAACGTAATATCATTTTGTATATGGAAAAAATAAATCATTTTCATAACAAACATGACTTACATAGAAAAACATATAAAGGAAAATGAAACATTTAACACCCAAAACGATGATACTACTGAAATATCATTAACAATGAAATATTATTAGATCATATATGAAATAATATTTATGTATGTGGTTATTTTAAAATTTAATAACTATTATTTCACCATTATAAATGTGGTTATACTACCATCAACAAGGAATAGGTCAAGGTAAGGGTTAATTTTACTATCTCTATATTTATCTGAGGCTGTTTATACCTAAGTATCTTCTGGAACTTCACTATCATCAATATATATGTTTCATAAAAATGTATTTCAAAATATTTTTACAATTTCCTATAATATGATATAATTTTATTTATAACATTGGTTAAATTTATATAATTTTTTTTGAATGGAATCTTTCCATCATTTTCCAAACTAGGTACTTTATGGCCTTTTCTACAAATTAATGTAAGAATGTTTTTTAACTTGTACGGCAGGTTGGGCTATTCTTTTCCATTATAACACCTCCTATGCTTCCGTTGCAATCTTATAAGATTATTTTCAAAATAATTATTTTCTATTAAAATAATGTGACTTTTAAATTATTTCAGAATTTCTCTCAAATAGTTGTGATTTCATCTATGTCAACATCATTTGATGGATTTTAAACTTGTTTTAATTTGATTTATTATGAAAAAATATTCCATATTGTATTGAAGGTTTTGAGATATTTTTTACAGTGGATGTGTTATTTTAATACATTTTATGGTTTATGGATAAATTATTAACATTTTTTATGATATTTTTAATAGTAATGTTTATGTTATGTTTCAATCTTTTCATATGAGGAATGCATTAGAGTTAGTAAGT
Source organism: Viscum album (assembly GCA_963277665.1). NCBI lineage: Eukaryota > Viridiplantae > Streptophyta > Magnoliopsida > Santalales > Viscaceae > Viscum > Viscum album. Next base: position 1,920,279,151 of record OY728128.1, on the reverse strand, counting down.
GACGGGTGGAGCCCGCTATAACTCCTCGAAAAATTGGTATGCCTCATCATACAAACTAGTGTCTTGGCATAGTGCTTTGAAAAAATATTTTTTGTAGTTTTGGCATGAGGCTTTGACAATTTTGTTATGATTTCCGACGTTATGCATTCCATCATTATGAAATTTTCTATTGACATTACATGTGATTATTTCACTAGTGGAATATCCATATGAATATGTTAGTGGAATTATTTGATTTATCTTTTCCATATTGTTCGATATTTTTTGTGTAAAAGGCTTGTGTTTTAGTCTTATATATTTCCATAAATGTTTATCCTTATTTATGATAGTTTCCTCTATATTGTTATCCTTACTGATCATATGATCTCAAACCTTTCTTATGTTTAATATTTCCCAGTATGTGAATATTTAAATTTCCATTGACCTGTAGGGATAGGCTATAGGATATGGGTGTGTTCAAAGGAGACATAATGTTGTTTTATTTATTTCATGATGTAATGTAAAACTTATGTATGTATCTAGTACTTTCAAGGATACTAAACTAACTGATCTTTCAAGACTCGATCTCTTTTGATCATGCCAGTGTTATGTAATAATACATTAACTCTGGATAACTAGGTTCGGGGTATTACAATAGGGGCTGAGGAAACCTTACAATATATTTGGATGCACACTATATAATAAGAAGATATACAATCATTCGAATTACTATTCATCATTTAATAATATGTGATATTCACTCTCCATATAGATCATAGAGAGATGGAGGCTTTATTCGAGTGATAAATCCAAGAATTAGTTCATGGATCAAAGGGATGTGTTGTACTTGATCATTGTGACATTCAAGGAATTTTTAAGGCTCCACAATAGAACTATAAAATCAATAATTGGTGTTTTCACATACTCTTGACGCATTTTTGAGTGATCTAGAGGTGTTTAGCCTCGTATCCTTATAGAAATGGTCGATGGAGAGGATCTATAATCAAACATACATTAATTTGAATGTTCGAATTACTCATGTTTAATTTTTCATTCTTTGATTATTCACATGAGATATTATTATCTGTAATGTTTCTCTGATCGTTGGGGTTAACAATTTGTTTTTCTTTGGTGATGAAATTTCAATACATCCCAAGACCATATGCTTCCATATTCTCACCGCCACTAGAAATTGGTACCATAATGATTAAATAGAATATCTGATTCATGTAAAAAATAAAATAAAATAAATTATGTAGATGGATTTAATTTAGTATAGGGAAATCAATTATGCATCGATCTTGTATGAGATGTCCATGTTATTGGTATCTAAATTCTTTAACTCTTATATTTTCCATTTTTATAGAAACTAGGTTTTGAACACATTAACACACATAGAGAGAGATATATATATCTATTATATAAATACATATATATATATATACACACACATATATATGTATATATATATACATATATATATATATGTGTGTGTGTGTGTGTGTTCAATATTCTGGATTTTAATTTTCATGAAATCTCTAGATATCTTGAAAATTTCTATTGGATTATAATTAGTGATGCTATATCAGACACTAGATCATTTAATTGGACTTTTTATTTTAATTTTCATTGTATTTTTTTCAAATAGTCTAATGTTTTCCAGATATTAGAAATATTGATACGAAAATAATATAATTGGTTTTATATTTTCTTGTAAAATAATTAATAGGGAAATGATCTTTATTATTAAAAAGTCACCACATTAGAAAATTTATATCTGAATCCATCAAATTTAGTAATGAATTAGTTGTGTGGATAATTAAAAAAATTAGGATTTAGGGGATGCATGAACTGACAATAAAAATGGAAAAATCTAGTATTTTTGTTGAATTTTCATTGTGCGAGTGACTACCTGTCTGTAGAATATGTTTTTTATTTTAAATAATAAATTTACTTAAAAAATATATTAACTTTTAGAAGCTACATCACACCTTCTAACCTTCTATTTTGTAGTCCGAGGAACACATCTACCACTGTCCAGCCTTAACTTTCTCACCACTAACTTGCGCCACACTTCACTGATGTCTAAGATCACCACCAACCCTAGATGCCACAGTTGACCAAATTGTATTCATCTCTTTTAGTGCCCGACCATACCACTGGAAACTATCACTCTAACATGAGAGCCCACAAATGGGGAAGACTTCTGATATCCTCCTTCTTGATTGATTGAATGAGGCATGTGCAAAACCCCTTGTCTAGTGTAGCCTATATTGGATCAGGTTTTGCAGCTGCGTCCCATGTGTCCTAACTGAACTTTCCCACCATAAAATGGGTCCGGGTGGGTTTTCCCGACCCAGAAGAGTTCTTCATAGAAACCCCGTGTTATCATTAATTGATTTTAGATCATTTTGGAAGAATATTAACTAAAGTATAAAAATATGTTCTTAAGGAATATATATTTTAGTTATTCAGAAACATAGAAGTATAAACACTGTACAAAAAATGAGCTACGTCATCTCCCACTACATTTTTCATAAATACCACAATTTTTATAAATAAAACACATAAAAAATTTATTAATAACTTTGGGAAGGTAAACATAATAAAGGGTGAGCTTAGATTTTTAGTAAGATCAAAAAAGGGAGGTATTTAAGAATTATATAAATATAAGGGGATCTGAAAATGAACATATCATTTGAAAACCATACCCTTCATATTTAATATCATAATCTTGTGTCATGGTATAAATATTGGATGTTCATATGAAATTAATCATATGAGAATATATGAAATTGACACATGAGAGAATAAAATTGGAAAATATATGTGGTATTTTTGACGTTTAGTAACATCAAAAATGATTTCCATATTAGTCAAGTCTCACTACCTAGTACATCGTAGTGAGCAATGTTCTTTCTTAAACCAAGTTTAGTCCCCATTCTAGGCCTATATTACTGAACTCAGTTCACTCCCCTTTCCATTATTATCTTAAAAAAACATGTTCAATTCATTTTCTATCACTATATTACTAAATAAGGTTCAATTCCCATTCTATTAGTATGTATGTCATGAGATTCAAATCTATACGCACTATATTGAGGGGAGATACAGGTCCCACCAATCACATAATTAAAACCATATTTATGTCTACCATATGATCATAAATATTTATGATATTAAATCCCATGAAATAAAATGGACATCATAAAAATTTCATCATATCATGACCTACAGAAAAAATATAGGTTTCATAATCATTTCAACATAGAATAACCCATGGAAAAAAGGGTTTCATCATAATTTTCTCATAGTATATGACATGGAAGATAAATCAGTTTTATAAACATAATTATATAAAAACATAAACCATATAAAGAATAAATATGAATGATATCCTTGGATCATATCCACATCAAGTAATATGTCACATCAATGGATGAAATCTAAATTAAAAATTATTTTTATCAGTCATTCAAATCATATATTGAAGGAAATATCCATTCCAATTTGAAAAAAATTCATTTAAAAAATTAAAAATATCTCAATCCATTTTTTTGAAAATATTGATGATAACATATAATATAAACTTGATAGAAATTATTTTTCATGGTTTTAGGAAATTGTGTTCATTCTATAGATGATTAAATAAGGGTTCTTTTCAAATTTTCAGTAAAATCAAAATGTGATTCGTTTTCAAAAACATCATGAAGATTAATTTTAAAACATATTGTATTGAAATAAAAAATGGGTTAAAATTAATTTTAAAAAAAATATGGTAATAAAAAAAATTTGAATATTTTTTTTAGAAAACATGGTTTTGGAGGAAAATATATCACCAACTTATAAGATACATAAAATGTGATTTTAAAAAAACATTTTATTGTTTTCATGAAGTTCCAAAGAGTGAAAAATGGTAAAAACACCTTAAGATATCCTGATTAACCATATTAGAATACAATTAATGATAATTTTTTGAGTTGGATCAAGATATTTTATTACTGGATAATTAATGATAAATAATCACTATAAATGATGAGATTGTAATAGTAAAATCATTAACACTATGGTAACATTAATTCATAATATCCATGATGGAATAACATAAAATGAAACTTAAAATAACACATGGATGAATAAATTTTTTATATTTAATTTCAAAGGGGTTTTATATACCCCTTGTAAATAATATAGGTGTATAGAATAATGTATGTATCTAAGAAGGAAAATTCAAAAAAACCCACAGCCTTAAGTCTGGATTTCCATCACACTCATACAAACCTTCTATATAATAAATATATGTTTATTATAAAACCATTACAGAACCATATTTATATATATATCATAAAAAATATTATTTTTTGATGTCCATTTATTTTCTATTTATTATCAATTTTATAATAAAGTTATGACTTGAGTAATATCCACTTTTTTTTACATATATGTCTTAATTGGTTATATATTTTATCCTCTTAAATTTATAATGGTTCTATTCTCTCCATAATTACATCCATGATAAAAATATCATATATATTAAAAATATATGTTTTTATTGTAATCAATTGTGTCTTTTGATAGGAAAAGAAATAAACCATTCCTGGGGATGATAGACCACAGGTATGCATGGATGTTTGTTTAATTTTCTTATCCCGTTAGATGAAATATTATTGAATAATATATATTATCATTTTATAATAATATCAATTTCACATATATGAGAAATTTTTATTAAATTTTTTTAATACATTCCATGTATAGTGTGAATGACTCACATTACATTGCGAGGTAATAGTATACCATACACATGAATGATATTATAATATTCCTAAAAAATAGAGTGTATGAAGTTATGTTTGATATAATAAGTCTAAAATATTAATAATATAATAAATATCCTAAATATAATCCACAAACTATAAATCCATCATTATTTACTACATTGATAGGTGGTAATGGGAAAATTAATGACATCTGTTCACAAAGTGGTAGTCCATCTTGTTGACAAATGATGATTTCGTTACCAATTTGATGGAAGTGGTGATTGTTTTTGGTCATGACATAAAGAGAATAAAATATAGTTGTATGTAATATAATTAACGTATTATATAACCATTATATAAAAATAATTTATGGGGGGAGGGAGGAGGAAATAAAACAATAGTTCTCACTGATGAATGTTACATCAAATTCGGTTATCTTTCTTAGGTTTGTCATAGTATCATTTCAAGGATGGATTAATGTCCAAATTAATGATTATTGGCTGAGATGAGGTATTCTAATATTTTATTAAGTTGGGTTTCTATGAACCAAATATGTGTGAAGGTAAGAATAAGGGAGGATAGTGGGTTTCAATATATAAGTGGGGGAGAGGAATCAATTAGTAATTTTGAAAAGGATTCACTAATCCCACATTTTTCAAAGGATAAAATTGTCCAAATGGGAAATTAGTGATACATATAGGATAAATTGTTATAGTATGAGAAGAAAATATTTTTTGTAATTGTTTATAGGTTATTTTTTCTTCTTATATTTTTTTAACACATTTATTACCCAATTTATACCTTAACCACTTTATTTAATATTTTCTACAATCACAAGTAATTTTTGTAAATAATTATGTTTAAATTAGTATATAATATAGATTATTATTATTAAAAATATGTTATCTTTTATTCAAAATTACATTCACAGAATTGCAAATAATTAATTTATTATTAATTATGCAGTCGTCATGAGAAAGCGGGTTTGAAAGTGGAAATGATCAAATATTCACAACATTTTAGTATCCAGTTTCAATATAAAATTTTTTATAATGAGAAAAATTGTAACAATTTCTGTATTATTGTGCTAATTACTCTTTAAAAAAATTTAAAAATATAATTTAACTTATATATAAATTAAATGAAAAAAGAATTTATCAATTAAATTTATTAATTTTTCAGTATTTATAAAATAATGATACATTTCAATAAAATCACAAAAATTCACTATCACATAATTTTATAATTATTATTTCCAAAATGAATATTATTTTATAAAATTATATTTCACTATATTTCAAATTTTTTCACAAAAATGAATACAACCCTTATTTTGAGAAAATAGTATTTTTTACACCTATAATGAATTTATTGAAAATCATGCTTTCAAATATCGTTACATTTTATTCATATGAAACTGTTACATTTAATATTTAAAAATTAATTATTACAATTTAAATTACTGTGTTTAATTTATAAGGTATAATGATCATGTTTAAATAATAATATTAGTAATATATAATTGTAATGTTAAAACATTGTATGTCGGGTATCACAGGCCAGTCTAGTGATTTTTGTAGCTCAAACATAAAATTGTGTTTCATATAATGAAATATTAAATTTATTTCACATGTAACATAATGAATCAAAAATATTATTTAATGAAAAATAATATTTCTTATAAAATGATGGTGTTACAGTCTTCCCTCGTTAAAATGAATTTCTCCCATGAAATTTTTCACTCTAATAAAAAAATTAGGACACTTATACACTATAATATATTTAATTTCCACTTTGTATTCCTTAAACTATAATTTTCAACAAAAAAATTTGACGGGCTGAGTTGTCTTCTTGAATAGAACTTTCTCTGTATGATCCAGAATCTCCATCGATTTATCCCCATAAGAAAGATATTGTTATAGAAGTATTCCCACTATATTTAGTACCTATTATGGGTTAGGTATTTACATACTGTAGATATATACAGAGAATATATCATGTAATTGATAGTGGATTATGGTATTTCCCATAGGATGTGATTTCATCCCGATATGGTCAATAATTTCTAAAGGACTTACATGCCAAGGGTTTAGTTTACCTTTATTCATGAATATCATAACATTTATCCATGGAGAAATTGTTAGAAACACCAGGTCATCAAATTAATATGTAATATCAATTCAGAGAATATAATTATATCTTTTTTCATTATTAAAAGATTTTTTATGTGTTACTAAATAGATTAAACTATCACAACCATATTTTTTTCAAATATCTCATGTCCCTATAAATTTGTTTCTCTATCGTTCTTCCATCTTGTTGGAGATTTATATTTCCTTCCATTGAGCTCTTTCTAAAGAACCATTTATGTGCTAGAGTGAAATATACCATTGTAAGAAAACCCAAAAATAGGATGTGATCCAAATCACCTTTTAAATCCAATTAAATATATTAGAAAATATTATTTATGGTTTTAATTGTTCCTTCATAATTCTAATGTTTCTAGTTTTGATGCATGATGTTGAAACTAAACTTTATATCAAGAGATTTTTGAATAATTATTTTTAATATTGAATTAATCCTCAAGATCTAGATAATACATAATGGAATTTAGTAATCCATTCAACCATACCACTACCTTAATGTATATCATTACAATATTATCTAGAGTGAAATAATATCAAATAGTAATAAAGTGTGCTAAATTAATTTGATGATCAACTACAACCCATATAACATTTTTCCAAGTATATGTTTTTGGAAGTCCAACAAAAAATCTGTGATGATGTTCACCCATTTCTATTTGGGTATGGAAAATGTATGTAAAATCCCATTATAGTTTTGTTTTGATGCTTAAACTTTCTATGTTACCAAACACTATGTTACAATTGTGGTGATATCTCTCTTCATTCTATCCCACTAAAATTATTCATTCAAATATCTATAACTTATTGTAGTCACATGTAGAATATATAATGAAGAATCATGATCTTCTTCTAAAAAATACATCCTCAAGTATACTATGGATTGAACACATACATGGTTCAAAAAAATTATCATTCCATTACGATGAAGTTGAAACTCATGAAAATTTCAAACCTTCTTTTGCTGCTCTACATATTCCTTCAACAACTAATTAATATTCCCTTGGATTGATGATTGAACATTAATTTTCGGAAGATAAGATTTTCACCTTCATTGTAGCTTTCCATATCAATATTTTTAAAAATTTAGAAATATTCAATTTTTTTATCCTTATCAGGGATAAGATAAAATGATACACCTTATTGAAAGAAGAAAATACATTGTTCAATTTCCAAGCAAGGTAATGTATCGAGATGTCAAAATATTTAGCCATCTCTAACCAAATTTTATGGTTCGTGTTCAACATCATCTATTTAAATATATTCTTTAATATTGTATAATAGATATATATAAATATATATATATCATACTTTTATTTATAATGATAATGCATCAATATCATTAATGAATGCATTACCACAACTAACTCCAAATAATGAGTTGGATAATTTCGATCATAACTATTAAATCACAATGAGGGATAAGCTATAATAATTACATTTTACATGAAAATGAATCCCAATTCCTTCTTGGATCCATCATTATATATTAAAAACCCTTTCCCACTAACGGGTATTGTAATCATTGGTACACTGACTAACCTTATATTGAGTTCCACTAAATTTTCATCCCAATCATATATCTAGAATATCATAGATACCTTTTTAGTTAACATTGTCAATGGATTTGATAGGAGTGAAAAATTCTCTATAACTATCATTAATAACTAGATTAACAAAAAAAGATCTAGATCCCTGTCATCGTGGTTGTCTTGGGACAATATTTGATGGCATCTATAATTTATTGATCTACTGATACATGTTTTTTTAGATAATTTGACCCAAAATTAACCTTTTTTAGCCAAAAATCACAAATTGTAATTTTTTTTTATAATATATACTTCTTTTGGATATTTAGTGAAATTCTCATTTTGTATTCAAACAGTTTAATACACTTCTAGTAGATTAGAATGTCATCTATAAGGACTATCTCAAATTGATCTTGGTAATATCTATGAACTATTTATTAAATCCTTGAAAATAGTAGGGGAATTGGTAATTCCAAATTGAATTAATATATATTGAAATTATACATACATTTTATGGTAGGTTTTCTTGGGTATATCTTCCTTATAATCCCTTAAATTATGATGTCCAGAAAAAATGTCAATATTGGAAAAGTATTAGGTTCTTTATAGGTGATCAAACAAGTAATCAATACGTGGAGGAGGACATTTGTTATTAATTTTGATATTGTTTATCCATTTATAATCAATGAAGATTCATATTGATGCATCATTCTTTTATAAAGGAATAGGTACACCCCAAGGTGACTCACTTGAAAAAATTGAATCCCTTTTCAACGTTTTTCTATTATCGATTCTTCAATTTCTACAACTCAATAGAGGTCACTATAAGGGAGTATTTAAAATTTTTGTGACTCCATGTATGAGTTCTATTGAGATATAAACATCATGATCTAGTGTAAGGATAAACAACTCTTCCATAAATACATCAACACATTCCCAAACAATAGGCATATCATTAATGTTGATATATCCCAAACTAGTAGGGATAAACATCACATATGAATGGTAATTAACTCCCATTCATTGTACGTAAGATGTATAAAATGTTCATTCTTATTTTCACATTGATATAAATTTTTTGGTTTTTTTAGATGATTAGATGTGACTTCCCTTCCCAAACAATTGTAGTGGGATTTATGTCGAGAATTACAATCCAGTCCAAAGATGACAAAACATTCAATTAGAGGAAGAATGAAAAGTTTTTAAAGAATCACATTCCCAAAAAAATAAACCAGAGAGGAATCACATATATAATATTCCATGTTTGTACCATTAGAGGTGTTCAATTATAATTAAGCATCTATTAACTTTGGAAATATCTTGATACACTTGGAATATTATTTAGATATGAAAGAATGGGTAGCTCTATAGTTATATAAAGAATTATAAAATCTAGACCAGATGGTAATTGTACCATTCACCACATATTTATTGGAAAACTTGTCATAACTATTTATAACTTAATATTTTCAATTTTCCCTTGGCTTAATATGATTAGAGCATAATACATCATCATTAACCATTAGGTAGTGGAGTTAGTTAACATAATTACCATCACCACAAACTTGAAGCATTGAAGTGGGGAAGGTATATTCTGTGAATCAACTCTCTCAATTCACATCCTTATCTATCTTCTTCCATTCACATTGGAAATCAATTTCTTTATGACCTTCCCTTACAAACATCAAACCTTTACTTGTCCACATAATACAATTTTCTCCATACATCTTCCAACACTTTGAGTGAAAAGGAATGACAATATTTTTCTCTCCATGGTTTTTAAATTTTCCTTTCTCCTCCATCTAAATTTTCTTCTAAAAACATTTAGATTGATATTTAAATAAACCCCCCATTTCCACCTAGATATAAAGTAAATAAAATATAGTTATATATACTAATGTCTTTTATGGATAAAACCATTTAGAGACTTGGGTTATAGAAAACAAACAATTGGTCAACCATATATTCATTTTGATTAATAATAACCCCAATATTACTCGCATAACTTCTAATATATGCCTCATAGTTACCAATTGGCTCATAAACATTTTATTTTATCTCAAAGAACTCCTTCCCGATCATTGTATATAGAATACAGATATAGTACTTATTGCAAAAAGAGTAGTGGAACACATTCCAATCTGTGGAGTAAATTTAATAATGTTTATTTTTAATCTTTATAAAACTATAAAATTAATATTTTTCTCATTCCAAATAATATAAATCAAAAATAACATTTTCATGTTCCGAACATGTGAAAACTAAAAATATCTTTTTAGGGGTACTGATCTTTTTTTTCAACTAGTGGTTCAAAAAATATATTGATGGATTTTAGATATTATCTCATGTATGAATCAACTTTTTTTGTGTACTTTATTTTATTTTAATTCTTTCATGATTCAAATATGGAAAAAAAGTAAGAATAACAATGAATGTTTTCATTCCAGGCCCCATATCATATGAAATATTAGGATAAATTCATAGTATTTTTTGTCACACTTTACATTAATATAGTTATTTCAAGTTCCATCAATTTTTTAAAACAAAAAATAATGTGTATACAAGAATAATCATATTGGGGAACTAAATAATATTAAAAAGTAAAGTATAGTATGTCTAAATCATGACACCTTCATTTCAAACTATGACCCCTTAGGTTTATCCTAGGTTATTCATAGCCATCTAATATTTTAATTCTTTATGAATTTTTTTATACAGTATGTGAATTCATAAATATTATACCCAATGACTATCAATACATGTGTATGGAAAGGGTCATTATCATGCACTAGTTCCTGATCGAGTCTAGTATAATATAGTTTTATCGAGATTGTTACCCATATGTACATTTGTGCCAAACCCACATCCACATATTGTATCTATATATGGATTTATTTCCAGTCATCCATATTCTCTATCCTTTACCAATATTATAGGATATTTTCTTATATAGTGATTCATCCATAAAATTAACCTTAGTTGTGTCCTTGGTAAACTCACTATAGTTTTCTCATACTAGATTCCAATGGTTAACTATGACTATCCATTGATACCAACTACAGAGACCCTAGATTTTCATATATGGATATTAATTTTTTTAATCAATATTCTTTACAATACTTAAACACATGATAAAGGACATTAATATTATAGTGCCTTTAGAATCATGCAAACATAAAAATAGATCCCTTAGTGATCTAAGAACTCTCCCAGTTCATTCTTCATTTTTGGAAATATAGTTAGACAAATCATATATAGTAAATTTCTTCATAAAAAGGTATAAGGAATAAAAATAAAGTGCGACCTCAGATGATCAATATGGGTATTAAAGGGAGGTATGTTAGGATGACATGAACATAAGTGTTCGAGAACATGAGCATAGTATTTTGAAACCATAAACTAGATATCAAGGATCATTATTTTGAGTGATGAAATAATGATTTTCCACCCATGAGACATAAATAATAAGTGAATCAAAGAAAATAAGCCATGATAGAATAAAAATAGAATAATAAATAGAATTTTTTTAATACACAAAATATTGGAAATCATTTCAACATTAGTAATGTATCACTACCAAGACCATAAAAGAGGAAAAAATACTAATTGAACCAGTTTCACTCCCTGTTCAAGCCATGCATTACTAAACCGTGATCACTCCACCCTCCAAACATATCTCATTGAACCAATATCACTCCTCATTCAGTCCCAATGTTACTAAAATGGTTTCAATATCTATTACAATATTACATCTCTCATTTGATAAAAATATTTACCCAACACATTGGAGAGAGATATAGTTTCTTGATTATTACCACAATGCCAAAAAATGGTGGATTATGAAGCTTCCATAGTGCATGAAACCCCATTAATCCAACATTACAAACAACCCTGGCTATCATAAGACAATCATATGTGTTCAAGGATGGTATTTTGAAACAAGTTAATAATGCATTAGTCTGTATGGGTAATGCCTCAACACAAGTTAGACACATGTCCACTGAGTGTAATTATAAAAAAGAAAGTTCAGGTGAGTGGAATCAGGTTTCCAACGATAAAACATGGATTTATGATGACTGGTTGGCCAGCAAAGTAGTCACTCATCCCCATGGTGTCATTCATGCCTAAATAGGATAGCCCAAAACCCCTAAAGTCTACATGCCTCCTTTTGTTTCTTGCCATCATTCATCATTGTATTCTATGTCTCAAAAGAGTAAGAGCCAACAAAGAAAGGGGAAACAATGTCCCCTAATGGTTCCAAAGTCACCTCACACATTCAGTGAAATCATTCCTCAAGATTTTGGAATTCACCCTACTGTCCACCCATAATTGGAATAATCCATAAAAGATATATTGGGTTAGGAATCTACAAACACCATTGAGTTAGAGTATCCCTTTGTGGTCCCTGATAATGATGAGTACCGGGAAAACACCGTGGTTGCATCTGACTGATGCTATCAAAGGGGAGGGAGAACACATTAATACCACTAGAATAATCAGGCTTGAACATCAAACCGAGTCACGCATGCTATTAAGTCCAAGAAATGAATTTCATGAAATGATCAACAAGAACAATCATCCGAGTCTATTCCACTAGACATTCCCATATATTTGACCATGCTACCCGACTGGGATGAACAATATTAATCAAATGAAAATTAGCCTTATCTTGGTAAATTCATTGCGTAATTATCTGATAGTTTAGAAATAGTGGTTTTGGGAAAGTTAGCTAATTGGAATCTGTATATTTACAGAACCATCTTGAAACGAATGGTACAACTACCAACACCTTTTGTTACACTACCAATGAAACACCCCATTTTCACATTAACAACACTATCTAGTGGTATATATAGTTCCATCCAATCTAAAAACTCATGGCTACGACAAGACCATGTAGATATCGTGTGGTAGGATTTTTTTGAATACCAAGTTTTTAGGCATGATTTCAACTGTAGAATTTATTGTTCTTGAAAGTATACAACCTAAAACAAACTACTGTGATGTCCCTAGCTTCATTTTCATGTAGCAGTCACTTCCTCATATCACGAGATCCTCAAGAGCTCCCATTATTTTCTATTAGGAATGAGTCATGATGATAAATCTTTATTTGAATTTTTTTAAACCATCTACATGGATGATGGGTATTAAAAGAGATTAGGGATAAAACATTTGACAAAAAATATTAAGCACAATACATTCTTATCCAAATACCTGGGCATATTTAAATGATGCATTCGTTCTCTGAATTCATCAGCTGGAACCCATGATGCCATATTTAGGATGTTTCTTTATTGTCTCCATGAGGAAAGGGAACCACATACCAAAGTTCAAGGAAAATTTTTATATTACCTCATACTCCATCATAATCTAGAACTATGTGATACTAGATTCTCCTACCCATGTGATGTATCAGGTTGATTTCTTGATGTCTATATCCCGATTGAATTATTTCATGTACTGTATAGTGGTGTTGAATTGCCAAAATTTAACTCGCAAACATTTATTTGAAATCAAGAATATACCCCGTGGTCAAAGATCTAATGGAATTTGTTCAATAGACTCTATCCCCAAGGTTTTAGCAGAGAGTGATCCCCATTGTGAGGGTTCTATCTCAATCCAAGTGAGGAAGAGTGCTCCCCCACAATTAATTAGTCTGTATGAATCTCCTTTTATCAATCATCATGCCTTTGACAGAAAATGAATTTGTGGATGATTCTATGAATTAAAAGCTTTATTCTCCCCAACTATCGATGATTTGATTTAGGTGAAACATGGAACCAAAGAAGATATAAGGTTCATACTAATCAGTGTAGTTATACCCATAGAGGAGCTGCAATAGTGTGTCACTATCATAAAAGAGCAACGTGACACCATCACCTAGAGATATGATGATATTACATGACTAGACCCTCAGGACGATGTCCATTTTCTTGGACTCCACATGACCCATCATGTGTTTTTAATGACTCCTAGGAAAATTCACCTTTTCTAGGGTGCAATGGTTGAGGTAGATGTTGATAAACTTTTAAAAGGAAAATTTCAAAAAATGCTCAGTACCCCAAGTGGCTCACCAACATCATTCATATCATGATAAATAATGGGATGTTTGAAGTCTATATTGAATTTCCAAATCTCATATTCCACTATATAAAGGATGATTCCCCCTTATAGTCATAGAGCTGTAGATTGATATCACAGCTCGTTCAAGGCCCTATCCTTGATTGATGTATATTTAGGGTATAATCAAATACATATGGCCCCAAAGATGGGGATTCTACTTCATTATGAAATCCTCATGGAATATTCAACTATTAGGTATTGAAATTTATTCTAATGAACCCATGAACAACTCAGTAGCAAACCATACATCACATCTTCAAATTGGTCCTCGAATCACAAGTGGAATTATTTATGGATGACTTGGTGGTTAAAGAACACAATCCTTAGAACTATCTCAGAGATCCTGAGAAAGTTTTTAGATTCATATACTCTCAACATTTGAAGATGAAACCATTATATTTCTAATTTGGTGTTACCTCTGGGATGTTTCAAGGCATTCTCTTCAGATACATATTCATAGAGAACGACTCAGAGATGATCAAAGCTACCATTCAGATGCCTCTTATGAGAAACCTCTAGGAGTGATAAGGTCTTCAAGGGCTATTTTAATATATGATCTAATTCATCAAAAATATGGAGAGCATGTGAAATCCCATATATAGGATCATGAATAAAATTATCATCTTCCAGTTGGATATTGAGTGTCAATAAAATTTTATGAAATCAATCATTATATGATACAACCTTTGGTTCTGATTCCATCTATCTACATGATGACTTTAGTCACCTACGTGACCACTCTAGAATGGTTCCTTTGAGACCATCTTTTTTTGTAGAACAATAATGTAAAGGAGAATATTTTATACTATCCCAATCACATGATCAATAGAATGGAAACTAGATACCCCCTGGTCGAGAATAGATTCCACAGACTATTTTTTGTAGTATAGAATCTTAAGAATTATCTAAATAATTATGAGATACAACTAGTATCCTGATTATACCCTCTATATGATATCATTAATTTCCCCATGTTGACAGAAATTTAGGAATGTTGGACCGTGAACTTACAGTTGTTCTACTTCTAGTTCTTTCTATAGAAATAAATTAATGGTCTA
This sequence comes from Viscum album, assembly GCA_963277665.1. Taxonomy (NCBI): domain Eukaryota; kingdom Viridiplantae; phylum Streptophyta; class Magnoliopsida; order Santalales; family Viscaceae; genus Viscum; species Viscum album. The sequence continues at coordinate 1,920,263,558 of OY728128.1, read as the reverse complement.
GCAGTGGTAAAATTATTGGATTCCCATTATTCCCCCAATGAATTTCCATTGTAAATTTATTTCCTAGATGATTTTATCCTACTAGGGTACTATGATATTACGTGATAGAATATAAAATTTTATGGAACCTTCTAATGACGAAAAACAAGAAGGAACAACAATCCCATTTTCAATAGAGTAAGCCGAGGGGTTATACTCATCACTAATGCATAGGATATACTTTCTATTTGATCCTAGTATCAAATGGATACCCCTATAAAAAAAGAGTATTAGCATATACTTACTAGTATCATACTATCCCTTGAGATTGATCTCCATCACATGAATTCTAATGAATAATCTAAGGTTGTCATCAATAAGATTATTGGGGGCTACATCATCAAAAATCCCAAACTCATGCCCCAACTAGAGTTGACTTTTTTGTTTATGGTTTAGTTCACCTATCACCTAGAGGTGACTCATATTCCATGACCACTAAATGGTCGAGATGACTCTATAGATGATATATCTACCTCTCTTATTGAGACTAACCAAGATGATTTTTTTTCATTTATGTGGTGTATCGGAGATTCATCACCCACCTAATTGAAAATATAGATAATAGCTTGTATGTTTCTAGTGATTGTATGTGAAGACCCCCATCCTCCCCCACCATGTAATAGAATAATCCTCCAATTGTAAATCACATTCCATTCAGTTTTTCAAGCCAGGTTCTCTCTCATCATACATTGGCGAGCATGAGTAATTCTATTGGCATGTTGTGCATCTCACCATCTACAGTAGCCGTATCATTGGGAAGACTCTATAAAAACATGTGTTGGGTGAAATTATCCTCCGATTAATTCATGAATATGGGGTTATCGAGGTTATATAATAACTTAATGATTCTTCATGTAGTTATTCTTAGACCGAGTTAAAACTCTCCAATAATATATGACGGATGGGATACTTATGGACAACCATGATCAATAATTACATCGATTTTTAATAGAGGTGTCATGCATGTCAGATTCATGCCTACTTTGGGAATTTACATCCAAAACACCACCACATAACAAGGTATTCTTGGACCATAGTAGTATGGGGACTCAGTATTTCGTCGTCATATCCTCGAGCAATTCCTCGTTAATCCAGGTTCATCTTGATTGTGGTAAATGTATTATCCAAGTGGGAAAAAGTGATTTCTCTTAAGGAATTAGATTCTCGATTCATGATTGAATTCTTGAGATCCCACATCATCCAATAATTTAGAGTTTCTCATTCAATTATCACCGAAAATGTATCCAACTTCTATGGTGGTGATCTGATAATGTTATGCACCAAGTACAATATGCAGTCTATCCTCACTTCCTGCTATAATGCATAGGAAAATGGAATGATTTTTTTGTTCAACAAGACCCTATCTAAAATAATATATATGTTAGTGGTATAGAATAAGAAAATTTGGTTGGATAAGCTCACCAATTCCTATTGGACTTATAAGACTATGACACAAAAGTCCACCTAGGTGACTACCTATTTTCTATTGTATTGAATAGAGGCAGTCCTTCCCATTGATGATTAGTTACCATTACATTGAAAGGTTGTCTATGATCAGATGATTCCAAATGGAATGGAATAAGTACATCTATATGAACTATAATCTCTTCAATATAATTGGTTCCTCTACTTGAATAATCTAGAGAGGAACTAGAATAAGACACTGACTACATTAAACAAGAAATATTTAATCTACTCCTTTCTAATGTGTGACATGGTACTGGATCATAGAAGACTAATGATACCCATAATGAAGTCACCAACGATGGAACCCATGTGGGATGGAACTTTCATCATTCCCATGGTCTATCCCAATAGTGAATACTATTTGATAAAATTGGATAGAGGGTAGATTACTCCTACAACATACACCATGATTCTCAAACGATACATTGTTTAAGGATAACCCCCAATCTTTGATGTGTGACTTTAAACTGCATTGCATTGATGGTCCTTTCTATATGACCATAAAAAAACATACCAGTATCCCATCCACATGATGATATACTGCATAACATCAGAGACCTATTTTCGTGATATAAAACTACATAACACCTGTCTTCCTTACCATATGATGTGAAACATTGTGTCCACATATAATGCACATGAATATAAACTATGCTCTTGGTCCTTATTTGTAATGTGTGGTGTGTCATTATGAATCTTAGGCCCTCATTCACGTCAGGTTTTAAACTACAAAGTGCCACATATTCCATTTTTTGGAATCCTTCTTTCCAAGTTTCAAACTCTATTAACATAATATAAGAGAATATGGTATGATCCAAATGACAAAAAACATATTAAAAAATGGTCAGTGATTCATGAAAATAAAATAGGAATCCCATTCCACAAATCCAGAATTTATACTATATATGGGTATTCATCAAGATCTGTGATGCGGTGGTAGGCCTCTAAGGATCTCATTATTCTCATGTCTCTTACTCCACATCCCAACATGAATTCCACTGAAGAAATCCCCCCTTTGGTCCATAATTCATGACCTAATAATAATAACCTATGTTTCATGTGAGACAACCTTAAACTATTTGAATTAGGTCCATGAATTGTGATTTTAATCTATTTGTAACCCAAATATTTCTAGTTTTATGACTTTGACCTTCCAATCCCCATATCTTTAGTACACAATGATTAATTGTAGTCTTACCATTAGAAAAAAAACACATTATTCATCACCTGATAAGTGTGATATGATTAACATATTTTATACAAGGATTCCTTTTATAATATGTATATTATGATAAAATTCTTCAACCCCCTTCTTTTATCAGGATATTTCCTATGATTGCCTTAGGATGCCACATTTCCCCACTAGATATGATTAGTTTTACTAGTGATGGCATATTATTATACGTTGTTCTAGAAATACATGTGCCTTAATTAGCATCCTTATGGGATATGTCATGACACCCGAACATGTCATTTTTGAGCCCAACAACATATTCATTAAGTCTTTGGCTCCTTGGCCTTAATTATGGTCCATAAAACATGACCTTAATCTGTATGCAGTTGATCATAAGGTGTGTATTTGGTACATGAGCCTCAGTTTCATCATTAGAATCACGATACACATCTTTCACACCATATATATACCCATGGGGGGAAGATTCACCCTATAGTCCAATAAACATGGCTCCAAACTATTTTCTATCATCAATAATATAAAACGATAATCTACTAGAAAATATTTCCATAATTTCATAATTGGGTGTAATTACATCCATGGTCATTATCCATGTTAGGGTTTTCAACCCTCTATGCCTCACATTTCCATTTTGAATACCCTTTCTTCATGTACAAGACTTAAAACCTTAATCTATGAGCATTCCCATCTCATTGTCATGGTTTACTTTTCCCCTAGTGAGTCATATTCCTCCACCGATGTCGGAATCTTACCACACCATGTTCTATAACTATGTGTTTCTTCATTCCCATCCTTATGGGATATGAATGGTTTCTCAGATATTTCATCTCCAGGAAAAACCAAAAATAATTCAATTATTTTATCCCATTGGACCTATCCTGTTCTGAGAATTAAGGCCATAAAATAATAAGCTTCTCAATTATTTGAGTATCATGTACTTAAACTATGTGAATGTGATCATATGGGAGTTGTGTTTGATGTTGAGCCTCCATGGTCCACATTTACATTGGTCTTGAAGCTCCACCCAACCAAACACAACAAATTGAAAATCATATCTAGTTGATTCATGTTACTATATACTATTTTCAGTTACTAGGATAGAATCCTACATCTAGATATGAAACATTGGGGTGCCCAAATGCACTATGGTGTGGAACTGAGAGTGATAAATTTTTCTTGGAAACACACTTATTCCATATACATACATTATGTCCTTCCTGGATTGGATTTCTAACACCCTTCAATTCCATATGTACAAGCTAATGGTGGTGGTGCGTATCCCACATGGATTACTCCAAATTATTGTAAAATAAACAAATAGATCTGTAGATGTGAATAATAGATCTTTTATTATGTAACCTGGTCAAGAAACAATATTTCATTTTCCTACTCCATTATTAACTTGTGTAGTTATAGACCCTATGTTTCAATCATGGTCAATAGTCATCCCCTACTAATCATTCAACCATTATGTAGATCATGATTAGCTTGACTTGCCTCACTTAAACCCCCCCTAATTCCTTGGTGGAGTTCTATCAACCTTGGTATAACCGCTCAATGCACATGTACAAGTTTATTAAGAAGGATAGTAAATTTGAGATATTCCCAACCCAACATCACTTTACTGTTTTTTCCACATGTTAAAAAACTTCCCTCACCACATCTTGTTTCCCACACCACACATGCCTCACATAGGCATAAGAGTCGTGGTAGAATTTGTACCCATGTGTAAAAGCTTCACAAGAACCATTCCAAGAATTATAAAATTAAATTTTCTATATGCACTCTTAGGAATATGTCGTGCAACACGATAATCCACATCCCTCATTCATATTTGGATTTCCATTCCAATGGTGCTCTTATCACCATTTTATACGATATTTGGGTCAATTAATTATGACCATAAAATGTTTTCTATTTTTTATGCTAAGTGGATGGCAAGGAGCCTTGATTCCCTTCATTCATGTTGGGTTAAACCTCATATGTGGAAAACATTTACCATTAATAAAATCACTATTACATCACATATATCCTAACCATAAACTATTCTCCCGATGTAGTGGAATCATGAGGTCAAACTGTATGAAGTGCCTAATTAAGGTATGAGTTGTGTAGGCTGTCCACATTTTACCTATAGTCATTTCTGGTTTTTAACCCCACCATGATACATGTATCTTTCCTATGAGACTCATGGTCTGACTACTAGGAACTTAAACTAGTGTTCCATGTATAAGAATTATAATATTAAACTATGTGCAAGTATTCTGTGGGATTATTTTGTGCAAAATAGGCATCCTATTTCATCATTCAAGAATTTATTTTGATATATCTCCATGCACATACCTTTCAGAATACTTTTTCCCATGGTCTACAACACATGAAAATAAACTGCATTCTTACCCTGAACATGTTCGAGATTCCTCTTAAAAACGAGATGATACATACCTCATTTTTAACTGGGATTCGTCAATCACTATTTGTGGTGGGTTAAATACCATTAAACTATTAATTTTAATATGATATTCCCTGTGATAACTATATGATGCCTCCAATTTCCACATCAAGGTGGAAATCCCCTTTTATTTCCTTTCCAGTCGAGAGGAGAGTATCCCTTATAGCCGATATGTTGAAGGGGCGACCTCATCACTAAATGTTAAACCATATAATAAATTTTTGAGAGTGTGGAAGGAATCATATTTATTCATGGGAAGACTAAATACCATAATTGCAGAGAGTATCCCCACACTAGTTTTGGTCTTCAACTGCACCGTGATTCAAGCCCAAGTATCATGAATCTAAAATCTATGTGAATCATCCATAAAATATGTGGAATTCTTCTATGGAAATTTATTATTCATTTATGTTATGATTATAAACTCTATATACAAAAAAAATCTATTTGTATCAACATATTGTCTATTCATAAAGACCATAAATTATGTCCATGTTTACCTTAGGAGTGTTTTTTGTGGTGTTAGTTTGCCTCCTATTCCCCTTCATTGATGTACGATTACATCCCCCCCCCCCACACAGACACACATTTCCTCAAGACATATCCACGTGGTACAAGAATTTTGACCATAAAATATTTACAAATGGTTTGAGTTATATGATCTTAAACAAAAATTCAATGTCTAAGAGAGAAGACTTTAAAATGTATGTCCTGGTCCAAGCTAAGTGACCCAATAATATGCATCTTTTTCATCCTAATAATTTTTTTTGTACTCAAGAATCATTTGGATAAATCTTGTCAGGATTATTTTCTTTATGATGCATAAGAACCCTTGGAAAAATCACTACATGAGCCCATGAAATATGAATTTAAACTATTTTATATGGTCCATGTCAAATAAACTTAAACTCTGTACAATGACCACAATATATGATGTTAAACTACATGTACATTGTCTTCACTATATCACATTAAACTGTGTATACAACTTCCTCATTATACAAAATAAAAATGTATGCCTATCATCTTCATTTTCATGATGTAAAACTACAAGGAATATTAGGCCCTCACCAGAGAATCCATTTTCTATGTTTTTTTTAGCCACATCGTTCAAGTTCTCACCTATCACTAAACATTGATGACGAAACATCACCTAGAAAATGAGTTTGGTTTTTTACTCAAACTGATATACCCACACCATTATTCTCTAAACCATGGTTTCATAATTTTATGTGTATTTTAATACATTAAAACATTCCATCATTTCATCTTCAGACTTTTCAAGTCCCTTATTTGGGTCCTTATCCTCTCCACTATCTGATGTAACACTATAGTGGTGTTGTGTCTGGCTATAGATTAGATTTTATCCTTGTCCAATGCCCCAAATTAACTTGGATGGCATTCTTAGATAGGTTATATGGTTCAATCATGGTGAGAGGTCGACCCTCATTTCTTTCTCACTGTCCTAGGCTACGTGATATGGATTTTTTATTTCAATCATGGTTAATAGTTATCCCCTATAGTGAATCCCATATCATTTTGTATCATATTTTTTTCGTTATTATTCCCATTAACAATTATCCTTTGTTCTGGTGAAATTCAATGGCCATGGGGTTATCCCACTCATGAACTTGAGCACACTGGAAAAGAAACTTGGTTGTTTCATGAGCCTGATTCCCTAAAACAAACACTCCTATCCTAAACAACATGAATTGTTAGATAACAATAGAAAACTTGGAGGTCCCAATAGATATCCATTACTATCATATGAATGGAAATTACATGACTGTCCCTTGTTTAACCCATTAAGAATGACCCATGTGATCATAAGGTTTAGTTTTTGGGTTTCTCAGAAATATTTTCAATGTGTGGAGATAAAAAAAAAAATATTCTCAAGAATAAAAATTAATAAAACCACTATTTTATATGGACATAAAAATATGTGATCCCATCTTATTCATCTTTTCAATTTTTTCTATATTATAGATCCTCTTTAGAAATTAATCTCTCAAGATCGACCATATATTTATTGATGGACTAAACAATTTTCTACCGCCCCATATGGCCATCTCTCTCTTTGTTGGCCACAGAGTGGGAATCCTCACATATAGTATGTTGTTGATATCACTATGATTGAAACTCATCCTGTCCCTCCTTAGAAAATGCCTCTTCGCGATTATCCATTTGAATTTGGCCCTTCATATTACTAATCATATCAGCAAGAATAAATGTGATTATTACATGGTCTATAGTAACCCCTCCAGATTCAAAATATTTCATTCAACGTTCTCATGTTCCTGAGAATCCTTCACCTTGTAACTCTTCCATTCAAGGGGAATCAATATCCATTCCGCTAAGTCCCACTCTAAAAGGAAGTCTCATGCCAACACATGAGGAGTGATAGAGTTCCCCCCACCAATCCCCAAATTGACTAACCAATAGAATATTGTCCCAGTCATTGTTCTATTTCAACTATCATGATGTGGGTGATGATGTTCCATACATTCCTCAGTACCTAGTGATGGATATCACAATTATCTTCAACATTATATGGGCTATAATCTTCAAAATCATCACCCCATACTAGATTGTATAGACGAATGACATCTAGTTTCATATCAGCCAGATCATCCATGTGAATCTCCTCAAGAATGTGTAGTTGGAGATCTATCTCAAGAATAAACTCCTCATAAGGCTCCCCATATGTACCTGAATGCGTTACAATAACATATGGTATCACAGAGGTGGATCCCATCTTATCAACTTCTTTAGATACCCCTTCTACTGGAGAAACCTCAGCATCCAATTCTGTGGCCACCACTAATGGAAATTTTGGGATAGGTGTTCCCAATGAAATTTCCCTAACTTATATAGTTTTTGACATAATTACTACCTCTTAAACTACAACAGCCACCCCCTAGTGGCGTAACTACCACAAACTCTTTCACCATGACTTCCTCGATAATCCATGTAGTAGAAACCAGCTCGACCCCCTCTATAGAGGTAGTGGTCTGAAAATTATCATCCAATAGAACCAATCAATTTCATTTTAATGTCCATGACCTCTACAATCGTATTAATTGTGAGAGTGGAATCTTCCACTAACACCTAAGCCTTAACTACAACTAATTCAATTGTTGGAGATAATGATTGAGTCCTGAACACTATTCGAACTCCCATTCAAAATGAATCAACTCGACATAGGAGGGCCGAACAAAGAGTAATGGGAGTATATAATGAAGATAATTATGTTATTCTTATAATTTATCTCGTATTTACTATAGAATAATAGGTATACCCTTTATTAGGGTTTCTTTTGCAATTGTTTCCCTAGTTGAGGGTGCCTATAATGGGCTACCTATAGCCACCACATTGGGAAGGGACCCCAAAATCACCCCTTCATGGGTTGTGGTCCCCTAACCCTCATTTTTAATTCCATATTAGACCTATTCTTACTCATTGTTTGATTCATGTTCAAGTGTAATTAATTGTTCATTGGACATTCTGGGTAATTATTTATATTTGAGGTACATAAGATCTTAAGATTTACCCGATCAACGTCAATTCTTAATACCATAGGAGATCCTCGATAAGTGGAACTTCCCTAATACTTCCTTGAATCCTCGTAAAGAGGAGAATTCATATCCAGTTCAGTTGTGGAGAGTTTCAGGTGATAGGTTGTTTCCAGTATCATTTTCACCAAGTTGGTTAGAGAACATGTAGGGACCCGGGAATGAACAAGGTATGCCATCCTCACCACATATCAATTCCCATGATCCCCAGACATAAGGAATATAGATTTATCATGACCAATCCTGGTGAAATATATCTTGTGCCTATTGAGATACTTCCACATTCTATAAACCTGGGATTACTTGTAAACAGTCTAGTTGTCCAATGATTTGGAAAAGAAAACATTGAATGGAATATCAATGTTGCATAACCACTTCCTGGTATAATAAAGAATGTTCATGGGACTACCCTAGATGGATCCCATTATTCCCATGTAATTATTCCCAAATATGGTGGGCCTCATTCCACTGTCACTCTCTTGAATCCCCTTTCTTGATCAGGGAAATGAACCACTAGACACATTTCTATTGTCATGAACACCATACAACTCTACCATTTTTTCACCCTATTACCACTATTCAGACTTGAACCTATAGTTAAGGGACCAACCCTTCATTAGTGGGGTGGGCCATTGCCTCTGTATAACCCCATGATAAATGATCTCCCAACTCTATACGTAATCATGAGTAAGTCCATATGCCATAGTCAATGGTGGGAACTCCTTCCAAATATTTCCCTATATATGAGTGATCATGTTACCTTGCTTTTTCATCACATAAGGGTGACACTCATGATGAACTTCCGACTAAAACTTCAGGGCCAATATCTAAATACACCTAAATTTCCCCATGAACCGATGTGGATAGTAATAATCACAAATAAGATCATAGTTGAGTATCGCTATTAGTAACCAACAATGAAATTCTAAGGGGTGTGATCTCTACTCCATAGTTACTATGTCATCGTCTTTCACCACCATCGTTGGAAAAACAAATGGATAGAATATGAAGTGATATCCTCTCCCAATATTATTATTCACTTCCCCTAGACAAAACATTATTGTGAGACTTCATGTAGTATTATTGAATTTTAAAAAAATGTTTTATTAGGGAATGGAAATGGGGTTCATGTACTCGTAGCCACCCATATGTGCCATCACCTTGCTTTAAAAGAATTGGAAAGACCCACACACATGAAGACGAATATTACCCATGATAATATACTATAATAAATTGTATAATTTAACATTTACTAGGATTGTAATGTGAAAAACGGTGCCACATTTCTAGAATGACAATCATTATAATGGTTCTTCGCCACACCTAAATTGGTCCGTAACCCACTGGTATCATCCATCCACAAATGTTTGTCATGATTAAAACGACAAGACTTCATATGGGTTGAACCTCACTCCTGAAACTATATCACTGTAGTTTCCACTTTACCACCTTAACAATTAGTCAGTTGGAGCCCTATGATTCACATTGGTATCACTCGGGACATGTACTAGGCCAATTCAAAAGCTTATCTAGAGGCCATTATCTTTCAACTAGTTTTTATCACCAGTTCCTTTAGAAAATATCAACACCAATACATAAATATAATATCCATTTTTTTAGATTATCATCATTGATTCCCTACATTAGAAAATGTTGTGCATTCTCCATAGTCGACAGATGCTCTTGGTCTCCCCATACATTATCTATAGGGAGGAATTGTTTGTAAATTTCCCTATGCTTAAAGATATAGAAATTATGATTAATGTTCTAGAATATGATTCAAACCACCCTATGGTTAATATGAATTGTGTTAGCCTCTGATGACCATATTTTCAATTTCTCGAGCATGATCTCATACATTCAATAAACATGGGAATGTGAAGCCCATGATACATCGTAAAGTCACACAGACTATGTCTCTACCATGAATTAAACTCACGATATGCATTCCAAGTCCACCAAGGATTACTTATCAATGATATTTTCATCTAAGAAAAGATCTCAGACCTCATTCCATCCCTTTATAAGATCTTCCATAACTGGCTTTATGACCATCTGATGTAGCGGTGGAGATGCATAATAATACAACCTATCCCCATTGACATTGATTATTTGGTTATAGAGAAGGTCATTTATCTGTGGAGCATGGTCTTTCTAGATGTTTCCTCTAATGTCCATGTTTCATTCTTATTTTCCTTCAATACAATAGAAAGAGCTTATGAGTTTGTTTTTACTCACCACTGGGTTGAAGACTTCAACCCTCAAAACAAAGTTATAAACTAGTATCCCCATAGACAAATGATATATCTTTTTCCTCTAATAGTATTGGAAAAGTGTTTTTTCTCTTTGAGGTAATCCAAACACACTTTTTAATCATGATATTATTTTCTATCTATTCATTCTGAGAAGCACCTATGTTGACTCCCTATGAATCCATAAGATTTAAGATATAAGTGATTGGTGAGATTGTTTCATAAAGTGTTAATGGATCATATTTGTGGAGTACTTGGTTGAAGAGATAAGTTCTCATAGTTATTGTTCACTGTGTCTGGTTAAATAAATAGAGATTGTAGAGAAAATTTTTGGAATATTGGTTTTCTAAAAAGTGTTCATGGATCCCATGAATCACAATAAATATATTCTAAAAAATTTAACGAAATTTATTATCCTATTGAATATTTGATGCATTATAGGGCCTCCATTCATCTATTTATAGTTATATGGAAAGATCAGGATTCATGATAACCATTTCAACAGAAGACACCATGAATTATCATTTCAAATGATCATCACAATTGATCTTCCTTAATGGAAGTCAATTTATTATTTTTAATGATTCTCCCCTACAATACGATCCTAATTTCTCCTATCATCACCCATTATGAGGGGGGAGGGGAATGTTTGTGGAAAAATACATCCCATGGGAATTTATGTGGAGTTCATGCCTAGTTCGGTGTGAATTTAATTCAAAATAGCCCAAAAACCCTCTATGGATATGGTTTTGTGAAACCAAAGTCCTTCATCAAATGTAAGAGATTGTGGAGATCCTCATACAAGAAGTATCATTATTAATATGGGAAGCTGGATTGTGTTCATATGTGTGTCTAACAACAATTTTTTATTCTGAAAAATCTTCATGGTCTATTTACAAGTTTGACAGAGCCACAACCATTCATGAACCCCAAATTTTCTTCGAGTACTGCTTCATATCATCATAATAAACGTTGCCTATAAATACCGAATGATTGTGATATTTCATGATGGTGACCCGACCGTTCAACTTTCAAATTGCTCCCAATTTGAGAACATCCCAAGCATTATGAACCAGATAAAAAAATAGATCATACATGGTATATTAGATTCATGAAACCCACTTCCAAATTTTCTTGGAATACCTCATACTAAGAATGGGATGCCTTTCATGATGGCCTACTCCCTTTCCAACAGAAGAAGACCATATGGTGTACTTGAGGCTTAATGAATCATTCAATATTCACGGTGAACTCCATTAAAAAAATAGTAATTTATCCTAATGCAGGGTCACTATTCGTCACAATTCCTACTCTTTTGTGAAGCCCTAATATCCATGAAGAACCTCCACTTAGCGAAGCACATGTGGTTTATGAATATATTATACTTCATGAAAAAACATATTTTTGCGGACTTAAACCTTATGAAACCACTATCATTGGATTATCTGGGCTATATCCATTATTATGAATCCTCTTAAAAATGTTTTAGTTCCCATGAAACTCACACCAATACAGGTTCAGTTTTTCTTCTCCTAGATTCCCTATTTGACATGTACCACACATTCATATGTCCCACTCTACATCAAGTGTGGCCCAAGAATACCACCTAATTTTTTCTTCTTTGTGTATGTATGTTAATGCCTTCTTCATATCAGAATATGTATGCTAATATTGAACTCATGACTCAACACTAATCCCTGAAATAATATCCTGGATTTTCAAAAGCCACACCCCTCCCAAGGCTATATGATATATGGTCATGTAAACCCAATGGGTGAGGAGTAAGTCCCCCATGTCTGAGATGAATGAAATAAATATATATGTTCCCAACATTCCCATCACATGATGTTAAACTATTTCCTTAACATGTTAAATATTAATAGGATGATCCATGTCTTAGTGGTAAAGGATGACCTCCACACAACCTACACTCACATGGAATGAAATCCTCCTTGGTCACCTTCTATAGGTAATCCGTTAACCATTTCTCATTGAAGCTTCATTCGCAACATGAGCATCTGGTCTACTACATCTACTTGTTTATCACACCAAGAATAACCCTCATGTGTAAATATGTTACTAGAAACCATGACATATACTCATATACTCTAATGGGACTCTCCTATGCATAATACCAAATATCCATACTCACTCAATGGTCCTTCTCCTTATATGTAAGCACACTATTCTATTCAAATGGACCGCTTCCATTTGTAATCCCAAACCACATGCACCTATTGGACTCTTCCTTTTGTGTAATTCCCAACCCGTTTTAAATTATGTGGACTTAGATTCCTAACTAAATTGAATTTTTAGGAATCCACTATAAGTTTAAAACCCTACAACCACAACTATCATGACTTTTTAAGGGTCGCATCCCCAATAAGATCATTCCCCTCACCAGGGAGAACACATATACTCATGGTAATTTATGAAAGATAACATATAAGCCTCAAAGAAACTCAACCCATGAGTAATCATATTTAAATGTTAAGATTCCATACATAATCCAAAGACTATCCATTGTTGATAATCCATTTGTGATGCGAGCATACCTACAACGCTAAATTAAACAATATGGACCAGTCCTATCACATGATTATAGACAAAAATACTGAACCACATGAGTTTTTATCATTGTATTCTAAATAGTTTTGGTAGGACATATATATGTGGTTTAATACAAATCATTGGTAAACATCAGATCTGCATCCTAGTGATTCACCTTCATGGTGTGACATAATCCTTTTATGGGACACCCCCAGATTATCCATCATGGGGAATTTTAATACATCAATCTGGTAAAACTTTATGGTTCTCCCTCCTAACTATGCACCTTTCTGGTGTGACATATTCCCTCCTAGGGTAACACCTCCCATATCCACTATATGTTTTACTATTCCCCCAATCCATCTCAACCAGATGTTTCTATCTAACTTCCTGAGATCTAGAATTTATCATAACCCCAAATAGAAACCTGGTGATAAACATGGGATTCATGAGGTGATATCTATGGAATATATTTACCTCTAGAATTAGATACCACATGATACACATGGGATTAATGAATTGAATTACATGGAAGATATAGTCCCCTGGTGTCATCTACCTCATGAGACATGGGATACCTTCGGGTGAAATCCTTAAAAGTTATACACCCTTGTACCTGCTACCTCCTGATTAAAATGCGTTTCCCAAGGTGAATGTGATGGAAGATAAATTGCATTGGAGTTAGAGAACTAATTAAAAAAATGGGTGGACTAAATTTATTTCTATGGAATAAATTTTCCATTTATTTATGACTGCTTATAATTATCATGGGAAGCATTGGGTTCTGTGCCTAAGATCCCAATATGAGATTCCCTCCTACGTAGAAGAATAGTGGTGACCAATTTTTCTAGATTCCAAACATTATAGAAATGTACCTACATGATTACAGACCTAATAGATGTTTTCTTCCCATTAAATACTCATTGGAATTTCTAGATATAAAGAGTGTAATTATCCAACTCTACAAAGAGATGTCAACGCGAATGGGTTCCACAAAATTAATTAACAATATGAGGGAGACCGAGACTATGTGATAATTTTCAAATAGGAACCCGTGGAGGGAGTAACTAACATGATATCATTCAATATTCATCAAGGTGAATATTTCCTTGATGAAGGTTATGAATGTTTCCCAATAATGGAATACATAAATGCATGATAAGAAGCATTCCAGTGCACATTTAGTCATAGGTAATGGACCCGATGAAAGAATCCAAAATAGTTACATTGACATGAATCCTCAACAGATCAAACTGATAACGTTCCTAAGATAAAACACATCATCCTATAGATGTAACATTATTGGAATTTTTATTTTGTCAAAAATAAAACCATAAATCATTATCCACCTTCAAATTCAAGATTTACCAAGAAAACTATACATAATTATGATGTACTAAATTCACTCCCATTCTTCTCCTACACTACTTTTCAATAAAATTTGATGGGCCTCCCCATATCCATTTAATTATTTTCATTATCTCCTCCTTTGTCTGAAAAATTCATTGATAAACTTCATTAACAATATTCCTCCTTTTTAAATACAAGATATGCTTCCAATTCCATCAATGTTTTCAATAAATAAATTTATCTAGAAAATCTGATTCCTATAATCCATTTAAATACATATTAAGATTATTTTATTTCCCCTTTGATTCAAAAATATGTTTCTACCACATTCAATATTTTTCTCTTCCAACCTCTTCACATAGAATTATAAATGAATAGTTGAAATAAAAAACCTCATGTTTGTATTATTTATTTTGAAGTTATGATTAGAAATATAAGGATGTATTTTTTACTAATAAATAGCCTTCATGTATGAAATACCATCTCTATGTTCACTATTAAATTATAAGTTACTTCTAAAAACATAATGATTAGATCACTACCACTTTATCCACTAATCAATCTCTAGAAATTTAAATTATCCCATAAAGCACACATTAAATTAAGTAAATTGTTGTCATTGTTTTCTTCATTGACTAAAACATAAACTATTTCTATCAACTTTATACACAAATATTTTTATTTAGTGAATTTATAACTTTTCATCAAGTCATAAAACAATTCCTAAAGACTTTTGAGCAAGAAATCAAAATAGAAAAAAACAAATTTATAAAAAAACGTAGAAAATTCTATATCACTCCATTAATTACATAAATCAATGTATAAAAGAAATAAGAGATTATAAAACCATTCCATAATATTTATTTTGATCTCAAATATACAAACCAAAAATTATTATCCAATAAATAAGAGAGATATACATGTGTGAGTTATACAACATGATAATCCAACTAATACCACTAATTTATGAGAAAAATTTAATACCACTTGATATTTTCTATTTATCTTTCTTTCAAAGAAGATATCCTTTATCTAGATATTGAAACATTTCATTTCTGTGCTTATAACTGTCTCCCTATAAATGATTTCAGTTATCAAAACTTACCGAGATAAAAATTTTATCAAGGGGAACCACTACCTGGTAACAACACCATCCTACCATCGCCTTATTGATATAATAACAACTATTAATTGATATTAATTTTTGGCTTTCTAACAAATAAACATTAATTCTATAAATGTTTATTCTCTTTTCACTAATCTATCCTAATATATTCTAGGGGACTAATTCCACTTGAGATATGTCCAGAAAATATTTTGTCATCACAAAGTTTAACTAGTACAAGTAGATATATAAAATTCTCTTTTGATAACACATTTAATTACATATATGGCCCTTAAATAAATAATCATCCTCACCACTATGTGTAATTTGAGATTTTATTATGTAGTCTAAAGTGCTTAGTTGGAACCACTATTTAATTTAGATGGTTCCAAGGCACTATTAAATCTCATATTGTAGGCATGAAATAAATTATTAAATATAAAATCATTTAACCCTCTTGTATAAGATATTTTATTTCAACTTAATAAAATTCCATCTGTTAGAAAAAATATTTACACATTTAGAAAAAATATATAATGTATTTCAATACAATAAGCATTCTGGATAATAGCTTTGATTGAATAATGTTACACTTTAATAAAATATAAGAAAAATTATGTTCTTTAGTATAGAGATACCTTCAAATATCCCCAATCAGGGGAATCTGGTCATTCATGATAAACCAACACTTTATTTCGATATTTCCTCCAACCCATTCTAGTGGTTCACTTTTGGCAGATAACATTCAAAAAAATATAATTCATGATGTTCTCATCCATACTATTTATCTTCAATTATGTTACTTCTCATTAATTATGATAATGATATAAATTATATATGAATCTTCTAATGAGGTGTTTCTTACATCCATCAACATTCTTACTCTCCCATAAGATGGAATTTTGATAGACTTTCACCAATTCACATATAGTAAGAGTTATTAAGATTCTAAGGATTTCCCCAGGTTTGTCTTCATGTATAACCATTAGGGTCACATAATACTTGTTTTTCCATAGGGAATCAGTCTGTAAAAGTTTATCCATATTCCTTAAAATTGTATCAGTATCCCTCTCACTCTTTTATATTATTTTATTTCTTTCCTTGAGGGATTATTTTTGGTTACAACCACAAGTTTGCGGTGAAAAGACTGTTGAGTTTAATTTTTATCCTCTAAATTAGTAAATATATTTACCTTAATAACATATTTTTAATTATAGTAAATTCTACTGTATTTTTTAATAGGAATAGGGAAATTAATATTGATACTTATAGCTTTATTGTTGAAGAAATTACATTCTATATGGATAAAAAAAGAACATATACGACATATCTCACAAAAATAAAACATTCAGTAGTCATTTTTCATTTAAGATGATGATTTTAGATATTTTATATTCATTTAAGTCCATGGGATTAAAGACCCACACTCTTGTTATGAACCATTCTTTTGAAGAATAATCACTTTGTGTATAAATTATTTTGGAGTTTCATCCTTCCATATTTAGTAAAAATAACTCTTCAGTTAAATGATTATAATTATTCTATTTCCTAGCCACCTCTCATTAAGACTTCTTGGTAGGTTATAAACAACTTCTATTTTATCTTTTAAGATAATTTTAAAATTACCTTGATATTCTAATCATTATCCTTCAACTAGAGAACTATTCCTATCATCCATGTGTTAGCTTCATTTTTATATTTTTTATTATCATAAAGTTGTTTCATAAAATGGAAAATAATAACATGTAACTATTTATTTATGGACATTTGTTTATCCTTTTAATGTTAGATGTTTCAATTATGTTACTTTTCTCCATTATCATTTGTATGTTATTTATTATGTCTACTTTTAAGGCTGCCAATATTTTAATTAATATTTTATTATCCATGGAAATATATTCTTTTAATACTAAATATTCCTACTAAATGTTTCTTAGCTTCCCACCATCTCATATAAGGGATTGATCTTGTAAAAATAACTATATAAACAACATATTCACTGATAAATACTAAAAATTTCCTTGTCATCGTTAGAATTTACACTTATATCAATCTATAAGGATGACTCTATATTTTAATATCATTAAACATATTCCAATGAATAGTTAGATTCACATTAATCTATGGAATTATAAATTATAAAATTTATTAGAGCGAACACATTTTTAAGATTCTTCTTCTTATTTCCCATTTTCATTTTCCTTATTTCATAAGGTGGTCCTCTTTAGAAATATTGACTGGTTTAACTTTATAAACCAATTTATATTCATCCCTCATGATGGGATATTAAAAATTATTTTCATCTAATAATTTCCCTCATATAACTTCCACAATTTTTCATATCTCAATGGTTGTATCCCAATGAGAGGTATTTTTGAATACCTCATTGGACAAAGATTTGATAAATATAATATCTTCACTTACATCACTGACATAATCACTCTGATTTTTTAAATAATTACCATGAAGTTTATTTATCATTACCATCTTTTTATAGGATTATATAAATCTTTACATCACATTTTTTGAACCATAAAAATTAGTTCCTCAATAAAATAGTGGATTCATAACTGATTTCATGTTATAAATATACCCGAAATATGATACAGATATTAAATTCCATGTCAAATTGTGGTGAAATAGATTTTACTTATTGGGACTAGGCCGAACTAAATCCCCTAGAGTGGGTGGGGGGGTGAATCCATGTGATCACTGATTAAAACATTTGTCTTATTAATTCATTTAGGATATATGGATATTGCTATTTTGTTATAAGGACCATATTAAATAAATCTCCCTCCCATGTTTCCAATCTCACTTTAACAAATATAAATATGTAGGAAATCAAAGCAAGAATAGGATAAAAATATTTTACTTTGTTCACCAGGAAGGGCCATGTCCTAGGAGCCAACATAGATGTTATTTCAATGTTCCAAAATTGACTATCCTTCACTAGTTCACTTAGTACAATTGTTTATCCATGGTCAATATATGACATGATCACTACCATTATTGGTATTTGGATCTAGTCACTAAATATCAAATGGAAACTACATCTTCTTCACCTCCACACTCATATTTTTTGTAGGTAAGATCACTATATATACATTAGTGTATCTTCAATAGTATAAATACATAATCTACTATCATTGTTAATCATGAGGTTATAGATACACTATATCTCATAATTTGGTTCCTTTTTTTCGAAACTTTAGAATTATATCCATATATAGTTCCATATAAGATCAATTTTTTATTGTTAGATTTAAATATTTTGTCTATATTCATATTAGAACATCAGTACTTATACTTCAGATAATAATAATTCAACAATGTAGTTTTCTTGTTCAAATATATCCTTTACTCTAGCAAAATAAGGTGATAAAACACCCTCTTTTTCTATCCAATCCTTATTTGATTTAAAATAACTATTTATGTCAATATAAAACCATTTTGATATATTCATGTCATTATTAATTAGTTAAAAAATATCTAAATGAAATATATTTATGGTCAAGTTCTATAAATAATTCCTAATATCTGTATAATATTAATATATAATATCATTCAATGAATAAAAAATGTGATCAATTCATCTTCAATTATCCCCTACATGGTACCTCCTCTGTGAAAATATTTTGAAAAATTCACATCACAATTCTTCCTTATGATCAATATATTTATCTAATTATTACCGATACATGCATGTATTAAATACTTCATTATAGTCCCCATTGTGAGATTCTTCAATGAAATTATTTATGCAACTCTACCGTGTGAATTTATCAACCTCATGAAAGGGTTAAATTTTTTTTATACTTTGCTTTCATAAAAAATATACTGAATACATGTATTTTACTTTATGGATGATATGATAAAAAAATAGATGCCTGACCTTCATATTATTTTTCATCAACAAAAAATGATTTGATCTTCTGGTTTTATAGGAAAAAACAGAAAAACTTTTTCAAATGATTTAATCCTCCTTCACGCTTCATGAAAATACTATTAATGAAAAATATACTATGCAGTTTGTATAAAGTCTTCACAACATTGTCGAAATCCGTAGAAAATGTTTTTATTTTAAAAGCTTCCAAACTGAAACCCAAAATAGTTTATGTAAATATTCCATCTACAGTACTCAAATTGATACTTCCACATTATCTCAATAAATTCTATGCTCTCTGTGAATCATATTAAATAAAATAACTCATATAAAAGTGCTATTTCATCTACCTCCTCCATTATTTTTATATTTTATACCACAATGCAACCCATTTACCACATACCCAATATGAAATTTAATAAGGGATACATGAACATAATTTTTACTAAATAATTTAGGAGTTATCCTCAAAACATGTGATAGAGTCATCATTTTTCTTCCAATACAGTAATTTATAACAAATACATTGTTTCAAAAATATTCATATTCATCCAAAATCTACACATTGGTTTCAAAGTCTTCTTTTCACACTACTCATTATTTTACAAGATATCTCAACATTAATTTAGATATCTAATACATACATAGCTTCACATTAAACTAAAAAAACCATACACTCTTGAATAACCTCCAAAAAATTCACTTCCATGTTTTTATTTTATATGAATCATCAATACTTCCATACAAAATTGTCATCAAATCAAACACAAAACCCTATGGTTTCATTAAAATTGTACTTTATCGACATTTAGTGTGTAGTTATTCCAGTAGTATGTGAAGAAACAACAATATTATTTGAGTTAATTTCATATATCAATAAGAGTATGTAGTTTTTTCACATCAATAAACAATGGCATGTTTGGATGATGGTAAAAATAATGTGCCACCCCAAACCCACCTCTACTATGTTTGAAAATGATAACCATTGTATAGTATGAATATTACACACAAGGGGGGTCTCATCCTAAGGTACCGGTATATACCCACACATCTCCAAAAAATCATAAAATTATAACAATGAAATAAAACTAATACCATAATTCGTTCTTAAATCTATATAAAATATCATAGTATGACAGAAGTACTAGAATACATATTAGTCCAAATACAATCCCACAAAATCTGTCCAAAAAGTTCAATCTACTAGGAAGGAGGGGGAAAATATCAAATTAAACACATTGTAGGAACCACTATATCCCATTCTCAATAATACTTAGGTTGATCTTGTTCCTCCTAGGACATCATTTTAAGGCCTTTAATATGCATAACACACAACATTTTGTCAAATAAATCCTGAAGTTAGGAGTATATCAATTCCCAGTAGAAAATCCCAAAATGACCACCCATAAAGAATCCATAGATAATCCATATCATCATAAAAATGCATGAAAATAATAATATGAGACATAATAATAGGGACCAAGATATATTCAAGGTAGAAACTACGTCTCAAGGTAAATCCAAAACTATATTTCCATCCTTAGACCCTTCTTGTGGTTTCAATGTAACACTTGTCTAGGATTATTCATGCCATATGTATGATAACCCTGATGTCCCTCATCTGAGAATTCATTCCCTTTTGGCCCCACCAATAATATTTATACAATGTAACATGGAAGATATCTATAAAAAATAGGGTATATTTCATTGGGGTTGTGGGTTATACAATGAACACTATGGAATTAATAACTAAGTAGGGGGTCAAACAACATGGTTAGTATGTCATAATGATTCCTCAAATACCACACAGGGATGTATATAATGATAAACGATCAAAATTTCAGCCACCAGGTGGGAATCCATAACACTATCTAAGAATAATCCTATGAGTGTATCACCTCTTATAACTAGGACATGATTATGCAATTTTCACTTATAAGGATGGACTGAGGGGAGAAACTTAGACACTAGTCTATGTTAAATTGAATGAACACATGAAACTAACCTACAATAATATCACGACATGTACCAGTGGTATATGATGTGTCTTGTATTCCCAGGGTAAAAAAATGTACTCTGACCCATTCCCATATACTACAGAACATTCCCTCATTCAATATCCATGCCCATGTACCTAGCTAGGTCTGGGCACCCTAGTCGTGTATAAGTACATATCCATTCTCATGTTCTCTCATCATTGACATATTCCCAGCCCTATTATGGTACTCTGATCGTGTCTGAGTACTGGTTTGTTCTCATGTAATCTGGTTATGCCCATATACCTATCCATATCTATGCCAGTTCACACAAAGGGTGCATGCTAAGAGGTTTGGAACTGGTAAGATGGCATGTAGTAGGTTCCCCATAGTGTGTAATTTTCATTATTTTTCTAAAACTATAGCTTCAATAGTGAGGGAACTAAATGTATTGTGTTCTTTTGACAACACACCATGTATGTCGAGGTTTTCTTAGAATTTTTTTTTTCCAAAGAGTTAATATCATACCACTTCCACCTCAGATTTCACGACCAAATCAACAAATAAATAATGATCTTGGATTAAATGATCTTGGTCATCACCAGTGGTTGAATTTTAGGAACCGAATCACTTTGGAGTCATCCACGTTCAATAAAAATATCTAGAGTGAAAAAATCCATGAATTGGATTCCTCTAATCAATAAAAAGATCACTGTTACTTTTTATTTCATATCTATAATACAATCAATACTAAACCCATTCCCATATAAATTATAAGTTGTTCCAAATATCAAATGCACAATGATCATTTTAATAGTTTTTCACAAAAAACTGTCCTAAAAAATGACGATAATAAACATAAGATGAAATTGGGGAGAAAAAAAGAGACAATGAAAATCATATCTTGATTGTATTAGATTCAATTCATTGAATGTGAAAACAAAAAATATTCATGAAAAGCGATGGATCAATGAAGAAATTTCATTACATAAAACTAGGAAACTAAAAACATCATCTATAATCTAAAATATATTCCAAAAAATATTTATTTGTAGGTTAATTAGTTCATGTTTAACATGAGACAAAAACATGATTAATTTATATAATATATATTACCTACCTCATGTTTGGAACAAAAAATAATGAGCAATGATTCCACATATTTGGTCTTTAATGAGATCTAAAAACTACTTTATCCCAACGATCATCAACATTCAATCCATTTTTGATCACCCAAGACCTATCTTCCAATGAATCCTCTATAATCCCATGGGTATTGGGGATAACGGAAAGAATTTTACCTAATCTTGAAAAAATCTATTTGTTTATATTTTTTAAAATTTAATATATAATAAATAAATTGGTTTATTTTTTAACAAATCAATGATTGAATTTAAGCTAAACATTAATCACTGAAAAAAATTACCTCAATGTTAAAACATGAATAATGAATTTAATGAAAATATATTATTTTAATTCTTAGATTATATTTTGAGTTATTCCATTATTTCATGAAAACATCATGTGCATGATATAATATATTTAATATTCTTATTATATCAATATCGAGCCTCCCCGAGCTCTGGAATCCAACAATAACTAAGCTTGTATCCCTAGAAATATTCAATCAAAATTTGAATTTTTTTACTATAAAAAAGGAACACACAATACATTCTACCCACATTAGGGAGTTGTTATCAATAAAGAATGAACCTACTCAAAAGGGTTACGGTTATTCACTTGCATCTTGTTCTCATACTCCCAAACGGGCTCATACAACTTCCCATAATGCAAATACACACAGAGTATGGGTCGTGCTGACCATTAAGTATATTATCCTACAAATCCTCCATATTAACCAGGTACGTTATAATGGTATCACCATCCTAAATTTGAATCTTTCCCCCATAGATATCATTCAATGGTTTATTCACACATATTATCAAATTTTAAAGATGGAATAAATTATGTTCCTATTATAACTACACTAGTATGGAAATAGGTATTCCACCTCGCCCACCCTATACTATATCTAAAATGTGAAAATGAATCATATAGATAAATTGTCACCACATCCAAATATCCAAAATTCTCTCTGAGGTGATACCTTCAGAAACACATCATCTACCTTGTCAAAAAATTAAGGCATCTCTAATTAGTCCACAAATCCTTTTGTTGGCTCAGGGAAGTCCATATCTTCCACTGGATGATCTGCAACTTCTCCATTATAGATCACACCCACTTTTGGTCCATGAGTGTCGAGTCTCATAGAATAATAAAATATAGTGGTAACCTATATGTTTTATCATTATTGTAATCGTAATGTTCTATACCAATGGTTAATGGGTAACTATATTTTCATATAAAAACCGCTATTGTTAGGTGATGCTGCCAAATATGGACAAAGTCTAACATAATAGCATGAATCACGTCCTACAGAACATGAATGGTCTACTTAATCTAGCTATCAACCTAGGGGGAGGACACCATGTTCAAATGAAATTGATTCCCAAATGCCTCTATCAATATTTTTAAAAATAATTATGGGATGTGGGAATCATGGTCTAAAACAACTATTTAGTGAACTATGTAAAACCAATCTATCTCATGGAGGAAACGGTGTCCCAAAGGCGTAATTTATTTCTTTTCTCATATGGATTTGAAGTTGGATTTCTTTGATAGGTGACCAATGATCACCCATATTGAATCATGTACACTAGAATATCATGGAATCCCCATCATTAAATAGATATATATACCATCATAGTTTCACATTTTCTGATCAGTGGGTTTTTCCAATCCAAATAGAACTTGTTTTTTAGCCTTCATCTTCCAATAAGTGATGGAGTTAAAAACAATATAACAAAACATTTATCATCCAAATACACTAAAATTGATGCCAAAATCCTAGTACACATTTTACACACATGAATATACCTCAAACTTGTGTATTATACTCCCTTATTATCTCTTATCAAAATATCACTGGTTGCATCTCCCATCCACAAAAACAATTATGTTCTCTCCACTCTTAAAAAATTCAGTAAGAGGATACCCGGTGTATATATGAACATTAAATTCATCACAATCAGTATCTCCAAGAGGAGCCTCCTAAAATATATACATAATTAGATAGGAAATAACCTTCTACTAGATGCTTTATGAACCATACACATTGAGTAATGACAATCATAATGTGTCCAAATTCAATGATTCCTTTCTCAATAATAGAGAGTAAGATCTCCTGTAAAGAGATTCTATCACCATGTACCCCTACCTAGGATTATAGAATATCTCTTAGTGAAAATAAATTAAGATATATAGAAACTTTCATAATCTCATGTTGATATACTTCTATGAGAATATATAATTGAGACTCAATTTTGTTAGAATAGATGGATATCTAATCACCCTTAAGGTAGTGCCAATACATATTTAGGATGAATACAACCACAGTTAGCTCAAAAATTGTGAGGTGTGTAGTTTTGGACATGGTTTATGAATTTATGGGACAGATGTACTCGAAATATCACCATTTTAAATAATAATCATCCATGAACTATTTGTAAATCACCTAAAAAACTACACACTCAACACCCAACTATGGTAGTCTCAAGATGGGGTTCCTTGTCATCGTCTACGAGAACTCCAAAAAAAACCATGTTATAACTTATATTCCCACTTGAAAGGGTACCCCTTTCCTATTAATATAGTTACATATGAAAAAATACTTGAGAAATAGGGTATGAATATTTGATAGTAGCCACCCAACTCATTTAATCTCTACACCACACCTACACTCTTGGGGTGATCTCATTCTAGCATTGCCTCATCCTTCACCAGGCCCATGATGACTCCTTAATCGAAGATGGAATGTCTCAATAAGTGGACCTATCATATATAAAAATCACAATTTGAGATTATTCCATAAATATGGTTCTCTTACAGGATTTCTAGGACCATAATTAGATGTATCACATGCTACTCCTCGTAAACCATGTTTTTTGGTGTGTTATCAGTGAATATAACCATGAAATGATCAATAAATGTTTGGGAGATCTTGTTCATGAGTCCCATGAATATTAATATGTAATTACTAATTCCAAAATGAATCACTATGTTCTCATAGTGACCATAGAAACATATTAAATCCATCTTCTATATATACTCATCTCGAACTTTTAGTTGGCGATATCCTGATATGAGGTCAATCATCATGAACCATCTCACATCATTAAATTGTTTTAAGAGGCCATAGTCGCATGCTAGTTGATAACTTTTATTATTGGTTGTCTTATTTATTTTTCAATAATATACACACAACCTCAAACTCTCATCTTCTATATTGGATAAAAAATTGGGGTAGCCTAGGAGGAAACAATGGGTTAGACAATGTCTTTCGTATGTAACTCCATGAACTAAAAAATTCACACAGAAATATCTTAGGGAACCATCAAATATGATAGAATATATATCATTACTATCCTTGGGTGAAATTTTATGTGTACTTCAAAATCTCGATAGTGATTTTAGCATGGAAAATATTCAGGTAAGACATTATCATACCCCGACACCACTAAAGGACGATAAAATCCCATATAATATTTTAAAACCATGGTAATTGTAGAAATATTTGTAGTAATCAACGATATGCTCTTTTATATGAGACTATCCTACTCTATAATGGTTTCCAACTCAATAATGAAGGAAGTAATCATCTTATGTACGTAGAAACACCACACTCCTCACTTGAAATAATAAATCATTCATGAAATGGGAAGAAACAGTCTATACCAAGAATTAAGTCATTAGGCATCATCATTGCTAACAAGAGATACCAAAGGAAGTGATATCCTATAAGAGTTAGGTCATACTATTAATATATGCATGTGATCTCTGAATATCCTCTCTCAAGAGTCTTCAAGTGTAATGGTCGAGCCAAAGGCTCTACTAGAATCACAATATCTTAAAAAAGAGATATGGAATGAAAGGTAAATATCACACCTTTGTCTACCAAAACTGAATCTAAAGTATAAATTATATATATAATATCACAAATCATTTATATATCCTACATTTCATAGGCCCTCAATGCCTCATCCCTAACCACCATATCCTTATGCCCAGTGTAGATCAACAATGGGTGGTGGTGGTGGTAGTAGATCAAATAACAGGCCACATCTTTCTTCTATTCTATATCTTGTACCATTTCTACTATCCAAAAAACCCCTTTCTCAAGGTATTTCTTTTTACTAGGTGTCCCATTGACTATCTCCCAATAAATATTACGGCAGGTTTTTCAATTGGACATGGTATTTCCCCCAACTATTGAAAGAGTATCACCACATATCAATTTGATAGATAGAACAATCCTGAGAGCATTGAAATATAGGCCCTATATCCTCTGAAATTCATTGGAAATTCTCAGATATCCAAAAACCATTTTTATTACATAAGCAACCCACTATCTAAGTCTTAGCTCCAGGGTTCCCCCAAACTACACCAACCATTGACGATTGCAATGTAAATAATCTATGCATTACCAAAGTTCACTGAAGTAAGATTGAATAAATAGCAATGAAAAAAGTTATCACACTTGAAAAATATTACTATAGAGGCCACTCATGAGGTTCAGTACTCTTAAGAACAAATCGTGAACCATATCCATAAACAATCATGATAGGTTTCTAAATTTCAATGAATACTGTGTTACTACAATTCTTCCGTACGGATTATTTATATGTTCTTGGTTATAGACAACGCAAAACATATCTTGATGAAAATCATCCATTAAAATATGATCAAAATATGCCAAAAATGAGTATCCTCATCCTATGTCATAGTTACCACACTCTACCATCACACTGTCTATATATGAAGAAGACTCACTACTAGGACAACCATTTTAATTGTATGTGTCCAAAATAGGTATAAATCCATGAAATAACCTTATGGAAACCCTCATTCGAAATAGTTTTAGCAAGAATGAGAAACAAATGGGTCAACACCTCTCAAAATAATCGTGTGGGCTCAGACAGAATGGCATATGAAGAATAACATCTTGTGAAATAATCTACATGATGGGTGGAGGTTCGAATGGAAACCCTCTACGATCTACAGACACCTCAGCATGTCACTTTATCAAGGACTCATACATTTGTGTATGAAATTATACTATAGAACCCTAGCATATTATTATAATATAGTGATATAAAAATTGAAAAATACTTAGCATAGATAAAGAGTATATCTGGGGAAATTAATCAAGAACGAAATAGTCACCATAACTCATTCTTATTTTATTTTTATACCAATGTTTTCCCAGCAAATAGTGTAAACATGTACCTAATAAATAAGAATGTTATCAGTGTCTTAGGGAATGGAAACACCATCTACCACAAAAACACTAGATTACCTTGCGAGAGGTGAAGTTGGAACACCTTAAAAATATTGGATTAGCCTTTAAAACCAAACCTATAACACCCCAAGCTTCCACGGTATGCTTCTCTTTGAATAATACAATAGCGTGTGTTGTATGCAACATCGAGTTCTAACACACCACTACCAATCAAAATAAAAGTTGTGAATAGTAATACCAACTTTTAAAAAAATATAAATTTTATCTTTTAAAATGGAATTCATTTTTGGATTCCGAATATAGAAATTAGCTTCGGATGAATTTTTGGTATTATTCTGAGAACTTCCATTTTTTGATGAATAGTGAAAATACAAAACATTAATTAAAAACATCTTTTTCAATATAAAACATTTATAGTTGTAAATTATAATATTGAGTGGATTTAAAATAAAATTAGAATATATTTTTACCAATTAATTCAATTTTGGTCATTGGACATAATTTCACATTTAAACTAGACATAAACAAATGTCAATATTTTGATAGTTATTATTTCTTAAAAACACTCTTTTTGTTTTAACAACGGGAATTAATTTTAAATTAATTTCATCCAATTCTGTGTTTTGAATTTAGAAAAAAGGATTTCATATTTTGAATCAGGAGGTCCAAATTTTGTAAATTGGTGACTTTTGTTTTTAGAAATTTTGAATAATTACTTCGGTAAATATTTTATTTACCATGGTTAAAGAGTAATTTGGTAAATAATGGTAAAAAAATATTATAATAATATTAAATTAACCTAACACATACCATAACCCTATTGGATGATTCATGTCTGATCATGGGAATTTTTGGGTCAATTTTGGGACCCCATAGAGCCACTTGTATATGATAATGACACATTATATTAATTAAGTTAAAATAAACACAAAAATGACATAAGAATATATCTTTTTGGAAAACAATTTTTACATAGGGTTATATATGTTATAAATTAGACAATAAATATTCATTATAAAGATAAAAATATTTCCTACATAATTATATTTTATTTATAATTTTTAGACATCGAATAATTATATTTATTTATGATACAATGATGATGCATCATTTTCCTTATTAATGAAAGAATCAAATAAATTGTATTATAAATGCTAAAATAAATATAATTTGTAAGTTTTTATTGCATAAAAAATTTTATAGGTTAATATTAAAAGTTAGAATTTATTAAATGAATTAATCTCGAATTAATAAATTTTTTTGACTTAAAAAAACAATTATTAAATAGTGTCAAAATTGACATAAAGGAGTATTTAAAACAAATATTATATTATTAATTGATATGATATTCCTAAAAATATAAGGATTGAAAAAATTACGTAGATAAGGTTATATATATTAATTATTAACCACTAGTGGTTCTACTGTCTTGTTATAGTATGTTTATTAGCCATATAATATAAAAATAAAAAGAGACATTGTAAATGTCAACCTATTGAACTAAGAGTTAAATATAAATGATAAGGTTAATATAGTGATCCAAACCTATCTAACATATATTTTTTGAATGTATTTCGACCCACACCTACCTTAGCCTTGAAATAATTCAATTTGTATCCTTTATAAACCTAATATGAATTTATTATAAAATAAGATTTTAAGTTTTTCCTTAGGTGCCCCTCACCCCTTTTATAAAAGGGAACTCCCCCTTCTCTCAAATTCATACTTTCAAATCCCTTTGGATCGGCCAAAACCCACCCAAATATCCTCTAAACATCCCTCACTTCATCATAGAGGCCTTCATTTAGTATTAAATCCAACTTAAGGAGCCCTTTTGATCAAATCAAAAGGAAGAACCCGAAGAAGAGGTAAACATCTCACCACCTCTTTCAAGTTCCTTTTTTCTACCACTTCTTTTTTATTTTTTGTTTCCATTATAAAAATATTACTCCATTATCTTATATATAATATGATGTTATTATAAAAATGTTTAACCAAATTCATTATTTTATCCATCCCTTGAATGACATGTCACCATATGTGCGTACGTATGGCTTACCGTCTCCACGTCATGATGTAAATGTTATTCACTACATTATTATTTGGATGGGTATAATAATGATGTGTAATTAATTTAAATAATAAATATAACATGATTATTATTCTGTATATATGATACACCATCGAATTATATATTATTTAAATATCAAAATAATGATATTGTCGCTCGTGCGTACGTACGGACTACCGTCTCCATAAACGCAATGAGACTCATTCCCCATCATATCCATTCATGAATAATTTTAATTTGACGATTAAAAATAATGTTTAAGGACTTTATATCATTATGTATATGAATAAGATACAACTTATGGATAAAAAACATGACTTATGTAACAAAACATATAAAAGAAAACGAGTAAGTGTACACCCAAAATGACAATAATACTAAAATATTATTAACAAATCATTATTAAAAGATCATATATGATATCATATTTATGTATAGGATTATTGAATAATTTAATAACAATTAATTAACTATTATACAGGAGTTTGACCTACCCTCAGCCAAGGAATAGTACAAGGTAATGGTTTATTTCACAATCTCTTCATTATCTGAGTTTGTTTATACATAATTATCTACTGGGACCTCTTTATCATCCACATCCATGTTTTTATAAAAATATATTTCAAAACAATTTTTATAGTTACTAGAATATGGGTTAAAATCATTTATAACCTTGTTTGACTTTTTATAATATGTTTATAATTGAATCTTTCTGTCATTTTCCAAACGTGGTCCTTTTTAACCTTTTCGACAGAATTAAGGTAAGAATTTATTTTTAACTTATATGGTAGGTGTGGCTATTTTCTGCCATTATAAAAATGTAGAAGCTTCCCTTACAAGATTATAAGAATATTTTCAAATGAAATTTTTTATTTTATAATTATGTGACTTTTAAATGATTTTAAAGAAGATATTTCTCTCAAATAGTTTTGATTTCATCTATATGAGCATACTTTGATGGATTTTAAGCTTATTTAAAGTTGATTTATTATTCTAAAAAACTTTAATATTATATTGAAGGAATTTTGATATGTTTGAATGTGGATGTGTTATTTTTATACCATTCACTGTTTATAGAAAAAGTATTTACAATTCGTATGCTAGTTTTAATACAAATGTTGATGTTATGTATAAACCTATTCATGTGAGGAATACATTTGACTTAGTAAGTGACGGGTGGAGCCTGGTATGTCTCCTCGATGCATCAGAAGTTCTCATAAGACAAACTAGTGTCTTGGAAAAAGGCCTTGACAAAATCTTATTTGTTGTCTTGGCACAAGGCCTTGACTATGTGGTTATGATAGTCTAGAATTATGAATTCAATCATTATGAAAGTGATTATTGATATTGCATGTGATTATTCTATTAGAAGAATATCTATGTCAATATGTAAATGGAATTATTTAATTTTATTTTTTCCGTGTAATGCTGAAGTTGATGTTTAAAAGGCTTTTGTTTTAAATACACAATTCCTTAAATTTTTATTCTTACTTAGGAATGTTTCCGCTATATTTTTATCCCTACTGAGAATCTGAGCTCACCCCTTTATATGTTTTATTTTCCCAGGTTGTGAAGATGTATTTTATGACTGACCTGCATTGATAGACTGTGGGATCAATGTTGTCTATAGAAACAATGCTGTTGTAGTTTTCAATTCCATGATGTAATGTAATCCTTGTGAATGTATCTTGTATTTCCAAGGCTACTAAACTAATAGGTCTTTAGAGACTTGATATTTTGTGATCTTTCCAATGTTATGTAATAATGCATTGACTCTGGGTAATTAGGTTTGGGGAGTTATAGTTGCTATCAGAGGAAGTTTAGTACAAACATAGGAAGCTAGATTTAGATAAACTCTTATTATAGCACATAGAACTAAGATGGACTTTGAGGATTACTATATAATAACTTCAAGAATTTTGGTATTGTAGAGATTTTGTGAGTTTTCCAATCAATACATCCCTGTCTAGATATGAGTAGGTAGAGGAGGCTCGGGCACATATGTACCTAGGGGTAAAACCTGAAAACCCCGCTTGGAGCTAGACTCGAACGAGAACTGGTGCACAGAAATGGGCCTTGCTTCACTCATGGTTACGACACTCCTGGGGTATATACTTAGGATAATTCTCATTTTCATTACAAATAACTATGAAGGGTTAATGAGTATATACTTTCTCAAAGAATTTTTTTATGATTATGAATTATATCCATAAATATTTTAATTTATGTTAACTGTTTTATTAGTATGGAATTATGTATTTTTATTCATGAACTGATCTAGTTTATGTCATTGTTTAGAAACAGCACCTAGTGTAAGGAATGAAAACCGTATAAATTCATGCACTCCATGTAGGGATTTCCCTCCTGCTCAAGATAATTATAGTGGAGCTGGTTATACAACTATTGCGGATTAGCTTATCACCATTCAGGGACAACTCACTCAGGTTATGAATAATAACCTTACCCGTATTGAGCACCCAGATCCGCATCATGGAGGATTAATGTTAGATAGCTTCATGAGGAAAAAACCACCAAAATTAAATGGGAGTACATATCTATTAGTAGCTGATAAATGGATAAATTCCATAGGTAAAATACTCCATTCCTTGGGGAGTAGTGAAAGGGAAAACGTTATCGTGGAAGTTTATCGCCTCACTAGAGATGTTGATCAATGGTGGTCATTGATTCAAAACACAAAGGAAGATGATGAAGTATCAAATACGGAATGGAAAGAGTTTAAAGATCATTTCATAGAAAAATACTTTCCTCGTGACCATCGAACATATATGGGAAGGAAATTTATGAGTCATAGGAAAAAAGAGGATGAGAATGTCACAAATTATGAAGCCAACTCTACAAGGTTAGCAAGGCATGCTATAGATTATATACATAACCCAATAAGTAAGATCGATCGTTTATTTTATGGGTTAAAACCATTTATCCATCGTGAATTAGTCTCACAATCATTCTCATCATACGAAGATATTGTCTCATGTGTTATCTAGAAAAAAAAGGAATTCTCTATGTTTTACGACATTAAAGAAAAGCAATAGAAGAAGAGATCTGCAGATCACTCTAGAAATGGAAATAAGGGGAATAAGGGAACAATTGAATATACCTCTTGAAGAAAATGTGGGAAGAAACACCCCGGTACATTCTTAAAGGGAATAGGAGTCTATTACAAGTGTGGTGAAAAAGGAAACCTAGATCGTGATTCCAAGAGGAAGAAAGAAGATATTAACGTTCAATGTGACAATTGCAGGGAGATGGGACGTTATGAAAATGAATTTACTATGTGTCAAGGGAACTGACCTCAAAAAAGGCCAAGGGATCAAGGAAAATCTTATGCTATCACTTCTGCTGAGGTTGATGCTCCGAAAGACATGGTGGCAGGTAGTTTAATGGTTTCCCCATGTTTAGCTAATGCTTTATGTGATTCTGGATCATCGCATTGTTTCATATTTTTTTAGTTTACTAAGAAAATTAGATATTTTCTATTTTATTTAATAAGGGAGTTTTCAATTAAAACATTTAAGGGAAGTTTCATCACAAAAAATTTTTGTGAATCAGTCCCCATTATAGCATATAAAGGTTCTTTATCTGCTGATCTCATCGTCATACCCATGATTGAATTTGATATGATCCTCGGTATGGATTGGATTTCGCACCATGATGAAATGATTTATTGTAAGAAGACCGAGGATACAATTTTTGATGATGATGATAAAGAACACCTTATATTTAGAGTAGAATCATCACAACCAAATTCTTATCTAGATCAACCCTCATAAGCTATACTAAATTCAATTATTGGGGAGGAAGAGAAATAATTAACTATGGGTGCGGAAAGGAATGTTCAAATAGAGGATGTACCTATTGTGAAAGAATATTTTGATGTGTTTCTAGAAGATTTACAGGGATATCCTCCAAAATGAGAAATTAAGCTTTCCATTGATTTAATTTCATTATCATGGCCTATAACGAAGACCCCTTATAGAATGACCATTGTGGAATTAGAGAAACTATAGAAACAACTAGTGGAATTGTGTAATAAGGGATTTATTCGCCCATGTTTTTCTCTATGGGGATCCCATGTTCTTTTTGTTAAAAAGCACGATGGATCAATGAGGTTGTGCATTGACTACAGGGGGATCAATGCTATAATAATAAAGAAAAAGTATCCCTTACCTCGCATTGATGATTTATTCGAGCAACTTCATGGAGCCCAATACTTATCAAAGATTTATCTTCAATATGGATTTCATAAATTATGTGTGAAGAAGGAAGAAATTCCAAAGACAGCAATTTAATGCAGGTACGGGCATTACGAGTTTATAGTAATTCCTTTTGGGCTGACTAATACACCCTCTGTTTTCATAGATCTAGTAAAGTTGGATATGGGAATATCCATGGAAGTCAAAACATCGATACTTTTTAAAATGGTTTCCAAACCATTTTTACTAGAAAGGATAAAGATTTCTCAGATCGATGATGAAGAATTTCAAATGAAGATTAAAACTGTGAATGATGGGAGATTGAGTGACTTTGTGTATGAAGATTGAATTTTGAAATTTGGTAATAGACTTTGGGTTCCCGATATACCTGATCTAAAAAGGGAATTGTTGGACGATGCTCATAGTTCCAATTTCTCTATACACCTAGGGAGCACCAAAATGTATAGAGATGTGAAGGATCATTTTTGGTGGGACAACGTGTAGAGGGAAGTTGCTGATTTTGTGTAAAGATGTATGGTTTTTCAAAAAGTGAACGATGGAAGGAAACAACCTGGAGGAGTCATGCAACCTCTTCCCATACAAGAGTGGAAACGGTATAATATTACTATGGAATTTGTCATGGGACTACCAAAGACTCCAATATGGAACGATGCAATATGGGTCATTATTGATCGTCTTACCAAGTCAGCACATTTTTTTGCTGTAAGGGAATATTTACCACTTGAACGATTAGCAGGAATATATATTAATGAAGTTGTGAGACTTCGTGGAGTACCCCTATTGATTATTTCTGATCATGATCCTCATTTTACCTCAAGATTATGGAAAAGTATTCAGAAAGACCTAAATACTGAACTTTTGTTTGAGCACTACCTTCTACCCTCAAACAGATGGACAATAAGAACAGACTATTCAAACCATAGAAGACATGTTGAGAGCATGCTCACTTGACTTTAAGGGTATGTGGGGATCAAAATTTACCTCTGGTTTAATTTTCCAATAACAATCGCTTCTATTCAGTTATTCATATGGCACCATTTGAAGCGTTATACAAAAAGAAATGTCGCACACCAACATGTTTGGATGATGTTGGTGAATGAAAACTCGTAGTCCCTGAACTGGTGGAGGAAATGATGGAAAAGGTTAAGTTAATCCCAAACCACATCAATGAAGCTCAAAGTAGGCAGAAGAGCTTTGTCAATAACCAAAGCAAGGACTTTGAACATCAGGTAAGAGATCATGTTTTCTTGATGGTATCTCCATGAAATGGAGTTATACATTTCGGTAAGAATGGTAAATTGAGTCTCAGGTAAATAGGACCTTTAGAAATTCAAGAATGAATTGGGGCGGTAGATTATTGTTTGACAATGCCGCCAAATCTCTCCAAAGTTCACGATGTGTTCCACGTATCACTTTTGAGAAAATACATGCCTGACCCAACACATGTACTCACCTATGAAGAATTTGAACTAGAACCCAATCTATCTTATTGAGAAGATCCCATCAGGATTCTTGATATGAGACAACAATTGCTGAGAAATTGGACGACTCGTCTGGTAGAAGATCTATGGAAAAACAAAAAGATGGAAAAGGCCACGTGGGAACCTGAGGAACTTATGATGAAGAACCACCCGAGTATTTTTATGGAGTAATATGTTAGAAATTTTGAGGACAAAATTATTTGAAGGAGGGGAGAATGTAACACCCCAAGCTTCAACGGTACGCTTCTCTTTGAATAATACAATAGCGTGTGGTGTACGAAATATCGTGTTCTAACACACCACAACCAATCAAACTAACCATTATGAATAGTAATACCCTCTTTTTAAAATTATATAAATTTTATCTTTTAAAATTTACTTTATTTTGGGATTTGGAATATCGAAATCAGCATAGGATTAATTTTTGGTATTTTTCTGAGAACATCCAATTTTTTAATAATTGTGAAAATACTAAACATTAATTAAAAATATCTTTTTTAATAAAAATAATTTATAGTTCTAAATTATACTATTGAGTGGTTTTATAGTATAATTAGAATTTTCACCATTTAATCCATTATTGGTCATTGGATGTAATTTCACATTTAAACTAGACATAAACAAGTTTCAATCTTTTTATAGTTATTATTTCTTAAAAATAACTTTTTTTAATTTCACAACGGGATTTAATTTTAAATTAATTACTACCACTTCTGTGTTTTGAATTTAGAAAAATTTATTGCATATTTTAAATCAGGATTTATAAATTGTGTATTAAGGTAACATTTATTTTTAGGCATTTTGAATAATTATTTCGTTAAATATTTTATTTACCATGGTTAAAGGGCAAATCCAGAAAAAAGGGTAAAAAAATAATATTATAATAATATTAAATTACCTTAACACGTGCCCTAACACTATTGGATGATGCATGTCTGACCATTGGATTCCTTGGGTCGTTTTCGGAACCCCATGGAGCCACTTGTATGTGATAATGACACTTTATATTAATTAAGTTAAAATTAATACAAAAATGAAAAGGCATATATCTTTTAGTAAAAAAAAATTTTACATTGGGTTATAGATGTTATATCATAGACTATAAATATTCATTATAAAGATAAAAATATTTTATAAATAAAAATATTTTATACATAAAAATAATTTATACATAAAAATATTTTATTTATAATTTTTAGAGGTTTAATAATTATATTTAATTTTGATACAATGATGATGCAATATTTTCCTTATTAATGAAAGAATAGAATAAATTGTACTATAAATGTTACAATAAATATAATTTGAACATTTTTATGGCATAAAATAATTTTATAGGTTAATATAATATGTTAGGATTGATTATATGAATTTATTTTGAATTAATAAAGTTGTTCAGATTTTATCAAAAATCATTTATTAAATAGTGTCAAAATTTACAAAAAGTAGTTTTTAAAACAAATATTATATTATTAATTGATATTCTATTCCGAAAAATCTAAGGATCGGCCAAATAACATAGATAAGGTTATATATATTAATAATGAACCACATGGGTTTCTCTTGTGTTTTTATAGTATGTTTATTAACTATATAATATAAAAACACAAAGTGATATGGTAAATGTCAAACTATTTAACTAAGAGTTAAATATAAATGATATGGTTAATATAGTTACCCAAACCTTTATAAAATATATTGGTTGAAAATATTTCGACCCATCCCAACTATAGCCTATAAATAATTCAATTTGGAGCATTTATAGACTGAATATAAATTTATTATAAAATAATATTTTATGTTTTTTCTAAGGTGCCCCTCACTCCTCTTATAAAAGGCACTCCCCCATCTCTCAAATTAATACATTCCAATCATTTTGGTTCGGTCAAACCCTACCCACATATCCTCTAAAATACCCTCACTTAATCTTAGAGTCCTTACTTCAGTCATAATGCCAACATAAGGAGCCCTTTTGATCAAATCAAAAGGAAGAACCTCAGGAAGAGGTAAAAATCTCACCACATCTTTCAAGTTCCTTTCTTCTTCAATTTCCTTTTTCATATTGTTTCCATTCTTAAATAATAACTCCAGTATATTATATATAATTTTATGTTATTATAAATATGGTACAACCAAATTCATCATTCTATCCATCCCTTGAATGGCATGTCACCATACGTGCGTACGTACGGCTTACTGTCTCCATGTCGTGGTGTATTTGTTATTCAATACAATATTATTTTTATGGGTATAATAATGATTTTTAATTCATCTAAATAATAAATATATCATGATAGTGATTCTGTATATATGGTATAACATCAAATTATATATTATTTTTATATCAAAATAATGATATTGCCGCTCGTGCGTACGTACGGACTACCATCTCCACGAACGCGATGAGATTCATTTCCCATCGTATCCATTCAAGAATAATTTTCATTTGATGATTAAAAATAATGTTAAAGGACTTTATATCATTCTGGAAATGAATAATATACAACCTATGGATAACAAACATGGCTTATGTAATAAAACATATAAAATTAAACAAGTAAGTGAGCACCCAAAATGATGATAATACTAAAATATTATTAACAAAGAAATATAAAAAGAACATATATCATATCATATTTATGTATATGATTCTTTTATAATTTAATAAAAATGATTTAGCTATTATACAAGATGTTAACCTACCCTCGACCACGGAAAAGTACAATGTAAGGGTTTATTTTACAACCTCTTCATTATCTGAGATTGTTTATACGTAATTATCTACTGGGACCACTTTATCATCCACATCCATGTTTCTTGAAAATGTATTTCAAAACAGTTTTACTAGTTACTAGACTATGGGTTAAATTCATTTATACTGTTGTTTTACTTTTTATAAGGTGTTTATAGAGCAATCTTTCAGTCGTTTTCCAAACAAGGTCCTTTTAACATTTTCGACAGAATTAAGGTAATAATTCCTTTTTAACTTATCTAGTGGGTGTGTCTATTTTCCTCCATTAAAAAATCATTGATGAATCCCTTAAAATCTTATTAGAATATGTTCAAAGTAAATGTTTTATTTTATAATTGTGTAAATTTTAAATGATTTTTAAAAAAGCGATTTCTCTCAAATAGTTTTGATTTCTTCTATTTCAGCATCCTTTGATGGATTTTAAGATTATTTGAAGTTGATTTATTATGATACAAAACTTCCATATTGTATTGAATGTTTTGTGATATTTTTGATAGTGGATGTTTTGTTACTATACCGTTGATGGTTTATAGATAAAGTATTGACATTTCATATTCTAGTTTTAATACGAATGTTAATGTTATGTTTAAACATGTTCATATGAGGATTGCACTGGACATAATAAGTGACGGGTGGAGCCCACTATAGCTCCTTGATGCATTGGTAGGTCTCATGAGACATACTAGTGTCTTGGCACAAGTCATTGAAAAAATATTATATGTAGTCTTGGCACAAGGCCTTGACTATGTGGTTATGATAGTCTGGCATTATGCTTTCCATCATTATGAAAGTGGTTATTGATATTGCATGTGATTATTCAACTATTAGAATATCCATATGAATATGTAAATGGAATTATATCATTTAATTTTATCCATGTTATGCTGAAGTTAATGTGTAAAAGGATTTTGTTTTCGTTATAGATTGCCTTAAATTTTTATTCTTACTTATGAAAGTTTACGCTATATTTTTATCCTTACTGAGAATCTGGGATCACCCCTTTATTTTTTTTATTTTCCCAGGTTGTTAAGAATTATTTTA
Source organism: Viscum album (assembly GCA_963277665.1). Taxonomy (NCBI): domain Eukaryota; kingdom Viridiplantae; phylum Streptophyta; class Magnoliopsida; order Santalales; family Viscaceae; genus Viscum; species Viscum album. The sequence continues at coordinate 1,920,223,776 of OY728128.1, read as the reverse complement.
TGACTGACCTGTAGGGATATACTATGGGATCTTAGTGTTTTCTATGGAAATAATGTTTTTTAGTTTTCAATTTCATTATGTAATATAAACCATATGAATTTATCTTGTATTTCCAAGGCTACTAATCGAATAGGTCTTTCAAGACATGATCTTTTGGGATCATGCTAATGTTATGTAATAATGCATAGGATTTGGGTAACTGGAGTCGGTGCGTTACAAAACCTCATAGAAAAATAATATCTACCCATATTTAGTAAGATGAACCAATCCTCTAATACCACTCTACCATGACCCAACCAACATGGTCCCTCTTATTCAATGGTATGTCAAATCTGACACCCCAATCAGGCCACCAATGGGACTGTGGATATTAACTAGTGTTAGATGGGCATATTAAACACATGGTTTTCCTTATCCTAGTATACCTACACAGACCAAAAAAACACACACATACACATATCTCCAAATAACCACTAAATGATGAAGTTAAAATACCAAAAATATTGTATTTAATGTAAATATGTATATTCAACCATAGAGTGTTAATAGATTTCTAGAAACCATAAACTGTCAAATACAAGCCCAAGAAAGTTTTAAAAAGTGTCCAAATATCTAGCAATGAGGGAACATCTAATAAATTAAAATGTTCTATGAATAATTGTCTTTATAGACAAACTATTCTTCTCAATTTCCTGGAACATCAATGAATCCGTTGAAAGACATTCATTCATTATTAGATATGAATGGTTTTGGGAGAGACCATATAGGGTTGAGTATAACAATACATAGAAGAACACCAATAAATAACCAAAAACATGGACATAGAAGAGTAGTCAACACATTATCTCATAGAAATGTGAATAAGAATATGAGACATAATAATAAGATCCATGATATATAGAATGTATACACAATGTGTCAAGGTAAATACCCAACTATACTACTAGAATAAGACTATTATCGAGGATTAAAAGTGGCACTGAACTATGAGAACTCACTCCACATGATTGACCACATTGATGAAACATATCTATTATGCTCTTCCCATCAAGCCTCACCATGAAAATGTATACTCTAGAACGGATAAGTTATCAATACATGGATAGGGAATCTATCAAAGGGATAGTAGGGTATACAATACCATTTATATAAAAACATACTTTGTATCGAATCTAACTCTAGGGTATATTGGTCTTAAAGATTCCAAAAACCCCAACTAGGTAAGAAGTGAATGATAGAGAATCTCACTCAAAGATACAAGGAGGGGTTTCATAACTCTATCTGAGTATAATTATTTATAAGGGATCCAATCATATTCTCAAGACATAATTCCAAACTATACCCTCATAGGGATAGAGCATGGTGACACACCATAGGGATAGTGTCCTCTACTGAAGAGATTGACGGACTTAAATAACCCTAGGAAAACGAAATGGTATGTACTTGTGGTATAAATCACATCAATTTTCCCTAGGTATTTATATTTACTCTGGCCTTTAATTATTTAATAGAATCCATTCTCATGTACTTTTGACACTAACATGTACCTAGACATGTCTAGGTACGTTTGTTGCATTTGAGTATCAGGCAGTGCTCATGTTCTCTAGTCATTCCTATGTACCTAGTCATGTCTAGTTACTCTATTCATGTGTGCGTACTAAGACATGCACGTGCACTCTATTTCTGCCAATGTACTTGGTCATGCCCATGGTCTCGTACTCCATCGGTACACTCAAAGACCCTATTCATTGGTTACAAAGCATATGGTAGGTCCCATAGAGTGTGTGATATTTTATTTTTATGAAAACATAGAATCCAAAACTAGTTTACTATAGAATTTGTTTTCCCTATACTACATGTTGTGTATGTTATGTTCATCAATAACCCCTATTTTTCTATTTGGTTATATTCTCACCTCCACCAGATTCCACAAAAAAATTCATTTATTAGCATAGATTTTTGGTTACACAAATTATAGCTAGTGATAATGGCTACTTTCTGTCCATCGATTCTATTTGGAATGTTCCTTCAATTCTCTACATCTCTAAAACAGAAGCACCCACAAATTATCCACCTTTGATCCATCAAAAGATCATTTTATATATGTTTAACACCTTGATCATGCCCCCAAAAACCAAAAACCATGTTTTAGAGAATAGTTCATTGCACCAAATATTGAAAACATAATGATTGGTCTCAATGTATTTATCAATCCATCAACCTAATAGAATTTTAGTGATGAAGAAACAGAATGTGTGGAGAAAAATAAAATACACCAAAAGTGATAATGACTATTGGATATTGTTCAGATTGAAATACACTCATCAATAAGGGTAACATAGAATGCTCCATAATAAAGAAATATCCATGAAGTGTTATGAATACAAAATCATATGAAGATAAAAACATCAATCGTAATCAACTATATATCCATGAACCAATTGAAGTTATATTAATTTGTTCACCATTCAAATGGAATTAAAAAAATATTAACAAAATTAAAATAAACACCCTACCATGCATTCAGATTAACCTCTAATGAAGAATAATTCAATGTCATCAGTCATTGGACAGATCCACGAACTCTTTTGGAAAACTATTTTTCATCTATCAATATGATTACATTAATCCAAGATACCTACTCCAATATATTATACCCTATCTCTACAATTGTTAACTTTACCATGGGTATTTTACATGAATTAGATTAAATTGTGGAGATTATTTTTTTTCATTTAATAAATGGTAAATAAATTAGTCTATTTATTTTTTGTTAATCCATCGATGATTGTACATTATTATAACTCCTGATAAATGAAAAATAATATGTCACACCTATAGTAAAACCCACCATCAAAATTTAATAGTGTTCTATGATTTCCCATATGACACTCAGTTTGGATTATATTATATTATTTGAGAAAAAACATGTGCGTGATATAATATATTCTATATTTTTATTATATCAATTCCAAGCCTTCCTGATCCCAAAATCTGATGTTGAGGAAGAATGTTTCTCAAAATATATTCATTAAAATATTTATAAAATTTATAAGGAAAAAACAGAATCATTACATCATTTCACATTTACTTGGGGGTGATGGTCCCTTATATTTTTGTTAAGGTACTTTCTTGACTGAGACCAATTTACCATGATGTAGTGTAGGTTCTTTATAATATATCAATGATTAGTGTACTATTTATTTAAATTTAGTTAATTAATTTTATATTATGTTCAATGATATTTTCCTATGAGTATAATTATTTAGATTAATGTAACACATAGAGCCCTATTTTTTTAATGTATTTATTTTTTTGATTATCATTGAGTGATTATGGTATATTTTTTACCTCTTGATATTCATAGAAATTTTGTAATCTTTAAATATGGTAATGAAGTATGTTTCAATTGTAATTTTTTAAATTTATATAGATAATTTGTATGATTTTTTAGGTCTAGAAGGATGAATACCCTGATTGGAGGGGTGAATCAGGGTATGAATAATTTATAATTAAAGCCCGTTATGATCTTGTTTAGCTGTTAAGAATAACAATATACTCTATCTTTCCCATTGAACAATATAAACAGAGATTAAAGCAGGAACATGAAACATAAATTTTTTACTCAGTTCACCCTCACTAGGCTACGTCCATGGAGCATACACCGCTAATGTGCCAACGTACCAAATCCACTATAAGAACACTGTTGTTTACAAGGATTGGGATAGATCACTTATATTACCAGGCTCCATGCCTTTACAATGTTTAGGGTTATATCACTTCTTTCCCAAGGGTCACTCCTTGTATCTCTCTCTCTGGCTCACTGCCGGTGGAAAGGATCACTTTATTCCTCTCCCTTTTCTCATTGCTCTGGAAAGGACCCAATCACCGTTTATAGAACTTTTGGTCTTTTCATTATCACTAATGAATTCATCCTCCATTGTATGTAGAAGCTCTGTTGAATTCCAAATTTCACCCATAGATGAATCTAACTTTTCATCGAAAGGATTGGGAAAACATGTAGCTTCCACATATTCCTGAATCATTGCTGCTCATCAACTATACATGGTTCCCTTCTCCAAGATGGTGTGCAAGTCTCGGCACGCAAGTTATAACTGGAACGCAATTCCACCTCAACCACTTTTATGACACAAGATTTTGCAACTCCAAACTTGCACGACTCACACCCTATTACGCCCAAACCTATACTGGCACACAACCACCAACAATCATCCTTCTTCAAAACATGGGGTGAAAGAGTAAACAAACCATTATCACTAAAACTCCTTCAACTCAAATCTTGTGTGACTCCCTTACTTCATTCCCAAAACCTCATTGGGCACACAACAAACAACTGGAAAACAATATCTACTTGTGCGACCACACACCACTTGTGCGACCACCACACCTGCACGACGGGAGATTTTATTTTATCTATTTGTTGAACTCATATCGAATGAGGATGGGTCGACCTCTATTTTTAGGAATTTGGACTACCTACGCAACAACACTCAAGTCTCACCTCAGTACGCAAGTCTATGCCACGCAAGTCACTTGCGCACCTCACCCTAAAACATGGGCACCCTTTATCCCTTTTCCATATTTTGATGTACTGACCTTGAAAAACATTAGGTGTGCAAGTTTCTTCTCGTTTAATTACACGACATGCATGTCCCTTTACCAAAAACCACTTTTCATCATTTGTCGATTTTCAGGCCCTAAAATATTTCAATCACTGGAAAACAGTGCCACCTTGTATCTGCTCTTTTTGTACTGCCTCCAGATAATTCATTCCTTTGTCAATGTTCTTGAATCAAACATGGTTCGTTAACCACATCCCTTGAACTCAACATGCCTCCATGAAATCTCCTTTTTCAACAGATTTTAATGTCATGGATTTCATTTTCAACCAACAGAGCACATATTTCTACTTTTTCAACAAACACATTCACCTGAAAAATGCTTCAATGATGCCTTGAGGGATTTTTTTCCCAACATGATGTTTCTATAGAGGTACCTTAGATATATTTAGAGTCATATATTGATTTTTTTTCATTTAGTATTATGAACTTTTATTATTTTTAAATTGAATATTTGGGGAATCACAACCATTATTTGGGTGAGAAGATGTAGATCATGGAATAACTAGTGTAATTGACATTTGAGGACTTCCTATTAAAATATAACTTATTAATAGAGGTTGTTTTAAAATGATATTTCACATTTTGATTGTGTAATATTTTTCATTAAAGGTGATCTAAATAGTTGTTATTATAGTGGAGTGTGGATCTATAGATTTACAGAAGAAATGTGCTAGTGAGTAATCTACAACTTGTGGAAACATTAACAACATAACAATAAATAAAAATTTGAGTATCCTTATATATGTATAAAATTGAAAATTATATCATATTTACAATGGACTTCAAAAAGGAATATGGGTATATAGGTTTTTGAAATAGTCACATGAGTTATGAAAGGTGTTTTCCTGGGGTCTAGAGTTGATAATTCGGGTTCATCTGAATGGGTAAAAAAAATAAATAATATATTTTAATGGAATAATTCAGAGACATGATGGTAACAAGATGAAAGTATTTGTTGTTATTATGATGCATTAGTTGAATTTCACAGTAGTATATTACTTGAGGAAGTGAAAATGAACCAACTTGACCATTTACTACATTTGATGAGAAGCTAACTGAGATCAATAGTTAGTTTATTTTATTCTGCATTTCAAAAAGAGAGAGCTGAAATGATGATGTCATTTTATCCATCATTTATTGAGTTTGTGATATGAATATGTATGACATATCTGATTATTGACGTGAAGGAATGAAAATGATTAAGGAATATATAACCTTAAATATCATGTGAGGATAGTATAGTGAAATATCCAGTACATCAACAGACATTCTAAATATGTATTGATGGGAAATAATATGAAATTTTAATGGTAACTAATTAAATATTTATAGAATATCTGGCCAATAAAATATAAATTTATAAAGAAAACATTTCAAATATTATTTTTTGGGATCTTTGTATTATTATATGCTATGAGATGGATATTTCTTTTTACCACTAGATGCATTGATGATGATTGGACCAATGTAAAAAAATGAAACCATTTGGAATAAATTTAATCATTTTTTAAGAGGATTAATTATGAGAATCTCCAAATATTAGAAGTAATTATTATATTTGGATATAAATAGTTTAACAAAGGGGAATAATGTAAAGACCCAAATTTTTTTGATAAGGAATTGGTTTATTCATTTGATACTAATTCCAAAAACCAAATAAGGAAAAAAAAGTAATGATTGAACCTAGTATGGAACATTGAATTTCTTTATAGTTCAATTTGTCTTAGATCATGGAGTTTACCTAATCCATTAATTTTATATATATATTAAATTTTTTGATAGGTCTATGTGGTTTTATTTCCTATTATTAACTATTTTTATTTTGAATGAAAGGAAATAGTTTTATTTTGAAGCAGTTTACTTTTAAAATTTTAAAGGAGGGAATAAAGGATAACTTGGGATGATTCATTGGGAATCCCTTTTAATACAAGTAAGGTGAATTGATCCTATATCATAAAAATATTATCTGGACTTGAGTGGATGATAGATCATATATGAATGAAATTATTCATTGTATTAGGTATAGAGAACCACATAAATCAAATAGATTTGTAAGGAGAGATAATATTTTTCATTTAATGTGTTATAGTAAAGTGGACCATGACAATTATTCTCAGAAAATGATTTTATAATATGAGAATAATAAGATGAACAAGTGTTATTATGTAAATAAATGACTACTAGTGTGATGTTATATAGGATATAGATTTAACTTTGTGAGGTTAGTATGAACTATATCTGATTTAGCATAGAGAATTGGGATCTTTATAGAATAGTTTTAACACCAAACTGTTCCTATGAAAGAAAGAGATATTTCTGAATACAAAAGAAATATTATGGTGAAGAAATTAAAGAATAAATGATGCAATATGAATGGTATTTCAAGAATATGAGTTTTCTACATGAATGGAATGGATTAGGATTCAATATTAGGTTTTTATAATAGTTCCTAGAAGTTCAACAGAATGGATAACGATTGATGGAGTTTGTGAAAAACTAAATAACTCTAGGAATGTTTTTGTGCTCTGAGATGGTTTATGCATTACGAGAAGTTGTTGACTCTATGGTACAAATAGGAATAAACAAATAGTATTGCATTGGAATTTATAAGTTATTGAACTATACCCACTAGGATGATGTTACTCAGTTGATATATATGATAATGTTTTTTGGATATTCAATGGATGATGGTTTTGAAATGATTTTTCTATTTATCTTGTGTTCATTCATGAACCAAAAATGAAATATTTATTATTTTATCCCTAATTTATGACCCACACTATTACATCATGAAATACTTATATGTGATAGATTTTAAATCCAATACCCTTATGTTTTAAGGAGTTTAAAATGTTTTTCAATAGATAATTATAGTTGAACACAGATCAAATTTGGTAGCCTATTCTTGAAAAAATGAGATTATTTAGAACATGGATATAAATAAATTTTCAATGGGACTAATGAGAGTATTTTTATTTTCAAAAGAAAAAATATTATTTTATAGAATCATCAATAACCAATGATAGGTAACCATGGGATTCTAAATATAGAGAATCTATTAATTAATATGTCTGTTTTTAATGTGTAATATTAGGACTTGTTCATTAGATAATTCATATTTCATGCATGTTTTTACTATTTTTCGATTCATTCTTAATTTTTTATATTATATCTTCTCTGATGAAGGTTTTATTCATTATTGATGAATAATCAATTTTGAATGGGTAATCTCATAGGAGAGAGTCAGATCAATATAATAGGGGGTGTATCTGAAATATTTATATTATTTTTACCTAGTTTTTGAATATTTTCATTAGATTTATTTTGAATGAAACATGGTTTCTTATGTTTATTATTAAATTTTTATCTGATTTTTTTAAATAATGGATGAAACCCATAAATGATATTGTTAATTATTTCATAAAAATTGAGTTAGATTATTCTTTTCATTTTTGGATTGGTACTTATTTCAATTGATCTATTTTGATTTTTTGGTCAGACGATTAAATACACATAATTATAATTGGTAAAAATAAACCAAATAGAAGACAATTATATTTATAATTGATTAACTATTATTTTTATTAATTTTACTACTGATGATGAGTTATTCCATTTTATGAAAAACAATCCATTGAAATTGGATTCCACTCTCTTAAATATTTTTATTCTTTATTTTATTATTATAATTATATTCTATTTTTGTTAAATTTTTAATTTCAATCAATCATCCCAACAATAGTGAGAATATATAACTATTATTTCACTATGTTGTTACTTGGATTCCTTTTTTCTCATTTGATAAACCTTTTTAATTCCATATATTAATCCCCAGTATTTGGTATTGGTTTTATAAAATTAAATTTTATTTTTATCCACCATGTTGATGTTAAAACACCTATTAAGTGGTCATGTATTGTTTTCTCCTTTTTTAGTTACAATTGAAATTTAAGAATGAAAAATGGCAGATTTATCAGATCAATGTGTATTAATACACCATTATTGTTTTCTAATTTTCGTTTATGTTTAATTTTATTCCATTTTTACTTGAATTTTTTATAGGTTTTAATGGGATGAGTTATATAATTAATGATTATTATGAAACACAATTGTTGTAATACCCTATAAGTTTAAAATAAGGGCAATGTAATTTATAGTGTGTATGATACTAAAAACCTAATATTATAGAAAATATGACAACATGATATATTATGATATATTTATTTTCAAATAAATTAAATTTATTAATAATCATGTATTATATGTTACACCATGTCTATCATTAGTTACGTGCAACAATGATTTTCTTTTATATCTTGTGTTACATGCAACAAAGAGATTTACCAAAAAAAATATAATTATAATAATATTATTTAGTAAAATATTTATAATAAAGAAGATAAATTGGAGAGTAAAAATATTATTAAAAAAATTATGAAAACATATATTTTATACATGTTTATTATATAATAATTTATTATAAATAAAATAAAAAATCATTTAAAATTAGAAGATTTTTTTTCTGAAAACAATATTTTTTATAATAGATCGTTTAATCACGCACTGTGCGCATAATTTAAAATTTATTCTTACAAAATATTAGTATATATATATAGGAAAAAATAAACATCATATTTTAAATTTAAATTTCTAAATTATCTTAGTGTGAACATTTGGGATTTTTTGAGAAGTTTCATTTTATCTAGAATAATTAAGAATACTGAATTTTAATTAAACAATTACGGTTTGTTTAAACTATTGATAATGTTAAAAAAATATTTCAAGTTGGTTTCAATGTAAAAATTGTTCGATTATTTATAAATTATTATAATTTATGATTATGTATCAATTTTTATAATGAATCTATATATAAAAACTTTGTATATATTTGACCATTTTCAATTCAAATGATCAACTTTCTCGTCACATCTGTGGGATTAACATTAAATTATAAACATAAAATTATTTGAATTTAATTTTTAATAATGTATTCTATTTATGGAATAATTAAAATTTATAATTTATATTAATTTTAACTTATTATTTCACAAAAATGAATAGTGAGTAATGTAAAATCTAATTACCAAAGTTTTGGTAAAAATTGGATTACTATTGGTTAAACTGAACTGATAAGTGTAAAAATGAAAAATAAACTTATCTGAAAACTATTTTTTGGAAATATTTAGAACATTCCACATATGAAGTTTGATAATGGTTCATTTTGGACCCTTTTCACATATGTAAAATGCGGGAGAACTCAATTATTTTCAAAAATACCATGTGTGTCCTCTCCACCCACTTATAAAATGCTACCCCTCTCCTCCACACTTGACACCTGATAAACACTTTTTAATGGAAAATGAATGACCCAATAACTTCAAAAAATCCATCCAATAATGCTATATTCCTAATTTTGTGAATAAAAATGACCTATGATGGCTTTAGTTCATACTTAAAGAGGATACCTGAAGAAGTGATAATGTTCATCAATGAGTGTCTTTATTTTAATTACTTACCCAACTCCTTCTGTTTTTTAAAACATGAGTATAAAAAATAATAACTATCTTATATATAATATATTTTATTTAGAAAAATATAATTACCTAAAAAACTCAAATTCCATCAAACTGGTTACGCAATAAATATTCAGGCATATGACGGACAATCGCATCATGAAAATATGTCATTTTTTCCATTTCCACACTTTAAGGTTGGGTAAGATGATGGATATAAATTTTAAATATGTTATTTATAACATATTTATAAAAATGGATTATTTTTTTCAAATATATATTTTTACCTTCCTTTTTGTAGAATATATCTTAATGTTGCTCTTTCGTACATCAGACTACCACCTCACGAAGTGATGTGACTCTTTTTTAGTAATACTTCTAATGGAATGTTATAATGATAAATTTAATAATTATATTTAGTTTAATTGATATAATTAAGATATTATTATAATATTTATCATTCTATAAATATAATATATATCATTACAGTTTTACCTTTTCACTCACATAAAGATATTAACATTGTTTGTGTATGTGTGGACTACCACCTTCAAAAAGTGAAGTGAATCTCTTTTCAACACCACACCACATGGATTATATTTTAATGTATAGAAGGTGGTACATATTGTATTATGATAATTTTTTACATATACTATATTATTTACCTTCATTCAATAATTATTATTTAAAAATGAAAACATTTATCATGCGTACAAATGGCATACTATCTCCAAGATCCCAATATACTAGAATTTTACCAACCATAATTTATGATTACATTAACAAATAAAATTAGTGTAAAAATAAAATAATTATTTTATGATTATTATTACAGTGGTGATATAACTAAATAATAAGTACAATCCCTAGATCATTCATAATAATCATGAATGAAAAATCTAGGAAATTGACACCATAAAAAATGAGAATAATGAATGAATATTAAGGAATAGATAATGAGATTTTATTAAAAGATAATAAATGATATACTAAATAACAATATGGTTATATAATATGTTATTAAAATTTTTAAAACCACGATAATGGTTATTAAATTACATTCACTAGAAAGGACATGTGAGATAACATATTTTGTCTCAATTTCTCTTCATTAAAAAATATTTTAATGTTATGAACCTGACATATTTTATATGGGGTCATAATTACCATTTGGAATATAATATCATGAATACATCAATATTCAAGATATTTTATCTATTAATATTAATTACATCATCTAGGAGGTTTTGAATTATTAGTTTCTATGTTGTAGAGATATTAATAACTCAAGTTCTTTTCATTGGTTTACAGTTATCCTTCATTGTGTTTGATATCCTATGATTTCATTTTAACTTATTTTTATATTATTATTTCATATTTCCACATGTTATATGTGTATTTATAGTTGATACGTAGAATAAAATAATTTTTTTAATTATCAATTCCATGTTATAATCATTTTAAGGGTTTATTTAACAATCTTATTCCAATAAAGAATGTTTATCATTGAATATAAGTCAAAGAAACTTATTTTACGATTACCTATTAATCCTATTAAATTTTCTTCCCCTATGTTCATTAAATATGTTTTAATTTAATAGTTTTATATTCCTACTCTTTTGTAAATAAATTAATTGGGAAAAATATTTTATGAAAATACGAATTCAATTAAATTATTTTTCAGAAATCATTTTTATTCTGAAACATTATTTTCTAAAAAAAATAGAATTTTTTTTTACGTTTAAAATTGATTTTTGAAATTAATATTCACACATTTTTACACTTAAATTTTTAGTCAAAGGATTCATATGTCATTTTTATAACAATACAAATTAGAATTTTACTAAAAATATGAAAGTAATATCTTTTAATTTTTCATGAAAAGGAACTTTCCAAATCATTTTATTAGGAAAAAAAATTTCTTTTCAAATTCATTCCATGTAAATAACTACATTCCATCATTAATATAATTTTTTAAATCAGAATTTTAATTTTATGAGTACCTTTTTGTAGAAAATTCTTTAGAAATATATTTTCAGTGAAAATTATTTTAACAATATTTTTCAAAATGAAAATGATATTTTACTCAAGAATTTTATTAATGGTATTTTTTGGTATTTTATATACCAATGATAAAAACACTATATTATTCCTATAAAGGGTATATATCATATTGGAGAAATCATTAATCTTATTGCGGATGGTTTATGATTATTTGACCAAGGAATGAATTGACATTCACTTCCTTGATTTATTTTCTATAGTTATTAAACTTTCCTAGAATTATTCATATTCAAGAGGATAATAAACATCCCCTAATTGAAAATATTATTTATCAGGGATATGTTTATTTCGAAAGATATATATAATTTTTATATACATTGATTACTATGATAGTTATATAATAAAATCGAGAAATATTAATATATCTATATCCTTTACTCAATACAAATATTTACAAATAAGGCACATTATTGTTTAATTTAATCCATTTTTTGATATATTAATAATTCTTTGGGAATTCAGGAAATATGATGAGGATCCTTTATATATATACCCCAGATTCATTGCTAGTCTAATGAGACAAAATCATTTGGCCACAATGTAATACTTTTGTAACAAGTAGTTTTAAACTATCTTGTGAATGGTCTTGAATGTAAAAATATAGTTGTCCAATCTATATCAGTTTATACATAGTACAATTTAAACAGTCTTGTAATGGTTGTTGATGGTAAAGTTATCATGTGTGTGGGAAACATGAAATCATATAATTATTCATTTACTTCATTAATATTAAGGTATTATTCTATAGGATATTTTCTCTATGATATTATCTATGGATGTATTTAATTTTATATTTATTGATTTAACATCAAGTGTTTTTTGTTATTCACCAATCCTTAATTATTCTTCTCTATATTAAAATCATATTAATGTATTTTAAATATAAATTTTTGATATTTATTAACCTTTCCTTCTTGATTCTGTTTATTGATTCACATTATATTATTTTGTATATAACCCTTACCGAGAATTTGATCTCACTCTTAATTTTTTTTCATTTCTCAAGAATCCATGAAGTATACAATGTTTTATATAAAAGGATATTATATGGGTAATAATTATATTATAATATTTTTTAGTAATTTATGTATTCAAATTTAATATAACTATCTAGTGTGTATATAGTCTTGCAAGAAAATTAAACTATTCAGTGCTTCTGGATGTGATTCCTTATATCTTATCACAATATAACAATGATGGAATCCACTTTAGGATACTGGGGTAGAGGTTTCTATAGTTGGTATCAATTGAAGTATAGTATAATCCACATTTATTAGATTTTTGATTACATATATTAGAGAACCTAACTATGATATACTTTGAGGATAGATAATTAAGAATATCCTAACATTTTTGAATGAAATATATTATATTTTTCATCCATAGAAATAAACCCCTTTATAGATTCTAAAATTAGACATTTTTCGGGAACAAATTTTCCCATTAGTAATAAATCATAAAAGGGTGAATTGGGATTGAACCATATGTCACCTAGTGGATGATAGAAAGCCTTACTATGCACCTGTTTTGAAAATATCATTGATAAAAAAGGATACTTCATATTTTCATTACAAAATATTATGATGAATTTCTGTATATGATGAAAATGAATGACCAAGATTAAAACTAAGGTGTCTTATGTTTAAAAAATGTTTCTCAAAGAGAAAAGAGTGGTCTATCTATGAAAAACAATGGACTAAATAATTCTTTTTCCAGGTACAAAAATGAGGGTATGATGGAAATAAATAAATCCCATCGTAGGGATCTAGTTGTAGTTAGTTTTATTAAATTTAGAGAACAAAGTAATTATCTGAGTAAATTCTCTCTTCTCAAGTAGAAAAAATATTCCTAGGAAGCACATATGTGGATGTATAATTCATGAAATATAGGTGTGTTAGGATTAAAAAAATTAAATTTTAATATTATTTTTAAAAATATTATTTTGGTTATAAGAATCATGAAATATATTTTTATTTATTTTTGAATAACTAATGAATTTATTTACATAAGTGATTTGGTTACCATCAATAGATAATTAGTTTATGGTTTATCATATGTTCAATATCTGAAAAACTACTTTTAAAATTGTTTGTGGTAGGAATATAACACGATTAAGGATATTTTTAGATAAACATAGTGAAAGTATATATTTTAGTAAAAATATTGCTTGAAGATTAATGCATTTATATTTTATAAACATATGTTTACGGGTATTATAAAACGTTATAGTTAATTAATTAAACAATATAAATATTAAATAACATATTTATATTTGTTAAAAATAGTAATAACAAGTCATATTGATAAAATTATTTAAAATTATATTTAATGATTAATTTTATTTAAGGTAATTCCATTATTTTTTGGAATGTTATATGTTTTTCATTAAGATATTTTTGAAAAAAGAAAACTTGTATTTTGGGTGACAAATTATAATGTCCAATATGGCTAAAAGGTTTTCACCCATGACCAATGGATGATAAGGGTTTAAGGCCTACCACAGGCCTACGAAACGTTCTGGTTAATATGACATGGGTTTAGTTAAACAATGAGATTAATTAATTTTAAAAATGAACTAGTGGTGTTACTATTGAGATTTATATATTAATGAAATATATTGGATAACTTGTGTTAATAATATTGGGTTTGAAAAATACATAAATTCACATGAAAATACTCTACCCTCCATTATGTTTCTTAGGATCCATTAAAATTAAATTTTATTTCTTGAAGAATAAATAATTTTTTTGGATATTCTTTTCATATAGTACGAAATGAATTATAAATTTATCTACTCACAAATAAATGATTAAATTGTGATTATAAATTGAAAACATATCATGTTTGAATACTACCTTAAATTTGTATATAGTATTAAATGTCCTCATTATTAACAAAATAACTTTTTAAAAATATTATCCAATTACATTTATATCTGATGAATGAGATAATAAATTAAATAATCATAACTTTATGGATCTTTGGCCACTAACATTCCATTAATTATTCAATTTATTATGACAAATGACCTCAATAAGTCTCTCTAATAGTCATCTATATTATTCCATATCAATATATTTATTTTCATCATATGTTCACCTAATTGAGAACATATTTACGTATTATTTGATTTTAAAATGATACTTATTTTTCTCTCTTATAAAGGTGGTTTTTTAATAATGTTTTTGTAAGTGGGTTTTCAACAAAATATTTTTCCAATATCAAACCCTTTTTTACCAAGATCAATATTAAATTATGATGACACAATTTCTATAAATAGGTTATAATATAACACCCTATAATTATAAAATAATGACATTTTATATTATAATGTACATGATGTGCAACACCAATAGTTTAGGTAAATATAACACCATTATACTTTATGATATATATATTTTTATATAAAATTAATTTATAAAATAGATTCGATTACAAGTAACACAGATTTTATCTTACATTAAACAGAGCAGAAAGTTTCATTTATATGTTTCATTACATGAAATGAATGGTTTTACTAAATAGTTTAATAATATTATTATTATTTAATATAATACTTATAACTTATAAGATAAACTAGATTGTAATATTATGATTAACTAGCATATGAAAATATATAGTCAATCATACATTTATAATATTATTTAAAAATAATTTTTACTAATTATAAAAAAATTATGAAAAAATAACATTTTTTTAAATTATAATATAAAAAATATCCTTGGGTGATTTTTTGGGATTTTTCTGGGAAGATGCATTTGTTATTGAATTATAAAAAATACAGCATTTTAATTAATGAAATCCTTTTTAATTAAATTATTTATAATGTTAAAGAGTAGTTTTTATTCATTTTAATGTAAAATTTGTTAAATTTTAAATAAATCAATACAAATTTTGGTAATTTTTTTTATATAAATATTGAACTTCGGTATAAAAAAGTTGTAAGCTTCTGAAAAATGTCACTATAAAAACCTGTTTTCCCGGCATGTTTGTGAGAGTTATTGGAAACTTATTTGTTCCAATGAAGTGATTTTAATTAGTAAAAATTTATTGAATATTTGGAATCAAAATATTTTTTATTTATAATTTATTCACCACATTTTTTTACCAAAAAAATAATGAGTTCTAAAAATATTAATTACTATAGTAAATAAAAAATGTGTTTAGTTGGGTTAAAACCAAAAGGATAAGTGTACAATTGATCTATAAAATTATATAAATCATTTTTAGGCCCATATGAAGAAAATTAAACTATAAGGTTTTATAATTATCCATTTTGGATCATTTTTTAAATCAAAACATGGGATCCCTCAATTCTATTAAAAAATAAATTTTTTGTCCTCTCCCCCACTAATAAAAGGCCACCGCTCTCCCCTCTATATTACACCATCAAAACAAATTGGATCTCAAAATACCAAAAAAAAAGTATGTCCCAAATTATATAAACTAATCATATAAGCCTTATTATTTTGATAAATCTATCATTTTAATGATTTGGTTCAAAAAAGGTGGATACTCAAAGAAGAGGCAATGTTCTTCAATTAGCGTATTTATTTTACTTATTTCTGTATCTATTTAAACTTTTATTAAACCATGAAGATATAATATCCTATATATATTCCATATAATAGGATATATTTATTATATAGTAATGACGTAATTCTATATCCAATTCTATCAAGTGGGTTACAAAATCACCTTTCTTGTATAATGTGGACTATGGCCTCATGAACTGATGTTAGTCATTTTTCCATTTACACCTCCCATGGTAGGGTATAATGATGGTTATAATGTATATATATATATATTATATATAACATATTAATACATATATAGTAAATATATCATATAAATAAATTTACATCCAATTCCATAAGAGATACGATATCATCATTTGTGTGTACTATGAACTACCGCCCCACGAAGTGATGTGATTTCTCTTTCACTAATGCATCACAGAGAATGTGATAAATATTAATTGAGTGGTTATGTACGATAAAAATAGAATAATTATTATATTAGTGACATATTTTTAATTATATTAAGATAATATCTATAATTTTTATTCTTATATTTTCTATCACTTTTAGATGATAACATCATTCATGTACGTGTGAACTATCACGTTCTTTAAGTGACGAGACTCTCTTTTTGTAACAAAAAATGGATTATATATATTTTAATATAATATTTTATATCAGATATTATGGTAATTAAAGAATTGTTATATATTAATTACATTATTTCCATATTAATATTTGAAAAAATGGAAATGTTACTGTTGAGTACATACGACCTACCATTTCATTGATCGTAACATACTTCATTTATTGTAACAATGTTTTATGATTCACATTAAATGTAAATTTTCTATTCAAATATGAAAATTATTTCAATATTACTATTATAGAGATTATATAACTATATCATATTAACAAGAACTAGAACATTCATAATAATGCACAAAAAATGATATTTTGAAATTGACACCCGAAACAATTAATACAATGAATGATTATAAATGAATGGGTGGTGAGATATTATAGAAAATTCTATATGATATCATAAATAATAATATTATTCTAAAATAAGTTAATAAATTTTTTAAAATAACTATACTAGTGGTACAATCACATTCATGAAAAAATTACATGTGATGTAAGGGATTTTGTCTTAACTTCATTTCATTAAGGCATATTACAATATTAAACACCAGACATATTTTATAGGGTTTATAAATTATCCCTTATAGAGGTAATATCATGAATAATATATTAATTAGGGTTTTTAATGAATTACTTAAAATTAAAATTTTAAATAGATTTAAATAAAATATTAATATAGGGTAAATAATTTCGTTACTCAATTTCATTTCACAAGGATATATTAAACATTCGATGTCTTTGATATCATATGATTATAACTATAATTAATTTTTATTATAATGTTTTAGTTCTAATTTTTCTTTATTTATTGTTTATACACATATTATATTCACTAATTAATTCCCATTTCAATGATAGGATCATCTTAAGGGTTTATTCCACATTATCATTCTATTAGAGATTGTTTAACCATGAATATCACTTGAAGTAGATTATACAACCATTTACTAAAAACCAATTTATTGTTATTATCATCACGTAATTCATGATATATTCAAGTAATATTTATATTTTCATGAATTTCATAATCACTTTAATTGATAAAATTATTTTAGGAAAATCTAAATTCAGTTCTCTCTGCCATGACCCACCATTAACAGGAGGATAGAAGGGACATCCGATTTTCAGACCCTTACTTCTTCAAGTTGAAGGAGAGATAATGACCCCCCTATAAATGCTTTCAATAGGTTCCATAGTGGTGAATTGCACAAAGGATATACAATCACAGAAATGATGGAAGTCATTACCCTTCTTATTTAGTTGGATTGCGAGATAAGATAGTAATTTCCAACAGCACCAAAACATGAGGTAAAAGTAAAGAGAAAAGCAAACCATTTCCATATGCATGTACAAATGTAAATTCTACCAAATTACAAGAAAACCCCAAAGTAAGGTACCACAAAAAAGAAAACAACAATAAAAATTGTCCCAACGTCTGAGCCAGTTTGATCCCGCATGATCCCTGATGTCTTCCTGGAAACCTAAAAGTAGTTTTTATATATAGGTTAAATATATAGGTATACTCCGTAGGTAAAACCAAATGATATTGTGCAGAAGTGGTGAGGCATTATAATTCCCTGTAAAAAATATGAGATAACCCAAACATCTAGTAAGGAAAACTATCCACCCAAACCACACCAACGAACACTCCCCAAATAACACAAGTCCAATATGTAATAGCAATGAAACATCATTATTTTGGTACCCCGGGACACCTTCAAACTAGTTATTGAAGAAATCATATGCGTGAAACCCCTCCTGCCATTCTCACTACAATTCCACTACCATCCCCCCGCCCGCACAGACCTGGGATTCCACAACCACACTTCCCGCCCTAAAATTCCTGGGTTATCACTATAAAAAATCCTTCCAAAAAACACTTGGGCCACAAAAATCCCACGTAACCAATCCTACAAACACCTGGGCCAGAACAACTACCACCATGCCCGAAGACACTTGGGACTCATCCAAAATATATATTGGAAACATACTGCCCGCACACTCCTAGGCCAACCACCACCAGTAACCTACCCAAATATTCATGGGTTATAATAGACCTCAGGCCGTCACATCCTGCCCGAAGAACCTTGAGCTACTCGAGAAATTAATAATAAAATAAGATAATAACCATCCACCCATAGGAGTGTTGGGAAAAAAACCCTCCCCTGTGAAATGGGGGTGTTTGGAAAAAAGTGCTCAACATGGGTGGGGCGTCAATATAAGAAATATAAACTAAATTATACATGTAGGTGAACTAGAACTCATCACAGACTAGGGGTTCCAAACCCATCCCAACCACAAACACCCTCGTTACAATTCATTCATAAGAACCAACACACCTGCAACCATGTCACCACTCATTTCTAAAAAAAAATTCCCCAAATAACACATTCTGGTTTCCATATTCAAGTGATTCCATTCAAGTAAAGTCTAATCTATTGGGAAACTAATAGTCATAGAAAAAATACAAGGAAGGTAAAACAGCAAAACAACAATTTACGCATTCACACCCAATTCTCTTGTAATGTCATAACAACAAATGGAATCCTTGAGATCCCTCAATGTACTGGAATAAAAACCAATACCCACAATATGGACACACATGGCCTCAGATCCAAAACCAATAACCGCACCTCAAAAAAAGATCCTATCCCCATCCACATCGATTCCCAAGAACCAACCATAAACATCACCAGAACAGTGGAAGGGAGTTTTCAAATTGAATATGTCATTCATTTAGTTTAGTCTTTCCATTTGGTTTACTGGGGTTATCACACGAGGATTCTTATTAATTGGGAATAAATTTAATCAAACATGTTTTTATGATTTACCAATTTCAATGTTACAACCATTAAATCACATTAATATCTAGAAAAAAATAGGTTCATTAGTGCACAAGAAACGACCACCAACGACCATAATTTTCAGTGGGAATAAGCTCGTACGATTCACAACACAAAATTAATGATAAAGAGTACAATAGAAACGTAGATCACACCCCCTTCATTACATAAAAGTTCATTTATTATCTTCATTAAGGTTTGGTTTCATCTATACTTGTAGAAACAATAGCATACCCAACCCACATGATACATAGTAAAGAGAGACTAAGGAAAAAACCCTACTTGATGATCAATGATGGATATTTTTCTACTCTGGCTAATAACTGGGATGCGTGACTTGTAGGGGTGGAACTCCTACATCATAGGTGCACCACTCACCTTGTGAAGGGGACTCCAAACAAACCAAGGGGAAGAACCAAACCAACAAAGAAGAAGAAGAAAGGAATTCTAGTGTGATATAAAGAGTGATATCCTTGTGTTCCCCGATATCAATATCATGAGTGGATTTAAAGGCAGATCGTGGTTTCACCACGGGGTTGGGTGGTTACACATGATGGGATTAATTTTTATTTAATTTCTCATTAAAGAGGTGGCACTAAAGCTGTGGGTTAAAGTATTTCATTTAAATAGAGGAAAATGTGTAATAGGGACACACGTTGGGACCGTTGAGGGTCGCCCCACCCATTATGATTTTAAATATTGTTTATGGTGATAAAAATGGCATTGATCCACTTTCAAATGGTTAAAATGTCTTAAAAGTTGTGTTACGGGAAAAATTGGGGATTAAAAACCCGACAACCCCCTTAGGCACCAATCGGTGACACGCCAATAGGTGTCACACCGAGTGGTGACACACCGATGTGTGACACAGTGATGGGTGACCCTCCGATCGGTGACCCACCGATCGGTGACACGATGATCCGTGACTCACCGATCGACATCACTCTGATTGGTGTCATTGATGGTAATAGCATGATGACATCCATCCATCGATACGCTACACTTTGGATATGGACTTGATGGGTATAGGGTGTCCCAAACACTAGAAATTTGGAAAAGGGATGGATATGGAGGGTCTAAGAAATTACATTAGGTACCTCTCAAACTATTCTCATCCTCAAGAATCAATGCTAGAACCGAAGAGAAGAGAGGGGTCTGAACAAAAACCTTGAAAGATACCTCTTGGGGAAAAACTAACCCAGAAAGCCATATCAAACCCAAGGATCACATTGTCCCATCACACAGATCGGGGAGTTATTTCCACCATGTCAAGATAAAATCCTCTTTGGGTGGCACTAAAGCACCCACACGGGTTTAATGGAATCCACCATAATCTGTATTGATTAGGTATCAGGTCCTCCATTCCCCACATATCAGGTCTTTTCAAAAACATTCACCAGGTAAGTAAATAGGCATATCATAAACCATAAAGGTCAGAATTACATCGATGTATGTCACAAAAATAAGAACAAAAAGGAAGGCTCGTATAATAAACTCAAAACAGCTTTGGGTACTGGGTGAACATGGGAGATTCTCGCTCCCAAGTACTCTCTTTGAGGCCACCGTGCCCCCACAACACACGAACAAAAGGGATGGTTCATCCATGAATAACATTATCTTTTCAATCATTAATCTTCAATGGTTTCACAATGGACGTAGAATCATCCCCTATATCCAACTCTCCCCATTAAATGGCATGGGATTCATCGTGTAGATATCAACGAAGTTTGGAGATTGGGAAAAATTCATGGATCCCTTCTAATTGAGGTGGAAATTCTAGCTGATATGGCACCTCTCTGACTCACGCCAACACCTAGAAAAGCCTAATGAACCTAGGAGAGAGCTTTCTTCCATTGTAAAACCATTACTTCCCACATCTAGGGGAAACATTCAAGAACACATGGTCTCCGACCTCGAATTCATAGGGGCCTCCTCCAATGATCGGCATACGACTTCCACCGGTCCTGGGCTGCCTTCATCCTCTCATGCACAAGTTGAACCTTCTCCATTATTCTCTACACCACGTATGGGCTAAGAACACCTGCCTCTCCAACCTTGGTCCAGCACACGGGCCTATGACATGACCTCCCATATAAAGCTTCAAATGGTGCCATGCCTATTATATAATGATAGATATTATTGTATTGAAACAACACTAAGGAAAAATGTCATTTACATGATCCCCAGAAATCCAAAACACATGCATGTAGCATATCCTCCAATGTCTAGATGGTTCACTCAGTCTGCCCATCGGTCTGGGGGTGGAAAGTTGTGCTAAGGTGTTTCTAGGTTCCAAAAACATGTCGTAATACCCTAAAGACACATGTGGTAAACTGTGCATCACTATCCAAGTCTATGGACCTTAGAACTCAATAAAACCGCACCACCTCATCCATGTATCTCTGTGCAAAGGCATTCAACTCACTCAACTCTTTGATCACCTTGAAGTGAGCTAATTTTGTTAGTCTGCCTACCACTACACAGACACCATCACATTCTCCTTGATCCATGGGTATTAATGTGATCAAATCCATTAAGATGTCATCCAACATCCACTCAGGTATATCTAAAGGCTGCAACAATCCTCATGGGATGCGGTGTTCAACCTTCACCTTCTAACACACCAGGCACCCTACCACGAACTCTGCCACTTCCTGTTTCACCCAGGCCACAAAACTATTCCCTCAGTCCTTGGTAAATATTCAAACCTCATGGGTGTACCACTACGGGTGAGTTATGGAACTCACAGGGAACTTATTCCTGCATCTCCTTTGGGACAAAAAACTTCCATAAAAAAGCATCTGTTTCTGACCATCCTCCAACCACCCTTATGAATCATTGCCTTGGTTAACCCTTTCATGGATCACTTCACTCTATAAGTCTCTCCACTAAGACTCCAACACTTACTGTAATAGAGAGGACTACACTGACATCTAAAATATGAAACCTCTACCACCATCCACCCTTGCATCCAAGTGTAGGGAAGCTAACTCCTCTATTTCCTTCCAAGCATTCACAGATTAATGAACCGCTTCCCTCTATGAATTCCTACTCAAGGAATCTGCCACAATGTTCCCCTAACCTTTAGTTTAAGAGATCTCTAAGTTGTAGTCCTGAAGAAACTCCACCCACCTTCATTGTCACAAGTTCAGGTCCCGCTAGGTAAAGATATGCATCAAAATATTATCATCATTGAATACCACAAAGTGCTCCATGATGAGGTAATTCCACCACAACATCACTGCGAACACTATGGATGCAAGATCTAGGTCATGAGTGGTGTAGTTACGCTCCTGAGGACGTAACTTCCTAGATTCATAAGACATCACACCCCATTTCCACATCAGAACACACCCTAGGACAAGTCCAAATGCATAAAAGAACGTCATACCAAAACCCTTCCTCTAGAAACCGGGGAACTAGAGCGCTGACTAAACTTTCTATTAGATAATTGAACACTACCTAACACTGCTCACTCCATATGAAGGCATGTTCCTTTCTAGTCAATGCTGTCAAGGTAGATGAAACTCGAGAGAAGTCAGGTACAAACCTCCGATAATTGCATGCCATACCTACAAAGCTGTGAACCTCCATCACATTCTTGGGTGCTTCCCATGAAACAACAGCTTCAACAACTGACGAGTCGGCTGCCACCCCTTTCTGAGACACCACATGTCCATGGAAATGAACTTCTCGTGTCATTAACTTACAAATGGACAAATTCCCAAATAATTGGTGGTGTCGAAGGATTTCCAAGAATATCCTAAGGTGATTAGTATTTTCCTCCTCTTATCTTGAGTAGATCAAAATTTCATCGATGAAAACAATGATGAACTGGTCCCGACACAGACAAAAAATAGAGTTCATGAGCCCTATGAACACATTTGGTGCATTTGTAACACTGAACAACATGACTAAGAACTCAAAGTGCCCATAAATGCACCTAAAAGAAGTCTTCGGGATATCAATGTCCATAACCCTTAATTGGTGATACTCAGACCATAGATCGGTCTTAGTGAACCAACCTGCTCCCCTCAGCTGGTCAAAGAGATCTTCTATCACTGAGGGAGGGTAACAGTTCTTGACCGTTAACTAATTCAGTCTTCAATTGCCTATGCACAACCTGGGACCACCATCTTCCTTCACAAACAAGACCAGAGCACCGCACGGTGACACACTAGGTCAGACAAAACAATTCTTCATCAATTCTTCAATATGAATCTGCAACTCCCAGAACTAAGAAGGCACCATCTGATAAAGAGACATCAAAATCGGATGGGCATCGGGTTCCAATTCTATCCCAAACTCAACATCACGTCGAGGGGGTAGAGTCACCACTTCTTCAGGAAAGACATTCATGAAATCACTGGAATTCCTCTGGACTTATACCATATCTATATCTACCAAATCCACTAAAATATCATCTAAAATGGAATGTAGGGGCTCCACCCGCTGACTACCTTCCTGGAAACCCCGCTCGCCGGAGAAAGTCACACACTGGACATCCTCATCGGAGAACATAACTCTCCTCAGGAAATAGTTGATAACAACATTTATATAAAACCACCAATCGATGCCTAGGATGACATCATATGGATGTATCAGCAATAGTAGAAGATCCCTTCAAGACTAATGTGTCCCTATCATCAGTCTACACCATCAGGAAACATAAAACAAGTCATTATGACATACGATTGGTGTACTCAACACCATAGGGCACTATAAGTCTCTCAGATTCTAATCCAAGAATACCGGCCATAACGGGTTCAAAAAAGGAGTGAAAATATCTCATATCAAACAAGGTATAGGCAATATTATTAAAAAAGTTTATCATACCTTGAATGACTTCCAACCCTACTGGAACTGCATCCTCTTCAGCGTGCAACTACCCACGGCCAACTCCTCTACCTCTCAGTGGTCGACTGTCTCCCCCACAATGCCTTGGTCGAGGTCCTTGAGAAGCACCTTGGGGTCGGCCTCCTCTTTCCATGTATACTCTTGGAGGAGAAGGAGCTCATTGTCCCTGTTGCTACTATAGAAAGGTCCTAGATAGAAACTACCACTACTGAGGTGGGTGCTGAACCTGCCCACCACCACTGTACTGCACTCTATCTGGGCACTTATTTAGAAGGTTCCCACAAATCTCATAAATGATGATCCTTGGTACTAGGCCCGTGAGGAAATTTAAGGGATCGTGAGATCAAAACTGAAACTGTTGGGGCCTACTCTCCCCTGGTCGAAACCTTGAAGGCCCTGACGCTGGAGGCCTGATTCTAACTGACATCCCCTTTGATGATCCTAATTGGCTTCCCTCTCACGACATACCTCTCTGTGTTTTAATCCTCTCCACCACTTCAGGCTTCTTTTGGACCTCCATGTACATCAGTAGGGTGAAGAGAGTAACAACATATTGAAGAGAAGGTCATAGTGCCTCCCCTAAATGTCTCGCCCGAGACTCCTCTTCCCAGAAAAAGGTCTGGAGAAAAACGAAGGAGATCTTTGAACTTGATCCCCAACTCCCACATTTACATGCTCCCCTTTTGGATGGAGAGAAGCTCCTACCTCTTCTTAGCCTTCATAGTGGAAGAGAGGAATTCCACATCAAAATTCGTCTCGAAGTCAGTCCATGCATTCCCATCCTCCCTCTTCTCCCCAAGATAAGGATTCCACCATTGGCATGCTTCTCCTCGCATATGGATTATAGCTACAGGATCCTAGTACTCCGTTGGAGCCTGGATCAAGATGAAAGCTATCACCAGCTCCCCGAGCAAGCTCTCGGTCTCCATGACCGAGTCACTGCCCTCGTACTTCCAGAGGGTCTTCCGCTGAAAGGAACGAAGTATCCTCTACCACTGGTCATACTCTACCTCTCAATCATCCCTCTGCTAATCAGCTAAGACAACATACTGGGCCTCGATCTCCTTCACTACTCGTGGTCGTCGTCTGGGTGCCATAGATGCAAGGTAAACAAGGAATTCCTAAGCACAAGAAGTGTAGAAGACTTTTTTTAATTTTTCGTAGACTTCTTATTCATTTTAAATCCCAAAAAAAAATACCCACGAAACACAAGAACAAAAGTCATTGTGATGAATGTAACCTTCCTAAGGTAGCTAAAATGCAATCTGTGTAGCCTCAATTGGTCATTCGGTAGGCCAACAATCCATGCCTTGGATCACGGGGGGCCCTAAAATCCTGTTTCCTAGCCAGTATTCTATGGCCTATTTCACGCACCAAGATTTCCTAACACTATTTTCTTACTATCCCTTGTAATCCTCACTGTGCTTGACTCCAGACTCCATTCTATCTCTCGACCTACCTCTGATCTCATTTCTATCACAACATGCCTTCATCAAGAGGATAGTAGGGACAATAGATTTCTAGACCCCTGCTTCTTCAAGATGAAGGAAAGATAATTACCCCTAAGTCATGCCTTCAATAGATCCTAGAGTGGAGACTATCACCAAGGGTATAGAATCACACAAATGATGGATGGCATTACCCATTTTATTTAGTTGGATCATGAGATAAGATAGTAAATCCCACAAACACTAAAACTAGAGCTAAAAGTATAGCCAAAAGAAAACCATTCCCCTATGCATGTTCAAAATTAAAGGCTACAAAAGTAAAGGAAAACCTCAATGTAAGGTACCATGAAATGATAATAGCAACAAAAACTATCCCAACATCCAAGCTAGTATGGTTTCACATGATCCCTGATTTCCTCCTGGAAACCTGAAATAAGTTTATATATGTATGGTATGTATACAGGTATAATCAGTAGGGAAAACCAAAAGCTCTCCTGCACAAGTCGGGAGTTATTTTAATGCACCGTTGAAAATAAGAGATAACCAAAACATGTAGTAAGGAAAACTATCCATACAAACTAATTTAAGGAACACCCCCAAATAACACATGTCAAATAAGTAATATCAATGGCACATTGATATTTGGGTACCCCGTACCACTTTCCCACTCATTATCGAAGACATCCTGTGCGTAAAACCTCTCCTGCCATTCTCAACACAGTCCCACTACCATCCCCCTGCCTACACACACATGGGATATCATAACCACACTAACTTCACACAAAAACATGGGCCACAAAAACCACACATAAACACACTGCAAACACCTAGTACAGAATAACTACTGCCACGCTCGATGACACCTAGGCCTCATCCAGAAGATACTTGGGAAATAAACTTCCCGCACACACCTGGGACAACCACCACAAATACCCTACCCAAATATTATTGGGCTATAAGGGACCTCAATCCATTGCATCCTGCTCAATGAATCTTGGGCTACTCGGGAAAGGGGACAGAAAATGATCTAATAACTAGCCAATCAAAGGAGTGTTAAAAAAACACCCTCTACCATGAAATGTGGATGTTCGGCACAAAGTGCATAACTTGGGTGGGGCATGGATATTAAACATAAGAACTAAATTATAAATATAGGTAAAAAAGTAATCATCCCAACCTGGGGGTTCCAAAACCAGCCCAACCAAAAACACCTTCTTTACTATTCATTTATAAAATTTATCACACTTGCAACCATGTCACAACTCATTTTTGAAAAACAATTCCCCAATTAACCCATTCTGGTTTCCATATTCAAGTGATTCTATTCAAGTAAATTCTACAATGTTGGTTAAATAACAAGCATATCCACAAGCCATGGAAAGGAAAAGAGCAAAAAAATTATTAAGAATTCACACCCGGTTCTCTTGTAAATTAACAAAAAAAAGAGATCTCTGAGATCCCTCAAAGTAAATGAACCAAACCAATCCCCATCATATAGAACCACATGGTCTAAGACCAAAAACCTACAAGTGCACCTCAACAGAGGATCCCATCCCCATCTACATTGCTTCCGAAGCATTAACCGTAAACATCACTAGAACAGAGCAAGGGAGATTTGTAATTGTATTTTCCATTAATTTGGTTCCATCTTCCCATTTTCTTAACCGGGGTGATCAAAAAATGATTCTTCTTAATTGAAAATCTATTTAATCAACCGAGATTTCGTGATTTACCAATTTCCATGTTAGAACCATTCAATCACATAAATATCCTGAAAAAGATAACTTCTTTAGTGCACAAGAAAAGACCACCAACGACCATGATTTTTAGTGGGAATAAGCTCGTACGATTCAGAATAAAAAATCAAAGATAAAGAGTTCAATAGAATCACCGATCACATCCCCCTTTATTATTTAAAATTAAATTTATTATCTTCATTAAGGTTTGGTTTCAACTATCCCCGTAGAAAAAATTGCATACCCACCCTTCATGATACACAATATATAGAGACTATGGAAAACCCCTACCAGATGATCAATGATCGATGTTTTCCTCCTCAGTCCAATAACAGGGATGTCAAATGTACAGGGGAGGAACTCCTACCGCCCAGGCGCACTACTCGCCTTAGGAAGGGGACTCTAAAAGCACCAAGGGGAAGAACCAACCCAACCTAGAAGAATAAGAAAGGAATTATAGTGCGATATAAAAAAGTGATATCCAGGCATTCCAATATATCAATATCATGAGTGGATTTAAAGGCGGATCTAGGTTTCACCACAGGGTTGGGTGGTTACACATGAAGGGATTAGTTGTTATTTACTTTCTCATTAGAGAGATGGAACTAAAGATGTGAGTTAAATGATTTCATTTAAATGGATTAAAACACATAATAAGGACACACACGGGGTCCGTTGAGGGTCACCGTACCCATAGTGATTTAAAATAATGTTTATGGGGCTAAAAACAGCCTTGATCCATTGTTAATAGGTTAAAAGGGCTTCAAAGTGGCGTTGCGGAAAAACTGGGGAATAATAACTCGAAAAGCCCCATTGGCACCAATCGGTGACACACTGATCAATGACACACCGATTGGTGACACATTGATCGGTGACACCCCGACTAGTGAGACACAAATAGGCCACATGATGATCGGTGACTCATGGGTTGGTGGCACACCAATCGATGTCACTCCAATCGGTGTCACTGATGGTGACACCACGATGACATACAAACATCGATACACTGCTATTCAGATCAAGACATGATGGCTATATGGCATGCCAAACACGAGAAAATTTTACAAAGGGTTGGACCAAGAGGTTCTGGGACATTACAATCCCTATCGTTGGAAATCTGTTTTCTTCAAAAAGAATTATTTTCCAAAAATTATTTCAAAAATGATTTCATCAATAAAAAAATGATTTATGAAATGAAATTTCATATATTATTTCTATTTTAAAATTTTTTCAATGGGATCTTAATTTTTTTAAATGCCCATTTTCTTTTTTCCAAAAATGTGAATAGATGATTTTTATCATTTTTATAATAAGTAAGTTCTAAAAAATTACTATGAGAAAAGGAATGTTATTTTCACTTTTATAAAATGTAAAAAATTACATTCCATATAGACCGTTATTTCATTGATCCTTACTTCAGAATTTTATGATGAAAAATTTGAAGAAACGTTTTTTCAAAAGTTAATTTTAATGAAGATGATTTTGAAAATAATTTTAAAAATGAAAAGGATATTTTCCTTATTAAATTTTTAATGATATATTATGTAATTTATATTAATTATTGAAAAAACCATATAATTACTCCAATGGTTATTTATTTTATTAATAACATCCTTAATATTCATGTCAATGGTTTCTAATCTCTTTGAACATGGAATTCATTGACATTAAAATCCTCAATTATTTTTTAGTCATTAAATACTATGTGAATTATTCAATTTGTTGTCAAAATTAAAATTTCCCAGAAATCAATATTATTTATCAAGGATATGTTTATTTTCTAAACTATAAAATAAATTTACATATGGTTTTTACTTTTAATTATATTTGATTAATTGTGGAAATATTGATAAATCATTATACATTACAACACATGGATATATAATTATAATAAAAAATGATCATGAATTAAAAAAATTATTGGATATATGAAGAATTATTTAGACATTCATGAAATGTTTTGGTGAAAATTTATAGAAATATCCTTAATTAATTAGTAGTCTTTTGATATAAAATTAGATGGACTCCCCATATGAGTTTATAACCAAAAGTTTTCAACTATCTTGTGAGAGGTTTGGACATTAGAAATATAGTTTTACATACCATATAATTTTGTTCATAGAATTCCTTAAACTATCTTGATATAGTTCATGATATTAATTTCATCTTGTGCATATGAAATATAATTGGAGATAATTAATAATTTTCTTCATTCATATTTAGTTATGCTCATACATGTGACTTTTATTATAATAATATTTATAGATGCATTTATTTCTCATTTTATTGATTAAATGGAATGATTTTTCATATATTTTTCTTCTCATATTGAATCTTATTTTTATTATCATGAAGGTAACATTATTAAAATGCAATCAATACACAATTATTTATCCCTATATAATTATTATGATTATGGATTTATGTTATATTCACTATAATTAACCTTTACTAATCATTTATGCACATTCTTATTTTGTTTCTTCATCTGGAATACATAAAATGTAACATGTTTTATAATAAAGATATCCTGTAGGGAATAATGTTATTCTGGAAAGAATACAATATAATTTGTGTACTAAAATGTAATGTATGACTCAAGTATATATGTAGTTAATAAATACTACTAATCTATTGTTAATTTCAAGATGTGATTTATTAGACATTATTCCAATGTAATAACCCAGGATCCATATTCATGATTTTAAGGATATGGCCTCTACTATTAGAGTAACCATATTATCATAATAATATGAGTTCATTGTCTATACACAATTCTAAGTAGTTATTCTTATATGGACAATTATGGAATAACTTTTACACCCATGGATATGATGAATTCCTAAATCAACATTAGAGTGACATAAACAACTAACAATATTAAAAGGAATATGATTTTTAGAGCATATAAATATAACATTTGGATGAGAATTAGTTTCAATGAGAGAATTGATTTCAGGTTTCATAAGAGTAAAATTCACATGATGGCTCGATAAAAACCTTATTTAAGTACACCAAAATTTCATAGGAAAAATCAATGAAAAATGAGATATTATGAATTAATAATGGTATATTCTCAATAACATTTCCAAATTAGAGAATAATTTAAAATTAATTTTATAAAACACCGTTTTATTTCATAATACAATGAATACAGATGTTGAAGAAAAATAAGATATATATATGTTAAAACATTTAAAGTGGATAGGAATTTGAGAAAAAGTGATTTAAATTTGCTTAATATTTTAGTAATAAAAATTTCCAACACATGATGTAGGGGAAAATAACATTTTGTAATTTCAAAAAACACATTATATATTTCTGATAGTAAAAATAATAATAATTTTTTGTTGTGGAGTATTACAACATTTAGATTGATTTTTAATTACACTTTAATTAACTATGATATTAAAACACTGGTCTTTCACAACAACATTTATTCAAGGTGGTAAAATCACAGAGATGATGAAATATTTCACTAGACATAGAGAAATAAACAATGAGTTCATTATCTGATTTGTTAAATTCATTATATTATTATATTATTTCACACAATGAGGTATGTTTGAGATTATTGTCTATAAACATATTGAATATAACAGTTAAAAAAGTGTTTTGTTTCTTTTTTAGTAATTATGTTTAGAAATACATTTTGGAACTCTCTTAGTGGTAAATGTTAAATTTCATGTATTTTTTAATATAAATTGAAAAAAATGAAGTTTATTTTTGTAATATATTTTTTAAAAAAAGAAGCTGATTATTTGTTTCAAAAATAAGAATAATAAAGGAGGTAATATAATGATAAGTGGGGAATTATTTTATATTTTATATATTTTTTTATTTACATTAGCCATGACAGGTTTTTCAAAAAAAAGTGATTTTATTTACATGGAATGAATCAATTTCACCAATAAGATACTATTATTTTTATCCATAAAATTTAAAATCTTGGAGACAGCATCAATTAGGAAATAATGTTATTCATATTGGTAAATTTTAATTCAAAATGAAAAAAATATATATATTGCTGGAAAATTTTTAAAGCAACGTTATTATTCTTATATTGAGTTTTAGTAAGTTTATTGCTAATATTACATCTATTAATGATTAATATTGTTGGAATATTTAATTTATTAAAATTATTATTTGTATTAATTCTAATAATTCATTGGAAAAATATTATCTTTCCAATTCCCAAGAGTTTTGTAAAAATTGTAACATATTTATCTATATACGACATTTCATTAGGAAAATTGGGGTATGAATAACTACTAGAACAATCTTAGTTATTATTGTCCATGTATGTACATTTTGACCCAAATGAAGATTACTATGTCCAATGATTTATTATAGTTTGACCAATTGGATCTTGGGAGCTACATAATGTTTGATATTTTATGAATCTCTAAATAAAAATTCTATGATAGGATGAAACATTACAAGAATAAATATCCTTATGACATTAACTACATTATATTATATCATGAATATTTATTGAGGAATTAAAGAGGGAGTTTTGAGGTTCATAGTATATATAATTTATATTTCCTTCTATGTGTATTGGTGGGGGTAGTTATTATTCATTTTGGAAGAATTGTTTAAAATATATATTTCCTTTTGTTGGTTCTTCAATATGTTGTTAAAAAATTTAAAATAATAAGAAGAATAACATTTTGAATAAGTTTTTTTAAAAAAAGAAACAAAATATTTTATTGTGTAAAATATTGGGCTTTACAAATAATCAGAAGAAGAGAAAGAGAAATGGTTCATTATTTTAAAGGATGGTATAGGTGGAAGTTATTTTTCCATGAGAATTACATTTAATATAATATATTTCAATGAAATAATTAATTTTAATTTTATTTAGTACACATTATTTTAAATTTTCACACAATAATCAACATTCCCATAACAATATAATCATTATAATCATATGTAAATGACTCACTAATTTTTGTTTAAATTTTAAATAGATATTTATATATCATATATGTATATGGATAATGTGAATAAACTTACGATTAAACATAAGTCCAATTTAACAATCAAAAGTGATGAGTGAAATAAATTTTATATAAGGTAGATAATAAGTTTTATAAATATTAATGAAATTTTGAATAATGTGAGTTAAATTGGAATAAATTATGGAATATGCATTATACCTGAAGCATGATTCAACATTATTTATTGAATGAGTTTTTTGATTTAAAAAGCATTTATTTAAAATTAATGGTTATTAGGATGATAAATTGAATATTTCCCTTATTAAGAAATCATGTCCTTGTATATGGATATTGATATTTTCATCTAGGAAAGGTTAATGTTTATATATAAGGTATTTTGATAGCTTGACATTGTATATATATTTTCATTGTATAATTATTTATTGATGATGTATAATTTCATTAATTTTATGTGTTTTTATGTTAAATGGTAGGTTATTATATTATTTGGAATTTAGTGAATTTTGGAATAAAAAATTATGGAAGGGAGATATTTTTATAAGATTCATTTAGAACTAACTTAGTTATATATCTTCTCACGTAATATGAAGGTATAATTTCTTGAGGATAAATAGTTTATCATTTGATGTTGAATCCTCTCTCTGACTGTCCGTGGGATTTTAATATGAATTAGTTACCATTAAATGCGTTTTTACAAGATATATGTGATTTATCTTCAAGGAATTTATGTTCTATGATATATTTGTTACACCTTGATGATCCTACATATTATTTACAAGTATTTGATTACTTAGGAATGTTGTTTGAAATGAAGTTGAAGTATAACTATTTCTTAATGACTGGAATTGTGGCACTAGGAGCTAATTTCATGCATGGAATTGAATGAGATTCCCTGAGAAGAGTTTTACACGATTTATGATATTTTATCAGGAAGGATAAGGAGTAATTGATGTAGTAGAAATGTTATGAATCATGGATATGTGTTGAAATGGGTGATGATCATTTCAATGATTCCAGTTACACATCCCATGGGTTAAGGATACAAGTGACAAATTTTGGTAATGAGAATGATATAGGTTTATCAAAATAATATTTCTCTTGGCCAAATATTTTAGATAATGAATCATTGGTTTCCTATATTTTTAGTGGATAAATTCCATGACTTGGTTCGTATAGTGACCCTTCCATTTATTAAATTACTATAACATCATTATATAGATAAACAATATAACGGTATTACACAAAGAGGATCCAAAGGTTTTGTGACTTGGGAAAACTAGTACCATACCTAAAATTTACAACATCAAACAAAATATTCTAGTTAATTCCTTCTTCTCTAGCTTCTTATCGGCACATGACCTCTCTTTAGTGCATGTCATCACCTGGGGATATTCATAAATAAAGGGTGAGCTAAATGACCAGAAAGAGGATAGATATGAACAAAATAAAAATGTGTGAGAATTATCATAACCTAGGAAAAAAATCATGAACATGAGAGGAAGCATTAATAAAAAATTTTAAATGGGGGAATCCATAAACATAAAACATCTTGTCATAGTGGTTAAATACCATACATAATTGTTAACAAATCTAGAATCTTGTTTACACATAATTTCACTTTAACTCCTGAGATTCTTCACGTTACCCAATGTATTACGGCTCCATATAATTCTATGTGTGCCCGTCACATTCTAACATTCATATTGTGCTACATTATTATGGTAGAACACCTCACATCAAAACATTATCATTATCATGAATGCCCCATAGAACATATATAAAAAAATTAACATAACTAACCCATTTACATTTATGGGTTTCATATCATAAGAAACCATTAAAAAACTATGGGTTCCCAAAATAATGTGGGAATAACATACATGATACAATAACCATCAACCTTGAGGGTAACAACCCGACCCCAAAAGCCTAGAGTCTATGCATTATTACATATCATTGGAATGATCACAAAAGTGAAAGTCCCGAAAGAACTATTATTTTAGTATCCTTGGAAGTACTAGATACATTAATAAGGTTTACATTACATCCTAAAATGGAAAACAACAACAAAAGTGTTTCAATAGACAATAGTGAGATCCTATTGACTATCCCTGTAGGTCAGTCATAATATACTTTTTCGAATCCATGGAAAAATAAAACATAGAAATGGGTGAGCTCAGATGATCAATAAGGATAACAATATAGAAGAAACTTTCATAAATAAACCTAAAACTTTAAGGCAATGTGTATGACTAGAATAAAAGCCTTTTAAACTTGAACTTCAACATAATATGGAAAAGATAACGTCCAAATAATTCCATTTAATTACTCAAATTGATATTCTATTAGTCAGACAATCACATGCATTATCAATCGCCACTTTCAAAATAATGGAATGCATAATGCCAGACTTTCGTAACCACATAGTCAAGGCCTTGTGCCAAGAGTACAAATAATATTTTGTCAAGGCCTTGTTCCAAGACAATATTTTGTCTCATGAGACCTACCGATGCATCGAGGATATATAGATGGATCCACCCATCAAATACTAAGTGAAATGATTTCCTCATATGAAAAGGATTAAACATAACATAAACATTCGTACTAAAAATATCATACAAAATGTCAATACCTTATCCATAAATGATGAATGGTGTAAAACTAACACATCCATAGTCAAACATATCCCAAAACCTTCAATACAATATAGAAGTTTTGTGTCATAATAAATCAACATCAAATTATCTTAAAATCCATCAATGAATGTTGACAGAGATGAAATTCAAACCTTTTTAAAGAGAAATGTATCTTTCTATTTAAAAATCATTTAAGAAAACATTTATTTTTAAAATATTATTGTATGAATTTAAGGGAATATTTGACAATGTTATAATGGCGTAAAATAGCCACACCCATCGTAAAAGTTAAAAAAACATTCTTACCTTAATCCCGTCGAAAAGGTCATAAAGTACCTTGTTAGAAAAATGATGGAAAGTTTCCTTTCAAAATTTATAAGGTCAAATAAGGGTATAAATGACTTTACCCCATTGTCTAGTAAATTGGTAAAATGTTTTGAAATACATTTTTACGAAACATGGATGTGGATGATAAAGTGGTCCCAATAGATAATTATGTATAAACAGCCATAGATAATAAAGAGATTGTGAAATTAACCCTTACCTTGTACTTTTCTTTGGTTGAGGGTAGGTTAACCTCCAATATAATGGTGAAATAATTGGTATTAAATTATACAAAAATCATATACATTAATATGATATCATATATTATCTTTTAAAATTGATTTTTTGATAATATCTTAGTATTTTCATTGTTTTGTGTGTAAACTGATTCATTTTTCTTTTATATGCTTTGTTAAATGAGTAATGTTTTTTATGGATAGGATGTATCTTATTCATATTCAGAATGATATTAAGTCATTAAACATTATTTTTAATCATGTACTGGCTCCAAAAAGAATTATTTAATGTTTTTGGTGGGTATGGGTCGAAAACCACTCATCCAATAGGTTTTAGACAGGTTTGGGTCACTATATTAATGTTATCTTTTAGATTTAACTCTTAGTTAAATAGTTTGAAATTGAGCATTCCTCTTTGTATTTTTATATTATATGGTTAATCAATATACTATAAACTTCAAATTTAACATCAAGTGGTTCATTAATGAAATATATAATATTATTTATGACCTTTGGCAGAACCATAGACATTTAGGAATAGAATATCAATTAATAATATAATATTTGTTCTAAAAACACTTTTATGTTAGTTTTGACACTATTTGGTATTTTGGTTTTTCTAAATTCATAATAGCATTTTTAATTCGAAACAAATTTATCAAACCAACCTCAACATGTCATATTAACCTAGGAACTTAGTGTAATTTATAAAACGTCTCAAATTACATTTATTTGGATATTTATAATATAAATTATTTTAATCTTTTATTAATATGGTAATTACTACATCATCATTGTGTCATAAATAAATTTAATTATTTAATGTCTAAAAATTATAAAATAATATCCTTATGTAGTAAATCCTTTTATATTTCTGATGAATATTTATAATCAAATTTATCTTATATATA
The DNA here is from genome assembly GCA_963277665.1 of Viscum album. Taxonomy (NCBI): domain Eukaryota; kingdom Viridiplantae; phylum Streptophyta; class Magnoliopsida; order Santalales; family Viscaceae; genus Viscum; species Viscum album. The sequence continues at coordinate 1,920,186,436 of OY728128.1, read as the reverse complement.
ACCCTATATTAAAAATATTTTAGTTATTAAAATTTGATTTTAACTCTTTTTACTCTTCTTTAAATAAATTAATAATAAATGTCCTAATATAATCTACGTGGAAATAGAGGACAATATTTTATTCCTATGGTTGTTTTGGGTCGAATTACACTTATCTAATAGAATTCAGACATGTGTTAGGGTAATAATAATATCACTTTTACCCTTAATTACCCTATTTACTTTTAACTGTGGAAAATAAAAGTATAAAGTTACTATTAACAAAACATTATTTCCATCATATTGAATAACATTTTACTTATTGATATGAACCGTGTCTCTTGGATTTTTTAAATTCAACTCATAGAAGATGTAAAATTATGTTTTATGTAAATTTGCAAAGGCTCCTCGGAGGTGGGTAAGAGACGGTAAAAAGTTCATTAAAAATTTTATTTTTCCAAAATTATTATAAACTCACTCCAATGAATTAAATTTAACATATATAGGTATTAAGTATCTATTTTTACCTAAAATAAATTTAAATTATATAAATAATTATTCAAATAAAAATTTAGTTTTAAACTATAACTCAGTATTTTTCACTATTAATCCAAAATTGAATGTTTTCAAAAAAATGCCAAAAATTCACCCTAAGCTAATTTCGATATTCTGAATCCAAAAATGAAGTCCATCTTGAAATATAAAATGTATAAAATTTAAAAAAGTGGGTATTACAATTCATAACGCCTGTTTCGATTGGTTGTGTTTTGCGAGAACTCGATGTTGAATACAACACACGCTATTGTATTATATAAAGAAAAGAGTAATGTGGAATATTGGGGTTTTACATTATCCCCTACTTAAAATAATTTCATCATAGAAATTTATAGAATATTAGTTCATAAAAATACTCTGGTGGTTCTTCACAATAAGTTCCTCGGGTTCCCATGTTGCCTCTTTCATATTATGGTTTCTCCGTAGATATTTTACCGGACGAGTAGTCTGGTTAGTCAGCACATGTTCTCTTTTATCAAGAATCTTGATAGGATCTTCACAATAAGATAGATTTGGTTCCATTTCTAATTCCTCATAGGAGAGTAAATTCATTGGTTCATGCATGTATCTTCTCAATAGTGATACGTGGAATACATCATGAACATTGGAGAGACTTGAAAGCATTGCCAAACTGTAAGCTACAACCCCAATTCGTTCTAGAATTTCGAAAGGTCTGATGTACCTAGGACTCAATTTTCCCTTCATACTGAAACATGCAACAACCTTCCATCGAGATACCTTCAAGAAAACATGATCTCCTACATGAAATTCCAAATCCTTCCTTCAGTTATCAAAATTGATCTTCTGCCTACTTTGAGCATCTTTGATGAGGGTTTGGATTACCTTAACCTTTTCAATCTTTTCCATCACATGTTCGGGGCCTATGAGTTTTCATTCACCAACACCATCCCAACAGGTTGGTATCTTGAATTTCTTTCCATATAACACTTCCTATGGTTCCATCTGAATAATTGAATGAAATCTATTTTTATAGGAAAAATCTACTAGAGCTAAATATATATCCCACATACCTTGAAAGTCAAGTGACCATGATCTCAACATGTATTATAAGGTTTGAATAGTCTGTTATGATTGTCTATTAGTTTGGGGGTGGTAGGTAGTGCTCAAACGATGTTTAGTATCCAGGGATGTCTGATGAATTTTACAGAATCTTGATGTAAAATGGGGATCACGATCAGAAACAATCGATAGTGGTACTCCATGAAGTCTTACAACTACATTAATATATAGTCATTACAATATTTCAAATGGTAAATCATATCTTATAGAAAGAAAAATTGATGACTTGGTATGACGATCAACAATGACCCATATTGCGTTGTTCCTTCTAGGAGTCTTTGGTAGTCCCATGACAAAGTCCACTATAATATTATCTCATTTAAACTCAGGTATGGGAAGAGGTTCCAAGACTCCTCTAGGCTATTGCCTTCCATATTTCAAATGTTGAAAAACCATATTTCATGACTCAAAATCAGAAATCTCCCACTTCATGTTGTCCCACCAAAAAAGTTCCATCAAATATCTATACATTTTGGTGCTACTAGGGTGTATAGAGAAAATAGAGCTGTGAGCATCATCTAACAATTCCCTTTTCAGATCAGTTATATTAGGAACACGAAGCCTCTTCCGAAATTTCAAAATATCATATTTATATACGAAGTTGATAAATCTACCATCATTCACATATTTAATCTTCTTTTGCAATTCCTCATCACCATCCTGAGAAATTTTTATCCTTTCTAGTAAAGATGGTTTGGAAACCTTTTGAAAAAGCATTGACGTTTCACCTTCCATGGTTATTACCATATCCATAATTACTAGATCCATGAAAATATTATCCCTTTTAACTCTCATCTTGTTCAAAACTCCATGATTCATTCTACATAAAGCATATGCCACCTTATTTTCCTTCCTCAGGTCGTAGTGTATAGGGAAATCATAATCCTTGAGTAGTTCAAGCTGTCTCCTTTGCCTCATGTTGTGTTCTTTTTGTGAGAAAATATAATTCAAACTCTTGTGATCAGTTTAATTCTCACATTATTCACCATAGAGATAATGTATCCTTATATTCAAAGAATAGATTAAATTTCCTAACGTAATATCAAGAGTTGGATAGTTTTTCTCATGAATTTTTAGCTGTCATGATGCATAGGAAATAACTCTATCATTCTGTATAAGGACAAAACCAAGTCCTTTATTTGATGCATAACTATAAATAACAAAACCATCAATTTCTGTTGGTAGAGTTAATATAAGAGCATTGACAAATCTTCTATTCTATTCTTCAAATCATTATTCACATTCTTCTATCCAAAAAAATTTCCCCCCCTTTACATGTGAGATTGGTTAATGGGTTGGCCAATTGGGAAAAATTATGGATGAAACCCCAATAATAAAACGCTAAACCAATAAAATTGGGTACCTCAGTAATACTCATCGGTACATGACATTATTGGATTTCTCTTGTCTTAAAAGGATCAATATAGATTCCATCCTTTGGGACAATATAGTCTAGAATAGAAATATTTTGAATCCATAATTCAAATATGCTAAACTTACCATATAATTCTTGTCTTCTAAGAGTCTTTAGAACAATGATAAAGTGAATTTCATGATCATTGTAGATTTTGGAGTATACCATGATATCATCAATAAATACAACTACAAAGTCCCCAAGATATTCCTTGAGAAATCTATTCATAAGATCAATGAATACATTGGGAAAATTAGTAAATCCAAAAGGCATTACTGTAAACTCGTAATGCTTGTACCTCGTTTGAAATGATCTTTTCAGAATGTCTTACTTATTCACACACAACTGATTATATCAAGATCGAAGGTCAATCTTTTAAAATTTTTGAGCTCCATGAATTTGGTCAAATAAATCATCAATGAAAGATAGGGGATACTTTTTCTTTATTATTATAGCATTGATCTCCCTGTAGTCAATCCACAACCTCATAGATCAGTCTTTCTTCTTAACAAATAGTATAAGGGCTCCCCATGGAGAAACACAATGGAAAATAAATCCCTTATTACTCAATTACTCTAGTTGTTTCTTTAGGTCCACTAATTCCATAGTAGTCATTCTATAAGGGGTATTAGATATGTGCCTTGATCCATGAATCAAATCAATGGAAGTCTAAATTTCACATTTTGGAGGTTGTCCAAGTAAATCCACTGGAAACACATCAACATATTCGTTCAAAATAGGTAGATCCTCTATTTGAACATTAAATTCCTCACCCACAGTTATTTCATTATCCTACTCCTAAATAATTGAATTTAGTTGAGCTACTATGGTTTGATCTAGATAAGGATTAGGTGGTGATGATTCTACTCTAATGATTAGGTGTTCTTTGTCATCATCATCAAAAATAGTATCCTCCATCTTCTAACAATAAATTTTTGCATCATGGTCCAAAATAAAATCTATACCGAGGATTATATAAAATTCAATCATGGGTATGATGATGAGATCAGCAAATAAACAACATTTATATGACCTAATGGGGACTGATTGAGAAAACATTATTGCAATGATAATTCCCTTAGGAGTTTTGACAGACAAATCCCTTGTTAAATCAAGTAGGAAATATCTTATTTTCTTAGAAAACTGGGATGATATAAAACAATGCGATGATCCATATCTAATAAAGCATTGGCTAAACATGAGGAAACCATTAAATTACCTTCCACTACGTCTTTCGGGGCTTCAACTTCAGCATTAGTAATATCATAAGCTTGGCCACGATCCCTTGGCTTTTTCTGAGGTAGTTTCCCCTGATTTTTAGGAAATTAATTCACATAATGCCCCCTTTATCTACAATTATAGCATTCTTCTTTGACAACATCTTTCTTCCCCTTACAATCATGAGCATGATGGCCTTTTTCACCACACTAGTAACATACTCCCATTTCCTTTAGGAGAGTACCGGGGTGTTTCTTCCCACATTTACTATAGGATGGATATTCAACATTTCCCTTCTTTCCCTTATTTCCATTTCTAGAGTGTTCAGTAGATCTCTTATTATCTAGATTTTCTTTAATGTCGTAAGACATAGAAAATTATTTTTCTATCTTGATTGCACATGAGACAATATCTTCGTACAATGAGAAGGATCTTGAGACTAATGCTCGATGGAGAAATGGTATTCACCCATCAACGAAACGATCAATCTTACTTCTTGGGTTACGTATATAATCTTCAACATGCCTCACTAACCTTGTAAAACAGGCTTCATACTTTGCGACATTCTTATCCTCTTTTTGCCTCAGACTCAAAAAATTGACTTTCCATATCCACTCGATGGTCATGAGGAAAATATTTTTATAATAAAATTTCATTAAAATCCTTCCAATCCATTTTTTGATACTTCATCATCTTTCTTTGTGTTTTGAATCCACAGCAACCATTGATCAGCATCTCCAGTGAGGCGGTAAACTTCCATGACAACCTTTTACCTTTCGCTACACCCCAAGGTGTGGAATATTTTATCCAATGAATTTATACATTTCTCACCTACTATTGTATTTTTACCCCCATTGAATGATGATGGTTGTTGCCTCATGAAGTGATCTAACATTGATCATCCATGTTGCAGATCAGGGGTGCTCTATACGGGTAAAGTTATTATTCATAACCTGAGTGAGTTGTCCTAGTATAGTGATAAGCTAATCAGCACCAGTTTTATCACAAGCTCTAATATAATTATATTTAAAAGGAGGAAAATCACTACATAGAGTGTGTGCATTGATACAATTTCCATTCCTTCCACTAGGAACCATTTCTAAATAATGGCATAAACAAGATTAGTTTATGAATCGCAATACATAAATCCAGTCTTGTAAAATAGTTAACTTAAATTGAACCGTTTATGGATATAATATATAATCATAAAAATGTTTTCTTTGAGGAAGTATATACTCATAAAACCTTCATAATGGTTTATATAGAATATGAGAATTATCCTAATCATATCTCTTGGTATTGTCGTAAAAAAGAGTGCAGTAAGGCTCGTTGTCGTGCACCAGTTCTCGTTCGAGACTAGCTCAAAGCGGTTACTTCGGGTTTTACCCCTAGGTATATCTGTTCCAGCGCCGCCTCTACCTACTCATATACAGACATGGATTTATTGTTTGGAAAACTCACAAAATCCCTATAATACAGAAATTCTTGGATGTTCATCTATAATAATCCTCAATGTCTATCTTTGGGCTATGTGCTCTAATCAGAGTTTATCTAAATCTAGTGTCTATGGCTTATACTAAACATCCTCAGATACCAACTATAATGCCTTGACCCCATAAGCACAAAGTCGGTGCATTATTATGTATCATTTTCATGATCACAAAATATTACATCTCTAAAGACCGATTAGTTTAGTACCCTTGTATGTACTAGATAAATTTATAAGGTTTACATTACAACATAAAATATAAAACTACAACAAAATTGTTTGCATAGAAAACAATGAGATCCAATAGAATATCCCTGCAAGTCAGTCATAATATACTTCTTCGCATCCTGGGAACAATAAGACATAGAAAGGGGTGAGCTCAAATGCTTTATAAGTATAACAATATTGTGGAAACTTTCATAAATAAGCATAAACAATTAAGGCAATGTATAAGACTAAAAAAAGCCTTTTAAACTTGAACTTCATCATAATATGGAAAAGATAACATCCAAAAAATTCCATTTAATTACTCAAATGGATATTCTACTAGTCGAATAATCACATGAAATATCAATATCCACTTTCATAATGATGGAATTCCTAATGCTAGACTTTCATAACCACATAGTCAAGGCCTTGTGACAAGACTACAAATCATATTTTTTCATGGCCTTATGCCAAGATTGTAGTTTGTCTCATGAGACCTATTGATGAATCAAAGAGATATAGCGGGCTCCACCCATCACATACTATGTCCAATGCATTCCTCATATGAAAAGGTTTTAACATAACATAAACATTTCTATTAAAACTTTCATACGTATTTTAAATAATTTATCCATAAACCATAAATGGTGTAAAACTAACACATCCATAGTCAAACATATCACAAATCCTTCAATACAAAATGTAAGTTTTGTATCATAGTAAATAAACTTCAAATAAGCTTAAAATATATCAAAGGATGTTGAAAAAGATAAAATAAAAACCTTTTTTAGGGAATTATCTATTTCTATATTGAAATCAATTAAGAAAACATTTGTTAAGAAAATATTATAATAAGATTGTAAAATAAGCTTTGATGAAGTTATAACAGAGGAAAATAGTTTCACCAACTTTATATGTTAAAAAAACATTCTTACTATAATTTTTTCAAAAATGTCATCAATTATATTGTTTGAAAAATGATGAACAGATTCCTTTCAAAAAATATTATGTCAGATAAGGGTATAAATAAATTTACCCCATTGTCTAGTAAATAGATAAAATGTTTTGAAATTCATTTTTAAGAAACATGGATGTGGATGATAAGGAGGTCCCAATAGATAATTACATATAAAAAACATCGGATAATAAATTGATTGTGAAATTAACCCTTACCTTGTACTTTTCCTTGGTCGAGGGTAGGTTAACCTCCTGTATAATGGTGAAATAATTGTTATTAAATTATACAAGAATCATATACATTAATATTATATAATATATGATATTTTAACATTTCTTTGTTAATAATATCTTAGAATTATCATCTTTTTGGGTGTAAACTGATTTGTTTACTTTTATATGATTTGTTGCGTAAGTAATGTTTATTATGGATATGATGTATCTTTATCATATTCAAAATGATATTAAGTCTATAAACTTTATTTTTAATGATCTAATGGTTCCAAAATTAATTATTTAAAGTATATGGTGGGTATGGGTCGTAAAACACTCATCCAATATGTTTTAGACAGGTTTGGGTCACTATATTATCTTTATCTTTTAGATATAACTCTTAGTTAAATAATTAGACATTTACCCGTCTCTTTGTATTTTTATATTATATGTCTAATAAACATACGATAAACTTTCAATCCAACCTCAAGTGGTTAATTAATGATATTTAATATTATTTAATACCTCTGGCCAAACCAAATATTTTTAGGAATATAATATCAATTAATAATATAATATTTGTAACAAAAACTCTTTTATGTCAATTTTGACACTATTTTTTTTTTGCTAAATTAATAATAGAATTATTAATTCAAAAAAAATCATCTACCCCACCCTAACATGTAATATTAGCCTAGAAAATTAGTTTAATTCATAAAAAGTCTCAAATTAAATTTATTTGGATATTTATAATATCAATTATTTTAATCTTTCATTAATACAGTAATTACTACATCATCATTGTGTCATAAATAAATTTAGTAATTTAATGTCTAAAAATTATAAATAAAATACCATTATGTAGGAAATATTTTTATATTTAAAATTAATATTTATAGTTGAATTTATCTTAGGTATAACCCTATATTAAAAACGTTTTAGTTATTTAAATTTGACTTTAACTCATTCTACTCTTCTTTAAATAAAATAATAATAAATGTCCTAATGTAATCCAAGTGGACATAAAGGATCCTATTTTATTCCAAAGGTTTTTTTATTGAATTAAACTTATCAAATAGTATTAGGACACGTGTTAGGGTAATAATAAAAATATCATTTTTACCCATATTTACCCTAATTACTTTTAATCGGGGTAAATAAAAGTAAAAGGTTACTATTCACCAAAAATTATTTTCATCTTATTAAACAACTTTTTACTTACTGATATCAACTATGTTTGTCGGATTTTTTAAATTCAACTCACAGAAGTGGTAATATTATGTTTTATGTAAATATGAAAATGCTTCTAGTTTGTTTGTAACAGACGGTAAAAAGTTCAATAAATTATTATATATCTCAAATTTTTATAAACTGACTCCAAAAAATTACATTGATATTATATAGTTATTATTTATCTATTTTGACCTAAAATAAATTTAAATAAAAATAAATAATTATTTAATTATAAATTTGGTTTTAAACTATAACTCAATATTTTTCACTATTCGTCCAAAATTGAATGTTTTCAGAAATATACCAAAAATTCACCCTAAGCTAATATCGATATTTCAAATCCAAAAATGAAGTCCATTTTGAAAGATAAAATTTATATAATTTCAAAAAGTGGGTATTAGTATTCATAATGGCTAATCTTATTGGTTTTGTTGTGTTATAACTCGAAGTAGCGTACAACACACGCTATTGTTTTATTCAAATATAAGCTTACCATGGAGGCTTGGGGTGTAACATTTAGATGGAAATAAATGGTGTGTTTATGAAAGAAGAGTTATTTTGGAAAACATTTCATTTACATAAAATACTATGTAAAACATATATATCCTAGAAACAGTAATATAATTATAAAAATAATGATTTTTAAGGAGTGACTATACAAAATATGGAGTGAAAGAGGGAGAACCTGATGAAAGAAAGTTGTGTTCTAGATTTTTCCCATACCTAGTATCTGAATGCATTCTTCACATTAATGTACTATATAACCACATTGGATTCATAAATTATCAAATTAAATAAAATTTTTTATATTAATTTGGTTCATTATGGTTTTATTATGATATTAATGGGCTGTAGGATAAGTGGCATAGTTTAAAAACATTGTTCTGGAATGTTCATTTTTATCGTTTGCTTGAGTGGTACACATGTATTCATAAACAGAAGTTCACGTAGGACAAGGGTAAACATACAGAACTGATATTACATGTTATTAATAATATTCAGGGATTTTAAATGATCTTATAGTTGACTATCTTATATACCATATGGACGAGTCATTAGATATGATCTTAATGATGATCGTTATGTTTAATTTTGTGTTTTTTCAACCATAACGAGCTTGTTTATTTTAATTAATAATTATTATATACATAAGTTATTTCCACAACATTAAATAGGATATAATAAATATAAAATAAACTGTTTCAACCATATAAATGGTTTCATGACCAGATATGAAGTTATAAATGGAAAGAATAAAACATGTTGTTCTTGATGTTGATAAATTAACACCTCACGAAAAAGATTTTCCTTTCTAAAATAAAAAGAAGAAGAGAATGGGTTTGATGATATAATATCCCATTAATATCATTAAATTAATGTATATGTGTGATAATATAGTTACCATACTATTTGAATGATGATGGGTGGGGAGATAATAAAAAAAGTACATGAAATTGACCGAAATTAATGGTTAAAAGAGAGAGAGTGATGAATTACCTATTGAATCCTCTGCTTGAGATCCTCCTTAAGGATGCTAGGCTTGGTATCGTAGTCAGAACATAAGAACATGAACGTGGGATAGTGGATAGGGATGTTTTTTGGGAAGATTTTATCCATGTATTGGAGCTTTATAGGTGTGGTTTTGTTGTGGGAGGGAGAGGGGTTATTTATACATGATGATGGAGTGTTTTTAGAATAAAATATCAAATAAAATTATATATCAAATGTTAGAATTGTAATAATAGTTTTTTACATCATAAATAATATATTAAAATAATATAATTATTTTTAAACTTTAAATCATCTTTATAATTCTAATTCATTAATTTATTAAATTGAATGTGAAATAAAGAGAAAAAGATACTTTAACAAATCACCTTTCGACTTTAGAATTTTGAAAGTTCATTTTAGGTTTGGAAAATGAGTCTATTGTATTTTAAGGAACCTCTTATAAAATAAAATATAAAATATCCTAATATAATTTTCTAGAACGATTATGTCATCATTATTTCATGAATGATGCAATTAAGATACACCACTTATGCGAAAAACTCTATTTTTAATACTCACTCGAAAATTAATGTATTTCAGAAAAATCCTAAAAATTCACCATAACCATTTTTTTAAAATGTTGAATCAAAAAATGAAGATAATTTTTCAAAAACAATTATATAAAAATTATTAATTTAAAATTTTAACTAATTCCATCATTTACATAAAAAATAAAGTTTTTGATATTAAAACTGATTTTATAATGCTTTTAAAAATAAATATGGTATAATAAAATTATATTAATACAAGAAGACATAGAATTGTTAATATATGAACAAAATTTAAGAAAATACATTATATTTCAAATTACTTAATTATTTATAATTAATTATTTATAACTCACAAAAATACCAATATTTTTACTATGATCAAATTTTCACTTATAAGATGCCTAATATTTATTTAATATTTTAAGGGTATATTTACTATTACTTTTGATGCTTTACTAATCATATAATTCATATTACTATCCACAAGGGTAGTTTACTATTCATAAGTGCATGTTACTATTCACCAAAAATTATGTTTGTTCTATTAAACTCCAAAAATCACCCTGAACACAATTTTGTATGTCGTATTTTTATATAAAAAACATAGAAGTGGAAATATTATGTTTAACGGTCACATAATATTTAGTATCCTTATATTTCATTGTTTTTTATAATGTGATTATAATATATGGAATAATTATAAGAATCAAATTCCATTGACAAAACATTGTGTCCTTTCATTATTCCCTCGCCCTTATGAAACTTCACCCTCAGAATATTATTTTACCCATACAGGTGAGCATAATTCTCATCCATTGCCTCCTCCGGTTTCCAAGTAACATCTTCAAACTTATGTTTCCTCCATAAAATTTTGTAAAGGTGGGTTGTCTTGTTGTGTGAAACCTTATATCTCTGGTCGAGAATCTTCACTAGTTGCATCCCATAAGAGAGATCATCTTCCAGAAGTACCACCTCTTAGTTTAGTACATGTGATGGATCTGTTGTGTACATCCTCAAGAGTTATACATGGAAAACATCATGACCTAGATCCATATTAGGTAGAAGTAAAATCTGATGGGCCGTGACACCTATTCGGTCAAGGATCTCTTTGGGGACTATGTACCTTGGGAACAGATTTCCTTTGACAGTTGTCAGTAAAGATATTTTGGCGACATTGAGCAGATTTGATTTGTTTTTTCATGACTTAAACCTTCTCCATCATCTCTTTCACAAGTTTGGGTTCATGTAGCTTTCTTTCTACAACTTCATCATAACATGTTGATGTTCTACATCTCTTTCCATACTGTGAATTATATGGGTCCATCTGAATACTCTAGAGGAAGCTAATGTTGTATAAGAACTCAACCAATTGGAGATGCTTATACCATCCACCATTTAATTCTAAAGAATGTTTCAATGCATGTCTTGATGAATGTGAAAAGTCCTTTCAGATTGGCCATCGGTTTGGGGGTGATAGGCCATGGTGAAATTTAATTCAGTACTCAACACATGTTGAAAGCTCCTCCATAATTTAGATGTGAACCATGAATTAAGGTTAGATAAAATCAAGAGTTGAACACTATGAGGTCTCACTACTTCCTTCATGTATATCTTCACAAGTTCTTCCATGGAGATGTCCTCCTAAATAGCGATAAAATTTTCAGTCATGGAGAGTCGGTCAACCACAACCCATATCAAATTATTTCCTTTTGACATCTTTGTGAGACCTATAACAATGTCGATTGTGATATTCTCCTATTTCTACATGGTTATAGGCATTTATTGCATCAAACCTCTATACTTTTTTCACTCTACTTTAAGGTGCTGACATACCACGTACCTTTAGATATGTTTTTTGATCTCCTTCATCATGTTATCCCACCAAAAATGTTCACGGAGATCTCAGTATATCTTAGTGCTACTGTTATGGATGGAGAATGTGGAGATATGTGAATTGTCTAATGGATCCTTCTTTATCATGGGTGATGAAGGCACATAGTGTCATGTTCCAAACTGAATCACCCCATCATCATCGATATAGAACTCTTGCATCTTCCCTTCTTTTGTTACATTCACCCTCTTTTGTAACTCATAGTCATCCCTTTGTTCCTCCTTAATCATCTCTTGGATTGATGGTTAAGAAATAATTCGGTAAATTTAAGATGTACTCCCTTAACTTTTTAGTTCCGAATCCATCCATTTCATGTCCAAGAAGATAAGGTATTTCTCAATCCATAACATTGATATGGTAGGATTTTATTTTCAGCTAGGAGCATAAACTACCTTGTTTGCCATTCATGTATGATAGTGAATAGGGAAATCATAGTCCTTAATTATCTTTAACTATCTTCTTTGATGCATGTTAAACTCCTTTTGTGAGAAAATATAGTTTAGACTCTTATGGTTGGTGTATATGTCACACATCTCATTATAAAGATTTTGATGCCAAATTTTCAAAGAAAAAATCACGGTTTCTATCTCAAGATCAGGTGTTGTGTAGATCTGCTCATGGATCTACAACTATTGTGAGGAATATGCTATGACAGAATCATTCTACATCAGTACACATCCCAATACATTCTCTAAATCATCAATATATACCACAAATCATTATCCACATTTCGGCAGTGTGAGTGCTAGTGCAGTGATTGGACTTATCTTTAGCTCCTTGAAGCATTACTGACACTCTTCCATCCCAAATTACTTTACCCCTTTTATTGTTAACTTAGTCAGAGGGCCTCTCAATGGAGTGAAATTTCTCAAAAATTTCGATAGTACCAAAATAATCTAAGAAAACTATATATTTTTGTGACACTAGATGACATGGGACATACTTCAATAGAATTATTTTTGAAGGGTCTATAGAAATTCCCTCAGTTGTGATCATAGGTTCCAATATTGTGTCTTGATTCATCCAAAAGTTTCACTTTCTGAACGTGGTGTACCACTTATCCTTTCTCAATGTCGCCAACACAAGTCTTAAATGTTCTTCATGTTCCTCATTCCTCTTGGATTAGATGATAATATCATCTAGAAACACTACCATAAATTTTTCAAGGTAATGTACAAAGACCCAATTCATCAAATCCATGAAAATTATAGTTGAATTACTATGTCCAAAAGGCATCAATAGAAAATAACATTCCCCATACCTTGTATAGAAGGAAATCTTCTAAATATCCTCCATCTTCACCTTTTGTTGATGATATCCAAAACCAAGATCCATCTTTGAGAATTATTGTGCTCCTCTTAACATATCTAACAAGTCGTCAATCCACGGAATATGATACTTGTTTTTTATGGTTATCATGATGAGTTCTTAATAATCAATACATAGGGTCATTGTTCCATCCTTCTTATAAACAAATAGTACTGTTTCACCCCAAGGGGATGCACTAGGGTGTATGAAAACTTTTTCCAGATTCTCTAGTAGTTGCTTCTTTAAGTCCACCAGTTTGATATAGCTATCCTATAAGGACACTTCGAGATATGATTAGCTCCGGGTATGAGTTCAATTGAGAACTCTAACACACAATCCGATGCAATTTCGTGTAACTCTTCACGAAATACAACACTATATTATTTCATAATGTAATTTTCCACACGGTTTGAACATTCCATTGAAGCATCCATTTGGGGGAGGTATACATATTCATAGGGAATCAATACCCACACAGTTAAAGGGGTTTTTCAAGTAAATTAATGATCATCCTTGAATTTTTATAGTATCATGGGATGGTTTAGAATATGAAATTTTATTTCTTTTTCCTGACAGTTGATATGTGGTTTATATACTGAGATCCAATCCATTCCCATTATAGTGTAAAATTCTACAAAGGGAATTATTAAGAGATTAGATGGAATAATATCCCACATACGCCATTAGGAGAAGAGTCAAACACATGGGTTGTAATGATTTCACCACTTGGTGTTTTTATAGATATAAATATTTGTAGAAAAATTTGACGATATAAATTAATGCATAGAAACAGAATCAAATAAAACATTTTCCATTCATGAGTGAATAGGAGGTGTACCTTGTCCGAAATCATTATATTTCTCCACTTATGCAGTAGTAATGGCCTAATAATTCACTTGTTTCTTTGGATTTTTGGGCTATTGATGCTGATTACCCTTGGGGCCTCAAGGTTTAGTGCATTGTCTTGCATTGTCCTATTTCTCCCAACTTTTGTAGCATTGGACCATTGGTGGTGCTCCCCTTTCGGCCACTATGTTCACTTACTTTTACATGTCTTTTCGACACTCTTGATCACAGTTTCCTTAGTTACCTCACTTGAAGCACTTCCATATTCCATTGAGGTAGTTCCCATGATGCAACATCCCACATTTTTGGCATGTGGGTCGTTGAGTTTCCTTCCCACCTTTCTCCGTAGACCCTTAATCTTGGAACTCCATCTTTCGTTTCATATCACCATAGCCATGGGACCATTCTCCAAACTCCATATCCACATTGAGAGAAGAATAAAAAACATCTTCATAACACCTAAAGTCTCTAATTTCTAGAGAAATTCAGAGTTGTAGTTTTAATCCAATAAAAATAATTTTAATTTTGCTCTCATTTTTGATAACAAATCTCAAAGCATACCTTGAAAGCCTTGTGAAATTTGCTTCATAGGTTGTGACAAATTCGATTTCTATTTTATTGAGCACTATGAATTCACTATCCATCTTCAAACAAAAATTTTATGGGAAATACATATTAATATAGATGATCATTATGTATTCCCATTCCATCTCTTTAATTTCCTCCCTTCATTTGGTGTTCTCAATCAAATCCCACAATTGATCGAACTCTCCTTCTAGATGATAAAAGTATAGTGTCACCTTCTCTGTCTTAGAATTGTAAATTATATAAATGATATTTTCTATGGAGTTGACCCACTGTTCCTCAACTAGTTGATTGGTAAATCCACTAAACATTGGTGGTTATTACCTCAAAAAACACTCAATAGCCAGTTTCTCTCTCTTTAGTGAAGGAGGGTGTTCCATATTATTCTGTTTATTTTTCATATCCTGAGATAGTTGGGTAAGAATCATCATAATGTTTTTAACTCCACATCCCAAATCATTGGGGATGTCAATCTTGAAATCTTTGCATTGGCCCTCGCATGAGTTGTTGTCCACGTTTCTCCTGGTTTCTACCATTTTCTAAAATAGAAAAGGATAAACCAATACATAAGTCAGCAATTCATGAATAAATAACCTATTAATTTTTACAATCTTCACTAAAATAATAACTTATGTAATTCTTATGTAAATATTCTTGTGTTAAAATTTGTACTTAGTGTCATGTTAGAGGTTTGATATAGGGTTTACTAATCCTAATTCCCAAATTAACTAAACATTACCTTAGATACTGACTATTGCGACCTTGCCTTTTGATACATTACTATTAAATTCATTATAATGATAAACAACCTAATAGTATAACAAATATGGGATACACTGGTTTAGTGTCATGGAAAAACTAGGACACAACATAAAATTTAAAACATAAAATAGAATAACATATTTGATTCATTATTCTCTAGCTTCTTATTAGCACTTGACCTCTTCTTAATACATGTAGTCACTCGAGGGTATACATAAAATAGGAGAGCAATAAATTCCTACTAAGAGGATATATATGAACAATATAAAAATGGTTGATCATAATTATATCATAGGAAAATTATCATGAACATGAGAGGAAGAATTAATAGAATACTTGAAGTGTGGCAATGCATAAAAATGAAACATCATGTCTTAGTGGGTAACTACCACAAATACCTGTCAACAAATCTATAATCATGTTCACATATCATTTCACTTTAACTCATGTAATTTATCACACAACCCAATGCATCGTAGTTCTGTATAATTCAGGGCGCACCCATCACATTCAAACATTCATATTTCCCTATATAATTCTGGGTGCACCTGTCATATCATAAAATTATAATTATCATGCATACAACATATAAAATATACCGAATAAATGAACATAAAAAACCAATGAAAAGTAATTAATTTCATATAATAACAACAAATTCATAAAATTTGTGTTACCAAAATAATGTTGGAATACTATACTTGATACAATAACCATCAACCCTGAGTGAGAAACAAAAGCTGTGTTTATGAAAGATTTTTTTTTTGGAAAACGTTTTTTTGACATTAACTCTAGTGGAAAACATGTATATCCAATAAAAGTTAATATAATGATGAATAAATTTTTTTTCAAGGAATGAACATACCAAAAATGGACTGAAACGGGAAGAACCCAAAGAAAGAATGTTGGGTTTGAGAATTTCCCCTTACCTTATATCTGAATGATTTCATCACATTAATATCCAATATCACCACAGTAGATTCATTAATTATAAATTTAAGAACACATTTTACATGAATATGGTTAATTATGGTTTCATTAAGTAATTTTTTTCTGCATTTTTATGATTTATAGAGTTTAATAACATTGTTCAAGAATGTTCGTTTTTATTGATTTCTTGAGTGGTACACTTGTATTCATAACTGGATGTTCATGTAGAACATGGGTATACATAAAGAACTGATACTATATATTATTAATTAAATTATGCTATTTTAAATGATCTTATAGTTGATTATATTATATTATAGGTGGATGAATCATTAGATAGGTTCTTAATGATGATAGTTTGGGTTAATTCGTCGGTTTTTCATCCCCAACAATATTATTTCTTTTAATTATTTGGTAATATGTACATATGTATCTTCCAAAAAATTAAATAGGATTTAATAAATATATAATATTCTGGTTCAACCATAAAAATTGTTTCATGACCAGATCTAAAGATTGAAATAGAAAAAAAAATCATTTCATTCTTTAAGTTGATAAATTAATACCTCACGAACAACGTTATACATTCTAAAACTAAAAGAAATAGATAAGGGGTTGGATGATATAATATCCCATTAAAATCATAAAATTCAAATATATGTATAATAATGTATATACCATACCATTTTGATGATGATAGGTGGGGAGAGAATAAGAAAGGCACTTGAAATTGAAAGGAAGTTAAAGTAAAATAGAAAGAGAGGAATTACATCTTGAATCATCCTCTTAAGATCCACCATAAAGAAGCTAGGATTGGTATCTTGATTAGACCAAAATCTGTTGAATGTTTTAGGGTGGATAGGTATTATTTTGGGTAGTGTTTAGTCAATTCATGAAGTTTTAGAGGTGTGGTTTGGTAAGAGGAGGGAGAGAGGGGTTATTTAAACTGGAGGAGGGGTGATTTTTGAAAAAAATATTAAATAAAATAATATATCAAATTTAGACTTATAATAGTAGTTTTTTGACATAATAAATCATATATTAATATAATGTAATTATGTTTAGACAATAAATCATCTATATAATTCTGATTCATTAGTTTATTAAAAGTAAAGTGAATGAATGAGAAAAAGATACTTTGAGGAATAACTTTTTCACTTTATGCTTTGGAATGTTTTTTAGGTTTGGAAATTGATTTTATTGTATCTTAATGAACAATTTATGAAATTAAATTTATCATGGAAGAATATAATGTTGATGGATGTTTATTTCATCATCACACCATAAATGATGCAATTTAAGATACACTGGTTATGTGAAAAACAGTATTTTTACAATTCACCTGAAAATTGAAGTATTCCAGAAAAATCCAAAAAATTAATCCTAACCATTTTTTGACTTGTAGAATCAAAAATTGAAGTTCATCTTTCAAAAATAATTTTAAAAATTTTATTAATTTAATATTTTATTGAAATCATAATTTACGTGTAATTACAATTTATAAAATTAAAATGGATTTAATAATTTTTCAAAAATTACATAAGGTCTTACAAAATTATATAAAAACAAGAAGAAATATAATTTTTAATTTATGAACAAAATTTAATAAAATACATTTTCTTTTAAATGAATTAATTATTTATCATTAATTATTTAGTACTTAGAAGAATACTATTATTTTTGCTCAGGTCAAATTGTCACTTATAAGATGCCAAAAGTTTATTGAATATTTCAAGGGTAAGGTTACTATTACTTTTTATTATTTTCTATTCATAAGGGTTATATTACTATTCATAATGGTATGATACTATTCATAAGGTTAATCTATTATTCACAAAAATTTATGATTGTTCTATTAGACTCCATAAATCATCCTGAACATAATCATGTATGTTAGATTTTCAAATATCAAAACATAGAAGTGGAAAGATTATGTTTAACTGTCACATAATATTTATTATCATCATATATCATTATGATTTCTAATGTGATTATTCTATAAGGAATAATTATAATAATGCAATTACATGGACAAAAATTTTGGTCATTGTAGTTAGACTATTTGTTTTAGACTCATGCATTAACCAAAAATGGGTAAAAAATGATTTTAGGTAATTTCCCAAACCCACACCATTTAACCATGAAATATATATTTTGAGTTTTATTAAAATTTGATAAGATTGGTTCATACAGAGTTTAATGGAAATTCAAAGGTATAATTCATGTGTAATGTGGCTCTAATTTGGATAGTTATTTTTGTGGAATTATTGTTTATTAAAACTATGATAAATATTGTTATATAATGGGTTATGAGGATGGAGTTTTCCCAATAAAAAATAAAATATCATTCTTGGAAAGTAATACGAAACCAGTGGCTAACCACCTATGGATTCTATAACCATGGTTTATATTCCTTCAATTTTTTAATCTGTTTTATTTCATACTATGACTCATGATTTTGATGATTATTATTTGATGTATTTATTCCTCTATTATTGATTTTTTTTTTATTTTTTTTTATAAATCTCCATTAAATATTTTATTGTATATTCATTAATGATTAAAATTTTAGTTTGAATGGATAAACTTTTATAAAGTTATGATATCAATAGAATTATATGTTTTTGTAATTTGTTAAATCATATTCACTCATGGGGTGATCATATTAATTACTCTCATGTTTCAAACTACTTTTACTATTATATTAACTGTTAAATCATTTGACAATCACGATTAGTAATTGATTTAACCCATCATGCCATTGATAATAAATTAATAATTGGTGAGATGGATAATTATATTACTATGGCGATTGTATCTAATGTACATTATCTATTATCATTATTTTGATCATGATATTCAATTATACAAAATTAGTATTGATATAAATCATCAAAATTGATAAGAATTAATATTTTAATCATATATGTATATGTTTGATTATTTTTAGAGTGATTTTTCATTGTTACATATTAATAAAGATCATTGTTGGATTTTTATTTGACGTCTCTTCAATATTTATTTTCATGGATAGTGAAGTATTATTTTACATTATTTTATTTTAATTCAAAATGTTAAATAATTATCATAAAAATATTTTAAAAAATAAAATTTGGTTTATTATGATTTAACATAGACTCCTAGTTCCTAAATGTTTTGACCTCATGTTTTTACTATATTATTCTTATTTTTGTTATTGTAGGTTTTAAAATAATAAATTTCTAGACAAAATTACATCTTGGATGCAACATTACCTCATAAAAGGTCATTAACCATGTGATACAATATTATAAAATTGGAAAGTGGATGAATTATTTAGAGTTATTTTAAAATTATTAAATTTTAAATTGTACCTTACTCAGGAAAATATCATTAAGTGTTATGATATCTCTTGAAAAAGAAATCCTTTGATGGATAACATTTAACATCAATTTGACTCATAATGATGGGTTATGGCTAATTTTAGTGTAATTCATGTTTCGGTTATTGTCCCTGGACTATTATTATATAGGGTATTTAAAAATCATCGAGTAAATTAAACACAATAAAATAAATACTGGTTAAATATCTTTATTAATTTTTTTCAACATATAATGATAAAAAATACTTAAGAGAATTCAAATTTTTGTTCTTTTTATTGGATATAAATAAAATTGGGTGGGGGACAATCTTGTGGCGATGATAAATCTCTTATTGAGTAATGTTATTTTAATTTTTTATATCAATATTCCTCATTTCAACCAAATTTTGTTGTCATCGTTATCATATATTTATTCAAATTTCTAATCCCCATGATGTTATATTTTTATAATTGTTCCTTATTTATTTATTTATACACAAATGTCATGAATAAAAAAATAAAATAAAAATTATTGGCCAACTAGCCAACTACACCCATTAACCCTCCATTTCTCCCTCCAGATCATTGGAATTTGTAGTTGTATTATTCTAGGGTTGTCCAAAACATCATCAAAATATATATTAACTCCATTAAACACTATAGTGTCCATATTTTCATCATAGTGATTGTAGTGCTGAATCTAAATATTCATTATAGTGGTTGAAATAGGATAATAATAGTGATTTATAGCCTAATGAGGAGAGAATCAATGGGGGATAACTGATAGCGGAGGAGACTCTGAAAGTGATCTAATAGAAAAAATGAGTGGTATGGTGTAGAGATGAGTCTAGTCTATTATGTAAATTCCATCTAACTTTTATTAGTCTGGAAGATATGGGATTTCTTTGAGGTCTCTCCCCAAATGATATTTATATTTATTAAATATTCTTTGATTTATCCAAGGATTTCACAACAAATGGTGGATAACAGGAGACTAGGTGTTTCTTTGAGCCACACTAGTAGGATAGACTTTGTAGTATTGTTTTGAGGTTTGGTGGTGTGCGCTGACCGTCATGGTCATTCCTAAGAGACCACGTGGCAATAGCTTGAGGCTCGGTAGCTAAGGACCCCTTTGTGTACCACCTGACCAAGCTGTGAGTCTAGAAAATCAAGTGGGTCTACTATATTTGTACAATATAACCCAGTAGATCATGCGATGTGTAATTAGGTGGCCCTAAAGTAGATCCTTGAGGGGTTCATGGTATAGGCCACTATAGTTTATCCACCCACTTCGGGGTATGGAATAAGGGCCATAGTCATGACCTCTACCATATGAAATCATCCACTGGGTGGGGTGATTAGGGATTCATGTTTCTATTCAATACCTGCCCAAAAATTGGATGTATATGATTCCCCACACCTCATAGTTCTACACAACACACTGTATAAGGTGACAAGAAAAAAAATATAAATCTATATTTCATCATTTTAGACAAAATGTAAAATATTATATAATAATTCATTCCCCATACCCATAAATGTCTTGTTTATTTTTAGTCTATATACATAATAATAATATTTCATTAAATATATTCAATATATTCAACACTGTTTATCTTCTATAGTAAATTTATTTGATATATCCCACTTGAATCCTTTCTTCATAACCTTAGGAAAATAAAAATATAACAATGGGTTAGCACAGATGATTAGTAATGGTAAACATGGGAGATAATAGAAAATGACCATATGGAAAATTTACATATTAAAGGGTATGATATCATGATCATAACATTATAAGTTCAAACACGATCATTTAAAATTATAAATCATGATTTAGGGAATAATGAATTAGAATTTTGAAAAATAATTTTATCATTTTGGAATCTTCATTGATCAATATTAATCAATGATAGAATATCATTGTCATAAGAACACGTCATAGTAATTATTGTCATGTCATAATAGTAAAAAATTATTACATTAGTTAAGGATCACTACAAATACCATAGTTACCTAATGAAAAAATTACCATATTGGATTGTGAAAATTATCAAACCAATGTTCATCCATGGAATTGGATAACTCGCCATAATTTTCATATTATGTCATGATATATGAATCAGTACTAAATTTATTTTATTTACTTAATGGATCCACCCATAAAGAAATGTAAACCATATATATATATATATGGACCAAGGTCAAAAAAACAAACATCATTACCTCATATCGCAACTTTTTAAAAAGAAGTAGTTTTCATAATAAATTAAACATCACATAATCGTAAGACATATAGATAAAGAACATAGATGGTATCATTACATCATATACCCATTTAATTAAAATAAACATCACATTAATATTTCATAGACTAAATGTCCCATGAAATAAAAATTTGAACCATTCGTTAAAAACAGAAGAAAATTAACATTTTTTTTGATAAAGTTTTAAATAAAATATCCTTGAATATTGATAAAATAATTTCCACTTCAAAAAAATGAATATTCTAATGGAAACATAAAATCAATGAACTATTACAATGGTTGGATAATTCTTTTTTGTGTTAAATTTTACAAAAAATATTCATTTCACAAAAGTTTTAAAAGTCATAAATATAATATTTAGAAAAAATTGTTCAGAATTCAATTTTGATCAATTGAATAGAACATCCAATTTGATTGTATATGAATTTAGATTATTATTTCTTCATATAAAATTACATTCATGGAATCATGTTAATAATTATGTACATGCAAGTAAAATATAACTGACCAATGATAGAATAAGGTTGACTTTTCCAATAAATATCTCTAGATAGATCTGAGTAAAAAAAGAAGAGAATTTTAATAAAATATGAAAACATATGAAATAAATATATGAGATGGGTTTAGACGGTTCTTTTTAGATAATGTTAATATAATTCTATTCATGGAGATTTATAAAAAATAAATCCCATTTTTAAATATGATTTCTAGATAAACACTTATGTCATTTCCTGAATTTTTACGTACACAATCTTAACATCCCATGAAATATATTTTTATTTTTTAAAAAACTATTCCAAAAAATATTATTACTTATTTTAAAATATATTATTAAATTATATTTTCAAAACCCCCATTTATTTATACTTATTTCATTAGATAAACATTTAGTTGCTAACTATTCTCTTTCTCATGCATGTTTTGGTTTTATGTATCCAATATTTGCAATGTTTTCATGGTTTAATAATCACTAGAAATTAAAATTTTTTACATTTATCATATTTAATCATGATATAATCTTTTATAACCGTTCATATAGTATAGGGAAGAAAATATATTTACATCCCTTCACAATGATAATATTTTTTACGCACACATGAGTAATACTTTCATTTTGACATGAATAAAAACAATTAAAGGTAATTAATGATATATATATATATATTGTAAATTAATATAAATATAAGTATAATATAAATTAATTAATAACATATATATTATAATCCTAGAATATAGGACATGAAAAATGACTCACATCGCTTCGTGGAGATGGAAGTCCACCTATACACCGAAAAAATGACATTGTTTCTCATAGGACTGAAAGTATATCTAAATTTATATTAAAATCAAAATTAAAACAATATTTCTATTAATGATACTCATTCAATAATTTTAATGTTTTTTTATAATATTTTTATTTTATTAGTGAAGAAATTAACTCCAAGTAGATAAATAAAGACTATTGCATATTCTTGGAGAAGCCTTCTTGGTCTTTCACATTAATCCTGGAATGGTTGGTCTTTTGGAATAAACTAATCTCTAACTAATTGTTAGGGATTTTAGGATAGTATATTTTTAGGTCCTAATTTAAAAAGTGGCATCATTATCTATGAATAATTAAAGAGAGGAGGATTCCTTTTAAGAGTTAGGTTAGTGGAAAACCTATAAAAACATTAAATATTAAAACAAGAAAAAATTCATATTCAAGTGAATGTTGAACCATGTTGAAAAAGAATAAAATAAAAGATATTTTAAGGTTTAAAAATCTTTAAAAAAATTTATAAAAGATTACCATATATTATAAACCATATATTTTAGTTTGACCCCCTCACAAACCATTTTAACTCTAATGGGTGTATAAAATGTTTACCTTAGTATGTAATCATTATGAAAAAAATAAATGTGGCCTCACTAATAAATTTAGTAATTTTGATTTTATATAAGTTTACTATTTTATGAAATTCAATATCTATAATTATTCCATAATAATTTTAATATAACAGAGAAAAGTAAATCAAAAAATATTTTTTGAAAAATGCATTTTTATGTACAAAAATAAAATTATTTTTTTTTTCTAAGTAAAAAAATGAAATGAATGTTAAAATATTTTATTGAATATATTATCTAATAATTTCATTAAAATAATTAAATTTTTTTGATTAATTCTTTTATTTTTGGTATAAAATATATTTCATTTATAAAATCCATTTTTTCAAAAAATGTCTCCTAGATCCATTATATGGTATTATTTTCATTCATTATGTATTTAAAAATAATAAATAAGTTTTATAATTGTTTAAATAATAAATTTCAATATTTTTAATAATATTAATATATTTTTAAATAAAACACACATGAAAAAACATTTCCTATAGACAAAATATTTCAAAATAGTTCTTTTGGATCAATAGTTTTTTGTTTTATGAATTTGGAATTATTTTCATTAATAATATTTAATTTAATGAAGGTATAATGTGATTAATTTATAATTAATTAATATTATTCAAATAATATTAGGGTTATGTAATTTAAAAATTATTGTATATATTTTTTTATTAAATATATATATATATTCTAAAATTTCATGTGGTTTCATATTAGAACTTATAAAAATTTGACCCTTCAACGTTTTTACTCAGATTCAAAAAAAATTTGGATACTTAAACCTCATCACATCCCTGAGTTAACATTTTTCTTCATCTAAAATATTATTCTTATAGAGATCTTTAACTAGATTATTGGTCTTATTCAGTAACACATTATCTATATGATCCATGATTTTTACCAATTAATTTTCAAAAAAAATATCATGTCATAATGGAATAAACTATGAGTTCATTATATCTCACTGAAATGTATATAATTCCCATAAAAAAATTTTGGTCACAAATCGAAATTGTTAAAATGTTTTATAGAATGAACCAACTGATATGGTATGATGCAGATTTGATGATGAATTTTATATTGACTAATATATTTGGGGAATAAATTTTCCTCATTTATAGAACTGATATAATAATTGAATGGTGATAATCAAAGGAATAAAATATCACTGTCTTTTAAATCTACTTCTTACTGATAACAATCAACATAACTTGTCTTTCACCTCTGAGATTCTGTGATATACTACATAATGACCCTAAAATTCCCAATCATTTCCTTAGTTTTATATGGTCCCAATATATTTTGTTCCCCAACCTCATCCTTTCATATTGGAGTTCGTCAATTATTTTTGAAGAGATTAATGAAAATCCACATCAATTATCAATTTAATACTATTAATTTAAAAAAATTGACCACAGGAAGGTGTTAATCTCTACCCCCATTCAAATACTGATAGAAAGGTCTCAACAAATTTTTTATGACATCTATGGGCCTCTAATATATTTTTTTTGGTGACTTTTTGAACATCAAAATCTAAAATCAATATTCCAATAAAACTTAATGATTTTTTAAAAATATTGAGGCAACCCATAGATCTTGATAATATTTTATTTCGAGTTTTACTCTTTGTAACCATACAATATCCTCACATAGATAGTTGATAAATAGAGAAATAATCCATGATAGAATTGAAATGAGATATGTATCTATGTTAACGCAATATATAAAATGTTATTATTCTATTTAGATGACTTGGGGGGTCCCACAATTAAATACATGGTAATTTTTTTGTAGTTACCCTTCGGAATTGTTATTTATTGTAACATTCCCTTATACATATATCTCTATACCTTAAATTTTTGGCATACCAAGCATTGAGATATATAATATTCAATACCCCAATTCACTTATCCATCTAAAAATTACATATATGATATTTATAAAGCATTATAATTCTAGGATGAATTGAGGATGATGAACTATGAGGTTTATCTGACAAAGCATTCTTTAGTTCTTGGGAAACTTAATGTATTCCAAAACTTTTCTATACCCTAAAAATCATTAAATAACTAATTAATATTCCATACACTAATTTTTTGATTTACCTCTTCCTTTTGTGCCTATTTAATAATAACATTAATAGATAGTTTAACATTTATCTGACAATGATAAGATATTTATTATTTCATTATGATTTTGATGTCCATCATATGAAAATTCATAAGTTTTGTATCTATTTAAATCCTCATAATGTAAAAATATAATATTCTGTTTGAATCAAATTATCATCCACCATGTTCTCTTGCACTGGGGGAAAATTTATTGAGAGTTCACAATCTTTAATTAGTTCCAAACATCAAATTTGGTGCATATTCAAATATTTAAATGTGAATAAATATTTAAATAATTTATGATCAATATAATTTTCATACCTTTTAGCATATAGATGATTCCACTATATCCGTAAATAAAAAATTATTGTTGATAGTTTCACACCTTGAGTAGGTTTTCTTTTCTCCTGAAACATCAATTGGTGAGAGGAATAAGATAAAACCACACACATTTACATGATAACACATCTTATTCCCTTACTTTATTCAATATATATATATAAACCCTTATTTACTATAGGTTTGTGTGAGAATAAGTGCATCAATAAACATTTTCTTCATCTCCATGGAGTTTACATGAAAATAATTTATTTCTAAGAACTATTCTCGCTTTTACATGAATTTTGTTGGGCTTATATTTAATTATAATTTATCATAGATCACCAGTATTATTAATCGAACATAAAAAAATTTATGTATTTCTATTATCATTGTTATTTTATTAAATTATTGAATAATTTTTTTCATATAGTGATCAATATATATACCCTCATAGATAATTATTTGGCCCCGTAATGGTTATATCTATTTAAAAAATTATATTTACAAAAGTTGGGAAGCATATTGTTTTTCATCAGGGTCATTATTACAATGCTAAGATGATTTTACTACAATTAGTTTCATTTTGAATATATAGAAATATCATTTAAGAAGATAACTACAAACTAATTTAGGAAATCTATTAATACACGATTCATTACATCCATGATGAAATATGAGGAATCGGTTCAACCAAATTGTATCATGATAAGTTAATAATGAATATACCATGTATGGAAGGAACTCATTGATATGTCCTCTTTTTTAAAAATTAACTATTGATATCTAAATCAAATTTTATTATTTGAATACTACTGAGTTCCTTGCACTTTATAGATAAAAAATAAACTATATAGTTTAGAGGTCACATGTTCATGATAATGGTATTTTTTTATTTTCTCTATAACCAATAAAAAAGAACCCTGACCCATATTTAATCATTGAAAAAATAACTAGTGTTTCCCATGTTGATGCACTTTTCTCAATGAATCCCTTATAAATATTATCATAGTTTTTCCTCTAAAATTCCATTATCTCAATTTGGGGTTATTCTATATGTATAATTTTAAACCTGAATAGAACTACGTATGATTTCTATTGAAAACAAAACATCAAAAATTAGTTGAAAACTACTAAAATCATCAGGAATTGCATTATCATATTCTTGTATAGTGTGCGTATTTCATATGTTATGTTTCTCTAGAAATATTTGGGAAATATACACATAATGAATAAGTAATAAAATCATAAAATTATATGTAATTTTTATTAGATGTTCATATTAATCCTTACGCTAATAGAAATTAATAGTTTTATACAAAATATAAAATTTCATTTACCTTACTGGTAAATTTAAATTGGATCTATATAATTATGTATAGTTTATGATGAAAATAAAATCAAATTCAACTATAGGAAAAATAAAATTATTTACGGGAATAATGTTACAATTAACATTTATCAATGAGGATTTATAGACATAATATTCAGCAATCATGACATTAAGAGTTTAACTCATAATTCAACATCTAACAATTATGGATGTGATGTGATGTGCAAATAAAATTCTTCAAATATAAGAGATTAGGTAATACCAGAAGAAACTCATAAATATTTAGTTCTTTAGTGAATGATAAATATAAAATTTACCACTTCATTTTAAGGACACACTATAGTAGTTGAGATTGCTTGATCATTTGTTTTTCCTCTTTTCATAAGAGGTTGTTGACACTGATGTTGTTGTAAAAGAACCATCTAATTTATACTTTATATTTCCATAATATTCAGGTAATTTAATGTTGATAAATAACTGTAAACATATTTATTATTCTTTTGGGTAATATTAATTTGGAAATGTCTTACAATATCTGTCACATTGAAAATGAAATAATATATCACTCTATTTGTGATAACCATGATGATCTATGAAAATGTTCATAAATATTATTCAATTAACTGATAAAAATATATGATAGGGAATATATTATTTTGATAGTATGTTGTGAGTACTCATGTGTAGATATAACCTTATCTTCTGAATTTCACACTTGGTAATTTATATGATATAATATTATTATAAAAAATCAATCTTTTGGAAATTCATAGTCTTCTATGTCATTAAATTTTATATAATATGACCAAGTGTAATGAAAATTTAATATTTTCATTATTATTAATACATGTCAGG
Organism: Viscum album; assembly: GCA_963277665.1. Lineage (NCBI taxonomy): Eukaryota > Viridiplantae > Streptophyta > Magnoliopsida > Santalales > Viscaceae > Viscum > Viscum album. The sequence goes on along the minus strand of OY728128.1, from coordinate 1,920,157,619 downwards.
ACTCACATGAATTGATATATCACCATACACTATGATGAAATATTTTCATAGTGAAGGTGGGTACATTGGGTGCATCTTTAATGAAATTTAATTATTGAATAAGATGTCGAAGTATTTTTCCCTTCCAATTTTATGGATGTTTATAATTTGAATATTTCATTTAACTGGATCCATATAATTAAATTAGATGTCCCTAGCATTATTATTAATTCAATTCAAATAATAAAAAACAATTATCAAGCATATATGATGATGAAATGGGTGTGAAACCTGCTTGATGTGATATCGAGATAATGAGATTACATAACACACTGATTGATCATATGTGGTTTTTATCATTGGGACATATCCTCTTCCATTTTGGGCATTTTGAAACCCTACTATAGTGTAATAATATAATTTAGGCATGACCACATAATGACAATGTGAAACTAGCTTAGTTTGATACACATAAAGTGTTTTCTTTTGATGTAGTTGAATATTATATTTGATAGTTATAATAAATATTATTTATTTGAGTGAGAAGTAATATTTCTTTAGGATTTATTAAGTTATCACAAAGATTGAATAAATATTAATTCTTAATATAATTATTTAATAAGGTTAATATATATTATTTATTTTTCTATTTTTATCCATAAGGTTGTGACTAATTTTTTATTAGTTAATAAATAATTTTTTTAATTATGTGGATAAAAAAATAAATATTAAATTCTCTAGGTTATGAATATAATATTTATTTATTGAATATATAATATCTTTCTTTTTGTTTTTGTAAGGTAAAAATAAAAATAATTTTTCCATAAAAATTATTATTTAACAAAAATGATATTGAAATAATTATTTTTAGAATCCAATTAATGGAATGGAGGTCCAATAGACCACGTTATTAGTTTTTTCATAAAAATTTATTTACCTATTATAAATAATATTTATCATTTTAGGGGTTTTCACAGTTTATGGAATAAAATATTACTATTATTATTTTATATGACATGAGGTTCCTTTTGGGATTAAAAACTTTTTGTGTCATATTATGAAATTAGTCAAATTGAAACTCTAACACATGGTCTATAAATTAATAATTCTTATAATTCTGATAGGTTGTCCATTCTTTCTACATTCCACTACATAGATATTTTTATCGCATGAATGAAATAACTATATGTTTTCTAAAAGAAATTAGTGATTACTTATTTCTACATAACTCCTCAAAACATGTAGAGATAAATAAATAGTCCATTAATACTAAAGGGATCATGGTTTTGATCATGTGATTGATGCAAGAAGTTATGTAGTACTATTCTACCCTAAAGAGTAACATCAGAAATTTAATAATATCATAGAAGCATAGTAGATCACCATTAGAGGGGATCTAATATGAAACCTCATAAAAATTGAAAATATAACTGAAAACATCATTAAATAAAAAAAATGTATTGATGAAAGAACTAAATACTAGTGTATTTCATTATGATATTAAATTAGTTAAAAAATTCCTAGAAAACACTCCATTTTTGTTCCAAAATAATTCTTTAATATTATTTTGATTAAAATTATTTTCTCATAGACTTCATCTGCATGAACCATTTTAATGATTTGTTGAATCCAATAAAATCCATGTTATTCATAGGAAATATGGTCACTTTAGCAACATTTAGAACCTTCAATTAACCCTTATTGACATAATTAACCCAAGTATAAATGAGCTAGTTCCTATAATTATCATTCACTATATAGGTGTTGAATTTTAGTGTGGGTAGGTCATTAAACTAATCTTTCTACTGATTCCTTTCATTAGATATACACTTTAAAAATCTTCAGAATGAACTTGCACAACATCCTTCCTTTCTAGATATGAAACAATTACTAGACACAGAGATAATTTCCCCTATCTTCTTTCCACTCTTTCGTAATAGTGAATGGTTAATTTCATCCCACTATGGTTTTTATTAATTTAATTTCAAAATATATATATATTTTAATTATTATCATAAACGTAATAATGATTGGAATCTTTAATACATATTTCTATTTTGAGAAAACTTAAAATAGTTTACTAATATCACAAAAATTCCACTATGTTGAACTCCATTAAAATACATCAATATAACCCATTGAAATAACCGATCAATTATTATTTAATGGTTAATTGTAAAAATAGAAACATTACTGACAAGGATTGTATTGTTTTCATCATAGGTACAAATATATTTATCCACTTATTTCTTAAACAAAAGGAATATACTTTTAAATTACCTTAATTGACTTCATGAAAATTAGATACTGAATAATAAACTCTTTTTCTAATTACATTCCATAGAGTCAATTTATTTCTCTTACCATTTATTCTTAATAATATTCCACCATTAATAATCTTTAATATTCAAATGATACACCTAAATTAATTTTCCATGACTTTATCATTATCTAATGGATAATATATTTTCAATGGTATTGGTCTATTTTTCCGTAACTAGTGGTTTAGAAAAAAAATAAATGTTGGTGGATGATTACTAATTGAAGACTAGATGGGGATTCAGTCCCTTTCCTACTACATTGGAATCTCAAAATGATTTATTACATGATAATGTTGTGTGATAATATCATCCAAAGTATCTATTCCATCTCTCACACTATTTAGTTTCCTAGAAAGATATTCATTTAATTGTCCATAATAACAGTTTTTAGCATGATGCCCCTAGTTGTAGAAATTGAAAAAATCCAATAAGAATAGCGTAATAAACATCCTCTAATAATAATAATGAATAAACATAAAATCTTAAAAATCAATCATGAGATATAAAAAATTATGAAATATTCTAATAAACCAATATCACTTTTAGGATTACACTATTTAACATTCAGTTCACTATAGGTGGTATTATGTTTGTTCCTAGTACTCTGTAGAAACTAGTGTATAAAAATAAATAACCCTTTATCTAATTCAAAATTAAGGTACCCAAGAAAAACATATAATCATATTTCATCATTTTGGATTAGAACATAATATATCATGTAAAAATTCACACCCCAGAACCATACTAGTTTATAATATGTATAGAATATATATAATAAAATTATTTCAAAAAATATCTTTAATATCTCCTTAAAATTTATTCACTTATAATACCGATAATTGAAAAATAATTGTCAAAGATTTTCATAATTATTTTTGTAATAATGGATACACAACAAAGGGTGATATGGGGTGATCTATAATGGTAAAAATGTGAGATATCAATCAATTAACCTATGTAGAAATATGATAAGAATAGAAGTATGAGATCATGATAAAAACGTTTTCTTATACCCAGTTATTCATATATAATAAATCAAAACTCATGATATAAATACATAGTATTTAATACAAAACCTGAGTTATTAGTATGAGTAGTGTTCAATAAAAAATAATGATTCATGAGAAGATATCAGAAGCTTTAGAATATGTAATAGGTGTTTTTGGAAATAATAATTATTGAAAACAATATCAGTAGTAATGAATCGTCTCTAAGACTATAATCACATAGTTGAAAAGTACCATAATGGATTTGATTCATAGCCAAATATATTTTGATTCTTGGAATGATTTCAATCCCCATGATTCACAAATTATTTTAGGATATATAAATCATTACCAAATTAATTTAAGAGATTTGACAAACCCACAATTAAAATTATTAAAAATATACATATGTTTTCTATATGGTCTTAAATACAATCATTAATTTATCCCAGAATAACCCATGGAAAAGAAACAAGGTTTACAAATATATTATCATCACCTAATCATAAGTCATTAAGAGAAGGAACATGGATTGTATGAATACATTATTTCCCTAGTAAATTGTAATAAATAACAATATATGTTGAAATATATGATAAATACACTTAAATGAAAAATAAAACTAATATTTTCAAACAAAAGAATACTAGATTTTTTATTTGATAAAGTTATTTAAAACCCCCAAATATTGAATATATTTTTTTCATTTAAAATAGAAAATTAATATAGTAATATATTCTTCAAATAAAAACGATTTCACGATGATAAGAAAATTCATTCGTGTAATAAACATTGAAATATATAATCTTGTATCATTTTTTGGTAAAAATTAATAAATATATTATTTGTAAAACATTGTTAAAATATAATTTAATTTTACAATAAATAGAATATAAAATATCTTAAATCATGTTTTTAAATAATCATTGTATCATAGAAAATAATTCTTTTGAAAACATATGAATGAAAATGGGTATGTATTAGAAACTCAACAACCAATGAATAAATAATGTTGACATATATGGAATTTAAGAGATAAATAGAATATAAATCCTATAAATGAGATACTATTGTAGCACCCCGAGATTTTATGAAAAATATTCTTTTTGATTTCATTGATGTCTTGTGTTATATTCTACACAATGATTATCTTGCGCTATACGCAACACCGTATTAGCTTGCAGTATACGCAACACTATTCTTGGATCGTGTTACACACAATTTCAAGTTTTTTTGATAGTAGTTATTCTACGCAACATTGAGTATATATATATATACATATATTCAATTTATAAATGAAATATAGTTGGATTTTGTTATATGCAACAACAAAGGAGTCTTGCACTACACGCAACCCTAACTTGGCTTGAATTACACGGAATCACGACCTTCCTCGATAGCCTGTGTAGTACACAATACCATGTTTCACTAAACAACGATATATTGTTATAATATTATTATGTACTAGCCGTTATGAATATTATTAACCACATTTTGAATTTTATAACATGATTATTCATCTTACACATTCTCTAGAATATGGTATGATAACAAAATAAAATTTTCCTTTAAAATATGTATTTTTCAAAAATTGCAGTTGTCCCGCCTTTTGGTGGTGCAACCACATTAAATCATGTTCTTGAGATGTCTATATGTTCAATTTGACAAAATAAAATTATTCTTTGGAATCAAGATATAAAAATTTACTTTGGATAAAATTTTCATATTATTTTGATAAATTTCATATTTTAATGAATAGAAAAAACACGATATATTTTAATTAAAAACAATTTTTTTCATCGCAATAATTTATATCGTTATATTATATTTTTAATTGGTTTTAATGTGTAATTAGAATATATTTTTACCATTTAATCCAATGTTGTTCATTGGAATTAATTTCACATTGAAATTAGATATAAACAAGTATCAATCTTTTGATAGTTATTGTTTGTTTAAAACACACTATTTGTCTTGATAACGAGAATTAATGTTAAAATTAATTAATTCCACTTCTATCTGAAAAAACTAGACATTAATTTTTAATTCGGAATATCAAATAATTGTTAGGCTGAATTTTCGGTATTTTTCTAAAAAACATCAATTTTCGATGAATAGTGAAACCACTTAGTGGTAGTTACAAAACTGAATTTTTCATTTAAATGAAATTTCACCACTTCTTTGAATTGAATTTCAAAAATATTAGAGACATGGTTAATATAAAAAACTAAAATGTGGTTCAATGAGATGAAAATAATTTTTTAGAATAGTAACTTTTTAATTTTATTTACCACGGTTAAAAGTAAATAGGGTAATTAAGGGTAAAAATGTTATTATTATTACCCTAAAACATGTTCTAATTTTATTGGATAAGTCTGATTTGACCAAAATCCTACTTATAAATAAAATATGACCATTAAGGCCTACCTATATTAGATTAGGACATTTATTATTAATTTATTTAATGAAGGGTTAAAATGGTTAAAATCAATGATTAATAACTAAAACATTTTTAATATAGGGTTATACAAAAGATAAATTTAACTATAAATATTAATTAGATATATAAAACTATTTCCTACATAATTGTATTTTATTTAAAAATTTTAGACTTTAAATAATTTAATTTATTTATGACACAATGATGCTGCAGTAATTATCTTATTAATGAAATATTAACATAATTGATGTTATAAATACCCAAATAAATGTAATTTGAGACTTTTTATGAATTACAAAAATTTTATAGGTTATCATGACAGGTTATTATTTATTTAATTAGATTTTTTTGAACTAATCATGCTGTTATGATTTTCACAAAAAATGCATTACCAAATAGTGTCAAAATGGAAATAAAATAGTTTTTAAAACAAATATTATATTATTAATTATTATTATATTCATAAAAATATAAGGTTAGGAAAAGATACTTATATCATGATAGGTGTATCATTAATGGACCACTTCGGGATCTATTAGTTGTATATGGTATGTTTATTAACTGTATAATATAAAAATACAAAGTGACATGGTAAATGTCAATCTAATTAACTAAGAGTTAGCACTGAATGATAGGGTTAATATAATGACCCAAAACTATCTAAAATCTTTTGGTTGAGAGTATTTCAACCCATCCCCACCTTATAATCTAAATAAATCTTATTTTGAGCTTCTAAAAACCGAATATGACTTTATTATAAAATAATATTTTAAGTTTTTCCAAAGGTACCCCTCTCCTCCCTTATAAAAAGGGAACCCTTTCCCTATTCTATTTACACCCATTTGAGCCTTAAATCTCGTCCAAAACCTACCCATTTCTCTTCTACAGTTACCTAGAAACATTCTGGAGGTTTTGGTCATCTCAAATGACCAACTCTATTTCCTTAAGAAAAGGCATAAAGGAGGTGCGTCGAAGAAGAGGTAATCACTTCTTCCGATTTTCTCTTGTTTCTTTCTTCTTCTACTTCTTCTTCATTAGTTGAATAAATATAAAGTAACAACATAAACATTACTTATATACTAATATGTTATTATAAATATGAAACAACCCTATTTCACCTTCTATCCATCCTACAGAAAACGAAATCATCGCACGTGCGTACGTACGAATTACCGTCTCCACGTCGTGGTGTAATCTGTTTTCAACCACCACCTTACTTGGATGGGTATAATGGTGTAAATAAATAAATATATATGATTATTGTAAATTTATATTGATTCTGAAATAATATACATACACTTACATACAATTCCACGATCATGGGAATGATATCATCGCTTGTGCGTACGTACGGACTACCATCTCCACGATGCGATGAGATTCATTCTCCGTGTTAACCATTCATGAATGTTTATAAAGTATATATAATAAGTAATAATGAAATATATGACATAATAATGATACTTAATTAATTTATATATATATTTATGTCATCAAATTAATTCCATTCAATTAAATAAGCGATGGAAAATAGCGTTCATGCATACGTACGACCTACCGTCTCCATGAACGGTGTATTTCAATCCATTTATCGATCTATCATGTATATATGTATACGATAAATATATATTACATATAAATCATGTTTTTCATTCTGGAATTAATAAAATCAGGATATAAGTGATAATATCAAGAACAAAAATTCCAAACATGTACGATAAAATAAAACGAATTTATCTGAAACACTGATTTAACATGGAACATACAAAAGAACGGGTAATATAAAGTCATATGTGAACCATATATGATATCATAACAATGAATATGATTCTTTAATAATTCATTGACATTATTTAAATCATTATACATGATTATCGAATATGTACAAAGCATATCAGACCTATGGTAAGGGATAAATTTTCCAATTTCATTTATATCCGAGATTGTTTATTCGTAAGTATTTACTGGGGTTATATTTATCATCCGTGTAGCTATTTTACTGAAATGGTTTCATGTATTTTTGATGACCTTTTAACCCATTATTTAATTTTACTACATGGTATGTAAGGAATCATTATTTTTTTTAAGTTACAGGGTACTATTTGGACTTTTCTGGCCAATGTACGAGAAGAATGTTTTTTTATCTTATACGGCGTGAACAGATTTTTACGGTTTCATAACGCCTTATTTTCATGAATATTACTCAACAATAGTTCATTATTATTTTCAACAAGATCCTTTTCTTTTAAAATTTCATGGAATTTTGTGAAAATAATATGATTTTGAAGAAGAAACAATATTTTCCACAAGAATTCATTTCAAGTGTTTTGTCAAAAATCTTTTCCATCGAAGTTGACATTATTTAGTATGATTATGTTTCAAGTATAATGTATCTATGATTTAAATGGTTTCACTTTTATTATTAGGAAATGATATCCATTTCTTATATATGGATTCTGTGATTATGTGATAATGTTTATGACACCAATTTTATTCGTTGGGTTGTTAAGAATGAGGTATGTTTATTTGTGACACAAGTACGAATGATTTCATTATGTTATGGTTGGGACCTATATCTCCCTCCGATGAATTGGGTAAATATTTATATCTTATGAGATAGACATGGCTGGAATGGTAAGTTAATCCGGTTCAGTAATATAAGACTGGAACGAGGAGTGAACTCGATTTAGAAAGGGACTTTTCCCACTAAGATGGTTTTGCAAGCAATGCCGAGGCTACTATGGAAATCATATAATGTGATTAATGGTTTACACAAACACATGTTTTATTCCCATGCTATTTTATCAAGATTGTTATTCCATTATGATACATTCCATACATACTTCCATGATTTATGTCTTTTCTCATGATTTTGATGTTTAGATTTTATGTTCAAGATTTTTCATTCAAATTTTTATGGATTGTTTTATATTCTCTATGTTTACCCTTACTGAGCATTTGAGCTCACCCTTTTTATGTTTTATCCTCCCTACGATTTAAAGAATGGATTTAGGTAAGAAAACAAAAGGGGAAGATCTTTATTTGAGATGTTGAAGATCAGTCACCACGATTAGATGATTATGTTCCGAGTTTCCAAAGACACTAAACTATTATGGTCCATGAGTGTTGGTTTTTGTTATCTATTAATTATTCCGCAAAAGTAATGTGTTATCCTTGTACTTCAAGATTCGGGTCTCTACAGTTGGTATCAGAGGAAATGTTTAGTTAACCTTTGGAAACTAGGACGTGAAAACTTTAGTGAGATCCCTAGAGATATTTCTAAAGTATTTCTAGGGATGTCCCTAAGGTTTAGTAATTCCCCTAAGGTATAGTATAACTATAGGTTATTGTCGTAGAATTATTTTGATGATCATGAATAACCTAGGATGAACCTAAGCTATCATAGGTTAAAGAAGGTGTAATAATTTAGACATTCGATAAGAGACTTTTTAAGATTATGCAGTTCCTCATTATTTTAACGGTTTCTTACACAATGGTTTCGGGTTTTATTTAATAGAGGGAACCATAAGGAATTTGGTTGAAATTGAATCTGATGGAAAAATTGGTGACTATGATCAGCGAAATTGCGTAATGCCTATATAGATAGATATTATGATTTCGCCGAATCTGTCATTGCGATATATGATTAACACGGTGAACTTTAGTGGTATTCCCAATTCATCAAATAAAAAGAAGATTGACTTTTATGCATGTTTGCATGTTGGGGAGCGTAGAGAAAGAAAGATTGAGATTTCTAAAGAAGGGAAGAAGAACCTTGATGAATACATCAAATGGAGGGGAAGATGTTATCTGTTTTGATAGAAGGGTCATAGAGTGACAGACTGTTATGGAGTTCAATGTCTTATCTGTGGAGAACATGGGAATTACCCAAATCAATGCCCTGACCTAAGAGGTTGCTTCTAAATCAAGGATGGACTTATTCCATGAAAATCATTAAAGATGATGGTTTGAAGTGTTTTTTATTGGTATTAATGAATAATGTTGTTGAGGTACTTTTATGGTATATTGGAATACTGATATTGGTCCACTGTGGTTTTCCATAAGAATATGGCATCGGTAACCATGAAAAGTGATTGAAATATTTTTGGAAACCAGATGATATGTGCATAATGACGGGATAAAGAGAAAATAATATGTTTGATTGTATTCATGAGCTCATGACTGATATAAGGACAAAGTGATACCATGGATTGGGAATATCGAAATTTTGGAATTTTTGTATGTAGACTGAGTTAACTTTTGACATCATCCACGTTTTCAGTAAGGTTCAATTAGTATTCATTTTTCCTAAGAATACAAGATTAAGTTATTTACATGTTCATAATGTGATCAAAATGATATATCTTGTGATATATGAGGGATAAATGGTGGTATTAACAAGCTTGCTATATGACCCTTTTAGTAATCATTATCTTTATACTATAAGATTAGACAGAATTATTTTAGAAAAATGTAAAGATTGGAATGGATTATGTTGGACATAAGTTAGTATTGCTTAAGGATATAAATTTTTTCGATATAATTAAAGGGATGTTATAATAATGTATTTATAGAAAAAGGAAAACCTATAGGAAGGGCGACAACCCATCGCGTCGGACAAGGTTGTAGGAATCGAACCCACAACTGAAGTGTGATAGGACTTCACCGCCTTCCACTGGCCTACATGAAGTCTCTGGTTTGTAGAAATTAGTTTTATTACATTATGTGGTATTATAGATGAAGTATACATCCATTTTTTGAATCATATACGATTAAACTCACCATAGATGGACTTATGTATATTTGATAACTTTGGTTAACCTTTTTTTTGAGACAAATGGAATGACACATCATTCTATCGCATGATATGCTAACAATTCACGGAAGACAAATTCAACTTCATTTCATTAAGAGATGATGTGGAAATTGCTCAAGGCACAAACAGTAGTGAGATTTTACCAAAATCAAGTAAGTATTTCTTTTAATTGTTCTTCAACTTTAGGGGAATGATCTTGAAAATGAAATTTTTTTCCTAATGTCCTCATATATGATGAATTAAATGGTACCTTAAATCATCACAAATTTATGTCTTTATGATTGATGGCTTATTCATTTCCATGTTCTCTACCACTCTCCATCAGAATTTGAAGGTTAGATTTCTCATCCATATCCATATTTTCACCTATGTTATTCTATGTGGAAACCCAATGATTAGTTAATTTGAATAACCGTTATGTTTCATAATTTAGTTTTTAATTTTATGTTTTGTTATTCCTTTTTATGACTTGGGTTTTTATGAAAGAAACTTTTAAATAGTAAACCATTTATAACCCTGAAGAATTTCGAGGGCGAAATTCCTTTTAAGGGGGGTAGAATGTAACACCATGAGATTTTATGAAAAATATTCTTTTTAATTTCATTGATGTCTTGTGTTATACTCTACACAAAGATTATATTGCGCTATATGCAACACCGTAATAGCTTGCAGTATATGCAACACTATTCTTGTATCATGTTACACACACTTCCAAGTTTGTTTGATAGTAGTTATTATATGAAACATTGAGTGTATATATATATTCTATGTATAAATGAAATATGGTTGGATTTTGTTATACGCCATGAAAAAGGAGTCTTGCACTACACGCAACCATGACTTGGCTTGCATTACACGCAATCGCGACCTTACTCGATAGCATTTGTAATACACAATACCAGGTTTCACTAAATAATGATATATTGTTATAATATTATTATGGACTAGACGTTATGAGTATTATTAACTAACTTTTTAATTTTATAAAATTATTATTCATCTTACACATTTTCTAGAATATGGTATGAGAACAAAATAATTTTTTTGTGTAAAATATGTATATTTAAAAATTTGCAGTTTTCCCGCCTTTTGATGGCACACTAACTTTAAATATTGTTTTGACAAGTATATAAGTTAAATTTGACAAAATAAAATTCTTCTTTTGAATCAGGATATAAAAATTTACTTTGGATAAATTTTTCATATTATTATGATAACTTTCATATTTTAATGAATAGTAAAAACATGTTATATTTTAATTAAAAACAACTTTTTTCATTGAAATAATTTATATGGTTATATTATCATTTTAATTTGTTTTAATGTGTAATTAGAATATATTTTTACCATTTAATCCAATTTTGTTCATTGGAATTAATTTTACTTTGAAAGTGGATATAAAAAAGTATCAATCTTTTGATAGTTATTGTTTCTTAAAAACACGCTATTTGTTTTGATAACGGGAATTAATTTTAAAATTAATTAATGCCAATTATATTTGTAAAAATATAAACCAATTTTGAATTTAGAATATCAAATAATTCTTAGGCTGAAATTTTGGTATTTTTCATAAAAACATCAATTTTCGATGATTAGTGAAACAACTTAATGGTAGTTAAGAAAATGAATTTTTCATTTAAATGAAATTTTACCACATCTGTGAATTGAATTTCCAAAATCCCAGAGAGAAAGTTAATATCAAGGACTAAAATATGGTTCAATGATATGAAAATATTTTTTTGGTGAATAGTAACTTTATTACTTTTATTTACCACGATTAAAAGTAAATAGGGTAATTATGGGTAAAAATTATATTATTATTACCCTAACACATGTCCTAATTCTATTGGATAAGTTTAATTAGACAAAAAACAACCTTATAAATAAAATATGATCATTTAGACCCACTTGGATTAGATTAGGACATTTATTATTATTTTATTTATAGAAGGGTTAAAATGGTTAAAATCAATGATTAATAACTAAAACATTTATAATATAGGGTTATACATAAGATAAATTCTACTATAAATATTCATTATAAAGATAGAAATATTTCTTATAGAATGGTATTTTATTTATAATATTTAGACATTATATAATTTAATTTATTTATGACACAATGAGGATGCAGTAATTCTCTTATTAATGAAATATTAACATAATTGATGTTATAAATACACAAATAAATGTAATTTGAGACTTTTTATGAATTAAACTAATTTTATAGGTTAACATGACATGTTAGTATTTATTTAATTACCTTTTTTTGAACTAATCATACTGTTATAATTTTCACAAAAATCCCTTACCAAATAGTGTCAAAATTGACATAAAATAGTTTTTAAAACAAATATTATATTATTAATTGTTATTATATTCTTAATGATCTAAGGTTAGTAAAAGATAAATATATCATGATAGGTGTATCATTAATGGACCACTTTGGGGTCTCTTGGATGTATATGGTAATTTTATTAACTATATAATATAAAAATACATAGTGACATGGTAAATTTCAATCTAATTAACTAAGAGTTAACACTAAATGATAAGGTTAATATAACGACCCATAACTATCTAAAATATTTTTGTGGAGAGGATTTCGACTCATACCCACCTTAGAATCTAAATAAATCAATTTGGAGATTTTAAAAACAGAATATGACTTTATTATAAAATAATATTTTAACATTTTCCAAAGGAACCCCTCTCCTCCCTTATAAAAAGGGAACCCTTTACCTCTTCTCTTCACACACTTTTGAGCCGCTAATCTCATCCAAAACCTACCCATTTCACTTCTCCGCTTCCCTAGAAACATTCTCGAGGTTCTGTTATTCTCAAATGACCAAATCTACTTCCATATGAGAAGGCGTAAAGGAGGTACGTCGAAGAAGAGGTAATCACTTCTTCTGATTCTCTGAAGTTTGTTTCTTCTTCTACTTCTTCTTATTTAGATGTATAATTATAAAGTAATAACATCAGTATTACTTATATACTTATATATTATTATAAATATGAAACAACCCTATTTCACCTTCTATCCATCCTAAGGAAAATGAAATCACCGTGCGTGCGTACGTACGAAATACCGTCTCCACGCCGTGGTGTAATCAGTTTTTGACCACCACCTTACTTGGATTGGTATAATGGTGTAAATAATTAACTATATATTGTTATTTTAAAGTAATATTGATTATGAAATATTATACATACACTTCAATACAATTCCACTATCATGGGAATGATATCATCGCTCGTGCGTACGTACAGATTACCGTCTCCACGACGCGATGAGATTCATTCTTCATGTTAACCTTTCATGAATGATTATAAAGTATATATAATAAGTACTCATGAAATATATGACCTAATAATGATACTATATTATTTTATATATATATATATATGTCATCTACTTAATTCGATTTAATTCAATAAGGAAACGAAAACAACGTTCATGCGTACGTACGACCTACCGTCTCCATGAACGGTGTATTTCATTCCATTTATCGATATATCATGTATATATGTATATGATGAATATATATTACATATAAATCATTTTTAAATTTTGTAATTTATTAAATCAGGATATAAGTAATAATATCAAGAACAACAATTCCAAACATGTACGATAAAATAAAACGATTTTACCCAACACACTACTTTAACATGGAACTTACAAAAGAACAGGTAATATAAATTCATAAGTGAACCATATATGATATCATAACAATGAATATGATTCTTTTATAAGTCAATGATATTATTCAAATCAATATACAGGAGTTTTGGATACGTATGAAGCACATCAGACCTAAGGAAAGGGATAACTTTTCAAATTTCATTTATATCCGAGATTGTTTATTCGTAAGTATTTAATGGGGTTATATTTATCATCCATGAAGCTATTTTATAAAAATGGTTTCATGTATGTTTAAAATCCTTTTTACCCATTTTTTACTATTACTATATGGTATGTATAGATTCTTTATTTTGTTTATGTTATGGGGTACTATTTTGACTTTTCCGGAAAAAGTACGAGAAAAATGTTTTTTTAACTTATATAGCATGAAAAGATTATTACAGTTTCATAACACCTTATTTTCAATAATATTACTCTACAATATTTCATTATTATTTTCAAAAAGATCATCTTCTTTTAAAATTTCAAGGCATTTTGTGAAAAGAAAATGATTTTGAAGAAGAAAGGATATTTTCCTCAAGAATTCATTTCATGTGTTTTGTCCAAACTATTTTCCATCGTAGTTGACATTATTTAGTATGATTATGTTTCAAGTATAATGTATCTATGATTTTCATGGTTTCACTTTTATTATTATGAAATGATATCTATTTCTTTTATATGGATTCTATGATGATTGGATGATGTTTATGACACCCATTTTATTCGTTGGGTTATTATGAATGGTGTATGTTTATTTAGTGGCACAAGTAAGAATGATTTCATTATGAGATTGGTGGGACTTATATATCCCTCCAATGAAATGGGTAAAGATTTATATCTAATGATATAGACATGGATGGAATGGTAATTTAATCCAGTTCAGTAACATAATACTGGAACAAGGAGTGAACTCGATTTAGAAATGGACTTTGTCCACTAAGATTGTCTTGGAAGCAATGTCTTGGTTACTATGGAAATCATATCATGTGATTAATGGTTTCAAAAATCAGAAGTTTTATTCCCATGCTATTTTATCAAGATTGATGTTCCATTATGATACATTCCTTACGTACTTCCAATATTTATGTCTTTTCTCACGATTTTGATGATTAGATTTTATGTTCTAGATTATTCATTCAAATGTTTATGGATTGTTTCATGTTCTCTATGCTTACCCTTACTGAGAATTTGAGCTCACCCTTTATATGTTTTCTTTTCCCAAGGATATAAAGAAAGGTTTTAGGTAAGAAAACAAAAGGGAAAGTTCTTTATGGGAGATGTTGAAGATCTTTCAATGCGATTAGAAGATTATGTTCCATGTTTCCAAAGACACCAAACTATTCCAGTCCATGAGTGTTGGTTTTTGTTATGTATTAAGTATTCTAAAAAAGTAATGTATTGTACATGTACTTCAAGATTCGGGTATCTAAAACTATCTTAAAATACCCAGATTAAAAATGTTATTGTAACATAAACTCATATGAATGATACTATAATTCTTTTTTCATGATCTTCAGATCATGAATCATAAATTTATAATTATTAAACATATATAATAAAAATAAATTCATAATTATCATAAAATAAATAATTGCAATAAAATTTCAAACTATTGATTTATTAACAATTTTTTATTAAAATCAACATTCATGAGTGATCTATTGAGTTTACCATGCATGTTTTAGTATGAAGGTTCTAGTCCTTGAACCATGTTCAAGGATTCAACATATCTATAATCTTAATCATACTATAAGTATGCTATTTATTCAGTATATATAGTTTGATAAATATTTAAATAATATGGGTATGATAAAGTAATTACATCACTTTGTAGAGACGGACTTTCGTACCTACATATGATTAGTTTTTCCATTTTCCAATGAGTTAAAGGAAATAATTATATATAATAATTTTTTTATAAAATCATAATATTTGAAAAATATAAAATATATTCACTACATCAATATATATAATAAAACCATTAATGGTGTACATGGAAAACAAATCACAACACTTTGTGGAGGTATAACTCCACACGTATGCTTGAATAACATTTTAATTTATCAAGGATATGATAGTAGCTAAAATTGGTTGTAAAAGTTATATAAAAAAATAATTTATATTAAAATAATATATTTAATCATGTTAAGTTACATAAAAAAAATATTTTTATGAGGTTAAGGAATCAAACACAAAATTGATCTTTAAACACAATTACCTCTTCCCTCAAAAACCTCATTTGGATTACAACTTAAGCCTTCAGTAGATGGTATTTTGGGGAGAACAAATGATTTTAAACTTGGGTATTGAATTTAGGATTATATTTTTATTGTTACTACATGATCTAGATGACATAATGTGTGTGCATAAGTGAAGGACAATGGTTCCCTTTTATATTTAAGTTGAGTAGAAAATTTGAAAATACAAAAACATTAAAATATATTAAATTAATATTTAAGTGAATGTTGCAAAAAGATTCAAAATGGTCTAATATAAGAAAATATATTGTTAAAATCCCTTAAAAAATGATATTTTTAAAATATTATATGATATTCTAAAATATATCTTTTAGTTTAACATATTATTTATCCCTTTTTAAACATAATGGATATAACAAATATTTACCATAGTTACATATCATTATGTCCAAAAAACAATGGGGATAGATTTAAAAACATGGGAATGATGAATAAATGTATAGAATATATTTATTCAAATAAATTTCTATATGTGTATGAAAGTAAATTTTAAAAAAAATCATGAAAATAGTTTTTAAAAAAAAATATTTTTTGTAATAATAGTACATAATTTATTCTTATTAATTTCACAGTAAAAATGATTAAATGGATTTTAAAATTTTTAATTGAAAATATAAAAGAAACATTTCAGGAAAATAATATTTCAATATTGATTAGTTTTAATTACTATGATAGTGAAACATTTCAAGCATAAATGATTTGTTTATCAGACAAACATAACTTGTTTGTAATGAAATTCATTAAATTTCATTTACATCCATTGGAAAATAGATGAATTAATTTTATACATGATGATAAAATAATTTGTCAAATGTTAATACTATGAATAACTTTTAAATTAAAACATATATGATAAAAATATTAAATGAAAAAATATTTCAAAATATTTATTTATGATCAATATTATTTCCCATGTGAATTATGAATACTTTACTACAATTATAATTTAAAAAAATACTATATAATTTGTTTTATTTTATTATATATAGTTATTATTAACAGAATTGTTTTGTTTTATATTAACACAATATAACAAAAATTTGTTAATTAATTTGAGAATATTGTATAATCTCAAGGTTGTTACAACCTATTAGGCACTCTAAGGCCTAATGCAATCTCCATGGAGAATTTATTTAACCTTGTTTGGTGAATATCATAATATTTCAAGTGAGTGGCTAATTCAATGTATTTTTTATATAAAACAAGATTATAAAATACTCTCCATAACCAGATGATGCTCATGTGATGTTAGTGTGAGATTAGGTTCTTTAGCTACATATGGAAGATTGGTGGGCTTTAGATAGATTTTTTATGTTGGAAATAGGTATGGTAGTTCCCTAAAATGTGATTAAGGGAGGGAGTTTGTCCTCCACAAGAATTATATATATATTTTATTTCATATATGTTCTAGTGAATATATCGATTTGTTGATGGTTCAAGAAGAGGTTGTAGATACTGAAACTCATGTTTATGGCTCATGGGGTGAAATAATAATAATAATAATAATAATAATAATAATGGAGATAAAATATAGATCAACATATATTCTATATTGATTATTTTCATTTTGAACATCCTATGGTGGATAGAAATTATTCTTTCATTATGATGTAATATTTTGGGGTTGATCATTAACAATCAATAAGTATATATATAAAAATATATTCAGTTTATGAACGATTAAGAAGTCACCCTAATTGGCTTACTCATGGAATGGATTCCAGAATTAGATACTATGTATTTTATTGAGATATTTAATTGTGTTACACATTTTACAAATTTCATGTTACGGGGATGATATTTGTTTTGTTTGTTTGACATTGTCACTCACTTTGTGGAAGCATCATCAATGATTTGGGGGTTTCCATTATGTTGATATGATTACAACTTCCTGGAAAATTGAGACACGGGTTCTCCATATTATCCATTGGTTTTTATAAAATATTTCTACAGTAAGTCTTTTTATGAGTAATGTTTTCAATTTTCTTATGATGTTATATAGAAACCCCACCACATGAATTGGTACAGGTCCTCCACATATGTGGTCAACACTCCCCAAATGATTTTCAATTCCATTGTGAAAATTATCTCCCCCAAAAAATATGTTATTATAAACATGTTTCTTAGAGTTATGTTTCTAAATAGGATAACAAATAATGGGTTTTGATTGATGGTATTTTATTTCATTAACACATCTATCTCAATTTAACTTAAGATGTTTAGGATTATACAATAATGATGTTTTCTACAATGACCCCCATTCCATATTTAAAATTTTCACTTAGAGATCAATATACATTTATCCTTTAACGAGATATCATAATTCCTATATAATATCAGGTTTCACCGAAAAAGTTATATAAGGTTGTTAGAAAGGAAAAATATGGAGTGAGATATCATGGGTGTCAAAAATATCATATTATGGAATTAATAAGTGAAAGATGACAAATCATACCATGTAAAAATTTAACAATATCCAAAATATAATTGGACAATAATAGTACTGAAAACCCTAAAATGTGAAAAAAATTTCATCATAACGATAAATATAGTTTCACTACAATGTCATCATAAGATTATGGAAAAAGTTAACCACATCACACCCATATGTATCATTGTGGGGATTGACTAATCATATCATCGATATTTATAAGGATCTCATATGATATAAATAATCAATAATAGAGTTGGTATATATTTATTTTTATTCAATCATAGAATCATTTTTTTTCATGTACAAGAGTGCCACATATAAAATAAACATACATAAAGAATAAATGTAGCAGAAACACATGCAAGATAAATGTGTATCACAATATATACATATAAATAAACAAAAATATATCTCGCAGGATTGAAAAAATGTAGTGTTAAATTATATTTGAAATATATTATCGAAATAATAATAATTGTTTATAAATTTAGAAATCAATGTGAATAATTTATAATTTAAAAAATGATTAAAATTATAGAGTTATTATATTTTTTAAATTTTTTATATTTTGTCAAATAAAATTTTAATTATTTAAGATCATAGAATTTTCAAAACAATGAAATGAATCATCATATTTTATTTTATAATACATAGTTTTTTTAAATATCATATAAATAAGACAACATTTATAATATACAATCTTTAATATATAGTGTATGTGAATCGTTTTAGTTTAATTAGTTTTCAAAAAAATATGTAGGGAAGGGACTAGAAAGATATTCTTATCAACAGAAAAAGGTTGGTAATGAAACCATATAGGTCAGTGAAGAATAAATTCAGAATGATAAAAGTAGAAAAGAATATTTGCAAATGTTTACAGAGAACAAAGCATCAAGAATGAAATGAAACTTAAATGAACCCTTACCCCATATCCTGACATGGTTTGAGAACTGCATTAATATCATTAATAGAATAATTACATTCGTTATTATCATAATTTATTACTAACATCAAATCTATGTAATCTATTATAATAATTTATTATTATTTAATATAATTGCTTTTTCTAAATATTAATTATGTTTTCCATTTTTATTTTCATCAGTTCATAATTCCAAACTAACATGATGTAACAGTAATGGTTTAAACACACTATAAAATTGTTAAATAAATTTAAAATGTGTCAATGTATATATCTCATAGAATAATAGAATTATTTTGTTTATAAAAAAATCAATAGATAGTTAAAAATTTATAGAATCTTCCATGGTAAGACTATTTCTATGGTTAAAATGATTGTGTTTGTCTACACTTAATGTCAATATTAACAAACAATTATTTTATTATAGATTAATATAAATGATATTATTGTATTATTTTGATATAATTTCTAATGATACCAATTTTTATGAACATAAATGAATATAGTATGTCAAAAATTAATAAATCATCATTCTTATAAGTGCATAAAACTATAATGGCTGAAACAATTATTTTTAAGAGAGTTTTACAATGAGGAGTTAAATTTGTATATATTTTAGTTATTTAAAAAAATAAAGCATATAGTAAATATTTTTCAAATCCATATTTTTAATGATTAGTAATATTACTGAATGCATAAGAGAAAAATTGAAATTGGAACCATCCCACATTATGTATCCTCATTTACATTGATCCTAAAGCCTTTAGTGGAGGATCATTTAATAAAAAGGGGATTAAAGACATTTATAGGAGTTTTAGAGAGGTATTTTGATTGATATTTAGAAATATATATTTTTTGGGATATTAGATGAAATATGTGGGGGTTGTGTGTTTATATAAACAAGGAGAGGAGGTATTTAAATATGAAGAGTTAATTATTATATTATTTAGGATGAATACTCTCTCTTGTGGTAATTACTAGGAATATTATTAGTTTTTAATTTAAATGTGAATGTTCTCATAATTTTAATATACCTATAACTTAATGAAATTTTGGATATAATTTATTCAGAGAAAAAAATAAAATATATTTTTCTATTAGAATTAAATATAACATTGTTTTTTAATGGTCATTTATATTTTATTAAATGTAGTATATTTTCTGTATATTAAATATTTTTCTCATTATTTTTTTTATACCAAAAAATGATATTATTATTTTTTCATTCATATTTATATCATGAAGATTCAATAACTGAAATAGTATATATAATATATAAAGTCTTTATTATTACTAAAAACCAATATTTAACCAAAAAAATCAAAAAATCATTCTTTAACTTTTTTTGATATGATGATTCCAAAAATGAATTCAATTTTGTAAAATAAAATTCCAAATATTTTATTTTGAAAATTTATAAATAAATTTACATTATTTGTGAATTTATTATAATCTTGAATAAATATTAATCTATTAATGATGATTTATTATTTTTATATTTTTTATTAGTCATAATTATCATATTATTATAAATTGATTTATTATATATGTTATTTCCAATTATTTTTCTAATATTATACATTAATATATTTATATAATTATTAATATTTTACTAAATACATTAGTAGCTATATTATTAAAATTTTCAAATAATATTATTTTCAGTTCCATAATTTGTAAAATAATTTTCTAAAATTATAAAATTTTCCTTCACATATGTTACTAATTATTAATAATAATTTTCAAGTATTTATTGTTCTCATCTTTGTGGTTTCCATTTCTACAGTCAATTATCCTCTCTAGTGGCCATATACGGACTACGTTTCTAATAGATATCTTTTATTTAATTAAATATTGAAAAAAATTATTCAATTTTATTTATATATTATTCAAAACATTCATGTATTTCTCATAATAGTTTGTTTTATTTTTCCAATATTGTTCATTTCCTTGGTATTATTATATGAGTATGACACACAAAACATTCAAATTATTTTTATGTTATTTTTACAAGTTACATTCTCTATTGTACTTTTTTATATTTTATATATTATACTCATACTTCATATGAAATGATTTATATTTCCATTATATTTTTTTTTGTTTTATGATTCCATGTATGTGATTTAAACTATAAATTATACTTTATCGTGACAACACATGTATTTGAGAAGAAAATTTAAAATATATTGAATATAAAGGTCATTACATTATTTTCTCATTCAAAAATCTTTTCCTTGAAATTTTAAAACAAATCCTTATATGAAAAAATAGAGGGTATTTTTGTTTCATTACATCCTTAGGTTCTCATGTTTCCATTTCAAAATTATGATTTTCCAGAGTAATTTGACTAGATGAGTGGTAAACTTTCATCGCACAATATCAGGATGATTAACTTTTTCCATATAATGTTCATAAAATGAGATAAAATGATCAAATTATACCACCTCTGGACTTACTACATTTATATGGATCTAGTATATACTTCCTCAAGAGGCACACATGGAACACATTATAAACATGATGCAATTTTTGTGAAAGGGAATCATGATAGGTTATAACTCTATCAAAAAATTTGAATCTTAAATATCCATATTTACATAGGTTTTATATTTAACTTCTTCACAATCCATTAAAAACTTTGAAATAGAGATAATATGATGAATAATTTATTCCAAAACTCAAACTATTAGTCCCCTGATATTTATTAGGATAGATCTTATGAATACTTTGAGGTACTCTAATGTGTTGTTGATTGGATTGGACCTCCATATTCATATATTTTTCCAATTCATGTCATAATATATTAGCTTCCCTAACCTCATCCAAGAATTTTTGAGTTCTACATTCCGTCCATATAAGAGTTCATATGGAGAAATTTGAATTCTTAAGTAATTCAATTGATGTATGGAAACATTAACAGTCGATTATGTTGATACCAACCCCATTTAATTTTTATATTGAATTCTATAATTAATTACCGCACAATTTTAATAATCATTTTATGTTGGACATATTTTATCCTTTGGAATGAAATGATAGAGTTTAAATCAGTTTCTAATTCATTCTAAAGGAAACCCCTGATATTCTAAGAAAACCACTGATCCCAATCGAATTCATTCGATAGTGGGGATCCATAAAACATTAAAACATATATAATAAATATATATTATTAGTCTTATTTAGTGATAAGAATTCATGAATGGATATTAGTTTTTCCAAATTTTTAGTTAAATACACGAAAACATATATGGAATTAGTTTTCTTATATGTGTTTGGTTGATCTATTAAAATATATTTTTTAAACTTATTGAATTTATATTTTATTATGGGAAACAGTTCCATCATCCCCATATAATTTACTATTATTCCTTACCTTTTTTCATACATAACACTTGGATATATATTCTAAAATTATATTCTTCCAGTAATTCCACCATATGCACTCTCTATGATCTCAATAAATATTTTTTCTTCCTTGGTGGACGGAATATATTGTGCTCTATGAATCATGTAATTTCCATTCATTTTTGTGGAACAGATGATATAAAAAATCATATAAAAATCAATAAAAATCCATCTATATATATATAAATATTTGAGATACTATTCTTCTATATTTCATCCTCCTTTTCAATCTTAACATAATCCCTATATGCTACATTATGATTCATGAATATTTATTGTTATTCAATCATTTTAAAAATGTATGTTATTTTACCTTCTTTTATAATGAATATAATTATCACTTTCATTTATAATAAGATTTTATCCCTTTGAATCCTCATCACAGATATGTTTTCAAGATCCTTTTTACTAAGATATTCTACTACATTGTATGATTTTCCAGCATAAAGTTAGATTGCTAAATTAGTTTCCATGATCATACCTAAACATTATCTTAGGAATATATTCAGATTATTCCATGTGAATATATACATTGGAAATTTTAAAGGTGAATATTGATCAACAAAATCTCTAAAGTGATAATGTCTCAAAATCAGAAAGGGAAATATTATTATTTTCAACTGTAGATCCTAAATCAGGTAATTACTCCCACCTACCTATCATATTTATAGGGGAATATACTATTATGTTTTCATTTGGAATGAGGAAATGAACTAATAATTTCTCTATAGAATCTTTATATTTTAAAAATAATTCCCCACTTGAGGGTAGTATAATGATTGGATCCTCTTTTATAATTTTCATGAACTACATGCAGCTTTATTCAATTTCATCCATCTAGAACATCATTATTACATTCCATGTTATCTTGGTTAGTGGGTTTGAGAATAATGGGAAATGTATGACTATATATCAGTTATACATAGATAATCCAAGGAAGATATAGATCTATATCACTATTGTTATTTTGGATCATTCATCAATAGCATTAGTTATTGAAGGATATATATTGATATCTGACCTCATTTAATAAAATTACCCAGGTATGTGATTTTATCCATCTAGTAGTAACATTTACTATAATTTTTATATAACTTATCTATTTACCAAGATTTTAACAAAATTTTTAATCATTATTTATACACATCATTGATTTTGTAACATGTGAGATTGTCATCTATAAGGATCCATGAAAATGTATCTAGGTTTTCAGTAAAGAATTTATTCATCAAATTAAAAATGAATCTAGAAGCATTTGTGATCTAGAATGGAAATTAATTAAATTCTAGTATCTATATCATATATGAAATGTATCAATGGGGTATCTTCCCTTTTCACCAAAACATGATAATATTTTGAAAAAATATCCACTTTTTAGAATTATTGTGCCCCAAAGTTAATTAATAATCCATCCCTCAATGGTATAAGATGCATTTTATTTTTATAGTATTATTAATATTACAATAATAAATATAGAAATGCATTTAACTATAAATCCTTTGGATAAATCGGAATTGGGTTCCTCCTTGGGAATTATTAAGGATATAAATAAATTCTGAAAAAAAATATTCGTAATTATTCATTAATATTTAAAGTTCAACAAGGGACATCTACTTGTATCACTTGAATAAGAGAATAACTCTTGGAGTAATTTATGTAGAGAATACAACATCTCAATCAAATAGAAAATCATGAAAATCATTAAGGAGTATATCACATATTTCTTTAGAGTCATCACTTCCTCATAGATTATGTATTAAATTATCTTAATCTTCAATGTATGATATTCATTCTCATAAGTTAATGAAATAAACACTTTAGAAAGAGTTAAAAATGAGATTCATTATACTTCATGAACTTGTATGGGATTTGAGTAATATTTCTGATATTGAATGATATTTTCCTCTTACTGAAGTTGATATTGTATTTATTAATGTTTTTGTAGTCAATTCCATGTATAACATCAAATTTTACATATTAGAGTATCATTTTATCTTTTTTAACAATATTAATATAAATTTTTCATTAGTGAGGAGTTATAGAATTGAGATTAAATAACATCACTTCTTCAATTTTTTATAATCAACCCTCCTTGAACTATGGAAGTGTTTTATTAATTCTATATAACATGGTTTATATAAAAAATATATCCAAAATAAAATAAGAAAATAATTATTTTGGAATGAATTACAACTGAACCTCTCACCACATAATTTTTAGGATCCACATTGTATGTAGTTGTCATATAATCTCTCCATTTATCCC
The DNA here is from genome assembly GCA_963277665.1 of Viscum album. Classification (NCBI taxonomy): domain Eukaryota; kingdom Viridiplantae; phylum Streptophyta; class Magnoliopsida; order Santalales; family Viscaceae; genus Viscum; species Viscum album. Next base: position 1,920,132,099 of record OY728128.1, on the reverse strand, counting down.
TTTATATTAGAGGCTTTGGTCATATTTTATCTTAGATGAACCATATCTAGGAGTAATTATTTGAATACTATATAGGTTCCTTATAGTTGAACAATTGGATCATAGATGGTTAAGTGAGAGAAACCATCATTTAATACATTATATTAGTTCAATTCTAAATATATCCTCAATAATATTTGTCATTATGCATTCATTTTCCATAGTTGAACAATCGACCCAATCAATAAAGGATGTTTCAAATGAAACGTCACGTACTTATGACATGTTTTTAGTTAGACCATAATTACTCTATGAGTTTTTTTTTTAAACCCATTGAGAGAAAATTACATATATTTCTTCTAATCACCATTCCCATGGGACCATTGAGATTCACTGATCTCTGTCACCACCTTATGGGAACATTAAACAATTACATCATTTCTATTAGTGTCTTAATTGTATTTTTTTTAAAATTCATATATTTAGGCCACTAAATATCTGGTCAACCTTGATTTCAAGTTCAATGATATTTTAAAATTCATACCATGAAAACAATATTAAGTTTACCAATTTTGAACTAGTTGATTCATCCTTCCTTTGACTCATCGTAAGAAATTTCATCTCTATTATAATATTGAGTTTGTGAGGATATTATTTAATAATTTTTTTTTAATTTTTCACTTTACATTGAGTGTATATCTTATTTGTTATTGTTGTTCTTGATTACCCACAACCATGGAATTGTTTATCCCATTATAAATGAAATAACTAATATCACTTTCTCATTATTTTTTATCATTTGAGCATGAAAAATATATTCTCAATGATGTTTATCAATTTATAAATGATTAAATAATTATATGATATATCAATACATAAATGAATCATCAATAATGAGATCCTACTAAGAATGAGTCAAGTTCTATAAATGGTTAATGGTATTGTTGATAAATTTAGATAACCTCGTACATAAAACAATGTTGTTTTTTACTGCTCAACTCTTAATAGGTGTGTCATTAAGATATTAATTTCATTTCACATTTGGTTGGTTGCTGGAATTATTCTTCTAATTTTCCTTTTCATACAAAAAATAAATGATATTTAGGGGGAAGAATACACAAATTGATAAACATACAGGTGTTACAATATGAACAATTAAAGGTTAACTCATAAATCAAAAAATACTTCTATATAACTTTATCAGGTTTGATATAGTGTTTTAGGGTGAATTTCTTATATGTTTATTTATAAATATCCCAAAAAATAAATATAACATTATCTCATATCCACTGTAATGACCCATATTCAATACACATAATATTATTATATTTTAATAAACATTACCCATAAAACCTGACAATAATTTTTAGATATATAGTGTTAATGGGAAGTTAGGAACATAACATTGAACATTTTAACAAACTATTTAATCTTTGATTTTGGGATTTTTTAACATTCACCAAGTGATCATAGTATTTATATAATTTCATGTGGTTGATTAAATGTAATAAATTTTATATTAATGAGACAAACTGAGTTTTAGAGTGAATAATGTTGTGGATATCCTTAGATAATTATTATATGTTCATTTAATGGAATTAGATGTTATAATTAGTAAATTAAAAATGTAAATAAAATGATTATTATGATAATAATCAATTGAATTCAAGATAATTGATTGGGGGTATAGAAGAAAACAAAAATAATTAATGGAAGATAGAATACCTTTGGATTAGACTAAGCTATTTGAGAAATCCCTACATGATTTCGAGTTAAAGTGGATACCTATATAAAGGTATATTGAGAATGAAACTACCTATGTAATGTGAAGACATACTTATACCATGGTATATTAAGAGTTATTTAATGGTATTTCGAAAACCATAAATCATCATGAATGTTGTTCACATCCTATTTAAGAGTAAAATAGGCTACATAAAAGAGAACTAGACATTGAATAGGGGCACCGTGCAACTTAAACTACTAATGTTATGTTCATTGAGACTTCCACCAACTAAATAAGGGTATTATAATCTTGCATAAATTTACACTTTACATTGTAAAGGTACTCCTGTTTAGGTGTAAATGGAATATTTATTCAGTAATGGTACAATTCACAACATAGTTGTACTGTGGTCACTATTTAAGGGTTTTTGGTGTCCTGGGTAAGGATATGTGTGGTGTAATGTGTTTTCAAATGTGTATCTAGAAATTTTCATGTAATAAGAGTGGTTTAATGGATCTCTTGAAAGGGAATACATATAAAATACGGGTTAATATTATATCTCATAAGGGTAGAATTCTTGTGTAAAGGTTATACCACAACCTGCATAAAGGTTTATAGATTATTCTATGTAGGTAAAATGTGTGTGGCTCACAAAAAATCTATTGGTAAGAAGAATAATCCATGTTATAGTGGAAAAAATATTTTTTGTGTGTTGAAGAATTGTTCTACTACTGGAGTGATGGTAGGGGAGTTACAAGTTGAGTACAATGGTAGGAGGTGTTATGAGTGGAGTAATAATTGGAGGAGCTACTACTAGATGAAATAGTATGAGGAGTTAACACATTAGTGTAATGATAGGTGGTTTTGTCACTGGAGTGGTGGTATTAGGTACAATTCCTTGAGAAATGGTATGAGGTTCTACCGCTAGGATATGATGATTTATGATAATACAGCTAGGAGATTCCATAAGTATCACATGATGAGTAAAATGAAAAAAAGGATAGTGAGTTTGAATTAATAATTAATTTAGTCCTATGATTTATTATGAATGAGAATAATGTTGTTACATGAAGACACTACCTTATGAAGATGATGACACAGAGATGAGATAAATTCTCATTGAATAATTGGATTCGATGTCTGCATGAAATATGAGACATGATGACTGCATAATGTATTGAATTCATGAAAAATGACTACAATGAGTTGGGGATTATCAAATATTATTTCAAAATTGTTGCATAAAAATTCACAATGACCATTGGTATGTTCAAAACATGTGAACAGAGATGTTTTACCCAATGTATGTTGGTATTTATGATTCAATGAAAAATCTGTATAAAAATTGTTTCATGCTACTTGTTGGATGCATTCATGTGTTGCAAGACTCAATACATAAAGAAAGAATGAGAACATGGTTACATATTATCATGTGATGAGGAAATGAAGATACCTAAACTCCATGGTTATATAATTTGAATAATTTTATATGTATTTAGTGTATAATTCCAAATAAATTAATAAGGCATTATAATGTATTGTTTTTCATGAATAATACCCAGGATAGGAAATTAATAAAAATTTCAATGATGCAATTATTCCAATATTTTTATGCAGAATTTCATGATTCAATATAATGATATAAGCATTAATTTATGACATAATGACCTGAGATTGTCAAGAATTTTTATAAAAGCACATATGAGGAATTATTCAATAAAATAAACAAAAAATACTGTATTGAATAATTTAAGGGATAATTTCTAAGTAATTTCCAAATTAAAATGTGGAAATAACATATTTTCAATTATCACGGTCTTTCCAAAATTATATAAAATTACTATAATAATAATAATAATAATATTCATGAAATTATTTAATTATTATAAATATAAAAATTGAATTTTATAGTGATTTTGTTATAATTTAGAACTATTATTCCAAATAAACAACTATTTAGGTCTGCAATACACGTAATATACATGGTAAGAACAAGATGATCCAATTCTAGGAGTTCTTTAAATGAGACATGATAGAGTATTTGAATATGAAGAGGATAATTGAGATCAAATTAAATCAGGAAGAAGCTATGAACATATCTATGTTAATTAAGTTCTTTGAGATTGTATATAAGAAACCATCATGTTTTCGGATCATGTATTAATACATTCATAGAGAAAGTTTTAGACATTTCTAATTGTGTACATACCGTAAATTAGAGACTAGGTTACTTACATGGTATAAAAAGTATTATTTTGTTGAGCGAGTTTGACTAAACATAATTATTTTCTTTAGTTCAAGATGAATGATATATTTCAATTGGTTCTAAATGTATAATAAGTATATTTATAGAATATAGAGTAGGATAAGATAGTTTTAGATCTATCCAACTTAGGTATAAGAGATTTATTAATGGTGGTATAGTTAGTATCAACTATAGGATTGACTATTGGGGTTTATAACACATTACTATATAAGGAAATGTACTTAATGAAAATATTTTAGTGGATAATCTTTATTGGGGGTTTTAAAAATCTGAAGTAGTAGGTCATTATACTAAAACTTATAAATAATATTTTATATACTATCTATATATGTTTCCAAATATGAGGTGAAATCTATAGACAATTTTCAGTGGATTGTGAACATTTACATGTTTTAGAGGTTAAATATAAAATGAGTTTTTTTAAAAGAAACTACTTACTCACCCATAGTGGTTCATCTATCCTTGAGAACTACCATTGTTAATATCAAGGGGTACCCTTAAATATAAAATAATTTATAAATATTTAATCCGTTAAGGATTTCAATGAGATCATAGACTCTATTTCAATGATCAAAAGCAGTAATTTAAAGAAGGTAGGAAAAATATTTCTGAAGGTGTGTTATAGTAAAGGAAATAGTCAGATTTCCATATATGTCCTTAATAAGATGATAGTTATTAGAACGTAAAATATTAATTCATCATTTACAATTAACCAATTTTTAGAAGATAGTAAAATCCTTTAATTATCTAATAAAACACATGAAGAAGCTATCCAATATATTGTCTTCTCCATTGGAGGTAAAATTCAAACCTAATCATATCTGTAATTATGACACACTTTTGGAGAAAAATAGTATATTTTAGGAACTAACTTAGAGTTTAAATGTGTAAACGATTCTAGTGATGAAGAGTTTAAAACGTCAAATTTGTATTCCTTAGAATGACCATACAATGAAATATTAAAAATGGAGGTTCATATATTTAGTTTCCTATTTGATGGTAAATTTTTTTCACTTCATAAATTCAGATTGATAAGATAATATGTTTCCTTAAATATCAACATAAATAAAATAAAAAACATGATAAAGGGAAAAAGATAAATTATTAAATAGCATTCCAACTTGATTTTAATTTAAATAACCATATATAAGGAGTTGAAAGATATCATCATTACCCTCAAAACCCAACATGATCAAAGGAGAACATCATTTATAGGTGCCTCTCAAAATATGAAGGTGATGGTTTGTTAGTTGAATGCGACTGAAATTAAAATAAAACAACATGCGGAGAGGATAATAAAATATAATGATAATATAGATTTCCTTACAAATCCTATCTCATAATTTTTAGAGACAATGTAGAATCAATAAAAAAACTGAAAACTAATGTATTGTTACATAATAAATCTAAAATTATGGTTCAATATAATATGAAATAACTAATGTTATTTTATTTTTAATGTATTAGGAAAATTATGAGTCAATTTTTCAAATACTACATCCCATAGATGTTTGAATAGATCTAGAAGTGCCCCCATATCAATCAAAGGGATTATAAATATGTTATAAATGTTATGGTAAATGCAACATTTTTTATCAAATATTTAATTTAGAAATGTTATTAATTTTGAGGACATTATTTAAGGGTAAATAACCCATATATATATGATCTAATCTATTACCTTTCAATGATATTTATTATCATGCTAAAATGATTATTAACATTATAAGTAGGTTCACTATTTTGAAGGATAATGATGAGCCACAAGAGTATGTACAGAAAGCACAAATATCCTAGAACCCATAATTTTTTTGGACAAATTAATATAAAATAATTATAATAAAATTAGTGTTTTTACCAAATGTAATGAAGGTGGAAGGAAAAGTGAATTTGACTCCACAAAAGATAACATATTTCTTGATGATAATTTTTTGGTCAAGGAAATTTTTTGTGTAGTCAATAAAAAACACTATAAGGAATAATGAAAAAGTTATATAACATGATAAATAAAAAGGAAATAATGTGGATTTTTATAAGAGTATATCTACCAATAAATCAAATAAATAAAAAAATATTTGATTCAGTATAAACATGAATAATGATGGTGAATTATGTAACTGGTGTTCTAAATATAGACATTCCCTACCCAAATATATGAAGATTAAAAATAAATATTAGGTTATATTCCTAAATTAATATAATGAAAAAAAATATATATGATCTAATTATTATTATAGAAGAGGATATTCAAAAATGTTTTAATTAACAATTCGGAAAAAAAGAATGGACTAGATTGAGAGTAAGATCATAGTGTGAATGTTATTTCTGAGAAACAGTTAAGTACTTACTTATTCCATATTATTTTATGAAATTTGAGATAACTTAAAAATAATTTAATGATATGTTTAATGATATAATTTTTTTAAAGAATAAATAGATTGTCTTTTATGGATTCTTCTATCAACCTTTAGATTTAGAAAGATAAGTGAAGCCTATGGGGGAGAGAAGAGTTGGGAAAGGTAGACTCCAAAGATTTTTCATATGAAGTTGAAAATTTCTAGACATTCAAGTAATAACTGACTATGTGTTATTACAATCACAATATAATCCCTCATTACTAATTAGATTAATAATATTTATTAGTGGGGGTGTTATTGGTTGATATCATGATGAGACAAAGTGGGAAATATTTCTTTCTTGAACATGAGCATTCAGTTGTGTTTGTAAAAGTTTTATGTATAATCATGCAATTCTACATTGAATAATCTAATTATTAGGAATTGAATTTTTTTGAGAATCATACCAAATGATTGGTTGTTTACGATTACCATTAATAACCTTTGTTTGGTCAATATTATTATCTACACTGGGTTATCCCACATAGATGTAGAATAGACCAACCAAGGATTCTTTGATAAGAGAGCCTTATGGTATCATCTGTATATATAAAAAGTGTAATTAAATATTAAATTAATTTGGGGGAAGACAAAAATAAGTGGAAGTCCTTGTATTACTTTTTTTATTGGATTGTAAATAAGTGTGAAAAATATTGAGAACACATATTCACTTTAAAACTATGAATAAATATTGATAAAAAATAGTAATTGATGATTATTGAGACCAAGTTCTACATGTATTTTCAATGATTTAATGTATGTTTTAGTTTGAGGAATGAAGTGGTGATTTGTAGAAAAATTATATAGATTCATTTAATGACATTGAATTTATTTATTGATAAATTATCAATTTAATATATTATGATTGATGTTATTAACATTGAATGAATCCATGAAACGTTTTGGTGTGTGTAAAAACATTATCTACAACAATTTTTGGAAGATGGAAGGCCTTAAGATTGAGCTTCAGGTGATTGAGAAGGAACTATATGAATTTTAGATAAATTTTCTACCCACATAAAGGTGAATTGAAAATCAAATTTCTCATGTAAAGGTAGGATATATATAAGTAGTGGAAAATTGGTGGTTATATTATGGTACTGAGAAACACGTTAGGATCCATAATGTAAGGAACTACCAATATAAGGTTAACCCATGCTGTGAAAAGAAGAACCTACAATTACATAAGGGTAATGTGTAACAAACAATACCTATGTAAGGGAGCTATTTTATTTACACTACCTACATAAAGGTACTTGGAGCTTGTATAAAGGTACTATTTACTATATAAAGGTACTCAGGTCATTGAATAAAGGCTAATTTCACTCCTTAAAGATTGTTGTCTATGTGAAAATGTACTCAGGTCATTGCGTAAGGGTATTTTGGGACTTATTTAATGTTAAACGTGATGTATGAGAGATTTCATAAGGATATCAAGAGCCATGGGTAATGGTTTGTATTGTTTAAAGGAACTCATATTAGGGTTAATTCCAACATGAATAATAGAATACCACTCACATATGGTCTAATACAAGATCACATATGGGTATAATTATCATGTACATTTTAATCCACAATTTTTGTAAGGGTATCGAAGACCTAGATATGGGTATCCAATAGAATCCTTATGACTCACATAAGGGTAAACCATAAAATTTGTGGGTCCTAGGTGAAATATTTATCCATACATTAGAGAACAATGATAACAATAAATTGATGGATGAAGGATCTATAATTGGACTGAAATGTTAAGAGAAGATAAAACTAGAGTTATGTTAGGTTGATATATAACTCCAATGAAATGATAGGATGAGATGTTTCTTGAGTGAAATGGTATGAGGTTCTACCACATGAGTGATGGTAGGTGGTTCTATCACTAGATCAATAGCAAGACATTATACTACAAGGATGCGAATGTATTAGATGATACCTTTAAGATATTTCACATGTGTTAAATGTGGAAGAAAAGGGAGGCCTAGAATGTTATTTTGAATTAACATGGAATGCATGAAAATTCAATTTCATGAATGAGAATTTATTTATGATTTGAATACATCAAATTAAAAAGGCTATATCACTAAATTGAGTTTTGTTCTCACTCAATAATAATGTTTCAATTTTTCAAGAAATATAATTGACACTTATTGAACACTATGTGGAATTAATGAATAGTAACAATAATGAATATAAGATATCAATCATTAATACTAGATCGTAGTATGTAATTTAATACATATTATTAGTATGTTCATATCACATCAAGGAAGAATATTCACTATAATCATGTGGGTATTTAAAAAAATAAATAATATTTTAAATATAAAATGCATGATACATGTTGGATTTACTCATGTGATTCATGATTTATTGTATTAAGAAGTAATTATAATGTGATTATACAACAAAGATAATAATATAAATGATGGATAATTTAATTTCATTCTTATTTGATTTGTTGAATTAGGAATGTATTTGGAAATTATTTATTTTGATATTAATGAGTTATTATTATGGATTATTAATTATAAAAATAATCCCATAATAATAAAGAGTTAGAAAATATATGGGATGATGAAATTACTTAAGGATTACAATGAAGGATGTCAAAATAAACGATTTGATATATTAATAGATTATAGATAAGAAGACCTAATCCTTTTATGTTTTTAGTGAGAATTTACATGAGTAATTTTACTATAATATCCAAAATTAAATAATTTCCTAAATTCATGAGGAGATAATTTTGGATATATTTTAAAAAATGAGGAAATATCCTTTTTTAATGATGATGACTTTTCTATGCTTATATTAAATAACAATGATAATAATTATGGTCATATTAATGAAATTATTATTGTGGACATAAAAATGATATATCAAGGTGATGATGGTTTTTTGAGAATTGAGAACTCTTATGATAAATAAAAAATCATATGAAAGATGGATAAATCTATAATTGAGTATAAGTAAATGATAACCCAAACCCGTGTGTTCTTTGAAGGAGACACACATGAGTACTCGAAGAAGTAGAGGATAATCTAAATGGAACCTAATCTATATGAAGTCTTGAGAACAGTACTGTTTCTAATGTTCTTGAGGATTGTACCTAAAAAACCTTGTATTGTAGGGTCATAGATGAATACTTTCATATGGCATGATGATGATCATTCTAATTCCTAGTCAGCCATAAATAAGGGAATAAGTGTTTTAGTTGTTTTTCTAATAAAGATTTCATTTATTTGGTTCTATAAGCAAGAAGATATTCAATTGGTGTAGGAAGAAATAATTTATTTTATTGGTGATAGATCTATGAAAAGAATCAAGTTGGACTTAGGATAAGGAGAAATTAGTTGTGTGGTATAACAAACCAATTTTGATGAATTTTATTTCTATGGGTGTATACCCAAGAACTATTGGTGTATTGACTATAAGGGTGTGCAACCTGTTTCTATCAAAACCATAGTAATTAATTTCAAGATTATAGTGGAGAATTGAGGTGGGGGGTGATAACCCACATTGAAATGAGTATTTAATTTTACTAAACACATTCATTATTATTTTCTATGATCTCTATATTTATTCTTATAAATGGGGTGATATAGAGAGAAACTTTTTAGTTGATATAGGCCATTAACAATTTTCTAATTTTATTCGAAAGAATAGATTCTCAAAAATTACATCACTGATTCGACCCACCTAGTTGTTCATTATTTGATGGGAACAACACATGGGATATTTAGAATAAAATAATAAAATAATTTTAGAAAAATAATTCATTGAAATGTTTTCAAATAGGTTAAACATGGGGTGAGATATTATGAGTGTCGATAAAATAATACCATTTAATTAAAAAGGGATCATAAATCATCAAATACATTATAAAAAAATGAATAATATCCATGGAATTCACCATTTATATTTATTGGAAATACATGTATATAAAAAATAGAAATGGTAATGGATGATGTGGCCATTATTTTCATCTAAATAGGGAAAAATCTATTGACATGGGTGTGATCTATAGTTATAGATAAATTTACATGGCCCTACCCATGGGTATACACAAATATCCATATTTAGTGTCATTGATGTAGGTATAGATTCATGAGAATTTTTACTTTCTTTCAGCATTAACCATGGTCCCCAGAATGTATTCATCCATCACCTTCAGCTGGTGATACATGGAACTGAGATCAATCATTGAAAAATACTATTTCTGTCTTCGATGATCAAACAATTCAAAAGTATGAGGTAAAAGATAATATTTTTTTATAATTGTGGTATTGAGTAATATATAATCAATATAAATTCTCATTTTATGATCATTATTTTAAAAAAATTGAACCAGAGTACACATTGATTATGTAATTAGAAAGATGAACCATTTATCAAAAAAATCAATATAGAAACATTTTCAAATCTGACGACACAAATGAAACCATTAATTCGAGATACTTTGAAATTTTATTACCATTAGGAACTAATTCAATATTAAACTCAAATTCTGAAATTGGAATAAAAATAGAAATATAATATGGAAATATGTCTTGATATTAATTTACCACAGACACATCAACTGTTTTAATAGTTTCATTAATTTTGATAAAATGTAAAGATAACATTCAATTTCATATTTTATAGGTTTCTCATAGTTTTGATATGGTATTATGTGTATGAAATCAATCTTGGAAAAATATAAACTCTAATAAAAAAACTTCTTTTTCAAGACAATTTATTATAGTAATATAAACAAAAATATATTCCATACCAAGATGAACATCAAACAATAAATTGGAAAATACACCTAGGGTTACTGAAAAAATCATTACATAAATGATAATATTAATATTCCTATAAAATATTTTTTCATTAATACTACCACCAGTTGTTTTAATAAATTTACAAAAAATATTTTGATGAGATGTAATTTTTATTTTACATGAAAATATTGCCAAAAAAATAATTGAATTTGTGGACCTTGAATCTAAAAATAAATTAGAATAATATAAATAAACAAGTAATGTACATGTGAAAACATCATTTGGGGCTCCCCTATCTATCAATATAGTGGAAAAAGAATTTAATGAACCATGAAAATACTGATTTTATTTATTCTGGCCTTGAAAAAATGAAATTGGATATGTGTTAATATAATTTCATATCTCCTTGAAATTAAAACATTTCACTTCTCTCCAGTCAATACAAATATGAACATTATCATTTTCACTTTTTCCATAGTCATGAGTTGTGGGCCAAGGATTTCTACATTGGTAACTCCTCAAATAACACATAAGTCATTCTATAGAATGATTCTTTCAACACATGTGTCATGATGGTAATTTATCTTTCATAATTTTGGGATTATTATGTTAATTATTCCTTATTTCAAGCCACTTGGATCAAATATTATCCTTATTATACTAATTTCTTAAAATTCAATATAAAATTTCATAGAACTGCATAAAATGTTCTCAAAAATTCCAAACTCGTGAGTAACCATATCCTTCCATTAACTTGGATTCAATAAATAGTAAAATTGATAAATTCTAAAAAAGTAGTCTAGAATGAAACATCATGAATACTTGGACAATCCTGTAAAATTAGATTTTTAGAATGAAAAATATACCTCAACATTTTTCGTAAACTCAAGAATTTTTTTTACATTCTATATTAAAAAAATTTTTTAAAAATAATTTAGAAGAGAAGTATAATTCAATACCATCAAATTTATGGAAACAATTTCATTATGTTACCATGTTTTCTAAATCAAAGATCACTATTTATCCACCTAAATATAAAAATATAAAATAATAACATTTATATTTTTATATTCATAATATCTTAAAACATCAAATATTGTTTGAATTGAATTCATCCATTCATTAGCTTTAAAAAAGTAACATAATACATAAAATCTGGGGGATATGTTATGTTGAAATTCTCTTCTAAAAAATATTACTCAAATGAGAATTTTGTCATTATTATATTTGTATCTTTATTGAAAACATTTATTAATTATGAAAAAATAGATAAAAACCACTTTGTTCTAATTCCAACCATTCTACATCACCAATTTAGAAGAATATTATGTTTAAAATTCAATTCCATATCAATTAATTTTTTCACCAATGGAAAATGATTATGACCAAACACTATATAGGTAAAGAATCATGGAAATCATAAAAATATCTATTTGGATAAAAAAATATAAGAGTCTCCTTAAACTATTTTTTATACCAAGGAAATATTTAATTTCAACTAGAAAATTTTTCTCATGAGAACTATACTGACCCACATAATATTTAGCACAAAAATAAAGGCATTATAAAAAAGGGGTTTGTCATCACCCATCATCGGGGCCCGTGTCGTGACTACCCCAAGCCAGCCTTCCATAGGCCATGGGCTGGCGACTAGCGCCAAAGGCGAATCCATGATTAAAAGGGAAGGAATTGTGTTTAAACCTGTAACACACACAGTCTGAACACAATCAGTAGAACAACAAGTACTAATATAGAATAGAAAAGTGTGCTGAAATTCAGTGGGAATGTATAAAAACCCAACTTAATAACAAGTACAATTACAAGAAACAAGGGAAAGCAGCTCATGGATCGTCCATCGGGGAATCCTTCCGGAAGGTTAGGTACAGAACTCGAACAACTCATCCCTGAGGTATGTCCCATCTAGTCCAGCTCAGAGAAGCCTCACGTCTGACACCCTTAGCCTCAATCACTGCTCACTGTCGTCTCCATAGAACAAGACAAGGTGCGGACGGAGTCCTTGGATGGATGAGTATAACAATACTCAGTAGGGGACCCTGATACCCCCGAAGGCCTCCCAGAATCCACCAATGATTAACCACTATTGAAATATATAATCATGAAGTATCAAACCACCCTACTTAGGTATATGCCCATACATATACCTAAGTTACCAATCACCGTCCGACTCCAACTCTCGATCCCATGAACATCCCATTTGAAAAAGGAAGTAATTTCAATCATTTGAATGATAACAAAATGATAGTCAAGACTCACCTCACACAGGTATACAAATCATGTAGAAGGGGGTATAGATGATTATATGTATCCACTGAATCATTTCCTCTATCGAACCCACGTAGGATCCTGGAATAGTATCACTACTATCGAACCCATAGAGAATCCCGGTACAGAAGTCATCACTGTCAAACCCATGGAGGCTCCTGGTACAAAATTCATCATTGTCGAACCCACAGAGTATCCTGGTACAGTATCATTGCTATCACACCCACGGAGAATCCTGGTATAGTATCATCACTGCGGAACCTATCGTGGATCCTGGTACAGTAGTAGGTCCACATCACATCCTATCATCTCAGTCGCAGCCAGATGTAGGGTTCCCACACTGAGTATGCTCCATTCTGGGATGTTCTTCTCCTCATGCCAAGTGTTGATACATCAACTACCACGAAGTCTTGAGATGATGTATCCCATAGTTCTGTCTCATCATCAGGAACCTAACGTGAAGGACGACGTTTCAATCAGTCACTCGGTCTGTGAGTTACTGGAATTTCCATCTCAAAGTCCCAGTTGGGTTTTAGGTTCAAACCAACTCGTTTGTACCCTAACTACGTCCAAACCTCAAGTGGGTTATGCCAAAATAATCTTCCTGATCTAAGATTCCCGCCGTCATAGATGGTTCATCAATCAGACACTCTTAGGGAAAGATATAGATGAAAAACCGATTTTGGGTTACACAGGTCCGGATAGGGGTCCGACCCTATCCACAGGTCCGACCCGGTCCACTGGTCCAACCCGACCCGATGAGGTGTCCCGGCCCAGTTGGGGCCCGACCAGCAAGGTAGCCCGGCCTGGTGGTGGCCTGCGTGGCCCGGTCAGTCGGCCCACGTGGCCATGCTGGTGACACCGTGGGGGAGGGGGTTGTTGCGCCCCCCGGATTCCAAAGGAACTGGCGCTAAGCACAGATTAGTTGATCAGCGGGACTCGAGAGGTCCCACCAGCACCCTCCGGCTCAGCCATCCGCCTTCCTCCGTCCATCATGGCCTTTGGCCGCGGTTCTCTCTAGATCCATGGTGGCAAGCCCAGCCGGCCGCCGCGACAACTGCACCGAGGCGCGATGGCGTTGTGGTCATTCTTCCATCCGCATGGCACGATGATGTCGCACCCCACCACCACCATGGCCCGGCCTGGCCACAGCTCTCAGCTCCTCCGTGCGACACGATGTTTCCATGCTTTTCCGGCAGCCTTGCGGCGCCGATTTCCATCGTGGTCGGCCTGACGCCGGCCGTTATCTCTCCGCCTCCATCGTCAAGAACTAGGGTAAAAAAGGGGGGGTGGTTCGGGCCATTTTTGTGTGGTACGAGCCCTCCTCGTTATGGTTTTATCATTTTGTTTTGATCAATATTTTGAATGATGAAGATCCGAAATAAAATCAACAAAAAACCACCTACCACACTTGACATTAGTTGACGATGGAAGAAGAAGAATAGCGGACGTCAATTTGTCGACGTCGGGAAGCATCTGGGGTTAGAGACTGAGGGAGAAACGTCGTTGGATTTCTTTGTGGTTGTCTCCTTCTCTTTTTCCATGGATGAAGACAGATGAAAACGTTCTATGATCGTCAGTGAACAATGAATAGGCGTTCTTCACAATCTTCGTTGAGAGGATGAAGATCTCCAAAATATCCCAATTCCTCTCTCAAAGTCCCACCAAAATTAAAGTTGCAAACCCAAAATTAAATAATAGGTTTCTCTCTTATTTCATTGTTTGAACGAATTTCAAAAGAATTAAAAAAAATATTAAATAATTTTGGTTATTAATTATTCTTTAGGTGTGTTGGTACCATTATGGGAATGTTCAAGAGTTCCCCCATTTATGTGGAGCTCAATGGGTTTGGGGGGGGGGGGTTAGAAGAGTTAAAGGGATCGGGTGGGCCCCACAAAATAACATCCTCCAAATAGAGATTAGGATGTGGTGGCCCCACCACTAACCTCCTCTCGGAGGTTTTAACCATCAATCAAATAAAAATAAGTTACACTTATTTTTAGTCAATTCTATTCAGAAACCCAAAAAATTAACATCCATTCTCATTAGAATGCAACAGCGGTAAAGGTCTCCTTATGTGATTACCAGCACTACGAGTTCAATGGAGCCTTTAGATTTCAATTCTGAGCACCAGTTCAAATGATATGAAATCTCGTATGTATGTTTACTGAACGTACACAAACAAAACTACAGAAATTGATTCTGGGCCTCAAAACCAAGCGCCGTCAGAAATTGTGGACTCGTAAAATTCCCATGTATTTATGAAAACATTTTCCACCGAATTTACGGTTCTTTCCATTCTCCCACCATAGGGATTTACATCCCCGTAAGAAAAAACTCAAATTAAGTGAACAAATGTGGGTACTGAGCACGAATCATTCCCTTACACTCCCATGTGCTATCCTGGAGGTTCTCGTGCTACCAGCGAACGTGCAGCAGAGGAATCGACTCTCCAAATTGGACCCACTTCTATCAATCCTCAATATCATATAGAACCTCCATGAAAGCCTCCCCATCATCAATGTCTAGCTTCCTGTGGTAGATGATGTCTGATGGGTGGTGCACGTATCTGCTCAACTGAGATAAATGGAAGATGTCGTGCACTCGGTGCAACTGAGGTGGAAGTGCGAAGCGGTATGACACCTCACCTACTCTTTTAAGGACATAGAAAGGTCCGATGAATCACAAAGACAACTTTCCTGCTCATCCAAATATTCGTAGACCTCTTCATTGTGAGACCCATAGAAAGATGTGGTCGCCATCCTCAAAATATAGTGGTCTACATCTTCTATCAGCATAGGAATTCTACCTATTCTGTGTAGTCTTCATCCGCTCCCGGATTATCTGTACCTTCTCCATCGTATCCTTCACCATCTCTGGTCCCATGAGTGCTGACTCCCCTGGGTTAGTCCATTACAGAGGCGATCTGCAAGGTCGACCGTAAAGTGCCTCGAAAGGTGCCATCCCGATGGTGGAGTGGTAGCTGTTGTTATACGAAAACTCTACCAAGGGTAAATGATCCTCCCAACTGCGACCAATGTAGAGAACACATGCATGGGGCATTTCCTTGAGTTTCATAATGGTTCTCCCAGTCTGACCACCCATTTGAGGATGGAAAGAAATGCTCAAGTGAAGCTGTGTCCCGAAAGCCTCCTAGAACCCCTTCCTTATTAGGGAAGTGAAACGAGTATCTTGATTGGAGATTATCGTTGATGGAACACCATGAATTTGTATGATCTCTCGTACATAATGTTTTCCCACGATCTCAAATGAGCCCAACTCTCTGATCGGTAGAAAGTGGGCCGACTTCGTGAGTCGATCGACAATCACCCAGATAGAGTCGTGTCCTCTAGATGTACGTGGAAGTCCCGTCACAAAATCCATGGATATCCTGTACCACTTCCTCTATGTGACCTCTAAGCGTCGAACTAATCCTCCTGGAACCTGGTGCTCCGCCTTCACTTGCTGACATGTGAGGCATCATGAGACAAACTCTGATACAGCATTCTTCATACATGGCCACCAGTGCTGTCGTCAGAGGTCAAGATACATCTTCGCCACTCCTTGATGTAACACTAAAGGAGATGTGTGTAACTCTCTCAAAACATCCTCCTAAAGTTAAACTAGTTCCATGGTATGTCCTCTAAAGAAAATGACGTGATCCCCACTAATAGATAATACATTAGGTTCCTACCCTTTGGATACCTGTGCACGTCAAGCCTCGTAGTCAACATCCCCACAATGCACCTCCTTGACACTCTAAAGAATTGGAGGTGTGACTGTAAGAGAGTATAGAAAGGATGCTCCATCCTGATCCACATAAGATATCTGCAACGTGGCCAGCTGCTCTGACACCTCTCCTAGCAGCTGAATGCCTGATCTACTATTGAGACAATCCACTACAACATTCCCCTTCTATAGAGTATAGACTATCTCTATGTCATAGTCCTAGATGAACTTAAGCCAACACTATTGTCTCAGGTTCATGTCCTTATGTGAGAAGATGTACCTGAGACTCTAGTGGTCAGAGTAGACTGTAAAATGCTTTCCCATCATATAGTGCTGCCAAATCTTTAAGGCAAGGAACACTACTGCTAACTATAGGTCATAGGTAGATTATTTCTACTCATGCTATCTCAACATATGAAAACATTACACTATCATTGCTCGCTCATGCATTAGGACACAACCGAGTCCGGTCCCAGATTCTTCACAGTAAAATACGTATCCCACACCCTCCTCCAGTTTCCTTAAGATTGGAGAACTAGTCAACATCTGCCTTAGCTTCTGAAAACTCTACTAGAATATATCCGACCACATGAAGGGTTTCACCTTCTTCTTCAATGCTGAATGTAGTTCTGAAAATCTAGAGAATACCGGCACAAATATCTGATAGTAACCAGCCAATCCCATAAAACTATGTACCTCCATTACACTCCTGGGTGGATCCCAAGAATGTACTGCCTCAATCTTCGCAGGATCCACTACAAATCCAACCTCCAAGATGAAATGTCGTGAAAAGTGATCCTCTCGGATCTGTAACTGGCACTTCGAGAGCATACCATAATGTTGGTGCTCTCTGAGTGTGTCTAGTACTACCCACAAATGGTAGGCATGCTCCTCCTCAGTAGTTGAGTAGATCAGAATGACAATGATGAAGACTACCACAAAGAGCTCAAGGTATGGCTGAAAGATCAGGTTCATGAGTCCCATGAACACAAATGGTGAATTGGTTATGCTGAATGGAAAAACCAAGAACTAGTAGTGGCTATACCATCATATAAAGGTCGCAATATGCACATCCTCATCCCGTACTATGAGCTGGTAATATCCTGACCGTATATCTATCTTTGAGAACCAACGTGCTCACTTTATAAAATCAAATAGGTCGTCAATCCTCGAGAGTGGGTACATGTTCATCACGGACACCTGATTCCGGCACTGATAATCAACACACAGACGCAAGATCCCATCCGCCTTCTTGGCGATCAAACTCGGGGATGCCCAGTGTGAAACACTAGGTTGGATAAATCCCTTCGCCTGTACATCCTCTAGTTGTACCTGCAGCTCACGAATATCAGTAGGATCCATATGATATGCTGGAGTAGATATTAGTGTCATCTAACGGTATAGTTCAATGTAGAAGTCCACCTCCCTATGAGGAGGTTGTCCTTGTACATCGTAAGGGAAAATATTCGCCTACTAATCCACCACAACAGGGAATCTCGGACTCTTCACATCAACCGCTCCGAGACTGAGGCTAGCCAACTTATGTGTGATCGTCTGGCCCTTCCTTTGGGTATGTCCATCTAACGCTGAAAAGGCTCCCTTCTTTCTGGTGAATGTAATCTTGGTCCCATCAGTGCAGACACACAGCACATTGCGCCTAATACAGTCAGTCTGTGCATGAACTGTGGATAACAAGTCTATAGCCAAGATGATGTCATAAGGCCTCGACACCACTACGAGGAGATCCCAACCGGAGCTATTTCCTCCAAGAGTAATCCTACACTGCCGGCACCAGTGCCTAATCATTATGTCTGCTCCCGTAGGAGACCCAAGCCGTAAGGATCGAGCCAATGCATCCATCGGAATCTACATGCACTGGATGAGGGTAGATATAAAAAAATAATGACTCCCGCCTGTGTCTATATGTACTACAGCAAAGGTGGAGTAGTCATAGATAGTACCTCAAATCATCTCAGTTGTGCCATGGTCGTAGGCCTCGATTTCTTGGAGCTCATCCTACCCCTATCTGCCAGCTCTATGTGGTCAGGTGGACCTCCTGGTGGTGGTGGTGGTAGGGCCTCGAACTGTCATCCACCACCTGCTTCTTGCATAGTTGCTCTTCTATGTCCGCCTACTCCTGGAGGACCACAATGGTCATACCTCTGCCTCTATCTGGGAGGTCCCTCTAATTATAGCTACATATCTACATGGTGGTTCGGTTAGTCAGGAGCCATGTGACCCTAACCTCTGCACGCATAGCATTTCCTGCTCCTCGTACAGCTGGCTCTACCTCGTGTGTCCCGCACAACCGAACCTGTATCCTGGGGTCACCCACCTAATGGCCTAGTCCACTTGGACCTCTTCAACACTTGTCTATTGTCTTCTACAGAAGACACTACTATGTGTAACCTAGTGGTGGGTCTCACTGCTAGTGACTGCATAGCTTGAAAACACTCTACTAGAAGGGGTCACTCAAACACCATCGCCTGCGTCAAAATACTGAGGGAGATCATCGAAGCCCTAGTCCCATTCATGAGTCCTTACTCGAAGGCCCGGGACCGGAATAATGGGTCCCACGCCAAATCTTTGGAGTAGTACGAGAGGTCGGTGAACCTGGTTGAGTACTGAGCTATCGTCATGCTACCCTGATGTAGATACAGTAACTCTTGATTCCTCACCACACGAAGGGTGGCTGGAACAAAATTGAACTGGAAGAGACTCTCTATGTCTTCATATAGTAGTGATGCCTCATCATGCACATGGAGCATCAGGCTCCACCATCCGCCTACTGCTACATGTAGATGACTCGCATCATGGATCACCATGAGGTCGGTTGGTGTATATACCGATCTGAAAACTCTCATAACAGCCTCCATCCAATGCTGTACTGCTTGTGGGTCCGTCTCTCACTGGAACCTGGGTGACCTCTGGTGGTAGAACTCGTGAAAATCACTTAGATGGCATGAACTCTTTGCTACTGGAGCCAGTGGTATCTATGTCCCAGCGTGTAGTGGTACCACTCGTACCTCCACTGTATTGAGGCCCTACACTAAGGCCTCATCGCTCTGTGGGATACCATCTCTTATGATACTTGGAACCCTAGCTGGAAGCCTACATGGGGCCATCCTGGAAATAAACAGGCGTGCCATGGTAAAAATAATATACCTAGTGAGCTGACATAAGGTAATCACGAAGAAAACTTTTCAAATGAAACACAAACACAATCAGGGTTTTCGCGCACAAAGTATGAAATCAAAAGTCAGAGTCCTAGTGTATGGATACGTTGCCCGCCACACCAACAACAGTTTCCCTAAACTAAATACCACTACCAAAACACTTATCACTATTTCCATTAAAAGAATCAGATTCCAAGTTATGTGGTAGAACTGATTACTCTGGTACCAATTTTTCATGACCCATCCTCGGGGCCCGTGCCATGACTACCCCAAGCCCACCTTCCATTGGACAGGGGTTGGAGACTACAACCAAAGGTGAATCCCCAATAAAAAGGGAAGGAATTTCTTTTAAACCTGTAACACACACAATCTGTACACAAGCAGTAGAATCAAAAAGTGCAAAAATTGAAAAGAAAAGTGTGCTGAAAGTAGGTGGGCCAGTATACAAACCCAACTGAACAACAAGTACAAGTGCTAGTAAAAAAGGTAAAACAGATACTGGATCATCCACTAGGGAATCCTACCTAAAGGGTGGGTACAAAACTCGAACAAATTGTCCCTGAGGTATGTCCCTTTTAGTCCAGCTACGAGTAACCTCTCGTCCGTCACCCTCATCCTCGATCACTACTAACCGTCATCTTCACAGAACATGATAAAGTGTGGACGAAGCCCGTACATGGGTGAGTATAGAAATACTCAGTAGGGGACCCCAAGACCCTCGAAGGTCTCCCAGAATCCACCAAGGATAAACCACTATAGAATGATACAATCACGAAGTATCAACCAACCCTACTTAGGTATATGCCCATACATATACCTAAGTTACCAATCATAGTTTGGATCCAACTCTCGAGCCCATGAACAACCCATTCCACAGTGTAAGTAAAGTAAATCATTTCGATGATAAAAACATATAGTCAAGTATTATCTCACATAGGTATAAAAATCATGTAAAAGGAGGTAGAGATGATTAGATGTAGCCACTGAATAATCTCTTCTGTCAAACCCACATAGGATCCTGGAATATTATCAGTGCTGTCGAACCCACGGAGAATCCCGATACAGAAGTCATCACTATCAAACCCACGGAGGATCCCGGTATAGAAGTCATCACTGTCGAACCCATGGAGGATCCTGGTATAGTATCGTCGCTGTCGAACCCACGGAGGATCCTACTACAGTATCGTCGTTGTCGAACCCATGGAGGATCATGGTACATCAGTAGGTCCACGTAGCATCCTATCATCTCAGTTACAGCCAGCCATATGGTTCCCACACACGACAGGCTCGATTCCAAGAGGGTCAACTCCTCATGCCAAGGGATGATACATCAACTACAAAAAAGTCTTGAGTTGATGTATCATGTAGTTCTGTCTCATAATAAGGAACCAAATGCGATAGAAAGTGCGTTAATCAGTCGCCTGGTCTATGAGTTATTAGAATTTCCGTTCAAGGGGCCCGGTT
Source organism: Viscum album (assembly GCA_963277665.1). NCBI lineage: Eukaryota > Viridiplantae > Streptophyta > Magnoliopsida > Santalales > Viscaceae > Viscum > Viscum album. Next base: position 1,920,110,320 of record OY728128.1, on the reverse strand, counting down.
TGTTTTTAGGATTAAACCAATCCAGACATACCCCATGTGTGTCCAAACCTCATGCAGGGAATTACAAAAGAACCGTCTTGAACTATGCTTCCTGTTTCCACAGATGGTTCATTGATCAGACACACGTAGCTCAAGATACAGATGAAAAGTTGATTGTGGGTTTAACGGGTCCGGATAGGGGTCCGACCCGGTTCGTGGGTCCGACCTGACTTGATGGGCGGCACGACCCGGTGGTGGCCCTGTTCGCACGGGCGGCCCGGCCAAGTGGACGCCCATGGGGCATGGCCGGCCGACCTACGTGGCCAGGCCAGCCATGTCGTGGGGGTGGGGGGTGGTGGGGTGCCACACCCCTCGGCTTCGAAAGGAACTGGCACTAACCGCCGGTTCATTGATCCGCGGGACCCGAGGGGTGCTGCTTGCGCCCGTCGGAGGCTGGCACAGCCGGCTGCCCTCCTCCGTCCACTGTGGCCCTTGGCCACGGTTCTATTAGGTTCCACGGCGGTCGGCCTGGCCGGCCGCCACTAGACCTCCACCGCGGCATGACGACACCGCGGTCCTGCTCCCCTCAGCACGGCGCGACGGTGCCGCGCCACACCACCATTGGGGCTTGCCTCGGCCACGACCCCTTGGTCCTCCACGCGGTGTGACCGCGATGTGCCTCCTCCACCACTGACCAGTTTTTCCACGACCCTCGGCTCCTCCGCACGACACAATGGTGTCACGCCTTTCTGGTGACCTAGCATGGTCGGTTTTCTTCGCGACCAGCCCAACACCAGCCGCCGTCGCTCCGCCTCTATCGTCAACAACATGGGTAAACACAAGGGGGAGGGTCAGGTCATGTTCATGCAGTGCAGGACCTCCTCTTTATGGTGTTATCATTCGGTTCTCATCCATAATTTGAACGATGAAGACCGGGATTAGAATCAACTCAAAACCCCCTAACTCGCTTGTCGTTCATTGACGGTGGAAGAAGAGGAATAGTAGACGTCGATTCATCGACGTTGGGAAGTGTTTGGTGTTGTAGACTGAGGGAGAGACTTTGTTTGCATTCTTCGCAGTCGAATCCTTCTATTTTTTCATGGTTGAAGATCAATGAAGGTGTGAGAAGATCTTCGGTGAACAATGAAGAGGCGTTCTTTTCGTTCATCATTGAGAGGATGAAGTTCTCCAAACACTCCCAAGTCCTCTCTCAATGTCCCACCCAAATGAATGTTGCCAACCCGAAATAAAATAATAGGTTTGCCTATTATTTTATGGTGGGAAATAATTTCAAATGATTTCAAAAAAAATAATCAATTCTGGTCACTAATTATTCATTAGCTGTGTTGGCACCATTATGGAGAAGTTCAAGAGTTCCCCCATTTATGGGGAGCTCAAGGGGTTTATGGGGGGTTGGATAGAGGAGTTAAAGGTCTCTTGTGGTCCCCACCTATTAACATACTCCCAATGGAGGTAAGGGTGTGGTGGGCCCCACCACTAACCTCCACTTGGAGGTTTAAATCTACAATCTAATAAAAATAAGTTACAATCTTATTTATTTAATATTATTTGGAAACCCCAACAATTAACATCCATTCTCGTTATAACGCAACTTCTGTAAAGGTCTTCTTAAGTGATTACCGGCACTGTGAGTTTAATAGTGCCTTCGGATTTCAATTCCGAGTAATGATTCAAAAGATATGAAATTTCGTACATAAGTTTACTGAACGTACCTGAACAAAACTTCTAAAATCGATTCTGGGCACACCAGGCATCAGAATCAAGTGCCGTCAAAAACTGTTTACTCATAAAATTCCCATGTATTTATGATAATATTTTCTAGGGAATTTATAAATCTTTACAGTGTTAGTTTCATTCAATTTCAAATTCTTTTTATTTTCTATTTTTTGTTTACTAGGAAAACAATTATATAAAAAAGTGGAAATTTCCATACAGTATCTATTTTCACCTAAAATATGTTCCTTATAAAGACATAGATTTATCATTAATGGTAAAAACCACATTTAGATCACATTAATTTTACTTTTTCTACTCATCATTAACCCATATGAAAAATAAATAAAAATATGGAATGAAAAAAAATTGCTCTGTGTGGGAAATAAAAAAGTAAATGCCTTAATACAACTATAAACTAGAAAAATGTATAACATTGTTTTCTAGTTTTATAATAAATATTTGGCCTCATATAAATTTTTACTTTCCATTTAATATAGATAAACTAATTAGTATATTTCATGAAAAAGTTCATAAGAAATCAAAAAGTGAAATTCAAAATTAAAATGATGTCATGGAAACCATGAAAACTCATAAATGATTTTCCATAGAAAATAATCCCTTCAATTATATTTGATTTTAAAAAATTCAAAATGTTTCTATGAAATCATGAGATCTTTTTCAAAACACTTAAATTCAAAATATTTTTTTCATAAATGATTATAATCATATCATGTATGTAACTTGTGACATTATCCTTAAATTCAACCTTATATGAACCCTTATTATGGAATCACATAACCAAATAAATTTCATATCCCATTAGATTAACCTATCATTGGTAAATACAACACATAAACTAATGAATTGGACATATATATCATGCTCAACCATAATTAGAGTTATTTCAGGATTACTCATCACTCATATAAAATATCAAAGAACCATATCCTGAATGAATAACATTTAGCTGTCAATTAAATTATAAATCATATTTTAATTGGTATTCTATCCTACAAGTAATAACACTTTCCATTATCTCCTAAGTATGACTTAATGTTTTCTTATTTTAGAAGACTATTTTTCAAAACAATGAATTTCTAGAATATTTATTGAAATCTCATCATCGAAAATAAAAATTGAAATCTTGTAGGGGAATCAGTAATTTGTTAATTTTTATAGTAATAGGGAAAAAAAATTCATTCAATATATGTAAAAAAATGTTCACTTTGGAAATTAGGAAAATAAATTACACATATAATAAATTATTAAAAGAATACATTTTATACAAATTAAATGAAAAAGTAGTTGAAAGTTACATTTCAAAAATATTTGGCTCGTAAATATGAACAATATTATAATATTTGTAACAACATATCTTTGGAGAATAGTTTTATGAATGGAATACATTAAAATAATGCCTAAAAATAAATAATATTAAATTATCTAAATCTAAAATAATAAAATTATTTTAGCATTACATTTTTTAATAAGATTTTCCATTTTTATTTCAGTATTAGTATTCATTTTATTTCATTTATTAATGTTACTTATTGAGTTTCTAAAATGGTAATGTTTATGTTGTATGGTATGAGTTCATTCAGCACAAAACCTCAAATCGAAATTAGTGTGATGACCACGGTCAATGTTAATATGGTTCTAATTCATAGAAACACTATAAAATGTTATAATTTTCAAATTTTTAAATAAATACACTTTTAAAACCAACCATGTGTGGTGGTTATTAAAAATGAACCCCATTATTTAAGGGATATGATTGTCCAAACTTACGCATATATGACATTTTCATTTTCATTTTCCCACTAAAAGAAATAAATTATATTATATTTAAATTTTATAGAGTCATTAATATGTTATAAATGTCCTATTTATTCATTTATTTCATCCATATTAATATTCTTGTAATTTGCTTATGAATAAATGAATTACATCACTTCATATAAGTTATATTCCACAATTAAACATGAGTGACTTATCAATTTCTAATAGATGCAAATGGTTAAATGTTTTGTAATATATTATATTTCACAAATTAAAAAAAAATTAATATAAATATTATAATTTCTGTAATTCCATCCTTATAACAACTCTTGTAATGAGATGATAGAAAACAAAACACATCCCCTCATGGATGTGGTAGTCCACATATAAGCATGAGCGATGTTTCCATTTACAATATTTTGAAAATTTATAATAAAATAAAATTATATAGTTGTTATTTATTTAATAATTTTATATTTGATATAAAATATCTAAAGGATTTAAAAGAAGAAATAATCAATAAAGATGTTGGTTTTGACTTATACCTCCACCTCGAAGAGCTCCCTTTAAAATTCATGTTATGAAATATATGATTCCTATATTTTGGAGACTTTGACATCTTAAATGTGGGGAGAGATGTTGGATATGTATTTGGATAGGATATGGATGAAATAGGTTTACAAAAAATGGTTAAATAAAGTTGGAGAGCATGTTACCTTTTTCAGGTGTGGAGAGTGGTACACTTGTAAATTTTTAAAACATTTAAATATTATAAATGAATTTTTCAATTTAGAGTTGTTAATAATGTAAAATATTCTAGATTAAACAAGATAAATATATAAATAACATCAACTAATTATAATTGTTGCATGATTTTGTAAAATTATCACATAGTTGTGACATTAATTAATCTAATTGACCTGATACTGTGATGAACCATTTTTACCCTGGTTACTCATCATGAACAAAAAAACTAAATACATTGAAAAAATTCAACCTCATGATTCAAGATATAGAATAAAATTTCAATTTTTATTTTATCATTTTGAAAAAAATTACTTTTAATACAAGTGCACATAATATAATGTAAAAAATTTGTATAAAATTACATTATTAAGTTTAAAAAGTGTATTATAAAAAACTAAAAAAATATCTAATACAATGGATATACATAGGTTTTAAATAATAAAATTGATATATTATTACATTATAATAAAATGTTAAATATCACTTGAATTTTAAAAAACATTATTTAATGAATATAAATAAAAAGGTTTCTAAAGGATCCATTTAATATATGCACTCAAAACTCAATGATTATAAAATAATATAAATTAACCCAAATAATTATTAAATATTTCTATTATAATATTGAATTTAATTTTACCAAATTCCATATATAAAATTAATAAATTTATCTTTTAAATGAATACATTTGAAAGATGGAAATTTGGTTTAGTTAAAGAAAACTAGTCCTTTTTATTGAAAAATAAAATAATGTAATTTATCAAACTAAGAGGAATATGAATCTATTAAATGAATACTTATAAATCATAATATATATTTATTTATATTATTATCTCAATTGAGCCTAAATAAATCAAATGACCATTTGTTTTATGCCAAAAAATAATTTCTTAATTACAAATATATTTTAATGAAGAAATGTTCCCATTCCATTATAAATGATCATAATCATTAATTTCAATCAATTAAATATTTGTATTATATATTAATTAATTTTTTAAACAATCTTCTTTTAAGGGTTAAATTATTTTTCTATGAAATTATTTTATTTTTCAAAGTATAAAAATTATTTTTATTTTTTATATAAATATAGATGAAGAAAATTTAATACTTAAAAATAATACAAGGAAATACTCCAAGAAAAAAATGAAGTTAGGATTGTTCAAAAAGAAATTTATTAGAAACTAAGGAATATTATTTAAAAAAATTGAAGAAATGGTCAGTATTGAATTATTTAAATATCTCTTATTAAAAAATTATTTTCATATGATAGTCTCAAAAGAAAAGATATTTACATAAAAAATTAAATGCAAAAAATGGCAATTTTATCATATACCTAAAATGTTATGATTTCATGTTTCATAGAATATGCATAAATCATAAATAATTATATCATTATTAAAGCTTATAATATTTTAATATCTATCATATTGGTCCACAACATCATTGATATCCTCATCACAGAAATGAATTTTTCCTCTCTTAAATAATGGACCGTTAATTATTTGATAGGTCAATAAACTAAAATATATTATCGATATTTGTTTCCATGACTAATGGTCAATTTTTTGAACCAAATCCTTTCAATTCATAAATCGTAATATAAATTGTTCTTGCTTCACATCACTATTACTATTATCCTTGCTGTACAAAAACCCTGGTTCTCAAAATTTTGTATAATTATAATCACATATATCCACAACTGCTAAAAAATGTGTTTTTTATGTTGAAATTATATTTTTTTCATCATCACTCAAAAAAATAATAGTTATGGAACTGAACATTACTTCAATATTTTGTACATTATCTTATATTTTAAATATTATGCTTCTTTTCTTGATTATATATTTAAAATTTTTAACCATTAATATGAAAACTATAACATGTGATAAAATAAACACATCTCCCATATGTTATACATTTCTACCTCACTCTTTTAAATGAATGAATATTAAAAATTTCTTTAAATGATGATGGAAATATATTTATATTGTCATTCATACAATGATATTTATTTATTTTCTAAAATCATACATTGATCCCAAAATATATTATAATAAATATGATGAATCCTGACATAATAAGTTTTTAAAGAATTAATGTTCATGTATAACTATATTTTATGAAATTAAATTTACTTTTATGGAATACTATTTTTCCTTACACAAACTATTCTGAGATGTTGACATATTAGGATACCAGAAGGATCCACTATAAATAATTAGTTAGTATATAAATAAACCACCTCCATTTTTATATATTTATAAATAATATAATATACTAGTAATTACATATTATTAAAATATACCTTTATAGTTTTTATGTTACATTTAACAATATAAATCTAATGTAAATATTGAGGCACATATATCTTTATACTCCACACAAAGTGAATACAAGATTAAAACTAATAAATAAATTAATTGTTTAAAATATATTTCTAGTTCATAATATATTATAGTGTATTAATTCTAAAATGAAATAAAAAAATTAGGTTCAATTAATTTAAAAAAAATGGAAATGAAAATTCAGAAAAACATGATGATAAACTTTATACATGGAATCGAAAATATTCCACATAGTGAAATTTGATATATCTATTGCATCAACAAATAAAATTCATTATATTTCATTAATAATAACTTCATGTTCACTAATGAAATGAAATTGTTCTATTTCTAGGACACTACTTACATTGATATCATGTATACAATGAAAAAAATAAGTTCACTCTTTTTAGAATGTGTGAATACAGAGGTATATATTTTATTTTTTCCATTAAAATTGTTAGAAAACTCTAAATATATCCTTAGAGATATTAAATTCAATATTATATTAAATCCAAATATTTTTATTTCCGTTGTGGGAAAATTATATTTCAATAAGACTGTAACATAAATTTTTTGTCAATATTTAAAATGTCATTGTTTATTTCTTAAAAATTATATAATAAGGTAGATAGAATATCATAGATTTTTTTTATCATGTTATTTTTTTGGAATAACTAAAATTTCAATCCTCCAAAATGTGACAATTTTTTTTAATTTTCAAAACATTATATTGTAATTATTTTGTGTGTGGGGGTGAATCATACTCATCAAAATCAGAATATTCATTTTTAAACCATTAATAAGTAGGATCCATTTAAAAAATATTTTTTATTACACATGTACATTGACTTTTACCATTATAAAATTAAGTATATGAAGTCCATTCTTTAGAAAATAGAAAATCATTATGTCTGATTACACTATATACATATATGATTCCATATACAATAATTTTTTTTAATAAATATAAATAAATCACAAAAAATATAATACACATTATTTTTTTGCATAAAAATACATAACACATGCCTCTCCTTGAAATTTTTAATCAATAATAAATGGAGATATCTAAAAACCAATTTTAATTTTATCCTGTTTTTGTCAATAAATCATAATGTAAATTATTCATTTTTTCTTCATACATAAAAATAGGGATAAGTTGTAATCTGAAAGATAAATTTTTTATAAACTATGGTGGGTATTGAGGATCTAATATGGTCTCAGTCCATATGTTAATAGTACCATTTTATGTTTTTATCATCATTTATATGGTCAATATATTAATGATTGGATATCATACATTTTATGGAATCAATAGATTGAAAAATGTTTTCATCAGATATTCACTGATCAATATGATATCTCAACCTCTATGCATAATTTTTATTCAAAAACTAACAAGAAGAATGATAAATTGTTGGAAGATACAATATTTTCTTATCATGAGGATTGGTGTATAATTTTGAAAAAGTCACAGTTGCATATCCCATTTATTTTATATTATAATGTCCCATACCTTGGTGATTTTAATAAATATTGATATTTTTTTATGCAACACTCAGTCATTGGTGTCAAATTTTCTTTTTTATAAACTATTCAAATTGGAAAAAATATTTTGTTATATCATAATTGTAATCTATAAGATCATTTTCTTCTATAATAAACACTTTCTTTTGTTAAAAAATAGCATTGAATCTTTTTTTGACATATGAATAATGGGTTTTGAGTTTCTCTATAAAATCATTCAATGATTATTATTTATTGAATATTTCTGTTCTAATATCATTAAGGATTTTTCATCCAGGGGATCCTATATTTGACACTCAACAACTTAGTAAATTTTAGAGGTTGACTTAATTGATACATCACCATGGAACATCTAATGTGTATAACTATGACATAAACCATTAAAAATCATATTTACTTATATTTTATAGTCCCTGATTTTCATAAATTAAAACACATCATGCATGGATATAAAATCATATATTTGTTTTCTATTAATTCATAATAAAATTCTAATTAATTATCAACCCTTCTCTCATACTCTCCACTATTTCTTTTATTTACTTAATTGAACTCCATTAATTACCCAAAAAAGAAAAACAAACTATTTATATATATTAAAAATAGAAACACTAAAAAATATATAAAAAAGGGAAATATGAAACACACAGATTTAAAATTTATATTCCTATATAAACATTAAACATAAAAACATATAGTTTTATTATTTTAATACATCAATACAAAAAAATAAATATATAAATATTTAAATTTAAAGATATGGGTATATAAACATAAAAATATAAATTGAAAACTTATATATTTAAAATATATATACACATATAAAATGAATATAAATCAAATAATCATCAGCTGAATAAATAATAATATTCATTTAAAATATATAAATTTTAAACAAACAAATATATTTATATATTTATATATATATATATATATTATATAATTATTTTAATATTAAAAATAATAAATATATTATAATATTTTTAAATTGTGTATATCAAATAAAAATGAAATTACATGTAGAAAAAAAAACACACACACACACATTTATATACATATAATTATGTATACAGACATATATATGTTATTATATAATAATTTATATATATTTAAATTATTTAATTACATTATCAACATACACCAATAATGTAGTCATATATTTACATCTTTAAAAATATATAATAATATTCCCACATTTATATTCAATAGATTTTTCAATAAAATAAAATTATTTCCAAAAAATAAAAATATAATATTTAATATATCACTCGGTTAAAAATATAAATAATGAGAATTATTATTTAATATAGTTAATAATAAGATCATAAATTGAATACAAATAATCAATTAGTCTAAATATGAATATGAAATAATCTTATAGACATATATATAATCAAATATTCATGTAATTTTTAACTATAAAAAATTACACCTAATTTAAATATATCATTGATATAGAAAATATTTTAAAAATGGAATATAATATTCTAAAAATAATTGTTTTTTCTCAAGAATTAACCCCATTACCAAAGAAAGTGGTAGGTTTTCGATGGTGGTGGAACATTTCCTAATGAGGTGGAATGTGGATGATTGTGGTAGAACATGGAAAAAGGAGTATGAATGTACATGAGGTAGTGGGAACATAGCCATGTATGGAGGAATGTTCTCGAGGGAAGTATAATATGGATAAATTAGTAAAAATTTGGTGGTGGAATAAGGTGATGGAATTCAATGGAAGAATCAAGAGGGAATTTGGGATTCATGATGGTTAGGATTTCTAAATAAAGAGTTTCAAAAAAATGGGTAGAATAGAAAGAACTTCCTATTTTAAAAGTTTAAAATGTTTATATGCTTAGTTATATAATTACCAAAATTGAATCTATATTTCAAAATTTGGTTTATTTTATCCAAAATTAACAACATAGGGTTTTATAATCCATTATATAATTACTAACCGAAAACCAACCTCGCTGGTAGATTTTTATTTTTTAATATGTATGAACATCAAAATTTGGTGCAAAATATACAAACACATACATATATCTTCTATATTAAAACCAACTCCTATGATCAAAAGATATGTATCTTTTGGAACTAGGTATACATAACTGCAACTAAAAATACTATACCGAAAAAATATATTTGAATCAATTATCATAATCACTAATTTTCATTAATTTTTCCATTAGTATGTGTGATCACTAATGAATATACATTAGATAAAGGTCTATCTTAATATAGATAAATCAAATCGATAAAAGATACAGAACATGATACATGAAATAATATTTTATATGGGATATCACAAAATCATCATCTTATCATAAGAAATGATTCAACATCAAAATAAACTGATCAAAAAGTAAAAATGGCTGGTAATATGGAATAAAAATAATAATGAACCATCATAAATTCTTGGCCTAATACTATAAGTATGTTTTGAAAAAAGAATGAATATTGTTCACACATATCCATTGAGAAAAAAATCATAATTTCATAAAATTTGAAATAATATATGATCATATTCACATTTGACATAGATGATCTTATGATATATGTCACATAAAACAATTTTCTAGAGGGATAAATAGATATGTTCCAAACCATAACATTTTAATATTCCCCTAATCATGCATATTACAATGGATGGAAACATATAATGATCATAAAAATTAAATAAACATCAAAAAATAAACATGTTTCATAAAGAAATATTTGATTAAAATTTTAAGAATAAACTCATTTTTATCTTAATTAATAATAAAAAATATTTTTTTTGTATATTAGATATTTGGGTAAAATATTTTACAGGTCGTGATAATAAGGAAAAAAATATCAAAGGTACTAAAAAACATTTTAAAAATAAAGAATTTTTTAAAATCCTTAATGGTGTATTAGAAATAATATCAATGGAGTAAAATAATTTATATCCCTAAATGAACAATGTTAATAACGTGAAAATATAGGGAGAATCGATTTTTGAGAATAACATTGAAAATAAAGAGAAAAGGTGATGAGATGAAAATTGAAGATTTGGTTATGACATTCACCTATCAAACAATATATGGTTTGATATATGTTATAACCATTTGATATAACAACCAATATGTAATGAACAAATATTTTATAAATGAATTTCCCTTTTTGACTGAGTAAAAGTTGTATAGTCAAAGAAAAAACATGCATTACTATTATTGTTGTTGAATGATATAGCATGTTGTATTCCAAATTATATTAATCAAATTAATCATTATTAATGTATCCACTATATAGTGACACTTAAAATTAGAATATAGGGTTAAGATAAAGTATAATTAACATAGAAAGAAGAATAAATGAAATTGAATAATATTATTGTACCCTAGGAAGCCCCTCTATCAAAGATCCAAATAAAGACAACATCATTTGTATTTTTTCTTGACTATGAACAAGTCGAGATTATATAACCACATTTAGAGTGACACCATTTATAGGATATATTTAAGATTACCAAGATCAAAATCAAAACCATGTTTACCGAACCACCCCAAATGTCATCACCATCACACAACTTACCCTTATGGAACATACTAGTGTAATAAAGGGTTATGTGTATAGATCATACTAGTACGAAAATGATTTTTCGCTTAATAATGAATGAGGTATTATTTTATCCATTTCTATTAATAAATTATGAATGATTATATAATTTTTAGAATAATTTTTCTTTTTAATGAAGGAATCAAAATAGTATTTTTCAAAAATAAAATGTTTAAATTGAGACACTCTTTTGATTATTTCAATAATTTATTAGTAAAAATATATTAAAAAAATATTGTTAATAGATCATATTCATTTGAACATTAATGATAATATAATTTGTTGATGTCCAATATAATTTTTATAAGGTTCAGGAATTAGATAATATCATAAAAACTAGATTTGTTTATAAATTATAATTTTAAATATAATTATATATTTTAATATTTAGATAATAATTTTGTTATAAAAATACTATTTTATAAAAATAATAGTAAAATTTATAGTGTTGATTTTTTTAAAAAAAATATATATTGAAAAAATTTTGGTTAAAATTAAATATGGTATAAATATAAAATCTATATTTTAGAATTACAATATCTCTATTGTGATGTAATAAATTATATAGAAACATTCATAGAAAGAAAACATTTCCTCTTTAAAATAATTAGTTTAATGTTATTGTATTAATGTTAGATACTTTCAAGAATCCTCAAAAATTGATGATACATTTTAAGGTATTAAAATCAATTCATGATGAGCCTGAGTGACTTCCCCAAAACTAATTGTACTATTTTAATGTGTTTTTATATTGTCCAAAAAAAATAAAAAAATTCTATATTGTTGAATCCATGAACAATAAAAATTTTAATTAATGAAGATTCAGTTATTTTTTTATAGAATTAAAAACCTATTCTTAGAAATTAATAATGAAATCCCCTCTAATTTTTTTAATACCCACTCAACCATCAACTCTACATCACCCAAAACACATTGATCAAAATTTCTCTCTACATCTACCTCTATAAATCCCTTCCACGGTGTTATGATGATCATAAGAATATCCTCCCATGCTTTTAGAAATTCCCACTAAAGGTAAGGGATTTTATCCCTCTCCTATTTATTAAGGAACAATAATTATATTATCGAATTTGATTTATATTTTTAAATGTTGGTTTATTTTTCCACTTAGACCTTTTACAATCTGGATTATTTCCAATTAATGAGATAAATTGTTTTACTCTCATTATACCCTTCTATGAATCTTTGGGTACACCTATTTTTTGTTTGAAATTATCTTACATCTTTCCATACCAAACAATTTTTTTTTCAATAACCATCCCCATTTCTATTCAAAGGTATTCCCCAATATATAAATAATATTCATTGATTGGTAAAACCCATATATGTCTCCATAATTAATTAATTATGGAATTAAAATTGACAGAATGGGTTCAAATGTTCTATGATCTATGTGGCACTACAAGGGATATCCATGATAAGAATGTGATGGTGAGCCCAGAATTATATAGTCCAAAAATGAATTGGGTAATAATATTTTTCTCAAGAGATTCCATATATGGAGAATAGTAGTTTATCTTAAACAATATATTTTATGATATCTCATTTGTTATCCTGGACATAGGCTTATAATATCATGTTTTATATTGTTTCCACATTCATATGATTCCTTGACATTATCATCATATATATGCTAAAATTATTATGTTTATAGTTATCACCTATTATATGTCACCATGATAAACTAGTTGAGTATATTCTATAACATTAATCATATAATTTCATGATTATTCCCTAACTAGTAAATATATCTCAGACATTAATTATGTATATCCGCACATTATCGTTTATAGTATTAGAATATTTGTATATTATAAAGGCATGCTAAGGATTTTTAAATTACAATGTTTCTCCCCTTTTTAATGTTAATATGTTATGTATGTAATTTCCCAAACACATTAAGACTTTTGATATTTTAGGATTTTATTATGTGTATCTTTATGTAATAAATCATGAATTATGTTTTATAGAAGATTTGTGTCTCCACAATTGGAATCAGAGAAACATATAGTTATATTTGGGTATTATAAAGTTTAAAATGTAGTGTAGGATTTAGGGGTAAGACTAAACATAATAAATAATTCATAAATTATGGTAAGGTATAAAGTAAGTGGTTTCTAAAAAACATCCATGTATAGATACTATAAGTGGATATGGCTATTTCTTTTTTTACCTAGAGATTTTGTAACCACAAAAGTGTTAATTTGTAATTCAATTAATCATCACATTGTGAATGAAAATGAGGCATTATGGAACACTTGGTTTTAAATTCATAGGGGATATGTTTTTCTAAATTTACAAGATTCATAAAACTATAATAAATAGAAAAAAATAGTTCTATAAAATTTTGTTTTTAAGAATAGTCCATGGGTAAAATTTATTGAAATATATAAATTCATATTCTAAGGAATGTATGTAAGTTATATACTACACCATTAATGTTCACAGATTCCATTTTATATAATTAATATTTTGAAAATTATATTTCATAATTTTACCCTTATTTTAGTCAAAAACTAAAAATTATACGAACTATGTCAACAAAAAATGTGAGGGGAAATTCCAAAATGAGATTCCAAACCCAATGGATATAATATTTGAGGACTTCATGACACTACTAATTGATGTAGCTCATGTTTTTAATAGAAACATAAATCAGGGGGAAGAACCATCTATGTTAGAATGAAAAAGTTGAAAATTAGACCTGTTTGTGTTAAATGCCTCTGACATTTAGTGAATATTTTGGTTCTTTAGTAATGGAAAAAATAGATCAACTTCATTGAAAGGATATTCATTGTCCTTCATTCCTATATGAATGAAATTTTCTTGCAACCAATTAATTATATGGCAGTAGATGTAGATCAAGGATTGAATCTAATAAAAAATATGAATATAAAGGAGGATATTATAGTGATAATGTGACACACCCTGGGATTTTGTTTCAATAAATACTTGCATCACAGTCTCTGACTTAAAAATAGTGGGATCTCATTAGACTATAATAAAAGATAAATCCATCATGGTGTATGATGTTAATATTTCAATATATTCATTAAAAAACTCCATATTTTTTATTGTCCATGAAATTAAATCTGACTAATTATTTATTACATTATTTATTTGTCTAGGATAGTATTTAGAAATTTGAGACCTTAAAAGATATGAAGAAATTTTCTAATTTCCCCTAATAGTATTGATAGTCTATAGTGAATCTCAAAGGTTTAATAGGTCAGGAGATACTAAGTGAAAAATGGTATTTGATTAACATAGGTTAATGGAGAAGTATCATGGTGGAATGAAATTCCAATATACGATATGATAAATTTGAAGGATGAATAATCATAAATATTTTTTTATGTGGATAATTAAATTATTTAAGGGTAGAAAAAAGGTATCTTTTATTGTAACTAATGATGAGAGAAACCCACAGATGTAATGAAATTGTTGAATGACATAGTAAACCCTTATCCCACTACCCAATGTTTTAACTACACGAAACATGGAATCTATGTAAATATGTGAAGTATGATAATGTTTTTTCGACGATAATAAAAAAAATCACTATGGAATGGAAATTATGTTTTATATAATTTATTAAAAAATTATGAGGTGGATCTTAAAAATAATAAGGTAATATGTATACTGGTTATTCATTCATGGACATAGAATATGTTTTTTAATTTAGTGTTTACACATTCTATCATATAGTGAATTTATAGTATATCTATTCAACCACCATATTCAAATTTGGAGTTGGAGCTATTAGTAAAAATATAAAATGGAGAAATTATATAATTCTATGTATATAACTTATCCCTTGTCCATACTTGTGATATTTACTTCTATGATTACCGTATGATACACCCTTTATTATAATTATATGGAATTTTGGGTATGGATTTCATTTCCTTATTACTAGAAAACAAATTGATGTGAGAATAAAATTATGAACAATATTGTGAATTTACCTTTGAACCAATACATGTTCATGGAGGAGGATGAATATACTTTATTATAACCCTCATGAAGATGAATATTATATCATTATGAGAAATAGTACCTCAATTAGTAGACTAAGACTAAGGAAAAGACCATACTTGGTGACAATCCCATTTCCAGGGAAAACAATGATGTATTTCCAAAATCATTTTTTGGTCATACTCCTAAATGAAACGTAATTATTTTTATCAAACATATAACTATAGATTCTTTAGTATCAAATAAAATATATATAATGGTTTTCGTTGAATTGGTAATGATAAAAAAGATACCACTGGAGAATCCAGTTAAATGATTTATAAGTCCACATTCGTCATCATGGGGTGTGCCAGTCCTCTCCATCAAGAAAAATGATGGTTCAATGTTCCTATGAATTAATTATGGTCATATTGAAATAATAATGATAATGAGTGATTATCTTCTTCCAAAAAATGATCACTTTTTCAATTATATATTTTGATAAATGTTTTTCTCTATAGTTGATCTTTAGTCAGAATATTTTGTAGTAAATGTGAATAAGGATGCCATCCCCAAGATTACTTTTCATAAAAGGTAAATTCACTAAGAGTTTATAGTGCTTCCTTTTAGAGTCACTAATTTTCCAAATATATTATTGATTTTAATGAATATTTTCTTTAGGGATTATGTTGATAATTTTTTGGTAGTCTTTTTAGATTATATTCTTATCTACTCCAAATTTTGTAGGAACATGCAATGCATCATAAAAATTGTATGTATGACTATGAGAAATGAATATTTATATGTGAATTATATTTTATATGTGATTAATATCGAGAATGTGAAATTTTTGTGGCATGTTATCACAAAAAAGGTTAATTGTGTATCCAAAAAATGATGTTATTAAAAAATTGACATGAATGAAATCTTTAAAAGTGATCTGAAGATTACATGTAATATATAGGTATTATCCTCGAGTTGTGAGAACTATATCATGAATGTTAATAAATTTCACCAATCTATATCATAATGGAGTGATTTTTTATTCACCAATGAATTAAATGAGATCATTTAAGAGTTATTGAGGATGCTAATAATGACACATGTACACATATTAGCCACTATTGGGGAAAGATTTGAGATCTGTAGAAATATGTATGAAAAGTATTGGGTTGTCTACTCAAGGAATACGAAAAATTTATTTCATATTACTAATAATAATTAATGACTTATTAAAAGAAATACCCATAAAAATATCTTTAGATGGATGTAGTGATTTTCATGTTGATGATTTTGTGAAACTATATCTATGAGGAAAAGTGTGACATATATATGGATGATAAAATCCTCAAGTATATATTAATTCAAATAGAGATCAATATATGGAAATGAAGGTGGTCAGATTTGATAAAGGATTGTTTTTTTTCAATACTTTACTATCTTGGTAAGGTCAAAAATGTTGTAGAAGCTCTGATTATATTAGATCCAAGAACCTTATCAATGATAATGATTAAAAGGGATATAGTATTCATGGAAATTTAATGTATTTATGTGGACATAATAATTTGATAATAATCATATATGAAATAAGAAATCATTAATAAATCATTTAGAGGATCAAGGAGGCATATAAAGATGATTATGTGCTATAAGAAAAGGTTTCAAGTATTATAGAGGTCAACATTTCATAAAAATGGTTCATAATGATTGGAACCTAGATTTGATTCCCATGAAAACCAAAACATTACTATGAACTTCTTGATTATATGTATATCACACTCTTTTACATTCATCAAGTTATAAATAAGATTAATAGAGATCTATATCCAAATATATGGTGGGATAACATGATGAGGGATACAGTAGATGTTTTCTTGTGGTACAGATTATTCCAAAAAAGTCATCGATAACCAATGGATTTTTATAGGTATGAGGTAAAATTTGAATATATCAGTTTGGAAATGTGAAACAATAACAACAAATTATGTCTTAAGACTCCCCAAAATAAATAAAAGAAATAATTTCATCAATGTGGTAGTTGATTACCATAAAAAACCATTAAACTTTATTACTATAAGATAATATTTCAATTCAAACCAACATGAGAAGATATATATAAGGGAGAAGTAAAAATACATGGACTACCACTCTTCCTAGTATCTAATCTAGATTTGAGGTTTTTCCTGAGGTTTGAGTGAATCCTTAAGTATGTTTCCAATAAAGTGAGGGGTTTTAGTACTTACTATCATCCTCATCTAGATGGTCAGGATGAGAAAAATATCCAAATAGTATATGATATATTTACATCACGTTCCGGGGATTTATAGGATTATATGATCAAAACTAACCTTAGTGGAGTCCTCATATAATAATATTTACCATTATTTATTTCAAATGGAATAATATGGATATCTTTATAGGAAGAGGTCCCATACTCTAATATGTTTGGATAACATTGGATAGAAGAATCTTGTGGCACTTGATCTTAACAAAGATTTGTTAGAGAAGGTTCAAACCATTAAAAACCATATGAAATTCTCACAAAGTTGATAGAAAATATATATAGAAAATAGTAGTCATGATCTAGAGTTTTAGGTCAAATATTTTGTGTTCCTTTATATATCTACATGGAATTCATTCATGGGGATCTAGATGAAATGAAATCTTAGTCCTAGATAGATAAAATATTTTGAGATCCATGATAGAAATGGAATAAAGACCTCTCAACTAGCACTACCACATAACCTATCTCAAGAAAATGATGTGTTCTATATATCCCTCTTGGGGAAGTACATTCTAGAACCCTCACTTGTACAAAATCCAATGATTTAATGATTGGAGAATGGTTATTAATATTTGTAGTATCTAGTGAACAAATTAAATCATAGAGGAAAATATATACAAAACCTGAAAAGTCACCTGGTCAAGGTGTCGTCAGGGAAGAAAAACATAGAAAAACAACATGTTAATAAGAATAAGTGTTGAAACATGAGTACCCTAACCAATTTTAGTGTATGAAATAAATATTTTTGGTTTATATTTCTATAGGGAAGATAAATTTAATGATCTCATATTTTATAAATGAAATTAGCATTTTTATTGTGTAAATTCCCCATTTTTATAAAAATAAAATGCACTATATTGGTTATATTGGACTGATATATCTTATTTTATTTGAAAGATATTTAACCGTCTTGACAATTCCTGATATAGACAAAATATTTTTACAATTACGATTAGTATATATGATTTTGATAAATTATAATGTATATTGAAAAAATAAGTGACGACCTAGACTAGAAGGATCATGCCCTATAAATCCAATATATCAGAATTTATAAGGGAGATAAAATTACTAGGATTTTATTATATAATATTATTTTTGAAATTAACATATAAAAATTATTAAATTGAAAAATTTTAGTAATTTTCATTGACAGTCAGATTTTTCAGTAAAAATTAAATAACGTATAAATATACATACATTATTAAGACATCACAATAGCCCAAAAGTGGTGTAATAAATTCTGTAAAATGACTCCACAACCAAATATAGATTTTTGATTTAAAATAATGTATTTTTAATGTTAAATTATTAATTTTATTATGAGTAAATGAATCATTCAAAACAGAAATTAAATTATAATTTTTTTAAATCAACACATTATGAATTTGATCCATATCCTCATCACCAATGATATTTTTTAATATGTTTGTTTCTTTTACTTATAACATTTAAGAACCCACTATATCGTTTCAGAAATATTAGAACATTTTATGTTTTTTATTTTTTATCTCTACATTTTAAAATCCAGGTTTAAAATTAATAAAGAAATGCCCTATCTTTTTCAATAAATAAAGACCAACATCCTTATCATATTCTCTCAGAATCCATTGATAAAAATCATCCTCTCTCTATCTCTCTATAAATCCATTAGTTTTTTCCATGTTATTAAGAAGCTCCTCCCAAAATTTTAGAATCTCCCTATAAAGGTAAGTCATTTATCTACTACTCCTCACTATTGAAGAATTTTATTAAAATTATTCTATTTTATTAATAAAATTATTATTGGATAATGTTTTAGAGATCCCTTTTCTTATCGGTATTATGAGCAAGTATTGGGAGGACAAATTTGACTCACATTTAACCCTTCCAAGAATCATTATGCACACCCGTTATGATGCTGAAAATTTTCAACAATTTCAATGAAAAAACACCATTATTTTGAATACCCATAACCATTTCAAATCAATGAAATTCAATAATATGTACTGATTCATAATTTTTCAATACATCAATATGTGTGATAGATATTTCTTTAATCATTACAGTAGAATTTATAAAGGTTATTCATATGTTGTATGGTCAATGTGACATACAAATTCATGTACACAATTTGAATCTGATAGGTAGGCCCAAAATAATATTTCCCCCAATGCATTGGGTAAT
Organism: Viscum album; assembly: GCA_963277665.1. Lineage (NCBI taxonomy): Eukaryota > Viridiplantae > Streptophyta > Magnoliopsida > Santalales > Viscaceae > Viscum > Viscum album. Next base: position 1,920,090,214 of record OY728128.1, on the reverse strand, counting down.
GTTTTTATCACATGTTTTTCTTTGTGTTATTAATGTGGGGTCATCCTACGAGCCCAATTTTATGACATATCACCCATTATCATTTACTTATTCTTATGAATTCATGTTTTATATTGTTCCCAGATTTCTCTTTTTCTTTGATGAAATCATATTATATTATGATTCGATAAAAATTTTACGATTATAACCACTTTACTGTAACCATCCCATTCCAGCTGACTGACTTTTATGTCTTTGATCACACCATTCCTTAATTATCCCCTTACTGGTATTTATAGTTGACCAATTTTTTATGCACATCACCAGGCCATCCAGTGTAGTATAATAAGATAGATAGAATACACGGGTATATTGGCGAGTTTTAAATAATTTCTTCTCATCTATATTTCAAAATATTATTTTATATATCTAATTACCAAAAAAATAATAGGCCTTCTGATATTTTGGAATTATGTCAGGTCTGTATTTATGAATTTGATCGTGAATTAATGTTTATTAAATATATAGTTTGTCATAAAAGGCATAATTGTATCATAAATAAAGAGTAATTATAATATTAATAATTTTGTTGGAGAAAAATATATAGTTAATAGATTTTCAATGGGGTTTTATAAAATGAGATAATCTCATTAATATTGGTTGAGAGGAAAATTATAAACTTTCGTTCCTTTTTATTTCATCGCATCTGTGCCTCTAGAATAACAATCATTATATTATTAATATATGAATAAAAAATTTATTTTTTTAATTTTTTTTCTTTCTTAAATAATTATAATAATATTAATTTATTTTTAACTGATTCATTTATATAGAGATTGTCTTAAAGACATGTTTTCTTTAAGATTATCCAATTTTAATGAATTTTTTATTTTTATTGTTTATAATTTATCATATTGAAATTCTATTTTCATATGATATAAATAAATTAAGATAAATATACAATATATAAACTATTATAACAATCCATATAGAAGATGATTAGTAAATCATTAACAATTTTCCCTATAGGCTGATAAAATAAGACATCGATGAATTTTATAAAATTATGGGGAGAGGTAGTGTATATGATAAATTGATTACAATTTTTATAAAAGTATTATTATGATTTCAATATGTAATATAAATATATCATTTTGTTTTGATGAGTTCCTTTGAGGATAGTGCATCAGCGATATCTATGAGATATTATGTATGCATTTGTTGCCTCACATTTCTATTTTCCAAAGCTGGGTGGAATTTATCAATTCATTAGATATTTTTATCCCGGATAGAAATGGGAAGATTATATGTCTATCTATACTTCCTTGGATTACTTTATAGAATTATTGTCTTAATCTGGATCTCCCTCAATGATTAAGACGTTGTTCGTGAAACACATTCCTAGTTCCATCTCCTCATGGATGGTGGTTAATTACACATCATATATCTGGAAATTCTAGGGGTCGAATTAGGGAAAGAAACATTGGTTAGGGATGTATTCACAAAAAGCAATTGTGGCATCTTTGGACCCCAAAACATTGGATCACGTGTATCATTATTCTTAAGAGGGTTATCAATGGAATAGAAAGCTAAGGCCTCCCATGTAAATTAAAGGGAATCCTATAATGAAGGAATTTAATCTTTGGTTTTCCTCTTCTATCCAATTATTAACAAGGTGTATACACTAAGATTAACATATTGAAGATATAATGGGTTATGATTATAACGTCTTACCTAGATTGAGTTGGCTGATTAGAACACTTGTGGAGGTGGATTAGAGAGGTACACCCATAAGAGGGAGCGCCTTGAATTTTTATTAGATTTTTAGATGAGAATGACCATTAAGGGAGGATCTGATGGTAGTGTATCCCATAAAGGCAGGTTTCACATCATGATGTTTGATCTAGACACCACTTATTGTGGATTGGTTAAGGGGGGTCGGGGGAAACCATGTTATATCAATGAATGGGATTGATCCTTTTGGAGGATTCCAACATACCATATATAGAATATAGGGATCAAAACCAACATATTTTTAATGGGTGATTTGGGACATACATGTGGATAAATTCACATCATAGGATGAACACTATTGGTTGGTTGTATAGGGGTTGTGTGGGGATTATGCACAGCTAGATACCATTGTATTACTAGGAGAAGTGATGATGGGAAAGTCACGATCTCACTGGGATGTGAAAACTAGTTTATGAAACAAGATAAATTAAGGAGGATTGGAAAAAGTGGGTGGAATGAATTAGATGTAACTAATGTGATGATGGCAGTGTTGTGATTGACCCTTGAGGAGGTTTCCTATGCATCCCATTTAGATGAGAATAAAAGTTAACGTAGTTCTAATTGGGGTGTTGGGGCACACATATGGTTAGCATCCCATTCAAAATGGAACATGTGGTTGGGGAATACGCATGGTTAGCCTCCTAGATGGACCTTAAAGAGATGTCACCTTTTGGTGTGGTGTGATTCTCTTGAGATATTGTGGCTCATGGGAATAATCATGATAAGAATTGATGGTGGGATTGATCCTCGAGGAGGATTCCAATGTATCCTATACAAATGATATGGATGAAAATTCACATAGTTCTGTATTGTATCAGAACATACACAAGGAATAGTACCCTTCTACATGAAATGTATTACACATGGTTGCCATCCCAAATCGATGGATCAGAATGCCTTAGGTAGGTGGTTCTAGGAGATTTTTCCCAAAAAGGGTAAATGAAACATTTCAAGTGTATCTACATTGGGGGAAGAACTATAGTATACAATTGGTTGGGATTGAACCTCATGGAGGCTTCCTACACACACTATTTATAAGAAATGGTTCATGTACCATGTAGTTCAGCATTGATGGGAATGAGGCTTGGAAACTGAGGGGGAATGTAGGGAGTCTCAGTCTCTATTTATCTCAAATCCTATACGATTCATTCTTAGTGTGAGAAAAAAGATGAAGTAGTAGACCTAAATATTGTGTCATAAAAGGTGTGGCCCCGATAAGCGATGTGGGGATTACACATTGAGATATCCCATGTGAAAAAGGATAGGGATTACTCTAGGAGGAATTCCCGAAGAAGATCTTGTTCAATATGAGGAGGATTTCATTCCACGATAGCAGAAAAGTGGATCTCACTCTCATAGAGATGAGTGGGTGTAGAGAATGCCCGAGGCATGAAACCCCATGCGCGTTGCATGAGGAAAGACCAAAATTTAACAACATGTTATTAGGATGATTTCACATGGAATTTTAATGTCCTGAAACATGAATGGGAATGAGTTTACCATTACCCATTGTACTTACATTACTCATTCCCAACCACACATGTAGAAGTGATGACATCAAAAATTTCAGGATAAAATGGGGTGCAAGACTGGTGACTCGAGAATTATAGGATAGGGTAGCTATATGAAAAAGTAAAAACAATTAGCGTACCTATGAAAAGGATCATTAGGTATAGAAAACCAACAAGGAACACCAAAAAAGGGACTAATTGATCACTATGAACAATCATAGAGGGCTACACAGAATGAGGTCTCATGAATTAGTAGAATTTCTGAGAGGTTCTTCGTGAGTCTATAGTGTTTCACTGTGGTTAGTGGCTTCTTGAATATTGGATCTTCACAATGTAGGGTGACCCATCTTTTTCATATAGACATGAGTTGTAAATGTGTTTATTTATAATGGCATAATGATTATCATAGTATTAAGTACCTTGTATGGGCCTCTATCCTTCATGAGGGGAGTAAGAATTCATGGAGGAATCCTTACCATAGGTATTGGTAAATTGGAATAAAGGGAAGAGGGTTTTGATGATGCACCAACACCTTGGTTATTTGATTTTCTCCCAATTTCACGCTTCTTGTCGGATTCAAAAAAAGGGAACTAATAATGAAAAAGGTCGAGTTAAAATCATTATTATGAGGGGTGAGTTGGATATTTTTTTCGATGGGTCTCATGATTCTCATAGGTGATTCATGAATAAAAAACGATCACTACATTGAGGCACATGGCTCATCGGACTCAGTGATCCATCCATCAAATTCCATTCTATTATTATTGGGGATTTTCAAACTCTTGGTGCCTCGTGTCAACTTTTTTTTGAGAGGATGAAGAGAATATTAGACTCTTGGTGCCTTTTTTTAATGCCCCTCACTATCACCAGGATTAGGGGATAAATGAACCTGCTTCACAAGGAAGACCCCTTTATGGATATTCAAGTCATTTGAGCTTGGATTTCTTCACAACCAGCTATGACCTTACTTGACATATCCCACAAAATATATTTATGTTCTATTAGATATATTAAATAATTGTATGAAATGGGAATTTATTTGGAAATTAGAATGATTAAGATAAAAAAAATAAAAGAGAATTGAGGTTCTCTATTGGGGGAAGATATAATCATTTGCTAAATCCTTAATGCTTTTGTCATGAGTGACTCTAGAATATTCCAAAGGGTACATAGATAATTATATGATAATAATTTGTAAGATCATTGTCTTTGATAAGTGAGTTCAGAAATTTTTCAAACGGATGGGAGTGGTGGTATTTATGCATGAGGTGATGGGTATTTTTAGGATAAAATATTGTTTATTTTATCATTTAGGACAAATAAATTTAAATAGTAATTATTATTAAAAATTTATGGGTTCATAAATAAATATAGAATATTTATTTTACTTCTAAACCAATAAATAAATGAATTATATATTTCAATCACTTTATTAAAGGTAAATGATCCAAAATAAGTTTTACTTGAATAAAATATAACACAGGTTCAGAACATAGAACCTTGGATTATAAATTATATATACTATTTTTAAATGAATTATTTAATCCTAAAAAAAATCCTCTGTCGGTAAATGAATTCATAAAATTTTAATTCATGATTATATCATGATGATGTCACAAATTTTATGTATTTTTCATAATAGAGTCTATTTACTATTCACTAAAAGAATGAATTTTTTTAGAAAATTATGAAAACTTCAAGAAAGGATAATATAACAATGTTAATTTAAAAAATAAATTATTTTTTTACAAACATAAATTTAATAATACTTGATGTTTTTCTTTTAATGAAAAGGGCAAAAAAACATAAAAAATCAATTTATTAAGAACCCAACCCATTTATATTTTTAGGATTGACACCTTTTATTATTTTTATTAATGCATAATTATTATATGGTTGATAATTAATATATAATAAATGTGATGCATTTATATTTTTGGTAATTATTCTTATAATTATGTTTAAATTATATATTAAATATATTTTATAGAAAACATTTTTTGTTCAGAAAAACATTATACAATAATTATAATGCTTTGTTAATGATAATTTTATGCTTCAAAATATAAAATTATGAAAATTTTATAACTATTTAATAATAAAAATCCAATTCAAACATGAAAATTTACATTCGAAAAAATGAAATATTTCAAAATTACAAGATATTTTATCGAATGTTATTATTAATACAATTTTAAAATACAAAAACCTATATATGGATGTGGAAAAAATCCATTTCAAAATAAAATAATCTTTAATAAAAATTAAAAACATGAGGGAAATAATTATTATGATATAATAATAATGTTGAACCATTTATATTACCATATGTAGAACCTATGTTTTTTATGACATTAAATTCAAGGGTTATATGTTAAAATATATTAGCAATGTAAACATGTATAATTTTTTTGATAACCATTAGATTTCAATGAATTGATTACTATGATGATAATAAATTATTATATTAGTAATATAAATGTAATTATCAAAGCAATTATATGTTTAAAAATAATCATATATATACATTTATATAAATATTTTATTTACTATAAAATTCAGTTATACATGAGATAAAATTTTGTGGAAAAACATATATGGTGATAAAATAGGTTATATATATATTCTTCATAAATATAATTAAAAAAATTGGAAAAATTAATATTTACCTCTGTAATTAAACAATTAAATTTTATAAAAAATATTCATTTGATATATGGGAAATTTAGATTCCACCCCATAATGAAATTCCATCCTCAAAAGTTTACTCATTTCAAAACAGTTATTAATTCCATAAAATGTTTTCATAAATCATTTTAATAACATAAAATTATAACATAGATTTTATCTATGTTATTTTTATGATGCCACACTCATTATACCCCAACCTAGTACACTCGAGGGCATAGTTATCAATCTAAGTTATTATAGGAAAATTTTTACAACTCTAATTTCAAAAAACAATACTCAGATTTGATATCAAATGAGATTCCCTAACACATAAACATCAAGATTAAATGCATAATATACATACAGTGAATCAAAACATATGTATAATAACCAAATCAGATGATCATAACCTTGGTATAATTGGAAACTAGGTAAACAATACATCATCTACATATACTATACATTAAAATATAATTTAATTACTCATCATAGTTATCCAATTAAATTTTATATTCTCTTTAATACATGTAATCAAAAGTGGGTTTAAATTAATAATATACTGATATTATATCCTATTATGTGGTTGAATATGTGATATGGAATAAGAGACGTGAAACAACATAGTACTACAAAAGAAATAATAATCATCATCATATCATTAAAAAAGAATCATTTTAAATAAAATGATTGAATAATTTCAAAATATTATAGACTATGAATATGAATAATAATGGAATATCTAACATTTTAGTAAAATCTCATACATATGTTCCATATAAGGATATCATCATGTTCTTGCGTATCCTTTTTTGTACTAATTATCATTCCATTTACTCTATAAAAAATAATGAATTATGTTCATGAATAATAGACATATTATCATAAAATATATCCCATTAACCAATGAAATAATGTAATATTGAATTATCGGGCCCCTGATCATATCATAATATACTCATAATTATTTATTCCATAAAAAAGGATACATTTTACAATAACACCGATGAAATAGATTCTTGAAAATGGGTGGTTTTCATAGAGATTTCATATAGGATATTTAAAATAATAATAATATTTTTACCCCAAATAATTAGGGAATATATATTTTTGGATATTTAATATTGGAATAAAAGTTTCAGAGTTAATGGTTTTTACATGAAACAAATCAACAGGAAATGTCGTGTTATTTGGGAAAAAAACATTTTTTTGAAATAATTATGGAATACATATAGCCTTACACAAATAGAGTACCAAATAACCTATTAGTTTAGTGTGATTTGTAACATGGATTGGCAAAAGAAGATATATGAGGGAGATACATTATCTCCCATTTTTTCTCCAATACTAGAAAATTAATTAGACATATAATGCATGTAATATGTCTTTATAATCTATTAAAGGAGAAAATAAAAGTGATGATTTTTTATTCTCATTTTTAGATATCAAGGGAGATATATAAGAATAAACATGAGAAATAGAGTCTGAGAATATGATCATAACATTAAAATATCATACACAACATTTCATTGACCATGAACACAAATGATGGCATAAAGATTAAAAGTTCATAAGATATGAATCACAATGGTAACTAGATCATAATACATGAAATAATAACATATAAATATGACAGGGTATTTTGGAGTGCCCAAAACCATTTAATTTCATTCCTTGTAATTGAAGAATCCTTTCTCTAATGTATCGCTACACTTCATAGGGAATACACCTACTGGGAGGGACACATAAAAATACCAAGACACGACCTTATCCTCATAAGGGATCCGGTATCCCCATCATCCCATATTGCATCGGGTTTCCCCATGTTCCCATAGTTTATCTGGTTTCCATATATTCTATCTTCACTATGACTACACTTACTGGTACAAACACAATAGTATCCATAGTTTCATCCCATTCATTGATAGGTATCCAGGTTCCATGTACTCACATGGTAGATCAAGTCCATAAAAACGATTCTAATCATTATCTCATGAGATATAAATCTTTAACCAATGAATTTTAGTGAGATATATCTTCCACTACTCATATAAGAAAACCATTAATAAATCTAACACATGGTAAAAAAAAATTATTCATATCATGACCCAAAAAATAGATTTGTTTAAAGAATATCATATCAAAGAACAAGAAATGAAATGGGTATTAAAAATATTAATCACCTCATAACATATAGAAAAGATATGGGTTTCATAATCATTTCATTATAGCATAACCCATGAATGGAAGGGGTTTTCCTAGTAATACAACTCATTGAATAGGAATTGGTTTCATAAACAACATTGTATTAAGTCAAAAACTATCCATGAAATAATAATAATTGTAATATTTTATCACATCCCCAATAAATCCAAAATTATAACTATTGATGAAATATTATATTAAAGTATTTTGAATTATCAGAAAAAATATTTCATAAAAAAATCTCCATTTATTGAATATACTTATCATAAAACCATTTAAAATATCATTTTCTTATAAATAATTCTTTTAAATTTAAGTTAAGACCAATCTTGAGGATAATATATATTCCTATTTAAAAAATGTTTTTTAAAATAGAAATAATTTTTAAAATTTTATCTTTTAAAATAGAGTTTAAATCTTATATTGGAAGCTTGAAAATATTTTGAAAACCAATTCTTTTAAAAAATCTTGAACAATAATATTGAAATCATGGAAACATTTTTAAGATATTTTTCGTTGAAAAATTGAAGACATTAAAAAAAAGGCTTAAAATCATTTTGATAACACTTTTCCTTGAAAACATTTAAAGGGTGCATGAAAAAAATTTAATCACTTTATAACCCTGCATTATTTATTTGAAAAAGAATCATGAAAAAAAATTGATGTAAAAAGTATCAAGAATATTAAGGAAAGTGTTTCTTTTCGAAGATTAATCATGTCATCTTTTAAACAAATCACCAATGAAATGGTGGTCATGGTGGTGGGTAATTTCATATATACAATATATTCCTTTTGGACCATATGATATCAAAAAATATCCTTGATTAAAAAATTACAAGAAGATTCATTTTTAAAACATTTTTCAATTTTAAAACACGTCTAAAAACTTATTTTAAACATCAAAGGATAATTGTAAAACATTTATTAAAATATTTTTATAAAACATTGCTTTGGAAGAATATAAATTTCCTATATAAGGAAAAATAATGCAGGGTTTTGGAAAAACTCTTAATTATATTAAGTAAAATAAGTGAAAAAATGGTTCCATTACTTGGAGTAAACATATTTAACCAGTGCATAAGAAAATTCATGAGTGTTATTGAGATATGTATCATAATTGTTAATCAATGGAAGCATAATAATGAACAATATCGATAAATGATGATATTATATAAGTAAAACAATAACAATTTGGAATCATTTAATCATAATCTATAAGAAATTATAACATTAAATTAATATTTACATATCAAGAAAATAAAGAGACTTATGATATATCATGTTAAAAAAATTATATAAACCTCATATAAAAATATTGGTTTATAACATGGCATGTGTCTCAAAAATGAAAATTGAGACAAAAATACATTACTGATTTGGTAAGTATTGAAACCTCGACCCAATTAAAGAAAAACATTAAGATGAATTTTTAAATACCAAAGGTTTTAAGTATTAGAATAAAATAATACATCAATATGAACTATAAAAAACACATATAATATATATGTGGGGAATATATCTTTTTTATCAAAGAATGTAAATGTGAGACATGGAAACACATACCTTTTGTCTTGAATATCACTGTACTCATACAACACACATGTATAATAAATATAATTTTAATATGCATATTATAAAGATACATATTAATATTTTTACCAACATATTACTTTTTATAACTCTTTATATTACACTCTTGTCATCAATTACGTGTTAATGTTTCACTTCAGGTAATTTTGACAATGTTTTTCTCGTGTTTCTTAATTTTTTATATTTCTTTCTTATTAATAATATCATGATTTCAATAATTTATATCATTATATAAATATAAAATTATATTTATTATATATTGATTTATAATATTCTATATAATATATAAATATGAAATGGAATACAATATTCATGGATAAGGTAGGTTGTTTGAACACATAAACATTGTTTTCTTTTTTTTTGTCATATTGAAAGTATGAAAGTAGTTAAAATATATGTACATAAAAAATATCATTATAGAAGCATTATTATTTAATATATATCATATAATTTTTTAAATAGGATCTTTAAATTATTCCATGTATTTTGTGAATGAATCATATCGTATTGAGGAGGCAGTTTTCCATACATTCCCTAACAAAAGTATCATAATTTAAAAAAATTGAAATAAAGTAGGTATTTATTATATAATAATTAAAACAAAATAAATACATAATATATATATCATATAAATCATATTAAAATAGTGTTTCAAATATAATTCATATTCACCATATGTATTGAAGGAGAAACAAAAAACATCATTTCGTGAGGCGGTGGTTTTCCGAACACAATAACGATATATTCATTACCCAATAGATTGAAGTGTGTGTAAGTTTAGGTAGAAGAATTATCATAAAAAATAAAATATATATGTTATATAGATGAAATTATTTATGAATGGAATAATAATAATTGAGGAAGTGGGTAATGAAAATAAATGAAATGATCTTGAGGTAGTATGTTGCATCTTCTTTGGCTATCCCTTTTTTGGTTTGCACCAATGGGATTAATTTGAGGGATTTCATCCAAAATGGATGATTTAAGAAAGAAGGTGTGGATGTTATTATGTTAATTAATTATACCTGTATTGAACTTAACTGTAATGAGAGTTGTAAATAATGAGGATTGGTGGTGGCATTTTACAAGGGAAGGAGGGGACCAAGTGGCCTTCTTACAAACAAGTTAGTATTACCAATGTTTTTACCTAAAAATAGTCATTTTAAACAAAAAAAATTAAATAATGGAAGGTTTATGGAATAAATATTTCCAAAAAATGTGTTTTTGAGAAGTGGATATGTCATTTTGGCCATTAAGATTAATGTTTACTCACCTGTTAAGATTAATTTTATCTTAATCACTCTATTTAATTTTAATCACTATCACTAAAATTTTTGGTTAAAACCATATTAACCACATTATAATAAAAACATTATATTGATTAAAAATATTTAAGTTTTTTTCTCAAATTCAATTTTTATATGTGTACATATTATGTTTAATGAAAATCCCATTGTTGTGGTGAGAAGGAATATTTTTGATGTGAGAATCTTCAAAACTTCATTATGATTTTATATCTAATAAAAAATAATTCCAATGTACTAAATTGGAATATTAAATGTATAATTGATTTATTTTTTACTTTAAAACAAACATAAAATGTAATTTAAATATATAAATAATTTTAAATGAAATAGAATTTTAGAAATAAAATTCAGTATTTTTTTACTATTCACCACAAAAGGATGTCCCTCGAGAAAAATATAAACAATTCACTCTAATATAATTTTAAAATTTTATGTTAAAAAATGTAATTTATTTTAACAAAAAATATATATTATTTTTTAAAAATAATTTTTTTATAACCCACATAAGTACATAAAAATCATTTTATTTGAGAGAATAGTATATTGAAACATATAAAGACTTTAATAATGTATCATTTTTTATTTTCAATATGTTGTATTTAAGTAAACCCCTAAAAATTAATATTTAATATTTAAATATTTCTATTCAAATTAATATTTTTAAATTCTAGGTTATAAATATCCCTTTTAAATATTTTTAATAAGGATATGATATTTTTTAGAAACTCGGTGTTGTATGTAACACATGCCATCTTAATGTTGTGTGTAGCGCAATATAACATAATTCTATCACGTAGAACCTACATGCCAAATGTAGTACTTTAATATACTAATAATACAATATTAAGTGGTTCATTATATTAAAAATATGAAAATATTAAATTAAGTTTGGAAAAATAGTTCACAAAATCTTAGGGTGTAACATTCTACCCCATTTAAATAAATTTCTCCCACAAAATTCATATTTATTATGAAAGGATTAATAATTTAATATTCATTCCAAAAAATCCAAATTGCAAAAGTGATTACTAAATATTAATAAAAAAATGGGATTTTTGAAACATAATGGATATCCAAAGTAACATATAACCATGTTTCCATATAATTGAACATAGGTGGGATGTTAAATCATCTAAATAGAAGATAAATTTAACTATCATGTTCGGATAGAGAGTAAAAGAGATCATGGTTAGAATAAAAATACAAATAAAAAATCCATAATTATTATATGATCTATGGGTCCATTTGATTCACCCCAAATAAAGGGACGAGGTTAACATTTTTATATTCAAGATCATTTTTCCTAATAATGAAAAAAAAATTAATGAGGAGAAATACATGATTCTATAGAATATCACACTTTTTTTTTGTTTCTAGACCCACTTTTCACATTATCTCTTAAATTATGAATTGAATGTGAATTTAATTTCTTGAAACATTAGTATATCATTGGATCCATAAATATAATGATAAGTCATTCCTTTTATCACAACAAAATTATCATACGATGTTATCCTATATGCATAAATCCATATATCGAGAGTTGACACTTTAATATATAAAACCTCATACGATGTTTAACATAAACTATTCTATTAATAGTAAATCCTACAACATCTCTTTATGCTGAAAATAAAAAAACTATATTAATAATAGCATGAAATCAGCTTAAAATTGATCCACTATATATCAAAAAGTAGTTCATGGATGTCACATTCCATACATATGAATACATTTATCATATATTCTCCTAAAAGATGGTAAAATAATGAAATAACATAAATGTATTTCTGAAAACATACAATCTTCCTTATTCCAAATATTACTATATAAAATTCTTGAATCATTCAAGTATGGAAAATTATCCATGATTACTTATAAAACTTTGTCAACAAATCAATTATCAGTTCGAAGGAAATTAGTATCATACTAATAATTTATTAATATACAACAAATCATTATATAAATAAATTTAATATAACAAAAGTAACATATCAATGGTTATATTCCATTATTCAAAATTTCACCTTTCAATTGAATCAGATTTTCATTCCCTCAAAATAATTAAACAAAACCTTATAAATATTGAGACAAAAACATACACTAATCAATTACTATATGCTTCACCATTCGTATAACATAAATATAGAATCCAAATACATAAAAATATTGAATATTCCTTTTAATCAATATTCCATAATAATTATACTACAACCTACTACTTAATACCCCTTTCCTTTCACATTTGTTTTGTAGTTTAATAATTTGTAGCAATACATAAATTACTCATACCACCTTGATGATTCTTTTTTTAGATATCATTTTGCGATAGAAATTTTCATAATGACCAATCATTCAACAATTAATAAAATTTACATTTGATGATGAATTAGGTAGGCTTAAAATCCAATCCATTTCATTAACAATACCCTTAATTTTTCCATTGCAGATACTTTATTAGTTTCTTTATTTTCAACAGTCAAAATAACTTCTAGTTCCTCTATGATTTTCACTTCAGTGATTCTTTCCACATTCCTGGGAGAAAGGAAACTGAATCTTCTGTTCTCTAGGGTCTCCATTAAGAGAATATATTCTTTCTCTTATTTGATGTGTTAGATTGTTGGTTTAGGTGCACATTGTTAATCATGTTCCAGGAAAACTAATTTGGTGTGATGATAACATCCTTCACCCATTTGATCATCCCATTTGAATTATCATTAAAAATTTATAAATCCCAATAAACATTAATTATGGTATGTATGGTTCATAATATTGAATAAAAATAGAAATCATAGTGTCAGTACTACATATCATAGTGGAAAAATACATAATCATGAAAATTTAGTACTTATAAGATTTAAAAATCACAAAACCTACTTATTTAATCAATGAAAACCTAGGATTTTCCTCTATTATTCATATTCATACACTATTTACAGAATTTTGGATAGTTGTGGGGGTGTTTTTTAATTCCTAATGAATATCCCATGGGTGTGTCAAACTAGTTTTGTATTAAGTCTTATAGTCGTATACCCAGATACACTTGAGTTCGACCGAATTCACCATTTCAGATTTTTTACTCCTACATACATTTGTTCCACAACCACTCCGACATGTACTGTCCCAATAGTGATATATTTCAAGGAAACCACTCACTCTAACATTTACCAAATATATAGTATTTTTTTTGTTTTCTTATCATTAGACATATCTTTAGTGACTTCCCCTAAAATACCCTCAGAAATATCCCAATAGATCTCACCAAATGTTTCTCCTACTAGTTTCCAAAAGATACTGAAAAATTGAGATGATGCAAACTATAAAATCTCAATACTTATATATATATATACATTAAACCACTTTTTTGGAATACATAAACAATTACAAATAAAGACGCTCAAATAAAGTATTAGTTTAGAGGCTTTTAAAAAAATGGAAATATAAACCATGACACATGGGTGAGATACATTATCTCAGACTATATTATCCAATACTATAATCCCTATTATACATATCATACATAAAATATGTATTCATAACCTATTGAAAGAAACAATAAAATGGGTGAGATTAGATGCTCATTATGGGCAAACAAAAGAGATATATAAGCATAAACATCAGAGTTTTGGTATGAGAACTTGATCATGACTATAAAAGATCATAAAATACATATCAAAGATAATAAGTATGATTTATTGCATAATTATTAGTATTTAATTATACATGAATCATAATGTAAATAAGATAATAAGACATAAAAATATATGATATGAATAATACATAGAATCATGGACTACATATAAACATGTAATATAAGTGTCTGTATGTCAAGACACAATGGTACAACATATCAAGGAACATGATGGGGACTAAACATGCCTGTTGGTACACCTCACCATCCCCAAACATAGTCCTCTCCTTATTAGGTATTAGTTTTCCCCATTTTTTCATAGTGGATTAGATTTCCCCATCTTATAATAGTGGATTGGGTTTCCCTATATCCCTATAGTGAACTGGGGTTTCCTATCTCCCCATAGTTGATTGTATTTCCCCATCTATCATATTCAGTTTGACTACTCCTACTCGGTGTGACACACCACCAACCCAAGTTGCAATCCTTTCCTTATAAGTGATTGAGTTACCCCATATTCTCATTAAAGATCAATCCCATTGACTTGATTCCCATTATTTTCTAAATAGATATATATATATATAACCAATGCATTAAATGGAGATATAGGTCCCACCTATCATGTAATTAAACAACTTATACTTATTCCAAAATATTATAAAACAATATTAATATAATGACACGTAAAAAGATTTCGGTTGACAAACATCATATAATAACCCATGAAATGAAATGGGTATCACAAAAAATCATCACATTATAATCTATATAAAATCGATAGGTTTTGAAATCAATTCACCATGCATAGCCCATGAAATGATGACAATTTTAAAAGCATATTACTATTGGAAGACAGAAGTGTTTGATACAAATAATTTTATTAATACATATACCATTTGGGGAAGAATATTAATAGAATTCTAGGACCAAGTCCATAATAAATCTTACTTGATAACAAAGAATGACATATTATATTGACAAGTATTTTTAAATATTACATGAAACGTTTCTTAAGGAAAGTAATAGTCCATTGAAATTTTTTTCATAAATAAATATGGAATATAATATTCTAATAATTTAATCTTTACAATTTAATTTTTAATATTTAATGAGGAAAATATATTTTCATCAGGGAAAAATATCTTTTTTAAAATATAAATCATTTCGAAAATCAGTTTCCTTTAAAATTAATTTGAAAATTAGTACAGGAGTAATGAAAATATTTTCAAAACATTTTTCTTTGAAAACACCTTATCAAATCATAATGAAATCTTGTAATCCTTTTGAAAAAATTTACATTGAAAAAAATTGAAAACAATTAAAAATAAATATTTAAATTATTTTGAAACAAATTTTCCTTTGGAACATATAAAATAAGAAAATAAACATTTTAGAAATAATATTCCTTGATTACTTATAAAGGATGATTGAAAACATTTGAAACACTATTCCTCATGAGTATGATATATGATATGTATAAAGTAAATATAATTCCCCATGGATATGACATATTAGATATATATAGAGGGAATTATTCAAATATCTATGATATATGATTGTATTCAAAGTGTGACCTCATTCCTCCAAAAAGCTGTATAGTTTTATTTATACTTATGGCTTCACTCCCCATGATGAAATATAATTATGTGATTTATTTTTAGGCATGTGAAAATATAAGAATAATTTATGGTTGATCCAACGTATAAATATAGAACATGTGGATCGAAAGAATTTTTCTGCTATGTTTACATTTTTTTGCAGAAAATGTCACAGTTTAGGTAAATTATATATTTTGGTTATTTTTTGGAAAGAATTTATGGTGTTATTATATATTTTATTCGCATCTTTATTTGGATTCCCTAGAACATTGTTAGATGAAGTAATCATATTATTGACAATAAAATATTGGAAATGCACTAATGTTTTTTGGTTTAGTTATATAGCTTGGATAATGTCCGGTGATGAGAGTAGGATAAGAATTGAGAGCAGTTTGGGAGTTTAGTTTATTTTATTTCGTTTTCATGTGCATATCATATAACCTTGAAAGATCTTGTTTGTGTCTTTCATTATAGTGTGGCATGATTATCAACTCATTTTTTATATCATGTAATATTTTCTTTATTTTTGACATTTTACAAGATGTTTTATGTATTCACATGGATATTATGAGGAGATGTTTTATGGAATTGTTGATTTTTAATGTCTACCAAAATGGAGACACTAGTGCCGACATTGGTAGTAGGAAGCCTAAAAATACAAGGTAACCATTCATGAGGATATCTAATAACGTTTTTGGTTATTTTATATTGAACAAGTCCGTATACATTGTAGTTCTACCGATGTTTTCATACACGATGAGATAAATATGTGACTATTTGATCCTCCAATAACAATAATACTTTCAAACCAACACCAAAATTGTCATAGTAAATTGTAGAACCTTTATCAATGTTAGTTTCAACTAAGATATTTGTTGAAGTTTGTCTCCAATTTAAATATTAGAACCAACCCCTTTGTTTTTATGACTAATTCTAACAGACCTGATTTTTTAGTCAATATCATATTTAGCATTTCCTTCAACGAAAAATAAAAAATAATCCTCTATTAATAACCAAATAAATGATGAAATATATTAAGCTCACATACATTTTTTCCTGTCACTAATAAGTATTTTCACCCATATTCCATTGACTTGATTAAATCTAACTCATCTATATCATGTGTTCCAAAAATCAAGCCTCAAAAATCTCAAAGTGTCACATTGATTACATAACTTATTGTTGAGGTGATCATAGTTCTCTTATTACAATCTACATATTTTCTTCATGAATTTATTTAGTTTAATAAGACACAAAAATATTTTTTATAGGAATCATCAATATTGATTCCATGTAAGGTTGAAATATCAAATTTTTTAGGGATATAAACACTATTGGATTATTTTTCAGGACAAATGGAATCAACAAAAATTCATATAGGTTTGGCTTTGTTGTAATGGTTATTTTTGGAATGAATTAAACCCTCTATAAAAACTGTTGAAAACATGATTATAGGTTAATCAATGACAAAAATTGGGCTCCCATTAAAAAAAATTAATAACGTACAATCAAATGTGAATATTCATTCATTATATTACCTATTTAAGCGTCTCATGACCTACAAATAACCCTAATTTAGGATTTAAGTTCATAAAAAATAATACATAAGAAACCAAAAGGGATGTACATGGATTAAAGAATCCATTTATGTTATTGTCTTGAAACTAAATCTTTACTTCTCTAACATCTGGTTGGGAACATTGATATGAGGGTATTTATATGCGCTCAAAACATCACACATGATGAAAAGAAAACTCAATCTTCCAATTTAAGGGAAATCATATGAAGACCAAAAGGAAAATATGTTGATAATAATCCACCAATAGAGGAAAATATGTTGAACCTAATAAACAATAATAAGGTAATTCCAAACACTTATACAAATTTTTATCCCCCATTATTGTATATCATCCAGTTGTGGGGAAGAAATGGATAAAAAAATTCATTATAGATCAATGTAGTCTCTTGAGATATATTTCTAATCTATATTGAATATCATGTAGAAACAAGAGATTTCAAAAAAAAACTATATTTAGTTGTGACCCCTGATGATTATGACATGCCCATGGAATCTACTCACACGATCAATTATCTTTCCCATTGGCATTTTCATGCTTAAACTTATATTTGAGTGTTCTAATATTATCCCATTTATATGAACAATATTAATATATTTCTTAATGTATATATACCCATAATATTTCCCTATGATGGATTTCACTATAAACATAAATCATATTATCACTGCCCCCTAACTACCATCTAATTTGCATTATCATAAATAATGATTCATATCGATTTGGATCCTTGACTCAATCCATGGGGACCTTGGCATCCTTTCCTCATGAAAATGGCTTCCCTTGAGATCTATATTTTCCTCCTAAACTATACCACCTATATGTCACACTAATATTTGTCTATGGTGATCCAATCAAACATGCTTCAGATGAGTATGTCAAATCATTACATCACAATATAATTAAATATGACATTATCCAATTGGAACACTATATGTTTGGCGTCTATATGCATGTATGTAAAAAAAATTATAACATTATGAAATAATTATCACATATTCCTCGGAATCTAATTCTAAAACCTCTATATAAGAGACCCCATAATAAGTGTAATTAAATAAACTATATCTTTTCTAATTTTGCACTCTTCAAAATTTCATATCTACCAACAACTCATATTCCTAACATTATATGATCCACCAAAAAAACATCTATTCGAAGTAATTATATCTAATTCTCTACCCTTAATAATTCCCTACATAGTAAACAGGGTGTTATTCCCAACATATTAATAATATTTTAATTAAAAAATCTCAATAAAAATAATATTTTTTGTTATAAACCTATCTAAAATCAATTTTCATTATCATACACAACTCTAATATTTATTATTATAAAAAAGAGATATAAATAAAAAAAATTATATAATTAGTCACTAGGAGCCACCATATGCTTCCATATGAACTTATGATCTATATATTAATTTAATGTCTCTTAAAATATTTCACTAAAAATTGATTCTGAAAAGATTTCATGTATGGTCATTATACCTCTTAATATTCAAAATGATACACCACTAACACTTCTAGAGCGCTTTAAATTTGAAAGAACCAAAATTTACCCATATATCCCTTTTGGCCTATACTAGATTAATGATACAATACACCAAATTAATCATTTAATCAAAATCATTTGAGAACAATTATACATGAAATATATATAGATTCCATATCTTGATGTCCAGGGTTAATTCCATCATAATGACCTCACCAAGAGGAACTCTTTTTTCCCAACCTAGAACTTTCATGAACACATATTTATTAAGTGGATCAACACAATTAAAAACAATATTACCCTTCAAAGTATGGTCAGGAATTATAATTTTTTCAAACATAAAAATATGGAATGCCTCATTAGATTACTCATCTAGAACATCCAGTAAATCCACATGACACCATGAAGGTGGTGCATTTCAAGAAATTGTTATCCATGATTTGGATACTTATTCAAATTACAATCATATTGTTTACATAATATTTAATAAAAGGTAAGTATAAACATATGTATAACCCTAAACCCATATGCATAACTGAAACCATCCTTTTTTGGGCCTCACCATTTTCCAGTTCACACACTAAACCCATTAAGTATGCATTCCTTACAAGTTTGTATTACCTTTAGAATCAAATAAAAAATCCGCAATTACCATCAACATCAATGAATCATTACCCAAAACAACAACAAGGGTTATCATTCACACTTAATATTATTACCAACAATACAATTAGAACATAGTTTTATGGAATGATAAATTTGTCATCATGGGTTCTAATTAATTAAAATATCACAAATATGTTTTTTTAGGAAATAAATAAAATTAAAATTTATAAATTAAAATATATTTTTAATAATTAAAATTTTTAAAACTCATAAAATCATTCACAAGTCATGTGTACCAATAAATTGAAATAATGCATGTAGTCAATCATTATTTCAATGTTATAATAAGAGAAAGTAAATCAATCATAACATCTTTTTAAATGAAATCACAAATATAAAATCTGTCAAAATTAATAACTGAAAATACATAACCATGAAATCTTATATGTCATTGATACATTATTTTTCTTCATAAAATCAAATATTTCACAACATGAAAACCCAAATCCATCTACATAGCACGAAAACATAAAAACAATTAAAATTGGGATCGAATCCCTTTTTTATAACTAATCTATGTTATCCAAAGAATGATCATGTGAACCAAATGACCAATAATATATATATATATATATTTTTATACCATAGGTTAACATATGTATGGGATGGTCTAGTGCAATGTATATATATATTGGTCCATACATATCACACATATCAAATAATAAAAGACATTTAAAACCTAAAACCTAAAGCTGAAACAATGTGATAAATATTAATATTTTAACATATAAATTAGTATCCCCATGTAATAATAAATTTATAACCCATATCATGATCATCCACCAACTAATGAAAATGTTATCTCCAAAACTGGAATAATATATAAAGGGAAATATAAAAATGAACAAAATACAAGAGTGAATAATAAAAAATGTTATAATAAAAATATATAGAAATTCCAATATCCTTACATCATGTGATACCAACACAGTCACTAATAATTAAAAAAATACTCTCATATGTATATTAAATAGTGAACAGTACACATCAACCATGTATAGTGTTTGATAATGAAACTCCAATGATCCCTTAATGTATTGATGGGATCATTCCCCACTCAAGAGCACTCCCCACCTCATCTCCCTTCCACATCTCCCAGTGATCACTCTTCTCTAATGATATATCTGAATAATATTGATCCTAGTTTCCTATGTATTTACCCCATTTCAATGGAGGATCTATCTATATCTATTTTCAATTGGTTTTCTCTTTGGAGAAACCATTACTTCTATGAATTCAATCACTATGTCAGTTCCTTAAATGATTCCTTCTTCAGGATTTCGTTTTATTTCATCCTCAGCTTCCTCAATGAACTCTATCCTCACATTCCAATTCTCTAATCTAGGTCGAAAAAAAGAAATGTATTCTCCAATATTTTGGGATTCTATGTTCAATAATAGGAGGCCTTTCCGACCAATTTTATTTTCACCCTAGTTTTCTTTTTCTCCGTCACTATTTTGTTTTTTATTAATGTGGATGATGTAGTTGCCACTATTCTTCTATGAATATTCAACGACTGTGGGTTTTGGAGAGGATGTGGGTGCCTACTCAGATTTGGCCTATTATGAAGGTTTCTACCCTCATTCCCCCTCTATCCTTAATGAAAACCACTCCCTTAAATTTTAGTCATCTAAAATAGGATACATGATAGTTTTTGTTATGGGGTGTGAAAGAGATGGAGTACTAGGTGGATTAGTTGATACATGAATTAGGAGTAATTATTTTTAGAGGATTCTACTCATTGGGTGGAGATATGGTTCCCATTAGTGACTTGGTGTCACACGATTCCTAATGGTATCTATGGTGTGACATGGATGAAGAGAGAGAGGGTTCATTGGGTGGAATATTGTTTTGGTTTGGATCACATTCATCATGTTCAGGAGAGTTGATTCATGACAATATGTGGGGTTCTAATGAATGCATTTGACATCAACAACAAATATTTGGTTTGGGTATGAGAGAATTAGAACCCGAGTACTTATTTTCCATGGAGGTTATCTTTTCGAGCATTTTTCGTCAGTATCCTTGAAGGTACGATGAATTTGGCCAATTAATGAAGATGATATGTCCCAACGACATTGTTTCTAGTTTCTCTATGATGATATATTCCTAGATCTCACCAGCGATGAAAACATGATGTGTGATGATGGGGAAGAAATGTTGTAAGTAACAATGATAGGTTTGTAGTGTAATAATATAGAATATGTCGCGTGGATGGCCTATGATCGGTATGCTATTTTTTAGAATTTGAATTATGAAAACTATGTAATTTGTGTGGTTTGGTTTACTCTAGATGTGGGTGGGTTTTTTGGAATATTTTCCTTTTGATTTTTTGCTAGAGTATAATATGTTCTGATTAACAATTTACCATTACTATTGATATTATAAAATTCATGAAATATGGATTTTGGACAAGTAGTCCTTAAAATAAATTGGTAAAATATTAATATGTTAATTTATTGGAGAATAAATAAATAAAACATAGAATAAACACACAGGTTATTTCACCTTGTTGTAACTAACCCACTATAAATACTAACAGTACATTCTTCAACCAATATTGTTTTAAATGATCACAATGTATCTAATTATAATTAAAATAGATTTCATGGAAATAACATGAAATAAAAACATAACTCACCAAATAATAATATTTTCTTCCACATATGATGAAACTTTGTAACATATCTAATATCTAAAATATAGAATATATTAGTTTGGGTCATAATATGTGTATTTAACCATTGTAACTTATTAAATTAGATGAGTATATAAATCCTTATGATGACATAGAATGAATAAAATATTCTTCAAGAACATTTTTCTAGTGAAACAAGTCACTTATGCCCATTATTTATCATCCTTAACAATGATAACAGTGTCTAAATAGATTTAAATGTGTCATATAGTCCTCTTCTGATGGACATGGAAGGAAATACAATTAAATTAGATTACAGAACACTCCCTTCAAAAAAGGTTCTAAAAAAATTGCCAATTTAAGAATACCAATGTGTCTTTTTCATGCATTGTGTTTTATACCCCCACATACTTGAAATAGACCCCAAAAACCCTTTAAATGACACCTTATACATCCCTATCTATTTAGAAGAACTTACAACCTCATGATATCTCTTGTTTTTAATATTATCACATTATTTTACAACCACATTTCTTTTTAATGATCTCAACCCTAATATATGAGAAGTGTTAATACTAAATACAAGGTTCTACATTATGTTCCTCATTAACTATATATATACCTAGATACCCAATATAGTTTCTATTAAAACAAATAATTAACAACCCAAAAACATAGACTATAATCTAACCACTTTTATATCGACTAAAATGATGAACCAAACTAATATTAATTATATGTATTATCTATAACGTTTATATATAACAACATATTCCAAGATATATTTTTATAATATCCACAGTCCACATAAAAATCCCCTTAACACAAAAATATATAATTATATCTAAAATTTTAATAATGATTAATACTATATTAATAAGTCCAAAAAGACTTCACCCATCGATGAGTGTTTTTAATTATCACATATTACTGAAATACACAAACATCATAGAACCCCTAAATATGTATTTGAGATGAAAAATTAATTATCTATTAATAAGAACTATAATATAAAATTTTATAGAGTTATTGTTGTTTATAATACCATATTTCACTTGAAAACCCTTGTTTTTTACATCCAATAAATAGGAATGATATAATCGATCAAGTACATGCATTGTTTATCATAAATAATTTTATTAATAAATATTTATGGTATTCCTAATTTCTTGATTTTTATTTTTTCTTGGTTGTAATAGAATTTTAGAAGAATTCAGAGGAATTTCGATGATTTTTCTTGTTGATGATATAAATCACATCCTAATAGAAATGATAATAGAATGAAATGTCAAGAAGAACTAATTGGGGACACAAAATTTATAAATGGGTAGTAAATTTTTTTATGAGATGATTTTTGGTTTTAATTAATGTAATATTGTTTCTATGATGGTGGATAATAACAGGAATGTGTAGATACACTAAAGTTTTATGTCACAATGGAGTGATATTCAATATGAAACTCATAATTTCACATATATCACTCCATAAATAAATGTTTAAATCAGAAAGATCAAATATGCCAAGGGAAATTGTCACACATTTTGGTTTTATTATAATTTTTTAATTTTATAAAATGGATATATTTTGGAATTTATATATTTTTATATGAGATTGGTATTTCATGAATGTTCTTATACACTAATTCAATTTTGAGACTCAATTCTATGATGAAAAATAATATTGTTTTAATTTTATCAACCAGACACAAATCCAAATATAAATTTTTGAATACATAATAATGTTCACAAGTCATTCCTTGGACTTTGTTCCCCAATTGAACTGATTAATTATATGGACCATTATATTATAATTGTATATTCTTATTAAGTTAAAATTTCACATAAATACTAAGAAGGTAAATATAAATAATTTCTTATTTCATTATGGAATATTATTATTTTTTATAATAAATGTAAAAAATACATATGAAGTTATATCATTATAATACAAAAGATCTATCAAGTTA
The DNA here is from genome assembly GCA_963277665.1 of Viscum album. Classification (NCBI taxonomy): domain Eukaryota; kingdom Viridiplantae; phylum Streptophyta; class Magnoliopsida; order Santalales; family Viscaceae; genus Viscum; species Viscum album. The sequence continues at coordinate 1,920,065,591 of OY728128.1, read as the reverse complement.
GAAATATTTTATTTAAATATTTGATTATAAAATTGTCTAAAAATATTTGAAAAGCCTGATACTTTATTATAATACAAGGAAAAAATTAAATCACTTATTAGAGGAGGAAAATTATAAATTTGGAAATTTATTATTCCGATAATGAAAAATAACCCAGAACACATAATTGGAGATTAAACATTCCACTTCTCTTACTATAAAAATGTCCCACTTCCATTTTAAAGGGTTGAATATTTGATTTATTCATTTTTATTGAATGAGGTGATTGTGATTTTATAATTTTTTTGAATAATATTAATATATTGATACTTTTTAAATTATATATTATATCATTTTCACTTATCAGTTCATCCATAACTCCCTTCTCAACATTATAAAATTAGAGAACTAACTCGATGATTTTTCGAGGGGTGGGGGGAGTGATGCTTAATTACAAGAACATAAAGGATTTTTCTATAATATTTCAACAATTTTAGTAACATTAAAATCAGGGTTTTTAGATTTCCCTCCACTTCCACTAATATTTTATTTTTTGTATTATTCATATTTATCCATCTTCATCATCATTATTGTATAGTATATGGGGTATAGTGGAATTACCATGATGATATGAGATTGTATTTTACCACATGTATATGGTTAGAATTATATTAAAACCATGGAGTGGAATGTTTTTTTATTATAATATTTTCTTAAAAGTTTTATATAATATTGAGAATTAGTATTTTAAGAAGCCCTGATACCATCATCGTAAACCCCTCATAAAAATTAATTCTTTCCTATTAACTTGAATTATTATGTATTAACTTCCTTACATTATTTATTTAATTAAATTTCATTTATATATTTATATATTACTTTCATTTTCAACCTCGCATTCTTTTGATATTTTATATAGTTATATATTCTAGTTTTTAAATGTTTCATTTGAAAATCAATGTGTGTTTGTGAAAAACCCCTTGAGATATCGACCATGGGTGTTCACTATATTGCATTATGAGGTAATAAATGTGTTTCAGTGTGGGAACCAAAATAGATCCCCATACCTAATGTGTAACTATTTTTATGTAGACCAAGATATTTCAAAAAATATTTTCAAAACAACCGAAAAAATCATATATATTATATACCTAAAAACATATCAATATTGTTCATTATTATTTTCTTATGGAATTTAAATATGATGTTTTATATGATTATCTTTGAAAATATTTTTAGGAGTCCAGAAGGGATTAATCATAGAGTATTTAATTTCAAAAAAATGAAAAAATGAATGAATATTTTAGGAGTCAAAGGGAAATGGTGCCCTCTTTCTTGACGAAAAGGGATTATCAAAAAAAGAATTGTGAAAGGTAGGAATAAATGGTATTTTTGAGAAAAAAACAAAATTCAGAAATGATGAGAGAATAAATAATTAAAGAATGAATCTCATATTTTTCCATACCACAAAATAAGGAATCTAAATGTGCATAAAATTTCACTGATGGGAATGTCTGAGATGAATAGGAATTGGATGAAAAATAGGTGGATTTGGTAGAAGTTGAAATTTATGTGATTCTACCTTTCTTTTCATTGAGAAATGAATACCAATAACCAGCTATATAGAAAGAGAATAAGAAAAAACACATGTGGATTAATTTAAACAATTTTTATATGGGAATAAATAGTAGCATTCCTACATAACCAATATTCTTTATGTGGATTTAAGAAAAGAATAATATTTAAAATTTGATCATGCCCAGTCATATAATATTCTCATAAATTCTTTTTTTTCCAGTTTTATTGAAAATAAATTTACAATTACATCCCAGTACATTAATTTTTTGTGATTTATCTAATACATGGATTTTAATGGAGGATGATGAACAAGATGATACACTTGTTGAGAATATGATACTAGTGTTCCACTTAGATGAAACATAGTTCAATTATAGCCTACATGTGGGGGGACTTCTTTAATGATTCATTATGTTTTAATCATAATAAACAAGATTCATTTTTCTGAATTCTACTTTGTAATATTTTAATAAATTAAATCACATGAGTAGGCACAATATATCAAAATTTGATAGGATATATAGGTATTAGAAGTAAATGAAGTGGAACCATTAATTCTCTTTCCCCAACATTCAAATTCTTACTCCATTTCTAAAGTGATGGACTTTTTTACTATATTAATAGAGTCTATATAATATGTGTGAATGATTTTATATTTTAAATAATGAATTATGTTTTTCCATACACCACAGGCCACATAACTATCATATTTTGGGTGACAACTAGAACATTTTATTTGAGGTAGCCAAAAATGGCTACCCACGTGGGGTGTAAAACCAATTTTTATACATATTTTTTCCTTATACAATTATTTTTAAATATTTTATTTTTTTTATTTTAGGTTTTTTTGTATGTTTCTATGACTCATCAACCATGATAATAACTCGTCTCTTGTAAAATAAAATAAATTTTTTTCATATCTTTAATTATCTTTGGTTTTTATTCCCTTATATTTTTATTTTGTTCTTCTTAAATGAATGGTAAAAAAATTATTTTTGGGGGAGTGTGAACTACATAGGCGTCTTTATAGCTTTATATTGAAATTTTTTTAAGGAACTGTAAGTTTAAATGATTATAAAATTAAATTATTATCACATTAATTGATTTTGAGAAGTATTTCTTAGTTTTGAAAAAATGGATTTTAAATAATTATTGATGTTTAAACATTTTTATGTATTTCATTTTCAATAATTTTTATGACTTTGGATAATTTTTTAAATCAATTCCAATAAAATAGTGTATCAAAGTATTTATTACCATGTTCCAATATATTATAAATCGTTATGACATAATATTCATAATACACAAACATTCTTGGGTGAATCATTTATTTAAGGGTAAAATAATAACTTTTGATATTTTAATTCAAATTATTTTAGTTCAGAAGATTTGTTTCATTAGACAGAAGCATTTCATTGGAAATCCAAATTTTAACTTGACAGTAACCATTAAATTTATCCTTATTTTGCTTATAACATCCAAGAATTCTGTTGTAGTTTTAAGGAACATTACATTTTTATTATTCCTTACATTAATTCACTCTTAATACTTTATCACTTAAATTTCATTATATAGTATGGACGAAGGGATTATCCTGTGTGGTCATTTGGATGAATTTTATTTTGGATCTTTGATGTGTGTATTATTAATTACTAGAATTTAATTTAAGATAATAAGTCTCTTTAATCAATTATACATCATTTTTATAATCATATTCGCCCCCAAAAGAATGAAAATAATGAAAAAACTGAAAAATAAAAAATTCCAGAGTTATATGATATTGAATTATTCCTTACTAATACCTTTATGATTCAATTCCATTCCTAAAAATATTTAGGTAATTTTTTTAAATATTTCATTTTATAATTTAATCATCACACCCACCTTGGATAAAGAAAAACTGCACCAAAAAACAAAAAAGTGAATGTGGGAGAATTCAGATGAAGTCCTTCAATGTATTTACTTTTTGATCAATAGATCATATAATAATATGTGGGTGTTATGACTTCTATGAAATGGGAAGGGATTGAGGTATAGTTTCCATGTTTTGACATGAAAATTCATGAATATGTATTTATGAGTTCCACCACCTCAATTCAACATTTAATTTATAATTATTTTAACCATATAATCATTCCCATAGAATTCACCCTAAATATGTTGTCATGATTGGAAATAATATTAAGCTATATATGAGGAAAGATAAAAATATTTTCAAGAAAATGGTGATACATGAACATTCCATGTTTTAGTTTACCATAAGATTTACTTTCTCATGAGTAGAGATTGACCGGAATTTCAATTTTACATAGTTTTTATTAGTACGTGAGAGGATTTTCTGGGATCATTGAATTTTAATTTATGTTATGAAAATGAAAAGGAATTGTTTTTAATATATGAAAATTGATGAAAATTTAATTTAAAAATTATTTGACTTTTAATTTTTTTTGTGGATCTTGATTCAAATGTTTTATTTTTTTCATTAGATTCTAATCGTTGTTTACATGGGATTGATGAAACTCATAGGTTATAAAATTTCATTCTATATTAAATGATTTTTTCACACTAATTTAATATTTTAATAGTTGTATTAATAAATTTATTTATTATTCATAATTTGATATTTATTTTGAAAATTTGTTATTTTGGAAATGTTATGTGATTATAAGTATTAGTGTGTGAATTTTATTCTGATGGATCAAAATTGGAATCCAACATTATTAATCCTTAATATGGCTCACAATTTGTGAATTTGAATTATCTCTTAGATTGAATATGTTTTGGTGATGAGACTATATATGAAAAATGGGATGATTAAATAATATAAAATTTCACTTCAATACCAAGAATATGATTCCATGAATTTTAATTTTATAATCATGGTTTAAATTTTGATTTCATTAATACCATAAATTCATGTGAAGCAAGATAAGAGGATTATTAAATGACTACCTAGAAAAAAGTGTGCTATATAATGTTTCAATTATTAATTTTACAACACATGTCTAAAAAACATTAAAATTTGATGCTCACATGGGGAATAAATAAATTAAAAACTTATCGGAGGAATTTAATTTCATCTTCACCCATTTATTCTTTCCCCAATGATTAAACATTAAAATGGTATAAATGGAGTTGAAATTTTACACTCTCCTAACTATAGAAATATATCTCCCAAAATATTTAAAGGTGATTCTATTTTTTAATCCGATTTTTGAATATTTTTGTTCATTATATTCTTATATTGATGTACATTGATAATATTTCATTACTATATATTTTTCACATAAATATCATTTTTTTATTTTTTGTTCTTCTGTCATTCCCTTATCAAACCCATAAAAATGGGACAAAATAAGTTCATGTATGCGGGTTGGAGTAGTGAGGATTGATTTCCTATATTAAAATGATTCTTATTAATCTCTTTTTATTATATCAATTTTGATGAAATTATTTTTGGTGTACAGTTCACCCAATTTTCAAAACTCTTGTATTCTTCCCCCCATTCATTTTTATTCCTCTCCTTCATCATTATTTTCATAGGTGGTAGAATAAAATTATGGTTATGATGTGGGTGATTATTATCCCACATGTATAGGTTCATTGAGAGATAATAAAAATTCAATGGGAAGGTGATGAGTGATTGGGTTGATTTAAATATTAGAGAATGTAGTGAGAATTTATATTTTATTGAAAAATGAACGCATCTCCATGGAAATTTGAGAAAAACAACTTCGTTATTCATCACTAACAACTATGTGATTTCAAATCCTTATGGTTCTTATTTTTATTTTATTTTTTTAAAAAATATTTATATAGAAAATGACTTTCAATCCCCCCCTTATATTGTCATTTATTATAGTAGTATGATATGGTTTTAAATAGTTATGATAGAAAATCAATGTGTGTGAGAAGCATCATTAAGAGAACAACCCTTGGTGTGAAATATACTTTTTAAATTGTTGGTAAAAATTTATTGACGGAGGAAAATTGAAATATCCCTCTCACAAATTAAAAAAATTATCATTTTGAAAATAATATAAAAAATTTCATCTGATTTTGGAGAATTTATGAGTTTTGGTGTGATATACTGATGATATGAGTGTTTTCACCTCTTCCATACTATTAATAAATAATTTTATTGATGAAATATGATTATAAAACACAACAAAGAGCATTTATAGGATGAAATTTTCTATAAAGAAATATTTATTGACATAAACAATTTGAAATGATATATTTTGAACACTTTAATAGACATGAAGATATAATTTTAGGGAGACAGATCATATATACAAAATATTTAATGGATTAATTTCGGATAAGTTGGAATACCAAAATTAATTTTATTATACACATATATTTAATGACGAGGTTTTCATTTCCTTTTGTCTATAAATATGATTATTAATTAGTATCAATAATAATTGTATTGGAACACAAAATACATCTTTCAAAATGATAAAAAAGGGTATTCATAGAGTATAGTGGTTTTAGTAATTTTTAGATGATCACTCATGGATAACATGAAGGGGAAATTTTCTTAAATAAATTTATTTAGTAAAGGGAGATTTAGTAATATGGTAGTTTAAATGTTAAGGTTATTTTATTGTAATTTTTGAATCACATATTTTTCATTATCGGATATCTTATATTTATACAACATAGTATGTTGGAGAATGGGATTTATTTTAATTTATTAACTAATTTCATATATTGAATTATAATGTTTCTTTTCTCTATGGGTTTGACCACATAAAATTATTTTCCTATGAATTATTAGTTATAAGTAAGAAAAATTTAAAATAATATTTACACATTATACCCCATTGGAATTAATGATGCCCAATTGGTTTTAAAGTTTTCTCCGTTATTATCAGAAGCGCCGAAAAAATGTATCTGACTCAATATGATATTTTTTGGAATGTATTTCGTCCAATCATTGTTTTTTTCTTATATTTTATTAATATATATTTTTATTTCTATGTGATTTAAATTTTGGGTCTTATGATATGATATCAATTAATCTTCAATGAAAAAATCAACTTTTCCTTATAATTTTTTGATATTATATGTAAAACAATGAAACTCATTATGAATATATGAATGTAAGAATATAGCCCACAACTATACCAATGTTATGATGAGGTAATCCTATATAATCTAAAGATAATATATGATGAGGCATGTAAATACCAAGATATAATAAAAAGGAGGAAACCCACTCAATGGAAATACCACATGAAGATGTCTTCATTTTTTAAGTATATAAAAACAAGTTGGTTGGTTATATTGAGTTAGAGTTTTATTTTAAATTTAATTCAAATGGTAATTATAAATATGAGATAATACATAACGAACATAAACTCATAAAATGTACTAAAACTGAGGAGAAAGATGTAAGATACATATTAAGGAAATGATAAAACATATAGATAAAAGGTAATATTACTAAAATAGTGGAAGGAATCATGTATTTTTAGGAGTAGAAAACTTATATCGTAAAATATGAATAATAGTAGTTGTAATTGATATATGAGTTTATTTTAGAATATCTAAGACTTTCTAATTTTATAATACCACCCTAATAAAATGTCCATATACTTTCGATACAAGGAAGGGGAATAATTACTTAGGATATGCAAAACAATTCAACCCTAATTGAAACCGAGTATGGTAAAATATTTATATTGTCTATTTACATTTTTTTCATAGTGAGGTAACATATGGATCAAGGAATCTATGAAAATATAATAAGGGTAGAAACATTAATTTTTAACGATTTATATGAATTATTATTTACATTTTTTTAGGAATTAGTTATGAATTATTTTTAGGATTAATATTTCAAAAACTATTATCATTTTAAGTTAAAATAAAATTTATATTATACTTTCACTTGTATATTTTAATTATGTAGATCAATAATAAATGTTTAGAAAATGAAAAATTTAAACGATATTATATAATTAATCGGAATGGAATCAATTGACATGGGAGTATTTCTTAAAATAATTTATTACTATGCACTATCTTTCTTATATTTTTATGGTAATGTTTTTTTCATGCCACACTGAGAAAAATTTTTATATATTGGATATTTTATAAAAATATTATTCTCATGATTTCCCTCAAACCATGGTGTAAATTTCAATTTTGAATTATTCAAATTAGAAGATGATATAGGGATGTGTAAAGATTAGTATGGTAATATTATTTTTTTGAATCACCATTTGATATTATTAATTGTTTTAGGTATATTATAATTCAATAAAATTTTCATTAATTATATTATTTTAATTTAAAATAATATTTTATTATTATAAATAACACGAGTGAATGTATAATTTTTTGGTTCTCATTCTCCAAGCGTATTGTTAAATATTTTAACATATTTTTGTTAATATCTACTTTAATTATAGAGACTCAAGATATACACCACTAATAGAGCTATCATGATTAATATTATCAAACTATGAAATATTTATCCTAAATTAATATAATTATGAACAATTTTTGATAATTCTATTACGATAAGGTTTTAATACAAACATTGGAATAAATTTTTAGTTTAGACTAATTTAAGATGAATTTCCATGATACAAAGATATGTTACATTGATTAATTTAATCTCATACTGTACCCTTTTTTCTTAATTTATAATATACATACTTTTAGGTTAAGATGTATATAATGAAGACATAAGTAGGGGAGGGGGGTGAATGGTGTCCTTTTAACAATATTAACAATATTAAATCATCCCTCTAATAATTAAGAAATCATTTCCTTCTATTCTAATGTTGTACAAGCATAGAAAATAAATAAAGGAAAATAACACAAGTATGTGTAGTGGTTTGGGGCAAACAAATTTCCTAATCCACTCCCCCAATGCTCTACTCCATGAGCCTGATGATTTTTACAAGTTTGTCCTCTAATCACAAGACCATCCACAACTGAGTACATGCAGTTGAAAATATACAAGGCTTTTATAGGTCCTTCTGGTTCATTTAAAAGGAACTAAAATATCCACAACATAGTTCCAGAGGTTAACACTCCACCGTGACTGAGTCCATGTAGTTGACACTCAAAAATAAAATTAATGAGATGAAGATTATTGTGAAATACGTTTATCTCATAGTTTCAATAGCAACTAACAGTGATCGAAGATATTCAATAATGTACAGCAGTATTAGCTAAATAATCTTCAATGTTGAGCATGGTTCTGCATCTTTAAATAACAACAAAAAGATTACACAATTTTTGGGCAGGCTTCTGTCATCTCCACACCGTGAGAGAATAAGAATGTACAAAAAATTATTTCCCTCTTAAAAAGATCTTGACAGTTTCATATGAATATTTTAAGTTCCTCATTTTAACAGAGTATTCACATCTTCACTTTTATACATTGTGTATTTCCTTTCCTTTATAGAGAGAGATATAAATAGAGAATAAATATCTATCAGCTGTATCAACATTCCTCTTCCTTAGGATTCTAAAAATAAATATAGTTAATAGTTTTCAGAAATATTCCTTGAATATCACAACACCATTGAAAATTTATACCTCTAGAATAAATATCGGATAAATTAATTTAATATAACTTGAATAAACCATCCAATAATATCTCCATAATAATAGCATCATTGAATAAGTTGGAAACTCTTATTTAAATCCATTTAAACCACATTAAATATTGTCGAAACAGTTCCCGAAAAATAAATATCCAATAAATCATTAATATTTGAAATCAAATCAGTCATACAGATTCATAATGTCCCTTATAAATTGGAATGATTTAATTTTTTGCATGCAAGCCTTTGAATCGATCGTAAGATATCTTTATAAAAAAACATTAACACTAAGAAGAACATTTTAAAAATAGCGTAAAATAACACAGATTTAAAATAGAAACATGGAAAAGTCAAACGTATGGTTCCTTTAGGTAAAGACAAAATATCAAACAAAGGGTCCAAATACGTAACATATGGTTCCTTATCCAATCATTTATCTTCAAATAACATAGGGATCAAAATGTAACATAAGGATGTTGAACAATACATTCATCTTTGTCATAATAAAATCTAGAACATAACATTGATTAACAATATGTTCATCCTTATCGAATGTATGGTTAATAATAGTAAATCTAGACTATAAGATAGGGTTTCTAATCAATATGTGAATTGTTCAGTGTAGCATAGAGATTATTCATTATGTTATGGTTATCAATTTATGGTATGAACAGTGTTTCCAAAAAATATAAAGAACTCAACTTCATACATTATTGAATTTTTGGAGCCTTTTATCATCAGATTTAGCTGTATTCATGCAATGCTTATTTATATTAAATATCAATATAGTTATAACATTTAAAAAAGTGAATCACTCTGACATCAAAATCTACTGATATCTTTTAAAAACTGAAGAAATAACATTCTGGAAAACTATATCTAGAAATTGTAGTCCCAATATTCGGTGAATTTATTGTCCATCCAAATGAATTTTTTTGCACTGATATAAAATTATGAAACAAATATAAAAATATTTTCATTCCATATCCGTATGGTCTGAGTGATTTATATATCTCAGGAAGTTACAAAAAAAAAAATTATAGGCTTTCAAATCTGTTAACTGTACAGTTTAATAACTACTTTAGAGTCTTCGAGGATTTATTATAGTATAGAAACATTATTTAATACATTCACATAAAATAATTTTGTTTAGATAAACTCCATATCTCTCTAGCGGTATAATGCTCCCATGAATCCATTCAATATTTCTTGAGATATCATCAAAATTCCAAATTAACATTATGTTGAAAAATGCACTATCACTAAAAAAACATGTTACAACTTCAATGAATTTTTGCACCATCAAAACAATGGAATTGAATTTGGACATAAACAGAAGAAATGTAGATATCCTTCTTATCCTTCCAATTGAATAAAATCTATAAAAATATGCTTGTTATTTGTTTAGATATAAAATAAATACTTTGACTTAATAAATTTGAAACACATAACAAATTTATTAGAATAAAAATTTTTATGGGTGGAAGTAATTATAAAAACTAAATAAAAATTAGAATGACAACGAGCCACTCAAAAATCACTCCCTTTTTGAAAATTATAAAAACCCATCTCACTAATAACTTGTTCTCCCCCAATTTGTAAATATACAAAAGATATTATCTTAAGTAAATTAGATAATACAATATATATATACTTTTTTATAAAGAATTAAAAGTTGAGATAAATAAATAAAATAAAAATAATTTTTGAAAAAATAATTTTTCTTCTAATTTTAATGAACATTTAATACTGAATAAAAAAATATTTTTCTAACATATTTAAAATTTGATAAATATTTTTATTAAAATATTTAAATATTTAATGATAATATATATTTTATAGTATTTAAAAATTGAATAATAATTTTCTTAATAAATATATAAAATTTATAATTTTTGTAACATTTAACATTTGAAAATAAATAAATTTTTTACCCAAAATTAAAAATTCAAAATAATTAACATATGTAAAATATGGAAAAAAATTTATGTATTTAAAATTTAAAAAATATATTTTACGTAATAAAAATTTGAAAAATAAAATGTTTTAAAATTTGAAAAATAATAAATTTTTTAAGAACTAAAAATTAATAATTGAAAATTTTAAAATACTTACGATTTAATAAAAGAAAAATTTATTATTTTTATATATTAAACATATGAGTTATTTTAAAATATTTTTTAAATACAGATCACAATATAAACTCCCCCTAAATTCATTATTTCTTCAGAAAGTTTAAAAGAGATAATCAAGGAGCCATGAAAACATATATAATATTATTCAATGAATAACTAGAGATTGAAATCAATGTGCTAAACCATTTAATTCATGTCACAATAATGAAACATTTACACACATACTAAATATTTAAAAAAACACCCCAAATACATATTAAATATATATGATATTGAAATAATTTAATTTTAATATAATTCATAGAATTTCATTATTAAAAATTAAATGAATTTAATTAATATTATTTCATATAATTTAATTAAATTATTTAATTAAAATATTGTCAAAGAATTTAATTGAATTATTTTCAATGAATTTTATTAATGGATTTAATTAAATGATTTTCAAGTAATTTTATTAATGAAAAACTCAAAGAATTTAATTAAAAAATTTTGTTTGTAATAAATGACCAAAACATTATAATCTAATAATAGAAATATTTTGCCCAAATAGTAAGAGATTAATTTAGCACACTCAATTAATTAAAATAAAAAAACATTAATAAAATTATTACAAAGGAGATAAAAATTTATATAAAATTTTAATAGAACATTTAATGGTCATTAATTAATAAAATAAATCAACAAATTAATTCATTTGATAAAATAATAGTGTGAAAAGAGATAACCGTTTCAGTATAAGAATAATTAAATGTAGAGGAAGAAAAATAAAGAATAAAATGATTATCCCCATGTATAAAATAGTTATTGAATTTAAATGGAATAATAAAATTGAAAATAAAATACTTACAAGGTTAACCAGACTATCTCTAATAAAGATTCTTTTTAATTGAATAAGTAATAAAAATATAATTCACATAATTTTCAAGAAGCCACATGATGATATAATGGTGACGTTCTGTGGGGCATACCTACAATATATCAAATATATGTGCCTTTTTGTACCCATATACATTTTGTTCTAGAAGTGTTGAAAATTAATGATTTACGTAACCAAATAGGATTTTTTTGATCAACAATGTTATAATTAAAGCTAGGTAATTGTTTTGAATAATGAACATACTTGACACAAGAACATTTTATTTTTCTAAAATAATTTTCATTAGAATAATGTCCATTAATACAATAATAAATACATTTAACAGTAAACATGATTTTTTTGTTTGGACCTGGAACAATATAATTCTTATTTAATTTTTTATTTTCTCAATTACTTCCAATGCTGATTATTCCATTGTTAATTTTATTTCTTCCAAGGATTTGATTCAAAAAAATTCACTCCCTTAATAATTATACTTTATTCTCTTTTTAAATTATAATATTCATCCCCTAGTTCATTAATTTTTGTTTCATGAGGATCAGAAGAAATTTCAGAAGTATTTTGTATTAAATCAGCAATTTGTTTTGACAAGCATTCATTATCAATTGAAATAGAATCAAAATATTTTATAAGATTTTAATGTTCTTTCATTAAATATTAAATTTCATCTTGTTTCATAAAACAAATATTATTAAGTTCATCACAAGAAGATAATTTTTTATTAGAACTTTCAGAGTAAGAAGATTGTACCTCATCAACATGACCCATAAGATAGAAATAAAACATTTCGTTTTCTTTCTCAGATTCTATGTTTATAGTAGATTCATCATTTGAATCTTCATTTGAATTACTAGTATCCTTTATGACTATCTTCCCTTTTTAATATTCATATTTACTTTGATGTTTAAGAAAATGACAGTCGGTTCTTAAATGAATTCTCTTTTTACACTTGTACCATCTGACTTCTTTCCCTTTATTCAACTTCAACTTCAGCTTTCTCTAATTATATTGATTTCAAATTTTTTCAATATGTGGTCGATCATCATTTTAATCTGAATGACTAGAATTTGAATCAGAAAATTTATCCATTAAGACATTAAATACAGTTTTTTCCTTTTTTATAGAAATATTATTTTCATATTTTTATTGCATCTCTCCTTCATACATCATTAAGGTTCTAATAAAATATTTCATATTTAATTCTTTAACTGTGTTGGATTATCAAATAGTTTCTGAAATTACATTCCAAAAAGATAGAAAACATTATTTACCTTTAATTTCTGATATGGTTTAGGAATTAGAGTTCCCAAGGAAGCAACATCATTAACAACATATGATAATCATCATTTCAGGTGAGTAATTCTCTCATATTCCTATATCCTGAACGTGTCAAATTTTAGTTTTTCAATAACGTACCAAAGTTATTTTATGTTTTCAGTTATTAAATATGCATCCACAATAGTGTTCCACATCTCATAAGCATTAAAACAATGAGAAAAAAGATTAAATTCATCATGAACAAGTCCACATATAATTGCATTCATTGATTTTTAATTAATATCATATTTGAATTCCTTAGATGCATCCCACATTACATATTTTCTAGGGATTTCATAAGGTGAGAAAATATTCATTAAAACTTTGAAACAAAGGATCTTCAATTATATAGTCATGTAATCTTTCCAACATCTATAATTATCACCATTAATATTAGGACCAAAGATCATCTATATACCTTACCTGAAATTTTCCATTCAGATTTTTCATCATCGGAATCTTTCAGATGGGCTTGTAAAAGCCAACCAAAATCAGTTAAGCCCTTCCTATGATACCGATTGTTAGGCCAGGATGTCTATGATGAAGACATAAAAGCATGGTGAATTGTGTCCTTTTGAAAACCTTGAAAATATTAAATCGTCCCTCTTTAAATGAAGAGATCATGTCCTTATCTCATAAGGTTAAGTGAGTAATAGAAATAAATATAAGAAATGGAGACAAGGATTTATATTGGTTTGGGGAATAGATATCCCCTAGGACAATCCACCAATTCTCTAATCCACGTGGTGGGTGATTTTTACTCGTTGGTCCTCTTATCACATGAATGCCCACAATCGAGTACATGTAGTAAACACTATTAAATGCATTTACATGGCCTTATGGTTCATTTAAATGGATCCTAAATATCCACAGATTTGTTTGAGAAGATGAAACTCCACCACTACTAAGTCCAAGCAACTGATACTCATAAATAAAATATATGAGATGAGTATTGGTGTGAAATTGGTTTAGCACACAATTGTAGTAGCAACAAACAGATATAGATGATCTTCAATAATTCACAGTATCAACATCAAAATAATTTTCAATGTCAGGAAGGGATATTCATCTTTAAATAACACCAAATAGATCAAACCAATTTTGGACAGGCTTTCGTCATCTTTACACAGTGAGATAATAAGAATGTAAAAAGGAAATATTTCTCTCTTTAAAAGATCTTAAGTGTTTTGTATGAATATTTTCATCACAATATTTTTAATAAAGTATTCATGTCTCATATTTTCTTCATTGTGTATTTTCATTTCCTACCAATTTCATATATATATATATATAGAATACATATCTAGTAGTTGTAATAACATTCCTCTTATATAGGATATTAAACTTAAATAATGTTAGTAGGCTTCATAAAATTTCTAAGAAAAACATAACATCATTTCCTCTTTATTCCTACAGAATAAATCTCTGATAAAGAAATTTAAATTAATTTGAATAAACCATTAAATAATAACTGTATAATAATAGTATCTTTAAAAAATTTAATACTCCTGTTTAACTCCTTTCACACCACTTTAAATATAGTCGAAATAGTTCTTCAAAAACATCAACACAAGAAATCATAAATATATAAAATCAATTCATTCAATGGGAATCATAATGATTCTTAAAAATAAGAATGCTTTAATCCATATCCTGTGATCCTTTGACTTGATCTTAAAACATCTTTATAGCAATCTTTAATACTAAGAAGACCATTGTAGAAACACCGTATAATGGCACAGATTTAAAACAACATCATTGAAAAGTAAAATGTAGGGTTCCTTAATATAACGAAAAAAATCAAACGTAGGGTTCAACTATGTAACATATGGGGCCTTATCCATACATTGCTTATAATATAAATAAGGGATCATAAAGTAATGTTAGGATAAAGATCAATACGTTTATCTATGTCATCATAAAATCCTGAATGTAACATTGATTACCCAAACATTTATATTACCCAAACATAGGGTTAAAAATAGTAAATCAAGACTCTAACAAACTGTTTTTGATTGATACATGAATTGGTTAGCGTAGAATATGGTTGATTTCTTAAATTAATTTTATCAATTTAGGGTATGAACAATGTTTCTAAAAATTAAAAACAACTTAACTACATACTTCAATGAATTTTTTGAGCACTTTATCACCAGATTTCTCATTTGTCATGGAAGAATTATTTTTAGTACATATCATTATATTTTCAGTGGTTCAAGAATTGAATCAATTAGACTTCAAAATAATATAATATCATTGAGAAGGTGAATAAATATCATTATGGAAAACTACAGCTGGAAAATTAAATTCCCAATCCTAGATGAATTTATTGTCCATCCAAATAAATAGTTTTAGCCTTTGATATAAACTCATGAAATAAATATAATCATATTTTCATTCCATTTACCTATTTTCTGAGCATATCCAACATCTATAGATGTTACAAAAAATAAATTTTATTTGTTTTCAAATTAATTCAATATATAATTGGAAAAATTATTTTGAAACTTTAGTGTTTTTTTAGAATATGAAAACATCCTTTTCAGACTTCCACAAAACAAAATGAGGTTTATATAAACTACATATCTTTGCAAAGGTATAATTCTCTTGTGAATATGTTCAGTATAGTTTGAGGTATATTCATAATTCCAAATTAACATTATGCAAAAAACTACAATATGACTTGAAGAACATTTAATTAATTCAAGTGATTTTTTTCACACTTGAAACATTTGAATTTGGTATGGAAATAAACAGATGAAATGAATATAATATTATTATCATTAAAACTGAATAAACTCCATAAAAGTCTAATAATTATTTTGTAAAATATAAAATAAATTCTTGGATGTAATAATCATGAAACAGCTAATTTATTTATTAGAAAATAAATATAGACGAGATGAAATAATTTTCAAAACTCCATAAAAATTATAATGATAAGGATCTACTCAACACTTTGTGTTGTGAATGGGTTATTTCATGATGTTTATGGGAATTATATTCATTGAATATGTGAATTATATTATTATTTATATTTTTTAGAGACAATGTTTCATAATTTACCCTCCATTCTGTACAAGGATTCCCATAAGATTCACTATTTATTCCTCGAGTAATACTTTTTTATTCTCATTCACATTCACTAATAATTTTTTTAGATATTTATTTATTTTAATTTATTTTATACCAACAATTAAAAAAGTGAAAAATATATAAAAACATATATAAGGTGAATAAATATTGATAAATATTTCATTATTCTTAATATCATATTTTTTTATCATTGAAAAGTGATGGACATGATTTTATTTCCTGGTGGATTTTGATATCATATTTTGATGGTGGATTATCAATTGAGATTTATATTTTATTCCATTCATTATACAAAAGATATCTACCACCTTTTAAATTATTATTATTTTTATATTCACATCAAATACCTACACACCCTCTAGAATGTAGACATTATAAGATTAATGAAATATAGAAGTATTATTATTTTTCAATATATATGTATAGATTTAGACAACAAAAATGGATTTAGATTTTTTTAATATACATTTTATTGTGTAAGACCCATTTAAAATGAAATTAATTTGTTTGAGAAAAAAATGTATGGTATTGAATATTGTTATACTCTTATACTATAAAATATGATTTTTTATAATTCCCATAAGAAACACAACACCTATATTTATTAAACAAGAAATATTATATATTATAATTCATTTTTATAAAATTTAAATTGAATTGGTGATTATAAATAGTATTATCTAATATATGAAATATATATATAATAGAACTACTAAACAAACATATATAGATTAGTTTTTATAAATAAGAACTCAAATTTCAATAAAGTCATTTTATGTTTCAAAATTTTTTTCTCAAAAAAATGGTTCTGTTGATTTTTATTTAAAAATAATATTATTAATTTTTTAAAATATTACAAGATATTTTTTATAAAAAAAATTTACTTTGGAAATAAAAATATCAACAGAAGCATAGGTTGTTATTTTCATGATTTTTCTTAAAAGATAATTTTTTACTAAATAGTGAAAAATAACAATTTTGATGATAACATCATTTTTCCATTAATGTATTTGAAACGTAAAACATTGTTTTTAAATTTATTTTTTAATTTAATTTGTTCCTTTGGAATAATAATAATCCAATTAATTTCATTGTAATTATAATATGAATAATTTTATTATAAATCATTTTTACTCTTAAATATTATTTTTTATGAAAACATGATTTTCTTCAAGAATTATGGGTTTATTTTAAATGAAATTTCTACTTGTTATGGGAACATAATTTTATAAAACGAATTCTATATTTGGAATCATAATATATATTTTTTCAAATACATCATCTTAATCTTTTTCATAAATAATAGTTACTCTATTAAAATTTATCCCTTCGTAAAAGGATAAAATGGAACAAAAATGGTTAAAAATTTAGAATAAGTTTTCAAAATTATTCATAAGAATTAATATATATACATTTGATTATTTTATTTATATCCTATCTATAATGTATTAGATAATACTAAATTTCGGTTTCATTTTACATTGATAAAGACTTTATAATACTTTATGTATACAAAAATAATAAATTGTGTCTTTCATGATTTAATTATCCCAAATAATATATGACATGAATAAAAAAAGTTATAAATGAAAAAAAAAATAAAATTTGAATATCAATTAGTTTTTTGTAATTTTTTTTATTTTTTTGTAATGTAATAATTACTATAAATGCTTACACAACACTTACATTATGCTAGGGAAATAGTCAAATAAATCATTAAATGATTTTGAAATTTTTAATATAGAATTTCATGGTGAGAAAACTATTACATGGAATTTTTATACATAAAAATATTGAATTTTTATTATTTTTAATGTTTATATTTTATTTACATTACTGTTTAAATAATTTCAATATTCCATTGTGAAATTAGATTGGAAAATAACTACAATGGGTTTTAAGAGAAATTATTATTTAATAGACAAGTTGAAAAATCATAGAAAAACATAAATTTTTCCAAGTCAATGATATATGGTCTAGTAAACAAACCATTATCCACTTATGAGACTCCTTTCTGTTAATATTAATGGTTGTATCCCCTAAATAGTTAATTTTTTTTGATATCACTATAATAATCAAAATGGTTAAAAAAATGTTAAAACTAATAGATACATATTAAAAAATAACCTAAACATTCTTGAATATTATGTTATGATGTTATGTGAACACACATTCACATTATCATATAAATATATTAGTTATGTTCCACTATAAAATTAAAAATAATTTATAATAATTTAATAAATTAAGAAATTACAAGGGTTCCCCTCTCCTCTCTTATGCATGGGAACCATCCCACCTCCGTTCCTCACACATCATGAGCCATTTATATCTAAAAATATACTATAAAATAAAATAAAATTAGTTATAAAAAATTATTATAGGTCTCTATCTCACAAAAAACGATCTTATGTTTCTTAATGTGTTTTTTAATGGAGGTTCTTCAATGATAATGTAATTTTTTAACATTGACTTTTTATTTTACTTATTCTTTTACATCTTTTATTATTTTCATAAAAATTAATATATAATAAAATTATTATATCAAATATATATATACACGTTATTATGATAATGTAGTATCCATATTAATGACCTTTATAATTAAAATTGAAACAAAACTTTCTTTCATGCGTACATGAAGACTACTGCCTCTTGAACCAATGTATTTCTTTTTCACTAGAATCATTATTGGAATGTTATTATGATGGAATATATATATATATACTATATTCATGACCTAATTATAATTTTGTAAATATAGTTTGTAATAAATCATCACACTATTCCAATCATTTAAAATCGAATCATCACATGTGTTTATATACGAACAACCATCTCTCTGTAGTAATGTACATCATTACTCAGAACCTACATTGCACGGATGGTCATGGGTATATAATTAATAAAGGTACTTTAATTTTTCATCAATATAATTATTTTTTGAAGATTATATTTTTGTTATTTTATTATTTTCCAACTAATAAAATATAATATCAACCCTTGTGTTTATGTGTGGACAACATTCCCATGATCCAATTTATTTTATTTTTTCATAACTACATATCATATAAAAATAATATTTTTTATTTGATGTTTAAAAATGATACTTTTTTCATTATTATTTTATTTTAAATGATAAAAAAATTACCCATATGACCTAGATCAAATTAGTAATTCTATTTTTAAAAAAGGATCTGAACATCATTACAAAAAATGATCTGGACATAACAAACTATGTAACACAACATGTTAACTAAATAGATTAATAAAAATATTTAATGATAATAAACTAATCATGTGATTTTTTATTTTAAAAATAATTAATTGATACATGTTTAGTATACATGTGTTAATGGAAATAACGGTAAAGATTGGACTCATGTTAAGTGGTGTCTTAATCAACTACCATTAATTATGTTATACTTAATATTCATTAACTATGTTCTGCCAAGATTATGTGTGAAATATAGTATGACTGTATTGTTTTATTTTTACAATTCTAATTTTGGTTTTATAATTTTCACACATAATCACTTCATTAATTAATTATAACTTGAACAATGTGATCATTGTAAGGATTATTCATATTAGTATCATATCATTGAGATGTGTATTATAAAATGAACGTATGAAATTTTATAAGGATTATATGATACCAATTGATTTTTATATCATGAATTATTGTTTTATTATAACATGGTATGTTCCTCGTTTTTTTATCTTTAATTTCTTATTAAATGAAATGTAATAATTGTTGTAAGGGTTTTTTTTGTTGGAATTTAAATTATATGAGATATAACTCATGTTAATAACAATGTTTTTTTTATTTTTTTTACATGAGTCCTAACGAAAATGTTTTAAAAAATCAATCCATGTAAATTTTCTGTTCTTCCAAATCTTGTTATGTTTATTCATTTAATGGATTCTTGATTCATGCATTACCCTAGTTGTAAGTGTTTCCCATAAGAAACATCATTCTTTGAGGCATATTTAGAATTTATCTACTATATGGATTTATATGTTGTATATAACAACTCTTCAAATATAATATCATGAATCTTTTTATAATCATTTTATTTTATATTCCATTTTACAATCCTTATTTAAAAAGATTTTTTGTTTTAGTATAATGTAAATGGTTTTGTCTTAAAAACACAACTTTAATGTCATTAAAAAAATGTCCAATTATTTCTCATTATTATTTATCTCATTGAAATTATTATTATTTTTAAATAGATATGATTTCATTAAATTATTTCATGATACATGACCATCAATTGAAATGGTTTAAATAAATATATCTTATTGTTTTCTTACTGGTTCACATTTGACATTCTTCACAATAGATACAAATTGATTATTTTTAATTTCTAAGAAATGAACATATTTTACCACCATTAATAAAATTCAATTTTAAGATTAAATTATATGATTTAATAATTATATTTAATTTTTTTGAATTTTTTCCATAATAATTTTGAATAAATATATTTTAAAGGAATCAAAAGAAAAATTTATATTCAACTATATTTAAAAAAATATAAAATTTTATATTAATTGTAATTTCATATATATTAATATAATTTGATTATTTTTATTTTCAAATGGTGTTATGATCTTAAGACACCAATTAATTCCTATATCTATATTTTTAGTGATGTTTTGAATAGATTGTCAGGGAACTCGTTTCCTTTCTAGAAATTAATTATGAAAAATGGAATAATGGTTGTTTTCAAGGGTATTATGTTGAAATGAATATCATCCACATGTTTTTTCATACTTTTTTACATGTATATATTTAACTATAATTTTTGTGTTCTTCTTTTATAAGCCAGAGGGGTGGTTTCATAATAAACTAAGGATGTGTGGTTATGTTATAAACAATGGAAGGGTGGTTATGTTAAATACAATGTACTAACGGTTATGTTATAGCTCTCCAATTCCATGGATAAGGAAATCATTATAACCACATTTAACTTATTACTAAGAGATGAAAATGTTTTGTAGTCCTAGGTTTCTTCTTAGCGATATTGGAATTATCTTGATATCTGATTCTATGATAAATTGTTAATGTCCCAAGATTACTACACACATTTTCAATGATTTCTATGAGTTATAATAGAATGTTTTATCAAGGATTATTTTCATATAGATATTTATTTTTCTCATATATTACATTAGAGTTATATTAAATCCTTATTCCATGTCTCATTATTTTCAATACATGTAATAATTGATAATAATTACCTTATGTTATTCTCATGAACACTAAATGTGTTATAATACACTTATGCTCATCTCTATTGATAAGTCTGATGTTTATCCATACTAAATGCCATTGATAACCATTTTTAGGATTCTTAATTCCAAAAGTTTTCAATAATGATGTCAAATGAAATATTTCTGTAATTTTTTCATATTAGAAGAAACATATGGTTGACGTAGAAGAATTTTTTTAAAATAATAAGAATTAGTTATGGTATAAAAAATTCACTTTTATACATGTATACTATTTTATAAGATTTTTTCCAAATTTTATAAAAATGTAAACATAAATTTTCATTCCTAATTTAAATGACCCAATATTACATTTTTATGTTGTATGTTTTAGACGGAAAAAATCTGATCATGATTTCAGTCTCAACTCTAGAAAAAAAATATTTTGTTTTTAGAAATAGATAATAGTGTGTGTGTTCAAGGGTTTTATAAAGATCATATACGTTTATGAATAATATTAATATAATGAAATATATTAATTTATCTATGGGGAAGTGTTATAAATTATAAAGGAAAGTAAAATACATTTTTATTCATTTTGTGGAAATTTCTGAAGTTGAAAATATGTTTTCATGTTATTCAAGAATCGATATCACCCTTTTTTTATGGAAGATATGTCCCCCACAAATATGATATATTTTAATTTTTTTGATATGGATATATCTGATTGAGGTAATGTATATGTTTATGTGTGGGGGGAATCACTAGATGAATTATATAAATTCTTTTTCCTTTATAATTTAAATAATAAATAATTTGATCTTTAATTATTTATATAATTTTTTATGTATTAAGAATTTATTATTAATTAAAAATAAATAAGGAATAATTTTGATGAATTTTGAGTTTGATGGTATAAATCATAGTCTAATAATAATCATTTTGGAGTGAACCATCACTGAATTGTTTTTTGAGAATTCACAAAGTATTCATGGAGTAATTTAGTGCATTGTGATATATTGTTTTATGGAGTGACTAATAGATCTGTTTAATGATGAATTAGAATAATATGAATTTATAAATACACCAAATTATTATTCCTATATATAATGATATTACTGATTCTCACATATTATAAAATAATAAAAAATTTTATTTCATAATTTATAATTACAATGGTAATGTGTGATTGATGGTAAATATGAGTATTGTACTGGGAACCAATTGATCTTGAAAGGATTTTATTAAATGTGTTAGAAAATTAATCAATTCATTCATCATTAACGACGGACTTTGAACATTTCATTCTAATTTATATATTATATATAAATGTGAAAAGTTTACCTTTTTACAATATTAGATACATGATGATCGCATTTTGGGGAGGCATATTATGGATCCAATAGTAGTTTGAATAAAAAAAATGTCATGGATTAGGGTATTCAAAAAGAAGAATAGATATGCAAAGAGAAAAAAGTTGATATTTTGGATTTATTTTGATCTATAAAATGGTTTCCTAGTGAGTATTATTATGATTTATATTTTAAGAACACTAATTTATTTTTTGTGTAAATAATGTAGTAGACTTTAGGAGTATTTTTGATGTTGTTAGATTTCTATCCTCTTTCATGTGAAGCATGAGATGGTATTTCTCTTCTACATAGTTATTTGTTATTGATATTTAACATTTTTTTTCTTTTTATGCTTCTTTATATGTTTATGAACAATAATGTAATTGAAACAATTTTATACGTTCCTTATATAAGAATTTGGTATGTTTATAGATATTTTATTTTTAATATTTTATCAATTTGTTTATTTCATGAATTAACATTGGAAAGTATGAGGGAAATTATGTTTAAATATGGGTTTGGATCACTTAATTTATAAAATATCTATAGTAATTTACCCTTAAAAAAGTTAGTTTTACCATAAACCATCCCATAAAACCTAATACCATGATACCCAAGCCGGTCCTGACATCTCCTGAAGAAAATTACCAATCCACATGTGTTGGAAGATAAAACCATTAAACAAAAAATAAAAAAAGAGGGAATAAATTTTCAGAAAAACAATATAATATAACATATGCATATAATTATAATCAACAACTTAAAGTGTGACAACACTAGAATCTATACATCTACATCAATGATATGAAATATTTTATCATAAATTTACATAGTGTATGAAAATATAAAATCAAATATCCATAAGGAAACACCAATGAAAGCCCAAAGGTTGGAGAACATCCACATCCTTCATGAGGTGATTTCCCTTAGCATAGAACTCGTGGAAGAAAATCTAATAACTCCTAAGGGAAAATAAACAATGAGAACTGAAATTAATATATGGGTCTAACCAGGTGCTTGATAATAGTGTTCATTTAAAGTAAAAGAAATAATGCTTCAAATTGTAATAAATATTCACATTGTAGTGCATTTGTGAATTAAAACAAATTATTAACTCATTTTACCTACTGTAAATCATTTCAAAAAATGGATTAACACCCAAATTAAATAAGACTGTTTATAATAATAATCTCACATAATTAAATCAGTTCAATGATCAATGTATTATATATCAAAAAATAAGAGTATTAACTAATGTAATCTACCCTGAAGTTTGATAGTTCCGGATGATAGAAACCTCACACTCTTAAGTATGTTTTCATGGAATATGTTTTCATGTGTCAATTTAGTTTATGCTGATGAGGACTCATGAAAATATCACTAGGGATAAGATCCACTAATATAGGTTGTTGTTAGATTTTTCTTTTCCAATATATTGTTTAGTAATTACCAACCTAGGGATCTTTTTCTGAATAACCCATTAACTACTTCAGATTACATGCTCTCAATAAATCAACAAATAATGGGAAAATAATCCTAGTTCAAATCAAAGCATTATTTATAAATAAATATTATAAATTTTCAATTTATAATTCATAATAAATTTCAAAAACAAGTAGCGGGTTTTCATCTTTTCATGCCTTTTAATAATTAATACAATCAATGGTTTTCATCAATTAAAATTTATAAATTTTTTATCAAACAATTATTAAAAGAAATCATCAATTCCATCAGTTTCAAAATACTCCCCAAATTCTAATTCCATAATAATTGGGAGTTTAACTCCAAATCTAAACAATATCAAATTCTTATTCCAATTTTCATCAAATTTGGTTTTCAAAAATTAGAAGAAATTAATTATAAATAATCAAGAAAACAATGGGTTTTTAAATGGAAAATCTCTATTTAACCACATATGTTTATTCACCATATCAAATATCAACATCAAAGGAAGTATTTTATAATGAAAAAACATATAAATAAATATCATTACACCAAACATTGATTCAAGATCCCATTAAATTCAAATAATATCCATTTAACTTTTTATGATCTAACAAACCCTATAATGGAATTAAAGAGAGTGTGGTAGAAAAAGAATAAGAGGGTATCCACATATTCGATAGGGATCAAATAATTTATTGCTTCATATGTTCATTAAATATTGTGTCTATAGGGAAAAATTTATCGTTGAGATCCTCTCATTTGATATAGTTTAGGTTATTTTGGATGAGGTCCGAGTGGGGTGGGGGTGTTAGTGAAGGTTCTTGATTTTTTTTAAAAAAAATTGAAATAAAATTATTCTACAATAAGGTATAACAGGGTAGGGATTCATGGTTTGAAAAAAAATGAATCCTAATAATTTTCACCTATACAGTGTATTAAGAATCATACAGAGTGGGAGAAATGTATTTAAACTCTGTACAATCCTCAAAAATCCTAGTTACATTGTGTTTCATGGTTTTCATTGGGTGTTCAAATTGTTTGGAAAAACTATGTGCAACCATTAATAACCTAGAAAAATATAAAACATTTAAAAGACATACCTAAAGATCCACATATACAAACCTAAACTAAATAATGATTAAAAAATAGGGGATAAGGACTACCAAAAAACCAGTTATAGGATATTACAAACTCCCACTATACACTAAAAATTATTTTGTAGAAGTTTCTATTTCATTTCCTTATAATCCATCAATGACCTCAAAAATATGAATCATTAAAGCACACCTTCACAGAAACTAAAAAATATAAAAGATTATGTGGATGATCAACATGAGATTTATTCCATCTATTTTTCATTCAAATACCATAGTGAATCAATTTAATATTTATTTATGTCTCATAGGCCGAGCATGGTCCATCGAAGAAATATTCACCAATATCTGACAAACCTAAGGGATTTATATAGGTCCGACTATAGAAGGACTGAAAAAGGGGCCATTCTAATCATTTAATAGTAACTATTTTTATAAGAGAACTCAAACAGTCCCAAATTGTCATCATAAGATCCACAAAAATCATAGAGATAAGAACAAATATTATCATCAAGGATATATATAGCTCTCTCTCTCTCTCTAAATATCAGTCTACATATGGTTTGTGGTACTCCAAAGAACCTTAGTTCCTAGTGCCTCTTGGAGGCCTCTCCAAAAGAGAGAAGTGAAACATGGATCTCTATCATAGACTGTAAAAGATGTTACTCCATTAAAATTAACATTATCATTTCCCTTGATATTTCCCAACTCCTTAACATTGTTTGTATTTTGAATGGATATAAAGTTGATTTGGTCAACCTATCGATCAAAACCCATATAACATTCTTCATTCCCTTGTCACACAAAAACCCAACCCCAATGTTTATTTTTATTCAAATGTGGGTAGGTGATGTTTTGAAGGATTAAGTAAAATTTATCATTATTGAATTTAATTTCTCAATTTTATAATGTTTTGTTTTAATTCATTATTAGGGATGAAATATTATGATATCCTATAGATTTCAAATATATTTGAATAAATTAACTCCCACATTTAGAGTCGATTATGATTAGAACTCGAAAATATGAAGATTTATTCAAAGACAAAAATACATTACAAATATTAATCAATACTTATTTATGTAAGTGTATTTATGGTTTTGATAATCCACGATATCTAAATATTAAACCAAACATTTAATTAATCTATTAACTATTAATATTTTATAAAGACAATGTTAACCGGATATATTGTTGTCTTCCAAAATATCTCAATAACTTGAAATACACAAAATATAACTGATCCCAAGGGATGGATTAACCACAAATTATGATGTAATGTAATATGGTTTATAATATTTCTGATGATTATTTAAAAGAAAAATAAAATAAATGATATAAGAAACTTATTGTGATCCAAACACCAACATGTGTAGTGAAGAAATTGAAACACACTTTTGATTGAATGAGATAGAAGAATAATTAATGGATTCTTTAGGTCAATATACAATATTATAATATAGAAAAATATTATAAAAATGGATGGTTCTTGATAATAATTGTTGATTACGATTAAAAATTCATTAAAGTTTAAATTAAATTACAGTGAAACTTATGCGGTTACATTTGAATATTGTTAGAGTATATGAAAATAAATCATGGAGGAATAGTCTCTCAAGTATAAAAATGAATTTTTAAGATCCTATAATTCTTTTGGAAAGGATATTTTCATTCGAAAAAAACTTTATACTTGATGAGGTTCAAACAATTTTTATTTATAAGAAGGGGGTGTATTTATATCCTAGGTTGGTGGAATACTTTCCATATAAAACTTCCATTTAAGTAGGCTCAAAAAAGTGATGATTAATCTATTGAGTTATAGAAAAAAATTATATTAAATTTTTTATATATGGATGTGTAAATTCCACCCTCTAAATTTAGTGTTCATTGGAATTTTATAAAAAATATATCTATATTTTCTTAAACCAAATGCTGATATCCAGTTTTATCCATAAATTTTCAAAGTACACAATATTAATGTGTTTTAGGCTAAAGAAATTCCCTTAAATTTGAAATAGTTATTCTATAAAATCAGTAGCCAATATCTTGAATTTTTCCCGTACAATTTCATCTCAATTGGTTGACTTTTTAGGTAAAAAGGTCCAGAATTTTGGAATGTAACAAACTATGGGAATTATATGTGGGATATACACCACTACATCAATTTGGACACTAATATTCTTATTTTGGACTTTAAATATTTATCTAAAATGTTATGGAATGTTCTTATAATTCTAACGGAGTATAAAATTTCTAGGACATCTAGATTAATCCCTGAAAATGTTACATTACAGTTGGTCCAATTTCAAAGGATGATTCATTGGGACTTCTTATTATATCCATATGACACTTTATATAAATAAATAAATCAAAAAATTAGTGGAATTAATTTTTTGAATTTCAATCATAAATAGTTAAATGGAACAATCACTTAATATTTAATAGTATTATGAATGATATGATTAAAATAATATACTTTAAAATAACTGAATAAATTTAAAAAATTCTCTCTAGGAGTTTTTATGATAATAAAAGAACACAGACTATAAAGAATCATTTTTTAACTAATAATACATGATTTGAGAATTTTAAATTAATTAATAAATATTTAATATCCACCAGTCTACACTTAAAATTGATCGTATCCCCATGAATATAAACATAAAAGCATAAAAAATAATTTTCACTCATTAAAAAATATTAAAATTTTATTTTTATCAATCATGTGAGGATAAGAATATTTCAATAATTCATAAAACATTGCACCATAGATATTTATTGAAATATTGTGTCTAACCAATTCACTTTTAATGTTAAAATTTTGAAATTGGAAACATGGGTTCTAAAAAGAAACTCCTCTGATGATGATGTAAATTATTCAAGAAATATCACTCATACAACAACTTATTATAAAAATCATAGAGTTTTTATGGCCTCTTAGATTCTATTCCAAATATAATTTGAATTAGAATAATTTTATCATTTTGGGTTTTTTTCATTGGTTATAGGATCTTAGGAATATAATTTCTAAAATATAAAACAATAGTGGGACACCCCAACATGGAAAAAATGAACAAGTTTAGAATAAATCATCAAATATTATGGAAACGAGTATTTTAAAGGGAATGAAAATTTAAAGGAAGAAAAAAATGAGATAGAAAATTCAAAGAGGATGAAAAGATAAAATATTCAAAAAATAAAATAAAACCACTACCTATAAAAGAGGAACATAAAATGAAGGAATAAAACCTTCTCCCCCACACATATATGGATTCATTCCCTCTATAATATCATAACATATTGAAAATAAAATAAATGATAACAAATATGAAATATATTCCCCCAAAAAAAATTCAATAAATATAGAAAAGAAAAACAGGGTTGGTATTGGATGGGAAAAAGTTTTGGGATTGCAATGTTTCAATAAATAAATGGGATTCATAGTATCAATGGGGAATTAAAATTAATGATTAATGTTATGGTAATGGGTGGTAATTTGGGTATTTTGATTCTCATGTTGCTCCAAAAATGACTCAAACATATTATTGTAAAAAAATGTTTGAAATTATTATCTATGGTATAAAAACATTCAACTCACAAGTAGGAGGAGAACAAAAAGGTTTAAAAGATACCCATAGATTACCATAGAATGAATGAATATGTTATTCCTCATAGGCTGGGGAAAACATTATCCAATACAAAATATTTAATTGAAAACATATTGGTATTGAAAAAAATTTATTTATGTTAATGTTGAAACTACAAGGTGTTTGAGAAGAAATTAATTATTTTAATACCCCAAAAATGGTAGAAAAATATTTCCAAATTTAATGTTGAGTAATTGTGAATTTTTATGTTTTTTTATATTGATTGTTTATTTTTGAGAACCATCCCCGAAAAAATGTTGAAACAAATATTGGAAGAAAAAAGAGTTAAAAATTACTAATATGGTGAGAATGAGAGATGAAGGATAAGAAAGATATAGAGAAATATACAAGAAGAGATAAATAGGGATAATGGTAGTTAATGGGAAAGTGGATCCCCAATTTTAGATTTTGTGATTCACTATCTCCAATGAATAGTGAGTCTACTGTACCAATTTAGTGTCTGGTAAAAGATGACGTCATTCTCGGGGTGTGTGTCATATCATAGCGATGCTTTAATTTATTTACATTAATTGGGAATGTCCATTTAGATGTAAAGTATCTGACATTTACACAAAAAAAATGATTAAACATTAGTAATAATAAATATACCTTCTTAATGAGAATTATACTTATTAAGGAGATATCGAAATCGATAATTGAAATGAATTACAATTTTACCTTTATGAAATAGCTTCAATGGTTGTGTTTTTAGGGAGTGGCCTATTATTTATATATAGGGATTGAAATTATCTTAATAATATTTTTGATGATCCTCAAATTAGTTAAATTACAACAATATCTATCCCCCATAATTGTCATAATAAAAATAATTGTTTTTCATAGTCCAATATTTATTATGTTTTATTTTTTAGTAAATTACACGGTTTATAAAAAAATAACATAAAAAGACAGATCATAATGGGTATTGTATTGGTAGTTCTGTAAGACCAAATTTCTTTTCCATTTAATTTAGACCTCTCATTTCTGTGGGTATTAATAATTATCTCATAATCACTTTTCATTTCCCTATTGGAGAGTTCATCATTGACCTTTTTTGGGGATGATAATTCATTGGATATTTAATGTAAAAACGTCTTCATTTTTAAATGAAATTCTATGGTTTCATTATAAAAATATTTTCGTATTTCCAATACCAAATCATGAAGATTCCCAAAATGATGGAAGTTATATGGTTTTCAGGATCTCACTAATTGAGTGATCATGAGTCTTTCAAGATTGTTTTTCCTTGACCCACCTATAAAAATATTCAACCATAACGGAGAATGTTGGAGAAACAATACGATTGGGTAGGGGTCCAATGAAATCATTTCAAAATAAATTGATTGTATCCTAGAATATTATGTTCATTTGTGGAATTTTATTTCTTTAGAAAAATTTTCCAAACATTTGGAATGTGGTAAATTATTCATAAAACTTCTATGTTTCCTTGAAGAATGAAGGGTAGAAGAATAAAAAGTAAAGGATATTTCAGGATGTAATTTATTGTTCGACATTTCTACCACAGGTCATTGAGTGAAAAAATTCTATGATATAATGATTTCAATCTTCATGAACACATATTTTAAACACCATGTTAAAACCTATTTTCCCAAGATAAATATATTCCCAATAATAGTAGTTTTTATCGAATTTAATCATATCATTTTACTATTTAGAAATTTTTATAAAGAAAATACTAAAAATAAAGTAATATAAAGTTATGATATACCTTGGAGACATAGGATTGAGAGATTATAGGTGTTCAGTGCGAAATTTATTATCAATGAATTCATAATTATAATAATTTAAAATTACACTTAGATAACTAACTATAGAG
Source organism: Viscum album (assembly GCA_963277665.1). Classification (NCBI taxonomy): domain Eukaryota; kingdom Viridiplantae; phylum Streptophyta; class Magnoliopsida; order Santalales; family Viscaceae; genus Viscum; species Viscum album. The sequence goes on along the minus strand of OY728128.1, from coordinate 1,920,034,439 downwards.
TTTTCTATTCTAGTTTTATTGTTGATTTTAATTTCAATCTCTTGAAGCATTAAGGTTCAACTTTTTAGTTTCATTTATATTAAATTTTATTAATATAGAACATCAAATATTAATTTCATTTATATATTATTATTAGACAAATATTAAATAGGGATGTTATTTATCCAAATAAAAATCCCAACATCAAATTTATTTTTAGTGAAAGTGAAATAGGACTTAATTTCACCAAGTGTCTCTGAGACAATTTAGATCTAGTGATGTATTTTTTCTCTTTATTTAAAATAAAATTCCACAATGGGACTATCAAAACATTTATACATCAACTAAATGGTTAGGGTCAAATTTATGGTTTGGAATGTTGGGTAATGTCTAAAAAAATATTGATCTCAATGATAAATCTCTTCAAATCTTAGAAAAATGCTATAAAAATCATTATAGAGTAGATGGGTTATTGGTAGGGAAATAATAATAAGGTTCTATAGGAAGTTAAAATTGAAACCAAGCTTAACAAGAAATGATCAAATGTCTCAAACTAATTTAGGTTTAGGAAATGAGTGGATTATCCTAATTTTGCTATTATCGGCTTAAATAACCTCTTATAAAAATATGTTCCATGTAACAATACCATTAGTAGCCAAGAAAAATAATTTTTAAATTTTTTTCAGAATTTTACATTTGAAAGACTTTGGATAGACCCATGATATTGAATGAAATTTGGATTTAACTCACTCCACATTAATTGTAATGTCATCTGGGAATGCATTTTTGAAATTCTCAATGAATTATGAAAATATACTCATCATACACCTCATGAATGTTTTATAAGAATTGAAATGGAAAAAATGAATTCTAATTTATGCATATGTTCAAATATGGTATGTGGGTTTAGTCATCTATTTTTCTTGACATGGGATTCGGATTTATACATAGCAGGTTTCTCCCTAAAAAATAAAAATTATTAATTTCAAGATAATATTTATAGAATTTAAGTAAAAAAAGAATATGGGTTGTGATAGTTTCATGTTTCAAAATTCAATTTATAATAATTTATGCATTTAATCCTTTGGTTTTTCACTTTAGGTGTGATAGCCACTCACCTTCTATTTTTGACTACATTTAATCCACACTTGTTTGGTACCACATGAAGAAGACTAACCCATTCACTATTATAAATTTGTATGATTTTAGAATATTGATGATTCTTGGGAATATCTTCCCTAAATTTCTAATATATGAGTGTATTGAGTCTTTATTGAGGATTTCTGATTATTTTTTATGATTATTATCGAAGGATGTTATAAACTCAAACATAATATTTGATGCATAGTATGTCATCTTGGGTCTAATATAAAACCTTTCTGTTTCCCTCTAATATATAAACATGTTTATATTCCTCAATATAATTATGTTATAAGATATAATAATATTATAATAGTGATCATGAAAAATGAATTCATACCTTATGTCTGATTGAAAATATTTCAGAACAGTTTCATATGTCATTTCTGGTCCAGGCAATACAGGAATAAGGAAAGATATTCTAGTTGGTTCTCAGAAATTTAACTCATTATTGAACAATTTGGAATAAATGATATTACATGTGACATGGAGATAATAATAGTTTTATAGACCTATGTTATTTATAGTGTCTATTAATGAAATGTTAATATCAAATTCACCATTTATGACCTGGTTAATCATAGTGAAAATATCACAAAGTCCACTAACATTCATAACTGAAGAAAATGATATTACATGACTTAATCAACTAATAGAAGTTTCATTATAAGTATGGAAATAGAATATTATTTTAAAATATATTTTTTATCCCATGGATTGAAAATTTTGAATGTGGATAGCTGGTCACCAAATTCAATCTATATGATTCCTAAGTAGACATCAATTGTTTTATAGCGGTCAAGGAGAATGGAATTTCAAGAATAAAGGGAGATCAATAAGAATATGAACCACCATCCATCTTAAAGGAAATTAAACAATCTAGGAATATAATATCATTTACTAAAAAGATTAGTCATATACTATTCCACTATATTGGTTGTTCATTGATTTACCATGAAGAAGACTACACTGTTTGGGTGTAGGGGACCTAGACCAAGGTTGTAGAAGATGCATTTTTTCCCTGAAATTTAACAAAGATACTATGTATAGGTGTCATAATCAATGTTTAAAATTTATATATGGAAGGTTTGTAAAGTTTCATGTATATTCTTTACTTCTTGGGAATGGATTTTTTGGTTAAACAAATTCCCATAGTCTTATGTTTTCTATTGCGGGGGAATAATTCATTAATGTAATTTTAATAATTATTTTTTTTGATGTTATATATATAATGAAATGTTAATTTAAACCTGCATAAACATGAAAATGTTTCTAGAATCATTCTTAAATGGATACCTATGCTTTTATATGGATTTAGAAAAAGGAGTTGGTATCTATAGGGTAATGAATGTTGGTGAGGGAGTGGATTCATGTTATATTTCTGGATTAATGTTCTTCTCTTTTACCTATAAATTTATAATATGGATTTTTTAAATTCCTCATGAGGAATATAAATTTTATTTCTAGATAGATGTGAAATTTCACATATATTACAAATTTGGTTGGGAAATAGTGGAACAAGTAGTTGTGAATTGTGGGATTTCTAATGAAGAAATAGGTTTGTTGAAGGTCAACCAATTTGATTTTTAAAATTTTTTAGTCTAAAATTGGTGGATAAGGAAATGAAATACACAACATATTCACATGAGTTTTTATAATAATACAAATGTACCACATTAATATTTCCATGATTTTTGTTCTTGGTAAATATTTTGGAATGGGTTTGGGATTGAGAAGGAATATAAGGATGACGGAATATTTGTGGATATTAAAGAGTATTTCTACATTTATGATAAAGAATAAAAGGATATTGTTTTTGTAATTTACTCCAACCATAAACATATTAGAATTGGTTTGTAATTTGTGGTAGGAATTGATGGGGTTATTAGATACAATTACCATACTTCATGGATGGATGGCCTTTCCACCCCGGCATTTAGGTAAGTAATAAGTGATAATCATGAGGATTCATAGAGTTTCTAACTAACTGATGCAGAAGTTTAGGGATAGTGTTCCACTGATAAAATTACACATTGACCTCCATTAAATGTTGATGAATTTTGTTGATCATCCTATAATTGTTGAAAGTTTTTAGTTATATGTTAAGAAGATTTATATATTCAATAGTTTTTTATAGTTCTATGGAATGGATATTTTGGAGAAGAAGTGTTCAAGTCTTTTTAAGTCATAACTAGTTGAATCTCTTTGATTGTAGGATCACTAGTCCACTATATTATCTTGTTATGATATATGAATTTATTATTCATAGTAGAATTATATCAATATTTGTTAATAGATATTGTGTTTTTGATATGTTTACAAATTTTTTATTGATCCTCCCACACTTTTCAATGATTTATTCATTTAGAAATTGATCGACACACCTCATTTCTTTTAGGATATATAAAATTAGATAACAAGAGTAGAATTTCTCTTGGAAGATTCATTTCAGGTATTTCCATAACTTTATAGAACCTTAATGATGGAATTATTTCTAGAATGTGGAAGATATCTCTTGGATGAAAGGGAACTCTTGATGTTTTACTTGTTATTCAAAATCCCCTTTTGGATTCATGGTATAGTAAACCACTTGGAACTCATTGAATTGATATTGGAAATCCTCTCTTTATATCCCATGGAAATAAGGGAAAACATGAAAGAAAATATCATTGAGTTCTAAATAATCATTGATATTTTAATTGTAAATACCAAGGGTTTGTCAACACTTATCAGGTTTAATGATTTCATTGAAGGATTTTTTCCTATGTTGGGTCATATATTGATCAATAATATGTGAAATGTATTGATTGTCCCTAATTTTTATCTTATTTCATTGAAGATATAGATATATTTTAGGATGAAGAAAAACCAGGGGAGTATTTGTGAGGATATGGTGACTATAGAGTAATTATTATTGGATGGTGATGGATGGTTTTTCGAAGGATTTATTTATTTTTTGTGTTTTTTGTGTTTTTGATTTTTTTAAAATAAAAAACTATCATTTACATATTGAACCAGCCCCTAAAATGACTATATTTTATGTGTGGATGATTATATTTTACATACAGTTCAATTATATTATGTCATTCTTTAATTTTTATAGTGTCATTATGGTCAAATCCTAGATGATGGTACTATTTTTGGATTCAATTGTTTTTTATTTTGAATTTCATTGAAATAAGAGGTGTTGTATGGATTTTTTCAAATGATTTATTAATGATGCTAATTTTTAAATTTAATAAATATTAGGGTTAGTTAATTAGTAGGAATACATGAATTTTGTATCTTTGACCATTATGATATATTTCATTAATTTAACTTTCACCGCGCAAGATAATTTTTATTAAAATTACAAAATTTTAAGGCTTTATTCCATTCCTCAAATAATGTAAAAGTCTCAGTCAATAAATGTTTATGTGGGTGTATTTATTGTTCCAAAAATTAATAGATCAATATTTTAAACCAATAATTTCATTTATAGATGGCATTTTACGTGCTAACATACAAAATTTTAGCCTAAAAATATTTAATGACATAAAACCCTTCATCGCTTAAACACCCCAAATTATGAAAACAAATTTGTGGTTTAGTTTTTAGTTATGATAGTTTATAATATTTTTTAATATGTTTACATTAATGATTTAATAAAATTTATAAAATTAATGCAGCTGTAAAATATTTTTGGTTCGTACTCACACATGATCAGTGAATAATGTAAAACAGACTATTTAGATTTAATGATAAAGTGTAAGAATTAGGGGTTTATTTGGGTCAATTTTTAGTATTTTGAGTCTCTTAATATTAAAAAATAGTAGTAGGATGGCAATAAAAGATGATGGTGATGAGACATTCATTAATAGTCAAATGAAATATCTATAATAAGTTTATGATTACAGTTGAAAATAGTTGATGTTCATGAAACTAATCATAGAGGAAGGGTATATCATCTAGATAATTTAGTTTGGAAGGTCCTATGAGGTCATTGGAAACTAGATGTACATACCAATACATCTTTTTATGTTATAAAGGTATAACCCATTGTAAAACAAATGTAAGAGTATGTATATCATAAGGGGTTGGACTATTTTTCTTCAAAATCATCCATTCATGTTGGATTGATAAGTTGACTATGACGGGAGAAAAATATAAAATTATATCATCTTAAAGGGTTTAGATATGTATTATTAAAGTCTAAACTCTAAATTTAGAATCTATTAGACCATTTAATCTAAAAATATGGTTGTTTTCCAAAATTATATGCTCACATTGAACTATTTCTAGAAATTTCCACAGGCCATAATGTGAATGGTTATTGAAACAAAAAAAATTACCTAAAATACAATCCATTTATTATATGATTTTGGGATCCTATATATTTAATCTCTATCCAAAAAATTTTCTTCTTAATTTTTTAGCTTCTATTAAGCAGAAAAAACATGCATTGTGGTCAGTTAACAAATCTCAGAGAGATTTGTGTGTTTTATTTTTCATAAAAAAATGGCCCACATATTTGTTGATTTGGTCCTTGGAATTTTTATCAATTATTTAATTAATTTTCCATATAATTGTACATTAGAATTCATGGATTGGGGATTTTGAATTGAGTCCATAAAATATAACACCACGGATAGTTTATTTTCTTTGGCTGATTAATTGGGTGTTCCACTGTGGTCTATATGGGCCTTCAAATGTCAGAATTGTCCAACTATAAAATAAAATTAGTATTTTTGATTTCATAAGGAATTCTAATAAATAATTATCAAAAAATTTGGATTAATTATTTTAAATGAATTTTGAAAATATTAATAGTGTAGTGTATTGGATAGAATTTGAACAGTTATCTCTATATGTGTTTATGATCAAACTAAGACCATTGATAAGAAATTAATAATTTTCTTAACATAATTCATTAGAGTAACATAAAATATTCAAACAATAATTAATATCAATGATATATTTCATACATTAGGTAATAAGACTATACATTAATAAATTGTTCTTAAAGGTTTATTAAATTAATTTTAAATCATTTTTTCCATGTACATAATCATTAAATACAATTATGGATGTCTTTATATTGGAAAAAAATAAACACTAAAGGAAATTATATTTTGTTTTTCATGTTTCCTCAATGGTTTTAAAATTATATATTTTTATTTAATTTTTATGGGGTATTTTTACGTTATATACAAAATAAAATATTGAATTTTCTCCCAAAAAAATGCACTGCTGATGGATTTTTCATCCACCATAAACATTATTTTATATTTTGAATCCATTACAATATTTTATCTTTTCATCAGATAATACCCATAATTAAATTAATTTAATGTATTTTTTATTTGTAAATTGTGTTTTAATGGTGACATAAATATTAAAAATCAAAAAAAATTTGTTCAGTTAAAAATAATATTATTCTGATATTAATGGTGGAAATGTAATATTATGAGTTTTATGTATTTTATAGTTTATTTAAAATTATTATGATGATTGATGATATTGATATGGCGCTCAAATGCATTTTGTAATGATTATGTTCTTCAAATAATTATATTAGAATTAATTGTGTAGGAAATTTAATTCATAATGGATATTATAAGAGATCTATGAAGATGATATCGTAGGGAACATATATTAGATTTTTATAATCCGTAATTAATTTTTAAAAACCATTAGGCTTCTTGAGGAAAGATAACTACCCTTTTCTAAAAAATAACGAATATGAATTTTAGGTTAAAAATGAATGTTTTTATGAAATTGTTTCTAATGGGTTATCATGATTTCAAAGAAACCCTAATGGTTATGATATTATCCATTAGGTTTTCTAAAACATTTTTTTTTCAAAAACATTTTAAAATAAGGCTTAATTCATTATTAATTATATATTTATATGATCTAAATGTTTTTTGGCTAATGTAAAATACTCTTTTATGATATCATGGTTTTGAAATGGTCTAATTAGTTCGTTTTTTCTCTTTAATATGTCCGTTAATTTTATTATTAAGATTATCCATGGATTTAAGAATTTTTTATTATCTTTTATGGATTATTATGAACAAAAATGGATTTGTTTTTAAGATCAAAATTATTTTTCAAGAAATTGAAAAAATATTCATTTTAAAAAAATTACTGTAAAAAATAAATATTTTTTTAAGTGTCCACATTGTGATCTAAGAGTTTTTATGTAATAGTTATCATCTAATTACATAAATCTAAAAACCTGAAAATTTATTTGGTAATGGAATAAAATGACTTCATAATTAAAAACACATTATTATATAATGTTTAAGGATGGGTCTTTATATGGGTGATCTATCAGTATATCCCAATATGGTTTTCTATAGACTCAGGTTGTGTTGTGTTTCATTTATTTTAATTAAATTATTACTCATTATTGAAATATTTTTGATGTCAATATTTATTGAATAATAAAAAATATAAAGTAGTTTCTAGTAACTATACATGTCAATGAGAAGAAACATTATTTTCCCAATAAAATGTTCATCATATAGTAAAATTTGAATACAACATGTGGATGAAGGAGTCACTATAACAGTCATAAAAACATTACATACATTATTGAGATGAAAAGTATGGTTTTTCAATATTTCAACTCAAATGAAAATAAGTAACTGATATTTAATATTCTATTGGAGTTCCATTAATATGGAATATGACATCGGGGGTTTTTAATTATATCTAATATTTATATTTTATTTTTTATGAAAAATCAATTCACAGGTATGGTTGTATGTGGAGTTTTCCCTGATGATTAATAATTTAAAATTTTTATATATATTTTATGAAAACAAAAATTATAATAAAAAGTTAAAACCAATGTTTGTTTTATATAATGTCAGATATTACATAAAAAATTATATTTTCATATTGATTGGTGGATAATTATTCATTAAAGGGTGAGAGTTAATAGGATTATTCTATATAAATACATTTACTTAAAGAAAAATTGTGTTTCCTTACGGATAGTTTATCCTTAGGATGAGGAATCCAATATATTAGAATTATAAAAGACTCTCATGGTTTTTGTGAGGTTGATGTAAAATTCATGTATGGATCATTGTCGAGGTATAAATTTAGAAAATAATGGATGATAATTAAACTCAATAAAAGTGTTATTTAAAATTTTATAAGGATGATCAAAATTCCATAATATTAATTATAAAACCTAAGGGTAATGAAATTTATAATGGGTATTTCCACATGGCTCATCTAAAATTTGTATAATAGTCATTACGATATAATACAAGAGTCCTTCTAAAACCTATGTGAAATATATTTACAAACTAAATATCAATTAGTATATAATAAAAATGAAATTATGAGCCATTTTAATGCATTTAAACTATACAGACTGGTTATTATCATACATTAGTAATATATCGATACCATCGTGTAATTATTACACCTCACAAATAGTCTCACAACTCATGGTCCTAATGGATTATTGTAGTAGAGAGTAGGAATATTAAAATAAGAATTGAAATATGTTATAGAATTTCATCATTATTATTATCCTATAAAACCTATTCTAGAAAACATAATAAACAAAAGCATCTTTATAATATAGGGAATGAAAATATAATAAATTGGTGAGATTGAATTCTTAGTAAGGGAAACATGTCAACTAGATATTTGAGTTAGACTATATGCAAGAATGAAATAATTTCAATGTGATAAATATAAGATAAAATAATCATGTTATCGTATTTTTCTTTTATAAATCATTATTTAGAATATAGATCAAGTAATATAAATATAGATCCCATGGAAGTTCGTCAAAATATTACTTATAAGTATATAAAAAAATTCTAGAAAAACATAAAATCCTAAAATAATAAAGTGGAATATCATTAGAATGTGGGATATCATGAAAATATAAAATAGCTGGTAAAAAAATAATATCATAGGAAATATAAATTTCATTAATGTAAAAATAGTTAAACACCTCATTTTGGATCATTCATCACCACATTATTCCCATTATTGATCTGTTATCCCTATCTGTTTCTAACAGTAGAGTGAGCATTCCCTACCTGATTCCAACGATGGATCGATCATTCCTTACATGATTTCCATTATAACATCACTTTATAGAAAACCTTATGAAATAAAATTTATGCTGATATTTGACCCCACCCATGGTTACGCCCAAATTTACCCTACTGATAAAAGCGATCGATGTAGTACATGTAGGGATCGAATCCACAGGAACCGAAGAAGTAACCTTGAGACGCTATGATTTATTGATGGATTGGCTATGAAGTTGCTAACTTTGAGGTAGATTTTAATTGGGTAACTAAAGATATAATTTAATTAACATATAAAAAATGATGTGAAATAAACACTGATTGATGGTGGGTTGATCTTAGGGTTTTTCTTGGGGTGGATTGGATGAATTTTTTTTCTTATAAAATTTCATGTCATTAATTCAAGACATATTCAAACAATGAGATAATTATTCAAAATCATTCACCAATTTAATCCCTACACAATTCCAAGGATAATCACTAATTCACTTTGAGGATCACTTTAATGAGCACTCAATGGAAATAGATTGTACTATCACTCAAAACGTGTCATCATTAAAGTTGGCAAAGATGAGAAAGAATGTAACTCATCAAATGGAAATCCTAAAATAACGAATAGATTTAAATATTAAGTACATGAAATAATATTCAATCCATGACCTTGCTAATCCATTGGATCAACACATAAGAGGTTATCCCTCCATTGATGCTATTCTACCAATGTAAGCGGGATGTAGACTTATGGGGGAGGAATTGAAAAAGAAGAAAATTATTAAAAGAACGAACACTCCACCGATGTGTGATTGAAATCACAAGTGCTAGTGTGAATAATTTCACACCATGATTCAAAGGTATCAACGTGTGAAAAAAATGATAATAAAAAGTGAAGAATAAGAATAAATTTTATTAAAATACTAAACGTGAATGAAAAACGTACATTAGAAAAATTGACGATGTCATTACAAAACGAAAGCGGGAAATTACAATTGAAAGAAAATCATGGATTCAAAGGAAAATGTTAGATGAAAATTCCCTTCACCACCATCTCCTTATATAGGAATATTAGGAGCCTTATATACATCCCCCTGCAATTAATTCACCCCCAACTATTAATAGAGTCAAATGGAGGGTGAATAATCAAAAGGAAATTGATGTTTTGAATTTGACCTGGAAAACTGTCCAGATTCATCCACCAAATTGATGTGTGAATTCGAAATTGAAGAAGGCCGAATCCGGAGTGGTTGTAGACGAGAAATATATTAGATCATGTGTTTTCTAGAAGCTCTAAAACTTTCAGGAAATTTGGCTCATCCGTTTGGATGTTATGGGAGAAATGGTGGGACAGATTTCTGTGCATTAATGACGAGTCCACCATTTAAATCTCAACTTCATATCCCTTTATCGTCATGAAAAAATCAGAATTAGCTCCGTCCACAATTTAATAAAATGATCATCATATTTTTATCTTTATACTGTATAAATTTGAGCTTCATTGGGCTTGTTTTCTGGGCCCCACATTTTTTTGATGGGCCTTAGGCCCATTATGCTTTTTCCAGCAATTTTCTGCCTTTAGGCACCAAATTCTCCATCTTCCTTTGGAATTCATCCATTGGACCTAAAATATAAAATGTTCCAAACAATGTGATAAATCATATCCCAAAATTTCAAATTCATAAAATCAATATAATATTGTCAACAAACAAATTAATGATTGGCCCCAAATTTTCATTTTAAACATGAATTGCATTTTTGATGAGAAATGAAGTTCTATTTATGTAATGCACTAAAAACAATGTTTATGGACTTTGTAACAATGAATATAAAGATATTAACAATTAATATTAGCCACTTTCAGTGACTAATCACACCCCCCAACTTGAATTTTTCTAGTCCCGAGTAAAATATATTACAAATATGAAATTCAAATCCCCTTTTCCAAAAACATTTAAATACACATTTCTCACCCAAAGACCCCATACCAAAAAAATATATGGAACCCATCAAAATAATTTAAAACAAGATAGGTCCATAAGCATATCCCAAACCCAAGCCCATTCCTTTGTTCAAATTCATCGCCACATTTCATCCAATTTCAATTAAGCATGATAAAGTGTTGTGCATCACAAAAGATATGGGGCCCATTTTATTGTTCAAGGGAAAAAATGGAATCGCTAGGTGAGAATAACAGTAAACCTTAATAAGAGTATCCATTTTTTTTGAATTTTTTTTTGATGATTTTTTTATCCACAATAGATATGAAAAGACTATCTCTGGGCAAGACAACTGTGGAGTCACGATCCCTAAGTGCCGGACACCACACATATTGTCAATTTCATGCTCTACAATAGAGATATAAAGCCTAACTCTGGGCAAGAAAACTATGGGGTCATGATCCCCAAGTGTCGTACGCCACGAATTTGGACAAAACATTGCCCTATGTGGTCATTTTTTTGTTTTGTTTTTTTGTTTGTTTTGTTTTTTCTTGGATACTCAAATTAAACTAAAAGTGACCCCAGAACCCTATGCTATAATGAAACGGACCCAAGAACTCAAATTTACACCCACAATCTAGTAGACGTGCATTGTGGCATTTTTATTAAGATGATGAAATTGTAAACATTGAAAAATCACATCGGACAACCGCACTTTCCAAAAACTATGCTCATGAACATAAACTTGCATTAAAATCAGAATCAAGGCATGCAAAATTTATTTGATATCCAATTTTAGAGTTTTCAATGTGTGTTTATCATGTTTATGGTTAATAGAATTTTTCTTTTCATGAATGTTTTTAAAAAAAAAAATCATTTTGTATCTCCCCCCAACTTAGGATGACACTGTCCCCAGTGTTTAAAGAAAATAAAAGCTAAAAGTGGGTAGGAGAGGAGTTCAAAGATGAAATTGAGAATGATAAACATGGAATAAATTCACCTGGTTGTTGATGATGATAGCGCATGCCATAGTCTCCCTTTAATCCTGGATTTGAGTCTTAGTGGCTTGGATGGTGGTGAATGGATTTTCTTTATGGCTTACGAAATGTCCATTTATTTTTTTTAAACCTATAAAAACATAACAATAAAACAAAACAAAATAAACTTATTAGACATTGTCTTATTTATATTTTTTGGGTAAGGTATTACTCAGAGATCACACCACGTGACACTGATGAATATGGCGATCCCCTTTCATACCCATCCTTAATCATAAAAGGAGAACAGGTCAATAGTATATGGTAACTTATTATATGAAAAAAAATGATTCAAAATGATTAGAAACATGGAAACCATGGGTTGCCTCCCATGCTGCGCTTTTGATTAACGTCGTTAGCTGGACTTGTACCCCCCAAATTATCCAATTCCAACTTTCAAAATTTTAATGAACCCATCTTTCTGCACTTCAACAAGATTGATATTGATTGGTTTTTTGAAATTTGTTTCGTATGAAATCATTTTTTCTACAATGATTGGTAAAATCCAAGGAATATCTAAAATGGTTGATCGAGTTGTTTCTATAGTCTTTCCTAAGACACCAAGAATCATTCCAACATTATTGATTTCATGATATGGATGAATGACAACTGAAATGTCTTGTTTATCACCTATGATGGGATGCCTCGGTGGGGATGTAAGGACATTGATTTTGAGTTCAGGTTGGATAGGACATTCAAATGCAGATAAGGAATTAGAATCAAAATCAATTTCAATTTCAGCATTTCCCAACACAATTGGTTCCATTTGAATTGAAGATTCAACCCCAAAGTTTTCTAGATAGGTTTCATGAATGGGTATGGATTTTATGTTTGTTATTTCTCCTAATGGTTTAATTATTGGTGTTTCTAAAAAATTATCATTGGAGAAATATTCCGGGCATTCAATCCATGAAGAAAAATTTCCCTCTTGGGAATTCATGAAATCAATTTCAACCTGATTTAAATACCCTTCAACATTTCCTTGATCTTGTTCAGTTATACCATATCCAAAGGTTAGTTCTTTTTTCAATTCATGAGAGGTTTTTGGGATAAAATATTCATCTATCAATGATGAGGAAATAACATCTTGAGTGGGAACGAGTTCCCCAAAAGTCTTAAAGCATTGTAGTTCTAATCTGAAATATGAAACTTATGAAATCATTTTATCCATTTGTTCACACAATTATTCAAGAATTTTTTCAGGATTAGGGTTGATATATGTTTGTACATCATGGTCTTCCTCATTATTTATCTTTTCAATCTTTCTTGATAGGTATATAAATTGATCTTGTAAACATTCAGCATCCCATTGATTGTACATCTCATCTGGTGTGGTGTATTCAATTAAGGATTGGTCAATGAAATTCCCTATGTGAGGTGTTTCCCAATATTGATTTCCGACTTGATTAAAGAATTGATTTATGAAGGGGTATTTTGGAGGATAATCCATTGGAATTGATTGAAAATTAGTTTTGGGGTTTTTTTGGACACACAGAAATAGAAAGGGGAAAAGAGAAGAGAAATTAGGGCGAGAATAGAGAATTTGGGGTGAGAAAAGAAGATTTGGGTCTAAGGTACATACTTGGGTCCTCGGCAACGGCGCCAAAATTTGGTTACGCCCAAATATATCCTACTGGTAAAAGCGAACGATATAGTACATGTAGGGATCGAATCCACAGGGACCGAAGAAGTAACCTTGAGACGCTATGATTTATTGATGGATTGGCTATGAAGTGGCCAACTATGAGGTAGATTTTAATTGGGGAACTAAAGATATAATTTAAATAACATATAAAAAAATTATGTGAAATAAACAATTATTGATGATGGGTTGATCTTAGGGTTTTTCTTGGGGTGGATTGGATGAATTTCTTTTCTTAAAAAATTTCATTTCATTACTTCAAGACATATCCAAACAATGAGATAATTCATCCAAATCATTCACCAATTTAATCCCTACACAATTCCGAGGATAATCACTAATTCACTTTGAGGACCACTCTAATGAGCACTGAAAAGAAATATATCGTACTATCACTCAAAATGTGTCATCATTAAAGTTGGAAAAGATGAGAAAGAATGTAACTCATCAAATTGAAATCCTAAAATAATGAATATATTTAAATATTAAGTACATGAAATAACATTCAATCCCTGACCTTGCTACTCCCTTGGATCAACCCTTAATAGGTTAGCCCTCTATTGATGCTATTCTACCAATGGAAGCATGATGTAGACTTATGGGGGAGGAATTGAAGAAGAAGAAATTTATTAAAAGAACGAACACTCCACCGTTGTTTGATTGAAATCACAAGTGATAGTATGAATAATTTCACACCATGATTCAATAGTATCAACGTATGAAGAAAATGAAAATAAAATGTGAAGAATAAGAAGAAATTTTATTAAAATACTAAACGTGAATGAAAAACTTACATTAGAAAAATTGACGATGTCATTACAAAATGAATGTCGGAAATTACAATTGAAAGAAAAACTTGGATTCAAAGGAAAATGTTAGATGAAAATTCCCTTCACCCCCTTCTCCTTATATAGGAATATTAGGAGCCTTATGTACATCCCCCAACAATTAATTCACCCCCCAACAATTAATAGAGTAAAATGGAGGGTGAATAATCAAAAGGAAATTGATGTTTTGAATTTGACCCGGAAAACTGTCCAGATTCGTCCACCATATTGACGTGTGAATTCGCAACTGAAGAAGGCCGAATCCGGAACTGTTGTAGAAGCGAACTATCTTTGTTCATGTGTCTTATAAAATCTATCGAAATTTCAGGAAATTTGGCTCATCCGTTTGGATGTTATGGTCAAAATGGTGGGACAGATTTTTGTGCATTAATGACGAGTCCACCATTTAAATCTAAACTTCATATCCCTTTATCATCATGAAAACATAAGAATTATCTCCGGCCACAGTTGAATAAAATTATCCTCAAATTTTTATCTTTATACTGTATAAATTTGAGCTTCATTGAGCTTGTTTTATGGGCCCCGCATTTTTTTGATGGGCCTTAGGCCCATTATGCTTTTTTCAACAAGTTTCTGCCTTCAGGCTCAAAAGTTTCCATCTTCCTTTGGGATTCATCCATCGGACCTAAAAGATAAAATGTTCCAAACAAAGTGATAAATAATATAAAAAAATTTCAAATTCAGAAAATGAATATAATATTGTCAACAAAAAAATGAATGATTGGGCCCAAATTTGCATTTTGAACATGAATTGCATTTTTCATGAAAAAAAAATTCTATTTATGTAATGCACTAAAAACAATGTTTATGGACTTTGGAACAATGAATATAAAGATATTCACAATTAATATTAGCCACTTTCAGTGACTAATCAACCCCACCCATCATCATCAACACATTTTATGACCACATAAAATTAAATCACATATCTTATCATAAATAACACATGAATATAAAATGGTCTTCATGATTGTTCAAAATAACATCACATAATAAATCCTGATCATTTGAAACAAAAAATACTACCACACAAAGAGAATATTTAAAAATATTACATATATGGTAATTTATGATCCATTACATCATTGGAGAAGAATCATTTAAAAATGAATGATAATTTAGAAAAAGTAATTTTCATTACAATTATTTCAAAATATATACATTAAAATATGTCATTCCCATGTAACATTCTAAAAAATATTTTTTAAAGATGAATAGAAATATTTTTAAACCTATACCATAAAAATTTACCTAGAATCCACCATGATAATAATTAATAAATTTCTAAAAATGTTTTTTAAAATGGAATAGTATAAAACCATTGTAAAGAAAAAGACATTTTATTATTTTAAAAATGAATTTAGTGAATACCTTCATTGTTTAAAGGATAAATATTCCATTGTTTTAAAATGAATAAAGGTAATATAAGGATCATTGTATATTAATAAAATTTATGTTTATTCTATGTAATGGAGAACATAGGATCGATGTTTAAAAAGGTATATGGAGAATAAATATATTAAAATAGATTTCAATTATTCGTATAGATAAAAAATTATTTTAATAAAAAAATTATTAATTAAGGAAGAATATATTGGTGTGAAAGATTAATTTACCCTTAATTAATATTTAAATACAAACTAACATCATTATTATTTTGATAATATAAAAAATTAATGGTTTTATAAAATGAAGTCTGATTATGACCCAAGGTAATGATTTGAGTTATGAAAACCCTTACCTTGTTCTAGATTCATTGAAGAAAAGTGTTTATCATCCTTAATAATAAAAAAATAATTTATTATATAAATTATTATTGAAAATATTATTCTTTATATAATTTTATATTGACCATTTATTTTTATAATCTATATATTTTTTATATGTTTTCTTCTAATTATTTTGTCGAAACTGAATCAGTGTCATATAATTTTTATATTTTAGAAAACAATAATGATATTTTAATAATAAGTTGTATAAATATATAATAATTATAAAACCCAATAAAATTCAATTTTAATTAAATTATAATAATATAAAAAAGTTTCTTGCAGTCATCCACGATCATGTTTGATAGTATTTATTATGGTATGTAGTTATACCGAGCCAAATATGAACCTGTTATATATTTATTTGTGAGTATGGTCATGGAAGTGTATAATATCATTATCAAATAATAAATACATTTTTTTTATTTTTATGCTTTTTATGGGATTTTATGTGGTATGTATAGAGAAACAAAAACATCATGTAAAATGAAAACATTGCCTTGTGGAGGAAGTAGTTCACACAACAAACAATTAACACTCTTATTTTGTTATTAGAGGATGGAAATAAGTAAATATTTGTTTTTTTAATTAATATATTTATATTTTAGTAAACTTGTTATATTTATATAATTATATGAATTTTCATTCAGATGATTTATTAAAGAGTACAATAAAAGTAAAGACTTTTTTATAATAATACTCATGTTGGATGCTTGATTTTTCTATTAGAAAACACCAGGAAAATGAAGGTTTTATGAAAACTAAATATTAATAGTAGATTATTTTAAATGGATAAGGTTCTATTAGGGTAAATTTGAAATAGTTTCAATATGAAATTGTACATATTATTCTGTCTTGAAGTTGATAATATTTTACCCATTTATAAATTAATGGAAAGGCATTTTTGAAAGTGACCAATACTCTTTCAATATTGTAATTATACTATTGAATTTATAATAGCCCAAAAATGGTAAAAATGGAGGTTAAATTGGTAATGGGTAATAAAACCACAACTATTAATATTTTTATACAAAATTTAGTGTTTTAGGATTTATTATTTTAACTGTTTATGTTTTCCACTAATTTAAATTTAGTTATTAAATTAATTGATAATATTAACGATTAACATATAAAATAAATACAAATTAATAATGTTTTACATAATTTTACCAGATATGATTTAAATTTTTTTTAATAATTTTATGAATGAAAAAAAAATAATTTATTGAAATATATTCTTTGAAATAAATTAAAAAAATGAAAACAAAATTTAGGATGAGTGTTTTAAAATGTTTTAAAAATTACATTAAAAATAATATTTTATTATATTTAAATTTTTATGATATAGATTTGTTTATTATAGAATTTTTTTTTGATTTTATAGAAATAAAAAACAAAATTTCACCATCAAAATAGTTAATTGAATGAAAATTTCCAAATGATTTTTATCAAAGTAACATTTTAATATATTTATAAAAAATATGGAAATAATATTAATAAGTTAAAATTATATATTTATATTCATAATATAATTCTATAAATATATTTTTTTAATTAAATTTTTTTAAAAAAATAAATATATGATAAAAAATTATGAAAATATTAAAATTATAATTTATATAGAAAAAAATATTTTTCAATTAAAAATTGAAATTTTATGAAAATCTCAAAAAAATATTCTGAATTAATTATTTCTATGAGTAAATAATAATTTCTTTTATTTAATGAATTTTAAATTCTATTATTTGTTTTGATATAAAATAAATAATATAAAGATAATTGATTTTATTAAAAATATCATTGGTCACTATTAACTCAAAATAATTGTGTTCATTTTAATTGAAATGAAATTGAATAAAAACCAATATTATAGTTTATTATAGATTAATTAATAATATTATTGAAATAGTTTTGGATATTTTACATTGTTTGTAGTATATAGCACAAGTTATCGAATATAACATCAGTTTTATAAGGTCTACAATTTTGGGTCCTTATAGTATGTGTAATTTAATCATGAATAAATTTATTTATTTGAAAAAAATTATAATGGGTATATCATAAGGATCATTTGGATACTCAATAAGATATACGTGGATAATATTTATGTAGAATTTGTATATTTATTATTGATTAATATAGTTTCCAAATTTATGATATTTTCAAAAGTAGACATTATAAAGAATGAGAACTCAATTCAGCTGATGTTGAGATGTTGTTCAATGAATAATAATCAACATGAATTTATAAGTTAATCATGATTCTAGATAAGATCAATTTTAAAATTTTTTATAAATAAATATATTTAAATAATATGGAAACAGAATCCATGAATTGGGGACAAGGATCACTATGTGAAGTTTACTCGGAAAAAAAATTCTAAAATAAATTATTGTAATGCATCATAAGAAACCCTGACCATGAAATTAATGATGAAATACATTCATGAATATCAATAATAATTAATATCTGTAATTTGTGAATGTTTTAATATGAAAATAAAGAAATTAAAATTAATATTATCATGAGGAATTAACCGCTCATACTTCTGAAGAATAAAAGAGAGTTCAACATTGAGCAGTTTTTAATGTGGAATAACATAGAAGATATTATAGGATCAATCGATTATGTTTGAAGAGGTTTAAAACATTCGTAAATATTGAAAATAATATTCACATGTATTTTGAAAATATATGTTGAAGAAAAAAAATTAATATTTGGTAAAAATAACCCAGTACTACAATTATGAGAAATTTTATGGTATTAAATATTAACACCAGATGCTACTAGTATATATAATATCTTATTAATCAATGTCACAAAGTGATTAAAAATTATTGTAAATGTATTCATCCCTATGAATTGAATTAGTTGTAGAATATGTGAAATTTAAGCCTTTATATTTCAATCCATTTGTTAGGCCAATGTATTGAGTGATCCCAACCTACAATATGATAATATTGTATGATATTAAGAGGATTTATTAATATTTCATGCTTTCTATAATTTGGAAATGAATATCAATTCTATTGATGTCCATAAAAGAATTACATTATTTAGTTTTGTTCATTATTGTAGATGATAAAGCAGATATATTTTATAAAGTAATGGAAGTCCTGGATGGTTCTTGGGATTTTATAACATGATTTTGAATTGAATGTATCTAATTAGTTCTATTTTAAAATTTATAAAGATACAAATGTTAATAATGTTTTTTTATAATAATATTGGATTTGTCTTTGAGTTATATTACAACTGTTATACACAAAGGATACAGTCACCACATTAGAGATGAACCCTATTAACATATCCTATTTTCCTTGTTACATATAATTCCTTCTTCATCTTTATAAAAATAAAAGTTAATAATATAGTTATACATATAAAATCATAGAATATGTGAAGAATTAGAATAAGGGAATAAATTTATAATTGATCAAGATTCATGAACAATGAATCTCTCCACCCCCTCTCACTATTGTGTATATACCAAATATATCATTACAGAATTGAGAAAATATAGTATGGATTATTTTGATGAAAATTATTAATACATTAACATAAAATATATTTTAAATTTGATTCATTTTTACGAAATAGTATCCCTTTAAAACTAATGTTGAATTATTCATTTCCAATTCACCTCTTTTATAAAAATTTATTTAGACTATTTGTTTTCCCAAATAAAATTACTCACTATTGGGCTCAAAACCAAATCCAATGACATAATATTCTCACCCTGATCTATCTTATTAACCATTACCTCAATATACCCATGATTTTCTTACTCTTTATTCACGTGTATTTTTTATATAATAAATGAAGTATGTGCTAGAAAAATTACTCTATAATCAACTCATGGGATATACAAATATTGATCCCCAATTATTTGGTCAACCTTTATATTGATTCCAAAAAAATTTATGAACTAATGTATATTTCTTTTAATAGCTTAAATTATTTTAATTATTTTGATCACACATTTAATTATTTCAAGTGGAAACATTATATAAATTTATTTATTTTCATGACAACATTTTTACCTTGTTATTAAGAATATTTAATCATATATTGTTTTTAACACTCATGAAATGAAATCAACATAAATTTAGAGGATTTTATAATCATTCCATGTTCAATGATAAAAAATTTATAATAGATTTTTTATCTAAAAAACAAAGAACATTTCATAGACATGGTGATTGTTAAATATCTGTATATTTGACCACAAAACAATTATTTAATAAGGACTTAAAAATTCATGGACATATTTAATCTATGAAAATTTGAATGATAAATATATTTTAAATCCTTATAAATAATTATTTAGAAATAATTATGAGTATGTATGGATTCCTTATTCTTGTACCACGCAATCAAATGTCATGAGATGTTATATATTTCACCAATATCATATAATCATTTCTAGGTAAGCTCCACTCGATTAAAAACATTATATTTATGGGGTCTATAATGACCTATACTGAGTTATGCTTTATACTACTCCATGTATGATTCATATTTCATAATTTAATTTTTTGTTCAATTATTATATATAAACATAATCAAAAGTTAGATATCTTATTTCCATATACTGTTTTAAAAATTAATAAACATATTGAATTCCTCATTCATTCATATCACGAATGTAATAAATGTTGTATAATGAAAATCATTAATTAGTGAGATAAAATATTTACACCTATTTGTTTATTTATAATTAATTAGTGTATATATATATTAGAGGTATAAATCACTAAATGCATATTTTTTATATATTCACATTTTTATGTGATGAATTATGTATATTCTATTTTATGCATATAGTAAAAATGAAATTGTTTACGCTCATGAAAATTAAAGAATCCCAAATGATATTTTATTCAGTTAACATACATAGATTGTTTTTGAAATTGAATCCAAGTATCATATTCTGTAGATTATTATCTTATATATATTCATATTACATGTACGTTCCCTAATATTCAACTTAAAAACTACCTCCTTATATTTATTTTACCTTAATATGATAACCAAAACTCTAAATTTATTCTCAAAATATTCATCCTTCAAATATCTCAATTTATCTACTTTATAAAAATTGACGAAACACACTTAAAGGATCATTTCAACCCATCAATAAATAATATTTACGTTTATTTTTCTTTCTTTGACTATATTTCTTTCAATTTTTTTTGTATTTAAATATCAATATTTACTAATTTTCATGGGAACATATTTTCAATTTTGAAATACATTAAAATGATAAATCTCAACCACCATCTAAGATAAATAATAGTTATCCAATAAATAATAATAATTTTCATATTACAATGAAAAAAAATTAGAGTGAATTTTCAACACCATTAAATAAAGATACTCACTCGGATAGACTTCGTCATAATGAAATAATATGTTTAAACATATAAAATTTTTTATAACAAATAAGAAATAATATACACTTTTAATTAAAATATTTTATTATTTTTTGATCATATATTAACATTGTGGATAATTTTCCCATAATATATTGTAATGAAACATTATGTTATATTATATAATATTATAAAAATAAAAATATAATGAAACAGAAAATATATCTCATTAATAAATATCATTGGATTAGTCAATTATGAATGTAATGAATATTACACACATTAAAATTGGATTAAAAAAATCCCAAAATACAAAATCAAAATTCAGAAAATATATATCGCCCCAATCAAAATGAAAAATCCCTCCCACAGACAACACTATTGAAAATAGAAAAAACTAAAAAACCAATCATCATCATAAAAATGAAAAAATGAAAATATATATTAATGGGAGAAATTTTTGTGAATATTTTGAGAATTAATGAATTTTTATTTGTAGAAGGTATTATAATAAATAGAATTGTAATGTGACTATTGGAATTGTAACACCAACATTGGGAATAGTAACCTAAGCATTCATAATAGTTACATGACTTTTAGAAGAATAATTTACTATCAAAATAATAATATGTGATATAAATTATATTTTATATTATTAAATTAATTAAATATTTGTTTTATATTTCCAAAAAATTAATATTATGATTAAAAAAATGAAAATATAGTCATATTTTTTATAAATAGAATTTTAATATATTTTTTATAAATAATATATTTATATCAAGAATAAAAATTAACTATGATGGAAATTTATTTTTATAAAATTAATACCTTTTTTAAATTATGAAATAAAAAATTCCCAAGAGTATTTTTTATTTTCTGAAATATTTCAGTTTTCACGTGAATAGTAAAAATTCAATTTTTATGTAACTCATATATCTTAAATAACATCATTCAATATAAATTAGTGAAAATTTATTTCTATAATGTTAGGACTAGGGAAAATATATTTATTTTCATAAATTATTTATTAAAATATATTAATAATAATTTTTAAAAATTAAAACATTTCCCCAAACCTTAAGTCAAAAGTGGTGCTTTTAAATAACAATTTGTTCTTTTTTCAATGGTCCCATTTAATAAACCAAGTTAATTCATATTATAATGTGGTTTATAGTCTTAATACCATTATATTATATTTTTATATGATAAATATTTTCAAAACAAGAAACATTACAAGTGTTATCATTTATATTGTATTTTAAAAGATATTTTATCCTAAAAATACACCTCCAACACAAGTATAAATAAACCCACTCCCTGCCATTGAAAAATCACTCCACCCACACTTAAATACCCAAATATTTTCCCAAATACGTTTTACCGAGACTATTATAACACCTAGGGTTATTTTGGAGCAATCAAATTGCATTCACAAATGGAGTTTAGTGCCATAGAGAATATGCAATAATAAAAATAGTGTATGCTCTAATCAATTCTACCCCAGATTATGCTCCACCCTTTCTTTTTTTAAACCTATTTTAATACATAATCATTATAAAGATAAATAATTAGATTTTTAGCATTATATAAATGTTTTCATCCTACTAAATTTATTATTTTTATTACATAACAAATCATAAGAATTGTCATTCGAACCATTTAGTCAATTTCTTATTAGTGGTCAGTTAACCACTAAAAAGGAAATTAGAAATTATTTTCTAATCACCCATCCTATGTTTGGTTATACTAAAATTTTTATGTTTAAAAATTTCAAAATTCATATATTTTCATCGCCATTAAAAAATTATACATATCCATAATTGAATTTTACCAAACTAAAAAATCAATGAAAATATGGATTCTTTATGAAAAACATATTATGAAAATAATTCCTATATAACAAAGAGTTTTGAAAATTAAAATTCAAAAATAATAATTAATAAATAGAGAAAAAAATTAAATAATTCAATTATAGAAATATGTTTTAATAATCATATGTTTATTGTTCATGATATGGAATTGTGATGAAACAAATTTATATTTATGGTAATGGGGTTATCATACCCACTCCTTTTCCTTGGGATATATCATCATTAAATCATTGATATGGATATTCAGCTTACATTCCATAAATACCATTTCACTATTCTCTAAATTTTCTTTAGGGATATAAATGTTTCTCTCTTGTTTTGTAATAGATATATAATTATTTTCAAAAATTAAATTACTTTTCAAAACACATCATTAACACCTCTTCAGTTATTTATTCTTCATCAATGATATAAAATAAGTCATTAAATTATTCATTTTGGAACCCTAATGTTTTTCCTTGATTTTATTATTTATAAAATCATTATTAAACCCATTCTTTTCCATTAGTTATTTTTGGACTACAATTGTTAAATTTTGGATGTGTAATGCAAGCTTATGTGAATATTATGATGTGAAGGGTGGTCCTATAATTACATATCCCCCCAATTTAATAGATAATGTGATGTATCTAATGAGATTATGTGTATTATGCATGACCAAGATGATATAATTTTTCATAATTATAATTTTATGATTATACACATTTGATTTTCCATAACATGGTGATATCATTGTTCAAATCTAAGAGTGGTGTTTGAACACTATAAAATGATGTGTTATTTTTATACATCATAAAATTCATTGAATTTTTAATATGTATTCCTCATTATTATGATGAATATCACTGGATAATAAAAATATTTTGATGATTGTGCACACCCATATACTATTGATTCAGTCTCATGATTTTTCTAGAATATCCCCCCTTAAACGAGCCTTTAACACACCCCTATATTAAATGTATATCCTTTGGTGAATACATATACTAAGGATAGTGTGAAATATTTTATGTCGATATAGAACAATGAATTTAATAATGTTAATTATTTATTTTTTAT
This sequence comes from Viscum album, assembly GCA_963277665.1. Lineage (NCBI taxonomy): Eukaryota > Viridiplantae > Streptophyta > Magnoliopsida > Santalales > Viscaceae > Viscum > Viscum album. The sequence goes on along the minus strand of OY728128.1, from coordinate 1,920,009,737 downwards.
ATATTTTTCTAATCCAATTTTCCTGGGATACTAAGCCTTTTGATTGTTGAATTTATAAGTTTTGTGTTTCTAATCATAAGGTGATGTAATATTAACATAAGAATAACAAGAGTTTCTATGGTTTGTATTATAGGTATATTTTATTTATCTTTTGAATTAGTATTAGATAATGGTAGTGAAAACCATTAGGATAATTTCATGTATAGGAAAACATCTAAGTATCATTTTATTATTAAAATTATAAACTTACTATTCTGATAATATATTATTTAAGATTTAATTAAATAAAAATATATTTATTAATTCTTTTATATTTATGTTCAACCATTTCATTACAATAAAGTCATTGGAAATAATAAATACCAGGACAACAACCCACGTGGAGTAGATTGTAATGATTTTCTGATTAAATTCCCCAATTCCATGGGTGGTGGAGTCTAATATTTATGGAAATTCTTTCCCAGAAATCATTGTCTATGAACAATAACCTGAACCACATGCAATTTCATCTTCAACCTAATAAGGGAAAACTGACCATTCATTACCTTTTATGGAAACAACCACTGATTCATAGTGGAATGTTAGATCTACTTGTCTTGGAATAGTCGTTTAATATAGTGGTGAAGATATTTTCTATACTATAATGATCTAAGAATGAGGAGGTGAATCTAGATGTCTATATTTTAATTTAAGAAACTTGTAAAGGGTGGGAATTTATAAATAACACTGTGTAGAATGATGAATGAAAAGAGATATAATGAGATGGAATAATTAAAAAATTTATGAACACTTATTTCCCTAAAACTCTTCGAATAATTATTTGGGGAAATTATAGGGATACAGAAAAATTAAGGGGAATCTGTTATAAAATATATGTAATAATTAGAAAATATTTCAAGATAATTCATTAGTCTTTATCAATAATGAAATTAAAATAGATATATTTTTTAGTGTTTTAAAACCACACCATCAAAAAGAAATATATTTTTTCATATCTTCTTGAGTTATAATGATGAGGATAAATATACTCTCAATATAGATTATGAGTTTTTAGAATGGTACCATGGTTATGGAGATTTCTAGATAAGAATGAAGTTGTTTGATGGGGGTTAAATTAAAAATTAGAAAAGGGGATCCAACCACCCACATTTCAAAAACATATAAAAAACATCATGGAAATATCTTATAATGAGTGATGAAATGATTAAAATTTGGAAGATAAGGTCATCACTGTCATGAATTTCAAAGATACGTCAAGGGGAAACCCACATTGTGGAGAAAAGGAAAGAACCTATTAATAAACCAAACATTGATCAATGTATCTCCATTGGGAGTGCTATTGATCATTATAATAATAATGATGAATCAATAGGGATATGTATTGATTACCTGGATCCCAATGATATAAAAATAATGAATAAGTATCCCCTACAATGGATTGATTTATTTTTCCATCAACTATGATGAGCTATATAGTTCTCAAATGTTGATCTTCATTCAAGATAGGTATTGAAATAATATATTTATAATACAACCTTACTTGCATGGTATGTTCAGGATGATTTCATGGTGATCCCCTTGAGACTTACTAATTCCATAGAAATCATTATCGATGTGATGAATATAATATTTAAATATTAAATTTATGTTTTTTGGTAATTTTTACTACCTATATTCTCATAAGATCTATGAAAAATTTGGAACATGATGTAAATATAGATATTTTGTGAGTTATTAAGGCATGATAAATAGACAGTTAGGTTTTAAAATTGAGCATTTTGTGTTAATAAAGATTCATTCATGAGAAATGTGATCACATGGAAGGTAATTTATGTGTACCCTTCATTGTTAAAATATATTAAGTAATGTCACGGAACCACTCGTGTCAAAAAAATCTCTAGTTTTCATGTAATTGTAATTTTCAACCAATGTTTTTCATAATTTTCAATGATTTTCTACCTTGTAATCTATGTTAACATTGTACGGGATAGAGTATATATGGGTAGAATAATCATAGGAATGAATTTAAGAGCTCATGAAGAGTCCAATAAATATTTATTTCCTCAACCTACCAATAAATGGATAAGGATTATTGATGTACATCAAAGCTTGAAATAATGTCTTCAGGTGTTTAGTCATGTAGAATAATAAAGTCATTTCCTATTCCTCCTGACAGCTGAAGTCCCATGGTCAAAAAAACTAAATGCATTATTATGAGTTAGCTGTTATGATCCTTACCTAAAAATATAGTGGCACTACATATATTGTGAGATGTGTGACATATATAGAAATCACTATATTCTATAATATATATTCATAAAGAATGATCTCAACTAGAATCAGATAAGTTAGTTGATTATAATCAAGTTCAATGATTTAAGTATAGAATACCATCCTTGAATGGTGAACAATATATCGGATGATCTTAATAGAAAAGAACATGTGAATATATTAGTGATGGATTTTGATAAATACCATTTTATCGTGGACAAACAAAAGAAGGATATAGAAACCATAAAGGTAGGGATTTCATCCAACCATGACAAAATAATTTTATAAAAATATTTACATGAGATGACCAAGGATGAATAAATGGAATATGTAGAGATTCCAAAGAAGGTGAAAGAAATAAATAAATTGAAACAACGTGAGTTCCTCATTGATACTGATTGTGTGAATATGTTTTGAACTAGGTATTTAATTTCTTAATCACTAGAGAGGAAGAAAAAGGTATTAAATAAATAACATACCTCACATTAATTATTCTATCATAGAAAAATCAAGATATATCATGATATTTAAGAAACAATTTGGTGGGAAAACATTTTAGAGTATATCTTAGGGTGATTGGTATGTCAGTAAATGAATATATAATGAAATGGGTCTAGAGGGATAATGAAACACTTTTCCCTTCCTATCTGGATATTGGATAATAATCTCCGTGGACTTTATCACCAGTCTCCCAATGATAATTAAATAAAAAACTGAGATATGGGTTATTTTATATTGACTTACCAAGACTACCCACATAATTTCTATTCATGAATATTTCTCATTAGGAAAAAATTGCAAGATACACCAGAAGGAATTGGTGAGGATAAATTTGTTCTAGTTTAGAACATCTATGACTCTTATCCAAGTATAAAATATAAATATTGTATGAGTATTCAAAATATTTGATTACTGAAATGTATTTATTAATTTCGTATGTCCAATTGACGATAACTATTCAGACACTTGATGAAATTGAATATTTCTGAACATACATTAAAGACGTATGGTATAATCGTTTATCATTATTTGAATTCTCATACAATAACATATTCAAGTCAGTTATTCAAATAGAACTATATGAATATCTAAATGGGAATCTACGTAGATATCTATCTTTTTGTGATGGTGTTGATGAATGAATTCTACATGAACCTAATCTTGATAAATAGATGACATAAAAATTAAATGGGATCCAGACTCATATAAAACATGGTTAGTGTTTGAAAAGAGGCATGGTGACTACTGAATATGGGAAATAGATATTTATGATAGAGAAAATTATTTCCTTTTAATATCACCACAAAATAGAGTCAAGTTATTTTGAATGATGGAGAATCTTATCCCTTGGTATGTTGGCTGCTTTGACATCCTTGATCATAGAGGAGAATTAGCATATATACATTTAATTCCACAAAATTCAGATAAATATGAGGATTTCTTCCACTGATATATCATGAGGAATTATATAACTGACCCCTCACATTTAACAAATATGAAGGTGGTGTAGTTGAAAAATTAAATCTCATATTAAAGGAAGATGGTGAATATCATAGAACATAAAAAAAATTTCTACACAGTAAGACAAATCACCTTTTTATTGTTAAATAAGGGAAGCACTTGTATAATAAGGAGATGTGGGAACCTGAGGATTCCATAAACAAAGTAATCTCAACTATTATCACCCACTAATATGTGATGAAATTCCATGGAGGAAATTTTATATGATGGAGAATAATGTATTGGTCTAGTTTGTTGTATTATATAATATTATAAAAAATAAAATTTATAGAGAAACCAACAAAAATTATATCATTAATAAAGATAATTACATTAATTATATAAAAATTTAATTAAAAATTAAAACAATACTTTTGAAAAAACTTATAAATAATAACATCTAAAATAAGAGAATTTGGATAACCCCAATCTGATAGAATAATCCCTCCCACAGACAACATTGTAGAAAAAATATCATTTCAAACCAATATACATATTATAAAATGATAATATATAACCATGAGATTGAATGTAGTGAATATTGGATGAAATAAATAAGTGGTATTTGTATGAGGTAATGTGACCAATGAATAGTAATTCAACCATTTGGTATAGTAACTTGATAGTTGGAACTAATAACCAAAGAGTTGTGAATAGTAACATAACTTTTGAAATAAAAATTATAACTCAAAATAAAAATGTGTGACATAATTAATTTTTATCATGAGTAATATATGTAAATATAAATATTATAATTAATAAAAATAAATATTATGATTAAAAAGACTCAATGAAATTATAGGAACACTTTTAATAAAATGAATTTTAATGTATTCTTTAAATTTAATAATTTTCATATTAATAAGTAATATTATATTTGATATAAAATAATTTTGAAAAAAAATTAATTTTTGAAACTAGGATGTATAAATTTCCCAAGGGTCATTTTTTGGTAATTTTTTAAAATATACGTAATTTCTAATGAATTAAAAAAATAACAAATTTCAGGTAATTGGGTATCTAAAAAAAGGCTGATTCAAATTAAATAGGGGGTTTAGTTCCAAAATCCATTCTATAATATTTATATATGATTTATGTTATCAAATTAACCATTAAAATTATTACATTTGATATATACTTTTATATAATATTTTACTCTTAAAAACCCATCTCTATAAGTATAAATAATCCCCATCCCTCCATAGGAAAAAAATCCACCCTCAATTAAAAAAGTTAAATATCTTCACAAATACTCTGTACTAATGAACTAATATTTCTTAGTGATGTTCTTGATCCATACAACTCCTATCATCAAAGTAGTTTAGTACCATGGAGAAGTGGTAATAATGGGAAAAGGGAATGTTCTCATTAATTATCCATCTTATTATCCTATTCACTTTCTCTTTTCTCCGTAATTGTTTCATCCAAAATATTATATAGATAATTAATTAATATGTTTCTGTTATATTTATTTGGTTAACCTATTGTAATTATTATATTTTCATCAAATTAAATTGTAATAATTCACATTCCTAATGTTTTGAAAATTTCTTATTGATGGTTGATTAACCTTTAATGAAGATGTTTTAAATTATTTTCTTATCACCAAAACTATGGATATGTATAATAAATTATGTATGATAAAAAAATTTATAAAAAACTATTTTTAATGTATTTTAAATAACTATATTTATATATGAATTACATTAAACAAGAAGGATAAATAGAAGAAAAATGGGAATTGTTTTTAGAAAACACAATATCCAAACAATTCAAATTTAACAGTGTTATAAATTAAAATATATTAATTGTAATGGATAATGAGTGGGAAATTTAACATAATTCAATTTTATGTTTATTTTCTAATAATACTACTTTTAACAAGGTGGAAGAAAATAACAGAGATAATGTATGATTTACAGTATGGGGAATCTCATAAACAACTACTTTTCTTTATGTTACCCCTCAATCACATAATTTTTGTTATGCATATTTTTCAATTGTTCCTTAAATAAAAATTCACTATTTTCAAATTTTTCACGAATATACATTTTTCTATCTTGATTTACATTACTAATAAATTGAAATTCAAAAAGCCTTTCATTTCCAAAAAAATATTTTCTTCCTCTTTAGTTGTTTCTTCTTCATTCATGAATGATATTGTTTATTCCAAATATTATTCTACTTATTCATTTGGGAACACCATTTTTTATCCAAAAATTTATGATTTAGGATTTCATTATGAAACCCATTCCATTCCGATAGTTATTTCATAACAACTATTGATATACATTCTATGGGGCATGCATGACTATACGAATATAATGAATTATTGGGGGGTCCCCCAATTATGTTTCACTAAAATATACTGGGTAATGTCATATATTTTGTGAGATTATGTGTATTATTCAGTAAAATGATGTTATATTTTTTCACAATGATGATTTTATGATTATTCACATATTTCATGCATGACATTGAGGCTAGAATTGTTCAAAACTATGTCTCTTATTTGATATCTATGACATGAAATTTCATTTTTATTAATTCCCACTTCCAATGAAATATTCAAATTTCTTCCTCGTGTTAATTATTAATATATCATGCCTATGAAATTTTTAGGATGATTATTTTTACCCATATACTCTCTACGCATGTATCTTCTTAATCTTATATTATCCTTCCCAATCATTGATTTAACCTTTCCCCTATCATGGATGTATATCATCAGGTGATTGCATTTACTAAGGAAAATGTTAGATATTTTAAGTGGATAAGGTGAAGGATTTAAATATTGTTTTTTTATTTTGTATAAGTGATGTATGATCGATATTTTTTAAATATACTAATCCTTTAGATCCTTGAATAAAATATTATTATGTACATGATATTAAAATTGGTGTAATTGTTATACTAGAATAATTTTTGTTGCTGTAAATATTTATATTCATATAATATAGAATTAATAAAAAATACTTTTTATAAAACATGAAATTTATTTCTATTTTATCAATACCCTTGTAACACAATCCATGTACATAAGTGGATATTTTCATTTGTAAATATTTCATTGTATGTTTTAATGTACATGTTGTATTTTTCGAAATTAAACCATTATTTTTTACTCAATTAATCAAATATCACCTGTGAAATTTTAAATTTTTTTATTCTATTTAGTGCCTATAATCTCCATATAAAATTTGATTCACATTTAAAGTCAATTTGAACTTGAAATTTAAATTTTAAAATTGTATAAAATTATAACCAATTATTTTTCATTTCACTGGTTTTCGTAAATATTATAATAATATAATTATATATATATATTGATGGATTTACCTATTTATTTAACACAATCTATAAGCTCTGAGATTATTTTCATGTATTTTCAGTTCATAACAAACTACAAATAACATCTTACATAAATATTCCAATGCGAATCATAATTTACTCATATGATTTTCATTATCCAATACATTATTTTGAGTAACTTTATATTTAATTTATTTTAATTCCATATTTTCATTATTATTCCATTCACTATTTTTTATTTGTAATGTAAAACATTCAAAAATACAATTTCCTTTAACAAAATAAAGTCAATAATATCTTGAATAGAATTAGAAAAATTAGATATTTGGGATACATTATTTATAATCTATTTATCTGTCTCATAAATTGAGTTATTTTTTCATAAATTTGTTAAATTCATGATCAAATATGGATTTTATTTTTGTCTGGCATTCCTCGTTAATTAATATTTCATTATATTCACATAATTACTATACAATTTTTTTAACTTTTAATCTAAATCAAAATTTATTTTACTTAAGAATTAATATTTTTGTTATTCTTTTTTATTTATTTATGAAAAATTAATTTTAAAAAATCAATCTTAAATTAATTAATGTTTTAAAAAAACATAACTCATTGGAAATCAGTAAACAAAGATGATTATATACGGGTGATGATTCTAAATATTTATTTTTAATATCAACATAATTTTTATGAAAATATGTAAAATTCAATGAATCCTATTAATAGTGATTGTTTCAAAAAAAAATTCCTCAACACTAATGATAATTATATAATTTCATTCACTCATATTAATAATTTATAAAAAAATATGATCATAAATAATAATATCATTAATTTAAGATTTATAATTTTGTACGTTAGAGTTGTTGTTTTCATTATTACCTTTATATATTTTCATTAATTTTTACCATTATATTTATAGTCATTAATATCAATAAATTTTGACTAATATTTATGAAATATTGTTATAAAAAATAATTATTTACCATTTTTTTCATTCTTTACTATATTATTATTAGTATCCAACATCATTACTCTTCCCCTAATAAGAGTATATACTTTCAAAATAATATATTGTATATAATATCTTATAAAGAATGGATAATGAAGCATCATATCCTTACTTGAGTGATTATACTTCTTGTTAGATATAACAATTTATTTTATACTTAACGTATTGATATTAATAAATTTTTATAAAAAATTAAAATCTTCTCCCATTTTGAATAATCAAGTACAAAAACAATTTTTTTCCCCTAAAATCATAATAGTAATCCAAGACTGCTTTGATTCCAAATCGGGATTTCCTATTAAAATATATTCATAATATGATTTCACAATATGGGTGGAATTAGTCAATGAATTTCTCTTCTATAATTTTAGAAAAAATTTGTAATAAATTTTATTATCGATTAGATTATACGGTAAGTGTTTATAAAATAGTATATATGATGAAACTTAGTCAATAATAAAAATTAGGATTCCTGTATTTATAATGTTCACTAATCAAAATGATTAAATACATCAAAGGAATGATCCAAATAAATTAAATGTCATATAATAAACTAGATTCATCTCATGAATAAATTGTGATTTGTATATCCTTTCACTCAATAAAAATTCATAATATTGATATTATTGAGTTATACATCACATACATATAAATATGATGATATAAAATATAATGAACATATTTTTCTTGTTAAAATTCTTCTCACTAATTTTTTTAATGGGGTTTCACATACATATATCATTTTACAAAAATCATTCTATGATCAAAATAAATGTTTTGAATGTATTAAAATAGTATAAATAAACTCATATTGATTATATTTCATATATTGTATACATCAACATCTTCAATTTCAAAACTCAATAATAAAATATAAGATATAATCTTTAATAAAATTGTGGAATGATGTTTAATATTCATAATTATTTTAAATTTTTGCCTCTTCTCCAATATCCAATCATGTTACTCTTCCATCTTTTGAATCATTCATTTGGACAAATTTGGGTGAACTATGTTATGGTTAAAATTTTATTTATAGTTAAACACAATTACCTGTTTACATGTTGTATTTCTCTCATGTTTCCATGTGTGTCTCTCAAATGCACTTAAATCCTATTTCTTAATTTAAATTATTATAGTTAATTCTTCATCACAACTACATTTTATTTCACTCAAATCGATAAAAATTATAAATTTATATAACCAGTCATAAATGGGGGATATTTTCATGATTGTATATTAACATTTAGGTAAATTAATAAAATTATGGGTCGTTCTAAAGCATGGTTCCTTACACATTTCAATTTGTATGCACACCACCAAACAAAATATTATATCAAATGGAATGATATTCACAACAGGACATATTGATAATACTAATCAGAATCATAAAGGAATCATATACTAATCATGACATGTATTCTATAAAAAACAACGGTTCTTCTAGAAGAGTTAATATTTACATATCCCATAATTTTTTCATTAAATAACCTCAAATCATTAAAATAAATTTTATAAAATTTACATATATATTTTTATCATATAATTATCATATATTAAAGGGAATTTTTGTTAAAAACCTAATTAGATTATGTTTAAATGTTTCAAATAACATCAAATAAATTCAAAAAAAATTCAAATTCTTCCATATAATCAATCATGGTATTAAAAAAATACATAACTTACTCAAGAATATATATAGTGTGATAGGTATCCAATCTCGATATTTTCATATAGAAATAATGTCCCTAGTTTTATTGAAGTATAAATCTAATTCACATAGTACACTAATAAATACTCAATAGAGGTATCTATTTTAACACAAATTAAAATTTGAATATATTTATATATGAATATATATAATATATATTACAATTTTGTTCATTCAATAAAAAATTCTTAAATGTTTCTTGAAATATGTTTCATATTATATTATAGATATAATGAAACTCATTAGACAAATGACATAATATTTAAAAGATCCAAATTAAAAAAAATTAAAAAATATTTCATTATATAAATAATATATAATAATGATTATTTAATTATGAATTGATATATATATAAATGAAAACTTTAAATAGTTATTGAAAATTTTAATAATGTACATAATTATAAATAATGAAGAAAATTATTTGAACATTCTGTATACTACAAATATAAACACTTTATATTGAAATATTTTTATTCTTCCTAAACACATAATAGAGAATCTAGTCTATTTATCTATAATATATTAAAAACCATATGTCAGGAAGATAATGATCAATATCATTTCTTGTGAAATAAGATTATTAAATTCCTTCTTTGGTAATTATACACTACATGCATGTCAATGATATGTATGATAACTCATAATGATCATATCTTTGGGCCTCTATAACTTGTTGTAATATATTTATATCACATGATATGATATCCATGATAAATATTATCATTGTCTCAATATTCCTTATTATGGAATTCATGGAATGTATTTCAAATAATCTTATTCATTGACCATTTCATATTGTAACATGAATTAAAAAATTATAAAATTGTCACATGTGTTGATATTAACATATAATTTGTACTTTATGATACTCTATTTTATATTTTGAGATAAGTTATTATTATGAATAGACATATCCTATATAATATTTTTTTAATATAAGGATGAATGGATAGTATTGGACCTTAACATAGAGTAGATAGTGATAAATATTTATCAATTTTTATGTCATGTCTCTATTTGAAATATCATCATAGAATTTTGTACGAAATAATTTATTCCTAATTTATTTATAATTTTTAAAATTTAAAAATAATTCAGCATTCATTAAAGTCATATTTAATACATATAATTAATTTTCAACCAATAAATAATGATTTAATGTAAATGAATCTCAAAATCCATTGATAAATAATTATTTCGAAGATATAAAAAAATAAAAATCTCAAAAATTATAATCATTCACTAGTAAATCAATATAATAATGTTTCTAAAATACACTGCGCAATAAAAAATTAGTTAATTACTCCAAATGTAATAACAAATAATATAATTTATAAACATAATTTGGTGGATACTCTTTATCCCCCAAAGAAATTTTAGTATACAATTGGTTATGGAAAGAAAAAAAAGAGGAAGATATATTCAAATATAATGTAATAATTTTTTTCATTAACAATTAATCTTATAAAAAAATTTATTTTCATATATAATTTTTTAATACATATTTCATAGTTTATAAAATTTTTAAAATTCACATCCAATTATTTTCTAATTATTTTTCACTAGTTTATCATTAGATTCATTCATTCCATGGATATTTTGATCACATAAATGATCATAATATATTGAATAAATTATCTCAAAATATATTCAAGGAAGATGATATATATTCTAATGAAGATACATGAACTAGTGAAATCTTATACCATATTTGTATCACCTATACTGATATCTTATACAATGATAACATTTATAACTTATATTGATTCTATATATATAAAAATTATCTTAAAACACTATTATATTGTATTTATGCATAGAAAAAATAATATTTTTTTTTAATTTACGTGTAATTGATTCATCAGTTGGAATTTATTTTTATTTATTTTGGGTAATTTATTGAAAGAAAATATCTATTCCGTGACATATAAAAAAAATATTCCATTTAGGTAATTTATTTAAACTACTGAATAAACTCGTTAATGTAAATTAAATAATAAGTTAATAAAATTTATATTTTATATTATAGAATTTGATATTGTGAATTCATATAGTAAAATTGATTTGAATTTTTCATATAAAGTATAATTTCGTATATAAACTACTTACGTAGGGTATATATGTAGTTGTGTATGTTTGTGTAATATAGAACCCAATTTTTGATATGTTGTGTGAAACATTAATTTAAATGAATAAATTTCATCTAGACGAGTCATTAATTTTTTAATAATGAAGATCCATTAAGTTATAATAGCCTTGGTATTCAGTTGAGGGATTTCAATTCTATTCTTGGCCCAATCAGGTAATGTTCACAACCATGTTTTCCATGAGTTTTTGGTTACTTTATTACAATGGTCCTAGAAACATGTGATAATTCTTTAATGGATCAAATAGTTCAGTAGTAATGGATATGTAAAAAAATACATGAAACACACATTACATTTGGAAATATAAAATTCAACGTAGAAATCTATATGAGAACACCATTATTACCCATATTATGTCACGTATATTAGTCAAAAAAGAATTCATGAAATCCATGGAAATGAATCATAATAAACGTTTGATCTCTTATGCTCCAATAGGGTATGCATAAAAAGGAAGATTTCATCAATATATAAGCCAAAATCAATATATAAATGTAACATGAAGCACATGTCTCTTAATTAATATCTTGATCATTTATAATAAAATGGATGGAAAAATTGATGATAAAATAATTCCATTTAACTAATCACATAAACCTCAAACATATCCGTAGATATCATAAATATCAAAACAATCACATGGAAATAAACAACTAATCTCACAATGTGGGAAATCATAATGATTATAATCATAAACATATTATCAATATTGTGTACCATGACTTCATATCTTAATTATAATGGCCTTGACAAAATAGCCATGCATGCTTATCTCATGAGACCTAATCATACATTGAGGGGTAATAACCGGCTTCAAGTATCACTTTCAAAGTCTTATTCATTCTCATATGAAGCGGGTTAAACATAATTAACATAAATATCATATTAAAAATGTATCATATTAAATGTTAATACATAACCCAATCAAAAAAACAATCATAAACCTTCTATAGTAATATATATAATGGTTTCAAAATAACATATCTCGAGTCAAGATAATCATAATCCATATAGAGTAATAATAATTTTGTTATCATTATGACATATCCCAAATGGATAATACCAAAAATGAGGATTGTTTTAGTTGATGAATAAAGGTACCATAAAAATATCCTAAAAATATTCATTAGAAAAATACCATTTTCAATTTCAAAAGAATATTTAGAAACATAATAAATGACGAATATTGGGAAAAAATTAATTGAAAAATATTAATAGAAACATGTAATAGAATATTACAATAACTGTGTATTTAGGATGGATATAAATTTCATTTTCACCAATTTTTTTTATACAAATATTCCTCTAAAAATTTTAGTAAAATTTCAAAAAGTACATCATTCAAAAAATCACACAACAAATCCTTTTAATCCATTTTAAAAAAAATAAAAACCAGTAAAAATTAATTTTAACAATCACTTAGGAAGAGTAAAAATATTTTTGAATACAGTTTAGAAAATAGAATCATGGAAGTAAAATTATTTTCAACCAAAGATAAAAATAACAATTTTCTTTTCATAAAATTAATATTTTAAAAAATTGAGTACATAAAAATACGAAAATGATTTTAAAAAATGTAATTTAATGAAATAAAAATAGTAGAATATTATTATTTTTTGTTATATGAGATAGTTATCAATATTTAATCATTGGAAGCATAATCATAAATAATCCTGATAAATAATGAATTAAAACCTAAAACCCTCTCAATGTTACTAAAATTTTAGTCACAACCCCATAAAAAGAATAAAATTATATGGATATGTATATACCATAATATTTAAAGCAAAATAATAAAATAACCTCATTGGATGTATATGAACCACATTAAATACTAGTTGTGAATATGTCATGTGTCTCACACAAATAAAAGTGAGTATAAAATCCCTTAACTAAGATTTTAGTTCTATAGTATGCTTCAAAATAACAAAAATAACAAAAATATGTTAATAATAAATACATTTATGATCAATAATAAAATATATAATACCATATATTATTTTCTTATAACTTGTTATCACCCATTTATCAATAATTCTTTATTAAAATAAATATTTCAGGAAATAACTTCACTTTTTCATGTATATTTTTTTAGTGTTGATTTTGATACATTGATTATTGTTACATAATATAATTAATCTACACTAAGTAATTACAATCATATATATTAATTATAAAAGTAATCATAATAGTCCATAAAAGGTAGAGATAGAAAATTTTTTCAAACCATTCATTGAAACAGTAACTTGAATTAAAGAAAGAATGATATTGTAAATTTATTGAAGGATAGAATATAAGAATTTTAAATAATAATTCCACATTCCAAAATAATTATTATATCATATAAATAATACATTTTAATCGAAAAAATAATTATTTCCATCCATTCTAAAAATAGAAGAAAAAGTAACCACATCGCTTCATTAAGATGGTAGTCGACACATATGCATGAGTGGTGTTATCAATTTTTTTGGATTTATATATGATAAGGAAGACATGTTATTATAATAAAATAATAATAATAATATTTTAATAAATATAATATTGAAATGTTCATTAAATATATTATTTTATAAATATTTTTTACCTTTTGATGAAAAATAAATTTTGACAGTTCATGGCATGGAAGATCACTATACACTCAATCAATTATTTAGTTTCCCATTCTGTTGTGGGTGAGATGGATATAGAGTATTAAATCAATATAAAATCATTTATTTATATGATCCAAAAAAAATTACATGGTAATAATTAATACATGAAATAATGAGTTAAGAGAGTTAAAAAAGAAAATGCTTAGTCAAGAAAATTTATTTCGTTTAGAAAAACATCCCTTTGATCTCTTATCAAGGACCTAGTTCTTAGGATGTCCCTTGGGTCATCTCACTTCGCTGGAGGGTTGGGAGAACTTCGACTAGAGTCCACCGGTAGGTTTGTGGATTTGGGTTGGTGTTGACGGTCGCACAGGTGGGCGCGCGAGGAGACCGGTTCTGTGGATTGTCTAGTTCTTCGGATGTTATTGTTTCTTCATTCATGGTACCTCGACCTTCTATTAAATATGTCTTCTCTATCTATGAAGGTTTGGTTGTTGAAATTCTATAATGAATTTTCAAACTATTATTCATGAATGACTTTTTTTGAATGGTTGTATTGATTTATGTGGGGATGTTGAGAGGTGGTGAAACGGTGAAGTGGTGTAACGGTGAAGTCAGGTATGGTTTCTCACTATTTCATCAAAATTGTTTTCAAAATAATAAAAAAACAATTTTCATCCAATATCATAGTGTTAATTTTTTGAGAGGAAAAAACATATATAACATGTATAATTATTTTTTGGAGATATCTTGTATGGGGTTTGTTGAGATAAGTGGGATACCATTATTATAAAAGTGAAGGGAGGAGGTCTATTTTTTATATGGGGGAGGGGATAATATCAAAAACCTCTTGGAAATTTTGCAAAAGAATACTGAATTACAATGGAAATAAAAAAAATACATTAAAAGGAACTTAAATTAAATGTTAGGATATAAAAAATTCTAACATGTTCCATCCAATTATTTTTAATAATACTACTTTGAAAATTTAACATTATATTTCTTTAACCCTTGTTTATCACATTTTGACATTAATGGGGGTAATTAATGTTTAATTATTTTAAAATTAATTACGAAAAATAATTAGTTGAAAATATTTCCTAATTATAGTTATTATTATTACAAACATTTAATCTATTTAATCAAAATTCATCATTCAAAACTGGAAAATTTTTATTCAATATTAATCACATAATTGTTTAGAAATACAGTTTTCCATATAAATAGTTTTCTAATGTACTGAATGTTTTTATTAAAAATCCGAAATTTAATTTTTTACAATGTATTATATTGTAATAAACATAAAATAATTTTATTAGTTTCACTTTTAGAAAAAGTTTAAAATAAAATTTATCATTATAAATTCTTTAAATGATAAGGAACTGTTCAACAGAAATATACTTCTAACTATTCATTGAAAATTTTATCTTTTTATAAAACTATAAAAAATGAACTCTAATTGTTTTGGACACAATGGTTTGAAAATTAATTTTCTTATTTTAGTTAAATTAATTTTAATATATATTCTCATTATGCAACAAAACATATTTTTTGAGAAACAAAAACAACATTTTTAAGCATAAAACGTGTTTTATTATTATCTCACTCCTATAAAAAACATTAGGTGAAAGGTATAATATTTTATTTAATATAATATATATAATTAAATAAAAATAATTCACTCATAGATATTAATTTAATTCATTAATATTAATCAAAATATTTATCTCATAAAAATAATTTTCAGAAAAACAATTATTTTAGTTTCAAATTATTTTTTACTTAAAATAAATTTATAATCGTTGAATTTACTTTATAAATTTTTATAAAATTAACAATTTATATTGAACTATTCAAACACACCCATTTAACATATATGATATAAGGTAATACTATATAATAGTTTATTTGGACTCGTAGAAGTGATTGTTGCATGAAATCAAAGGGATTAAATTTATTTAAAATGAAACAAATAATAATTTATTAGGGTGTAACATTGTTCCTCAGAAAAAAATACAATTTCTCAAAAATTTCATGAATGTTAACTTAGGAACTTATTTGGGTATCTCTTCATAATAATTTTTCATCTTACCATGTCCCCGCTTTTATTTTATTATTTCTCCAATGTACCTTTATCAACTGAGTCATCTGATTACCCAATAAATGTTCTACGATTCCAAAAATCAATATTACCTCTTCATAGTAATATATATTAGTTTCAAACTGCATTTCACTATTCTTGAAAACAATTATTTTGGTTGGTATATACTTTCATAATAATGATATATGGACCACATCGTATACTTTAGAAGGATTTGGTGGCACTGAAAAATGGTGAGTCACCACAATAACTATTACTACGGTTTAAGAATATTTTAAATACATGGATCTCAGTTTACCTTTCTTCTTCGAAAATATTACATCCTTACTTGGATGTAATTTCATGATAACATGAAATACAAGTTCAAATTCAATATCCTTTATCCGGTTATTATCATTGATCATTTTTTACATTCTTAAAAATAATTTTAAATAATTTTGAACAATAATTTACTTTTTATTTTTATCCTCCATAAGTCATTAGGATATTAGATACCTTTCACTAGATTTATCCTAATATGTTGGATTATAAAAAACTCTTTCTATATAATTATTCCACAATCAAAATTTAATTACTATAATGGAAGGTATTATAATATGAGAAATCTAAGAAGGGTTAATAATTATCCCACATACTTTTTTTTAGTTAATATAGAATAACCTCAACAATTATTATAATATTTTAATTATACATTAATTTTATCCATCATTTTTAGGGTGATATGTTTTTCCCAAACAATGATTTGTTTTGAGATCCTAATAAAAACTCTTCCATAATTTTTAATATAAATCATGGGTCAATATCAAACCCAATTAAAATATTTGTAACATGATTTCTTATAAATTCATTGATATAGAGTCCTGAATTAAAATCTAGAGTTGAATATCCTCTTATTGAAATAAAATCTAAAGAATTGGTGAGCTAATTAATAATAACCAATATTGTATTATAATTTTGGGAGTATTTAGTATATGGGGGAAAAGTTCCATAGTAATGTCATACCATCTACACATAGGAAATGGAATAGGTTACTTTAATCACATAGGACGTTTTATCATATCATTAACCTATTGAAAAAAACATCATGACATATAATCAATAACTTCATTATTTATATTATCCACCCAAAAATGATCCTTCAAATAACAATACATCCTGGTTCTTACTGTGTGTGTATATGGAAATTCATGTTATCGTCATTCCCTATAAAGTCTCACCTCACATTATGTATAATTGGAATACATATTATCTTTCAAAAATTTATATTTCATTCTTCAAATTAAAATTATTCTTTTTATTCATCATTATTCAATAATATTTTCTATTCAAAATTCCCATCATATGGTTGAGATTTTGTTTCCGTTGCATCGAAGGTTTTTTGTAAATCATTTTAAAAATTATCAATTTCTCCATTTCTGAAAATTTTCCATATCCATATTTAATAGATACACAAACATATGATCTATGTAGATCATCATTTTGGATAAAAACCAGGATATTTTTCTCTTAAGGCATCCATTACCTTATTTTTATTCCATGGGTTGTAGTTTATAGGGAAATCATAATCACTTGGTATATAAATCTTTAACATTTTCCTTATTTTTATATCTCCCATTGAAAATATTCATTTTAGACTCTTATGATTTCATTATATATCACATATTTTTACATGTAGATAATGTCTCCAAATCAATAATGAAAATATTTTGGTCACCAAATCATTATCCTGGGTTAGATTTTATTTATCCCAAATCATAAATTACCTTGAAACATAGGATATAACATTATCATTATGTATATGGACTCAAAAATGTACCTTATTTAATGCATCATTGCATATCACAAATCCATAATTTCTTTCTAATAGAGTCAAAATTTTGGAATTCACTAATATCGCCCTCAATTCATCAATAGAATTTTTTTTATTTTGTTGAACGAGTATACTTAGCTGAGTTAAAAGTAATCCCAGTTAACATAATAAATTTTTTTTTAATTTTTTCGAAATATTCTCTGATAGTATCATACTAAACCAATGTAACTATATAACATAGTTGTGAATGTTCTTATAGTCCATTATGCAATAAAATTTTTCTTCAAAGGATCAAATGTGATCCCACTAATAAAAACAATATGGCTTTGAGATGAATGTTTTTGATGTTATAACTCACACATGATAAATTTCCCATATATATATATTTTTTTTCTAAGAGTTTCACGAATGATTCAAATGTAAATATATTATTTTTAAAATTTTCTTTTAATAAAATAATATTTTACCTTTAAATAAAACAAAAAAATCATCAAAATATTCCATTAATAATGTGTTCATTAAGTCCATAAATGATAAAGTTCATTAGTCAATAAAAATGTAATTACTATAAAAATTTAATGTCCATACATCATGAAAAATGTGGTCTACAAATTATCATTCTTCCTTAATCATAATTAAAGATACCTAGAATGATGGTCTATGTTTGAAAAGTATTGAGCTCCATGATGATGATTGAATAAATCATCAACGTGATGTAGATGACATATTTTCTTTATCATAATATCATTGATTCTACTATAATAATAAACAGCCTCATAATTCTATATTTCTTCTTACATAAAAAAATAGGATCCCCCATGGTGAGACAAATGGGTTTTATAAATACCATATCACCCAAATCATCTAGTTTTTTATTCATCTTAATAATTTCACATTGTCAATTCTATTCAGAGTATTTGATATTGGTCTTTTATCTAGTATTAAATCAATAGAATGCTTAGCTTCGTTATTTTATGGATTCCAATGTAATTATTCTATAAGTAAATCAATGTATTATTATACAATAGGCACATCCTCAATTTTAAGAAGAAATTTTCCATCAAATGAGTGAGTCTAATATTCATTCCCATAAATCACATTGAGATAAGCTATTGTGGATGTATCTTTACATAACTCTGATGGTGATTTCACCCCTATAAAGATAAGTAATTCCACAGCTAAATAATAAATCATAATTTTCATCTAATTTTAAATACAATTCAACATATTTTCACTGATATTTTACACAAAGAATGAAATTCAAATAAACTGTAGGTATAATAATGATGTCATCAATTAGGGCACATTTATGTGTCATGATGGTGATTATCTGACACATACTCACTGTATATAGACTTACACATGTAGTATAGATTTATTACTACAATTTTAATATTCTAGTGAAGATCCATAATCAAATAAATAATTATCTAAATTCGAGGATATGATTTAAATACCTTCCACTATATCACAATGCACTTCATCGAATACTACATTTCATACATAATCATGGAATTTATCACCATTAATGTTCTATAGAAATTTCCCTTGATAAAATAGTAAATCATTTTTATAGATTCAAATATCCATACATTTTAAAAATTTCAATTTGGAAGCTTATCACCGTCATAGTGTCATGTCTCTCCACACATGTAGAAAACACCCATTCACATATGGAATTTTCATATTGTTTCCTTCTACATTTATCACATTATATAAATTACACGCTTACATTCTTCTATTTTTATATATTTCCTTTTAAAATGTGATAATATTAACTTTTCTTATCATTCTTTCCTTATAGACACTACTACTTGGATAATTATTTCTTTAATTTTATCGAACATGATATTATGTCATTATATGATGAGCATTATTATTATTATAGTGCTCTTCAATGGATTGTCTTATGACCATCAATGAAATATCCAATCTTTCTCATCGTATTGTGTACATACTCTATAGCATTCCTCGATAATCATGAAAATTTGGAATCATACTTAGGAACAATATAATATAAATTTTTTCTTAGACACATGAATTGTATCTTTATGTCCACTCATTAATCGTTAGAAAAATTTCTTTCCAAGAAGAGTACCTAAATATACTTCCATTCTAAATTTTATATTTATTCCTCATACAGAGTGTTTTTAATCAATGGCCACCATTTATCTTTATCCCGTGAGAGATGAGAATAACCTAGGAAAACCGTCTCCATTTCCATATATTCCAAAATGAGAAATATATTCTCTGTGGAACTTATAAAATGATGAGATATAAATAGACTTTTAATCCCAATTAATGATGATGTTTTCTAAAGAATGTTAAAATCCAATATTGTTACACCACATTGTAGATTAATATAATGAACCATATGGGCATGGTTATTGGTAATAAATTTTTTTAGCATCCAAAATGTAGAGAACATTTTTTTGTGATTCTAATACATATCAAGCTCGAGCTTCATTATGTTTCCATGAATGTAAATCCCTATAATTATTATTCCCATTAATATGGTTTATATTCCATTAACTAGGTTCAACTTCAAAATAATGTAATACATTAGATTTTATCATAACATTATAAATCAAAATGTAAAATTTAATGACTAATGGAACACTTAACCTAAATTGAAATGACATATATAAGTAATCTCAAAATTATTATCTAGATATCTTTTGGAATATTAACAATTCCTTAAAATACATTCCAAACAATCATAATGGGTTGAAAATAGAATCTAAATTAACTCATCAATGTCTATTATGTGTGTCAAAATTTGTGTATATAAAGGGTTATTATCACGATCCATGTGAAAATCGAATCAATTCCCAATACATCATCTTCAAATTTGTTATCCCAATGTATAACTGTATCGTAGATAAATCCACTTGCAGTATCCAGATAGATAATTATTTCTCGGAAAGCCATAAAATTAAAACATTAAAAAAGCATTATTATTCTATTATATACCTAGACCTTTCCAAAATTTCATTCATCAGGATATATTCTCTAATCAATGTTTTTCTAAATCTTTATTCCACAATATCTACGAAACATTATCTAATACTAATTATAAGGGCCTTGAATTTAGTATCCAAGAGGTATTGGTTACATTAATACATTTTATTAGATACATGTTATCAAAAAATAAATGTTCAGATAGTTTAGTAGTCTCGAAAAACTAGATATATATTTAAAACTCATATTACATTTGAAAATATAAAATGAAACACATTATTTATTAAGAGAACACCACTAATCCAATTCTAATTTCCATTCATATCAATATTAAAAAAAATATTTCCTAACATCCTATATAAAGAAAACATAAGATTGAGGGGAAATTTGATACTAAATAAGGGTATGCATAATGGAAAATGTATTATTAATAAATATGGCATAATCAATAAGTGAGGGTAAATAACTAAAATCACATGACATTATACCAATAACTTGAGCACATATAACAATGCGACACGAATGAGAGATGATTAAATAATTCCACATAAATAATGATATAAATAGTAATCGTTTCTATAAATATCATAACTACCAAAATGATCACATGAATATCAATAAATATTATCATAATGAAGGAATTAATAATGTCTAAGAGTGTAAAAAAACCTCCAAAGCCCCATGCCAAGACTTCTTACATAAATCGGGTGGGTATTGACGAAATACCCAAACTCTATTGTGTCATGAGACCAAATGATATGATGATGGACTGTATCAGGGTCTTCCTATCACTTACTAGGTCCAATTCATTCTTAATAAGAAAGTGTTAAAACATAATTGACATTCTTGTTTTTATTTAAAAACTAACTAATAACATATTAATAAATTTCCTTATATTTATAAATCATCATAAATAATCTAGATCAATGTAGTGAACATTATAAAAGTAGTACATTACTAGTAAAACAGGTCAAAAATATTCCATAGGAATAAAAAATATGGTATAATTATAATATATTCATATTTGATCATAAATAAAAAGGGTCGTTTTCGTTATTGAATATAAATACAATAAAAATGTAACTAAAATCCATCTTGAAGAAAATAACCATTTCAATTTGAAAATAAGAAATAAAAACTAACAAAATAAAAATAATTTGGAAACATTTTACTTTTTAAAGATTCATTTAATCATTTAAAATAATATCCAAGTCAATTATTGTTCATGATGACTGGACAATATGTTCATATTGAGTATGTTAAGGAAAAAATTGTTTTAACATTTGTACTAGAAATTCAAAAAGTATATTGTTTATAAAACTGATGCAATATTACTTTTTAACCATTTTTCTGAAAAGCCATACATGTGTAAAAATAAACTTTAAAAATTAGAGGACAATAATATATTAATTTTTGAAAACATTTTTAGAAGACATTCACTTGTAAAATAATAAATTGTTGACCAAATAGTGAAATAATGTCCTTTTACATTAATTTTGTTTAAACTCTTGACTATATAATGACTTGAAATTTAATGGATACTATGTAATTTCAAGAAATAACTAGAGAACAAGAATATTCATGTGTTTTTTCTATGATATATCATTATATTCAATCACCAAAAGTATAATAAAAAATATTCATGATAAACAATGAGATTGTATCCTGAATCCCATAACACTTTGGTAATGATTGTATCATAATCTCCATGAATGAGAAAAATATATATTGATATATATATCTAATAAAAGTATTTATATTCATAATATAATATAATCATAGGTAGTATATGCATCACAAAAAAGAATCAATTGGTTAATATGTCTCATGTCACAAAAAATAAAAGTAATCCAAAAATAAATTACCTAAGGTTGGATATCCATCATATGTGTAAGAAAAAAGTTGTTCATGGTAGTACTGATCTCTTTACATCCATCAATTATTAATTTAATTGTTTAAACATGGCTTAATGTGTGGTCATATTTAAGTCACGAAGTTCTATATGGTGTATGGGGCTAGTTTGGAGCCCTGAACATGTTCTAGATAAGGAAAAGTCATGTCACATAGTAAGTTAAAATCATCTGTGAATGCCAAATTGTTTAAAAAAACCATGCATCCAGGTTTTCTATTTGGATAAAGGGTCACTCCACAGTTTTTTGTATGGTTAGTCTAATTGTGTGGGTAAACTGTGTAGCACCCATAGTTTCCTATAAGAGGTCATGTGACATAGCACATGGTTTGAAAAAAAAATCACATAAACCCTTCAACACATATAATTTGGGTAAAATTAATTTTTACCTTAATAATATATTAAATCAAAACTAAGTCTAATTGTTAATCTGTTTTATAGTATAGATCCAAATTGATCATCTTTTGAGTATATTTTAGGAATTGATATATGTCATCCATTCAAACATTGTTTCGAAGGTGGATTGTTTACATATATCTATAATGGTAAGGATTTAATTCCATTTTAATCTAATGTGATTCTTCTCACAATCTATTGGGAAGTGTTGGTTTAGTCTAATAAGCCCTATTTTCGCATTCTTCATTCATTCTTCAAATTTCACAAAATATTGGTTGAATTAGAGATTGATATTGTATGAGTTATCAATCACAGACCTAAGGTAGGTTCCTAAGTGCATTTCATTAAAATTATTATCGTTTATATGTTTTGGCATGTCACATGTAACATCCCCAGTAAATAAAGAATAATAAATTTTTATAATTATTAATATTTGTGAATTAAATTTTAATTTTTCTTAAATGGAGTTTCTATGGTCAATGGCGTACCTGATACAAAACAACAGGTTTCTTTGAAATATTACTATCATGACCAGTCCCTCGGGGCCCGTGCCATTACTACCCCAATCCCGTATTCCATATTCTAGGGGCAAGTGACTAGAACCAAAGGTATAAATCCCTAAAATAGGGAAGGTATTGCCTTTATATAGTGTGACCACACACAAAAGAGTACGTGGTGGAAGAAAATCAGTATGAAAAACTATGTACAAATGAGTGCTGAAAAGTAAAATGGGTTAGATATAAAAGCCAAACAAGAAAGTACAAGTACAACTGAAAAACAAATACAATAGATGAAAAAGTAAAACATCTATTGGGTCGTCCTTTGGGGATTCCTACTTGAAGGGTAGTACAGATAGCCTCCTCCGCACTCCACGTCTGTCAATCTATTTTGTGTACCGACTCATCGTAAGGTCCACCTCCAGATACTATCCAATCCAACTACTTTGTTCCTCAGTCATCATTTTCCGTCTTCGGCAACCAACAAAATGAGGTGCAGGCATAGCCTATGTAGGGATGAGTATAACTGTACTCAGTAGGGACTCCGAGACCATCAAGGTCTCAAAAAATCCAACAATGATAAACCAAAAAGTATGTAATCAACATATAACCTCACATAGTAATATGCCCATACATATACCGAAGTTACCAAGTAATCCATCTCAATAATAAGGTAATAACAAAAGTTACTGACTCAGCTCGAACCGGGATTTTAATCTAGGGGTAGTATCAAATAACATCCCCAATAACATTATTAAAACCTCGGCTGTTGGAGAACTTAGTCGTCGGGTAACCCGCTGCCCAACCCAGCTGGAGGGTAATCCCTAAGGTCAACAGGTAACCCACTACCCAGCCCAGCTAGAGGGTAAACCCCAAGAGGTCATCAGGTAACCCACTGCCTAGCTCAGCTGCAGGGTAAACCCTAAAGGTCAACGGGTAACCCATTGCATAGACCAGCTAGAGGGTAAACCCTAAGATGTCGTCAGGTAATCCAATGCCCAGCCTAGCTGGAGGGTAAACCCTAAAGGTCAACAGGTCACCCACTACCCTACCCTGTTGTAGGGTAAACCCTAAGATCAATGGGTAACCCTCTACCCAGCCTCGCTAGAGGGTAAACCCGAAACTGCTCTAATAACTCCGCACTATGCATGCTCGTCTCTAGAAGGATCTGATCCATGAGCTGCAGGTCAATACTACAACTGTCACGAAGTCCCACTTAGAAGTAAATCAATGGTCCGCCTCATCATATGTGTCTCAACGCAGTAGATGGCGCGTCAATCGGAGGCCCAGTCTGTTAGTTATTTGTCGTCTAGTCCTGAGGGCCCGGTTGGATTCGTGTACGATCTGACCAGACCATGTCTCAACTTTACCCTGATCTTCAGTGGGGTATACATAAAGGGACCGTCATGCTCCAAGAAAACTGGAACCTCTGACGGTTCTTCAAAAGGTCATTTGGGGCCGAAGATATGGCCAAAGAAATTAAAGGGTCAGTAGTGGGCCCAGGTCTGGTCCGACCTGGTCGAACAAACACGGCCCAACCAAGTCTGGGCCAACCCGGTCTTGGACACCCTTGTCAGAACATTTGCGTCTAGCCCATCCCAATGGGGGGGGGCTATTCTGTTATGTTCATCCAAGCATGATGGGCCCATCATTTCAGGCCACGAAGGCAGTTCAACCCGAGCTAGGGGCCGGTTCGGCCCTGAGCGTCGGGAGGGCGCAACCCGTTGCGGCTCAAGTCAGAGGCTGTGGCTTGGCCTGTTCGGCCAGGGCGTCGCGATGGGGACAAGACACCGACTCGGCCGGGAGGCCAGAATGGGGCAGGGACACCGGCTTGGATGGGTGGTCATGAGGGAGCTGGGACGCCGGCTCGGCCGGGGGGCCGCGAGGAGGTCGGGACACCGGCCCAGCCGAGTGTCCATGAGAGAGCTAAGATGCCATCAATGAAGGGAATCCATGAGGAGGTTGAGACACCGGCTCGACCGGGTTTCCATGAGGGAGTCAGGACACAGGCTCGACTGGGATCCCGTGAGGGTGCCGGTTCAGTGATGTGTGAGCGGCGCGCGCGGAAACCAGAAGGCGGGCCGACAGGATTCGGCCAGGCAGGGCATTTCCAGGCAGGACAGCGGCCGGCAGGTGGCCGGGTTGGCCGGTTCAGTGTGGCTCGGGTCGGCAGTGTTATACCGGGTGCACCAGAGTGCTGCGGGGGAGGTGCGGTTCGTGGAGTCCATGGGTAGCGTAACCATTTCCATCATCACGTTCATCGTTTCGTAGCTTCATCGCCATGCCGATGTTCATCTTAAACAAAATTAGCGGAGGTGTCAGTCCATGTTGGTTTGGCCCGGACCCTCCGCATTTAGGGTGGTATCAAATGGTTCATTAAAGAAGAAGGTTGAAAAAAAAATATTTTACTAACTCTGCTTTAATTCCTTTCCAATCGAAGATTAGAAAAGAAAATGGATAATACAGCAATAAAACGTACTACCTATGATTTTTGGGCTTTGACGTTGAAGTCACACGAAGAAGATGAAGGATTTCAGCATTCATTATATTTGTTGCACGCCACTAAACCCAAGTTGCGTCGGATGTAGAAGATGTTCCATGTCCGTAGGTTTCCAGGGAAGAAGTCAAAGAAGGATCGTAGCAGGCAGTCTTCGTTGGAAGAACACGTTCTTCCTTCTTCATTGGGAGAATTATAATCCTCCCAAGCTCTCCTCTTCCCCAACATCCAACCAAATGTCTATATGGTGCCAAATAATAGATTATAGTATCTATTACATTGTTGGAAAGAATTCAAAAGGAATGAATTATTTAATTAGATCCACCTAATTAATTTGAAGGTTTCGCAAAAATTAATTAGTGAAGATGGTGGAATTTAATTAAACGGAAGGTCAAAAGTAACTCCCTCATTAATGTGGGAATGATTAGAGGTTTTACTCTCTTCCATCAATATGGGTTAAGCCCCTTGTGGTCCCCATATCTTATCCTCTCACGGGAGGTTATGTTCGGGTGGGCCCCACCACCAAAACCTCTCATGAGAGGTTCAGGTATGGTGGTCCCACCTCCAACTTCCATGAAGAGGTTTTAACAACCAATCACCCACATGGCTGCTCAACTAAAATAAAGTGATGCTCAATTTATTTTATTACTTTCCAGGAAAATCCAAAAATTATCTTTTCTTCTCGACTCACTATCGTCGAAGTGAAAGTCTTCCTAAGTGAATAATGGTGCTGTGAGTTCAACAGTGCCCTCATATTTCAATTTCAAGATTCGGTTCAAAATTTATAAAAAACCTGCTCGTAAGATTATTGAACGAACCCGAAAAAAACATCAGAAATTGATTTTGCGCACACCGGGCCTCAGAATCATGCTTCATCAATTTTATTGGACTCGTAAAATTCCCATGTGTTTATGAAAAAAAAGTCATGTAATTAATGGGTCTTTACATTCTCCCCACCATAGGGCTTTACATCCCCATAAGCTATATGATGAACTAAAGGATGATGTGGGGGTACTGAGTACGCATCTGAGTCTCCCGCTCCCATGTTCTCTTCTAGAGGTTCCCATGCTACCCGAAAACACACAAATAGATGTATCGACCATCCACATAGGACCCTCTCCTATCGATCATCAATCTCCACAGCAACCTCCGTAAATGTCCCCCCATCGTTGATGTCCAGCACTTCATGGTCAATGATGTGAGAAGGGTTGTGCCCGTATCACTTTAGCTGAGATACATGGAAGACGTCATGCACCCGATGCAACTATGGTGGATGAGATAAATGGTAAACCAACTCGCCAGCTCTACTGAGGACCTGAAAATGTCCGATAAATCTCAAAGAATACTTGCCGCCTCGGCCAAATCTCCATATACCTCATCGAGGTTAGATTCGCAGAAATACGTGGTCACCATCCTTGAACTCCAGAGGTCTTTGTATCCTATCAGCATACAACTTCTGTATACTCTATGCAGTCTTCATCTTCTCATGGATGATCTGCACCTTTTCTGTGGTATCTCATATCATCTTTGGTCCCACTAGTGTTGAATACTTATGGTCTGTCTATCACAAGGGTGATCTACACGGTCACCCATATAATTCCTCAAAAGGTGTCATCCCTATGGTGGAGTGATAACTGTTTATGTAGGAAAACTCCACCAAAGGTAAGTGATCTTCACAGTTGTGACCAATGTCGAGGACACATGCACATTGCATGTCCTCGAGGGTCTGTATGGTCTACTCAGTCTGACCATCATTCTTAGGATGGAAGGCAGTGCTCAAATGAAGCTGGGTCCCGAAAGCCACCTGCAACTCATTCCATAGCCGGGAAGAAAACCATGCATCACGATCGGAGACAATAGATGTAGGTAATCCACATAGCCGCACAATCTCTTACACATAGAGGTGTCACATCCTCTCTAATGATATATGCTCTCTGATTGGTAGGAAGTGGGCTGTTATGATGAGTCGTTCAACGATCACCCAAATCAAGTCGTGACCCATGGATGTACGTGGATGTCATGTCACAAAGTCCATGGATATCACATCCCACTTCCACTCTAGGAACTCTAAAGTCTGATCAAAGCCTACTCTTACCTGGTGCTCCACCTTCACAATCATACATGTGAGGCATCGAGAGACAAACTCTGCTACCACCTTCTTCATACCTAGCCACCAATGCTGTCGTCGAAGGTCTTGATACATCTTCGCCACTCATGGATGTACCAATAGATGGTATTTTTGGAATTCCCTCAACACATCCTCTTGAGGTGACACTAGTACCATGGTACGTCCCTTGAAGAGTATGACATGCTCCCCACCTTCAGAAAATCGGTCAGGTGACTGCCTTGTGGATATCTGAGCACGTCTTGTCTTGTAGTCATAAGGCCCATGCTATGCCTCCCTGACTCGCTAAAGAAGTGGGGGAGTGACTGTAATGGACTGAAGGAAAGCTCCTCCATCTCTATCCACAAAGGATATTTGTAAAGCAGCCACCTATTCTGTCGCCTTTCCTAGAAGCTGTATACCAGATCTTCTGTTGAAGAATCTTCTACAATGTTCCCCATTCTATGAGTGTAGACTATCTCGAAGTCATAGTCCAAGAGGAACTCAAGCCATCGTTGTTTTCTCAGGTTCAGTTCCTTCTAAGAGAAGATATACCGGAGTCTCTTATGATCAAAGTACAAGATAAAACGTTCTCCCATCTGATAGTGTTGCCACATCTTCAAGGCGAAGACCATTGCTGCTAACTCCATGCCATCGGTAGAGTAGTTCAGCATGTGATGTCTAAGATGTCGAGAACCATACAAGATAATTGCTCACTCCTTCATCAAGACACATCCAAGTCTAGTCTCTAATGCATCATAGTATACTACGTACCCTACGCCTTCGTCCGTAAGCCTCAAGATGGGGGCACTAGTCAGCCTCTGCCTAAGCATCTGAAATCCTTGCTGGCATCTATACAAACACATGAATGGTTTCCCATTCTTCATCATGGATGATAATGGTGCTACAACTCATGAAATATATAGCACGAATGTCTGGTAGTGTCCATCCAAACCCAGGAAACTTCGTACCACCATAACACTCATGAGTGGTTCCCAAGAAAGTACATCCTCAATCTTCACTAGATCCACTACAACTTCTGCCTCCAAGATTATGTTTCCCAAAAATTGAACCTCTCGAACCATGAACTGTAACATCAAGTGCTTACCATCAATCTGGTGCTCTTTGAGTGTGTCTAGTACTACCCTCAAGTGGTAAACATTCTCTTCCTCCGCAGTTGAGTAGATCATCATGTCTTCAATGAAGTCTACGACAAAGTGATCATGGTGTGGATGGAAAATTATTTTCATTAGTCCCATGAACACTCCTAGAGAATTGGTTATGCTGAAAGTCATAACCAAGAACTCGTAGTGTCCATACTGACATATAAAGTCCGCCTTCTGCACATCGTCGTCTCAAACTCTAAGGTGGTGATAGACTGATAATGGGTTTATCTTCGAGAACCACTGTGCTCCCATAAACTAATCAAAGAGGTCATCAATTCTTGGTAGTGGGTAATTGTTCTTCATGGTCACCTAGTTTAGGTGACGGTAGTCGACACAAAACCTAAATCTCTCATCTACCTTCTTGGCAACAAAATCAAGGCTGCCTTGGGTGAAGCACTGGGCCGGATGAATCCCTTCTCTTGGAAGTCCTCTAGTTGTACATGCTACTCACGAAGCTCTGTGGGAGCCATATGATCTGCTGGAGTAGATATTGGTGTCGTCCTGGGGTGCAGGTCAATGTAAAAATCCACCTCTCTGTGAGGAGGTAGTCCTAGAACATCGTCAGGGAAAACATCCGCTTACTGGTTCACCACTACATGATAGCTCGGACTCTCCACATCAACTGCTCTGAGGGTAAAGCAGGCCAACTGATGAGTGATTCGATGCACCCCCCTCTGAGTAAGTCCTAACCATGCTGTAAAGGCTCCCATGACACCAGTGACGGTAAACCCAGTCCCATCCTTGCAAACACACCAAACTTTGCACCTAATACAATCAATCTGAGCATAGACTGTAGATAACATGTCTATACCCAAGATGACATCGTAAGGCCTCAATGCCTCTACTTATAGATCCCAGTCGATGATATCACCTCCTAGAGTAAGCTCACATTTCCGGAACTAGTGCATAATCGTAAAGTCTACTCCGATGGGATTCTCTAGCCGTAAGGATCGAGTGAATGACTCCATCATAATCTCTGAGCTCCGAACGAGGGAAATGGAGATGAAAGAGTGACTGACACATGTTTCTATAAGAACTATAGCTACGGTGGATTAGACACAGATCGTACCTCAAATCATCTCTGGATTACCAAGGTCATACGCCTCAGCCGCCTGGAGCTGAGCTGTCACCTGTCCACTTGGTCCCTACAGACCGCCTTGATCGAATCTCTAACATTGTCTGGTCGGTCATTCAACCATCTAACGATCACCCGAATGGCGGGTTAGATAGTCACAAGCCATGTCAGCATGCCCTCCGTATGAGTAACTCTGGCTGCTCTTGGTATGTGTGTATTTACCTCGTGTTCCCCGTACAACTGATCCTAAGTAATGTGGTTGTCCACCCGTGGGTTTTTCCTCTTGGACCTCAATGAAAGTTTTCTATTACCAGCTAAAAAGACTCCACTTCATGTCTAATAGTGGTGGGTCTCACTACTGGATAATTCTCGGCACGGAAAATCTCCACTACGAGGGCTCGCTTCAACACCCATGTCTGCATCGGGATGATGAGTAAGATCCCTAAAGATATGATATCTCACATGAGTCCATACTCAAAGGTCTGGCCCCTGATGTATCATTATCTCATAGTGAACCTATACCATCAAGCTACACATTATGTCT
Source organism: Viscum album (assembly GCA_963277665.1). Lineage (NCBI taxonomy): Eukaryota > Viridiplantae > Streptophyta > Magnoliopsida > Santalales > Viscaceae > Viscum > Viscum album. The sequence continues at coordinate 1,919,978,121 of OY728128.1, read as the reverse complement.
GCTACTACTTGTAGAAGGCTACCAGAAAGGATCACCATGAGGTCGGTTGGTGTCCCAACCAGTCAGAAAACTCTCACCACAGCCTCTAGACAATACTCAGCCACCAATGGGTTCGTCTCTCCCCTGAACCTGAGTGGCCTCTGGCGCTGGAACTTGTGATATGTGCTGAAGCAGCGTGTGTCATCTGCTGATGGGCTGGTAGCCTCAGTGGCCCAACCGGGAGTGGGACTACAGGTGCCACTGCTAGAAAAAGGGCCATGCACCTAGGACTCGTCGCTCGGTGGGATATCAGTGCGTACAACTCTTAGAACTCTAGCTGGTCATCCTCTAGGAGGCATCTCAAATGAAACAGATGCTACATGGTCATAGATTATACTTAGTGAGTTGACCTAGTTGAACTGACTTAAAGAAAACTTTTGAAAACACACACGCAATCCGTGATTTCATTCACTGAGTCAGAAGTCAATAGTCAGGGTCCTGGTGTATGGATATATCAGACGCCGCACCAACATTGGACTCCCTAAACTGAAAACCACACTCACTAAAATTAAAACTATTTTTTCATATAATGAAAGATCAGATTACTATGTTATACAGCAGAACGGAATCCTCTCATACCAATTTGTCATGACTCGTCCCCCGGGGCCCGTGCCATTACTACCCCGAGACCACTTTCCACAGGCCAAGGGATAGAGACTTGTACCAAAGGAGTAAATATGTAATAATAGGATGTCATTGCCTTTATAAAGTGTAATCACACAAAACATTTTAGGATCTTGAATTAAAACACTATGAAAAACTATGTACAAAGTAATGCTGAAAAATAAAAGCGGTCGGAAATACAAGCCCAACAACAAAGTACAAGTGCAACCGAAAAACAATTACAACTAAATAAAATGTAAAGCAGCTACTAGGTCATCCTCCAGGGATTCCTACTTGAATGGTAGGTATAGATAGCCTCCTCATAACTCCACTTTTTTCAGTCTCACGTGTGTACCAACTTCTAGTAAGGTCCACCTCTATATACTGTCCAGTCATGCTACTCTGTTCGTCAATCAGCATTGACCCTCATCTGCAACCAACACAACATGGTGCAGTCATAGCCATGTAGAGGTGAGTATAACGATACTCTTTAGGGAACCAGATACCCTCAAGGTTTCAAAAATTCCAACAAGGATAAAACACAAAGTATGAAATCAACAGATATCCTCACATAGGTATATGCCCATACGTATACCTAAGTCACCATGTAATCCATGTCAATCATGAGGTAAAAAAATGTTATTGATAATTCTCAAACCAGGATTTTAGTCAAGGGGTAGTATCAAATAACATCCATATTAACGTTGTCAAAACCTCAGCTACTGGAGATCTCTATCGTCGGGTAACGCACTACCCATCCCAGCTGGAGGGTAAACCCTAAGAGTTTGTCAGGTAACCCACTACTAAGCCCAGCTGGAGGGTAAACCCTACGGTCAATGGGTATCACACTACCCAGCTCATCTGGAGGGTAAACCCTAAGAGTTCATCAGGTAACCCATTGCCCAGCCCAGTTGGAGGGTAAACCCTAATGGTCCCTGAGTAACCCACTGCCCAACCCAACTGGAGGGTAAACCCTATGATGTTATCGGGTAACCCACTCCACAGACCAACTGGAGGATAAACTCTAATGGTCAACGGGTAACCCACTGCCTAGCCCCGCTGGAGGGGAAACCCTAAGATCAACGGGTAACCCACTGCCGAGCCCCACTAGAGGGTAAACTCAGAACTGGTCTGACAACTCCGCATTATGCTCTCTCTTCTACAGGAGGATCTTCTCCATGAGCTACATGTCGATACTCCAACTACCACAAAGTCCCACGTTGAAGTATCTCAAAGGTCCTACTCTTAATAAGGGACTCAATTCAATAGATTTCATGTCAATTGGATGCCCGTTCTGTGAGTTATTTGCCTTCTAGTCCAGGGGGCCCGATTGGATTCGTGTACGATCCAACCTGACAGTATCTCATCTTTACCCAAAAATCTAGTGGGTTATATTCAAAGGGAACATTATACACAATGAAAACCAGCATCACTGATGGTTCGTCAAACGGTCGTCCGGTGCAATAGATCTGGACAATTAAATTAAAGGGTCAGTTGTGGGCCCAGGTCGGATCCGACCCGGTCTGGGTCGACCGCGTCAAAGATGTTGGGTCAGGAGCAACCAATTTGGGGGGCCATACTGTTAGGTTTGGCCCGGCCCACTTGGCCCAGCCCAGCTGGCCACGATGGCGGTTCGGCCCGGGCTTGGGGCCGGTTTGGCCCAGAGCGTCGTGAGGGCGTAGCCCAGCACGGCTAGGCCAGGAGGCCATGAGGATGCTCGGACACCAGCTCGGCCGGGTGACCATGAGAGAGCTCGGAAGCCTACTCGGGGGGGGGGGGGAGGCTGCGAGGAGACCGGGACACCGGCTCACTCGGATGGCCTCGAGGGAGCCAGGATGCTGACTCAGCCGGGTGGCCACGAGGGAGCCGGGATGCCCGTTCGGCCAGGAGGCCGCGAGGGAGCTGGTTCGAGGAGGTGCGTGGGGTGCACGAGGCAGCTGGCAGGCCGACAAACGGTGTTCAACCAGGATCACCAGAGCGTTGCGGGGGCAGTGCAGTTCGCAGAGGTCGCGGGTAGCAGGGCCTTTGTCATCTCCACCTTCGTCATTCCATCGCCTCATAGCCATGCCGATGTTCATAATAAACAAGATTGGCAGAGGGGTCGGGCCATGTTGGTCTGGCCCATACCTAAGCATTTAAGGTGGTATCAAATGGTTCATCAAAGAAGTACTATGAACAATATTTATTTTAAAAACTTCACATCGAATCCTTTCCAACCAAAGATGTGAAATGAAAATGGATAATACAAAAATATATCCCCTACCATTGATTGTCGTTCATCGATGTTGAAGTCGCTGGAAGAAGAAAAAGGAGTTCGTTGTTCGTTGCATCTGCTGCACGCTTCCAAACCCATGTTGTGTCAGCTATTGAAGATGCTCCACATCGGTACGTGTCTGGGGAAGAAGTCAAAGAAGGATCATCACAGGTGTTATTCCTTGGAAAAACGTGTTCGTTCTTCATTAGTCGTTAGGTGAATTCTAATCATCCCATGATCTCCTCTTCCACAAATTCCACCCAAATGAGAAAGTTGTGCCAAATCATAGATTAGAGTAACTATTAATTCGTTGGCAAGAATTCAAAAAGAATGAATTAATTACATGGCTCCAACTAATTAATGTGAAGGGTTGGTACAAATTAATTAGGGATGTTGGCACAATTGAATTAAAGTTAAAGTCAACAGTCTCTCCCTCATTAATGAGGGAGAGTTGAGAGGTCTTAATCTCTTACATAAATAGGGGGTTAAGACCTTTGTGGTCCCCACATCGTAAGCTCTCATGAGAGGTTATGTTCAGGTGGGCCCCACCACAATAACCTCTCATGGGAAGTTTAGGTGTGTTGTTTCCACCTACAACATCCTTGAGGGGGTTTTAACCACCAATCACCTACATGGAGGCTCAAATAAAATAAAGTGTAGATCACTTTATTTTATTACTTTCCATGAAATCCCAAAAATTATCTTTGATTCTCGACTCACTGTCGTCGAAGTGAAAATCTTCCTAAGCAAATACCAGCGCTGCGAGTTCAACAATGCCCTAGGATTTCAATTCTGAGCACAGATCATATGTTATAAAAAACCTGCTTGTACGTTTATTGAACGTACCCAAACAGAACATCAGAATTTGATTTCGGGCACACTAGGCCTCAATATCATACGCCGTCATTTTTCGCAGACTTTCCCAATTCCCATGAATTTACGAAAAAATTACCATAGAATTTCTGGGTATTTACCCTTACGTTGCAAAAAATGTTGAGAGATATTAAAATAATAATATAATAATATTTTCTTTTAATTGTTAGTTAACGCCTAGCCATTTTAATGGAAGGAATGAATAGAATAAAATACAATATGTTTATAAATGTTTGTTAAATGTTTTTACATTTATCCAACAAAAGATAGAGGCTTAAAATGTGAATTAAAGTAATTTTAAACATAATTTACATTAAAAGGATTATTTACCACATTTTGATGGAGAACAGTCTATAAATATAGATTTGATCACTTTTATATGTTATATTTATCCAAATAAAATTCTTCTTTAGAATCGGGACATCAAAATTCACATTGGGTAAAATTCATGTGCTTTTCTGATAAAATTAATTTTTTGTTGATTTGTGGAAAATACTGTATTTTAATTCAAAACTGCCTTTTAATATAATTTATTTATATGGATAGATTATCTATTTAATTGGTTTTAAAACGTAATTATATTATATTTTTAAAATTTCATCGAATGTTTTTAATTGGAATTAATATCACATATAAATTGGACATAAACAAGTGTCAATCTTTTAATAGTTAATATTTCTTAAAAACTAATTTTTTATTTAGACCACGGGAATTAATTTTTAAATAATTAATCCAACTTATATGTTTAGAATTTGGTAAAATAGAAATAATTTTAGAATTCATAATATCAAATATAGTTTAGACTTAATTTTTGGTATTTTTCTGAAAGACTTTAATTTTTGATGAATACTGAAACCACTAAGTGGTAGTTAAAAACTGACTTTTTAATTTAAATGAAATTTTTATGCTTCTATGAATTGAATTTTGAAAATCTAATATACATGTTTGTTATTAGTAACTAAAATTTGGAACAATAATATGAAAATAATTTTTGGTGAATAGTAACTTTTGACTTTTATTTGTCGTAGTTAAAGGTAAATAGAGTAATTGAAGGTAAAAAGAATATCATAATAATACAAAATTACCTTAAAACATTCCCTACCTTTTTGGATCAGTCATGGACAACCATTTTCATCCTTGGGTGTATTTTGGGACACCATGGAGACACTTATGAGTGACAATGACACTTTATTTTAATTAACTTAATGTAAAGGAATACATGACACAAACAAATATCTTTTAGTAAATTAATTTTTACATATTTTTATATAAGTTATCGTTTAGAATATAAATATTTATGTAAGGTTAAAACAATTTCATAAATTATGGAATTTTTTTTAATTTATAGACATCAAATAAATTATATTATTTAAGACACAATAATGATACAGTGCTTAACCTATTAGTAAATGATATAAGTAAAATAGATTATTAATATTAAAATAATATCCAAAACCTATCCAATTTTTATTTGATGATATTATTTCGACCATGAGACTTCATATATTCAACTTTAATTCGTTATGGACCATTAGAAACAGAAAATCATTATATAATAAGATAATATTTTCATAATTTCTTAAAGAGGCCCTCCTCCCCCTTATAAAATGCCCTCACCTCTATCTCATTCCTCACACTTCTCCAGCCCCTTGACTCATCCAAAAACTTGACAAATAATCCCTAAAGATCCTTCTCTTCTACCTATAAGCCTTAGTGTAGGCATAAGACACTTAAAAAAGTCCTTTTGGTTCACACCAAAGGGTGTTACCCGAATTAAAGGTAATTGTTTCTCTTAAATTATTTTATTTTATTTTACTTCTCCAACCCCTAAAATTTTATTATTCTTATATTTTATAACAAAAACAGTATACTAAATATTGTAGGATAGTTTTATGAAATTTATTTGAACTACACTTACACACACCTCCATCTAATTGGTAAAGAAATATTGTTTCTCTGGATGACAAACTAACGCCTCACGAAATGATGATTGTTCAATTATCTCCTATCGCCTCTCATGGTGGCCATTATGAAGGAAATTTATTTATATATGATACATATTATGTTTATTTTTCCATTATGATTATGTATTTTTCATTTATAGCATACCTTTATTGTTTCCATTATGGGTAAACGCTATAATTTCATTTTAGGAGGTGCGGACTACCGCCCCCTCAAAGTGATATGACTAGTTAATTCGATATGCGGCATGTATAAAAGATGGATTTAATGATATTATATATGATATTATATTGGAATAATAATATATCTATGCATCAATATGTTACAATTCCATTAATATTAGAAATTGAAATGAAAGTAGCGTTCATGCGTACGTACAAATTACCATCTCCATGAATGGTGCATTTCAGTTCATACCACTAATTGTTATGTACTGTTATAAATAGATATATATACAAGATTTATAAGATATATATGATATCTATATCATTAATATAATTATGTAGATAATGTACTTTTTATCAAATAGACAAATTGAAAATATAAGAAGTTCATTTTTGACTCAAGTACCAAATATCGACAAAATGACCGTTATTAACATAAATGATTAAATAATGTTTATAACATGGTAATATGTGATATAAAAGGAATAATGAACTTGAAAATTGTTATTGAGAAAGTAGAAATTAACTATAGTTTATTTTTCAGGTGATTAAATAACAAACGAGTCAAGTCATACACGAGGTAACAGACTTCGTCTCAATCTCGTTTCATTGATGCATATTTTGTTATGTACATGACATTATTTTTTAAGATGTTTCAACACCTTTGACATTTAATTTCATTAAAATGGGAATCTTTCTCTAGGATTTTTTTTACTCAACTGAAAAAAGTGTTTCTTTTAACGTAAGTGCTGACAAAGACCTATTTCTCCACTGCGAGTATTATTTGATCTTACACTTCCTTAAAAAGACATAATGTTTTTAAAATGAAAATAAATACCATGTAATCTTTAACGTAATTTGGTATTCAAAATGGTTTTGATAGTGTATTTGTTATGTCAATATATTTAAATGATATATTGTTATTTAAATGAGAAAATTTGATCTTTCCTTTTTTTTATGTGATATGAATATGTTTTGGTTCTTGATCATTATTTACTTATACGAGTAGTTCCAGGATAAACCTAGGGCAGGTGTGCCTAAGATATCTCTCCAATTCATTTGGTAACATCATGTAGGTTAATGGAAAATTTTCTCCTACGAGAATTAGGGAATATACTATGATGGGTATTAAAAATGTTACTTTATATGTAGTTGTGGTAGCTACATTGAAAGTATGATATGGATGCCACAAGTTTCCTTTATGATTTATGTTTTCTATGTGGGATTCATAAGTCTTATGATTTCATGAGGTTTGTTAAAGAGATTATGTTATGCATGGGACAAGACATGCCTCTTTTTTTAAGAGAATTTATTTTGTAAAAAAATGGGAACTGAGTTGAATTGTCTATATTGTATCTTTTGAGATGTAATGTAATAGTTATGAACTAATTATCTAAAACTCTAATCCTGAAAATATCCTCAATGTGAATTATTCATTTAATTCAGGATTTAATAATTGTTTTAAGGTTGAGTCCTTATAGTTGGTATCAGAGGTCATTTTAGATAACATTAGGAGTTACAATATTTTTATATTAATATCAATAAATTAATTTATGTTAATATTGAAATGATAGAATTTACAGATTACCATGTTGCTTCGCATAAGATATCTCTGTGTTAAAAATGGGTTTCCATAGAAGAAACATGGTAGCTCAGTTGGGACGACATCTAGAGGAAGTAACCTTCCAAATTAGCCACCTAAGATGGTCTGAATCAGAATATTACAGTTTGTGGCAGTGATGGCACAATTGACTCAAGCAATGAATGGTGGTGGTATCAATGCATGAGATCAACCAGAACTATGAGAAAAGAACATGTCAGCAGTGCATTATTTCATTAGGAATCATCCCCCATCTTTCAAAGTATCATCTGACCGTGAGCTAGTTGAAGGGTGGATTAATGCATTGTAGTATATTTTTGATGTGATGGGATGTTCAGAACCTCATAATGTTAGACTTCCTCTTTAATTTTTTGAACGTGAAGCTAGTCATTGGTGGTCGATGATGAAAAATATCAATTATAGTGAGTACATTGATGCTCTTGATTGGGATGAATTAAAAGTTATGTTTCTTGAGAAATATTTTTCTAAGGAGGTTTTTCTTAGGATGGAAATAATATTCCTAGAATTGAGGTAGGAGGATGACCCAATGGATATTTATGTTCCAAAATTCACTCGACTAGCAAGGTATGATCCAATTTTTATATGAGACCTTGATAGTAAAATCAATCATTTTTACTCAGAATTAAAGTCAATGTATCTAAGGTCATTAGCATCTTGTGTGCTCAAATGTTATCAAAAACTAGTTTGATGTGTAGAGAAGGTGGAAATGCAGTTTTTCGATGATCATGCGTTCATTGAAAATCAATATAATAAGAGGTCAATGTCGCAGACGAAAGGGAAGTACTATTCAAAAAAGTCTGATGGTAAGTAAATTAAGTTTATATTTTGTGAAAATTGACGTAAATTTCATGCTATGGAATTTTTTTATTCTATCAAGTGATAACGATGTTGTAAAATGGGACATAAGACTTGTAATTGCACAAAAAAGATAAGGGTAATTGTAAGATAAAATTGTATTTACAATCAGTAAAAAAATTTAAGTGTAATGAAATGAGTCATTATGAAAATGAGTGTCAACCAAATAACTTAACTGAGGGAAAGTAGATAGACTAAAAGCAGAAAGGGGTGGTTAAATCCTTTGCAACTACTTCAGCATATGTTGGGCCATCAAATTAAGTAGTACCATGTACAATGTTTGATTGTTTAAATTATGCCAATGTGTTGTTTGATTCTGTATCTACATGTTCTTTCATTTCTGAGAAGTTTTCTAGTAAATGGGGAATTCCCTATCAAGATATGAATCTTGAAATTATGGTAAAAAAACCTAGAGGAAATGTTGAAAAAATATATATAAGAACCTTCATTCCCTTGTGTGCCGAAAGAATTTACCTACAGACCTTGTTTTCTTGCCTTAGTAGAAGTTTGATGATATTTTGGGTATGTAATCTCTTTATTATTATCATCCTAAGATTAACAAGTAAGCTAAAAAGTATTTTTTATAAATATTTTTAGTTTTTCTACTATAATAAAATCTTAATTTTGATAATATATCAGAAAGCTGAGAAAAAATTAAAAGATGGAAATCAATGATACTAGGAACATATTGTTGAAAACCAATGTACTATTCAGATTAATGATTTTCATGTGTTAAATGAGTTCCTTGATGTTTTTTTGATGAGTTTCCTGGTATTATAAATGATTGGGAAGTTTAATTTACTGTTAACTTAGTTCCTAATGCTAAGACAATTTCAAAACACTCATATCGAATGGCTAAAAGTGAAATTTTATAGTTTAAGAATCAATTGTAGAAGTTATTAAAAAAAGTTTCATTTGACTTTGAACATCACCATGGTGTTCCCCTGTCATGTTTGTTAAAAATAAAGATGGTTCAATGAGACTTTTCATTGATTATAGTGCAATGAATAACCTCACAATTAAGAACAAGTATCTTTTTCCTCATATCGATGATTTTTTGAATAGATCTTTGATGCTCAGTATTTTTCGAATATTGATTTGAGGTCAGAGTACCCTCAGTTGAATGTAAATGAAGAAGACACTCCAAATATAGCGTTCCATACTAGATATGGCAATTATAAATTTCTAGTTATGGATTTTGGGTAAACCAATGCACCTGAAGAATTCATAGATCTTATGAATAGAGTTTTCCATGAGTTCTTTGATTAGTTTTTGGTTGTGATTATTGATGATATTTTGGTTTAAACAAAATGTAATAATGAGAATGAAAGTAATTTTAGGGTTGTGTTGAAAACCTTAAAAGAAAAGAAACAATTCAGGAAATTCAGAAAGCGTGGGTTTTGGTTATAGAAAATTTATATCATTGGTCACATTGTTTCAAAAATGGAACAATTATTGATCCTACTAAAAAAAGTTTTTGACGAATTAACAAGACCCACAAATATAACTGAGATTCGTAGTTTACTTGGTTTGGTAGGTTATTGCCGAGGGATTGTTGAAAATTTTGTACGGTTATCTAGTCAAATGATTAAGTTAACTAGAAAAGGTGTTAAGTTATTTTGGACAAAATAATGTGATTATTGTTTTCAGTAATTGAAAAGAATATTGGTAATGTAACACCCCACGATTTCATAGTCCGTTATTTCTTCAAAGTAATTCAATAGCTTGTGTTACATGCAACAACAAGTTCTAGCACCCCACAACTTTCAAAACTAGTCATTCAACAAGCAGTTATTAATATTATGAACTGCATTTTGAATCTAATATACTCTATATAATTTTAACATCAATATTATATGTTTCTTAGACATAATAATAAAAAAACAAATTCAATTTTCCAGATAAAATAAGTATTTTTTCAAAAATGTAATTTTACCACCTTTTAATGGAGAAACCTTTATAATACCAATATTTGACACTTTTATATATTCAATTTAATGAAATTAAAATCTTCTTTACGTAGGGACATAAAAATTTATTTTGGATAAATTTTTGGTCCAATTCTAATACATTCATATTTTGATGAATAGTGAAAAATACTAAATTTTAATTGAAAACAACTTTTTTAATAGAAATAATATCTATTGTTAAATTATGAATTTGATTGGTTTTTATGTATAATTAGATTATATTTTTATCATTTAATACAATGTATGTCATTATAAGTAATTTCACATTTAAATTTCACATAAACACATGTCGATCTTTTGATAGTTTTTACTTATTAAAAAACCAACTTTTTTGTTTTGACAATGGGAATTAATTTTAAATTAACTAATGAACCTTATATGTTTTTAATTTGTTAAAATATAATTAATTTTTCAATTTCTAATATCAAAATTATCTTAGGTTAAATTTTTGGTATTTTTCTGAAAACATTCAATTTTTGATGAATAGTGAAAAACACTGCGTTATTGTTTAAAATCAACTTTTTATTTAAACAATTTTTTATTTTAATTAAATTTATTTTAGGTAAAAATAGATATATAATACCTATATAAATTCAGTTTAATTCATTAGAGTCATTTAATAATTAATTTAGATGTATAAATTTTTATTGAACATTTTACGGTCTTTTACACACCTTCTAGAAGCATTTGAAAATTTTCATAAAACATAATTTTACCGCTTCTAGGAGTTAAATTTAAAAAATCCCAGAAACAAGGTTTAAATCATTATGAAAAATTTGGTTCAATAAGATGAAAATAATTTTTGGTGAATAGTAAATGTTGACTTTTATTTACCACAGTTTAAAGTAAATAGGTTAATTAAAGGTAAAATGATAATATAATTACCCTAACACATGTCCTAATTATATTGGATAAATGTAATTAGAAAAACAACAAGATTTGGAATAAAATATGATCCTCTTGGGTCCACATGGTTTAGATTAGGACATTTATTATTGTTTTATTTAAATAAGTGTTAAAAGTGTTAAATTCAATGTTTAATAACAAAACCATTTAAAATATAAGGATATAAATAAGATAAATTCTACAATAAATATTCATTGGAAAGATAAAAATATTTAATACATCATGGTATTTTATTTATAATTTTTCAGCATTAAATAATTAAATTTATTTATGACACAATGTTTATGAAGAAATTACATTATTAATGAAATAATCAAATAAATTGTATTATAAATATTAAAATATATATAATTTCAATGTTTTTATTAAATCCATGAATTTTATATGTGAATATGACATTTTATGGTTGATTCAATGGATCTTTTTCGATGAAATCAAGTAGTGACTACTTTCAAAAAATCCAAATACTAAATGGTGTCAAAATTGACATAAATGGGTTTTTAAAACAAATATTTTATTATTAAATTTTATAATATTTCTAATGATCTAAGGTTAGTCCAAAGGGCTTCAATAATATTATTAATGTTATTAATGAAACACTTGAGGTTCTCTTGGAATTTTATATTTTGTTTATTAACGATATATTTTAAGAATACAAGAAGACACGTTAAAAGTTAAACTATTTAACTAAGAGTTATATCTATAAGATAAGGATAATATGGTGACCTAAACCAGTATGAAACCTATTGGTTTAGTGGTTTCTGACCCATCCCTAGAATATCGTATAAATAAATCATTTTTTAGACATTTGAAACTAAAAACAATTTTATTATAAAATAATATTTCTATCTTTTCCTGTAGTGGCCCTCGCCTCTCATAAAAAAGTATTTCCCCTTCTATTAATTTCACACCTCCCAATCCATTTGGATTGCCCATAACCTTCCCATATATCCTCAAAACTTCTCTCACATCAACCTAGATTCATAAATTTGATTTGAAAGTCAACTTACGGTTCCCTTTTAATCAACCCAAAAGAAAACTCTTGAAGAAGAGGTAATAATTTCACCACCCATTTCCATGTTCTTTTCATCTTCGACTTCCTATTTCTCTATTTTTTCCATAAAAAATTTTATAAATATAGTAACTTATACATTGGGGGATGTTATTATAATTTTTTTACAATCTTATTTGTTATTCTATCCACCCTATAAATGACAAAGTTATTATACATGCGTACGTACGGCATACCGTCTCCAAGTCGTGGTGTAGTTTTTTATTCAAAAACATCATTATTTGGTTGGGTTTAATAATGATTATAACTAATTTAAATAATCATTATAACATGTTACTAATTATTTATATAAGATATACCATTGAATTACATACTATTTCACCATTAATATAATGATATTTTTGATCTTTCTTACGTATGGATTACCGTCTCCACAACGCGATGAGATTCATTTCAACATTCAACATTCAATGTTGATTATAAAAATATATATTTTTAATAATTAGGTAATATATGACATAATAATTTTACTGAACAGATATATATATATATATATATATATATATATATATGTACTTACATATATCTTATTTACTTACTTCCATTCAATATGATTTGAAAACAGAAACATCGTTTATGCGCACGTACGACCTACCGTCTCCATAAACAATGTATTCCATTTCATATATATATCTATTATACATATTTATATTATAAATATATATGATATATAAATCATGTGTTATATTCTAAAAATATGTAAATCATGATCTAAATGATACGATCAAGAATAAAAAGTTAAAACCCGTATGATAAAGAAAGAAATTATTAACCGGAAAGTTAATTTAACATGGAAATCATTATTCAATCGGTATTATAAATTCATAAATCAATAATGTTTGATATAATAAATATGAATATGATTCTGGTTCTGGTTTTGATATAATTTAATAACACACTATGGTCATTATACCAGTGGTTACATGTACCCTCGACTAAAGGAATGCGTCAGATAAGGGTTAAATTCCCAATCTCTTTATTATTCGTGATTGTTTTCACATAATTATCTACTGGGACATAATTATTATCCATGTCCATATTTCATAAAAGAGATTTGAAATGGATTTTTTATTGGAATTTTTTACAAAAACATCATTTAATATATTTTAATGATTTATTCTTATAAACCCTTCTAACTAATGTTCTTGTTTCCAAAATGTTTTTAATAATTTATTAATAAAGACATGAATGTTCTAAAATATTAATTCTTTTCATAATATTCAGATGGGTATGTGACACTTTTATTCAAAAAAATCTTGTAAACGGATTCCTTTATAAATTATGTGACTTTTAAATGATATCAAGAAAAAGGGATATATCTCTCAAAGATATTCACTGATCATTATCAACTATGTCAACATCCTTTAAGGGATATTATTCATGATCGAGTTTGATTAATTATGATACACATATTCCATAATGTATTGAAGGTTTTGTGAAATATTAGATTGTGGATGTGTTATTCTTATAATATTCATGGATTAGGTTTAAAGTATTTAAATTTCGTATACTATATTTAATATGAATGTGTATGTTGTGTTTCAATCTTTTCATAAGAGGAATGTATTGGACTTAGTAAATGATAGGTGGAGCCCGCTATAGATCCTCGGTGCATTGGTAGGTCTCATGAGATAATTAGACATGGAATTGTTCGAGTCTTTTTCCAATTTTCATATATGGGTTTGACTAAGGCCTTAATAATATTTAGATGTCTTTGTCGTGGATTTGACATAATGTTTAAGAATGTCCCGCATTATACATTACCTCATTATGAAAATATTATTGATGGTTCAAGTGGTTATTCAACTAGTATAATATCCAAGACTGTGTTTTATTATGGCATTATTTACTAATCTCATATTCCTTCCATAAAGTGTTATTGTTTTTTATTTCTAAAGGCTTGTGTTTTAAATTATTCACAATGTCTAATGTTTAAGTTATCATCAGCTGTATTTCTTACCCATACTGAGTGTTTCATCTCACCCATTTCTTATGTTTCATTTTCCCAGGACTTGAAGGATTTAGTTATGAGTGACTTGCAGGAATAATCATGGAGGCTGGGATGATTCTAATGGAATAAATTAGGGTTTTATTTATTTTCAAGTTTTAATCTTGAACATATGTATATATCTTGTTTCCAAGACTTCTAAACTGATCGGTCTTTTGGGAAGTGATTGTTGGTATTAATTCCAACATATAAAGATAATGCAATGAATATGGGCTTCTAGAGTCGGGGTGTTACTGTTGGTATCAAAGGAAGTTTAGTTCAATTCTTTGAAACTATATTTAGATAAAATCTTATTAGAACACATTACCCCATGACAAACATGGAGGATTAGTATGGAAGTACTTCATAATTTTTTTTAAATGTATTGATTTTGTATATTTTCCATGCAAAACATCCATGTATAGATATGAGCAGGTAGAGGAGGCATTGGCACAGATGTACCTAGGAGTGAAAAATCCAACAAGGGGTTTCAAGATTGATCCAGGGTATCATGATACATCAAAATGGTCATTGTTTCCCTCTTCATTATGACACTCTCTGGGGATATGCTTAGAATATTTCATATTTTCATTACAAGCCATTATGAAGTATTTAGGTTTAAATAATTACTCAATGAAAAATTTTCTGATTATAGATTATATGCATAATATTTTCAATTTACGTTAGGTATTTTACATGTTTGGAATGATGCATTGTGATTCATAAACTAACTGCGTGAGTGTCATTTTTTAGAAATGGCACCTAGTAGAATTAATGAGAACTCCAACAATACATATGATCCAAAGATTAAGAAGCATAATATAATTCATTATATTAATCCAACATTTAGAAAGGAAATAGTCTCCTAGGTATTCTCAACATATGCAAAATAGTATCATGTGTTTGTTAGATAAGTAAATAATTCTCTAAATCCTATGGCTTTGAAGGGAAGCAAGAGAAGAAAGGGATGGAAGAGAGAAAGATGGATTAAGTGAAGAGGGGAAAAAAGATTTTACCCTTTGTGATCAGTGTGGAAAGATTATCCTTGGTAAATGTTTGAAGGGAATGGGAGTTTTTATATGTGTCGAGAAAAATGACACCATGTACGTGACAACAAGGGTAAGAAAACGTTTTCAATGGTTTGATGCTTCATCTATAAGATGCTGGGACACAACGCGAATCAATGTCCAAATCATCAGAGTATAACCCAAATGCTTCTATTGGATAACAATAATGTTATGATACTACCAAATATAAAAAGTAATGATTAGAGTTATTACGTTGTTATTAAAGTATTATGTCATTTGAGAATTGTATTAATGAAGAACATGATATAAGGATTATATATTATATAAGGATTGTACTGCAGTACTATTTCATAAAGGACTTTAGATTTTGTGGAACAACGAAAAGTGGATCAATACAAGGTTAATTTTTTAAGAAAATATATTGTTGAGAGAAAGATAAACCTTAATATGGATTTGATACTGGGGTAGTGACTTTGGAATAATAGATGGTTGTTTTGGATAAATTATATAGAATATTCCTGACTGCCTTGGAACTGAATAATGGTTTTTTTATTCCATTATTGTGGAAATATTCCAAAATTTTAGATATATGGAATATATATTGTATTCTATAAGTAATAAGGGATAATGAATGTAATCAATAAGTATTTAGGGTTATTAAGGATGTTACCATGTTTTAAAAGGATACATGATGAAGTTATTAATATGTTATTACGTGGCAAAAGATATCTTCAATTTATTACCTTCCTTATAAATTTTAATCTATGAGTTTGGACATATGTATTTTGGATTAGACTGAAGGTTTGAATTTATTATGTTAAACATTGTATACTATTGTTTATGGTTAGAAAAACATCTTAATTTTTTTGGATTGTGATAAAAAGGACAACTCGAAGGTCAGGCGACAACTTGTCGTGTCCGGAAAGGTTGGGAAACATAAACCCCCAACTGAAGGGTGATAAGGGTGCATCACCTACCACTAGACTACGTGATTTCCTGGTTTGTGTAATGTAGTTTTTTTAATTAGTCTGAAAAATTAATATTAAATACATTATTTTTTAAAACCCTATACGATTACGATAATGAGAAAATTTTTGAGTTCTAATATATTTTGTAGTGGTAGGTGAGTTTGTGGTAGGAATTAGTTGAAGGATGAAACTCTACTTATCATGTATGTCTTTTTTCTCTAATTATATGAATAAATTTATTCTGAAAAATTAGGGAATGGATCAAAAAACAAAAAAAAAAATTATCCTATTACCTTATGTTTTTTTGAACTGACAATATTTTAAATCACCATAGATTGATGGCTTTGAGGCCCTTAATTTTAAAATAGTTTGTGATTGATGTCCTCAATCACTCTCTATAAATATTTACATTTTCTTCCAATTATGTGTCTCTAATTTCCACCAATGTTCACCTAATATAGATCATAATTAAGTGGTGTCTTTTTCATTTCCCATTCCCTCCTATTAGGACTAAATTTTATTAACCCAATATTCGATGTCATTTTTCCACAAAGGTATTTTTCTATTATTCACCATTTATTTTTTAAATACAATTTATAATTTTGAAAAAGAAATTTATTAAAGGAGGTGGGAATTTGACACTAAAATTTTTCGTAGTACGTTATTTCTTAAATGTCATTCAATAGGTTTCACTACATGCAACACCATGTTTGAGCGCACCACGACATACCAAACTAGCCGTTCAAAAAGTGGTTCTAAATAGTATTAATTGAATTTTGAATCCTATATACTCTATATAATTTCAAAATCCATATTATGTGTTTCATAGACAAAATAAATGAACCAAATCATTTTTTCAGATAAAATATATATTTTTCAAAAATTGCAATTTTAGCACCTTTTAACAGAGAACCATTTCTAAAACCAATATTTCACACTTTTATATATTCAATTTAATGAAATTAAATTCTTATTTAGAATAGGTACATAAAATTGTTTTTTGGAAAATTTTTTAGTACTATCCTGATAACATCCATATTTTGATGAATAGTGAAAAATACTAAATTTTTATTGAAAACAACTTTTTTATTCAAAATAATTTCTACTATTAAATTATGATTTTTATTGGTTTTTAGGTATAATTATATTATATTTTTATCATTTAAAACAATTTATGTCATTATAATTAATTTCACATTTAAATTGGCATAAGCACATGTCAATCTTTTGATAATTTTTTACTTTTTAAAAACCTTCTTTTTGGTTTTGAAAATTGGAATTAATTTTAAACTAATTAAAGAAAATTATTGGTTTCTAATTTGGTAAAATATAATTCATTTTTGAATTTGGATTATCAAAATTAGCTTATGTTTATTTTTTGGTATTTCTCTGAAAACATTCATTTGTCGACGAATAGTGAAAACATTGTGTTATTGTTTAAAACCAACTTTTTATTTAAATAATTATTTATTTTATTATATTTTTTTATGTAAAAATAGATATATAACAACAATATAAATTCAATGTAATTCATTGGAGTCATTTTATAAAAAAAATTTGATGTATCAATTTTTATTGAACTTTTTACCGTCTTTTACACACCATCTAGGAACATTTGAAAATTTGCATAAATCATAATTTTATGGATTTGGGGAGTCCAAATTCAAAAATCCGAGAGATATGATTGAAATCAGTGAGAAACATTTGGTTCTAGAAGATGAAAATAATTTTGTGAAGAGTATATTTTGACTTTTATTTACCACGTTTAAAAGTGAATATGGAAAATAAGGGTAAAAATGATATTATAATTACACTAACACATGTCATAATTCTATTGGATACGTTCAACTACAATAAAAAAATTAGGAATAAAATATTATCCTCTTTGTACTACATAGATTATATTAGGAAATTTATTATTCTATTATTTAAAGAAGAGTTAAAAGTATAAAATTCAATATGTAATAACTAAACCATTTTTAATATAGGGTTATACATAAGAAAAATTTGACAATAAATATTAACTAGAAAGCTAAGAATATTTCATATATCATGGTATTTTATTTTTAATTTTTATACATTAAATAATTATATTTATTTAAGACAATATGATGATGCGGTAATTACCTTATTAATGAGTGAATGAAATAAATGGTATTATAAATATTAAAATAAATATAATTTCACATTTTTTAATGACATCCACAAATTTTATAAGGTAATAAGACATGTCAGGGTTGATTCAATATATCTTTTTCGATGTAATCATGTTGTGATGACTTTCACAAGAAGAAAATACTATATATTGTCAAAATTGACATAAATGGATTTTTAAGACAAATATTATATTATTAAATTACATAATATTCCTAAAAATATAAAGTTAATACAAAGGGATTACAAAATATTATATATGTCATTAATGAACAACTTTGGGTTCTCTGGGAAGTTTTGAGTATTTTATAAACTATACAGTGTAAGAATACAAGAAGACACAATAAAGGTTAAACTATTTAACTAAGACTTAAATCTAAAAGATAAGGTTAATATGGTGAACTAAACCTTTCTAAAACCTGTTGGTTGAGTGGTTTCCGACCAATCCCCACCATAGCCTCGAAATAAGTAATTTTTGAGCCATTAGAAACCGAAAATTATTTTACTATAAAAGAAGATTTCAATCTTTTTCTATAATGACTATCACCTCTCTTGTAAAAGGGTACTTCCCCTTCTCCTAATTTCACATCTCAAAATCCATTTGGATCCACCAGACCTTGCCCAAATATCCTCCCGAATTCAGTCACATCAACCTAGAGTCCTTAATTTGAACAGAATGTCAACCTATGGATCTCTTTTGATCAACTCAAAAGGAAACACCCAAAGAAGAGGTAATAATTTCACCACCCACTTCCATGCTCTTTTCTTCTTCAACCTCCTCTTTCTTTGTTGTTTCCATACCAAAATAAAAACTCCAATACCTTCTATATATCGATATGTTATTATAAATATGTCAAAAACATATGTTTTATTCTATCCATCCTATAAATGTAAAATTCACCATACGTGCGTACGTACGACTTACTGTCTCCACGCCATGGTATAGTTTTTTATTCAAAAATATCATTATTTGGATCGGTATAATAATGAGTATAACTGATGTAAATAATAAATATAACATGTTAATGATTATTTATATATGATATACCATCCAATTAATTATGATTTCACCATCAATATAATGATATTGTTGCTCGTGTTTACATACGGATTATCGTCTCCACGACGCGATGAGATTCATTTCCACATTCACCATTCAACGATGATTATAAAAATATATATTAATAATAAGTATGTAATATTTGGAATAATAATGATACATAATATATATATATATATATGTGTGTGTGTGTATGTACTTACATATATCATGTTCACTTACTTTCATTAAATACAATATGAAAATGGAAGCAGTATTTATGCATATGTACGGCCTACCATCTCCATATACATTGTTTTCCATTTCATATATCTATCTATTATACAAATTTATATTCTAAATATATATGACATATAAATCATGTGTTATATTCTGGATATATGTAAATCATGATCTAAATTATACGATCATGAATGACAAGTTAAAACATGTACGCTAAAGAAAGTGATTATTACAGAAAATGTTAATTTAACATGGAAATAATTATTCATTGGGTAGTATAAAGTAATAAATGAATCATGTATAACATAATAAATATTAATATGGTTTTATAATATTTTAATAACAGACTATGTTCATTATACAGGGGGTTAAACAAACCCTCGACTAAAGGAAAATTCAAGGTAATGGTTAGTATCACAATCACATTATTATCTGAGGTTGTTTTTATGTAAGTATCTATTGGGACATATTTATTATCCATGTCCATGTTTCATAAAATATTTTTCAAAGGGATTCTTTTTTAAGGTAATTTTTTACTAAAACATCATTTTAAATATTTTAACGATTTATTCTTCTAAATTTTTTTCATTAATGTCCATGTTTTCAAAATGGTATTTAGGATTTATTTATGTCTACATGAATTTTTTAAATTTTAATTATTATCAAAATTTTGAAATTTTTATGGGACACTTTGATTCAAAACTATCTTTTAAATGACTTCCTTTATAAATTATGTGACATTTATATGATTTCGTGAAGAATGGATATTTCTCTCAATGATTTTTACTGATAATTTTCAACTATATCGACATCCTTTATGAGATATTATTCTTGATCAAGTTTATTAATTATGATACAAATATTCCATATTTTATTTTATGTTTTGTGAAATATTTGATAGTGGATGTGTTATTTTTTGTACTATTCATGATTTCGGGTTAATGTATTGTCATTTCATATTCTATATTTAATGTGAATATTTATGTTATATTTGAAACTTTTCATATGAGTAATGTATTGGACTTAGTATGTGACAGGTGGAGCCTACTATATCTCCTCAGTGCATCGGTAGGTCTCATGAGAAAATTAGACATGGAATTGGCTGAGGCCTTTCCCAATTTTGATATATGGTATTGGTCGAGACCTTAATCGTTTTTAGACGCCTTGGCCGAGGCCTTGACATAATTTTCTAGAATTTCCCGCATTATAAATTCCCTCATTATGAAAATATAATTGATGGTTCATGTGGTTATTAGACTAGAATAATACCCATGACTATGTTTTATTATGGCATTATTTACTAATCTCATACTGCTGCCATTAAGTGTTCAGTTTAATTATTTTTAAAGGAATGTGTTTTAAATTATTCACCATGCCTAATGTTTCAGTTATCATTTTTCATATTTCATACCCTTAAATAGTGTTTGAGCTGACCCCTATTTATGTTTCATTTTCCAAGGATATGAAGAAGATAGTTATGAGTGAAATGCATTCATAATCTAGGATGTTGCGATGTTTATAATAGAATAAATTAATGTTTTATTTCTTTTCAATTTGTAATGTGGAACTGATGAATGTATCTTGTTTCCAAGACAACTAAAATTATCTCTCTATCGGAACATTATTCCTTGTATTCATGCCAATGTATTAAAATAATGCATCGAATCTATGCTTATGGGGTCGGGGTGTTACAGGTAAATGCTTCAGTTTTGGCACTACCTTCCAGAAATGGTGAGTTTGTTATTTATAGTGATGCTTAATTGAAAGTAATTGGTTGTGTCCTTATGCAGAATGATCAGGTAATTGCTTATGCGTCATGTTAGTTAAAATCTCATGAGGTAAACTACCCGACAGATGATTTGAATTAGCTACTATTTTATTTGCTTCAAAATTTTGGAGGCATCATTTGAATGGAGTAAAATGTGAAATATATACAGACAACAAAAATGTGAAGTATATATTCACTCAGTAAGATTTGAATATGAGACAAAGGATATGGTCAGAGTTAATCAATGATTATGATTTCATGATCCATTACAATCCGTGAAAATAATATAAAGTGGACGATGCATTGAGTAAAAAAAGTTTCAGTGAGATCATCTCTATCAGAAATACTTAAGTAAGCATAAAAGGAAGACAATGAGTTGCAAAAAAAGGTATATTTGGTTCAAAAGGGTATGTTTCCAGAATTTAACATTGATAATGATTGTGTTTTGAGATTTGGACAGATATTATGTGTGCCTTGTGACTCAAAGTAGAAGAATGAGATGTTATGTGAAGCTCATAGTTTCCAGTTTTCATTTCATATTTGCAGTACTTAGATGTACAGTGATCTTCAGGAGTATTATTGGTGGGATGGAATGAAAAGAGATATTGCTTATTTTACTGTGAAGTGTTTGACTTTTCAGTAGGTTAATGCATAACGGCTGTTACCGAAAGGGATGCTCCAGTCTTTACCAGTGCCAAAGTGGAAATGGTAAAAATATATCCATGTTCTTAATTGTGGTATTACCGAAGACATCTTGAGGTTATAATACAATTTGGGTTTTTATTGATCGATTGACTAAATCTGCTCCTTTCCTTCATATTCGAGACACTTTATCTCTAGATCAACATTCTCGGTTGCATGTTAAAGAGATAGTCATGTTGAATGGTGTTCCCTTATCCATTGTATCTGATCATGATCCTAGGTTTAGTTATAACTTTTGGAAATTACTTTATAATTCCTTGGGTAATGAATTAAATTTTAGTACGACTTTACATCCTCAATCAAATGGGAAGTCAGAATGAAAAATTCAGACCTTAGAGGATATACTACGTGCTTGTTCACTGAATTACCTGGCAAGTTGGGACCAACTTATTTACATGGTTTAATTTTCTTATAATAACAGTTTTCATTCCTCTATACAAATGGCTCTATATGATGCATTCTTTGGAAAGTGTTGTCGAACTCCATCTTTTTGGGATATGGTAGGTGAAAGAAAGATGATGCGATTAGGATTGGAAAAAGAGATGGCAGAAAAGGTTCAGTTGATTTAGAAGCACATGAGAACAACACAGAGTAGGAATAAAATTTATATGGATAATCATTGGAAGGATCTTTATTTTGAGGTCAGTGATCATGTCTTTCTCAATTTCTCCCCTCGAAAGAGTGTGATGGATTTTGGTATGAAAGGGATATTTGATTCTGAGGTTCATTGGACCTTATAAAATCATAGAGAAAGGTGGACCAGTTCAATATAGAGTGGATTTACCTCCATGTTTATCCCAAGTACACAATGTTCTTCATTTTTCAATGTTGAGAAAGATTGTTCCAGATCCATCTCATGTTTTATATCTAAAGGTAGTTCAGTTGGAAGAGAATCTCTCTTCTGAGGGACAACCTGTCTAGATTCTTGACCAAAGAGAGTAAGTGTTTTGAAATAAGGTAATTCTCTAGGTAATGGTTTTACAGAAAAACCATTTGGTTGAAGAGGAAATAGGGGAATCTTAAAATTCTGTGTGGGATAAATACCCCCAATTTTTGATAAGTGAATAAAATTGTGAGTACACAATTTCCATAAAGGGGAAGGATGTAACATCCCAAATAAATAAAGAATAATTAATTTTCAAAATTATTATTATTTTTGAATTAAAAAAATTACATTCATGGGGTTACCATGTTTGATGGGGTACCCGATACGCAATAATAGGTTTCTATGAAATATTACGTTACACACAAGGATGACTCATACTAAAATAATAATAATATTATATTATTTTTTTTAAATGGTATTTAACGCCTAGAATTTTTAATTGAGGGAACGAAAAAAATAACTAAAATATGATTATACATGTTTTTTATTGGTTTTACATTTATCCAATAAATGTTAGAGGCTTAAAATGCGAATTAATCTTATTTTAAGCATAATTTATTTTAAAAGGTTGATTTACTACATTTTGATATAAAACCCTCATTAAATCTAGTTTTTTATTTTTTATATATTCTATTCACCAAATAAAATTATATTTTATAATAAGGACATCAAAAATCACTTTGGGTTAAATTTTAGTATTTTTCTGAAAAAATACAATTTTTGATGAATAATGAAAAACACTATATTTTAAATCAAAACTGCCTTTTAATATAATTTATTTATATGGTTAGATTATCTTTGTAATTGGTTTTAAAATTTAATTTGATTTTATTTTTTCTATTTAATTCAATTTTGGAAATTGTAAATAATTTCAATTTGAAATTTGACATAAACAATTTCCAATCTTGGAATTTTTAATATTTATTAAAAACACGCCTTTTTTGACAATGAAAATTAAATTTAAATTAATTAATTCAACTTCAATGATTTGAATTTTTTAAAACAGAAATAATTTTTTAATTCCGAATATCAAATATATATTAGGCTGAATTTTTGGTATTTTTCTGAAAAAAATCAATTTTTTATGAATAGTGAAATCACTAAGTAGTAGTTAAAAACCGACTTTTCCATTTAAATTAAATTTTACCGCTTCTGTGAATTAAAATTTAAAAATATGACATACAAGTTTTTTATTATTATGTAAAAATTTTTATAATTAGATTAAAATAATTGTGAGTGAACAACATCTTTTGACTTTTATATACCGCAAATCAAGGTAAATATGGTAATAATATTAAAAAGAATATCATAAAAATACAAAACTGCCTTAACACATCTCTTAAACATATTTTATTAGTAATGTAAGTCCATGGTAATCCTTGGGTCTATTTTGGGACCACATGGATCCACTTAAGAGTGATAATGACACTTTATATTAATTAACATAAAGTAAAGGCAAAAATTACATAATGAAATAACTTTCAATTAATTAATTTTTACGTAGGGTTGTATATGTTATCATTTAGACTATAAATATTCTTTGGAAATATCAATATATTTCCTACATTATGGAATTTGTTTTTAACTTTTTATACATAACATAAGTTATATTATTTATGACACAATAGTGATACAATGTTTACCTCATTAATAAATGATTTAAATAAATATGATTACACGGATTAATATAACATCCAAAAACATTCAAATTATTAATGGATGAATTTATTTAGACCACGAGTCATCATATCGTTAACTTTAATTAGATTTGGACCTTTAGAAAGAGAAAATAATTATATAGTAAAATAATATTTTAACACTTTCTTATAGAGCCCCTCCTCCACCTCATAAAAATCCCTCACATCAAACCCATTCCTCACACTACTCATTCCCCTTTTCACATCTAAACTCTGCCCAAATAAGCCTTTAATATCCCTCTCTTTTATCTAGAAACCTTAACATTGGATGAAGTCACTTCAAGAAGTCCTTTTGTTTCAAAACAAAGGGGGATACCCGAATTAAAGGTAACAATTTCTCTAATATTCTTTTCTTTTATTTAACTTCTACAACCCCTAAACTATTCATATTATTTTATTTTATAAAAAAAACAAATATACCCAATATACTAGAATGGTGTGATGAGTATTATTTTAACTATGCATACACACACCTCCATCTAATGGGTAATGAACATATTGTTTCCGTGGATGGAAAACTAACACCTCACAAAATGATGATAGTTCGATTATCTCCTACTACCTCTCATGGTGGCCATTAAAATGGAACTATATTTATATATGATAAATATTATGTTTATTATTTCTTTATGGTTTTTATTTTTCATTTATAGAATACCTTTATGGTTTCCATTTTGGGTAAACGTGATAATTTCATTTTAGGAAGTGCGGACTACCACCCCCTCAATGTGATATGACTCATTAATGTTATATGTGGTATGTATAAATGAAAGAGTTAATGATATTATATATGATATTATACTGTAATTATAATATATCTATTTTTCATTATGTTTTTATTCAATTAAAATAAGAAATTAAAATGAAAGTAGTGTTCATGCGCACGTACGGCTTACCGTGTCCATGAACGGTGCATTTCATTTCTTAGCTCCAAAGGTTATGTACTGTTATAAATAAATATACATACTGGATATATAAGATATATATGATATATAAATCATTAATATCATTTTTTAGATAATGGAATTTTGACCAGATAGACAACTTGTAAATATAAGTTCATTTTTGACTCAAGTAACAAATATCGACAAAACGACCATTATTAACATAAATGATTAAATAATGTTTATAACATGTTAATATGTTATATAAAAGAAATAATAAACTTGAAATAGGTTTTTTAATCAATTATAAATTAACTTTAGTTTATTATTCAGGAGATTAAATAATGAACAAGTCAAGTTGGACACGAGGTAAGGGACATCGTCTCAATATCTTTTCATTGAGGCACATTTTGTTATATACAAGGCATTATTTTATATTTTGTATAATCACATTTAACATTTAATTGAATTTAAATGGAATATTTTTTATGAGGCGTTTTACTAAACAACAAAAAAGAACATTTCTTTTAATGTAAGCGGCGACAAAGTTCTTTTCCACCGCTGTGAGTATTATTAGATCTCTGGATTCCTTAACAATACATAATGTTTTTAAAATTGAAATAAATACTATATACGCTTTTACATATTTTGGTATTGAAAATGGTTTTCATAATAGATTTTTTATGTCAATATATTTAAATGATATATTGTGATTGAAATGTGGAAATGATATATTTCCTTTATATTTTTTAAATGGTATGATTATATTATGGTTCTTGGTCATTCTTTACCTATACGAGTGGACCCATGATAAACCTAGGGAGGGTGAGCCCAATATTTCCCACTAATGCGTTGGTTAACATGACGGAGGTAAATGTGAATGTTTCTCCTAAGATATTTAGTGAATATAATTTTATTGGTATTCCAAATATAACTCCCTATGTAGATTTTATATCTACAATGTATGTATGATATGGATGCGACATGTTACCATTATGATTTAAGTTTTCTATGTGTGATTCATAAATCTAATGATTTTATAAGGTGTTTTAAATAGTTGATGTTATTTTTGTATTTATGAACTACTATTTTATTTCTTTGTTTTTAACCCTTACTGAACTTTTTATGATCATCCCATGTTTTGAAATGTTTTTCACAGTACATAAAGATGAATATGGTCAAAAATGGGATCAAGGAAAAGTTTTGCTGGCTAAAACATGGGACTAGACATGACTCTTTTTTAAGAGTTTTTTTTTGTGAAAAAAATTGGAACTGAGTAGAAGTGTCTACTTTGTAAATTTTGAGATGTAATGTAATAGTTATGAACTAATTTTCTAAAACTCTAAAACTAAAAATATCCTCATTGTGAATTATTCATTTAATTCAAGATTAGTTAATGTTTTAAGGCCAAGTCCTTATATCAAATGCCCAATTTTCTAGTGTCACCTAATTTGATAATAAATACAAAGGCTGGTATGATCGACCTAATTAATTAATTTGGAATGTTTATGGATATTTATAGGTTCTACAAATTGATCATAAATCACACCATGGATTAGTAGTTCGTGAAATGAGTATTTGATGGCTATTGATCATTAGTCACATCTTCCACCCTTTTCATGAGATGTTTGTTATAAAATGGTATATAAATGAGTTTTTTAATTAATTGGAAAATTATTAGATAAATTTAAATGATTAAGATATCATAACCCATATTCAATGTTCTTCACATGGCCCGTAGAAAATGATTTTTTTAATTAAATGATTTTCCAATGAAATTTATTGATGCATATGATTAGAAACTAGTTGAATTGGTTTGAATTTATTATTATAATTTTTTTATATTTGACATATAATGTGAAATTTACATGTAATAGAATCACAGTCTTTTAAATCTTGTTTTATTAAATGTTTCCTTGTGAGTTTTTATGTCCATCCATTCTGAATGTCCTTTTTATTAAATTTCCATATTTGACATGAATTTCTTTATTTTATGATTTTCCTAGACAAGTTAAATGGTGATAAATCCATTTTTATGTTTTTTATCCATTTTATGCTTTTTATATGAAATATTCAGAGGTGGGTAAGTGACAGAACAAGACCTTTGGGGTTGTCCAAGTCTTGATACATCTTCAGAGGTGAGCTTGTTAAATGATGCTATTGGTTTTGAACATGGCATGTTAATATGATGTTTAATGGAACTAAAATGGTTAAATGATAAATAACCTTGAGTGATAGATGTGAAAAAATTATATTTCCATGGATGGACTCATGTGAGTATTAACCATTATACCTTTAGGGATATATAGATTCACCATATAATGTCATGGATGCAATTAATGGTTGTGGTGTTGATGGTGATGGTGATACGTGGATTCACTTTAGAATTCCATAGATGGACTCATTGGTCTGGATAAATATTAATACATGAGTGATACAAGTATACAAGTGAGGGAATTAATTGAAAAACTCATTGTGGATAGACTTATATGCTGAGTGATACATGAAATACATTAGATTACCAAGGACGAACTCCTATGGAGTGGACATTATATCACATGTTGAGCGATACATTGGTTCATTAGAGGCTCTCCAAGAATGGGATCTTACTGTTTTTGTTTATTATACAAGGGGTTATTCCTTAATAAAAACATAGGAATTAGAGGGACATTCTTAGTTACTATATAAATTAATGGAACTCAGACAACTTAGGACACTTCCCTAATCCTGAGCACATTCATGGAATTATTTATGACTTCAATTTTTTATATGGCCTTCTAAAATATATGTTTTACTTATTGTTAGATTATGGGTTCCATGATTGAGAAGGATTGGAAGACATATAAATTCAATGAGACAGAATTGTAATTTTTTTTAATTTAATGAAATGGATTTAAAATGAGTACATGCATATACTAGAAGTTTACTTTTGATTTCTCATTATTCACTACATTCCTCATAGTGAACTTCCAACTATATATATATTCACTAACTGATTGAAAAATATCTTGAGTGGTTTCCTACTGGTATTTTATCTCACCACTTGTTTGGGTATCACGTTTTGTCTAAAATAGATTATTTTATTACCAGTAATTATAAGGTAAAGTTCCCATCAATAGGTAAGTGAATTTCATGTTTAGAGCACAAGATAATGGGAAAAGGTTTAGGATTGTGATTATACTAGGATTATGTTTTCCCTTTTGTACCTTTGGGACATGTATTTCATGTGTCTGCTGTGTAACTTTTTTGGACAATTTATTATGAATGTATAAAATGTATCATCATCTTGTTTATGATACGACTTCTAGATTTATTTATACTACCAGTCATCCATTGTTACTTATATTGTATGGTATAAAAATTCTTCTACCTGTATCTAATATTGGTGTTCTGATGTGATACACATCTTTAACAAGTTAATAGTATCTGCACAGACTCTCCAAGGACCTCACTTCTAGTTTGAAGCCTATGGAATTTGAGGAGATGTTCTTGAGGCCATGTGGCCCACTATTATCAAGGAACCATTAAGTTGTATTCTGGTCTGGGATATTACAATTTGTAATCAGAAGGGATTTATGGTTTCTCTTACTATAAGAATATAATATAATAAGGATAAAAATAAATTAGTGTTTTCAAATGAGTTGTGCCCAGTCTTAGAAAAACCTCATAATGGGAAAAGACAAATAGAATTGAATGAATTATTATTTTATGGATTTTTATAGGTGATATTGATTTGATTCCACAATTTAGTGATGCACTAAATTTATTATGTTATTGTTGGAATGAATTTGGTTTCATTTATATGGTATCATGATGAGATGATGGTATGAAATCTCTTGAATCATATATGAATCTTCTATATTTCACATGACATACATTTTTACATTCCATTTAGGATATATTACTAATTACATACTATGGTGATAGGTGTTTTGATAAATATTCTTATACTTATGAATGGTATATTGAGGTGTTTTATGAATTGAAATGGATGGAAATCACTATATGATCCCTGGGGTGTATGGAAACTCATTGATAATGATTTGGTGGATCATGGATCAACCCTAAACTGAAATGTTTTGTGATGTGCCATAGATGGATGCTAGGATTTAATCCCTGTAGAGTATGGTCCTTCATGAACCAGAATATGGTGTACTAGTTTTTCCATTAGATATGGGATGTGATAAACATGAAATGAGTATCAATTCAATTATTGTGATTGTGAAATAAGTTCAAAATGAGATAAATATGAAACATACTAATACTGAAATGAATTATAGTAGAGAACTTGATGAGACTCAACATTGGTATTGGGATATCGGAAGTGTCCCTATAATTTCAAATAAATTGTATAACACCTAGACCTAACCCTCTGTGAATGTAGATAAGTCTAATATCATTAGAAGGGTTGTTCCTTTATTATTTATGTATCTCTACTTTTCAGCTACGAAAATTGATAATTATCTTTAATTGTGGCATGTTTTTGGAATTGTAGATCAATCCAACCACTATGACCTCCAGTTCTGCATGAGGAGGATGACAATGATCACACTCTGAATGTCATGGGCCACAATCTACTAGTTTATTCTCTTGTTTTGTTGTCTGGGGAACCCTTTTTTATATCGAATATAGGTGATAAGTCAAAGTTTTATGAAAACATTACACACTTCACGTGGACCTATTTGGTATAACCACATCCTTTCATGTCTATGGATGAATTGACGTGAGTGTTCCAATAGCAGCACACAACCATGTTATCTTATTAGGGAAGACCAGATGAAACATATTACTATCTAAATTCCATTATATCTATTATCTAACATCATTAGGTGCCTCATGAGAGGAGGGTCAAGCTCCCTACCTATAGGTTATGTGACTCCCAGAAAAGATGGAGGGATATTATGACATAAATGAAATGTTATCAACAGATGTTGTGGATAGATTTTTAGATGGCCTTATAGGACCCCATTCATCCTAATACATTAACTGATTATATATCCAATGAGTTTTTTCATCTGTGGTTAGAAACACAATCAGGTATGGATTTCTGAGCCCATTTGACTGAGCTCCAGAACATATAACCAATTTTGATAAGTGGAAAATTTTCTACGGAAATGAAATTTTTGAATGGTATCAGTTACGACATCATATCATAGGTATATGTATTCAATCTAAATAATGTATGGGTGATAGTGAATCAATCCTTTATCTGAGACCATAACCTATGAGAATTTAGAGGTGCAAGCCAGGGCAGTCCAACACCTAGTTCTGGTAATGCATCGATCGGTAGTAGGAACCATCATCTAGTGCTTCCATATAGTGATAATAACATTAAAAACATATCATTAGGTATCATGGTGGGTTGTAACTAGTATGGTAGTCTTGGAAAAACGTGGCCATCATATATGGGTGACCCAGTTGAATGTTGTTCTTGCATCAAGATGGTCATCATCAACGATTATGTTGAATATTCACACTAGCATTCAATGAGGCGGGGTACACACCAAATATACATTTTGATGTAGGGTAACAAGCTTATCGTCAGGTGGGAAGTTGGAATACATTCGTATGATCAGGTAGAGGTAGTTTTCATGGTTTTGGTATTCAGAAACCAATCGTTTTGCGACAATAGGGAGGATCCACAGAGGGATGCCAGATAGCATCCCAGGGAAATGGTCTAATAAATGTATACATAGTACAATTTACCCATTAAGAACATGATCTGAAACTCTTACTATCAGAGGCACTCATCAATTATCCTCTACATTATATTCTCTACCTTTTGATATTGTGGTATCACATTGTTTTAATTATGTGACCATTTCAGAGTGACATGGCCATAGTCATCAGTTTTCTGACGGCATTATGACACCTGAAAATCTATTAGGGATCTGAACAGTGCATGTACACCAGTGGAGAGAGTTCCACATTGATATTGGTGGGTTTAACATCCTCTAGAGACTTTATTTTTTCAAATGACAAGGTTTGACATCATACATTGAATGGTCTGGCTCATATCGTATTGAGATTATATTGACTCTTATTACTGGAGGGAGTCTTTAACATCACCAAAGGGGGGAATGTTTATTCACAATGGTGAATGGGATGTCAATGCAAGTCAAGTTGGACCAAAACATTGTGGGTTGGGTTGGATTCCAATCCATATTGTGATTTTAAATCTAGATATATACGGAATATGTTAGGTGGATTTCTCTCTAGTTATTGATTTTTCAATTAAATATTCACAAAAGAATTCTCATGATTGCCTATAGTGGGAGAGGAATATTTCTCTATCGAAAAGGTTTCAGGTGATAGACCTATATCTATTCAACCACACATGATGAATACTATTGATATGAAAGAAATCAAAAGGAAGCTAAAAGATTTAATGGAAAAAGGTTTCATCTGACTGAGTACTTCTCTTTGGGGTTCCCCAGTCCATTTTTTGAAAAATGAAGATGATGCCCTCCTGATATTTGTAGGTTATCAGAAGTATTACTAGTTATTATTTATGAGAAAATATACTCTATTATTGATAAGTGATCTATTTTTCTAGAATATTGGATATCGAGACATCTCAAACATTGATTTGTGTTTGGGATACCATTAGGTGAAATGTAGACCATCAAAAAAATCATACATCCTTCTGGATTTTTACCATCTATATGAGTATTCGGTTATCCCATTTTGTCTCACTAAATCATTAGTGGTCGTCAAGGAACTATTGAACCATGTGTTTTATCCTTAACTTTATTTGTTTATGGTGGTTTTCATGGATGTTATCATGGTGTAATTTTATAATCCACCAGACCATGCCACCCATCATGAAATCAATTTGAATACATTAAAATGAAATATTTATATGTTAATCTCAAAAAATTCCACTTCTAGAAGGGTCAACTCTACTTCATAGGCCACATCAACCACATGACATGAGTATTAAGGGACCTAGAGAAAGTGAGAATTTTAGTTACATGGGAGAATCTCAAGAATGGCTTTTGTTTGTATGACGTTTCTTCAGGTAGGTTGGTTACAATAGGAATTTCATACAGGACTTCTCACACTAACAAGAATCATTGATTGGGTTCACGAAGAAGGGTGTGATGTATGAATAGTCATATTCCTTTGAGACATACCTTTAGGAGATGAATGAGAGTTTGACTTCAAGATTGATAATGATTTTTCTAAAGTCCTGTACATGTTACACTATGTACTGTGATGCATCATGTATCAGGCTTGGAGAAGTTATTATATAGAAGGATCGAGTCATTCCATAAGGGTCTTGGTATTTGAGGCATCATGAGTATAATTTCTCAACACATGATATTGACATAGCTACATTTTTTCATGAATTGTTATTTTGGAGGCATTACATACTCAGAGAGTATTTTGTGGTGTAAAAAGAAAAAAAATCCTAAAGTATCTATTTTAAAAGCATATATTGAATATGAGGCTGTAATGGTGTATCTAATACGTTCATTATTTGGACTTCAATATTTTTTACACACCTGGTAAATGAAATCTAGTGTCTAATTCACTATGAAAGTGGACTAAGTTAAAACTATTATAATAGGCCATTAGGGAATAGAATCCTAGGGATTTGTTAAATGAGATGCTTCTAGTGGTTCATGATAGTTAGGGGAAATGTTCTTTACCATCATTACCTATTACATATACCATTTTTGATAGAGTGAGGGTGAGGCACCTATCAAACTCAAAAGGCCTAGTTCTATGGGAGACTGTAGAAGGTGAGGACCCCCCCCCATTTGGATGGACAATAGAAAATGTTGAGATGATATGAGAACATGGTCACATGTGGGTATCTTTATAAATGCATGAATAGATAATGTAGAATTTTCAAAAATCATCTTGGGTAGTGCTCCTAGGTGTCACCAGGATGTATCAGAATTTGCATCACCACTACCGGTGTCTAGGTATATGGGTGACATGGCTAGTTTTATTATGAGGTGTTCCAACTGTTTGATGATAAAGGAGTAACACCAATGACCAGATAGAATTTTATAGTAGCTACCCATTCTAGAGTGGGAATGGAATGCAATCACACTGAATTTTGTTATATTTTTACTAATTTTACCTTCAGGTAATGGTGTAGTATGGGTTTTTTTGATAGTCTCATGAAGGTCTCTCACTTGATTCCTAACACATATGCTTTTTATTTGATTAGATAATGAGGTTTTATATACATCTGATAGTATGAGTACATGAGTCCTTCATTATTAAATTTTAACGTGGGACACCCAGTAAACATATCAATTCTTAAAGGGGTTACAGTGAGTGTTGGGTACTCAGGTTCTACTGAGCATGACAAACCACCCCCAGACTGATGTCCAGTCAAGGCATATGAATCAGGTGCTTGAGAACATGATGCAAAAATTTTTACTATATTTCGAGGGATTTAGGTATATACATATACCCATAGTTGTGTTCTACTGCAAAATTTCTTGTAGGAACTGTTCAGATGGATCCATATGAGGATTTGTACAGTAGGCCATGATGATCACCTCTATGATTTATA
The DNA here is from genome assembly GCA_963277665.1 of Viscum album. Lineage (NCBI taxonomy): Eukaryota > Viridiplantae > Streptophyta > Magnoliopsida > Santalales > Viscaceae > Viscum > Viscum album. Next base: position 1,919,943,910 of record OY728128.1, on the reverse strand, counting down.
GAGGTAGAATAAGTAGATATGCTAGGAACATGTATTGTTCAAGAGAATACAGAACTTGTGTAGTTTATTTTTAAGTTGATAGATACTACATAGTGTCATGATAATTCATATGATTAATGTTTTATGGGACATATAGTGTTCGAGGTAGATGATCGTGTTTTCCTACGTGTTTCACTATGGATGGGGAAACGAGTATTATGTGGTAGGGTAAGCTGTCTCTATGACAATTAGGGAAATTTGACTTTCTATAAAGATTCGTTCTAGTAGCCTATCGATTATAGGTACCTCTTTGGTAACAATCTATGCACGACTTCTTCCATGATTCTATGATACGACACTAATTTTCATACATGTTTTATGCCATTCATCCTATGAAGATTTACAAACAAGTAGATGAATCCTTTAATTATAAATATATTTATTGTGGATCATAGAATGAAGTTTCTCTAAGGATGGTATGTTAATTTTTTATGGATGATATAGTATCATGACCAAAAAAAGAATGAGACCTAGGTATTGGAGGCCTATGTGCTATCGTTGTGGATGGAGTTATCATATATTATTTATCACCTATGATAGGGAAATTTGGGGACAAATTTCATTTAGGAGGAGTTTGTAAGAACCTGGTTCATATTTAAGATAAAAATATATTTATTTTCATATATTTATTGTTTAATTTCATAAATATTGCAAAATGTGAGTTCATGTTGAGGTCATGAAGATCTCTCGGGTGTTTGAGGCTGGTTCAGAGCACAAAACGCGAGACGGAGAAGGAAAGGGAAGGTAAAACAGTTAGTGAAAACCATTTGAGAAGAGAAAAGAGATTCATTAAACCATACAGACATGTCTGCAATTTGGACAGAGGCCTACCACTCCATTTTTATATGGATTGTCCATTTATGTGGGAAATCTGTATGAAACCAATTTCTCATATAAGACACTATACAACATGTCGCATGGTTTGAAAAACAGTACGCCTAAACCATGCAACCAAAATATTTTGGGATTAAATGATTATTTTCACATAAATAAATTTTTAATCAATCCTTGGTCTAATTATTCATCTATTGCATATAAGGGAGCCACTTTGAGCATCATATGAGTTAATTATTGGAATTGAGTTATGTCATTCATATTACCTCTAATGTGAACAGAGTTCATCTCTTTTAGATCCATAATTCTAATGACTTGATTTCATTTTAATATGATGACATTATTTGGGCTATTGATCACACTATTTAGGTTTAGGTTTATATGATATATTTTATGATTCTTCATCCGTTCTTCATATTTCAACTAATCGATGTCAAATAAAAGCATGATACTTGATGAGCTATCAAGAATGGACCTAAGGTATGTGGTTATGTGGTTTTTTAAATGTCAGATCATTTATATGTGTCAGAGTGCTACACGACCAATTTCCAAGTGTCTCCTGGCTTGATATTAAGTTTTAGTGTTGGTATATGTGACCTACTGAATAAAATGGGTTCATTGTGAATGTTTGATAGATTTAAATCTTGAATGTAAATATCCCCATGGGTGAGTTATCCTTGAAATTACCATTTTATGGATTCTGAACATTGCATTCCACTTTCCCCCTGGTTGTTGGATATCTCTTATGAAGTGGAATACAAATCAATTGTTCTATTGATTGGAACATGATTTTAATAATTGAATGGGGTAGGATATTTTGACCCATATTCCATGTAATGAACTTGTCCCTTAAATCATGAGTTTCTTAATCACATGAATTTCACATTTGAGTTATTTAGGAATATGATATAAAATTAGTTGGATTGGACTGAGTTTATCATTATATTTATTTTCCCACATGATATATAATGATTCCATGTCATGTTATAGCTTTATAGGATTTTAAATTGTTTCTTATTAAAATTTTCCTTGTTAGTATTAGAAGGAATACCTTTTATTTTGACCTTGTTATGTAATTTACCTAATTCGCATGAAATGACTTATTTAATGATTTTCCAACATGCGAAAAATGATTTTAAATTAATTTATTAGTTTTCAATGTATGTGATTATTTCTAGATGAAATATGATCATATGAGTAAGTGAGTGACCATTCTATTTGAGGTTAGACAAGGTATCATACACCTTATAAGGTGAGATTGTTAAAGGGTTCTATATGTTTTGACTATGGAATCTAAAAAGAAAATAGCTAGCTAAAGAATCATACACCTTATGAGGAGAGCTTGTTAAAGTTCCATTGTTAATTGAATTGAAATAGTGAAATTATAAATATATTTTTGTGATATGTGGATTGAAATTATAATTCACAGTCGAAATCAGGTAATGGTTTACCTTTATACCTTTATTGATACATGGATTCCCCTTACAATTCCAAGGATGGAATCAAAGGGTAATGTGATGATTTCATGGGTGAAACATAGATTCACAATAGAATTCCATGGTCGGAATCAATGGGTTAGATATTTATTAATCCATGGATGATATGAAAATATTAGTGATGGATTCTATAGAAGGACTCATTGAGTATACACTTATTCGATGAGTAATACATGGAATCTAATCGATTACCAAAGACAGACTCATATGTATTTGACATTATACCACATATAGTTTGATAAATGGGTTCATGAGAGTCTCTCCATGGATGTTCTCAGGGGGTGTTGTATTATTATATAGGAAGGGATACTTAATTTCTAGCTTACGAATGTCACAGATGGACTCGGGTACTAAATAAAGTAAATGACAAGTGATAAATTATGATGTGTCTCCAAACCAAAGAATACACTTTTAATTGGTCTTTCCATTTATTGTTTAGATGTCCTTCTATGGAATCTGTTGTTCTTCAAGTTACACGATGGATTCCCGATTCAAACCATATATTGAGACATAAATTAAATGTAATTGACTTGTTAAATTTTTTTATTAAATTAAAATGGATATTAAATGATCATATATACATAAAGGATTTTTATTTATGAGTCCTCCTTGTTTTCAACTTTAATCGTGCATAATGCCTACTATATATATTCATTGAATAAATAAAACAGAGCATAGATGGTTTCCAAATAGTATTATTTCTCATACCCTATTTGGGTAACTTATTTAGACCAAAAAAGATTTTATGATTTCCTATAATGATAATGTAAAGCACCCTTCTATAAGTACTTGACTTCCAGGATGGTATAAAGAGTGCATTGGACCATGGCGTGGCTTGTGATTCTACTAGGATTATTTTAGCCATTTTTTACTACTAGTACATATATTTTGTATTCTTGTTGTGTACCAATTTTAGATGATTTATTAGAAACATGTGACGTCTATCATCATCTTGTTTAAGATATGACTTCTATCATTATTTATACTATCATTCTTCCTCTGTTACATATATTTTATGGTTTAATAATTTCTATACTTATATTTTTTTTTGATATTCCAATGTGATACACCCTCGCAATGAGGATATAGTCTCCCCATAGACTCACCAAATCCATCACTACTATTTGGTAGCCTCAAGTGTGTGGGGAGAAGCACTTTAGGCCATGTGACCCACCACACATGGGGCACCTTTCAATTGCATCAGGATCTTGGATGATATAATTTGTTTCTAAATGTCAAGTATAATAAATTTAGATTTATTATTCATATACTATATAACACTATTTTTATATATATACATATCATACCATAAATTATTTAGTTATGACTTTTTATTTTTCATTTATTGAAAATTCCTTTAGAATCACTTTTCTGCATAATTACTACATCATTTATTTTGTATGTTTTTTATCGGTAGTTTTATTCCTTGAATATTTATCATGTTCATATGATACTTTTAATAGTAAAAATGATATAAATATCATATATATTCATTATATAATTATGTATAATGACCAATACAATTTGGAGATATAAATATGAGTTACACTATTCTGGAATATTGTAGGTTGTATGTACACATGAACAATGTTTTCATTTTTTTTGTTCAATGTAATAATGAAAGGTAAATAATAATAAAACAATAAAGATTAATTAATATATAATATAAATGATAAATTTTAGAAAAATAATTAATTATATCGATCCATGTGAATAATTAATGTCAAACGATTCACTTAACATTACAGAGGGGGTAGTCCACACATACAAACGATCCACATTATTATAATCCAATTGATAGGAAGGTTGTAATGGCCTGACCCCAGTTACCAAGAGTCAGGGCATTATTACATAACATTTTCATGATCACAAAAGATCAAGTCTCGAATGGCTGATTAGTTTAGTAGCCTTAGAAACACTATATACATTCATAAATTGTACATTACATCATAAAGTGAAAATCTACAATAACATAGTCTCCATACTCCACTCCCCTATCCCCTTATACTATCCATGCAGGTCATTCATAATTTAATTCTTCATATCATGGGAAAAATAAAACATTGAAAAGGGGTGAGCTCAAATGCCCAGTAAGGATAACAATATAGTAGAAACATTAATAAATAAGAATAAACATTTAAGGAAATGTATAACAGAAACAAAAGCCTTTTAAACATTAACTTCAACATAGCATGGAAAACATAAAATGAAATAATTTCCATTTAATTATTCACATGGATATTCTACTAATTGAATAATCACATGAAATATCAATAACCACTTTCATAATGATGGAATTCATAATTCCAGACTATCATAACCACATAAACAAGGCATCGTGACAAGACTACAAATAATATGTTGTCACGTCCTTGTGCCGAGACACTAGTGTGTCTCATGAGACCTACCGATGCATCGAGGAGCTATAGCGGACTACACCCATCACATATTAAGTCCAATTCATTCCCATATGAAAAGGATTAAACCAAACATAAACATTCGTATTAAAAATAGCATACGAAATGTAAATACTTTCTCCATAAACCATGAATGTTATAAAAATAACACATCCACAGTCAAACATATCACAAAACCATCAATACAATATGTATGTTTTGTATCATAATAAATCAACTTCGAATAATATTAAAATCCATCAAATGATGTTGACATAGATGAAATCAAAACTATTTGAGGGAAATATCACTTTTTTTTAAATCATTTAAAAGTCAAACATTTATAAATAAAGTAATTTAAAAGTGATTTTTGAATCAAAGTGTCCCATACCACTTTGAATCTTTTGAAAAAAGATATTATTTCAAAATATTAATGTCCATATAAATAAATCCTTAAAATAAATTTAAAAACATGGAAATTAATTAAAAATATTCAGAAAGATAAATCTTTAAAACATTTAAAATTCTAATCTTGATAAAGAGTACATTCCACAAATTCTTAAAATATTCATTTTAAAATCATTGAAAGGTCACATAATTATAAAATAAAAAAATTACTTTTAAAATATTCTTATAAGCTTGTAAGGGACGCTTCGAAGATTTTCTAATGGTGGAAAATAGTCGCACCCGCCATATAAGTTAAAAAAACATTCTTACCTTTATTCTGTCGAAAAGGTTAAAAAGCACCTTGTTTGGATAATAATGGAAAGATTACTTTGTAAAGTTCTGATAAAGAGTCAACAAGGGTATAAATGAGTTTATACCATAGTCTTTAAAATAGTAATAATTCTTTGAAATACATTTTTAAGAAACATGGATGTGGATGATAAAGAGGTCCTAGTAGATTATTACGTATAAACAACCTCAGATAATAAAGGGATTGTGAAATAAACCCTTACCTTGTACTTTTCCATGGTTGGGGTAGGTTAACCTCCTATATAATGGTTAAATAATTGTTATTGAATTATATAAGAATCATATATATTAATATGATATCATATATGATCTCTTAACATTTATTTGTTAATAATATCTTAGTATTATCGTTGTTTCAGGTGTTGACATACTCGTTTTTTATATGTTTTGTTGCAGAAACCATGTTTTTCATGGAAAGGTTGTATCTTAATCATATCCAGAATGATATCAAGTCCTTATATACTATTATAAATCATCAAATGATAATTATACTTGAATGGATATGATGAAGAATGAATCTCATCGCGTTCGTGGAGATGGTAGTCCGTACGTACGCACGAGTGACAATAACATTCTTTTGATATTAAAATAATATATAATTGGATTTTATATCATATATACAGAACCATTATCATGTTATATTAATTAATTACATGATTTACACATCATTATTATACATATCTAAATAATAATTTATTGAATAACAAATACACCACGACGTGGAGACGGTAAGTCGTACGTACGCACGTATGGTGACATGTTATTCAAATGATGGATATAATACTGAATATGGTTGTACAATATTTATAATAACATCACAGTATATATAAGATACTGGATTTATTATTGTATCATTGTAATGAAAGAATAAGTTGAAGAAGAAAGCAACTTGAAAGTGGGTGGTGAAAACATTACCTCTTCTTTTGGTTCTTCCTTTTGATTTTATCAAAAGGGATCCTCAAGTTTGCTTTCCGACTAAAGGAAGGCCACTAGGATGAATTTAGGGAAGTTTAGAGAGTATTTGGGTAGGTTTTGGCAGAGACAAATGGCTTTGAAGGTGTGAATTAATGATAAGGGGGAGTGCCTTTTTATAAGAGGAGTGAGGGGAACCTTTGGAAAAGCTAGAAATAGTTTTTTATAATCAATTCATATTTGGTTTCTAATGCGTCCAAAGTGGATTATTTAACTTTTAAGGGGGGTATAGGTCTAAAACCACTCATCCAGTAGGACTTACACAGGTTTGGGTCACTATATTATCCTTATCTTTTAGTTTTAACTCTTAGTTAATTTGTTTAACAATTACCATATCACTTTGTATTTTTATATTATATAGTTAATAAATATACTATATACATCCAATAAACCCCCCAAGAGGTACATTAATGATACACATATCATTATATAAGTAGTTTGGCCGAACCTTATATTTTTATGAATTTAATATCAGTTAATAATATATTATTTGTTTTAAAAACTCTTTTATGTCAATTTTGATACTATTCAATATCGATTTTTTTAAAAATCATAACAGAATTATTACTTCAAAAAAAATATTTAAATAATTCCTATAATGTCATATTAACGAAGAAAATTATTTTAATTCACAAAATGTCTAAAATTATATTTATTTAGGTGTTTATAATATCAATTATTTTAATTTTCTACTATTATGGTAATTACTGCATCATCATTGTGTCGTATATAAATTAAATAATATAATGTCTAAAAATTATAAATAAAAAACCATTATGTTGGAAATATTTTTATATTTATAATGAATATTTATTGTCTAAAATCAAACATATATAACCCTATGTAAAAATTGTTTTGATAAAAGATATATGCTTATGTCATTTTTGTATTTATTTTAACTTAATTAAAATAAAGTGTCCCTATCACCTACAAGTGGCGCCATGGGGTCCCAAAATCAACCCAAAGATGCTCATGGTCGGATATATATCCAAAAATAATGTTATAACACGTATTAGGGTAATTTAGTATTATTATAATATTATTTTTTAATCCATATTTACCGGATTTACCCTTTAACCATGGTAAATAATATATTTACCAAAGTAATTATTCAAAATGTCTAAAAATAAAGGTTACCAATTTACAAAATTTGGAAATCCTGATTCCAAATATGGAATCCATTTTTCCAAATTCAAAACACAGATGTGGCAGAAATTATTTTAAAATTAATTCCCGCTGTCAAAACAAAAAACGTGTTTTTAAGATATAATAACTATCAAAAGATGGACTTGTTTATGTACGGTTTAATTTTGAAATTATGTACAATGACCAAAATTGTATTAAATGGTAAAAATATATTATAAATATAATTTAAAACCACTCAAATTCATTATTTATCAATATTAATTAGTTTTATTAAAAACCTGTTTTTAATTAAAATTTAGTAATTTTCACTATTCATCAAAATATAAAAGTTATCTGAAAAGTACCAAAATTTCACCATATGATAAATTAGATATTACAAATCCAAAAATGAAGTCCATTTTGAGACATAAAATTTATAAAATTTTAAAAAGTAGGAATTACTATTCATTACGGCTAGTTTGATTGGGTGTAGTGTGTGTTAGAACTCGAAGTTGCATACAAGACACGCTACTGTATTATTAAAAGGGAAGCGTAACATGGATGTTTGGGGTGTTATATTGTAAATTTTGGATGTCCCCATTCTAAATAATAAATTTATTTAGTCAAATTGAATATATAAAAGTTTAAAATATTGGATTTAAAAAGGGTTCACTATTAATGTTGGTAAAAGTGCATTTTTGAAAAATACTTCTTTTATCTGAAAAAAATGTATTTTTTATTACATTATGTCTAAGAAACTCAGAATATTGATTCTAAAATTTTAAGGATTATATAAGTTTCAAAATTTAGTTAATACTATTCATAACCTCTTTTGAATGGCTTGTTTGGTATGTCATGGTGCGCTTGAACTTCGTGTTACGTGTAGTGCAAGTTATTTAATTATTTTGAAGAAATAAAACACTATGAAATATTGGGGTGTTACATTCTCCCCTCCTTCAATAAATTGCATCCTCGTAATTTGAAATTGTTCTTCAAAAATAAAAGGTTGAAAATAGAAAATATCTTTGTGGAAAAACCCACATCGGAAATTGTGTTACTAAAATTTCGTCTTAATTTGAGGAAAAGGGAAATGAAGGGGTCACCACCAAATTTTGATCTCTATTATGAGAACATTGGTGGAAATTAGAGACATTTAATTGGAGGAAAAATGTAAATATTTATAGGTAGTGATTGAGGTCATCAATCACAATCAATTGTAAAATTAAGGGCCTTAAATTCACCAATCTATAATGATTTAAAATACCATTGGTTCAGAAAAACATATGGTATTAAGATAACAAATTTTTTTGTTTTAAGATACCTTCACTAAAGTATAAGAATTAATTTCTTCATTGAATAAGTGAAGAAGAAAAATATATACTTGAAAAGTGGAGTCTCATCCTTTAACTAAGTTCTACCACAAACTCATCTTTCACTCTAAAAGATAATAGAACTTAAAAATAATATTATATTTATCCTATTCGTATAGGGTAAAAAAATGAATTTATATTTCATCTAGCAGAACCATTAAAAATGAAATTATTCAATACAGTACATCACGTGGGTCAGTGGTAGGTGATACACCCTTGTCACCCTTTGGTTGTGGGTTCAAGTCTCGCGGCCTTGCCGGATGCGATGAATTGCCACCTGACCTCCGGGTTGTCCTTTTATTGCAATCCAAAATTAATCTCAAACTAAAATTATCCAAAAAACTTCTGTCCAAACTCATAGTCCAACATTTATAAGGAAGGTAAACATAATATAGATCCTTTTTACCCAGTAATAGCATGTGAATACCTTCAACATGTATTTTTTTAAAACACAAAAACATCATGAATTACCATAATTCTTATTGATTACAATCATGCTCCCTTATTCCTTATAGAATACTGGATATACTTCATCAATCCAAAAATGTTGTAAACTCCAACAATGTTGTAATATACAAATCATTAATCGGTTTTAAGGCAGTCAAAAATATCCAATATAATTTACCCAAATAAATAATATCTTATTCCAAAATCAGTACCTCAATATTAGGACCAAATTAAGGTTTATCTTTACTTAAACCATGTAATTTCCAAAAAGTTTAACTTGATGTAGAGTCACATTTCTTAGTATGATAAAATCTCAAATCCTCAATGAATTAGTATTGTAGTACAATCCTTATATACTCTATAATTATTATAACAAGTACATTGTTGATACAACACTCAAATGACAGAATCAACATAGGAACTCTAATCATTCTTCTTCATCTGTGGTAGTATCATAACCTAATTATTATCCAATATCATTTGCGGCATAGTCTAATGACTGAGACATAGGTTCGTGTAGTGTCCAAAATCCTTGCAAATGAAGCATTGTACATTTAAATCCATTTTCTTACCCTTTCAGTCATGTACTTGGTGCCCTATTCCTCCACACATATAACAAACATCCATTCCTTTATGGAAAGTTCCAGGGTGTTTCTTCCCATAGTTATCACATCTGGGAAAATTATCCTTTTCCCTATTCCCTTTATCCATCATTCTCTTTTTCATCCCTTTCTTCTCTTGCTTCCATTCAAATCCATAGGACTTAGTAAACTCTTTACTTATCTTATCAACACCTGATAATATTTCTTCATATGATTATAATACATGGGATACTATTTCTCTTATAAATTCTGGCTTAAGACAATGAAATATATGATCCTTCTTTCTCTTTGGATCATGTGCGTTGCTGGAGTTCTCATTCCTTCTACTGGTGCTATTTATAAACAATGACATACACTAGATCAGTTTATGAATCAAAATACATAATTTCATACTTATAATACACTTAACATAAATTTAACTATTTATGGATATAATCAATAATCATAAAAAATTTCCTTGAGGAAGTATATACTCATAAACCCTTCATAATGATTTGTAAAGAAAATGTGAGTTATCCTAAGCATATCCCCCAGGAGTGTCATAACCAAGAGTGCAGCAAGGCCCGTTGTCATGCACCAGTTCCCATTCGAGTCTAGCTCAGTGCGGTGTTTTCAGGTTTTACCTCTAGGTACATCTGTGCTAGAGTCGCCTCTACCAGCTCGTATCTAGACAAGGATGTATTACTCTGAAAACTCACACAATCTCTACAATACCAAAAATCTAGGAAGTTATTCTATACTAATCCTCAAAGTAAATATTAAATCTAAGTGCTGTAATTAGAGTTTATCTAAATCTAGCTTCCAAGGTTTGTACTAAACTTACTCTAATAACAACTATAATGCCCTGACCCCAGTTACCCAGAGTCGGTGCATTATTACATAACATTGTCATGATCACAAAAGCATATGTCTCGAAATACCGATTAGTTTAGTATCCTTGGAAGCACTAGATACATTCATAAATGGTACATTACATCATAATGTGAAAAACTACAATAACATAGTATCCATAGTCCACTCTCATATCCCCTCATACTATCCTTGCAGGTCATTCATAATTTATTTCTTTATATCATGGGAAAAATAAAACATAGAAAAGGGGTGAGCTCAAATGCCCAGTAAGGATAACTATATATCGAAACCATTCATAAATAAGAATAAATATTTAACGCAATGTATAAACAAAACAAAAGCCTTTTAACCTTGAACTTCAACATATCATGACAAAAATAAAATTAAATAATTGTCATTTACTTATTCACATGGATATTCTAATAATCAAATAATAACATGAAATATCAATAACCACATTCATAATGATGGAATTCATAATGCCACACTATCATAACCACATATCCAAGGCCTCGTACCAAGACTACAAATAAGATTTTGTGAAGGCTTTGTGCCAAGACACTAGTTTGTCTCATGAGACTACCGATGCATCGAGGAGCTATAGCGGGCTCCACCCGTCACATATTAAGTCCAGTGCATTCCCATATGAAAAGGTTTAAACATAACAAAAACATTAATATTAAAACTAGCATACAAAATGTCAATACCTTCTCCATAAACCATGAATTGTATAAAAATAACACATCCACACTCAAACATGTCACAAAACCATCAATAAAATATGGAAGTTTTGTATCATAATAAGACAACTCCAAATAATCATAAAATCCATCAAATTATCTTGACATAGAGGAAATGAAAACTATTTGAGAGAAATATATCTTTTTTTAAATCATTAAAAAGTCACACATTTATAGAAGAAGTAATTTAAAAGAGTTTTTTGAATAAAAGTGTCCCATACCACTTTGAAACTTTTGAAAATAAATATCATTTAAAAATATTAATGTCCATGTTAATAAATCCTTAAAATAATTTTGAAAACATGGACATTAATTAAAATGATTAAGAAAGTTAAATCTTTAAAACATTTAAAATTCTGATCGTGATAAAGAGTACCTTTCACAAATTCTTAAAATATTAATTTTGAAATAATTTAATGGTCACATAATTATATAAATTAAACATTTACATTGAAAATATTATTATAAGCTTGTAAGGGAAGATTCAATGATTTTATAATGGCGGAAAATAGCCGCACCCGCCGTATATGTTAAAAAAACATTCTTACCTTAATTCTGTTGAAAAGGTTAAAAAGCACCTTGTTTGGAAAATGACGGAAAGATTACTTTATAAATATCTTATAAAAAGTCAAAAAGGGTATAACTGCCTTTATACCATAGTCTTTAAAATAGTAAAATGATTTGAAATACATTTTTAAGAAACATGTATGTTGATGATAAAGAGGTCCCAGTAGATTATTACGTATAAACAGGCTCGGACAATGATAAGATTGCGAAATAAACCCTTACCTTGTAGTTTTCCTTGTTGGGTTAGGTTATACTCCTGTATAATGGTGAAATGATTGTTATTAAATTATAATAGAATCATATATATTAATATGATATCATATATAATCTCTTAACATTGATTTGTTAATAATATCTTAGTATTATCGATGTTTCAGGTATTAACTTACTCGTTTTCTTGTATATGTTTTGTTACATAAGACATGTTTGTCATGGATAGGTTGTATCTTAATCATATCCAGAATTATATCAAGTCCTTAGATACTATTATTAATCATCAAATGAGAATTATACTTGAATGGATACGATGGACAATGAATCTCATCGCGTTCGTGGAGACAGTAGTCCGTACGTACGCACGAGCGACAATATCATTATTTTGATATTAAAATAATATATAATTGGATGGTATATCATATATAAAGAATAATTATCATGTTATATTTATTATTTACATGAATTAAACGTCATTATTATACCTATCCAAATAATAATTTAATGAATAACAATTACACCACGACGTCGAGACGGTAAGTCGTACGTACGCACGTATGATGACAATTTATTCAAAGGATGGATAGAATAAAGAATATGGTTGTACCATATTTATAGTAACATCATAGTATATATAAGATACTGGAGTTTTTATTTTAGCATGGGAAAGAAAGAATAAGTTGATGAAGAAAGGAACTTGAAAGAGGGTGGTGAAAACGTTACCTCTTCTTCGGGTTCTTTCTTTTGATTTGATCAAAAGGGCTCTGTAGGTTGGCTTTCTGACTAAAGGATTGCCTCTAGGAAAAAGTGAGGGAAGTTGAGAGAGTATTTAGGCAGATTTTGGCCAATCAAAATGGCTTTGGAGGCGTGAATTAATGATAAGGTTGAGTGCCCTTTTATAAGAGGGGTGAGGGGAACCATTAGAAAAGCTAGATATTTTTTTTTATAATAAATTCTTATTCAGTTTCTAATGGATCCAAAGTGGATTATTTAAAGTTTAAAGTGGGGATAGGTCTAAAAGAACTCAAACAGTAGGATTTATACAGGTTTTTGTCACTATATTAACCTTATCTTTTAGTATTAACTTTAGATAATTAGTTTAACAATTACCAAGTCAATTTGTATTTTTAGATTATATAGTTAATAAACATACTATATACATCCAAGAGACCCCCAAGTGGTCCTTTTATGATATACCTATCATGCTATAAGTATCTTGGCTGATCCATATATTTTTAAGAATTTAATATCAATTAATAATATAATATTGTTTTAAAAAACTCTTTTATGTCAATTTTGACACTATTCAATAAATGATTTTTGTAAAAATCATAACAGAATTATTACTTCGAATAAAGTTATTTAAAAAATAATATAATGTCATATTAACCTATAAATTATTTTAATTTACAAAATGTCTAAAATAATATTTATTTGGATGTTTATAATATCAATTATTTTAATTTTCCATTATTATGGTAATTACTGCATCATCATTGTGTCATATATAAATTAAATTATTTAATGTCTAAAAATTATAATAAAATATAATTGTGTAGGAAATATTTTTTTATTTCTAATTAATATTTATAGTATAAAATCCAACATATAATACCATATGTAGAAATTATTTTGATAAAAGATATATGCATTTGTCATTTTTGTATTTATTTTAACTTAATTAAAATAAAATGACCCTATGACCTAAAAGTGGCTCCATGGGGTCCCAAAATCGACACAAAGATGCTCATGGTCGTAAATGTATCCATTAATAAGGTTAGGACACGTTTTATGGTAATTTAGTATTTTTATAAAATTATTTTTTAACCCTTATTCACCGTATTTACCCTTTAACCATGATAAATAAAATATTTACCAAAGTAATTATTCAAAATGTCTAAAAACAAAATTTACCTATTTACACAACTTGGACATCCTGATTCCGAATATGGAATCCATTTTTCCAAATTAAAAACCCAGAAGTGGCAGAAATTATTTTAAAATTAATTCTCGCTGTCAAAAAAAAACAAGTTTTTAAGATATAATAACTATCAAAAGATGGTCAGTTGTTTATGTCTGGTTTAATTGTGAAATTATGTCCAATGACCAAAATTGTATTAAATGGTAAAAATATATTCTATATATACTTTAAAACAACTCAAATTCACAATTTATCACTACAAATTATTTTGATTAAAAAAGTTGTCTTGAAATAAAATTTAGTAATTTTTACTATTCATCAAAATATAAAAGTTATCTGAAAAGTACCAAAATTTCACACTAGGATAAATTTGATATTCCAAATCCAAAAATGAAGTCCATTTTGAGAGATAGAATTTACAAAATTTTAAAAACTAGGTATTACTATTCATTACGGGTAGTTTGATTGGTTGTAGTGTGTGTTATAACTCGAAGTTGCGTACAACACACGCTACTGTATTATTCAAAGAGAAGCGTATCGTGGAAGCTTGGGGTGTTACATTGTAAATTTTTGATGTCCCCATTCTAATGAATAAATTTATATAGTCAAATTGAATATATAAAATTTTAAAATATTGGATTTAAAAATGCTTCACTATTAATGTTGGTAAATGTTAATTTTTGAAAAATGCTTCTTTTATCTGAAAAAAATGAATTTGTTCTTAAATTATGTCTAAGAAACTCAGAATATGGATTCTAAAATTATAAAGATTATATAAGGTTCAAAATTTAGTTAATACTATTCATAACCTCTTTTGAACGACTTGTTTGGTAAGTCATGGTGCGCTTGAACTCGGTGTTATGTGTAGTGCAAGTTATTGAATTATTTTGAATAAATAACACACTATGCAATCTTGGGGTGTTACAAAGGTAAGATGTTATATTTGATATTATAATTAAATTATTTTTATTATTAATATTTAAATTATATATATAGTAAATTTAACACTATATACATATATTGTAGATGGAGATGCAAAATGAATTAAATGGGTTTGTGAGGTGGTAGCAAAAAATACACCATATTGAAAATTTTGTTCCCAATTTTTTAGATGATTAAATTGGTATAAGTTATTCAATCAACATAATATAATACCATAATATGTTATATAATTTTTTTATTATATAGTTATTATTATTAATTTAATTAATTTGATATGATAATAAGTAAAAATAAAGATCTTTGTGAAGACAATTACATTCACATAACAAACATCATTTGGATAACATATCAATGATCCTATAGAATGCATTTGGAAGGTATAAATTCTATAAAACATGTATATGGATGTTTTTTGGATATTTATAATGGTTTATTAGAAATAACTGGATTAATATTTTTCAATAAGTTAGGGGAGTAGGAGCACTTTATATGTGTATGAAGGGACCATCTTTCAAACTACATATAAATTCCCAAAAGAAAAAAAATGACAAATAAATTTTGATTAAAAATTCATCCTATAAATATTGTATTAGATTTTATGATATCATAATGTCAATATTTTTAGTTAAAAATGATAATGTCATTTATAATTGTAAATCATACCCTTATATTTAGGCTTAACTAACCTCTAATAAAACAGTGTCAACATTAATTCAGGTGGTTATTTTCACCAATTTTTATTTCTCCTTATGACAAAAAATTGATTAAAAATATTCCATAATATTTATAATTTTTATTAAATACATGGAATCTATTTTACCAAATTCATCCTCTATAATTGAAAAATATTAATTTAAAATTTAACCCATAAGCACATCAAGAACTTCTTTCACAAGGAAATATTTTCTTATGTAATAAGTTATTTATAAAAAACCTCAAAATAAAATTTATTAAAAAGAACTATAATGGAATTATTGTAATATAATTAATCTAATTTTAATTTTAAAAAAAAATTTCAATGAAATATAAATTTTTATATGAATTAAATGGAAAGGTTATTTCCAATAATAGTAGTAATTGTTTTAATATTCATAAACATATTAATATTAACAAAAAATTACCGAAAATAACTCATTGATAATTTTTTCATTGTGATTTATACAATTAATAAAACATTTATAATATATTCAAAATAAATATAGATTTAATTTTAAAATAAATTCCAAAATCATGATGAAACTTTAAAAAACACAATTTAAAGCATAGACATGATATATTCATATCTCCGGATTAATAATATTATTTGGGGAATGATAAAAACATTTAATATAAAAAACCTAAATATAATAAAAATAATTCACGCAAATTAATTAATTTAGTACATTAAGATAAAAAATATATATTTTGTTCATAAAAATCTTATTCCAAAAATCATTTGTTTTTTAACTTTCTAAAAAAAATTATTTCCTAATAATTGATTACCAAGGAATTTATTTTGTAATATTGAATAAAAAGTCACAATTTATTTAATCCTATTTTTATCAACTAATATATTGGATAGGTTATCATTTTATACTATATTAGACTTTATTTATATTAGTGGTTATATGTTTCCTATGTAATCGAAAAGATTATGTTTATCTAAAAATAAATTCATCATAAATAATAGGTACTTATAAATCATTTGAAATTTAATGTATTTGAGCTATATGAATGGTTAGTAAAAGACCTTGTTTTTATTTATAGAAGACCATTTTTATTTGACTTATTTCATGACTACAAAATTATTCATGTACCTAGTGGTTGGATTCTGAGTACCACATGGGTATAAAAGAATGTGGTGTAGTTTTATGAGATTTAGAAGACACATATTTTTGTTGGAGTAGGTACCTAATTCCTGTTGTATTGTGATATATTATTTAGTTGAAACATCAACCCATTATTTAATATTATAAAATAATTTAACAATATCCATGAAATATTAAATGATAAAGTATCCCTCAATTGAGTCATTAGCATAGAATCATAACATCCTTACCCTATCCCATGTTCTCTCTTCACTCCTGGTGTGATCTACTATATTTCTTATCTATAATTTTATTCATAGTCCACTAGTACTCTTCAAGGGTAACTTCTTACATCATCTATTAAATATTCTTGGTTCTTTAACTTTTGGGATGTTTTCAAATAAAATGACAATTTTATGTATTTTCATCTATTTTCTTGACATCTGTATGTTAGAGTAAAATCATCCAAATATATTTAATGTTTAGCATCATTATACTATCTTATATTTAAAACCAATATATTTATATTTATACATGTGTTTTCCTATATTACCTTATTCTCATGAATGTATGTTTTCATCTGAGTGAATGAGAATAGAATTAGATTCAATTTCCTTGGTTTGAGAGAGAGATATATATGTTTTTTTATTAGGGGTTTGCAATGGTTTGAGGATTGTAAAATTATTTTTGTAATGTGGTTTTGAGAAATTTCAAAACAATCATTTTAATGTCATGTGATGGCTTATGAGAAATTATTTAAGATGTGGTTCTATAGAAATTTTGATGATGTAGTCCATTTGGATTTTGTGTGAAATGCATTTATAGTATGGTGTGATAGTGATATCTCATTCCAAAACAATCGAGTGATATCTGTTCATTTATTTGTTTCTATATGAGATTGGTGATTCAACTGACCATGGGGTTGTGAAAGATGTGGTCATTTACATGTATAGTAAGGCACTTGAGGTGGTGTTCACTATATAATGTTTGGTGGTATACTCTATATATTATTAGATAAATGTGGTTGTTTTAACCAATGAATTGGTGGAGGGATAAAAAATAGTTTTACATGGAAATTGAGGGGTTTATGATATCACTCATTGATATTTTCACACTTAAAATATACATAACATTATGGTGATTTATCTAAGAAGTGTTGAAGATAGTTTGGAATCATTGTTTATTAATTCATGTTTACATTGTAGAAATTTTAATGTTGATGATATTTTGGTTGTTTCAATGAATTGGGGTGATAAATCATTCACCTGATCGGTGTGCGTAAATAGTGGAAATATCATCACACTCTATTATTAGAAAACGTACTCTATTTTACCACACATATATAGTCGATAATGGAATTGACCCATATGTATTGATTTTATTTTTTTCCATACATTTTAATCTGCATAAAAACAGTTGAATATGGATACTATATTGTGGAACTATGAGAGGTTTCCTACAGATTGTATACTCACACAATGAAAAATCATTCTAGGACCTTTGTATACATATAGTCCATAGATGAAGAAAATGAAAAGGGTATTACAACTACTGAAAAAAAGATAAAGGTTCAAAGGATGCACATCTGGGTGGTTTGTGGTTTTCATTGGGATGGAACATGAGGATCCCCAATGCCACTATAATGATGTTACATTTTTTAAATTTTAAACATTTTGGTATAACATAATCCCATGTTTAATCATCATTTTTCTAAAATGACTAGTGTGACATTCAAGATATTTATTTTTCATACCGTGTAATATAATCCCAATTTTAATCCTACTATTTTATGTGATGAATGTTGAATTATTTATTCATATATTGAACATATATTTTTTATAACGGGTACAGTCTACCAACAATCACATAATAGACATTTAAAAGATTTTTGATGGGGGGGGGACTGAATGTTATTGTTATTGTATCCTAGATTATACGTGGGTGATCCATTTTAGTTGTACTAAAACATTATAATGGAATTATTATTAAAATATGATATTGTGATGACATTTTTTTATTTTTAAAAGTATTTTGGATATATATTTTGTGTTTTTTGGGTTATAATGAAATATTTAATATTTTATGCCTACAAAATATATTTAAAGGTTGGAGCCTATGTTTCCATCGAGGCTACGAATGATTCTTTTTAATTATAGTAGGGTAATTTGACCTCAATATACTTGTTGTTTTATGATATATATATATATTTCTTTCTAATAAATATAGATATGTAATATGTGGTACCCATGAATCATTCTAGTAACATAGAAATAAAAATTCATATGAATTCCTATTTTATATCAACATATTATTTCGAAAAATTGATTTTTTTGGATAATGTGTAATTAAAAATCTATATGATGTTTCACAGTATATATATTTTATAGAATACAACATAGTTAAATAATGTTCATTATTTTTAGTGTTATCAAGTATGTGGATATTATATCCATTAAGTGTGTTTGGTCTTTAACCCTGAAATGGGTTTTTGAAGCTAAAAGTCCCGATTATAGCAGACATAAGGTAAGTTTCACATTTTTATGGGATAATGAGACAATATAATTGTTTATACTTTCTCTATTTGTCATATATTAACATGTATGATGGCTATGTTCCCCCCAATATTTCCTCCTCCTACAGTCATCTCAGCTTCACTTTGGGTTTTCTCCAGAAACCCTTCACTTTAGGGTCGAAGACAAATTAGTGTTCTTGCCCAATTAATTTTCACACTTTCCTCCACTCCATTCATCTCCTCCTATAGTATTCTTCTTTGTCTTCCTGATTTCTCAATGTTTCCCTCACGGTGTGTCTTTTCCAAGATCATATCATACTCTTTGGTCATGTTCCCCACCATTTATTTTGTGATTTAGTTTTTGTTCTCCTCGAATCAAATAAATCTTATTTGAGGAATATTTGGGGTACCATATTTGGTTGTCTACTATTTAAGACCTCATATATTACTTATGCAGCTCTAACCTCCTATACTTTTGTTCCTGTCCATATTGGATTACATTTTATTTAGTTGATCTCTATTTTCTACCTTATAGACGATGTCTACATACAAAGACCTCGATTTCACACACCACTACTCTGGAATTAAAATCAGCTACCCCTCTCTTAGTCAGATCTGTTGTGTTGGATTCTATGGGGTTTTAGGAAGGGTGTTTTGGTGGTTGTCAGTGTTAAAATTGTGTTCTATTTAACAAATGTTTGATGGTTCAAATCAATTCTCTCAAAATATTTCTGTCAATGGTTTATGCATTCAATATGGTACGCTTGTTCATATTTGATTATTTGGTTGTTTATTATTTTATGGGAACGATGAAAACAATGTATGATATTTTACAATGACATAAATGGTCTCTGATGGCTGGCTGGATTGGTTGTTAGATAATGAAGATGATGGAGGAGATGGATGGTGATGCTAAAAGTGTTAAATAATGATGATAATGGATATTGATTTTTCATTGGATGACATCGTGAATCTGAGTCAAGATCTTTTTGGATTATATGAAATTTTTTAATTTGAAATTTTAATTTGGGTTTCTTTTTTTTCTCTTTCCTATATCGTGGTTACTACTCAATGATAAAGTATTCTTTTAGAATAATATTAATATAGAATAATTATTCCATAAGATATCTTATGTATTATATATATTGAATATTCTATTCTATTCTCACCAATATTACACCTCAATTTCTTCCATTGATGCATTAAAAGGGAAGAAATGTGGTCCACCACAATGTGATAAAGATGGGGCCCCTCGCGGAAGAGATGAAAATTATCCATATACATAATATTTTATGCATTTAGTGGTGCCACAATAGTAGGTTGAGCTAGCATATCTATTATATGATCATTAATTGGAGGGTATGATATGTGTCATTCAGAGTGTTGACAAGTGTAACAAGGGTATTAATTCACATATTATGTATTTAATAAACATGTAATCTTGTCATAATTATAAAATATTTAATGAAGAGTGAAACACCAATGTTTTAAGATTCATTATTTAGAGATTCTAGAGAGACTTCATTCAGATCATGATTTTTTTAAGGAGAGATTTTGAATCTAGTGCCCAATGTTTTTAGTTTTCTATTGAAATCCAACCATGTTTAAAAAATAGGAAAAACCTAACATTTTTGTCTTATATATTTGGTAGATTCAGAATATATTAATTTATATTATAATCCTTCCTCTAACAGCTCAAAACTCTAAAAGATACACATTATATTTAATAGAGTGTATAAAATGAAACACTGTGCATATAAAAGAATATAAAATCCCATGTTATTATAATTTATTTAAAAATTTAAATAAATTGAATATATGACATATATTTCAATGAATAGAACACTTATTTTTATGATGTTATATAGAAGAATTATTTTCCTTGATATCTTGCATTACATGAAAGAATGAGTCATACGAATAAAAGTAATGTTATAATATAAAATCAAAATCATATAATAGATGTCAAATTAGATTTAATTAATTGGATTAACAAAAATTTATCAATATATGGTTTGAAAAAAATTATATGAATTCAGTGGTTATAAATAAATTTGCATTGACTATAAATTGTAGTGGGATTTAAAGGAATTTGTTTTATAAATTATTATTTTTATTCTTAAAATGAATTTTATCCTAATAAGAAAAAAAAATTTCTATAATAAAATGATATTAAAGAAATTTATTTATTATATATTCATTAATTTTTTTCCATTCATCCAATATATTTTATAGGAATAGTATAATAATAAATATTATTTTACCCATAAATATCTATATTTTTCAAAAATGATGTTTTTTATCTTTTAATGGAACTATTGTTATAGATATAAATTTAGATATTTTTTTAAATAAATTAATATTGTTTTTAAAATATTTAATTTCAATTTTATCATAAGCTGTAATTTTTTTATTTTTATAATAAATTTCATTTTTTGATTAATACTGGATATTTCTAAATATTAATTGGAAAAAGAATTTTCTTCTAAATAATTTACAATTCAGAACTATAATTTGAATTATTTTAAAGAAAGTTTTTATAAATTATAATAATATTAACAAAATATATGTATGTTTTATCAATTCCAAGATTAATATTAATAAAAAAATATAGTGAATTAATTATCATTTTCACTTAATGAAGACCCACATTAACCTTCCATCTATGAGAGTAGTTTTAATTTAAAATTTTACACCTATATAAATTGAATTTGGAATATTTTATTAAATATTGTTAATAATTAAAAAAATTAATTTATATTAGGTTATTCATTATTTTTGGCCAAATATATTTGTGGGTTTTATTGAAATTAATTAAAATGATTAAGGTTCAGATGAGTTTACTTTGTGATTGCAATTTAATCTTATGTTGAAAATGACATATAAACATGTATTAAACCCAATGGGTGTTATAAGTTTGACTATATACCTTCTTTTATCGAATATAGTTCATTATTGGTAGAACATGATCTAATGGAGGCATCACAATAGTGTTCACATTTTCGAATTCACAAGAATTCCCCTGCTTCTCCCCAATAAAATGGTGCTCACTACCCTCGATTCTTCAATCACATCCATCCACTTAGATCATAGAAAAAAAATCGAATTAATTTCCATTAAATACCTTATAAAATATTGGATCCTTATTATAGATATTAATATAATATTTTATGGTTTTAGTTCAAACCTATGTATGAATCCCAATGATAAGGTAATAATATTCAACAAATGTTCTTATTTCGTTTCCTTCTCCTACCCATTCATTTGTTTTTATATCATAATTATAGAATAACTTCAGTATATTATATATAATAATATTTTATTTATTTTATGACCTATAAATTTAAACACATCTATTTAATTGGATATGAAATAATTATATGTGAGTACAACGTATTACACCCTTTTGAATCAGTGTCATTCGTTCTTCAATTACCACCATTCATGGAATTCAATAATGACTGATTTATATATTATAAATGATATATGTAATATTTAACAAGTAATTATAATTATTTAAATATTATATTACTCATATATTCCTACATTCCAATTTTTGGGACCATTATAACATCGTTTGTCTATACAAAAAACTACCACCCTGAAAGGAAATATTATTCGTTCAATCCTTACATGGAATGTTTTTAAGATGTATTCAATTAAAATATGTTATATATTTGTCCTAAATATAATAAATTAATTATAATATAAATATAAATCACCTAATTTGTTTTCTTTAATATGAAAATAATATTGATGTTGAATTCATGTGGATGTATGACCAAATGTCCCCATGAATGTTGAATTTCATTTCCTAAAACTAAATTTTATGGATTACTAAAAATACATATATGGAGGATATAAATTATACATAAATTATTGTTTACATTATTTTGATTATTAAATTCATATAAATTTAATAGGAATATAAAATGACATGTTAGAACACAGACAAAATACAAATCAGGTTATTACCGAAACTATAAAAATAATGATTGATTTTTAACAAATGGAAAATAATATTTAATAAAAGGAGAAAATATAATATCATCAATATTTATATCATTATGTTATTGGATAGTAACATTATAAAAAGTAATATACTAGTTGTTAAATTTAATTCAACCAAAAATAAAGAATATGGTAATAGATTTCATCTCAATTTCAGTTTATTAAGGCATATTGTAATATTACATACCTAATTTCTTTTAAATGGTGTTTATACTGCACCTTTAAAAGTAATAACCTGAATACATAATTATTAATGGTATTTTAAATTTCAATTTGAATTATTTCATTTAATTATATATTTAATTATTAGTAACGATGTGGTGAATAATTTTGCAAAAAAAGTCTTTTTAATTGGGATATATTACTTCCTAATTGTCGTAAATATTCTATGATTATGTGTGTAATTAATTCTAGCTATAATATTTTTTATGTAAACTTATTTATGTGGAAATATATTTGATTAAAAAATCGATTCATTGGTGGATTCTCAATTCAACATTATATTAATTGCAGGGTTTGACTTCACAATCTCATTTTATTTAAGATTGTTTTCAAATAAATTTAAAACAAAATAAATTATATTTTGATTGTTTAATAAACCCATTAATTTGTTTCTCCTTGGGTTTTAAATGATCATTTTCATGTGATATTTCCATTTTCCACTATATGGTACCTAATATTTTTGATAAAATATTTTAATAAAATCTAACATCACTTCTTTCTTTAGTGGAAAATTAGTTTTCATACAAAACCATGATTTCTAGAAAATAAAAATTTGATTCTATAAACATTTAAAAATTATTTATAGAAATAAATTTTTTTTCAATATTGACTTTTTAAAAAAAAATTAATGGAATATTATTGTGGTCTTCTAAACTAGGATCTTTTGTAAACCTTTTACAAATAAAAAGAATGTTCATTTTAGGTTAATTTGGAATTACCCTCCACCATTTCATGGATGATTATTTGGTAATTTTACAATGTTAATTTTAATGAAAATGTTTTCAAAATTGATTTTCTTGGAAAATTATATTTTAATTTTTTTTTGAAAATGAAAATTATATTTTCCTCAAGAATATTTTAAATGTTAATTTTCAATTTCATAAATGACGTCAACCATTATTCTTTTTCTAGTGGGAATACATAATATTTATAACATCATTATTCATACTTTAGATTGGTTATTATAAGTTTGACAAATGATAATATTAAAATTTACTTTCTAGAATCAATCTTTCATTTATTTACATTTCCTTATGTTGTTCACCTTATAGAGATCTCTTATCATTAAATTTTTCCTAAATATAGACACTATTTATCAAAGATATGAATTTTTTAAATCATATACCAATATTTCATATAGTTCTTAATTTTATAGTCATTTGATTAATTTTGTAAATATTGATAAATATTTCCCTTTTACTCAATGTGTAAATTTGATATTATGGAACATTATTAATTAATTAATTTGATTATTCTATAAATGGGGATAGATTTGGACTAAAAGGGATGGATGGACCCCAAAATTTATATATCCCCTTGAGGCATCAATAGGTTCCCATGTGAAAATTTATTTGGAAACATTTTATGGGTCTCTACCTATACTTTTCAAATTTTCTATGAAATGTATTGAAAATATAGTTTTAATGATCATTAAACATGAAATCCATTAAATATGAATTACCAATATTTAGAATTCAATTATTATTATCCATGATAATTTCACTATGAAAATTTATATGGATTCATCTCATTCTATGATTATTGATTAAATAGAATGTGTGATCATTTATTTAACTTTCCAGATATATTTTCCTTATATATTCATTCAATACTATTTTTAAATTGAAGGTGGTGTTAGTTATATAACATTTCCTATTGATTATTCTTATTCATTCATGATTGATTCCATTATACTTATACCTTACTGAGTATTTGATCTCACCATTATTTTTTATCTTTTACCCTGGAATACAAAATGTTTATTGTGAAAAAAATATAAGAATACACTACTATGAATAAATTTATCCTCCAAAAGTAAAACATCATGTAATATTTTTATTAAAATTTATATAAGACACATGTATTTACCTAGTCTACAAAGACTAATAAATTATTCATCATCTTAGAAGAGATTTTATTATACCTTATACCAATTTAATGGTATTAGGAACCAAATTTAGGAATATGGAGTAATGGTGGCTACAATTCTATATATTAGATACATCTAGTGACATGTTTTTTAGGATGCAACAAAATGCTTGTGTAATAAATAGGTAGATGCCATTATAAATGAGGTTGTAATAGGGAATGATTTTCGGTGATGATCTTCGATCAAATATTTTATTATTGGTTGAGTTAAAATAAGTCTTGTGAGGTCATTCACATTTTATGGGTGATATATTAGTCATTTATTACACTTAAAGGCTCAGAGAATTGTTTCATTTATTGACAAATCTTGATGGAGCGGAGATATCTGAATTATGACATGTTGAGTGTGGTCTATGAAATGAAATTTGGTTAAATGAGAATATTTATTGGATTGAGTAATTATAGGATGTGGGAGACCATGAATTAATTAAAAATTATAACATGCCAAAAAAAATATTCCTAGAAGGTTATTTATTTTAGGTGATTCTTATTAATGTGTATTATATAGTATAAAATAGGGGGATAAGAAGTAAAAATATGGTAGTCATAGCAGGAGATCATATTTTACACCATAGGAAATGTCACATTAGATATATTAATAGTGTGGGAAAAAAATAATATTCATTCAAAATATAATCATCCACTTGAGGATTGTCAAGCTTATTTTCATATTACCCACCTGGTGAGTTATTTCTATACGGCCTCATTTACAAATTTTTTTTATATGGTAAAATATAGTATTTTAAGGTAGGATCTGACTTTTTGAAAGGATAAAATATTCTAATTATATTTCTAAATTAATGAAATAGTGGATGATATTGTGATAGTAGTGAAATAATTGTACAACAAAAAGAGGAACTCTATTGGGAGATCAACCATTATGATGTTAGGACTCAAGCCAATTCCATGTTATTAGTCTAGTTTATATTAATCTGTATAGAGTGAAATTTATGGTTAGGGGTATGTTTAGATTATATTGATTATAGTTTTTCATGATGTTTATTAGTGGGCATTGTGAATATATATGGAAAGAGAGTTGACTATTATTTTAGTCGAGGTATAGAAATTGGGTATGATGTATTTTGATTATATGGTGATGGAAGGTACGCCATTTTTTTGGGTGAAGGTTGGTTGTGATTCCATATTCATGTTGGGAATCATGGTTATTGTAGTACATGGTTGGGGACTCTAATGGGGATGATTTCCTATGGTTTTAATTATATTTTTTGTTGTATATTTTATATGGTGGTTCAACATTGTTGGATTTTTTAACCATTTTTTATGCATTTCAAAGATCCAATGATTAGGTTACTTAAGTTTCAGTTGGGTTTGATGTGTTTAATGGTCAAAGATAACATTAGGATGATCTCTTTCATGGTGGGTATACGGTGATGTCTTGGTTTTTTGAGAATGATAATTTGAGTATATTTTTTGCCTGAATATGTGTTTTTGTGCATGTTTAAGCTATCAAAGTGTTCGATTATGGCTGGAGGGTAAATTTCAAGATGATTGTCATGATGTCAAGACATAAAAAATGATGAAAATATCCAATTCGTAGACCATAATGAATTATTATGTACATGATAGGACCAATAGTGTGGTGATTTTTTTCTGATGCCCACTTTCCACTAAATGTACATTGATCAGCTACCTAGATGGTTCTCAATGCCTAAATAAAGGTGATATGTTACTAAGTGGTAACCAATATCATGTTTTTTTATAAAAATATTTCACTAATTTATTAATTTTAATGTAATTATAGATGAAGGGTTATCCTTGGTTTTAGGCTAAATCTAAGGAATCTGACTTCCATCATACATATCTCAATTTCTCTTCTATCATAGTTGGATCTCATTCATTTCTTGTTGCTTTCTTGATCCAAATGTTATAGGGAGTAACCATATGTAATTATCTACTTCCTCAATTGAAATTTTTTGTTTCTATCATCATTTTTATAATATTCATCTAAAATTTCCTTTTATGGTATTTTCATTTATTTTAACTATTAAACTAAATTAGGGATTAATTTATAGTACTTGAATGATGATTCATTGTTATTTCCATTTTTATTGTTGTGTTTTCACAATATATTATTTATCGGTGGGGTATGATCATGAGAGTTTTTTCAAATAGAACAACATTCAATTTCCACAGATTGAGGATGAAATCAATTAAATTTTTTATAAGGGTTTTGACATGGAAATGTGATCATATGGATTATCTAATATCAGGGTCATTAGTATTTTATATAATTCATTTTGTTATTTTAATTGATTATTTATAATACATAGTACTTGATATTTTTCCTTTGAAACATGGTGATTATGTATCATGTGGTTATGGTGTTATCTACTAACCCGAAAATGTGTGATGGAGATATAATGTTCCCCAATATAGGGGTGATGATGGTTCCTTGTCTTATAGACATATATGGTTTGGGATTCTGCTCACTATAGGGCTTTATGGCATTTGGTTCATGTTTACAAATATAATTTCTTTTTGAGGTGGTGTTCACCATGATATTTTGGGTTGTTTAATTTTTAAATAAGAAGTTTATGGTGGTTATTGTAAAAAAAACTATGGATTATAATTTATATGGGTTAATGGGAGTTAAAAATTATTTCAACCACATTTTTGGAGTTTAATTATTACCATTTTGGAATTTTTATAGGATTTTGATCCTTGATTTTTGGTTGATAATATTGATGTTTGTTTTGTAAATGCTAATTCACTTGGAGGACATGGTTTTGGTGATGATGTGGTACTTTATTATGATATGATGGGTGATGCATTATTTTCTATCGGTATTCCTATAAACAATTAGTTCATCCTGGAACTATGATATTGTTTGAATTTGTTAAATATCTCACCCAATGTTATTCAATTATTGATAACAGAGATGTGCCAATTGTATATATATTTTTATGTTTCAATTTTCATATATCCATATATATATTTCTAATATCTTGGGAAAAACTTTTTTTATTTTATAATGCTTCATCTCAAACTATAATTGAACCATCTAGGATGTATATAGACTTTTATGGATCAAGATTTTGTCAAGGGAAAAGGTCTTATGACTGGTTTTTTGGTTGGATGTGTAATGGATGTACATGTTTGACATTGATATATTATTGGGGTACGACTGGGTATATAATTTCATAAAATTAAGGGATGTTTCATTATTGAACATTTTATGTATTTTATTAATAAATCTACCAACATGTAATGATATTGATCCTTGTAAATATGGACTGACATTTTATATATTATCTTCGTATAAATTATGTTGTATTTATTTTGATACTCTATTTGTTTAATATAAATATAATTGATGTATAATTTTTATTTATTATTTAAATTATATTAGAGGGTATAGTCTATCCAATATCGTATCCTAGAACCATTCCACTCATTTTATTCCTATAGCTTTTAGTGAGTCGCAACTAAAGTTAGTAGAACTCAATTTCATGTGTTGCTTAGTTGATCTATGTTGGGAATTATCTAGAAGTAGAAAATAAATTATAGATATGGTTATTATGATGTAGGTATTCTATGGAGTATAGAATTATTTTGTGGAACAGAATAAGATAATAAAATACTAAAAATGAAAAAGTGACATAGTAAATGTGATTTTGTGTATCATATAGACAATGTCATTATATATTTTCAATCGTTTTGGGAATGAAAATTGATAATTAATATTTAGTTTTTGAACATGATTATTATTTATAAAAACAAAAAACAAACCAAATATGTTGGATTCTTATAAAAATATAATAATATATTGCGGGCCCTTGTTTATTTAGATGATAATAGTTTCCCCAAATTATTAAAAAAAAATCAATTAAATATAAAAATAATGATATGTAAACAGGAAAATATCAAATTTAGAAAACTAATTATGCAGAAGCATGGGATATATAATATGAATTAAATTATCATCTTCTAGTTGATTAGTTTTCAATAATTAAAAAATTTATATATTTAACAATAATGTGAAATATAGGAAAAATATAAATGGATGACTTAAATAATAAACCATTGGATTATGTAAAAATGAGTTGTACATTCTTATGTGGTGACTATGAACACCTATAGAATAAATAATTAGGCATTTTTTATAGAAGATAATAATAATTTTCTAATTCATAGACTATATTGTTTTGAAGGTTATTTTTACGAACTATTCACCATCATTTATTTGTTATATAGTGACAATGCTTGATTTCATGTATTATTATTGGTATCAAAATAAATAGGTTTTCAAACATAGGGTAATGTTCCATAAAAAAAAGTATTCTAAAAATTAAAAATAATATAAATGTCATGTATACTAAAATAGTGCATAGAAAACAATCCCACTTCCCTTGAAAAATGAACTATATATATCGATCATTTTTATGTATATTTTATTTTTGTTACATTTCAACTAGATGGACAATGATGTATTCATTTTAAAATAGTAACACGGTTGGTACATATTAAATAGGGACAAAAATTAATTTTTTAAAATGGCTTAATAGCCCAATAATTTCAATTTTACCAATCCCTATACATCAAATAATTTATATAAAATTCAAAATGTTTTTCCATGATCGTATTTATATGAAATTTAATTAATTTCGATGTTAAATAATGAAAATGTTGAACTCTAGATGGATTTCAGTTTTTAGGCATAGAATTTATAATTATGTGTGATGTTATACAATTTTTTTATATTAAATTTTATATGTATGTGGATATTATTAATTAAATATTAGTGAAAAAGATTCAAGATGAACATTTACAATGATAGAGAAAGGGTTTTTTAAATAGATGTTAATATTGCCATTGCATAGAGGGGATCACATATAAATTTGGTATACCTGAAGATCCTGGAATAAAAATCATTAATATCCATTTAGAATAATATTTTGAATACATATATTGGTTAAAATTAGGGTTTATATATCTAGTTTCTAGTATTATTAAACTAAAACAATTACTACCATCAATTATTGGTAGAATCGATGGTTTTATTTTCCAATATGGAGGTAGATAATTCTTTTAATATATGTGAATATAAAATTTCATAAAATTTAATGATTAATAATTAATTAAATGTAATTCTATCAATAAAAAAATAATTAAATGGGTTTAAAAATTTTATATATAGATTTGAATATTAGGACATTAGATGACCATTAATTTACATTCATGACTTATAACATTGGTGTATACTATAATATTACATTTTCAACGAAAAATTTAATGAAATGAGCAATAAAAATGAAATGAATTAGATGAAAATTCTTTAAATAATTAATTATTCTGTATAATTAGATTCATTTATGGATTCATTCCCTATAAAAATCAGAAAAAAAATATATTTAATAGAATATTTTATCTTTTTAAGGTTTGGAAATAATTATAAACATGTTGCACGATATTACAAGATGTACAATGCTAAGGAATATGAGGATTGTAAATTACTAAGGTAAATCATTGGAAAAAGTAACATAGTAATGGATTCTGAAAAAATGACAAAATTACCAAAAATTAAGAACTTATTTCCTAAACATGTTTGTAATAATTTCTGTGAGGATATAAGTTCACAAGATTTTGAATACCACCATAAATTAATAGAATATACTAATGTGGAACTCACGAGACAAAAATATTAATGTATTGATATTTAAAATATAATTTCACATTAATTCACGAGTAATATTTAAAAATATTTAGAAGTGGCATATATATAACCAATAATTCTGATGAAAAAAATCTACGATATAAAATCATTTTTTTGTAAAAATAAAAAACTAACGTAAATATAAATATGAATTAGTTTTCTTCAAATTGATTAAATTGGATATATTAATCTTATAAATGAAAATATATAGAGAATATGTGTTTAAGATGTTTGTAAAAGACAATGACTTAATTCCTACTCTAAATGGGAGAATATTAAAAATTCTAAATAATTATAAGTGATTTGTGTAAAAATATTAACATAAAAAATTTTATTTGAATCTATGTTTCAATTGAATAAATATATTTAGTATTTTTACTATACTATAGACCTCACATAATTTAAGATTTAATTTTTAATTGACTGAATAAAATATTAAAAAATTGTTATACTTCATACATAAACCGGAATGGAATTGAAATTTATTAATAGTTATTTTGATGAACATGGAACATTATTTGAAATTTTCACTGACATTAAAAATAGTGCATGGGTTATGAAATCATATAATTTATATTATCTTGTTCTTTATGACTCATTTCTGTTAAAAATTATATTTTTATATACCACTATGAATACATTGATATCTATAAATTAGATATTACAAATCAAATTATCAACATTGACAAATTTCAAGTGATAAATGAATTTTATTTTATTTGAGGTGTGTTGACGATCCATCTCATGATAAGATTTTTGGGGACACCAACCAAATTTTTGTTAGGTTTTTAGATAATGAAGTAAGGTAAAACATAGATTTTTTGTTATTTTTCATAGCATATTTTACAGTTTTAATTATATAATAATCTTAATCTAAATATTTGAATGATAGATTGCCATCCAACCTAGAAAATTTCATGACCACATGGGTTAGTCAAAATTATTCCAAGTATCTTTTCTTTTATACTGGTTAGTTTCAATCCATGATAATTATATATCAAAAAAATGGAGAAGGTTGAAAATGAGATTATTGGTGGTGAGGGGGCTATTAATAAAACCAATTTATTTAACATGAGTTACTCTATTATTTTTTCATTACTCAAATAAAGGTGAAGTTAATTGTGTGGTTAACGTGATGAACATAGAGATTCTTTTACTGTCCAATTACATGGCAATTGTCTATTATGGTTTATCTATAATATTTTAACTTATTTACAGTATCTATGACCCCCTAAATCAACAAATATTGATACATAAACATTTAATAGTCCATATTATTTATCAATAATATTTAGATATTTAGTTTTTATATTGAACTATAAATCATATGTTCAAAAAAAACCCATGAATTTTATGTCATCCATTATTATAATTGTTGTTATCAGTTGGACTATACGACATTCTTTATGTTTCACATTAAATTTTATGATTTTTATGGCCATTTTTATTTGCAATCCTAATCAATATCATTAGGTAATACTACATAAAATAATGTTGGATCTAAATAACATAAATATAGATCAATTTATGTGTTTCTTGATTACACAAAGTTGTAAGACTACTATACTTCCAGGTAGTATACATCCATTTTTTGTATAATACATGGATTTAATACATAAATATGAAATTGTAGATGGTGTAATATGTTTTCCATATAAATATTTCATTTGTATATCTTGGATATAACCACTTAATACTCATTGTATAAACTATGTTCATTCAACATTCTCACAAGTTAGGGAAATGCTGAACACATGGATTTTCTTATATTTTTGATGGAATTGTATGGTATGTGTGTATATATGTTGTCATTTAAACCTAGTTTTTTATTTTAATGATCCAACAATGATAATACCTATTTTTGTATCATTTTCATCTATAAAATGCAATAATATTCTCTAATATTCAATTATATGGATATGTGATTAATGATATGAGAAAAAGTGTACCCTTATATTATTTGAGGACGGGGATTTCCTTACTAATACTTTGTTTTATTTATTTACGAATGATTTTATTTATGGTGGAAAATGATTTGTGTTATTTTCAAGATACTATTGAAATTAGTTTTTATCTCGTGTTAGGATTATAGTTTTTAAGGAAAATGATATTACGAAAATGGTGAATATTATCATAGTCTCTGATCATAGTGGTGGGAATATGTGTTACTTATTTCATAGTGTTTTGGTGTTGGGAAAATTTACTAAAAATTATATTATATTAGGTTAGATATATTTTAAATTATACTTATAGTGGCATGATCCAAATGAAATTATGTTTTATTCTTAATAGTCTCATAATATTTAAAATAAGGATAATTATTTTCCACTACCTTTAGTTACCCTACATTTGACAATGACACATGAAAAAATTTCCTTTACTAATTTATGGTGATGTATTTGATATGAGTATTATGTGTTACACTATCTGTCACTCATATTTAGTTGTGTGTGATATAAATTAAGAAAATTCATAGAATTTGGGTGCCCCTAAAACCAATAAATTTCCTTAGAGTTGTGTGATCCTCAACCATGAGTTCAGTATTATTACACTATTGAACACTCTATGTTTTAGTGATTGATCCCTTATAATTCATTGAAACAACCATAAATGGAAAATAACGTTTTTATCTAGACCCAATTTTGGTATTATGTATTTTTGTGATCCATGATAAATAAAGAGTGGATTTTATTATGATATTTGGTATCGATTCTTCTAGGGTTATATGAACAAATGGTATATCAATTTTCATAAGACGACCCATGAAAAACACTATATTATTATATAATTAATTTTTATTGGGATTTCATTATTAATTATTATGAATATTCATGATTGAATTTAGTATCACTCAAAACCTAGTATTTTCTATGAGATTTTTTATTACACACTAATATATAGGAATTTGTTTTGTGATGCACTCCTAGATATGTGAAACACTAGTATTCCATAAAAGATCATGGATTTCAATAATTATATGGTATAAACCCATGGGTTGATTTTGTGGTGTTTTGTAGATGAGTTTTATGTCAATTGATTTGACAGAAATGTTTTTTGTTTGATCTGGGATTTAAATATATATATTTATGTTCTAAGAAAATCAGTACATTGAGGATTTCATACAGATGTCCTATCCTTGATGTTACTGTTTTACAATTCTACATAATATTTTTTTATTATTTAAATCAACTTCTTATTAATTCCCTAAATTTTATAGCAATATGGAATAATAATGTTAATAGTAAAATAGCTCCCATTTTTTTGTATATGTCCATAAATTATTATAAACAATAATTTGAATATTAGAATCAGACATAGGGTTGAAATCAGAATATTTTCAATAATTCGAAGAGGTACCAACAACAATAGATTGTGTCATAATTGCGATGTGTGGTATGCATTTGGATTATCAATATGTGTTGTTATTTTTTAGATTCATATATAGGTTAAAAAGGGAAATAATACTCAATGAAATTTCATTTCAATTAAACATGAAGAGAAACATGAATAATGTTGTAGTGTTTTTCACATTACTATGACATGACTCTAATGAGATTTTTCCTATACTGAATATATATATCATAATCAAAATTATATATTTATGTAAGTAAATACACCACATAATAGTTTCAAGATAATATATTTTTTCAATGTGTTATTATGATTACAAAATAATTATGGGATAATAAATTAGTTAAACTATTATGACCCATACCCATTTACATAATCATGATATATTAATAAAATATTGATCATATAACACTCAAATCAATTTATCTAAATAAGGAAGTATATTTTTCATGGTAAGATATATAAATAAAATGTATCAAATTTAAGAGTGAAAAATAAAAACATTTTTTTTCAAAGTAATGAAATAATATATTAGTTGGATACATTTGATATATTTATTTTTTATACATCCTCCCATAAATATTTTTTGATAATTGTTTTAGGGAGTACATGTAAAAATCGTGTGGATGGTAAGTCATATAATCTCATTAAAAACTTATTTTGAGTCTATTACTATATAATAGATTTAATAATAGGTTGATGAAATATTGTTTTATAATAATACATTTGATTTTCCATCAATTATCTACCTAATGAGACAAGAACCTAATGCAAATATATTGAATTATAATTTTTTATTTAATATGAAATAATATTTATTAAATTAAAAAAAATTAAGACATTTTTAAAATTATTTTACGATTTTTTGTGATCTTTTGTTTTTCTTTATAGTTTAAGGTAAAATAGTGATTCATTGTGGACTTTAAAAGTATTGTGAAATGTAATAAAAATGTAATTTTAAATTCCATGAATTTTTACTAGTTTATTATTATATGAATAAATTTTTTATTATATTTCTTCAAGAAAGAAAACTAAAATGATTCTATGATAATTTAGAATGAAGTTATTGAATTTAATCACTATAATATAGACATAATATTAGTTTTTATAATTAGAAAATAATACATTTATAAATACAATTTAAAAGATAAATGGTCTCTTTTAAAACTAAAACCTTAAAAAATACAATCATTACATGTAAAAAAATAATAAAATCAATTTATACGTAATTTTTTTTTGTTTTTTCTAAAAATGATTTTAATCAACATTGATCATTTCATCATACCCCTTATCATTCAATATAAATATTTTAGATATACTATCCAATTGAAAAAAATGATCAAAGTATATAAGAATAGATTGGAGAATAATAATTTATCTGAAAATTATTCCTCATTTAATTGTTTTTAGATAACTTAATACTAAAATATTTGATATGTATATCAATTTATATTTCTAATTTAAAATTATTTCTTTATATACATTAATATTACCATTTATTTTCATTATAATATATAGTTATTTAAATATAAATATCAATTTTCTAGATAATTTTTTCGTAGATACGATATGATATAAATATATTTTCTATGTTTTTACAATTCATATTCTATAATAAAATTTATTAATACCCAATTTTTTTATCCTTATATTTCTTTAGACATGGTTTTATGTTACAAAATCTATTTTCACTATATTATTTATTCCACATAAGTTCATATAACATCATCATAAAATAAAAATATAATAAATTATTTAGTTTAAAAATTGGGTTTTTATGTGTATCATATTATAAGAATTCTTAAACTTGATTCCACACATTTATTTTTAGAGGTTTAGGTTAGTGTCACTTCAACCAATCAATGTTTGGATCAACTGTCTGAGTGTAACTATGAATATATTTTGAAGACTGGATGATGGGAACATGGTTGTAATGGTTATGTCTATTAGCCACCCATACCATTAATATAAACTTTTAGACTTTTTTATTTAGTTTTAGCTATGTTTTATTTTAATAATTTAATCTTTCTGAATTTGATTATATAGCATGACTATATTTGTTAAATTATATAACTTCCTTACCTCAAAAAGTTTACTAGTGTTACTATAGGGTACTCTTTTTAATAATTCATATCATATTTCTTGTTAATTAATTCTCATAACTATGGTATTTTTTTCAGAAATTTTTAAATCAACATTTTTTTCTTATGGTTCAATAATAATTCATGCTTGAATATATTATTTTGTTTCATAGACTTAGAATACCAAGTGTAATTCATAAATTCTTTTTTAATTATTTCAGACTATTGATTTCTTATTATGTGATATATTTATTTATCTATGTTTTTTTCATTATTCTAAATGCATAAATATATTACTTAATATTTTAGTAATAGGAAAAAAATTAAGAATATGTGAGGTGAAATATTTTCAATATTGAAAAAATATATATAATATTCCATTCAATAAAATTTCATACATTTATTTATTTATTTATTTATATTCATTTTAATTTTATGATGAATTTCTATTTTTTTCTCTTATCAATGAAAAATGATTATTATAATATTAGTTTAATAGATGTGATCGGTAAATTAACAAATACTTTAATATTAAAAATTATCCTAGGTGGAGTAGGACCACTATAAAATGTTTCTAAATGAATTTTATAGACGTATGGATATTTTTAACACCTATCAAAATATTTTATTAGATAAAAACTATCTTATTCACAAAAACGAGGTTCTATTTCTATTCATGGACACATTTAAATTATTTATAATCTAATACCTATTTTAAAATCTATAGATTGAACAAATAATACTCGTAAATTTTAAATTAACATGGTAATAGATAAATTTAAATTCCAATTAATTATTTATAATTGAAGATTTTATAAAATGTTTTCTTCTATAATTGAGAGAATCTCTAGTAAGAAACTCATGGTAAGTTTCCACATCTTTCTATTTTGTATACGTGTCCTAATACTTGTTTCTGTGTGTGTGTGTGTGTTTCATACACATATCTCCTCTTCAGTTGGGATTAACTATTTGATGATTAGGATGCCCATGTATGGTACCTCTTCTATATATTATATATATATATATATTGATATATGTATTTTTATTAGGTATGTATATATATATTAGTATTTTTTTTTGAACATACACATATTTATTATAATATATATATATATATTCTCACTGACACAAGAAACACACAATTGTTTTCATATTATATACACATAAATGATATATGAGTTTTTGATATTAAATAATATTTAATCAAAATTTTTATTTCATTACAAATTTCATGTTTATTTTAATTAATTTTCAAATATATTGTTTTTCTAATTTTATTATAACTAACATGCCATTATTTGATTCATTTCTGTTTTTCCATATTATATTCAATATTTTAAACAATCAGAATTTTTCTAATTTTAAATATATTATAATATATTTTAGTTGAACATAAAATGTGTATTCCCTTACTAAATTACTTTAATAATAATATTTAGAATGACTAATATGGTGGAACTTTATGAAAATTAAATAAAGAAGAATAAGAAATTAAAAAATTTACCTCTAAATGATAACTACTGTGTATTAATAGAAAATATTTTTAATATTTTATTTTCTAAATAATCATTACCTCTAACGACATGTACCCATCATTCTTGTTATAAAAATATATTATACTCAGATATTGTAATGTAATAGACAAGAGAAAATATGAAATATACATTTAATATGAAGATGATTTGTAATTACACATTATATAAATTTTTTTTGATGTTTTTAAAATGGATTATATATAGATTAAATTATTATAAGAGAGTGTGATTAACATGAAAAGTAGTATTAAATTAAAATATGAATTCCACTTCGATATATATTAAATTATTATAGGAAAGTTTTCATTATTTATCATTTAATTTTTTTAATATAATATAATTTTCATAAACATTATTATGATTAAGATGTCCATAAAATTGGAAATAATGTCCTAGTGTTATTTTTTAATAGATTATGACAAAACAATGTTCAGTTTCAAAAAACATCTGCTTCCACAACAATGGGAATGAGTACTTAGAAGATGAAAAAAAAGTCAATCAAGGTAATGGAATTATATTTTAAAAACAAATATTTGGAAATTGTTATTACAATATTAAAAAATTGTTTATTGTGAAATACCAATATTAAATCTTTATAAACTGAAATAACTATTATTTATACTGAATTGAAAAAATTTATTTATTTTGAATTTCATTTATAAAAACTATTTTTATGTTTTTATTTTCATATATATTCATTTTTCTATTCTTATCTCAAATTAGTGAATATTCTAGTACATACCGTTATGTAATTCCTTGAATCTTATCCCGCAAGTGTGAGATGTGTTTTTCATTAAGATAATCAGTTAAAAATGATTATATAATCATTTAATTTTTTTAAGTAGTATATTGATCTAAATATTTCGATCAAAATTTTTCTTACAAAGATGTTTTTGTCTAGTCTTCAAATTTCATACAAGTACAACAAAAAGATCATTTCTAGTATACCATGGAGAAGTGATTTTTTTGGGAATAATCTATCTATATGGGCACCATGGTTAATTCCCTAATAAAAAACACACCACAATAATGTGATTTATTATATCCATAATATGGCATAAAATATTTTTATGTGGTAGTTAGAAGAGATTTGTGGTTATTATTTATAGATCTTAAATGGTATTTCAAACGACCAATTTCCATTAAATTTTACTTCTCTATCATATTATAATGTAATAGTTCCATAATATTAATATTAAGATTAAATATGTATTCTATTTTATTTTATACAGTCCATAG
This sequence comes from Viscum album, assembly GCA_963277665.1. NCBI lineage: Eukaryota > Viridiplantae > Streptophyta > Magnoliopsida > Santalales > Viscaceae > Viscum > Viscum album. The sequence continues at coordinate 1,919,904,297 of OY728128.1, read as the reverse complement.
AATTTTGTATATGACATTTTAGTAAGATATGGAAGAACTATATTTAATAACAATTATATTAAAATTTTAAATTTACAATATTATTATATGATATTTAAGGTTTATAAATTATAGGAGGTGGGTTAAAATACCAATCTTATATATTCTATATTAAATCAATAAATAAAGGATTTATGTGAGAAAATTGTATCTTCAATTTTTATGGACTAAAAAATATTACACATATCATGTTTTCCTTATAGAATTATTTAATAAATGGATCAATTCTAGCACCTTCATGATAAAGATTCACCTCAATGTGTTTTTGGTTAATATTACCCTACATCAAAAAAAGATGTTGACAAAAAAAATTGTTAATGAATTTTCATTCATTTTACTATATAAATCTAACTGGATTATCACAAATCATATTATTTTATTATTGTTTAATAACTCATATTTCAAGTGTTTTATTTGTGAAGAAATTCATTTCTATGACACTATCATATAGTTCCTTTGACTAGAAGAGAAGTGATTTATCATTTATGTGGTAATTTATTTCTCTATACACTCTAAAAATTAAAATTTCCTAGTATTCATTTTTTGGAAAATAAAAATTACAATACTGATATAAATATTCTCTTTTGTGGTTTTTTCCTTCCATATTTATTCACATTTAATATTTTGGATTAGTTATTATTAGTTACAGTAATTTCATTTAAATATTAATTATTTTTATGATTAGAATCATAAGTATCCATTTGTATTATATTCACATTGAATTAATTAAATACATATCATGAATTCTCAATAATATAATTATTTATTTATCCATCATAAAACATTTTTTTCCATAGAACATTACTAAATGTTTTAATTTAATCTATTTATGATGTCCCACTAACGTTTTAATTATATTTTTATATTTTGTAAAAATTAGTTTTTATTTAAATATGTTCAATATCAATATGGATTTTTATGTTCTAAAAACAAGATTCTATTATAGAAAATTTTCATTAATTTATAGCACCACATGAATGCATTGGAAAATATTGTGGCATCATGTAAAGACATTATTGTAAATTCCTTATATGATGTTTTCTCCAAATTATGATCAGTCGTTTATGAAAAATGACACATAATGGAGATGGAACGTCTATGGGAAGATCTGAGAAGTATCAACACATATCAAGAGGCTTATTTCGTTGGTTGGGATTTTAATTTCATCTGTAACCCTCAGAAAAATAATGGTGGGGGTGATTGCACAATAAGGGATAAGAAAGTATTCAATGGCATTGTGAGTTAATGTGTTCCCATTGACCTTGGATACACAAGAGAAAAATATATTCGGTATAATAATCAGAATGGAATCCATTATATATGGAGTTTTAATGACTATATCGTATCTTATCTCAAGCTCAACTCAACCTTTCATGATGTTATGGTAGACCATTTGTTCTATATGGTCTCAAATCACACCCCTCTCCTCCTCTTCTTTATAGGTGAAAATATAATCCATGAGTGTTTTTTCTATTCTAGAAACCTGAAGACCAAACCCATTTTTTCACACTGGGTATGCTTGTCCTGTGAAAAACCCATTCATGATATCTCTAATGTGGGATTTCATAAAATAAATCGATGTAAAAAGGAGGCACTTTGATTTTGTGAGAAAACCAAGCCATCATGATTCCTTGACATAGATAACACAAGGGATAATATTGAACGGGCTAACTGGAGTCTCAATTTTCAATCGTATTATGAAATATTCGATAACCTTATTGTCCTAATGAGTTTGTTAAATAAATTCTCCATTAACATGAATGAATTTCTAGAGAGAAGTCAATGGTGGTCTAGCTGGAATAGAGTGATATAAATACATTTCTTTTTAATGCATTCATAATGAAAAGAAATATATCTAAAAGGTGATGACATTATTCATGAATAAGGCTTTTTTCACCAATGACCCTCTAGTGGTGGGATGTTTGGATGAGACCCATTTTTACTCTTTACATGCAAATGATCACCATCACAGGCCGGATGGATACCCCATAGGAAATGATTAAACCCTTTTCTTTATCCCATACATGGTATCTCATGATATCAAAGTTGACAATAAGAGAACCCATGATGAGAAAGTGGTTTAAAAGACTATTTCTACACTTATCTCTCAAATTTCAAAAGGGCAATACAGATTTCAAGGTTCTTTCTAAATAAAATCTTAAGACGCCATCAAGAACCATATTTTGTAATGAATTAAAGACTATTTCTATGGGCGAAGACTTCCTCCACTTGCATGGGCCTCTAATTTAACTCTTATCTCCCATGTATGATATTAGTATTCATTAATATAATACAGTCCAATTAGAAAATTAAATTTTCCATATAATTTTACTTATATTATTATTGATCAAAGTAATTATATAAACCTTCATAATTGGGTCTCTAATGAGATATAGGTTTTCATTCAAGTCTGGTCCACTCATACTACCATTTCCAATGCTCAATAAATATTGTCATATATCAAAAAGAAGGTATATTGTTCAGACAGTGTCATAAATATTTATATGTATAATACCTATGATTGTTTTGAGAGTAGTTGTATCATTTAAGTCATGAGGTATATGGGTTTCTATGAAAGGATAGTTTATATAATCTTGATATTCATTAGGTATATGTTGTTTTATATTAATTTTATGGGGAAAAGTTACGGATTATTAAAATCGGTTTGTAACCTTTGAAAAGGGTCCCCTATCATTATAGTATATTAATTTTGATACAATATGAATTTAGTATATACCTGAATAATTATAGTTCTGATGGGTGGTTCTATCATTTTTGGAGAAATAAAACCTTACGTGGAATTACTCACCTTTTCTTTATGGTTTAACTTTTATTTTTTTAATGTAATCCAGAGGAACAACCATGAGCTCATCCAAATTCATTATATTTTTTATAAATGGGGTTTTCATATTATAAATAACTAGAAGATTGTTTTTTATTTATCAAGGAATTGTTGAAAAATTAGGGGCAAAATGATTCAATATAAACATGGGATCACTAAGACATAATTTTATATAAATTATCTATGGGCCACAATATCCAAAATTAATGGTTAAATTTCACTTTTTGATGGAATTGTAAAAAAAATAAACCCATGTATACTTAATTAAAAAAACTAATTCTTTTCCTTTGTGGGGGAGGGATAATCACATTATTTAATAGTGTTTTAACATCTATATCCATGAATTTCCTATCAACCACAATTGTTCCCAAGAAATTTCATTGCAACATTGAAAAATACTGATCAGTTTTATTTGGGATTCTGAATCGGAGAGGCAAACCCATTGGGAATCACGGAAAATAATGGAACCTCATATTGTGGAAGGGGAATAAATTACATGAGTGTTTCAAGAACCATTTCTAACATACTGGTGAATCTATATTAGGTGTTGTGGAGGGGAAGACGTCATGGGTATGGTTCACTAAAAAATGTTTGGGACTTAATTTGATGTTAAATATAGGGTAACCACATTGTGTAGGGATGCTACACATTGGTACATCCATACATTTCATCATCACTAATAACAGATTGTTATATAGAGGTTGAACAAATTATGGGGGGGAAATTGTCCTGGAAATAAAATGGGTATTCATTGTTTCAAAATTCATGATTAATCACTCTACCAGGACAACGTTTTTCCCACATTCACCCAATCTGTTTTGAAACCTCTTTGATGTAGTATATTATAATATATTAGAATAAAAAAACCCCAAATAGGGTAGTTCTCCTGGGTTATTAGTCTTGATATTTATTATTAATTTTTTATCTGTGTGTTTTTATTGAAAATTATTATCATGATGCCTGGGTAGGGATTATTTGTTTTAGCGTCATCCTAACAAAACTTATCATCACTATATGGTCCATGCATAATTTTCCACATCACATTGATGAATTTGTTCATAAAAAATGAGTAAATATTTCTTTCATATCCTACTACTATCATTTCCCAATGGAGGGTAAAATAATTCTCATCTTCTTGAAAATGAGTGGGAATCCTATATATGAAATTATTTTAGTGACATCACCTTGGGGTTAGTTCAAGTCCTCTAAAATTACAATTTTAATCAACTTAGTTCAACATAAAGGAAGATTACATGTATGAGAGGAAGGAAAGCTCATTGGTTCAAGAGGCTGGATGTTAGAGTTTATGGAATGATAAAATAGTGACATACATGATGGGATCCCATGTTCACAGAAGTATTTTAGGTATATGAAGAGGTTATTGAGGATGGATTTGGTGTTACTGGTCAAATATGGAAATCTATCCCCTTTCCCGAGGAGGTTTATGGTAGAAAAGTTTTTTAAAATTTCATCTCAAAGGGGATTCATTAATGAAACGTTGGTATTATAGAATCCTCATGATTTTGCATTCAACTAGAACATTTATGGATATTATAAAAATGGTTTCATGAGGTGTGGGAGAGATATTTGTGATCATAAGGGTTCCATAATTATTTTGTTCAATTTTTCATTTTGTTAGGGAGACTCCCTTATAGAAAAGTTTGCTACCTTGCTCAAGGGGTTGTAATTCTCTTTTTCCCATGAAATTATGAACCACTAGGTGGAATCTAATTAAATTTTTTTTTCTAAATATCAATTCAAATTGTCTACACTACTCTCAGAGCTATCAATTATTTAATTCATAACTCTAGGAGGTCTCTTTTCATTTGAATTAGTCTTATGAGCACATAGATAGAAGAAAAAAATGTTTAATAGTTCCTTGATTAATGGTATTCTCTTGGAAAAATATTTAATTATTTTCATTGGTAGTGGTCCCCCCCTCCCATTTTATTTTCTTGGTCCAGGATGATGCTTTGGATTTTTATTATTTTAGGCCATTGTGACTTGTTTTCATATTAAATCCTCTTTTATCCTTAAAAATAATTATCAATGTTGGATGAAAAAAATAAAATCACATTTATTAAATCATTAGGATTTATTCCTGACCTAAAATATAAAAAACAATTTCTGGACCAAATAATTTATAAAAGTAATATTATACATATAAAAATTTCCTTCCTCTCGCAATGAAAATGTTCCATTCACAACTCCACTTCTCCTCAAACCAAAATACCCTTATTTAAACCAAAATCCTCACGAATACCTTATTAACACTCTTATAAACATCATATAAGTTTTGTTATTCTGAAAAAATCATCCATTAAATACATAATCTAACTTCTAAAAAGGTTATTCCATGGAGTACGGTAAAAATTCCCCAATCAATATTTCTTATTTATATTTAATTTTGTAATATACTTATACCTATATTTAAAGTAGAAAATTATAAAATAACAAAATATATCATTGTTATATTGATTATTAATTATATTGATTGAAAAATCATTATCTATGATCATCCCTTCTCATTGAAAAATGAATATGTTTTCTTTACATACATGAATACTACCACCTCCATGAAGAATCTTTTTTATATTTCATAATATATTTACTTAAATAGATTCAAATTTAATTAAATTCATAAATAATTTCTTTATAACATGATATATACCCTTAAAATATGAATAAATTCCAATATTCATTCTTTTTTTACTGAAAATGAGAATTTCATCCTTGTTTTTATGACTACTACCACCTCCATGGAATGACATATTTAAATTTTTATATCCACAAAAAAATAAAATATTATTATAATTTATTGAATTAACAAGTTTATTTTTATTAAATTTTTAATATTCAGGAATTTTTATTTTAATATTTATCTTCATATTAATATACCTAAATTTGTTTATTACAAAATTTATGACACAAGTTTGTCATTTATTCTATTTTTAGAAATATAGATGAAACCTCTAATGGAATAAAATTATATCTTAATAAATAATTATTATCTATATATAACATATTCTTGTATAACTTATTTATTTTGAACTTGGTTTCAATTAATGGGTATCTAAATTGAAATTACAAGGAATTTGAAATTTGATTAAAACCACTAACATTAGATTACAAAAATAATAAATAACTAACTAATTTTTTTTTACAAAAGAGTGTAAATAAATGTAGTAAAATGATTAAAATAATAATATGTTTCTAAAATAAGTTATTAAGAAGGGTATGTTTATTATATAGTTATTAGAATAAGTATCCTGGAAGCCAATACCTAATGTAAGAGTTTAATGATCTAAAAATAAATTAAATCGGATATTTATTATATCCACCCGTTATTTTATTTTAGGTGGTGTATATAATCTGAATATATATATTTATATTAAATATCACAAAAAATAATATTGAATTTTTATATCTATTTAAGTGTTTCTGATTTAAAATATTTTGTTACAAATGAAACTAATGTCTTAATGATTTCTTTCAACCCAATTTGCGTTCATTTAGTTACGATGGTTCTTAATGAACATTATTATTAAATTTGGTTATAATAAAAACTATTTTTAATTATTTTTTGACCAGTATGTTATATGGATATACATTTATTTCTCATTAAATTTGTTTCATGGAGTTGTTACCTTAATTCTTTATCATGACCATAATTCGTTCATCATAAAATAAATTGTTTTTAAAAAAATCCTCATCCACATTGATGGTTGTCTGTCCCCCATGTCCACATTATTTTTCCCCTAATGATTTAAATTCTTATTTTGAACCCAATGTTTATATTTTATCATATTAAATATACTAAAAACCCCAAAGGATTTTTAATAATTTATTGAATAATTTGAAAAAATATATGATGTAATCTAAATGAATATAGCTGGATTTGTTGAAAATTTAATTGTTGAAAACTCATGGTAATAATTTACAATGTTATTTAATGGTTTCTAGTAAAATGGTTAGGAATGGTTTTTATAATTCCCCTAACCCAGAATTCGAGAACCGGTGATTTACTTTAATATATTGGAATGATTACAAGGAATCATATCCCGAAAGACCGATCAATTAAGTAGTCTTGGAAAATATATGACATATATAAACATTATATATCAATTTATATCATAATACAGTAAATAAATAATCCTTTGAGAGCACCATTATTCTCCTTGATTGACTGTCCATATGAATAATAAATAACTTCTTGGAATCCTAGGAAAATATGTCATATTAAAGGGGTGATATCTAATTCTTAGTAAGGATAAAAAATATAAAGAAGCTATCATAAATAAGAATAAATATTTAAGGAAAGGTATAAAACATAAATACAAAACTTTCAAACACAATCTTCAGCACAATATGGAAAAAATAAATCAAATAATTCCATTTAAAATTTCTCATGGATATTCAACTTTTTGAATAATCAATTGCAATTTTAGTAACTAATCTCATAATGAGGGAATGTAAAATTACGGACATCTAAAACACACTATTGAGGCCTCAACCAATTGATCTAAAAATAAAAGGTTATAGCCTCGGCAAAATCCATATATGAAATTAAATGGATAAGGCCTCAACTAAGTCCATATCTATTTTGTCTCATTATACTTACTGATGAATCAAGGGGCTATAGTGGGCCATGCCCTTCAATTACTATTTCCAATGCATTCCATATATAAAAAAGGTCAAACACAACATATTCATTTGTATTAAAACTAGCATTCAAAATGCCAATACATTAACCATAAAACATGTATTTTATTATAATAGAGCATATAGAGTCAAATATATCATTACTCATACAATAAAATATATAATATTTCATTATAATAAGTCAAACACTGTCAAGAGTAACATCTAATAAAGAATGTTGACATAGTTTAAAATAATCAGTAAAACATTTTTAGAGAAATATCATTTTTTCATGATATCCTTTATTAATAGAACAATTTATAAAGGATGTAATTGAATATATATTTTTGAATAACTATTTCCCATAACACTTTGCAACATTTTAATGGAATTTAAAATTTTAAAATAATCATGTCCCTTTTAAAAAATCCAAATAATCATTTTGAGGAAATGGACATTAATTAAATAGATTTATAAAAATAGATCATAAAAAAATTTAAAATAAATATATAGCTAAATATTCACTTCCTTGAAACCTTAAAATATTCCTTTCGAAAACCATTTTATGAAACATTGACATAAATGATAAATATTTTCCAGTAAATACTTACACATAGACAAACTCTGGTAATAATGAGATTGAGGAATTGACCATAACCTTATGTCAGATACTCTCTATATGGGTCCGAAACACCTATATAATGTTTTTAAAAATATAATTAACTAATATATAAATCGTAATAGTATTTATGATATCATATTTGATTCTTCTATTCTAATATAGTTTGTGTTTATTAACAATTCCAGGTTAATGCAACATTTTTTGTAATAATTGCCTTGTTTATCAAACGTGTTTTGACTTGTCATTCTGGATCATATTTATTTGATCATGATTTAAATACTTCATGAATTTATTATATTATTTTTATAACATATATATTCATAATAGAAATATATATTATATATATATATGTTAAATGTAATATACATTTCATGGAGACGGTAGGTCGCATATACTAATGAACACTCTTTCCATTTTCGTATTGTATTGAATGGAATAAAGTGAATGAAAAATATGTATACAGAAAAAAAAACACAAATATATATTATTCATGTATCCTTATTAGGTCTTACACTTCATAATTATGTATAATATATATATTTTGGATAATCATTATTTGATGGTGAATGTGGAAGATGAGTCTCATTGCGTCGTGGAGACAGTAAGTCATACGTACACACGAGCAACATTATCATTTATTTAATGGTTTAATGGTGTTTATTTGGATAGGATATTCATTTTAAATAGATAATAACATGATATATTTATTATTTAATCAATTTATATTATTTATTATACCCATCAAAAAAATATATAGATGAAAAAATGTTTACACCATAGCGTGGAGACGTTAAGATGTATGTGTGCACACATAGTTGTATCATTTCTCATTGGATGGGTAAAAGGTGGAATATTTTACCCCATAATAAAAAAACATCAAAAAATATAATTGATTCTAAAGTTAATTTTTTAATATTGTAACAACTTATGAAACAGAAATATAAGAAGAAAGGAACACTGAATGAATGGATAAAATGATAACCTCTACTTCAGTTGCATCCTTTTGATTTTAACAAAAGGACTCTTTGAGATTGTTTTTTACCAAAAAGGGTGCAATATATGATGAAGAGAGGGATTATGAGAATATTTAATGGTAGTATTTGACTGATTAAATGGATTTTGGTTGTGTGAATTTAAGAGAAGGAGAAGTTCCATTTTATAAGAGAGGTGAGGGGCACATTAGGAAAAGCTCGAACAAATAATTTATTATAAATTTATTTGCAGTTTCTAATATCTGAAAAGTTATTTATTTCAAGGATAAGATACATATGGATAGAATTACTCTTAGAAAATAATTTTTATACATGTTTAGGTCCTAAAATTATCTTTATCTTTTGGGATTAACCATTAGTTAAACATTTTAACTCTTATCGTGCCTTGTATTTTTATACTATAGGGTTAATATATTTACTATAAAATTAAAAGATAACCTCATGTGGATAATTATTGAATCTTTTAACATTATCTAAGTTATTTGGACGAATTTTAGTTCATATAATTTTTATTTCATTTAGTAAAACAATATTTTTTTTAAAAAATTCATTTATGTAAATTTTGACACTATTTAGTAATTTATATTTATTATTGTCATAAAAACAATAATCCTTCAATCCAATTGAATTGAATAAAATATAACAGGTCATATTTTACCCAAAAGATCGAGTAAGTAATAAAAACATTCAATTTACATTTATTTTTATATTTATACCATAATTTGTTTGATTCTTTCATTAATAAGGAAAATATTTCATCATTATTTTTTCATAAGTAAATTTATTTATATAGAGTCTAAAAACTAAAAATAAAGTACCATGTTGTAATAAATTTTTTATCTATATTGTGAATACCCATAATATCCAAGGAAAACAATTTCTTAAATACATGGGAATTTTACGTGACCGCCAAAATTGACGGTGCGTGATTCCGAGGACCAGTGTGCCCGTCATCAATCTTAGAAGTTTTGTTCATGTACATTCAGTAAACGTACGAGCGGGATTTCTTATAAACTTTGAATTCGTTCCCAGAATTGAAATCCAAGAGCACTGTTGAACTCACAGCGCTGATATTAGCTTATTAAGACTTTCACTATGATGACAGAGAGTCGGAAATAAAAGATAGTTCTTGGGTTTTTAATGAAATAATCAATTAAAAATAAATTTGTAGCTTTATTTTTATTTGGTCAATTGAAGCCTCCACGTGGATGTTGGAAGTGGTGAACACCACACCTCAACATCCCAAGAGAGGTTATGGTGGTGGGGCCCACATGAACCTAACCTCCCCTTCATGTTTAATATGGTGGGGACCACTCGAGGTAAAAACCACTTGAACTCCCTAGTAAGTGGGGAGGAACCTCTTCAGCTCCCCATTTAATGGTGCCACCACCCCTCCACCATAACGGAGCCAACACACAAGAATTTATTGTGCCAAATCATCCACATTAATTTTGTGCCAACCACTTTAATTAATTAATTGGAGATAACTTAATTAATTAGCCCATTTGAATTTTGTCGCAACAATTAAATAATAGATAAAACAATCTATTATTTTGGTTTGAATTTGTCTTTTGGGTGGAATTTTGGGGAGAGGAGAGTTTGGGAGAAATATAGTTCTCCAATGAAGAACCTCATTTCCCATTGAAGAATGAGGAACGCGTTCATCCAATGAAGAATGCCGGCAAAGATCACCTTTGATCTTCATTTACAAATGCCTACCGACGTGGACCGTCATCCACAACTAATGTTCGAGATCGTGATTGGATGTGTGTGGAAGGCATGACGAATTAAGACAAATCTTTCTTCTTCTCGTGACTTCGTCGACGAACTACAAACTAAATTTGGGGTTTAATTTCATTTAATATTCCATGTTCTTCCTTTATTCAAAACAAAAAATGATGATGCTTTATTTTTTAGGGTGGATTGTTTTGGTTCCTTCTAAAGGACCGATTGATATCACCCTAAACATGGAGGGTGCGGGCCAAACTAAGATGGCCTGACACCCTCCATAGATCTATTTTGTGATAACCTTTGGCATGGTGACCAAATGACTAGGCGACAAAGGTGGTGAAGACAATGGCCATGCTACCAGCGGCCTCTGTGTCTCAGGCCTCCCCAACAGCATCCTGCACCACCATCGGATGAACCGGCCCTTGCCAATCCCCGCCATCTGAGGCACTTGCCAGGTTGAGCTGCTGCCCCTCTAGACCCGCGCCCCACCGGCCTACCCGGCCGTCTCCCAGCAGCCCGTCAGCTTGCTTCTCCGCCTGCCCGGCCGCCTCCCGGCCGCCCGCTCGCCTGCCTGACAGCCTGCCTAGCCGCCTCAGGGCTGCCCACTGACCTACCTGACGGCCCACCTAGCCACCTCCTGGCTGCCCACCGGCCAGCCTCCCGGCCAGCTCCGCCAAACCGTGTCGTCTCGGACGCCCCATTCCCCCGCCAGCCGAACCGGCCTTGGCCATCTGTGCCAAGCTGCCCGAGTCTTGCCCCTCGCGGCGCTGGCCGAACCATCCTCGGCCTTCCAAGCCGATCCTCCGAGCTAGGCCCCAGGTGCATCTGGACGAGCCGACCATCTGCACTACTCAAAGCGCCTCCAGGCCGAACCACCCTTAAACAGACCCACGGCCTATCCACGCCCTCATGGTTGGTCCGCATCCTCGTGCTTCTTATGTCCTACTGGGTTGGGCCCATCAGGCTAGGCCTAACCCACCATGTTGGCCCAGACTACATCAGGTTGGGTAGGTCCGACCAGGTTGGATCGGACACAGACCTACTACCGACCATTCACTTTCTTTTGGCCATAACTTTTGCACCAGATGTCTGTTTGATGAACCGTCAGCGGCGCTGGTATTCTTGGAGCGTGATATTCCCTTTTTGTATACCCCAATATAGTTTTGAGTATAATTGAGATACGATCAAGTTGGATGGAGCTTGAATCCAACCGGGCCTCAAGAAAAAATGCCAATAACTCTCAGACCGGGTGTCCAATTGACGCATAATCTATTGAATTGGGATTCTTTTAGAAAGATGGATATTTTGGATAATCAACTTGATACATTGTGAATATTTCTTTATAGACCCTTTACTTGAGGAGTGTACCCTCCCGAAATCAAACGTGCTTGTGCAAAAACCATGTGGTTGGATGCACTCTATCTACTATTTCTGGATCCTATGTGGGTTTGACAGCTCTATCTATTATTCCTGGATCATGTGTGGGTTCAACAGCTCTAAATACTATTCTTGGATCATGTGTGGGTTCTATAGATTTTACTACTATTCTGGGATCCTCTTTGGGTTTGACAACTCTGCCTACTGTTCTGGGATCTAGTGTGGGTTCGTCAGCTATAACTACTGTTCCTGGATCCTATGTGGGTTCGACAGCTCTAACTACTGTTCATGGATCCATTGTGGGTTTGATAGAATAGATGATTTTGTGGCTACATATGATCATCTATATCTCTCTACATAAGATGTATACCAGTGTGAGATGAGTTAGTATCTTTGTGTTTTCCACATGATAGATTTTGAATTACTTGATAACATTGGAATATGTATGGGTATATACCTATGTGGGGTTATTTGTCGATTTCATTCTTTTAGTTTATCCTTGTTTGGGTTTTTTTCACCTTGAGGGTCATGGGATCCCTACTGAGTATCATTATACTCACCCCTATACGAGCTATGCCCGCACCTGCTTATGTTGGATGCAGTCGACCGATAGCGCTGACTGAGGCAGAGAGTACCAGGACAAGACGGTACCTAGAGGTGGACCTTACGACGAGTTGGTACAAGGAGGATACCGAAAGACATGGAGTAATTAGGAGGATATCAGTACTTACACATCAGGTAGGAATCTAGTTGGAAGACCCAACAACTATTTTACTTTCTTCAGTTGTACTTCCAGTTCCTTGTACTTTAAAATTGGGATTGTATTTTCGGCCCCTTTACATTATAGCAATCTCTTGTTATATAGTTTACATAGTGTTTTATATCCAACTTTGTGCTCTGTTATGTGTGTTTATCATTATAAAGGCAATGACTTCCTAGATTTAGGGAATTACGTATTGGGTGCCAGTCGTCAGCCCCACACCTATGGAAGGCGGGCATGGGGTAGTAGCGGCATGGGCCCTGGGGGACGGGTCCTGAAAATTTGGTATCAAAGTAGTTGGTTCTACTACAGAACATAGAACTCTAATCTATTATGTGAAGTAATAGTGCTAAGGGTACTGAGTGTGGTTTTCAGTTCAGGGAGTCATGTGTTGGTGTGACAGCCATCGCATCCATACACCAGGACCTTGAATTATGATTTCCAATTCCGTGCATGAAAACAATAATTGAGTGTGTGTTTTAAAGAGTTTTCTTTGTGATCTCATTGAGTTAACTCACCAGGTATAAATTTTTGATCGTGGCACACCTGTTTCTTTTCAGGATTCCTCTACAAAGACATCCAGCTAGGGTTCCATGAGTTGTACGCACAGATAGCCCACCGAGGTACGAGGCCTCGGTGCAGGGCCCTATCATAGCGGAGGCACCGGCGGTACCCATACTCGTTGGGCCACCAATTCCACCATCCCCAACAGTAGAGAGTTCACGCCTTCTGAGCGCGTTGTATGAGTTCCTGCGCCAGAGGCCACCAAGGTTCAAAGGTGAGACAGACCCAAAAGCAGCTGGCGATTGGTTGGAGGCTATGGTGAGAGTCTTCATTCTGGCAGGGACACCAGCCGACCCTACAGTGATCCTTTCCACGAGTCTCCTTTAGGAATCAGCAAGCAGATGGTGTTGTTTGATGCTCTTGGTGCATGATGAGGCGAAACATCTCTAAGAAGACTTCAAGAGCCTATTTTGGGAAGAGTTTATTCCATCCACCCTATGTGCAATGAGGATATAATAGCTACTTCATCTGTGTCATGGCATCATGATAGTGGCACAGTACTTAGTGAGGATCACTGATCTCTCGCGCTACTCCAAAAATCTGGTGTGGGACCCATTCTTCAGGGCCCAACCCTTAGAGTAGGGGCTCAGGAAAGAGATCAGGGCATTGATGATCTCCCTCAGCATCCCGACAGAGGCAGGGGTGTTGTAGAGATCCCTCTCATTGGAGAGTTTCCTTGCTAAGAAGTCACCAGTAGCGAGACCCACCCCGAACGTCACATAGCAGAGTCTTCTGCAGCTGGTAGCAGAAAGATGTCACAGAGGTCCAAGAGGACCATGTCATTCGGTGGAAGACCTCAGGAAACAGGTTTAGTTGTGCGAGAAACACGAGATAGAGCCAATCATACGAGGAACATGTAGTGTTTCACATGCAGCGGGAAAGGTCACATGGCTCATGACTATCTGACCCGCTGTTCGGATGATCAGCAGACAGTTGAGGGACCTCCCCGGCAGAGGCAGAAGTTCGATCGAGGAGGTCCGAAGGGAGAAGAAGGACATGGCAGAGGAGCTGGTCGTGCAACTAGTGGTGGATGACATTTTGAGGAGTTATCTCCATGACCACCAATAGGTCCACCCCGACTACAGGGATCAGGTGGATAGGCGAGAGATCATCTCTAGGAATCTAAGGCTTATGATCACGGAACATCGGAGATGATTCGAGAAAGATCTGTGTCTACTCGTCCATAGCTATAGTTCTTATAGACGGATGTGTCAATCACTCTATCATTGCCACTTCCCTCATTCGGAGGTTGAAGATCTTGACATAGTCGTTGGCTCGATCCTTACATATATAGAATTTTACGGGTGTAGATTTGATGATTATGCACATTTGCCGGCAATGTGAGCCTACTCTAGGAGGCGAGAGCTTCGGCTAAGATCTCTTTGTAGTTGCATCGAGGCCTTACAATGTCATCTTGGGTATGGACTGGGTATTTACACTCTATTCTCAGATAGACTGTATTAAGTGCAAAGTGTTTTGTATTTGCACGGATTGGGCTAGGTGTGCCTTCACAGGTGAGACGAGAGCCTTTGTAGAATATGATAGACTTACCCAGAGGAGGGTGCAGCCGATCACTCATCAGTTTTCAAGCCTTACCCTCGGAGCAGTTGATGTGGAGAGTCTTGCTTGTCCTGTAGTGGTGGACCAATACGCCGATGTTTTCCCTGATGATGTCCCAGGTCTACCTCCTTGTAGAGAAGTGGGCATATATAATGACCCGTACCTCGGGATGACAACGATATGTACACCAGCATATCGGATGACACCTGTGGAGTTTCGCGAGCTATAGGTATAGCTATAGTAATTGGAGGAGAATGGATTGATTCATCCCATTGTTTCTCCCTGGACAGCCCCGATTCTATTCACCATGAAGGCGTATGAGAGCTTGAGTTTTTATGTAGACAACCATTTCCTGAACCAGGTGACCGTGAAGAATAAGTACCCACTACCGAGGATTGAAGACCTCTTTGATTATCTGGATGGAGTAAGGTGGTTCTCAAATATAGACCTCAGATTATTCTATCACCTGCTAAGAGTTCAAGATAATTATGTCTAGAAGATGGCCTTTAGATGTCGGTATGGCCATTACGAGTTCTTGGTTATTCCATTCGTTGTAACCAACACTCCAACAGTGTTCATGGGACTCATGAACATGATCTTCCAACCATACCCCAATCGCTTTGTCGTAGTCTTCATCGACGACATTCTGATCTACTTGACTACTGAGAAGGAGTATGCCTACCATTTCCCTGTAGTACTGGACACACTTAGAGAGCACCAGCTTTTTGGTAAGCTCTTGATGTGCCAGCTTTGGATCTGAGAGGTTTAATTCCTGGTAAATGTCATCTCGAAGGCTGGAGTTGTAGTGGATCCAACAAAGATTGACACGAACTTACTTGAGAACCACCTAAGAGTGTGACAGAGGAATGACGTTTCCTGGGATTGGCTGCATATTACTAGTGGTTTGTACTAGACTTCTCCAGAGTTGTAGCACCACTATCAGACTTGAGAAAGAATGGACAACCTTTTATGTGATCGAAGAGATTCCAGCAGAGCATTCAAGATCTGAGGAAGAGGATTACTAGTGCCCCCATCTTGAGGCTTCTAGAGGAGGGATTAGGGTACGTAGTTTACTGTGATTCATTAGGGACCATACTCGGATGTGTCATGATGTAGGAGCGAGCAGTCATCACTTATAGTTCTCTTCAGGTAAGAAAACATGAGACGAACTATGCCACCCATGACCTGTAATTAGAAGCATTGGTCTTCGCCTTGAAGATGTGGTGGCACTATCTGATGGGAAAGTGTTTCATAGTCTACTCTGACCACAAGATTCTTAGGTATATCTTCTTTCAGAAGAACCAGAACCTGAGATAGCAATGTTGGTTTGAGTTCCTCCAGTATTATTACTTCGATATAATCTATATTCTTGGGAAGGGGAATGTTGTTGTAGATTAACATAGCATGTGGTCTAGTATACATCTGTTATGCGAAGTGACAGAGTATCTAGGTTCATTGTAGATATCCTTTGTGGATAAAGATGGAGCAGCTTTCTTACAGTCTCTCACAATCACACCGCCACTCCTTCTGCGATTCAGGGATGCACATCGTGAAGATGTTAACATTGAGACAAGACATGCTCAGATATCCACAGGGCAGGCACCTGATGAATTTTCTGATGATGGGGAGCACGTCATTCAGTTCAAATGATGTACTATGGTGCCAATGTATCTTAAGGAGTAAGTGTTGATGGAGTTCCATACATCTCTTCTAGTGGTACATCAATTATAGGAAAAGATATACAAGGATCTTTGGCGACATCACTGATGGTCATGAATAAAGTAGGTTATTTTAGAGTTTGTTTCTTGGTGCCTCACTTGTCAGCAAGTGAAAGCAGAGCACCAGGTACAAGAAGGCTTGGTTCAGCCTTTAGAAGTCCAAGAGTAGAAGTGGGATGGAATATCCATGGACATCGTGACAGGACTTCCACGTATGTCCATGGGACATGACTCTATCTTGGTGATCATCGACCAACTCACCAAGTTTGTCCACTTTCAAACGATCATAGAGAAGGGTACAGTAGAGAGATCGGGATGCCTCAATGTGAGGGATATTGTGTGTTTACATGGATTACCTTCTTCTATTGTATCTTATCGTGACACAGGGTTTACTTCTCCGCTATGGAAGGGGTTGCAGCAGGCTTTCGGGACGCAGCTTCATCTAAGCACCGCCTTCAATCCACACACGGATGTCCAGACTGAGCAGACCATTCAGAGCCTTGAGGACATAATCCATGTTTGTGTCCTGGACATTGGTTGCAGATGGGAGGATCACATACCTTTGGTGGAGTTTTCATACAACAACTGATATCACTCCACCATTGTGATGGCTCACTTTGATGCATTATACGGGAAACCTTGCAGATCACCCTTGTGCTAGACTGACCCTGGGGAGTTAGTAGTAGTGGGACTAGAGATGGTATGGGCTACCACGGATAAGGTACTGATCATCCAGGAGTAGATGAAGACTTCACTGAGTAGGCAAAAGTCTTATGCTGACAGGAGACGGAGGCCTCTGGAGTTTGAGTATAGTGACCATGTCTTTCTACAGGTCTCACCCTGACGAGGTCTATAAAGATTTGGAGGAGGAAGCAAGATATATTCGAGATTCATCGGACCTTTCTAGGTCCTAAGTAGAGTTGGTGAGGTGGCTTACCGCTTATCCCTTCCACCTCAGATGTGCCCTGTACACGACGTCTTCAACGTATCCCAGCTGAGGAGATAAGTTCATGACCCTACTCATATCATTGATCCGGGAGAGCTGGACATCGATGATGGGGAGACTTTTATGGAGGTTTCAGTAGAGATTGAGGATCGACAGGAGTGGGTCCTACATGGACGATCGATACCTTTGGTGTGCGTTCACTGGTAGCACGGGAACCTCCAGGAGAGCACACGCGAGTAGGAGGCTCAGTTGCATGCTTTGTACCCCCACTTATTCCCTTAGATCAAGTTGTAGCTTAAGGGGACGTAAAACCCTAAGGTGGGGAGAATGTAAAGACCTAGAATATCTATGGAATTTTTTTTCATAAATACATGGGAATTTTAGGAGTCTGTGAAAATTGACAGCGGGTGATTCTAAGGCCCGAGGTGCAGGAAAATTTTTCTTTGAACTTTTGATCAGGTACGTTCAGGAAACGTACGTGCAAGGTTTTTTATAACTTTTGAACCGGTGATCAGAATTGAAATCTGAGGGCACCATTGAACTCACATCACCAATATTCAATGTTGAAGACTTTCACCTTGACGGTAAATGGTCGGAAATAAAAGATAGTTTTTGTGTTTGTAATGAAAAAATTAAAGACAAATAATGTTGTAGCTTTATTTTTAATTCGTTGGTTGAAGCCTCCATGTGGAAGATGGTGGTGGGGACCACCAAACCTTAACCTCCCATGAGAGGTTATGCTTTTGGGGCCCACTCAAACCTAACCTCCACTTCATGTTTAATATAGTGGGGACCACCTGAGGTTAAAACCTCTTGAACTCCCCATTAAGTGGGGAGAAAAATCTTGAGCTCCCCACTTAATGGTGCCACTACCCCTACACCCTAATGGAGCCAACACATAAGAATTTATTGTTCCAAATCCTCTAAATTAATTTTGTGCCAACCTCTTGAAGTAATTAACTGGATATAACCTAATTAATTAAAACATTTTAATTTTGTGCCAATAATTTAATAATAGATAAAAAAAATCTATTATTTTGGTTGGAATTTGTATTTTGGGTGGAATTTTTTGGGATAGGAGAGCATGGGAGAAATAGAGTTCTCCAACGAAGAACGTCATCTCCCAACAAAAAACGAAGAACGCATTCATCAAACGAAGAATGCTTGCAACGATCACCTTTGATCTTCTTCCCCAGACTCCTACCAATGTGGAATGTAACACCTCGAGATTTTATGAAAAATATTCTTTTAATTTCAATAATGTCTTGTTTTGTATGCTACACCAAGATTACCTTGCGCTATACGCAACACCGTATTAATTTGCAGTATACGCAACACTATTCTTAGATCGTGTTACACACAATTTTGATAATAGTTATTCTATGCAACATTGTATATATATATATATATATATATATATTCCATGTATAAATGAAATATGGTTGGATTCTTTGATACTAAACAACGAAGTATTTTTTAACAATACGCAACCCTGACTTGGCTTGCATTACACGCAATCACGACCTTCCTCGATAGCGTGTGTTGTATGGAATACTAGGTTTTACTAAACAACGATATATTATTATAATATTATTATGAACTAGCCGTTATGAATAGTATTAACTAAATTTTGAATCTTATAACATTATTATTCTTCTTGCACATTTTCTAAAACATTGTATAAGAACAAAATAAATTTTTCGGGTAAAATAAGTATTTTTCAAAAAATGCAGTTTTGCCGCCATTTGATGGAGCACCCACTTTAAATCTAGTTTTTGACATGATTATAAGTTCAAATTGACAAAATAAAATTCTTCTTTGGAATTGTGAAATAAAAATTTACTTTGGATAAATTTTCATATCATTCTGGTAACTTTCATATTTTGATGAATAGTAAAAACACGCTATATTTTAATTAAAAACAACTTTTTCAATCGAAATAATTAATAGTGATAAATTATTAATTTGAGTTTTTTTAAAGTATTTTTAGAATATATTTTTACAATTTAATAGAATGTTGGTCATTGAATATAATTTCACATTTAAACCAGACATAAACAAGTGTCAATCTTTTGATAGTTATTATCTCTTAAAAACACGCTATTTGTTTTGACGACGGGAATTAATTTTTTTTAAATTAATTAATGAAACTGATATGTTTTGAATATGCTAAATTAGACATCTTTTTTACTTCATAATATAAAATATAGCTTAGGCCTAATTTTTTGTATTTGTCTTGAAACTTTTATTTTTTGATGAATAGTGAAACCACTAAGTGGTAGTTAAAAAAAATGAATTTTTCATAATACTTAATTTTACCACTTCTGTGAATGAAATTTTGAAAATCCAAGAGACACGGTTGATGTCAGTAAGTAAAATGTGGCTCAATGAGATGAAAATAATTTTTTTGGTGAATAGTAACTTTTTACATTTTTTACCACGGTTAAAAGTAAATAGGGTAATTAAGGGTAAATATGATATTATTATTACCCTAACACATGTCCTAATTCTATTGGACAACTGTAATTCGACCAAAAACAACCTTAGGAATAAAATATGACCATTTAGGCCCACTTGGATTCGATTAGGACATTTATTATTAATTTATTTAAAGAAGGGTTAAAATAGTTAAAATCAATGTTTAATAAGTAAATCATTTTTAATATGGGGTTATAGAAAAGATAAATTCGACTATACATATTAATTAGAAATCTAAAATGTTTTACTACATAATAGTATTTTATTTGTAATTTTTAGACATCGAAAAAGTTAATTTATTTATGACACAACGATGATGCCGTAATTATCTTATTAATGAAATATTGACATAATTGATGTTATAAATACCCAAATAAATGTAATTTGAGAATTTTTATGAATTACACTAATTTTGTAGGATAATATGACATGTTATTATTGATTTAAGTAACTTGGTTCGAACTAATCATTCTGTTATGATTTTCACAAAAATCAATTACTAAATAGTGTCAAAATTGACATAAAATAGTTTTTAAAACCAATATTATATTATTAATTGTTATTTTATTCCTAAAAATCTAATGTTCGGCCAAATTACTTAGATAAGGTTATATATATTAATAAAAAACAACTTGGGTTCGTTTGGATTGTTATAGTAAGTTTATTAACCTTATAGTTTAAGAACACAAGAAGACACGGTAAAAGTAAAATTATTTAACTTAATGTAAAATCTAAATGATAAGGTTAACATAGGAACCTAAACTTTTCTAAATTCTATTGGATGAGAGGATTTAGACCCATCCCCACCGTATCTTAGAAATAAATAAATTTGGAGCTATGTAAAAACGAATTTGACTTTATAATAAATTAATAGTTTTAGTTATTCCAGAGGTGCCCCTCTCCTCCCTTATAAAAGGGCACCTCCTCCCCATCTTCCTCACACCACATTGAGCCTTCAACCTCGGCCAAACCCTTCCAATTTCTACTCTCCACTTCCCTAGAAACATCCTATAGGTTCTGGTCTTCTTCAAAGACCTATTTTAGTGCCCTAAAAGAAGGTCTCAAAGAAGCACTTCAAAGAAGAGGTAATGTCTGTTATCGATTCTTTCATCTTTATTTCTTCTTCCACTTCTTCTTATTTAGTTGTCTCATTATTAAGTAATAACATAAGTATCAATCATATACTTATATGTTATTATAAGTATTAAACAAACTTATTTCACCATCTATCCATCCTATGGAAAATGAAATCACCGCGCGTGCGTACGTACGGAATACTGACTCCACGCCATAGTGTAATCTATTTTCCACCACCACCTTACTTGGATGGGTATAATTGTGTACATAATAACTAAATATGATTATTTTAAAGTGATATTGATTCTGAAATTGTACACATACACTTCAATACAATTCCACGATCATGAGAACGATATCATCGCCCGTGCATACGTACGGACTACCGTCTTCACGACGCGATGAGATTCATTCTCCACGTTAACCATTCATGAATGATTATAAAGTATATATAATAAATAATAATGAAATATATGATATAATAATGATTCTGGATTTATGTGTATATATATTTATGTCATCTACTTAATTCCATTCAACTCAATAAGGAAAAGAAAACAGTGTTCATGCATACGTACGGTCTACCGTCTCCATGAACGGTGTATTTCTTTCCATTTACAGATCTATTATATATATATATATATATATATTCTGAATATATATTATATATAAATCATGTTTTATATTCTGGAATTAAGTAATCATGATCCAAGTAATCATATGAATAATTACAAGTCAAAACACGGACGGCAAATGATACGATTTTACCCAAAACGCTCTTTAACATGGAATTTACAAAAGAACGGGTAATATAAAGCCATAAGTGACCCATATATGATATAATAACAATGAGTATGATTCTGAAATAAGTAAATGACATTATTTAAATCATCATACAGGATGTTCAGACACATACAAAGCAAATCGGACCTAAGGTAACGGAAATATCACAATCTCATTTTTTTCCGAGATTGTTTATACTTTGGTATTTACTGGGGTGTATTTTATCATCCACATCCATGTTTCCTCAATATGTAATATTTATATCCTTCTAAAATATTTTATATCCAATTTTACCCTTCGGTGAGTTTTTAGTAAAGGATATGAAAGGAATCTTTTGTCGTTTTTCGTATGAGGTACTTTTTGACTTTTCTGACAAAAGTATGAAGACTATTTTTTTAACTTATACGGCATGAATGGATTTTTAAAACATTATTTCCAAGAAGCTTCCTTTACAAGTTTTCAAGTTTATTTTTAATCAACTTCTTTTAGTTTAAAATTGTATGACATGTTATGAAAGGAAAAGTGTTTTTGAAGTAGAAAGGATATTTTCCTCAAGAATGGAGTTCAAGTGTTTTATCAAAATTATTTTCCATCTAAGATAATAAAGGGTTATGTTTCTATCCCTATTATTACATGGATTTTATTATGTTGTGATGGAAATATTTTTATGAATTCCTTTATCCTATATGAATTTTTTTATGATGTCATGATGTTTAAGATTCACATTTTTATTACATGGGTTATGCTATGATGTATGGTTTATGATTTTGTGGAACACATAATAATGGTATCATTATGAGATGGGTGGGACCTATATCTCCATCCAATTCATTGGGTAAAGATTTTATATCTCATTAGATAGACATGGCTGGAACGGTAGGTTATACCAGTTCAGTGAAATAGGACTGAAACGAGGCTTGAACTCGGTTCAGAAAAGGACTTTGTCCACTAAGATAGTCTTGGAAATGAGTCTTGACTAATAAGAAATTATTCTCTATGATTATGTGTCTATGCCACAAAGTTTCATGTTTTACGTTATGAGTATTGGGATTACATTTCACTAATATGATTTATCCCATGTTATGAAATTATGATATCTTTTGCAGGTTAAGATTTCCAAAAGTTATGTTCTTATGAATATGATGTGATTGATATTTCTTTTGTTTACCCTTACTGAGCATTTGAGCTCACCCTTTTATGTTTTCTTTTCCCCAGGATATAAAGAAAGGTTTTAGGTAAAAAAAGGAAGATCTTTATGGGATATGTTGACGATCTTTCACCATGATTAGAAGATTATATTCCGAGTTTCCAAAGACACTAAACTATTAAGGTCCTTGTGTGTTAGTTTTTGTAATGTACTAAGTATTCTGCAAAAGTAATGTAATGTCCATGTACGTCAAGCTTCGGGTCTCTACAGTTGGTATCAGAGGAAAGGTTTAGTCAACCATTGGAAACTAGGATGCGAAAACGTTAGTAAGATCCCTAGAGATATTTCTAAGGTATGTCTAGGGATGTCCCTAAGGATAAGTATACGTATAAGATATAGTCCTAGAACTACGGTAACGATCTTATAATTTAACCTAAGATGTAAGATATTGAGGGTGCTCCCCCTTTACTATGTTGTTTTCCCTAGCATGATTTTTTCCTCTCACGCTATTCTTTTTGGGTTTTAGAAAATGGTTGGAAACAAGATAACTCACGATAATAGAGGATATTATGGTCAATGGAATGATATTATTCATGAGAAACCAAATGAAATGGGATTTGGAAGTCCAAACATCATTATTATGCCGAATCAGCAATCTTATAATATGATCAACAAAGTAAAATTTGTTAAGTTTCATGACTCGGTTAATAAGAGAATGATGGAGTTTCATGATAATCATAGAGGAATGAATGTTCAATTTCCCCAATGTAAATCATGTGGGAAGAGGCATCAAGGAGAATGTTTCAAAGGAACTAGAAGATGCTTTGTTTGTGGAAAAGAAGGACACAAACCCAGTAAGTGCAAAGGAAAAGGTTCAGTTAACACCAGGGGTGATGATAATGGTATTGCTACGACATCAACAATGGTTAAATGTTTTAAATGTGGAATGTACGGGCATTATGAAAACCAATTCTCTAAGGGAAAGTCTCAGGAAGAGAATCAGTATGTTCGTATGGGTAGTATTTATGTTGATGATGACGAAGAGACTACAAATGATATGTGAGATGAAAGAATTGTTGAATCTCGGTCAATGGTTTAAGAATGTAGTGGAATGATTACATGTTTATCATGTGTAATGTTTTATAAGTAATCTCATGGTACTATGGAATAAAGAGACATCTAAGGACTGTTACACTGTTTTCTTTCCTTGAGTTTTGAAATTGTATGATTAATGGTACCAGTATCCATGAAAGGTTATTCAGATATTTTTGGAATGTAGATGATATGCGCATAATGAAGGGATAAGGAGAAAATTAAATGTTTGATAGTATTCAGGAGCTCATGACTGATATAAGGAGAAGGTTATATCATGGTTTGAGTATATTGAATTTTTGGATTTTGGTATGTGGAAAGAGTTAACTTTTGACTGCATTCATGTTTTCACTAAGGTTCAATGGGTATTCATTCTTCAAGAGAATACATGATTAAGGTATTCCCATGTTTGTAATTTGACCAACAAGATATATCTTATGATATATGGGGGAAAATGATGGCATTCACGTGATCATTTTCTTTATACTATGAGCTTGGAACGAAGTATTTTAGATAAGCCTAATGATTGGAATGGATTATGTTGGATATAAGTAAGAATTGTTTAAGGATAAAACTTTTTTGATATTGTTGATGGGATGTTATAGTAATATATCATTAGAAAAAGGACAACCTACAGGACGGGTGACAGCCCATCGCGTCGGACAAGGCTGTGGGAATCGAACCCACAACCGAAGTGCGACTGGCCTTTATCGCCTACCACTGGCCTACATGAAGTCTCTGTTTAGTGGAAACTAGTTTTATTATATTAAGCAGTATGATATATGAAGTATAAGTCCATTTTAGGAACCATATATGATTAATCTCACTATTGATGGACATATGTATTTTTTGATAACTTTTCTAACCTTTTGTTTGAGACCGATGGAATGACCCATCATTCTATCACATGATCTGCTAACACATCATGAATGACAAATTCAACTTAATTTATTTAAGAGATGAAGTGGAAATTGTCCAAAGAACGACCAATGGTGAGACTATACCAAAATCACGAAAGTATTTCTTATAATTCCAATTTCATCAACTTTAGGGAAATGATCTTGAAAACCAAAAATGTTTTCCTAGTGCTCTTATATCTGATGAATCAGATGGTACCTTAGGTCATCACAAATTTATGGCTTTGTGATTGCTGGCTTTTCCATAGCCATGTTCTCTACCCCTCTCCATCAGAACATGATGGTTAGATTTCTCTTCCATATCCATATTTTCACCTATGTGGAAACCCAGTGATTATTTTATTTGGGTAACCATTACGTTTCATACTTTTGTTCTTAAATATTGGTTTTGGTATTCCTTTTTCTGATGTGGGTTTCTATTAAAGAAACTTTCGAATAGTAAAACTATTATAACCCCGGCGAATTTCGAGGGTGAAATTCATTTTAAGGGGGGTAGAATGTAACACCCTGAAATTTTATGTAAAATATTCTTTTAATTTCAATAATGTCTCGTGTTGTATGCTACACCAACATTACCTTGCGCTATACACAACACCGTATTAACTTGCAGTATACGCAACACTATTCTTGGATCGTGTTACACACAATTTTGATAATAGTTATTCTACGAAACATTGAGTATATATATATATATATTCAATGTATAAATGAAATATGGTTGGATTATGTGATACTAAACAACAAGGGATTTTTTCACAACACTCAACCCTGACTTGGCTTTCATTACACGCAATCGTGACCTTCCTCGATAGCGTGTGTTGTACGCAATACCGTGTTTTACTAAACAACGATATATTATTATAATATTATTATGAACTAGCCATTATGAATATTATTAATTAAATTTTGAATCTTATAACATTATTATTCGTCTTTCACATTTTCTGAAACATGGTATAAGAACAAAATAAATTTTTCGGGTAAAATAAGTGTTTTTCAAAAAATGCAGTTTTGCCGCCTTTTGATGGTGCACCCACATTAAATCTTGTTTTTGACATTTTTATAAGTTCAAATTGACAAAATAAAATTATTATTTGGAATCATGAAATAAAAATTTACTTTGGATAAATTTTCATATCATTCTGGTAACTTTCATATTTTGATGAATAGTAAAAACACGCTATATTTTAATTAAAAACAACTTTTTCAATCGAAATAATTAATAGTGATAAATTATTAGTTTGAGTGGTTTTAAATTATATTTAGAATATATTTTTACAATTTAATAAAATTTTGGTCATTGAATATAATTTCACATTTAAACCAGACATAAACAAGTGTCAATCTTTTGATAGTTATTATCTCTTAAAAACACGCTATTTGTTTTGACGATGAGAATTAATTTTTTAAATTAATTAATGCAACTGATATTTTTAGAATTTGGTAAAATAGACATCATTTTTGAGTTCATAATATCAAATATAGCTTAGGCCTAATTTTTGGTATTTTTCTGGAAACATTCATTTTTTGATTAATAGTGAAACCACTAAGTGGTAGTTCAAAAAAATGAATTTTTCATAAAACTTAATTTTACCACTTCTGTGAATGGAATTTCGTAAATCCGAGAGACACGGTTGATGTCATTAAGTAAAATGTGGTTCAATGAGATGAAAATAATTTTTTTTGGTGAATAGTAACTTTTTACTTTTTTTAGCACGGTTAAAAGTAAATAGGGTAATTAACGGTAAAAATGATATTATTATTACCCTAACACATGTCCTAATTCTATTAGACAAGTGTAATTCGACCAAAAACAACCTTTGTAATAAAATATTACCATTTAGGCCCACATGGATTCGATTAGGACAATTATTATTAATTTATTTAAAGAAGGGTTAAAATAGTTAAAATCAATGTTTAATAAGTAAATCATTTTTAATATGGGGTTATACATAAGCTAAATTCGACTATAAATATTAATTAGAAAGATAAAACGATTTCCTACATAATGTTATTTTATTTGTAATTTTTAGACATTAAATAATTTAATTTATTTATGACACAATGATGATGCAATAATTATCTTATTAATGAAATATTGACATAATTGATGTTATAAATACCCAAATAAATGTAATTTGAGACTTTTTATGATTTACACTAATTTTATAGGTTAATATGACATGTTAGTATTGATTTAAGTAACTTTTTTTGAACTAATCTTTCTGTTATAATTTTCACAAAAATCAATTACTAAATAGTGTCAAAATTGACATAAAATAGTTTTTAAAACCAATATTATATTATTAATTGTTATTTTATTCCTAAAAATCTATAGTTCGGCCAAATGACTTAGATAAGGTTATATATATTAATAATAATCAACATGGGGTTCGTTTGGATTGTTATAGTAATTTTATTAACCTTATAGTGTAAGAACACAAGAAGACACAGTAAAAGTAAAATTATTTAACTTAATGTTAAATCTAAATGATAAGGTTAAAATAGGAACCTAAACTTATCTAAATTCTATTGTATGAGAGGATTTCGACCCATCCCAACCTTAGCTTCTAAATAAATCAATTTTGAGCTACGTAAAACCAAATTTGACTTTATAATAAAATAATAGTTTTAGTTATTCCAAAGGTGCCCCTCTCCTCCCTTATAAAAGGGCACCGCCTCCCCATCTTCCTCACACCACATTGAGACATCAAGCTCGGCCAACCCCTACCAATTTCTCCTATCCAATTCCGTAGAAACATCCTAGAGGTTCTGGTCTTCTTCAAAGACCTATTTTAGTACCCAAAAAGGAGGTCTCAAAGAATCACTTCAAAGAAGAGGTAATGTCTGTTACCGATTCTTTCATCTTTATTTCTTCCTCCACTTCTTTTTCTTTAGTCGTTTCATTATGAAGTAATTACATAAGTATCAATAATATACTGATATTTTATTTATGTATGAAACAAACTTATTTCACCATCTATCCATCCTATGGAAAACGAAATCACCGCGCGTGCATACGTACGGAATACCGTCTCCACGTCGTGGTGTAATCTATTTTCCACCACCACCTTACTTGGATGGGTATAATGGTGTACATAATAACTATATATGATTATTGTAAAGTGATATTGATTTTGAAAAAGTATACATACACTTCAATACAATTCCACGATCATGAGAACGATATCATCGCTCGTGCGTACGTACGGACTACCGTCTCCACGACGCGATGAGATTCATTCTCCACGTTAACCATTCATTAATGATTATAAAGTATATATAATAATTAATAATGAAATATATGACATAATAATGATTCTGGATTTATGTGTATATATATTTATGTCATCTACATAATTCCATTCAACTCAATAAGGAAAATAAAACAGCGTTCATGCGTACGTACGGTCTACCGTCTCCATGAATGGTGTATTCCTTTCCATTTACTAATCTATTATATATATATATATATTCTGAATATATATTACATATAAATCATGTTTTATATTATGGAATTAATTAATCATGATCTAAGTAATCATATGAATAAATACAAGTCAAAACACGGACGACAAATGAAACGATTTTACCCAAAACACTCTTTAACATGGAATTTACAAAAGAACGGGAAATATAAAGCCATAAGTGAACCATATATGATATCATAACAATGAGTATGATTCTGAAATAAGTCAATGACATTATTTAAATCAGTATACAGGAGTTTTGGACACATACAAAGCAAATCAGACCTAAGCTAAGGGAAATATCACAATCTCATTTTTATCCGAGATTGCTTATACTTTGGTATTTACTGGGGTGTATTCTATAATCCACATCCATGTTTCCTCAATATGTAATATTTATATCCTTCTCAAATAGTTTATATCAAATTTTACCCATCGGTGAGTTTTTAGTAAAGGATATGAAAGGAATCTTTTTTTGTTTTTCGTACGAGGTACTTTTTGACATTTCCGACAAAAGTACGAAGAATGTTTTTTTAACTTATACGGCATGAATGGATTTTTAAAACATTATTTCCAAGAAGCTTCCTTTACAAGTTTTCATGTTTATTTTTAATCAAATTATTTTATTTTAAAATTATATGACATGTTACGAAAGGAAAAGTGTTTTTGGAGTAGAAAGGATATTTTCCTCAAGAATGTAGTTCAAGTGTTTTATCAAAATTATTTTCCATCTAAGATAATAAAGGGTTCTATTTCTATCTCTATTATTATATGGATTTGATTATGTTGTGATGGAAATATTTTTATGAATTCCTTTATCCTATATGAATTGTTTTATGATTTCATGATGTTTAAGATTCCCATTTTTATTACACGGGTTATGCTATGATGTATGGTTTATGATTTTGTGGCACACATAAGAATGGTATCATTATGAGATGGGTGGTACCTATATCTCCCTCAAATGCATTGGGTAAAGATTTTATATCTCATGAGATAGACATGGCTGGAACGGTAGGTTATACCGGTTCAGTGAAACATGACTGAAATGAGGAGTGAACTTGGTTCAGAAATGGACTTTGTCCACCAAGATAGTCTTGGAAATGAGTCTTGAATAATAAGAAATGATTATCTACGATTATGTGTGTATTCCACAAAGTTTCATGTTTTATGTTATGAGTATTGGGATTACATTTCACTACTATGATTTATCCCATGTTATGAAATTATGATATCTTTTCCAGGTTAAGATTTCCAAACGTTATGTTCTTATGAATAGGATGTGATTGATATTTCTTTTGTTTACCCTTACTGAGAATTTGAGCTCAAACTTTTATGTTTTCTTTTCCCCAAGATACAAATAAAGGTTTAAGGTTAAAAAAAGGAAGATCATTATATGAGATGTTGATGATCTTTCACCACGATTAGAAGATTATATTCCGAGTTTCCAAAGACACTAAACTTTTATGGTCCTTGTTTGTGTGTTTTTGTAATGTACTAAGTATTCCGTAAAAGTAATGTAATGTCCATGTACGTCATGCTTCGGGTCTCTACATGGAACGTCTTCTGCAACTGACGTGTGAGCTCTGGATTTGAAGTGTGAAGCAGACGTGATGAACGACGACAACTCCGTCTTCTTCTCATGACTCTGTTGATAGACTAAGAAAAAAAAGGTAGGGGTAAATTTCTTTTAAATTTATATGTTCTACCTTTCTTCTAAACGAAGAATGGTGATGCTTTCTTTTTTCCAGTGTATTATCGTGGTTCATTCTAATGGACTGATTGCTATTACCCTAAATGTGGAGGGTGCTGACCAAACAAACATGGACTGACACCCTCCGTCGATCTCTTTTGTGATACCCTTTGGTGTGGCGATGAAATTACGGGGTGATGAAGGCGGATATGAAAAAGGTTTTGCAACCTGTGGCCTCCGTGACTCGCGCCTCCCCTACAGCATCCCACAGGTCCATTGGCCGAACTCGCCCCGACCGAGCCCCACCAGCTATGCTACTCTCCAAGCCGAGCCACTGCCCCAAGCCAGCATGCGCCCCGTTGGCCCCCTTGGCCGCATCCCAGCCACCCACTGGACGGCCTCCCGGCCGCCAACTATCCTGCATCCCAGCCTCCTCGGCCGCCTCCCATGTTCTCGGCCGAACAGCACTGGCCCGCGCGCCCCGCGCGCCCCACACCCCCGCTGGCTGAACCAGGATCGGCCCTCCGGGCGGAGCCGCCCATGCCACCCCCTTGTGGTGCTGTCCGATCCGGCCTTGGCCTTTCGAGACAAGCCACAGAGCTGCACCCCATGCACACCTGGTCGAGCCCTCCATCCGCGCCTCTCACGGCGCCTCCGGGCCGAACTACGCTGACACCGACCCACAGCCAGTTCGTTCCCTCACGACTGGTCAGCCCCATTGTGCTACTTGCGGAATTCATGGCATACTGGTACGAGCGCAACTGGCCAATCCAAACCCACCGAGTAATCCCATAATAAGTCGGGTCGCGTCGGTCTGACCGGGTCGGATCGGACTCGGACCTACTATCGATCTTTCACTTTATTTTTCCCATATCTTTGGAACGAGACATCTATTTTATGAAATGTCAGCTGTGTTGGTATTCTTGAAGAGTGATGTTCCCTTTGTTTACACCCCATTGGTGTTTTGGGTAGAGTTGAGATATGGTCAGGTTGGATCGAGCATGAATCCAACCGGCCCCCCTGGACTGAAATGTCAATAAATCTCAGAACGGGTGTTCGATTGACGCACCGTTAGTCGTGTTGGGATTATTTTGGAAGGGCGGATATTTTGGATACATAATATTGAGACTTCGTGGAGGCTAATGTATAGAAACTTGACTTGAAGAGTAGACCCTCCCGAAATCAAGCTTGCTAGTGTGGAAAAACTATGGCTAGCTGTGCTCTGTCTACTATTCCTGGATCTTGTGTGTGTTCGAAAGCTTTGTCTAATGTTCATGGATAATGTGTGGGTTTGAAGAATCTGACTACTGTTCTTTGATCCTTTGTTGGTTCGAAAGCTTTGACAACTGTTCCTAGATCTTGTGTTGGTTTGACAGCTTTGTCTTCAATTCCTAGATCTTGTGTGGGTTCGATAACTCTGACTACAGTTCCTGGATCTTGTGTGGGTTTGAGAGATCTGACTACTATTCCTGGATCCTTTGTGGGTTTGATAGAATATAATATTTAGTGGCTACATATGATCATCTCTATCTAACTACATAAGTTGTATACATGTGTGAGCAGAGTCAGTAACTTTGTGTTTTCGTCATGATTGAGATGGATTACTTGATAACGTAGATATATGTATGGGGTTATACCTAAGTGGGTTTATCTGTCGATTTCATTATTGTGGTTTATCCTTGTTGGATTTTGAGAGACCCTGAGGGTCACAGGTTCCCTACTAGGTATCGTTATACTCACCCCTACACGGGCTATGCCCGCACGTTGTTGTGTTGGATATAGACGACATACATCACTGACTGAGGCTGAGAGTACCTGGACTGGACAATACCCAATGAGTAACTTACGACGAGTCGGTATACGGAGTAGACCAAAGGACGTGGAGTGCCGAGGAGGTTATATGTACCTACCCTTCAGGTAGGAATCCCGGTGGATGACCCAACAACTATTTATCTTTCTTCAGTTGTACTTTCATTTATTTTTTCATTACAGTTGGCCTTGTATTTCCGGCCCCTTTACTTTTTACCACTCTCTTGTTATATAGTTTTATTAAGTGTTTTATATCCATTTTTGTGCTCTATTGTGTGTGTTTACCGTTATAAACGTAATGTCTTCCCAGATTTATAGAATTACGCCTTTGGTGCTAGTCGCCAGCCCCTGTCTTATAGAAGTCGGGCTTGGGGTAGTCACGGCACGGGCCCCGGGGAACGGGTCGTGAAATTTATAATGAATATTTATAGTTGATGGTATCAGTTATGTAAACTGAATTTAAATTTTATTAGTAATAATATACTTGTTTATGCTATATTTCCCTTTTAATTAAATTTATTATTATAACATGTCATTTTCACACCGAAGTGGAAACAAGGGGTCCTAAAATAGACCAAAGGATGATTAGAGTCATCCATATGTCATCCTATAGAATTATTGCATGTGTTAGGGTTTTTTAATATTATTATAAAATTATTTCATACCCTTATTTACCTTATTTAACCTTTAACCGGGGTAAATAAAAATAATTACCGAATATACTATTCATAAGGTCAAAAAATAAGTGGTAACTATTTAAACAAATTGGACCTTCTGATTCGAAATGTTGAATCTATTTTTTCAAATTCAAAATACCAAATTGAACGAAATTAATTTAATATTAATTCTCATTGTCAAAAGTAGAAATCATGTTTTTAAGATGTAAAAACTATCATATGATTAACATGCGTTTATGTCAAATTTAAATGTCAAATTAAATTAAATGACCAATATTAGATTAAATAATAAAAAATAATCCAATTTTTCTTTAAAACCAACTATAAATATAATGTATCTATATAAATAATTTAGAAGAAAAGTTAATTTTGAAATAAAATGTATTATTTTTTACTATTAATTATCATATGAAAATACCATAAAAACAAAAAATCTTTATCCAAAATAATTTTTTATGTACAACTTATAAATAATAATTTCCTTTAATAAAATTTAATATATAAAATTTTCAAATAATTTATTTCAAAGGAGAGTTCTATTAAAAGGCAGAAAACAGATTTTTTTTAAAAATACTTATTTTATTTTAAAAAAATAGAATGTTTCCTAATATTAGCTCTAAAAAACACATATTATTAATTCAAAAATCATATGGGATATATAAAATTCAAAATGTTGTTATTAATATTGATAAACTCTTTTTAAATGGCTACGTTGGTAGGTCATGGTGCCCTCGATCTTTGTGATGTGTGTACTGTAAGTTGTTGATTCATTAAGAGGAAGAGAACTATAGATGCTTGGGGTGTCACATTATCCACTCCTTCAATAAATTAAGTCCTCATAATTTATATTCAAAATAAAAACAATATGTGGTGGCTTTTAAAAAATATATATATTGAATTCCCACATAATAAATTGATTAATGAGACCTCCATTTTAAAAGAATGAATTTGAAGTATGAAGGACACTAGAGAAAATTTATAAGAGGATTACATGTCATAAAATATGGATATGGAATAAAAAACTAACTATCATTTTATGATGGATATAAATAAAGTACAAGATTTTGGAGAAAGTTAACAACAACAAATCCATAAATCTGTGATGATTTAAAGGACCATCTGTTTCATCAGATAATAAGGTACTAATATAAAATTTTTGTTTTAAATATGATTTACCTAATTTTGAATTGCATGGGAATAAATACAAACTTGATTATAGTAAAATCTCACCATTTTTCATGCCTTGATCAATTTCATCCCCATCTTTTATTTGAAGAAATGATGGTGAATATTTCATTCCTGATATATTTGAAGATCATGTGAACCCTAAATAGGATGATAGGTCATTCAATATTTCTATAAAAATAAATTTTAGCATAGGTTACCACATATGCCTAGGTCCACCTATAGAAAGATAATAAATTAATCAAACAAAATTCAACTAGAGTATAATGTATACTATCTATAAATGGATAATCTTACAATCCTTCTAAATATTTAATATCAACAACATTAGAATGATGTGAACCAAATCAGATTTGCATTTACCTCCCGTATCTCATAGGGTAGTTCACGACAACCACATTACAAACATGTGAACAAATTCATCATGAATTCTCTTGAGTCAAGGTTACAAACAGGATTATCATATATCATTGTTGAATACATACATGTTTACTTTCTCCAAAACATAGAGGATTCTTCATTTTGTCTCCAAAAGTTGTGCACTTCATCCATGATAGCTTAACCCTCTTGTAAGAAATCCACAATTAGTTTTAAAGAAACCAGCATCACCAAATATTGTTATTCAAATCCAACATATCATTATCCAAATATCATTATCGTAACTAACAAACATATTAAGGGTAATCTTTACATTAATCATATGTTTTATAAATATAATCTTACACAAAAATCAATTTTATTGTCCGTTATAAATATTCAACATATTCTGGAAAATCCTTAGAGGGAAAAAATTGAATACTTCTTATATAATTAACTATTCATAATTCATGGATCCAAATACATCAATAATTTAATACTTTCATTTTAAGAGTTGGCATTGAATAGGACATTAATTGTTTTAGGGGAAGATTCATTTATTTGGGAATTATGTTGGGTAATGACCATGGTTTCTAGAAATGAGTCATTGAACTCAATAATAATTGGTCACTCTATAACTGTCTTTACCATAGAGAAAACATTTTTCCTCCATTAGAGGTATTCCTCAAGGATCTTTTCCACTCCTCTTGACATTTTTGATTCCTAATCCTATTTACTCTATTCATTTTAAAATTTGAATATTTATAATCATTAATCTTCCTCATACAAAATGTGTTAGGAATTTCATCAATGATCACATTGTTAAACATATATCATGATAACTAATTCCTCATTATCACAATAGGTTTTTCCCTAGTCATTATCCAATTTTGTGGCAAAAAACGGCCAGAATTTCTAGAAAACTCAATTTTAATCCAATTCCTTTAGGATTTCTCCATTATCTTAGACCAAAAATCATAGAGTGAGAATCACAACTCATTGATGAAAACCACATAATCAAGGGAGGTCACTGTCTATCTATAATTTCTTTGGAATAATCATAGTTTATCCATTATCTTAATGAAAATTATAGGTGGTTCTTATATACTTATCTTGAAAGTCTATCTTAGGATTTTGATCCCTAATCTATGTTTTATAACTATATTACCCTTGGGGATGCTAAAAATCCACTGATACCAACTATAACGCACTGACCCCAGAATCCCGGAGCCGATGCATTATTTTAATACATTGACATGATAACAATAAATAATGTCCTAAATTTCTGATCAGTTTAGAAGTCATAGAAAATAGATTAACTGTATATACATTACATAAAAATTTCTAACACAAAACACCACATTGATAATCATTTGAGAATTCCATTATTCCTCAAGCTTAACCCTTAAAATTAAATATAAAACACTTCATGGAATCCTATGAAAGTAAAACATAAGAAATGGGTGAGATCTGATTCTTAGTAAGGATAAACCATATTGTGGAATCTATTATAAATAAGAATAAACTTTTAATGCAGCATATTCAAATGAAACACAAGCCTTTTAAATAAAATATTAAGAACAAGATGTGAAGAATAAATAAATTAATTTCATTTTAAATTTCACATTTATATTCTACTAGACAAATAATTATATGAAATATCAATAACTAATCTCATAATGATGGAATGAATAATTTTGGACACCTGAAACAAACAATAGAAGCCTTTTCCAAGACATCTAAAAATAAATGGTTATAGCCTCATCCAAAAAAAATCTGAAAAAAAATGATCAAGGCCACACCCAAGCCCATATGTAGTTTTTCATATGAGACCTACCAATTCATCGGGGGGCTATAGAGGGCCCCTCCAGTCACTTACTAGTCTAATTTATTCATCATATAAAAATGTTGAAAAATAACAAGTAAAAAATTTTGAGAGAAATATTCATTTTAATAAAATAATTAAAAATTCTCACAATTTATAAATCAATTCATGTAAAAGATATTATTGAATCAAAGTGTCCCGTCAAAATTTGAAACATTTGAAAGGAATTAACCCTATAAAACAATCATGTCCATATAAATAGTTCCATAGAATCAATTTTTAAAGATGGAAATTAAATTAAATAGATTTATAAAAAAAATCATTAAAAATTAAAATGATGATCTAGTTAAAGTGTCTCATCCATAAAACCATAGAAGATTACATCTGAAAACATTTTTCTGAAAAATGGACAAGGTTGATAAATTTGTCCCATTAAATACTTACACATAATAAATCCTAGATAATAATGGGATTGAGTAATTCACACTTACCTTAGGTATGATACTCATTATACATGTCTGAAACTCATGTATAATGTTTTTAAACATATTATTAACTTATATAAAAATCATAGTGATATTTATGATATCATATATTATAATTTTGTGACATTATATTTTCGACAACCCTGCTTTTTATTACAAATTAAACATGATTTATTACATAAAAAATCACTTGATACAACAAAGAAAATTGAGTGGTTTAGTGTCTTTGGGGCTTAGGATCATTACATAAAAACTTGAAACATGAAATACAACATCTTTATTGAAAACTTCCTTTACATGACCACTACATTCCCTCGTACTTAGCAATGCATGGGATACCTGAGGACATGCATAAGAAAAGCGTGAGCTATAAAGCCGAGTAAGGGAGTGCACATGGAATAAAATGAGGAGTACAATACATGTTAGACAATAGGCATATCAATAGAGTATATAATAAACATGATCATAAAGGCATGATAAATAATGATAATCATAACATGGAAATGTGGAAACAACACTTTACATGGAATTAGCATGAGCCAAGGATCATTGAACATAGAACATGAGTAAATCCTCATTGCACATAATGCATGAGTAAACCCTCATTTCAGTTGAATTATCATGAGTAAATAATCATTGCACATGACGTATCATGATACTATAATTTACCCAATGAATTGGAGTGCTATAAGGGGGCACCCTTCTGAAACGTTTCATTTCATGCATAATTGTGCCACATGGATCATAAAATATGGATTCATAAAACATAATAATTTATTCCACGATAAAGGAATGTGTAATTCATACATGAAACTTTGCAATCAATAAGTAAATGTTCATAAAGGTGAATACCCTTGATAGAGAAATGGGCATGGTATTCACTACACAATGACATTGGTTTAGAAAATCGGTGTGATTTCGGCAGCGTAACGGCGTAGCATAAGAATTCATAAAAAAGGTTGATGAGAGAGAAATGGGTTCCTAATAATATTTAAATGTAATTGAAATTAAGGAGGTCATATATATACATGTCCCAACAATTGTAATTGATTGTATATTCATGATACAAAAGTGTTGCTTGAATGTAAAAGAGGAGAGAGCAGTTCCTTTCAGAATATAGGCATAATAACAGGTGTACATGGGAGGAATTTAATGAGATATAAAGGTTCTACCATCATCCAAACATAAATAGGGAAGTATGAGGGAGGTATGAATCCATACCCCAATATTCATAATTGAAATTAAAATGGCAAAACAACTTAATGAAAATTAGACAAAATGAGAAAGGAAGAAAAAAACCCTTACATGGAAGTGTGCTTCCAATGGCTAGAGAGAGGCTTCTGAGAGGCTTCTTGGGAGATTGGGGCACCTTTGGAGGATTCTAGAGAGAGTAGGTCAGAGGTTGGACGAACTCCAATGGAGTTGAGTGAGGAGAATGTCGGATCTTGGGTGGGTTTATATAGGAAAGGTGAGGGAATTCTTTATTATTTAGGCTTGGTTCCCCTTATATTAAATTAATCCAAACCACAAACCATCCATTGGTTTTTCCCATGGTTTTTGGAAATGTTAAGAGTAAAACAATATTTTATAATTAAAAATTCATAACTTCTTAAAATATTAGTGTTGCTTATGTGGAGGTGAGTCACACTCCCATGGAAATTAATTTAATAAGACATGGTGTTTAATAAGTCTTGAGGGGTCCATTAATGCACTGAAAAGTAAGCCCATCAAACCCAAAATCACTTTATTTTAATGGGAAAACATATATTTTCTGAAAATAATGATTATATTATTTTATTAAATCACAATTGGGTCATTATGATGTCATAAAACACATTATATATTTAAACAGTATTTAACTTTTACTCAAATATTTGACTGTCTCAGAAAATAATGAAAAATTCACCGTTGGATAATTTCGACGTCCTGATTCCAAAAATAACATTTATTTTATCTAAATAATTTTCCAAATATGTGAATTTATACTTTTAAAATAAAAACCAACATTTATCGAAAATTCAAGGGTTTTGACAAAAATGGATTTCAAACCTTAATAAAAATTATAATTGCATTCTTACCATTACATGATCATTTATATATAATAAAAGTAATCTAATAATAATAATAATAATATTTTATTAAAATACTATTTATTTCTAAAATCTCTTAATTTAATAAAATATATTTCTTAATTAAATAATAACTAAAAACACCATTTGTACTTTAAAAACTATTTACAATGTATCAAAAATGAAATGACATTATATTCATTATTATATACATAAAAAATAATGTACATGAACATAGTAATAATTATTTGTTACATAACCCCTTAAAATAGTCGTATAAGACCTAAGGGTAAGGTGTGCGATGGTGACAGACTCTTGGGGTGGCTCGGAGAACATCGCTCGCGTGATAATTTCAATCAACTTCCACTTTTCCCATAGACAGTCATGTTCGAGCTTGACATGATGATGATCAGCTTGGGCTTGGTCAAGGGAGAATCCCAAAGATACCACCTCTTTTCCAAGCTCTGACAAATGGGCTTTGTATGGGGAAATTCTACTGGGTTAGGTTATCGCTTCCTTTGTCTGAGTAAATTGGATTTCTTAATGTCCTATATTTATACTAATCATGTGATCACTGTTCAACCACTATATTTCCAACAGTCAAAATTCTTAACATAAAATCAAATAAGTTAACATTTTATATAAACATAAAGAGACATTTAATTAGATCACGAGGGATTTCCATTAATGAAACTTTGGGTCATTAGAATATTCCCCCCTTATAAAATTTATCCCTTGAAATTTTCCTTTTCCCACACAAAAAAAAATGGGTAACTCAGTTTCATCATATCCTCTGATTCCCAAGTCAATTCTTCAAACTTTTGGTTTCTCCACAACACCTTGACATGGGGCAGTGTCTTATTTAGTAGAACTTTTTCTCTATGATCTAAGATCTTCACCGGTTCCTCCTCATAAGAAAGATAATATTCTAATTGTACCACCTCATAAGAGAGTACATGTGAAGGGTCTGGTATGTACTTTATTAAGAGGGATACATGAAAGACATCATGTACTTTGGCCACAGTGGGTGGAAGTTCCAGTTGATAGGACACAACCCCAACACGATCATGAATTTCTGAAGAGCCGATGTACCTTGTACTTAACTTCCCTTTCTTTCCCAACCTCATGACCTTCTTCCACAAAGATATGCGCAGAAAAACCATATATCTAACTTTAAACTGAAGGTCTCGTTTAATATTATCTGCATAACTCTGCTATTGAATCCAGGATGCCTTGATATGCTACTCTATGGTTTTCACCATCTCCACCATTTCCTCGACCATTTCTGGCCCAACCAGCTTACATTCACCGACCTCATCCCAACATGCTGGTGTTTTGAACCTTTTCCAATACAGGGCTTCATATGGTGCCATTTGGATGCTCTGGTGGAAACTGTTATTATAAAATAACTCAACCAGATGAATATGTTGATCCCATCCAACTTTAAAGTCCAGTGAGCATACTCTCAACATATCCTCAAGTGTTTGGATAGTCTGCTCGAATTTTCCATCAGTTTGGGGATGTTAGGCCGTACTAAAGTTTAGTTCAGTATTCAGAGCATGTTGAAGACCCTTCCAAAACATAGAGGTGAATCTTGGATCTCGTTTAGACACAATAGATAGTGGTACTCCATGCAACCTTACCACTTCCCTGATATATATCCGTGCCAGTTGATCCAATGAGAAATCCTCCAAAATAACAATGATGTGATCAGTCTTTGTAAGACTATCCACAACAACCCAGAATCCATTGTTGCCTATGGATGTCCTTGGAAGTCCGGTGACAAAGTCCATGGTGATGTTCTCCCATTTCCATTATGGTATGTGAAATGGTTGCATCATCCCTTTAGACTTCTGCCTCTCTACCTTCACTTGCTGACACACCATGCACATTTATGTATATTTAGGTATCTCCTTCTTCATATTATCCCACCAAAAGTTTTCTCAGAGATTTTGATACATCATTGTGCTCCCTGGGTGAATAGTGAAATTTGAACTATGTGCATTATCCAAAAGTTCTTTCTTCAGCTCCAGACGTGATGGAACACATAGTCTTTTCCCAAACTGCACAATTCCTTCTTCATTAACACTAAACTCCGAGGAATTACCCTTTTTGATAGCTTCCACTTTTTCTTGAATTCCCACATCATCCTTTTGATCATCCTTTAACCTTTCCAAAAGAGATGGTTGAGCAATAATTTGTGAAAGGATTGTTGATGTTCCCTTCTTTATGATTCCCACATCCATATTCATCAAGTCTAAGAATATTGGTTCCTTCTCAATTCTCATCATTGATAGAATTGTTGGGTCCTTTCTACTTAGGGCATCTACCACATTGTTCGCTTTCCCAGGGTGTTAATGTATTGAACAGTCATAATCTTTGATGAGCTCTATCCATATTCTCTAGCGCATATTAAGCTCTTTCTGTGAGAATATGTATTTAAGACTCTTGTGGTCAGTATATATCTCACATTTCTCTCCATAGATTTAATGTTGCCAGATTTTCAAGGCAAAGATCAACACCGCCAACTCCAGATCATGCGTAG
Organism: Viscum album; assembly: GCA_963277665.1. Lineage (NCBI taxonomy): Eukaryota > Viridiplantae > Streptophyta > Magnoliopsida > Santalales > Viscaceae > Viscum > Viscum album. The sequence continues at coordinate 1,919,862,896 of OY728128.1, read as the reverse complement.
GATAGTTATGCTCATGGATTTTCAACTGCCTTGAGTCATATGATATAACTTTATCATTTTTCATCTGCACACAGCCTAATCCCTTCTTTGAATCATCATTGAAAACAACAAAAAGTTCCCCACTTTTGGGTAAAGTGAGCACGCACGTAGTGATAAGAATCTTTTTCAACCCTTGAAGATTTCTACGCATTCATCACTCTAAGAAAACTCTACCCCTTTTGAGTTAGCTTGGTAATAGGGTTGGACAATCGTGCGAAATTTCTCACAAATCACCGATAATATCCAGCTAACCCTAATAAGATACAGATATTCGTTAACGATGATGGCCTCGGCTATCCATCAATTTCATCTATTTTGGAGGGGTCCATAGATATCCCATTTCTTGTGATGATATGCCCCAAGAATGAGACCTCTTTCAACCAGAACTCACACTTGATGTAATTTGCATAGAGCTTCTCCTTCTACAGAGTCTCTAGTCCATTTATTAAATGCTCCTCATGGTCCTCCTTGGTTTTGAAGTATATTAGAATATCATCTATAAAGACTACCAAAAATTTGTCAAGGTAATCTCTAAAAACACTATTCATCATGTCCATGAAGATTGCTGGAGCATTGGTGAGTCCCAAAGGCATTACTATGAATTCATAGTACCCGTACCTTGTACAAAAAGTAGTCTTGGGGACATCTTCCTTCTTCACCCTTACTTGATGATATCCCGACCGCAAATCCACCTTGGAGAAGTATTGTGCTCAATGTAGCAGATCAAACAAGTCATCGATTATTGGGAGAGGATACTTCTTCTTTATCGTGATTTTGTTATGTTCAAGTTAGTTGATGTAAAGACTCATTGACCCATCCTTATTCTTGATGAAGAGGACTGGTGCACCCCATGGTGAAGAACTTGGGAATATAAACCATTTATCAAGATTCTCTTGTAGTTGTTTCTTCATCTCTTAAAGCTCTACATCATCCATTCTATATAGAGTCTTGGATATTGGTAGCGCCCCAGGTATAATTTCAATTATGAACTCAACATCTCTTCTTGGGGGAAGACTAGGCAATTCCTCAAGAAACACTTCCGTGAATTCCCTCACAATAGGCATTTCTTCAAGGATGTTTTCTTTCTTGGACTCAATCATCTGAGCCAGATACGTGTGCTAGTAGGGAAGTAATATCCATGCTTGAGATGATAGAGCTAAAGGAGATTCATCTTCCTCCTTACACTTGTAAAGAATCGGGGGGTAGATTCTCTATATGATGTGTGATTTCCCTCTCCAGACAATTTATGTTGGCTCTATTTAAGGAAAGTCAATCCATGCCAAGAATTGCATCAAATTCCACCAGAGGGAGTATAATGAGGTTCTCCAGGAAATTCAATCCACAAACTATAACAGGGGAGGACATATATTCATGGGATGAAATTATTTCACCATTTGTCGTACTCACCGACATCTTTACATCCATGATTTGTGGTGGTGGTGGGATTGTTCTACTATACTTTTGTGATATAAATGAATGCGTAAAACCTGAATCAAAAAGTATGTTCACTATTATTGAATTAATAACTAGCGTACCTGTCACCAATTCATTTTCGGGGATCACTTCAGCAGAAGTAATGGAAAAAGATCTTCCTTGATGCCTTGGAGGTTGTTGGTTGTCTCATAAAACCATTGGATTAGGGCACTGATTTGAAAAATGACCCGGTTCATTGCATTTGTAGCATTGAACAACGCGTTGAGGTTCGAACAGAGCGTTCCTCTCCTCTGTTGCGGCCGTGGGTATTTCTTTCTAACAGTTAATAGCTAGGTTCCCTTCTCTTCCACACCTGATGCATTTTGTCGTCACCTTAAGGAAATTTCCAGGGTGATTCTTTCCGCACTTTCGGCACATGGGGTGCTAAATCTTCTTATCACCGTTATATTTATCCATCGGACCACCAGTATTGAATTCCACCATACGCTTCTTGTCCCTATGATACCCCTGTGATTCCCTGATCTCCATTTCCACCTTGAGGGCACATCAGACAATTTGCTCATAGCTGTGGAAGTCATGGATCACTAATTCTATCCACAAGATAGGCTTCAGACCACCAAAGAAGCGGTCATCCTTGCATTTGTGGGAAATGACAAAGCCGGAAACATATCGTGCCGGCCTTTTAAAGTTTTCCTCGTATGCTCCAACAGATTCTTAATCCTTTTTCTTGAGGGAAAGGAAGTCCATTTCCATCATAATATGGAGGGTTCGCGGAAAATATTTATCGAAAAACATCTTCTGGAAATCCTTCCATTGCAACGCCTCAATCTCCTCCTCAGGGTTCATATTTTTGATCAACGTCCACCATTGATCAGCTTCACCCTCTATACGATAAGACGTCAGGATAAACATCTCTTGTTCAGATCATTAGAGTCTAGAAATATCTTTTCGATGGAGTTGATCCATTATTCAGTGATCATGGGATCAGATGATACACTGAAAGTAGGACGCCTTTGTCTCATGAAGCTCTCGATAACGACATGTTATTTCTTAGGGGAGGTTGAACGTTCCTCATGACGGGTGTTTCTATTCAATGTTTGATTTAGCTGAGAGAGAAGAGTGACAATGTTCGTGATTCCCGCTCCCATTGGATTGGGAATCTCATTATTACAGTCATCACACTGATCATCACAACGATTGTTAGCTCGAGTCCTCCTATTACCGGCCATTGGCTGGAATAAAAATAATGTTAGGGGTAACACATAATGGGTAATCCAAAGACAAAGTTGATGACTTATAAATAAACATTCATTTCATTAACTCATGATTCTATAGGCTTCAATCTAGGATTTTCATGATCTACTTTCTAACATATATTCGTAGGGGTATTTTTTTAATTACCTTAATAAGGGTTCATACTAATCTTTTGAATTTATCAAAACATATCCCCCAGGAGTGTCATAACCAACAGTGATATAAGGCCCATTGCCGTGCACCAGTTCCCGTTCGAGTCTAGCTCAAAGCGGTGTTTTCTGGTTTTACCCCAAGGATACATCTGTGCCAGAGCTGCCTCTACCTACTCGTATCCAGACAGGGATGTATTTGCTTTATAAACCACTTACTTAGTACTTACCATAACTTATGGATGTTTTTATTATACTTATTCTTGTATCTAAAGCTTTACTAGGGTTTCTTAATCCCAAAAATAACTAAACATATCCTCTAATGCCAACTATAACAACCCTGCTTTTTATTACAACTCAAACATGATTTATTACATAAAACATCACTTGATACAACAAAGAAGATCGAGAGGTTTAGTGTCTTGGGGGTATAAGATCATTACATAAAAACATGAAACATGAAATACAACATCTTTATTGAAAACATCCTTTACATGACCACTACATTCTCTCGTACTTAGCATTGCATGGGATAACCTGAGGACATGAATAAGAAAAGGGTGATCTATAAATCCCAGAAAGGGAGTACACATGGAATAACATGAGGAGTGCAATACATGTTAGAAAATAGGCATTTCAATATAGCAGAAAATAAACATGATCATAAAGGCATGATAAAGCACGATAATCATAACATGGAAATGTGGCAACAACACTTAACATGGAATTAGAATGAGCCAAGGATCATTGCACATAGAGCATGAGTAAATCAACATTGCACATAAAGCACGAGCAAACCCTCGTTTTACTTGAATTGGAAGGAGTTAACAATCATTGCACATGACGTATCATGATACTATAATTTACCCAATTCATTGGAGCGCTATAAGGGTGCACCCTTCTTAAACATTTCATTTCATGCATAAGTGTGCCACATGGATCATAAAACATGGATTCATAAAACATAATCATTTATTAAACGATAATGGAATGTGGAATCCATACATAAACATTACAATAAATAAGTAAATGTGCATAAAGGTGACTACCCTTGATGGAGAAATGGGCATGGTATTCACTATACAATGACACTATCTTAGAAAATCGGTGCGATTTCGGCAGCGTAACGGCGTGACATAAGAATTCATAAAAATGGTTGTTGAGAGAGAAAGGGATTCCTCATCATATTTACATGTAATAGAATGTATGTAGTTCATATAGATACATGTCCCAACAATTGTAATGAAAGTTAGAGATATGATACAAAAGTATTGCTTGTATGTAAAAGAGGAGAGAGAAGTACCTTTCGGAATTTCGGCATAGTAACGGGTCTACATGGGAGGCATTTAATAAGAGAGAAAGGGTCTGCCATCATTAAAACATAAAGAGGGAAGTATGTGGGAGGTGTGAAACCATACCCCAATATTCATAATTGAAATTAAAAGGGCAAAACAACTTAAAGAAAATTGGAAAAAATGAGAAAGGAAGAAAAAACCCTTACTTGGAAGTGTGCTTCCAAAGGCTAGAGAGAGGCTTTTGAGAGGCTTATTTGGAGCTTGGGGCACCTAGGGAGGATTCTAGAGAGATTAGGGAAGATTTTGGATGAACTACACGGGATTTGAGTGAGGAGGAAGTGTGAGCTTGGGTTGGTTTATATAGGAATGGTGAGAGAATTCTTTATTATTTAGGTTTGGGTCCCCTTACATTAAATTAATCCAAACCACAAACCATACCATGGATTTTGCCAATGATTTATGGAAAATTTTAGTGGAAAAGAATATTTTATAAGTCCAAAGTCCTAACTTATTAAAATATTAGTGTTGCTTATGCGGAGGTGAGTCACACTCCCATAGAAATTAATTTAAAAAGACAAGGTGTATAAAAAGTCTTGAGGGGTCCATTAATGCTTTGAAAAGTAAGCCAAAAAAACCCAAAATCACATTATTTTAATGGTAAAACATATATTTTCCCATCATAAAGATTATAGTATTTTATTACATCACTATTGGGACATTATGATGTCATAAAAACCATCATATATTTAAACGGTATTTAATTTTTACTCAAAAATTTGAATGTCTCAGAAAATTATGAAAAATTCACTGTTGGATAATTTCAACATCCTGATTCGAAAAATAAAATATATATTATTTAAATAATTTTATAAATATGTTAATTTTCACTTTTAAAATAAAAACTAACATTTATCGAAAATTCACAGGTTTTGACAATAATGTTTTTCAAACCATAATAAAAATTATAATTGCATTCATACCATTACATGATCATTTATATATAATAATATTAATATAATAATAATAATAATAATATTTTATTAAAATATTATTTAATTCAAAAATCCCTTAATTTAACAAAATATATTTCTTAATTAAATAAAAACTAAAACACTATTTGTACTTAAAAACTATTTACAATGTATCATAAATGACAAAAAATTATATTCATTATTATATTAAAAAAATAATGTACATGAACAGAGTACTAATTTTTTGTTACATAACCCCTTAAAACAGCCTCATAAGGCCTAAGGGTAAGGTGTGTGATGGTGACAGGCTCTGGGGGTGTCTCAGATAACATCGCTCGAGTGGTAATTTCAATCAAATTCCACTTTTCCCATAGATGATCACGTTCGAGCATGACATGATGAAGTTTAGCTTGGGCTTGGTCAAGGGTGAAGCCCAAAGACACCACCTCTTTTCCGAGCTCTAAAAAATGAGCTTCGTATGGGGAAATTCTACTGGGTGAGGCCATGCTTCCTTTGTCTGGGTAAATTGGATTGGTTAAAGTCATATATTTATAATTATCATGTGATCACTGTTCAACGGCTATATTAGCAACGGTCAATATTCTTAACATAAAACCAAAGAAGTTGACATTTTATACAAACATGAAGAGAAATTTAATTATATCAAGAGGAATTTACATTAATGAAACTTTGGGTCGTTACAATATTACCCATTTATTAACAATTCCATGTTAATGTAACATTTCAAGTAATAATCATTTAGTTTATCGTACGTGTTTTGACTTGTAATTCTTGAACATATTACATAGATAATGATTTAATTATGTCTTGAATGAATAATATGATTTTTACATCGAATATATTCATTATATAAATATATATAATAGATAGATATATGAAATGGAATACACTATTCATAGAGATGGTAGTTCGTACGTATATGTGAACACTCTTTCTATTTTATTATCATATTGAATGGAAGTTAGTGAATGAAATATATGTACATATATGTAAATATATATATATATTATTCGAGTAGAATTATTATATAATATAATTCATAAATTTTCAATAATATATATTTTTTATAATCAATCATGGATTGGAAATGTGGAGGATGAGTCACATCACATTGTGGAGAGGGTAAACTGTATATACGCACAAGCGATGTGTGATTTACATAATGATTTAATGGTATTTATATGGATGGAATTTGAATTTGAGAGAAATAATACCATGTTATATTTATTATTTATTTCATTTTAATTATTCATTATTCCCATCAAAAAAAGTATAGATGAAAAACAGTTTCCACGACGACATGGAGATGGTTTGTCGTACATAAACAGGCATAGTAGAATTGATTTTCATAGTATGGGTAAAAAGATTTATATGGTGGTAACAGATTCATAAAAACATCTCATCATATATCAGATATTGTGGATATATTTTATTTTGGAAACAACATAGGAAGAGGTAGTACATGAATAGAAGAACATTTAAATTAGGGATAAAATTATTACCTATTCTTTGGGTGTCTACATTTTATTTCCACAAAAGGACTCTATATAGTGGTTTTATGGGTAAAGGGTGTCCCCTATGATGAGGTGACGGATGTTGGGAGGATATTTGGTCAGCATTTGGACATTCCAAGTGGAATTGGAGTGGTGAATTAAATAGAAGTAGATGTTCCCATTTATAAGAGATGTGAGGAGAACTTTAGGAAAAATTTAAATGTTAATTTATAATAAATTTAATTTTGGTATATCATAGATCAAAAGTATTGTATTTAAAGGATAAGATATTTATGGGTCTAAATACTCTCAACCAATTATTTTTATATAGTTTATGTCAAAAAAATTAACTTTATATTTTGGGATTAACCCTAAGTTAAATAGTTTAACTCATACCGTGTCTTGTTGTATTTTTATATTGTTGGGTTAATATAGTTACTATAAAATTACAAGGGAACATAATCTGTATCATTAATAAAATTTTTAACATAATATATTTTATAGGGATTATTCATTTATTTTTAGTATTTATATTTCATTTAATAAATTTGTATTTGTTTGAAAAACTCATTTATGTCCAATTTGACCACATTTAGTAATTGATATTTTAATGCCATAACAACTTGATTACATGAAAAAAATCTATTCAATAAAACATTAAATTTCATATTCCAATATAAATTTCATTATTGACATAAAAACTTTCAAAATAAACTTATTTTAATGTTTATAAAATCATTTATTTAATTATTGTTTTAATATATAAAAATTGCATCATTAATGTGTCATTAATAAATCTTATTATTTAATGTCTAAAAATTACAAATAAAATAATATGGATTAGTATATATTTTTAGGTATATAATTATTATTTATATTTGAATATATCACCTATATTACTCAAATTAATGTTTTTTTATCAATAAGATACATGTTTATGTATTGCTTCCCATTACATTAAATTATTTTTTATAACCACTAGTTTTCACCCTCATTTGGATCCATGGGGCCCTAAAATAGACATAAGGATGCTCATGGTTGGCCATATATCATATAATAGGATTAGGAAACATTTTAGGGTTGTCTTATATTATTATTATATTATTTTTACACTTATTTACATGATTTACAGTTTAACCAGAGTAAATAAAAATAATTACTGATGTTAATATTCATAATGTCCAAAAGTATAACATATATATTTAAAAAAATTTGTTCTATTTTATCACAAATATCAAATAAATTTTTCCAAATTAAAAAAACACAAATGGAAGAAATTAATTTATAATTAATTATCGTTTTCAAAACCAGAAAGTGGGTTTTTATGAAGTAGAAACTATCAAAAGATTAACAAGTGTTTATATCTAATTTCAATGTGAAATTAAATGAAATAACCAATAGTGGATTAAATGATAAAACCATAATCCAATGAAACTTTAAAAGAAATTAAAAACATTATCTAACTATATGAATAATTTTTATGAAAAATTAGAATTGAATTAAAATGCAATATTTTTCACTATTCATTAAAGTATGAAAGTTTTATGAAAAATAAAAAAAATTATGAAAACTAAATTTTTATGTCCCAATTCTAAAAAAATAATTTCTTTTATTTTAATTGAATATAAAAAAGATTCAAATATTGGATTTTATAAGGGTTCTCCATTAAAAGGTGGAAAACCTCATTTTTAAAAAAAATATATCTTTTATCAGAAAAATGAATTTGTCCTTATATTATGTCTAAGAATCACATAAGAAAATTGTTAAACTTTTATCACGGTGTGCTCGATCTCATTTTATTGAGTAGAATAAGCTATTGAATTATTAAGAGGAAGCATACCATGGATGCTTAGGGAGTTACAGTTTTGTTAAAGGTCAGATTTTGAAAAAATTATTAAATTATATCAGATTTCTTGTGAAACTAAATATTGTTAATGTGGAATATTTTTTACAAGTTGATTATATAGTTTAGATGAGGTTCATAAAATGATTAAGGATAAAGTGAAAAAGTAGGTGAATAAAATAATTTACACACCCATTGTAGAGGAAATGAATCCGTAGAAATCCCATAATGGAAAAGACCACACCCTATTCATTATTTTATGCTGATGTTTTTAAATATTTCAATTGATATGACCCCCATGGTATATTTAATGTTTATGAGAAGAGGCCAAGTAGAAAAAGTGAGTGGGAAGACACCGATGATGGTCCCCATCATGATTTTCTAGTGCACTTTTCAAAGACAAATAAATTTGATGTACCACAATTATTGATAGGGTGGAATTATTGACAAGTAATGTGGGAAGCAAAAATGGGTTATGTTCTTTAAAATTCCTATTGTGTAACATGGAATCACAAAAAATGGTCTTCGAAGCTAAAACAGCAAACACCTAGGGCACTAAGCCTTTGGTGGTTAGTGTTTTGATGAAAAAATAGCCTCAGGTTTATCACTGTGGTAAGTATTCGGAGTATCTAGATTTGGTACAAAAAAATAAGGGGATACTTATTTTAAATGATGCATAAAATGGTAATCGGGGTTCAATAATCATGGAATACTTTTTAGTCCATAATATAATTTGATTTTTAGTATGTGGTAGTGGTTTTAAGGATGGATTATATGGGAAATAAATATGTTTTAAATAAAAGTTACAACTAGTAAGAATATCACTTAAGTGGTTAATTTTTTGTTTTGTAGTTAATATTTAAGTCAGGAAGATTCATGATAATTTTATAGGTGATTTTAATGGATAAATAATAGTAAAAAATTAGTTATTTTTTGAAAAATTATCTCATATTTTTAACAAATAACCGTGTGAAATATAACAACCATGTACTTTTTTTTTCTATAGATGATTTAATGACACAAGAGTATACTAAATACAACCTGAATGATCTATACATCTACTTTATTGAAAAATTAGGAATACTATATAACAACTTAAAATATGAAATAAAACATCATTATTTAAAACATTCTTTACATGACCACAACATTCCTTCAAACATTATATTGCATGGGATAAGCTGAGGACATACATAAGAAATGGTTGAGCTATAAAACCCAGTATGGGAATAAATATGGAACAATCAGAGGAAGATAATACATTTTATACAATAGGAATATCCATTTAACATGAATGAAAGATGAACCTAAAGGCATGACATAGCATGAAAATCATAATATGAAAATGTGCCCACAACATAAAACACTGCATTGTTGGTTAAAGCTAAAAAATGAAGACATCATAGTGCATGAAGTCCAATTATGTAATTGGGTAAAGCCCTATTTCAGAATTATGTGTCATGATAATAAACATTATGCAATGAATTGGAGTGCTATATATTTTTGGGCGCACCTGTCACTTTCATTTCCTTCTCATTCATAAATGTGTCACATATATAATAAAGCCTGGATTCATTCATCATAATAATTTATTCCATGATAATGATGTTTTGAATAAATAAATTTATATCCCCAATAATAAGGCATGTGTGTATAAAATTTAACACCCTTTCTAGAGGAATGTGTATGGTATTCACAATACAATGATTTTTTCTTGGAAAATTACCGTGCAATTTTTGCATAATAACTCTGTGGCATAAAAAATCATAAAAATGTTAGATGAGATTGGAAATGTTACATCAACATATATAAATGAAAAGGAAAGTAATAGTTTCATCTCAATAAATATCCCAATGTATTTTATTTTTAAATAGAAGCAATAAAATAAAAAAATTTAAAACGAGGTGAAATATAATCACTGTTATAAAATTTAGGCACTGTAACAGGTGTGCAAGGGTGGGATTAATAAAACATAAAGGGTTATATAATCATTAAAACATAATAAGGGTAGTATGGGGGTGGTGAAAATACATACCCCTTCATTTTTAAATGAAAATAAAATGGTGTAACAATATAACGAAACTTGGATAAAAGTGACAATAGAAGGAACTATTACTTGAGTGTGTGACTTAAACATGAATATGGGTCTATTTGGAGATTGGGTGCCTTGGGTGAATTATATATAGGGGATTAAAGAGTAAAAAAGTTCTCTAAGTATTTTTAGTTAAGATAATCGGGAGCTTGGGTGTGTTTACATAAGAAATTAAGTTGAAATTTTTTAATGTATCACAAATTTTGGAGTTGGAATCTATATAATTAAATATTTAAAACCCCAAAACAACCCATTGTTTTTCCATTTTTTCAAATAAGGATTAAATAAAATTATATTATAAGTCCATGGTCATATGATATTAAAATAATATCCTTTTTTGTGTAGGTGAGTCACATTATTAAAGAAATTAATTTAAAATCATAAAATATTTTATACATTTTGGAGGATTCAGTAAGTCTATATAAACAAATTAAAACAAATAAAAAATTATAGTATTTTTAAGGTAATATATATATTTGTAAGATTAACCCATTTATTTTTTTATTACATCACTATTATAACATAATTATTTTAAAAAACACACTATATATTTAAAAGGTATTTATATATTACCCCAAAATTTGACTATCTCATAACATTATGAAAAATTCACTATTGGATAATTTAGACATCCTATTTCAAAACATGATATTAATTGTTTCAAATAAATTTAGTAAATATTTGAATTTTCAATTTCTAAAAAAATATGACATTAATTCAAAATTGACATGTTTTGAAAAAAATACGATCGAAAACATAACAAAAATTATATTTGGCTTACAAAAATTTATAAGTTCATTTATATTTAATAAATGTTATTTCATAATAATATTATTTTTGAAATATTATTTATTAATTCATCAAAATATATTTCATAATTCAATTTTAATATTAACCAAATATTCTATTTGTTCATTAAAAACATTAATAAATTTAAATTGTATTCATTATTATATAATAAAATAATATACATAATCATAATTCTATGGTATTTATAAATATCCCATTATTACATAAGGATATTCACCAGGAGAAATTTTTTGGAAGGTGGGGTGCTCAAGGGGTTGTTTGGTGAACATGGTTTGGGACGTGATCTGGATGAGCTTAAAATTCTCCCACAAACAGTTTCACTCATGCTTAAGTTGTTGGATATTTTACTGGGAATGTTCTAAGAAAAAGCCTAGAAAAATTATCTATATTTTATGCTTTTATAAATTGGATTCATAGGGAATTATCCTATTGGCTGAGTCCATCCCGTCCTTTGTCTATGTTTAAAGGATTTATTAAGACACTATATTTATACAAGTCATGTGATCAAAATTAAATGGATATATTATCAACTATAATGATAATTAGTGGTCATCTAAATACAATTGGATATACTAAAACAAACAGAGTGCATTTTTTTTCTATATCGATTTTAAAAAATAATACATTTAATTAAATCAACAGATAAAATTTACTTATAATAGTTTGGTTCATTATAATCTTCCCCCCATAAGAAATTTCTCCATTAAAATTTTCAATTCCCACATTTAAATAGATGAGGGAAACTCTATTTCATTGCCTCCTATTGTTCCCATGCTTCTTCATCAAACATTTTCTTTCTCTACATCACATTGACTGGATGCATTTTCTTATAATGTAGAACATTGTCTCCATGATCTATGATCTTCCCTATCTTCTCCCCATAAAAGAGGTGGTTATCCAAAGGTTCTATCTCTAGATTGAGTACTTGAGAGGGGTATGGTCAATACATACTTAATAGGGATACATGGAATATATCATGCACTTGAGGTAAGTTAGGTGTGAGTGTTACTCTGTAGGCCACTTCTCTAATGCGATCAAGGATATCAAAATGGCTGATGTCCCATTGAATAAGATTTCCCTTCATCCAAAATATCTTCACTCACTTCCATTGAGATATAATGAGGGATAAAATGTCTCCAACATCAAACTCTAAGTCTTATTGAAGATTTTCATCATAGATTTTTAATTGACTCTGATTATCCTTGTTGCGCTGGTGAATGGTCTTAACCATGTCCGCCATTTCCTCAACTATTTCACGACTTAACAGTTTTTGTTCCCCAACATCATCAATTCATTTAAGTGTTCTTCACCTCTTACCATAATGTTTTTCATATGGAAACATTTGGATGCCTGAGTGGAAAGTATTCTTCTATGAGAACTAAACAAGATAAATATGTAGATCCCATCTTCATTTGAAGTCCATTGAGCATGGTCTCAACATGTCCTCAAGTGTCTGGATAGTCTGATTAGATTAGCCATCAATTTGAGTGTGACAGCTAGTGCTGATATTTAACACAGTATTTATAAAATGTTGGTTACACTTCTTGGACATATAGGTGAGTCATAGATCTCGATCGGATAAAATATATGGTCGTACACCATGAATCCTCACCACTTCACTGATGTATATCCATGCAAGTTGAACAATTGAAAAATTAACTCATATAGTAATGAAATGTTCATCCTTAATAAGAAGATCCACCACAACCTAGATAACATTGTTTCCTCTATTTGTATTTGAAATCCTGGTGACAAAGTCCACGGTGATGTTTTCCCATTTCCATTAAGGTATGGGTAATGGTAGAATTATCCCATTATATTTTTTCCTTTCAGCCTTCACTTTCTAACATACAATAAATCTTAATGTATAATTTGTGATATCCTTCTTTACATTATACCACCAATAATATTATTAGATATCTAGAAACATCTATTTTCATGAATGATGTATAGAGAAGTTTGTGTTATGTGCTTCATCCCATGACTCATTCTTTAACAGATGATTTGAGGTTACACATAGTTCAGAACCAAATATTACAACACCATATCCATTAACATTGAACTCTGATGATTTACATTTTCTTATAGTTTCCACTTCATTATGGATTCTATCATCATGTTTTTAAGCATCCTTTAACCTCTCTATTTGAGATGGTTGAGAAATAATTTTGGAAATGATTGATTATGTTCCTTCTATTATGATTCCCATGTTCATCTTCTTCAAGTCTAAGAAGATCAAATCCATCTCAATTATCATCAATGAAAATATTATTTGACCCCTTCATCTTAGTTCAATTATTAATTTATTCTCTTTCCTACGATGGTAGTAAATTGAGTAGTCATATTCTTTTATCAGCACTAACCATCTTCATTAGTGAATATTCAACTCTTTATTTGTAAATATATACTTGAGGCTTTTTTGATCACCATATATTTCACACTTCACCCCAATGAGGAAATGTTTCCAAATTTTCAAAGAGAATATCACTACAATCAACTCCAGATCCTATGTGGGATAGTTATACTCATCATGTTTCAAGGACCATGAATCATAGGTAATGAATTTTTTATTTTTCATCCACACACATCGTAGGACATTCTTTAAATAATCACAAAATACTACAAAAAGATCTCCACTTGTGGGTAGTGTGAACAAGTGAACAGTGCTAAGACTTATTTTTAACTCTTTCAATCTCACTTCTCTTTCACCATTTGAAGATGACGCGAATCTATTCCAAGTCATCTTGGTTATAGTGTTTGGAAATCATGATAAATTTCTCACAAATTGATGATAACACCCAGCTAATCCAAGGAATCTAAAGATATCTTTCATATATGTTGTCCTCATCCATCCTTTAATTTCATCAGTCATTGAAGGGTCAAACAATATCAAATTTAATGGTATTATATTCCCTAATAAATAGACATCCTTTAACCATAACTCAAATTTTCTAAACTCGGAATAAAGAATTTCATTTTACAAGGTCTTTAGTAGAGTACATATATGATCCCATGATCCTTCTTACTTTTTTAGTATATTAGAATATAATCAATAAAGAATACCCCAAATATTTCGAGGAGATATCCAAATACTATATTCATCAAGTATATGAATATTTCAAGTGAATTAGTGAGTCTGAATTACAATGAATTCATTGATCAAATACCTTGTACAAATGAAATCTTGGGGATACTCATTACTCAACCAAACATGGTAATATCTTGACTGAAAATCCAACATGAAGAAGTATTATACTCTACATAGATGATCGATCAAGTCATCAATTAATGTAAAATGATACTTTTTGTTTATCATTATTTAATTGAGCTCATGATAATCAATGGAAAGGAATATTTACACATCCTTATTATTGATGAAGAGGACTAGTTCACCCCTTGGCGAAGCACCTGGGAAAATAAACCATTTATCCAAATTCCCTTGTAGTTGTTTCTCTATATCCTAATTTACCACAAAATCCACTCTTTATAATGTTGTGGATACTGGAAACTCCCTAGGTATAAAATAAATCAATAATTTAACACCTTTTATAGTGGGAAGACCATGAAATTCCTTGGGAAACACATCAGTGAATTCCCTTACAATAGGATTTCCTTTGAAGGTGGATCCTTACTTAGTCTCAATCATTTGAGCAAGATACACGTTCTCATATGAGAGTCATATCCATTCTTGGGATGATAGTTATAATGAAAATTCCCCCTACTCATTGCAGTTGTATTGAAATGGGTGTTTATATTCCATATAAAGATTGATTTCACTCTCATTGAAATATTAGTTGGATATATACAAGGAAATTCAATTCATGCTAATAAGTTCATCAAATTCCACCACATGGAGTGTTATAAGGTTCACCGGGATGTTTAATCCGCAAATTGTTACATGAGAGGAGTTATACACTTGGGATGAAATAATTTTCCTATTTTTGGTTTTCACTGATAACTGAACATCCAATTATTGTGATGGTTATTAAATACATGTAATAGAAAAGTTTTATATGAAGGAATTCATAGAAACAGAATCAAAAAGTATGTTCTCTATTATCGAATAAATAACTAGCATACCTGTCACAACTTCTTTGTCGAGATTCACTTCAGCAGTTATGATAATAAAAGCTCCCCCTTGCTTCCATGGAGGTAGTTGGTGGCCTCAAAAACCCATTTCTTAGTTCATTGGTTTGAGTAATTTTATGGTTCTTTATAGATTTTTGGTTTTACAATGTGTTGAGGTCATGTTAGAACATTCATTTCCTCCATCATAGTAGAGAGATTTTCTTTCTGACAATCGATGTTGAGGATTCCTTCATTCACATATCCAAAATATTTACTCATCGCTTTCAGGTAGTTTATAGGGTTCTTCTTTCCACACCACCAGTAAGTGGGTTGTTGAAATTTAATGACATTGTTAGATCTATCTATCAGACTTCCAAAATTTAACTACAACTTCAGGTTCTTATCCATGTGATACCCCTGAGACTCATCGATCACCATTTTTACATTGAGGGAAAATCAGATAATTCCCTATACCTATAAATTTCAAGGATCATTAGGTCCTTTCATATTATAAGTTTTATTCCACCAAAGAATTGGTTAACCATTCATTTATGGGCAATGAAAAGGTCGAAGGCTTATCGTACTTTCCTTGCGATGTTTTTCCCTTACACTCTAATGGATTCGTCTTATTTTCTATTGAGGTAATGGAAGTCCCATTACATATTATGTCGGAGGGTGGAAGGAAAATATTTATCAATTTTTTTTTAAAAAATAATTTCATCTCATCAACAAGTTTACTTGCTTACTTTGTATTTTTTTTCAATTTCCACCACTGATTAACTTCACCCTTCATATGGTATGAATCTAGAAGAAAAATATCTTGTTCATAGCATTTAAATATGGAAAATATCTTCTCAATGGAGTTGATTAAATTTTTGGTAATTCATGGATCCGATGATTCATTTATTGGAGGAGGCCTTTGTCTCTTGAAACTCTCGATTGTGGATTGTTATTTATTTGCAGGTGGGATGAACATTTTTTGTGACCCAATTATTTATTAAAAACATGTGTTAATTGAGATATTATCATGAAAAATTTTCTAATTCCCACACCCATTGAACAAGGCATCTCGTTAGGGTAGTCATTAGATAGTGTTGACCTCACCTGTTTTGATAATCCCAATCTTGTATTCATATGTTTTGGCAATCCCAATTATGTGTTCATATATTATGATATTCTCAATTACTGTTGATATACACTTTAATTATTTCAAATAGATGATCATGTTAATAATAATGTTAAAATAATTTCTGATTTATGTTAATCTACATTATCCATGTTTATATAAGTTTTTCCATGATTCTAAGTGAATTAGATGTGTTTTGCATAAGACAGTCAAATGTATCACTGACCTGAACAGACCTACCGATAGACGGATAGATACCGATATCCAGAGCTACCGATTTACAGAGCTACTGATAGCCAGAGCTACCGATGCACAGAGCTACCGATGCACCGAGCTACTGATAGCCAGAGCTACGGATGCACAGAGTTACTGATGCATAGAGCTACCGATAGCCAAGAGCAACCGATGGAACTAAGTTCATCGAGCTACCAATAAGAGCTACTGATAAGAGCTACCGATAAGAGCTACAGATAAGAGCTACCGATAAAAGCTACCGATAAGAGCCACCGATAAGAGTTTGAAGAGCTACCGATGGAAGATCCTAGACATAGTCAACCGTACACGTCTACAAACAAACGGCTACCTATAATGATCTACGGAGTCAAATCCTATATCTTCGACACTATTTGTTTATTACACTAATAGCTACATTTGTTACTTTTGATGCTTTAATGTTATTAAATGATTTGTGTTGCCATTTCAGGAAACCGTACCAAGTACGATTCAAAAGCATATAATCATTCCTTCTTCTCAGTAAAGGAAAAAAAGGCATAAAAGACATCATTTATATATCAGTGAAGGTGAGTGAGACAAGAGACTTGAAGAGATCGAGCACACAGAGCACACTTGTGATCAAGCTCAAAACATGCCAAGAACAACTGGAGAACTTGCACTCACAAGACTACTACTACCAGACTATAGAACACAGAGCATACATCGAGCAATCTATGCTAAAGAAGAACTACACAGAACACTTCATTTTCTGAGCCGATAACCAAGCTTAACCTGGAAGCACTGAAAGAAGAAACGATACTCTTTTTTCAGTCAAATAAAAGTGAAGGACTCAGAACTGTTTCTGATCAAATCCAATGGAGTCCAGACCTGCACTGCAATCACTAGATCCATTCTAAACTCTATATCTTGCTCTAAGTGATTTAGTATTTGCATTACGAATAGTGTGTGTAGCCTGTTAATTATTACACACACTGTCTCCTGAACGTTAACTGGAGGATTTGTAAATCCTCACTCACAATCTTTACATCCTTTATTTACCACTGTGGATAGTGGTAGAGGTCGAGTGTGACCTGGACAGCTTTGAGCTGTTATTTTTTATCCCATGTATAACTATGGTAGAGGTCTCTTGAAATGAACAGCGTGATCCCTGTTTTTAAACCAGATCCAGGGTGTGGATCACATCATATAAATTCTGAGAGGAATAAGTCTCGGCTTGAGACTGAACCTCTTGATTATCTCTGGTGTTTTTAGTTACAACCTATATCTATACTATATACATTTATTTCATATTCCGCTACTATTTCATTGAAATATAATTTATTTTTAAAGCTACTTTGATGGTTAAACTCGCAAGTGTTTATATTTATCATAAACCAGTAAGTTAGTTTGAAAAGTTAATTTAATCATAAGATTAAGTTAACTTAGAATTAATCAATCTTTGAGAAACTAATTGAACCATTATAATCTGTATAAATTCACTACAGTTTAATTAGTTTTTGAAATTGGGGGATGTTAATAGAAATTTTTTTTAGAAGAAATTTTAATTGAAACTCAATTCACCCACCTCTTGAGTGTCCACTCCGAACAACATTTGGTATCAGAGAATTGTGTGTTTTGCAAAATTGTTATTTACTCTCTGCTTTTCAACTGTGATTTTAGTTTTATTTTAAAGTTCTTAAAATTTCTGTTATTTCTAAATTTTTATCTCTTTATATTTTGTTTATAATGGATAATCGACTTGAGGGTGCTGCTACTATCCAACCACATTTCTTTAATGGAAATAACTATGCTCAGTGGAAACATAAAATGAAAATTCATCTAGAAAGCATGAGCTTTGATATTTGGACTGCTATTGAATCTGAATACAAAATTCCAACTACTGATAGATCTACTTGGGATGAACCTAAAAAGACTGCTTATAATAATAATTGTAAAGCTATGAATGCTATGTACTGTGCTCTAGGAGATGAAGAATTCAATAGAATTTCTGCATGCAAAACTGCTTTTGAAATTTGGGATACCTTGACTATTTCTCATGAAGGAACAAATAATGTTAAAGAAATGAGATTGAACACTTATACTATTACGTATGATAATTTTAAAATATAGTCTGATGAACCTATTTCTGACATGTATCTCAGGTTTAATGAGATAGTCAAAATGATGAATTCACTCGGAAAAGTTGTTCCACCAAAGGAACAAATTATGAGAATGTTGAGATGTCTACCAGACCGATGGATAGGCACATCTGTCTCAATCAGAGAATCATGTGACACTGCTGCTCTACCTGTCAAAGAACTTATTGTCAAATTGATGATGTATGAAGAAGAGCTCAAGGTAAACAAAGAGGAAGATGTTGAACCGAAAAGAAAATATGTAGCTTTCAAGTCTACTGCTTTGAAGAGTAAGGAGAAGGAAAAAATACAAATGGAGGATGAGAGTTCAACAAGTGAAAACTCAGAGTATGACAGTGATGCAGAAATGGCTCAGATAGCCAGAAGATTCAAGAAGTTTTATATGAAAATGAAGTTCTTTAGGAAAAAAAATTAAAAAGTAAAGTATGATCAATAAGGAAAATGGAAAAAGGATTGGAAGAAAGCTGACAGGACTGATGAAGTTGTCTGCTATGAATGCAAGTGAAAAGGACATTTCAAAGCAGACTGTCCAAAGATAAAATTCATAAAGAAATATGATTACAAAGACAATAAGTACAAGAAAGCCATGAAGGCTACCTGGAGTGCTTCGGAAGACATCACTAGTGAAGCCGAATCTTCGGACTTTGAAAGGAATCGAGACAACATGTATTTCATGACAAATACTTCTAAGGTAACATCTGACACTCCTGTTTTAAATTCATATTATTCTGGAGATGATTATGATTCAGAAAACATGTCAAAATATGAACTATTTCAATACTGTGATATGTTAGAAGAAACCTGTAATGAGCTTAAAGACAAATTCAAAGGATTAAAGAAACAATATTCTTTAAGTGTTAAGCATAAATCTGATCTTGATATAGAAAAGAAAAATAATGCTCAACTATTAAAGGAAAATACAGAACTAAAACTATCAAATGAGAAACTTAGAAAGGACATAGAAATATTCACAAATGGAAAGAATGCTCTAACTCAAATTCTAGGAAATCAAGTTGCACCAAGACATGCTACTGGTTTAGGATACCAACCTGGACAGTGACAGTTCACCAGAACCCGATTTATTCCTAAGTCTGAAAAAAAATATTGCTAGTTCTAGTTTTGGAAATTCATATGCTTCAACGGGATATTCATATGGTTATAGACCAAATAAAGTTTATCTTTCAAAATCTGTTACTTCTGTTAATTGTATAAAACGAATAAAACAATTCAGGGTACCTAAAGCCCTGATTGCTAACCTATCTGGACCCATGAAAATCTGGGTACCAAAGTCATTTCCTGTTTAAATCTTTTTTATAGGAGACCTGCTTGAAGAGCTGTCACAAGAAGATATGGTATTTAGACAGTGGGTGCTCAAGACACATGTCTGGAGATTATTCTTACTTCAAGAGCTTAATAAAGGTTGATGGAGGTCATGTCACCATTGGTGACAACTCTAAATGAAAAATCATCGACCTAGGACAGATTGGTAAAACTGACTCAGTATTAATTTCTAAAGTTCTATTCGTTGATGGACTTAAATATAACTTGCTTAGTATATCTCAATTATGTGATAATGGTTTCAATGTCAAGTTTGAAAATGATTCATGTGATGTTTTTAACTCCAAAAATGCTTTAGTATTTTCTGCTCTAAGGAATGAAAATGTTTATGCTGTTGATTTAAATTCTTTAGCTAAAGAAAATATTCCTTGTTTGAATGCTTTTCATAAAGAATCTTGGCTATGGCACAGAAGATTAGGACACTGCAACTTTCACTCACTTAGAAAACTGGCTAGGAAAAACATAGTTAGAGACATACCTAAATTATAATTCCCAAATGACAATGTGTGTAATCCCTATCGAAATGGAAAAAACACAAAGTTTCTTTTAAATCAAAGAAAGAAGTCTCAATTTCTCAACCACTTGAGTTAGTTCACATGGATTTTCTTGGACCATCAAGAGTTTCTATATCAAATGGGAAGCACTATGTCTATTTTCTAGTAGATGACTTCTCTAGATATACTTGGGTATATTTCTTAGCTCACAAAAGTGAAGCTTATTCTTCCATTGTTAAATACTCCAAGTCTGTAGAAAATCTTAGTGGACTCAAAATTAAGACCCTGAGAAGTGATCAAGGCCGTGAGTTTGAAAATCAAGACTTTGAATCTTATTGCTTACACAATGGATACACTCATAACATTTCAGCTCCTAGGACACCTCAACAGAATGGTGTAGTAGAAAGGAGAAACCGAAACCTTCAAGAAATAGCTAGAACCATGCTCAATGAATATGAACTGACTATTTACTTTTGCGCTGAAGCTGTAAATACAGCTTGCTATGTTATCAATAGAGTCTTGATCAGACCTATTCTTAAGAAAACCCCATATGAGTTATGGAAGAATAGGGAGCCTAAGGATAATTACTTCAGAGTTTTTGGTTGCAAAGTCTTTATTCTTAACACAAAGGATAATCTGGAAAAGTTTGCTTCTAAAAATGATGAAGGAATTTTTCTGGGGTACTCTACTTCAAGTAAAGCATATAGAGTGTTTAATAAGAAATCCAAATGTGTGTAAGAATCTGTTCACATCAAATTCGATGAAACTGATCCACATGAGCCAAAAACCTCTCTTGAGAATCTTGAAGTAGATTTGTCTGTTCTGGACCTTAATGATAAATCCAAAGAACCTGTTATAAAAAATTCCAGTTCTAGACTTTTTCCAGAATCTATTTCGGTTGAACCCGAACCTACTGATGCACCTGAAGTGTCTAGTCCTACTTTTACCAGATCAACAATAATTCTAAAGAATCATCCTTTGGATGCTGTTGTTGGTAATCTTCATAGAGGAACACAGACTAGAGCTTCTCTATGAAATCAGGTTGAACATCAAGCTTTTCTCAACCATCTAGAACCCAAAAATATTAATGATGCTATCGTTGATGAATTCTGGGTAATGGATATGCAATAAGAGTTAAATCAATTTGAAAGAAACAAAGTCTGGGAATTAGTTGACAGACCTAAGGACACACTAAAAATAGGCACTAAATGGGTTTTTAGAAATAAAGTTGATGAATCAGGAAACATAGTTAGAAACAAAGCTAGGCTAGTTGCACAAGGATATAGTCAAGAAGAAGGCATAGACTATAAGGAGACCTTTTCACCTGTAGCTAGACTAGAAGCCATTAGGATTTTACTTGCATATGCTGCACATTTAAATTTCATGTTATATCAAATGGATGTAAAAATTGAATTTCTAAATGGTTTTATAATTGAAGATGATTTTGTAGAACAACTTCCTAGATTTACAAACCCCCATTTTCCAAATCAAGTTTTTAAACTTTCTAAAGCTTTATATGGCTTAAAACACGCTCCAAGAGCTTGGTATGATAGACTCAGCAATTTTTTTATTTGAAAAGGTTTTACTAAAGGGATTGCTGATCCAACTCTTTTTATTAATAGAATTTCTAAAGATGTTTTTGTTGTACAAATCTATGTTGATGATATTATTTTTTGATCTTCTAAACATTCATTATGTACTGATTTTTCAAAAAGTATGCAAAATGAAATTGAAATGAGTTTAATGGGAGAACTTAAATACTTTCTTGGATTTCAAGTATTTCAAAATAAAAATGGTATTATTTTGAATCAATGTAAATATACAAAGGATATTTTAAAATGATTTGGTTTGGATAGTCTTAAGGAGAGTGAAACTCCTATGAGTACAATCTGTAAATTGGATACAGATGAAACTGGGAAACCAGTGGATCAAACCAATTATTTGGGTATGATTGGTAGTTTACTTTATCTTACTGCTAGTCAACCAGATATTATGTTCAGTGTATGTATGTGTGCAATATTTCAAGCTAACCCAAAAGAATCTCATTTGCTTGCTGTTAAAAGAATTTTAAAGTATCTCAAACATACTGTTATCCTTGGTTTATTTTATCCAAAAGCACAATCCTTTGAGTTAATGAGTTATTCAGATGCTGACTTTGCTGGTTGCAAATTAGATAGAAAAATCACTTCAAGAACATGTCATTTATTAGGAAAATCCTTAGTATCTTGGTGTAGTAAAAAGAAAAATTTTGTAGCTCTATCCACTGCCGAAGCAGAGTATATAGATACTGGTAGTTGCTATGCACAAATTCTGTGGATGAAACACACTCTCTTGGACTATGGATATGATTTTAATCATGTTTCGATTAACTGTGACAACACTAGTGCAATAAACATCTCAAAGAATCATGTATCTCACTCAAGAACCAAACACATTGATGTAAGGCATCATTTTCTGAGAGATCATTATCAAATGGGTGATATTTGTCTTGAATTTATCGGCACTGAACATCAATTGGCCGACAATTTCACAAAACCCTTAAGTGTGGATAGGTTATGTTACATTATGCACTAGCTGGGGATGTTTAATCTTCACCGATAGAAATCCTCACCGATAGAAATCGTCACCGATTGAAATCCTCACCGATAGAAATCCTCACCGATAGAAATCCTCACCGATAGAAATCCTCACCGATTGAAATCCTCACCGATAGAAATCCTCACCGATAGAAATCCTCACCGATAGAAATCCTCACCGATAGAAATCCTCACCGATAGAAATTATCACTAATAGAAATCCTCATCGATAAAAATCCTCACCGATAGAAATCCTCACACATAGAAATCCTCATCGATAGAAATTCTCACCGATAGAAATCCTCACCGATAGAAATCCTCCCCGACAAAGCGCTGTTTTAAATCTTTTGTCTACTGTCAAGAATCTGAACCGTTTTTTCTCTTTTCTTTTATATTTTATTTAATTTTTATTTATTTAACTTATGATTCCTAAATGATAAAACTAAGTCTAAGCCGCTTCTCACTCCACTGAACCCAAAACCTTTTACCTTCGAACCTTAGAACCCAAACCCTCTGCAAACATGAGATCCCTCGAACAAGCGATGGCAAAAACCAAAATTCCTATCATCCGAGAAGACTGTGTTGAGCCTAAAGAAAAAATGCAGAAGTCCGAGCAAGAAGCGAGTAGTGCTATTAGAACTAGGTCAGGAAGGAGACCAGTAAATCCTCATCTGCAAAATAGAGCTATTGTGATCGAAAAAGAGCTGTGTGTAGACTGGTTGCTGCCCAGCAAGTCGTTGGTGCTCGATGTTCTGGAAGCTCAGAGATGGGTAGACTGCTTTTCAAATAACAATGGTCCCTACTACCC
This sequence comes from Viscum album, assembly GCA_963277665.1. Classification (NCBI taxonomy): domain Eukaryota; kingdom Viridiplantae; phylum Streptophyta; class Magnoliopsida; order Santalales; family Viscaceae; genus Viscum; species Viscum album. Next base: position 1,919,838,716 of record OY728128.1, on the reverse strand, counting down.
AAAGTTGTTAAAACTATTTTACGAGTTCGTAAGCTTCGAGAAGTTAGAGAATGAGAACCGAGTATCTTCATTTGTAAATGGTAAATTGCTATCATTTTCATCAGTAGAATGGGCTTATTGCTTAAAAGATCCTCATGAAGGTGTGTTTGGATATGTATCAAGAGAAATGCCACCTACCAATGACATTTTTGATCATGAGACCGCGTTGAAAGAACTGACTGATGATGGAACTCCAAAGCAAGTGGTTGCTGCAGAAATGGATGGAGAGAACATATTATTGTTCAAGTTTGTTCAACATGTATTGATACAAAGGAGAAGAGACTTTTCTAATTTGATATATCAGGATATCTATCTCCTACACCTATTGAGACATGATGTCAAAGTCAATTTGTGCAGATTGGTGATGAATCAAATGGAAGATATGACAAGGCCGAAATCAAAGTCTAACACCCTATTCTTTGCTATGATGATTTCTGTAATGATCAAAGTGAAAGGGATAGCTGAGTCTCAAGATGAGACAGTTGTAGTGAAGAGAAAATTTTGTATCACTACTATAGTTTGCAAATATATGAAGATTAATTAGAATCTATGGAGAGGAGAATGGGTCAATGATGACCAAAAGGTATATGATAAATTTAATCCAATCGATTATCCTTCAAGGAAAAAGGATAAAAGAGATCTAGGTCTTGGACCTGATGAAGAGGAACCTGATTACAGTGATGAGTCAGAAGAAGAAGAAGAAGAAGAAGAAGAAGAAGAGGAAGAAACTCATATGGATAAGGGAGGAGATCCTGACATGCCTCCAAGCCCTGTTGCTGAAATATTGTCTTTAGAAAAGGAAGTGCTAGCAGAAATGGAGACACCTGCTAATGAGGAAGACCAGTCGGTCTCTGAGCATGTAGTGGAAGAAAAGAATGTATCTGAATTATCTGATTCTGCTGAATTGAGTCTGAGTCCAGTTATTAGAAGCTCAGTTGTGCCTTCTATGGATGAAGAAAGAGAAAGAGGAGAAGCTGTACCTATTCGAGAAAATCATCCTCCTGCTGTAGAGATGGAAGTTGTTGTGGAAGATTCTGATGAAGAAAGACCAGAAGAGAATTTAGTTGCTATATATGAGAATGCACCCCTTGAGGGGGAGCATCACACCATGTTTGGAAATGTTACAGTGACTATCGATTCTAAAGACTGGATTGAAGACCCAGGTTTTATAGTCTTTGTTTGGATTATCCTGATTCGGAAAATGAAGTATCTTTGAATAGACCGAAGATTAGCTATGACATAAATCCTGAGTTATTACCTGTTGATGTGGTCTGAGTACATGATTTAGATGTGTTGAAAGAAAATCTCAATGTCAGTTTTGTAGAAGAAGTAAAGACAATGGAATATTTTTTAGTATCCTCTATTCAATCAGTCATGGCTGACTCTGTAGCCAGTTTAGCTTCTGAAAGAGTATCTACTACAGTCTCTCCTACTGATTTTGTTACAAAGTCTGACCTCGAATCCCTAAAGCATGAGCTGAAAGAATCCTTCTGTGCCTCTGTTGCTAAGATGAAGCACTGTTTTGGTGGAGAAATTAAGTTGTTAGAAAGGTATTTTGAGCTTTCTCTTGGTTGAAATCTGTCAACTTTTGTGGGTGAGATAATGGAAGAAGTCAAGGAGTGACACACTCAATCTTCTAGGCTAGAAGCAGATCTTTAAGCTCTACGAATATCTGTTGTTGCCTTAGACTCCTTCATGAGTTCAAAATCTCAAGCTGACAAGGATTTAGCTTATGTGAAGAGTGTTGTAAGTCAGCTGGTCTCGGTGTTTGAGGATTTCAAAACATTTGTGAAGGATCATATCAAAGATCAGGACTCTCAAATGAAATATATGATTAATGGGTTGACCAAAAGATTCAAAGAAACTGTATCCTTCTCTGTTGGTCCTCTAGTTCCAAAACCTGCAATTGATCTGAATCAATTTCGTGCTCTGATGAAGGAGGAGCTTGGTTCTATTTCAACCAGTGGCTCTGTGGAGCTATCATATTTAAGTCGATTTGTGCTGTCTACCAGGGATTCAGCCAGAGAAATCATGAAAATAGTCCATGACTACATGAGAGAGGCCTTTACTTCTCAAGAAGCAATCAAGAATATGGTGGATACTTATTTTCAAAAGGTTTATACCAAGCATCAACTGACCAACCATTTCAAACATCTTCTTGAGAATCTATAGTTACCTCCAGTGACTCAGGCCTTCAGAGAGTAGGTTAGTAAGCTCAGGGAGATTACTCCTGCTTTGGATAAATTCATGGAAAATAGTGATGATTTTTTGTCTGCAATGGAGAGAGGAGGAAGAATTATAATGGATTTCAGAAACCTGTTGCTTCCCTTCCTGCATGTGGATGCCATACCGGTCATTGTACCTCCTGCTTTGCCTGCCTCTACCTCTACTACGTCTCCAGTTCAGCTGACTCCTGCTCAAGCCATAAGAAGTCTCACACCTATGATCACTCAATGGACTTCCAAATACAGGCCCATCACTGTATCAGTTGCTCAGCCTCCTCTGATCATTTCTGGAATTCCAAAGTCCTTCCCAATATCCTCAACACCTGAATTCTCTTCTGATCCCAAGGGAAAATCTCACATTGAAGATGTGGATTGATACAGTGGCAAGGTTGTTTGATAAGAATCCTATGTTTTTCTCTTTATTCTGTTTATGTATTTTTTTGTCTGATCTAATACAAATGCATTTCTTTCCACTGTCTCAGTTTATCAGTTTTCTAGGTTTGGTTTCCCACTTTTTGATTATCACAAAGGGGGAGAAATATGATCAAAAGAAAAACAAAAGGGGAGAAATATAAAAGGAGAAATATAAAAGGGGAGAAATATGATCAAAGGAGGATCCTTTGATACTTTTTCTTACATTTCCTTCTTTGGTACCAATTATTTCAAACCTTATCTCTGATACTATTGTATTTAATTCTACCTATGATAATTTTTGATCTATATCTTTCTATTACTATTTCCTCTTTCCTCTGATACTCTTTTCTTTGAGAAAATTGAACATTAATGTTATACTATCTAATACTATATTCTCACTATCTTAAAATGGCCATATCAAAAGTTGTGATTATCAAAAAGGGGGAGATTGTTGACATCACCTGTTTTGATAATCCCAATCTTGTATTCATATGTTTTGACAATCCCAATTATGTGTTCATATATTATGATATTCTCAATTACTGTTGATCTACACTTTAATTATTTCAAATCGATGATCAAGATAATAATAATGTTAAAATAATTTCTGATTTATGTTAATCTAGATTATCCATGTTTATATAAGTTTTGCAATGATTGTAATTGAATTAAATGTGTTTTGCATAAGACAGTCAAGGGTATCACTGACCTCAACAGACCTACCGATAGACGGATAGCTACCGATAGCCAGAGCTACCGCTGCACAGAGCTATCGATGCACAGAGCTACCGATAGCCAGAGCTACCGATTCACAGAGCTACCGATGCACAGAGCTACCGATATCCAGAGCTACCGATGCACAGAGCTACCGATGCATAGAGCTACCGACAGCCAAGAGCAACCGATGGAACTAAGTTCATCGAGCTACCGATAAGAGCTACCAATAATATCTACAGATAAGAGCTACTGATAAGAGCTACCGATAAAAGCTACCGATAAGAGCCACCGATAAGAGTTTGAAGTGCTACCGATGGAAGATCCTAGAAAGAGTCAACCATACACGTCTACAAACAAACGACAACCTATAATGAACTGAGAAGTCAAATCCTATATCTTCGACACTATTTGATTATTAAACTAACGGCTACATTTGTTACTTTTGATGCATTTAATGTTATTAAATGATAAATGTTTCCATTTCAGGAAACTGTACCAAGTATGATTGAAAAGAATATAATCATTCCTTCTTCTCAATAAAGGGGAAAAAGGCATAAAAGACATCGTGTATATATCAGTGAAGGTGAGTAAGACAAGAGACTTGAAGAGATCGAGCACACAGAACACACTTGCGATCAAGCTCAAAACGTGCTAAGAACAACTAGAGAACTTGCACTCACAAGACTACTACTACCAGACTCCAGAACACAGAGCATACATTGAGCAATCTATGCTAAAGAAGAACTATACAGAACACTTCATTTTCTGAGCCGATAACCAAACTAAACCTGGAAGCACTGAAAGAATAAATGATACTCTTTTTTTCAGTCAAATACAAGAGAAGGACTCAGAACCATTTCTGATCAAATATAAAGGAGTCCAGACCTGCACTACAATCACTAGAGCCATTATAAACTCTATATATTGCTCTAAGTGATTTAGTATTTTCATTACAAACAGTGTCTGTAGCCTGTTAATTATTACACACACACTGTCTCCGGAACCTTAACTAGAGGATTTGTAAATCCTCACTCACAATCTTTACATCCTTTATTTCCCACTGTGGATAGTCGTAGAGGTCGAGTGTGACCTGGACAACTTTGAGCTGATGTTTGTTATCCCACGTATAACTGTGGTAGAGGTCTCTTGACCTGAACAATGTGATCACTGTTGTTAACCCAGATCCAGGGTGTGGATCACTTTATATAAATTCTAAGAGGACTATGTCTCGGCTTGAGACTGAACCTCTTGATTAACTCTTGTGTTTTTAGTTACAACCTATATCCATACTATATACATTTATTTCATATTCCACTTCTATTTCTTTGAAATATAATTTATTTTCAAAGCTACTTTGATTTTTAAACTCACAAGTGTTTATATTTATTATAAACTAGTAAGTTAGTTTCAAAATTTAATTTAATCATAAGATTAAGTTAACTGAGAATTAATCAATCTTTGAGAAACTAATTGAACCTTTATAATCTATATAAATTCACTAGAGTTTAATTTGTTTTTGAAATTGGGGGATTTTAATAGAAATTGTTTTTGTAAAAATTTTAATTGGAACTCAATTCACCCCACTCTTGAGTGTCCACTCCGACCAAAAGATAGATCATCACATCATTTTTAGCATGATTCTCTCTTTCACCAACTATTGGGGAGAATTAAGAGAAAAATTGGCTGTATTTATTTTAAACTATTAAACATAGATATTGGAATCCAATGAAATTAATGATATTACATATAAATTAAATTTCTTTCTTTAAATATGAATTTCAATGCTTCAATCTAAGTTATCAATGATTTATTTCCTAATGTTTATTATTGTGTACTTTTTGGGTTCCCTAAAAAAACGGTTCATACAAAATAATAAATTCCTAAAAGCATATCCCCTAGGAGTGTCAAACTAGTAGTGAATCATGTACTATTTTCGTGCACCAGTTCTCAATCGAGTCTAGCTCTAAGTGGTGTTTTCTAGATTTAACCATAGATAGATCGATGCCAGATCCACATTCACTAGATCAAATCTAGATGGGGATGTATTTTTTTGATAGAAAACTTACTATGTACTCACCACGATTTTTGGATGTTTTTATTAAATATAGTTCGATACATATGGCTTTAACTAGATATTTCTAATCCAATTCCTAAAAATAAATAAACATTACTCTCATACCAACTATAACAACAATGTTCTATTTATTACATTCATACATGATTTAATGACATAAAATTATACATAATATATCCCAAAATATCCAGAATTCTAGTGTATATATAAAATAAGAACATTACACAACTACATAAAACATGAAACACAACATCATTTTTGAAAACAACATTTACATGGCCACAAAATTTCTTTGTGCTTAAAATTTCATGGAATAACCTGAGGACATACATAAGAAAGAGGTGATATATAAATCATAGTAAGGATATAAAAATTGAATAAAATGAGGAAGAAAATGCTTGTTTTAGAATAGGAATATCAATGGAGCATAAAAACACGATCATAAAGCCATGATATATCAGAATAATCATAACATGTAAGTGTGGAAAAAACATAAAATATTGATTCGTAGGTAATGTATAAATTTCCAGGACATAATAATGAAAGATTCCAATAAATTAATAATTTAATCCCCTATACCAACATGACTTATCATGATACTAAACATTACCCATTTTATTGTATTTCAATATAAATATATCCACATCTATCTCTTTAATTCCATTATCATGATTAATTGTGCTTCATTGATCATAAAGCGTGGATTCACACATCATTATAATTTATCCCATGATCAAGGGGTCTGAAATAAAAACATTTAAGTCCTGAATAAAATGGTATATTTGTAAAAGCATGAACACTGTTGATAGGGGAATGAGTACGGTATTCACTACATGACAATTTTGGCATGGAATATCATGGTCAATTTTCAGAAGCATGACAATGTAGCATATAAATTAATAAATGGTGTAGACTAGTTATTCTTGTTGAGGGTCTAGATGTTTGGATATTTGGAAACAATTCAATACATTTCCAAAGAAGATGTTTTTTTTCAAATCCATAAAATATATTGGAGGTTGTTCTGAACATACTCTTTAATAATGAAGGTGTTTTGACAATGGTGTTTTCACACGAAGTAGACAATCTACTCAATGGTCATTAATCATTTTATTTCTCTATTTTTGTAGATGAATTAATTTTTTTATTTGATAGACCTATATTTATATTTACTATGTATGTATCCTCCTTATGTTAATGGGAAAAGTATGAGGATAAATACATAGTGATCTAGTAGTGATCATTGGCAGATATTGAGTAGACCCAAAACATTATAAGTTACTGATCTGAAGATAGTTTGACTTATACCAATCCATTATAAGTGGATTAAAACCATATAAATAGTAGTGAACTATATAATGGATTGTGGTTCATAAAGATTATCTGATGAAATATAATTGGATATATCATAGTTAGAGTGAACTTTATATATTACCGGGTCCATATTTACATTATTCATCCACATGAAAAAAATTCATGAAACCAAAATTACATCTGTTAAAGGATAATTAAAAAGTAACCATTATGGTTGAAAGGCCATGATCCCTAATATAGTTGATATGTTAATAAATTACGTGTTTTAATTGTTTAATTCTTTTTTTTCACCCATATTCAACCCTAGTTAGGAAGATCTCACACCAATCCCTCATTTTGGGATATAAAATTTGTAACAAAGGAGTAATTTCATTTTAAAAGATTTATAATATAGATAAAATGATTTGATACTATAAAATAAATATTAAATCCATTATTATGAATCCAACCATTTCAATGAATATTTTTGAAAACATGGAAAAGGGAGTTCATCCATTCGATTGATGAATATCCTAGAATTTCTCCAAAAGTGGTTGAAGAAATAAGTTTTATATTAATAAAACCTTGAGTTATCATTGATATAGATCAATGAAAAATTGGAATTTACTCTCTTATCAAAGAATAATTATATAGGGCTAATGAGGATCATGTGTAGAAATAGCTAAACCATTTCAAGTTCTCTAAATATTTATAGATGATATTTGGAGATTTTATTGAAAATGATTAGATAAATATAAGAATTAAAATGTATCGAAAGAAAACAAATGATGAAAACGAGCACATACTCAAAGAAATTTTCTCCTCTATATGAGGAAAATATTATTTGATTTTTTTAAATATTACCCTCATGTGGATAATGGTGTTTTAATTTTAGAATATCTCTTGGATATAATTATTTTTATTAATTCTATTAGTGAAGATTAATGAACATCAAGTTTCTATTTAATGGAATTCTCATTACAAAAAAATTATGAAAATAAAGAATCATTCAATGAGTGTACTATTCAAAAATTGATAATTTTTTAATGTTAAAAAATCTATGAATATTATATGTGGCCTTTAATTTAATAAGAATGAAAATGGGAACCAAGATAACAATGAAAATTACTGTGATTGAGTATCATTCACATAAGATATTATGTTGAAATAATAATGATGAGGAAATAAAGGCATGTGAAATTTAAAAAATAACTATATATAAATATTAATAATATAATTTGAGTGATATAAGAGTATTGTTGAAATTTTTAGATGTACAACTAAACTAATTGAAAAATAGGATAGGATAAAATGAGGAGATGAAGAACAAATCAATAGAGTACACTATGATCCTTCTAAAATATACTCTAATTTGTGAACCAATTAATGGAAATACATATTATAAATCAATATAAAATGAATTTTAAACGAATAATATGGAATTGTGGTTCAATAAAATTTGAAGTAACCAATTTTAATTTTATTTGGAAGGTCTGGTCACATCATGTGTAGATGTTTCAAGTGATTAAGGCCATATATGAGAGGAAAACTATAACAATTATAATATCTAAATTAAAGAGATGTTAAATGTGTAACAATTATTTTGATAAAATCTTTATTTTTTCAATCCACAGTCACATGGAATGGTAATTAAATTATTTTATGTAATGTAATGTTAAATAATCTTTGTATATGAACTCCACAATTGTGACTTACAGGTAGAATTATTATGTTATAAAAGGATTATTTATTAAGAAAATACGTTCAATGTCTGGGATTAATATACTAATCCATATCAATGTGTTTATAAAACTCCTCTATATGAGTAATCACAATAACTCTATTTTGTATAATTATTGAAAATATGAAAAAAGGATTTAAGTTTTTTTATATATTATTAATGCGGTAGAGAAAGTGATATTGAATCCACTGAGGGATAACTATTCTCATATTGAACTCATATCCTTTAAGGAATTATTTTTCCAATATGCTTACAAACAATCAGTAAAAGGAAAAATATGATTATAAAATGAAGAATAGAGATGTATGAGAGATATAATTAAGATTAAACACATAAAAGACCTTATTTAGTTTGATATATCCCATTATTGTTGAGAATCACATGAGAATGTATTATATAAATGATTATATTCATGAAGAGAAGTGTGATTATGGTGGAATATATGGTAGACAGTTGAAAGATAAATCATGATAGAATTATACAAGTGATAATGATAATGCAGCTGAAGATATAGTTTAATTTCATTCCCATAATCTGTAATGGTAAAAGGAAAGATAGAAGTCGATTGTTTAATTTTTCTTGATGAGTAATATTCCTCATCACAAGTAACCAAGAGGTACCCCCACCAAAAATGATTTATTATTTATAACATTATTTTTAGAGAAATATAATAATGGGAGATATAATCAATCAGGTGACTATTTTTTTAACCCACTTTTTTGAGATGGATTTCGTTTTGTCCTTATTTGGAACTAAATTTCAAAGAGTACAAGTTATATCTTGGTCCAAATTTATCCTCCCTTTCAAAAAGTCAAACAAATATTATCAAATTGTTACAATTACATAATCATGTTGTGTGATCATCCCAAACATGTGATTTAATATTCATATTAATTTTTTTTGTTTGGAGTGTGTTATAGAACATAGTTATTATTTAATGTAATCCAAAAAGATCCATGGAATCTTACTGATTCAATGGTATTAATGGGTGACATGTGTAATGACCCAAATTTTGACGTACATGGACATCACATTACTTTTGTGGAATACTTAATACAAAACAAAAATCAACACTCAAGGACCATAACAGTTTAGTGTCTTTGGAAATATGGAATTTAAACTGTTAATCATGTTGAAAAATATTCAACATCTCCCATAATGATCTTCACCTTTTATTTCCTTACCTAAAACCATTATTTTAATCCTGGGGGAAAAGAAAACATAAAAAGGGTGAACTCAAATGCTTATTAAGGGTAAGCATGGAGAAAATAAAACAAACCATATAAATTTGAACTTAAAAACATGAACATAATGTTTAAACATCAAGATCTTGAGAAATGACATAAAACATGGTTGTATGTAAGGCATAGATCATAATGTAACATCAATCATGATAAAATAGCATGGGAATAAAACTTGTAATTGTGGAAAAACATTAAGCACATGATATTATTTCCATAGTATCCAATGCATTGCTATCGAGACCATCTTAGTAAACTATGTCCCTTACTGAATCGATTTCACTCCTTGTCCCATTCCTGTATCACTGAACCAGATTAACATATATTTCCAGCCATGTCTATATCAAGAGATATAAATATTTACCCAATTCATTGTAGGGAGATATAGGTCCCAACAATCTCATCATGAAATCATTCTTACGTGTGCCACAACATAAACATAAATCTTTCATCATAACCCAAAGAATAAAATGGGTTTCATAAACATCATCCCATCATAACATAATTAATATAAAACAAATGGATATAATTAAATCATAATAAAAATTAATCCATGTAAATAATTGATAAAATATACTTGAAACATAATCATACTAAATAATGTCATCTTAGATAGAAAATATTTTTGACAAAACACTTGAAATGAATTCTTGAGGAAAAATATTCTTTCTTCTTCAAGATAATTTTCTTTTCACAAAATTCCATTCAATTTTAAAAGAAAAGGATTTTGTTTAAAAAAGTCATGAAATATTTTAGAGTAATCTTATTGAAAATAAGGCGTTATGAAACCGTAAAAATCAGTTCATTCCATATAAGTTACAAAAACATTCTTCTCGTACATTTGCCGGAAAGTCAAAAAAAGTATCTCCTACGACAACAGATTCCATACATACCATGTAGTAAAAGTCAAAATGGATGAAAAGGAATTTAAACATACATGAAAACATTTCTAGAAAACATGGACATGGATGATAACAATAACCCCTGTAAATACTTACGAATAAACAATATTGGATAAAAACGATATAGGAAAAGTTATCCCTTACCTTATGTATGATATTCTTCGTATGTATCTAAACCACTTTTTTAATGATTTAAATAATTTCATTAACATATTGTATGAATATATTCATTTTTATGATATCATATATGGTTCACTTATGACTTTATATCACCCATTATTTTTTCAATGCCAGGCTAAAGCATCATTTTGGGTAAAACAAGTTCATTTATCATACGTGTTATGAATTTTTGTTCATGATATTGTTACTTATATCCTGATTTACTTAATTCGAGAATATAAATCAAGATTTATATATAATATTTATTCATTATATACATATATATGATAGATCTATGAATGGAATGAAATACATCATTCACGGAGAGGGTATGTCGTACGTATGCATTACCATTGCTTTCGTATCCTTCATGAATTGAATGGAATTATGTAGATGAAATATATATATATATATATATATATCTAGTAGCATTTATATGTAATATATTTCTTTATTATTCATTTTATATACTTTATAATCCTTCATGAATGGTTATCATGAAGAATGAATCTCATTGCGTTTGTGGAGACGGTATTTCGTACGTACGCACGAGCGATGATATCGTTCCCATAATTATTGAATAGAATTGGAGTTTATGGTATAATATATTAGAATCATTATGACTTTATAATAATAATATATATATATTCTTTACACCATTATCCCATTCAAGTAAGGTGGTGGTGGAAAAACTGATTACACCACGACGTGGAGATGGTATTTCATATGTAAGCACGCGCGGTGATTTCATTTTCCGTAGGATGGATAGAAGGTAAAATATAGTTGTTTCATATTTATAATAAAATATAAGTACATGAGTATTACTTATGTTATTAATTTATGATCAAAAAAATAAATAATAAGAAGTAGAAGAAGAAATAAATTATAAAGAACCGGTAAAGTATATTACCTCTTCTTTGACGCGCCTCTTCGTAACCTCCTCTTAGGGTACTAAAGATGGTCTTTGAAGAAGACCAGGACCTCTAGGTTGTTTATAGGGAAGTTGAGAATACAAATTAGAAGGTCTTGGCATAGCATGAAGGATCAATGTTTTGTAAATAGAAAAGGGAGGAGGTGCCCTTTTATAAGGGAGGAGAGGGGCACCTTTGGAAATCCCAAAAATATTAATTTATAATAAATCAAACCCCACTTAAAAACATCAAAAACTGACTCATATTAGAATATTAGATGACATAGTGTTGTAATCTCATCATCCAAAAAAATTTAGACATGTTGGAAGTTTATTTTAAACATTATCAACTTGATTTATCAATATTTTATCTATTTAATCTTATTTGGGGTAATAAGATTCTAAATTATAAATTTTTATAAATAATTACTTATGTATCGTAAATTATACATAATTAGATAAATTATGAAATTTTAGACCATATAATTTTAATTTATAAATTTTAAATATTTTTGTGAATTTTAAATCATTTTATAATATGTTATTTTTATAATATAAAAATAGTGTCAATTTTGACACAATTCATTTATTTAAAATTAAATAAAATCCATACTGAATATATGTTCGAAGTAAATGATTTAATAGCTTCCTAAAATGTCATAGTATACTAGAAAAATCTTGTATTGTATTAAATAGTTCATATAATATTTATTTTAATATTTTTAAAACCATTTATTTGATATTTCAATCCATAAAATCATTTCAAAATCACTATTGTGTCACCATTAAGGATAATTATTTAATCCCTAAAAATACTAAATAAACTTACATGATGTAGATAATTTTATTAAATTTCTGGATACTATTCATTTTTGAAGATTAATTAATGTTATCAGTACATTAAAATTATAATAATTATTTGATTTTAGAAAGTGACATTTTGTCACTTTCTTTGGTTTTAATAATAATTAAATTATTTTCATGGACAAAAGTCCATAAAATGAATCTAATCCGACCCTTAGGTGATATGGGTATACTTTTAGTCATCCAATAGAATTTTGGAAGGTGTTAGGGTAATTTTATAATCTTATGTTTACCCTTAATTACACGATTTACCTTTAACTATAGTAAATAAAAATTACCATAGTTACAATTCATAATGTCAAATAAATAAAAGTAACCTATCAAAATAATTTGGACCCAATGAATCCAAATATTGAATCCATTTTTCAAAATTCAAAACACATAAGTTGAAGTAAATAATTTAAAATTAATCTCGTTGTCGAAAGAAAATGAGTTTTTGTTTAAAACATTGTAAAAGATTGAATTGATTTAACCTACGAATTCAATGTAAAATAAATGACAATGAAATAAATTATATTAAATGGTAAAAATATATTATATTTATACTTTAAACCCATTAAATATTATAATTTTACCATATAAATTATTATGATGAAAAAAGTTGTTTTTAATTAAAATATAGCGTGTTTTAACTATTCATTAAAATATGATAGTTATCCGAAAAATATCAAAACTTTATCCAATGTAAATTTTTATATCCTGATTCAAAAAAATATGTCTATTCTGTATAATTTAACTTATAAACTTTTCAAAAATTATATTTAAAATGGGTGCGCCATGAAAAGGCGGAAAAATTGTATTTTTTTAAAATACTTATTTTACCCGAAATAAATTTATTTTGTTCTCATACCATGTTCTAGAAAATGTGTAAGATGAATAATAATGTTATAAAATTCAAAATTTAGTTAATATTATTCAAAACTGTTAGTTTATAATAATATTACAACCATATATCGTTGTTTAGTGAAACCGAGTATTGCGTACAACACACGCTATCGAAGAAAGTCGTGATTGCGTGTAATGCAAGCCAAGTCAGGGTTGCGTGTAGTACAAGACTCTTTTATTTTCTCATATAACATAATCCAACCATATTTAATTTATACATTGAATATATATCTATATACTCAATGTTGTGTAGAATAACTACTATCAAACGAACTTAAAATTGTGTGTAACACGGTCCAAGAATAGTGTTATATATACTGCAAGCTAATACGATGTTGCATGTAGTAAAAGATAATCATGGTGTAGCGTAAAACAATATAAATCAATGAAAATAAAATAATATGTTTCAAAAAATCTCTGGGTGTTACATTCTACTCCCTTAAAATGAATATCAACCTCGAAATTCGTCGGGGTTATAAATGGTATACTACTTGAATGTTTTTTAAATAGAAACACACATAATAAAAAAAGAATACCAAAACTTATCTTTAAAAAATAAAGTATGAAACGTAATGGTTACCCAAATCAACTAATCACTGGGATTCCACATAGGAGAACATAAGTGTAAATATGGATATAAAAGATAAATATAACCATCATGTTCTGATGGAGAGTGGTAGAGAACAAGGCTATGAGAAATCCAACAATCACAAAGCCATAAATTTGTGATGATCTAAAGTACTATCTGATTCATCAGATATGAGGACACTAAGACAACATTTTGGGTTTTCAAGATCATTTCCCTAATGTTGATGAATTAAAAGGAATACTTACATGATTTTGGCACAATCATACTGTTGTTCAGGCCTTGAACAATTTCCACTTCATCTCTTAAAGAAATAAAGTTGAATTTGTTATTCATGAAGTGTTAGTAGATCATGAAATAGAATGATAGGTCATTCCATCTGTCTCAAACAAAAGGATAGAAATTGTTATATACATAAGTCCATCTTATGGTGTGATTAATCGTATATGGTTCCAAAAAATAGACTCATACTTTATCTATCATACCGCTTAGTAAAATAAACCTAGATTCTACTAACCGGGGACTTCCTGTAGGCCAGTGGGAGGAGATAAAGACATGCCAAACTTCAGTTGTTGGTTCAATTCCAACAGCCTAGTCCGACGCAACAAGTTGTCGCCCGCCCTGCATGTTGTGCTTTTCTTAAAACTACATAATTATAACATTCCATCAATAATATCGAAAACTGTTCTAGCCTTAAACAATACTAACTTATGTCCAACATAATCCATTTCAAATATATTGGCTTATCCAAAATATTTCTATGCATGCTCATAGTATAATGAAAAAAATTAATAGATATGTCATCTACCGAGCATATGAATACCATCATTTATCCCTGATATATCTAGTTGGTTAAATTCCAATCATTTCAATACCTTAATCATGTATTCTCCTGAAAAATTAATACCCATTGAACCTTAGTGAAAACATTAATGCTGTCAAAAGATAACACTTTCCACATACCAAAATACCAAAATTTCTATATACTCAAACCATGATATCACTTTGTCCTTATATTAGTCATGAGCTCATGATTACTATTATACATATTATTTTCTACATATCCCTTCATTATGCGCAATTCATCTACATTCCAAAAATATTTCAATCACTTTTCATGGTTATTAGTACCATAAAATTATTAAAAACCAAAGTGATCCAATACATTGATATTCCAATATTCCACAACAAATTAAATGAGATTCCACAACATTATCTCGGAATCCTATTACATAAACACTTATTCATTCCATAACATATTTGTCATTCTCGATATCAAAAATTGTAATCACATGTGACATCCCTTTATCCTTTTCCTAATAGGTTGCTCACGTCGATCATTATAAACCCTTGGATTTGGGCATTGATTAGCATAATGCCACATTTCCTTACACTTGAATCATTGAAGTGTTGGAGGAGCATTCTCGGTAGTCTTTTCTCTATTCATGTCATTAGAAACCCTTTTCCCATTACATCGGCACTCTGCTACTCGATGACCTTCTTTTCCACACTTGATACATTTTTAAGTACATTTTAGAAAATCTCTACAATGCTTCTTTCCACACATTTAGCATAAAGAAACATTCATCTTCTTTTCACCATTTTTCTGAGATTTCTCCTTGAACTCCATATTTCATTTCTTGTCAAAACCGTGAGATGGATATGTAACACAAACTTCCAGTTCTACCTTGATAGCACAACCCACAATTACTTCATAACCACTGAAGTCTATTATAGCTAATGTGCTTCGAAGACTGGGTTTAAGCCACCGAATAATTGATCAACATTACTTTTAGGTTGAATGATAAAGCCAGATACATACCTTTCAAGCCTTGTAAAATTCGATTAGTATATACCAACAGAGTCATCATCCTTTTTTTAAGCTCAAGGAACTCCTTTTCCAACTTATTTCGAAGAATAAGAGGGATATAATTATTGAAAAATAAGTTCTTGAATTCATCCCATTCCATGGATTCAATTTCATATCGGGGCCTCGTACTCTTAATTAGTGTCCACCATTGATCTACTTAACCTTCTAAACAGTAAATTGCTAGAATGACTTTTTCATCTTCTGAACAATTAGGTATAGAAAATATCATTTCCATGGTATTGATAAATTCTCCAGAAACAAGTGGATCAATAGACCCACTGAAAGAAGGTGGACGTTGCCTCATGAAGGACTCAATAGGATATTGTTCCCTTCTCTGCTCATTTGGAAGTCCAGAATGATTCATATCTTGTGTAATTATAGCAATAATATTTTGTACTCCATATCCTATAACATTGGTTTGTTTAGGTGGGAAACCATTGCATTGTCAATTACATTGATCAACAGAGTTCCTTCGGGTTCTATACATCGTCTAAAACCCAAAAAGAATATTGTAATCGGCAAATTTCATGCTAGGAAAACATCAAAATAAAGTGGGATTACTTTAAATATATAACATCCTATGTTTAATTATTTGATCGTTGCCGTAATCATAGGACTATAACCTATATTTATACTTAACATTAGGGACATCCCTATACATACCTTTGAAATATCTCTAGGGATATCACTAAAGTTATCACATCCTATTTTCCAATGGTTAACTAAACCTTTACTCTGATTCCAGCTATAACGACCTGTACTTTACATACATTGTGATTACTTCATAATTGAATCAGACTTATTACAACATATAAAAAAAACCATGAGAGGACAGTATAGGTATAGTGTCTTTAAAACTGGGAAACATAAACAACTGATTCATAAATCATCTACATTGTCTCCAATTTATTTTATCATTTCTAGAGTCCATTTTATCATATCCAACTAAATATCCTTCTTCCTGACCTGGGGAAAAGAAAAAATAAAAAGGGTGAGCTCAAATGCTAAGTAAGGGTAAGCATGGAGAAAATAAAACAAACCATATACATTTGAACTTAAAAACATGACCACAATGTTTAAACATCAATATCTTGAGAAATAACATAAAACATGGCAAAATGTGAGGCGTAGATCATAATGGAACATCAATCATGATAAAATAAAATTGGAATAAAACTTGTAATTGTGTCAAAAAATTAATCACATGATGTGATATCAATAGTAGCCAAGACATTACTGCCGAGAAAATCTTAGTGTACAAAGTCCCTTACTGAACCAAGTTCACTCCTCGTCCCAGTCCTGTAACATTGAACCTGATAATCATACCATTCCGGCCATGTCTATCTCATGAGATAGAAATCTTTAACACATGAATTGGAGGGAGATATAGGTCCCACCCATTTCATAATGAAATCATTCTTACATGTGCCACAACATAAACATAAATCATTAATCATAACCCAAAGAATACAATGGGTTTCATAAATATTATCCCATCATAAAATAATCCATATAAAACAAATGGATATAATTTCATCATAAGAAAAATGAAAACAGGTAAATCATAGAGACATTATACTTGAAACATAATCATACTAAATAATTTCATCTTAGATTGAAAATAGTTTTGATGAAACACTTGAAATTAATTATTGAAGAAAATATCCTTTCTCCTTCAAAATCATTTTCTTATCATAAAATTCCGTTAAATTTTAAAAGAAATGGATTTTGTTGAAAATTATCATGAAATATTATAGAGTTAGCTTCTTGAAAATAAGGCGTTATGAAACTGTAAAAATCTATTCATGCTGTATAAGTTTAAAAAAACATTTTTCTCGTACTTTTGCCCGAAAGTCAAAAAAAGTATCTCGTACGACAAAAGATTCCATACATACCATGTAGTAAAAGAAAAAACGAATGAAAAGTACATTAAAAATATGTGAAAAAATTCAAGAATACATGGACATTGATGATAACAATAACGCCAGTAAATTCTTATGAATAAACAATCTCGGATAAAAATGAGAATTGAAAAGTTATCTCTTACCTTATGTCCGATATACTTCTAATGTATCCGAAACTCCTATAAAAAGATTTAAATAATGCCATTGACTTATTAAAGAATCATATTCATTGTTATTATATCATATATGGTTCACTTATGACATTATATTACCCGTTATTTTGTAAATTTCTTGCTAAAGCATCATTTTGGGTAAAATCGTTTCATTTATCGTACGTGTTTCGACTTGTTGTTCTTGATATTATTACTTATATCCTGATTTACGTAATTAGATAATATAAAAAATATTTATATATAATATGTATTCAGAATATACATATATATGATAGATCAATGATTGGAATGAAATACATCGTTCATAGAGATGGTAGGCCGTACGTACGCATGAACGCTGTTTTCGTTTCCTTATTGAATTGAATGGAATTAAGTAAATGAAATATATATATATATATACATAAATCCAGTAGCTTTTTAATGTTATATATTTCATTATTATTTATTATATATACTTTATAATCATTCATGAATGGTTATCATGAAGAATGAATCTCATCGCGTTCGTGGAGACGGAATTTCGTACGTACGCACGAGCGATGATATCGTTCCTATAATTATTGAATAGAATTGGAGTGGATGGTATAATATCTTAGAATCAGTATGATGTTATAATAATTATATATAGTTATTTTTTACACCATTATACCCATCCAAGTAAGTCGGCGGTTGAAAAACTGTTTACACCACGGTGTAGAGACAATATTCCGTACGTATGTACGCGCAATGATTTCATTTTCCATAGCATGGATAGAAGGTAAAATATGGTTTTTTCATATTTATAATAACATATCAGTATATTAGTGATACTGATGTTATTAATTTATGTGGAAACAAATAAGGAAGAAGATGTAGAAGAAGAAATAAATTGGAAACAATTGGTAAAGTATATTACCTCTTATTTGACGTGCCTCTTCTTAAACTTCTCTTTGGGCACTAAAGATAGTCTTTGAAGAAGACCAAGACCACTAGGATGTTTCTAGGAAAGTGGAGAAAAGAAATCGGCTGGTGTTGTCTGAGCTTGAAGGTTCAAAGTTGTGTAAAGAGAAGAGGGAGGAGGTTCCCTTTTATAAGGGAGGAGAGGGGCTCCTTTGGAATCCTCAAAAATATTAATTTATAATAAATCATACCCCACATAATAACAAAAAAAATTACTAATATTATAATATTAGATGATATAGGGTTGTAATCGCATCATCCAATAAAATTCAGACAAGTTGGGAATTTATTTTAAACATTATCAACTTGATTTATCCATATTTAATCTATTTAATTTTATTTGTGGTAAGAAGATTCTAAATTTTAAATTGTTATAAATAATTACATATGTATTGTGAATTTCCCATAATTTCATAACTTATGAAATTTTCTACCATATAAATTTAATTTATAATTTTTAAAACAATTGTGATTTTTCAACCATTTTATAATATGTTATTTTTATAAAATAATAATAGTGTAAATTTTGTCACTATTCATCTATTTGAATTTAAATAAACTCCAGACAGAAGATCTGTTCGAAATAAAAGATTTAATAGCTTCCTATCATGTCATAGTAATCTAGAAAATTTGTGGATCGTATTAAATGCTTTATATAATATTTAATTTAATATTTTTAAAACCATTTATTTGATATTTCAATCCATAAAATAATTTCAACATCCCTATTGTGTCACATTTAATGATATTTATTTAATGCCTAAAAATTCTAAATAAATTCCCATGATGTAGATAATTTTATTATCTTTCTGGAGACTATTCATGTTTGAGGATCCATTAATTTTATCACTAAATTAAAATTATTATACTTATAAGATTTAAGAATGTGACATGTTGTCACTTTCTTTGGTTTTAATAATAATTAAATTATTTTCGTGGAAAAAAGTCCATTAAATGAATCTAATACTACCCATAGGTGATATGGGTAGAGTTTCAGTCATCGAAATGGATTTTTACTGGTGTTAGGTTAAGTTTATAATCTTATGTTTACCCATAATTACCCGATTTACCTTTAACTGTAGTAAATAAAAATTACCGTAGTTACTATTCATAATGTCAAAAAAATAAAAATAACCTATTTACATTATTTGGACCCACTTAATCAAAATATGGAATCAATTTTTCAAAATTCAAAGCACATAAGATTCAGTAATTAATTTAAAATTAATCTCTTTGTGGAAAGAAAATGGGTTTTTGTTTAAAACATTAAAAAGATTGAATTGATTTAGCCTATGAATTCAAATGTAAAATCAATGATAATGACATACATTATATTAAATGGTAAAAATATATTCTATTTATACTTTAAAACCATTCAATATTATAATTTATCCATATAAATTATTAGGATGAAAGAAGTTGTTTTTAATAAAAATATAGATTGTTTTTACTATTCATTAAAATATGAAAGTTATCAGAAAAATATCAAAACTTTATCTGATGTAAAGTCTTATATACTGATTCAAAAAAAGAAGTTTATTTTTTAAAATTTAACTTATTAAATTTTAAAAAATTATCTTTCAAATGGGTGCGCCATCAAAAGGTGGAAAAAATACATTTTTTTAAAATTACTTATTTTACCTGAAAAAAAATTATTTTGTTCTCATACCATGTTCTAGAAATTGTGTAAAATAAATAATAATGTTATAAAATTCAAAATATAGTTAATACTATTCATAACGGCTTGTTTATTATAATATTATAACCATATATCATTGTTTAGTGATACCTGGTATTGGGTACAACACACGATATCGAAAAAGGTCGCGATACCGTGTAATGCAAGCCAAGTCAGGGTTGCGTGTAGTGCAAGACTTCTCTGTTGTCTTGTATAACAGATTCCTACCATATATCATTTATACATTGAATATATATATACACTCAATGATTCATATAACAACAACTATCAAACGAACTTGAAATTGTGTGTAGCACGATCCAAGAATAGTGTTGTGTATACTGCAAGCTAATACGCTGTTGCATATAGCATAAGTAAATTTTGATGTAGCGTACAACACAATATATCAGTGAAATTAAAATAATATTTTTCATAAAATATCAGTGTGTTACATTCTACCCCCCAATAAAATGAATTTCTCCCATGAAATTTTTCGGGGTTATAAATGGTTTACTACTTGAATGTTTCTTAAATAGAAACTGACATCGTAAAAAGGAATAAAAATACATATCTTTAAAAATTAATGTATGAAACGTAATGGTTACCCAAATTAACTAATAACTGGGTTTCCATATAGGAGAACATATTTGTAAATATGAATATGAAAGATAAATCTAACCATCATGTTCTGATGGAGAGTTATAGAGAACTTGGATATGAAAAAAGACAGCAATCACAAGCCATAAATATCTGATGATCTAAGGTACCATAAGATTCATCAGATATTTGGAGACTAGGAAAAAATTTGGGTTTTCAGGATCATTTCCCTAAAGTTAGTGAATTAAAAGGAATACTTACACAATTTTGGCACAATTTTACTGTTGTTCGTGCCTTGAACAACTTCCACTTCTTCTCTTAAGGAAATGAAGTTGAATTTGTTATTCATGAAGTGTTAGAAGATCTTGTGATTGAATTATAGGTCATTCCATCTCTCACAAACATATGGATAGAAATATTTATATACATAAGTCCATATTAGGTGAGATTAATCATATATTGTTCCAAAAAAATGGACTTATACTTCATCTATCATACCACTTAATAAAATTAAACTAGTTTCTACTAACTAGGGATTCATGTAGGCCAGTGGTAGGAGATAAAGGCCTTTCTCACTTCGGTGTGGGTTCGATTCCCACAGCCTTGTCCAACGCGACATGTTGTCACCCATCCTACAGGTAGTCCTTTTTCTAAAACTACATAATTATAACATTCCATCAATAATGTCGAAAACAGTTCTACCCTTAAACTATACTAACTTATGTCCAACAGAATCCATTTCAAATATTTAGGCTTATCCAAAATACTTCTATCCAAGCACATAGTATAAAGAAAACAATTACTAGAAATTCCATCTACCGAGCGTTTGAATACCATCATTTATCCCTGATATATCATATTGGTCACATTCCAATCATGTGAATACATTAATCATGTGTTCTCTTGAAAAATGAATACCCATTGAACCTTAGTGAAAAGATGAATGTTGTCAAAAGTTAACTCATTACACATACCAAAATCCCAAAACGTCTATATACTGAAACCATGATATCACTTTGTCCTTATATTAGTCATGAGCTCAGGATTACTATTATACATATTATTTTCTCCTTATCCCTTAATTTAGCGCATTTCATCTTCTTTCCAAAAATATTTCAATCACTTTTCATGGTAATCAGTACCATAAAATTATTAAAAACAACAATGATCCAATACATTGATATTGTAATATTCCACGATACTTTAAATGAGATTCCACAACAATATCTCAGAATCCTGTTACAGAAACACTTATTCATTCCACACCATTGTTGTCATACTCTACATCACAAATTGTGATCGCATGTGACTTCCCTTTAACCTTTGACTTAATAGGTTTATCACATCGATCTTCATTAACCCTTGGATTAGGGAATTGATTAGCATAATGCCCAATTTCCTTGCAATTGAAGCATTGAAGTGTTGGTGGACCATTCTCGGTAGTCTTTTCTATATTCATTTCATTAGAAACCGTTTTCCTATTACTTCAGCACACAATAGCTCGATGAACTTATTTTCTACAATTGAAAAAAATAGTACCTTTTAGATAATATTCACCATGATTCTTTCCACACATTGATCATAAATAAACATTCATCTTATTTTCACCGTTTTTCTGATATTTCTCCTTGAACTCCATCTTTCATTTCTTGTCAAAACCATGATATGGATATGTAACACCAACTTCCAGTTCTACCTTGATAGCACAACACACAATTTCTTCATAACTACTGAAGTCTCTTATAGCTAATGGCCATCGATGGCTGGGTTTTATGCCACTGAAAAATCGATCAAATTTACTTTCAGTTTGAATGATAAAGCTAAATTCATACCTTGCAAGCCTTGTAAAATTCTCTTTGTATATACCATCAGATTCATCATCCTTTGGCTTAAGCACAAGGAACTCCTTTTCCATCATTTTTCATAGACTTAGAGGGAAGTACTTATTTAAAAATAATTTCTTAAACTCATCCCATTCTATGGATTCAATTTCATCTCGGGGCCTCGTATTCTTAATTTGAGTCCACCATTAATCTACTTAACTTTCTAAACGGTAAACAGCCAAAATGAATTTTTCATGTTCTGAACAATTATGTATTGAAAATATCTTATCAATGGTACTAATCCATTGTTCAGCAACAAGTGGATCAGAAGACCCACTGAAAGATGGTGGAAGTTTTCTCATGAAGGACACAATAGAATATTGTTTCCTTCTCTGCTCATTTGGAAGTCCAGAATGATTCATAGCTTGTGTAAGTATAGCAATAATATTTTGTACTCCATATCTTATAACATTGGTTTTTTCAGGAGGAAAATCATTGAACTATCTATTACATTGACCAACAGGGTTCCTTCGGGTTCCAACCATCATCTAAAACCCAAAAAGAATAGTGTAAGAGGCAAAAATCATGCTAGGAAAACAACAAAATAAAGGGCGATTACATTGAATATCTAACATCCTAGGTTTAATTATATGATCTTACTATAATAGTAGTACAATAACCTATACTTATACTTAACATTAGGGACATCCCTAGACATACCTTAGAAATATCTCTAGGGATCTCACTAAAGTTCTCGCATCCATGTTTCCAAAGGTTAACTAAACCTTTCCTATGATACCAACTATAATGACCCATACTTTACATACATTATTATTACTTCATAATTGAATCATACTTATTACAAAATATTAAAAAACCATGATAGGACTGTATACATATAGTTTCTTTAGAAATTGGAAAACATAATAAACTGATTCATAAAGCATCTACATTGTCTCCCATTTATTTCATCATATATAGAGTCCCATTTAGCATATCCTACTTAATATCCTTCTTCCTGAACTGGGGAAAAGAAAACATAAAAAGGGTGAGCTCAAATGCTCAGTATGGGTAATCATGGTGAAAATAAAACAAACCATATACATTTTAACTTAAAAACATGAACATAATGCTTAAACATCAGGATCTTGAGAAATGATATAAAACATGGCAGTACGTAAGGCATAGATCATAATGGATCATAAATCATGATAACATAGCATGGGAATAAAACTTGTAATTGAGGAAAAACATTAAGAACATGATATGATTTCCATAGTAACCAAGGAATTTCTACCGTGACCATCTTAGTGGAGAATGTCCCTTACTGAACCGAGTTCCCTCCTCGTCCCAGTCCTGTAACACTTAAACGGATTAACTTACCATTCCAGCCATGTCTATCTCATGAGATATAAATCATTACTCAATGAATTTGAGGGAGATATGGTTCTCACCCATCTCATAATGAAATCATTATTATGTGTTCCACAACATAAACATAAATCATTCATCATATCCCAAAGAATAAAATGGGTTTCATAAAAATCATCCCATCATTAAAAAATCCATATAAAAAAATGGATATCATTTCATCATAATAAAAATGAAACCATTTAAATGATAGAGACATTATATTTGAAACATAATCATACTAAATAATGTCATCTTAGATGGAAAATAGTTTTGACAAAACACTTGAAATGTATTCTTGAGGAAATTATTGTTTCTTCATCAAAATCATTTAATAATCACTACATTCCATAAAATTTTAAAAGAAAAGTATTTTTTGAAAATAATCATTAAATATAGTAGAGTAATACTCTTGAAAATATGGCATTATGAAATCATAAAATTCTGTTGAGGCTGTATAAGTTAAAAAAACATTCTTCTCGTACTTTTACAGGAAAGTCAAAAAAAAGTATCTCTTACGACAAAAGATTCCTTACATACCATGTAGTAAAAGTAAAAGTGGATGAAAAGGACTTTAAACATACATGATTTTTTTTTAGAAACATGGACATGGATGATAACAATAACCCCAGTAAATACTTACAAATAAACCATCTCGGATAAAAACAAGATTGGAAAAGTTATCCCTTACCTTATGTATGATATGCTTCGTATGTTTCCAAACCTCCTGTATAATGATTTAGATAACTTCATTGACTTATTAGAGAATCATATTCATTGTTATGATATCATATATGGTTCACTTATGTCTTTATATGACCCGTAATTTTGTAAATACCATGCTAAAGCATCGTTTTGGGTGAAATCGTTTCATTTATCGTAGGTGTTTCGACTTGTTGTTGTTGATATTAATATTTATATCCTGATTTACTTAATTTGAGAATATAAAACAAGATTTATATATAATATGTATTCATCATATAAATATATATGATATATCGATGAATGTAATGAAATACATCATTCATGGAGATGGTAGGCCGTACGTATGCATGAACGTTGTTTTCATTTCCATATTGAATTGAATAGAATTAATTAGATGAAATATATATATATATATATAAATCAAGTAGAATTTTTATGTAATATATTTCATTATTATTCATTATATATACTTTATAATCATTCATGAATGGTTATCATGAATAATGAATCTCATCGCGTTCGTGGAGACGGTTTTCCGTACGTATGCACAAGCGATGATATCATTCCCATAATTATTGAATAGAATTTTAGTGGATGGAATAATATATTAGAATCAGTATGATGTTATAATAATCATATATAGTTATTCTTTACACCATTATACCCATCCAATTATGGTGGTGGTGGTGGAAAAACTGTTTACACCACGGCATGGAGACGATATTCTGTACGTACGCACGCACGGTGTTTTCATTTTCTGTAGGATGGATAAAAGATAAAATATGGTTGTTTCATATTTACAATAACATATCAATATATTAGTTATACTGATTTTATACATTTATGATGAAAAAAATAAGTAGATGTAGAAAAAGAAATAAATTGGGAAGAATCAGTAAAGTATATTACCTTTTCTTTGATGTGCCTCTTCTTAACCTCCTCTGAGGGCACAATAGATGGTATTTTAAGAAGACTAGGACCTCTAGGGTGTTACTAGGTAAGTTTAGAAGAGAAATTGTAAGGGGTTGTCCGAGCTTGAGGGATCAAAGTTTTGTAATGAGAAGAGGGGGGAGGTTCCCTTTTATAAGGGAGGAGAGGGGAACCTTTGGAAACCTCAACAATATTAATTTATAATAAATTAAACCCCAATTATAAACATCCAAAAATGACTCATATTCGAATATTATATGATATAGGTTTGTAATATCATCAAAAAATAAAATTTATTCAATTTGAGAATTTATTTTAAACATTATCAACTTGATTTATCCATATTTAATCTTTTTAATTTTATTTGTGGTAATTAGATTCTAAATTTTAAATTGTTATAAATAATTAATTATGTAATTTTAATTGTCCATAATTGGAAAAATTATGACATTGTAAACCATATAAATTTTAATTTATAATTTTAAATATTTTTGTTATTTTTAAACCAGTTTATAAAAATTTATTTTTATAAAATAACAATAGTGTCTATTTTGACACTATTCAATTATTTGAATTTGAATAAAATCCAGACAGAATATATATTCGAAATAAATTCTTTAATAGCTTCCTATCATGTCATAATAATCTATAAAATTCGTGGATCATATTAAATAGTTCATATAATATTTATTTTATTATTTTTTAAACCATTTATTTGATATTTCAATCCATAAAATAATTCCAACATCACTATTGTGTCACCTTTAATGTTAATTATTTAATCCCTAAAATTTCAAAATAAATTCACAGGATGTAGATAATTTAATTATATTTCTGGAGACTATTCAGGTTCTAAGATTCATTATGTTTATCACAAAATTAAAATTATTATACTTATAAGATTTAAGAAACTGACATGTTGTCACTTGCATTGGTTTTAATAATAATAAAATTATTTTGCGGGAAAAGAGTCCATTAAATGAATATAATCCAACCCTTATGTGATATGGGTCCACTTTTAGTCATCCAATATGATTTTGACAGGTGTTAGGGTAATTGTATGATCGTATGTTTAACCATAGTTACCTGATTTACCTTTAATTATAGTAAATAAAAATTACCGCAGTTATTATTTATAATGTCAAAAAATAAAACTAACCTATTAAAATAATTTGGACCCACTAAATCCAAATATGGAATCCATTTTTCAAAATTCAAAATAACGAAGTTGCAGTAATTAATTTAAAATTAATCCTGTTGTCGAAAAAAACGGGTTTTTGTTTAAAACATTGCAAAAGATTGAATTGATTTAACCTTCTAATTCAATGTAAAATCAATGCTAATGACATACATTATATTAAATGGAAAAAATATATTCTATTTATACTTTAAAACCATTCAATATTATAATATATCAATATAAATTATTACGATGAAAAAAGTTGTTTTTAATTAAAATATAGCGTGAATTTACTATTCTTTAAAATATGAACGTTATCAGAAATATATCAAAACATTATCAATGTAAATTTTTATATACTGATTCAAAAAAATAAGTTTATTTTGTAAAATTTAACTTATAAAATATTAAAAATTATATTTAAAATGGGTGTGCCATCAAAAGGTCGAAAAAATTCATTTTTTGAAATATACTTATTTTACCTGAAAAAAAATTTTATTTTGTTCTCTTACCATGTCCTAAAAAATGTGTATGATGAATAATAATGTTATAAAATTCCAAATTTAGATAATACTATTCATAATGGCTAGTTTATAATAATATTATAATCATATATCATTGTTTGATGAAACCTGATATTGGGTACAACACACACTATCGAAGAAGGTTGTGATTGCGTATAATGCAAGCCAAGTCAGGGTTGCGTGTAGTGTAAGACTCCTCTGTTGTCTTATATAAAATAATCCAACCATATTTTATTAATACATTGAATATATATATATATACACTCAATGTTTTATAGAATAACTACTATCAAATGAACGTGAAATTGTGTGTAACACGATCCAAGAATAGTGTTGCGTATACTGCAAGCTAATAAAGTGTTGTGTATAGTACAAGCTAATTTTGGTGTAGCGTACAAAAAAAGACATAAATGAAATTAAAATAATATTTTTCATAAAATCTATGGGTGTTACAACATGGATAATATAGTTGTGTTAAAAAATCATTTTATATATAGATAAAATTCTTAGTTGTCATTAAAAAATGATTGAAATATATTCGGTGAAATGGAAAATTAACTTAATGAATATCTTTTGAAAATTCACTAAGAGATGATGTTTTCCAAAAAATAGTTTTTAGATACTTATGGGAGATGAAAAAAGATGTGGAATTCCTCCCCATCCTCATAGGGGGTATTTAATAATAATATTAAAACATTTAGTTTGATGAATAAAAAATGGTGAGATTATCCTTTTGTGATTTTATTACCATACATCAATGGGGAGAATGATTTGAAAATGAAAGGAGGTGAAGATGATGATGTCCTATATAATAATTGGAGAAGGAATTATGGTGTATACATACAAAAATAATGTAATATTGGTATTAAAAATTGTATTTTCTTCCCAATATAGTGGTAGAGATATGTTAAGGGGTGAGAAGATGTCTTGTTGGTAGTGCATAGTGTATTTTCAATATCATATAATTTGGGGATTCATTGAAATAACAAAGGATTGTTCTTAATTTTCTGGAAAACTATAGAAATATGGTTGTTATATTCTTAAATGAATAATTTTTAGTTTTTTAACCGTAAAATTATTCAGATAAAATATTGAAGATGGGAGTTGTGAAGAAGTGGTCATTTAGAGATTTTCTCCCAATCGAATTGAAAACGGTGGGAAGTTGAAATGTAAAATCAAAATTATATGATTAGTTGAAAATTTAATGTTTGTTCATATTAAATAATTTATATATTAAATTTATATAATTAATAAAATAATCATGATAGGATAAAGCCTTTTGAAATAAATTAGTTACAAGCTAGACATCAAACACCCAAGGATGAGCGATTCATTCCTTGAAAATACCAAAAAAATGGAAATATCATACCAATTCATTAGTTTTGGTGAAGGTGTTTAATATTATATTCATTAACACACAAATGGTAAAGGGAATATTAATGATAATAGGACCAACATGGGAAATAATATTGGGACCACTCCCATTTTCATTCCCATATTGATCTTCTCATGAACAACTCTATCATGGGTTCAAGATGAGGATCAAATCAGGGTTTGTGGTCTTCATTGTCAATAAGTGATATGGAAAATAAAAATAGAGATAATTAGAGGACCACACTAGTGATGGGGTTATCAATGGCTGATGGGTGTCCTTATAATCAAGATTCTTCATCTACTAGAGAATCAGGCCCATGGTGGTTGTAATTTTGATGGAAAATGTCCCATGTTTTCAACAAGGATTTATAATAGTAAAGTATGTATTTAGTCTTTAATATTAAGAGTGAATTCATTCTGAAAAATAATTCACAAACCATCCAAATTCAATAATCAACATACATTTCTTTATTCCATGATTCATGTTGTTTGTAAAGATGGTTATAATAGTTTAATGGATGTATTAAAGGGTATTTAATGTTTATTTAAACTCTTATTTTAAAGACTAATTATACCCCCAAAAATGTTATTTTCATGAAAATAGGTATAAGAATATATTTTGGATTCATGAATATTTTATATAGTGGATCAATAGCCCAATTATGGTACAAAATGTATTGATTTACTAGTACATGATATTCTATTTAACAACATGTATTGTGTATAGAAAATTAGAGACATAGAGAGATTTTCAGATCTGATTCCAATAAAATATAAAAATTTTAATATAATAGGATGCAATATTGATGATCTATAAACCCATGAATACATGTTAGATGATAGTTTGTTTTATTTGAATATAATAAAGTTGAAGTCGTTCGATACATACTAAGGATGATTGATGGTGTTGTGACAAGGTTATTTCTACATGAAGTGAAAGGGAATCCCTATAAGACTTCAATAGGTAATTTATATTAGTTTTTATATTAATTATTTGATATTATAATACTATCTACATTTTTATGAAATTTATTTTGACCCATCATAGAGAAATGAGAATAGGTAGAGTAAGAATATTTAGTTAGATGATAATGTTCCATGGGTGATAGTGAGTCATCCTTGAACATTGTAAGGTACATATGCCTCAGAAAGGGACTCTTATACCAAACCATTATAAGTAGAGAGACCCCTAAAAAGAGATGTGAATTCTATAGTTTATTATAATTTAATACAGTTCATTGATGGATGTTATTTCTAAAAAACTCAATGCGGGTGAACCATGTCAATTCCTATGTCATTATTTACATTATGTACTTACACCAAAACTCATCAATAATACAATATTATATTCTATAAAATTCCAATATATGTGATCCTAAAGGTTCAGTGGTTATGTTTCTAAGATTAATATTAAATTTAAATGATTAAAATTTTTAATTGGTTGAGTAATTTTCAAACCCTAATTCCCAACCCTTGTCAAGGATATCTCACAATAGTACTTTATTGAATGACACACATTACCCTTTATATATCTTTAAATCTCTTAAAATTTATTTTACTTATATTTTTACTATTGTTGTGTGCAGTAATGTAATTTTAAAATATTATAAATATATTTTCCTTTAATTATAATATATTTAACAATCCTCTAAAAATTTTCTCTAGAAAACCATTATTCGTTCATCAAGGATTTATTTTTGTATTTAATTTCAAGTGATCTTTTATAAAAAAAATGAAATTTACATTCTTTAAATTAATTTTTGAAGATGAATTTCAAATACATCGTTTTATTACAGAAGGGAAACCGTATTTTTTCAGATTAATTTTAATGGATTCATTTATATTTTCCACTACCTTTAAAAAATTTATCTCATTTGAAGTAATATTCAGTTAATCACCGAAAAAATTCTTTGGTAAATACTCTTATTCGATAATTACATTTATGGTATCTGCTAATCCATGTCTTGATATAATTTCACATGATTCTATTTTTTAGTTTTGAAAATACATTTTATTGACAATAATTCATAATTTTATAATATATTGCATATTTTTTATAAAAAATCTCTAGGATTTTTAATAATGATAATGGTGGCCCCTATATAAACATTAAATCAATTCATTAATGTTCAATTTTTCATTTGATAATTATGGGAGATGAATAGGTGAATTCCTAACCCATTATGATATGGAAAACAAGGGTGTCCATTCTTGAGAAACTATATTATGTGAGATTGGGATGTGAACTACTAAGTAACTATGTTATCATAGAATAGGTCTTGAATTTTGGAACCAATATGTTATAGGAGACATGGATGGGAATTCTCAACCCACGATGTTATTATTTCTATGATTATTTTAATGACACACTGATATTCCACATTTCCAAGATTATGGAACATTCTTATGTTATTCACATATATAATAATATGTGGATAATTATTAAAATCCAATGATTCAAAATAATTATTACATGGTATATTTTTTTCCATTTTATGGGATAGAAGAAAA
Organism: Viscum album; assembly: GCA_963277665.1. Lineage (NCBI taxonomy): Eukaryota > Viridiplantae > Streptophyta > Magnoliopsida > Santalales > Viscaceae > Viscum > Viscum album. Next base: position 1,919,807,051 of record OY728128.1, on the reverse strand, counting down.
AAAATTACATTTTAAAATATATTTCTCTTAAATAAATTCAACTGTTAGATACTTTGTTCAATACACATCAAAGAACCAAATAAAATAATGGCAAACCATTATTTTATAGATATTTAATTAGTGTTTATTAATAAATGTAAAATTATTATGAAATATTTTTTGAATTAGAAACAAATACAATGTTTAATACTTTTGAAATAATTAAATAAAATTAATATTTCTATATAATTAATAAAAACATTGCATTTGATTTTTTTATAATTTCATTTTTCTATGCTAAGTATTTTTTCATTATGAGACTAAATATAGTTTGTATAACATATTATAAAATATATCACTCACATTATTAATATATTCAAAACATTTTAACTAGTAATTGATTGGAAAAAAAATTAAATGATTACAAATCCATTTTTATATAGGGCCATGTTTTCTATATATATAATTTGTAGTTAAAATATGAAAATGTATATATTTAGATACTTCATTTTAATATAAGGATTATAGATTTTTAATTATAACATTAATATTTTATAATATGTAATATCTTATGTTTTTATTAAAAATTAATTCCCATGCTTAATTTTTAGTCACAGTTAATAAGGGTAAATTTTGGTAAATTTTATGGCTATAATCTTATTAGTCTTAAATTTATCCTAGGAATCATATATGTTCCCTACAAGGTTTTGAGGTCAATACAAAATGTTTTAGAAAACAATCTCACCGTAAACACATGTAGTTACATTCTAACCTCAAACCTCAAATTCATTTCCATGTTAAAGTCCATATTTTCACCTATAAAAGAGATCACATACACCCCCTTCAATAACCTATATCAATATAATTACACATAAATGCCTTCTTATTTGAAAAAAAATTAATTATTTTAATCTTTTTTGATTTATCTTGATCCAAGGAGAGTGCCAGTGTAATCTATTTACTATGTTTCCTTTATGTGATGTTTCAAGAACATAACTTGAGTGTTACCCAGTTTCCAAATATTCTTATATACCAGTCTAAACCAACTTGAAAAAATAATTTGTTTTAATATTATAGAAAATTTCATCCATATAAGTAGTATAATTAAATTTTATTATAGTAATAGAATAAAAATTATCATTCTCCCTCCAAAAAATTAAAAACAAGATCTTGCCACTCATATTACGTTCGAACTACCATCACCGGGAGGGAAATGATCTTTTTTTATAACCACCTTAAATTAATGGTTAAAAGGTTTATTAAATGATTAAATATTATATTGATAACATTATTAATATTATAACAATAGGAATAAATTTACATGTTCTATCTATACTATGGAAATCAATAACACAATATGTGTTTATGTGTGGGACAATTCACCCAATGAGACACATGTTCGAATTTTTTCACTACCCATACTGGATTGTTTAATAGTGTATTTTAAGAATATATATCAAAATAAGAATTATTTTTTTAATTAATATGGTTCTTAATGGTTAAAAAATAGTTATCACTATAAATAATGTATCTATATTAGTTAATTACCAAAAAAGGTTGATCTTGTATCATATTCTCAGGATATGGGGTTATATTTTCAATAAATTAAACATGAAGATGAATAAATAATTCAAAAAATATTATTTAATTATATTTTAAAATATAGTAGTGATGAAATTGTTATCAATAAATGGGGTTTTATTTTACTATTATAATACATTCGTGTAACAATCCAAAATACTAACATCTGATGTTGAAAATATTTATTGACTAACTAATACATTTTTATTGAATGATTTAAATTGAGTAATAGGAAAGATAGTATTTAAAAATATGGTTATAATATAAATTATTAAGATGTTTTTTATTATAAAATTGTTCATAGTTATATAATGTACATTTAGAGAAATATTTAAGGGTTTCTTTTAAATCACAATTTCAATACCAGATTATAATGAATGCATTTCCATTAAGAGTAACTTATGTGAGATATAACATAAAATATAATACAATGGTATTACACTCTATTTATTATTTAGGTTTTAAATTTCCACTCTAAATTTCATTTCTCTTTGTAAATGATTTTCTAAATGTGATTCTTTTATGTAAAACAGACCCCAACCCTTCTTTTCAGTTTTGAATCTTTTTCCATTGTATATTTATTTATTTTATGGATATCCATATCCAAAATTCATATAGGTATTAATGTAACTTCCTATAAATTTTTATTTAGATTATTTTTTCATCAGTATTCTGTAATGATTTTCAAATCTTTCATTTTTTCATATTTCACCTTGTTTATCATTTTTTTGTGAACATATTTATTTTTCAATAATGATCATTATTCATTAATAATAGTAATTTTCATTGTAATAATATTTTAATAATAATCAATATTATTGATAATTCTTAAAATATAATTAATAATTCCTTCTTATTTAAGTATGTGATTTGTTTAATAAACATAAAGAGTCATTTCCATCTATGTCAATACCCTTTGATATTAAATTAGTTAAAAAGGGATATTTTTTTATGATGTTATCCACATTACATATCTTGGCGTCTAATGATGATGATGTTTTATGAATGTTATTATAAAACCCATTTCTATCTCATTATTTAATTATGTTATGATAAAATTGTGAATGCTTTCGTGAACTTTTGGAACAATTATGTATGTTTTTCATTTTGGTATGGTTGGGACAAAATTATATATCCCCAAATGAAGAAATTTTTAATATATCTATATCTCAAATTTTAAATTTGTTGTCATCCCAAGACCTAAAGGGTAAGTGATCCGTTAGACAATGAAAAATATAGGGAATAGTTGGTTCACCTAATCTAACAATTAGATTAATGTCTTAAGGGTAGTTTTGACATATGATTTCAATGCTTATTCCTTTAACATACTATTATGTCAAATTTGAATTCAATGTTATTCTCCCATATCATGATATTTTATGATTTATTTACTACTATGACTCAGGTATTAATCTATACAATTTCATTATGCCTAGACTCTTGATTTGAGATTTATGTATTTAGGTATAACCATTATATACTTAAATTTTTATTTAATACAACTTTTCATATATTAAGATCTCATATGGTATTATATTGATATATACCATGTCTAACATTATGGAGTATCTGACCTCACTATATATTATGTTTCCGCACACCCTATTAATGATGAATGTGATTAAGTAATATTAGTTTACAAGTGTACCAGAGTTGAAACATATTTGTGGGAGATATCAAATATCTGTTAAAAATATGATGATTATTTGTTTAGTCTTCAATGATATATAACCATTTTGGTTCTAAAATATGTATAATTATAATATGATGTTTTCAATATTCTTCTAAAATGAATTAATTTTTAGGTAAGTGATAATTATTCCACCATAATTGGAATTAAAATAGTGTTTACTTATTTTTTTGGGATCATTTTAGTTTCTCAAAGGGATTCTGATGATATAAAATTTCTAAAAACCCAAACGTAAGAGATAAAATATAAAAAACCTAAATCTTTGGTAATGTATAGATATTTTATGTTTTCCTATTAGTGAAATCCCAATCCGGATAAAAGAAATTAGAATAATCTATTAGAAAAATTAACCTAGGGTTATTAACCCTGAAATATATGCATGTGTATTAACTAAACCATTATCTAATTTATGAAAAATATAAATAATTGTAGTCGTTATTTGTAACTCTCTAGGTATATGGTTTGGATTTCTCACATTATGCATGCGAAATATTATGAGAATTTTTAATATAATTTATATTGAAGAATACAATTTCATGGGTTGATTAGAAAGTGTCATAATGTTTTAGGTTAAAGGTATTAGTTTCATTATAATATTACTTTTCACTGATATTATAAATGCTTTATTTCTACAATATGAATTTTATTTTTAGTAAATGGATGTATCAGAGAAGAATCTAGTTAAAAGTTGGTGGGAAAGAATATGAGCTTATTTTTCAAAGCAGTAACCAAATAGGATATAAAATAGGTTACAAAAACTATTGACTATGACAGACCATCTTTCTGATTATATGAATAATAATGAAATCCATGATGACCTCCCAAAGTCGCCAATAATGGATAAACTGGTTATCCTGTTCTTTACAACACCATGCCCAACCTACTTTAGTGAGTCTTTATACCCACTAATTACATATCAATGGATCATTATATAGAAAATATATTATATTATCCAATTCTTAGATAGTGGAAATGTTTTTATTTTTTTATCATTTATAAGTGAATCTAATCAATGGTGTACTGGTATAAAGAATTCAATGAATTAGGAAGCGATATAATCAATGAAAGGATAAGAGTTTAATATGATATTTTTTAATATATATTTTCCTCAAAATAATTTGAATAAATTGGAGAATTATTTTTTGGAATTTATGTATAAGGGGTATGAATCCATTAGTACAAATGAATAAACAATCACCAGACATTCAAGGTATTCTTTTATTTTTATCATCAAACTTGATCACAAAATTGGTTTAGTATTGTGTGGATAATGACTATGTCTTTCAAATTAATTGATTATTAGAGAATTTTATAGATTTGAATAAATCATAAGACATGATATCTATGTATATATTGGTCAAAATAGTACTCAACAATATGAACAACACACACTCATATTCATAAATTGTAATGATTGTGAGGATCATTCTTATAATGGGAAAAATCTATGGGAAAATGATGACAGTTGAAGTAATAAACATCCACTGTGAAAGGAATGTGAGAAGGAATATGTTACCCAAATAGATAAAATGGGATAAATGCTTGAATTGGTTAAGGGTAAACATCTTATAATCTTTAGAACTAAAAATTTCTTATATGATTATTGTTATACCAACTATATTATATATGAATTATTTTATATGAGAATCATATAACCAAATTAATTTGTAGATATTAATAATATAAGAAAAATTATAATTATATGATGATTTCATATAATTTCTATAGCTCCAGACTAAATATAAATTTGTTGGAATTTGTTTCCCGGAAGACTTTTTATTCACCCATAGTTGGATTATATGTGATTTTTTGCATGGATTAGCTCTATATATATCAATCCCACATCACTTATAGGTAAAGAGAAGTTACATTAAATATTGTAAAAATATATATATCTATCTATAAGTGAAACTGTGAACATGAATCTTCTATGGATATTAAATACATTATATGTATTTTGAAACTTATTTGTGAAGGATATTTATGCCACATAGTTGGAAAAATCATCATTGAAGATTTGATAAGATTTTGGGAATATAAAAATGAATTTACAGATGAATTTCCACATCTTCCAAAAAAATTGATGTTTTTTTTTCATATAACTCTTACAAAAAATTATTACTATTTTAAAAAATACAGAAAAAAACCAAATTGATTTATAGTAATTAGAGACGAAACAACATGATAATCTAGAAATGGGATTCATATTCAATAGTGCATCACTATCAGGTTCACTGATTTTCTTTATTAATAATTAAAATGATTTTATAAATATTTACATTTAATATTATGAGCCTTACAAGATAACTATCGAGAATATAAATCCTCTACCTTGTATTTGTGACATCCCAACCAAGGGCCCCAGATGATCCTTTCCCTATTTAGGTTTACCTCATGACCCCATGTATGCCTCCAAGTATGCCATATGCTACCAAATAGAAGTGAGGGGGGTCTAATGTATTACTATGGGGAGACTACAACCTTATATCTAAATGTAAAATAAAGAAACAAATCATATTACATATTAGATTATGTTGAATTATAATAGAACTGATATAAAGGCATACTATAATCGATGGAATGAAAAACAATACCAGAACATTCATTATTTCATATAAAGTAAAGACATATATGCTATATGAATAAATCATCTTATACACCTACCTATATTTTTATTATATCTTCATCATGAAATATTATGTCTTGGTCCCAACTAGTTTCTATAATAATGTGATAAATCTACCCAGTTATTATTGTTTCATGGATATCTAAGATGGGTGTGATTATATAGCACTATAGGGAACCTCCAATTAAATCTCATAAATCCATCAATACTGTGATATTTTCATGTGGAATTATCATATAAAAGAAGTAAATAAATAGGTGGAAAGAACTAAATAATTAATACATGATCAGTCATTAGGTACATGACCTCAATCATCCATACCTACAATAGCGAAGGATAGGTTGTCTCCAAGAATATCATAATATCATTTCAACTATATCAATACTATATCCCTAGGTTTAACACATACACGCATACTGATAATAATAAAAAACAAATCTTTTGAACATTTCATTTTCTATATCTGATTAATAATGGGCTTCTCTCCCACTCACAATATAATAAATAGATAAAGTCCAATTCGTTATCATGACTGAAAATCACATTATCATAAAAAATCCCTATGTCACCATCATAGTGAGATGGATCTGATGCATCATGGGTATACCCATTAGGTATATGTTCCATTATTCTTGACTATCTATATCTGAGGGGTGACCTATTTTTCTCTTAATAGTAATCTTCGTAATTAAAATCTAGAATTCTAAATTGATGGATTCTCTACATGATAGAAATTTTAAAGAGTTAATCATTCTAGGGATCCATATATAGATCTCATATCAACTCCCAACATCATGAACATTATTTTATAGGTGAAAAGTTAGATCCCTAGAACCACATATGATCATCTATGAAAATTGAATATCATTAGTAACATCTCACTAATATCATATATGCCTCAATGTCTATATCAACAAATTTATCTATGGGAATCAACATTCTCAACATTATTGCATTGTATCAATTTTACAAGCCATATACCCAGTAGCATATATCGGTACCCAAAATGACATTGTATACATAAAAGATAAAAAATAGTCATTATTAATTGGATAGGTTCATCCAAACATGTAGACCTATAAACACAATCCTTACCCTAAAAAACATACATCAATGGTATGGGATATATGGTGACCATTGTTACCATCACTACCTAGGCCCAAGTTCACCCACTCATGGTTGGTCAATCATCATGCCACATAATGGATTCCCCTAAGTCACATTAAATTTTACCATATTTGGGTCTTCTAAGTCATCACAAGATATGGGAACCTTACATGGATCTCAATTAGGATAACTCACAATATATTTAAAACCTATAACTGTGTGGTAACAAATTCCATAACACTATCACATATTTCATATATCCTCGCATGCTTAGTAAGGAAATCCATATATTCTACACACTAGATACGGAACACAACCAATATTAAATACATAGGTCATTGAAGAGTAGACCTCTTTCCAAACCAATAATAATGAACAAAATGACATATATGTGCCCCATGACCCTTACGTACACTAAAAAATATACTCCACTCATGTCTAGAAATACCTCTACATAGAGGTGTCCTAAGGATCCTATACAAGAAAACTATTCCACACATAGTTTGATCACAACCCACAAGAGAATAAATGTCACTATACATACAAAATAACATTCCCTTACCTATTGTAAGTCCAGATAATCCAATCACTACACATAGACCAATGTGGCCTTGGAAATTTATTCCCTCTTCCACAAAGAATTTCAGTTTATTTAGATATTTTAATATAATTTACCAAATCATTAAATTAATCTTGTAGTTAAATTCTCTTATTTGTTTAATGATTCATCACATAAAACATAATTGACTCATTTTAATCCATCATAAATTCTTTCAGGAACTCATACCTTTTTGGTATGCATTTCTTATTAATAAAAAACTATGCAGCTTCTACCCCAACTCTCTAAGTATTGCACTAGGATCTCTATATTCTACTGGACATCAATGAGTTAATCAATTAATTGAATCATAACCAAAACAAAAATATTTTTAACATTTATAATCAATTAAAAAATTTAATATAAAATGGGAATAATCCACTATATCTCATTAGTTATCTATAAATTGTTAGAGCCTTGAGAAATTGGGTGTCACCCATCCCAAAAACACCCACATACAAACACAGATCCAATGAAAAAGCGTGTGGTACATATTGAATATGTAAATTAATTTAATTTAAAGTAAATAACTTAATATTTGTTTATGACATATGGTTGTTGAATAAATAAGTGGTAGATGAATGATTCCATCATGGGACATCATCTATGTGTTTTGAGAAAAATAACATACACATTATACTGATTACACTTTGAACCAATTGAATCAAAACTGAACCCAAAGAATTAGAAAATGGAAATAATAAGGAGGTGGATGGGATGATCAACTGGAATCAACATAATAAAATTAGTAGAATTAATTACTGAATAATTTCATCCAAAATAACATAAAACAAAAGGGAATCAAAGAAGGTAATGTGAGTAAGGGATATCTTATCTTGTACGTGACATGGACAAGAAAAAGGGGAAATATTATGATTAACATAGAATAAAAAAAACTAAAAAATAAACTTTTAACAAGTTTCATGGCCCTGATTTATAGAGATGTATCCTCATGTTTCTTTTATTCATCAGAAAAAAGAAAAAAATAATAAAGGGGAATATGTTTCATGGGTTTTTTTCTTTAAAATTGAGTTCCAATATTGTTAGAGGCACTATCCAACTAACTCTCCCACCCATTCTAGGTCTACACAATTTACAAAAATGTATATAAGTAAATCAAATTAAAAATATACTAATTTATAATATTTTACATATTGTTTCTCTGAATATTAATAAAATCTCATGCTAATCGACAATACTAAACCAAGAAATAAATAAATCCTTGGAATAGGCATAATACTATACAGATCATTTGCTAACTTTTCTAGGAAATAATTCTCTAAATAAATTGAACTGAGAACCCCATCACTCATTGGGTCTGACGTGGATTCCCATAATTTGTGTAAACAAAACTGTGAACCTTCATACTAAATCTCAAAAACAACTAAATATTTTAACCAAACACCCCAAAAAACATTCATAGAATAGAATTTTCCTTTCCTGAACTGAATAATGTTTTAAAAAATACATTATAATGATTAATCACCTAAAATTTCATTCTGAGTCATATTTCAAATGTTTGACGATTGAATAATTTAAAATTTCAAATTCCTTATGGAATTTTCAAACTATACAAACATGGGATCTTAAAATTTCCCAACCATAATATGAATCATCATTAAAAGTTATTAATTGGAATACAAATTACAGTCTTGACCTATATCACATGTCAATTATCTATAATAAATTTTGTGCTCCATCCTTTAATTCCCAACATACATCTAAACTAGATCTTCAATATAAGGCATTATAACTAAAAAAACATATATAAAACATTTAATTCTCTATAAATTCTATAATTAACTATCACAATAGTATATATCTGGTTCCTTACTTTATTACATTATAATGATTAAAAGGAAATAGATCATGATGTATTGTAGAGTGCAGCAGTTTTAGAAACTAGATCACATACATGAATCCCATTTTATTTTGGAAATGTTAAACAAAACATAATACATAAGAAAAGTAATTGATTAGAATATTAGTTTTTCATTCAGTGAATTCATCTTCATATCTAGGGGAATTGAGACAAAATACGAGTCATGTAAAATGCTATGGAAGGGTTAATTATAGTGTAATTTATAATTAATCAATTAGAATAATCAATATAGAAAGGTGAATAATTGATCACACATTCTATTTAATCAACAAACTGAAAATTTGATGTCAAAGAAAACATATCATAGATAACAATAAGATATAAATTTTCAATAACAGAAATTCTTAATTATTAGATTTTGGGTTACCTTTCCCATCAATATGATTTCTCAACATCGTTTATGCTACTCTGATTTCAGAAACCGGTTCACCTCTTGTGAAAATATCAATGCATCAAGGGGATATCGATAACCAGTAACCAAAAATGTAATATCCATCCTATTAATTCTTTATATATAAAATAATTTATTTTATTTATTAATAATTTTCCTTATCATTAATAATATTTATAGAATAAATAATTGGTATTTTTCAATAATTTCCCTATTATTCAAATAATATTCATTGTAAACATAATATGTAATAATGGAATATAGTTTAAAAAACAATAATAACATTCATAAACTAATATAGATATTTAATATAAAATTAATGTCTAATGAAAATTTATCACAATAATTTGATTGATTTAAGAGAATATTGACAATCAAAAAAAGAAGACAGATTCCAAAATAACATTTACCACATCATAATTTTCAATTTAAACCTCATTGGGTTGGATTATTCATTGTAAAACATTATATACAATGAATATAATAGGATTAATAAAATTATATACCAATATATGATGTATATACGCAACACAAATTAATAAAGCGGCGAACATGGAATTTATCTCAGATATGTAAAAATAGAGATGAGAAACCCTTACCTCACACTATTTTTTGAAAGAAAAACAATATAACATTAGATATTATGGTTTAAACAATGTTATTAAAATATTAAATAACTTTATCAATATATATTATAACATGTATTATCCCCTTATAGAATACTATTACCCATTTTTTAATATTCTTTCATTATTTTTATTGTATTGCGTGTTAATTTCCTTATTTATGAATTTATCTCGATTTGTTATTTCGTATTTCAATTACATAGATAATTTATTAATAATATCTAAATTTTATACAATTAATTAATTTATATATTTATATATATATTAATTATATATGTACATAGATAAATTCCTAATGTTTGGTGATATGAAATGATACACATCGTTCTAAGAGAAGGTTTGACACATGTATGCGCGAATGTTGTATCAATTTTCATGTCAGATTAAAGGATATATATTTCAATGATATTAATTTATATTAAATTTAATATATAATAATAATTTAAAATTTATCTCTAACATTTTAATTAAACCAATTCTTTAATACATTCCATGTAGTGTGAAAGAATCACATCGCTTTATGGATGAAGTAGTCCACACGTCCACAATAGAAGTTATTATATTCCCACAAAATGAATATCATGATGGAATATTTAATATAAAAATTAAATAAGTATAAATACATCATAAATATAATATATATCATATATAAACTATAAATCCATCATTATTCCAACTATGGAATGTTATAATGGAAGAACGAATACCATCGGTTCGTGAAGAAATAGTCCAACGTATAGAAAAATAGTGATTATGTATCCCATTAGATAAGAGTTTGGGAAGGTTTTGGTCCTAAAATTAATATTGAAACATCTCATTGTACTGAGGATACTAATTTTATTTTATTACTATGATATAAAAATGACTGACTAGTTGGAAAAAATGAAACAAAAGTGATCGTTGAAGAATGTTACCTACTATTTGGGTAACTCATTGTTGTTTATATAGAAACCCATATTTTTTTTTGATTTATATCCAAATAGATTATTATAGGATGTGTTATGGGATGTTGGTTAATTATTAGGGTAGGGTATGGATAATCCAAATGGAATGTGACGTGTGATGAAGTGGGGGAGTAAATTCCTTTATATAGTTGAAGGGGAGATGTGTTCTGGTAAATATATAAAGGTAAACACTATTGTGGGGTCTCCCTTACCTCATGTTCTATAAAAATTTAATCATATAGCTGAAAGGTGAAATAATAGTCGATCCAAAACTCAATCACATAATGGATGTTCAATTTTATAATTTTGTTCTGTACCTTCTAGGTTTCACAACTTTTACCATTTAGGTTTTTACTAATGTACAATGTATTTTATCCTATTTAATTTGTCCATTAATAATAAATTAATGGGAGATTTATTAGAAAATAAAACACCAAATAATTATAACAATTATTTCTATTTAAAAAAATTTAAATCCCATGGGTGTTGGAAATTAAATTTAAAACCATCGCATGTAACGTGTGAAAACACTACTTTAACTAGATATATAGTAATAATGATTTTTTCTATTTAAGGGATAATATGTTCATTATAAAAAATAAATTGAATAATTAATATACCATATTTAATAATAAATAACATTTCAATCATATTTTACAGAATATATAAATTTTTTTAAATTTAAAATCATTTAAAAATATTATTTATTATAAAATATCAATAACATCAATTATGAATTTTATTATTAATTTAAATTAAAAAAAGTATACAGTGTAATAAAAAAAGGTAAGGTTCATAGATATTTAAAAATACATATTACGAGAAAAAATAATGTGACCTAATAATTTCTTAAATTTTCATTACATTAAATATTTTTTGTATCATAAATTTTATTTAAATTATAGCCAAAAAATTTTTGTGTTTTCATTCCGTAATCAATTTATGTAAATAATCCAAATCCGAAAAATTAATGATGATTAATAATTATAAAAATTTATAATTTATCATTATAAATAATTTTTATAATTGAAAATATGATTTTTTTATATCTCAAGGCTTTATGAATGTTTATGTTATGGAATGTTCTTTTTTTGTCACTTTCCTTATATAGAACAATTTCATGTTATAAAGCCCCAATAACAAGTAAAATTTGAAACAATAGGGAACATGGTAAAAATATTGACATCCAATGGATTTTGGGTTTGTTTCCACGTCAATTTCACTTTAAGATTGATGTGTTTCCATAAAGTAAACTAGTTACTAACATTATCGTTGTAATTAATTTTAATTACATTAAATAATTATTTTCTTGAAAAAATATGTTCATATTATTATAAACTAATTTTAATACTTATACTATATATTTATATACATTTTTACAAATTATGTTCATAAAAGGGGAACAATTAAAATTATATCTAATATTTCCAACATGGTGAGAATGTGGTTTTAATATTGTAAAAAGATCAAGAGTTCATTATGTTTTTACATCTAAAATTAACATTAAAAGGATTACAATAGCATAAATTGAATTAATTTATATATAATTTATCTATTGTTACTTGAAATTCAATTTATAATATAATTTTACATTAATAATTCTATAAAACAAATATTTCAACTAAAATGAAATTTTTTTCACTATTCATCAAAAAATAAAGCTTCTCAAAAAATATAAACAATTCACCATAAGATAATTTTAAAAATAAGAATTTGAAAATTATTTTTTGTTAAAAATTATATTTATAAAAGGGTCAAAATTAATTTTTAAAATATATATTCTATTAAAATGTGGAAAATATTCCTTAAAACGCAACTTTTTATCCGTAAAACTTGATATGTCCTTATCATGTGTATATAAAATATATTTGATGAATTAAGAAATTGATTGAATATATAATATAATAATAAAGTATCATGATGTAACTAAAACATTGTTTCATGGTCTATCATGTCATTTATGCTAGCGAAGAAAGTAGATATTGTGTGTAACACAAGCCAACATACTGTTGAGTATACAGAAAGCTAGAATCAAAGAAAGATTTATTCTAAAGAGAAAATTTTGAAAATTCTGGCAGTGTTACATTTTCCAAACATTATATAAATTAATTATTTTTGATTAAAACATAATTTCATTAATCGTGGGGTTAATATTTTGATATACTATTATTTAAAACCCCATATACTAAATATAGATATTGACCCATATTATTAATATGAAGGAAAATGAAATCCATCTTTACTCCCAAAAATATGATTTTGAATAGGTGACCATTAGTGGAAAATTGGATTAAGGGGATAGGTATAACTATCATGTTCTAATGGAGAGTGATAAATAATATATTCATGAGAATGTTGTTGACCCCTAATATATAAAATAGTGGGGTGATAAAGGTCTTTTCATTCATCAAAAATATTTATAGTAATCATTTTTTTTGGTTTCGAGTTCTTTTCTCAAGAGTTGGAAAATTGATTAACTAAATAATAATGTAAATAAATATAAATATTTGATAAATTTCTATTTTTTATAAATATACTCATCTTTTGGATTTTCATTATACTATTTCTTCTTCAAATCATATATAATGGTTAATAATAAGTTGAAGTAATACATTAATGCCTAAAACCATTTAAAAAGATTAACTTGAAAATTATCATAAATGGTTAACCATTCTATAATATTATGATCCAAGAGTTTAGATTCTTATCCATAGTAGTTAGTAGTATCCAATTTATATTATCCATATCAATCATATCTTTATTAAAAATCATTATCTCAATATCAAGAAAATATTAAGACTTATAGTCCCTCAACCATATTTTTTCGAATATGCTCAACTGTTCAATGCATTATTTTTCTTATTCATGTATACTATTCAACATATTATAATAAATACTGAATGAAAATTTTCTGATGTTAAATCCTTATATATTTATTAATTATCATAACAAGTACATCACTATAAAAATAAACAATTTACATAATAATTGAATCCAAACAAAATCACATTGATCATCCCTCTTCGTGTGTTATTATAGAATAATATTTACCATAATTATTTAGATTATTTTGAGTTTTATTTTATTTACACTTGGGGTATCCATTTTCATAATGCCCCATCTCTATCAAGTTGTGACATTGAATAATATCTTTTTTACTCATCATCTTACATTAATTAGAATGCTGACCCTTATATCTACACTTATAACAAACTGATATTCCCTTCATACTAGTACAAGGATATTTATATGCACATTTATTGCATGTGGGAAAATCCTTCTTTCCCATATTCTATTAATCAATATTTTTCATAAATTCCCTCTTCTTCTTCTTGTGCCTCACTCAAAAGAAATCATAGTGCTAGAATTAATTCTCTATCTCATTAACTCATGTTACTATGACCCTATATGATGATAATTCATAGTAGACTGTTAACCTTTGTATGATAATATTAGGACCATAAAATAAATGATAATTCTTACTCATGTGATCATATACATTCTTTTGGTTCACCATCATTCTACAAGGATCGTTTTCTAAATGAGGATATGGACATGATTATATATTATCAAGTATAATCAAATAACTGTTGAAATACGTAAAATAAATTGAAAAAAATATTCGTAGATAAACACATAATCATAAACATGGTTTCGTTAGGAGTTTATTCAATACATAACATCAATTTATATCACAGTCTTAAGTTCCATAATTTTTTTAACTAACTTCAGTTTCAATGGTTTCTAATAAACATTATGCTATAAAAAAAATAAATCCCAAACCCCAAAGCTCGAATCTGGGGTTTTAATTTATTACATTGGACTGATTACAAGGAATCATGTCATGATAGAGAAAACATATTCGTATTTTCAAAAACAATAATACATACATGAAACCCATTTTATTTTGGAAATATAAAATAAATGATCATTAAAAATTAAATGATCAGAATCCTTGAATTTCATTCCAAGATTTGATCTACATATCTTGGGGAATGGAAATAAAATAACTGTGATATCAAATTCTAAGTGTTAAGTAAGTGGAAGTAATAATTAACCAATAATCCAAATCAATACAGAAGTCTAAATAATAGAGGATATATTCAATTAAATCAATATACTGATAATGAACTGCATCCATAGAAAATGTAAATGAAATAATTTCAATGATAATAATAATAATGTAATTCTCAAAAAAATTAAATTCTTAATTGTTGTCAATCATGTTTTTTTGGCACATGTTACATTTACCATCTGAATATTCTCAAGAGAGTTAAATCTACTTTGATTTTTCCAAACTTGATCGTATTAAAGGATAATATAGATGAATCATGGGGATATCTATACCAAATCATCAACCATATAATACTATTCCAAATCAGTATTCATATATGGTATAATATAATTATTTAATATACAATAAACCTTTCCATCAATTATATACATTGAATAAATAATACTGATTTATCTTAGAATCACCAATTAATCAAATAAATTTAAAATTAAACACCATATGTAATATTGGAATATGGTTTAGGAAACAATAATATAAATCATACAATAATATTGATATTTAATAGAAATTTATTCTTCAATTATTAATTATTATAAAAAAATTGATTCATTTAAGATAATAATAAAAATTGAAAAATAAGGCGGGATTCCAAAATAAATTTTATCACATGATAATTTTTAAATTAAAACCCAATAGATTAGATAATTACATGTAATAACTTTAATACCACGAATATAAAAGGATTCATGAATTTATTTATCAAAATCTGTTGTATATATACCACACAAAAGAATTAATTGGTGAATATGACATTCATCTAATGGATGTGAAAATGTGAGAAGAAAACCCATTACCTTACGATCTATTTAGTTTTAAATATATTCAGCCTAATATACATTATTTTATAATCTTATTCATTTTAAAAGAATCATATTAATATTTATTATATCATGTATTAACTCCTTATATCATATTATTACCCTTTCGTAAATATTCTTTCATTATCATTATTTTTCATGGGTAAATTTCCATTTTTTTCAAGTATGTGTCGATTAATTATTTTTCATTCATATTAATTAGATCATTATTTAATCATATACATAATTTATATTATGATTTAATAACTATATATTTTCATTATTTATTTATTTATAGTATTCATAATGTTTGTATATAAAAAATTAAATACACTATTAATTGAGATGGTAGGTTGTATGTACGCATGAACGTTGAATCAATTTTCACGTAAAAGTTAATAAAATAAATGTAAATAAAATTTTAATATATTATAATTAATTTATATACTTAATTTCATGTTTATCACATATTTTAATTAGATCCATCCATAATACATTATGTGTAGTGTGAGAATGAATCATATCTCTTTGAGGAGGTAGTTGTCCCCACACCTATAAAGAAGTTATCGCATTCCCACAAAATAGAAGGAATGATGTTAAGTTTTCTATAAATTTTTTTGATGTAATAATAAATAATAAATATCCGAAATTTGAAATATAATATATAAATCCATAATTATTCCAATATTGGAATGTGTAAATGGAAGAATGAATGACATCAGTTCGAGAGGAAACAGTATTTCGTATACTTGAACGGCAATTTAGTATCCCATTAGTATGAAGTGTTTGGAGGTATAGGTCATAAAATTATGATATAAAAACTCATTATACTGATTATATTTTTTTATCTTTTATTTAATATCTAAAAACAATTGAATGTGTGGAGAATGAAATTAAACAAAGTTGATCATTGAAGAACGTTGCATCTTATTCAAGAAACTCTTTGTGGTATATACATAAATCCTTCCTCAAATGTATTTTTATAAAATTTAAGGTATCTATGATTAGGGATCAATGTTTAGAGATTTTTTTTAGGGTATGGATGATCAAAATGTATTACGAGGCATGCATATATGGGGGGGACATAATACCTTCTTATAGTGGAGGAGAGCGGAATTATTGAATATATAAAAAGGTATACAGTATTTGGAGGTCTTTCTTACATAATGTGATTCAAAAATTGAAAAATAATGGGTTCATGAGACTCAAATCTCAATACAAACCTCTAACACATTAAATAGTCTACAATTTCATAATTTTGGTACTTCACTTCTATGTTTCCCCACTTTTACAAGTTTTTTTTATTAAAAAGGCATGGTCTCAATCTTATGTAATTTCACCACTAAGACTAAATGAAAGTGACGTTAATTATAAAATATATAAACAATAAATTAAAAAATTGATATCTAATTTACAAAATATAAATCTATTATTTTTGGGATATTAATTTTTAAATTATCGCATGTAACTCAAAAAAACACGCATTTAACCCAAACCATACTAACTATGTATTTACTATTTGGGGATCAATATGATCATTATAAAAGTACAATTCATCAATTAAAATATTAAATGTGATATTAATTAGCATTTAAAAATAATTTTCTTAATATAGTAATTTTATTTAAATTTAAATCCTTTTATAAAATATTATTTATTATAAAAAATAGTAATGTCAATTTTTAAATTATTTATATTATTTAAATATAAAAATATTAGAACAGTTTTGGAATTGAAATATATTAACATCAATGATATGTAAAATTACATATTAATTTCTAAAAATATGTTAACTAAATATTATACTCAATTTTTAGAACATTAAACAATTTTAGTATCCTTTATTATATATAATTATTCACAAAATAATCCAAGAGTTATTGTTTCTTATGCATTTTATGTAACTAAATCATCTCTAAAAATTAATAATAAATCATTATGATAAAAATAAATTCTTCATATATAAAAATGGTATTTATAACATCAAATATATTTTTTTATAATATCTAAATGATTTGTAAATGTTAATGGAATATTTTTACCAATAACTTATATTATTATAAAAAATATTGTAAATGGTATAAATATGGTCATAAAAGTGATTTTTTACAACATTCTAAGTCATTTTCTTTTTATCAGTGTTGTGGGATAAATTAGTAATCTAATTTTTATGTCAATTAGTGTAATTAATATTAATTACATTAAATAATTTTTTGTAAAAAAGATGTTTATATTATTTGATAGTAAATATTATAATTTTTCAATCAATGTATAAGAATTTTATAAATTCAATTAATAGAAAGGTAATTAGTAAATTTAATGCTAACCCCGCAAAAATGGCGAGAAAGAGGCCTTTTACATTGATAAATGTTCAAAAGATCATCAAGTTTTTATATATAAATTCAATATAAAAATGATTCCAATAACATTTGTTGAATTAATAGTAGTATAATGATTTATTTTTACATTAAAACCTACTTAATAAATATTTTGACATTATTAATTATTTACAAAAAAATGAATTCTTCAACTAAAATACTGTATTTTCAATATTCATTAAAAATAATACTTTTCAAAAAACACCAAATATTCATCCTAATGTAGTTTTGAAATTAAACATTAAAAAATAAAATATATTTTTATTGATAAAATATATAATAGGGTGAAATTTTTTTTACAATTTATTCTCCATTAAAAGGCAACAGAACTACCATTTTAGAAAAAAATTGTATAAAATTGTATTTATTCTTATCATACCTATAAAATATATTGGAAGAAATTAAAAACATTTTATTGTCTTGATATTTTATATCTTATACTCTATCAATGAAACTTGTAATTTCATGCAACATAATCCAACTTATTTTTTTCAATAAGGATATCTAGGAAAAATATTATATTTACATTAAAGAGAAATTATTATAAATTTATATGGTGTTACAACTGAATCAATATGGTGCTTACATAATCCCATCCACCTCATGACATAATAGTTTAATTCACAAATTTACCATGTAAACCATGGTGTATCTCACAATATAACTTAACTCAAATGAAAAATATATTCCAATATTACTTTCCACCTCTAATATTATTTTCCAAAAATAAATCAATGAATTCCAATGAAACATGTAAATTGGATTATAAAATACACTGTAAAAAAACATATGAAATAATCTTTCTAATTTTGGTACCTACATTCACATTCCACTACCAATCCCAAAAGACAGTACATTAGACACCTAATAATGTCAAAATCACATCGAATTTTCCTTAAAACACCCATCAATCTACTAAAATGTTATTATCATATCAAAAACAATAACAATGATTTTATTTCCAGACCACTACTTTTAATAACACATAGAACCATTGGTTGTTCCTCCTCTGGTTGACCTATCTCAAAGACACTCATTTTCAACCACCAAAACTCTTCTAAACCAATCAATCATGAGTCCCTTATTCAATGAAGTATCTCATTATCCTTCAAGCATGTCGACCGATGTTTCTAGATTTTTTTTTCTAAAATTACCATGTTTAACCTTCAACCATCAAAAACTAGCCATCATGATCTATCCTAACTAATACTGGTGAAAATATATCTCATAACCAATCACTATTGTGAACAACCTGCACTATTTCCCACTCTATAGTAATGAAATGCCCACAAATTAGGTCCCCTGATGTTCATCCGAGTGGAGGGTCATATCCCCTATAATCCACTTGTGTACTCCCCATAAAAAACATTTCCTTTATCAACCCTCAAGCATATCCTCAATATCATTATTTCAAATTGAATTTTTGAATCTCCTCTTTGTACATAGACATAAAAAACCCAAGCTACGGGAACTTGTGTAATAGACATGAAATTATCTCTCCTAGGCCAACTCAATGAGAACACCAATTTTAATATTCAACCAGAACCCTACATAGAGGGAACATACTACATCAATTTTATTAATTACTAATAAATATCTGATCTCATACTACCTTGTATATAGAACCCAACCCATGATATCATGAACCACACGTTATAAAACTAGGTTTACTGTACACTATAGATTGTCAACTCATGAAGCTATGAAAATTTGATATGTTGTTCCAAAATTTCTGGATCACAACCCAAGATATGGGTAACCAGTTGATTACCCACCAACAAATGTTATTCTATTTCACGTTCACCAAACCATTTTATATCAAAATAATAAAATATATCCATAAATGCATGCTTATTAACAAAAATTCCCCTTCCATTGAAACTAGTATTAACATTATGGTAATCTATGGGAGTCAAATCATAACGCATTATATCTATGGGAACTAATTATGAAGGAATGAATATACATCTCCTCTCCTCTACAACATGCTGGAAAGAAACATTCCAATAAAACTCTCTACTCAAGGAATATTCTCATTTCATTCCTTATATATATCAAACACAGGTCCTCATATTAAGATCTCTCATAGGTTTCCCTCAATCGAACAAGTCATTGATTCAAAATGCTTCTTTTCATAACTAAGGGTAACTGGGATCTACACACATGAATGTGTCCCATTGGTAATATCATAAGGTATTTTATCATTGTAGATGTATAAAAACCCAAAAACATATAACATGAGGAAATACCAAATGTAGGTTTTCAAACATCATAAATCCCATGCCAAAACACCCACTATAGGGTTCTCGTAACCATATACAAATAAAAAATCAACATATTCATATGCAATTCCATATTTTGGGTGTCAGTATCATAATATAATTTAGTTAAATTTCATTACAATATTTATATTGAAAACCCATATGTTTATTTTTAATACATTAAATAACTTATCCCATATATTACTAACTCATATGGGGTTTATTATGATGGAATAAACTTCCTTCATTGTCCTACAAGGGTTTCCAAATATACTATTCCCCAAGAAAGTGGATAATTTACATTATTATCAATCCTCCGATCATATAATCCTCACAACATGTTATTAGAAAGAAATATACACAAGTAATTATCACTATGTAAAAATTAAATATTAACTTTTATGGGAAAAAATTATAGGAGATGGTTTTACACATTAATTTTGTTGGGTCTTTTTCATCTGTAGTATAAGTCAAAATCACAAGTGTATATAATGTAAATATCATTGTATTAGAAATGATTAAATAGAAACATATTTCATCAATTGGAAAAGATTAAATTTTTTGGATAAATTATAAATAATAAACATCATGTATGTTATACAATGTTTAATTAGTCAACCATGAAATTAAAAATATAGAATATATTCCTCTTCCTTAATAACCAATACATCTTATCAGAACATGTGTTCTTTTGGCACCAAATCAGTATCCATCTTAGACCCCTAAACATTCCTATATCACTTTTCAACAATATCCTAAATATTTTAATATTTAAAAACATCTCCAATACCACATTTTGTTGTAAATTATTAGATGCTACTCGATTAGACCTTGGTCGATTATACCACACTACTGCAGATGTACCAACACATACTCTAAATGATAATGACCAATTGCATGGTTCTAATGTACTATAATGGTGATACTATACTCCTATATCTGAGTAAAAAATCATAAATAAGTAACTTTATATCATTAATATTAGTGAACATTGAATAATAATATAACTAAAACATAATAATGCTAAAATATATGTGATAAAAACAAAACATTTATGCTCACATGTATAATAAATACATTGAGGTACTATGAATACCTTAACCTAGACTCCAGACTATCGATTACTTCATGCTTTTTAATGAATTATATTGTCATTTTCCCAACCTGAACCTGCAAACAAGAGAGAAATTTGTTAGCGTTCCAACGTTCTATGATGTCACACATAAGGTGGCAGTATGTAACATTATATGTATCCAAAAATGCCATCCCATAAATATCAGACATGATGTTCTATTTTAAATATACATGCTCATCTAAAATAAGGAAATTTACATAATAAAATAAATAAATAAATAAACCACCATTGATCCTCAGGTCCCCAAAATTTTTTAATCATACATTCTTCATCTAGTGCTTGGGTGTATCTAATAATGTCACGATATCAGTATCACCATATAAATACTAGTCCCAAAGAAATAACCTAGGGATGCTTAATTATTATTATCATTTGGATAAAAATATATCCCAAATAGCCCAACATCCAGATCATAGGAATCTTATGAATCTCTGCCTAGCCCAATAGAATTAATTTCTCAAAAGAAAAGTATGAATTAAATAATTCATAAATAATATCAAGAAACCAATGCCAAATAGTTAATCTAATGAATCTGGGATATCCACATCCGAAAGATATTCCATCATGATCAACTAGAAAGATCCTATTGGTGACCTTATAATCTCATGATAATCATCATCATTTTAACAATCCCAAATCCTAAACATCTACACATAATAAAAGAATATAATCACAGGGACCCATGAAATCCATAAACGAAATCAAATATTAGTGTGTTGGGTAATATTATGTGAATCAATAACTAAATCTTAAGAATCATATTTAGCCATGAATTATTATGTCATCTCATACTTCACATTGCGCTAATATCACATAAGGTTTAAAATAATGATCCTAGAAAATCACCTCTAGGTAGCCACAAGGTCACTGTTATCTAATACTATCAATACCATAAGAAAGATACACTGTATTATGTATGGGAATCCATAATTACAACATACACATTGATGAAATTAAGTAAACAATGTTAAATTAATATCTTTATCTGAACACTAATACAAGTCCCAATAATCCATACCCCATCTAGATCACTTGAAGGGTACATGTTCGATGTTGAAACCTGTTATCGTCTCTACCTAGGACCAAATTCACCAACTCAATGTTGGATTGTCATCAAGGAACCTAATATTGTCCCCTAGGTTACTAAAATAGTATGATACTTAATTTGGGGAATATTAGGTTATCCCATAACAAGGGTACCCTACTTGGGTCTCCATTCAGACCACTCGCATTAGGATCAAAATAATTTACACTGGGGAAATACATCTAAAAACCTAGCCTCTAGAAACATATGACATCATATTCCTAATAAAGAAAGTGGTATGCAAGAAAACCAAATATGCCACATGTCCCATCAAAATGATTAGGTTAATCTAGTTTGGTCATGTCTCCCAACTAAAACCAACATAAAAAATGCTCCCAAGTGCCTCAAGGATCACGCATGGCCTACTGAGGCAACACATCTCATTTCAGGCCACACCTATTCATGGAGGTGTTATATGTATCCTATATAAGGCCACCAAGTAACAATCTTTTCAGTCACACGCTAAAATGTTATGCATTTTACATGTAATAATATAAAAACTCACGACCTCATCCATCAATATTTGAAGAAATATAGAATGTGTAGAAAAGAAAATGTGACATCAACACATTACGCCCTCTATCATATTTCATTTTATATTAATTAAAAATATCTATGTAATTTAAATATTTATATAATCAGTTATGTTATTTAACATAGTCTTGGGAATGATGACACATCACCTATATCAAAAATTATATTATTTAAGATAGAGGGAAAGTACCATGTACCAATATTGTTTTTCATATGAATTTCTTATTTTTCAATAGATTGAATGTTACTTCATTAGATTTCCAAGAATTTCCAAAGACCATATATTTTCCACTGGACATTGATTGGTTACTAATGTCCCTAAATCAATCATTACAACATAAATCACCGATATATATCCATTACAATTAATTAATTGATGTAATTTAAATTTAGTATTCATTCAAAAATCTCATCTATTTTCCATAAAATTTCAACACATCGAGTAATGGGGATCTTCTCATCCTCAATAAATCTCGAAGCTAAATCAATATAAATACCTAACCCAAATATATAATTTCATTTTTAAATTAATTTAAATTCCTGGAAAATAATATTCAATTTTTAATAGTTACATTCAATTGATGAACCAATAAGTATGGGGAAGTGGATTTCATCTCAAGAAGTTCTAATAGAGGTATGATAAAAAAACATTAGTCATTGAGTTTATTCCCCTATGATTTAATTGAATCGAAACCCATCCCTAATATATAAACAAAAAGAATAATACAGTTTGGTGGAGAGGATGATCAATATAGGTAAATGAAGTCAAATATGTATCATTAATAACAAAAAAAATTTACATATGAAATCTTCCCAAATAGAAATGGTTTAATTATGGGACAAGGATGAATGGAGGCCAACCAATGCATACAAGAAGGGTATGAAAAAAGGGGATTATGAGTAAAATATAATGGGGGAAATAAAAAATACACTTTTTAGGTTCACATGATTTTAATGTACATTTTTCAAAACCATGCTCTAAATGTGTAGTATGAACTATCTCTTTAAATATCTCTTTCATGGTTAGTATATATGGTTTACCAAACCATGTGAATTAGAACTATAACCATTTTCAACATTTCACATGATTTTATAACGAACATCTGTAAAAAATGCTCAAACCCCTAGCACAAATAAAGATACATCGTTCACCCTATAATCCCAAGTGTTCCTAAAAAACATGCACTAACCATTCTAGAAAAAATTACATAAATAAATTCAACTAAAAACCTAAATATATATAGGTTTTTGTATGGTTTATCCTAAAATGTGCATCCCAAACCATTCACCCTAGGAATGTACCAAAAAATCATTTGTAACATTTACCAGCTACTCATTATAACTGTTTGAGAACTCGAGGAATCAATCAATCCCTAAACCATATTTAAAATAAAATCATCATAATATTCCACAAATGTCATAATTACAATATGATCCCCAACAACAAGTCATCCTAGACTCTTACTCAAATTTTTAATTTTTTTTTTAATTTTTTACCCTTATAAACATAAGATCATATAGTATTGACGTCTAGTTTAATAAAATCTATAGAGCTCAATACATTTCAAATATTTACCTTTGATCTGGATAAAATAACTATAGGATTGAAAAGGTGGATACCCCCAATCGAACCATATATATGAGTTGTAAATACTATTAATTTATAGGGATTCTATATGGAATAAAAAATTCCATAGTTATCTTCATTGATCTAATGAAGATAGTAATTAGAGGATATATTAAATAGTTTATAGTCGTATTTGTAAATGATTTTTTACATTATATAATTTAATAGAAGAAGATTCAGATCAATTAAGGATTGTATTAAGGATATTGAGGATGTTGATTTAACATTCTAATTGTAGCAAGTGAATTTTTTATAGATTATGTATCATTCATAAGTCATATAATTACATGAAATGGTATAGTTATAGATCATTTTTTATGTAGTAAATTAATCATTTTCCTTAAAAACACAACGACTGTGATCCCAAAATTTACTATATTATTTGGATGATAAAAATACTTTTGATGAATATATCATGGATATCATGTATAGTAACTATATTGACTAAAAAGTGTGTAATTTTCATTTTGATAGATTAATCAAGGGAAAATTTATAATAATTATTATGGAGGTTGGTTAGTTTAGATATTCTCACACTACCTTGTAGGGGGTACAGTTTTTTATATTTCATGATGAATCAAATATGGTAATGAGATGTATTTTCATTCAGAATGAAATGGTATTAGCATATGGATCACACAAATTGATGTTTCTTAATAACTATTACATGATTCATGATTTAGATCTAGAAATGACATATTATTTTTTAAAAATATGAAGGCATTGAATTTATGGTGAATATTATAATATATATATATTAATTATAAAATATCCATTTATATATTTTAAAGGGAAGAGTTCAATATGATCTAAATGGGATGGTTGGAGTTGACTACAGATAATGAATAAAAAATATATTACCACACTCAGAAGGATAATATGGAGTTTGATTCTATGTTTATGATAGATCACGAAGCCTATGAATGATGTGTATTGATAAAGATCCAACACACATGGATTTTTAGAATATTTTCCTTGAAATAAAGAAGAAATCATATAAATAATTACATTCCCAAATGATTGTTCAACCATCAATCCATGTGATGATTAAAGAGGTGAAAATAAGGGTTTGGACCTTGAAAATATGGTAATTATTTGTTCAGGTGTTATACAATTACAATTACATAATAATAATGTTCAGGAAGATGATATATGTTAGACTCACTAGGATAAATTCCAGGGAGTTGGAGTGAATCAATGCTTGATAGATTAAAACATCTCCCCCTTCAGACATTATTTATTCACTAGAAGAAAGACTTTTCTAAAACTCTCTCATATCAATATAATGATCAAAAATTGGAAGAAAGCATCAGATAAAATCATTTTACATGGTTCAACCCCAGTATGCTATGTCCAAGGAGCATACAACAATAATTTTTCAATATACCAAATCAACTAAATCTCACTTTTAAAAAATTTTCATGCTAGATGAAATTTATTCCCATGCTCACTACCTTTACAATGTTTAGGGTTATCCCACTACTCCCATGGGTTACTATCGCATTGTCCTGTCTATGGAACACTTTTGGTGGAATGGATCACCTTCATCATCTTCCTTTTGAAACTACTCTAAAAAGGATTCATACATAGTTTATGGATATGTAGGTCACTTCATTAGAAATAATGAATGCATCCTTGATTATAGGTAAATGATTTGTTGAATTTATAAATTCATCCACTTTATGAATACCAATTAACAACATAATCATTAGTAAATACCATCTAGTTCACAATCCACATCTTTCACTAACAGTTGTATTTATAGCGAGTAACATTATGACCTTTCTTGAAATATTTATGTTTTGTCACCAAACTATAAACTATTCCATAACTTTTTATTAGTTTCATAACATATTCATTCATGTAACTCATACATTTTTCATTCAACTACCTTTTCCACTTAAGACTCAAATATATATTCTATGTGTAACAAAAATTTGTTTTTTCTACTTCATGGAAATCTTCTTCTGTGAAACCTTTATGCTTAGTGTAGACCTCTCACATAATTTATAAAACTAATTTTCCTCAAGGGATGAGCTACATAAATGAGGGGGTATCAATATTTTCATTAGATTTTTTGTACCTAAACATAAAATCATTGTGCGGCAACCACATTGTACATAAGAAATATATTTTTTCACAAATCCCCTAGATTTTTCACAACTTCATTTGAGCAATGAACATTGTGATTCGATGTCATATTTTTCATGTAAGCTTCTTGCACATCTATTTTTGCACATAAATTTGGTGTCCCAAAAAGACCCATCATTGATGAAATTATAGATCTGTGGCATAACTTTTTCCAATGATGTATTTTTATGTGGTGATCCTAAATGATGACATGAACACATCTTTGAAAATCACCATCTCCACTGTGTAAAACATTGTACTTTTATTAAAAACATATTCTTTTAAAAACAAATCCTTTTTTATCCTCCAGATTTTGGATATCACTATCTCTCTTGTGTGAATCATTATACTAAAATCCATTTAGAAAACAATAAGAAATTTCACCACCATGTATATACATACCTATATTTCACCCTTTGAACATCCATTCTTTTGTTTGAGATCTTTTTCAAGATTAAATTTCATCAATATACATGGAACTCTAGAATTAACCATGCAAGCCAGACTTTTCACCGAACAAAACAAACCAAAATACACTTCAATGATATCTTCTGGGATTTCTAACCAACAAATATGTTATATTTTAAAACAAGAATTAATGAAATAGATATTTTATAAGGTAAATAGTTCATCATTATCTGTTGATTCCAGATTCATGAAAAAGTATAAAGATCTTAATGAGAGTTTTAAGTGGGATAACATGAAGAGGTATATTGTCGAGTTTGTGTCTCAATGCCTAATGTGACACAAAGTTATGTCTAAATATCATATTTCGAATGGGATGATAAAAAAATTACCATAAATTTATTGAAATAAAAAAACATCACTATGGAATATTTCCTCAGAATCCTCCATACATCTAATGGTCATAACCCATATGGGATGCATTAAATCTCCTTATAAAATCAACACAATACATTTCTATTATATATGTTGTGTCACGTTAAAAATTTTCTATGATATATATTCATGATGTTTTAAGGTTTCACAAGATTCAACACTCAATTATATGTGATTTATATATGAGGTATAACTAAAATTTCAAAAAATATTCAGTAATCATTGAACATAGTGTTGAAAATTATAACTATATATCATCACCATACATATGGTCAATCAAAAAGGACAATCCAGGCCCAACAAAATACACTGAGAGGTTTATAGGTGGATATCAAAGGTTGATTGGATCAACACAATACTATAGTATAATTTTCATACAATAATTTCATTCTTATGGGAATTCAAATGTCAACACATTAAGATATTTATTTAAATATGGGTAGAAAAAAACTTGTTGGGATGATGTTAAAGAATATAATCTACTGAGAACAATGATAGCTGGAGAAATAGATGAAAATGTTTGAATCATTCCTCTATGATCAAGTAATATCAGAGTCAAAAAAGATTAATGATGATAATAGTTGGAATGTATTCCTGTTTTATGATAGTGATATGTAATCCTATAAAAATATTCACGGAATAATTTTTTTAGAATTAAAATTAAGGGGATATTTATCCTTAAATATTTTGGCCCATTTTAAATTTTTGATTATACCAAGGCTTTAGCATGTTACCTTTAATTATTACATAACCCCTCCTCTATTCATGATGTGTTCCATATATCACTTTTGTTTGGTATATTGATGACGATTTACATATGGTGAACCGAGAGGCTATACAGCTAGATTATATTCTTTCTTATGTTGAGAAATCAGTGGAGATTGAGGGCTGAAGTTATAGTGTGTTGTAAAAAAATACCATTCACCTGATCAAAGACTCCTGGTGATACCATAAAATCGATAAAGCTATATATATGAACCAGAGGATGTAAAGTGTAAGAATAATAACAATCTATTTTGACTAGAAAAATTGAATTTATTGGCTGAAATTCTTATAATGTGGTAGAATATAACACCCTAGGATTTTATAATATATAACTCTTTAATAAATTTGTTTCCTTACAAAATATCCGGCATATACAAGAATGATCCTAAACAAATAAGGATACAACTTTTATAATATTGTCAATGAAGTAGTGTCAATAAATAAGGGGATTCTCTATGTTAAAAATCTTTAGAATGAAAAATAAAAGATATTATTGATACAACTGAATTCATAAAATTCAAATAGTTTATATAAATAACTAATAATATCATTTTATATTACATTATAAACTAAATATATAATAGTCAATTGTTGATAAATTATATTATTTATGTTAATCTCATATTAATAACAAAACAGTAAGAAAAAGATATGAAAAAATAATAAAAATAATTTAATATTTAAAAAGAACTTTTTTATAAAAAATGGTTTATATATATTTCTTATGTTTTAATTTAATGTTAAATTTATTATAATTATATATTTTATTGAATAAAATGGTGACTAAATATTTAATTCAAACATCCTAATTTTGAAATAGGTTCCATATAACATTTTTAACAAAATTATTATTAATACTATTAATTTTTAATCAATGTTATCATGGATAAAATGTGTAAATTATTTGTCTTTGATTTTTCCTTGTTCACTTTAAACATATACTTTATAAAATACCTTTAGATTGTTTCAAATTCATTCCAACATGAATCAATATCCTTTTGTTACCTATATGTTATTAAATTCAATTCTTACCTCTTACATAATGTTCACTTCCATGCCAATGCCCCGCATTTCACCAATAAAAAGATCACACCATCACCATCTTTAAGAAATATAATCATTCAATTTACCCTTAAAACCATAACCGTTTTAAATACCCTATAATTCCATTACACATTTTTCTTCCCATATACCCAATAATAACCCCCATGTCCTTAACCTCTCACTACGGGATAAATAGCTTTTTGTGATGGGCTATTTGTGACGAGAATTAATCCCATCGCAAATTGTCCTTCCCAGAGGTTATTTGTGATGGGGGATTCAACCCGTCGCAAAATACTTAGTTATTTGCGGCGGGATTTGGGGTCCCATCGGAAATGGATTGGCGCAGTTTGTGCGGAAAATCATGGAAAAGTTATCTGCGACCGGACCTGTCACAAATACTCGGTGGCGACAAATAGGTTTTGGCGACGGGATGTTCTGTCGTCGTCAATAGTGTGTAGGAAGGTACCTTTTGTGACGGGTCCCATCACAAATACTCTTTTAACCGCCGACCGTAATTAATGTGGGCGAAAGATTTTGCGACGGGTCCCATCATAAAAAATTCTATTTGCGACGGGCAGCCAGTCGTAACTAATCTAACCTATATATACCACCATCCGTTTTTTCAAATCCACCTCTCATTTCTTACTCTCTCTCCCTCTCTCTCAAAACTCAATTTTCAGAAGAAAAAAAATTGCGCGAGTTAGTTTTTTTTCATAAAAAAAGTTTTGAAGCCATCTACATCAAGAGAAGATCAAGTTTAACGATATTTAAATTTTTATTAATTTAGTATTTCTTTTTTTATGATGTTAATTTTAATTATTTTTGATTAGTTGTAATTAAATTAGATTTAAATTATTTTCATATCAGTATTTATTTGTTATAATAAATTGAAATTTTTAGTATTATTTTTTCATAATTTGTAATAAATAGACATAATTAGTAATAATTAGTAATAATTAGTAATAAATAGGAATAATTAGTGATAAATAGGAATAATGAGTAATAAATAGGAATAATTAGTAATAAATAGGAATAATTAGAAATATATAGAAATAATTAGCAACAGATGGGAATAATAAGTAATAAATAGGAAATATTAGTAATAATTAGGAATATTTAGTAATAAATACGAATAACTAGTAACAACTAGCAATAATTAGTAATAAATAGAATAATTAGTAATAAATATGAATAATTAGTAACAATTAATAATAGTTAGTTATAAATAGGAAAAGTTAGTAATAAATAGTAATAAATAGTAATAAATAGTAACAAATAACAATAATTAGGAA
The DNA here is from genome assembly GCA_963277665.1 of Viscum album. Classification (NCBI taxonomy): domain Eukaryota; kingdom Viridiplantae; phylum Streptophyta; class Magnoliopsida; order Santalales; family Viscaceae; genus Viscum; species Viscum album. The sequence goes on along the minus strand of OY728128.1, from coordinate 1,919,775,665 downwards.
TAAATAGCAATAATTCGGAATAAATAGCAATAATTTGGAATAAATAGAATAAATAGGTATAAATAGTAATTTATATGAATAAATAGTAATAAATAAGAATAAATAGTAATAAATATGAATAATTAGTAATAAATATGAATAATTAGCAACAAATAAGAAAAATTAGTAATAAAAAGGAATAATTAGTAATAAATAAGAACAATTAGAAATAAATAGGAATAAATAAGACTAATTATAAATAAATAGGAGTAATTAGGAATAAATAGTAGTAATTAGCGATAAATAGAAATAAATAGCAATAATTAGCAATAAATAGAAATAATTAGTAATAAATAGCAATAATTAGCAATAAATAGAAATAATTTGAAATAAATATCAATAATTAGTAATAAATTGCAATAATTAGTAATAAATAGAAATTATTTGTAATAATTAGAAAAAATTAGTAATAAATAAAAATAATTAGTAATAAATAGCAATAATTAGAAATAAATAGAAATAATTAGTAAAAATAGAAATAATTAGCAATAAATTGCAATAATTAGCAATAAATTGCAATAATTAGCAATAAATAGTAATAAATTGTAATAAATAGGAATAATTAGTAATAAATAGGAATAAATATTAATAAATAGGTATAATTAACAATAAATAGGAATAATGAGCAATAAATATGAATAATTGGCAATAAATAGGAATAATTGGCAATAAATGGTAATAATTAGAAATAAATAGTAACAAATAGAAATAAACAGAAATAAATAGAAATAATTAGAAAAACATAGCAATAATTATTAATAAATAGGAATAATTCATAAAAAATATCAATAATTTGTAATAAATAGGAATAATTCATAATAAATAGCAATAATTAGTAAGAAATATGAATAATTCCTAATAATTATCAAAAAATAGGAATAATTAGAAATAATTAAAAATAATTACAAATAATTAGCAATAAAAAGAAATAATTAGTAATAAATACTAATAATTTTCAATAATTAGAAATAAATATAAATAATTAGGAATAACTAGTAACAATTAAGAATAAATATTAATAATTAGAAATAAATAGAAATAATTTGAAAAAAATAGTAATAGGTAGAAATAACTAGCAATAATTAGAAATAAATAGGAATAATCAGAAATAATTTGTAATAATTAGGAATAATTAGAAATAATTTTAAATAAATAGCAATAATTAAGAATAAATATTAATAAATTGGAATAATTAGAAATAAATTGGAATAATTAGTAATAATTAGTAATAATTAGCAATTAACAGAAATAATTTGTAATAAATAGTAAAAATTTGTATTGAATAGGAATAAATAGTAATAATTATCAATAAATAGTAATAATTAGCAGTAAATAGTAATAATTAGCAATAAATAGTAATAATTGCCAATAAATAGTATTAATTAGCAATAAATAGTAATAAATAGCAATAATTAGAAATAATTGGAAATAATTGGAAATAATTAAGAATAATTAGGAATAATTAGTAATAAATATAAATAATTTGTAATAAATAGAAATAATTAGAAAAAATTTGGAATAATTAGTAGTAAATAAGAATAATTAGTAATAAATGGCAATAATTAGTAATAATTATCAATAATTTGTAATAATTAGCAATAAATATGAATAGAAATGATTATAAAGGAATAAATAGGAATAAAAACGAATAATTAATAATAACTAGATATAATTATCAATAATTACCAATAATTACCAATAATTAAAAATAATTAGGTATAATTAGCAATAAATAGGAATAAATGACAATAAATACCAATAAATACCAATAATTTGGAATAAATTGGATTTAATAGAAATAAATAGAAATAAATAGGAATAAATAGTAATAAAAAAGAATAAATAGGAATAAATAAGAAAAAATAGAAATAAATAGGAATAAATAAGAATAAATAGTAAAAAATAGGAATAAATAGAAATAAATATGAATAAATATAGATAATTATTATTAATTAGTAATAATTAATAATTATTATGAATAATATCGATTGTTACAAATTGTAATTATATTTAATAACATGGAATATTTTCATGTGGATTGATGACAATCCTTTTCCTTGATGATTCTTTTTCTTTCAACATTTATCGACTCAAAACATTATAAAAAGTATGTTTTTACATATTCATATCCAATATCGTATGCATGAGTTTGAATATGAATTCTTATGATCTCATTTTTTATAATGTTTTAAGGTGGTTATTGTTGCAATAAGATGACTCATTGACAAAAAGGGGGAACTTTTTTCCGAAATCTCATTTACATACATCTTTCTCTCACTGAAATCATAATGGTGAATCTGCTTGGAGGTATGCTTATAAAATCTCGTATGCATGAGAATGAATATGCATACCTTTGAGCAGATTCTCCATTATGATTTCAGTGACAAAAATTTGAAATTAAATGAGCTGTCGTTTGAAAGAGTAGTTATCAATCCAATTGAAATTATATCGCCCAAAATTAATGGTAATTATTAAGAAGTAGGTTTAATTATTTATCTTATTTTTTTAGATAGTGTTTTTATAATTTCAAATTATTGAAAAACATTGATTCTTTTATATTTTGTAGAAAAATATGGAACAAGAAAATCAACATCAGTCATTATTAGATGATCATGCATGGATAAATCAGCGCAAAAATCCAAACCGTTCTTGTTTATATCCTATATATATTGAGGGTGATGAAGCTTTCATATAATTTGAATCATTAAAACCAGAATATGTTTTATAAGGAACAATTAAGATTCCTTGTAAAAAATGTTCTTTGAGAACGTTTGACACATTTGACAAGGTTGTGGGACATCTCTTGCAGTTTAGTTTTCAACTAGATCATATTTTTTTGTATCAACATGGTGAATGCAGTTCTAGAGAATATACTAATAACTTGATTTCAGATCCAACATGGTTTTAAAACTTAGTATATGGTGTTGCAGGTCCATCTGTTCAACCAACCGAAACTCTAGATGATATATATTTAACACCAGAGCTGGAACCAACAGAATTTTATGAGTTGTTGTGGTCTGCTGAGGATGCATTATATCCTGGTTTCAAGATAAGAAAAATAGATGCAGTTACAAAATTTATGGCTATTAAATCAGATAATATAATTTCAAACAACTATTTTTATCAGTTATTTTCATTTATTAAAACAATGTTAACTGACGGAAATGTGTTGCCTGTAAATAACTATGGGAGCAAGATGATGGTTCGTAATCTGGGCCTTAGTTATCAGAAGATTCATACATGTGAAAATGATTGCATCTTATATTCTGGTGAAAATGAGTCATTGGATAGTTGTCCCACATGTGGACAATTGAGGTATAAAGAAGCTCAACATGAAATGTCTAGATCGATTCCTATAAAATATTAGAGATATTTTCCCCTTACACCCAGGAAGTAACGTTTATTTATGTCTCAGAACACATCGTCAATGATGTCATGGAACAAAACTATTATTTCAACCGATAAAATCTTGAATCATCTATCTTATGCTGATTCATGGAAACATTTGGACCGCATACACCCGTCTTTTTCTTTAGAAACCCAAAACATGAGATTGGGTCTTTATACTAACGATTTCTATCTATTAGGTTTTTATGGTAGTTAATATTCATGTTGGCCTATCTTTATAACTTCATACAATTTACCTCCACAGATGTTGATAAAGGTGCCCTATATATTTTTGACCTTATTAAACCCATGACATCCAAAAAACAATATTGATGTTTATTTGAAACCATTTATTGATGAGTTTAATGCATTGTGGAGTAATGGTGTTAGTATATATGATATTTCCGCGAAAAAAAATTTCATATTAAAATCATCATTGATGTGGATGATTAGTGACTTTCCAGTATATTTCATGTTATCTGGCTGAAGTACACATAGTCTGAAATCATGTCCTTACTATATAAAATACAATAAATCCTTTATGCTCATCAATGTAAAAAACCGTTCTATTTTGAATGTCATCATAGATTTCTTCCAACTGACCATCCTTTTTGAAGGAACAAATCTCATTTTAGAAAATGCACAATTGAAAGGAATTAACCTCCAAAAATGATCTCAGGTATAGAGTTAAAATCAGTAGTAGTTTCATTACCTCCCATCACATTTGGGCCAACAGTAAACCAATGGAATGTTCATGCCTTTGGAAAAGAACATAATTGAATAAAAGATAACATTTTTTGGGATCTTCCATATTGGTATTATTTGTTAGTTTGCCACATGTTGGATGTCAAGAATTTTGAAAATAACTTTTTGGAAAATTTATTTCATACAGTTTTGGTTACACTAGGTAAGACTAATGATACTGTAAAAATAGGATTAGATCTTGCCCAAATTTGCAGGTGACCAGAACTTGAACTGTTCGAAAATGTCAGATCACAGAGGTTAATGAAGCCAAAATCAGCATATACACTATCCAAAGAGAGTTGTTTATTATTTTCATAGTGGATTAAAAATTTGAGACTTCCTGATGGCTATGATTCCAATTTGGGTTGATGTGTTAAAAACGGTTATATTTCGGGATTAAAAGGGCATGATTATCATGGTATAAAGTAAAGACTTATGCCGATTGTATTTAGAGGTTTTTTGAATTCTTTGATTTGGGATTCAATAACAGACATATCTTATTTTTTTCGAGACATTTGTGCATTGAAAATAGACTATGAAGGTCTAATCACACTGTAAAAAGATGATGCTACAATTATATATAAACTTTAAGAAATCCTTCCACCAGATTTATTTGACATAATGGATCATCTGATATTACATTTTCCACATGAAGCTAAATGTGGAGGTGTAGTACAGTTTTGAAGAATGTACCAATTTCAGATATGCATGCAGAAATTGAAGAAAAAGTATGCAACAAAGAATCAGTTGAAGGATCAATTACTGAAGTTTATTTTCAAGACAAAATTGCTTTTTTCTACTCTCACTATTTTGAATATGAATTTCCCTCATAACACAACTGCATGGGATGGAATCAGGGAAATGTTAATGATTAAATGGACAATCAATTATCATTTTTTAATAAACCAAATCTTGGCTTTAGTGGATTTTAAGAATGATGACTTTCAGATGATGAACATATTAACGCTCATACATATGTTCTTCTCAAATATGAAGAAATGAAATCATCTGTACTATGAGTGATTCAATCACTTATTCTATAATTTATTTTATATTATGTAAGCTTATTTTATTTTTACATTATATGATAATCATATCAATAATAATCTTTTATAAATTATAGGAGCTACTCTTGAAAGACTCTGGCAAAAAAAAAATCAATGGTTTCAAGAACAGTTATCATAAATTATTAGTGGTTTAATATCAATTCAGTTTATTATTTATTATATTGATAATTGTTTACAAAAATTTAGGTGTCTCAACATTTTGATAAAATTGATAAGTGACTGTGTATATTGAGTTACCCACCATCCAAAAATGGTAAAATATTAAAATATATATGCGTTGAATGGTTTTCGATTTAATAAACATGCATATGGCGAATCAAAAAATTAATAATGAATAGTGGAGTATGTTTTAGATTATCACATCAAATAGAAACTGATTTTGAATTTTACGATACTCTGGATTAAATTATTAAGTTGTGTTATCTAGGATAGAATTACACAATAATATTTAAATGTCGGTCATTGGATACTGAGAGACAATTGTGTGTACATCCGGCTCCTGGAATTTCCAATATTAAATATAAAAGTCTTCTTCTAGTAAATGAACCATTTTTACTGGCTCAATATGCACATCAAATTTATTATGTAAGTAATGTGCTACTTCAAGAGACTTTAGTGATTAGTAGAGCATAATAAAAATGAATTCTCGGAAAAATCAGTTTACCTAAACTGAATGTGGTTCCACTGAACTGGAAGGAATATAAATATTTCAAGGGACTACTCAAAATCTATCTTTTTTCACAAAGAGAAGTGAATAATGATCATAACACCCCACAAGTAAGGGTTTATGGTGATTAAGATGTTAATGATGTTATAAATGAATTTGAAATGAGAAGAAATGACGAAACTAAAACTCATATAGATATTGATGATGTCAAGGAGGAATATAAAACATTGACATATTCAGTTTCGAAGATGATGATGAAGTTTAATATTGAATCATTTAAATGTTGGTTATAATAGTAACTAATATATATCTATATATAGAATTTATTTTCAAATATATGATAACAACAATCATTTTGTGTTTTAGATGGAAGCTGATATATTTCTTGAGTTACAGGAGGCTAAGCTACCTTTGGATAAAGGGGATTTGAGATCATCTAACCTGCATCCTTTTGGCAGTTTAGGGGGTTTAGAGGGGGTGTGGTCTTGCACAACTGATGATTCCTGAATGTAACCCCGTGCGACGTCCATGTCTTGGCTTCAATCGACGCACATAGAGTTTTGGTAACATGTATATTTTAGTTAGCTTTCATTAATTTATTTATATATATATTAATTGTTTTATTATTTAATATTTTTTCATAGTTTTGTGCATTTAGCTGTTGGATATGGAAGTGCTATCATGCACAATTATTTTTCTCAAAAATGGATCACATAAGAATATATTCTTGTTGATATGCAGCTTGACATGTTCAATCATTGGCTGGTATGTAAATAAATAATATTTTTTGAAATTTATTTTATTAATAACATGATATTATAAATATATCATTGGGTTTATGGTATCCTAATGATGATAGTATGCGTGATGTTATCCACGTGGCATTTGAGGCCTCTATGCGTGACCGTTTCCGTCAGTTTTTGCATAATTTGAGAAGGATGACCATTACAAAAGTATGAGTGAAATATTATGATGATTCTTGTAGATCCCACCTACCAGAGTACGTTTCATCTAATGTTTGGTATGGATTATGTTTACACTTGTTGAGTGGTGGATTTCAGAGGAGGTCTTTGGTGGGTTGGTAGAACCGGGAGAGACAGGTGGTGACGCATCATGCTGGTAGTCATACATTCAGTATGCATTGAGAGAATCTAGTATGTATGTTTTTTAAATATTTTATATTACATTAAATATAAATAGTTTATTTTTTATTTTTATAGGCAGTCAAGCATCTCGATATTAAGAAGTACGACGTTTATCGGAGGATGTACAGTGATCCTGCCACTAGAGAGATTAGAGGTGATCGCCAGCATCAGATTTGGGTAAGTATTATTTTTTTCAGTTTGACAATTATGTAAATATAATATTTTCACAATTTTATATTCAAATTGGAATTGAAGAAGTCATATGATGCTACAACCTCTCAGACACATGCTGGGAGTCAGGAAAAGGTGACTGATCAAACAAGTAACCACTATTTCGATGAGGCAGAATGGATACAAGAAACTCAGAATGTCTTTGAGAAGGCTCAATTAGTTGGTATCAGCTCTCATGTGACTTGTGATGATTATTATGGTACTGCTGCGATGTTGGCGTCCTGCTCAAGAGGAGATCATGTAGAGGAATCATCTTCGGCCTCACAGTATCTGGAGAAGTTGTGAACTCAGTTTGAGCTTAGAGAGTGTTTGTAGTAGCAGAATGAAGAGATGTGTCGGCTGTAGTAGCATCACGAGGAGGAGATGTGTCGATGGCAGCAGCAACAATAGCAGTAGAATCACGAGCAGATAGAGTACATGTGTCATCTAACTCGTATTTTAGGGATGGAGTTTTCTCCACCATCTCCTATATCTCCTCCACCTCCCCTAAAAGACGACCCCCTATAGTGATATTTTGTTAAAAACATTTTAATTAAAGATTTGTTGTAATATGAACTAGTTTCAGATTATATTTTTTATATTGATGAAAATATTGCATAATTTAATTTCTTTTTTAATATTTTATTATTTATTGTTACTGTTATATTTTTACATGTTTGTTTATTTTACTACTACTAATAATAATATTTTAATAATTTGTTTTATATTCATTTTGTGAATATTGAGAATTTTAATATTATTTATTATTTTGATACTATTAATAATTTTTTATTCATAATTTTTTAAATATAATTTTTTAGTATTATATTTTTTAATGTTTTTTTATTTTGAAAATAATAATAATAATAATAATTTCTGATTTTTTTAATTTTTTTTAGAATATTCAGAATTTTTATATTTAATATTTTTTAAATAATCTAATAATATTAAAATTATTTTTTCATTATTAAAAATTTAAATTAATATTTTTTTATTTTGGTAATTAATTACGATGGGATCTTTTGCGACGGTTTCCCATCAAAAATATTTTAAATATATATTTTAAAATAGTATTTGTGACGGGCCCTTTGTACCTCCACAAATACTATTTGCGACAGTCTCATAGCAAAAATATTATTTATATATATTATATATAATCAGATAATTATTTGCGATGGGGAACTTCCCCATTGAAGAAAATATTTGTTGCGATGGGATACCGTCGCAAATAGCTCGCTGCAAATAGCACAAATTCCAATAGTGTATAAAGGAACCTTAAAAATGAATTTTTATACAATAAACATGGGTATTGCCCACTCTATAACTTTCCCTCTTCTATAAATATTATCCAAAATCATATAATCCTATTATAACAATTATATTGTTATCGTATAAGTATCATTGTTTTTAGAAAATTCTATTATATTAATATAACTACCATTTTCTGACAACTTCCCAACAAAATAAGTAAATGAATTTGTGTCATATGTTATGTGTGGGAACCACTACCTTACGAAACAAGATTCATTTATTATAACTATATTATACGTCTACTGTAACAGTTTATTAAATTAATAATTATGATATCAATAACATTAATATGATTTTGAATATATATATATATATATATATATATATATATCTATTTCAACCTTCTTTATGGAAATCCTAAACCTAAACCATTTGTATAGGTAGATGACCACCGTCATTGAGGGACTCCATTCATTTTTATTTAATATCCAAAAATAAAATTTTTAAAATATATTTTATGAATATAAATGTTATTATGGAGTAATTAGTTTCATGTATAAAATTCAATAATAATGGAAGAAAAGTTAACTATTATTAAAACATAATCAAATGATATCCACAAATTATAAAAACAATTACATTATATATACCATTATCATAAACCATTCCAATAATTTTTATCTTGTGGACATAATGATTCTAAATTAAATAAAGGACAATGATAAAAATATATATTATATTCAAGTAATTATGTAATTTCTATCAATGAATGGGCTTCTACATCTCTATTATAAAATATGTGCGAACCAATCAAAATCACTAACATAATGGGAAAAATATATATATTAACAACCTTATATATTTATATAAAATAATTATAATTGAATTATAAAAAATGTAATAAAAATAAATAATGTCATTAAATAAGGTATTAAAGTGGTTGTATTTATTTCCTATGAGGATAAATATAATTTGATACTGTCCGAAGTCAATATTATGTGATTCATTTTTCAATTTGAAATTTTATAAACGAATTTTCATCATGGGAAAAATAATTATCTATTATATTAACACCGCTACAATTTTTTCCTCATATTTTAAGTATTTTGAGTTTACCTGTTTTCTATCAATTTCATTTCCCTTGGTAAATAATAAACACGACGTGATTTTTGTCAGTGAAGCTAACCCCACCTCTTCTTTTTTTGGTAATAAATATTCCTCTTATATATATAGTTGTTTATTTTATGTCGGTATTTATCAATTATTGAATAATTCATTATGGTCTTTTTTTATTTTCAATTACTTAAAAAAAATTAAAATAATGTATTATCATTATCCACACATTTCATTTTGACAGAAATATCTATTTTTTAAATTTTCACTGTGAACACATTCACTCACCATAATATGATTTCTTCATTACAAATATTAATTTTTTTTAATTTAAATTCAGTTAATTGTTTTTTTAATTTATTATTTTTTAAAAAGAATTTATGTACTTATTCATATTTTAAAAAGTGTTTTACGAAATAATCAGCATATTTTTTATTCAACGATGTCAATATCCTATGATGTTCTATATGTTACACTAGGGATATGTTATTATGACAACAACCTCATTCTTTCTACAGATATATATTTATCATTAGTTTTTATGAATGTTCTCATGATACTTGATAAATTCCACTAGGATCAGTACACTGTGATAAAATGATGAAATATATTAAGATCATTCCCCATAATTTGGAATGCTTTTTATTATGTGATTTGGGGGCCAAAATTATTTATCCCTATAATTGAATGGTTAATGAATTATATCTCTTGATCTTCATGTATAACATGAGCGGTTAGTCCATTCCCATAATGGAATAAGGGATTATATTTCATTCCTATAACTATATATGGGTTTTTATACAATGCATTCTGGGGAATGAATGTCTTGGTTGGTAGTATTAATATATGATTAATATTTTTTCGTTTTTCACATAGTCAAATTTAATATTCTTATAACTATAACATGCACCCACAACCCATGTTTTACTTGATATTTCACACTCTTATGAACCATGTTAAAGGTAATGTTATTTTTTATGCAATGAAACATGACATGAGACTTATGTCATCAAGAATTCCCATTATGTACCACAATTATATTATAATTTCATTGTCCTCATATTATTATCTCATATTATATTACATTGATATATCCAAAGATTACCTTTACTAAGAATCTAAAAAATCCCTACCAATGTTTCCATTTCCCTTTGATATGATGAAGGGATGAATTAAAATGATCCTAGAAGGGTACTATATGTGATTTATTTGTTTGGGAGATGCTGAATACTATTTATAAATAAGTTGATTATGTTTATAGTCCCAAAATACACCAAAACATCATTTTTATTAAAAATTTATTTTTTTAATATTTGGTTACAATTCATCAAAAATGATTTAATATTTATACATGTGACTCTCAGGTCACCTCAATATAATCTTTTATAATTACATGTTGATAAATATTATAATTAAATATTATTTTAATTAGATATTTCCCAAATAAACATGTTTTCTCAAATGGATACTCTATAACACTTTGGGAATCATTGATATGTTTCCCCTTACTGAGTATTTGAGCTCGCCCAATTAATTTGTGTTACATTCCCCATGTTATAAAGATAAGTACATCCTAGGAGTAATGTAGAAGGGGATCTATTACGGTGTAATTATAAAAATATTTTCACAATAATATTCATATGTACCTAATCCAAAATGAAAATAACCCTTTGGGTTATGGGTTTATGTGATTATTGTGATATGTAATGTTCATGTTATTGAGATATGTGTATGCTTATCCTAGTCCATCTCACTTATTATCGTAGTCAGTTTCAATGTATGTATTTCATCAGATGATATAAGGGTGTGGGTATGAGGAGTATTTTTTGTTGAATTATATAATGTTTTATTTCTTTTTGGGGAATAGTTCATTAGTTTATATGGATTTTGACTTGTGAAAATAACTAATACCACTATGTATAACACAAAATATGGGAAAACATAGTAAAAATATCATACAATAAACAGTGTTTTTCAATATAAAATCCCTTTATGGATACCAATAAGTGGAATAAGGATTTGGACAATATTAACATATAATTAATAAACCAAAAAAATGTTGGCATAGTATTATCTCAATATTTAATAGGTAAAAAATGTGTTCTTCCAACTATACACTAGGATTGACATTCCCATGGGATATTTTTTTTATATATTCACATTATTTTTATGAACCATGTTAAAGGGTTTAAAAATAAGTTGAAGATGTAATATATAACCCATCATGTTAGCCAACCTAATTGAAATATTATAATATATACCCTAAGTCAAACTGAAGGAGCCATAATTTTATCAAATAATAACATAACTGAACTAAAAGTATCATAGGATGAATTTAATTTTTCATAGAATAATACTTATTAGGAATGATTTTTTATTTTCGTATGATTTTTCTCAAATTCCAATGTATTTTAAAATAATCAATTTATTATAAGTATTTACATGGACCTATGACCAAGGAAATAATGTTGAAAAGGGTATGTATATGGGTACTACTAATACATATAGTAAAATAAGGAGTCATATTTGTTAAAGGTTGTTGATACTTTCAATACTTGACTATTTTTATGTAATACATGCATTTCATAGTCTTAGATATGATATTGTGCTCTAAATCCCATTATAATGAATTTCGTTACTCATTTCTATCATCTGGATACCCTTAGATATTATTATGAGTCTCTGATATTTAAATATAAGAATATATTAGAAATTTACTAGGTAAAAAATAACTCTCTACGATTTTGTATGAATTTTAATTTAAATAAATACATTTTTTATTAACATGCATCACATGACACACTTAACAAAACGAAAATCATTATACTTGTAAATATTATTATTTATATTTATTTTTATAATATAATCATTATTGTAGTGGGTATAAATATAATTTAATAGATTAGGAAATATATGTTCAAATTGAAACAATGATTATTTTTTTTATCCTAATAGACTATTTAAATTCAATTAGTAAAACATAAGAACTAACAAAATCATTTTATGCTTAATTTTTTTTATAAAATTGGATTTATATTTTATAGATTTTTTGTAAAAATAATACATTATAATATAATGAAATGATTATGAAATATATTTTTATATGATTATTATAATATAATTAAATTAATTTAAAATTCATATAAAATAATATTATGAACTTTTTATACTTGAAAAGTCATTTCTTATGAAAAAAGTTTTCATTATTTTATTTATTTCAATTTAAATTTAAATTTACCTAATTTTAGAATTTGTATATAAAATATTTAAATTTATTTTCTTATATATGATGAAAATATTATCCTTGTATGGTTATTAGGGTTTTAGAAAAAGATTTATTTTTATATGAATAATGAAAATTCTTTTCTTATAAATATATTGACTCTGAAGAAATAATATGGAATAAAATGGTTATTGTTCAAGCATAATACCAATATATATTGGTGAAGGTATCCAACGGTACTAAATCTATCTTCCTTTATTTTCTATATGAGAGTTGTGATGCACCATAGAGACAAGCCATGTGGCAGGACCACAACACCTTCAATCCAAAGGATTTTTCCTGGATTTTTTGTTTGATTTCTACATCAGAGCACACCATGAGGAGAAGCATCGAGGTGGTGCTTTCCCTTTTTTTGTCACGATTAAGCCTGAGTCGACCCTGAACCGGTCACCCAGGCCAGCCCGCGACAAGTACCGAGAGGCATTCCCGATCCTCTTGGGATGACGATAAGCACTGAGGGAATCAATATATTAGACAAGGGAAATATTTCACCCCAACATAAATAGTATAACAACAGTAAAGGGAAATGGGAAACCCAAATACCTTTTGATTTAGCCATCATGTATACAACAAAACTAAGTTAACAATTGAAAGATACAACTAAACTGACCAGAACAGATGACCAACAAACACCATGTCACCTCACTGGTCACTCCCCAAAAAAACAATCACATGACACTCAATGTGATTGAACATAAGATGAAACATACACAAGGTCTAAAAATACAATATAACTATAGGCCTGAGTATGAAAACTCAATAGGCTTGGCCGATAATCTATTCATAATGCACGTCCTTTAAAATAAGAGAAACATCAACATCATGTTTGAACTAAAATATATAAACGTATGGTTTTATACATGGTTATTGAAAATAATTTATAATCCATTTACCTTATTTCTTTCCGAAACTAGATTCATTTAACTAGCGTTCCAATAGAATATTCATGGGAAGAGTGATGTTTAAAATTTTCAGATTTGGAAAAGAGGCTAAAACACCATAATTTGAATACCAATTTCATAAACCTAATCAATCCCTGATCACCCCATTCCCTGAAAAACAATACACAAGAATGAATAATACTAATCACACAATAAAGGAAATATAAATATATATACAAGCATCATATTCTTCACTACCAGCCATTGAAATCCAATAGACATGGGTGAACCTAGGAGTTTAGGAAGAAAATAGAATATACTAATACATGGGTCTCTATCCCCATTGACATTCCACACAAAATGAATGTTAAAACCCCCAAATGCTTGACCACCCTGACTCAGGAAAAACTTAGGGGCCCAATCCCATAGTAATAAACCCAAAATATATCCACCTTCTATGGGACACTGGTCAGTCCATCCACTACCAGTGTATTAGTGGTTCATAGAATGTACTTTCAATATTCTTGGTCCCCTTGTAACATGTATACAAAAAAGGTAGGTGTCGATCGATTCCATCTGAGCATCCAATGACCACATATATATAATGACAATTCAAAACCGACACCACCCTGAGTCACTCCAAGGACCGATCTCATGCCATTAATCAAAAAGAACATAAAGAGTCTGACCTGAGGAACTCTCACAATAGATCATAGTGATTACCTAGTAAGGAATTCACATCTATTATATATATACAAGCATGGAAGAATAAAAATAAACATTAGGTTTTCATAATAACCAATTTCACCATTTTCCCCAAAGTTTCCAAATGGAACCTTAAGCGTTTGTCAAAAAAATGTTTTCCAAAGGTACACTTTTAAATTTTTAAAAACAATTGTATAACGACAATATACATTTGCAAACCACTTTCATAAATTCCATTAAACACTAAGGTTATTTATTCAAAACACGAACATTTTCATAAGGATGCAAAATGGGCCATTTTCCTGCAACTCGGGCCAAAAAAATGTTATAAACCAAAACACAATTATTCGTAAAACCAAAACCACATTGTAAATCCATAAATAGATCCCAAAATTAAATTTTAGATGCCGAAAATGTATTTATAAATCCAAAACAAACCATTTTATATTTCACTAGACACATAAAAGCCAACAGGGCAATTTACCGAACACATGACATGGTCTCTTTTCCAAAAAAACTTATTTTAAGCACATTAAAAGTGATAATATAACATTTACATGCCATAAATATAATCAATCAACTGTAACATATTCAAAATACCATAAACCTGGTGTGAAAGCTCATGTAATTATTTATCAAACCAGAGGAGTGAACATTTATACCGAAACAACTATATTTTTTCAACTAAATAAGGCATAAAACATCATTTATACTAAAAAATAAAAACAATGGTTTCAAAGCATAACATATCATATAAATATGGTTATAACAACATGATAATATTGAAATCTAAATTATAAAGGCTTGTTCAAGGGATATCCTACCTAAAATTCGTGGTGGAAAGGAAATACACACCCGAAATCACCAACTACGGTTCCCAAAACTCTAAACCTATGATGTACCACCGTAAGTGACCAAAACTCCATAAACAATAATTCAAAAATATTACCCTAGGTCTTTAATGACTCGGGTATAATAGGAAATAAAAATAAAATAGGAGGTGAAGGAAGGGGGAGAATAAAGGAGGGGGAATCTCACATTGGAAACTAAAGGACCCATTCGCTTCCCATAGATCTGGACCCTTAGAGGAAAGGTAAGGGCATGGAACTACGTTTAGATTCTCTTTTTGTCTCTATGAACTATGGAAATTTTATTTGGGGTAAAATTAGTGAAATATGGTGGATTTATAAAAGATACAATTTACCTAATAAAATATTATGATTTAACGAATATTGAGTTGTTTTTTCCCTACTACTTGACTAACATGATCTCCATAGAGTAAAAATAGAAATTGGAGGGGCGTTTAGATATCATGGGCTCGATTGGTAGGTGGAATTGATGAAAAATTTCAAAAAATAAAAATGATATGAAAGAAACAAATTATTTTAAAAAAATAGAAATGTGCCCACGGGCTGGCCCTATACCAGAATAGATAACCCAAAATCACCATTCATATTTCTTATTAATGGGTACCAAAGGATATAAAGTCATGAATATGTCAACGGAGTAAATATATGAAGTGGAAGTAGACAAAAATGATAAAAAAATGATGGATTTATAAAATAACCAAAATATGTTTTAAAATCTGGAAATGGGTTCACGATTTTGCCCAAATCACAAAATAACAACCCTTTCTACAAAAAATTCTAAATAAGGGAGGAACCCAAATATGGATGATTAGATATATATGACAATTTAAAACTCAACATTACTCTCACCCAATATCTAGTAAAAGTATCCAGATTGATAATGAACCTAATCCAAACAATGACATGAAAAACCGAGTGTGACATATTTCCAGCTTCAACATTACTCATTCCATGGCTGGTGATGGTATTTTGGACATGTGGTATGACGGGGTTCACTTAAAATAGTGTAATAAAAAAAGGTAGTATATGATACTATAGTCTCCTAGATATATGCTTGGAAAACATTTCTTCCATCACCATGTGCTCTATTGATAAGGCCGACCATAGAGTATGTTGTGTTTCAGATCATTCCCCATGATAGTTTCTTTGGTTTCTAGGAAGGAGTGGAGTGAATGTTTTTGGTTTTTTTGCAATGGTTCAATATTCTTGGGATCCATCATATCGTGAAAGAGGTTTGGGAAGAACTGAATCAAGGGTCATTCGTGGGTGTCTATCCCTATAAGATACGTTCAATAATTATATATTAGAATCTCTCCAAACATACCCTTTTTTGGGTTTCCTTGGAGAAGCATGGATTTGTGAAACTAAATTCGATTCAAAGGGATATCACCTTGTCATAAAAAATTATTAGAGATATTAACTTCAATAATTACAGCTCAATTATGGCTATTAAATTGGATATGAATAAGGACTATGATAATATCGAATGTAGATTCTTCAATAATGTACTCTTGATTATGGGTTCCCCATCTTATCTACTAACCTCATTTCCATGTGTGTTAGATCTCCATGATTTGTGGTATCATTCTTGAGTACGTCTCACAACATCTTCATGTCTACTCATGGGTTTTGGAATGGTGACCCATTTTCCCCTACCATCACCATTATGATGCAAGACACATGTAGATGACTAGTCAACAAAATGGTTTTTACTAGGGTGATTATTCCCTGGTGTAGGAAAATCAATCTTCCATTAGTCTCTCATCTGATGTTTGCAGATGAATGTATTTCAGTTTACTTACGCGAGGCGGATATCAGTTTGTGGGATCAGAAAAATGTTGGATGAATGTTATTCTTGGGGTGTCTAGGTGGTTACCTGATTAAAGAGTAACATTTACATATCTTACGAATGCGGATCAAGTCAGATATCTTTCTTTTGAAATAGGATGAATATAAATAAAGGATATTTTCCCTTGGAGTGTCTTGGATCCTCTATTTATTTAGGAAGAACAAGCACTAATGATCAATGTCATTGTTAATAATACTACGAATTGGGATCTTAATTGGAAGTATCACTAAATTTACTTGGGCCCTAAAAATCTTGTCAATTGCGTCCTTTAATGTATATCTATCCACACTCTATCATCAATCATGGTGACAATGGTTTTTATTGCAAACATTGTTAATCTTTTTCATAGGTTTGTTTGGTATATGTTACTAAAAGGAAAAAAACCTAAAACCTCTTAGATACGGATAGAGAGGACCATTCATGATGGTGGTATTAACATTAGGAACCCATCGGATACCATACATTACATGAAGGTGAAGCATTTTTGGGTGGTGTGGAAGAGTATACTCTTAGGGGTAAGATCATTTCTTCACAAGATATTTGGAATATTGATAATAAGAGTGCCCATGCATCCCATTTATGGTCGATGAATTTTACTCTTATCATGCCTCACTGTCAACAATCTATGTGGATTGTTGGTGAAGGGAACATTCACTTATTGCACCATAATTGGGTGGTTACCCTGCTTGGTTTCCTAGGCTGTCATGCCCCCTGGATTACATTCAAGGATGACATAATTCATCCAAGATATATTCATTGTTTTCTATATGAGGATCAAGCAGGATTTTTTTTCTCATTTTCATCAATATAGAACCGGATAGATGCATGTTTACTCCATTCGCCAAAGGGTTCTTCAATTTAAGGTATTTTTAGAGGAATGTACTTCAGTCGGAGAAATATGACTAGTGGAATGTCATTGTGTGGTGAAATAAGATTTTAACCAAGTATAACTTTTTTGCTTGGATAATAATGAATCATGTTATTCCTATATATGATAGGGTAAGGACGTTGGATGTCAACCTTGCCTCCAAATTCCATTGATGTACTAGTAATCACAAGGAGAATACGAACCACCTATTTTGTAGAGGGAATGGGCACAAGAGGTATGGAGGTTCTTCGGGTATTTATCAGCACTTCACTGTCTAAAACATCTCTATGGAACCTTCATGGAGTTGTAATTTTATTTTAAAAATGTAACATCATTGGAATGAATAGATAAAACTATAATTCTAAATAAATCATGTTGGTGCATACGGAATCCTAAAATCATGTCTATGTAGGAGGGAATTATCAGTTCTAGAAGATCCATTATTATTAGAACTGGGTCACTCCTCATTGATTTGGTTAGCGATATAAACAACTGGTGTGATTCACCCTCCTTCAGATGTTTGCAGAGCATTGCATCCTCAGACATTCCTAGAAATGGGGGGGGGCTCGAGGATAGTTGGTGTGGTTGCATCCACCAGTTTTTGGTTTCAATCTTAATGTGGATGGTTCATGCAAGGTGGAGATCATTCATTGTGGAGGTGTTTTTCGGGATAATAGGGGCAATGTCCTTCTTTCATTTTATGCTCACTATGGACAAGGGATATCAATTATAGTGGAATCCCAGTAAATGCTTATAGGTTTATAATTATGTGAATAAGAGAATATTTTTCTCTCCCAGTTTGAGACTGAATCTATGATTATTCACAATTACATACATGGAAAGGGATGAACTCTATGGCCGACTATCTACACCATTAGAAAATGAAAATAAATTCTCGGTGTAAAAACACAAGTGGTCATTACTTAGAGGGGTAGGAATAGGGTAGCAGACCATCACGTATCCACGGATATCGTGAATCAAGGTCCCAACGTCAATTACTTTTCCAAATATCATTCTTTGAATCCAGAAGGGGTGAACATGATTAGAGGTGATTACATTTCCTCCATTACATTAGGCCTCTCTATCCTAAGTACCTTATGGTCATTTCGTGGTTCTTATCTATTGGTACACTTTATTTATTAATAAAAATTTATTTGTGTTGATGACAATAACTAAATATTTTTTTAAACACTTTATTTAATAAATATTTATTTTATATTTAATATTCTAAATTTAATAATAATATATTTTATTTATAATCCCATGTTGTATTTTACAAATTAATATGTATTTCGCAAAATAAAATTAATTTGTTATAAATATATTATTTTACAAAATATTTTAACTCAATTGAAAAAAAATTAAGTATAAAAATGGATTTCATATTTAAAATAATACATTCTAAATTATAGAGAAAGGATAATTTCTATTTTATGAAAAAAATTATAACGAATTGGTGAAATAGCAAATGTAAAATTTTTAAAAGGTTTATATCAAATAGGAAACTGGCTTCATACATATTAGAAACATGTATTTAAAACTTTTATTAAAATAATTTTTATCATTAAATCATTCCCTCTCCATTACAATCCCCATTTTGTTTTAACGATTTCATTAAATCATTCATCTCTTGTTTCAAAATATACCTCTCTAAAAACTTATAAATTGATCCATTCACCACTTCACATATTATCTAACCAAAATCAGTTTATTATAACCAAAAATCATCCCAAATTTATCTTATATACTCATTTACACTTCATAGAGGTTCTGATACCTTTGAAAGAAAAACCATTACAATATTAATCCAATTTTCAGTGGAGTTATTCCCAGGATTATGGTATACAATTTGAAAACCCTTTTTTAATTTATATTTTTATTCATAATTAATCTATATCAATGTATATTACACCATTATAAAATAATAACATCAGTATCTATATTAGTCTGAAATTTTACAAGATTTACAAAGCATTCATTATCTATCATCATCTATTCTCCTTAGAAAAATGCCTATATTATGCATCCATAAGAGTGTATCACCGATTAAAAGAATGACCTATTATGATTTTCAAAACCACCTTAATTTTTTTGGTTTAAAAAGGTTATTTAATTAATTAAATTTTTTTTAATATAATTATTATTATATGATGAATATAACAATAACATTTTTATATTCTATGGAAAATGAAAATGTCTTCTAAGTGTGTGTGGAGTACTGTCTCTATAGAATAATATATTTCATTTTTCATCACAATCCAATATATATGGTGGATAGATTGTATTTAATTAATTACTATTATGTTTGATAAAATTTTATGGTTCTGTAAGGGTTATATTTATTTTTAAATCATTATTAATATAACAACTTATTCATTAATATTTATATAAATAACCTACTTATTGATTCCATATTTACAAATAGTGAGTAAAACTCTCATAGAATGATATTAAGTCTTTATAAATTATTATGAATAATACATCAATGTTTCATTGATAATATATGAGTGATAAACTTTTATACATTGACTTTTGATTGATATCATGATTATATAGAATAAGTTAAGTAATCAAAATCACTAACAACAAATAATTAAAATAAATCATTATTACCCCATAAATGAATAATAAATGACTATAAATAAGTTGTTGATAAGTTATTATATATGAATAAGGTTATACCATATGTTATTAATAGGTTTATTATTCTTATAAATGCAATTAAACAGCTTTTCTGTAATTCTTTAGTTAAGGGAATTGTTATCACATCTCAATTTTCCATCATCGATATATATTACAAAATCACTACATTCATTCATTTTTTTGGAAAATACCTTGAGTACATTTGTTTATATAATTAATATAATGTAGGGAAATTTATTTACAGATACACCTTAGGTTTTCTCATTCAAATTATTTCTATTTAGATGTTTAAAATTGTTTAGGGGTTTTTGTTAATTTAATATTCATTCATTAATTTATGGCCATTATTGTCAGTCATTATTCATAGATGTTGATTAAAATACACCTTATCGTTGAATTTCATGCTATTCCAGGTCATGAATCTAAAAAATTAATTTTTTTTCTCATAAACTCCATTTTAAATGGTTGTTACCAAAATTATCTCTGATATATATATATATGTATATACCTTCATAAAAAAGGAACATTGTTATGAATAATCCATATATTATTTTATGCTTCTTCCACTAAAAATTCAATATTCATTATTTTCAAAATGTATTCCATTTTTATATTAAACAAAAAATGTGTATTATTTAACAAGTTCCACTTATTTGTATTAAACTATTATAGAATGAAAATATTATTATCCTTTTTTACTATGTGTGATTAAATAATTTAATATAAATAATTATAAAATTTATTCCCATTCCTAATAATATATTTTTACCTTCAAATCATATTTTTCTATGTATAAACATTTGATATTTTTCAAGGATATATTGTAAGTATTTTATATAATGACTTATTTATTAATATATTATTGTTACTCAAGAAAATAATATTTTCTATTTTCAACTAACTTCTATTTTTTAATGGAAGGTAAATAATACTTTTTGAAAATTTTTCCCTAATCTCACATAAATTTTGAAATTTACTAATAATAATATATATCTCAATTTGATTAATTTATCATGAATATTCATCTAAATTATGAGTTAAATGCTCATTTTTGTGATTAAATTTTTTGTAGCATCTTTTATAACATCTATGGTTATTTCAAGTGACACAATTTAAATATGTTACAACCCCCATTTTATCTGTGGATCTTAATGATGTGATATATGATTGATTTTTATTTTTATACACATGGATATGAATTAAAATTATGGGATGGTTGGAGGTATAAATATCCGTCCAATAAATTGGATAATATTTTATATCATACGATATAATTCTGTGAGACGTGGATGTGAATTCTTGACACACCATAAAAAGGGATATATGGACTTGAATTCTGGACTCCCTATATTATGGAAGATAAAGACCAGAATTATTAACTATCAATTTAATGAGAGAGATGGAAATATATTCTTGACCCAATATGTTATGGGATATAGGGACATTAATTCACTAACAACTATATTATAGGAGAGATTGACGTGAATTCATAATCCACTATGTTATGGTATTTGTGAATATGTTTATGAAAGACAATAATACCATATCCCAATGATTATTCAATATTATTATTTTATTTAATTATGTTATATTCTAAATGTCATTATCATTGTCTCATGTTTACCCTTAATTTCTCCATTTTATAAGTTTAGTCATTTAGGGGTTATATGTTCTTTAATAACTACTTTTGGAAAACTCTAATTATTCCATGTTATTTTAATTAGATATTTCTCCCATAATCATGTTTTATCATATTTTTATCCTCTTAATATTTATGACTAATTCATATATTTTTTTCCTATTGAACTTTTGAGCACTCCCATTTATTATATTTTACACTAATCAAATTGAAATGATGATTCTATACTAGAAGATATGTTGAAGGAGATATAAGATGGTTTAGATATAATAAAAATTTAAAATATGATTTTTTGTATATTTAACCTCCAAAAAAACTACATCATTAGATTATTTATTTTTAATATTATTGTGAGAATTAATATTCAAATAACTGATATATATGAATTTTTATCTTGATTAATCTCACTCAGTTACAATTAACGTTTAAAATTACTTGTTTTTTTAAATAAATGGGATGTACGAGTCTATGGAGTGTCAAATAGTATGTGAATTATTTTCCTAAACACATAAATATGGGTTAAATTTATTATCACAAGTGGATTCAAAAATCATTCTATTGTGTCTCGTGAGTTAATGGACTAAAGGAGGATTTAAAATCATATGGTAACTATGTAGTGACAGTTACACTAGTGTTTTCATTCCATCATGGAAGGATTTAATGTTATACTACAGTGCCATCACATTTGGGAGGGCATAATGGTTTCACTGGATTTTATGGATACCTATAAGGACTAAAAGGATACACTTGTGTTTTTTGTATTTTGGTAGGCATAATGACTACACTAGATTTGTAGGTATCCTAATTAGACTAAATTTTACTTGTGAGATTCATGTGACTCACGATGGATCGAGGTTTTAAAGGTTTTTACGGCCCCTTGGGTGGACATAATGGTTTCATTAGTTTTTAAGATATCTAAGGGGGAATTTTGTCTACACTAGAGTTTAATTTCACCAATTTGTCAATCTATATTTTTAGTGTCTTATTAAATATATTAAAAAAACATATATTTTATATATTAAATTTCATGGAAATGTTAATCTTAATGAATAGATCATATTTTTTATAAACACAAAATAATTTTATAATTCATAAAAGAATTTAATTTTTGAATATTGAATATAAAATTTCATTAAAAAATCCCAAGGGGAATAAAACAACCAGTAAACAAAAGGATGATGAAAATTAAATATCTATCCTCAGGTATAACCTTATAGATCATACATCATATTAAAATTATGGAAATGCGGGAAATTATTATAAATATAAAATATATTTCTAGAAAGAAATTCAAAAATAGGATAAATGAGTTTTAAGGATGTATTTAATGAAATTTATTGGATTCAATATTGTGGAATATGGTCACCTTGAGAATATGGTCATTGGGAATACATGACTATGGGAAAATATGAAAGTTGGTATTATATTGCACATTGGAATATACCATAATTATGTTTCTGAATGATTAATATGATAAATTATAGGTATAGTGAAAATAATATTCCGTTCTTTATTTAAATTTTATTTTCATAATATAGTCATTTTATAAATAATAATTAATAGGAGTATTAATATTATAGTATTTTTATAGAAAGAAAGATAAAATTGCATCAAGTAGTAGAGGCCTTCCTTATAGGGATAATTTCTCTGATAAAGGGGAGGGATGTACCATCACTTGTGTCTTCCATTAATCATACTAATATAAAATTCAATAAATAATTATTTACTTGAATAACATATTGGAAAAGTTCATTATTGTAAAAATCAATGTGACGTCCATGTAGTTGAGTCACAATCTATGACTTCCAAGAATGCTTATCTTACATTATGTCTTATCGATTTTTTTGGAATTTTCTATGTAGAAGTTATGATAATATAATATTTTTATTATTAATGATAATGATTGTTTTTAGGAAAACATATTATTAAAATTTTAATATATTTTCCCAATTATTAATTTTTATTAATATAAAGTTATAATGTTAGTAAGATTAATTCTAAAAAATAAATATTTTTGTAAACCAAAATGGGTTGATAAAATTTAGCAGATTGTCATATAATTTAGAAATATGAATAAATACCCTTAATGGTAAAAGGGTTATTCTTCTAAAAAATGTCTATATATATTATTTACATTTTAGTATTAATAAACCTAAGTAATAACTTTTAAATAATTATTATAATTTATTCTGTTACCTATATATACAAAAAGATATTTTTATCTTTTATCTATTTATTATCATATAGAATCAAATAATAATAAATTTATTTTTATCTTGAAAGTATTTAATTTTTTTATAAGTTATTCTTTTATTTTTTATTTAAAAATAACCAAATTTTATAATTTTAAAATCATAAAAATAATTTCATTTTTTTCATTTTCATTTGTCAATTTGGGAACAAAGCCTATAAAATTATTTTAAAGAGCTAACTAATTTCTGTTAATGTGAGGTATCATGATATATTCTAATTTGAGATAAATGGGTTTAAATGAAAAAAATATATAAAATATCATATAAGTTTATCTATAAAATTTTTTATATAGTAATTATAGAAAACCCATCTATTTACCATTTTTTATAAATATTATAGAAAATATTAATTTCCACATATATTAATGATTTTTTATTTGTGATAATTCAACACAATATAACTTATAAAAGGACCCCATATCTTCTCACTAAATACCTCATCATTCATTTATATTACACATGAATCCTTACCAAAAATATATACATAACTGCTATTAATAATGTTTTCTAACTTATTAATACATTAAGTGGCATAAAACTCATTTATTTCTAAGAGATGATTCCAGTCATCAAGTCAAGTGTTATCCTATCCTTAATCATTATAGATTGTCTCATTACTAAACATATTCAATAAAAAATTTAATGAAATTATCTTTTTAAATAGTTTTTATTCACTAAAAGTATTTTCTAGAATATAAAATACCATGTTATTACATATCCAATCATTATATTTTGTTCCTATTAGGGTATGTTTTTCCACATACATGAACAACACTATAATGTTTAAATCATGAATATTTATTAAAACCTATATAAAAAATTTATTTTAATAAAACTAGATTGGAGGTATTTATATATATTTTGAATATTTAAATATTTTTTTATATATGTTAATAATAACCTCACTTCCTAAAAAATTATTAAATATGATATTTTATTTTAAATTCTCCAGAACATTCTTTTAATTATATTTGTGATTTGGTTGTTTTGGGCCAAGGTATCACCTTTTCAAGAAACTAAAAAACAAATTATAATTATTTATAAAAAAATCTAAAAATAGATATTTGTTTACATTCCATTAATAAACATCACGATAACATAAATTAAAAGGAAATGGGAATCCTTAAAACACAAAAAATACTTATAAATAATCTCTATGAACTATTTTATGTTGATGAAAACAAAAAAAATAAATAATTACCAAAACAACCTTCTCAAATAGAGCGTGTAACAAACTATATAATTAACTCGTGATGTTTAACATTACAAATGGGAAAGTAAAAAAAAATCAGTAATATTTAGTTATTAGTATTAATTTAAATGATTTCGAATGAGGATATGATATATAAGAATTAAAGAATTAAATTAAATATATAAGAAGTTAGTTAATGATTAACCAAGCAAGAAATATATGTAATGTTTTTTCCACACACAATATTTTTTACTTAGTCATAAGATTTATCTATTGACAATTACTTTCAAAAAAGAATTATAATTCTCATATTCTATCTAATATTCATTCCCCTTTCCCGATTGAATTGTTTCTTCATACAGAATCATGTACTTTGATAAATTTAATATTTCCTAAATACATGAAATTATTATCACCAACTACCATCTTCAATATTTATTATTTTTCTTCAATTTACATATTTTTTCTTACCAAATTGTTTTTATACATTTATTTTCAATTATTAATTTTTATTTACATACAATCCCTTCATTTTAAATTTATCCAATTTAAAAGGAAAAATTTATAATTATTTTCACTCATGTGAATTTATTTAATATTTTGAATACGATCAACGATGTATTTAATTGAATATCCATATATTTTTTATTATATAGTCCAGATTTTCTTTTAATGGTCATATATTTCAATTAAAGATTACATTTTTGGAACTTATATAGAAAAATAAATGGTTTTATAAATTATCTTCTTCTCACTCCCTAAAAATAATTTTCAAAGTGGCATTTCACATCATATTTATGTCAACATTGTAAAATCAGTAAGAAAAATAATTTTATTTATTGATTTTTCTTTTCCTAAATATGTATAAAAAATAAATCTCTTATGGATTATCATTTTAGGTATCATCCACTAAATTATCTTATATTTTTATTATATATGGTTATTGAGGTTTTTTCAATAATTTGATAAAATGGTTATAGGATTCCAATCTCTCAAATCCATTTTTTTAAAATAATCATTAAATATGATGTATTTTCTTTGGATACTATATAAAATACATGGGTTACTGATTTTATTACCAATGTTTATTCAATATTTTAATTATGATTGATTTCATGTGGAACACTTATGTTTAGTTTATCATTATGTGACTGTTAGTCTGATATTTCCATAAAATTCATTTGGTATGGCTTTATATCTCATTAGATAGTGAATTTAATGTGTGGTTATAATGTGTTCAAATATGTTCAAAACTCTAGGACCTGTATGATGTTAATATCTATGACCAAAATATTTTATGTGGATATAATATAGTTTACTATTTCATTATTCTATTATTTATTTTTTATGTTTATTCCACATCCCTTTACTTTTGTATGAATCGATTATGATTATTACCAAA
Source organism: Viscum album (assembly GCA_963277665.1). Lineage (NCBI taxonomy): Eukaryota > Viridiplantae > Streptophyta > Magnoliopsida > Santalales > Viscaceae > Viscum > Viscum album. Next base: position 1,919,748,459 of record OY728128.1, on the reverse strand, counting down.
TATTACCAAATTTAAATTATATGATATATCTAATGTATTTATTATGATATTTTGGTGGATCAATGTTATCATGTGATGTTCGATGTATTTTTTTCTTTCCTTTTGATAATCCATTATCTTCCCATGTTGTTCTCAATAATGTATTTCTACCATTTTTAAATTAACTAATTTATTTATGATATATTTCTCTATGAATCACATATATATTTTAACTTTACTGATCATTTGATCTAATTATTTATATTTATCAATTTCCTTTAAAAACTATATATGTGAATTTTTCTAAGAGTAAGTCATGAGTGGAGAATTTTGTGGGAGATATTAAAGAAATAGCGTGTAATAAAAAGATTGTATTGCTATTATTAAAAGACATTGAATATTTTTATTCATTGATTTATGTAAAATGATAAAATTTAATGTTTCCTAGGTTGAACTATATGAGTTATTAGTTGTACCAAAACTATATAGGTTGAATCAAAAACTTATTTATCTACACTAATTGTTCAATACGATAAAAATATTATTTTATAGAGTAATAAATTGTATTTTTGACTTTATATGTCCACATGATTATTCAGTTTTATATTTTCTAAGATATTATTAATTATCATATATAAATAAGAAATTAATTTTTCAAAATAACATGAACTATGAGTAACTACATTAATAATTATTGTGGTGAAAATGAATCAAATATCCCATATAGAAACATATATGATAGTATATGGAGTGAAAACATTCATGTAAAATATTTCTACAGTTTTGAGTAATAACCTGGACCATGTTGAGATCGTAAACTCACCAAATAATGAAAAACAATTTGATAATTACTTTATTTAACAAAAACCACTAATTTTTAGTGGATCATATGAACAACTATTATAGAAGTAATATTCAATCTTTCCATGAAATAATTCTTATGTTATTAAATTTATTGAACACGAAATAATTATCCTAAATGTTTTTCTTTTAAAATGTGAATTCGAAAAATGGAAAACCATGACCAATATAAAAATTAATGTAGTTGAAATTTTATTATTCTAATATGATGGGTTTAAAAAATAATACCACAAAAAAATTCACTAATATCATTTCATTAATACATAGTAAAGTTTCAATGAGATAATAAAAAATTTGGAATATTTCATGACTTCATATGAATAAAATTTCATAAAAATTTAAATCTACAGATTTCATTTTATTATTGATCCTAAATATAGAAAACTTCCATTTCATAAATGTATTAAAATATAAAATTCAAGAAAATATGTTTTAAATTCATTCGTAACAATGAAGAAATGGTTCGATGTGAATATAAGGGGGAAATTTAGACTTAAGACCCTCATTAGTAAAATGAATTTACTGATATGAAATGTTATATTACCAATCATATAGTTGAATGTGATGAAGATCATGAATGGGATAATGTTCAAATCCTTATATGTCATAACTTTTGGAGAATTTAACGGGAAAATTTCATCAAATTAATTATAAAATATTTCAATTATATACATGTATGGAATATAGTAAATGATTTCTCTAAGGATATAACAAAAATGCCCGACCAGATTCAATGCTTCGGGTGATTTATTAAAAATGGAAGAAAATGTATGTAAGGAATCGAGTGGGTCATAAAAACGGAATTTCAATCATTCACCATTCAATAGAGTTGAAGAACATAACAATACACATCATTTTCATATTTAAAATTTTTGACACTCCACTATGTCAATGCGTCTAAAAAATGACAATGGGAATCCCTATATAATGAAAAGGGGAAAATACATGGAGAAAATCAATATTTTCACAGGATTGAATTTTAGATTACCTTAGTCAAACCAAAAGAGCTTCGGTGCTCAGCCAACTTGCATGCCCAGAAATGTCAGGCTTCCTACATGCATGCCCAAACTCCTTTCACCCAAGGTCCCATATTTGCCTATAAATAGACCCCTGGGGTCCTCATTTGTATGGAATAATTTCCCTAAGGCCCGATTGCTTTTCTATTCACCCTAGTAATTTTTCCAGTCTTCTGAAAAATTCAAGGTTGATATTCAACACATTGAGTGGAGGATTTAAGGGAGGATGACTGGACTTAAGCCCTTTATGTGTTTGAAAACCTTAACATTTTCACCCCTAAAGCTCCCAGACTCACCAAATCCATAATACTTGCACGCTTCCTATTTCGTTCATAGTAACATGAGTTCCCCACTTCTGGGACCACCTGTGAATACTTTTGAGGGCTCAAGAAAGGTCTCTCCCAAGTATTCACATACAGGTTTTTCATGGCATAAGTGAACATCAGGTCACCCAAGCCTACTTTCGGTCACATAGTTGCATGACCTTCACTACTTGGGTGCCCATTTTTGATTAACATAATATCTTACATCTACATGACATCAAGTATTCCTCAAAGACACTCATGTCAAGGACTCTTCTTTACTGGCTCCCTTGTCTAAAAATGATTCTGTTGAGTCCTCCACCAAAACATCCTAACATATCAATCCTTTGGGAAAGGCACATCAGTGTGTCTCTTATTTGGTGTTGTATTTCCCTAGTTAATGGTTTCCCACATTTTTTTCATAGTGGTGTTAGGATTCATGGAATGTTTGTGGGTTTGTATATCCATAGTCACATGGACCATTCTCCCAGAAATAGTGTTGGGATGTTCTTGGTTTGGAGGATTATTGGGTCATATCCTCTCCCCTCTCGAAGAGGATGACCCGTAACCTTAGGTCTCGAGTAGTGTAAGGTATTGTTCATACCAAATTTTCTATTTATAAATAAATGAGATGTCTCCCTCCCATACCAGGATCAATTTTAGGGTATTCATCCTTGTGTCACCCCTATGCTTTTCATCTAGTAGGTAGCATCATTTCTCATCCTCTCTTATTCAATGACAATGACCTTGGGAGAGATGGAAATAAGGACTTTTTTTACCTTTTCCATCTTCTGTTTGGATTTTTCACCATGAGCAGCCATCCTGGTGTAAGCCCCTAACCTTCATCCCATCCTACTTTCGTTGGACCCTTGTACAATGTAAAGAGAACTAAGGGAAGGATCATCACCATTCCATCTTCCTGGGTCACCTGACCTCTTCCACCCTCGCCGTCATAGGTATGCCCTCTTCCACCAGTATAGGAGGAAAATTTGAAAGTGCCTTTGTTGAATCTTCCACATCCACTTGTTTCTCACAGAGTGAATGACTCACGTGGGCTTAGAGATTTGTAGTGATTAAAACATTTGCACAAACACTGATATTGGAATGAACTACAAGTACTCTGATTCCTGTTCAATCCAAAATACATAGGAATCCTTTTCATGGTCTGATCTCACTAGAAATCCTCTTCAAAAATCCAACCTTAATTCCCTTAATCTGGGAATCCTCCTTAGGAATAAGCCCCGATTTAAACCCCCAAAATCAGTAAGGAAACCTATTCTAGATGTAAGCCCAAAATCATTTCTCTCAAAAGACTATACTCTCTAATGAGACTAATCAAACTATGTGGTCCTTGATTCCCATCTACATGGGATACGTAGGAAGAATACAAGAGGTTCAAACCCAATACCTTAAATAAACATTGTTCTCCTTGGGGAATTTTCCCAGTAAGGGCTGATTATACTTGGAAACCCATATCCTTTCCAAGTTCCTTGGGATTCTTTTTCATAAGTTCCACAATATGTATAGACTAAGCACCTTATGCATAGATCTCCATACAAAATGAAATTAAACTATACAGTTAGGTCTTTATTACAGGACCATAAAAGGTATGATTTTACCCAAGCAGTGGTACCAAACTATGAGGGTTCTTATTCCTTTCACAAGGATTCGTAGGTAGACCATTTAATGTCTTGATCTCAAGATCAAACCAAACCTCTGTATCTCTAGATGACAATAAAATCCAAATTTCCCCACTGAGTGGCTTGAAAACTAATGTCATCATAAAGATAATTAAAAGAATCTCTATGTAGTATATGATAGGATACCATTGATGCAGAACCTCAAATACATACATGTATCTCTATTTACAAAGAACCTCAAATACATACAGATTATTTTAAACTTTTCACATGAAAAATAATTAATTGAAAATGCCAATGTATACTTATGATATAAATGGTGATTTAATAAGGATTCTATAAAATAATATAAATTATAAAGAGAGTCCCATAGTATATAGTAACTCCCCACAAAAGGGTTTGATGAGTCCAAACTCCCATTCTCTATACCAATGCATGTTCTAATGTATCTATATGTTCAAAATTAACAAACAACGACCTTTAGTAATAAGGTCCCCTTTAGATAAATAACTATTGGATGTTTCTAGTTCTATAAATAAATCCAATGGAAGCTTCCTGGAAGAAGTGCTTCTTAAAACTATGATACATGTTTTAAATAACTACAAAACAATAATCATCCGATGTTTCCCATATATATTAAGATATACCTTCATTTAAGGTCAAAAGGATTTCAAAAAATTCCTTACTTGACACCATAGAATAATATCTAGTAGAAACAGTCCGTTGTAAGTCATATTATGCCTTCTCTGGACATCTCTTCAAAGGAGAAAGAGTGAAACCCTCACTATCTTCCACCATTTTCTTTACATTTATGATTTAATCTTTAAATTATGCATGAACAGAAATTCTTGGTTCCTTTAGGGGGTACGTAAATTCACCCATTTATCATCAAAGTTGATTCCCCACTTCTATGATATTCAAGTGGAAATAAACATTTTCTGTATTTCTTAATGACAATCAATATGTCGATGATCATCATTTAGATTGACACCATCATCATGTGTTGATTAATGAGTATAATCGACTAATATCATGAATTCTTTCCCCAAATTATTCTACGTAGATAAATCATATAAAATATCATGATGATTCTAGAAAATATAATAAATTGTCATCTCTTGCTTCATTACATCACCACTAAGGTCAGTAGCAGATGTATCAACCTATAAATTTCTATTAAATACATTACAAGTACTTATTTTCCACCCCATCCTACCTAGTCATGATCTTGGCTCTAGAAAATAATTTATTGTTGAATTTGTAATTCCTGTCTTAATGATAAACTGTTGGTGATGCCTCATCACATATGAAGAGGCATGCCCCTTCAAAGAATCGTCCATAACCTTCAACACATGAATATCCCTAAATGCATGTTTGCTGCCAAAAATGATCAACAATATTCAACACTATCTAACACTTCAATTTCAACCAATAATATGTATCATGATTCCTGTATAAAAATAAATAAGAGAAAACTATATTTTTACAATATGTGTCTTGGACAAGACCAATTTTTTGATTATATGAACAAAAGTGAGGATAACATTCATATTCCACTCAATGGTTCTTCAAACCTATTAGTCCACATGGAATTATGCACATCTCCCCCAATTCCAAATGATGCCTCCTTGTAGTAAGGAATTAGGTGTGTATTGGAGGAGATTATGACCTCCTTACCAAATTATATCACACAAATAAATGTTATAAAAGGTAAATGGGAGAAGAAATATAAAATAAATATATGGACATGAAGAAGTAGATATGAAAAATAAACAACTGGAGAAATTGATAATCATATAAAAAATATGATGATGATACATGTAACATTTCTATAAAATTAGGAAACGTTGATACTATGTAGAAGACATAACATGATATAAAAGATCACCTAGAAGAATGAAAAATCAATTCATGTATCTCAATAACCATCTCTATAACCTGCTACCATGATCCCTACAAATTTGATCAATTAGTCTCTGGTTTCATGATCATGATGCTTCCCATTGTTAATAGATGCATACATGTAATATATGAAGGTAAAGATGAAGGGTCATATAGGGTGTGAGATAATTCTTATAAGGCCACCAAAAATGGTGTTTTTAACATCAAATCTGTGTAATATACACCCTATGAAAGTATAAGAATGCATATGTAAAAGTTAAGTAGTAATGTAAGATAAATACCCATGTACCTTCTTCTTCAGCAAATGGCGTCTAAAATTTTTAAAAGATTATTAATTGTACATGTTTTAGTTTATATATATATATATCATGTGAGGAATAAAAAACATTGAAATCCTTGCATCTAATAATAATAAATTATCCCAGATATAATCAGTAATCCTTATTGATAATAATAATGAAGAGGTTCTTAGGTAACGACCAATGCACCCTTGACCTCAAATGTCATGAAAACTCTATAAATTTTTTTACCCTATATTTAAGGGGATAGGGTGTAATAAAAGTTGTGTCTCCCATGTAATTCCACAATAATAAATCTATCACAGTCTAGAGATATACTGAAAGATAAAATGGGTAATCATTGTCTGGTCCTGCTGGTTGTAACTATGGTGGCTCATGTCCATAATTATAATATTGGATCCATGTAGTGTATCCAATGAATAATATAATTATAATTAAGGAGGGATCCATTGTCGTCATATTAGGCATCCATTAGTAGATGGAAATTGGGTTTTTAGGTGGGTATCAACCTTGGAAAATGGAATCATTGAATCTGAATCTAATGCATGAGTTGTTAAGCAATTTCCTCAGCAATACAAGGATGGCTTGATTGTAAAAACTCCTATGTCAATTCTATGTTCCATATGTGATCATAACTAAGTAGTTTTTTCGTCAATAAATTAATTTCATGTTGTGACCATGTTGTTCAATAAGTCAATAGGTTCATTTCATGTGTTTCATACAAGTGAAAATGCATTTAAAAGACATGAAACAATTAATTTAATTCCATTAATTCATAGTAATTTAATATGGATCACTCAACTACCATAAATTAGACATGTCATGGGGGATAAATACCTAATTCCAAGACATTCAATTCCATTCAATTACTCCAAGTCATTTATATAGTATTCTTACAAATTTAACCATTGAAATAATCATTAAATAATTAGAGCACTTACCTTATAAGGGTAATGTGAGACCATGATCTTCATGTTATTGTCAAAACCAGTTATATAGTAACATGATTATAAAAGGAATTACTATTATTAGAATCATGCTATGGCATACCAATATTGGGGTTCATACTCACATAAAACCCTCAAAATACATAACTAAGGCTATCATCCTTATTAGGGTGGATAGAGTTGAGGTTATAACCTCCAAAGAAAAGAAAAACACATATTAAAAAGCCCTAGGAAACATGCAAGATTAATATAAAGAACAATAAATAAATAGGAAAATCTAGATTAAATCGGCACGTACACAACAACTAAATTTTATAAAATGAAAAATCATGGGTGATGAGGTATTAATCCATACCTCATGATCATATGACTCTCCTCTTCCAGTTTCAGACTCCAGTTTGGCTTCGATTGGAAGAAATTAGAAGAACAGAATGACATCCTAAAAATATGAAATATGATAATGAAACTAAATTACATAATAAAGGAGAAGAGAAATGAATATTAGATAAAAGGGAATTAAGATCTTATATATGTACAACCAGTGAGACAAAAAGTTCTCTTATGAGTCTCTATATAGATTAATGGAATCAAAATCTACAAAATGTTCTTTTAGGGATCAAATACAGAGTATTGATAGGTGGTTTTATACATGAAATAAATTTTAAGGAAGTGGATGAGTCTAATTATAAAATTAAATGAATTTTAATAAAATCAACCAAAAATAGGTGCATTATAGTTTGGCCATAGGGTTTGTCATATTGTGCAACAATTGTATGCCTTTCTGATAGGATGGGATATTCACATGGTTAGGGAAACCGTGTACTAACCCAATGAAAATATTTTTCGACATTACTGTAATTTTTTATGGGTGTACAACCCCAAGAACATGGTTATAGAAAACTGTGTTCCCTCTTTAACCCCCACTATTGAGTAATGCATGGTCAGGGGTGATTGTGTGGCCTTCCCTCGACAGTTTCTAATAAATATAAAACCGGTCTATCAATAAAAAAAACTATCTTATTGGATCCAATGTATCCTTGGAAACCCCCAAGACACCTGGTAACTCATTAGACATCTATATTATGTCCAAAATAAAAAATTTAACAAAATTTTAAAGGATAGATACATAAGATGAAATTTGTTTCATATAGTCTTACCCCTTAAATAAACATGTCCCAATGTTCACCTTCCAATGGCAGTAAAACACTCTTTGAGAACAAATATGGGCACATCGTAAATACATCAGTGTCCAGCTACCAAGCCTCGTCATGTATATAGTATTTCTTCTACATAACCCATAATAAATGGATAGAATGACCTCAGAGATCATTCATGATCTGTTCAATGGTGTGTATATGTTACTCCTCAAATAATTCTTTAGCATAAATATAAATATCCTCATGATCAAAATTATAACATGGGTTAGCATGATATAATAGATTATATGAAATGTTTAATACATCAAGCATGGAATAGTAGCTATGATGTGGTAACAAATGATAGTGTACAAGATCAAATTTCTATAGTATCTCAAACATATATAATCAATGAGGATACAAAATACCTTTCTTATGTATACATCTACTCCAATAAATGGGATATACCTACAAGAAAACATCATTCATGTCCTCAAACTCTAAATGTCATTGGTGGAAATCATTAAAAAAATTATATATAGGCTTAGTAGTATAAATATGATTTCTATTCAACTAATCCTAATCTGATGTTTCTTATATGTGTAGAGGACCTTGTTAGGATACATATCCTTCCTCTATCCATCCTTGGAGTGAATGGCACAACCTATCATACTAGGCCTCAAAAGGATCCACTAAATTTCTTCTTGAAATCCACTATTATAAAGAAAATAGAGGGGAGGGCTATGATACTCTCAAAAATCACTAAAATCAAGGAAAATTCTTGAACCATGAACTCTAATAATTGTATCATTAATTAGAATTTTACATTGTTATTAGGGTAAAAGGTTATTGTCATAAGTTCCTACTTACCCATATATTTTTAAAACAACTCCATGAACCGTGAAATGAATTTAACATCCCTATATACAATGAGTTTATGGGGGAAACCATGTAGTTGTATGATATTACAGACTTAAAATATTCCCATCTCATCTACTTATAAAGTATTATAGATTCAACGGATGTGGGATATACAATGTATCTACATCTAGGGGACATAGTAATGGGACTAAACAGTCTATTTCGAAAACTTTTCATATCCATTATATGTTTGGAAGCATCTGTAACAAGCCTGATGTTCTACCATACTCTTCCTTCACCTAAAGGTATGTGGAACACATAGTGATAAGGATTTATATCTGATTTTTCATCCTATGAAACTAATTTTGGATTCAGATATCTCGATACATCTTGGACACACCTTGATGAACATCACACTGATAAAGTGTGGGACTTATGCATATATTTTTCTCTCATATCTACAGTAACCCAGACACATAAATTTTTATATATGATTTTAACTCTACCCATAGATCATTCATAAAGAAGGTCATCCCCTAAAATACTCTCATAGAGAATCAAGCATTCATAAACTGAAAACTACATACTATTTGTATTTTTGGGGAGGGAATAGGTAACTTTCATGGTTGAGATGTATGTATTTTTTGAATATCATGAAACTATATATGTTACTCAGAAAATTTAGTTATCAATTTATATTCATCGATGGATTCTTGTATAGATTGAGATTATGTTTTCGAATTTATTTTTACACTAAAAAATTTCATCTTCCAAGTGTATCAGAAATTTCAAAATAGAAGGATTGATGATAAACAAACCAACTCCATAATATGAGGTTCAAGTCACACTATCTTAATATATATTTGAGTCTTCAATGCTCTAAATGCACCAAAAAGGGCTTACCAATCATATTGTGCCTCCAACAGCATGGGCCATGGATAAATGTTGCTCTCTTAAGGTATTACATTGGATATTTCAATTATTATGGCCTAAAATAATGAGGTCTATATGCAATGACTCTATCCTCGCACACCATCAATACTCCAATAATTATTTTTTAGGAGTCACTGAACACTATATAACCACTTCCTGGTTCTGGAAGAATCATAATGGGTGCCGGAATATACCTCCCTTTTAGCTACTGAAATGATTTCTCACACTCTTGTGGCCACATGTACATAGAACCCTTGTTTGTAATACTAGTAAGATATCTGGAATGGTGTGATAATTCAGGTATAAAATGCATGTACTACCTAGAATTTCATATAAAACTCCACATATCAATCACTTTATTATGATGATCCAAGTAAAGAACAACACTCACCTTACCTTGGTCAATAGAGACTCTTGATTTCAAGAGAATATTAACAAATAAGTGAACATTGATGATCCTAAAGTTACCCTTATCATGATTTTCATTAACTTTATTCTCTAGTAGTTCACAAAAAACTATCTTAAGGTTCTCATCATGGTCACTATTAGTGTGATCTTGCACAAATATGACAAAATAATTCAGATACATGTGGACCACCCTATTCATCTAATCTAAGAAAACGGAAGGGGAGTTCATAAGACTGAACATCATAATATTGTAATAATACAGACTGTAGCACCTATAAAAAACTATATATGTTATGTCTGGTGGCCTGACACACATAGAATAATAGTCGGATCTTAGGTAGATCATTGAGAACATCCTAGCACCTCATAGCTAGTCAAGGCTATCTTTTATACAAGGAAGTGGATACTTGTTCTTGATTGTAAAATATTTCAACTATCTTTACTCCATGAATAAATGAATATTCCCATCCACCAGCTTCATAAAAATCAATGGATAACCCCATGATAAAATTTTTATAAGTATAATATCTTTGGAATATAAATCCTCTAACACTAGAGCACCGAGGGCTTAGTTTGTGTCATCTATTATGGTTGAATGAACACTAGAGCCGCACCAAGAATGAACTCATTCATGACCTCTTCCTATATATTATGAGGTAATATAGAACAATCAATATTAAAACTGTCCCTAAAATTATCTAATATTGGAGTGTTTTCATCCTTATGTAATCCTTAATCCTCCATTAAGAGACTAGAAATCTAGTGGGTCACTCGACCTGACCCATTATTCTATGCTCTATCTCTAATATCATCGACAACCCACTCACACTTATATAGAAAATGACTACACTTTTGTGATGTAAAGGAAACTTGTGGAAATGTATATCAATGGTCATTCCACCACAAAAATTATATATTTTCAGAATGAGAAATTAAATGATAGATAAATTGATGAAGGTGTGTGAGAAATCAATATCAAGAAAAGAAGTCACTATAGTGGATGATACTAGAAGAAACACGTACTGTGGAGGGTCCTACACTCTGATCCTTTTGTATCGACTATAATTCATGTAGCTAGCTTAATCCATGAACCTATGCTATAGCTGGACTACCCCGATCATGACTACTCTACTTTCACTTCTGAAAATCTATTATCTGGGTACTGCATTAATAACATCCTCCTCAGGATTTCTTATCAGTGCTACTCCATGTCCCTTCCAAATGTTTCATAAAATAACCTTCCCATGATGGGGGATCTAGTACGTAACATATTAAACTATCGTATTACGGGAAGTATTGAAAAAATATATAAAGGTCCCATATATTACAACAAGCCTATAAATATAGAGTTTCTCTATCACACTATGTCTCTAAATTCCCTAGACGTACAAACTAATGATACACCATATAGTTATGGGGGAAGGTAATCAAGATTCAATTTCCAAGATGAGAATCATCAAGACAACATTTCCTACCCGCAAAAGAAACACTACCCTACCATGTCACTAGTCTTATATTCTTTGAAATATTTGCATCCCACAATTTTCACTCATTTAAAAGAGCCTTATTGAGTATCTCATAAAATGTAGTTCATTGAAAAAAATTCACCTAATTACAGATGAAATTCTTGATCCCATCATCAAAACGTCCACAAAAATTTTCTTTTAAATTTATATAAGGATCATTAGTTTTTATTTATTAATTCCCGAAAAACTATGTTATTGATTCCTAATCAAGCCTATGAAGTAACAGGGGAAACCAGGGCTCAGTCCGAGCCTATATCCATGAAATAGAAATGGGGAAAAGTAATTAATTTTTTTGTATCTACGAAACCCAAGGGAAATGACCATATAGATAAATATAGATATGGAGAAAATAGTTTTTCACAAATTCTGTATAGTTAGTCATACCGTGTGCTTAAACTTGAAATGTTCCCCATAGAAGTATTGGATTGAGAATGGTTTTCACATGGTTTAGATAAAACATGCTGCCAAACAATGAACCTATGTATTTGGAGGTAAAATTTCCTACCCTTCAGTTAAGATATAACATATTTCCACCTTTTCATTCTTCCACTATTAGATACATGTGACCTCTCCTTCTCCCTTGGGTATAAAAATCCCATAAGATATGCATTGAAGCAACATTTCTATCTGGTGTTCAATCCTCGATCTTTCGGAAGAATTGGGCCCATCATAGTAATCTCTCATACTCTCATACCTCTTATTCACTTTTTTCCTTCAACTTCATCATTTTTTTCAGTGTAGCCTCATTTTCCCTATATTCTAGGAAATAGACCTTTTCCCAGACCTCTTCCAACATACTTTAAATATGAGGTTGATATTGAGTGAGTAATTTTCTATAGCATTTATGTAGGTGGTCATGAAAATTTTCCCTTTGAGATTCATCCCTTTGTAGCTATGAAGTTGTATAACACGCCAACCTTTTCCAACCATCTTCCTTTCTTTAGTTCCTTCATATAAAATTGACCATTTCAATTTTATACAAGTAAATTGAATTTCTTTAGTTTTTTAGAGGTTGGTTTCTCTTTTTATGCCAACCTCATGGGTGTGCCAAATAGGACATTCCTTTTTGATAATTGAAGGAAATATACATAACACCTCATTTCATTTCGACATATCATTTTAATTGATCATCCATTATTATGGTAATTCATAGTTTGAAAAAGGGAACAAACCATTTGTTTTCCAACCTAGATTTGGAAATTTCCATGTATAATATTTCCAAAATAAAAAATTTCCCTCTATCTTTTAAATAACATTGAACCCCATGACTAAATATTCCATCCACTGTTTATGGAATGGTATTAATTGAATTTGGTAAATTATAAAATATGGAATTTCCTCTTTTTTATAAATTTAAGGGTTAGATGAGAAGGAATATACATTATGGAATCCATTCTTTAAATGAATTGGATTAATTAAATGAATTTGTGTATGAAGTGTTGTAACTCCATGTCATAAACTATTCTTATTCGAATTTTATTATTTTAAATGTATTTGAACTTGAATAAAGGGACATGTGAGAGGTGATTCCTTATGTGTAATGTTATAAACAATAATATTCCATTTATATATTTTATGTGCTAACAAACATGGAAAATGAGGGTCATTTACTCATATTGAACATTATAATTATTAATACACCACTATACAGGATATGATACTATGATAATGGGTGTTGAGTATGACCAATAATCATACTCCCATATATAGGATTTTCATTATAGAATCTCACACCTATGATGCTATATGGGAATTGGTATTTACATTCCACATTAATTGATTATAGTTATGACAAGGTTACTCACTAACCACCCTAAGTGTAATTCATGAAATATTACACTCTTATTTATATATAGGAATGTACCCAATTGCATTAGTCTATAATCTTAGTAGGTCGGTCATGGATTTCTAAGTTATGCTTGTGTTAGCCAAGAACTAGTATTCCAGGTTTATGGCCATAGACATCTTCACATACTTGGTTCATATAGGCAGGTTCAATATATATAATTATACAATATATATTACTATGGTGTATATATATAGGGACCATTCAGACATTTCATTCAACTATTAGCTAATGCATGTAAAGCTCTCATGTGTTCATTAGAAACCTTAGTGGCCTGGTAATTTATTTAAATCATTACTTATTTTTATTAGGTTATACTCTCCCACTATTTAGTAAAGTTAACTACATAGATTGCATGTAGACATCATTGGTGGGGCCTATAAAGATTTCTTTCTTACACCCTTTTTAGGATTCCATTGTTACCCAAAAGATTATATCTCTATAATTATTGACAAGGAAAATCTCCCTTCTACATGTTGGCGATATCTATTTCATTTAGATGGATCATCAGTGTAGTGTACCAGGCTTCTCTTGAGAAGCTAGTGGAATTGTTTTGTTCTTTTTTTAGTTGTATCCGCTGTCCAATCATCCATGTCTCATACAATACCATGCAGGAAATTGATTATATTATTATTTATTCAATTATTTATACTTCTACGGTTTATTAGATTCTCTATCTATTTTTTATAATTTCATTCTGCGATAGTGGGTTATAGGGTCAGGTAATGTTGTGTGTACATTAATATAGTCTTCAACAACTGTTGATTTTATTTTCTATTGTATCCATTGTGCCACTCTAACATAAGTGTATAATGTCCCCACTTACCACTTTTACACCTTCAATGCTATTCAGAAGCCTCTAGTGTACCGGGAGGCATGCATGAGTCATGGTGACCAACCAGCTCAGGGAACGATGTATTTGGATATCGGGTTGGGAGATTACAATGTGTTATCAAAGTGTCCCCTTTCCTGATTCACTGTTTGGAGATAATAAATTGGAGATTTTGAATGATTTTAACTTTTTCAAGATCATTTCTTGTACATCACAACCCCATGTTTTTGGTAAATATCAAGTTTCCTAAATTATAAATTTCTTTATACTTTTTCCTATTATTATAGATAAGTTTTCTCCATTGGGTGATGCATAAGATATGTTGTGGTTATTTTTATTTTCATGGTGGATGATTTATTTGTTACTCAGCATGATTATTGAGGGAAATTATAATTGTAACATGCATCATTCTTATGCACACATGTACTATTATGCCATAATTTTATCCATGTCATATCTATTTTAAGAATTAATTTTTCTATTTCAAATTTATAGTTCCTTCAAAATGCATTGAATTGTGCTTTTTCTTATTATAGGGATCAGATAACATAGAATAAATTTAATATTCCTTCATTAGTTTAAAATTTAATTCCTAATTAGGTTAAATAAGGCGTCATAAGAATTAAATTATTGATAGTTGAGTCATATAAGATTCATCACATGGGATGGAGTGTTCTATGGTGTGATTTTAATGTATATCATATTTTAGTTCATAAGTAGCACAATGCATTATTCATCAAAAGTGGTATATAATCTGATTAAACCTGTAAAATGATTTAAATTCTTTAGAAATTAAAACATTAAAATGAATTTGACTTCCAAATAGAGATACCATCATAATTATATCTAAAATAGAGACTTAGTCCGGAAACGACATTACAAGTGGGAAATGGGGTATCTTTTATGGTTTTCTGGCCCATTGTGGTTGATTTATGTATTCTAGATCAGTATTTTGAAACATGTAAAGAGGGTTGATCATTATTGTAGGATGTATTTTATCCTATAATAGTTTATTAAATTCGATTATATTAGTTGATTAAATATTATCAAAAGTGTATTCATAGTATTTTAGGGTCATCCTCCCATAATTTACTCTGGTCGAACACCTTAAAGGCAGTAATGACCATGCTACTGATGTGGTGGTCCCTGAGCCACCCATGTTTCCACTTAGAGTACCACCTATGGAACCTCTTCCTACAAATTATATGGGAAATAAAACCCCATTTTTAGAGGGTTATATACAAATGAATTAGAATATGAATGTTCTAATTTTACCAACCCTAAGCATGTTAGAGTTGAAACACATGTTTCAGTAACATAATCCTTCCCCCTTTTATGGTGGATGGAGGAAAAATTGTTATAGAGTCTTGGATCGAATAAATCCAATGAATATTTTAACATATTAAGAGACCTCCAGAGTATAGGGACATTCTTGTAGAATATATTCTAAATGATTCATCCAAGAAATGGCCGGAAATAATTGCTAAGGATGGGTAAAATAGAGATATGAACTGGGTTGATTTTTTAACCATAATCATTCTCTACCTCATTCCCTTGAATTTGAGGGAAAAAGTTCTATTGAATTAATAAACCTATTGTATGGGATCATGTTTGTTATGGAATAATATGCACATTTAATTGATATGTAGAATCTCACATATATGCTAGTTGGTGAAAAACCTATGACTACTATGACAATCACAGATGGGTGGTTTATTCTATCAGATCACTAGTTAATATGTTATGGTTGATGACCATTTTTTAAATTTTCAACCAAGACCTTATCATTTTGTGGAATTTGTTGGATGTTTATGGTGTGAGTTTGGGTGGCTTTCCATCATGATCTATCAGTAATAATTCATCTAGGAAAAACAGGTTCTTAGAGGCTACTCATTGTGGTAGAAGTAGTAAGGTTCCCCATGAATATATTTTTCTTAATTTACAGCAACTCTAGAAAAATGGGACACATGAATCCTCAATTCGTATGAGATTCAGTCGATGGAAGAGGATATAGTATGATGGTCTATATCAAGTGTTTGGGCCATAAATTCCCTCAAGCACCTACCAATTAGGGATCTTCACTTACTTCTTGGTCTGAAGTGGGGATTGCAGTATCACATCATGCAAGAAAATGGAATACCCCTAGCAATTTAAGAATAGGTAGTTTTCAAGGCAGAGTATGCCAGACTAATGATTCTCAATGCCAATTGAACGGTCTTGCATAGGGAAGTCATGTATTGACAAAGATCTATGGATCTGCTCACATCTTACAATTTTATATCCATGGAAATCACTGAGATTTTGGGCCATGATATCCAACAATTTTATGGTGTCATGGTTCTAGATACACTGTTTTTTGACCATTTAATGGGATTTATTCATTGAAAGGATTTTCTAATTCAGATTGATAATTTCCATTTCCTATGGAATCTCTTCTTCCTTTACATGATGGGTATTGACATAATCATCTAGAGGGAAAATATATTCCTCTATTGAGACCATATTGATGGATATCATGAAATGGTGATGTTTACATCACCTTAGGTTGTTATGCACATTCATGATGGGTAATGTGAAAGATCAAATCCCTAGTATTTTTCTCTATTGATAGTGGTTACGACCTAATGTTTTCCTATTGTAGTATAGTGTTTCATGAAATTCATTCCTAAACAATTGTCTACTCTACCTTGGGATTGATAGGTAGGGTTTACTATTGAGTTTGTGCTAGGAACAAAACCACTTACCATTTTTAATTACATTACAAAACATAAGAAGGATATGAAACTCAATAATAAATTGTAGGATATGGAGGCTAAAGGCTTTATATTCCCTACCACGTCTACATGGGGTTCTCCAGTACCTGTTACAATAATGAGTAGATTACCCTTTTGATTTTCATAGATTACAGTCATTTGAATCAAGCTATAGTAAAAAATCGGTATACACTAACAATAATAGATTCACTCTTTAATATTCTCCAAGGAGAGAAAGTGTTTTCAATGATTGATTTTATTTTCGAAAATAATCAGATTCATGTTAGGATATTAAAAAAACCATTCACATCATTCAAAAGAAGGTATCGTATGTATGAGTACCTGGTTATGTCATTCAGACTTATGAACATACCTAAAATTGTTAATGATCTTATGAATTGGGATTTCCATCCTTATGTGGAATTTGTTTTGCTTTTATTTCTATAAGGTATCTTAGTGCATTAAAAATTGTGAAAATACCATGAAAATCATCATGATTTCATGTTGAACACACATATGGAGAATTCATTCTATAATTGTATTATTAAATGTTATTTTTTGACCAACCAAGTTAACTTCATGGGCCATGTCTTCACAGGGGAAGGAGTGTCAATGGTCTTAGAGAAATGGAGAGATTTTGATTCCTTAGAGAATAAAATGAATAACTTTTATGTTTAGAGTTTCTTGTAGTTAGATATATATTATTGATGCATCATCCATGATTTCTCATTAAATGGTGTTCTAGTTATGGGTTTGAAAAAGATGGGGGAAAAGTTAATATGGTCATAAGTTTGTGAAGAATACTCTCAGGTGTTGAATGGAATACTGACTTCAATGATGACACTAATTCAACAAGAGTGATGAAGGAGCTATACAGTATACTATTATTAAAATTGTATTAGGTTTTATGGTTTTTTATGTAGACCGAGTGAGTTGTCACCTAGGGTTCTTAATAGTTGACACCTCACAAGAAGAATTACATAACACATGATCTCAATATCACAGACACAATTCATTCCATATTATTTTGAAGACACTATCAACATGGAGAGATTTTTTGGTCTTCACAAACTTCTTGATCCTCATCTACAAATTTATATAGTGATATATTTATTCTATATATCATCGGTGTGTGGAGTACCTATAGTCATTTGATTTATATATTTACTACAAACATGGTAAATTAATTTTAGTGTCCAATTCTTTATGCTAAAAGAATTATATACCCAAATTTGGGGAATCTAGTGGAGAATGGATTATTATGGCCTTATTCTCATAAATGCACTGTGAGGTTCAAAATGACATTGGTAAAACAATCCAATCAACCTTTGGAGTGACTTATTATCTTCTAGAATGTATTAAAATGATATAATTATATAATCATGAATTCCTTTTACTAAGGTAATTTGTCCAAGATAAGGATACATCTTAAGGTTGGACCGGGGATATGGACAATATTCTATGTTACATGGGTATGTATGGGTCCCTAAAGACATTATATAAGAGTTTCAATAGGAATTTCCTAACTCATCATGGCTAGAAAATACCGGTGTCACCAAAATGTGTTGATACCTATGCCTCCAGTACTGCTGGCCATGTATGAAATAGGGGTTTCTAGCTACATCACTCGATGTTCCACCTATCATTAGGTGACATTTGAACACCAGCGACCGGTCAGTATTTTATATCCATTCTCCATTATTGTGTGGAAATGGGATGATGTTTTTATGGACTTTATGAATTGCCTACCACAATCCCCACATGGAAGTGATTTAATTTGGGATATCAATGATCATTTAATGAAGGAAACACACTTATTACATTTTTGAGATACCTTCTCTATAGACAATGTTGGTAGGTTGTACATCATAGAGGATGCATGTCTACATGGAGCTCCATGTTATATCATTTATGGAAATAACGATCGCTTTATGTCACCATACTGGCACGGGTTGTTGATGGATTTGTGTATTTAGGTTCTTATGACCATATATTTTCACCCAAATAATGAAATAATGATGGAACGTTTGATTCAAGCTCTAGTTGAAATCCTCCACCCATGAGTCTTTGACATTGGGGGTTACTAGGAGAAACACATTCACCTTATTGAGTTTTCTTATAATAATAGATTTCAGAAAAGAATCAAGATTTATCCTTATACATCCTTATATGGTTGGACTTTCCACTAAACCCTTTTTTAGCTAGATGCAATAGAAGGATGCATGATTGGATCGTGTCTTTTTAGGAGTCTATATAGATGGTCCAATTGATTAGAAATTTAATATTGAAAGCTATGTCTATATAATAGTTGTACGCCACTAGATTTCAGAGGCCCCTCAATTTCAAGGTCAGAGACATGGATTTCCTAGTAGCCACACCCATGATATTGAATACATGTCTTCATAAGCATGGTAATCTCTCATTGATGATCATCAGACCCTTTAATTTTGTGAAATAGATTAAACTATTGGCTTAACAGTTGTCACTTCCTTAGAGATACCAGTATATTCATGATTTCATTCATGTACTATAGCTTCACCAATACACTCCATACATGACACATTTCATTCAACATAATGAGGTCGAATTAGATGGAGAAGCTTCCTCTGAGGTGTATCTAGTGTGTTTGGTGGATCAGATCATAATGAAATTCAAAGGAAGGACAATTCAAATAGTATGGATGCTTTAGAATCATGACCTAGTACATGAAGAGAAATAAAAATGGGAATCTGATGTAAGATCTCAGTGTCTAGAATTATTTTCAAAAGATACCTCTTTACCCTTACAAGGCCAACTGAAAGAAGATTTACTAAGGATGGGTGTTTGTAATGACACATATTTTCAATGAAGAAACATATCATTAGTTTTTAAATTTTAATTCATTAAAAACACTAAAATTTAATCCTAATCAATCCAAGGAGGTCATGAGTGTATTCAGGGCTTGTTTAGTGCCTGTATCCCCAAAATGGAATGAAGGAACTTGGATGAATGAGTTTTATTCAACCGTGTGGCCAATGTAAAACAATTGTGTGAAAGGTTGAAAATATATAAGAAAAATAATTTTTTACATTTTTCAAATGGTTATTCTAACCCTTCACCTAATAGTGTGGTGTGACCCATTATAGTAGTGAACTAAGCATAGTGTGCACCCAATTTCGTCTAACCATGTGGAAAAATCATTCGATAAAGTATTTTAAGGAAAAACTAGCTCCCACAAAAATATGTTGTAACCTATTTCATACTTTCCTTCCTCCTATAGCTAATGAATTTGATCTCTCCTTATCATATGATTTAAAAAACCCCTAAATCTATGAGTATAGGAAACTCTATCTTCCAGAGTCGATCCTTGATCTTATAATAGAATTGTTTCATTCTTATTAATATCCCATAGTATTAAAGCTAATATTCATGTTTTCTTTAGAACCAATCATTCTATTTAGGTGAAGGCCCATTTCAATATTTTTAGGGAATTATAACATTTCATAGATCTCTTCTAGCATGATTCAAATATGATATTAATATCAATAGAGGTGTTTTATAATACATTGAGGTAGGTGGTCAAATCAATTTCCCTTTGGGACTCATCACATCAAAGATATACCATTTTTTCACAAACCTACCTTTTCCATGATACTAATTTTATTTGGTTCTTTATATCAAAATGGCCATGACACCTTAATACCTGTCCGTTGATTCATTTTTGGATTCTCACTGTTTGGTTTATTTTTTTTATAGGCAACAATTCTGTGCACCAAATGCAATTTCCCAATTATGATAACTAAATGAAATTTCCAGAACACCAAATATTCCTTCATCTTAGCCTTTTAATAAAGTTTCATTTGTAATGGAAATACTTTGGTTCATCAAGGGTGCCTCCCATGTGTTTGGATAACCTAGAGTTAAAATTTTCCATATATGAAATTTAATTAATGTGGGTGTCACTTTTATGTTAAATTCCTTTGGATTCCATGATTATAATTTTCAATCACATTCTATAGAATGGTGAGAATTGAATTAGATTAATTATTCAAGATAAAATGTCATCCATTTATCATATGAAATGGTTAAAAGAAAAAGATATATAGGATGTTTTCCCTTATTTAAATTAATATTTTTAATTAATTGAATATGTTTATGAATTGTGTAAGGCCATTTTATCAGATATCATTACTTGAATATTGGTGTTTCAAAAGTAAATGAACATGAAAAAAGGGACATATTAGAGGTGTTTGATCATTTGTGATTATATACACATGAATATGCCTTTTATTTACCTAAAATCTTTATAAACATGCCTAATGATATGTATTTCCACTTGTTGAACTTTATAATTATTAATATTCATATCTATATATTGTGATAAGATTGTATGAGGTGTTTATATTGACAAAAAATCACACCCCCTTAAATTAGGTGTTGAGTATGGCATCTCCCACTAGTGATAATATATAGATGTTGGGATTTACATACCATGATTGATAATTAGAGTGTTGAAATGGTGGCTCACTAACCATTATGGTTGTCATTCATGATATATCACACTCTTCCTGGGATATATGGAATATAAAATTTTGCATGAGCTTATAGTCTAATTAGACTTGTCCTTGGTGTCAAAGTTATGTTTGGCCCGGCTAGAATATTGTATTCTATGTATATAGCCACATACGTTTGTACATAATTGGTTTCTATAGGTGGATGTAATATATAACTATACTATGTATATTTCTACTATATATATAGTGATTGTTCAGAATTTTCTTCTATCTATGAGTGTAAGCATGTAATGCCACCATGTGTCATTTAGGAACCTAGGAGGCCTTGTTATTTATTTACATTATTTTTTATCTTTATCTTTTATACGTGAAGACATTTAAATTACACGAACAATATGGATTTCATGTAGACACTATTAGAGGTGGTATACTTATATTTTTATCTCACACCCTACTCAGGCTACCTTTAGTACCGCAGAAGATTATCTATCTGCTGATATTGATAAGGTAAAGCACCCTTGTATAGGTTTCCACTATGTATGAAATTTATATGAAAAATTTGATCAAATGATTTTTCTTTGGCTCAATATTCTAGTGGAGTATTTTTTGTTGTTCTTTTTTAGTTCTAATAGAATTCCATTTATCGATGTTTCAGAGACTTATTTAGAGGAATTTGATTATATTTTCAGTTGATAATTTATTTAAAATTCTTTATTTTACTAATTCCAGTATCTATTTTCTATATCTTCGTGCATATACTGAATGATATAGGTTAAAGTATTATTGTGTATAATTTATTGTATTCTTCCTCTAATTTTTATATTTTTCTATTTTATCTGATGTTTAACACAAACATGAGGGTATAGTCTATCCACTATACCACCCTTATGCCCTCTTTTCTATTCAGCAACCTCTGCTGTACATAGTGGAACTTTTGAGGTCATGTGACCCACCATTTTGTATCGTAGGTTAAGTTGAACCATATTCTTGTTGTTATATCATCTTTCATGGAAAATATAATCACATTAAAAAAGTAGTGGAAGGATCTAAAAATTAATAAAATGCTTTGAATACTCCATAAATGACCTAATACAGTATTCAATAAGTGATAACTCTATCGATCAGTCATCACTCATCCTATGAGGAACTAATTTATCATATAGTCTTATGTGGAAATTATAAAATATCATACCCTGATGTTGACCACCCTTTGTAATAATGTCCCCCCAGCACTTGGCCGAATCATGCAACATGTCTATAACAAGATTGACCCTCTAAACTGGTGGAATATCTATATACACAAAGATATAAATAGACATCCATATCCAATACATTGTATCATGTGGACCACCATCTTCCAATAATCAGGGATGATGATGTTTCTGGAACTCATAGGATGTATTAGCCACTGTAGCTGTAGGCCATGGAACACCTTGTGTGGAATACATTCGACATAGAAAAATATCACAAAGTTTTGTTTCACCGCCTAGATATCATACCACAGTGGAGGCCTCATATGGCACTCCTAGTGGTAAGATGAGTGGATCATTCCCCACCCTTTCTGGAGAATTATAATCAACACACTATTAGTAGAAAACATGAGGATGTTGTGGAATCATTGGACTAAAAGTTCCAATTACACACCTCTGAACAAGAATAAAGAATATAGATTGAAATAGTTGAATCTATATTTATGAAAAAGTTCTCACCTCCAATGAAATACTATTCTGACTACCCACGTAGAATGTTGGGTATTGTTATTTTCTCATATTTAATTTACATGGATTCCGGTAGATGAAAGGTCAATTATACCTTGCCCTTAAATTTAGTACAAACAACTTCCTTTTACATGTCTTGTTTAATATTTAAAATTTTCATTTGATTATTTCAATATCTCAAATATCATTTCAAATGTATATATATTTCCAATGAATCATGGACTATATAACTTATCACTGAATTCAAAACAAATTTAATTCATGTTAACTCTGACAATATCAATTCTTAATATTTTACAAGGTCTATGGAATTTTTAAACATATAAACTACTCATTCCCACCCACAGGTGGGATAATAGAACTCCGAAAATTAAATTTGAAATCACTCAATCACAACAAAATATTAGAACAAGAATAATATATAAACAAGTCTCAATCAACAATCAAAAAAAATATCAACTAAATGCAAGAAAAGAAATTAACCTATATGTTTTGTAAATATTCATGAAATTAGAATTTTAGGTGCCTATGATGATGTGTGGATCTTGGATCGTTTCCATTATAGCATCAATAAAAATATAAATTTAAATAATTAATCAAAAATAATAATTATTACCATAATAGATCATATAAAGCACCCTATGGTGAAAAGACATCAACTATAATACGAAAAAACCATAATAACAATTATAATTAAGGAAACACTGAATTAACCTTGAACATGGGTTAGTTATTACCATGCACGACTTATAACCAAGTCCCAATAATTACTAATCTAATTTTTATAGTTTTCATATAGTAAATCAGAAAAGAAAACATGTGATATCACTTTGTGACATCTCGAACCTGAGTTCCATGAAAAGGTTACCAATATCGGTTGGCCCCATGGCCTCATACGTACCTTCCAAAAATCCAGATGTTATTGACTAAAAGAGATGGCCTAGGGTTTTTCCTTGTGGATATTATTCCCTAATTAATAGATTTGATCATACAATAAATGAGTTATAATAGGTAAATAGTTGAAGCAATATAAAATATAAAAATGTCACAATATAATTAGGCATGATTAATAAACAAATTAATCAACATATAATCATATAAAAATATCATAATGATTCATGTAATGTACCTATGAAACTAGAAAACATTTACATGAGGAAGTAGGCATTACATTCTATATAAATGTATACAAAATAAATAGAAAACTTTAATGTAATCGTGAGATCCATCTTGGTTCTCTTTTACCGTGATCTATCCTCATGTAGGTGATTAGTATCAGGTTTCATGAGTGGTACACTTCCCTTTGTTGACACACGTAAACATTTAACCTGACCAAATACCAATGGAGGACCATACAGGGTCTGAGGTAAATCTATGCAGGGAAATACAAAAAGTTTATCTATCATCTAAACTATGTAATATAATTATTAATAGTTATAATTCATGCATATATAAAGGTAAATAAGAACCATGAAATAAATACTCATTTACATGATTCAACCTCAAATGGTTTCTAAACCTGTAATGAGTTTACTAACAAATAATCTTCCAGATTTTATATTTAATTAACATGATTTGTAACTATCAATTAAATTTAGTAATGATAATACAAATAATAATAATAATAAAGGATCAATGATATAATCATAAATCCATTATGATGGTATTAATGAAGAATTTCTCTTGTTACAACCAAGGAAAACATTACCTCAAGGGTTGATCTACCTCCGGTAATAAAATTTATACAAGATAAAATGGGTAATGTTTTACTCTATGGTTCATCACACAAATAACTCCAAAAAATTAAATCTACCTGAGTCCAAGGATCTCATCCAAGGTAAAATGATTCAATAGTGACTGGGCCCGATGGGTATAACTATAGTTCCTCATATCTATAGATGTCATGCTAAATCCAAGGAGTTTATCCGAGGAATCTGATAAAAATAATGAAGTATGAATCATATGGTTTAATATTAGGTATCCAATGAGAGATAAGGATCTAGTTACAAGTTATTTCTTACCATCAGAATCTAGCATCCTTGAATTGGAATGACATCCTTGAGTACTCAATGCCTTACCTCAGGAATATAAGGATGGATTGTGTTTGAAAACTCTATTTCAAATATCAAAGTATTTATGTGATATGAACCTTTCATTGATTAACTATTTAATTATGTCCAATTTATGATCTTTCCCATTAATAATTCAATAGGTTTATTACATTCATTTTGTAACACCCCAGGATTTCAGAGTGTGTTATTTCTTAAAAATAATTCAATAACTTTCACTACACGCAACACCGAGTTCAATCACACCATTAAAAGAGGTCATGAATAGTATTAACTACATTTTGAACTTTATATAATCCTTATAATTTTAGAATCCCTATTATGAGTTTCTTAGTCATAATGCAAGAACAGATTCATTTTCAGTATTTCACTTTTATCAACTTCTAATAGTGAAACCTTTTTAAATACAATATTTTAAACTTTTTGACTAAATGGGGACATCAAAAATTTAAAATGAAACACCCCAATCTTCCACGGTACGTTTCCCTTTGAATAATGTGATAGCGTGTGTTGTACGCAACACCGAGTTCTAACACACCATAACCAATCAAACTAGCCGTTATAAATAGTAATACCTACTTTTTGAAAATATATATATTTTATATTTCAAAATGGACTTCATTTTTGGATTCGGAATATCGAATTTAGCCTAAGGTGAAATTTTGGTACTTTTCGGATAACTTTCATATTTTGATGAATAGTGAAAATTACTAAATTTTAATTAAAAACAACTTTTTTAATCAAAATAATTAATAGTGATAAATTATGAATTTGAGTGGATTTAAAGTATATTTAGAATATATTTTTACAATTTAATATAATGTTGGTCATTGGACATAATTTTACAATTAAACCGAACATAAACAAGTGTCAATCTTTTGATAGTTATTATCTCTTAAAAACACGCTTTTTGTTTTGACAGCGGGAATTAATTTTAAATTAATTTCTGCCACTTCTGTGTTTTGAATTTAGAAAAATGGATTCCATATTTGGAATCAGGATGTTCAAATTGTGTAAATAGGTAACTTTTATTTTTAGACATTTTGAATAATTACTGCGGTAAATATTTTATTTACCATGGTTAAGGGTAAATCCGGTAAATAAGGGTTAAAAAATAATATTATAATAATACTAAATTACCCTAAAACGTGTCTTAACCCTATTGGTTGATACATGGTCGACCATGGGCATCTTTGTGTCAATTTTGGGACCCCATGGATCCACTTGTAAGTGATAATGACACTTTATTTTAATTAAGTTAAAATGAATACAAAAATGACACAAGCATATATCTTTTATCAAAACAATTGTTACATAGGGTTATATATGTTGGATTTTAGATTATAAATATTAATTAGAAAGCTAAAACGATTTCCTACATAAGGATATTTTATTTATAATTTTTAGACATTAAATAATTTATTTTATTTATGACACAATGATGATGCAGTAATTACTATAATAGTGAAAAATTAAAATAATTGATATTATAAATACCCAAATAAATATAATATGAAACTTTTAATGAATTAAACTAATTTTCTAGGATAATATGATATATTAGGATTGATTTAATTGACTTTTTCGAAGTAATCAATCAGTTATGAGTTTCACAAAAATCAACTAATGAATAGTGTCAAAATTGACATAAAAGAGTTCTTAAAACAAATATTATATTATTAATTGATATTAAATTCTTAAAAATCTAAGGTTCGGCCAAGAGACTTATATCATGATAGTATCATCATTAATGGACCACTTGGGGGTCGTTTGGATGTATATAGTAAGTTTATTAACCATATTATATAAAAATACAAAGAGACATTGTAAAAGTGAAACTAATTAACTTAGAGTTAATACTTAAAGATAAGGTTAATATAAGTACCCAAACCTGTCTAAATTCTATTGGTTGAGTGGTTTTCGACCTAGCCCCACCTTAACCTTTGAATAGTCAACTTTGGAGCCATTAGAAACCGAATATGAATTTATTATAAATTAATATTTCTAGCTTTTCCAAAGGTGCCCCTCACCCCTCTTATAAAAGGGCACTCCTCCTTCTCATTTCTTCACACCTCTAAAGCCTTTTGGTTCGGCCAAACTCTGCCCAAATACTCTCCCAACATCCCTCACTACAACCTAGAGGCCTTAGTTTGATCAGAAAGCCAACCTAAGGAGCCCTTTTGATCAAATCAAAAGGAAGAACCCGAAGAAGAGGAGGTTAACCTACCCCAACCAAGGAAAAGTACAAGGTAAGGGTTATTTCACAATCTCTTCATTTTCCGAGGTTGTTTATACGTAATAATCTACTGGGATTTCTTTATCATCCACATCCATGTTTCTTCGAAATGTATTTCAAAACATATTTATTATTTACAAGAATATGGGTTAAATTCATTTATACCCTTGTTTGACTTTTTGTAAGAGGTTTATAAATGAATCTTTCCGTCGTTTTCAAAACAAGGTCCTTTTTAACCTTTTCGACGGAATTAAGATAAGAATGTTTTTTTTACTTATACGGCGGGTGCGGTTATTTTCCGCCGTTATAAAATCGTCAAAGCTTTCCTTACAAGCTAACAAGAATATTTTCAAGAAAATGTTTTATTTTATATGGCTCTTAAATGATTTCAAAAATAGAAAGAGATATTTCTCTAAAAAGTGTTTTGATTTCATCTATGTCAACATCCTTTAATGGATTTTACGCTTATTTGAAGTTGATTTATTATAATACAAAACATCTATATTATATTGAAGGTTTTGTGATATGTTTGACTGTGGATGTGCTATTTTATACCATTCATAGTTTATGGTGAAACTATTGACATTTCGTATGCTAGTTTTAATCCGAATGTTTATGTTATATTTCAAACTTTTCTTCAGATGAATGTGCTAAACAAGTATGTTCCGGGTTGGGGACCGGTAAAAGTAAGCCCTCCAGGTTGGGGACTGGTTAAAGTAAGCCCTCCAGGTTAGGGACTGATAAAAGTATGCCCTCCGGGTTGGTGTCCGGTTATTAGAGGCACTCCGGGTTGGGTTCCGGTTAGAAGTAACCCCTAGGTCTTGGGATGAGGCCTAGATAAAGAAATTAACGTTTAGCATTATGCATTCCAAAATTATGAAAGTGGTTTTTGATTTTTTTCATGTGATTATTCGATTAGTAGAATATCCATGTGAATAAGTAAATGGCATTATTTCATTTTACTTTTGCCATACTATGTTGAAGTTCATGTTTAAAAGGCTTTTGTTTTAGTAATTAATTGCCCTAAATTTTTATGCTTATTTTTGAATGTTCCACTATATTGTTATCCTTACTGGGCATTTGAGCTCACCCCTTTTCTATGTTTTATTTTTCCCAGGAAGTGAAGAAGTAAATTATGAATGACCTGCAGGGATTTTATGTGGGGATATGAGTGTGGATTATGGAGACAATATGTTGTTGTAGTAGTTTTTCGTTTAATGATGTAATGTAAACCTTATGAATATATCTAGTGTTTCCAAGGATACTAAACCAATCGGTCTTTCGAGATTTGATCTTTCTTGTGATCATGCCAATGTTACGAAGTAATGCACCGACTCTGGGTAGCTGGGGTCGGGGCGTTACAGTTGGTATCAGAGGAAGTTTAGTACAAACCATGGAAGCTAGATTTAGATAAACTCTGATTAGAGCACGTAGACCTAAGATGAACTTTGAGGATTAGTATAGAAGAACTTCCTAGAATTTTGGTATTGTAGAGATTTTGTGAGTTTTCCGAGCAATACATCCCTGTCTGGATACGAGCAGGTAGAGGCGGCTCTGGCACAGATGTACCTAGGGGTAAAACCCGAAAACACCGCTTTGAGCTTGACTCAAACGGGAACTGGTGCACGACAACGGGCCTTGCTGCACTCTTGGTTACGACACTCCCGGGGGATATGCTTAGGATAACTCTCACTATCTTTACAAATCATTATGAAGGGTTTATGAGTATATACTTCCTCAAAGAAAACATTTTTATGATTATGGATTATATCCATAAATAGTTCAATTTATGTTAAGTGTTTTATAAGTATGGGATTATGTATTTTGATTCATAAACTGATCTAGTTTATGCCATTGTTTAGAAATGGCGCCCAGTAGAAGGAATGAGAACTCCAGAAATGCACATGATCCAAAGAGAAGGAAGGATCATATCTTTCATGGTCTTAAGCTAGAATTTATAAGAGAAATAGTCTCCCATGTATTATCATCATATGAAGAAATAATATCATGTGTTGATAAGATAAGTAGAGAGTTTACTGAGTCCTATGGCTTTGAAGGGAAGCATGAGAAGAAATGGATGGAAGAGAGAAAGATGGATAAAAGTAAGAGGGAAAAGAAGAATTTTCCCATATGTGGTAACTGTGGAAAGAAACACCCTGGAACTTGCCTGAAAGGAATGGGAGTTTGTTATAAGTGTGGAGGAAAAGGGCACAAAGTACGTGACTGCAAGGGTAAGAAAATGGTTTTAAATGTACAATGCTTCATTTGCAAGGAGTTTGGACACTACGCGAACCTATGTCCCAGTCATCAGACTATGCCACAAATGATGCTATTGGATAATAATCAAGTTATGATACTACCACAGATGAAGAGGAATGATTAGAGTTCTTATGTTGATTATGTCAATTGAGTGTTGTATCAACAATGTACTTGTTATAGTAATTATGGAGTATATAAGAATTGTACTGCAGTACTATTTCATTAAGGACTTGAGATTGTGTGGAACAAAGAAAAGTGACTCAATAGAAGGTTAAATTTTTGGAAAATATATGGTTGAGAGAATGATAAATCATAATATAGTTCTGATACTGAGGTAGTGATTTTGGAATAATATGTGATTATTTTGGATAAATTATATTGGATATTATTGACTACCTTGAAGCTGATTAATGATTTGTATATTCCATCATTGTTGGGGTTTAAAACATTTTTGGATTAATGAAGTATATCCAGCATTCTATATGGAATAAGGGAACATGAATGTAATCAATAAGGAATATGGTAGTACATGATGAAGGTATTCATATGCTAATACAGGGTAAAAAAGATCTATATTATGTTTACCTTCCTTATAAATGTTGGACTGTGAGTTTGGACAGAAGTATTTTGGATAGTTCTAGTTTGGATTATTTTGGATTTCCATAAAAGGACAACCCGGAGGTCGGGCGGCAACCCGTCGCGTCCGGCAATGCTGCGAGACTTGAACCCGCAACCGAAGGGCGACAAGGGTGTATCACCTACCACTGGCCCAAGAGATGTCCTGGATTAAATAATGTAGTTTTTTTAAAAGATCTGGTAGATGAATTATAAATTCGTTTATTTTGGAACCCTGTACGAATAGTATAAATATAATTTTTTTTACGAGTGAAAGATGAGTTTATGGTAGAAATTTATTAATGGACAAAACTCTAATTATAAAGTAAGTATATCTCCTTATGATCTTAGCCAATCTCATAAATAAATTCCTCAATATTAAGAAAAGCAACTTAGAACAAAAATGTTGTCCTAGATGTTACCTTAAATCATCACTAATTTATGGCTTTGGGATTGTTGGCCTTTTCATAGCCATGTTCTCTACCACTCTCCATCAGATAATTGATGGCTAGATTTTTCTTCCATATCCATATTTTCTTACATGGAACCCTAGTATGTGTTATTTTCGGTAATCTTCATACTTTCCACTCTTTATTTTAAATATAGGCCTCATTAATTCATTTTTCGATGTGGGATTTCAACTAAGATATTTTGAAACGTCAAAAATGTGTTATCCTAATACCCTATGTTTTGTTGAACCGATGGTATTTCAAATCATCATAGATTGATGAATTTAAGGACCTCAATTATACACTTGTTTGTGATTGATGACCTCAATCACTACCTATAAATATTTACGTTTTTCCTCGGATTATAAGTCTCTAATTTCCACCAATGTTCTCCTAATCGAGATGATAATTTGGTGGTGACCCTTTGATTTCTCTTTTCCTCATATTAAGACTAAATTTTAGTAACCCAATTTCCGATGTGGGTTTTCCCACAAATATATTTTCTACTTTCAACCTTTTATTTTTGAAGAACAATTTCAAATTGCGAGGACGCAATTTATTGAAGGAGGGGAGAATGTAACACCCCAGGATTTCAGAGTGTGTTATTTCTTAAAAATAATTCAATAACTTTCACTACACGCAACACCGAGTTCAATCACACCATTAAAAGAGGTCATGAATAGTATTAACTACATTTTGAACTTTATATAATCCTTATAATTTTAGAATCTCTATTATGAGTTTCATAGTCATAATGCAAGAACAAATTCATTTTCAGTATTTCACTTTTATCAACTTCTAATAGTGAAACCTTTTTAAATACAATATTTTAAACTTTTTGACTAAATGGGGACATAAAAAATTTAAAATGAAACACCCCAAGCTTCCATGGTACGTTTCCCTTTGAATAATGTGATAGCGTGTGTTGTACGCAACACCGAGTTCTAACACACCATAACCAATCAAACTAGCCGTTATAAATAGTAATACCTACTTTTTGAAAATATATATATTTTATATTTCAAAATGGACTTCATTTTTGGATTCGGAATATCGAATTTAGCCTAAGGTGAAATTTTGGTACTTTTCGGATAACTTTCATATTTTGATGAATAGTGAAAATTACTAAATTTTAATTAAAAACAACTTTTTTAATCAAAATAATTAATAGTGATAAATTATGAATTTGAGTGGATTTAAAGTATATTTAGAATATATTTTTACAATTTAATATAATGTTGGTCATTGGACATAATTTTACAATTAAACCGAACATAAACAAGGGTCAATCTTTTGATAGTTATTATCTCTTAAAAACACGCTTTTTGTTTTGACAGCGGGAATTAATTTTAAATTAATTTCTGCCACTTCTGTGTTTTGAATTTAGTAAAATGGATTCCATATTTGGAATCAGGATGTTCAAATTATGTAAATAGGTAACTTTTATTTTTAGACATTTTGAATAATTACTGCGGTAAATATTTTATTTACCATGGTTAAGGGTAAATCCGGTAAATAAGGGTTAAAAAAATAATATTATAATAATACTAAATTACCCTAAAACGTGTATTAACCCTATTGGTTGATACATGGTCGACCATGGGCATCTTTGTGTCAATTTTGGGACCCCATGGATCCACTTGTAAGTGATAATGACACTTTATTTTAATTAAGTTAAAATGAATACAAAAATGACACAAGCATATATCTTTTATCAAAACAATTGTTACATAGGGTTATATATGTTGGATTTTAGATTATAAATATTCATTAGAAATATAACACGATTTCCTACATAAGGATATTTTATTTATAATTTTTAGATATTAAATAATTTATTTTATTTATGACACAATGATGATGCAGTAATTACTATAATAGTGAAAAATTAAAATAATTGATATTATAAATACCCAAATAAATATAATATGAAACTTTTAATGAATTAAACTAATTTTCTAGGATAATATGATATATTAGGATTGATTTAATTGACTTTTTCGAAGTAATCAATCAGTTATGAGTTTCACAAAAATCAACTAATGAATAGTGTCAAAATTGACATAAAAGAGTTCTTAAAACAAATATTATATTATTAATTGATATTAAATTCTTAAAAATCTAAGGTTCGGCCAAGAGACTTATATCATGCTAGGATCATCATTAATGGACCACTTGGGGGTCGTTTGGATGTATATAGTAAGTTTATTAACCATATTATATAAAAATACAAAGAGACATTGTAAAAGTGAAACTAATTAACTTAGAGTTAATACTTAAAGATAAGGTTAATATAAGTACCCAAACCTGTCTAAATTCTATTGGTTGAGTGGTTTTCGACCTAGCCCCACCTTAAACTTTGAATAGTCAACTTTGGAGCCATTAGAAACCGAATATGAATTTATTATAAATTAATATTTCTAGCTTTTCCAAAGGTGCCCCCCACCCCTCTTATAAAAGGGCACTCCTCCTTCTCATTTCTTCACACCTCTAAAGCCTTTTGGTTCGGCCAAACTCTTCCCAAATACTCTCCCAACATCCCTCACTACAACCTAGAGGCCTTAGTTTGATCAGAAAGCCAACCTAAGGAGCCCTTTTGATCAAATCAAAAGGAAGAACCCGAAGAAGAGGAGGTTAACCTACCCCAACCAAGGAAAAGTACAAGGTAAGGGTTATTTCACAATCTCTTTAGTTTCCGAGGTTGTTTATACGTAATAATCTACTGGGATTTCTTTATCATCCACATCCATGTTTCTTCGAAATGTATTTCAAAACATATTTATTATTTACAAGAATATGGGTTAAATTCATTTATACCCTTGTTTGACTTTTTGTAAGAGGTTTATAAAGGAATCTTTCCGTCGTTTTCAAAACAAGGTCCTTTTTAACCTTTTCAACAGAATTAAGATAAGAATGTTTTTTTTACTTATACGGCGGGTGCGGTTATTTTCCACCGTTATAAAATCGTCAAAGCTTTCCTTACAAGCTAACAAGAATATTTTCAAGAAAATGTTTTATTTTATATGGCTCTTAAATGATTTCAAAAATAGAAAGAGATATTTCTCTAAAAAGTGTTTTGATTTCATCTATGTCAACATCCTTTAATGGATTTTACGCTTATTTAAAGTTTATTTATTATAATACAAAACTTCTATATTATATTGAAGGTTTTGTGATATGTTTGACTGTGGATGTGCTATTTTATACCATTCATAGTTTATGGTGAAACTATTGACATTTCGTATGCTAGTTTTAATCCGAATGTTTATGTTATATTTCAAACTTTTCTTCAGATGAATGTGCTAAACAAGTATGTTCCGGGTTGGGGACCGGTAAAAGTAAGCCCTCCAGGTTGGGGACTGGTTAAAGTAAGCCCTCCAGGTTAGGGACTGGTAAAAGTATGCCCTCCGGGTTGGTGTCCGGTTATTAGAGGCACTCCGGGTTGGTGTCCGGTTATTAGAGGCACTCCGGGTTGGGTTCCGGTTAGAAGTAACCCCTAGGTCTTGGGATGAGGCCTAGATAAAGAAATTAACGTTTAGCATTATGCATTCCAAAATTATGAAAGTGGTTTTTGATTTTTTTCATGTGATTATTCGATTAGTAGAATATCCATGTGAATAAGTAAATGGCATTATTTCATTTTACTTTTGCCATACTATGTTGAAGTTCAAGTTTAAAAGGCTTTTGTTTTAGTAATTAATTGCCCTAAATTTTTATTCTTATTTTTGAATGTTCCACTATATTGTTATCCTTACTGGGCATTTGAGCTCACCCCTTTTCTATGTTTTATTTTTCCCAGGAAGTGAAGAAGTAAATTATGAATGACCTGCAGTGATTTTATGTGGGGATATGAGTGTGGATTATGGAGACAATATGTTGTAGTAGTAGTTTTTCGTTTAATGATGTAATGTAAACCTTATGAATATATCTAGTGTTTCCAAGCATACTAAACCAATCGGTCTTTCGAGATTTGTTATTTCTTGTGATCATGCCAATGTTACGAAGTAATGCACCGACTCTGGGTAGCTGGGGCCGGGGCGTTACACATTTCATACATGTGACAATGAATCTCAAAGATATGAAACAATTAATTTATTTCAAATATGTCATATTCTTTTTACACAGTCCACTCTTCTACCTTCAATTAGACATTGAAAGGTGTCATATGGTTGTGAAAACAATCCATTATATTACATTAGATTAGTCAGAGTCATTTACAACGTATACATAACAATTTAATAATTTCACTACTCATTAATTGATTAGTAATCTAACCTTATAAGGGTTAAGCAATACAATCATATTCAAGTTTTTGTCATGAATAATTAAATATTCATTTAATGGAGTATGTTATTACCATTATAAGGGTTAAGATAAGGCACACCTTCTAGTTTCATGTTTTACATAACAATCCTCAAACACATAATTAAGAACAAAACCCAACTTTTGGTGGCTAGGGTTGTTGTTGTAACCTACAATGACCTGAATAAAATTTATTAAACATGATCTTAGACACGACCATGATGAATATAAGAAACCCATGTGAATTAATTTGTATACTACCAACGAAATTTTTATATACATAGAAAACAATTAATTGAAAAAGTAATCATAATGGATGATATATAGACCACCTTCCTATAACTCATAAAACCATTATCCTCAAATATCTACCTTTATATTATCTTATATTGTAAGAGATATTATGAAATTTTAAATTCCATTGAATTAGGGAATATGAGACTATATATAAGTAACATAATATAGGATAAAATAATTGAATAATATCTACAAAATAATTAATATATTACCATCGCAGATCCAAAGAGATAGATATAGTTATTATCAGACTTTATATAGATTATCTAGATCAAATATTACAAAATAGGCATTGAGGTATTAACATGGGAGAATAATGGGGCATCATTAAATTAGATATGTAATGTGGGTAAGGGGTTGAATATAAATAATTTATGAATGGTTTCTTCATAAAATAAAAAAATAGTGGAATCACATTGTTTGGAGGCATGATTAGTGAAACCATATGCCAACCGTGTGTCTTAAACTGTAGGTTGGGGCGATTCACGCGGTTTGGCCACACGATTTCGGAAACTCATCCCCAACGATGAAAAAAACCTCTAAAACATGTCTTTTGTGTTTTTCATATGTTTTTTGCCCTTTGATCATTGTTACAGATAACCAAATACCATATTTTATCCCAATATCCATCACATCACTCTTCGAGGTGACCATGCCACATTCCCCACAAAAATTATTCTAAAAGAGTGGCCAACCACTTTCTCCAAAGAATTTCTATTTCATACTTTTAAGTAGTATTAAGAAACCCTTGAAACACATTTGAACTCATTAGGAATAAATATTACATAAAAAATACATAATTATAAAAAATTTAAAAAGATCCATACCTAACTAAAAAACTGGGTTTATACACAATTTATTAATGTGGGTTTTAAAACCACACAATGGATGATATATGGATTAAATGGAATGGGAGAAACTTTGAATTTAATATATTCCAAATTTTCCGAATTATGTTATTGTATTTCTATAATATTTTCAAGTCCATTCCTTTGAATATGATTTTCTGATTACAATTGAAATCATACACTATTATATGAATATAACCAAGATTTGATGTAGAATGGAGTCATTTAAATAGAGTAATTGAATTTTTTATTCAAAATATAATCTTTAGTCATACTAAAATTAGAAATCTGAGCCTATATGTGGCATGGTCTGAAAGAATTTCTTCATATCTATGGGCTACAAACAAGCGCCTGGGAAACCACGATTGAATTTATGATTTATTTTATGAATAATAATAACAAATCAATGATATATTAATAACAAGTAATATATATCATCTATCATATATGATAAAAAATAAAAAATGCCGACAAAATATACAGATTTAAAAAATAATCTGCATATAAAATAATGGAAAATGTATTAGTGATGTAAAGTAGAATAAATAATTTGGAAAATTATGAAAACAAAGATAAAATATTACAAAAAAAGTCAACCATGTAGCCATGTGAATGTGAGGATACACCATAAGAACCTCCACCATACCCAAAATACGAAATACAAGACCATTCACTATAGATGAAAATACTACAAAACCTATAATGATATTATTGTAATATATGAACATTAATAAAATTCTATACAATTAACTGGTTCATAATTCTTTGAATGAAAACATATAACATCGTAGTTTGTAGATAATTATAAAAAATGAGTATTTACTTTTAAAAGTCAATATATTATTCAAGAAGTTTTCCTGAAACCATCCCATTTTAAAAAATACATCATTTTTTATAAATACAAAAAAAATAATTTAAAAAAATTATTATACTTCTTTGTATAATTGTTTCTATAGAAAATGATAAAATAGATAAAAATAAAACAATTATGCTAACAAATCTATATAATTTTTAGATATAGTATCATTTGGGAATCCTTGGTTCTGAAGTAGAAATATCTAGTACATCAATTTCCTTGAAATCCATGAAGTAAAGTTCATGAAGAAAAAACAATTAAACCCTAATCTACCTGACGAAACACACAATCTTACCCTACCAAGCCTATATAAAGGGAAAAACCAATTGTATAAACTATGTCCCCACATATGGCAATGTTCTATAATTTAATTCATAACTACTCTCTGTGTATACCTAGTCTTCATACATATCCAATTTGGTATTCTTATGAAATATAAATATATGTTATAATTTCATGTAACATGTATTCTATATTAACATATATATATATAAAAATAATTTATATCACTCACAACACTATACCCAAAAATTAGATCATACACTTTATCCATGCTTCGAAAAAATTAAAATTAACTTAAAAGGTATACTTATAAAAACATCCAATGATTCTTAATTTAAATCAAATTTAATGGGGGATTCCATTTGGGGATTAATTTTTAATAAAACAGTAATCGTTATATCTATGATTTGAAATGAAAATTAAGGATAAAATTATAGAAAATCAATTTTTTAATTGAAATGCTTAAAACATAATTTGATAAAAAAGTAAACATTGTTTTTCAAAAAATTTCAGAAAAGTTCCAAACACACCGAATAATTAGGAGGAAACACTTTTACCTCATTTTTAATTAAAGAATTTAGAAAATTTAATTATGAAAACACCAATAAGATGGCTTTACATTTTTAATTTCAAAACTAAGGAATAAAAATTTTAAAATAATTTGAAGAAAATTTTATTTAAAAAATACATTTTATAATTTAACGAAAAGAAAAGGAAGAATGAATCCATTATTATAGATAATTGAATATAAGTGGTATCATTAAAATCAAATTTGGAATCCATTTGAAGATAAGAATAAATTGTAGATTTGATATTAATGATTGGAGAATGGGACACCTACATCAAATAATATACCTCTCAAAAACATTAGAGGAAATCTACTATGACACTATCTAAGAGACTTATAAATCTAAATAAGATCCAAATAATCCCAGAAGCGTCAAAATAACCCAATTAAAATTGACCATAGATCTAATATTTTATAGAGCATTGATTTTAGCGTCAGTGGAGATAAAAGAACAAAAATAATTAATGTAGAGATCTTACCATGATGAACCAACTATATGAATTGAAGAAACTCAATTGATACAACATAGAGAAAGAGAGGAACAGTTATACAATATGGGGAATAATTGGTGTATAATGAGATGGGGAGGGCCTATTAAATGCTTAAACTAACAAGGGTCAATAAAATTAAAATATATAATTAAAATTGGGAAATCCACGTTTCTATTATGTATTGACATTCACCTAGAATAATCCCTCGTTCTAATTCAAATTAATGAATTTAACAAACTCTTCCATGAAATAAAAATTCATCCATATAATAATGATTAGAGCATCATAAATGTGGTTTATAGTGTGAAACCATCTTTAATAATGTAAAATACAAATTTCAATAGTTTCTACAACTATACGCTCCCCCAATCCCTCTAAAATAGTCACAATTAATCGAAAATAACAGTTCAGGGTAGAAAAAAATAAAAAATTGATTCTCAATGTCAAGATATTAAAATTCTTGAAAACATATATGATTTTATCCCCATAATATATAAAGGAAATTTCTTTATCAAAAAGAATAACATACTTACAACTAATGAAAAATGGGTAACCAATAGTAAACATCTGATCAAATATAGAAATCCAAAATCGATGAAAATATAATCATACAACCATCAATAATGGAAGTCTAATGAGATTATAAACATTTTGATGAATGAATATTTGATTTGAAAATGAAAATCCCAAGTAAATAAAGGTATATAAATTCTTAATATATATAAAAAGTCCACAAA
This sequence comes from Viscum album, assembly GCA_963277665.1. NCBI lineage: Eukaryota > Viridiplantae > Streptophyta > Magnoliopsida > Santalales > Viscaceae > Viscum > Viscum album. The sequence continues at coordinate 1,919,708,998 of OY728128.1, read as the reverse complement.
AAACTCAAGGTACACTCTCAACCATTAATGAAACCAAAGGGATGTATTTGGAAATAACATTCATACAATGTTAAATTTCCATGAGGAATGCTAATGGAAAACAAAAACTATGATTTAATTCAGGGTACTCTGGTACAAAAAATGAAATCATTAATAATTAGAGTGAGATAACTCTTTCATGGGAGGGACTCACTAAGGATGTTCTTCCACTATATTATAATTCTATGTACACACCTATTCATCAAAAACCACTAGCCTTTCACAAAGAACCACTATAGGATAAAAATAAATGAATATAGGAAAAACTATAATGATGACTCACTAAAAATTCATCCTTTATCTCTAGATAAGGGATACTAAATCACTTCTCCTGAACACAATCCTCAATTAATTGATCTATCCTATATATACACATATACTAAATCTTCGAAATCACACTAGAATAAGATTCCTAAAAAGATTTCAATTTATGAAATGATACTAAGGTCGGTTATGTATGATAACAACAAGAAAAAGATGTCAATTCATATAAAAGAAAATAATAATCAAAAAATAACTATACAATCTAAACTTATGTTATGTTATGGTAACCCAAGATCATCCATATGAAAAATCGTCACCGATGAGTCAAAAAAACCATACCATCATAACTAACATATTCTCCCTATCACACAAACACAGTCAAATTATTTCCATCACTCATCCATTTAAAAACAATAGACCAAACCAAACACAACATGAAACATAGAAAAAAATATGTATAATCAATCTGATAATTTATATTACTTTTATTGAATCCAACATCATGTATAGTATTATTATGATACCAAATCAAACATGTATCATCTTTTGGTTTCTTCATCCTAAGGAATAGATCACTTATTCAATACCAATTAATGTTACCACACATATTAAAAATATTTAAAATAAATTAATAATATCTAAAAACAAAATTCAAGAAAAAAAATATATGATTACAGAGATACTAGATCTTTAAATCAACACAATATAATAAAACAACGATATAAAAAAATTTCAAAACATTAACATTGAAACCTAAAATCCATCTAAAAAACCTCAAATAATTTAATGATGAATATTGGAAAAATATTACATTAAAATAAAACCCAAATGGGTTTCTAATAATTTTTATGTTCCATTGGTTTATTTAAAGATATATAGAAGATATAGGTGTATCTCCACCTTTCTATAAATTCATTTCCCTATAGTTTCATTAAGAATAACCCTAATGAACAGAAGAATGATCTGAATAAGTTTTTTTTATAACAATCATGTTTCTTATGTATTTCTTCCCACATTTATATCTAAACCATGATATGTTCCTAGTGGAATTTTGAGAGAAAAAACAATATGGTTCGTTGATATTTCTATTTTCATGTGATAACATAGAATGAGTACTCATTCCTATAATGATATTTCATCCACCATAAACTAGAATGTTAGAAAATTCAATTACCTCTTATTCTCTGATAGCATGGTTCAACACCACTCCAATAGAGTCCTGGTATCATGAGAATACTACAAGTGAAAGTTATTGTTTATGATATTACCATATTGCACAAAGTTGTTAAAGAACCCTCCTAAGTTTAATAAAGAATATACGACACAAACTCTACAATATTATGTTTATACTCTACACGATTTTTATCACATTTTCCGGATCACATAAAATTCACTATCAATTGGTAAATTCATATATTTGAAATAATTTATTGACTGAATCCTTCATTATAATATTCCCAAAAGTTTTATTTTGGATGATTTTTCCAAATAATAGACTTCAACCACTTCCAACATTGACCCTCTATCATGAAGGTTGTAAAAAAACCATATTATATTCAGTATGTTTCATCTTGGTGAGATTATTCTGACGAAATAATATATATATATCATAGCTTCCAAATAAAACTATTACCCAAAGAAAATATGATAATTTTGTTTCTAAGACTCTCAAACAAAATCCTTTTTTGTGAATGAGATGAAGAAAAACAATTTTTAATGTTGGAACAAGTTGAACCACTATCTCAAAAAAAAATTTATCAACTAAAGTGTCTATTAAATCTAAATGGGTGTATACACTCAAACATTATGAATGAATACGTGAAAAAACACAATTAATCAAACCATTTATGGTAAAATAAAAAAATATAAAATATAAAAATTCATATAAGAAAACTTCAATTAATTAGTTTGTAAATACATTATTAAACTAAATCAAATTTTAAAATATATTCTCCTTGTTAACCAAAGATAGTGTTTCCAACACCTCTTTAAAGAATAATTTACATTAAAAATCATTTTATAATGTTTTCATTATTTTTAAAAACAATTTTTCATCAAAATAAAATTGAATCATCATTTTTAAAAAATTTCCAACCTAAAATAATTAAAATATCCCAATTAAGATTTCCTAATGTCATATTTAAACAATAAAAATAATTTAAATTATCTCTTATTCTTAAGGAAATAAAATATTTTACAAAAAAACAATCAAATTTTAAAATCCGAAATATTATAAAAATATTATCGATGTTAACATGTTCCTATATTGGGCTGTGGTGAAAAAATATTTTTTATGTTAAAATATAGTAAACAGGTTTAACTAGGATTTCTCTAGAGAGGACTTCACAGCAATCATGTTTATCATATAAATTTTAGAAATATATATAGGTCATTTTCAACATTTTTTTAGTTTAAAAATAACGATATAAATTTAAAATACTTTTTTTACACATGTCTATGAAGAGAGTGATGTGGTTAGGGTAGGGCAACCTATTGAAATTTCATCAAAGTTGTAAAGATCATTTGACCACTATTCCTATTGTATGACAAGTGAAGGACTCTTACATCAAGTTATCAATCACCCTTGGTTGAACGAAGCAATGAAAACCGCTCCTATATGCATGAAAATTCATAAACCATTCCCGAGAAATATTGAATGTACTGATGGAAATTTTTTTCATATTATAAATCATGAAAAAGTTCACATATTCCAAATATGTTCTAACAATCATTATACACTCACCACCAAACATTATATGCTCTATCAAGAAAAAATTCCCTAAAAATATGTATTTTAATGTTCATAAACCAATGATATAAAAAATCAATGAAACCAAAACCCAAAATAAAATAAAATTGAAAAAATGGACTCCACTTAATATTGATATAAATCAATATACAAATAGAGTTTTAATTAAATTATAAGCCTCTGATATTATAAAATTTAAACTCCTCCTTCCTTAATCAGTCAATTGTTTTACCCCTACAAGTTATGGGCATGATATTTGAAATGGTAAGATAAGATAATTATTAAACTATGAAAATATAAAAGGGAAAATCCACAAAAAATAAAGCAGAAAATCCTCCCGCACTACCCCTCCATCTCATTAAACACCTCTAAATAGATGTCAACTCAAAAATTTATAGGCTTGAGGGGTGGAAATGTTTTCCTCCAGATTTATTCCTTTATAATTTTGAGTCTCTTTCTTGTAATAAATTGGTGAATCATGAAAATATATCATCATTATAGTTGTTCATACGGTAAATTTTCATGATCCTCCAAAATATCATCTTCTTTAAGAAAATTTTAAAAAATTTAATACCGAAATTTCTAAATAGAACATTTTCCGGATGAGAGAACTTCTCAACTCCATCTAATTTATAAAAATAAATGGATTCCATAAATAAATAATTTGTCCATTAAATTTATTGGAAACACGGGGAGATGAGTCCAATTTATATTTCATCGAGAATTAATCCATTTTAATGTATTTTGTATGTTTCATGGATCATTAACTATGGTGGTTTCCATTCTGTCTTCCCAGAAAATTTCATAAATTTATTGATATTTCTATACCATTTGATTTCGAATTTGATCTTTAGCTAGAATACAACAAAATAATGCCACAATATGAAAAATAAAAAATAAATTAATCACCCAAATTTTATAAAAATTATGAACTATAATCCCAAAATATTGAGGTAATATAAAAATTATAAATTTTTTGAACTATCAAATATTTATATATAGGCACAAAATCCACCAAAAATACCAAAATCATGAAAATCACATCACAATGGTTAATTTAGAGGGATTAAATTATTGAAATACATATTTAGAATAATAAAAATATTATCTCAATCAATTATCCTATACATAGAGATTGATATCATGGAAATGAAAGTATCAAAATAAATTCAATGAAAATTCAAAACACATGATCATGAGATCCAAAAACTCCATAAAAAAATAAAATATACCATGACTAATAAAAACACATTATTTAATGTAACCAAACAATATAATGTAACATATTTACCCTTCATTTCTCATCCCACTCACACATGACTCATACTCACATGAGTTTTCTCTAATCTCACCAATGTAACTTTTCAGCAAGGCTTTTATCATCTAAATTAATTAATGTCTCACCAAAGGTTTGATAAATATCTACATCTCCAACTAATATGTGTCAGGGAATTTTTTTTACCATGTTGGATTTTAAAGTATATTTTGTTACTTCTGGTAAGTATGATTAGATATTAAATAATTATGATGCTGAATGTGGAAGTCATGGCTCTTTTTTATGAATAATAGAATGAATATAGTTTTCACTATAGCATGGTATCCTCCTCACTCCCCTTGATATAAAATCATCTTAGTTATAATGAAAAATCAATGATTGATTACACCATTCAGGATTTGATATATAAAAATTTAGTCTTATCAAAAATAATGTTTCATTAAATCTCTATATAGGCATATCAAATTTTCTCAATTAGATAGTCTATAAAGGTACAACATCTAAAATATAGAAATCCCAATAAAGGTAATTATTTCAATAAAATGTCATTATTATCATCACACCAAAAACATAAGAATTTTATTTTACACACAATATAACACAAAATTTTGTATCAAAATACAAGATTTCTTCCCCCTGCACTTATGTTTTACTAGATCAAGAAATTTCACATCAAAAAATGGATTGATAGGGAAAATTGGATTTTAATGTGTCTAAAATAATATTTTGTTCAAGTAATATAAGGTATTAATTGATTAAATGTACATGGTATTCTAGAATAAAAATTATTTTCATGTAAAGGAGCATTATAACCAATGAAATTACTTAATCATTTAAAACACAAGTACTTAAAAGCTTTATTTTTGATATGATTAAATAAAATTTTGGTTAAATAATGCATCATTTGGTTACCCCAATAATTTAGGTGAACGAAAATAATATTGAAAAAATTGTACATAATAATCATAGGAAATTGATTTAAAAGATAAATACTATGATATGTGGCATGAAATTCAAAATGACAGTACTTTTTATAAAATTTCCAAAACAATGAACTTGAAACAAAGTCATTCTAAGAATTCATTTAAGCTCATTTATTATAATAAATTGTTTTACGCATTTATAGTAGTTTGAAAAATAGAAATAAAAATCATTTTAGATCTAAATATTAAAAAACATATAGAAAATAAAAAACATAACACAAAAAATTTTAAAAAAACACACATTTTTGGGAAAATAGAAAAACAAAAAGCAACTGAAAATCCTAAACTATATAGATCACTTCCCCCATAATTAAATGATGTGTTGTAAATAATTTTGTCAATTTTATTTTACATTTATAATTATTTGAAATTGATTCATTCCAAGAAAAAATTTGTTGAGTGGATATAAGACGTGAGAGCTTTTATTGATAAAAATGTTAGAGGAGTGTGATCTCCTCCACTGGATAAGAAGTAATGTTCCCATGGAATTTATTTATCCAATTTCCACTAATAGTAAATAGTTATTTCACTCTATCCTATACACCCTACACAACATAGAAAAGATGTACATGAGTTAATATAAATGGAATATCCCATCTAGAATAATGATTAACTAGTATTACCTTGATTCTTCAGTTGAATAACATCACATTATCTTTTAGATGGAAGTATTTTTGTTAGATAACATTTTCATTAGGCATTATTGTTCTATCTATGTAAATAGAGTCATATTGAAATGATTTTTTTCTAATTTCATCCATCTACTGCCACTACAATCCTATATTTTTTCCAATGTTTTCAGTATCCAAATTCTTCTTCCTCATAGACCAATACACCTTATGCTCCAATTCAACAATTTGGTGAAACCATTTCCCATTAATATGCGTATATGGAATCATTGAAATCAGGGCCTTGTAGATTGTCCATAATTCCCACAACGTGCCTTTCATCATTTGGATCCAATCCATCCTATTTTGATTAACAGTCTTCTCCAAAATTTATTTGATTTCCCGATTAGACATATTACCTTTAACATTTTTCAATGTATGATAATGAGTTTATGTTTTATGAATAAACCCTTACTAATTTAGAAATTTAATTATTATAATATTACAAGAGTGGGTTACTTGATCTTGGATGATGTCTCTTAGTACTCCAAACCCACAAAATATGTTATCCGTGAAAAAAATAAAAAACCACAGTAGCTTTGTCATTCATAGTGGATTTTTCTTCATCCCTTTTGGAAGCATAATCGACAACAATCAAGATATAAGTAAATCTAAATTATATTGAGAATTATCAAATGAAATTTATCCCCCATAAATTGAAACAATCACAAAAGATAAGTGCTTATTGTTTAATTTCTTGAATCATTGATGTTTTTCTAGAGAAGTCATAATTTTCGACACCTTTTTCAAAATTAATAAGAATCATTAAAATTGGCCGGTTGATACATCCGGGATTATAAAACCCTCTTTGTTTCAGTTTGAGGTAAATATTGGCCTCCACATAATGATGGGTGACAAAACGCAATGATAGAACCAATTTCCCTCTCAAGCAATCATCTTCTTCTTACTTGGTCGTTGCAAATCATCTAATTAAATAGATCATCCCAAAAATAATATCTAGATTCGGCTTTAATTTTTTTAATATTTTGAAAATTGAAATGAGATGGTATATGATATGTTACAAGATAATTAAATATTTTACCATACTAATGAATTTATCCTTCAGTCATGTAAAAATGATATCATAGAAGGTGATCATTCAATGGTGTTTCTTATGAAATGTTAGTGTCATCAATGATGGTAAGTCTACTTAAATTATCCACATGGTTCTTAGATCCATTATTTTACTCGATTTCTATAGTAAACATCTATATAAATAACATACATCATAATACACTTGGCTTAGCATCGGTAATATTCTTCATGTTCTGCATGATCATAAAACAAACCATTTTTTTTGTTCCAAGAAGAAATGATCTAAATATTATTAAAGGGAAAGTACTTCTGAAAACTACTTTCTATTGTGTTTCAATTGAATTGTACATAATAAATGTTTTTCAAGTAATTAGAAATGACTAGTTTCATGACAGAAATTCCATGAGAAATTTTACGGATATATTTACACCCTATAATATATATTGTATTACATTTATTCTTTATTGGAGACACATTACATATGGAAAACGTTGTTAATATTCCATGTCTAGAAATTTACATGATTGACACTCATCCACTATAAAAAAGTACTCACCCTCTTCCACATCCTCACACATCTCTTGAAACATTGAATCAACAATTATATACCCAGATATCTTCTAAAAAACTCCCCTAAACCTATATTTCTCACCTTGGGTATAAATCCATCCAAGTATTATCTTTTGTGAAAACCAAAAGGAGTTACCCCAATATGAGGATACATCTTTCCTTAAGCTCATTTATTTTATTTTATTTATCCTCCAGATGAATTATCATGACATCATTCTTATTAAAAAACACCAGTACCAAAAATATATTAATATATATTTAATATTTTGGTCTAACCTGAACATTCACACATATTCATCTAATTCTTAACAAACATACAGTTCTTCTGTATGGAGAGCTACGCCCTCACAAAATGATGTTGTTAGTTTTTTCTTTACCACATATCATGGATGATAATTATGATGTAAATTTTATTTTTATATGTTATATATAATATTTATGAATTATTAATGATTTCTAATCATTATATAACACATGCCTTTATGATTACAATATTTTGTATGAATAATAATTTCATTTGGGGAACTGAAAACCACAACCTCCTAAAAGTGTTGTCATTCGTTCACACAATAGAAGAAATTTACTAAGGATTATTTTTGTTAATGTATATTATATATATGAAATAATAATATAATATAATTATAATATATATATATATATTACTTTATTTCATTAATTAGAACACTAAAATGTATTCATCATTCTTATGTACATACGACCTACTATATCCATGAATTATCTATTCCATTTCACACATCGATGTTGTGTATAATATTATAAATACATATATACTAAATATATATTATATTTATAACATTTTTTTCATTATTTAATTATGTTAATCATGATCTACAAAAGAGGATAAATAATAACATGTATAAACTTATATGAGAAAAGTGAATATTACACGAAAAGTACAATTATAATTAAGTTGTCAATAAATGAGTAATATAAAGTCAGAAAATAATAGGGTATTTGATATAATAATATGGATATTGAATATATTTATAATAAAACTATATATATTATACATGGTTTTTAATTTTTATGATGAAATTAAAGACTTATGGTAGGGGAATTTCATCCAACTTCTTATTTTCGTGAGATACAGTCTTTATTCACTACTATTATGTATTGAGATTTGAATAATACACATGGATGTATTATATGATTCATATATTTAGTTTTATTTGTATTTCTAAATCCAATTTATGGTCTTTATTTAAAGGGTTTTATGGTTTAAAAGATACAAAATTGGTAAAATAATTCTATCTTAGTATTCCTTTATTAAGATACATTCCCTGTTATAAACCTATATTATTATATGGATTTTGTTTAATTTTGGTTGACAATTAATATCATTAATATAATTATTTTATTAATATTTCACTATTAATTTAATTTAATCTAAATACATGGTGTATACAATATAATATACTAATTGGTAATAGTTTTTAAAAAAAATCACATCGTTTATCGAGATTGTTTATGATTATACTTCCATTGATGAAATATTATAATAAATATACTATGAACTCCAATAAATTTTATTATCCCTTTTTAATGAATTATATATTAATTTGTTGTTAAAATTTATCTACTACATCATACATAAGATATATAAGAATGTGTTTTTAAGAATGTCCAAATTTATCTCTCTTCCGTATGAAATCTATGTTCTTTAAAAACTATTATTTATAAAAATTATTTCAAGGTTGTTTTATGAATATCCAATATCATTTAAAGAAACAAAGTTATCTATGATTTACATTTTTTTAAAAAAATTCCTAAAATGAATAATTTGGTTATTTTCCAATCAAGGAACATTATTAAAAGATTAATGATAAAATTGAATGCTCTACACATAAGGACTTATCAAACATCATGAAAACTTTTTCCTAGTACAATAATTTTTAATTCTTAAGGATTCTTTCAAAGAAATATTTTTCACTAATATTTTGAAAATTTAATGATTTTAATTGTTTTTTTTTCGAAGAAGAAGGGATTTAAAAACTGATTTTTTTGTTTAAAATTTTTATTAAATGATATTCAATGATAAATTTATATGATTAAAATATTATTTTTGAAGAAAATAATTTCCATGATTTCATATTTTATTTAATATGTTTTAAAATTATTTTAATAAAAAATTTTGTTCAAATTTCTTCTAGCTTCAGTAATACATTGTTAATAAAAAAGGTTATTAATTTTTTTTGTTCAAGATTTCATTACATGTTCTAATGTTTTATTAAATCAAAATAGTTTTCAAAATGTTTAATGATTTAGAAATAAATTTTAAAAGAAGATAGGATAGTTTCCTTAAATTTTTTTCTAAATTTTTTTCCATGTCATCTTAAATATAATATAAAACAGTTTTTTATTGTTTATCCCTTAATAGGGATCAGATCCAAGAATAATATTCTTATTCATTATTGAATGTTTCATTTTTTGATGGAATAATTATTATGACACCATTTTGTCTTCAATGGGTTGTATGACTTTGAAACATGATTCTATCCATGGGTTATGAATTTAAAAAATAATATTGAAACCTATCTCTTTTATAATGTTTATGAGGTGATGAAATGTCATTGATACCCATTTCATTTCCGAGATTATGATATTTTTTATAAAATTCATATATTTTAATAAATAATGAAATCCCAAATGGTTTGTTACCTTATAGCACATTCGTGTGTGATTTGATTATGTGACAGGGGAGACATATAACTCCATCGAATGCATTAGGTAATTATATATGACTCATTAATATAAAATTTATGTTTGAACCATATTACATGTTTTTAATTTTATGCGTGGACCTAATTGCATGTCCATATGTTCTTACATTAACTTGACCACATGTTCAAAATGATATGAGTGAACCTTATTAGGTTATCATAATGTTATTCGTGGACCCAATTTCATGTGTGCAATGTAATGGATGAACTTGGTGTCATGTCCATAATTTTATGCCTGAACCTGATTTCATGTTAACAATATTATTTTTGGACCTAGTTAAATGACCATAAGACCATTTAAGGGCCTTATTTCATGTATTTAACTTATTTAGAGTAAATGTTCATACTTATACATGTCCATGATGTTATACATTGATTAGTATGCCAAAATTCCATGTTTTATTCATATTTTATTCATTCATGTCTTATGTTTCCTATTATCATTTCCATTCTTGTGTTATGAACTACAAATATTTATTTCATGATTCATGTATAAAATCATTGATAGGTTGGGTATGATCTTAAAATAAATTCTCATGATATTGTACTAGTATTTTCATGTTATGATTACATATTTCCTCTATTTACCCTTACTGAAAATTCAAACATACCACTTTCTTATGTTTCATTTCCACATGTTATGAAGAACATTAATTATGTTTAATAAATATGAGGGAAGATATTTTGAGGGAACATTGAACATCATTCACCAAGGAAAATAATTTTTTCCCATTTTTCCAATGGCACTAAAATAATATGGTCTATGAGTGTCTGTTTGTGAAATGTTCAAGCAATTCTATAAAATGATGACATTTAGTTGTATGTTAAGACTATGATGATATAAAAATATAATCATTGATTGGGATAATACTAGATAAGGGTGACTGGGGAAAATATCCCGAAGGTAGCCTAATAAAGAAGATATCAACACACTAAATTAATTGTAATTCTTTTATGGATTAAAATATCCCTTCTTATCCTTGGGTATTTTTATAATATATTATTTATAGATAATATTAAAAAATTAGTATTAGTATTTATTGTTCCCATACTCATATATTTCAAGAAAAGAAAATAAAATTTAGAACATTTTAGGACTATTTTGGCATACATACATCAAATACATTTTTTTAATTATGATTCAATGGATACAAAAAAGGTAGAAACCATGTCCTATGAGGACATGAAATAATGGATTCTAAGAACATTTTCCTTAATCAAGTTCACCCCTTGAGGTTAAAATTGAGAAATACAATAATGACAATTATTCGAGTCTCCATGGGTCACTAGAGAGTCAAAAAAAAATACACTACCTTGTTCCTTTATTTCCAAGAGTGGGGGATACAAGTGTTTCTATCCTAGAGGACTTTGAATTTACTAATGAATTATAATATAGAACAAGGTGTGTTACATTTTCAATGAAGGGGATGATGAATAATCATGGAATAAGTCTCCACTTGTGAGTGTCTAGCTCTTTCTGTCTTTAGATGGTGATGCTTGTGAGAACCACCTTAGCCTCTGCAAAAAAAAAGTTTCCACTTCTATAGTGCATTGTGAAGGAAAAAGCCATGTTGGCCCTTGAATCCCAAACCACACCTCCCCCATACATTTCACCAAGAATACATGAACCAAATATATTATGTTTATGGTTTGCTCCAGGAGGACTCTACCTCACCCATTTCCCTTGTTGCCTAGTACCTGGTTGTTGGGCCGCGACATGAGGCACATACAACTTACAGATAAAGGGAGTATTCTTCAGGTTTCCATGGAGGACAAACATATCTACTATCATGCTCCTTACTCTAGAGATGATTGATCTCCCCATGGATTTATTCCCCCTCAAAACCTGACCCAGTTTCACATTTTCCATAGGCACCAACAACCTATATTGACAATAATATATCTTGGCTTTATATCAACCTTGGATCCGTCAATCACCTTGATCCATCACTCTAGGAAGATATAAATACTTTTCACAATAGGGGAAACTCGATAATATCCCCAATGATGCTCCAGACCTAGCACAAACACTCCCCTTTGAAGAAGATATGGAACATACTCTCTTAACTTCTATTCACATAACAAGGACAACATGAGGCAATGCTTATTTCGAGTCTTTTAATATTTTCATTAGTAGGTTTTTCAGATTTCTTGATCCTACATGTGAGGAAATCGAATTTAGTGGGTATCCTCTTACACTAGTCCAGACCATACCATCCTCTAGGATGATCCTGAGGAAAGATTGTCTGATATTGATCCTTCTTGTTGAAATTACCAGAGGTGGAGAGGTTGAAAATGCGCCGATCCAAATCCATGCTCATGAAATAATGACTTGAACATGATCTTTGAGTAAGAGTTTAGAATTTATCTGAAAAAATATGGTTTTTGGATCGCCTCCTTGAAGGAGATCATAGGGGATAGGCACCTTGGGTCACCAAGTATTATACTCGACCAATTGTGTTACCCAAACAAGTTTTTTCCCTCCTAGATAATCCACTATGTGTGCTATATGATGCTGAGTATAATTCTACCTATTGACGACCAAATTGTGTCCACTCACTAGTGAAGATACAAAATTTATCACATACCATTAAGAAGAAGCTTCAACAAAATATTTCTATCCTTCAAGTCCTCACATTTTAGCTTCACGTGCATGTAGTGGATAGTGTTCTCCAGACTTTTGACATTGTTCCCTCCCTCCAGAATGTGTTTAACCATCTTCCCCCAACACACCCATTTCCTCTTCGCCTCTGATGAATCATCCCATATAAAATGAGAAAAAACACTATCAATGAATTTTATAACACTATTCTCCACATTGGTAGATGAAAGAGCATGCACAAATATAGTAGAGAAGAAGATGTTTTCAATAGTAGTGTGTCTAAAAAAGGATAAAAAATAGTTTTTACAATTGATAATGTTCCATAAAATATTTCTCAACATGTGATCAAAATTACCGGTACACATTCTTCCTGGAGACACATGGGTAACGAGATATTCCATAATAAAAGATGTGGGTCTCATACCCATACTATAACCCATATATTCCACCCTAGTGGAATTGCATGAATTGGATACATAGAAACCACTCTTCTCATTTATTTTTTATTAACTCAAGTATCAGTTTGCCTAAATGATCTTGAGAATCCCCTGCACAGACTTCCTTCCCACATTGTTGAAGATAAGTGTATCACCTGCAAGCATCAAATGTTATATGGGTGGAAAACTCAAACTCCTCTAGTAAGGAAGAGAATACCCACTAGATATACATATGTTAATAATAATGCATATGGTGTCCTACATAAGAATTATCATGCTAAGATATAATAGACCACCTTGCCGAATCCCTTTAAATATCATGAAGAAATCGTGAGTTCGCCACATAAAAGAAACCACAATCCATGCAAAACTAAAAAACCTGAAAATAATATCATATGCTCAACTGGGGAAAACCATCTTATTCATTACCCTGTCTATGAATCCCCAATCAATCCAGTCGTACACCTTATTCTTAATGAGTTTTTTGTCCATAGTGGATCCATATACCTTTTTATTAATTTCTCTAATCATCTCCTACGCCAACACTATAGCTCCCTCGATTGAGAAATATTTCACGAAACCATTATATTCTATAGATATCAACTAAAGAAGATAACAAGCTAGCCTCATGATTATGATTCTCACCGGTATTTTATATGGAAAATTACACATACTCACAGGTCGGTAATGATAGCGGGAAGATGGGTCCTTGATCTTTGGTAAAATGAAACGAGTCACGGTAGACGATATCCACAAGATGCTTCCCCCCTAATGAAATATTGGATGTCATAGATGATACCCCCCTTAACCACCTCCTAAGAACTCATATAGAAAGATCTAAGGAAGCTTTATGGTCCCAAAACACTCTCTTGGTTGAGGTTCACCATAACCTGATGGATTTCCTACACCTATGAAAAACCATCCATCATCCCATTTTCCTAGTTGGAAACAAGTTTTGGAATCCCCTCCTAGAACTCATAATCCACCAAAAAATAATCCTGCAACATTTTTTGATTTGGTTTAGAAATAATATCCTTGATATATGAACATGGCAAACCCCTGACCATTTCCACATCATCAAGGAAGTAGCCATCTTCTAATGACAACTTTTGTTTGAAAACAAATCATCTTTCTCATATAAATTCCTGAAAAATTGTTTTATTCCTATTTTCCTCTTTAATCCATTGTATTCTAGATCATTATCTCCACTTATGTTCTTATGAGAATATACAAACCGCAAGGGGGTTATTTTTCTCTACGAGATCACTAAAGACATCATTGTACCCAGCCTCCTCAATAATAACCTCAAGCCACTCAATGTCCTATTTCAATTCATCCATATCCTGGTATAAGGTAGGTGGCCTCCTAGACCATGATAGTAGGGCATGCTTGAGGCATCTAAAATGGTAATGTGTTTCTACCCATGAGTAATCGTGTATCAGTTCCTCTGAGATCCCCCTCGCGTACTAGTGATAAACTAGAAAAATTGACCACTAGCTCATAAAACTGAAGCTTGTTTGCAAGGCCTCCCTCCTTCTCCACATTAATAGGATCAGTGAGTGATGAGATATTTCATGGATCAAGTTATCAACCTTTACTTCTAGAAACATAGACATATCTTGGACATTGGTAATGCAATGATCGATTCTACCCCATCACTGACTACCTCACCTTTATTTGTTACACTCTATGTATAGGTCACCCAAATAACCCAAATTCAATAGCCCCTTTTCATCCATAAACTATGATAAGTACCTTCTTTCCTACATTGGAAAATATCCTCTTCCATTTTTCTCTTTTGAATCCTTAATGACATTAAAATCTCCCCCCCCCCCACAAACCTTGGATGATCACCTAGGTTGAACTTGTTCATAATGATTCGTAACACCTTTTTTCTCTTTGTATCATAGCTACCATATACAAAGGAAACAATCATGATGTCCCCTCCACATGAAACTATAATCGTCATATGAAAGTCTCATTCTTAGATTAACTCCATTGAAACATCCCTGTGATAAAAATCCATATATACCTATTGATATGATCTGCCTGCATAGATTCATGAAACATTACCTTGTGGGTAAACTCATATATTTTCATAGAGTTCTTATTTTCTCAGGGATCTCAACATCCTTTTCCTTTTACTTTTTTTCTTTTGAGGAAATGAAGTAGTATTTATCTCTCACCCCTACTCCTTGTGTGTTCTAGATGAATATGGGAGTCATGGAAACTGAATATTCTCGGTTTTAGCCCCTTGAAAAATGGTATCATTCATTTAGGAACCATAGAAATCCCTATAATGTAATTTTACAAATAAAATCACAATCATATACTTGAGAACTCTCCAACATAGACTGAGGGTTAAAAACATAACATCAAAGATCTCTTTAAGTCTTTCCTACTCTCCACCGAAGGAGGAGACATCACCATATAGCTAGAATATGAAGGATAATGATTATTTTATGGGTGTGATACAACAACTGGATCAGTGCTTACCAGCATATAATAATTCAAGGGATACCACTCACCATGGGGTTCTACCTTGAAATGAAACACTCTTCGAACTAGAAAACTAGAACTAGTAAGGGGGTCCACTCCAGGAATACTGGACTTATGACCTGCCTCCTCCTTGGACAGATTCTCTTCACAATAGAATGATGAAAATGGTGTTAGGGGAGACCCCAAGAATTTAAAACCATCCGATTAGTTGTAGATTTTGTAAAATATTCCAACAAATCACCTTTCAAAAGAAACTTGGATGAATAGAAATACCATTATTGTGAAACAAGTGGATCTAGTCAGCTCGCTTGTGGCTTGTATGGGACCAGAGACAGACACGGAGGAGCCTCTAGACTTGGTTTGAATGGGATGAGATACTTTGAAGGAAGAAAAATAGGGGGAGAACTGAAGGAACCAGTGGATACAGAAGTATCATGGGGCACTAGTTAAACCAAGTCTAAGATAGAATCTACATCTGCATGTATCTACAATACTATTATCTTAGGATCAATGACCAACAGAGGGCTCTCCACTTCACACCATATCCAAAAATTCTGCACTGAGTGTCCCTTGAGAAGACATGATGAGAAATTCTTGGGAAACGCTGGATAATATATGTCCAAGATCTAGAAAATAGTGTCATGAACCTTCATTGATGGTTTCACTGTAATATGTAGGGAGGGGTCTACATTGATGAAAATATGATAGGACATTGTCTCTTCACCACAATGAGTTCATGCATCCATGCAAATAAATCCCCCCCATAAAGTCGTTGATGGCCCTAAGAAAGGTACTATTCTAAAATGCAAGCGAACTATTGGGAAGACTTACACAGACTACAGACTGAGTTTCTTCTTTACCCTTGTGAACTTCCATATCCCATAGTGAGAGATTGAATATCCAGTGAACCATGACATGAGGAGCATAACACCAAGCCTTGATGAAATCAACCTTTGAAGAATGCACCAAATAGAATAAGGAATTATGAAACACCGAGATGCATTCCACCCCCTGTAACCACCATGAATCCACAAAGAAAATTATGATAGGTAGAGAAGGTTTCTACGAGCCAAAATTTTCCCCATGTTTCCATTTGAGTCCTGTTATCACTTCGTTAAATGCTGATGTAGGAGCTGACATCGAAACCTGTGAACCAACCGTCAACATCAAGTGACGAAATTGATCGATATTTGATAAGAATGATCCAAAACACTCAAAACCATACCACACATATTGAGAAAAGTATTGTTTTCAACAATACAGAATAATTTTATTTAAAGGGGAGATTATTGAAAATAATACGCAGTATCTTTATGATAATTTTGATGCTCACAAATAACCTTAATTATTTTCTAATCATTTTGTATATTATTTTGCAGGAAATTATTAATTTTTTTTACTCTTGAAATAATGAGAATTTAGTACTTATTCGGGAACTATTTTAGCACGTTCTGGAAACACTGTTCATACCTTACTTAATTGGGATATGCTTTAGTGTGTCCTGGAATCACTATTCATACCCTACGTAGATAAACATAGTGTACGAATGAAAAGCGTGTATACTTTTTGAGATAAGAGAAAAGTATGCTTAATCAACCATATGTTATTAGAAAAGTATGGAAGAATAACCTTATGTTAGGAAGTAACCTTACATTTGGGTTATCAACAAAGTATGGAAGGAGAACTGTACGTAAGTACTAAACATTATGTTTTTTTCTCAAAAGTATGGTTCATCAACCATACTTTTGTAAACAACCATACGTTATTTGAATGGATATTTTATCTTTCGTCTGAGATTTGAAGAAAAAATATAGATGATCAACCCTAACTTTATGATGAACCTTACGTTTGAAGAAATTAACATGTACCCTACATTTATGTTCATCCTTACGTTGTCAACCCTATGTTTGGAGGGCACGTCATCAACCTTATGTTTGGCGTCAGAATGTTTGAAAGATGATATTTTTATGCAATGGTCAGCAAGCTGTTTGTTAAGCATATTTTAAGACGGATTTAATGTTGATTTTAAAATACAAATTTGACCGATTCAAAGAAATTTTATCAATGGATTAAAGATCGAATTAAAAAGGATCTTTTTATGATGATTCTTCAGGAATGTTACGAATACTCTGTAAAATCAAATTATTGAATATCTCGAATCAAAAGGAAACTTTTATGGATCTAAATGTGCAGGGAATATGCTTGGATTTATTATATATGTTTTCTTTGAAACACCAATAATAAGAGTGTGGTGATCATTCTATTATTCAAAAAGATGGAAAACAGAGACTGCTTAAAGAACTCAGTTCTGCTGATTCAAAAGGAGCGTCAAAGCTATGTTTTTTTAAGATGATGGAACTCGATTGAAGATTCACTTGTTCTACATGAAATTTATACTGTGGATATACTACTGCTAATGTTGTGAATTATATCTCGATATCTACTGCAACCGGATCGACTCAGAACTACTTCGACTTCAAAATCAATATTTCTAGAGATGATGATCCATCTACTTTCAATTGCATTATGATGAAATTGTGAAGAACAACTAAAAAAGTTCTTTCTAAATTATTTTATCTTGAGTATCCAGCTTCTCTTACTAAGATGATTTGGTTCATGTTTGAACTAGAAGGCTTTGATATCCTGAAAATTATAAAGTGGTCCACTGCCTGTTTTTCAGTTTTTGGAAGGTCCGTGGAAAAGAGGACCAGATAGTGAAAATCACCAAGCTCGTGGAGTTCTGCGTTGTTGGAGTGGACTAGGGGAATTATATTACCCGAACCACTATACATCTATGTATCCCTTCTTTTACTTATTCCGCTGCATGATCAAATCTAATATAGAATAGAGGACAGAACTCGTTTAATCGAAGTGTTAATGAAAAGTCTGAAAGATGCAATTCACCCCCCACTTGTGTATAATCATTATATTAAAGATCCAACAATTGGTATAAATGTTGGAGCTTCTGATATAGCCTTACCAAGATAGACACATTTAAATATTATACAATAGAGCATCATGACTGGTACAAGAGAAGGGATGTCAATTTTCAGAGAACCATATTTTAATGAAGACAACTATGGCTTCGGGAAATTGTGCACGATAATATATCTCAAAAACCCCGGATATAAAATCTATTAAAATATTCTTACTCATTATGAAATTCCTGAAAACCATGAGTCATGGAGTGTTGCTACAGAGGTAGAGTATGATATGAATTTGAAGGATATGAATGCAATCATCTGCGGTGTAGGACTAGTTGAATTTAACAGAGCATCTCAGTGCCTGAAAGCATATGAGATGTGGAAAACAATAGTTGTGGTGTATGGAGGAACATACAATGTGAGACAAATGAGATATGAAACTGAAAAATTGAAATTTGATACTTTTATAATGTTTGAAGGTGAAATAATTACCCAAAAAAATGGGAGATTAAATGAAATTATCAATAATATAACAGCTCTAGGAGAACCTATCAAGCAGGCTGATCAAGCATTAAAAGTACTGAGGGTACTTCCTACTTGATGGAATGGAATCTCTGCTACAATCAGACAATCAACACCTGTCAAAAATCTTACCATGAGAGAGTTGATTGGTACACTGATGATATACGAAGCTCAAATGCAAGATAAATAAAATGAACATAAAGTCTACATCAAAAAGGATGAAACTTCCTTGAAGGTAACTTCACAAGAAAAGAATAGAAAGATGAAGAATAGAGAAGTCAAAGCTAAATCTAGAGATCTAACTCATCAAACTCAAGTGAAGAACCGGCTCATCCAGCCAGAAAATTTAGAAAATTCTACCGCAAGAAAAGAGACTTCAAAAAATCTTCTAAGAGAGATGATAATGAAGTATGATGCTAGGAATGCAAGAAGATGAGACATATCAGACCAGATTTCCCAAAATTTATAGATGAAAAGAAGAAGAAATTATTCAAAATAAATGACTATGATTTGAAAGACAAGAAAGCTATGAAATCCACTTGGAGTGTATCTGAAGACTCCACTAGCTCTCCTGAATCAAGATCACAGAAAGAAGAAGTAAATCTAAAAGAAAACATGTGTTTCATGGAAGAAACCGATGAGGGACACTCATATTTCTCCTCTGAATCAAATAACGAATCAAATTATGAATCACGCTACAGAAATGAAAAACTTGTAGCCTATTGCAATATGTTTGAAGAATGATATGACTCACTATTTAAGAAACATAAGTCACTAATGAACATACATAAAGTTGTTTCATATGAAACAGATATAATGCTGAAACAACATAAGGAATTAACTGATAAATACAATTTTATTAGCACTTACTATATTAATTTTTAATCAAGAATAAAAACACTACATGATGAAGTAGAATCTTACAAACAGACTGCATTGGTGTTTACAAAAGGATAGAATTAATTAAATGAAATTCTTGGAAAAACATTCATTAAAATGGAGAGATTTGGAATTTTCAGTAATGGAGAAAAACCTAAGATATATAAAAATTGTTTTGTTCCTAGATCTAAAAGGGTTAATTGTATGTTTTGTGGGAAAAAGGGTCATATAGCTAAAACCTTTTTCTTAAGACAACCTCAAATTTGTGGAATTAAGAAACCCTATGTTTAAAAAGACTTACATGATTCAGCTGATTTTAAAAGGACAATGAGAATATGGATACCCGAATTATTGCTAGATAACACCCCTGGGCCCAACAGAATATGGGTACCAAATAAATTTGATTGAATGTCTATGCAGGTAGTAGGCCACCATTATAGAAAAGATATATGGTACATGGATAGTGGCTGCTCAAGACATATGAGTGGAAAGCCATTGAATTTTTCTTCACTCACTCAAAAAGAAAGAGGACTTTTCACATTTGGTGACATGCCAAAGGAAAAATCATTGGCATTGGAACTATTGGAGATCCAAAAACAGTCTCAATCAACAAATTACTTCATGTACAAGGATTAAAACACAACCTGATAAGTATCTATGAAATTTGTGATGATGGATATACTATTGATTTTACTAACAATTGTTGTACTGTTTCTAAAGATAAACTGTTTAAATTTAAGGCACCATGAACTTATAATATTTATACTTTTGATTTAAATTCCTTGTGTAAACAACAAGTAAACTGCTTGACTGCTAAATTATGTGAATCTTGGATCTGGAATAGGGGACTTTGACATTGCAATGTATATGTTTTACATAAATTATCTACTAAAATTCTAGTTTTTGATTTTCCTAGTCTCAAATTTGAATGTGACAGATTATGTGATGCATTCCAACCTAGAAAGCAACACAAATCATCATTCAAATCTGTTAATAATGTTGCTACCACTAAACCTCTAGAAGTTATCTATATGGTTTGTTTGGACCTTCCAGAGTAGTAAGCGTAGATGGTAAATTATATGTTTATGTATTAATTGATGATTATTCTAGATTTAGTTGGATTTTCTCTTTGAAATTTAAAAATTAATCTTTTACATTATTTGAAAGTTTCTGCAAATCTGTTCAAAATGAAAAATATTTCAATATAATCTCACTGAGAAGTGATCATTGTGGAGAATTTTAGAATAAAAAATTTAATTCCTTTTTCTCAAACATGGGTATTAAACATTCCTTCCTTGTACCAAGAACACCTCAACAGAATTGGATTGTAGAAATAAGAAATAGAATAATTCATGAAATGGATAGAACTATGTAAAATGAATATAGCCTACCTATATATTTTTGGGCAGAAGCTGTAAATACAGCTTGCTATATAATTAATAGAGTTTTAATTAGACATATTTTGAAAAAGACACCCTATGATCTATGGAATAACATAAAACCTAATGTAAATTACTTAAATGTATTTGGATGCAAGGTCTACATCTTGAACACCAAAGATACTCTTGGTAAGTTGGATCCAAAATCAGATGAAGGTATTTTCTTTGGAAATTCTTCTACCTCCAAAGCTTATAGAGTCTATAATAAATAGTCAATGATTGTTGAAGAATCATTTCATGTTAAATTTGATGAATCTGATACCTTTGTGAAAAGGACAGATCATATAGATGAAGATGACTCTAACGATAACAAGAGACTTGAGAACATAAAAATGATTTTGAAAATGATATAAAAGAAATTCAGTCCAGCTCAGAGGAACATGATACTGAATAACCATTAAATGTATTTCCTAGACAGTCTATAACCTTAAAGAATCACCCTTTAGAAACTGTGATATGTGACTTAGATACTGGTATTCAAACTAGAAGAAACATTGTAAACCTAGTGGAATTCTCTACCTTCCTATCCCAACAATAACCCAAGACTATATAAGATGCTTTAGATGATGAAATCTGGGTAATAGCAATGCAAGATGAATTAAACCAGTTTAAAAGAAATGTATTTTGGGAATTAGTAGAATGAGCAAAGAATTATACAAGAATAAGAACCAAATGTGTCTTTAGAAGTAAATAGGATTACCAAGGCACAATAACTAGAAATAAAACAAGTTTAGTAGCTAAAGGGTATAATCAAGAAGAAGGAATAGATTATGATGAGACTTTTTCACCTGTAGCTACGTTAGAAGCCATTTGAATCCTTTTATCTAATGCATCTTATATTAATTTTAAATTATTGCAGATGGATGTTAACTCTGCCTTTTTAAATGGTTATTTAATGGAGGAAGTTTATGCTAAGAAACCTCCTGGTTTTGAAAACTCTCAAAAACCTAATTTTGTTTTTAAACATACTAAAGATCTTTATGGACTTAAACAAGAACCTAGAGCTTGGAATTAATGATTATGTTCTTTTCTTTTGTAAAATGACTTTATTGTTGGATTGGTAGATCCATCACTCTTTATGAAAACTGTAAAAAACAATGTTTTATTGGTTCAAATTTATGTTGATGATGTAATTTCGGATCAACTAATAAAACTATTTATCATGAATTTTCAAAATTAATGAATTAAGAATTTGAAATGATTATGATGGGAGAATTAAATTTATTATTGGGTCTTCAAATATTTCAAAAAGATTTTGGAAATGTTTTAAATCAAAGAAAATAAATTGCTAATTTACTTAAGAAATTTGGACTTGAAAATAGCAAGTCATTTACCACTCCTATGTGTACTAGTATAAAAAATAATTTGGATGAAACTGGTAAATCAGTTAACAAAAAGTTATATCGAGGTATGATTGATAGTTTGTTATATCTTACTGCTAGCAGGTCAGATATAATGTATTCAGTATTTCTTTGTGCTAGATTTCAATCAATTCCCAAAGAATCTCATTTAACTGCTCTCAAATGAATTTTTAGATATTTAAAAGGAACTATTTTTCAATCTCTACTTTATCCTAAAACTTCTAATTTTATTTTGATTTTATATTCAGATGGTGACTTTGGAAGTTATAGATTAGATAGAGAAATCACATCAGGAACATGTCAGTTTTTAAGAATTTCTTTAGTGACATGTTCTAGTATGAAACAACATTCAGTTGCCCTATCAACAACCAAGGCAGAATATGTTTTTTCTGGCAGTTTTTGTGCACAAGTGTTGTGGATGAAAAACACTCTTATGGAATTTGGATTGAATTTTAATAATACACCTATTTTATGTGATAATACAAGTGAAATTAATATTTCAAAATATCATATTAGTCATTTTAAAACTAAGCACATTGATATAAGGCATCTCTTTTAAAGAGATCATGTTATTAATAAGGATATATTTTTTAGAAATTATAAATACAGAAATTCAATTAGTAGATATTTTTACAAAACCAGTTCCCACTGCAAGGTTTCATTTTATTAAGGGGGAGTTACATTTAATAAATATTAAATAATTCATTAAAATGTTATTTATTTAATTTTATTTATTTTTTATTTTTTTCAACATTGTTTGATGATCTTTTTTATGATTAAATTCTCCGTATGAAAATTTTATTTGTTTTTAAAGTAAATGTAATGATTAGTGATTACATGGGAATCAAGGTTGTCAGAGCCCTTTTGAATTCGAAACCGTTTCTTTTTCAACAAAACCCTTTCGATCCCGATAACTACATACTGTTGCACACCCCTGATCTTCAAATATTCAAACCCTAAATTCTTCGAACCATTAGAAATCTACTCAAAAATGGAAAAGACCAAGCGAGCAGATAAACTTGAGATCAGTGACGTGAAGAAGCAAAAGACAGTTTGGAGAAAAAAATTTCAAGGTAATGTTATTGATCTGGAATGGCTGTTCGAGACGAATCTGATGTTGAAACAAGCTGTATCTTTTCAAAACCATGAGCATTCTTTCAATAGTGAATGGTATGAGTTTTTTTATGGGGTAAAAATGTATCATTTTTTCAGATCAGATCAGTTTATTCTAGGTGAGGATGAAGACACTTTTATTGCAAAGATTGAGGACAGAGATTTGTCAATCTCTTCTTTTGAAATACAAAAAAAATCCTAAATTGCCCTTATGAAGGAATATACCATTTTTATTTGAAAAACATAGGAGATGTTGTGCATAAATCCAATGACATTATGTCTTTTTTGTTTGGAACATCTACTGTTAGGAAAATAATGGTGAAAGATTTAGAACTGGATCAGAAGATCCTGGTAAATTTTTTTCAGACTAGAATAGCTCCGAGAATGGTAGAAATGGGAAAGATTTTGTATCCTGATATATAAATAATGTGTCTACTGTTAAGAGATATCATATTAAAATTCCCAAGGTACTTGGTAAGGTACCTCAATTATTGTTGTCAAAGTGATGCCCGGACGAACATTTACCCTTTCAGTCGATTTATTTCTAAACTATTGTTCAAGAAGGATATGGTGAGACTGGTGGATTCCAGAGTTCGTTGTCATCATAGAAATATATTCAATGCTAGAACTCTATGAAAAATTGGATATTTATGGAGCACCATTAAAGTAAAAAATTTTCCAGTAGGAGCTGAGGATGACTCAGAGAGTTCTCAAGCTCAACCTGCTATGTCCATGGAGGGACAAGATGAATCAAGAGTCAGCAATGTAGCAAGAAGGCTCTTATTTGAAGTGAATGATGCTGAGGTAGAAAGAAGTAAGTAGGGACACCAATCTCGATGAACTAGACCTGTTAATGGGGAAATTACTTCCACTACATTGGCAACAACAGAAGCTTTATTTTCTTATACTTTTGTAAGAGAATCTACTATTGATAAGTCCATGGAAGAGGTTAGTGAAAGGACAACACCAGTAGAGAGATCAGGAGTTCAAGAAAAATCTAAATGGGAGATGCTGGAAGAGATTGTAACTAATGTTGAAGTTACACATCAACATGAAAATGATAAGGATGCAGAGCCTGGTGAGGGAGTGGCCAGACCTCAGGAAACTCTTTAAAATATTGTTCTCGAAATTCCAATGGAAGACAAAGATACTGATGTTTGTGATGAACATCTCCCTGATACTCCCACAGAGGAACATCAAGAAGATTTTTCTATGGAGGATTCTAAGGACTCTAAGGAAAAATCTGTTGACCAACCCACTCAAGACAAAGAGAAAGAAAAATTTGATGCTAACTCATTACATTTGGTACTATTGCATCATCCAGATCCTGATAATGTGAATCAAGCACAGGGTGCCTCTGATTCAAGGAAGAAAGAAGTTGAAGAACTCTACAAAAAGGTGTGTTAGTTGGAATCTGAGAATGTCACTCTGAGAAATGCCTTAGACTTAGAACAATTGAGATTTCAAAAGATGAAGGAGAGTACAGTCCCAAGGCAAGAAGTTCAAATGTTTAAAGAGGATATGCTGAATGCAGTTGTCAAGTTGAAATCTGAAATGGTTATGAAGTCAGATTTGTCAGATCTAAATTTTTTTTATGCAGAACCAATTTGCATTAGTTGCAAATAGTGCTGTTAGTGGATCAAGTACTTCACCTGAGTTAATCAGAAGATTTTAAGCTATCATAGCCGTAATGAGCAACACGAATGACAGGTTGCAAGATCATCAATGTAAAAATGCTCCATTATCAGTGTTACTGGACAATCAGAATTTTTTAGAGGATCAACGGACATCTAGTGAGCCACCAATATAAACACTGTTAAATAAAATATTAAATTAGTTGTCAGTGTTTATAGAAAAATATGAAAAGATGCATGAGTTGTTTAGGGTCAATTTAATCGAGGATATTCATATGACTCAGGAGAACAGAGAGATCATTTTTAAACATGGAGATGGGAGGATGAAGAGACTCTAAGAATAGTTTAGGGAAATCATATCTGCAATCCAGAGGAGATAGAACCTATTGACATCCTTTCCCAAACCTTGATTTCTGTGTATATCATTGTCATGTACATACTTCTTTTTTGGAATAAAAATTTCCTCCATTGTTTATTTATTTATTTATCTATTTGTTTATTAATGTTTTATATTAACATATGCTAGTATATCAGATTACCTTACTATTAAACAGTTAATTATATCATTTACTAATGTTCATTACAACATCAATCTGTGTTTTATTCTATATTTTATCAGCCTTTTTTATATCAAAAAAATAGGGAGAAAATTGGATAAACACTACATTTTTTAAGTATCTTTTTGGGAGAAATTTGGCTTTACATTTATCGTATTGTGGGAGAAATAAAAAATGTATAAATTTAAGGAAAAATAAATATTGTATTTTTCTTTTCAAAATTTCAAAACTATATGTAATTAATATTGTTAGTTGATTTCATTAATTATTTTATGGGTTTTGTGGTCCTTAAAAAGGGTGAGATTGTATAGAAAAGTATTGTTTTCAATCAATACATAATAATGTTATTTAAAAGGGGGAGATTATTTAAAATAATAATCTTCCTTTTAATGATAATTTTGATGCTCACAAATACCCTTAATTATTTTTTAATGATTTTATTTAGTATTTTGAATGAATTTATTAATTTATTTTACTCTTAAAATAAACAGAATTTATTACTTATTTGAGAAATGTTTTAGTGAATTCGGGAAACACTGTTCATACCTTACTTATTCGGGATCTACATTAGTGTGTCCTAGAATCACTGTTCAATCTCTGCGTAGATAAAAGTAGCTTAAGTATAAAAAGTGTGTATACATATTGAGATAAGAGAAAATTATGGTTAATCAACCATACTCTATCATAAAATTATGGAAGAAGAACCTTACATTAGGAAGTAACCATATGTTTGGGTTATCAACAAAGTATGGAAGGAGAACCGTACGTAAGTACTAAACGTTATTTTTGTTTTTCAAAAGTATGGTTCATCAACCTGACTTTTGTAAATAACCATACGTTCTTTGAATGGATCTTTTATCTTTCGTCTGAGAGTTGAAGAAAAATAATGGGTGATCAACCATGCGTTTATGATAAACCTTTCGTTTGGAGAAAGTAACAAGATCCCTACATTTATGTTCAACCATACGTTGGCAACCCTATGTTTGGAGGCCACGTTATCAACCTTACGTTTGGCATCAGAAAGATTGAAAGATGATATTTTTATGCAATTGTCAGCAAGCTAATTGTTAGGCGGATATCAAGCTAGATTTAAAGTTGATTTTAAAATATGACTTTGACAGATTCAAAGTCGTTTTATGAATGGGATAATGATCGAATTAAAAGGAGATTTTTTTGTCGAGTATTCAGGAATGTTATGACTACTCTGTAAATTCAAATTTTTGAATATCGCGAATCAAAAGGAAACTTTTATGGATCTAAATGTGTAGAAAATATGCTCAACATTATTATATATGTTTTCTCTAAAACACCAGGCATAGGAGTGTGGTGATCAATTTATTATTCAAAAAGGTGGAAAACAGAGACAGCTTAAAGCACTCAGTTCTGCTGATTCAAAAGGATTTTCAAAGATCTGTTTATTTAAGAAGAAGGAACTTGATAGAAGATTCACTTGTTCTAAATCAAATATCTAATGTGGATCTACTACTACTGATGTTGTGAATTATATCTCTATATCTACTGCAACTAGATCAAATCAGAACTGCTTCAACTTGAAAATTAATATTTCTTGAGACGAGGATCCATCTGATGTCAATTTAATTTTGTTTCAATTGTGAAGATCAACGGAAAAAATTCTTTCTAAAATTCTTTTTATCATGAGTAACCAACTTCTCGTACTAAGATGAGTAGGTTTGTGTTTGAACTAGAAGGATTTGTTATCCTGAAAATTATAAAGGTTTCAACTGCCTGTTTTTCAGTTTTTAGAAGGTCTGTGGAAAAGAGGACTAGATACTGAAAATCACCAAGATCGTGGAGTTGAGAGTTGGTGGAGTGGACAAGGGGAATTCTATTCCTCAAACCACTATATATCTATGTGTCCCTGATTTTACTTATTCCGCTGCATGATAAAATATGATAAATCATAGAGGACATAACTCGTTCAATCGAAGAGTTAACAAAAAAATCTGAAATACATAATTCACCACCTCTTGTGTATAATCTTTTTATTCAAGATCCAACAATACAATGCTTCTTTAAATGACACCACTATGCACCTCGGCTAAGTGGGGTGGGGGGGGGACTGGAAACCCTAGATAGGGGATGGTTCACCTTCTAGAGCATGAGATTCAGGATCAAAAGGCCCCGGAGGTGGAGGCACCACTGAAGGGAAAGACGCTGAGGTATTAACACTCAGAAGATTTTTAAATTTCTAGGGTGCGTGAGGCACATTCTCACAAGACATATTTAGGCCAACCCAATTCACACATCTTCGATCAACCCACGACATGAGAAAGTCTATGATGAGTTTGGGAAGTGTGAATTTTTGTTAAAAAAATTATCATTCCTAGGTGATGAAATCATATGTGAGGGAATATCAGAGGATTCCAAAGATACACCGGTGATTGAATAATTTATTAGATTAATATCCAAAATAGTGATATATAGTTTCCTTAAATTGGATGTGTTTTCTGAAAACTTATTTTTAAATTTCTCATTAATTTAATTTCATCAAACCATGTAAACACCATTTAGATTTTTTTCTATAGATGAATGAATATAAAGAAATATTGAAAGAGATTATGTAAAAAAAATTAAATGAACCTATACACAAACTTCTAAGTACTGGGGGGGTTGACATTAATATGATATGAATGATACATAATAAGAATAAATGTTAATGAAATTCTATAATTTAATAGTCACATCTAATATATAAATAAAAAATTCCATAACCAAAATTTTTTGGGTCCTTCGATTTTCTTTATATAAATTTATTATTACACATTATATCTAAATAAAATCCCATAATATTTTCCACATGTGACTTGTTGAAAAAAAATATTATAACATATAATTTAATAGGTATTTTGGAAAACTAAAATAGGGGTGAGCTAATATTCTCAATGGAGTAAAAAAATATCAATGAATCATAAAAGGTTTGTTAATAATTATTTTAGAAAATTTGATCAAGGTATAAATATATGATTATTGTTTTTATGGTGTTATAAGATGTAATACAGAGATAAGATATAACATCATTGATCATGAAAAGGTAATATATAACCATGACTGTTTCATAATGAAATAATAACACCTTTAATATGGTATTGATTTTTTTTATGATAATCATAAATAATTTAAATATGAACTATAAATTTGGCATAAAAATACAAATAGAATTCATCTCATATATCACAATCTACTACATAACCCATCTTAAAATAGTTTCTCTAACACCATTACCTTCATCCCATATTGTATAGGATCTAGCAGTAATACATGTGTCCAATAACATATTGAGAATCATACATAATATCTCAGAATTATCTCATATGATATAGAATATTACACAATTCATTGGTCGGAAATATCATAATAACCCAATACATATTAAGTATCCATATAAATTCATCGCAGATGAAATCAATCATATATCTCATTAATAAGTACCCCAACAATAGAAGATGGGTTACATAACTCTTTCAAATGGTATCACAAAATATGAAATCATGAATTATTTTGTTGAAACCAAAAATTTAATCACACAAAATCTGTTTATAAAAGTAGAATATAGATGGTGGCTAAAGAAACAAAACCCCACTTAAGGAAGATTATTTAGATATGGATTATAAAATATATTTTAAATCTTAAAATGTGTTTTCATAAAACATTTTTACACTATCAAATTAATATTATGTCAAATGTCACTATAAAAATAATTTTATAGAATGTGTAAAGAATGCATTTTGAAAAAATTATTTTAAAATTATTGATGAAAATGGAGTAAATAAATTAAATAAATTCTAGGTAAATAATTTTCTAGGGGAATAAATTAATTGTATTAA
Organism: Viscum album; assembly: GCA_963277665.1. NCBI lineage: Eukaryota > Viridiplantae > Streptophyta > Magnoliopsida > Santalales > Viscaceae > Viscum > Viscum album. The sequence goes on along the minus strand of OY728128.1, from coordinate 1,919,678,861 downwards.
TCTAAAAAGGAAATTCTTTTATAGGGTATTTAGGATGTTTGGGGTAAACCTACAGTAATAATTGGTTAATAATATATCCATTAAAAAAGTAAATAATATAGATTTTTAGATTATATAACATTATAAATGTTTTTATTTTTAAATTAAATGATAAATCATTTGTGGTGACATTTATTATAGTCATGAGATAGAATGAGCTCCTAGCTAGAGAGGGATTAAATTCCTCCCAATAATATAAAGTTTTTATAAAGAATAATTTCCATCAAAGAAGTGTATTTTTACATATCAATGGAATTTTCCAATCAAAAAAATAAATAACATTTGATGTAGAAAAATCATAGAATAAAAAAAATATAAGAACAAAATCAATGAAGAATGATTAAGTCAGAAATGAATTCAAATTCTATCAACAAATAACATTATTTGAATTCTTATTTAATCTAACATTATTTGAACCCCTGTATAATTAAATTATTATTTTTATTCATCCTTTATAAAGTATTATTTATATTAGTATTTCTTTATTCAATTCATTAATGATTATTTATTATAATATTAATAATATTTGTTCTGTTAATATAACTATTAAGGTATTGATACTCCCATTCTTCTCGACAATATTTCGTATAGTGATTCTAGTCATCAAGACTATATTGTCTATTCAACACCTCCAAAATGGTATAGGAGGTCACAATACTGAGTTTTATAAAAAAATATTATGAATATAGATCCTTCAATTTAATTTCTACTAACAGTTTCTAAAAATAAGATAAAATCATATTCATGAGAATTTAAATTGAAGAAAAATAATTTATTTTGATTAATCAATGTAATCATATATATAATCATTCCAAAAAAAATGAAAACATATAAAAATTAAAATTATTATTATATATTTTATGAATTTATTTAATCATTTTTGATATATACATTTCAATATTTTCCATATAGGTGTTAGAACCATCACAAACATGAATACATTATAACGTATGAATAAAGAAGAACATGTTACTTTATAACTATAATATCTCCTTTATATATTAATGTTGGTTTGAAAATGAAATCAAAAAAATTAGTTTTTGGAGAATTGTAATATTAGAAAGATACATCCATATTTGAATTATTATTAAAACCTTTTTAGGAAAAATGGGAGACCAAAGTTTACATGCATGCTATCACTACGTGATAAAATTGCTCAAAAAATGGTTAAACACAAGACTATTGTTTCTTGACTCAGCTACACTATAATGTTCCATGTGTAACATACTAACCTGGATATCTGGATCCTCTTTGTAAGATCTTCAAGGTATGTAATTGACTTTTTCATTATCTTAATAAATTCATCACAGTTGATTTTACCCTGAATAAATTGTCGGTCCAGTATCCTATCGTGTTTACCTAACCAATGTTCTTGAAATTATGTGGAATGAACATGCAACATACATTCATAAATCCTCTTGAGATCCTCTTATGAGGAATTGGGTCGTATTTCTTGATCAAGAATATCTTATTTGTAGTGAAAAATTAGTTTCAATTAATCCCCATCATTTTCTTCTATTTTTCTTGTATACATATTTTCTTCTTCACTTTCTACAAGCTATAGGGTGGAGAATTCATTATTTCTTCCCATATTGGTCAACCTAGTTTCCATAGGTTTTGAAAACTAAGAGTAATCCTTAAATCCCTTTTCCATTTTCTCCTAAACCAAAATATGTTTCCATAAATCTCTAATTCCATTTTTCATTTTCTTCATATGGGAGCTGTGAGGACCTACTCCTTAACATGACTCTAAACTATCCAATGAAGGTATACTATAACTGTCATATCCTGAGAAGTCATCCTTTTGATTCAATGTAGGTTTTCGAACATCCAATACATCAAAACCGTTCTCCATATTTATTGTCCTATCTTTTTTGAGGCGCCTCTTCTTACATATAGAATCCTCCTTACCTGCCTTGTTCTCCAAGACAGAATTCTTCACCATAGACCTAGCCTTCAGATGGGCACCACGAGTATTTGGGTCTAACAGCCTCTCAACATTTACACTGTCAAGATTCCAATGTCCATTGTTAGATGTTGCAGCTGACAAGAAGGACTTACCCTACACCAATTGCGATCCTATTGATTTCTCGTATTTGTGGCCCATAAATTGAGGCTACTTGTCAGTGTCCTCCCAACCTATAATTTGAGATCCACTGAGAATTTGGACCTCAATCTCTGTCGATATCACCTCACCTTCCTCGGTAGAATTGTAAGTAGCAAGTGGATTCACCATGGCCACTGCTATGGGACTCTTCTCTTTACCTCCATTGATAGCCAAATCATGCTTCAACCGAGAGAAGATGTCCACAACATGCAGTTCATCCTCCTTAGGCTTCACATTGTTCACATCCACTATATAAATAAATGGATTTCACTGAATCTAAGCTTCCCAGGTACTGGAATCCACAACTCGAGGATCATGGAACCTAACCGGTTCTATATCCATTGGAACCTCCCCACGCGCATACTCATGATCACCCAAAACACCACTATCCCATGACTGGTTTTCCACCGCTGAATCCCCCAGCACCACTGATGGCTAGTCCCAGTTCCACAAACACAACCAAAGGACATATGTCCAAGATTTTTTCATCCTTATAAGAATGTTAGCAATAATTATAACACCACTCTTGATATCCATCTTAGCTCTTCTCCAACTGAAATCCATAGACACTCCATTGGAGGATTATAGATGTCAACCTCAACAAGTGAACGAGCCAAAATATGGTTACAGATCATGGATGTGCAATTATCTAAACTCAGATACCTTCCAACCATATTCCTAACCATATATATAATCTACGGATTCTGAAAAGGTAGAGGTTTGTCGGGAAAACATGCACACAGTGCAGCAGAAGACAGATCACGATTCCTACTGAGATTAGTTGACCATCGCAGAAGGAAAAATCAGCATCCATTTAACACTCGTGGATCACTATACCCTAAGATGGCCAAGTCCTCCTCTAATGTGAACAGAATCATCAGTCGATGCTGATCGAGAAGTCCCCCACTGCTCAGTTTTGAAGACACCATGAATCAAAAAAAATCTGTCGAAAGCATCAATCGATGGATGATGGCCCCTGAATCGAGCCAAAAGTTTTGATATGTGAAGATCTGATGATACATTGAAATAGTTTGTAGAAATCACAAGATGGGGTGAGCCTTAGTGAAGGTTGGGGACCTTAGGGAAGTGAGGAATCGATGAGAAAAGTGGAAGAAATGTCAGGTTGGTGTAGGGGATGAAGGGTCAAGCTATCATAAAAGAAGGATGGATCCCCCCTCCCCCCACCAAGGAGGTGGGGGAAGGAAGTGGTCTTTAGGTATGGTCAACAATTCCTGTAATAAATTATTTGGTAATGGATAATACTTATATTGAAGGCAAGAATCTTCCCTCAGAGAGCCTCTTGAAAATGAAGGATTTAGGACTTATTCTTATGAAAACTGTTTACTAATTTTGATATAGGTTTGTTAAGGAATCTATATTTTTGGGGATTTTAGGGGGATGCAATTAAAATGGTTTTAATGAAGTATATTGTGGAGGAATCATTTTATTGGCGATTTTGAGTGGAATATTTCAAAAAACACATTCTTTAACGAGTTAATAGTGTAATTTCTCACTGAATGTGAATTATAAAATGGAAAAATAATTGAGAAAAAACAAATTTAATGTCATAATTACTACTTAAACTCATTTATGAAATTTTTTTAAAATAAAAATATTTTACCTCCCATAATTTACATTTTTATCCAATTTTTCTATTATTAAAATTACTCATTTTTACATTGGAAACATTTTTTATGAATAATAATAAATTAAATCAGTATAATTACCTATAAATTAATATTCCAAATATAAAATACATTTTAAAACTCAAATTACAAAATTGATAAAAATTAATTTTTATATAAGAATGAAAAATGTAGAAAACATTTTTTTGGGAAAAAATATGATTATAAGAATAAAATGATATTTTTATTATTCCCTTTGTATAAATTACCATTATTTGAATGTTAAAATATATTATATATATATATATAAAGTATTTATGTAATATAATTATTTAGTAATTATTAATATTTTAAAAAAATTGAAATGTAAATAAATTCATTCAAAATCAATATTTTTTACAATATATTATTTTCTTCCTACTTAATTCAGACATATTATTTATTTTCTATCAATTTTATTAATTATATAAAAAATTATGTATTAGAAACCATCATTCTAAATTTGCTAAATAATTTTTTAAAAGACTGTTTTATAAATATTCTAAATAAATAAAATAAGTGTACCAAAAAAATTATTTATTAAAATTATTATATTAATAATTAAATATTTATATCCACTTAACAAGTTCCTAAAAACCCCATAACAACCTTCGTAATGGGACCTATGGGTGGAATTAAAAATTTATGTACTCATTGATGGTGGTTTGAATAAAAATGATCCCTTAATATTTTCCATGAGCGTTAACATCTCCTGTAATTGTTTTTCTATAACCATACCTATTGATGTTCATCATGTTCTTGATCTAAATAAAACCCAACTGATTCGAAATCAATTTAAATCTTTTTAAATAACCCCTTATAATGAATAATTTTACCATTTTCTTTTGTATATTCCTATTTCAATATTGATTTACATATTGGGTTACATTTTTTATTACGCACAATTCAATGGATATGTTAAAATAGTTATATTTTATTAAAATAGCTGATATAAATTATGACATAAATTAATCATTTTAAAATTTATGGTATCAATGATCATATTATCCTAATGTTTATATAATGATAAATTCTATATAATGCAAATGAACATATAATACCATTCATTATATATATAAATAAAAAATAATATTATAAAATATAGTCATAAATACATATATAAAATCATTCCTCTTATTAATTTAAAATACATATTGTATTTATAATGTTTTTCTATCATTATAATGTTATAAATAGAGTAATAATCATCAATGAAAACCATGAGGATGGGGATTCGTGATTGGGGGTATTTTGATTACTTAGGGTTTTATTCATCTTATATATTTCTTAATGAATTTTGATATTGTATTATCATAATGTATTTTTTCTTTTATAATATTAGCTTTTTGGAACATTATATATCATGGTTGATTTTAGTTAATTTTTTTTATTAGATAACAAATAATACTTTTTCTAACAACTCATACCTTATTCAACCACTAATTATTTTTTAAATTGAAAATATTGAATTTTTCAACATTTACAATATTATTATGGATTAAATTATTTTTGAAATAAAAAACACACTTACATATAAAATAATTATATAAATATTTTATACATTAATAATTAATTTCATTTATCAAAAAACATTAATCATCTATTTAAATACGCATTTCAATCAAAAATAATATTTTGTATGTTAACATGAATCTTAGTAGTGGAAAGATTACCCATGATACAACTAATACAAATATTTAATCGATTTTAAAATTTCATACTAGAAAAAAAAACTCATTATGTGATTTAAAAATAAATTAAACGGGAATTCCAATTTCAAAATTCATGCCAACCTATAACAATTTTTTTCACAATAATATATAAACTAAAATAATCATTTTATTACCATATAAATAAACTTATTTTCTGGAATATTAAAAAACATCACATTAGAGATCATAATGAAAAAATCATGATCATGATTAGTTACAGTGAAATATTTATACTTATGTAAACATTTTCATGAAAAACATAACATTCTATATTAAAAGGTGCATAAACTACACTTAAAACATCACCAGAATAGAAAACCATATGAAATGAAAAGTATTTTTTGAGAAAATAATTTGAAATCAAATAAACAAATATTATTTTCCTTGGGAAATTATCTTCACATCACCCATATAATCACTCATACAAGTGAATTTGTAAATTTAATAACCCACATTGTTAATCAAACATATATTACCTTGAGAAAATAATATGGTCCTAGTCAATTAGATAGATATATAAATATAAATAATAATAATTAAAATTTTAAAAGGAATAAAACACCCATAGAACACATATAATATTTAATTTCCATAAAATAAGCTTTGAAAATATCATTTTGAACAAAGAAACACAAGAACTTTTATAATTCTTGTAAAAATTTGGAGAAAGGACCGTTTAATTTATCAAATCATAAAACAATTCCATGAATAAAGGTAAATAAGAGACACATTTAAAAACAATGAAAAAATTTAGCATTATATTCTTAATGAATAATGGTCTGGAATGTAGGAAAAAATTTTCATGTCATGTACCTGAAACAAAGAACACATTTTCACATTATTAAAATGATACAAAAGTGTGTAATTTTTCGTGATTACTATCAAATAATTCATAAAATATGAAAATGAGCTATAAAATTTATTTATAAATCATTAATATTTAAATATGAAGTTATATTAAATTTTATTTGTAAGAACATGGACATTGAGGAAAATAGAAGATAAACATTGTATTATTTACTGTATGTCCTTAAATAAAACCCCTTACCGCGTTGTTATATTTTTAATACATAGATTATTAAAGGGTTGAATGAAATTATTATTAATAAAATCATTAATTAAATTATATTTATTATAAAACAAATCGCTGTGGTAGTATATAATACACATAAAAAATGTGTGGTGAAAATTTGATGAATCTAAATGGAAGGTGTTTTATATGAGAGATCCATTACCTATGTCTTGTTAGGAATAATACATTATAAAACTCATTAATAATTAAATTATATTAATTTTATAATTTATTAATATCCCTATTTTTTCTCTATATTTCATTTTTATCTATTTTATTTCATTTTTTCCACATTTTATTTGGTTACATAACATGTAAAGTTTACTTCCATCATTTTGAAGACATTAATTTTGTAATCCAAAGACAACATGGGTAGGTTGAAAATGTCCATACTATTCTAAATTATAACAAATAAATACAATTAATCATAAAAATATTATTACATTAATACATCAAATATACTTATGATCTATCCATGAAATTTGGTAGGGAGTAGTTTTTCACATTACGCAGTGGATATGGTAATCCCCACAAAATGGGAAAATGATGACAATATTTTCCAAATGATAGAAATATAAGAAAATAAATTATAAATTAACATTAAATAATTATTATCTCATTAATGGCATATATATATACATTAAATTCAACATTATAACCATTCATTAGAGGTGGGGATGTAAAACATAACATATTTCTTTAAAGAGGTGGTAGTCCACACATACCCAATAACAATGTTTTTATTACCCATGTGATGGAAGATGGGATAATAAGGGTTATTACATAAATTTAAAAATAATTAATTGTATTTGTTATACTTGTTTTTTATACATTACTATGTTATTATGTTTATAGGAAGGTAGTCGGTGAAATGACATGAAAATGTTCGGTTTATATTTAAACATTCTCTTTGTAAAACCACCTTCGGCTAACACCCTATGACCCCTGTGATGTTATTTTTATGATAAAAGATACAATATATCATGGGGAGAAATTTTGGGAAATTATTTGAGTAAATCATAGTCTAGATAATTGGGTTAAGGGGTATAGATAAGAGATAAAAATTGGTGCCCTTTTATAAGTGAAGGAAATTACATAATTGGAATCAAATTAATGATTTCATTACAATATATATCATAATATTATAAACTAAAACAAAAGAAAAAAAATTCATATATATTAATTTATAGTGCTTATTCTTCTATAGAAAAAACACATTAATGCAATTGTTGAAATCATTTTTATCATTATATATTTTTTAAATGACTTCAAGTCCATTATAACCATAATAGTGATTAAATACATTTTTACCATGATAACTTAATTATTTAACAACAAGTAAGAGAGGAATTGTAACCAAATTCAAATAATTATGAATCCTACTATTGAATCCTTTTTATTTGATTCAAAATCATTATGTTGAATAAATTAAATTTAATAAAATTACACATAACTCATGAAAATTATTTTTAATTAAATACCTGATTTATGTATAAAATTAATTACACCATGAAATAACTTACGAAGTGTATTTCAATTAATTTTTTTTGGTATAAATATAATAAATGAAAATTTTTAGACCTTTTTATCTATAAAATAACCAGTTGATCTTAACAAAAATACCTTTAAATGAAATTCTCAAAAATAGTGTTAAATTTAATAAAAAAAATAAATTTTTATTATTAAAAAATATTTCGGTTCTGAAATTCAAATTTTAATTTTAAAATATATTTTTTAACACTATTAACATATCATTGGTATATTGAAGGTTTCAAAATTTATTAATCAATAAATATATCCTAATAATTTCATTTATGATTAAATATTGGAAAAAATATGTTCTTTCACCATTCACTATATCATCGACCATTTTAGGATACATTTTTCAAACCAAAACAATTTTATGGTAAATATATCTTTTAACATATAAAAATTTAATCTTCATTTAAATTAAATTAAAAATAATTTATTTAATTTTTATACATATTATTTATGGTAGAAGATATACATATATATCATAATTCCATAACTTTTATTTTTACCCATCAAATCAATGGTTGGGTCAAAATTTTCATACAACTATACAACATTATTCATTTCAATATACTAATGTCTACAGCACACACAATCTAATAAATTGATTAATGAAAAGAATGTATATTATGTATGGGTGTTATATTCTATATTACATAATGAAAATTCATCCCTGTAATTTTATCTCCAATCCAATAAAATGTATTTTATATTTTGTATTAATATTAATTCCCTTGAGTCGAAGATAATATATATAATCTATAATGGGAAAAATTAATATTAAATAGTACCTTTGTCAAAAAACCACATCATAAAAATGGAAAACAAAAAATTCTTTTTGAAATTTGGAAAAGGGAAATAAAAAAGATCACCAGTAATAACACATAAATTGGTTCTCAGATTTCCTGATCATTAGGGGAATTAAAAATATTGATTTGGATGGGAAAATTAATTGATATAGAATAACAGATAATAATAGAGAACATTATCATTAATTATTTAGTAACCATAGTACTATAAATCAATATATGATATGTAAGACCACCAATTCATCATAAATAAAGGTAATAAAATAGAATTATTATTCAATGAACATTTAAATAGATTGGAGGAATTATTTTACTACTATGATAGAGAACATGTGAAAATATACTTGTTTAATTTTCATTTAATAAGATAAATTTCATCATTTATAAGTGAGTTGATGAATTTAAACTGTTATCTCATCTCTTAATCTTGTAAATGAACTATTATAATGAATGTATCATTTCCAATGCAATTTGTTTACTTTTAATTGATTTCAAGATCTGAATAAGGATAAATATATATCCCACTTCTATATATACATTAAAAAAAATGTAAAATATGATATAAGATAATAGTCATAATGAATAAACCCTTAAGACAATAATATATGATTTCTAAATAATAACACCAAAAATTCTACATAAATCATTTCATAAATATCTAAATTAAAAAAATTTCATTATATTCTTGAATGAGATTCAAACCAAATTATTATAATGACAAGGTCACATATTATTTGAAGATAAAAATATCATTTATATATAAATAACATCAGTCACCTATAATATATAATAAAAACCTTGTATATTCAATAAACATCTATTCTAAAAAATATAATAATCATTTCACAAACTAAGGTCATAATAAATTTTATTTTCTACACAAGGATAACTCAAAAATTATCCCACAAATATTTTTAACTACAAACTTACATATTATCCAAAAAAAATCAATTTTCTATATTTCTATAACATTCCAAAAAATATGAAAACCTTTTAAAATAATATCTTCAATCTATTAGCCACTAAATTTCATTTCATTCCCATGGTTACCTATATGAAACAATATATGTTACTCAAAGGTAATATCAATTTTTTCTCAATTTATAATAATTACATCATAATAAATTGTCATATTAACCATAATGGTTATCAATAATAATAGACATATATATATTTTATATAATATAATAATTTTTAAAATAATATTTTAACCTTTTTAAAATAATGGTTTTCATAAAATTAATATATTAATACTATATAAATGTCCCCCAGAATACTCCCATCACATAAATACTAAAAATTTTATTGATAACTCTATTTTATATGCATATTATCTATAGTTTTTATATATGAACTCATTGAATAATAATTTATAAAATATAATATTGCTTTCTGATATTAATCGTTTCTGTATTCTAATGTAGGGATACATTTATACCAATAATAAGTACAACATTAGAATTCCGAGAAAATGGAAAATAAACCAAGGAGGATGGTTTGAGAAGAAAGAGAACAAGGGAGTTTCCAGAGGAAAAAAATTGAATTTCTATGGAAAATTAACGATTCGGTTGCAAAATCATGAATTTACATAGTGTATAATCATTACTCATGGTGAACTAGTGCATGTCATTGAAGAACTATAGGTTTGGAAGTGGTGGAAATCAACATGAATTGAATATTACATCTATCTATCCTGACACATATGTGTCACACCGTGAATCATGTGGAGTATTTGTTGAAATTCTACTAGTCATCAATTAGATACACATGTTTTAAAATTAATTTTTTTAACTTTACACACTGTATAAATTTCTGACACACTGTAAAATTGGGGATTTTTAAGAATATTTATCAAGAGTAATTATTTGTGACCCACAAAATACCATGAAAATAAATTTTTGTCTTGTGGAATCCAATTTATAAATTAGAGGATTATAAATAATTATTTTGGAAAATGTATTGAGGTATTCCATTCGAAGATTAATGGGAAACCCTTGAGAGGCTTTTGTTGCGTTCCAACCCTCCGGAAATATGTTCTCTTTCTAATTTTTTTTTCATTCTTATACATTCTTGTAACTTTAAATGGAGACTATTTTAATTCCCAAAAATTTATTTTCATTATTAATATTTTCATTCCCATTAATTTTTTATAATTATCATGTGGTCTTTTGGTTTAATCATTATTGGTCGTCACTCAAAAATGGTTGGCTAAAACCCATATATGAGAATAGAATAAGTAAAGGGGGGCACATACCATACTTTTTTATTTAATTTTTGTCATAAAGATGATTTTATTCAAAGTTATAATGTTTTCAATATTCATAAATTATATTCCACATTGATCTTTTGACTATATTCCATTAGTAACGAATAAACTCCAACACGATGGAGATGATTCATTCATGACCATTTAATGTAATTAATCTTCCTCTTTTGGAAATCTAAATATAATTTAGTTTAATTATTTTGAATAAATTGATCATGATGAATTTGGATTAAAGGGTAGTTTGATAGTGAATGACCATTTCATCGATTGATAATATTGTTTAGTTTCATAACTGTTTTTGTTAATTATTTTTCATGTGATTTTGAATTAATTTATTTAGAAAAATTATCATTGGAAAATAATTCCCCTATATTATTTTTTTCTATTTTAATTCAATAATTCATTTTAATTAACTAGTTTAACTTAATATAACACAAATTAGAGTATGCATACATTTAGTTGAGTGTTCTCATCATTAATTTCCTTAATCCCTATAGGTTTGATCTTGTACTTCTACTACACAATTCATTTTTAGTTATTATATATATAGATAATATAAATTTCAAATTTGATCCATGATTATAGGATTTATAGGAACATTTTTAGATCATCCTATTTTAGATATATTTCTATGAAGAATCAGATAATTATATATGACTTCACACTATTTGTTTATGTCAATGACTTTTCTTATCCCATTAGTGTTTACTTATTATAGTCTCTGTCAAATTTTTTTCTTTTATTTTTTAGTTATTATTATTTTTCAATATTATATGTCTGGTATTTTTCTAATTTGTGCATGATGGATTACAAGGAATACCAACCGAATTCCACTCCACCATCTTAATTAATTACATATATAGAGTTATTGTGAACATTAGAAGCACTGAATTCATAATGCTGGATATAATATTATTATATTTATAGTGATTCGTATTTTCATGTGTATAACGATTATGCAACCCAACTATGGAACGAAACCTATTATCATCTCAATGAAGGAGATCACAACTATCCAGGATACAAATGAAATGGATGGAGTGGGAATAAAATTCATGAAAACTCCACATTTCAACAAAACTAATAGTCACATCACAAAGAATGAACATCCAGATTTCCCATTTAATACATGGTACTGATGAACAATACGATATAGAATAATGATTCCAAACATAGTGCGAAGTGATGTTTGACTAATCACCATTCCCAAATCATATCAACTTTTAATTACCTTGATAGTATCATGCCAATATATTCTGAGGATGATTCATGTTAGTTTCATTATGAATAAGATCAGGTGGAGGGAGTTCAATATTTTCATATAAAGAGACCGGGAGAGTCTTACTTCAATGAATTACCATCCTTATAACAATCTTTGGAGAAGAATTAGGCTGACATACTAGCCATAATAATCACAAATTACATATTAGTATTGGATAATAGGATGAATGAAAATGAATCATGACTCAATGAATATTGATATATGACTACTAAATGTTACCAAGTTATTTAAAATTAAAATTATATAGTGAATAAACTATCCTTAAATTGAAATGCAATGATTGAGTATTATATTGACAATTATAATGAAGATAAAATTTGAAGATTTTAAACATCTTAAAAAAATATACCAAATAAGGATGAGTCTATCTAGGAATAATTCATGTAACATGGTGAGATATTTTAGTGTGATGAACCATTGGATTTAAAATATTTGTCACAACCGAAGGCATCCCTTCTACACATACAAAAATACAAAGAAAAATGATGAGAGTAACTTTTGAATATTTTAGTTTAATAAAATCAAAATATGATAGAAATATTTGGTAGGATAGTGGAGAAGGAAGAGAAAAATGTTGTTGAAGTGGTATCATCCATAGTGTTAGAGGAAGAGAATAATTCAAAGGAATAGGGTAGGAAATAAACATGCATCGACCTCATTTTGATTCTTAATACTGATGAAGTGTGTGACTCCATCATATAAATTTAATGAAAAGTGGATAAAATAGAGTCTCTAATACAATAATTCATTAAAACATATCAAAAGAAGGAAAAATAATAATAATGGGTGATGGAGTGGGTGAACTAAAAATTATGGTTATACATCAATTTCTTATTAATTTTATTAAAATTTTCTTCAAATTTTATATTCCCATTAGTTAATATGAATCCAATTTGGGTGATGTATTATACTAACAAATATTAATAATAAATCTATTTTTGGGTAAATATAATATGGTTAGCTCTATATCATGTTCCAATTAGCTTAAAAAGCTAATGGAAAAACTGAATTACCATAAAAAAGAAGAACCTACAATGAGGCCACCCAGATTAAACAATTTCATTGTAAAAACTAAATTTCTTTAATTAGTTTAATAACTCTCACCTAGTTCACCTATTTATTTTTTTACGTAAATTATTATATTGGCTATATAAATTCACTCTGATGACTTATATATTTTTCCAATATAACAAATAAGAATGAATAATTAGAAGAAGCAATAGAACCAACACATGTAATGAACCATGATCAAAATAGAATTTGAAACTCATTAAAAAGAATTAATGAGAGGGGATAAAATTTAATATATTTTTATTTATTCAACCCTACATTCTTTAATGAAAATATTTAAAAATTAATAATTTAATTTTTATGTCAACTAAATTGAATTAAATTCACCAAAAAATTTTCTTTGGTCGTACTTAATGATCTGGGAGACATCAACACCCAGGAGAAGTATTTTGATATTTTTAAAACATTAAAATATAATTCCCATAAGGGAAAATGTTATAAATAGGAAAATTAATACACATTCTTACATTATTACAAAATTTATTAATAATTATTGATGATACAATTTCGTTTGTCGATAGTGGTTCGAAAAATCGTTATTTGATTAAACTAATTTGTTTTGATCATGCCATTACCTATTGGATTATATGTTTTTCAAAGTACTAGAGGATTATAGAAAAAATATTTCCAATTTTTTCGAGCATATTTATTGATTGAAACATGGGATATGTAAACCTACTAGAACATTCTGGTATATATTTTCATTACTATGACTTAAATAATTATCTTTTTAAATTATTTAGGTATAGTATTTATGTTTCCTTTAATCATGAGATCAAAATAAAAATTGAAACATTGTAATCATATATAATCCATGGATGTCATTTTTTTATTAATCAACTTTATGTTAGGACTAAGATGAAGATGAAGGTAATTGTTTACAAGTGTTGTCCTTTGTTGTCAAGGAAGTTTAAGAATAATGGAAAAATCACATCACATTATATTTGTTGAATATATTATTGACCATCCTCATTAGAAACATATGAATAACATTATATTTGAAATTCAATCATATAAAATAATATATGGCTGAAAATGTGATTCTTTATATTCTGAATTTAGAATGAAAAGTTCTATCATATTAGGAATGAATCTTGCTTGAACTAAATAGTCATCAGATTCACGATATATGTAATATGAATGAAGTGATATTATTGGTGGACAATCTGAGTCTCCAAGACTATGTTAAAAAATATTGAAAACTATTTGATGATTTTTAGTTCACATAAATCATTTGTGATTTGGTAAACATATAATGCAAGGTTGATGAAATAATGGGTGGGTAAAAGAGATATTATAGATCATATTCAGATTGATCAAATATGGATAGAAGGTAATAATGGTGCTAAAGATCTTACTCAGTATAATTTTATATAGGACAATCATACCCAGAATAAACATATCTAGGACAATTATACTCAAAAAGTTCATATTTTGACCAAATGAATTCATTAAATTGTATTTCGGATGAGTTGGAAAGAATGTTGGTTGATGGAATTTTGGGAAGATATGAAGGAATTCCATTGGATTTCTAAAAACGCTGAATCTATTATCAAATGTATTGAATATCATTAAGGAATTTATAATACATGTACAATTTTAAAATGAAGGATGTTTCTAAATTTGGTGATGTTGATACATGTCTATCGTATATAAAGTACAACTATACTCAAGAAAAATTGTATTCAAACAAGACCGATGGAACATTAATTGATATGAATATGATGACAACCTAAATGATAGATACCAATAAAAAATATATTCAACAGTTTAAAATAGGATGAATTTCTTTGTTTACTTTTAAAAATAATCCAGATAATTTCTAAATAATTGATGAGTTATCGAGGGGGAGATTGAAATTAAATATCTGTTTTTTCTTGTAATTGTTATAAAGAATAATATTACGCAATTTGACTATAAAATATATATTTTAATTGGAAATTAATTTTAAATGATAGCCTGAAGAATAGATGAATTTTTAAAAAGATTCAAGAATATTATAAGAGCATTGAAAAATTCATAAAATAAACCAAAAAATCAACTTGAATCGTAATTTGGAAGAATTTGGTTGAGTGTGATATATTTTTATGAATCCTACCTAATATTTTTTAAGAAAACAATTAGAGGATAACTCACTGTGTAATTTATCTGACCAATGTATGGTTCAGTGCATTATAGAGAGAATCACCGACTTTCAAGCGAGAACAAAAAGAATCAATATTTTATTTTGTAGAAAATGATTTGAAGGGGAGAAGTAAATGGAGAAGAGACAAGGTCACAAAATTTTATTCATCCAATAATCATACACAATTGTCTATCATATTCAAAATAAAAATTATGTTCAAATGATCATTGTATCAGGATGGATAATGAAATCTGGATTCCAGTATTGGCATTTATAGAGTGAGGAAGTAGTTGTGAAGAATTATAGTGAGTTTTTCATACTCATAATAAAAGTGGTGTAATTTTTTCTATTCCATATTATAAAATTTTGATATATTTTCATACTGGGAAGGATCAAATAGAAATATCTTATAGATAATAATCATATTGATACGATCATACTGAGAATAATAGGACTAGTAAAAATGTACTCGGATAATCAGACTGAGTTTTCCTTATCAAATCACGTGAAGTTCTAACTATCTACTATATTAGAATTTTTTTAAAGGAATAAATTTTTGAAGTTGAAAAGAGTCACATGGATCATGCATTGTAAAACAAATATTGTTCTATCATATTTCATTTAATATGGTGCACACACATAATTGTAATTTTTAATATAGTTTTTCATGAGTGAATGGGTGTATCCTAGTCATTTTAATTCCTAGATTTATTTTTATTGGATTATGTGGAATTGGATCATTTCCAAACCATGTCGAGGGAATATGTATTCTTATTGTATAGTGAAAATATTAAATAATTGTGTTTCTATGTATGTGCGTTTAAATTCTTATTAGTAGGTATTTAAATCTTTAACAGGAGGAGATGGTTGTTTCAAGGAAGCATAAATGGGAAAAAGTATCACTGATTCACCCCATATCCCTCTTAGTGACACAATTATCCTAACTGGGAGATTTAAAGTGGTGTCATAGCCTAGGATCCCTTCTCTTATTCATTTTTGATGGAGAATATGTATTGTGTGAACAATAAAGTTATTTCAATTTTCAATGGAATGTATTATCATATCTGGAAAGATGAAATGTTTCCAAATCTCATGTATATTAGATATGATTTTCCCAATGATGAAATTGATGGGTTTCCTCCTATTGGATTTAAATATCCTCATATGTCTATTTATAATAAAAATTTATAGCATGATGGAAGGAACAAAAATTCCATATTATCATCAATTTATGAATGTGAATTTTTAAAGGTTAATTGTGTTTCTAATGAAAAATAAATATTGGATAAATTGATGAAAAAATATGAATAAATAAAAAAGTGAATAAAAACATCTAATATAGTGATTAAAGTATGAATATTTTAACATGGATGGGTGAAAATATGTAGGGAACCTATATACTAGGGTAAGTCACTTTTTTGGTTCAATGAAATATCTTGGTGAAAATTTAGATGATTCTAACATTATTGAAATGTTTTTGAGAATACTTCCTAAAGTGTTGGATCTATGAGATTATTTATTATAATAAAGTGATCCTGATATATTATATCTTGATGACTTGCATAGCACTCTCATCACTTATCAAATTTTATGGGAGAAAGCTATTAATAGAAAAACAAAGCATTATAGGAAAAATTCATTCAATTCTAAAAATAAAGAAAATTCAAATAATGATCTTATTAAAGATGTTTTTGGTGAATATAATTTTGAAAATGATGTATGTAAAAATATTTTTTCAAATTTATCCTTGTTTAAAAAAAATTTGAATAGGTATAGCTAAATATAAATGGAATCATCACTTGATATGTTTTGAATGTGGATCCATTTTTTATTTTGTGGATAATTATCCTTGAAGGTAAAAGAATATTATAGTGATAAATATAGAGTAAAACTAATAAGATCATGGAAGAAACATGGATATAATGAAAAACATATTCTATAAGGAATTTAGAAAAAAAATCTTTAAATCCAAAAGAATATGTTTCTTCCTTACGGATGACGAAGAATATGGAAGTGATGTTGAATTCTATGATTTGGTTGAGTATGTTGTTGAAGATATATTTATTTTAATATTGAATGATGAATAATTTGGAAGAATTGGATCTAATAATGAAGAAAATTAATATGAATTTCATTTGAAAATAGAGTTTCTTGAATTTATGAGGACTATTATAAGGCTAAAAAAAGAAAGTTTATAGCTGAATTTTCGACAAAAATAAATCAACAATATTTATCTGATAAGAATGTTATCCTATTAAAAGAAATTGAATATTTTTTAAATGTCATGAGAACAAAAATACATAATCGAAATCTAGATGTGAAGGTGAAGTTAATAGAATAATAATTAGAATATGTCCAAAAAAACATTCAAATGATGTAAATAGATATTCAGGTATCAATAACTCTATTTATAATGTTTGTGAAACTTCATAAGGATCAACAAAACATAATTTCAATGGTCGACATAAAAAATTGAATTATATCTAAAAATATGAATGATGGGATAGTCTAGTATGTGTCCAAGACCAATAATGATGGGAATTCAAAAGTCAAAAATAACCCTCAGTCCGAAAATATTTTGAAACATTATAAATCCCAAATGGATTCTAATACTTCGGGATTCGATAAATCATAAAATAAAATAAATACATAAATTGAAACATTAAGGTTGGTGGCTCAGAAAAGAAGGATAATATAGTTTCTAAGAAACTTATTCACAATTCCATCCAATATGTATGTTTCATAGCAAAATATTCTTTCTATGGCTATTGATTTTATTTGGGTGGATTTGGATATAGGAAAATATGTGTTAGTTTAACCAAAAATATTATAATCATTCCATAGGTTATGAAATAAACAGCTTAGGGGGGTCAATTCCCTCAAATAATAGCTTAAGAAGGTTGTTTGATGAAACTAGAGGAAGGTGGTGTAATAGTTGAATATATGTTCAAACCTTTGGAAAATATTTTTAAAATATTTGAAAACTTAGAAACCTTGTAAAAGGATGCCTTGTTTTGTTACAGTCACATAAAAAGATTCTTAGAATTTCTCAGAAGTCGATGGTGGAGAAATAAAGGGAAGATGAAAAATCTCTTATAGTTGAATCCATAATGAAGTATACAAAAAGATAATGGAAGATGATTATTAATAATGGTTGTTCCTCCCATATGATATGAGTTTTGAAAATTTGGAAACATGTGAACTTCATTAATAAAGGGACAATGACATATTGAAATGATGAATCCTTGAAAAATAAATGTTTTTGGATCTTCTATCATTGGCGAAGAAAATATGAAATACAAGAAAATATTTTATGTTGATGGGATGAAACGAAATTTTATAAGTTTTACACATTTGTTTGATGAGCATAACAATTTTATCTTCAAAAATAATGGGTTTATTTTTAATAATTAAGAAGATATGAATATTGTTATAAATTATAACATACAAAAGGAAACTTTTTTAGGATTGTGAAATAAAAATATTCTTGGTACATGTGTATGTTGGATGATAATAAATAATGTATTAAATTGATGGGAATCAAGTTTCAAAGTAATATGTTCAAATTTAAACTGTGGAGAGAGTGTATGAGACATTCTAGATATTCTATGAAGAAGATATTGGTGTTTCACTGTTTGAAAAAATTCTATGTTTACAAATATTGTGCATAATAAATTTGAGATATGATTAATCCAACCCCTAGAGATTATTCATTTGGATATTTAGGCCCAATGGAAAAATAATAAACAATTGGAGATACATTTTTTCACATTAATAAATTGTTTAACTCACATTACTTGTGTTATGTATAAGAAAATGAAATTAAATTTTTTGCATATGTTAAAAGTTTCATAAGGAAATAAAAAAAATTAGTATTTAGTGAAGAAGTTAAGAACTGGAAATATTATTGAACACAGATGTGAATAGTTTTAAATTTATCTATAGAAGTATTTAATATATAATGAGTATATTTCCCCATATACTTCATAAAAAAATGGGTTTTCAAAAAGAATGAATAGAATATTGATGGAAATGGGAAAAACTATGTCACATGTACAAGGTATTACTCATTATTTGTGGATGTAAGCCACTATTACTTATATTTATATTTAGAACCATTGTTTCTAAAAGATTCATTTAGATATGACTCTGTATGAATTATTTTATTGAAAAAATCTACGTTTAAAATACACTAGAATTTTTGGGACTCTATACATTATAAATAATATAGGTGAAAACTATGGGAAATCGACGTAGAAAGGTCATTATGGAATCATTATTAGCTATGTTCTATTAGGATTATGATAAAGGTGATTCTTCAAATAAACATGAAGAACTGTTGATTTAATTGATGTAAAATTTATTAAATATTATATGGAAAAAAAATGTATTCAGACATAGTGGGACGTTGAGAATGATAGGGAAATATTCGATATAAATTCTGATAAGGATATAGACAATTATAATCCAACTCAAGAATCAAAATCAAACTCTTCTATTTCTAGTGATGATGAAGATACTCAAAAATATCATCTGATACTGGTGAAGCATGTGGAACATCATAACATAATTTTAGATCAACATCATAAGGTCTAAATAAGAATATAAATTAATGCTATTTCATGTACTTCTATGTATTTTAATGTGGATCCAAATTATGTTGAAGAAACCTTTGAATATCCATAATGGGCTAAATCCATGAATGTAGAGTTGGATTACATTTAAAATAATGATTCATGGGAACTCATACCCAATCTAGAAAACAAAAACATCATTGGTAAAAAAAATAAGTTTTCCAAAAAAAGTTTAATTTTTAATGTGAAGTGATAAGAGAGAAACAAAGATTGGTTTGAAAAGGTCACACACAAATTGAAAGCATTTATTTTCATGAAACATTTTCTCTAGTGGGAAGGATATAAAAGATCAGAATCATTCTTACTAATTCTACAAAAAAGGTTCTGTTATCGTTCAAATGGATGTTAAATCCTCATTCATGAATGTTTATCATAATGGAAAAGTTTATATTGAACAACTTTGTGGATTTTTTGTTGGTAAAGATGAATGTTATGTATGAAAATTGAATAAGGAATTGTTGGTGCTAAATTAAGATCCAAGAAAATGGTATAGCAAATTTTATATAATATTAAGGAATAAGAGTTTTAATAATGTAATTCATTATCAAAATACTTATTTATGATAATTTTAACAGTATTCCCTCATTATGAATTTTTATGTTGTTGAAATTATATTTTTTGGGAATTATTAATGATTTTTTGAATGGTATGATGAAGATATGAAGAAGGTTTTTAAAATTTCTATTATGGTGGAAATGAAATAATTTCTTGTTTTACAAATCATAAAAAATAAAAAATATATTATTCTTTCTCAATAAATGTATGCTAAGGAATATATGAAAGGGTTTGTTATGGAAAACTAAAAACCTATTTCCAAACTGATTTCATTGGTAAAAATGCTTTTAAATGATAGATAAGTAAAATAAATTTGATTAGAATGAATATGGTAATCTGATTGGATGTTTATTTATTTTAATTCCTCAAGGCCTGAGATTTTTTATGATATTAAGTTATGAAAAATATTTTATATTGTTCCAAATGAATAATATTTAAATACAGAAAAAATAATTCTATAATACATCAAGGAAAACTAAATTCTGGAATCAAGTATGATAGCTTATATTGTATAGAATTTTTTAGGTATTCATATGCTGATTGGGATAGAAATGTTGATGATAGAAGATCCACATTTAGTGGTGTATTCTTTTTGGGAAATAATTGTGTTATTTGTAATTCAAAGATACATAATTCAGAAACTCTTAGTACAAATGTTGTAGATTATGTTGTGGACACTCAATCCATTACTCCACTCATGTGGATCATAACTCAATTAGAATAATTACTTGTTGAAATAATGTTTCCCATGCCCTTGGGGGTGACAATAAATGTATAAGGCCCCAACCTTAAACCTTACTTAATTTTGAGTTATTACAAGATTACACATTGAGGATCTTTTCAGTTTTAGAGTTTTAGAGAATTAGATCATAAAACATGCATTACAGTCCACATTTAAACAAAGTGCTTACATAAAAATAGTATTCATTTTTTCCATCAATGTAAACATCTTTAAAATAAAACATGGATTATTTCTTGACACTACCTTGACACTATCATCTTATCATGTACCCTTCCCTTGACCTGTGAAAAACATTTCAAAAACTTGGGATGAGCATAAAAAGCCTAGTAAAGTATACACAAAGAAGGAAAACTGTTAGTTTTTCAAAAACAATATGTAAACCATGAGTACTTTACCAAAGTAATACTTTTCACCTTTATGAAGTAGTAAAAACACTTCACTGAATAAAAGATCATTACTTACACTTTTGTAACCAAAAGATTACCGTAAAACCCATATAAAGAACACATAACATATAAAGGTAACATGGGATATAAACATACATAAGTGGAATAACCGTAAGGTCGAATTCCACACATATCACTTAATGGAATAGCCATTCGGCCAAATTCCATACATACTTAATGGAATAGCCATACAGCCGACTTCCATACCCAATGAATTGGAGGTTATAACTTAACCACCCATCCTGGTATTCATGGCACCACCCGTCATATGGTTTATCGTGTAACCACCCGTTAAATGTCCAAGTACCATTATAAAATCATAAGACATAAAATAAACATAATGGAAAGAAAACATTTCCACATTCCGATCAAAATATATCACATAAATATATTGACATAACAAATCCATTACAAAAACCATTTTCAATACCAAAAATACATAAAAAGTATATGTTATTTATTTCATTTTAAAAAAAAACATTACGGATTGTTGAGGAATCCAAAGACAAAATAATACTCACAACGGTGGAAAAGTTCGTTGTCACCTCGTACGTTAAAAAACAGTCCTTTTTTTCGTTTTGTAAAACGCTTCATAGAAAAAGATTCTATTTTTATAAAAGTAAAAGTCAAAGGTGTTTATACACCATATAAAAGAAATTTATGTATAAAACGAAATATGCCTCAATGAAAAGATATTGAGACGAAGTCCCTTACAAAGACGATATACTTGGATTAAGGATAAATCAATTACATAATTATGTGTGACAAACGAATATACCAAATATAAGTGGATATTAAGTGTAAAACAATCATATTTTATTCACACATATTCATAGAACGACATATTCAAAGAGTACAAGTTTATCCCAATGAATGAAAATTGGGTTAAGAAGTTCCCTTGCAAAAATTCTATAGCCTAACGGCATCACTTCAAAATTCAGAAAATGAGTTGATGATAGATAAAAGGGTATCTCATCACTTGGACATAAAATTTACATCAATAAGGATATATAAGAACATATCCCAACATAAGAATATGTAAATAACAAAATAAGTTTTTTTAAAAAACAGGAGGGTGAAAGGTCCCCTTACAGAGATGGGTATTTTTCGAATAGTACACCCCATGGAAGAAGGGTCATACAATGAAGATGTAAATACCCGTAAATGAAATTATACTACACAAATTTTATAATAATTGGCATTCCATAAACCACTCAAAGGAAATAGTGGAAAACATATCATAAATGTCACAGGAATAAAAAGTGAGATGAAAAATCCCATATGAAAACTCGGCAGCCTAACGGCTCCACTTAAAACATCAAAAAATGGATTTATGAGATCAAATAGGTTCTATCATAATATGAACATAAAAATTAAAGTATTAGTAATAAAAAATAACATTCCCAAACATAATAAATATGGGCTTAAAAGAAATGACATAAAAGAGAGTACTTAAAGAGAAAGAGAGAGGTCGGATCCCTTACCTCGGGTCCGACTTGACTCGATCGTTCTTTAACATCCTGAATAATAAACATGAGTTTATTTATACATTCTTAATAACCTTTTTTCAAGTTCATTATTACTTTTATATCACTTATTACCATGTTATAAACATTATTTAATCATTTAAGTTAATAATGTTTGTTTTGTCGACATTTGGTTCTTAAGTCGAAAGTGGACTTCTTACAATTACATGTTGTTCGTGTGGTCAAAGGTTAATTATATACATAATTATATTTATGATTTGGATATCATAAATATCATATATATTAAGAATATACATGTATTTATAATATTACATAATCATTTAGGGGTAAGAAATGAAATGCACCGTTCATGGAGACGGTAAGCCGCACGTACGCATGAACGCTACTTTCATTTCTATGTCATATTAATGGAATTAAAACTAAATGGGGGATAAGTATATTTTAATTCCAGAATTATATTAATCATTTAGATGTAACATACATCATATATATCTATTATATATATGTACTTATAATAGTACATTACATTTGGGGATAAGAAATGAAATGCACCGTTCATGGAGACGGTAAGCCGTACGTACGCATGAACGCTACATTCATTTCTATATCATAATTTAATGGAAAGAAAATAATAATGATATAAAGGTATATTATATTTACATTATAACATCATATATAATAACTTTAAATCCATCCTTTATACGTCCCACATATGGCATTAACGAATCAAATCACTTTGAGGGGGCGGTAGTCCGCACTTCCTAAAATGAAATTATCGTGTTTACCCACAATGGAAACCATAAAGGTATGCCAAAAATGAAATATACATAAGATTATGTAAAACATAAACATATTATATATCATATATAAATATATCTTCATCTTAATGGTCACCATTGAAGGTGTTATATGAGTGTTGAACAATCATCATTTCGGGAGGCCAAAATTCGACATCCACGGAAAGAGTATGTTCCTTAACCATTAGATGTACGTGTGTGTGAGTTTAGCTCGAATCCTTCTTATAACAACATCCTAGTATATTTAAGATACTGTATTTGTTACAAAAGAAATTAATAAAAAGAGTTTAGGGGGTTGGAGAAATAAATAAAACAAAAGGACTCAAGTGAAGACATTACCTTAAAATCGAGTAACTCCCTTTTGTTTGAGCTCAAAGGCTTCCTTGGAAAACTTCAGACCAATGTGATTTTTCAAGGAGTAATAGAGGGATGTGGAGAGACAAAATTAGTAGGGTTTGGCCGAGCCAAAGGCTTTGTAGGTGTGGGTAAGAAGGTAGAGGTGGGGGCCTTTTATAATAGGAGAGGAGGGGCACTCTTGGAAAGGTATAAAATTTGACTTTATTTTCAAATGAGTTTTGGATTTTAATGGTCCCACATTGATGTGTTTTGAGGATAAGGTGATTAGGGTTCGAAATACACCCATCCAATATGTTTTGGACAAGTTTAGGTCTTATATTTTACCTTATCATTCCATTTTATTTAAATCGTTAAATAATGAGGTCATCGCTGCATCAACATTATGTCATAAATATTTTAATTTATTTAATGTCTACAAATTATAAAAAAAATACTTTGATGTAGGAAATAATTTGACCTTTCAAATGAATATTTATAGTCCAAAAGATCATTTATCTAGACAAAATTAAAAATATTGTACTTAGGTGATACATTCTTTGTTACATTTAACATTCATTAAAAATAAAAAGATAAAAATCACTTTCTCACAAAAGTGATTCCATGGGGCCCTCGAGATTGGCACAAGGCATCCCATGGTTGGCCATGAGACAACCCGCAGCCTTAGGACACATGTTGTGGTCATTTCGTATTATTATGATATTATCTTATTATCATTAACTACCCGATTATTCATTAATCAAGATAATTAAAGATAATTACCGTCGTTACTATTCATAATGTCCAAAAACAAAAGAGTCTTAATTAGATAATTTGGACCGTCTGATTCCAAATATGTAATCCATTTTACCACATTCCAAACACATAAATTAAAATAATTAATTTAAAAAAACTTCCAGTTGTCAAAACAAATAAAGGGTTTTTTAGAAACAATATTTATGAAATGTTCCACACTTGCTTATGCCTAATTCCAAAGTGAAATTAATCCCAATGACCATCATTGAATTACATGGTAAAAATATATTCTAATTAAAATTTAAAACAAATTTAAAAGGAAATATAAACATATATTTAAATTATATGGAAAATCAGTTTTGATGTAAAATACAGTATTTTTCACTATTCATTGAAAAATGATCTTTGTCAGAAAAATACTAAATTTAACCCAAGGTAAATATCAATGTCCCAATAATAATTAATATTTTTATTTTGAAAAATAGAGCTTACAAAATTGTCAAAAAGTGGATTTAAAATGGGTTCTCTATCAAAAGGCGGTTAATCGACCTTTTAAAGAATATTAGAATGTTTACGCTTAAAAACTTGATTCATTTGCCTTTTTAATCCTCTAACATTAATTGAAAAAAAGTAAAAATATTTTTCAGACATATATAATCATTTTTTTAGTTATTTCTGTTCATTCCCTCCATTATAACGACTAGGCGTTAACTACCATTTAAAATAATCATATTTCATTATTAGAGTGCAACGTAAGATATCAAAGAAACTTGTTGTTTCATTTTGGTACTCCATTGAGAATAGAATTCCTTTTAAATTAATATTAATATTTTATTCACAAATATGTATACATGTGAAAATGTCATACTCTTTATTTACCTGGGGTGTCACATCCTTCCCCCCTTTGGAAATTGCGTCCTTGCAATTTTAAAATTGAGCTTGGAAACATCCTTGAACGTCCCACATCGGAACAAGAGTCAGCAAAACAATCACTTTAAAATAAGGAAAGCTAAGTACAAATGTCACCTGAGTTAACCCATACTAGGATTCCAAGTATGAAAATATGGACATGGAGGAAAAAACAAAGGGCCATGTTCTGATGGAGAGTGATAGAAAACATGTTTAGGATAAAGTTAACCACAAGAAAATCACAAACTTGTGATGCGTTAAACGGTATTCGATTCCCCAGTAGGAAAATTTAAAAGACAACATTTTTGTTTTAAGTTACTTTTTATTGAGGAATTTATTCATAAGGAAACATAATCACTTATCATGTTGACTTTCAACTTTTATAAGATTCCTTACACAAACTCATATTTTCTCCAAAAGATGAGTATTTAGGAAGACTTGTTCACATTAAGAGTACTATAATCAACTTCTAGAGAATCACCTAATACACAAAAGAGAACTACATACTTCCTATGTCTTTAGACTTTAACTAAAACCAAAACCAAAAAGGTTAGTACCAGATCAGATAATCCAGAAAAGGATAGCCCTTTATAAAAAGAAAATCTATTCTTAATCTCCAAAATTTGTCCAACAAAACCCAAAGTTAAACGAGGACCATTCGATAATCAATTTTTCCATAAAATTCTTCAAAGTAAACCAAACTAAGATTGAAACCCAAATATTTGAAGGATTTAGTCACATAGTCTTCCAAGTTAAATCGTAACATTTATCTCCAAACAACATCAGTTGCTCTTAATGTCTCATATTGAAAAGTAATTAACCTAATCACATATCCTCAATGATAGGTTAATAAATATCCATAGATATCCCAAAATAAACATACACTTAATTCATAAAATCATCTAACTAAAAAAATCAGTCAAAATAACCAGGGAATTCATGTAGTCCAGTGGTAGGCGATAAATACCAGTAGCACTTTGGTTGTGGGTTCGATTCCCGCAGCTTTGTCCGATGCGACGGGTTGTCACACGATCCGCGTTTTGTCCTTTTCCAAAACTATATAATTCTCAAATCATTCCCCAAAAAGAGATAAAATCATCAAAAATAAACATAACATAATTTAACCTAAATTTTATCTCTTGACTTTCACTTCCATCATAACATATAGAAACCCATAATTACCTCAAAAGTAAGGATCATATAAACCCAAATAGTTCATTATAACTATGTCCACAAAAGAACAGATATCTATTCCTTGAATAAAATTTTCATATATTAAACATCATGGTTACACATACTGTAAAAAGTCTTCTAATGTAACCCCATCATCAAAAAAAGACTTATTAATCTTAATAATTTCACCATAACTCTTAAAGCCCTTATATGTTGACATATTACTCATTCAGCATTCTTCATGATCCATTAACCATTCCATTCCAACTTATTCTGAAATACTTCTTTCCTACAAACAAAATCATGAATCATATCCTATGATTCCAAAATAGGAAAACAATAGTTATGAAATAATCCATACCTTTGATTGCTCATTTTCAATTTCTTCATCCTCAATTGGAATGGCATTAGTTATTGGTAAACAAACATTTGTACGATTTGGTGATCCCATTCACGAAACTTCTTCATAGGACATGTGTTTTCATAATTACCATGCACACCACATTTAAAACATTCAATTGATCCCTCAGAAATAACTTCTTTACCTTTCCTCGAGTCAACTGGATGGTTCCTTTTTCCATGGAAGGTTCTTGCTTTATGACCTTTATTTCCACATCTATAGCATATTTTTGTCCCTTTGAAACATTTTCCTAGTTGTTTCTTTCCACATTTTTGACACATAGGTTTTTGAACACACATACCTTTATGATTATTACCTGTAGTTCCATAGGGATTTGTTTCTTGCATATATGAAGCCATAGATAAATCACCAAGGTTTAGGTTGTTAATCATGACTCCAGATAGTTGGTTGAGGATAATCACAAGAGTTCTCATTGCAGATCCCATATCATTTAGTTTCTTGCTCAAAAAATTGTCATAGTTTCCTTTATATCCACTGTTACTTTGGTGCCTACTAGATCCAACCATTTACTAAAACCAAAAAGGTATGTGTGAGTATATAAACAAAACCATCATGTACTAATGAGGAAGATAAACACTAAGATATACTTACTCAATCACTTTATCTAAAACTAGACTCTTTCTGAAATCCTAACCATTATGGTAATGTCACTTATTATTAAAGAATACCCTAACCTCTAAAGTTATCTAAACCGACCTTTGATACCAACTATAACGCCCCAGCCTTAAACCTTACTTAATCATGAGTTATTACAAGATTACACATTGAGGATCTTTTCAGGTTTAGAGTTTTAGAGAATTAGATCATAAAACTTGTATTACATTCCACATTTAAACAAAGTGGTTACATAAAACATAGTATTCATTTTTCCCATCAACAGAAACATATTTAAAATAAAACATGGATTCTTTATTGACACTTCCTTGACACTATCTTCATATCATGTAACCTTCCCTTGACCTATGAAAAACATTTCAAAAACTTGGGATGATCATAAAAATCCCATTAAAGGATACACAAAGAAGGAAAACTGTTAGTTTTTCAAAAACAACAAGTAAACCATGAGTACTTTACCAAAGTAATACTTTTCACCTTTATGATGTAGTAAAAACTCTTCACTGAATAAAAGATCATTACTTACCCTTTTGAAACCAAAAGATTACCGTAAAACCCATATAAAGAACACATAACATATAAAGGTAACTTAGGACATAAAAATACTTAAGTGGAATAACCATAAGGTCGACTTCCACACATATCATTTAAGGGAATAGTCATTCGGCCAACTTCCATACATACATAATGGAATAGCCATACAGCCGAATTTCATACCCAATGCATTGGAGGTTATAACATAACCACCCATCCTGGTATTCACGGCACCACTCATCATATGGTTTATCACGTAACCACCTGTTAAATGTCCAAGTACCATTATAAAATCATAAGACATAAAATAAACATAATTGAAAGAAAACATTTCGAAATTTCGATCACAATATATCACATAAATATATTGACATAACAAATCCATTATAAAAACAATTTTCAATACCAAAAATACATAAAAGAGTATATGGAATTTATTTCATTTTAAAAAAAACATTACGGCTTGTTGAGGAAGCCAAAGAACAAATAATACTCGCGGCGGTGGAAAAGGTCGTTGTCACCGCGTACGTTAAAAAAACATTCCATTTTGTCGTTTAGTAAAAAACTTCGTAGAAAAATATTCCTTTTGTATAAAAGTAATAGTCAATGGGGTTTATACACCGTATAAAAGAAAGTTGTGTATAAAACGAAATATGCCTCAATGAAAGGAGATTGAGACGAAGTCCCTTAAAAACACGATATCATTGGATTAAGAATAAATCAATTACATAATTATGTGTGTCAAACTAATACACCAAATATAAGTGGATACTAAGTGTAAAACAATCAGATGTTATTCAAAAATATTCATAGAACGACATATTCAAAGAGAACAAGTTTATCCCAAAGAATCAAAATTGGGTTAAGAATTTCCCTTGCAAAAATTTGATAGCCTAACGGCGTCACATCAATATTCAGAAAATGATTTGATGATAGATATAAGGGTATCTCATCACTTGGACATAAAATTTACATCAATAAGGATATATAAGAACATATCCCAAAATAAGAATATGTAAATAACAAATGAAGTCTTTTTTAAAAAGAGGAGGGTGAAAGGTCCCCTTACCGAGTTGGGTAGCTTTTGAATAGTACACCCCATGGAAGAAGGGTCATACAATGAAGATGTAAAAAACCGTAAATGAAATTATACTACACAAAGTGTATAATAACCGGCACTCCATAAACCACTCAATGGAGATAGTGGCAAACATATCATAAATGTCCCGGGAATAAAAAGTGAGATGAAAAATACCTTATGAAAACTCAGCAGCCTAACGGCTCCACTTAAAACTTCCAAAAATGGATTTATGAGATAAAATAGAGTCTCTCATAATATGAACATAAAAATTAAAGTATGAGGAATATAAAATAACATCCCCAAACATAAGAAATATGGGATTAAAAGAAATTACATGAAAGAGAGTACTTAAAGAGAAAGAGAGAGGTTGGATCCCTTACCTCGGGTCCGACATTACTCGAACGTTCTTTAACATCCTGAATAATATACTTGAGTTAATTTCTAATTTCTTAATAACCTTTTTCAAGTTCATT
Organism: Viscum album; assembly: GCA_963277665.1. Classification (NCBI taxonomy): domain Eukaryota; kingdom Viridiplantae; phylum Streptophyta; class Magnoliopsida; order Santalales; family Viscaceae; genus Viscum; species Viscum album. The sequence continues at coordinate 1,919,648,225 of OY728128.1, read as the reverse complement.
ATTACTTCTATATCTCTTATTACCATGTTATAAACATTATTTAATCATTTAAGTTAATAATGTTTGTTTTGTCGACATTTGGTTCTTAAGTCGAAAGTGGACTTCTTAAAATTACATGTTGTTCGTGTGGTCAAAGGTTAAATATATCCAGAATTAAATTAATGATTTGGATATCATATATATCATATATATTAAGAATATACATGTATTTACAATATTACATAATCATTTAGGTGTATGAAATGAAATGCACCGTTCATGGAGACGGTAAGCCGTACGTACGCATGAACGCTACTTTCATTTCTATGTCATATTAATGGAATTAAAACTAAATGAGGGATTAGTATATTTTAATTCTAGAATTATATTAATCATTTAGATGTAACATACATCATATATATCCATTATATATATGTACTTATAATAGTACATTACATTTGGGGATAAGAAATGAAATGCACCGTTCATGGAGACGGTAAGCCGTACGTACGCATGAACACTACTTTCATTTCTATCTCATACTTTAATAGAATGTAAATAATAATGATATAAAGGTATATTATAATTCCAGTATAACATCGTATATAATAACTTTAAATCCATCCTTTATATGTCCCATATATGTCATTAACGAATCAAATCACTTTGAGGGGGCGGTAGTCCGCACTTCCTAAAATGAAATTATCGTGTTTACCCACAATGGAAACCATAAAGGTATGCCACAAATGAAAAATACATAAGCTTAAGTAAAACTTAAACATATTATATATCATATATAAATATAGTTTCATCTTAATGGCCACATTTTAAGGTGTTATATTAGTGTTGAACAATCATCATTTCGGGAGGTCGAAATTCGCCATCCACGGAAACAGTATGTTATTTAACCATTAGATGTAGGTGTGTGTAAGTTTAGCTCGAATACTTCTTATAACTACATCCTAGTATATTCAAGATACTGGAGTTGTTACAAAATAAATTAACAAAAATAGTTTATGGGGTTAGAGAAGTAAAATTAAACAAAAGGACTCAAGTGAAGACATTACCGTAAAATCGGGTAACTCCCTTTTGTTTGAGCTCAAAGGCTTCCTTGGGAAGACTTCTGCCCAAAGTGAGGCATCAAGGAGTAAGATATTGAAGTGGAGAGACAAAATGGGCAGGGGTTGGACGATCCAATGGCTTTGGATGTGTTGGTAAAAAGGTAGATGTTTGAGCCTTTTATAAGAGGAGAGGAGGGGCACTCTTGGAAAGGTATAAAATGAAACTTTATTTTCAAATGCGTTTCTAATTTTAATGGTCCCAAATTGATGTTTTTCGAGGATAAGGTGATAGGGTTTTGAAATCAGCCCATCTAATAGGTTTTTGACAAGTGTAGGTCTTAGATTTTACATTATCTTTCCATTTTATTTAAATCATTAAATAATGAGGTCCTCACTGCATCATCATGATGTCATAAATAATTTAATTTATTTAATGTCTAAAAATGATTAAAAAAACTACTTTGATGTAGGAAATATTTTTAGCTTTTCAATTAATATTTATAGTCCAAAAGAGATTTTATTTATACAAAATTATAAATATTTTAATTAGTTGATACATTCTTTCTTACATTTAACATTCTTTAAAAATAAAAAGAGAACAAGTCACTTTCTCACAAAAGTGATTCCATGGGTCCCCCATGTTTGCCACAAGGCATCCCATGGTCGGCCATGAGACAAAAAGTAGCCTTAAGACACATTTTGTGGTCATTTTTTATTATTATGATATAATCTTATTATCTTTAACTACCCGATTACTCATTAATCAAGATAATTAAAGATAATTACCGTCGTTACTATTCATAATGTCCAAAAACAAAAGAGTCTTAATTAAATAATTTGGACCTTATGATTACAAATATGTAATCCATTTTACCAAATTAAAAACACATAAATTTCAATAATTAATTTAAAAACACTTCCTGTTGTCAAAACAAATAGCGGGTTTTTTAGAAACAATATTTATGAAACGTTTCACACTTGTTTATGCCTAATTCCAAAGTGAAATTAATCACAATGACCATCATTTAATTACATGGTAAAAATATATTCTTATTAAACTTTAAATAAAATTAAAAAGATAATATAACCATATAATTATATTATATGAAAAACCATTTTTGATGTAAAATGTAGTATTTCTCACTATTCATTGAAAAATGAACATTGGTAGAAAAATACCAAAAATTAACCCAAGGTAAATTTAAATGTCCCAATCATAAATAATATGATTATTTTGAAAAATAGAGCTTATAAAATTGTCAAAAGGGGGATTTAAAATGGGTTCACCATCAAAAGGCTGTTAATCGACCTTTTAAAAATATTAGAATATTTACGCTTAAAACTGGATTCATTTGAATTTTTAATCCTCTAACATTTATTGAAAAAAAGTAAAAATATTTTTCATACATATATGATCATTATTTAGTAAGTTTTTTTCATTCCCGCCATTACAACGGCTAGGCGTTAACTACCATTTAAAATAATAATATTTTATTATTATAGTGCAACATAAGATTTCAAAGAAACTTGTTGTTGCTTATTGGGTATGCCATCGAGCATAGCATTCCCTTTAAAGAAATATTAATATTTTATTCACAAATATGGATAAATGTGAAAATGTCATACTATTTATTTAACTGGGGTGTCACAAAATGTACAGTCAATATCACCATGAATCTAGTTCAACATTATCATTAAAAACATTATTATATAAAATATTATTTCATCAAGGATTATGTAGAGAATATTGTATTGAATATAGAGTATGTTCCAACATCAGAACAAGTTTATGACATATTCAAGAGACCTTTACCAAAAGAATACATTTCTAAATTGAGTTTGAACATGGGAATTCAAACACTATATCATGAATGTTTAGGTCTGTGTTTCTATCCCCTCTCTCATCATACCATTGGATAATTTTATCAATGGGTAGAATTGTGTTGTTTTATAAATCTATCCTTTTGAATGCATGTAAAAAAGGGGGAACTGTGGGTGAGATTTGAATTAAATAAAATAAAATTGTATGAAATATTCTAATTCTTTGTCAGTGTGTTCATATGAAAATTATCAATTTGTATTATAGAAATGTTTATAGGGCTGGGGAAGAAAGCCGTTGAAGATTTTTTTTATAATCAATTTTTTCTATCAGGGTTTTGATGTTAATGATTCTTGTTTCCTAGAAAGAGTTTTCTCACATAGGAGTAGTATTATTGATAATTAATCAATTTTTTTAGCATACAAAGATTAGTTATTTATGAAACTTGGATGATAAAAAAATCCAAAGGGTGATAATTTTAGGACCAAGTGATGATGAAGGATATTGTTTTAAAGTGTTGTATTTTGTGTCATGGATGTTTAAAAGGAATGGAAAAGTCACATGACTTTTTATTTGGTGAAAATCATATTCACCATCCATTTCAGAACATTGGGACTAAATTTATTTAACAAATTCTATCATATCAAGGAAAATATTGCTGAAATTAGTTAATTATACGATTCTTAATCTCGAATGAAAAAGGCTAATGGTATTGGTAATGAGTCTTGCTAGAAGTAAATGGACATCAGATTCAGAGTACATATTACATGAATGAAGTGATCAAATTGGTGGTGAATTGGATTATGAATTAAAACTATAAAACAATTTTGATGATGAATTGTTTTTATTTATTTCACAAAAAACGTATGTATGTTGAAAAATATATTATGTAGGCTTGATGAATGAAAGGTTGTAAAAGAGATATTTCTTATCATATTAATATTGATTTGATCAAGACAAAGATATATAACATTACTCATAATGTTCATATTCTGGCCAAATGAATTCGTAAAATTGTATTCATGATGAGGTGGAAAGGATATAGATTGTTGGAGTTTTGGGAAAAGTGTAATGCATTCCATAGGAAGTATGATAATGTATAAAATATTCTAAAATTTATTGAATGTAAGGAAGGATTTCATTATAAATGAACATGTTTTGAAAATGAAAGAATTTGTCGAAGATGAAGCTATTGATACCAGTTTATCGTATTTGGGGTACCATTGTACTCAGCTAGAATTATTTTCATTAATGGCCAATGGAAGATGAATTTATCTAAATGCATTGAAAATAATAATGCTAGATACCAATCAAATATGTGGTCTTCCATTTTAAATGGGATGAATTACTTTTTTAATTATCAAATGAAATGAGAGAATTTCTGAAGAAAAGAGATGGATGTGTTATTGAGGGGGATCTTGAAATTCAAACGTTATTGTTTATTATAATTGGTAAAAATAATATTATTCAAAAATTTGAGTAGAAAATAAAAATTTTTATTTTACATTATTTTGAAAATAGAATATGAATAATTGATTTTTATTTAAGAATCAAGAAGCCTTGAGAAGCATAGAAAAAGTAAAAAATGAACTCGTAATTCAAGGAAAATCAGGTTTTGGATGAATTTGGTTGAATAATAAATATTTTTTGGAATCCCACTTAATCATTTTAAGGAACTTATAAAAGGATAACTCGGTTTTTACATTCTCTAGAAGATTTACAATTCACTCTAGAAGAAAGAAAACATCTAAATTTTTGGGGATAAAAATTAGTTTTTTATTGTGTTTTGATGGAAAATCCTTAATGGGGAGAAGACGAAGGAGAAGAGACATGATTTCAACAATGTGTTTAACCGATCATCTTATTACGATATCTATAATAATTATATTTATATCATATTTATCTTATCAATCATATTCTCATGATCATCATATCAAGAAAGATAATGAAATTTGAATTTTCATATTGGGAGCTTCACACTGATGAAGAAGTTATGAAGAATCGTACTGAGATTCTCTTATTTAGAACATAAGTGGAGCATATTTTTCTCGATAATATTTTAAAAAAGATATTTATTTTCTTTCTTGGATGAATCAAACATGGTAATCTTACTGATAGTAATCATATTCAGAACATCATACGGGGAAGAATTGGACTTGAAAAAATGTAATAGGAAAATCGAACTGAGTTTCATTAACAAAGTCCTTCATGTTCTTACAATAATATGGGTATGAAATTAATGAATTGTATTTAAAAATAATAAATTCATTATGTTTAAAATAATAATAGGTAAAATATATTATAAAAAAAATTCTACCCTACTTCTGCTAAGAGGGTCCATACACACTATTGAAATTTCATACATAATGATACGTGAGTGAAAGGGTATATCCTACTCATTATAATCTACAAATTGTTATCCAGTGGATTGTGAGGTATTTTATCACTTACAAAACCTACCATGGATGTAGATTTTCTTATTTAATATCTAATCTTATATCAAATTTTCTTTTTGGGGTTGTGTGTTTAAATTTTTTTCATGATGGATTGAAATATTTAATAGAGGTGAATATTTTTTCAGGAACACAAACAATAAAAAAATTATAACTGATTCAACCCCTCCCCCTCTCAGTGAAACAATTATGATCAGTAGGAAAATTCACATTACAATCCATTATTTATATTTCAACCATGCTCCGGTTATTTTCCATGATATTCCGTTGAATGAGTTCGGATAAGGGTCCATTTAGGTTGATATGAGATGTGATATCTTGAGAGGATATTATAGGTTGTTCCATGGGATTTTGTGGAAGGGTTATATTTACATTCAATATATTCTATTGTATATACATAATTATTTTAAAAAATGAAAAAAAGAAGAATAACAAAATTCATGTTTCTTGGGTAGTATAAAAGTTTCCATTTTTAGACTGATGATCTCACTATCAAATGTTGTTCGATTGTGGATGTGTGAATTATCATAGTTAATGTACTGACAGAAATCAAAAAATAGTGTTTGAATTGTGAGAATAATCATTTTTCTTTATTATACCAAAGGTTTTTATGATATCTGCTTAGGTGATGGAGGATATTTATAATTCTATCATGACTTTAGAAAAAAAAGCAAAAAAATATGACAATAAGAGAAGGTTATTTTTCATTATGTTTACATTTTCTATGAGCTGTTTCATTCACTATGAGGGGTTATTGAGGAAAAATTATTTTTGAGGAGTATTTCATTGACAATTTCGTTGAAAAATAATTTATTATATGTTATAATTCATTTTAGTTCTTGATCCTTACTTTTTATTTAACAATTCTCACACTCGACCTCAACCACAGAGTCATTTGATGCTTATTTCAAAGGCCTATTGAATAATTTTGATATTTTTCATTATGTAGGGGATAAATAAGATTTAATACAATCATGTGGTTTGTAGAATAAAATTGAGGTATGATCATTAATCCATTAAAAGTTTGTCCATGAGTCATTAGTGGAAAAATATATGGCGAGTTAACTTACAATTGGAAGTAGTGTTTTTGAAATGTTTAAATCTATGAGTGAAAAGGGGAAAATATATTGAATTTGAATTTTTTAATAAATCCCAATATTTGGTTTCTTTAATGGGTACATTTTTTGTTTTTTACTATATAATATTATAAATTTTTTTATGATAATCATAATTTATAAATATGCTTAATTATGTCCATAACCTATGTATTTTGAGGTGGATGTTTTAGTTGAAGATGAGTAATGATTTATGTGTATTGGAATTTGATATCACTATTTTATATATGTATTTTGATTATTTTTTTTATATATTATGTCATTTAAATTTTATTTGTTAAATATAATATTTTTATCATTATATTAATGTTTTATTTAATTTAACATTGGACTAAAATTTGGAGAAATACCATGGAAAATATAGAAAATTTAGGGGTAATGATAATGAAGAAAGGGATGATAGTCGAATCCAATGAAAAAAAGAGAGGTCTCAAAAGCACAAAAATGAATATCAAAGATAAAATTGATCTAATATGTGAGGAATACGATGTTATATGATATATAATTATTACCCATGGTTAATTGATGCATGTAATAGAAGAACTAATTGTTCGGATTTAATGGAAATTAATACTAAGTGACGTTTAACTGCGTCCCAACATAATTTTTTTTCTTACCATAACATATGTGCAGTATTCTTAGAAATGATGAAGGTATTAAATTTTATATTTTTTTTGTAGATTTAAACATCTTTTAAACATTAAACATTGTGTAAATGCCCGACATAGAAGATAAAGGGTATTTTTATGAATATTTGATAGGTGTAATTAATTTTGACCCTGAAATACCATTAAAAGAGAATTTTGAACCAAGGAAACTCATTTATGACCTAGATTATTATAAATAAGAATATTAGATAAGGTATTGAGCCATTCTATTACATGTTTTCAGTGAAACCATTGAAATATTCCAATATAGTTCCAATGAACTGTAGATATGTTTTCTTTCTATTTATCTTATCTTTTTTTATTATTATTCATTCACGTACCCTCAAATGGTGATTAGTTTAATTAAAACATATATCTTTTATTTAATCTTTTCTTTATTAAATTTCTTTCATAATCTCCCTCATATGGTTTTTGTTTTAATCAATATTTGTGTCACTAGATAATGGTTGGATAAAACCCAAATGGGATAGAAGAATCAGTTAAAGGGGGTGTATACCATCATTTTTCAATTTTCATTAACTAATTAATGTGTCAAAATTCAAAAGTATCATATTGTACCTTCACATAAATGTTAGTCATCATTGATCCATTGACCATATTCCTTCTGTAATGAACAAACCCAAACATAGTTGTGATGATTTACTCATGAACATTGAATGTAACTACTCTTTTTTCAATTGGAAATATTAATATAATTAACATTATCTATTTTTTCATTTGACTATGATGAATTTTGATTCTAAGATAGTTTCCCAAACAATTAGTATTTATTATACGAAGACATTTTTTTTGTTTCACATCAATTTTATATAATTATTTCCTAAATAAATATGAATTAATTTATTTAAAAAAATCAGCATAACGTGGTTCTCCACTCTTAATAATTTCTATGTTAATTTCAATATTAAATTTACATCACTAGTTTAATTGAATCAAACCAAAATTATAATGACCTAAGAATTAGATTAGAAATTTTATCGTTTCAAACCTCTCTATCTCTATATTGAATAAACCTTGTACATATACTATAATATTTTTTTTTTATTTATTATAGTTCTGGATAATATAAATTTTTTATTTGATACGTGTTGAGAGTATTTAATGATGAATTCTGGGTATATCAGGTATCCATGAATTTAATCCTATGACCATCGTTAGGTTTTCCATGAAATCATTTCTCTTGAATCCATATATTTCGCTACATAAATCTTTCAATATTTTCTATAATACGTTATCCAATATTTTAAGGGTTATTACTTACTAAAACATTTAAATAATCCATAATATGAACCATATAATATGATTAATCAGTATAAAAAATATATACAATCCAAACATTTTATATTTAATTCATAGGTTGCACATATTAAACTATACTATAATTTAACCAAGTTAACCCAATGTTTGTATAGTGGAAATGATCACTTTTTGAAGATTTCCCCCTATGAAATCATTTTTCAAAATTACAACACTCTCAAAAGTTGTATAATATTTTTTTCCATTATAAACTTTTAATAGGTGCTTGATAACACGTTATTGGAATAGAGGATGTTTATTCATTTTTCCTTGTTAGTATATGTTACCTGAACATCCATGAAAATTCTGTTTTCTCTAATTTGGAATATTATAAAAATCACCCTAGTTTATGATGTTAATCATAAACTGATAGAAATGGTTATAAATAACCAAAAATCCTTTTCACTCTAGATCTAATCTCATTTTGTCACGCATTTTGGTAATTACCACATTTTCCATCACAACAATTATCATCTTGGTTCCAAAATTTTTCAGTCCTTCAATTAAAAAAAATATATTTTGTATGTGCATAAAAAATTAAATCATATTAAAAAATATTAAGAGTTAGATAAAAACTACTGTATATTTATCAACATTTGGTTATATTATAAAATTTTAATACAATAAAAAACCAATAATGATCCATAAAATATTATCCTATGTAGTTTTTAAATAATTTTACATTATTCTTAAAAAAATCTTAACCTCTAAAATTATCTAAATGCAATTTTTGATACCAACTATAAAACCCCATGCCTTATTAAAACCCAGATTATCATTCTAATAAAAAAAATTGAATTTTCTTAAATTTACGTTATAATTTCTTTTTAGAGTTTCTGAGAATTTTGAAATATTTATATATATATAATCTTTGAAATAAAATTTAAATATTTTAACTCGTTGTCTAATTTTCAAAAAAGAATATTGTAATATTTAAAATCATTTTTTCTTTCAAAAAATGTGCTCTTATTTTATTTAAAGTCGCAATAGGAGAATGATATACCTTTGTATAGTTCAAAATTATCACTAATCCCTATGAAAATCATTTTTAAATATACAATAAACAAAGCAAATTTATGTGATGGAAATAAATACATGGAATCTCATTGTCCTATTTAAATATTAATAAAAAACTATAGGAATGTTATCCATTTAATAATAAATTTCAACCCACTTAGTCATTAACAGAATTAAAAATAAAATTACTTGAAAATTTTTTTTATAAAAAAACCCATGATATATCATAATTAATAAATCGAGATCATGAGGCTTTTAGGTAAAAAAGAGCAGTCATAATTTGTTTTCCAGAAAACATTATTTTCACTGTAAAAAAGCATAAAAAATTCATTGAAATACTATTTTATTGTACATTAAAAATTTAGATCAAAAAATCATTTAAATGAATAGAAAAATAATATATGTACATTAGGGTATGTTCTCTATATCAAAATTACAACAATACATATAATCATTATTACGAGTAGAATAACCCACAATGTAAATCCATCATATATTCCCTTGAGGAAAAAATATTTAACTAATGTATTAGAGAAATATAATGTGCTCAAAAAATATAAATGAAAATTTCAAATTAATTCAGACAATATTAAAAAATATTATCCTACATTTTCATTATAATAGTTCATAAACTATCATTTTTAATACATATATAAAAGCACTTATATGATTCATGTAAAACCCATTGAAATATCCATTTCCAAGAAAAATTATATATAAAATGCCTATAGGAAATTGGAATATTAATTTTTTTTAATGAAAAACTGAAACATTTATAAAAATATTATTAAATAATTATTCGAATTTTGGTGATAAATTATGATCATTTTTTCTATGTTATAAATTTTATTTCACTTTAGTAAAATGGGTCAATTTTTTTAAAAATTTATTTTAAATCCCATGTAATAAAATTAAAATTTATGAGAAAATCAATTTATGAATAAAAAAATTATATATTAACATCTATTTTTAAAAACATGGATGTTGAGGGAAAATAGAAAATAAACATTATCCTTTTTGAATTCGGTTTAGAAAAATCCCTTAACACTTTAGTAACTTTTTAATTAAAAGATTATTGAGGGATATAACATAAACAATCTTCATAATCCTAAATAATTTTACTAAATTAATAGTGAATCTCATATATATGTATCTATATAAACCGAAAGAAAGACAAACATTATTAAAAATTGAATGAGTGTTATAAGAGGTAATTCGAGATGATAAATCCATTACTATAAGACATATCTAACTTCGTATCCTTCATAAAACCTAAGTAATAAAATCATATTAGCTTTATACCATATTAATAATATATTTCATGTTAAATCCTTCATATCCATCCCTTTTATATTCTTTGGGATAATGTTTTATTTAGATACTTAATCAGTTTTGTTTGTATCAAACATTTTGTGGATATTTAGTTCATAATCCAACAAAATGATTTTGTGGGTGGACCTTTGTTAAATTTGTTTTAGTTCTATTATCTCCATAATATTAATCATGATATTATAGATACATAAATCTATATTAAATACTCTTTTAATACCAATCCTCTATAAAGTTAAATGAAGATGAGTCCTGTCGCTTCATGGATATGCTAATCCACATGTACACATGCATTAAATTATCTTGATTCAATTGAATGAAACTTAATAAAATATATGACATGTTTCATTTCCAAAGTTACAATTATTTCATTAACATCATATATATATTAAATCCATCACTATAACCTTTCATTACCATCATTGAAGAGAAAACTTTCACATCGCTTTATGGAGGTTCCAGTCCACATGTATGCACGAATGATGTTTTCATTCCCCATATGATGGAAATAGGTATGATAAATGGTTATTCCAAAAACATAAAAATATGTTATAACATTTTATGTAATTATTTTTTAAAATAATGAAATACTTAAAATATTTAAATTAATTATAATAATAATTAAAATAAATATGATCTGTTATGATTTATACATTTTATTTGGGTGTAAACATTTGGATTACACCATAAGCCATATATGTTTTCCTTTTCATTATAAAAAACTATAGGAAATGGGTTATAAGTTTTTAAGGTATTTTTTAATTTAAATATCTAGCTATGTTTCTCAATATGTGTAACGAGAAGAGAAGTATTACTTCCATTTTATAAGTGACTGATATAACACACATGTAATATCAATAATGATTTAGACATAATATATATACATATATATGTCATAATCATGTACACTGGCCAATAACATCTCTTAATGATTATATATTATTTTATAATTTTATAATAAACCCATCCAATCTAATTTAGACTAGTTTTGGATAAGTATTATGGATTATTTTCTTATCAAACCATGTTAAACACATTTTAACTTTTAAGTATATAACTTATCTTTTTACCAGGTTAACATAATTATATGATCAAAAATTTATGAAGGACTCAAATAAAAATTTTAATATACAATTCAAAATTTGGAATTATTTTTATCATATTCATAATCTATAATATCATATTATAATTTTAGTATAAGTTCAAAAAATTTGGGAAACATTTTTTGGACAATAGCCAATATAATTATCAAAAAACATTCACTATAAAATCAAGTAAGAACCTTATTTACAGAATTTTTTCATTAAAAAATAAATCGTTGAAGACTTTTAGTCTTTTAGATCAATATAAAACTAAATGTTGCCTTTCAATAGTGAAATTAAATGAAATGACCTAAAATAGTTTTATAATTTAATTAAAAAGTAATTTATGTTCATAAAAATAATCAATAGGTTATATTATTGAAAATTATATTTTAATAAACATTATTGTACTCTTTTAAAATAAATTTGCCAGATCTAATGTTTTTTTAATATATTAAGTTATGTATACACAATAATAATTTCATTAAATTGGAATTATTTGAAAAATATATATTATCACTATTCACTCAAAAAACAACCATTTTATAAAATGTTACAATAATATTTCGATGATTATTGTGAAAATATTATTTCAAAAATAATTTCAATGTTCTAAAATATAATTTTTATATTTCATAGAAATTATTTATAATATGTGTGTGCAAAATGAAATAGTAATCATTTTTAATGAAAATATTTTATTGAATTATAAAATTTATATATTCTCATTATTTTTATAAATAAAATAATTAAGAATAAGTTAATTAATTCCATTTTATAAATAATAATCATATTATAATAATTTAAAAATTATAATTAATTTATTCATATAAGATCTAAATACATTTCAAATAAAATAACCATTTTATAAAAAAAATATCATTATTCATTTAAGTTATTTTATCTTTATTTCCAAATAATAAAAAATCAATTTATTATTTATTATTCAGTTTATTAAAGAATTGTTTTGTAAATATATTTTATAATGCAATTATTTCTATTTTTACCCATCAAAAATGGATAAGAAAAAATTATCATATAATATTATTTCATGGTTCATTTAATCTAGATTATTCATATACCAAATTCTACCAACAACAACTCTTAATGAAGATAAATTAAAAAATATAGGGATATTAAAGTATAAAAGAAAATTTATCGTTATTTGATTAGGGTGTTACATTCAACACACTTTCAATGAATATATCCATCAATTTTATATTACTATACAAAAAAATTAAGATTTATATTGTCTTAATAGATATTAATACTCTCATATATATATTTTGAATTAAAGAATTTTTTTAGAACTTTATATATGCGGGTGGTTTTTTCCCATCCCACAATCTTTTCAATCCAGTATTTATACCTGTTATTCCTCGGAAGTGAGATCATTTTTCAATTTCACTTATTTTGAGTTAGTACATTCAATTGATTTTGTTTATTCTTCTTCATAAGTTATACATGAAAATCATTAAAAATTATGGTGTGGTATTTATGAAAAGATAAGTGATATAATATATTCCCTAAAAAATAAATAAATTTGATGGGATATATTTATCTTGGGCCCATATCTTAATTTTTATATAATCCATAATTATACTTCCATTGATATATTAAAAGGAATAAATTATCCCTGACTTCAAATTATAGATCTCTTCAGATGTTATATGTATATAATTTTTACAACATTGCATTTGTTTGATATGTTTCAAAATTCATTAATCCAGTTATTTTTTATATTGAATAAAATTTTTTCAAAAAAACTTTGTCTCTAAAACATCAACCAATCATATTATTGTTGATAATCTATTCCCATCTTGGGATTTGTGTGATTCCATTTGCAGATTTGAGTGGAAACTATATTTATATGATATCTTAACAAGAGGAAAATTTGATATGATCCTAATTTTATATCTTTATTGAAATTACATACACTATATTAAAAGTAATTAATGGTATATTTATATTTACTATCATATAATTCATGATATGATTTGTTATATATTGTGTATATATGCAATACACAAACAATAATCTTGAATTTTATTTTGAATTGTGGATCTTAATAGTGTAAAATTAAAAGGGTAACTCCCTGAAGCATTACTACATAATTGATATATTATATGGAAATTTTAGCTAGATATAGATTCAATTCAATATAAATTATGTTTGATAGCTTTGTATGTTGATTAACCACTTCCAATATATAATTATTTCCTTCATAATTATTAGTAACTTTGATGACTAAATCAATGGTGGGATTATTTAATTTCTACGATGGTATAGGTAATCATCATATAATCCAAGGAGATTTCTTATATTTATCATTTACTTTCTAGAATACTTTGATTTAAGATATAAACAATAAAATATTCCCCATCATGTTGTCCTGTATATATTTATAATTAAAATTTATATACATCATTGTTATTACATTATAAATAGGGACGAATAAGCTCTATGAGTCATCCAAAATCTCATTTAACATTTCATTCATGGATGAGACACATATCAGGGGTTGAAATATTATAAGTCATATCTATCATGGTTTTACATTAGAATATTTAATACTATCTTCTATAGCTCCATATCAACATTCTATGAATCCTTTATATGTACATAATTGGATTGATGAAAAATAATTTGGGACTGTTTTGATTTCATCCATTCACTCATGATATATATATATATATAAATACATTCCTTATATATCCATTAACGCCATATCTATTTCAGTCCTCATCCTAGATCTCGTAGAATAAACATTGTATCTCAAAAAATTAGCTACATTATATGATTGATGATGATGATAATGTATTGATAAATCGAAGTCTTGTATTTACTCAAACCATCTCCTTTTATGGAAATTCAACACCCTCTATGTGAATATTTACATAAATAATTTTTATCACTATATATATATATATCAGAATTTCATGAAAGATATTTTTTTTCCAAATAATTAATCCAAAAAAATATTTATGCAACCTTCATAGTGTGATTCAAATTAATATTCCCAGGGGTCCCTAATTGAAATTAAGTATAACCTATAACCATTTCATATTTCATAAGGACACATCATAGTACCTTATTTAAATCCTTATTATATATCAAAAACCCATCTCTATTTTAGGGTATTATAAGTGTAGGTATACTGATAAATCTCTTCATAAGATCAATGAATAGGCTTTCAAAATATTCCATATAGATAAAATTAACTTCGTTTTATGGTAACCTGGTTAGTGTGTTTGCAAATAATGATAAATGTCACAAAAAAATTATTTATTTTATACAAGTAATCAAATATAGCACTGGTTGTTTTTAGTAGTGGTTGGACTAGGACATTATTTAATTACTACTATATTTTAAGGATATATTTGTATGCCTTCACTTTTTATTATATAAACCATTAAAGATAAATGTTTCACCTAATTGTCAGTTGTTGACCATGAAAAAAAAGGTCTATGTTGGAAATTTCATTAAAAAATTCCTCATACAAGCCTTATGGTCATACATGATCTAAAAATAAATGAGAATAATAATAATAAAAACTTCAATAAATTTGTTATGGTAATAACATAATAATATATTCTTCACTTAAATAAATAAAATAGGGTGTTATTATTTCTTAATGGAACCATTATGAATTAATAGTGACTATATATTGTATAGAAGGCCTGAAGGTATAACATTATTTGTTAACCATAATTAATTGTTTTCAAATGAAAGATCCACCTTACTAAATTAGGTAAATCCTCTATGATTACTGATTAAATTAGGAATGGCTAAAGGATATTGTTTCATGATAATGATCGCATTATGTGAACAATAGAAACATTAATTTTTCATTTACCAATTTTTCATCATGATAAAAAGGGCTAGGGCTGTAACATCCCAAGTAAGTAAAGAAGTGTGTATTCTAATATGTATTTTTATTTATGAATTAGACAATGTTTTAGAGGCTTAAAATGAGAATAATTCCAATCTTAATCATAGAAAACTGTAATATTTTTTTAAAGATCATTTTACTGCCTTATGAAAGGAAACTTTTTTTAAATAACATTTTTTCAAATTTTTTAGCTCTTTTTTTCAAAATAAACTTATTATTTAGTATTGGGACATTTAAATTTAATTTGGATAAATTTTTGGAATTTTTCGGACAATGTTCATTTTTTAATGAATAGCGAAAAATTATGCATTTTACTTCAAAATTGTTTTTTCTTCTAATTTAATTATATAGATATATTGTCCTTTTAATTGGTTTTAAAGTTTATATAGAATATATTTTTACCATTTAATCCAATGTTTATCATTTTAAATAATTTTACATTTGATTTGGGCATAAACAAGTGTCAAACTTTTGATAGATATTGTTTCTAAAAAAACTCCCTATTTTTTGACAATAGGAATTATTTTTAAATTAATTACTGCAATTTCTGTGTTTGGAATTTTGAAAAATGGATTCCATATTTTGAATCAGAATGCGCAAATTATGAAATTAAGAATCTTTTGTTTTTGGACATTAAGAATTCAAATGACGGTAATTATATTTAATTATCGTGATTCATTAGTAATCGGGTAGTTACGGGTATTAAAATAATATCATAATAATATAAAATGACTCCAACATGTGTCCTAATGCTATTTGTTGTGTCATGGATGACAATTGGATGACTTCTTCCAACTTTGGGACTACATGGAATCACTTTTGGGTGATATTGACCTTTTATTATATTATTGTTTTAAAATGAAAGTATAGCCAAAGTATATATCATCCAAGTAAAACAATCTTTTTTGACTTTGTAAACAATCACTTAGACTATAACTTGTAATTGGAAATATAAAAAGGTTTCCTACATCGTAGTATCTGTTTTATAATTTTTAGACATTAAGTAAATTAATTTATTTATGACACCATGATGATGTAGTGATAACCTCATTAATGAACGATTTAACTAAAATGAAAAGTTAATGTAAAATATAAGACATAAACTTGTCAAAAACCTATTGTATGAGTTTATTTAGAACCATTATCACCTTACACTAGAAGTATATCATGTGGGGACATTAAAATCCGAAAATAATTTTATAATAAAGTAACATTTCCAGACATTCCAAGAGTACCCCTCCTCCCTCTTATAAAAAATCCCCACCTCTACCCCCTTATCCACACCTCTCAAGCCATTGGATCGGCCACACTCTACTCATTTTATCTCTCCACATCCTTATCTTCATCATAGAATCCTTACCTTAGGTAGAAATCTCTTCAAGAAGACATTTGATTCAAACCAAGGGTAGTTACCCGATTTAATGGTAATGTCTTCTCTTATGTTCTTTGGTTTTATTTGGCTTCTCCAACCCACTAAACTATTTTTATTCCTTTTTTGTAACAAAACCAGTATATTCAATATACATGGATGTTTTTATGAGATTTATTTTATTTACACTGACACACACCTCCGTCTAATGGTTAAAGAACATACTGTTTCTGTGGCTGGCGAATTACTGCCCCACAAAACGATGACTGTTCAATCTTCTTTTAACACCTTTCAGGGTAGCCATTAATATGTCACTATATTTATATATGATATATATTATGATTATGTTTTCCTTATGACTCTGTATTTTTCATTTATGGCATACCATTATGGTTTCCATTTTGTGTAAACACAATAATTTCATTTTAGGAAATGAGGACTACCACCCCCTCAAAGTGATTTAATTATTTAATGCCATATGTGGGACGTATAAAGGATAGATTAAATGTTATTAGATATGATATCATTCTAGAATTATAATATACCTTTAAATAATTATGATTTCATTCCATTAAATACGAAATAAAAATGCATGTAGCGTTCATGTGTACGTACGATTTACCGTCTCAATGAACGGTGCATTTAATGTCTTACCTCTAAATGTTATGTAATATTATAAATTCATTTATATACATGATATATATGATATATATGATATCTACCTCATGAATATAATTCTGGATATAATGTATATTTTACCACTTGAACAACATGTAAATATAAGAAGTTTATTTTTGGCTATAGTACCAAAGATCGACAAAATGACTGTTATTAACTTAAATAATTATATAATGTTCATAACATGGTAATAAGTGATATAAAATGAAAAATTAACTTGAAAAAGGTTTTTAAGCCATTAGAAATTATGTCTAGTTTATTATTTAGGAGATTAAAGAACGGTCGAGTGAAGTCAAACACGAGGTAAGGGACTGCGTCTCAATCTCCTTTCATTGAGGAATATTTTATTTTACAAACACTTTCTTTTAAATGGGGTATAAACCCCTTTGACTATTACTTTTATTCAAAAGGAATATTTTTATATGAATCATTTTACTAAATGAAGAAAGGGAATGTTTTTTTCGTACATATGCGGCAACAATGACTTCTCCACCTCCGTGACCATAATTTGAGTTTCAAATTCTTCTAAAAGACATAACTATTTTAAATGAAAAATAAATACCATGTTTTACATTTCATTTATTTTGGTATCTAAAATGGTTTTGATAATGTTTTTATTATATTAATGTGTGGTTTTGAAATCTTATGATTGAAATTTGGAAATGTTATATTTCATGTATGCATGTTTTATGTGATTTGATTATGTTAGGGTTCTTGGGAATTGTTTATGATGATGAGTGGTTTTGTGATTAACTAAGGGCGGGTGAGCACGATATAGCTCTCCTATGCATTAGTTAATGCACAGGGGTTAAAATCTAAGGTTTCTCTGAAGAGATTTAGGTAATATACTATGATGGGTATTCCAAACCTAACCATGAGGGTTACTCCCTACGTAAGAAGGTTATGAATGACTCAAGTTACCTTTATGTCTTATGTTTTTTATGAGTTATTCATAAATCATATGATTTCATGAGGTATGTTAATGTGCATATATTTGATGAGTAGAGTATGATTTCATTTATTCTTATGTATACGTAGAATAATTTTTTCATTCCTTATTTTTATATCCCTTACTGAGATTTTTGTTCTCATCCCATGTTTTTGAAATGTTTTTCACAGGTCAAGGGAAAGGTACATGATGTGATGATAGTGTCGATGAATTTTCAAGAAAGAATCTATGTTTTATTTTAAATATGTTTCCTTTGATGGGAAAAGTGAATATTGTCTTTGATGTAACCACCTAGATTAACTGTGGAATTTAATGAATGATTTATGATCTAATTCTCTAAAACACTAAACCTGAAAAAATCCTCAATGTGTATTCTCGTAATAACTCAAGATTAAGTAATGTTTAAGGCTACGGCCTAATAGTTGGTATCAAAGGTTAGTTTAGATAACTTTAGGAGTTGGAATTCTATTAAATGATTATCCAAAAATATTTTTTTATGGTCAAATTGAAAATGATATAGCATTTGAAGATTACCATGTTGATTCATATAAGAAATATTAATTCAGAATGGTTTTTTGCAGAGGAAACATGGAGTTAATTCTAGGAAGTCATACTAGAGGAAATGGTCGTTTGAATCAGCATCTTGAGATAGTCAGAATTGAAACTAAACAGTTTGTTGCATCAATTGTGCAGTCGACTCAAGAAATAAATAGTGGTGGTATTCATGCACGAGATCATCCAGATCTATCACAAAGGAACAAGTCAGTGGTGGAACATTTCATGAGGCAACATCCCCCATCATTCAGAGGATCATCTAACCCTGTGTTAGTTGAAGGGTGGATTAAAGTACTAGAGAAGATTTTTGATGTCATGGAGTGTTTAGATAATCAAAATGTTAGTCTTTCTATCTTTCATTTGGATGGTGAAGCAGATTAGTGGTGGTCGATGGTTAAAAATATAAGGGATGCTGATGAGATTGATGCTCTTGACTAAGATGAATTCAAAGGTATGTTTCTCAAGAAATATTTTCCTAAGGATGTTCAACTTAGGATTGAAAAAAAAATTCTTGGAATTGAGTCAAGAGGATGACTCAGTGGATACTTATCAAGAAAGTTTCACTCGTTTGGCATGGTATGCTCATAATTTTATCCAAGACCTTGATAGTAAAATCAATCATTTTTACTCAAGATTAAATCCAAAATATCGAAGTTCATTGGAGTCTCGTGAGTTCAATATTTATGAAAAGATTTTTCGATGTGATGAGAAGGTGGAAATGTAGTTTTTCATTGATCAAGTGTTCTATGAAAACCAACAGAAGAAGAGACCGAGGTTGCATGAAAAGGGAAGAATTCTTCAAAAAGGGCTGATGGAAAGAAAACTAAGTTTTCAGTTTGTGATAAATGTGGTAAAAAACATGATGGGGAGTGTCTTTTTAATTATATAAAGTTCTACCGATGTGGAAATTTTTGACATACGACTCCTGATTTCACTGGGAATGATCAAGGTGATAGTAAGACCAAATTTGATTTACAATTAGTGAAATGTTTCAAGTGCAATGTGATGGGTCATTATGAAAACGAGTGTCCGAAAAAGGGCTCGAATGATGGGAAGCAGTCAGACTACAAGTAGAAAAGTGTGGTGAAATCCTTTTCAACTACTTCAACAGATGTTGGACCATCGAATGAAGTGGTATCAGGTACATTGTTTTTTTATTATTCTAGTGTGTTTTTTGATTCAGGGTCTAAACATTATTTCATTTCTGAAAATTTTTCTTGTAAATTGGGAATACCATCTCATGAATTGACTCCTAAAATTGTGGTAAAAACACCTGGGGGAAATGTTGAGGAAAAAATGTTTATAAGAATCTTTATATCCTTATCTGTGGAAAGAACCTACCCGAAAACCTTATTTTTTTACCTCTAGTAGAGTTTTATGTTATATTGGGTATCGATTGGCTCTCTGTTTACAATGCTATGGTTAATTGTAGGTATAAGGAAGTCTCTTTTCAGAATGACTTTCAGTTTATGTACAAGAATGAACCCTTACTGTTGATAAAATATCAAGAGGATAAAAACCCTGTAAAAGATGGAAATGAATGTTACCTTGCACATATTAGTGAAAACAAAGGAACCGTTCAGATTAATGATCTGCCAGTGGTAAATGAGTATCCTAATGTTTTTTCTAATGAGTTTCCTTGAATAATACAAAATCAGGAAGTTGAATTTACTGTTGACATAGTTCCAGATGATAATCCAATTTCAAAACACCCTTATCTAATAGATAAAATTGAACTTTTAGAGTTGAAGGAGCAATTGCATGATTTATTAGATAGAGGATTCATTTGTCATATAACATCACCATGGGGTGCCCCTGTCTTATTTGTTAAAAACAATGATGGTTCAATGAGACTTTTCATTTATTATAGAGCCTTGAATAATATCATTGTTACGAACAAATATCATTTCCATCATATCGATGATTTGTTTGATCAGCTCCAGGGAGATTAGTTTTTTTAAAAGATTGACCTGAGATCAGGGTACCATCAGTTGAAGGTAAAGGAAGCATATATTCCGTAGACCAGGTTTTGTACAAAATATGGCCATTATGAATTTTTAGTTAGGCCTTTCCAACTAACAAATAAACCTACTGTATTCAGGGACCTTATGAATTGAATTTTCCATGAGTTCTTGGATAAGTTTGTGGTTGTTTTCATTGATGATATTTTGGTGTTCTCTAAAAGTAAATAGGAGCATGAAAGAAATTTAAGGGTTATTTTTCAAACCATAAAATAAAATAAAATTTATGGTAAATTCATCAACTGTGAGTTTTGGTTGCAACAAATTTTTTTCATGGTCACATTGTTTCTAAATATGGGATAACTGTGGATCCGGAAAAAAAACAAGGGTTGCTGAAGAATGGCCAAGACCCACAAATGTAACTGAGATTCATAGTTTTATTGGTTTTTTAGGATATTTCTGAAGGCTTGTTAAAAAATTTCACAGTTATCTAGTCCAATGACTAAGCTAACTCGGAAGGGTGTTAAGTTCCTCTGGACATAAGAATATGATGATAGTTTTCAGGAATTGAAAAGAAGATTGGTGAATGCTCCAATTTTGGCACTACCTTTCAAGAATGACGAGTTTTTTATCTACATTGATGATTCATTGAAAGGAATTGGTTCCGTCATAATGCATAATGATCAGTTAATTGATTATGCTTCACATTTGTTGAAAACACATGAGGTAAATTACCCTACACATGATTTGAAATTAGCTGCTGTTGTTTTCTCTTTAATGATTTGGAGGCATAATTTGTATGGAGTAAAGTATGAAATATATACCAATCACAAAAGTTTAAATTATATATTCACTCATAAATAATTTAACATGAGACAGAGGAGATGTATAGAATTAATAATGTATTATAATTTTAAAATTCATTACCATCCAGGAAAAGAAAATAAAGTGGCTGATGATTGGAGTCAAAAAATTAATGCATCATTAACAATGTTATGTTTGGAACATGATCCCTTGGATAAGGATTTGATGAACTTTGGCATAGAAGTTGTTGGTGAAAGATGTTCTTCTGTTCTGTTTTAGGTATCTGTGAAATCTTCTCTATCAAAAAGAACTAAACAAGCACATAAGCCAGAGAGTGAGTTACAGAAAAAGGTAGATCTGGTTCAGAAGGGTAAGTTGCATGAATTCAACATTGATAATGATTGTGTTTTGAGATTTTTTAAGAGATTGTGAGTGCCTTGTTATTCACAGTTGAAGAGAGAGTTGTTATTTGATGCTTATAGTTCTCCGTTTTCAATTCATCCATGTAGTACTAAGATGTATAGAGATCTTCAGGAGTATTACTAGTGTGACTGAATGAAAAGAGACATTGTTGATTTTACTATGAAGTGTTTGAATTGTCATCAGGTTAATGCAAAGTGGAAATTATCAAAAGGGATGATTCATCCTTTACCATTTCTAGAGTGGAAATGAGAGAATATATCCATGGACTTCATTATGGGATTTCCAAAGACACCTCGAGGTAATAATGAAATCTGAGTTATTATTGATAGCTTGACTAAATCTTCTCATTTCATTGCTATACGAGATACTTTTTCCCAAGATCAACTTTCTTGTTTGTATCTTAATGAGATAGTCATGTTACATGGAGTTCCCCTCTCAATTTTATCTGATCGTGATCCCATGTTTACTTCTAACTTTTGGAAATGCCTTCCGAAGTCGTTGGGTACTGAATTTAATTTTAGTACAACTTTTCATCCTCAATCAGATGGGCAGTCAGAACTAAAAATTCAGAATTTGGAGGATATTCTACGTGCTTGTTCGATGGATTATCAGGGATGTTGGGACCAACATATTTTTTTGGTTGAGTTTTCTTATAATAACAGTTTTCATTCTAGTATAAAAATGGCACCATTTGATGCATTATATGGAAAGTGGTGTCGAACTCTAGCGTTTTGGGATAAATTGGGTGAAAGTATGTTTATGGGACCAGAATTAGTAGAAGAGTTGGTAGAAATGGTTCAGCTGATACAGAAACACATGTGAACAGCTCAGAGTAGGCAGAAAAGTTACGCAAACAACAGGAGGAAGGATCTCTCTTTTGAGGTAGGTGATTATGTTTTTCACAAAGTTTCACCTTGGAAAAGTGTGATGCGATTTGTTAAGAAAGGAAAGCTGAGTCTAAAGTTCATTAGACCATATGAAATTTTGGAGAGAGTTGGATCAGTTGCATACCGAGTGGATTTACCTTAGAGTTTATCTCAGGTACAAAATGTTTTTCAAGTTTCAATGTTAAGGAAGTACATTCCAGATAAATCTCATGTATTGAGTCCAGAGGTAGTTCAGCTGGAAGAGAATCTTTCTAATACGGAACAAATGTTCCAAATTCTTGACCATAGGGAGAAAATATTGCGGAATAAGGTGATTCATCAAGTAAAGGTTTTGTGGAAAACCACATGATTGAATATGCAACATGGGAATAAGATAATTCAATGAGGGATAAATAACCCCACTTATTCGATAAGTAAATAAATTTTGGGGATGTAATTTCCTAAAGGGGGAAGGATGTAACATCCCAAGTAAGTAAATAAATATGAATTTTCATATCTATTTCTATTTATGAATTAGATAGTGTTTTAAGGGCCTAAAATAAGAATAAAACCATTCTTAAGCATATAAAACTATAATATTTTTTAAAAGATCTTTTTACTCCCTTTTGATGGGAAACTTTTTTTTAAATCAAAATTTTGACAATTTTATAATCTCTATTTGTCAAAATAAACTTATTCTTTAGTATTGGTACATTGAAATTTACTATGGATAAAATTTTGATATTTTTCTGACAATGTTCATTTTTTAATGAATAGTGAAAAATACTTTATTTTACTTCAAAAATACTTTTTCATCAAATCTAAATATATAGATATATTGTCCTTTGAATTGGTTTTAAAGTTTAATTAAAATATATTTTTACCATTTAATCAAATTTTGGTCATTTTAATTAATTTCACTTTGGCATATGGCATAAACAAGTGTCAAACATTTGATAGATATTGTTTCTAAAAAAACCCGCTACTTGTTTTGAAAATGGGAATTATTTTTAATTTAATTACTCTAATTTCTATGTTTAGAATTTAGTAAAATGGATTCCATATTTGGAATCAAAATGTACAAATTATGAAATTAATTCTCATTTGTTTTTGGACATTATGAATGGTAACGACGGTAATTATCTTTAATTATCGTGATTAATTAGTAATCAGGTAGTTAAGGGTTTTAAAATAATATCATAATAATATAAAATGGCCCCAACATGTGTCCTAATGATATTGGTTGTGTCATGGACGACCATGGGATTCTTTGTGCCAATATTGGGACCCCATGGAATCATTTTAGTGTTATGGTGACCTTTTATTATATTATTTGTTTTTAAAGGAAAGTATAACCAAAGTATTTATCACCCAAGTAAACCAATTTTGGTTTTGTCTGTGTAAACGATCTCTTAGAATATAAATAATAATTGGAAAGATTAAAAAATTTACTACATCATATTTTTTGTTTTATAATTTTTTGACATTAAATAAAGAAATTTATTTATGACACCATGATGATGTAGTTATTACCCCATTAATGAACGATTTAAATAAATGAAAAGATAATGTATAATATAAGACATACACTTGTCAAAAAACCTATTGAATGGGAGGATTTAGAACCCCTATCACCATATCCTTGACATATATCATTTTGGGACCGTTAAAATCAAAAATACCTTTTATAATAAAGTATCATTTCAAGACATCCATGTGTGCCCCTCCCCCCTCTTATGAAAAGCCCCCACCTCTACCCCCTTACCCACACATATCAAGCCATTGGCTCGGCAAAAATCGGCTCGTTTTATCTCTAAACATCCATCTATTCATCATAGGATCCTTACATTAGGTAGAAATCTCTTCATTAAACCATTTGGTTCAATCCATTTAGAGTTACCCGATTGAAAGGCAATGTATTCTCTTATGTTATTTTGTTTTATTTTTCATCTCCAAACCCCTAAACTCTTTTTATTACATTATTTTGTAAAAAAACTGGTATATTCAATAAACTAGGATGTTGTTATGAGAATTATTTGATTTACACTTACACACACATTCGTCTAATTGTTAAATGACATAGTGTTTCTGTGGATGGTGAATTACTACCTCACAAAACGATGATTATTCAATCTTCATTTAACACCTTTCATGGTGGCCATTAATATGTCACTCTATTTATATATGATATATATTATGATTATGTTTTTCTTATGATTTTTTATTTTTCATTTATGGCATACCTTTATGGTTTCCATTGTGGGTAAACGCCATAATTTCATTTTTGGAAGTGCTGACTACCACCCACTAAAAGTGATTTGATTCGTTAATTCCATATGTGGGACATATAAAGGATGGATTTAATGGTATTACCTATGATATCATACTGAAATTCTAAAATACCTTTATATCATTATGATTCCATTTTATTAAATATGAAATATAAATGAAAGTAGCGTTCATGCGTACGTACGGCTTACCGTCTCCATGAACAGTGCATTTCATTTCTTACATTTAAATGTTACAAAATATTATAAATGCATGTATATACTGGATACATATGATATATATGATATCTACCTCATGAATATAATTATGCATATAAGGTATATTTTACCACATGAACAACATGTAAATATAAGAAGTTTTTTTCGGTCAAGTACCAATGATCGACAAAACGAACGTTATTTACTTAAATAATTACATAATATTCATAACATGGTAATAAGTGATATAAAATGAACTATTAACCAGAAAAAGGTTCTTAATAAAGTATAAATTAACTCTAGTTTATTATTTAGGAGATTAAAGAATGACCGAGTCATGTCTGACAAAAGGTAAGGTACTTCGTCTCAATATCCTTTCATTGAGGCACATTTTGTTTCATACACACATTATTTTATATGGGGTATATTCCCCTTTGACTTTTACTTGTATTCAAAAGGAATATTTTTATATGAAGCGTTTTACTAAACAGAAAAAGGGAATGTTTTTGACTTACATATGCAACGAAAATGACTTCTCCGTTGCCGTGACTATTCTTTGAGTTTCAGCTTACTATACAAGCCATAACATTTTTATAAATGAAAAATAAATACCGTGTTTTACATTTCTTTTATTTTGGTATTGAAAATGGTTTTGACAATTTTTTTATTATTTCAATGTGTTCTATTGATATCTTGTGATTGAAATGTGGAAACTTCATGTTTATTTTATGCATGTTTTATGTGATAAGATTATGTTATGGTTCATGGGAATAGTTTATAAAGACGGGTGTTTCTGTGATAAACTAAGGGCGGGTGAGCCCAATATAGATATCCAATGCATTAGGTAATGCGAAGGGGTTATACGCTAAGGTTTCTCTAAAGAGATTTAGGGAATATACTGTGATGGGTATTCCAACTGTAACCATGAGGGTTACTCCTTACGTAAGAATGTTATTAATGCCTCAAGTTACCGTTATTTCTTATGTATTCAATGAGTTATTCCTAAATCATATGATTTCATGAGTTATGTTAAAGTGTTTATGTTTTATGAGTAAAGTTGGGTTTCATTGATTCTTATGTATACATGTACTAATGTTTTCATTCGGTATTTTTATATCCCTTACTGAGCATTTTATGATCATCTAATGTTTTTGAAATGTTTTTCATAGGTCAAGGGAAAGGTACATGATGTGATGATAGTGTCGAGGAAGTGTCAAGAAAGAATCCTTGTTTTATTTTAAATATGTTTCCTTTGATGTGAAAAGTGAATATTGTCTTTGATGTAACAACATTGTATAAATGTGGAATGTAATGCATGATTTATGATCTAATTATCTAAATCTTTAAACCTGAAAATATCCTCAATGTGGATTCTTGTAATAACTCAAGATTAAGTAATGATTAAGGATGGGGCTTTATAAGTTCACCCCATAGTAAAGCACATGTAGATAATAAAACACTTTTCCTGATTCTCTTTTAGTTTATTCATCAATTATTCTTATTAAATATGGGCCATAGTATTGGGACCGGTTGAAAAATGGATAAATGTAGATATTAGTTCAGTAAGAAGTAAAACTTCTGTTTTGAGGGAAGAATATAGTGATTTATTTGGAAATATATCTATATATTCATTTGTAATTAGTATATATTCGTCATTGAATTAATCCCTAATCATTTGAGTCATGTATACAACATTATAACAAATCAAGACCCATATTAAGGAATTTTCTCAAATTGAGCCCATAGTTATACATTCATCGATATATGATCATTGGATGAATCTACATATCATTGGGAGTTTTTTTTATATATTTTAGTTTTTGAATCTTATATTTCCTGATAATATTTTATTTATTTAATGTTAGATTATAATTTCATAAATCTCTTTTTCATATTTCACATTACTTTATGAATATCATGATAATTTGTTATTTAGATTTTATAATTCCTATTATATAGAACCTATTATAATTTTATTTAAACATTTTTAAGTACAAAAAAATCTATTTCAGTATCCATGATGTTCACACTTCTGGTCTGAACTTGTATCATTCTTTTGGTTAGAAGAAATTTATTAATTCATATTGTTTGAATGAAATTTTTATCTCTTGTATTCACACAACATTTTTTTGATATTTTTTTTTCTAATCATTTAATGCAATTAAGTGGATTTTTTGAAGTTGATTTTTAGTGACATAAACATTCTTAATGTCAGTTGTACATCTCCATAAGTTTAAAATTTCTTGAATTATGTATCATATAGTTTTTATGATAATTCATGGAATATACACCAGATTAAGATTATGTTTATTTATTAATAAAGGTAATGTATTTATTTAATTTTAATTAAACATAATGAAATAATTAAATTTATATATAGATAACATAAAAATGTCTACTTTTCTACAGTATTTATATTATTGTTTTTCTTTTTTTTAGATATTATTTTCTGTTTTTTATGATAAACCCTGATATATATTTCATATTCAATTATTCTTTTATCCATTGGAAATACCATAAAATGATATAAATTTAATTAAACATGAACTTTATCTAATTTAGATGTTTTGGTTTTATCAAAAATCGTCCCATCATGAGTGGCCTACATACTTAGAATCCTCCTATAAACATATCGTGAATGTACCTTTTTATCATCTTACTATGAACCATGTTTAATACCAACCACACATTTTGGATGTGACTACAAGAAGATTTAATCCATGTTATGTTTTTATCATGTAATAACAAATTTAAAAAATGGTGAAACAATATATATTTTGTGGCTACTACAATTATAGAACATGAAACTGGACCACACTGGTACTTGAAACACACAAAGTCATCTCTGAGTTCCTTTTTTATTCCCACTAATGTTCATGAAACCAACACCAGTTCATCACCTCTTTCTTTCATTATGAATTACCTCATGAATTATCGAGAATCCTCTCTATGAACTCCCTATAATATGACCTTCATGAATAGTATTAGATCATCCATTTGTAGAAGCATCTTTAATAATATAAACCTACAGTGAAGGATTTCATGAAGTTACCCTTTGAGTTTTATTATAACCAACCGTAAGTGTTATCAAATAATTTTTTGATGTATTAGTATATAAAAAACCATGATGTTTCATACACTAATTAAACAATATGGTTTACCATGAGTTAATTACTGAAAATACATTGACCTACCACATGATTCATTAATCCTATCATGAAACACATTCCCAACCTACTATATTTTGAACAAAAATTTAGTTTAAACTTATTTCATGTTGTTTTTAAATAATTTTACATGTCATAAGAGGTATTAAAGCATCCATGAGCCTTTATCAACTGTCCATACCTTATATTTATTCTCATGGTAACTATATATACCCAAAAATGAAAATTCATCCCATCACACAATATTTTAAGTGACCAAAATATACACACATGTATATTATAGTTATCGAAGTTTATAATTTTTCTCATCATGAGTATATTGACATAAGGATACCCAATAAAAAATCATATTCTCATGGTCAGTATACAGATGACAATACCACATGGTGCACACAATAAATTCTATACATTAACAATATTTTCTTGAATATTGGATTTTTTGTGGAACTAATTATTTCAATAATTTTTATTACCACATTATCTACATTATTATATTAACTATTTTGTGTGATATGTTTTTTTGAAAAACAATTATACTATATGAATTGTATGTTAAGTGTTCTAAAAATATTTTGGTCAGTAATAAAATATTATTTAGTTTACTCTTTATTTCTATATATTTATAAATCATCTATTCCCTATATTTAAATTTTTATATTTTAAATTAATTTATTTGTCGTATTATTTTTGAATTTAATATGTACTGACATAGAAAAAATCCAATTATTTTTTTGTATCTAATGGAGTATAATTAATGTTTTAATATTTATGTTCTTCATTAATGAAGTTGATATTTTTTATTTTAATTTAAATAATGATATTATATTTTGTTTTTATAGTATTACATTGACCTTTTGTTATGGATTATATTTTAGTTATTTAATGTGTTATTTAAATCAGATTGAATTAGACATTATATCTAATATTCAAATGATATTTGTTACAAATTTTATAAAATGAGAATTTTCTATATCTTGATAATTATTATGTTATAATTTGAATTACATTACCTGGTTTAATATTGGATTGTTTTGTTATAGATTCTATTTAAAGGCATTAGGAAAAATTAAAAGGAAAAAAACTGATGATTTACTTGAACATGGTAATTTATGAATCAAGAGAGAATTAAACTATACTTTGATGTGTTCTACCTATGAAACCATATTTTCATTTGCATGATGGTCTCCCAAGTGCTGCATGAAAACCACTATGACTTCATATACTACTAGGATGACATATCTAAATACTTTACTCATGAAAAATTTTCTATTTTTCCTTAAGTATATCTTCTATTTCATCATGGGTTTTGAGTGCACCACTTATTTCTATCTATCACTAATTCTATAAAATTTATGTTTATTAATTTAAATTATAATGCTTTATTAATATTACATTTATTCATGTTTTGACTCTTGAATTCTAAATTCAGTACCATTTTGGATGTGAAGTCCATATTCTAAGTATAGTGTTGTTTTTGAGTCAGGACACCCCAATAAAAAATTATGTGTATCAGTTTTTCATCCACTAGAAAAATTAGATTATAATTATGTGAGTACTCCCTTTTAAAAATTAGATAAATATAAAATATATATATCCCCAAGTAGATAAGTTTGATAGTATAATGGTCAACTTTGGAGTAAAATACTATAAAAAACAACCTTGTGTTCTCCCTTTTATTTTTTAAATTAATTTTTCAAAAACTCTTTTTGTTATTATATATGAATAATCTAGTTCTTTTTTTAAAAAAATAATCTTGATTATTAACCCCCTGTAGACCATATTTCATTACACTACAAGACCCAAAAATGGAATCAAAGACTGACCATATTAAGAATTGTTTAACTCTATTATTATTTTTCGTAATACAAATAAATGATACATGAATATGGTTATACTAATAATTTAATAATTTATATTATATTTTATTATGTTAACCATTTCCTAGACCTCACAGTTTATGAAATACTTCTTTAAGATGGTTGGAACAAATATTAATTATTCCAGGAATCATTAGAATTTATCTCACTTTAATGGATATGATTATGGATACTCGTATTTCATAACGGAGGAATACCTCAATCATATAAGAATATTAAATTTTCCAGTTACAAAAAAATGGTCCAAAATACATAGAGGTGACCTAGATATTATTATAGGAAACAATCCTGATAGATATGATTTAAATTATAATTTTTAAAATATTTTATTTCATTTTATTAGCTGAAGATTTTTTAGTATTGTATAGTCATTTAGGGTATCTCATGGGATTTTGAAGACAATATAAGTTTCAGAACATGGCTTAGACAAATTTATAAAAACCTAGTGGTTGTAGTTGACAACAGAAGAGGGGGTTAAATTTGGTTTCAAATTTAAATTTAAATTAATATAAATTTATAACAAAAATACTCCTGTCATTATTGTACAACCAATTAACTAAAACTTCAGGGTTATATAATTTTATTCTTTTAAAATGATTCTCAAATTGTTTCCCAACTAAATTAATAATATGTTTGAAAATTCTATTTAAATTTAGTAATAGATATACTCAAATAGGAAATGTTTATAAATCAATTTTTATATCAATCAATAAATGTAAAGTTTTATAAATGTGTTTTGAAATAAGATATAGTTTTTTTAAAATATAGTATATAATATAGACAAAACACTCCATAATTTCAAACAAGGGGTTCAATTTCACGACAATTCAAAATCACCCCCTCCAATGTAGAATATATTTAAATAAATTGATACATAATTTTTGAAAAGATTTAAAATAAATCCCATGTTTGTTTAAGCAACACAAAGAGCCTTCCATAGTTCTGTGATAGAGAAATAATTGATAACAACAACACACATGAATTTTAGGCTAAAAACCTTCTTTCATAGTTCTATATGGGATAACAGATTAAAAATTTATTGAGTGTGTATTACCCTCCCCATTTTAGTACAGGATATGGTTCTAAAGTATAAGATGTCAAACACATACACATAGCTCAAAAGTATATAAATAGAGAAAGAGATATATAATTTAGTGCATTAGGTATTTTATTCATTTAAAATATTTTTCTCCAATTCCTTTCATCTTTTATTTAGTATGGGTCAGTGAAGATGTTATGTTTTTCTATGATATTTTGTTATTTTTATGTGAAAATTAGGGTAGTGTAGATCCTTGAAAACTAGGTATATGATTCTTCATTCATTATAGAAACACTCAGATGTATCTACATCATTCATCCATAACTTTAATATGTTTCCCCATCTAAAGTATCTGTAGTCATCTCATTAAAAGTGAGGTTCTCTTTATAATATTATATAGATAAATCATCATGAAGATCCTCATGTTCTGAAATAAAAATGTGGACCATTAAAGGCATAATATGAAATTTCATTCTTCATAGTAAAGTGGTTAGATTAGAATTAATAAATTATTTATAAAATAGATTGTTTTAGTTAGAATTGTTTTAATTTTCCATGTCAGTATTGAAGGTCATTCCACTTTTTGACTTCATTATCCTTGTCAGTATAGATGGTTTCATCCATGAATGGGATTGCTTAATAATAAATACATTTGATCATTTCGTCTTATGATCAATATATTTATAGTTTATGACTCTCACTTTACACCTAAACTCATTATACATTGTAAATTCACTCGATACCCTTATACTTGTGGTTGAACCATTAATCTTTCACATTCTAACTACATTGTAAATTTCACATCATTTGGTCATATAGTCTCTCTATTACAATGTGATATAGATTATAGTTTCATGGATATTTTTATTGTTATATATTATTCATATATTGATCTTGAAGTCAATCAAACTAGAAGGTACATCCACATGGTGGTAGTTGATCTTGTGGTACATTATCTGAGGGTATATTCTCATGGTTATAACTTTTTTAGGTCATAGAATTGAACTCACAATAGGATATTATACTAATGGTGGATGATATAGTAGTATAAGATTTCAGCTAATAGTTGAAAGTCCATATAGGTTAGAATAATTGCAAGTTCTACATATTTTTCTAGAAAATAGTTTACTATCATAAAATATGAAACTTATTAGGAACCAAATAAATATGATTTGGTATTATAAATATAAAGTGGATCTGGATGAAGACAATAATACCCCTATTTTTTATGACCCAAAATATTTTCATTAGAAATAATGAATAACCATAAAAAGATAATAAATGAATAGAATATGTCATTAAGATACATGATTAATTCCATAGATTCTATTTATCCTTGAATTAATTTTCTCTATTTTTGGATTATAAAAAGATATATATAATAATAAATAAAATAATGATACTATTAAATAAAAAGTAGATGTTTTTTATTTAAAATAAAAGGGGATAAAACACATAAAAAAGGTAATGAAAAAATAAAATAACTATAAAATCATAATATTAGTATGATGTAGCCTTCTTTATGGTTGTAGAGATAAGATTTCCATTTCGAGAAACATGAGAAATAAAAGAGGTGGATTGAGGTGGAATATAATTCTTGAATAGAATTAAATAAAAAAATGACCTAAGATATCTCATATGGTTAACAAGTGTCTTTATAAAATTAAATTAAAAAATATAAGTGTCATGTAATGGGGAAGATAAGGGTAAGTAAATAAAAAATGTTATGGGAACAATTCGAGTTTTTATAATAGCTCTCCTAGTGTTTTAGAGGAATGGATCCATTTTCACTAAAAACTGGTTAATAACACTACGACCATGATCCCTTATTCTAGTGAAATTTATTATTAATCCATTAAAATATTCATTAAGTGATGAAAAGACTTATTTTAATTAACTTAATATTTTAAATACATGAGGACTGTACTTATCCTTAGATTGTAAACGATGAACTGAATGTGGTAATTATGTTAATGTTTAGTAAAACTCATTGTGAGATAATAGTTAATGGAAATTTTTATTATTTATTTATAAATTCTATTATCTTTTATGTATTCTCTAATAGGTTTGTTAACAAACTCTGAATTAGATTTTATTATATGAATTTAATCTTAGTGAAATGATATTTAAGGACTAAAAAACCCATATATATCTTCTCAAACAATATACATGATTATATCAGCCTCAATGAAATAAAGAGGAAGACGGATGTGTAGCTCTTGAAGAAGAAGCTCTAAAATTAGGCAATGATTGAATCCTTTACAAAAGATATCGCTCCCTCTATGTGAAACTGGATCACATGTCCTCTAGGGATGAAATAATTACATTCATATATTGGACTAAATTATTGTTTTGCATTTCATTATTTCTAATTTTTATCATGATTATGGGTTGAAGGTGAGATAAAACCAAATATACATCTAGAGATATTTCATTTTCATTGAGTTTCATTCCTTGTCCTGAATAATATATGAAATAGCTGTGATATTTGATAAAATATTAATTCTGAATGCATTTAGATTAAATGAGATCAAGAAGTAGGACTGAGGACATATAGGATAATGTGGGTATGTCTTCTAATAACAAAATGAAGTACCA
Source organism: Viscum album (assembly GCA_963277665.1). NCBI lineage: Eukaryota > Viridiplantae > Streptophyta > Magnoliopsida > Santalales > Viscaceae > Viscum > Viscum album. The sequence goes on along the minus strand of OY728128.1, from coordinate 1,919,613,742 downwards.
ATCTCATTACCATTTTCTATAGAATGTACCGTAAAAGAAAATAGTTCTAAAACATTTTCCTTGTCTAGCTGATCTAGTATGGACCCCTTTGTATATTTCTGAGAGACTGATAAGTAAGCTTCACTTTGATCTTGTGGACTTATCATATCAACATTTTCATTTTAATCTTCTCATTTAAATTAGTTAATCACTAAAAATGTAGATCATAGTGATTTATCCCCATTAGTTCATACCATATCAACAAGTTGATCATAAGAATATGGAAATTTTGGATTCCCAAGGCCTGTATAGGGAAGCATATTTAGAAACACCATTCTATTGTTCAATATTATCCTTAATAGTTTCATAATAAAATAGTGGATAATATTAAAAATTATAATATTTATTATCATCATCATCTTCACAGTGATCATATCACTCAAAAAACCATCTAGACACTCTAAATGAGATCATTAAAATGAGAACCATTCATAACATATATTTATTATATTTTATTTCATAATTCAAAAAAATATTTTTGGTTGGAATACACAGAGGTGGAATATTTGTTTCATATGATACATTATTTTTCAGAAAAATTTTATGATAACTTTTGTTTTCTGCCGAAACTGGTAAAAATTCATCCACAATATCTACAACTTCCTTCTCTTCAACATCATCACTAACAAAATGCTCACCATCTACATCATGTAAAAAATCCCCAAATAAATCTATATCTAGGATAAGGACTACCAAATTTAATATTCTTGATTGATTCATTATTGGTTTCAACGTCCCATAGAGTTTATAATTTTATATAACCCGCATTTTAGGCAAAGGATTCCAATTTTTTTTAATGTTCTTACTGGTGACTTGGATAAGAAAAAACATTGTACACTTAGTTATTGTTTCTTAAAAAAAATTCACAATACCTATATTTTTAAATACAGTTGACAAATGAATTTGATAAAAAAGATAATTAGAGTTTTAATTTTGTTTTCAAAAATCCATCATTTTCATAATTAAATACCTATAGGGATACATTTTGTCTCCTATTTTTGAAATAAATTAAATGAAAATGTCTTAATAACTAATTATACATAATTCCCCTTTCCATATAAACAAAATATAATGGTTTAACATTAAATGAAATATGCATTCCCCATCTAACTCAACTATAGTAGGACTACAGAGTGTGGCATTCCAGATGATCTTAGGAAGTGAATCCTTGGTTACAATGTTCTCATGACTGATGGAAGGGTACCCTATACAATCCTCATATACAATATTATGATGATATGAAAAACACATATCCCATTGTTTGGTAGATAAAATAACAACGTTCCAATCCCCCATTATTTGGATAACATCCATATTATCCTTAAACAAAAACCCAATTAATAGATAAAAATCATGAATCAACTAAGGCTAGAGTAGTTAATTGATCATTCGAAACTATTTTTCCAATCCCTTGTCCTAAATCATGTTATAAAAAGAAATTTTATTTATGATAACTAATAATCATTGAAATAATACTCAATAATAGATACATAATACATAAGCTCGGGCTTTCTCATTTTTATAGATCGGGTCGATTCTCCTTCTAATTACAATGAAGGACAACACTGATTAGGAGATCCACTAGAATGCTCCACGCTCATCATTTTCACACTATTTTGAGGGTCAAAGGATCATGGTGAATTGTTTTAGACTGGAAATCAAGGAATTTATGTTTTAAAAGACATCCCACAGGATAAATTATTTTCCATAATAAAATTGAGATATTTTTATAAGTTTGAGAATAAAAAATTTGAAATTAAATATAGTTTATATTGACATATTATATTCGATTGAAATAAATAATATATATATTATAAATATATATTTTAGTATTTTTATTTGTAAAAAAATTAATTTTTGATCTTATAGAATCATGTAAATATTATAATAACGTGGTACCAAACCTTATAGATCCTCATGGTATAGAATTGTGTTATATCCAAATGATATAAAAACTACAATATCAATGCTTCATAATTTTTCTCCTTATGAATTGATTATAATTCAATAAAAAATACAAAGCAAAGTGTATCATCCTATGCCAAAATATTATATAGATCTTTCCCCAAAAGATAAATTTCAACATTAATATATTAAAAATATGATCCTTAGTACAGTAGAATTAAATATTTATATCTTTGTTTTTGAAAAAGGCCTCTCAAATGTGAAATATTATATCAATATGTAGGTTACTATAATGATTCATCATATTATTAGGATTATTTATAGATTTTATATTATATCAATTTATAGGGACATGTCTAAATTAATATCCACATTCGTATTATTTGTGTTTCATCCACAACATGTTTGCACAACAATCACATGTAGCTATTTACTCAGCTTTATGAGTAGATATGGAATCAGAATCATGATTCTTAATACATAATGAAAATTATTTCCTTTCCCAAAGGTGACATGTTCTATAAGTTATTTATTTATATTATATTTAACAATGAAAAATTGTATTTGAATAACTCTCTAAATAAAATCTCTTTCCACTTAAATAAAACAATCCTAAATTGGTTGTATTTTTTTTGGTTTTAAAACTTACTATAACTTCTGTAACACCCCGAGCTTCCATGATACGCTTCTCATTCAATAATACAATAGCTTGCATTGTACGCAACTTCGAGTTCTAAAACACCGCGACTAATCAAAGTAGCCGTTATGAATAGTAATACCTTCTTTTTGAAATATTATAAATTTTATATGTCAAAATGGACTTCATTTTTGTATTCGTAATATCGAAATTAGCCTATGTTGAATTTTTGGTATTTTTCTGAGAACTTCTAAAATTTTATAAATAGTGAAAAATACTTAAAACAACTTTTTTAATCAAAATAATTTATAGTGATAAATTATAATATTTGATGGTTTTAAAGTATAATTAGAATATATTTTTACCATTTTATCCAATGGTGGTCATTAGAATTAATTTAACATTGAAATTGGACATAAACAATTGCCAATCTTTTGATATAAATTGTTTCTTAAAAACACGCTATTTGTTGTGACAGCGGGAATTAATTATAAAATTAATTAATGCAACTAATATGTTTGGAATTTTGTAAAATAGACATCATTTTTCAATTCGGAATATCAATTATAGCTTAGGGTGAAATTTTGGCCTTATTCTGAAAAACTTCAATTTTTGATGAATAGTGAAACCACTAAGTGGTTGTTAAATAACTGATTTTTCGTTTAAATGAAATATTACCACTTCTGTGATTTGATTTTCAAAAATCCGACATACATGGTTGTCATTAAGAAGTAAAATGTGGTTCAATGGGATAAAAATAATTTTTCGGTGAATAGTAACTTATTAAGTTCTTAATCGCGATTAGTGGTAATTAGGGTAGTTTAAGGTATAAATAATACTTTAATAATATTAAATGACCTAGACACATGTCCCAACCTCATTGGTTGTGTCATGGCCGACCAAGACAAGCCATGGCCTAACTTGGGGACCCCATGGATCCACTTTTGTTGGGAAATAACATAAATTACTTTTTATTTAATGTTAAAGTGAAAATGACACTAACATAAAGTGTTTTACTAAAACAATTTTTAAGTAGGGTTACACAAGTCCAAATTTTGATTATAAATAGTCATTGGAAAGATAAAAAGATTTCCTATATCATAGTATTTTTTTATAATTTTTAGACATTAAATAAATTTAATTATTTATGACATAATAATGATGCAGCGATGACATCATTATTTGACGATTTAAATAAAATGGAAAGGTAATATAAAATCTATGAACTACACATGGCCAAAACCAATTGGATGAGGGGATTTCGATGCCTTATCACCTTATCCACGAATTCTATCAATGTGGGACCTTTTAAAACCGAAACACATTTTCAAATAATGTAATGTTCCTTTACTTTCCAAAAGTGCCCTTCCTCTCCTCTTATAAAAGGCCCCCACCTCTACCTCATTTCACACACTCTTAAAGCCATTGGCTCGGCCAACCCCTGCCCATTTGCTCTCTCCACATCCCTCTCCTCATCCTAGAGGATTCCCTTTGGGCAGAATCCTTTCAAAGGAAGCCTTTAGGCTCAACTCAAAAGGAGTTACACTTTTTAAGGTAATTCATTCTCTCATGTTCTTTTGTTTTATTTTGCTTCTCCAACCCCCTAAACTCTTTTTATTTACTTCTTTTGTAACAACACCAGTATCTTAAATATACTAGGATGTTGTTATAAGATTTTTTTGAGCTACACTTCCACACAACTACATCAAATGGTTAAAGAACATAAGGTTTCCGTGGATGGCGAAATTCTGCCTCCCGAAACGATGATTGTTCAACACTCATTTAACACCTTCAAAGGTGGACATTATGATGTCACTATTTTTATATATGATATATAATATGTTTATGTTTTCCTTAAGCTTCTGTTTTTTTCATTTTGGGCATACCTTTATGGTTTCCATTATGGGTAAAACACGATATCTTCATTTTAGGAAGCGCGGACTACCGCCCCCTGAAAGTGATTTGATTCGTTAATACCATATGTGGGATGTGTGAAGGATAAAGTTAATGATATTATATATGTTATTATACTGGAATTATAATATACTCTCATATCATTATGATTCCATTCCAGAAAATATGAAATAGAAATGGAAGTAGCGTTCATGCGTACGTACGGCTTACCGTCTCCATGAACGGTGCATTTCATTTCTTACCTCTAAATGTGATGTAATATTATAAATGAATGTATGTACTGGATATATATGACATATATGATATCTACATCATGAATACCATTCTGGATATAATTAACCTTTGACCAAATTAACAACATGTAAGTGTAAGAAGCCTATTTTTGACTTAAGAACCAAATACCGACAAAATGAACATTATTAACTTAAATAATTACATAATGTTCATATCATTGTAATAAGTGATATAATAAGGATAATGAAGTTGAAAATGGTTCTTAATAAGGTATATATTAACTCTAGTTTATTATTCAGGAGGTTAAAGAACGGTTGAGTCAAGTCAGACACGAGGTAAGGGAACTTCTTAACCCAACTTCCATTCTTTGGGTTAATCTCCTACTTTCAAATTATGTCATGATATTGTTATGTCATATCTTGTATTTTTACTTTCTTTATGTGTAATTATAGTGAATACACATAATAGATATATTTTATTTAAATGATATATGTAAGGGAATTTCTTAACCCAACTTCCATTCTTTGGGTTAATCTTTTACTTTCAAATTATGTCATGATATTATTATGTCCTATTTTGTATTTTTACTTTCTTTATGTGTACCTATAGTGAATACACATAATAGATCTATTTTATTTTAAAAATGATCTTTTAAGGACTTCATCTCAATCCCCTTTCATTGAGGCATATTTGGTTTTATACACAACTTTATTTTATACGGTGTATAAACCCCTTTGACTTTTACATTTATTCAAAAGGAATCTTTTTTATACGAAGCGTTTTGCTAAACGACAAAAGGGAATGTTTTTCTTTCCGTACTTATGCGGCGACAACGAATTCTCCGCCGCCGTGACCATTATTTGAGTTTCGGCTTCCTATACAAGCCATCTTTTTTTTTAATGAAAAATAAATACAAAGTTTTAACTTTCTTTTATTTTGGTATTGAAAATGGTTTTGAAAGCGTTTTTATTATATCAATGTGTTGTATTGATATCTTGTGATTGAAATGTGGAAATGTTATGTTTCCTTTATGCATGTTTTATGTGATACGATTATGTTATGGTTTATGATATGTTTAAACCTATTCATATGAGGAATGTATTGGACTTAATAAGTGACGGGTGGAGCCCGCTATAGCTCCTCGATGCATCGGTAGGTCTCATGAGACAACTAGACGTGGAATTGGCCGAGGCCCTTTCCCAATTTGATTTATGGTTTTGGCCGAGGCCTTAATCATTTTAGATGTCTTGGCCGAGGCCTTGACAAAATGTTTCAGAATGTCCGGCATTATACATTCCCTCATTATGAAAGTGGTTATTGATATTACATGTGATTATTCGACCAGTAGAATATCCATGTGAAGAAGTAAATGGCATTATCTCATTTTACTTTTGCCATATTATGTTGAAGTTCATGTTTAAGAGGCTTTTGTTTTAGTTATACATTGCCTTAAATGTTAATGTTTATTTATGAAAGCTTCCGCATTATTGTTATCCTTACTGAGCATTTGAGCTCACCCCTTTCAATGTTTAAAAATTTTCCAGGTTGTGAAGAAGTATTTTATGACTGACTTGCAAGAATAATCAGTGAAGATATGAGTGTGGACTATGAAGACCATGTTTTTTTTGTAGTTTGTTTAATTTTGATGTAATGAAAGACTTATGAATGTATCTAGTGTTTCCAAGGCTACTAAACTAATCGGTCTTTCGAGACTTGATCTTTTGTGATGATGCCAATGTTACGAAGTAATGCACCGGCTCTGGGTAGCTGGGGTCGGGGCGTTACAGTTGGTATCAGAGGCAGTTTAGTACTAACCTTGGAAGCTAGATTTAGATAAACTCTGATTAGAGCACATATCCCGAAGATAGACTTTGAGGATTAGTATAAAAGAACTTCCTAGAATTTTGGTATTGTACAGATGTTGTGAGTTTTCCAAGCAATACATCCCTGTCTGGATACGAGCAGGTAGAGGCGGCTCTGGCACAGATGTACCTAGGGGTAAAACCCGAAAACACCGCTTTGAGCTAGACTCGAACGGGAACTGGTGCACGACAACGGGCCTTGCTGCACTCTTGGTTACGACACTCCCGGGGGATATGCTTAGGATAATTCTCATTTTCTTTACAAACCACTATGAAGGGTTATGAGTATATACTTTCTCAAAGAAAACATTTCTTTTTATGATTATGGATTATATCCATAAATAGTTCAATTTATGTTAAGTATTTTACAAGTATGGAATTATGTATTTTGATTCATAAACTAATCTAGTTTATGCCATTGTTTAGAAATGGCGCCTAGTGGAAGGAATGGAAACCGTATCAATGCACGAACTCCGTGTAGGGATTTCCCTCCTGCTCAAGATAATTATTGTGGACCTGGAGATACAACTGGTGCTGATCAACTTATTACCATACTGGGACAACTCACGCAGGTTATGAATAACAACCTTACTCGTATGGAGCACCCTGATCCGCAACGTGGAGGATCAATGCTAGACCGTTTCATGAGGCAACAACCGCCAACCTTCAATGGGAGTACAAATCCTACAATAGCTGAGCAATGGATAAATTCCTTAGAGAAAATATTCCATGCCTTGGGGAGTAGTGAAAGGGAGAAGGTTGTCATGGCAGTTTACCGCCTCACTGGAGATGCCGATCAGTGGTGGTCACTGATTCAAAACACAAAGGAAGATGATGACGTATCGAATATGGAATGGAGAGAGTTCAAAGAGTTGTTCTTAGAAAAATACTCTCCTCGTGACCATCGAGCAGATATGGAAAGGCAATTTCTGAGTTTGAGGCAGAAGGAGGATGAGAATGTCGCAAAGTATGAGGCTAACTTTACAAGGTTAGCGAGGCATGCTGCCGATTATATACGTAACCCAAGAAGTAAGATTGATCGTTTCTTTGATGGGTTAAAACCATTTATCCGTCGAGCTCTAGTGTCACAATCTTTCTCAACATACGAAGATATAGTCTCATGTGCTATCAAGACAGAAAAGGAATTCTCTAAGTCTTATGACAACAAAGTAAAGCAAGAGAAGAAGAGAACGGTGGAACAAGAGACAGATAAAGGGAAAAAGGGAAAGAAGGATTTTCCATTATGTGATAATTGTGGGAAGAATCACCCTGGTACTTGCCTAAAAGGAATGGGAGTCTGTTATAAATGTGGAGAAAAAGGTCACCAGGCACGTGATTGCAAGGGAAAGAAAGAGGCTGTCAAAGTTGAATGCTACAATTGTAGAGAAATGGGTCATTATGCAAATGAATGTCCTAAGCGTCAAGGAAACTTACCTCAGAAAAGGACAAGGGATCAAGGACAATCTTATGCTATTACTACAGTTGAAGCAGAATAACTAATGTATTGGTGCTTTTGGACTCAAGGATTATATTCTGGTTATAAGAATAATGTAATATATATATATGGATTGTACTGCAGTACTTTTTGATTTCAGTAAGGTTTTAATATGATTAAGGTAATCATATTTTTAGTATGTGACAATAAGAGAAACTTTTCTTTTTATGGGGAATCTGATGCTACAATTGATTTTGGAATTAAGAGACATTTTAGAGAAAGTCTGGACAGAGTTATTTTGGAGTGGATTAAGTTGATTTTTGGATAGTATGGTTTAAGGTTAAAAAAATTTATGAAGATTATTTTTGGAGTATTATAATACTATAGTTTTAGGAAAAGGACAACCTGCAGGGTGGGGCATAAACCGTCGCGTCAGACAAAGCTGTAGGAATCGAACCCACAATCAAAGTGCGACAGGCCTTTATTTCCTACCACTAGCCTACAGGAAGTCCCTGGTTATTACAAAATAATTTTACTAATCTAAATGGTATGTTTTAACATTTTGAACCTTATACAATTAGGATAAGTATGATATTTTTGAGTTCTATTATCTTTTTGAGTGAAAGATGAGTTGAAGGTTGAAACTCTAATTGTCAAGCATAAATATATATATACCTATCTCTTATTCAATGAATAAATTAATTCTTAAACTTTAGTAAAGGGATATTAAAACAAAAAAATGTGTTATCCTAATACCTTATGTCTTGTTGAACTGATGATATTTTAAATCAATATAGATTGAAGGCTTTGAGGCCCTCAATTTGACAGTTGATTGTTATTGATGACCTCAATCACTCCATACAAATATTTACGTTTTTCCTCCAATTATATGTCTCTAATTGCCACCAATGTTCTCCTTATCGAGATTATAATTTGGTGGTGACTTTCTTATTTCCATTTACCTCTTATTAAGGCTAAATTTTATTAATCTTATTTCCGATGTGGGTTTTCCACAAAGGTATTTTCCCTTTTCAACCTTTTATTTGCCAAGAAAAATTTCAAATTGCGAGGACGCAATTTATTGAAGGAGGGGAGAATGTAACACCCCGAGCTTCCACGATACGCTTCTCATTCAATAATACAATAGCTTGCATTGTACGCAACTTCGAGTTCTAAAACACCGCGACTAATCAAAGTAGCCGTTATGAATAGTAATACCTTCTTTTTGAAATATTATAAATTTTATATGTCAAAATGGACTTCATTTTTGTATTCGTAATATCGAAATTAGCCTATGTTGAATTTTTGGTATTTTTCTGAGAACTTCTAAAATTTTATAAATAGTGAAAAATACTTAAAACAACTTTTTTAATCAAAATAATTTATAGTGATAAATTATAATATTTGATGGTTTTAAAGTATAATTAGAATATATTTTTACCATTTTATCCAATGGTGGTCATTAGAATTAATTTAACATTGAAATTGGACATAAACAATTGCCAATCTTTTGATATAAATTGTTTCTTAAAAACACGCTATTTGTTGTGACAGCGGGAATTAATTATAAAATTAATTAATGCAACTAATATGTTTGGAATTTTGTAAAATAGACATCATTTTTCAATTCGGAATATCAATTATAGCTTAGGGTGAAATTTTGGCCTTATTCTGAAAAACTTCAATTTTTGATGAATAGTGAAACCACTAAGTGGTTGTTAAATAACTGATTTTTCGTTTAAATGAAATATTACCACTTCTGTGATTTGATTTTCAAAAATCCGACATACATGGTTGTCATTAAGAAGTAAAATGTGGTTCAATGGGATAAAAATAATTTTTCGGTGAATAGTAACTTATTAAGTTCTTAATCGCGATTAGTGGTAATTAGGGTAGTTTAAGGTATAAATAATACTTTAATAATATTAAATGACCTAGACACATGTCCCAACCTCATTGGTTGTGTCATGGCCGACCAAGACAAGCCATGGCCTAACTTGGGGACCCCATGGATCCACTTTTGTTGGGAAATAACATAAATTACTTTTTATTTAATGTTAAAGTGAAAATGACACTAACATAAAGTGTTTTACTAAAACAATTTTTAAGTAGGGTTACACAAGTCCAAATTTTGATTATAAATAGTCATTGGAAAGATAAAAAGATTTCCTATATCATAGTATTTTTTTATAATTTTTAGACATTAAATAAATTTAATTATTTATGACATAATAATGATGCAGCGATGACATCATTATTTGACGATTTAAATAAAATGGAAAGGTAATATAAAATCTATGAACTACACATGGCCAAAACCAATTGGATGAGTGGATTTCGATGCCTTATCACCTTATCCACGAATTCTATCAATGTGGGACCTTTTAAAACCGAAACACATTTTCAAATAATGTAATGTTCCTTTACTTTCCAAAAGTGCCCTTCCTCTCCTCTTATAAAAGGCCCCCACCTCTACCTCATTTCACACACTCTTCAAGCCATTGGCTCGGCCAACCCCTGCCCATTTGCTCTCTCCACATCCCTCTCCTCATCCTAGAGGATTCCCTTTGGGCAGAATCCTTTCAAAGGAAGCCTTTAGGCTCATCTCAAAAGGAGTTACACTTTTTAAGGTAATTCATTCTCTCATGTTCTTTTGTTTTATTTTGCTTCTCCAACCCCCTAAACTCTTTTTATTTACTTCTTTTGTAACAACACCAGTATCTTAAATATACTAGGATGTTTTTATAAGATTTTTTTGAGCTACACTTCCACACAACTACATCAAATGGTTAAAGAACATAAGGTTTCCGTGGATGGCGAAATTCTGCCTCCCGAAACGATGATTGTTCAACACTCATTTAACACCTTCAAAGGTGGCCATTATGATGTCACTATTTTTATATATGATATATAATATGTTTATGTTTTCCTTAAGCTTCTGTTTTTTTCATTTTGGGCATACCTTTATGGTTTCCATTATGGGTAAAACACGATATCTTCATTTTAGGAAGCGCGGACTACCGCCCCCTGAAAGTGATTTGATTCGTTAATACCATATGTGGGATGTGTGAAGGATAAAGTTAATGATATTATATATGTTATTATACTTGAATTATAATATACTCTCATATCATTATGATTCCATTCCAGAAAATATGAAATAGAAATGGAAGTAGCGTTCATGCGTACGTACGGCTTACCGTCTCCATGAACGGTGCATTTCATTTCTTACCTCTAAATGTGATGTAATATTATAAATGAATGTATGTACTGGATATATATGACATATATGATATCTACATCATGAATACCATTCTGGATATAATTAACCTTTGACCAAATTAACAACATGTAAGTGTAAGAAGCCTATTTTTGACTTAAGAACCAAATACCGACAAAATGAACATTATTAACTTAAATAATTACATAATGTTCATATCATTGTAATAAGTGATATAATAAGGATAATGAAGTTGAAAATGGTTCTTAATAAGGTATATATTAACTCTAGTTTATTATTCAGGAGGTTAAAGAACGGTTGAGTCAAGTCAGACACGAGGTAAGGGAACTTCTTAACCCAACTTCCATTCTTTGGGTTAATCTCCTACTTTCAAATTATGTCATGATATTGTTATGTCATATCTTGTATTTGTACTTTCTTTATGTGTAATTATATTGAATACACATAATAGATATATTTTATTTAAATGATATATGTAAGGGAATTTCTTAACCCAACTTCCATTCTTTGGGTTAATCTTTTACTTTCAAATTATGTCATGATATTATTATGTCCTATTTTGTATTTTTACTTTCTTTATGTGTACCTATAGTGAATACACATAATAGATCTATTTTATTTTAAAAATGATCTTTTAAGGACTTCATCTCAATCCCCTTTCATTGAGGCATATTTGGTTTTATACACAACTTTATTTTATACGGTGTATAAACCCCTTTGACTTTTACATTTATTCAAAAGGAATCTTTTTTATACGAAGCGTTTTGCTAAACGACAAAAGGGAATGTTTTTCTTTCCGTACTTATGCGGCGACAACGACTTCTCCGCCGCCGTGACCATTATTTGAGTTTCGGCTTCCTATACAAGCCATTTTTTTTTAATGAAAAATAAATACAAAGTTTTAACTTTCTTTTATTTTGGTATTGAAAATGGTTTTGAAAGCGTTTTTATTATATCAATGTGTTGTATTGATATCTTGTGATTGAAATGTGGAAATGTTATGTTTCCTTTATGCATGTTTTATGTGATACGATTATGTTATGGTTTATGATATGTTTAAACCTATTCATATGAGGAATGTATTGGACTTAATAAGTGACGGGTGGAGCCCGCTATAGCTCCTCGATGCATCGGTAGGTCTCATGAGACAACTAGACGTGGAATTGGCCGAGGCCCTTTCCCAATTTGATTTATGGTTTTGGCCGAGGCCTTAATCATTTTAGATGTCTTGGCCGAGGCCTTGACAAAATGTTTCAGAATGTCCGGAATTATACATTCCCTCATTATGAAAGTGGTTATTGATATTACATGTGATTATTCGACCAGTAGAATATCCATGTGAAGAAGTAAATGGCATTATCTCATTTTACTTTTGCCATATTATGTTGAAGTTCATGTTTAAGAGGCTTTTGTTTTAGTTATACATTGCCTTAAATGTTAATGTTTATTTATGAAAGCTTCCGCATTATTGTTATCCTTACTGAGCATTTGAGCTCACCCCTTTCAATGTTTAAAAATTTTCCAGGTTGTGAAGAAGTATTTTATGACTGACTTGCAAGAATAATCAGTGAAGATATGAGTGTGGACTATGAAGACCATGTTTTTTTTGTAGTTTGTTTAATTTTGATGTAATGAAAGACTTATGAATGTATCTAGTGTTTCCAAGGCTACTAAACTAATCGGTCTTTCGAGACTTGATCTTTTGTGATCATGCCAATGTTACGAAGTAATGCACCGGCTCTGGGTAGCTGGGGTCGGGGCGTTACAACTTCTTTAAAATTTCATTCATTTTGATTAGATTGAAAATGATCCCACAAACACACTAAATAAAATATCTTGTCAAATATAAGTTATGTATAATAAGATTCTAATCATACCTATATAATTAGGTTAGTCAACTAGTTTCATAGTTTCATCAAGATCTAGTTTACAACATGTACACATGGGAGTTTAACAAAATTTAGTATTACCTATACAAAAACGTTTTAAATGATATTTTGTGTAAATTATTTAATTTGTAACAATTAATTTCTTATTTTGAAAAATATAAAAACTAAGAATGAATTTTAACACAACCCTAAAACTTATTTCAAATTTATTTTTGATTATTTTTAAAAAATTATATTATCAACAAATTTCTTAAAAATAAAATATAATATCATCAATATAGATCTGAACTGGTAAATTATCTTTTTAAATTATTATTATAAATATATCCCATTGATATATTCCTTTACTAAAACCATTAGGAATAAAATAATGTGTTTATTCTATCATATGAATCATTAAGATGCTCTTTTAAACTATACATAGAGTTTTTTAATTTAAATACATGATTTGGAGAGATGGGTTTTGAAATAGATAGGTTTATCTTGTAGAAGAATATTGAACTATGTAACCATTCATGAAATAAATCTTGACATCCACGTGATATTATTTGAAGTTCAAATATGATTCATATTCAATTATCATTTTGATAGCATCAATTCAAGATATTTGTGAAAATGTTTCCTCATCGTCAACACCTTCTTATTAACAATAACCTTGTAAAAACAATCTAGATTTATTTTCAATTATAGTACCTGAACAGTTTTCCTTATTTAAAAATATCCACATTCTAAAAATGTATATAAGGTAATTGGATCATTCTATTGGTTCTCGAACTTGATAATTTCAGAATATATTAAATTCTTATTTATTTTCCATTTCTTATAATTCATCATCTATTACATTTGTGAGATTATTTTGATCAATTTATGAAAATAATGCTTAATGTTCAACCTGAATTCTTATAGAATATCTATGTGGATTTAAATTATCTACATATACCACAACAACATTTAAGTGGTCATCACCATTTGTCCTAACTATCCATGTATTTTATGAATTTGATACTACATTATTGTTTATTGGTTTGGGTTAAAATAGTTATGTGATGGGTTATTTTTTTAGTGGTTTCATAGAACTATCACATGGTTTAGATGATTACATGAAATTTAAAATTAAAAGTTCACCCTCAAGGAGTTATAAATGGTTTTTAGGATTATATGGATCTATTTATTAAAATTCTATATGTATATATTGTTCCATAAATTTATTTCTTTTATTGAATACATGATTTGGTTTTATGTATATATAATATTGAATAAAAATATATTCATCCCATTTAGATGAAATTTTTACTAAATTACTGTTTAAATTGGGTATAAAACCATTATATCCAAAAACCCTAAAGAAATTAACTTTTGGTTTTCTTCCAATACATAACTCATTTGGGGTTTTATTTGAAAGTTGTCATACAATATCGTAACTAATAATTTATCATGCTATCATCACGACCACTACCCAAAGATAAGTGGAAAAATTGTATTCATTTGAAAATTTCAAGGAAACTTTTTAGGTGTTTTTTTATTCATCATACCATATCATTCTACGATGAGTTCATACGAGCATAAAATTAGAAAATATATCCATTTTGTGAGAATAAATAATAAAATTCCAAATTTTTAAACTCACATACATGATCACGTCATAGGTTTTTATAGTATGTCAACCATGTTTCTCTATAGATCATGAATGCACAAAAAAATTTAAAACATATTTAATTCTATGAGAAAGTAAAAAGAACCATGTATATCGTGTATAATAATCAAATATAATAAAAATATAATGTCTTCTTATAATAGATGAAAATCTATATGGTCCAAAAATATTAAATTTGAACCAACTATACGGGATGAGAACATGATACTTGTTTCTATTATTTGAAATATATTTTATTCTTATTTTCGTATTGATTGTGGTTATAGACAGTTAAGGTGTTAGCTGAGTGGTTTAATCACCCCCTAAAAATTCATGAAACTATGGATCAAATACATGCGGAGGGATATTTCTGGGTTATTATAGAGATACTGTAGTCGGTTTTGTAACAATTACGTAGTAGTGGAAGTATTTATATAGTTTGGTATTTGGGGACACTAGTTTGTGCATATTATCCATAGAGACTTTGGGCCACTACATGACATCTAGAGATAGGTAATTTGGGCTATATAATCTATTCATGACATGATCTTTTTGTCTATAGGGGCTACAAATCATGACCCAGTCACTTTACAACATAAATGAGTCAGCCCTATAAGAGGAATAAATTAAATTAGTTGCCACCAATGTTTTCATGAACCAACCTGATGGGGCCTCTTCCAGAACTCCGCAATCCTGCATCCAATAGTCTAGGGACTAGAAACTAGAATCGAGGAGGCATATCACTATCATGGGAGGAATTTTGAATGTACATGTACATACACACAACTCAAAGCACCCAAAATGATATAATGTAAAAAAACAAAGGAAAAAAATCCATCAATATACATATAACAAAAACCTAGAGTACAACTGATGTAATGAAAGTGTAAAAGGGTAAAAATATTTCCCACTAATGAAAAGTATTAAAAATTCCAACCTATTTAGTACTATGGGATCTCTCTTGACTACAACTTCTAGAAATATCCTTGGACAAGAACTAGAAAAAACCTAGGTATATCTATGCCACAATGCTCCACCTATCGTGGTACCTACATGGACTCCATCGAAAGGATTGTGGTCTGTACAAGAAAAAAACAAGTATAGCAAAATCTCATGCATGGTGTGTATAAAAATTCTCATTGGGAACCCTAGAAAACCACCAAAAAAGGTGAACCTAAAAGGAAACAATATAGTCGACCTAGTCAGAGGGAAACCAAATCGAGAGATAAAATCTATCTCAAACCATCATACATTATACAAAACAATTATGCTCAGTCAAGAAGGGTTGTCAACACCCACATGTTACACCAGCATAAGGACTACATGAAATCACACAGATATACTCATCTTAAAAAAGTATAATGAGGTTCAAACTACCTATCCAGAAAAAGGATTTTCATCATAAGATCAAACCATTACATAAAACAAGGAGAAAACACCATGATTCCAACCATCCACGATGGTGCCCACCTGAGAGATACACTCCATCAGAAACAACTCCACCATGTAGAATGGTATGTCTGAGAGAATATGCTCCATGGGGAACATCTTACTAGGTCCCACTCTTTTTCTAGCACCAGAGGTCCTACCATCGATACCATGTGTCAAACGAATAATAAAGAAAACAATGTGAAGATGACCACCCCTCACAACAAAACATAGGAGAGGTATCACTTCTCTAGACTATGTACCATGAGAATCCAATCAAACAAGAGGGAATTTTGGGACTCATGCATCACCACTTCCCCATAGTCGAGGTTGTACTACCGCTAACTGACCCACCATAGCTCTACCGCCCCTAAAAAGAGTATATCGCACCTTAATATATTGAGGTAGAACTATCTCCTGCCCAATTATTTATCATATATAGATGAAGGGCCCACTCCTTGAAACAATATCAAACAACCGAGGGACCTCCAACTCCAGCGGGGGACACGCTGCCAGCTAGTACATGAAGATATTAGATTAGTAATCCTTTTGTGAGGAACCACACTAATATCCAGTAAGGGAAAACTACTCTTCAAGGACCCACAAAATGATATGATAGAGGATTACCATTTCATAGATCAAGTACCCTCACCATAACTTGGAAAGGTAGTTTCACTTTGTGGATAGAAGACCAGTGCCCTAGAACGATGGGGGGTACTAACTCTGCCAACTCATTCAGAATGGGACACCTGCACCCTAACAAGACATGGGTGTTATGACTCTATTATTCGGGAGTTATTACCTCACATGGGAGGGGAGTATTGAAACTGTGGGAATACCATGTATGGAGGACCCATGCCCTAGAACAATAGGGGAGTACAGACTCCTATAATGTAGGTCTTGCACCCTATGTGGTATGGGAGTTACCACTCTATTTATACATAATTAATGGAGGGATTGTCACATAAATGACATATTTTTAATTTATTTTTCATCTCCTTTTTAGTATTTCTTTTTTGTATGGGTTTCCTATGAATTTTTTGTGTAAAGGGTGGGTTTCATGATTTGGGTCTAACTGTGAGCCTTGTTACATATTTAAAAATATTTTTTTTCTTTTATAACATGTTGAATTTTAAAAAAAACCCATTACACATCCAACTTGGCCTCCCCTAACCTATTAAAACTAACATAACCATTTGGACCCATGAGGGTTCCATAATCAGGGTGGATTTGGGTTATTTATTATGGTGTTGGGCCATCCTGTGAGCATATTTCATGTTTTAAAATAAACATTATTTCATTCATATCTCAGTCAATTTTTAACTTTTTTCAATGATTCCACCTCTCACCTAAGACCACTAACCCAAGGTGTGACCCCATGGTTGATTATACTTATTTGGATATCATATTCATTCTGTAAAAGGGAAATATTTCATAGTAATTATCAAACTATACCAATTTGAAAAGGTATGTTTTTTCCTTCATAACTCCTACATTTTTACTCTTCCCCCCCCCATTTCATTTCACATATGACCTCCTCATCTATATTATATCATTAATGTCATATTTGGACAATTTTAGATTCACCTATTATTGTATTTGGGGAGATTTATGCAAGATATCTCATGTAAGTTGGTTTATTTCCTTCATCCTTCCATTTTTGTAGGGTTCCATCAATTTTTATTGATGTTCCTAATTTATAGAATGTTCGGATTCGAAAATAGGGTCTATTTTTTAGTTTCTAGGTATAATATTTTGGTTTTAGGTTTCTGTTCACTCCCTTGTGGTGCGATAGTGGTGCAGTAGAAGTTACACAAAAGTATTTGAGGGGCTTTGACATATATGGTAGGTGATTACATGAGTCATCATTGTATAATGACATATCATTCTAGATTTTTATTTATTGTATGTTCCTATATTATTAGTTTTAGTGAAAAATCTATTTTTGGTATCATTTGTTAAGAGGTTGATTTGTAAGTGTTAATTTTTTGTTAAAATGGTTGTTTTACTTGTGAATTCCATGTTCTACCAATTGGTTTTGTTTTTTAGTTCCATGAATGGATTTATAAAAAAGTTTTAGTGCAAAAAATCATGGTTTTGTGTAATATTGGTATGACTTTTTGTTTAAATATGGGTTTAAAATGGATTTTATGTGTAATTTTTTGTTATAACATGTGTAATTATTTTATGGAAATTCTAAGCATGTTTTTTGAGTTATAGAAATGGTGAAAACAATTTAGCTACTATTTTAAATTTGAATGAAATTAAATGGTGTTTTTATGCCTAAATAGAATTTTTAGCATCTGTTAGTTTTTTGAGAACAAAGAGGGAATCATGCTCTTCTAGTTGGGCGGATGTGTACTAGAATGCTAGTGATCGTCAGTGGTTTTGTCTCTAATTTACTGAGAATTTTTTCATTAGAAAACACTAACAAACCTATAAAGATGATGATGTTTGGGACCACTATGTTATGGGTGATTCCCTTACTAGTGGCTTGTGCATGAAAAAAGATATTATTATGGTTACTTTCACACCAAGATGAATGTTTCATGAGGCTCACAAATAACTAGTTCCTAAGGGTATTCTCATGTAGAGTGTTCATTGACTATTTGAAATTTATCAATGTATTATGATGTGTTTGTATGGAACATTTAATAGCTTACATGATTTATTTAAATGTGCCTATTCATAAAAGTTACCCAATTTGAAAACTAATTTCATTTAAAAGATGCACCTTTAGAAATTACTGCAACCATTATTTATTCATAACACTTAAAAGAATTTTATAATATAATGATTGTTACAAGGAATATTTGGGTAGTATAAAATTGGGATTTATATCACACCCTACATACCCAATTTGGTGTAAGTAGACTTTATTATTGTTGACATAGGTTTGGTAAAGGCTTTTGGAGACGATGGTTCAGGTTTCTAGTTGCTCCCGTTGTGTGGTGTTGTGGAGACCACTCATGGGTGATTACCCCAAGTCATGTGGTGGTTTTTGGGTTGTTTTTTATACTACTTTTTTAATTTGGGACCCCTTGTGTCATGATAAAAGCCTTGTATTCAATTCCAAATTTTCTATTTAATGCAAGATTGGTTGGTAATTTTCAGAGTTAGTGTATTGATTTTTTGGGCTATTAAATGATTCTAAACATATGTAAATAATTTCCAAATCTATATTTAAGATACCCAGGATCATTTTCTAGCCCATGGGGATAGAGAAGGCCCTTTGGGTCATTCCATGTGATGGGTTTGGTGTGGGTTTCGATGGTGACCAGATTCAATTTGTGGCCAAATGTTATCAAAGGAGGTTAATATTTTTCGGTTATGTTTTTTTTGCCGAGTCAGGCAAGACAAGAGTTAGTACTATTGAAGCTAGTATTTTTTGTCACATGTAGTGTGACTAGACTGCACCTATCAAGAAATACCTCAAGTCACCAAGGGACATTGGAATTTTTTGTTTGACTTCACATCAAGGTGAGACGTGTGGGCTGAAAACTACAGGTGGACATCAGGTGGTGGTGAAGTAGATTTTTATTTTAATATCTTAATGTGTTTGGAATATTTATATTTCATATTATTGATGATAAGTTTCATAAATATTTTAATAATTTTTTCTCCTATGACTATTTCCCTGTGTAGAAACATGCCTCCCTAGAATGTTCCCACGCACCCAGAAGAGCAAGCTAGAGAGAGTTTACCCTCACCGCTTGATCTGAGGATAGTAGGGGATACAGTTGGTGTTTTCCATTATCTATGACATGAAACATATTTTCTTCATTCTCTTATTAGAGAATAAGAGACCCATCCTCGGATGGAAAAATCCCAGAAGTTTCTAAATAAAAGACTCTTAAAATTTGAGGTTTTACAGAACCCCAAGAAGCAAATGAGTGAATCAAAAAGATTGAGAACATGTTTGAGTTCATGGAAACACCTTTGGAGGTCAGGGAGAAAGAAGCCTCTTTTTTGAGTGAGTGATCGAGCTACATGTGGTGGGAAATAGTGCCTCAAGATGTGAAGCACAAGCTAATGAGATAGAATGACTTCAAGGTAATCATCAATGACCAGTACAACCCTGAATTTTTGGCATAGGCTTGAACTCGAAAGATTATAGAGCATTTTCAGGGGATCTTTCTATGATGGATTATTCCAAACGTTTTTCTAATATGGCTAGGTATTCTTAAAAAATGGTCTCCAATGTGTAGATGATGGCATATAAGATTGATAGGGCTTTGCATCCAGAGATATATTCTCATGTCCTCCTATTCAAGCTTAAATCCTTTACAGCGGTGGATGACTAGGCCTATATGGTGGAGATAGACCGAAAAGAGAGGTATGGTTTTTTGTGGGATGATGTCAGAAATGGGAGTTGGATATTATTTTGAGACGAAAAGGATGCAAGATGAGCAGGGGAAGAAGGAAAGTGGAATCATAGGCCAGCCGTCGAGGTAGTTTTTTTCGGTGGATTCTGATGTGAGGTCCACTATGTACCACCAGTGTGGTAGGTCATGGAACATCTGACCAACATAAACATCTCGTTTAAATCCTTGTTATTAGGAGGTAGGTATGTGACACTTGGAGTGATTTTGCATGATGGCACATCCACTCTAGAGTGGGTCGGGATCTATAGAATCCAAAGGGGTGTCAGTTCAGTCAGAGCCATCTAGAATGATGGGATATTAGTTATGTGGATATGGTGGTAGGGTCATATCATCTTCTTGGAAGATCCAGTTCTTGGTAGATCCATAGGCAAGTGGTCATTCTCAAAAAAAATAATATCCATCTTCATACGGTGGGATCAGGCACCAGCGGGATGAGAGGCGAGAGCATCGATAGTTCGATGTACCATTTTTATTGTATCTTCTATAGATGCTTCTATTTTTGATACAAGTGCCTTTGTTTCATTCAACTCATCATGTTTTGTGAAGAAATTTAATTTTCCAACTAAATGTTTATCTTTTTTGATGGATTTGGTGACACTGCTAAGAAATAAGAAGGATAAGGTTCTCAGGTGCCCATATTCTGCACATTCCATGTTAGGGGTGGAGATGTTTGGGACCTGTTAGTCTTATGTGTGGATCTATTTGACATGATAAATGGCGTGAATTTTTTTGGAACACTTTCAAGTGCACATAGATTAATATATTCAATATGTCAGTTTCACAGAACCAGATGAGAGTCGTCATGTTTTCCGTGGAGATTGGTATCCTCATTCACGTCACAGAGGACCTCCACTACCAGAGTTGGGGAATCATGTCTTCCTATTATCACCACTCATGCTTGGGGATTATGTTTGTGCTCTTGAAGGTAGACTTCCTCATGTAGTTGATATTTTTCTAGAGGTATTACTACCTGATTTTTCAGGCATTCCTCCAGAGTATGATATAAATTTCTTGATCGATTTAGTGTTACGAACAAAGCTAATATCTCTACCCTCATATAGTATGGCCCCCACTGATATGAGGTAATTAAATATAGCTAAACAATTTAGAAACTAAATGATTAATTTTTCTGAGTGTCTCTCCTTGGTCTGCTCCAGTTCTTTTTGTGAAGATGTATGACAAATCCCTCCAGTTGTGTATTGCTTATTGGAAGGTGAACAAAGTAACCATCAATAAAAAATATCCTTTCCCATAAATAGATTATTTTTTTGACTAGTTGAAGGGGGAAAATTTGTTCTCAAAAATATATTTTCATTTGGGTTACCATCAAGTCATGGTGAAAGAGTGAGATATCATGAACACATCCTTCAGAAGCTTGTACGACCACTTTCAGTAACTAGTCATGCCTATCAGATTGACCAATGCTCTAATGGACTTTATAGAACACATGAATATGGTGTTCCACCAGTATCGTGACAATTTTTTCAGGGTCTTGTTGGTAAAAATCCTTATTTACTCTGGATCTCAGGAAGAACAAGAACATCATTTGTGGATCACATTGGGAACCTTTTAAGAGCACCACCTCTATCCTAGGTTGTGAAAGATCACTTTGAGGATCAGAGTGGTAATGATTCTGGGTAATTTGATCTTGTAGAAGGTAGTTTCAGTGGACCCTGAAAAGATTAGTGCGGTAATTTCATGGGATATTCCAAAGAATATGTTTGATACTAGTATTTTCCTTACCCTAGCTGGTTACTTCAGGAAGTTTTTTCAAGATTTCTCTCGGCTTGCTTCTCCCATGACCATGGTCACATGGAACAAGTTGATATTTTTATGGTGAGCAAAATGCCTTGAATCCTTCGAGGAGATAACTAATTGGATTACTACCACACCATTATTATTTTTAAAGAGGATGGAAAGGGGTATGTGGTGTATTTTAATACTTCATGTATGGGTCATGGGTGAGTTATTATGAAGGGTTATCACATGGTGGACTACTGTTCTCTCGAACTCTTACCACATGAAAAGTATTATATGACCCACAACATGGAGTTAACAGTTGTGATGCATTCTTTGAATACACGTTGTCACTACCTATTTGGGGAGATGTTTCTAGTAAATTATGATCACAAAATATTATCATGCATATTCTCACAGAAGGACCTCAATCTGAGGTAGCACCATTGGATAGAGAACATAAAACTATTCTACATGACATTGTACATATCCCAAGAACGGGTAATGTGGTGGTAGATGGTTTGAGTATAAAATTACTAGTTCTAGCCTTAAGAAAGACCGGTGATGAGTGGACTATGATGGGGATATTCATTGAGATGCATGCGAAGACCAAGTAGCATGGTTGAGGTGTGTTCTTGGAAAGCACTTAGTTGAATCCATCTATCAACAACATGATTCAATGAAAAAATCCCATTGATAAGCCTTTTCAGTGGTCGAGGTAGTTTCTTCATGGTGGGGAGGTGACATCTGATTGGATGTCATCTCCTAGGGTAATCTTGTGCTTAAAGGCCCAAATTATAGTTTTATCATCTCTGGAGAAGGTGGTGATGCAGTATATCCACCAGTCTCATTGGGTTGTCCACCCTAGTTCCACCTAAATGTATTATGATGTGCATCAATAGATCTAGTGTCTAGGTGTGAGATGAGACATTGCTGACTTCGTGTCGAGATGCCACCTATGTCAGCTCGTGAAAGCAGAACACCAAAGGCAATATAGTTTTCTCTATCTATTAACAATTCTTACCTAGAAGTGGGATAAGAAAACCATAGACTTCATTATTGGATTTCCTCATACAACTTGAGGTAATATTTCCCTATGGGTTGTGATTGATTGTCTGACAAAATTCACCCCACTTAATCTTGATGAATGATATAGCTAAAGTGAATGAGCTGGGCCCTTTGTATCTTTAGGAGGTGGTAAGGCTTCATGGTGTTCCATCTGTAGTTTTCCCAGACAGAGAACTTTTTTTTCACATCTTGATTTTGGTAAGGCCTTCAGAAGGCACTAAGTTTGATGATTAAGATGAGAACAACATACCATCTTCAAAAGGATGGTCAGATAGGGCGAGATAATTATATTCTGGAGGACATGCTCCATGAATGTGTTTTGGACTTTGGAGGATCATGAGATAACCATTTGGGATTGGTATAGTTTTTTTATTATAATAGTTACCAATCCTCAGTTTAAATGGATCCTTTTGAGGTGCTATATGGTCGGCCAGGTCATTCCCACCTATGTTCGGCTGACATAGGTGAAACTTCACTATTGGGTCTAAGAACTATTCATGTGACGTTTGAGAAGGTCAAGATGATCAGGAAATGTTTATTGATATAACATAGTATCCCGGAATAATATTCTAATCAGAGGTGTCAATACCCAAAGTTTTCGGTGGTGTTCAGGTATTCATGAAAGTGGCCCCTAGTATGGGTCATCGTCACTTGGGAAAGCATGCAAGCTAACACCGAGATATATCAAACATTTTGAAATCATTGAGAATATTGGAAAGGTGGAAAACATGTTTCATTTTCCTTATTATTTGGAATCTATTAATGAAATCATCCACATCTTCTAGATGAAAAACTGCAACCTCGATCCATTCTATGTATTGGTTTGGGAGGAGTTGGATATAGAGCCTGATTATTCTCTTTTTGGAGCGACTAGTGAGAATAGTTGATTACCAATATACGATTCTTCTTTTAAATACAATTTCACTATTTTTTGGTCCTTTGGTATACTTATAATGGCTTCCATAAAACTTGGGCTCATAAGTTGTGGGTTTAGAAAGAGTACCCATTCTTGTTTTCCGATCAATCTTTAGGTTGAATTTCTGGGGCCAAAATGTCATTCATGGTGGGTAGATATGTTTTATACATGAAATATTTTAAAGTAATTTTTTATTTAATTTCCATTCATTATTTTTATGGGTTTCCCATGAGTTTTATGAGGAAAGGGTGGGTTTTAATTATTTTGTCCCAATCGTTCGCCCATTTCATGATTTTAAAATAAATTATGTTTCTTTTATAATTCCTCCATTTTACATCATTGTTCACCCATTACACTTCCCACATGGCCTCATATGTCCTATTAAAACTACCATATCAATTTTTACCCCATATTAATTATTAATAATTGTAGATTTGGGTTATTTATAAAAATATTTGGCCATCCCTGAGCTGATTTTCAGTTTAAAAAATTGTTTTTTCATATATCATTCAATTTTTACTTTCTTTCAGTGATTCCACCTCTCATCCAAGCCCACTAAGCCTAGTCGCAATATTATTTTTGATTCTCCCTAATTGGTGCTCATCTTTGTTGTAGAATAGGGAAACATTTCTCATGATTTCTCAAATAATTTATATTTTAAAATTAATTTGTTTCTTTTATAAGTCTTTCATGTTTTACACTTTCACCCATTTCTGTTCCCACTTGACCTCCTTATCTTTATTCAATCATCCATGTTATATTTTTCTTCTTGGAGACTAACCTATTGGTGTATTTGTAAATATTTCATGAAGACTCTCAAGTAAGCTGGTTTCGTCTATTTTTCTTGATGGTCCAAATTTCCAAAAAGTATAGATTCAATCCTACTGTATATTTTTTAGTTTCATGGTTTTATATCGTGGTTTTATGTCCGTGTTCACTCCCTTACGGTGCATCGATGGTTCATTTGATGTTCTCCACAAGGATTTTACGGTTTTGACATATATGGTTGGTGATTCCAAGTGTGGTAATTGTAAAATTAATTAGAATACTAGATTTATATTTCTTTTATTTTCTTATTTCATTATTTTTAGTGAAAAAACAATTTTGGTAAAACTTGTAAATTGGTAGATTTTTATGTTCCAATGTATTGTGAAATGGATGTTTTAATTGGGCATTCAACATTTTACCAATTGTAATTGAATTATAATTCATTAAATAGATTTCTAAAAAAATATTAGTTATGAAAATTATGGTTTGGTGTAATAATGGTATGAATTTTGTGTTAAAAGAGGGGTCTAAATGGATTTTATGTGAAAAGTTATGTTATAACTTTGGTAATTATTTTATGGATGTTTTAAGAATTTTTTTGAGTTTTACAAATGGTAAGAAGAATTTTTAGCAACTAGTGGACTGGGTATGTCTAGAAATGGGTTTTTATGTGTAAATGGAATTTGGTTGCATTTAGAACTTGTCTGAGCATGGTGAGTGGAACCCGGTTATCTAGGTTGGTGGATGTGTACTATCTTACTAGTGATCTTGAGTGGTTTAATCCTTGTTTCACATAGAAAGTTTTATGTTGAAAACACCAAACATCTATGATGATGATTATTTTGGGGACTGCTAGGTTATGGGTGATTCCCCTGCTAGACACCCATTCATGAGAAGACATATTATTATGATTACATTCTCATCGAGAACTAGGGTGCATGGGGCTCACAACTAATTAGTTCCTAGGTGTGTTTCTGTGTTGAGTGATCGTTGACTATTTGGAATTTATTATTATCTTATGTTGAGTTTGGATGGAAAATTTAGTAGCCTAAATGTTTTAATTAAATGTACCTATTCTTCAATGTTCCCACATTAAAAACAATTTTCGTTTAAAAGATGCACCTATAGACATTATTTCGACCATTCTCTATGTTTAACACTTGAAATCATTATATTATATAATGATTGTCACCTGGAATCATTTGGTTGTATCCTATTGAGATTTGAATCACACCATGACTACACCTTTTGGTGTATGTAGACTTGGTTATGTTTGACACAAGTAAGGGAAAGACTTTCAGAGATAGTGGTGAGGGTTGCTAGTTGATCTCATTATATATTGTTTTAGAGACGAATCATGGTTGATGAACCCTTTTCGTGTGGTGGTATATGGGTTTTTATCTACTACTTTTTTAGTTTGGGACCTCTTTTTTAATGTTAGAAACCATATATATACATCGTAATTTTTATTTAAGGATTGTTTTGTTGGTAATTTTCATATTTAGTTTATTGATTTAAATTGGCTATTAAATGATTCTAAACTTGGGTAAATCATTTCTAAACCAATATTTAGGATACTTGGGAACTTGTTCCATCTTATGGGGATAGGGGAAACCATTCAGGATTTTCCTTGGGCCAGGTTTGGTGCCAGTTTGGATGGAGACTAGATTCAGTTCTTGACAAGACCCATGCTTGCGTCCAAGAGGGGAGTACTATCTCCACGAATGGATAACCCACTCCCTGGTCCAATAGGGGAGTATATACTAAACCTTCTTCGAAGTCATGGGAAACTTTCACCCTTATCCTTCAGGGGATTAACACCCACATAAGAAACTACCCAATGATAATGAAACCAAACCAATGATGTGGGGCATCCCATATCCACCTAAGTAGAGATGAAGGGAAAACCCATTCAATAGTCTATTAGGGGAGTAAAAATATTATCTTCCCTCTATATGAACCACACAAATACCTGAAATCATCTCATTACCTCTTCACATGATTCATTCTCAATTCATACGACCTCCTATCTCGTAATCCATAAAAGAGTCCACCATCTTGTCCTATGTGGAAAACTTGTAAGGGTAGACTCTGAACAAGTCTGAATCTGAGTCTCTAAGAATATGATATTAAAGGTAGAATAAACCTAGAGAATTTTCTAGTAGTACACAACATTCAACTGGGAACACACGGTGTTTGATCCCATCTGAGCACAGGCTCGTGTATCTTGTATGCATGGTTCGAACCCATGTGATGTTACACAGTGTGTAATGGAATTATGCTCTGTTTCCCTCACCCCTTGTCCCCTTTCTGTGTTCCTCACTAGAGCAGAAATCGTTTTTTACATCACCATTTTTTACGTCGGTTATATATAACCGACGTAACAATGCAGCGAGTAGATTTTTCACGTCAGTTATTTTGATAACCGACGTAAAAAACCAATGCGCGGGGGGTTTTTTACGTCCGTTATTTTGTAACCGATGTAAAAAACCCGATATAGACGCGTTTTTTACGTCGGTTATCAAATAATCGAAGTAAAAAAACAAAAGCGGGATGTGTTTTACGTCGGTTATTTTATAACCGACGTAAAAAACCCCCGGGGGCTTTGGTTTTTTACGTCGGTTATTTGATAACTGACGTAAAAAACGCGTCGATATCGGGTTTTTTACGTCGGTTATTTGGAAACTGACGTAAAAAACCAAAGCCCCGGGGGGGTTTTTACGTCGGTTTCCAAATAACCGACGTAAAAAAACCCGATATCTAAGTGTTTTTTACGTCAGTTATAAAATAACCGACGTAAAAAACCAAATCGCGGGAGCCTTTTTACGTCAGTTTTAAGATAACCGACCTAAAAAGCTAAAAAATAGTTTATAACGTCGGTTATATAATAACCGACGTTATAAAGCATTTAAAAAAATTAAAGCCCGTGTTCTGTCATTTACGATTTTTTCGATTGACAGTCGTCGGCTCGTCTCTCTCTCGCGCGGTAAACCATAATCGGCTCGTCGATCGCCTGCATTACACTCATTTTGGCTTCATTTTTTATCTTCTTCACTGCTCTCGGATCTATCATCTCAACTCGCGACATTCAAGTAAGCCTTCCACGAATTTATTTCGTTCATTTTTTTTTCGATTCTTGATGTGCTTTTCGTTCGTTTTTTGAATCTCGTGGAATTTTTTTTATTGCAAATGGTTATTATGTTAATTCAACTCGCAACATTCAACTCTCAAATGATTATTAATACATTGTGGATTATCTTCAGCAAAATCTGAAAAATAATGGGTGGTACTGTAACGTTCCATTCTTCCAGCAACATTATTATTTCCTACTTAGCTGGAATGTGTCTTTCTGGATGAAGATTGGTAGTACTTATTTTCTTAAAATCATATTTTCAATATGATTGTCCAGAAATTTATTTTCATGAATGAAATTGGACCAGGTACAATCGGTAATACCTATCCTTAAAATTTCATTCAACATTCTTACATCATAATATTTATTCAAAAAAATATGATTTTTAGAACTCCTAGATCAGAAAACCATCATCTGTTTTCATCTACATTCATAAAAATATCAATTCATACCTATTACAATCAAATATTTCATTCTGGACTCATGGTGAGTCTGATAATACATTTCTTCTTTCAGTCATCTCCTAAAAATGATGGACCTTTTCGTGCAAAGTGTATCTGATTTCTTGAATACGATGGTATGTCCGATTTTCAACAAAACCAAGTGAGGTGATTTCTTTTATTATTAATAATTCATTAAAAAATTATAATACCAAAATATTATTATCATCCTTTTCCTATTTTTCATTATAAAAAAGGTAAAGGGTACTTTCTTTTCATTCTCAAGTTAAATTATATTTCTTATAAAGGTCTTCTCTATCTAGGTAGAAATAATTTAACGATAATTATATTGAATTAGGTATATTATCTTATCTTACCATCCAAACACATTTTTATGTATTAATAAT
This sequence comes from Viscum album, assembly GCA_963277665.1. Taxonomy (NCBI): domain Eukaryota; kingdom Viridiplantae; phylum Streptophyta; class Magnoliopsida; order Santalales; family Viscaceae; genus Viscum; species Viscum album. The sequence goes on along the minus strand of OY728128.1, from coordinate 1,919,584,671 downwards.
TATTATGTTTTGTAAAAACAATTATGACCCCCATTTCATTTTTGTTGGTTAATTGATCTACGAAATTGTTATAAATGATTTGATGATCACGATTCAACCATATATATGGTTAGTCATTATATGACATTTGGGTCCATAATATCCTACTAATGCATTCGACAATGCATTATATATCATAGATCAATATGGGATACAGATGGTTATACCATGTCCAATGTGTTATGTGATGTTCCTGGTAAGAAATATTATAATAAATTATAGGAAAGCTGATTAACATATCCCAATATGAGGTGAATGAAACTATGTTTTCCCTTGACATATATTATGACTTATATGATTATGTTTGTGCCACACTCTTATGTTATTCCACATACCAATGTTGTGATCTTGTGAATAAGGTTTTTTAAATCATGTTCACACTATCATATAAATCATATCTTATGTTATGCTAAAATTTTTATACTTGGACTCAGGTTTTATGATCTATGATTATATAGAACTGTTTCACTTATCTTTTTGATCATGTGCTTTGTGTATGCTCTTATACCCCCATGGATATCTTTTTATGAGATTAGATATTATATTTATATATATCATGTTTAACCATAATGAGTATCATAAATCAAAACTTTTATTATTTTCATTCCCTAAGTTATGAAAATAAGTATTACGTAGGATGATTCAAAAATTTAATCTGTGAGATGAGTTGATTTATGTGTGAAACCCAGGCAAAACACATATGTATTTTTTTATTGGTATTACATATATATAGTTAGACATATACTTTTTTTTACATTACCATGATATTAACATTACTTTTTCTAAAGAAATATTAATGTCCTTAGATTATATATCGAATCAAAAGGATATAGTAATTCTAATATATAATCAGAATGATCAGATAATATGACAATATTATTAAACATAAAACAAATGGTCTATATTCATATTTTTAACATGACAATTACTCTGTATAGCTATTTGGTGTTGGGTACTTATGAAAACTACTACTACTTTCAAGATTTGTTTTATATTTTAAATTGTTTTACATTCAAATTATGATTTTTTTCATATAAAGTTGTTTTGTCTTATCTTAAAAATATATATTTTTTGTTGATATTTGTTATAGGTAAAAATGAGTCGAAGTTGGATTACGGCACATCGAATAAGCAATGAATTTGAAGAAGGTGTTGATGCCTTTTTGGAATTTGCAAAACGAAATGTTCCAAGTAGTGACATTTTTTTCTGTCCATGCCTGAAATGTTTGAATATGAAGAAGTTGAAAAGTAGAGAGATAAAAGATCATCTGATATGTCATGGTTTTAATCCGAGTTACAGCCCTTGGATTTTCCATGGTGAAACTGGACGGAATGTCACTGATGATGATGATTTGCAAGATGGTAACTCCGATGGAATTGAAGAAATGATTCGCGATATTGTAGCAGAACAAATTGAGATAGAACCGAAAGTTGCACGTCTATATGGTGATGCTGAAAAACCATTATATCCCGGTTGTACAGATTTTACGGTTCTGTTGGCGGTGTTAAGATTGATTAACCTAAAGGAGAAGCATGGATGGAGTGACAGATGTTTTACAGAGCTGCTACAATTGATGAAAGACATTCTTCCCTAAGATAACGATCTTCCAGATTCAAATTACAAAGCCAAGAAAATATTATGCCCGATGGGATTGGGATACAAGAAAATACATGCCTGTCCGAATGACTACATTATATATAGGAAGGAATATGAATTTCTGTCAGAGTGTCCAAAATGTGGGACATCACGGAATAAGGTGAATGAAAAATCACAGGGTGATGTAGAGATTACAAAGCTCCCTTAAAAGGTATTTTGGTATCTTCCTATAATTAATCGTTTCAAACGTTTATTTGCTAATTCACATGATGCAAAAAGGTTAAGATGGCATGCTGAAGAGCGGGTATGTGATGGAAAAATATGTCATCCAGCTGATTGTCCACAATGGAAGAAAATTGATGCGCAGTATTCTACATTTGGAAATGAAATAAGAAATCTCAGACTAGGGTTGTGCACAGATGGAATGAATCCATACCGAACACTCAGTAGCACACATAGTTCATGGCCTGTTTTATTGGTAATTTACAACCTCTCTCCTGAAGTTTGTATGAAGCGCAAATATGTCATGTTGACTACAATGATCTCTGGTCCAAAGCAACCCGGTAATGATATCTATGTTTACTTGTCACCGTTGATTGATGATTTGAAACTGTTATGGGCTGATGGTATTAGGGTGTATGATTCTTATAAAATGGAATATTTTCAACTGCTTGCAGTGCTTCTGTTCACTATAAATGACTTCCCAGCGTATGTAAATTTGTCTGGATTCAGTGTTAAAGGGCATAAAGCATGTCCAATTTGCGAACAACAGATGTCCTATTGTCAATTGCATCATGGGAGGAAAACAGTGTACATGGGTCATCGAATGTTTTTGCCTATGGAACACCCTTATAGAAGACTAAAAAAGGCATTTAATGGCTCACAAGAATTTGATACTGCTCCAAAACCATTATCCCATGATATGTATTTTGAGAGGGTGAAAAAACTTGACGTGACATTGGGAAAGACACAGAAATCATGTAATGATAGACATATTTGAAAGAAAAGGTCATTATTTTTTGAGCTACCATATTGGAGGTATCATTAAGTTAAACATAATATTTATGTCATGCACGTGGAGAAGAATATCTATGATTCTTTGATTGGAACATTGTTAGACATTAAAGGAAAGACTAAAGATGGGTTGAATGCAAGATTAGACTTACTATCAATGGGAATACGTTTGGAGTTAGCTCCCACTCCTAAAGGAAGACGAACATTTCTTCCCCCGGCTTGTCATACATTATCGAAGAGGGAGAAAATTAGCTTCTGTCAGTGTCTTCATGATACCAAAGTGCCTCAAGGTTATTCTTCTAATGTAAAAAATTTTGTCTCAATGAAGGACTTGAAGTTGATAGGTATTAAATCACATGATTGTCACATCATGATGCAACAAATTCTACCAGTTTCATTGCGTGGAATATTTCCCATTCGTGTCAGAAAGACTATAATGAAGTTGTGTTATTTTTTCAATTCAATTCGTAACAAGACGATTGATGTGAATGCTTTGAACATTTTGGAAAAGGATGCAATTTTAATACTTTGTCAATTGGAAATGTATTTTCCTCCAACTTTTTTTGATATAATGGTGCATTTAATGATTCATCTGGTTCGAGAAATAATGCTTTGTGGACCTGTATATCTTCATTGGGTGTATCCTTTTGAATGGTATATGAAAATATTAAAGGGGTATGTTAAAAATATATATCGACCTGAAGCCTCCATTATTGAAAAGTATATTTCTGAGGAGGTAGCAGAGTTTTGTACGAGCTACTTGGCTGCGGCGCAACACATAGGTTTGCCTCCATCTTGCCATGAACGAGTTAATAATGAGGGAAAGGGGATTCGCGGCTTGAAAGTCAAATCATTTTCAGCTGAATAGATGAAGAAGTTAGAATCATACATCTTGAAAAACATAGCTGATGCTCAACCATATATCACATTGCACATTAATGAGTTGAAACAATGTCATCCAAAGAAGAAAGAAATGTGGATTTTGAATGAGCACAACAAAACTATTTTGTCATCGATTAAAAAGACCTTTCTTAGTAGATCAGATGTATCAGAGACATTAAAATGGATAGTGGTTGGTCCATGTTTAAATGTGATAACATGGTCCGGTTATGACATTAATGGTTATACATTTCATACAAAAGCTCAGGACAACAGAAGTGCAGTTCAGAATAGTGGTGTATTAGTGTTTGCAGAAGCAATGCATTTTTCGAGTGCTAAGGAAAAAAACCCAATTTCTGAATCAAATGCATATTATGGAGTGATTGAAGACATATGGGAGGTTGATTACTTTAAAATTAAAGTTCTCGTTTTTAACTGTAAATGGTTTAACGGTAACAATAGTGTCAGACACGATGAATTTGGAATGACACTTGTTAATCTGAATAGATTGGAAGACACATCTGATTCTTTTATAATGGAAACACATGCAAAAAAAAATTTATGTAGTAGATCAATCAGATATGCAGTGGGCTGTTGTTTTATAAGGGAAAAAACAATATGTTGGTGAGGATGAACTTGATTAATATGCTGATTTATGTGAGATCCCTACTTCAATGGAAATATTAACCGAACATAATGACGATCATGTTGAAGACGTAGTTTGTGCCATAAGGAACGATCACGACGAAGGAATTTGGGAAAACAATCCATCTGTACATTCCTAAAATTACAGGTAACATATGTTTATTTCTTGTTTACATTTATTTTTTCCATAAATGTTAGATTTTGTAAGTTTTTTATTTATTAAAACATGTTTTAATAGAAGGCTGATAGTGGACTCTCTGAGTCTACCGGCCAGCCGGTGGTCTCTGGCAGAAGCATTTCTTTCTGACAGAGCCACCGGTCAGCCAGTGTTAGCACACCGGCCATCCGGTATGGGCACCGGCCAACCGGTTCTTGCCCACTGGCCAGCCGGAGGACCAAGGCAGTAGGCTTGCCCACTTCCTGGTGACACCGGCCAACCGTTGGATGACCACCAGCCAGCCGGAGGACCCAGGTTTACCATTTTTTCCATTTTTTACCATCTTGACCATCTTGACCATCTTTGCCATCTTTACCATTGTTTAACATGCTTACTATATTACCAATGTTTACTATTATGTAACCTAGTACACTTTTCTATTTTCTGATTACAGTAGTATTAAAATATTTGAATTTTTATATTTGTGAACTGACGTTTGTTTTTCTGATTTGAAGGATAATGACAGATCATTCAGATGATCAACCACATGATTTTGGGGAGGAGCATATTGCTGGTCATACCTCTGGGGATGAACATTCACATGCTCCTATTACGACAAAGAGTTCAACGGTTGGTAAACTTGGTTGCACACATTTACCAAAATTATCACTTTCCCGTACGCAGGATCAGAGGATAGTAGTTGAGTTTGATGATGATGATATTCCTAGAGGTCCGAATGCCAAAGATTTTAAGAGTTTTGTTGCAACTCAGGCTAAGACCAAAGTAAGCATTCTGTATGATGATTGGAGAGGTGTGGATAAAGCGATTATCTCTCAGTTGTGGGAGACGATTTTGGTAATATCTTTTGTCATTGTTTGAGCATTCTTTTAATGTTTCTGGTATATATAATATGTTTAACCTCTTCTTTATCAGATGAAATTTGATATTCCTGACACTGGAGGAGTCAGGATGAAATGCTTATCATTGGCTGCCAGGAGATGGAGGGATTTCAAATCAACCCTCACATCTGATTTCATTTATGGTCATAGGAGTCATGATAATCCATGTCGTATATATCCTTTTATAGTGAAGACACATGGAGACAGTTTTTTGAAAGTAGAAAAAAAGAGTCATTTCTGGTAAGGGAAATGTAAACTTTTATATACTTTCTTATATAAATGATTTTATTAATGTTTTGTTAATGATTTCTTATTCTTAAATTACAGAAAACAAGGAAAGCTCATTATGAGATCCAATCTAAAAATGTATACCCTCATAGTTTATCTCGGGGAGGGTATACATTATTGGAAGAAAAAATGATAGCGGAAAAATTTCAACAACTAAGAGCTGAGCCTTCAAGATCTGGAGAGGTGGCCCCTCCATCCCCTCCATCTAGACATGAAAAATGGAAGAGAGCTCAGAAGGGAAAAAAGGGCAATATCTTTCGGAAGAATCGAGAATCGTAGCTGAGAGGATTGTAAGATATCTATTTAATTTATTTAAGTTAACTTTTTTCTTCATATAAGTTTCAATCATTACAGAAATGTTTAATTAATTAATACAGGACTCTCTTGAGGAGCAAAGTTCAGAGGGGACATTTACAGCTACTGGGAGGGAAGATATTTTATTTGCAGCATTGGGAAGGCCCGAACATCCTGGTCGTGTAAGAGGATATCCGACAGGTGTATCGGTAAGAAAAGTTTTTCCATGTTCTTCAACTTATAACATTGAGGGGGTTTATAAAAAAATAGAATACTTGGAGGCTGAAGATCAAAATATTAATGCGATGATGGAAGACAAGATTAGAGATTCGGTGCAGTCTATGTTTGCAAGAATGCAAAGACAATTTCAGACTACAGCCCCCACTCCTCCACCTCCCCCTGCAGACCCCATTATTTATCCTCCTCCTCCACCAGTAGCTCCCACTCCCCCACCTCATCCTGCGGACCCCATTCTTTATCCTACGCCTCCGCCGCAGCTTCCTACATATTGGGAGTTGTATGTTGATGATTCTCAACATCATATAGTAGCATACGTGTTGGTATATTGTATAGGAGATACAGTTCATCATCAACAATTAGAGATAGAGAATCAGAGGGTCACTATACAGGATATTATAGATAGAGCATCTAGGGTACCAATACCTACAGATGAGGTGGCGACAGTTGGACAGAGTATCGGCCATTTTTTAGTTTGGCCATCCAGACTTCTTCGACTCATTACCATAGAGGTATGAATCTTATATCTTTTATTTTATTTTTTTATTAAAGTTGTTTTATGATTTAAAAACTACTATAATTCTCAATTTTTTTTAACAGGAATACTTCAAAGGTAAAGAAATACTGTATAGACAACAACAAAGACAACATGCTATGACATCAGATACAGATTCCAGTGGTCTTGGTAGATTGTCAAGATATTCACATTTTTTGTTGGGTTTTTATGAGTTTCCAATGGAATTTCATGTTTGTGGACGTGAAATAAGTGTGGGGATTACAAAATCTGATATCATGGATATTGTTACTGGAGATAAGTTGGGCATCAACGTGGTGAAATTTTTTTCCATGTAAGTCTTAACACCTTTTCCCTGCGTTATATTTATTAAAAATGTATACTTATATATGTTTTGTATTAGGTATCTTTATAAAATTTGTGAGAGGAATGAACTGACAGAAGTATATGGATTCATGGACCCGCAATTGATTTCCCCTGAAGCATGTGCATTGACTGAGGAACAAAGAATGATTTATATTGCTGAAAGATTTGAAAAGAATATAATCCAACAATGTTGGATGATGCCTTTTTGTGAGAGGTATGAAAAACATTTCTCTCAAAGAGTTAATTATCTTTTAATATAAAAAACCACTAACATTAAATTTCCTTTTATCAGTAATCATTGGATGTTAGGGATTTTTTGCCCAAGGGAGAAAGCTCTTTATTGGATATGCTCTGTTCATGGTGATGTGCAGTCAAGTTTTAAGAATATATTGGAAAAGTAAGTTTCAATTTCTCAATAGTTTTATATATTATAATGAATTTTAAATTTACCTCATTCGTATTATTTTCTAACAGTGCATGGGTCTACTTTCGAAATAACACAAAGAAAATAAATACAAAGATCAAATATGTAAATGCGAAGGTAAATTTCCATTTATAATTTGTACTTTTTGATTTATTACATAAAAATAATATATTGAATTTACACTCATTCAAAACAGAAGTGTCATGAACAACAAGGCCTCATCAAATGCGGATATTATATGTTATGATTTATGTATGAAATAATAACAACTGGGAGAGTTGTGAATATTGACCTGGTACAATTTCCTCTTAAACTTTTCCATAATATTTCAATTTGATTTATTCATTATACATGTTAACTATCTTCTTTTTCATTTGTAGCATTTTGATGACCCTCAACCCTATACTGTTGAAGACATCAAACACGTACAAGTGGAGTGGTCAAATTATTTTACAGGTTTGATTGAATTTTAGTTGTTTGTAATGTAAAATGTAATTTTGAATATTGTCGTTTTAATTGTGTATTTGGTAGTTGTTTAGGTTTGATTTGGTTTTTTTTTGAATTTGACAGTGTAAGTTTTGAATGTTATATAAGTGAATGTTTAATTTTGAACTACTTCTTGTTTTGGTCTACTTTTTATGGTTCTTCTGGTATGGGTTTGGGTCTATGGGGGAGGGGTTCCAAGGGTGTGGGGGTGTGTTCAGTGGGGTTGGGGGTGTCCAACGGTCTGGGAGGGCTGTCCGGTGGGGTGGGGGACAGTCCTGGGGGGGCAGGGATGTCCAGGGGTGTGGGAAGCCGGTCTAGGGCTGTGGGAGTGCTGTCCAGGGGTGGGGTGTTGTCCATGGGTGTGGTGGGGGCTGTCAAGTGGGGTGAGGGGATGAGGAGGTGTTGTTCAGGCGGGTGGGGGGTTGTCGAGGGGTGTTTGGGGGAGTCCGGGGGTGAGGAGGCAGTCCAGGAGTGTGGTGGGGGCTCCAATGGGGTGGGGGAGGGTTGTCCAAGGGGTATACATGAGGGTGGGAGCTCCAATGGGGTGGGGGAGGGCTGTCCAGGGGGTATACATGAGGGTGTGGGATCCAATGGGGTGGGGGAGGGCTGTCTATGGGGTATAAATGAGGGTGGATACTGTCTAGTGGGTAAGTTTTATATGTTATCTAGGTACATGCTTAATTTCGATGTACTTCTATTTTTGTGGTACGATTTCTTGATTTGTTTTCTGGTTGATTCTGGTGGAGAGAAGATCACTGCATTCTGTTTAAAAAAAATTGGGTTTATCACGTCGGTTATTTAATAAGCGACGTGATAAAATTCCTGGAAAATAGTTTATCAGGTCGGTTATTTAATAACCGACGTGATAAAAGGTCTGCAGAATGGTTTATCACGTCGGTTATTTAATAACCGATGTGATAAAAGGCCTGGAGAATGCTTTATCACGTCGGTTATTTAATAACCGACGTGATAAAGTGCCTGGAGAATGGTTTAGCACGTCGGTTATTGAATAACCGATGTGATAAACCGCCTCCCTCCGGTTTATCACGGCGGTTATACAATAACCGACGTGATAAACCCCCCTCCTCCGGTTTTTCACGTCGGTTTTATATGAACCGACATGATAAACCACGCTCAGCCCGGTTTATCACGTAAGTTCTTATAGAACGGACATGATAAACCGCCCTCACCCCAGTTTATCACGTCGGTTCTAAAATAACCGACGTGATAAACATCGCGATTTTATGTTTTTGACGTCGGTTTTTAAATAAACGACGTCAAAAACCTTATTTATAACGTCTCACGTATTAACGTTGGCTATAAATCGACGTAAAAAATTAAAAATAACCGACGTAAAAAACGTTTTCTGCACTAGTGCCTATTCTATATGTACTAACCATGCTTGACCCTCACACATGATTGATCTCATACTTCATGATGTTTTCGGATAAACGGCCATAAACCTATGTAGTTTTCCCATGTTTTGGGCCATAACCTGACTATGTGTATCTTTTTCATGTGTTAGTATGCATCCATATGTTTTCACAGGGCTATCCCATTCTATGTCCCTTGGTCACATTGTTTAATTCACTAAGTCATGTAGTCAAAAATGTTCATCTACTTCTAATATGATAATCTACACAGTGTGTTTCACAAAACTATAAATCATGTAGATTTTGATTCTTGTTTGGAATCTTTTGAAAAACACTGTTATTCTCCCCGGTTTACCACTAAACCTACATATTTACCAAGAAGATAGCTCTATCACTAGTGAAAAACCAACCTATACCCATGGATCAAAACTGTGGGTATATCCACCAAACCCTTGGGTATAGGGGAGTCAAAGTGTGCACCACGACTGTTCCAGCCTCGCACACAACTGAACCCACAGTTTTAAAACCATGGGGTATTAAAATTTAAAATATTCACAGCAGCAAGGATTCGAACCCACATTGCCGTTGCGCATCACGAATGCGGATCACCATGAAACCAACTAAACTATGAATTCTTTTTGTTATATAATCATACATCAATGTATAAATTTTAATTTTATCCATGTGGGGTAATAAAAAATCCGAAAACGTGGGAAAGGGGTCTCTAACCCGCATCTCAAGCTGGGACTCACGGCCGCACACCGACAACTGACCAACCGAGCTACAATTTTCAATTTATATTTACATATACATATATATATATATATGTTAATATAATCCACATCGGTTATTTAAATTCAAAAAATGTAGATCGCGGGATTCGAACCCCCGTCTAACGATCGCGCCTCCACAAGTTACCAACCAAGATACCAAAATTATGAGTATATAAATTTATATTTATATAAATATATTAAACTAAACCATGATAAAATGTCTTCCCGCAAAAAAATTTTATTGTCCTGCCTAATTTTCATTCCCCGCAATAAGCTATACCCATAGTTCTCTAGAAACGTGGGTATAGGTCTTCATAAAAACCAATACCCATAGTTATCCAAACCCCATGGTATATCCAAAACTGTGGGTATAGGTCTTTGGAAAATACCTTCTACCCATGGTTCTCCAAAATAGTGGGTACAGGTGAACCAATACCCACAGTTTTGGAGAACCATTGGTATAGGTTATATCCCTATACCCACGGTTTTTTTTCAAAACCCAGGGTATAGACCTATTTTCTAGTAGTGTATCAATTAAAATTGGAATCTACATCCATATAATAATGAAAAATAAAAGGGATCAAGAAGAAAACTCAAATCCATCTACATTGATAAAGAAAAAATGAAGATTTTTGTAGGATAAAAATGCTTATATATTCCTATTTCTCAGTTTGATTATGTTTTGTGTTGAATAATTGGATCAATGGAAAGTCATTTCCATGATTCGATGGGGGTTTCCTACATTTCAAATAGAAGGAAGGGAGGATGAGAGTGAGATATAAGAGGAACATATTTCTTTTCCTATGCACCCAAAATGTGGTGAGTGGGTGATTTAGTATTGGATTAAGTTAATTAATTTAATTAATTAAATAATACCCCATAAACTGACCCGCCAAATAGCCTTGTACTAAAATTCCCAATGCAGATAGGATGATGTCATGAATAGGGTAAACACAACGTTCCAGACACAACAGTGACATCAAAAATATGATCTTAGACTCTGAACCAGAGTTATTTTTGTTTCAATAAAATCTATTCATGCATGAAAAAAATATTTAATATAATTAATATCATTAAACCACGGAACCATGTGCCCCAGATTCCTACACCGACTCAATCATTGGGTCTGGAAATAGATTTTGAAATATTCTTAAGTCCTTTGGGAAAAAATATGAGTCATTACATTCTCCCCAATTTTGAAATTTTTATCCCCTAAAAGTGAAATACTAATAAAAAGGGAAGAAAATGATCTCCCCATTAGACACTCATGCTAGCGAGCTCACTAATGGTTCATGTGTTGTGTAAAAGAAATCACAAATAGGAACCAAAAATATCAAACGACACATTTTCTAGGTTCTAAATGGACAACATCATGGAACAACAAGAATATGTTTCTAAAACTATGATAGGTGGGAAAACACCAAACAACATGGTACATATGTAGTCATAGGTTCTAATGGTTTTACACCTTGTTAACCTGACATAGATATTAAAGAAATCCTACTGTTCACATCCAACCGTTTGTGTAATATACAAATAACACCTCATGTTTCTTGTGTTCATGGTCTACAATGAACCAGCTAGGGTATTGAAAACCAAGATAAGGTTTCCCAAGAGTAAACAATGGGACATACCAGACCCTTGGCCTACAAACCCCTAGCTGCAACACAGATCACCAAAATAGAAACATTACCACACCCACTAGTGGCATCCTAGAAGAGTATGGATTTTAAGAAACCAATCCAAACTATAAAAACATAATAGGGTCTACCTATAAAACTATGAAACAAATTAATGCAAGGGATATTCCTATCCTAAATCTACCATGCTAAAGATGTCGAGTAGTAAAACTCTACTAGTAAGGGTAGTTCATGCTCTAAAACTTAATCACATAAACTCCCCCTTAGCAAAAAATTGTATGGAACTCATTCTCTGCACCACAATACGGTCCACTTGGGGTAGCACTCACTCTCCCACATGTTTTTGATCGTCTCAATAAAACATGTATTGGTTGGGAAGGTGTCCTATTTCCATGTGAGTTTAAGGCCACGTCAAAAAGCACCATGTCATCCTTGATCATATTTTGTATGAAGATTAGGCCAAACACATTATGGTTCTCATTGAAAACAATAGGATTCCTAAACAATGATTGGGTCTTACTGGGCCCTCTGTCGCAACTACAGAAACTGAGTTCTACAAACCCCTCACATCACCCTCGTTAAACCTCTAGCATGAGTAGAATGAAAAGAGTACCCACAATGGTGTCTAATAATTTCTACTATAGAAATTAGAATGTGCATAAAGCATATATCTATTCATACTCAATGATTTAGGATCAATGGCATCCATGGCATATAGCTTCCCCTACTCACGTGTTCTAGCTCCCTGAGCCAGTTGCGGAAAACTTAGCGGAGGTGGTGGTAACACCTCAAACCATCTACCACATCATTCCACTCATCTAGTTCTTTCACCTCATCCACCACATTACAGAACTCATTTCTTGAAGTGATGTATTTTCTAATGTGGATAGTCTGTTTTCTCTCTTTAAACAGCACAGTGGGATAGGCAAAATCTGGCTACATGTCCCCATCAGTCACAAGCATCGTACTAACTCTACTTTAGTTGATCTAGTCCTCAACACTGCTCATGCACCACATACCCATGCATCTATGTCTGGGAATGGGTATTCCTCCTACACCATGACCCTGTTATGTGTTCTCTTCCATCTTCGGAAGATTCCTTACACTCATGACCACTAATGTGGGTCATGTCCTCATGTTCCTCATCTAGGAAATATTCCACCACCAGAGCTCGCTCAAGCACTCCAACAGTTATGGGAATACACATCAGAGGCATAGAGGCTCTACTTTCCCAACGAAACCCCAACTCTAAAGTTCATCCTTTGTAAAATGGATCATTAACCACATCAAAGGAGTAGCGCAAAAATTTTACGAACCATACAAAAAATTATTCCTCTCTCATGCAACCCTATTGATGTTGTAGAAGCTACAATATACACATTAATCTCAAAATGGATGGGTAAAAATCTTCCCTGAACAGTCTCTCAAAGTATTACCAAGTGAGTGTTTCCTTTTCATGAATCTATATCACTAGACTCCACCATCGTCCAGTTGACCCCTACATATGGTTTTCCACTAGAACCACCACTTTATTCTAAGGTGTCCTAACTATGCATAAAACATACATGACTAATTTGATCTAGTCATCTGCCACCTAAGGGTATGGATCACCCTGGAACCATATAGGTATCTACCTCTGAAACTCGTTTAGTGCACTCAGCCTATGAGAATTCTCTTAATGAACTATTGAAATAACCTGCTATTGTATGGGTTGTGGCGCTGCCAGAAGACCACCTTGAGGTAATGCCTCTGAATCTATACCATAAAATAAAACCACATTAAGGGGTGTATCATCCTTCGATAATTCCATAGAATACTATTTTGATGTCTTCATGGAGGCATCCTAAAATAGAATCAAGATGTTCCATGATCAAAGAGTATATATGCGGAGCTGACTCAAGAATGATAGAAAAACAAAAAACTCAGTCCTATATGATTCATGTACAATTAATTTTCTATTGAACAGTATCATAATTTAATTAGTTGAAAAAAATGATATCAATGTCTTTGGGATAGGAAACATCCTTCGTCACACGAACACTATATCCTCTAGCCAGATAGCTGAACTCAAAACATCATAACACTGTCTCCATAAAACCTAAACCAAGGTCATGAAATTATTGTCTTAATGGGGAATCGACTGCCTCTGATACAAATCTATCAGAATCCTACTTGACTGGGCCTGGGCCACTACTCCCCTATCTCTTCTCCAATAGGAAAAGGGATGGTGACTATCACCGAAAAGTCATGTCACTAACACGGATGGAATTTCTTAAGTACTTGTAAGCAACAAACACATCCACATTATCAGAAAATACTTAAATGTAAAAAATAATGTAAACCAATGCCTTCATGCTTATATAATCCACAGTAAGAGAATAATAGAACTAATGAATGTGTAAAGGGTTAAAAACAACACCCACCAAGAAAAACTATATAAGAATCCAACATGTTCATTAAGAGGGGACCACTGTAATCTACAACTACTAGAAAGCTTCTCGGGCAATCTTTGGTAAACACCACGATCTATCTAGCTCACTATGCACCTCATATATCGGGTCCTCTATAGACTAAATTAAACGGAATGTGGTCTATAGAAGACAAAAAACATGTGTAGGAAAATCCCATTCAAGTGTGGGTATTAAAATACTTATTAGGCTCCCAACAAACCCCCCAAAACCAAAAGAGAGAAACCGAAAGGCAATAGTATACTTGACTTAGCTATAGGGAACCCCAATCGACAGAAAAAATCCATTTTGAACCATCCTCATATGTACATGAAATTTCATCTTTGTCTAAAAGGGGTGTCAACACCTACATGTTAAAACACCATAAGGACTCCTAGAAATCACACAGAGTTCTCATCTTAGACACTAAGTCTCACGAGGTTCCTACCATATAGCTTGAAGTAGGATTCTCTTATCATGATCTAACCACAACATAACACTAGGAGAACACACTAAAAGTGCTCATCCATTCAGATGGTACCCATTAGAGAGATACACTCCATCAGTAACAACTCTACCATTCCAAATGTCATGTATGAGAGGATGTGATTCATCAAAAATATCTTACTAGGTCCCACTCTAGTGCCAATCACTAGAGGTCCTATCATCATATCATCAAACCCAAAACATGATAAATAATACTAAATGTAGTGGCCTACCTATCAACACCACACACAATTTAGGGATCACCACTATATACAGTTCACCCCATGAATCCTCTTTAAGAAGAGAGAATAGAGGGACTCATGCCTCTCCATTACCCCGCTGTTGTGGGAGTACTTCCCTAATCAAACATGTGAAACCAATATAGATCCTTATAGGAGTATCATGCACTGCAGTCTATCAAAAACTCACTAGATCCTCTCTAGGATTTTTTCACAATAAGAGGAATGCACCACTACTTGCAACTATATCAAACAGCTGAGGGAGCTCCAACTCCAACGGAAGACCCACTCCCTGCTGCAACTCAGAGATGAGGGTATACAACTCCTTAAATGACGACATGCACCCTAATCCAATAGGGGAATACTACTCATGAATGAACCATTCCATAATATGCCAGGGACTTTTCATTTATAGATCAAGGACCCATACAGTATCTCAGTAGTAGGCGAGTTCCTCTCAGTGGCTCGATGACCCACACCCTAGAATGGTTGTGGAGTACCAAATATTTAACCAAATTCACTATGGGAGACAATAACATTGTTACAAAAGTTATGTACCGACCCCAGGCTTGAGGATCCTCTCCCTAACATAGCAGGGCAGTACCAACTCTTTCAAAACAATGTGTATAGAGTACACTTTCCCTAGAATGATAGGGGAGTACAGATCCCTATAATAGGGGACCATCTCTCTACCCCATAGGGGAGTTCCCACTCTATTTATATGTCATATATATTGGACCTGAGCCCTGGTACTTTAACACACCGACCCCAGTTTCCCAGAGTCTGTGAATTATTTTATTACATGTCAAGATCCCATGAAATCAAATACCAAAGGGCCGATCAGTTTAGAATCCCTGGAAATACTAGATACAACCATAATTTTTTACATTACACTAGGAAATGATAAACAACATATTAACCCCTTTGAAAACTCTCATATCACATTGACTAGCCTTGTATATCAATCAAAGTACACCTCTATTCATCCTTAGGAAAAATAAAACATAAGAAATGGGTGAGCTCAGATGCTCTGTTTGTATAAAAAATATAGTAGAATCTAGCGTAAATAAGTATAAACATTTAAGGCAAGGTATAAAATAGAAACCCAAAAAATTTAAATAAAATAATCTTCGTAACATAGAAATAATGCATAAAATAATTCCATTTAAACACTCATTGGGATATTCAGAATAATTACATATAATAATAATCAAATAACTAAGAAATTCATAATCTCCACCATCATAACAATGCGGTTAATGCCTCATTCCATAATAATAAATAACATTACCAGAAAGGTCTAATGACAAGAAACTAGTATCTATCATGGTACCTACCAATACGTCGAGGGGTTATAACAAGCCCCACCCATCACATATAATATCCATATCATTATTTATATTAAAAGGGTGAAACATAACATAAAAATTTGTATTAAAACTAGCATGTGAAATGTTCATACATTAACCATATACCATGGACTATATAAAAATATCATATCCATAGTCAAACATATCATAAAACCATCCATAAAATATTTAGGATTGTAAAATAATAAGTTAACCATAATAACCCATAAAATCCAATAATGGATGTTGACATAGATGAAAATAATCTAACAGATTCATTTAAACTCTTTGAGTGAAACATCCGTTTTTTACATTAAAAATATTTAATATCTGAAAAATTATAATAGAAAAATATCTTTTTAAAATAACATTGAAACATAGTAAAGAAGGTTTCAAAATGATAAGTAATTATAATGGCAGAAAATAGCCCCTCAAAACGTATAATATAAAAATACATTCCTTCTTTCATTTTTTTAAGAGGTCGTAATGTACCTTGTTTAAAAAATGACAGAACGTATCCTTCAAAAATGTTTTATAAAATGTAATATATAATTAAAAATGAATTTAAATATTTTTTTTGATATTTTAAAATACATTATAAGAAACATGTATATGGATGACAAATACATACCAGTAGATACTTATGTATAAACAATATTGTATAATAAATAGATTGTGAAATTAAAACATACTTTGTACTTTATATTACTTGTGGGTGATTTAACCTTATTAATAATGGTTAAATAATTTTATTAAATCATTCTATGACCATATACCTAATTATAATTTCATATATCATCCTCTTATATCATTTTTTTAATAGTATATCAGTATTACAACTATTTTAGGTGATAATTCCTTCATTTTCCCATTCATATTTTTCTGTGTATGTAATGTTTGTTATGAATAGGATGTATTTTATTCAAATAAATAATGATATTATGTTTTTTATAATTATTTTTACTCATTATATAAAATTTTCAATCTTTATTCACTGATTAATATGGAGAATGAATCTCACGGTGTCCTGTAGATGGATGACGATACGCAGGCATGAGTGACGATATTATTCCCTTAATGGTTAAATGGTATGGAATTGGATTATATATTAATTATACATAGTAAATACCATATATTATTATTATTTTATATCCATTAAAGTCATCATTATACCCATACAAATAAAAAATTTTGAATAAAAAATTTCTCCATGATGTGGAGAGCATAACCTGTAAGCACAAATGCTTAGTGATATTATTATTCGTAAGATTGATAATTTGAGCGATATATTTGTCCCATAATTATAAAAACATCTAATAATTTATATTATACTATAATTATTACATTGGTATGGGTATAATATAGGAATATGAAGTAGAGTATGAAAATAAATTTTATGGAATTTGTAATATAATTAACTCTTCATTTAGTGACTCATTTGGATTTACACAAAAGGACTCCATAGGATGGATTTATTCCCAATGTATAGACTCTTGGACAAAGATATAAAAGTTGTGAGAATAATTGGTTGGGTTTTTATGAACCTAATGGCATTATAGGTGTGAATAAAAGAGAAGTACAGGTTCCCTTTTATACATGACCGGAGGCACATTTTTGTAAACACCAATAGAATTAAATTATAATAAATTGATTTTAAATTTAAAATAGATACTGTGAACTTTATATTGAGGGTAAGATGTGTAAGGATCATAATCCTCTAAACCAATTATTTTTATACATGTTTAGGTCATAAAATTATCCTTATATATTTTATTTTACACTTAGTTAAATAGTTTAACACTTACCATGTTTACTTGTATTTTTATAATATAGGGTACATATAGTTAAGAAAATTTACAATGGAACCCAAATTTAATCATTACATAATTGTTATTATAATAGTTATTTTGATGAACCTAATATTTTTTTTATTTCATATCATTTAATAAAATATTATTTATTTTAATGTATTGTTTTTATCAATTTTGATGCTATTAAATATTTTCATTTTTAAAAATATCAATCCAAAATGATAACTTCAAACAAATAATTTCAGTATGTGAATAACATTTATATATATTTTATAATATTAGTGGATTCCATTAAATAATTGAAATTATATATATGTTAATATTTTTATTATCATTAATTTTATTTTTCAATTAATAAAATAATTTATGTATCACAGTTGTGTCATCATTAATGGTAATTATTTAATATCTAAAAATAATAAATAAATTTCTATGATCGAGTTAACAATTTTATATTTATATAGAATATTTATAATCAATGTTATCTCTTAGAAATATCCAAATTATAATTATTATTCCAATATGAAATGAGAGTGTGACATTTGGTTACATTCATTTATTTCAATAATATTCTTATCAAATTCATGGGAAATGGTCAATTAAACATTTTAATTTAGAAACATAGATGATAAGGGTATAATTAATTTATCCAATATAACTTTTATAGTTGTTAGAGTAATTTTATAATATAATTGTTACCTTTAATTACATTATTTACCATTAACCACGGTATTAAAAAATTACTAATGTAAATATTCATAATATCAAAAACAATAACAATAACCTATTAAGATAATATTTACCCACTTATTCCAAATTTGGAAAAAAAATTCATTATTTCAAACATATAAGTTTTATCAATTGATTTAATAATAATCCCTAATATGTCACTAAAAATGTATTTTTTATCTATAAAATTATTTTCGGTCATTAATTAAGTCTAATTATATAAATATTAATTTTTGTATATTAATTATTTGATATTTCTATTAAAAAAATAAGTTTTGCATCACTATTATGTCATCATTAATGGTATTTATATAATATTTTAAAATTATAAATAAATTTCTATGATGTAGGGTATGATTTTATATTTTCATAGAAATTTTATAATTAATTTTATATCCAAGTGATCTCTATATAAAAATTATTATACTTATAATAAATAAGTGTGATATTTTGTAACATTCATTAAATTTTTTAATATTCTTGTCTTATTCATGGAAAAGGGTATATTAATTGATTTAATTTATAAACATAGGTGATAAGGGAATAATTTAGTCATAAAAATTTATTTTTCCAACTGTTAGGGTAATTTCATAATATTATTTTTTTCCTTTAATTACTTAATTTACCCTTAATCGCAGTAATAAAAAATTACTAAAGTTATTATTCATAATATCTAAAAAAATAAAGTAACCAATTAATAGAATTTCGACCCTTTTATTGAAATTATGGAATAATTTTTTTTAATATTTGAATCATATAAGTTATATTAGTTAAATAAAACATAATCGTTGTTGAAAAAAATGAGAAAATAGGTTTCTAAAAATTAAAACCCACAATAGACTAACATGTGTTTATATCTAATATTAATATTAAAATAATTCCAATTAGAAAAAATATATTAAATGAAAAAAACATACACTAATTATGCATTAAAATAAAAAAATAGACAATATAACAATATAAATATTTTAGATGAAAAAAGAACTTTTGAATTTAAATGAAATATTTTTAACTATTCATTAAAACATGAAGGTTATCATAAAATAAAACCAAAGAATTTCCAAAAATAAAATTTATGTCTTGATATAAATTAAGAAGCTTATTTTGATAAATCTAATATATAATAGTGTGTAATATTTTATTTAAATAAGGTTTTCGATTAAATGGTGGTAAAACAAAAAATTTTAAAATTTTTACTTTTATTCGGAAAAATTAATTTGTTTTCATATCATGTATAAGAAAAAAATGATTTTAATTTTTTAATTTTATTGAATATATAAATGACAAAATTTGGTTAATAAAATTCATAACTTCTTTTTAAATAGCAATCGTGGTGCGCTCGAAGTCAGTGTTGCGTGTATTGAATGATATTGAATTTTTTAACGAGAAGCATATCATGTTCACTTGAGGTGTTATAGGTCCAGCAGTGGAGTAATGACTCCAAGGATAGAGGACCCTCTCCCTGGACCAAAAGGGGAGTACCTACTCTACCTTCACAGACTCCATGGGGAAACCCATACCATAGTCTATCCGGGGAGTGACGTCCTCATGGGAATCTACGCAAAGGTATTGAACCTGTGACTGTGATATGGGGAGTCCCATCCCCCCCCCCTAAGTAGATAGTTAAGGAACACTAGTGCCCTATTTCATCAGTGGAGTAATAGTCCTAGAATATCTCTATAAAAACCACACCGATTTCCAATGTCAGCTTAATATCGCATCACAAGCTTCTTGATCAATTATAACCACCTCGAATCCCATAAGTTTTACAGAATTACACAATCACATCATAAGTGGATAATATCTATGTATAGACTACTCCAAATCATGAATCTACTTATACGTATTAAGATATAGAATTTGGAAGATCCATGGAGGATTTCTTAGTAGTACACAGTGTACACCGGGGCACACACGACATGTGATCTCGGCCGAGCACCTCCCTGTGTATATTATTCACATGGGTTTCAAACTATGTGGATGTACATAGTGTAGAGGAGGAAAATGTCATTACCTCATCTCTAATTCCTTTTCGGCGTTCCTATTCTATACAGAAGAACAGACCATGTCCCTCACATTCCATGTATACCATAATACATAGTATGTTTAGATAAACGAACAATGTCTAGTGAAATTTTCTGTGTCCATGAACCAGACCCCATGTCTGTGAAAAAAACTCCGTGTTTATGTAACAAATCCCGTGTCCATGTATATTTGATATAATTTAGTACAAGACCATGTTTTTCCCAACGAAATCCAAAATCATGTCCCCTTGTCACATAGTTTAAGGTACTACACTACTTGTAACCCCCATACATGACATGTTCTCACAAAATTTCATTATCCCCAAATAGGAAGAGATACATGCCATGTGTCCCCAAACTACACATTATGTATATGGTGATTCTAGTTTGGAATCCCCTAGAAAATGGCCTAATTCACCAAATTTTACCCAAAAACCTATAGATCTACCTTGAATAGATTTCTAACAATTGAAAAAGGAATCTAGAACAATAGAATAAAGCAAATGAAAGGAAATGAAAAAAAATCAAATCCACCTACCTCGATGGAGAAAAAGATAACCTTCGGTTGAATAATGTTTGAGGATCATCATTTTTTTCAATCCAATTATTGTCTATGTCGAATTCAGATATCAATATCACCTCTCTTCAATGAATCAAGGTTGGTTTTATTCCTCACCAATCAAATGAAGGGAGAACGAGAGGGAGTGATGGGTGGTGCATATCTCTTTGATTGTGCGCCCAAAACATGGGGAGGGGTGATTTAGGTTATGTTAAGGTAAATAAATAATTAAAGAAAATAAAATTACCATAAACTATCCCACCAAATCACCTTCGTTCAAAAATCCCAGCATGAAATGTTTGAGGTCGCACCTAGGATAAAAAAGACGTTCAAAACTCCAATGAGGCCTCATAAATCATATTTGAGTCTGAAAATAGGTGTTGTTTAAGATTAAAGATAAACTGTATCCACAAAAATAATATTTAAATGTTTTTATATCACCTCACTGAGGCACCTCGCAGATCGACTTCCTGCACCAATTTAGTGCCCAGCTACAGAAATATTTTCCGAAATATTCTGAAGTCCTTCGTGTGAAAACACAAGATAATAGAAAAAAGGGCTAAAAAATTGGGAATTATGAGAGGGTATGAAATCTTCAATTGGTTACTAGCACCATAAAACTATGAATGGGGTAATGCTAACTGATCATCCATGGGAGGGTGGGAATCGAGGATTCATCTGTGAAGTAGAAAAATTGAGTTTCAGTTCTAGTGTAGTCAGGTCTTTAGAGATTAGGGTCATGTAATGGGCCTTTTACCTATAGGAATATGATTCATTTTAGGGCTCCCCCCAAAAAAATTTAAAAAACATATTTTCTAATATATATATAAATAAATGGACTTAGTGACATTCTGATAAGAATTGGGGTTTCAATCCTTGACTAATGGGAATTTTAGATTTGGTAGATCATTTAAAAAAACTTTATTAGAAAACATAATAAGTGAGTTCGGTTTATAGTGTTAGATTATTATATTAAAATTACTAGACTCCATATGAATAGAATATAAATAATAATTATATTTAAAAAATATTGATTTCAAATAAAAAACAAAAACATCGTCATTATACAAGGAAGTGATATTTAAACTACGTTTGTCATTATAAATTTTAAAACCTATTTTTCAAACATAACAAGAAAACCATCATTTAATAAATTTTACATAATGAGAATATTATATATTTCTTTATCTAAAAATAATTCATTAAAAATTAATATATTACAAGAGTTTCTGATTTTACTAAATCATATTATTTTTCATTTTGCATTATCAACAAGATTTACATTTCTACTGCATGCATTTGTATTATTTTTCATGATCCATTTGTAGCCAGAAACCTATTTGGAACATATATTGATCAGAAACCATAGATTCATATTGGTACTCATTAAGAAAGTATCCTATGAAAATGTTAATTCAGAAATGATTTTGGTACACATATTTTCAAGGGATAAAAAATGTCAGTAATTAAAGACATAGGAATCCAAAGTGGTTTAATTGCATTCCAATTAAAAACTATTGGAATTTAAAAATATAGATATTTTGGGACTATATTAATACTAAATATTTACTAAATTCACAAAATTGTAACTAGGAATACATATTTTTATTCAAATCCCGTTTTTCTAGTTATGTTAACAATTTATATTTTATATTTATTAGAGTTTTGATAACCAATCATATGAGTAAGAGTTTTTCTGCCATTCATTAATCCTTCTAGATCCATAGTCAATTTATCATTAAAAATTTTAATCTCATTAATATCCATTAAAAATTTTCTTTTTTATTTTTATGGGCAAGAAAATATTTGAAAAAATTCTACAAAGTATGATGCTTCACTAAAATTTTATATCTATCCATAATTTCATAAAATTTTGGTTTCTACATATTATAGTACCCAAATGAGTCCTTATTACTCATGTTTTCATCTTATTTTACTCATAGAAATATTTGAAAAATGAAAAATAGATGCAGTAAAAATATATCATACCAAAAATGTATTTTTTATTATAAACATGTTATCTCTTTAATTTTTATCTTTTCTACATTAGCCAGATTCACTTGATTTATCGTTTGAGTCTCTCAAGATATCTTTTATATACTATTTCAAAAAAAACTCCTTTGTGATAATATATTTTCATTTATTTATTCTTGTTTTATGATTTTTTTCATTTAGTTCATTTTTCACTGAAAAGAGGTTACTTGACTGGATTGATTAACTTTTTCTTACTTCATATTCTATCATACTTCCTTCCATTATAGGTAATTTTTGAGAATTTATTTTACTTATATATTTGTTTGAGTCATATATCCAGTTGATCCATTTTATAATCAATGTCTTTGGATGACTAATCATTACCCAAACTGTAAAATCTATTCATTTCTTTTAGATTTGAGTCATAAATTATGATTACTACTGACTACCTCTTTCTTGAATTGTCATATTCTTTGTTTAATAGAAATTATTCCTCATATATCTAACTTTATACAAAAATATTTTTACCTATAAACATACTTATATCAAAATATTCCTTCCAAAAAATATTGTTTCTTTTCCACCTATCAATTTGGCATCTAAAAAGAAGAACCACTTGATCATTATATGTGATTTTTTTCCATCTGCATTCATGGTGTTAATGATTTCACTGAACTAGATATGTATATTAGAAATTGTTTCACCAGGTTACAAAATGAAATTATCATATTTAATATTATAATAATTTATTCAAATTTGATCAATTTTTTATGTTCCCCCATGAGATATAGAAAGAGTATCCCAATTTGAAAAGAGGTATAATTTGAAGATATTATATTAACTTCATCTTTTATTAATCCATAATATAATGAATTCACATATTTAAAATTTGAATCATATGTAGCTTTTACATAACAATACCATGTATTTATATCATTTTTGGGATATTTAATATTAGTCCAGAAGTATTCAAAATATCAATACACATGCTCTATATAAATATTTTCATCGTGATATTACCTTTAAAATAAATTGTTTTATTAAAATAAGGATGTAAATTAGTAGTATTTCCATATTTTCCGTTATTATGAATAAATGAAGAAATTTAAAATTAACAAATATTCTTTTTTATTATAGAAATTCTAGGTCCCAATAAATGGAATTTTGAAATGCTCAGATAGCAAATGGTGGTCCTAAATGACAACCCAATGCAGGGGATGAATTGAGTTTCCAATTAAAATTTCTATTCTAAACAATTTTAAACATAAATCCCTTAATTTTTAATATACACCCAGTATTCAATACTAAAAAAATATTATTTATATGATTTTCTCAGAATGCATCTCAAAAGATTGAGCACATACTTGAAAAAATATGTTTGAAATATCATTTTATCTTTTGAAAATGATTTACCGAAATCAATCATTGTATATAAAATTCCTGATAAATACTACAATAAAATAAATGATATGTAAAATGGATTTTAAAATAAATATGGTTATTTTTTAAATAGAGTAAAATTATAGATGAAACATATAGTTGAATTAGATATGATTTTTAGTCTAAATATTATACCCAATCCAATCCACAAAGAAATCACCCGCTATGAAGTGGATCACTATAAGCTAAATAGATCAATAATATTGATAATGTTTTAAAAAACAAAAATGGTTTTCTATGATTCAAAAATCCTATCTAGAGTTCTATGTTTGATAAATAAATGATTAAAAAATCACATATGAAATTTATGATAGACAGGATCTTCATATGTTCCTCATTATAGTAAAGGTAATGAAATGATGAATTGTTTCATATACTCCTAATTTTTGTATAAGAGCTACTGCTAAAATAAAATATGCACATAACATTGACACAAAATGAATTTAAATAAATACAGTATGAGAATGAAATAATTCACCTTATCCAAGATTTCCATTTTTTATAATTTTTCTTCTCTATTCATTGTATTTATTTATTTGGAATGGGTACATGAATATGTCCAGATGTTTTCATATGTGTTGCTAATGTTCTGGTGAAAATCAGGATGTCACTAGAATGTGAAAATATTGTGTATTATCTTTCTTATTCTTTCAGGAAACAATTCATATACTCTATTCTATTTGTGTGTATTTTTCATATGTGTCCCCATATAAATTTCCTTTGGAATTATTTTTCATATTAAGGAACTCCTAAAACATAACAATTGAGATATCATCATGATTATCCATATATTTTGGCAGTAAAATCTACCTCATTAAATATTTTTGATGATAATAATTTCTGATTATTATATTTGATTCATTAGTATTAATAAAATAAAATATAATAATTACCTTTAGTTATGGACATTTTAATGTTCCTTCATAGTCATGATTATTTTTTCTTCTTTCCACATCATCATTCTTGTTATCATTGATGGATAATTACAAACATGGAATTCTATAAAATTATTTACGATTTATCACATTATACTTTTGGTCATTCAGTTTGAACATGATGTCAGTAAATTTATAGTCAAGAATGATCCAATTGTAGTGTCAATATGAATTCCTTGTCATGGTCTCTTCATTTGGTCATATTGGAACTGATTAACATTTTGAAATTTCTTATAGTTACACGATCTCATTTGTTTTTCTTCGTGATTGATTGATTTCTCATGTGGACAATCCACCACTATGGGAAAACCTAAGTTTTGCAACGGGTTTTTTGCGATGAGAATAAATCACATTTCAAATAGTCTGTCCAAGAGGTTACTTGCGAAGAGACATTAAATCTATCGTGAATAAATAGTTATTTGCGACGGGGCTAGGCGCCCCGTCGCAAAAACGTACTCACGGTTTGGCGCAGTTTTCACACCAAACCATGTGAAAGGGTTTTTGCGACGCCTAGGCACCCCCCGTCGCCAATACTAGGAGGCGATAAACAATAGTTTAGACTGGGATCCCCCATCACAACAAGTTTGTCCGCATGATGTTATTTTCCACGTGTCTTGATGCAAATACCTGGTGGCGGAAAAAACCTAATCGCGACGGGATGTTGTCCTGTCCCAAATAGTGTGTCAGCAGGTTGCCTTTAGCAGCAGGACCCATCCCAAATAACCTTTTAACCGCCGACAGTAATTAATTTGGCCAATGGTATTTGTGATGGGATTCTAGTCACCTATATTTTCTGTCACAACTAATTAAACATATATATACCCCCATCCGTTTTTCCTCCCTTCTTCTCAATTCCAACTTTCTCAGCTTCTCCAAACTTTAATTTTAGAGTGAAAATTTTTGAGAGTTAGTATTTTTATGAATTAGTTGTGAAGCTACCTACAATTAAAAGTGGTCAACGTTAAAGGTATTTATGTTTTATTTAATTTAGTATTTATTTATTTTATTTATATTAATTTTAATTATTGTTTATTAGTTGTAATTAAGTTAGATTTAAATTGTTTTTTCATCAGTATTATATGTAATAATTAAATGAATTTATTTGAACTAATTCTTAGTAATTAGTGATAATTCAATGTTATTAATGATAATTAGTAATCTATATAAATAATTAGCTGTAATTAGTAAATAGTAGCTGTATTCTGTAGTAATTATTAGTAATTAATGAGTATTAGTAATAGTTAGAAAAAAGTCATAATTAGGTAAAAATAGAAACAAATATTTAAAATTAGTAATAAATATTAATTATTAGTAATTAATACTAATAATTAGTAATAAATACAATTAATTATTAATAAATACTAATAATTAGTAAAAAATAATAATAATTAGTAAAAATTAGTAGTTATTATTAATAAATAGTAATAATTAGTAATAAATACTAATAAATAGTAATAAACACTATTAAATACTAATAAATAGTAATAAATACTTATAAATAGTAATAAATAAAAATAATTAGTAATAATTAGTAATAATTAGTAATAATTAGTAACAATTAGTAATAACTAGTTATAATTAGTTATAGTTGGAAATATAATCTAATAATTAGCAATAAGTACAATTAATTATTAATTAATACTAATTATTTTTAATAAAAACTAATAATTTGTAATAATTAGTAATAATTAGTAATAATTAGAAACAAATAGTAATAAATAGTAATAATTAGTAATAAATATTAGTAATTAGTAAGAAATACTAACAATCAGTAATAACTATTAATATTTAGTAATAAATACTAATAATTAGTAATAAATACCAATAATTAGTAATTAGTACTAATAATAAGCAATAATTAGTAATAATTAGTTATAAATACTAGTTATTAGCAATAAATACTAAAAATTAGTAATAAATAGTAATAAATATTAATAATTCGTAATAAATACAAATAATTAGTAATAAATACTAATAATTAGTTTAAAAACTAATAATTAGTAATAATTAGTAATAATTAGTAATAAATACTTATAATTAGAAATAAATATTAATAACTATTAATAAATAGTAATAAATAGTAATAATTCATAATAATTAGTAATAACTATGAATAAATAGGAATAAATAGTTAAAAATAGTAATAAATAGTAATAATTAGTAATTAATACTAATAATTAGAAATAAATAATAATTATTATTAATAATTAGTAATAATTTTTAACAATTATTAATAATTAGTTATAATTAGAAATATTTAGTAATAAATACTAATAATTAGTAATAATTGGTAATAAATAGTAATAAATAGTATATAGTAATAAATAGTAAAAATTTGTAATAAACATTAATAATTTGTAAGAAATAGTTATAATTAGTAATAATTAGTAACAAACACTAATAATTAGTAATAAAAACTAATAATTATTGATAAATAGTAATAAATACTATTAATTAGTAATATATATTAATAATTAGTAATAATGAGTAATAATTAGTAACAAATGTTAATAATTAGTAATAAATACTTATAATTAGTAATCAATACTTATAATTAGAAATAATTAGTACTAATTAGTAAGAAATATTAATAAATTTTAATACTTAGTAATAATTAGTAATAATTAGTAATAATTAGTAATAATTAGTAATAATTATTAATAATTAGTAATAAATAGTAATAAATAGTAATGGTTAGTAATAATTATTAAAAAATAGAAATTAAAATATATAAAAAAGTATTAATTTGTCATAATTAGTATTAATTAGTAATAATTAGAAATAATTTGTAATAGTGAGTAATAATTAGTAATAATTAGTTTTAATTAGTAATAATAAGTAATAATTTGTAATAATTTGTAAAAAATAGTAAAACATAGTAATTTATATAAATAAATATGAATAAATTGCAATAAATAGCAATAAATTGAAATAATTAGCATTAATAAGAATTAATTAGCAGTAATTAACTGTACATGGAAATAATTATCAGTAATTAAGATTAATTAGTAGTAAATAGGAATAATTAGAAGTAATTAGGAATAATTTGCAATAATTAGGAATAATTAGCACTAATTAGTAGTAATTAGCACTAATTAGTAGTAATTAGCAATAATTTGAAGTAATTAGAAATAATAAATACTATCATGGAATATTTTGAAATATTTATGAATAATTAGAAATAATTAGCTATAATTAGGCTTAATTATGATTAATTAGCAACAATTAGCCATTATTAGCAATAATTACCAATAATTAGCAATAATTACCAATAATTAGCAATAATTAGTAATACGTAAAAATAATTAGGATTATTTAGGATTAATTAGCAATAATTATAAAAAATTAGAAAAAATGAGAAAATATTGTCATTAATTATCAATAATTAGGATTAATTATCAATAATTACCAATAATTATTAATAATTATCAATAATTAAGATAAATTAGAAATAATAAATATTACATAGAAACAATTTGGATTAATTAGGATTAATTTGGAATAATTATGATTAAATAGGATTAATGAAGAATAATTACGATCAATTAGGAATAAAATCAATTTTAATAAATTGTAATAACTTTCAAAAATTTCAAGACGATTGGCATCACTCTGTTTTCCTGATGAATCTTCTCCTTTCAACTATCAACGAATCAAACCCTTATGAAAAGTATTCTTCTACATATGCATATCCAATCGCATATGAATGAGTTTAAATATGCATTTGTAGGACCACATTTTTAATAATGTTTTCTAGCTTTGATAGTCGTAAGAAGATGATTCATCAACGAAAAGGGGGCTATTTTGTTTAACGGATCATTTACATTCATCATTCTAACCCTAAAATCCCAATGAAGAATCTTCATGGAGGTACGCTTATACATTCTCATATGCACGAGAATGGATATTCTTACCTCCAAGCAGATTCTCTATATTAATTTTAGTGTGAGAATGTTACTAGTAAATGAGTCATCAGACAAAAGAGTAGTAGTCAATCCACTCGAAATTGTGGCACCCATAATTATTGGTAATTTTTAATTAGTAGTTGTAATTATTTATCTTATTTTTTGGATTGTGTTTTTCTAATTTCAAATTATTCCAAAACAGTAATGATTTTCTATTTTTTAGAAAAATATGGAACAATTTAGTCGACAACAATCATTATCAGATGATCGCGCTTGGGTAAATCGTCACTCAAATCCAAACAGTTTTGGTTTAAATCCTGTATATATTGAGGGTGTTGAAGATTTCTTATAATTTTCATGAATAAAAAACCATAATTTGTTTCATAATGTACAATTAAGTGTCCTTATAAAAATTTCCTTTGAGAACATTTGACACATTTGACAAGGTTAGGGAACACTTCTTGCAGTTTGGTTTTCAACCAGATTATGTTTTTTGATATCAACACGGTGAACATAGTTCCAGAGAAGATAAAAATAACATGATTCTAGATCCATCACAGTTTTAAAATTTATTACAAGATGTTACAGGTCCATCTGTTAAACAAACTAAACCTTGTGATGATTTTTATTTAACTCTTGAGTTGGCACCATCTAAAATTTATGAGATGTTGAGGTCTGGAAAAGATGAATTATATCATAGTTTCAAGATAATAAAATTAGAAGCAATTGAAAAAATTATAGCTATTATATAAGATAATGAAATTTCAAATAACTATTTGGTCAGATGTTTGCTTTGTTTAAAACACTGTCACATGAAGGAAATGTGTTTCCTACAAATTACTTTGAGAGCAAGAGGCAGGATCATAATATGGGCCTTAGTTATCAGACGATTCATGCATATGAAAACGATTGTATCTTTTATTATGGTGAAAATTAGTCATTCTATTGTTGTCCCACATGTAAAAAATCAAGGAATAATGAAGCTCAACTGGGGAAGTCTTGATCAATTCTTGTAAAACAATTGAGATATTTCCTGGTTACACCCAGGTTGCAGCATTCATTTTTGTCTCAGAACACAACGTCAATGATGTCATCCCACAAAACCAAAATTTCGATCTGTAAAATCTTGAATCATCCATCCAATGGAGATTCATGGAAACATTTTGACCGACTGCATCCATATTTTTATTTAAAATCCCCAAAAGTTTTATTGGGTCTTTCTATTAACGATTTTTGTCTGTTTGGTTCTTATGGTTTTCAGTATTCATGTTGGCCTGTCTCTATAACTCTATACAATTTATTTCCATGGATGTTGATGAAGGAGCCCTCTATCTTTTTGACCTTACTAATCCCGGGACATCTGAAAAGGAATATTGATGTTTATTTGAAACCGTTGATTAATGAGTAAAATTCATTATGGAGTGATGGGGTTAGTACATTTGATATTGTTGAGAAACAAAATTTTGTTTTAAAAGATGCATTTATGTGGACTGTTACTGACTTCTCGACATATGGCATATTATCTTGTTGGAGTATACGTGGTATAAAATCATTTCCTTACTGTATGAATGTCATCAAAGTATCTATACTCGTCAATGGAAAAACCCTTTCTATTTTGACTGTCATTGCATATTTCTTCCAACTGGTCATCATTTTAGGAGGAACATATCTCATTTCTGAAAAGGCATAATGGAAAGGGCTGAAACTCCAAAAATGATCTCAGGTATAAAGTAAAAATCACATTTACATTCATTACCTCAAATCACATGAATACATTGACATCATCATATATGAAGATGATATTGAAGGTCAACATTGATACAATTAAATGTTTTTTATAATCAAAACTAATATATATATATGTTATATTTATTTTCAAATATCTTCTAACAATAATAATTTAGTGTTTTAGATGGACCATGATCTACTTCATGAGCTGTAAGAGGCTAAGCTACCTTTAGATGATGAGTATTTTGGATCACCTAACCCTTAGCCTACTGGTAGGTCAGGTGGTACGTAGAGGGGGTGTCATCTAGCCCGATGGATTATTCTAGACCGTATCCCTAAGCGATGCCCACGTCTTGGCTTAGATCCATACACGCAGAGGTATGCTAACCTCTGTATTTTAGTTACCTTTCATTGATTTATTTATATATTAATTGTTTGATTATTTATTATTTTTTCACAGTTTTACGCATGTAGCTGTTGGATAGGGGCGTGATATCTTGAAAAATTATTTTTCTTAGCAATGGATCACTTGGGAATAGAATCCAATTGATGTGTAGATTGGAATTTTTAATCATTGTCTAGTACGTAAATAAATAATATTTATTTTGAAATTTATTTAATTAATAACTTGATGTTATAAATTATTGGTAGATATTATGGTATCCCATCAATGATAGCATGCATGATGCTATCCACGAGGTATGGGATGAATCTATGTGTTAGTGTTTCTATCAGTTTTTGCACAATATGAGAAGGAAAACCATTAAGAAACAAGGATTGATGGAATTTGATGAGTCATGTATAGCCCACCAACCACAGTACATTTCATCTCAGGTCTGTGTTTGATTATGTTCACCCTGGTTGAGTGGTGTATTTAAAAATAGATCTTCATTGGGATGATAGAACCAGGGGAGATATATGGTGACACATCGATCTGGTAGCCGTACATTCAGTACACATAGAGAGGATCTTTTATATATATTTTTTTAAATATTTTTTATAACATTAAATATAAACATTTAATGTTTTATTCATATAGGCAGTCAAGAAAACTGATATTACAGAGTACAACATTTATTAGAGGATGTACAGTGATCCATCCACTAGAGAGATTAGTGGGGATCATCATCATCAGATTGTGTTCAGTATTATTTCTTTTTCAGTTTGAAAATTAACATCATATAATATTTTCAATATTTTAATTAAAAATTGGAACTAAATGAGTCATATGAGGCTGCGATCTCTCAAACACAAGTATAGAGTCAGGTCATGATGGCTGATCATAGTAGTTCCCACCATTTCGATGAGGCGGCATGGATGCAGGAGACCTAGTATGCCTTTGATAAGGGACGAGTTGCTGGTATCATCTCTCATTTGGATCCTAGGACTTATTATGATACTGATGTGATGTTGGTGTTCATTTCAAGAGGAGCTTATGGAGAGGAATCATCTTATAGGTCGTATTATCATGAGAAGTTACAAACTCAGATAGAGCTTATAAAGAGTTTACAGAAACAACATGAAGAGAGGCATCAGTATTATCAGAAGTAGATGGAGGAAGAGATGCGTTAGAATCCGTAGTAGGAGAAACAATAGTATGAGATGAATATGTGTCGATGGCAATAGCAGCAACATCAGATGCACGAGGAGGAGATGTGTCGATGGCAGTAGCAGCAGCATGAGCAGATGGAGTACATGCACTACCAGACACATATTTTTGGGATGTAGTTTCCTCTACCATCTCATCCATCTCCTCTAGAAGACTACCCCCTACTGATTTTGTTTTTATGTTAAAAAAATTTAAATTCAACATTTTCTGTAATATGTTCTATTTACAATTTTTGTGATTTATATCGGTGCGAATATTGCATAATTTATTTTTTTTTTAATATTTTAATATTTTATTATTTATATAGAGACCCATATCTTAATGTACATGGACATTACATTTCTTTTGCAGAATACTTAATAAATAAAAAAACAGACACCAAAGGACCGTAATAGTTTAGTTTCTTTGGAAACATGGAACATAATCTTCTAATCTTGGTGAAAGATCTTTGACATCACCCAAAAAGATCATCCCTTTATTTCATACCTAAAACCTTTTTTTATATCCTGGGGAAAATAAAACATATAAAGGGTGATCTCAAATTCTCCTTAAGGGTAAGTATTAAGAAAATAAAACAAACCATATACATTTGATCATCAAAACATGAACATAAATTCTAAACAAAAAAATATTGAGTTGTGAAATAAATCATGGCAGTACGTAAGGCATATATCATAAGGGAACATAAATCATCATAAAATATCAAGGGAATAAAACATATAATTGTGTAAAACCATTAATAACATGATATTATTTCCATAGTAGCCAAGGCATTTTTTTCTAAGACCATCTTAGTGGACAAAGTCCCTTTCTAAATCGAGTTCACTCCTCCTTCATGTCCTATATAACTAAACCAGATTGACTTACCATTTCATCCATGACTATCTCATGAGATAGAAATCATTAAACAATGCATTGGAGGGAGATATAGGTCCCACCAATCTCATAATGAAATCATTCTTACATGTGCCACAACATGAACATAAATCATTCATCATTACCCAATGAATAAAATGGGTTTCATAAACATCATCCCATCATAACATAATCCATAAAAAATGGATATCATTTCATCATAAGAAAAGTGAAACCATGTAAATCATAGAGACATTATACTTTAAAAATAAACATATGAAAAAATTCTATCTTATATGGAACATGATTTTAATAAAACACTTAAAATGAATTATTCAGGACAATATCCTTTCTTCTTCAAAATCATTTTATTTTCACAAAATTCCATTCAATTTTAAAAGAAAACGATTTTGATGAAAATAGTAATTAAATATTTTAGAGTAAGCTTCATGAAAATAAGGCGTTATGAAACCGTAAAAATCCTTTCATGCCCTAGAAGTTCAAAAACATTCTTCTCGTACTTTTGCCGCAATAGTAAAAAAGTACCTCATAACGTAAAAAAATAAATATTCCATACATAACATGTAGTAAAAGTAAAAAATGGGTAAAAAGGACTTTAAACATACATAAAACCATTTTTATAAAACAGGGACAAGGATGATAAATGTAACCCCAGTAAATACATACGAATAAATAATCTTGGTTAAAAATGGGATTCGAAAAGTTGTCCCTTACCTTAGGTATGATATGCTTCATACGTATCCGAACCTCATTTATATTGACTTATATAATCTCATTTAATTATTATAGAATCATATTAATTGTCATGATATCATATATTTTTCACTTATGACATTATATTACCCGGTCTTTTTTAAATTCCATGTTAAAGCAGAGTTTTGGGTAAAATCGTTTTATTTATCATATTTGTTTGGATTGGTTGTTATTTGTATTATTAATACTTATATCATGATTTAATTTCTTTCAGAATGAAAATCATGATTTATATATCATATATATTCAGTATATATATATAATATATAGATGAATGAAATGAAATACACCGTTCATGGAGATAGTAGGCCATACGTAGGCATGAACGATGTTTTCCATTCCTTATTGACTTGAGTGGAAGTAAGTAGATAAAATATATATATAAATAAATAAATTGTCTTCATTATTTCATATATTTAATTATTATTCATTATATTTACTTTATAATCATTTTTGAATGGTTAACCTGGAGAACGAATCTCATCGTGTCGTGGAGACGGTAATCCGTACGTACGCATGAGCGAGGAAGTCCTTCCCATAATTATTGAATGGAATTGAATTGGATGATATAATATCTCATAATATTTTTGATGTTATAATAGCCATATATAGTTATTCTTAACACCATTATACTCATCCAAGTAATGTGGTGGTGGAAAAACAGATTACACCACAGCGTGGAGACGGTATTCTGTACGTACGCACGCGCGGTGATTTTGTTTTCCGTAGGATAAATATGAGGTGAAATGGGGCTGTTTCATATTTATAATAACATATAAGTATATTATTGATACTGAAGTTATTACTTTAAAATGACACAACTAATGAAGAATATGTTTAAGAAGAAAGAAACTTGAAAAAATCGGTAGAAGAGATTACCTCTTCTTTGACGAGCCTCTTTTAAGTATCCACATAAGGCACTACAGTTGGTCTTTTGAGGAGACCAGAACCTCTATAATGTATCTAGAGATTTTTAGAAGAGAAATGGCCAGGATTTGGCTGAGCATGAAGGCATAAAATTTTGTGAGGAGAAGAGGGTGGATGTGCCCTTTTTTAAGGGAGGAGAGGGGCACATTAAAAAAAAGGTAAAATATTATTTTATAATAAAGTCATATTCGGTTTATAATGTCTCAAAAAGTGACTTATTTCAATGATAATGTGGTATGGGTCTAAATTCTCTGAACCAATAGGTTTTAGACACGTTTAGGTTACTATTTTCTCCTTATCATTTTGATTTAACTCTAAGTTAAATAATTTAACTTTTACCAGGTCTTCTTGTTTACCTACACTATATGGTTAATAATCCTCCTATAAAAATAGAAATGAACCCCAAGTGGTTCATAATTCATATATATATTCTTAATTAAGTCATTTTTCTGAACCTTATATTTTTTTGGAATATAATAAAAATTAATATAATATTTGTTATAAGAACTATTTATGTCAATTCTATCACTATTTTGTAATTGATTTTTCTGACAATCATAGCAACGTTATTAGTTCAGAAAAAATTAATTGAATCATTACTAACATGTCATATTAACCTAAAAAATTGTTTCAATTCACTAAGAGTCTCAAATTACATTTATTTGGGTATTTATAATATCAATTATGTTAATATTTCATTAATAAGGTAATTACTGCATCATCATTGTGTCATAACTAAATTATATTTTTTAATTTCAAAAAATTAAAAATAAAATAAATTTATGTAGGAAATCCTTTTATATTTATAATGAATATTTATAGTCTAATTTAGCTTATGTATTACCCAATATTAAAAATGTTTTAGTTATTAAACATTCATTTTAACTATTTTAACTCTTCTTTAAATAAAATAATAATAAATGTCCTAATCTAATCCATGTGAACCTAAATGGTAATATTTTATTCCTAAAGCTGTTTTTGGTCGAATTAAACTTATCAAATAGAATTATACCATGTGTTAGGGTAATAATAATATCATTTTTACCCTTAATTAGCCTATTTACATTTAACCATGGTAAATAAAAGTAAAAAGTTAATATCCACTAAAAATTATTTTTATCTTATTGAACCACATTTTACTCCTTGATATTAACTGTGTCTCACATATTTTAGAAATTTCACTCACAAAAGTGGTAAAATTATGTTTTATGTAAATTTTCAAATTCTCCTAGGAGGTGGGTAAAAGACGATCAGAAGTTCAATAAAATTTATATATATATAAAATTATTATAAAATGATTCCAATGAATTAATTGAACTTATATAAGTATTATATATCAATTTTGAAATAAAATAAATTTAAATAAAATAAATATTTATTTAAATAAAAAGTCGGTTTTTAAATAGTAAACCAGTGTTTTCACTATTCATCAAAAAAGTGAATGTTTTCAGAAAACTTCCAAAATTTTACCCTAAGATTATTTCGATATTCCCAATCCAAAAAATGAAGTCCATTTTGAAAGAAAAAATTTATATAATTTCAAAAGGTGGGTATTACTATTCATAACGGATAGTTTATATAATATTTTAATAACATATCATTGTTTAGTGAAACTCGGTATTGCGTACTACAAAAGCTATCGGGGAAGGTTTCTTTTGCGTGTATCACAAGTCAAGTCAGGGTTTCATGTAGGGAAAGATTTATTTGGTGTTGCATATAACATAATAAAAAATTATTTCATTTATACATTAAACAAAATCTATACGTAATGTTGGGTAGATTAATTTCCACAAAACAAACTTGAAATTGTGTGTTATAGGACCCAAGAAAAGTGTTGCGTATACTTCAAGCGAATACGGTGTTGTGTATAGTACAAGAAAATATTGGTGTAGTGTATAATAGAATTCATCAAAGGAATTAAAAATAATATACCTCATAAAATCTCACGGTGTCACATTCTACACCAATTAAAATTAATTTCTCCCTAGAAATTTGTTGGGGTTATAAATCGTTTACTTTTTGAATGTTTCTTTCAAAGAAACTAACATCCTAAAAAGGAATAATAAAACATCATTTTAAAAAGGAATGTTATAATCACAACAGTCACCCAAAGTAACTCAGTATTGGGTTTCCACATAGGACAACATAGGTGAAAATATGGATACGGAAGAGAAATCTAACCATCATGTTTAGATGAAGAGTGGTAGAAAACATGGCTATAAAGAAGTCAACAATCCCAAATTCATAAATTTATAATGATTTAAGGTACCATCTAGTTCATCTGATATGAGAAAATTTGGACAAAATTTTTGGTTTTCAAGATCATTTCCCTATAGTAGATGAATAATTAAAAGAAATACTTACTTGATTTTGATAAAATCTCATAGTTTTTTGTGCCTTGAAAAATTTAAACATCATCTCTTAAAGAAATAAAGTTGATTTTCTCTTCCATGAAGTGTTATCTGATCATGTGATAGAATGATGGTTCATTCCATCTATCTCAAAAAGAAGGTTATAAAAAGTTATCAAATATACATTAGTCCATCTACAATGAGGTTAATCGTATATGATTCCAAAAATGGACTTATACTTCATCTATCATACTGCTTAAAACTAGCTTCTACTAATAATGGAAATCCTGTAGGCTAGTGGTTGGTGATAAAGTCATGTCACACTTCAGTTGTGGGATTGATTCCCGCATCCTTTTCTGAGGCGACGAGTTGTCGCTCATCCTACTAGTTGTCCTTTCTCAAAAACTATACTATTATAACATAACAGAATGTTCTATCCTTAAACAATACTATCTGATGACTAGCTTAATCTATTATAATATTTTGGTTTATCCAAAACACTTCTATCCAATTCTCATAGTATAACTAAAACGATTACTAGAAAGGTCATCTACCAACCATTGAATACAATAATTTATCCCAAGTGTATAATAAGATTTATATATCTTGTTGGTCACATTCCAAACATTAGAATGCCTTAATCATGTATTCTCATGAAAAATGAATACACATTGAACAGTATTGAAAAAATTAATTTTGTCAAAAGATAACTCTTTCCACATACCAAAATCCAAATATTCTGTATACTCAAACCATGATATCACATTGTACATAAACCAGTCATGATCTCATTAATACTATCAAACATCTCATTGTCTCCCAATCCTTTCATTATGAAAATATCATCTACCTTCCAAAAATATTTGAATAAACTTTCATGGTTATCGGTACCATTCATTATATACTTTCAAAACTCAATAAAAGGCAACAGTCTAACAATCCTTAGATTTTTTTATTCCATAGTACCATACATTATTCTTGATAAACATAAAATGATTCAACTACCTTCTTAAACCACTGACTGAGCTTCATCATTTGTTTCATCTCATATATCATTTGTAGTCTCTTCATCATCATCCATATAAATAATACCCATATGACCGTGCTGATTCTCTTCATGAGATTTATCTTTAGGGATTGGTTTGCATAATGCCCATACATTCCACATTTGAAACACTTAACCGTTGTTGATGTCTTAGCAATACCATTATCCTTGTCCATGGTGTTAACTGAAACTTTTCTTTTAAAATTACTAGCTTTGTGTCCTTATTTTCCACACACAAATCATCTTCCAGTTAATTTGAATCATTCTCCCTGGTGCCTCTTCCCATATGATTTACAAGAGGAAAATTGAACATTCTTTCCTCTATGATCATCATGAAACTCCATCTTTCTCTTATTAGCTGAGTCGGGAAACTTACCAAAGATGAGATTATTGATCATATTATGAGATTTTTGATTAGGAATAATAATGATATGTGCACTTATAGATCCAATTTCATTTGGTTTCTCATGAATAATATCATTCCATTGTCTATCATATCCTCCATTACCATGAATCTCCATATTTCCAGCCATTTTCTAAAACCCAAAAAGAATAGTGTGAGAAGAAAAAAGCATAATCAAGGAGGGGTACCTTCAATATCTAACATCTAAGGTTTAATTATTATATCATTACCATAATTCTAGGAATATAACCTATACTTATACTTAACCTTAGGGACATCCCTGTACATTCTTTAGAAATATCTCTAGGGATCTCAGAAAACTTTTCGCATCCTAGTTTCCAAAGGTTAACTAAACCTTTCCTCTGATACCAACTACAAAGACCCAAATCTTGAAGTACATGGACATTACATTACATTTTTGGAATACTTAATACATAACCAAAATATACACCAAAGAACTATAATATTTTAGTGTCTTTGGAAACATGTAACATAATCTTCTAATCATAGTGAATGACCTTCAATATCTCCCATAAAGATCGTCCCTTTTTTTAAATCTAAAACCATTCTTTATATCCTGGGGAAAAGAGAAAATATAATCGGTGAGCTCAAATTCTCATTAAGAGTAATAATGATGAAAATAAAACAAACCATATGTATTTGAACTTCAAAACAGGAACATGAA
The DNA here is from genome assembly GCA_963277665.1 of Viscum album. Taxonomy (NCBI): domain Eukaryota; kingdom Viridiplantae; phylum Streptophyta; class Magnoliopsida; order Santalales; family Viscaceae; genus Viscum; species Viscum album. Next base: position 1,919,544,772 of record OY728128.1, on the reverse strand, counting down.
GTTTAAACATCAAAATATTGAGTTGTGAAATAAATCATGGCATTAAGTAAGGTATATATCATAAAGGAACATAAATAATGATCAAATAGAATGGGAATAAAACATTTAATTATGGAACACCATTAATCACATGATATTATTTCCATAGTCTCCAAGGCATTGCGGCCAAGACCATCTTAGTAGACAAAGTCCCTTTCTGAATCGAGTTCACTCCTCGTTCCAGTCCTGTATCACTGAACAAGATTAACTTACCATTCCGGCCATGTCTATCTCATGAGATATAAATCTTTACCCAATTCATTAAAGGGAGATATAGGTCCCACCCATCTCATATTGAAATCATTTTTACGTGTGCCACAACATGAACATAAATCATTCATCAGTACCCAATGAATAAAATGGGTTTCATAAACATCATCCCATCATAACATAATCTATATAAGAAATGGATATCATTTCATATTAAGAAAATTGAAACCATGTAAACCATAGATAAATTAAACTTGAAACATACACATATGAAATAATACCATCTTATAGAGAAAATGGTTTCCATAAAACACTTGAAATTATTTATTCAGGAAAATATCCATTCTTCTTCGAAATCATTTTTCTTCCCAAAATTCCATGAAATTTTAAAAGGAAAGGATTTTGTTGAAAATATTCATTAAATCATGTTGAGTAAGTTTCATGAAAATAAGGCATTATGAAACTGTAAAAATCCTTTCATGCCCTATAAGTTAAAAAAAAATTCTCGTACATTTCCCAGAAAAGTCAAAAAAGTACCTCGTAACTTAAACAAAATAAAGATTCCTTATATATGATGTAGTAAAAGTAAAAAATGGGTAAAAATGACTTTAAAAAAACCTGAAACAATTTTTAAAAAACAGGGACCTGGAAGATAAATATAATCCCAGTAAATACTTACGAATAAATAATCTCAGAAAAAAACAAGATTCGAAAAGTTATCCCTTACCTTATGTCTTATATGATTTATACGTATCCGAACCTCCTGTATAATGATTTAAATAATTTAATTTACTTATTAAAGAATAATATGCATTGTTTTTATATAATATATGGTTCACTTATGACTTTATATTACTCATTCTCTTGTAAATTTCATGTTAAAGCAGTGTTTTGGGTAAAATCATTTTATTTATCATACATGTTTGGACTTGTTTTTCTTGATATTATTATTACTTATATGACGATTTAATTAATTCCAGAATTTAAATCATTATTTATATATCATATATATTCAGTATATATATATAATAGATAGATGAATGAAATTAAATGTACCGTCCATGGAGATGGTAGGTTGTACGTACACATTAATGTTGTTTTCCTTTTCTTTATTGACTTGAATGGAATTAAGTAGATGATATATATATATATATAATTCCAGTAGCTTAATTATGTCATATATTTAATTATTATTAATTATATATACATTATAATCATTCTTGAATGGTTTACATGGAGAATGAATCTCATCGCGTCATGGAGACGGTAATCCGTACGTACGCACGAGCGATGATATCGTTCCCATAATTATTGAATGGAATTGGAGTGGATTATAAAATAAATCAGAATCATTATGATTTTATAATAACCAAATATAGTTAATATTAACACCATTATACCCATCCAAGTATGGTGGTGGTGGAAAAAAAGATTACACCACGGCGTGGAGACGGTATTCCGTACATACGCACGCGCGGTGATTTCATTTTCCGTAGGATGGATGGAAGGTGAAATTGGGTTGTTTCATATTTATAATAACATATCTGTATTTTGTTGATACTTATGTTATTACATTATAATGAATCAACTAAAGAAGAATAAGTTTAAGAAGAATTAATCTTGAAATATCGTTAGAAGAGATTACCACTTATTCGACGCACCTCTTTTAAGCTTCCTCTTAAGGCACAATAGTTGGTATTTTGAGGAGACCAGAACCTCTATAATGTTTCCAATGAATTTGATATGGGAAATGGTCAGGGGTTGGCCGGGAATGAAGGCTCAAAATTGTGTGAAGAGAAGAGGGAGGAGGTGCCCTTTTATAAAGGAGGACATGGGCACTTTAGGAAAAAAACATAAATTATTATTTTATAATAATGTCATATTCGGTTTATAATGCCTAAAAAGTGACTTATTTCGAAGATAATGTGTCTATGGGTCGTAATCCTTTCAAACAATAGGTTTTATGAAAGTTTAGGCTACTATTTTAACCTTATCATTTAGATTTAACTCTAATTTAAATAATTTAACTTTTACCGTGTCTTCTTGTTTTCTTACACTACATGGTTAATAAACTTACTATAACAAGCCAAAATAACACCAAGTGGTTCATTATACATATATATAATCTTATTTATGTCAGTTCAGATAACCTTATATTTTTAGAAAAAGAATAAAAATTAATATAATATTTGTTTTAAAAACTATTTTTTTCAATTTTGACAATATTTGGTAAATGATTTTTGTGAAAATAATAACAGCATGATTAGTTCGAACAATGTTAATTGAATCAATAATAACATGTCATATTAACCTAATTTTTTCTTGGGATTTAATAAAAAGTATAAAATTACTTTTATTTGTGTATATATAATATCAATTATGTTAATAGTTCATTAATAAGGTAATTACTACATCATCATTGTGTCATAAATAAATTAAATTATTTAATGTCTAAAAATTATAAATAAAATACTATTATGTAAGGAAATATTTTTATATTTATAATGAATATTTATAGTCGATTTTAGCTTATTTAGAAACCAATATTAAAAATGATTTAGTTATTACACTTTGATTTTAACTATTTTAACTCTTCTTTAAATAAAATACTAATAAATGTCCTAATCTAATATAAGTGGACATAAAGGGTAATATTTTATTCCTAAGGCTATTTTTAGTTGAATTACACTTATCCATTAAAATTAGGCCATGTTATAGGATAATAATAATATCATTTTTACCCTTAATTACACCATTTAATTTTAACCGTCGTAAATAAAAGTAAAAAGTTACTATTCAGAAATAATTATATTTATCTTATTGAACCAAATTTTACTCCTTGATATTAACTTTGTATCTCGGATTTTTTAAATTCCACCTACAGTAGAGGTAAAATTATGTTTTATGTGAATTTTCAAATTTTCCAAGGAGGTGGGTAAAAGACGGTCAAAAGTTCAATAAAATTCTTATATATCTAATATTATTATAAAATTACTCCAATGAATTATATTGATCTTATAGAGGTATTATTTATCAATTTTTACCTAAAATAAATTTAAATAAAATAAATAATTATTTAAATAAAAATTTGATTTTTAAATAGTGACCTAGTGTTTTCACTATTCATCAACAATTGAAAGTTTTCAGAAAAATACCAAAACTTTACCCTAGGTTAATTTTGATATTCTGAATCGAAAAGTGAAGTCCATTTTAAATGATAAAATTTATAAAATTTTAAAAAGTGGGTATTAATATTCATAATAGCTAGTTTATATAATATTTTAATAACATAACATCGTTTAGGGAAACTAGGTATTGCGTACAACGCAAGCTATCGAGGAAGGTTTCTCTTGAGTGTAATGCAAGGCATGTTAGGTTTGCGTGTAGGGAATTATTTATTTGGTGTTGCATATAACATATTAAAAACTTATTTCATTTATACATTAAAAAAATCTACACTTAATGTTGGGTAGAATAATTTCCACAAAATGAACATGAAATTTTGTGTAACAGGAGCCAAGAATATTGTTGCATATACTACAAGATAATAATGTATTATGTATAGTACTAGAAAATCTTGGTGTAGTATATAATAGAAGACATAAAAGAAATTAAAAATAATATATCTCATAAAATCTAAGGGTGTTACAATTTATTATTAGTATTATATTTTTTTATTTGTTTATTTTACTAAAAAGAATAATAATAATATTTTATGATTATTTTATATTATTTTGTGAATATTGATAATTTTAATATTTTTTAATTTTTTATTATTTTAATAAGATTAATATTATTTTTTCATTAATAATAATATTATTAATTTTTTTTATATTATTTAGTATTTGAGATGGGGTCTTTTGAGACGAGACCCCACCATAGATAGATTATAAATAAAATCTTTAAAACTTCTTTTCCACGGGTTCTTGTATAGTCGCCAATAAGAATTTTCAATGGAACTGTCACAAAATATTTTGGTATATATAAGATATATAACTGGAGAACTATTTGTGATGGGATGACAGGACCATCGTAAGTACTTTTTGCGGTGGGCCCATTACTAAAAATACTAGGTACAACACAATTTCCTACAACGGTCTATTTGCGACGGGACCCCATCACAAAAGAGTTTTTGTGACGGGATCTTGTCGTAAATTGCCCATTGCAAATAGTCGAAATTCCATTAGTGCACCATTATGGCAGCAAAACCTGGTGGTAGGTAGTCTAATGGTAGATTAACATGGTAGTATAAACCAATGGTCACGTAATATAACTAACAATATCCTATGAAATTAATAGTATATGATTCAGTGGTAGAAGATTTCAACTAATTACTGATATTCATGGCTATTTCATGTCTTAGATTCTTTTATGTTATTGGATAAAAAATTGTTTACTATAATAAAATATAAAATTTATTTTAAACATAATAACAATGATTTGGGATCATATAAAATGAGATTTTGGAACAATCCAACAAAATCTAACATGTACTGATTCTACCTGTGTATGTTCAAATCCTGAAGGCCGAAGATGAAACTATAAACCAAATTTTATATTGATTTTTTATGAATTGTGAATGGAATTAATTACCTCAGAAAAAATAAATTTATATCCATTGCATATTGATTGAGTCCTATAATCACCACTAAATATGTGGAATTTATATAAGATCACCATAGATTAACTATATAACTAAAAAGAGTTAATAGTTAATGATTTCCTTGGGTCACTTCTTTAGTATAAATTGGAATTAGAGAACGTCACTGAAGAATAAATAATAGAAAAGATAAGTTGTATTTTATAATGTTGTGAATGTTGTCTCTTATGAATTAAATTAATCTAAATTATATGATAGTAAAATATTAGATTAGGATTGGATTGTAAATGGATTATGCAAATGAATAAAAAAGAAATAATTTAAGAACCCATTTAGAAAAAATCCTCAAAAAGAATAAATGAGAGGGAGATAAGAAATGAAGTACTAATTATAATACATTATATGTTACATGTTTTGGGAATAGGAAGAAATAGAATATCAATATTGTGTATCCAAAAATAAAAATTAAATAAACATATAAAAAATAATATTGAAGGACATTGAAAACTAGTTGGAGTTCTACATAAAATTATGATTATAGGGAAAAATCTTGAAATGAGAATGAATATTGTAATTTTTTTTAGGGATTATATGAATGAGGATAGTGATTATTGATTTTATTTTTACTATTCTGATTCAGAATATGATACTAAAAATTCAAATATTTTACTTAAATGTAGATTTTGAATGATTGAATAAATATATTTCATGAAACAACTGATTTATATAATATGAATAAATAATTGAATTAGATAATTGTTTTTGAAAATATCTTTCCTTTATAAAATAATAATAAATTAATGAATGATTATTTAGCTTCTCATTATAAAATAGATGATAATTTCAAAACTACTCAGGATGTGACTGAAAATATTAAAAATTAATATGTACGGATTAAGAAATGTATGTTTACTTTTATTCATGGTCATTAAATGTTTCATAAAATATTGTAATTGAATAAAATAAAATAAATTAAATATTTCCTTCTCTATGATTAGATATTAACTAAAATATTTAAAAATATTTTTATGAAGATTAAAAATGATTGCACTTCCACAGTTAAATTTTTTCATATTCGTTTGAATGGAAAATATATAAATTATTATCCTCTTAGATTCAAAAAGTCATTGGGATTTATGATGAACTATATTTATAATAATTTAATGCCTAGATTTCTATAATATAATGATTAATATTCTATATGGTAGCCTAAAAAATGTATTAGTAATCCGATTGGACCAAAAGCATCTTGGGTACAAAAATTATCAATACAAAGAATTGTATAGGATAAATACATTGTATGTCTCAAGAACTACATGTAGTACATAGAAAGTGGATGGTCTCGAAATATGACCGGAGAGCCATCATACATTATTACTTTCCAAAAAAAATTTGGATGAACTATTTCAAAAAGAGGTAATTCCAATGTTAATATAAATGGTTTCAAGTGACAAATTTAATTTTCATTGACAACTAGGTCAGGTACATTTTAGAATATCCCATAAAGTCTCAGAACATGATAATATACTATAGTTTTCTACAGTTAATAAAGAAAAACAATCTTTATAATTCTTAAATTAATAGGATTCAATGTAAATCTTTATTTGGACCATTCAATAAAGTAAAAAAAAGGAAAATTCCTTTATAATTTGTACATCTTTATCTATTACGTAAACTGAAAATTCTAGTATAAGAGTAAAATTATTTACTACAATTATTGATGATGACTATAATTTATTTACATGGGTTTACATTCCTCGACATGAAAATGATACCTTATCTTGATTTATTACTTTTTTAAATTTAGTACAAAATATAAAAATGTTGTCGTTCTCTCTAATCCAGGTGATAAAGGAGATGAAATTAATAATTTGGTTTTGAGATATATTATAAATAGAATTATTACTTTCTTAAATTTTTAACCCCTATAACACTATATCAAAATGGCATTGGAAAACAAAAAAAAAATATAAATCACTTTCATGTTTCCAAACATATGTGATGTGAATAAAATTTTTCTATTTTTTACTAGGATGAATACATTTTTTGGTTTTATATATTTATAATTTAATTCTTGATAGACCTTAATTGTGATGAAAATCATCAGGATCTTAATGAATTTATTGTGAGGAATAATACTAAATTTCCACATCCATGATCAATGGATATTCATATAGTCCATCTGGTTGAAAATTTTATTAGTAATATTTCTTATAGTATTAAATCATGAAATTTTGATTTAATATTTCATTATAATTCATCATTTATTTCTGAAACTTTTCCTAATAATGTTGCTGATGCTTTAAATGATTCTAATTTCTTTATTTTTATACATGATGAGATTAAACAGTTTTCTAGATAAAATGTTCTTATTGTTAATCAAACTACCTTTTGATAAGAAGTTTATTATTTTTAAATATATTTAAAAAATTAAGATGAATGAATTTGGAAATGATTTTATTAATGATGCTATACTTGAATCCCAATTTTATTTTAAAGAATAAGGTATCGATTTAAATGAAATATTTTCTTATGTTTATGGAATTGAATCTATATAATTGTTTTAATATTATTTCACTTATCATTTTATATGTTATATTAAATGGATGTGAAATTTTTTCATTCTAATATTTTTATTTCTCATGAATTTATTCTTCTTCAATCTATTGTTTCAAAAAATTATAAATTTTTAAATCATGAATTAATTTTATGAAAGTAATTTTATGGTTTTATTAAAACACCTCATGCTTGGTATTATAAGAATACATTATTTTTATTGAAACATTTTATGTTTTATAATGTATATCATATATTTTTTATCTAAATAATTTTGATTGATATTTTAATTGTTCAAATTTATGTTTATGATATAATTTTTGGATTATCCAGTAGATTTTGAATTTTATGGAAAGAGAATTTAAAATGAGTCTTATGGGATAATTGAAATTATTTCTAGGACTTCATAAGATTTAAAGAAATTATGGAATATATAACAATTAATATAAATATACTAAGGATTTTTATAACATTTTTAGTCATGATTATTTTAAAATATAAAATACCATTATGAGTACTACTTGTAAAATAAATCTTGATGTCCCTAAAAAATATTTTTATTCTACGTTATTTAGAGTAAAGAATGGATTTTTATTATATTTAACTTCATATAGACACTATATATTGTTTATTTGTTTTATGTTATAAATATCATACATATTCTATGGAATCTCATAGAATGGATTATAAACATATTATTAGATGTATTAAATGAAAATTCTATTATTGATTATTTTATTATAGATTAATTATTTAATTTTATTATTTAATCATACAGATTTTTTACGATATCAATTTTATGGATAAATAACCTTAGGTATTTTTCAAAATTATGCTAGTAATTTTTATTCCTAGAGTTCAACAATGAAAAATATTGTTTCTTTTTAAAGAGACGAATGTGAGTATATCTCTCTTGTATCCCCTTTCACAAAATCTTTGGGGATTAGTGAATATTCCTTCATTCTGATGCTACTTTTGAAATAAGTTCTATTTACTATGATAATTCATTTTCTATTAATATTTTAAATAATCCTTTAATACATTCTATAACTACCAATATTGACATAGAACATTATTTTGCCGAATTCTATGTTAATAAATATGATATAGTTCTTGAGTATATTCCAATTGAGTATCAATTATAAGATATTTTTTTCCTGACCATTGGATTTTGAAAAATTATGGAAACATAAATTTGAACTTGGTATGATTGAAATTAAATTTTAAAATTTCATAATATTTATTTTTAACATTATTTAATATGAATTTATTCTGTGGGAATTTTTCAAACTACTTATTTGTATACCTTTCAATATTATATTTTAGAACAATATAAATAGAAGGAGATTTTTATAAAAATCTTGTTTAGATTTTTTAATTTTAAATAGGTGTATTTTGTTGAGATTTTTTTTATAGGAATAAAATTTATATTTTAGAGATTATAATTCCTATAAATATTTCATACATTATATGTTAAATTATTATATCTTGAAACAATATTTTACTAACTCATTTTATTTTATTAATATTCTGATTTATAAATTTGAGAATTATATATATATTAATACATAATAAATATAATAATATTATTTATATTTAATGGAACTATGATAATGTATTATGTAGTCTTTATGTTTATTATCTTTTGGTTCGAACTTAATGCATTATTTTTGTTATATAAAATTTATTAAATTTATAGTGTTTTAATTTTTTCATCAAATATTCTAATACAACATGATTTATATATCATAGATCTATGTGAGAATTGATTCACTAGATATATGTGAAATTTATTTAAATTTCCCTATACTATATGAAACAATGATGTTTATTTTTTTCCTAAAAAATTATCCAAGTCATTGCAATCATTATAAAAGTCTATAATTTTATGATTTAAATATATTATATGTTTTCCTGAAAATGCTCATGATATAACTTAAAATAACTGAAATTTTTTAAAAAATATAATACCTATATCTAAATATAATTCAATAGTAGTAAAGGATGAAATTTATATTAATATCATTAAAAATAGTGGAATTTATAATAAATTATATTAATTTTTTTCACATTTTTTAGATATTTTTTTCTAATATTTATATATTATATCATGTGATATATATGTCAGATTTATTTTTAATTTGATCATTTTAAAAACTATCACATTTATATACATTTAATTCAACTATGAATTTTCTTTATTCAAAATTTTAGAATATATAACAATTAATCCCAATTTTCTTGTCTACCTAAAATGAAATAACTCATAAACCAACCATAAACCAACCTTTATATCATCCTACCATGACCCTTGTTTCATACATATTATGCATTATTGAAGTGACAACATGATGAATTATTTAATTTTATTGTTCTCGTCATACAACATCTAGAAGAAAATGTAGAACAATGTATTTTTTCACTACTTCAATTATAGTGCATCTGGCATGACCACAGTTGCACCCACAATTCCATAGGATGTTAAAGATCCATTGATGTGAACATTATAGAAAGTGACAGTAGCACCAGTGCAACACATCGTACGTCATCTAAATATTCTAGTTAAACTTCACAGGTTTCAACTCCTTGTAATCATTTCAATGCAATAATCATAAGAAGAAACTCCTTATTCAGCATCGACAGAAAATTCTACATGTCAAACCTACCATGAACGCTTTCATCAAGATTTCATGACGTTTTTATTATAACCAACCATATGTGATATCAAAAGTTTCAATGAAATGGTTGCTTATGAACCACAATTGAGGTATTATAGTAGAAGAAGCCATGAGTTACCACAAATCATTCAACCAACCTTGATCTTTGGTAAACCTATTATGAAACCAATTTTCAACCTACCATGTAGTGGGTCTATGTTATGTATAATAATAAATTGTGTGATTTTACATGAATCTATATACAATATGTGGTCTATAAAATTCTACAATAATTTATTAACTCAACACACCAAATATATCCTCTCATGACAACTATACCTACCATATTGTTGTAGTTCAACCTACAACCTGATATATTATTTGACTCAAAGATAGTCACATGCTCAGTATAGGGATGTCACATTGTATTTTCTTCTCATAGTCAATATATTGGCCATAAATAAAAAAACATTAATTTATAATCCCAGGATCGATGTAATTTTTGAAATATCAATTGTGATTCATTGTAAGTTGTCATTATAAATTATTTTTTCTTAAATTATTTTTTGAATTTTTTGGTCTTCATGATTTTAGATAATCTGATTTACTATATTCTAATTTTTATGAAATTTATTGTTTTATTAATTTATTAAAACCATAAATATTAGATGAATTTCATAGATCCTTTTTTAATAATATTTTATCGATTTTGAAATTTATTTTAATATGATCTTTATTCATTCATATTCATATAACATATCATTGAAATATTTATATTTTTATATATTTAGTTAATTTAGGAGTCCTATTAATTTTAAAGATAATATTTTCTATCGTAGATATTATTCTAACTTATTTTTTTGAATTTAATGTAAAATAATTAATGTTTTTATATAGAAACACTATATTAAAATAGAAGATATTTTAAATTTGAATTTAATAATAAAATTTATTTTTCTAGTTTTTTGAGAGTTATTTTATTTATAAATATAGAGTATTTTTATAATTATATAACATCTAATTAAAATTATATTAAATTAATATATATTTTTAAAATTTAAATAATATTTTTTACAATTTTTATGGATATTTAATTGTCCATATCACTACAAAAAAGATTCATTGGTGGTGGTTTATTAGTACTGGATCAAGGGACAACAACTATACCAAAATATTAATTATTATTTAAAATACTGTCATAGTTTTTTATAACATCCTCCATAATTTAAATTTATTTTGTTTTTTTGGTTTTTATTATAAAACCGTTGTAAAATATTTTATGAAACATAATTACATTCTCTCTCATTCCTAATCTATATATCCTCAACCTCCCTACTCCCACTAAACGTGACCGCAATGATCGCCCTATCTTCATAGACGACCATCCTCCCCTATAATGAAACCAAATAAATATACATATTCACTTTTTTATACCAACTATGACCCCAAAAGGTTGAACCAACCCTAATCCTCTTCTCACCATGACCCTGTCATCCTCATACTTCTGCCTCATCCTAATTTCCTCTACCCTTATTTTTCATTGAGTTGGAATTCACTGACCTCATCTCCCCATAATCTACATTGTCCATTTCCATATCATTAGATTAATGAATATCTTCCTTGAAATTTTCACCTATAATTACAAGGGGTGATATATATTTAATTTTTATATTTTTAATTTTTCATGTCATATTGAATTTTTTTTAGGTTGAATTATCTTCTGTCCAATCAAGATGCTTCCCTGGTCAAAGATAAAGTTGGTTGATGTTAAAAATTGATCATATTTTTTTGGGAATAAATTATTATACCAATATATTTAAACTAATATGTTTAAATGTTCTAATATATGCCCAATTTATAAAATATGGATTAATTTATCTTGAAAAATTCTTCAGTGTGCCTATGGTTTAGAGTGGTTGTTGGATTATTCAGTTTAATACTAATTGGTGGATGTTTGAATAAAATTAATGTGTCTGGATTGTAAACTCATGTAATGTTTTAAAAGAGTCTAATTATATTAGGAATAATAAAATATTTTCTTATAGATATGCATGTTGGATTTTCATAGTGAATCAACTTTTATGGAATGCCAAAACATGGACAATATTATCATTGTAACACAATTTGACCTGGAAGAGGAGAAATATTTTTTGTAACACAAAAAGTGATGTATTTTGGTTTTTAGGATACAATTTATATAATTTTAATAAATCATAGTCAACAGATCCTAAATGTATGATATTTCATAAAAAAGAAGCTGTGAAAAAATTATGTTTTAGTTATTAGATGAAGATATACAATAAGAACTATATGATGTGTATTCCAATTAGTTTATTTATTTTTTTCTACATAAGTTTTAACATATCAGGTATTATTTATGAATTTGTAGAAAAATAGTGTCTGTGATTTTAAAGTTTCATTATGATTAACTTAATGATGCAAAGATCACTTCATCATTATATGAGATGAAGAAAAATCATCAACAAATTTAGACTTAAAAAAAACAATCAATCCAAAATTATTTCATTAATTACTGGATAGATGATTTCAATAACAAATAATGCATACGATATAATTTAAGTAGATGGAATTGAATGTCCAAAAATTAGAGTGAAACTCAATGCACCTCCTGGAAGAAAAATATGAAGAAAATGTATATAATGGTATTGCATTTATTTCAATTGAAACCATTCAAGAAAATATCATTCATGTTGTCTAAAACAATATATAATAAGATTTGGGATTATCATGACAATAAAATCAATTGATCGATGTGAAAAATATATCACAGCTGGTGTTTCATTGATTAAATCCATATTTTTTTACATTCTACGAATTGAAGTTTTTTATATTTTATAACGGTTTTAATCTTTTTTCTACTTTACCTTATATTTATACAATTTTCTAATTTTTTTTCTACACTACAGTATACCTTATTTCATCATTAATTATATGAAATAATTTTTTATTTCAATTATTATTCTAACAGATCAATTTCCATGACATGATATTTATGTATACCATCAAAACACTATTTAATCAATTATATGAATTATGGAATGATGGAGTGGAAAAATATAATGTTTAAAAAATAAAATTATTAAAAAGGAATATTTAATAACTGTGTATTATTGTAGAACTTTGTATAATTTGAAACATATATATTCGAAAGACTCATACTAGTTCAACTTTTGTAGTTTCTAATTTTGACATTGAACATCAATGATTACCTCATAATAGAAAATGGTGTCATGTGTGACGTCATTGATTTCTTGATTCTTATCATAAACATAATTTTAACAATACATGATTAAATTGTGATATTAATATGAAAATGTCACCAATGGTGTTATCTAGTTCAATAATATTGCAAGAATTAAGGAATGTAATATTAGAATATATAACAAAATCAAAAATTTGAAGGGGTGAAAAAGGGATGATGTAAAGTATCTAAATTAGGTAGAACAAAATAGTTAAAAAATTAGTATATTTTATAAAAATAATAATTAGGATATCCATTTTATATTTTATAATACTAAAATAATACACATTAAGAAGAGCATTAGTGATAATGTAATTTTTACATTGCATAATGAGAATGGTAAATCAAAGGATCACCCCAATGCTCATAAGGAATTTAAATCAATTAATATAATTCATTTTTATGGGAATATGAGAATTTAAGGTATAATTTATTCACATTTTACAATGAAAATATATGAGAAAGACATATTCCATTAAACTATTAAAAATGCAAAACTACAAGATGGAAATTTGTAACACACCGAAATTTTATGAAAAATATTCTTTTTAATTTCATTAATGTATTGTGTTGTACACTACACCAAAAGAATCTTGCACAACACTCATCCTTGACTTGGATTGAATTACATGAAAATGCGACCTTCCGTGATAGCATGTGTTGTACGCAATACCGAGTTTTGTTAAACAATGATATGCTATTAAAATATTATTAAAACTAGCCGTTATGAATAGTAATAACCACTTTTTTAAATTTTGTAAATTTTATTTTTCAAAATGGACTTCATTTTTGGATTCGGAATATCGAAATTAGCTTTGGGTGACATTTTTTTACTTTTTGGATAACTTTCATATTCTGAAAAATAGTGAAAATTACTAAATTTTAATTGAAAACAAATTTTTTAATAGAAATAATTAATAGTGATAAATTATTAATTTGAGTGGTTTTAAAGTATATTGAGAATATATTTTTACAATTTAATACAATTTTGGTCATTGGATGTAATTTCACATTTAAACCAAACATAAATAAGTGTCTATCTTTTGATAGTTATTATATCTTAAGAACACGCTATTTGTTTTGACGACGAGAATTAATTTTTAAATTAATTAATGCAACTGATATGTTTTGAAATTGGTAAAATAGACATCATTTTTGAGTTCATAATATCAAATATATCTTAGGCCTATTTTTTGGTATTTTTTCTGGAAACTTTCATTTTGTGATGAATAGTGAAACCACTAAGTGGTAGTTAAAAAAATGAATTTTTCATAAAACATAATTTTACCACTTTTGTGAAGGGAATATCAAAAATCTGAGAGACACGGTTGATGTCAGTAAGTATAATGTGGTTCAATGAGATGAAAATAATTTTTGGTGAATAGTATCTTTTTACTTTTTTTACCACGGTTAAAAGTAAATATGGTAATTAAGGGTAAAAATGTTATTATTGTTACCATAACACATGTACTAATTATATTGGATAAGTTTAATTCTACCAAAAACAACCTTAGGAAAAACATATGACCATTTAGGCCCACTTGGATTAGATTAGGACATTTATTATTAATTTATTTAAAGAAGGGTTAAAATAATTAAAATCAATGTTTAATAAGTATATCATTTTTAATATAGGGTTATACAAAATATAAATTCGACTATAAATATTAATTAGAAATCTAAAAATATTTCCTACATAATGATATTTTATTTTTAATTTTTAGATGTTATATAATTTAATTTATTTATGACACAAAGATGATGCAGTAATTATCTTATTAATGAAATATTGACATAATTGATGTTATAAATAACAAAATAAATATAATTTGAAACTTTTTAGGAATAACGATAATTTTCTAGGTTACTATGACATGTTAGTATTGATTTAATTAACTTTTATCGAACTAATCATTCTGTTATGATTTTCACAAAAATCAATTACTAAATAGTTTCAAAATTGACATAAAATAGTTTTTAAAACAAATATTATATTAGTAATTGTTATTTTATTCCTAAAAATATAAGGTTCGGCCAAATGACTTATATAAGGTTATATATATTAATAATAAACAACTTGGGGTTCGTTTTGCTTCTTATAGTATGTTTATTAACCATATAGTGTAAGAACACAAAAAGACACCGTAAAAGTAAAATTATCTAAATTAATTTTAAATCTAAATGATAAGGTTAAAATAGAAACCTAAACTTGTCTAAATTCTATTGGATGAGGGGATTTAGACCCATCCCCACCTTAGCTTTGAAATAAATGAATTTGGAGCTATTTAAAACTGAATTTGACTTTATAATAAAATAATAGTTTTAGTTATTCCAAAGGTGCCCCTCTCCTCCCTTATAAAAGGGAACATCCTCCCACTCTTCCTCACACCACATTGAGCATTCAAGCTCGGCCAAACCCTGCCAAATTACATTCTCCACATCCCTAGAAACATCCTAGAGGTTCTGGGCTTCCTCAAAGACCAATTTTAGTGCCCTAAAAGGAGATCTCAAAGAGGCGCTTCAAAGAAGAGGTAATGTCTTTTATAGATTCTTTCAACTTTATTTCTTCTTCCACTTATTCTTCTTAGTTTGTTTCATTATGAAGTAATAACATCAGTATCACTCATATACTGATATTTTATTATAAGTATTAAAAAACCCTATTTCACCATCTATCCATCCTACGGAAAACGAAATCACCGCACGTGCGTACGTACGGGATACCATCTCCATGCCGTGGTGTAATCTCTTTTCCACCACCACCATACATGGATGGGTATAATGGTGTACATAATAACTATATAGGATTATTTTAAAGTGATATTGATTCTGTAATAGTATATATACACTTCAATACAATTCCACGATCATGAGAATGATATCATCACTCGTCCGTACGTACGGACCACCGTCTCCATGACTCGATGAGAATTATTCTCCACGTTAACCATTCATGAATGATTATAAAGTATATATAATAAATAATCATTAATATATGACATAATAATGATACTGGATTTATCTGTATATATATGTATGTCATCTTCTTAATTCCATTCACCTCAATAAGGAATCAAAAACAACGTTCATGCGTACGTACAGCCTACCGTCTCCATGAACGGTGTATTTCATTCCATTTATTGATCTATTATATATATGTATATTCGTAATATATATAATATATAAATCATGTTTTATATTCTGGAATTAAATAATCATGATCTAAGTAATCATATAAATAATTACAAGTCAAAACATGGACGAAAAATGAAATGATTTTACCCAAAACGCTCTTTAACATGGAATTTACAAAAGAACGGGTAATATAAAGTCATAAGTGAACCATATATGATATCATAACAATGAGTATGATTCTGGAATAATTCAATGACATTATTTATCTAATTATATAGGAGGTTCAGACACTTATGAAGCAAATCAGACCTAAGGTAAGGGAAATATCCCAATCTCATTTTTATTCGAGATTGTTTATACTTTGAAATTTACTGGGGTGTATTTTATCATCCACATCCATGTTTACGCAATATGTAATATTATTTCCATCCACCTAAAATTTTTTAAATACAATTTTACCCTTTGGGGAGTTTTTTGTAAAAGATATGAAAGGAATCTTTTTTCATTTTTCGTACGAGGTACTTTTTGACTTTTCCCACAAAAGTACGAGAAGAATGTTTTTATTAACTTATACGACATGAATGTATTTTTAAAACATTATTTCCAAGAAGCTTCCTTTAAAATTTTTCATGTTTATTTTTAATCAACTTCTTTTAGTTTAAAATTGTATGGCATGTTAAGAAAGGAAAACGTTTTTGAAGTAGAAAAATATTTTCCTCAAGAATGGAGTTCAAGTGTTTTATCAAAATTAATTTCCATCTAAGATAATATTGTGTTTTGTTTCTATCCCTATTATTACATTGATTTGATTATGTTGTGATGGAATTGTTTTTACCAATTCGTTTATCTTATATGAATTGTTTTATGATGTCATGTTGTTTAAGAATCCCATTTTTATTAAATGAGTTATGAAATGATGTATGATTTATGATTTTGTGGCACACATAAGAATGGTATCATTATGAGATGGGTGGGACCTATATCTCACTCCAATGCATTGGGTAATGATTTTATATCTCATGAGATAGACATGGCTGGAACGACAGGTTAAACCGGTTTAGTGAAACAGGACTGAAACGAGGAGTGAACTCGGTTCAGAAATGGACTTTGTCGACTAAGATAGTCTTGGCATTGAGTCTTGACTAACAAGAAATGATTCTATATGATTATGTGTGTATTCCACAATGTTTCATGTTTTATGATATGATTATTGGGATTACATTTCACTACAACTATTAATCCCATGTTATGATATTATGACCTCTTTTGCAGGTTAAGATTTCCAAAAGTTATGTTCTTATGAATATGATGTGATTGATATTTTTTTTACCTTTACTGAGTATTTGAGCTCACCCTTTTATGTTTTCGTTTCCCCAGGATATAAATAATGGTTTTAGGTATAAAAAAAGAAAAATATTTATTGGAGATGTTGAAGATCTTTTACCACGATTAGAAGATTACGTTCCGAGTTTCCAAAGACACTAAACTATTACGGTCCTTATGTGTGTGTTTTTGTTATATACTAAGTATTCCGCAAAAGTAATGTAATTTCCATGTATTTTAAGCTTCAGGTCTCTACAGTCGGTATCAGAGGAAAGGTTTAGTCATCCTTTGGAAACTAGAATATGAGAACATTAGTGAGATCCCTAGAGATATTTCTAAGGTATGTCTAGGGATGTCCCTAAGGATAAGTATACGTATAGGATATAGTCCTAGAACTGTGGTAACGATATTATATTAAACCAAAGATGTTAGATGTTGAAGTTACTCCCCCTTTATTAAGATTTGTACCTCTCACACTATTCTTTTTGGGTTTTAGACGATGGCTGGAACCCGAAGGAACCGTGTTGATCAATGTAATGGACAATACCATGATTGTCCTCCTAAACAAACAAATGTTATGGGAGATGGAGTGAAAAATCTTATTTCTATACTTACACAATCTATGAATCATTCTAGACTTCCAAATGAGCAGAGAAGGGAACAATATTCTATTGAGTCCTTCATGAGGGAACGTCCACCTTCT
The DNA here is from genome assembly GCA_963277665.1 of Viscum album. Lineage (NCBI taxonomy): Eukaryota > Viridiplantae > Streptophyta > Magnoliopsida > Santalales > Viscaceae > Viscum > Viscum album. The sequence goes on along the minus strand of OY728128.1, from coordinate 1,919,526,287 downwards.
TTCAGTGGGTCTTCTGATCCACTTGATGCTGAACAATGGATCAGTACTACTGAAAAGATATTTTCAGTTCTTCAATGTTCTGAACATGATAAAGTCATCTTAGCAGTGTATCGTTTGGAAGGTGATGCTGATCAATGGTGGAATCTTATCAAGAATACGAGGCCAAGAGATGAAATTGAGTCAATGGAATGGGACGAGTTCAAGAACTTATTTTTCAATAAGTAATTCCCTTATATTCTTCGAACAAATATGGAGAAGTAGTTTCTTGAACTAAAGAAAAAGGATGATGAATCTGTTGGTATATACGAAGCGAATTTTACAAGGCTTGCAAGGTATGCATATGAATATATCATCCAACCTGAAAGTAAAGTTGATCGATTCTTCAGTGGCTTAAAACCAAATCTTCGAAGGGAATTACCTATAAGAGACTTCAGTAGCTATGATGAAATTGTCCGTTGTGCTACCAAGGTAGAAATGGAAGTTGGTGTTACTTATCCATCTCATAGTTTTGACAAGAAACGAAAGATGGAGTTCAAGAAGAAATCTCAGAATAATGGTGAAGATAAGATGAATGTTTCTTTATGCTCAAAGTGTGGAATGAAGTATGGTGAAGATTGTCTTAAAGGGACTAGAAAATGTTTAAAGTGTGTAAAAGAAGGTCATCGAGCAGCTGAGTGTCGAAGTAATGGAAAAAGCGTTTCTAATGATGTGAATAAAGAAAAGACTGCAGAGAACGCACCATCAACACTTCAATGCTTCATGTGTAAGGAAATGAGGCATTATGCTAATAAATTCCCTAATCCAAGGGTTAGTGATGATCGACATGAGAAACCACTTAAGGCAAAGTAAAAAGGGAAGTCACATGCGATCACTATTGGTGATGTTGAATATGACAACGATGTGGTGGAATGATTAAGTGTTTATGTAATGGGATTCCAAAATATTGTTGTATATAGTATCGTGGAATATTGGAATATTTATGTATTGGCCTATTGTGGTTTTCAATGGTACCGATAACCATAGAATGTGATTGAGATATTTTTGGAAAAAAATATGGTATGTGCATAATGAATGGAAAACCAGAAAATGAGATGTTTGACTGCATTCATGAGCTCATGACTTATATAAGGAGAAGGATATATCATGGTTTGAGTATATAAAATTTTTGGATTTTGGTATGTGGAAAGTGTTAACTTTTGACTGCATTCATGTTTTCACTATGGTTCAATTAATGGGTATTCATTCTTCAAGAGAATACATGATTAAGGTATTCACATGTTTGTAATTTGACCAACAAGATATATCTTATGATATATGGGGGATAAATGATGGCATTCACATGATTGTTATGTGAGATTTCAAGTAATCATTTTCTTTATACTATGAGCTTGGACCGAAGTATTTTAGATAAGCCAAAAGATTGGAATGGATTATGTTGGACATAAGTTAGGATATATTTTTTTCTATATTATTGATGGGATGTTATAGTAATATAGCTTTAGAAAAAGGACAACCTGCAGGACAGGCGACAGCCCATCGCGTCAGACAAGCCTGTGGGAATCGAACCCACAACCGAAGTGTGACTGGCCTTTATCGCCTACCACTGGCCTATAGGAAGTACCTGGTTAGTAGAAACTAGTTTTATTTTATTACGCGGTATTATATATGAAGTATAAATTCATTTTTGGAATCATATACGATTAACCTCACCGTAGATGGACTTACATATATTTGTTAACTTTTGCAAACCTTTTGTTTGAAACAGATGGAATGACCCATCATTCTATCACGTGATCTATTAACACTTCATGAATAACAAATTCAAATTCATTTCTTTAAGAGATGATGTGGAACTTGTTCAAATCACAAAAAACAGTGAAATTGTACCAAAATCATGTTAGTATTTCTTTTAATTCACCAACTTTAGGGAAATGATCTTGAAAACCAAACATGTTGTCCTAGTGACCTTATATCTGATGAATCAAATGGTACCTTAGATCATCGAAAATATATGGATTTGTGATTTTTGGCTATTTCATATCCATGTTCTCTACCACTCTCCAACATAACTTGATGGTTAGATTTTTCTTCCATATCAATATTTTCACCTATGTTCTCCTACATGGAAACCCAGTGATGAGTTAATTTGGGTATCCGTTACATTTCATGGTTTAGTTTTTAAAGCCACGATTGGGTATTCCTTTTTACGATGTGGGGTTCTATTAAACAAACTTTCATGTAGTAAACCATTTATAACCCTGACAAATTTTGAGGGCGAAATTCATTTAAAGGGGGGTAGAATGTAACAACCCGAGATTTTATGAAAAATATAATTTTTAATTTCATTAATGTATTGTGTTGTATGCTACACCAAAAGAAGCCTACACAACACACATCCTTGAATTTCCTTGCATTACACGCAAGCGCGACCTTCCGTGATAGCGTGTGTTGTACGTAATACCAAGTTTCGCTAAACAATGATATGCTATTAAAATATTATTAAAACTAGCTGTTATGAATAGTAATAACCACTTTTTGAAATTTTGTAAATTTTATTTTTCAAAATGGACATCATTTTTGGATTTGGAATATCGAAATTAGCTTTGGGTGAAATTTTGCTACTTTTCGGATAACTTTCATATTCTGATGAATAGTGAAAATTACTAAATTTTAATTAAAAACAACTTTTTTAATCCAAATAATTAATAGTGATAAATTATTAATTTGAGTGGTTTTAAAATATATTTATAATATATTTTTACAATTTAATACAATGTTGGTCATTGGATGTAATTTCACATTTAAACCAGACATAAACATGTGTTAATCTTTTGATAGTTATTATCTCTTAAGAACACGCTATTTGTTTTGACGACATGAACTAGTTTTTAAATTAATTAATGAAACTGATATGTATTGAATTTGGTAATATAGACATCATTTTTGAGTTCATAATATCAAATATAGCTTAGGCCTAATTTTTGGTATTTTTCTAGAAACTTTCATTTTTTGATGAATAGTGAAACCACTATGTGGTAGTTAAAAAAATGAATTTTTCATAAAACATAATTGTACCACTTCTGTGAATGGAATTTCAAAAATCCAAGAGACACGGCTGATGTCAGTAAGTAAAATGTGTTTTAATGAGATGAAAATAATTTTTGGTGAATAGTAACTTTTTACTTTTTTTACCACGGTTAAAAGTAAATATCATAATTAAGGGTAATAATGTTATTATTATTACCCTAACACATGTCATAATTATATTGGATAAGTTTAATTAGACCAAAAACAACCTTAGGAATAATATATGACCATTTAGTCTCACTTGGATTAGATTAGGACCTTTATTATTAATTTACATAAAGAAGGGTTAAAATAGTTAAAATCAAAGTTTAATAAGTATATCATTTTTAATATAGGGTTATACATAAGATATATTCGACTATAAATATTCCTTAGAAAGATAAAAATATTTCCTAAATAATTCTATTTTATTTTTAATTTTTAGACGTTATATAATTTAATTTATTTATGACACAAAGATGATGCAGTAATTATCTTATGAATGAAATATTGACATAATTGATGTTATAAATAGCCAAATAAATGTAATTTGAGAATTTTTATGAATTAAAATAATTTTATTGGTTACTATTACATGTTAGTAATGATTTAATTAACTTTTTTCGAGCTAATCATTCTGTTATGATTTTCAAAAAAATCAATTACTAAATAGTGTCAAAATTGACATAAAATAGTTTTTAAAACAAATATTATATTATTAATTGTTATTTTATTCCAAAAAAATATACGATTCAGCCAAATGAATTAAATAAGGTTATATATATTAATAATAATCATATTTGGGTTAGTTTGGCTACTTATAGTAAGTTTATTAACCTTATAGTGTAAGAACACAAAAAGACACGGTAAAAGTAAAATTATCTAACTTAATGTTAAATCTAAATTATAAGGTTAAAATAGGAACCTAAACTTGTATAAATTCTATTGTATGAAATTATTTAGACCCATACCCACCTTAGATTCTAAATAAATCAATTTGGAGCTATTTAAAACCGAATTTGACTTTATAATAAAATAATAGTTTTAGATATTCCAAAGGTGCCCCTCTCCTCCCTTATAAAAGGGCACCTCCTCTCTCTCTTCCTCACACCACTTTGAGCCTTCAAGCTCATAAAACCCCGGAAAAATTCCATTATACACTTCTCTAGAAGAATACTAGAGGTTATTGTCTTCCTCAAAGACCAATTTTAGTGCCCTAAAAGGAGATCTCAAAGAGGCCCTTCAAAGAAGAGGTAATGTCCGTTACCGATTCTTTCAACTTTATTTCTTCTTCCACTTCTTCTTCTTAGGTTGTTTCATTATAAAGTAATAACATCAGTATCACTAATATACTGATATTTTATTATAAGTATGAAACAACCCTATTTCACCATCTATCCATCCTATGGAAAACGAAATCACCGCGCGTTCGTACGTACGGAATACCATCTCCATGTCGTGGTGTAATCTATTTTCCACCACCACCTTACTTGGATGGGTATAATGGTGTAAAGAATACCTATATATGATTATTGTAAAGTGATATTGATTCTGAAATAGTATACATACACTCCAATACAATTCCACGATCATGAGAACGATATCATCGCTCGTGCGTACGTACGGACTACCCTCTCCACGACGTGATGAGATTTATTCTCCACGTTAACCATTCATGAATGATTATAAAGTATATATAATAAGTAATCATGAAATATATAAAATAATAATGATACTGGATTTATGTGTATATATATTTTTGTCATCTACTTAATTCCATTCAACTCAATAAGGAAATGAAAACAGCGTTCATGCGTATGTACGGCCTACCGTCTCCATGAACGGTGTACTTATTTCCATTTTTGATCTATTATATATATGTATATTCTGAATATATATTATATATAAATCATGTTTTATATTCTGGAATTAATTAATCATGATCTAAGTAATCATATGAATAATTACAAGTCTAAACACGGATGAAAAATGAAACGATTTTACCCAAAACGCTCTTTAACATGGAATTTAAGAAAGAACAGGTAAGATAAAGTCATAAGTGAACCATATATGATATCATAACAATGAGTATTATTCTGTAATAAGTCAATGACAATATTTAAATCATTATACAAGAGGTTCAGACACTTAGAAAGCAAATCAGACCTAAGGTAAGGGAAATATCACATTCTCATTTTTATTTGAGATTGTTTATACTTTTAAATTTACTAGGGTGTATTTTATCATCCAAATCCATGTTTCCTCAATATTTAATATTATATCCATCCACCTAAAATTTTTTAAATACAATTTTACCCTTCGGGGTGTTTTTAGTAAATGATATGAAAGGAATCTTTTGTTGTTTCTCGTACGAGGTGATTTTTGACTTTTCCGACAAAAGAACAAGAAGAATGTTTTTATTAACATATATGGATTGAATGGATTTTTAAAACATTATTTCCAAGAAATTTCCATTAAAAGTTTTCAGGTTTATTTTTAATCAACTTATTTTAGTTTAAAAGTGTATGGCATGTTAAGAAAGGAAAACATTTTTGAAGTAGAAAAATATTTTCCTTAAGAATGGAGTTCAAGTGTTTTATCAAAAATAATTTCCATCTAAGATAATATAGGGTTTTTTTATATCCTTATTATTACATTGATTTGATTATTTTGTGATGGAATTATTTTTATGAATTCTTTTATCTTATATGAATTGTTTTATGATGTCATTTTTTATAAGAATCCCATTTTTATTACATGATTTATGCAATGATGTAGGATTTATGATTATGTGGCACACATAAGAATGGTATAATTATGAGATGGGTGGGACCTATTTCTCCCTCCAACACATTGGGTAATGATTTTATATCTCATGAGATAGACATGGTTGGAACGGCAGGTTAAACCGGTTTAGTGAAACAGGACTGAAACGAGGAGTGAACTCGGTTCAGAAATGGAATTTGTCGACTAAGATAGTCTTGGCATTGAGTCTTGAATAACAAGAAATGATTCTCTATGATTATGTCTGTATTCCACAAATTTTCATGTTTTATGTTATGATTATTGGGATTACATTTTACTACTACGATTTATCCCATGTTATGATATTATGATCTCTTTTGCAGGTTAAGATTTCTAAAAGTTATGTTCTTATGAATATGATGTGATTTATATTTCTTTTGTTTACCATTACTGAGAATTTGAGCTCACCCTTTTATGTTTTCTTTTCCCCAGGATAAAAAGAAAGGTTTTAGGTATAAAAAAAGGATTATCTTTATGGGAGATGTTGAAGATCATTCACCACAATAAGAAGATTACGTTCTGAGTTTCTGAAGACACTAAACTATTACAGTCCTTGTGTGTGTTTTTTTTTATATACTAAGTATTCTGAAAAAGTAATTTAATGTCCATGTACATTAAGCTTTGAGTCTCTACAAAATTCATATCAAATTTCATATTTCATGGACAGAAAGCATTGAATGGTACATGGATTTAAAAGTCATGATGAAAATATTATTATGGAGAATTTTTTGTTATTAGAATTATTTGATACATTACATAAATATGTAACTATAGTTCAATTTTGTTGTGAAAAGTTTTGTGTGTTCTTTTTTAAAAAACATTAAATCCAAATGTTCTTGATAATCTTCATGAAACAATTGTTTTGAATCTTTTTCTTTTGAATGTATTATTTCACCCCTCATTTTTCATAGTCATTGTTCACTTGATAGTTAATTTAGTTGAAGAATCTAATTTTCGTGGACCATTAATCTATCAATAAATGAATATAATTAAGATATATACTAATATTATATTCATTTCAATTGATTAATTCATTATTTTTAAAAAATTATAAAAAATTTAATGTTTCTTATTTTATTCATCAGGTACTGAAGTCGTTTACAATCAAATATAATGAATAATAATCAACTAGAATACACAATTATAGAATGTTATCCTTCCAAAGAGTAAAAAACCTTTTATTCAATGTTCATTATGGTACTGATTCATGATTAAATCCTAATATTCTGCTTTAAAACATCTATACTATGTCTCAATCATATAACTACTCATAAATATTTCAATCTTTTAGAAGAATGGTTTCATAGGGTTCAAATTTTAAGCAAAATTCATTGGAGTTACTAAAATGGAATATGTATATATATGTATTCTTGTGTAATAATTAGTAGGGATATTGTGTATCCATTTATTAATGAACTATGATTCTAAATAATGAGAAAACTAAGGGATCACGTTCAACATGAGATAAGATATAAAAAACGTTGGTAATAAGGTGATTATTGATTGGTTCACCAATTTTGTAAGTATACACTCATATTTATATTATTAATATTTATTTATTTTTCCTATGTTTAAATTTACATATTATATATTCTTATTTAGATAAATAATTGTGTGGATCGACTAGATATATCAAATAATTTTATTATTTTCGACTCAAGGTCCTCTATGTAATGGTATGTTATTCAATTCCAAAAATATCAAAGGAGTAATGTTTAATCCAATTTATCATGAAGGGGGCCTGAAAATCAATATAATAGTGTATTAACACTTATATATATACAATAACATGAAAATATGATTGATATAATTAAATTAAACTACAATAGTCAATTTTCAATTGCCATACTCAAATACAAGTGGGACAACATTGATAGGGGTATATGAATAATTCATTACATTTTACTTCTGTCAATTTCTATACATTGATCCATAATTGCGAGCATACAGAGCATGGACTGATTAACTTGGCTTCATAACCAGAGATGGATCATTATTTGTATGATAAAATTTAAATTTTTTGGAATGTATTTGAACAAATAAAATTGATAGACTTGTTTGATATTAGGTTTGAATGTTAATTTTTACATTGGGACAATGAACCTAATTAACAATAGAACAATCAATAGTTTTCCCATTACAATATTAATTCCATATAACTTGCACTACAGGGTAAAAATTGAGATCTCATAGCAATGAGGTTGATAAAAATGAATTCAATTAAAATAAAGATAACTAAAATTAGATATTTTTAATGAAACAGAATTAAAATATATCATTTAAAATTGTTTCTTAAAAATATTAATTACTCTATATTAAATCATTTAGTAAAAATTATTTAATATACTATTATTTATAAATTGGATAATTTATAAACCATTTTTATTTAAATAATGTATTGGAGAAATTGAGATCTTTTTTTATCAACCTCTTATAGCACTCCCCAAATACAATGAGTTCCAATAAATTAGAGTGATTCAGTTGTACAAGGGACTTATTGCATGCTAGTAGCTTCCATAAATGATTTCGGTATCCCATCATCTTATGAACCTCCAATGATGCATTAGTTTTTCACCCCTCCATCAAGGGGATGATGGTGAGTTACCATTAATGGTATGTATTTCACTATATAAAAAATATATTTTATGAATTGTTTAATTCAATTTTCAAATAGATAAATATACTAACCAAAAGATACAATATGAACACATTAGACTATTGGGACCTGAATGAATTAAAAATTGTCATTCCATTTGATTATATTAGACTACTTATTGATTATTTTGTTTATATCAATTGACATCTTCTTGGGTATCTCTCATGCGTGATAATGATATTTAGCATGTATTATAATGATTGGAGGTATATTCCTACAATATGGAACATTTCTATATTTGATAACCAAGTAATTGTAAAATTTATTTAATATTCAAAAATAGATAATTATAAAGCAACTAGTTAAATTATTAATATCTATATAAATTGTTATATTTTTTATTTGTAGAGGATTATTAATTTTGAACCTTATATCCTTGTTTTACAGCTGTAGACCCTGAACATTTTGGGAAAAAGTTGAGATTATTTAAATGGATATTACGGAATGAGGTTAATGAAACATCATTATGCTCTATAAAAATATTTTAGAAAGTTCCTAAATTCATATATCATTTGTAGTTGAATATATTTTTATATATTAACATATATACATAGACAAACATAATTTCATAGTTTATAGTATCTTAATAAAATAATCCCAATAAAAATAATGTTTTCATAAATATTTCAATTTCATGATGGAATTATCTAAGAAAAATATATTTAATCATGAAAAATAAGGTATCCCCTGAACCACAAGGTAATAGTGGTTTTCTAGGGAAAAAATGATCATAGTTATATCTGATTACTTATTATTTCAATTACTTTATTATAACTAATGGATTTTTTATAACATTTATATTTTTATAGTGGACAGTGAATTAGGTCACCCAATTGTATATATAGTGATTTGGTTTAATGTATATATAATACCTAATGAAAATTTTCTATATAAACCTACTACAGATAATACAGTAGGTACTTTTTCTCTATTTAATGTTATTTTATTAATATAAAAAATTTAAAATAAAAAGTTTCAAACAAAAAATCAACCCTGAAGCCAAATTAAATGTGGAATAATATATGGTTCCAATAGTACCTATTAGAATGATTATATTTGTGTATCCACATATATGAATGTAATTAATATAGTCTAAAACTAGATCATTATTATGATTTCTTTTTATATTGTGCTTTTATAATAATGAAATGAAATTAAATATTAATCAAATTTTTTTAATAATATAATATTATAAAGTTTAGATAACTTAAAATATCATAGTTATTTTTTTGTATCAATAAGATAAAATTCAATAATTATGGGATGGATACCATTCCAAATCCTCATTATTTTCCAGAAATGATGTAGTTGTAATAATTTAATGGAAGGGAAATCCTACACATGTTTGAGGGTTGGGTTCTAGGTCAACTCAATCATCTTTCATTGGCTGGGAATTATGATCATTTAGTAATACATCATGTTTAGTTTCAGGTAGTGATGTTGATCACAGAAAACGTGGAAAATATTAAATTTTGAATGAAAATGTCCAATTACATGACACTTACAAGAAAACAGATGATCAACGACAGTCAAAAATAGAAAATTCCTTAGTTTCGTTATTATGGTGAATGATAGTCATGATCAGAGAGGAAATATCTAGTCTTATAGGTCATCCTACCCAGGTAAATTTTAAATATATTCAATGAATCAATAATCATTTTAATATATATATATATATATCATAAAAATATGTTTTTAGTTTTTAAAAAACAAATAAATGATTGTGTAATAGTAAACATTATTGACAATAATCTTATAATGATTTTGAATCATAGTAAAACCACTATTGAATCATTTTTAACATGTATGATAAGACCACATGTACATGTAGCGTGAAATCTGCTTTGATTGCCTCAATACAATGTTTTAAAAGATATCAATGTCTTTAAAAAAATGAATTATAAAGATAAATCCATGAAAATTGTGTCAGATGACTATGAAATCATTAGTTAATGGACATTTCATGATTTGTGAAATCTAGGAATTAAAATCACTTTTATACATGTTACTGTTTTTTAGGATGCCCATAAATGCATTTTTAGTGGTTTAAAATAGAAAAACATGATGTTAACTATAAATCCCAATGAAAATATCCTTTTTTGAGGTGAAAACTCTAATTAACAATAATTTTATTATTTTTGAAAAATATAAGAAGGAATCGCATCTATCTAACGGTTGATTTGTTCAAAATGATTTTATATTATGTTTTAAAACATATAAAAGACATTAAAAACAGGAATCATCGAATGAAACCAAGAACAAAGAATCATATATATATGAAATAAAAGGTAAATTAATATATATTGGATTTTAAAATGAAATAAATGATTCCAATTCAATATGAGTTTCAGTTTTTTTAGGATTCTTATAAATGGGATTTTAGTGTTTTAAAACATTAAAATGAGTGTGTAATGCTGAAAACAATAGGAAACAGACTCATATTGATATGAAATCATTGGATAACAACCTTTGAATTATTTTCATTTGTAAAAGTAAAAAAAATATCTATCTGACATGTGGTGTTACTAAAATGATTCAAATAGATGTGTTAAAAGATCATAGAGTTATTAAAAATATGTTATAGAAGCTAAAAACAATGAAACTATTATTATTTATCCATGAAATCCAAGGAAAACTATTTTTTGTAGGTTTTTTAAATGTATTAATTGACTCTATGTTAATATGAGTTAAATTGTTTCTATAATACCCATAAAAATGTTTTTATTGTTTAATAGCCTTATAATTTATACGTAATGGTCAAAAAAATAGGAAACAACTTCACATTGACATGAAATACAGGGAATAAAACTATTGTATTATTTTTAACATGAATGAGTAGAAAACATGTCTATTCTATGTGTAGTTTCTATGGAATGAATCGATAAATAGTTTTAAAAATATCAATGAATTTAAAAATATTAGTTAATGGTTCAAATATAAGTAAATGGCACTATAAGTTCTTTAAATAATTTTATAATGATCACATATTATCATGTCCAATTATGGATTTTAGGCCACATCAATATGAGTTGTGGTTTTCTTAGGATTCTAATAAATGTATTTTTAGTGTTTTAAAAATTAAAAAGTCTGTTCAATGTTCCGCACAAGAGGATAAAAACATGGATTTATTGGGAATATTGGTAAAACTACAATTGAATAATTTTTTGTCTGTAAAATAAGTCAAAACATCCATATGATGTGTGGTATGATTTTAATGAATCAACAAGCAGTGTTTAGTGATATTAATGTCTTTAAAAAGTTCATGAGGGGGTGGAAACAAATATAATAGAGTTGTATTGATGTGAAATCATAGACAAAATATAACATATTAATTTTTGAAAATTAGGAACTAATTCTATATCCAACTAAGATATGTTTTCCTTGGATTCCTATAAACACATTTTTAGCATTTTAAAACACTAAAACATGCATGTAAAGGGATAACCCATTAGAAATGATATCATATTGGTGTGAAATCATTGGATAACCACCATTTAGTATTTTGTGACATATATAAAGATAAAAAAATAACTATGACACGTATTTTCCTTGAAATGACTGAATAATATGTTTTAGAAGATATCAAAGTCTTTAAAATGTAAAACGGGGTTTAAAAACAAGAATTTAATGTTAGATTTCCATAAAATCCTAGGAAAATGAGAATAGATTGATTTTTGAAATTTATAATCTTACAACATGTTAATATGATTTACAACTATCCTATTGTGTAAAGATTCAAACAACTCATACAAATATATATCATCGTATTATATTAGTATTCAATACAATTCATAAACACATGCCTACTGATTGAAAAAGTATAGTGCCTTTGGAAACATTGAATGTAACATCCCAGGTAATTATATATTAATATTTTTTATTTATTTATTAATATCTACGAATTATATATTAATTTTAATTTAAAATAGATGCTATTAATGAAAGCATACCCAACACACAACAATATGTTTCACTAATATTTTAAGTTACACACAAGACTGATTTATACTGAAAAATAAAATATTTTTTTTTATTTTTGTAGTTATTGCATAGTTTTTAGAAATCTAAGAAGTAATTTTATAAAAATAATTTTGAAAATAAAATTTACACATGTTTATATAATGAATAGTTGGTCAGATAATTACATAGAAACGAAAAAAAACAAATTGAATATAAAGGATGTGTTTTTATTAAAAAATATTGATGTGTGAATAATTGTGCTTATAAAATAATAAAATCACTATTTTTGTATTATATTAATGAAATATAAATTAATTATGATGAATAAAATTCGTATTATATTTTTCCTATAAAATACATAAAAACATATACACTTTTACGGATAAAATGAGTGTATTTTTTTAAAAAAAATTATTTTTCTCGCCTTTTGATGGCTAACCCATTTTAAATATTGTTTTTGACATTTATATAAATTTTATTTTAAAAAATAAACTTCTTCATTGAAATTGGGACATCAAAATATAATTTTCATGAAATTGTTCTATTGGTTTGAAAAATTGTATATTTTTAATAACATTGAAATGTACAACATTTTAATTAATAACTATTTTTTATCTAATTTATTTAGTGTGTTAGATAATATATTTAATTAGTTTTAATGTATAATTATATGATGTTATAATTTAATCCAGTTTTGGTCATTGAAGGTAATTTCATATAGATATTAGATATAAACACATGTCAATCTTTTGATGGATTTTATTTTAGAAAACCATTTTCAAATTTTGACAGTAACAAATAATTTCTAATTAATTCATACAACTTATGTGTTTTCATTTTTGATAAATTAATTCCATATTTGGAATAACATGGTTTAAGTTTTTTATATAGGTGCCATATATTTGTAGATATTATGAATAGTAACATCAGTAATTATTTTTATTACCATGGTTAAAGGTAAATAGTGTAATTAAAGTAATAAAAAATATTATAATAATATAAAACAATCCTAAAACTTTTCCTAGTTTAATTTTATAATTGTATTCAAACCATTATCATCTTTGCATAGATTTTTGGACCAATTGTATCTACTTATATGACTTTAATGCAATTATACTGTTATATTCAATGAAGAGAGTTGTGGAAGTATGAGGTTTTAGGATGTGGGTTGGCGGCCGAAATTTCTCCATGCGTGACATGCGTCTGTGTTCTCTTGTGAAGGTGATTTGTTGTTTTGTCAGATCTGTTTGATGTTTTTTCCTCAAAAACAACGACAAAGGTTTTTCTGGTTGTTCTTCAAGATATTTATCCATTATTCTCGCTCGATGAAATTTTTGATTTGTGTTCTGGATTCTTTTATTTTAGGTTCTTGTGTGGGGTAGAATGTCAACGTTGACGGTGGCAATGAGGGTGAAGCGATGAAGATGTGGGTGATTTCTATGATGGACGTTGTGGCGAGTTCTGTTTTGGCAAGAGTTTCTCCGATCATCGGTCAGGTAGTGAGACGTTGGTTTCGACGACCAGTTGCCTAATGGTTTATGATGCAGTGATGAATTGGTGATGATTATGAATTTGTGTTTATTCAGAAATGATGATGGAAGGTATGACGACGATGATGCATGACAATCACGACTGTGACTTAGACTATTGCGAGCATATCCCGAAAGTTATCTCCTCGTTTGGTGTGTCTGGAATGTAAATTCGGCTCGTAGCTTGAGTCCTAGTGGATGTTTTTTCAATGCTTTGGTTACCACTCACCTCAAAGCAGTTTTTTTTACATCAAATAAAACGTTATTTGGCCAATATGGTCAGAATTGACACTATTATTATTTTAAAATATACAATAGTTTATTAAATGTTATAAAATTTTTAAAAACATAATATTTGGCAATGTTTTTTATAATTCTTAATATGAAATTAAGGACACTTTTTGTGATCTTTTTACTTTTATAGTAATTAAATTAACCCACATAATGTAAATTGCATGATATAATGATATGATTAAAAAGGGGAAAATAATTGTTAAAACCAAAAGATAAGGATTAAAAAATATACAAACCATGACTACTTTTAATCAGATCATAACTATTCAACCCAAAATCGTCTAATTTTATAAATAAATAATTTTGGGAACTTTTGGAATCGAAATTTAATTTATATTAATTTAATAATTTTAGTAATTCTAAGGGTGACCCCCACCAATTATAAAAGGCACCATATACTCTCTATTACTCACACTTTCAACAACTTTTAGTTCCAATAATATCTACCAAAACCCATTTCTATAATACCTCCTCAAATTATTGATGCATTTAATTAGGTAGAAGTCCATTTTTAGAGGTGTTAATGTGTTCATCAGAGGTGATCAACTGAAAAACAAATTTCCTTTTATTTAACCATTTATACTTATTATTTTTTCAGAATCTGTCAAATCTTCTCCAACCCTGATGAAATAACAAATACAGTATTAAAAAGATAATAATATGTAACCATGTTAATACAATCATCTAAATACTTATCTAATTATACTAAATTGGAAAGGAATTTATCATTTGTGTGTACGACTGAACTATCACCTCCACAAACCAGACAAATTTTTTGTCTATAAACATCTTTCATGACTAGTTATAATAATGGAATTAATTTTCATATTTTATTTCAAATATATATTAAATATTATATGATAATAATATATAAATTATTATTTTACATTCCATGCACTTAAAAATGATTACGATGTTCGGGCGTACGTTTGAACTATCACCTCCACAAAGCGATGTGATTCATTTTTATTCACTACATCACTTGTATAATATAGAAAAATATATATAATTGATTAGTATTATATTAATTATTTTATTATAATTTTGGAATGATAAATCAATACTTAACTTATTTCCATATCTATCAAATAAAAATGAAGACGTTACACAAGCGTAGGTACGACCTACCATCTCCATGATTATAACATTGTTTTTTTCGTAACCATAATTAATGATTTTATTTAAATTTATATAGGTTGTATAATGTATATAATTATGTCATGAATATTATTCCAATGATGATGGACTTATTACCACAAGGAATATTAACGTCTTACCAAGTTCATTTTTGGCACAACAACCAAATAATGACAAAACATCTGATATGAACTTAAATAAATATATAATTGTTATAACATGGTAATATGTTTTATTAAAGGAATAATAAACATGAAGAAAATACTCCATTAGTTACAAATTAATATATGTTTATTATTTAGGATTCATAGGATTGTGCGTGATGTGTCGAAGTGAAGGTAATGGACTTATTATCTCAAAACCTAACTTTAATACTTTGATTATTTATTCTTATAAAGATTATTAATTAATGTAATTTAATTAAAAAATGGTTTTAAGGATTTTTTTTATATGGACATGAATGTTTATTATTTTAATTCCTTTAAAATAATCAATGAGTTATGGGACAATTTGATTCCAAAATATTCCTTTTAAATATATTGACTGTGTTCAAAAATTGATTGATTATTTCAATAACATATATATTTTTTAACATATAAACTATGAATGAAATTTCTTTCTTTAATGTCACTATTATGTATTTTTACTTTAAAATTTTACAATTTTATTTTTTAAAAATGAATTTTGATTTATGAGACCACAGTTTATAAAGAAGAAATTTGATTTCATAGGGAAAATGATATTTTTACATTATGCATGTTTTATGTGTTATGATTATGTTAAGGTTCTAGGGAATTTCATAATTATATGGGTGGTTCTGTGATAAACTATGGCAGGGTGAGACTATGATACCGATCTAATGCATTGGGTAATGAGATAGTGTTGAACAATAATATTTCTTCTAAATGATTTAGGTAATATAATGTGACGTGTATTCTAAATGTAACCATGAAGGTTAATCCATCTATATTGGTGAATGATACAATGTAAGTATGAAACAGCTACCAAAATATACCTTATGTTTTCTTATTTCTATGATTTTTTATAGTAATATTATTATTTAATGAATTAATCTATCGATTTTATGTTTTATCGGTGAAAAATATGATTGTGTGAAAATGTTTTCATGATTTTAAAATATTTATGGAGTAACAGTTTTAGGTCATATTTTATATCCCTTATTGAGATTTTTATTCTCATCCAATGTTTTTGAAAAAAAATCTCATGTTTTAAGAGATAATAGATTCATAGATGGGATCAAGGAAATTTTTTGACTATTAAACATGAATGTAAAACACATTTTATTTTAAATTTTTCTGTTTTATAGATGAAATGGAAACTGTTAGAAATGTACATGTTATATTTCTATGCTTTTATTATGTATGAGTTATGGCCAAATTATATATAGATATAAACAATAAAATATCTTCAATTTCAAATAAATTCAATTTATTGACTTAACCATAGAATGTGTAATGCTTATGGATGGGGACTTATCACATCTATAATATCATCCCCTCCCTATAACACATGTTCTTAGATATTTAATTCTACATCGTTAAGACATGTGTTGATGAATATTATTAACATTATGATCATTATGAAAATAAATTTCCTATGAAGATGATTTGTGAATGGTATCAATATGACCTTACAAATATATTTTTAACAATACATAATTATATTCCAATTCAGGATAAGGAAATTGAAAACGACCTATGAATGGTATGGATTATTTCATGTCTCGTGTTTTGATAATAGTGAATATATGAAATGATTCATGTTTTATGGAAATAAGTATTGAGGAATAATATGTAAATTCATTGTTAATTGATCTTGAAGAAATATTAATGATTAAAATGTCAACATATAATGGATTTTAGAGTTACGATAGACTGTAGGATAATGATATGATTAAAAGTATTATTGCTCTGTTGATGATGGATTTACTTTGATAAAAATATTTCTAGTATGTGTAACCCTAAATTTTGTTATATGAAAATGTTACATGATGAAAATTATCTTTTCTAGCGTAGAAATAATTACAAAGTTATGGATAATGATTATGTTTTATATGATCGTTGATTTTGAGGTAATTATGTGTTATTAAATTTTGGGATTCGAAATGGAATGTGTATGATATACTTGGGGGATAAAACATGTTATTGTTATTTTTGAGGATTTTATGTCATTTTGAGAATGTTATAAAATTATATTATTTTAGGAAAAGGACAACCCCTTGGAATGGTGAAAAACCTTCATGTCAGACAAGATTGTCGAAATTGAACCCACAACCAGGGTTCTATAAGGATTTATCACCTACCACTAACCCAAAGTATGTCCATGTTTAGTATTTCATTTTATTTTTAGTTAAACGATTTGATGGAATAAGAAATTTTATATTTTGGAATCTTTTTTTATCAAGTGGATATCCTTTGGTGTGGGAAAATGATTTGGGGATTATGTGATAAATGTTATTTTGAAAGATGCTCACTATTATAGGAACCCTATATACCTATGATAAATAAAATACTGTTGTATTTTTTGAGGATTAATGGTTGAATTTTATTTTGGAAAAATCGATGTTTTAATAGTATACTTATGGTGATTCAGGTAATTTATAGAAATGATTAACTATCATGCAAAATATATGAATAGGAAATTACATTTTGGTATGATACATTAATATAGAATTATGTTATTTCGAGATAAATACTAAATTTTATCTCGGAAGAATATGTAATCAAATTATTCTGATATTTCAGTTTCAATCTCCATTTGGAATATTTTTGAAATTTTAATGTTAGTTATTTGTTTAATAGTCTACATTGAACATTTGGTATTAGAGTTGAATTTTGGATATTAGAAGTTGTCTTTCATCAAAAAAAAAGTGTTCATTATTTTTGGTGAATTATTTTATCATATCGTAACCATATTGGTTTTGGATAAGGATTCAAGACAACATAACTATTTAGTTATTATTTTTTGGATTATTTGATTATATAGAAGTTGATATTAGTTCATCATGCATAAAAAATTCATCTTAAATACTCATCACTTATATAAAAATATTATTTTTTGTATAATATGATTAATGGATGAAACATTACTTTTTAAGGAAGAATATTTCCTTGTTTTATTAATATATGTAGTAAAATAATCCCACAACATTGTGAAAATTAACTTTAAAAAATCCTTTTACTTTTCTTACTATGAAATCAAATACTATTTAACCCATCTTAGTTTTGTGGATTTCTCATTTTATTCCTTCTTCATATAATGTTTCTTTTCAAGCTCTATCAGAACATGATTGTTTTTTTTTCATCCATATCGATGTTTTCCAACATAGAATCTATAATGACCCATTGTTTTTTCAATGGAAATTAACTTTTTATAGTTATGTCATATAATCACACGAAATAAAAACACAATGAACTACTGAGTAATATGTGACCTTAAAATATCATATTGTCACATTTGTGTTTTGAATTTCTAAAATCTAACTTACACTGTTGTGATCAGTAACATGTTTGGAGCCTAATAAGATAAACATAATTTTTTGGTGAAAAGTGACCTACCCTTAGGAAAATTTACCAACCATTATTAATAGTAATTTGACCCCCATTAATAGTATATCATCCAAAATAATAGTAACCACACCCTTGACTATACAAAAAAAATTTAGGCCTCCTTTATGTGATAATATGATCATAGTAATATTATTGGTGTATTTGTAATTCATAAATAAATAATTAATTTAAAAGAAAATTTATTTTCATAAAATGTGTTCATAAATTAATAATTTTATATCTTCAGGTTTTATAATAATTTTTTTATGAACTTATGTAATTTTTCAAAGCATTATAAAATCAATTATAGTTTCAAAATATTTATTTTCATGTAAATTATGATTTTAATTATAAAATGATTATCTAGTTTTAAAAAA
Source organism: Viscum album (assembly GCA_963277665.1). Classification (NCBI taxonomy): domain Eukaryota; kingdom Viridiplantae; phylum Streptophyta; class Magnoliopsida; order Santalales; family Viscaceae; genus Viscum; species Viscum album. The sequence goes on along the minus strand of OY728128.1, from coordinate 1,919,506,894 downwards.
TTATTTTTAAAATATTGCGTTCATCTTTAGGATTCTACACATTAAAAAATTGTTAGGGTTTTTCTAAAATACTTGAGTTTTTTGAGGAATAGTAAAAGACGATAATTCACAATGTATGCTAAAACAAAAAATTTGGCATCATTATTGAGTAATGTATAATGTTAATTGGTTCCAACTCACAAGAACATATTATTGTTTTTGGTCATAGGAATCATTACTATTTCTTTTCTTATGAAATAATAATAATCTAATGATCAAAATATTAAAAAAACCCCCCTCCCTTCCACTATAAAACCACCACTCCTAACCTATTATCATCACTCCTCTCATGCATTTTGAAATTCCTAAATTCTTCTCAAATAACACCCCAATATATTCCCCTACGTATAGAAGCCCTTGGTCTCCTCAAAAAGCCAAATCTTATCCACTCAAGAAGCACTCAATGGAGATAAACTCAAGAGGTAAATTCTTCATTCTGAATCTTTTATTTTCATTGATGTTCCTTTACTTTATTTTTTGTTTCCTAATATCCCATAACCCAAATGGTAGGATAACTCTAGTAACAGACATGTATTGGAAATATATTATTCAAATGTGATATTTTATCAAAATCCATCTTTACCCACCCTTTTATACAATAAATGAAAACACTATCCGATAAGTGGTTATTAATCACATTCATGGATGACGGGTTTACAATTTCCATTTCTATATTCAATTCTATTCATGAAACTAATTTAATGGTCAAACCAGACAAAAAAATATGTGTTTTATATTATTTTTTTTTCTATAATCCTTTTTCACCCACAATGTATAATAATAATACCAAATTAGTTAATAATGAGAAAAATCGCCCAATTAAGTCAAAAGTTTATCATTAATGTTTTATATAATGATTCACCATCACACAAATGAACCAAATTAAATTTACAACCATGTAAACTTTGGGACGATCAATAATAAAAAATTAGTCCAATTCGTGACAACCATCCCCATTTTATATAATTCTTTTTTCATGATTATATATAAACTTATCGTAAAAACCAAGAAAACAAACGGACCCAAACGATAAAATTGTACCACTTAACCCATAAAAAAGTCATGAATGGACATAAAAAGGTTATAATATATCTTTTAACTATTTAAATGGTTCTATAAATATTAATTAATATACCTAATTTTATTATTTAAGTCTTTAATATCAAGTGGAGAACACCATCAGACTCATAGAAAGGGGTCCCCTCTATTCAACTTTAATTCATGAATGTCCTCTTTGATATTCCCTTTTATGTGAAAGACCTAATGATAGGTTATGATTTCTCACCTCCCACATACTTCCCTCATGATTTAAATGTGATGAGAACCCCCTTTTCTCTCTCATTATTCTTTCTTAGGTACACTTGATTTCATGCCAATAATCTGTTAAGAATTCTACATGAACCTACTTAATTATTTTGGGTAGCCTTATCATTCATTCAACCAAAATGAATTTATCTTATATATTTATTTTCATATTATAAATTCTCTTTAAACATAGCAAATTCATTTATAAATACACTTTCATCATTCCCTTTTTTGAATATACATGTTTATAAGTGATTCCCTCCTCAATAGTTCCTGATAAGCTATCTGTTTTATGGAAAATTCCCAAATTCTTACCCAATTTTATATAAACCCTATCTTATATTTTATACCACCATTGTATTTATAACATCATGATATTTATTATGAAAACCTTCTTTGTTCAAATCTGGATTTGTATAAATGATTATTCCTTTTCTATTTTAATTTTTTTTTTTGGTATTTTCATTAAAACCGCACTAAAATGTTGTAATTTTGAAGTTTATTAAATAATTTTTTTACAAGTTTTCACTTATATTTGACAGTAATTGTCATGATATATTCCATTTTACCATATAAATTTCCATGATCGAATCAATTATTTTCTTTCATGGACACTTATATGATACTCTCATTTATTTTTCTTTATGACATGATTTTTATAAGCATTTCATTCTATGGGTACCCTTATGTTTATGTATGATTTATTATTTATATTTATATATATAGAAAACATATTCATGAATTTTTTTAGATGGGTTCACCCAGCTATAACTCTAATGAATTGGGAAATGTTTAGTCTCATGATATGTTATATGTGAAGGTCTTGGCAGTTATCCTTGGCTTGTGATACCAAGTGGAAGTCTATCCAGTTAGCCTTGACCTGTGCTACTATGTGGAACCATCATGATGGTTATCCCGAACTCATACTAAATTCATGTTTTATAATTCTTCCACATTACTATGATTCCATGTTTATAGGATCCCATGTTTATATTTAATGATTCCATTTGTTCAATGCTTTTGTTATCATTATGTCATGCCTTCTATCCCATGTGCAGAAGACTTATTCTAATGTATAGATTCTTACTAGGATTTTTAGTTCATACCTTTGTTCATGTTATCCCATTGGTACCATTTAAAAATTTATTGTGCGAATAGAAATTAGGAACTCTTTAAAAAGATTAAATAAAGAAGTGTGGTATTTTGTTTGGTATTTCAATTTTATGTAGCTAGTCATCCATGAAACAAGACATTATGATCCTTTTCATGTATACTATTGTAAAATTACACTTTAAACCATGTAATTTTATATGTTAGAGGATAGGGTTTTTATATTTGGCATCAAAGGACAATCTACCTTTTTTATTAATATTAATAGAGAACTTTATAAATAAGATTAAAGATGAGACTATGTATAAGAAATCATCCCGAAATTTTGGTTTGTATAGAGTAAGTGGTTTATCAAAAAAATTCAACCTTATCTCGACCTAAATAGTTATAGGTGGACCTAAAATAGAATTATCTAGGGGTAAAACCTAGAAACACTTCTTTGTGCTAGACACGAACGAGAACTGGTGCATGACAATGGGAATTGCTGAACTCCTAGTTTGACACTCCTGGAAGATAGGCTTGGGTTAATTCATAAGAATAGTACAAACCATGATAAAGGGAACAATTAAATTATCTCTTACGAATATAATATTTTAGATAGATCATGATTAATAAGGACTAAGACCAAGAAACACATAACATAACGAAATAAGTGTAATTTGTATGTTATCCCTTTATTGTCATTGGTTCCCCCCTTATATGATACTCATCCCTAAATTTTCTATTTTATTCTAGAAAATTGAATGTAATAGAGGGAAACATGTTAACAACTAATATTAAGGGAAATGTGAGGGTTTCCAAAATGAGATCCCCGATAAAATGGGAGTTCAAGAAGGACATATCATGATTTTTCCAAACCAGCTATCAAAAATCACGATTAACAATTGGTACTAGTTTAAATTCCTAAATGATTTAAGTAAGAGGAAGATAAAATCTCATAAAAGTCCATATAATAAAGGTTATAAGGGAAATCATGCCTAATTTCTTTTGTGAAAGAAGTGTGGATAGAGGCACAACAGGAAATGTCACAAAGGGACAGGGAGATGTTTTAAGTGATGAATGATAGGGCACATTGTAGCCAATTTCCCTGAAAAATTGAATAATGTGATTAATGGATACAAAGATCCATCTAAGGCATCATACACAGTTTTATGTCATAAATGTAGAGAAGTTTGACATTATACAAGATTAATCTCTATTGAAAGTACTGAGAAACATGATGAGCATCAAGAATATCCATGATCAAGGGAGCATAGTGAGTCTTATGATAAGGTGGATACTGATGAAGAAAATTACATGTAACCACTACTTTAAATTAGTTCATGTAATATTGTTTTTCAATTTAGTCATATTAGTATATCATTTATGTTTTCTAAGAACAGTGAGTCCCCAACTAAAATAATATTAAATCATTAAGTAAAAAATCCCTGAGTATTGTATCAGATGCTGAAGATTATGGGAATTTTATTCCTGAAAATATTATAAGTCTTCCTTTGGTGGAATTTGTGGAAAAATAAAAAATTAATTTCATACACCTCATGTTTGTTGAAAATCCATGAGAAATGTTACCCCATGAAAGATCTAGAATTTGAACCTGTGATCTTTGCGTTGAAAATCTAGAGAGATTATCTCTATACAGAGATGTGTGAGATATATACTAATCAAAAGAGTCTCAAATGTATATTCATATAGAAATAACATAATTTTCACGAGTGAAGATGGATATAGATCATCAAGTATTATGACAGCTCAATCCACTTCCATCCCAGTCAGGCAAACAAGGTGGAAGACACTCTAAGTAGAAAGTATCTCTTATCTTTATCAATGATAAGGATTTTAAAGGATCCAATATACATAGATTTGTAGAGTATTTAAATGGATATCATTAAGGGATTAAATTAATCCATCATTTCTCAAATGATCACTCAACCATCCCTCTTGGATAAAATAATGGACTCTCAAAGAAAAGATGTTGAAATTTAGAAAAAGAGTAGAAGTGATTAAAAAAGGGAAATCCACTGAGTTCATGATTAGTGTGGACGGATTTGTATGATTTGGATCAAATTTCATGGATATACATCAATGTGGTAGTAAGGTTTCACAGTGCACCACTATCTATTATATCCAATCGATATACGAGATTCAACTCAAAGTTCTTGAAATGTCTCAAACAATATCTAAGAACTAAACTAAACTATAGTAGGACCTATCATTCTCAAACTGTTGGCCAATCTGAGTAAACTAATCATACACTAGAAGATTTGTTAAGAGAATTTTTTATGGACTTCAAACGAGGATGGGACTAACATATTCAACTGGTTGAATTCTCCAACAACAATAGTTTCCACTTGAGAAACTGAATAGCACCATATGAATCCGTTTATAGGGAAAGGTGAAGAACCATGGTGTGTTGGGATGATGTTAGAGTTTGTAAGCTACTGGGACCTGAAATGATCTATGAAATGGTAGATAATGGTAAAACCATTTAGTAGGACATCAAGGAAAACCTTATTGGAAAAACATTTTCCTAGAAATCATCAATGAGACCCTGCTTTCAATGTTGGAGACATGTTTTTCTTCTACATATATCTATGGAATAAGGTCATGTGGTTTGTGAATAAAGGAATGTTAAGTCCCAGGAACATCATCCCATTTGATATTCCTGATCCTGTTGGGGCTATGGCCTACCAACTAGCACTTCCACATACCATGTCTACGGTACATGATGTCTTCCATGTATCTCTATTAAGGAAGTACATACAAGATCCTTCATATGTACTATATTCATAAGTGGTATAGTTGGAGAATGATCTTTCCTTGGAGGAGTAACCAGTGAATGTCATGGATCGATGAGATAAAGTTATACATACCAAGACTACTCACACAGTCAATGTACCATTATAGAACCAAAAATATTGAGAGGCAATGTGGGAACAAGGGGAGGAAATGAAGGAAGTCCACCCACACATCTTTAAATCTCATAAATGTAATACAAAATTGAAAATGTTAAATTTCATAAGCGGGGAATAATGTAATGACCCAAATTTTTATCAATAGAAATTCCCATCCTATAATTATTTCAAATAAACACCTAAAATCACAACACAAGGAACTACTAAATAATATGTTAACTTTAAACATACTATTGTCACCTATGTGTTTTGAATTTCTAAAATATAACATACACTATTGCGATCAGTAATACGTTTACAGTCTAATAAAAAAATTTAATTTTTTGGTGAATAGTAACCTAACATTATGAATAGTAATTTGAACCTTATGAATATTATATAATCAAATATAATAGTAACCAGACCCTTGAATCTATAAAGAAAAAATAGGCATCTTAAAGGTGATAATGACATCATAGTAAAAGTATTGGTAAATTTTTTAATCCGAAATAATTAATTAAAATATTTAATTAATTTAAACAGAAATGTATTTTCCTAAAAGATTTTTATAACTTAATGATTTTATGACTTATATTTTTAAGATAATTTTATAAGACCTTATGTGATTTTTAAAGAATTATAAAATAAGTAATAGTTTAAAAACCTACATTTTTAAAGTAAATAATGATTATAACTAAAAATTAAAATAATTATATTCATAAAAATAATTTAGAAAAATAGAGTTCATTTTTGTATTCTACACATCAAAATTGGCATGGATGAACTTTGGGAATTTTTCTAAACTACATGTGTTTTTATGAATATTAAAATATGAAAATTCACAATATATGCTAAAACCTGAATATCTACATCATGCTCGAGTCACGGATGATGTAAATTGCCATTGGTTCAAACTAAAAAACATGTATTATTGTTTCTGGTCACAAGAATCATTACTATTTCTTGTCTTGTAGAAAAGTAATAAACTAATGTCTTAATTGTCAAGAAAACCCCCATCCCTCCGCTATAAAAACACCCCTCTTTACCTCTTATCTTCAATCCTCTCATGCATTGTACGTTGCCTAAATTTTTCCCAAATCTCCTCCCAAGATCCTCCCCCACATCCAGCATCCCTTGGTCTTCTCCAAATATCATATCCTCTACCATTAAGAGGTTCTCAAAGGAGATAAACTCAAGAGATAAATTCCTCTTTCTGATTCATTTTTTTCATTAATGTTTATTCTTTTCATTTTTACTTTCCTCATCACCCTTCACCCAAATGGAATGATAACTATAGTAACATATATGTACTGTAATTATATTATGATAATGGTATAGTTTATCATAATATCTCGTTAAACATTATTTTATAATATAAATTATACACCATCTGAGATGTGATGATTTATCACATTCAAGGACGAAGGGTCTTTAATTTTCATTACCGTATTAAATTATAGTCATGATACTATTTTATTTGTTGAAATATAATATTAAATGTGTATTTTATTATATGTGTTGTTCTGGAATCCTTTTTCACACGAGATGTAAAAATATAAAACAAAACAAGTGAATTATGAGAAAAATTTCCAAATTAATTCCAATGTTTATCATTACTGTTTTATATAACGATCCACCTTTATTCCAAGAATACAAAATAAATTTACAACCATGTTACCTTGTGTATTTTAAATAATAAAATATAACTGAAATTATGGAAAACAACCCCATTTTTAATGATTTTCCATTCATGAAAATTAGTAAGTTGATCGTGAAAACCAAGAAAACAAATAGACCCGAACAATGAAATTGAACAACTTAACCCATAAAAAATGTCATGAATGAACATAAGAATTTTTTAATAACTCTTTTAAATTTTATATAGGTTCAATTATTTATTAATTTATGAACCTAATTTTATTATTCATGTCTTTAGTATCAAGTGGAGAACACCATCCGACTTAAGGTAAGGAATCCTCTATATTCCACATTAATTCCATAATGTCCTTTAGGATATGCCCTTTTATATGAAATCCCTAATATTGGGGTATGATTTATAACCTCCCACATACATTCCTCGTGATTTATATGTGATGATAAATCAATTTTCTCTATCATTAGTCCTTCTTGGGTACACCTGATACCATGTCGATAATCTATAAAGAATTCTACTTGAACCTTCCTTATTCTTTTAGGTTGACTTATCTTTCATCATACCATAATGTAGTAATCTTATCTATTTGTGGTCATATTTTAAATTTTGTGTAAATGTAAAAAATTCCTTTATAAAGACCATTTCATTGTTTTCTTTTGGTTTTATACATGTGTTTTAGTGATTCCCTCCTCAATAATTTCTCACAAGCAAACATGTTTTCAGGGAATTTCATGAATTCTTACCCAATTTCAAGTTCTCCATTTATTCTATTTAATAGACCATTGTATTTATAAAATAACTACTTTTATTATCAATAACTTATTTTTTTACATCTGGGTTTTTATAAAAGATTATTCCCTTGTCTATTTTTAACAATCGTTATTATTTTCTTTAAAACCACAATAAAATGTTATAATTATAAAGTTTCTTAAATAATTGTTCTTACAAGTTTTCACTTTTATTTGACATCTCTTATCATGATATATGAATATTTACATTATTAATGTTCATGTATTATTGAATTATTTTATTTCATCGACACTTTTATGATACTCTAATTTATTATGCTTTATGACATGATTGTTATACCCATTTATTCCATGGGCACCCATATGTTTATGTATGATTGATTTTTTATGGTTATTTATATGGAAACCATATTGTTGATAATGTTTTTATGGGTGATCCCATATAGTTCTCCATTGAATTAGGTTAATTTGAGTCTCATGGGACATTATGTGTGATTTTCATGGCAGTTATCCTTGGTTTATGCAACCATGTGTGACGATCTTAGTGGTTTGCCTTAAAATATACTCCCATGGGAAACGACGATTGAAGTTATCCTTGAATAATACTAAATTGATGTTCTAGGATTCTTCCACATTACTATGATTCTGTTTTTATATGATCCCATATTTATATATTATGATTCTATATGTTCCATGATTTTGTTATCATTATTTCATTCCTTATAACCAACATTCTAAAGACTTATTATTATGTAAACTACCTTACTGGGATTTTTAGATCATCCCATTGTTCATGTAATCCCCAGGGTACCATTTTCATATATAATGGCTCAAAGGAAGTTCAGAGATATTTATGAAAATTTAAAAAAAATTAGCCCCAAGTTGTTTTATGTAGTTAGTATTCCAAGACACTAGACGTTATGATTTGCCTTTTACTCTCATGTATAATTATGCTACAATAATATAATGTTATATGTAAAAGGCTTGGATTGCCATAGAATCAAAGTATGTTTTATCTCAGGTGGCCTTTGTACTTCAATTTTCTTATTTTAAGTTGTATGTTTTATTGACACTATTTCTAATGTCGGATTGCAATTATGTAATTTTGTAAAGGGGAACCTTATTTATCGAGCCCAAATTTTAAATTGTGAGGACTTTATATCCAGGAGGCTGGATGTATGTTATATCCTAGGTAATTATATAAATAATAATTTTTTATATTTATAAGTATTTATGAGTTAGATGTTAATTTTACTTTAATAGGGTCTCTTTGTATGATGGCATAACCATCACACAACAATTGTTTTTTTTTGAAATCATACGTTTCACAATTGACTGAGTTATACCGGAAAATAATATATTATTAATATTATTATATTAAGTTATAGTTATAACATACCCATTAGAATGGTGGGAAAGAATAACATGAACTTCATTATGTCAATAGGGTTTACACATTATTATATAAAGATTTATTGGATAACAAATTAACTAAAAATAAAAATAAAAACCAATTGAATATAAAGGATGTGTTTTTTAGAAAAATAATTTAATTTCAAATAATTGGGTTTCTAAATAAATTAAATAACAATATTTGTAAAATATTAAGAAAATTCAAATAAAATATGTTTTTTGAAATTTATATCATATGTTCTATTGAAATTATATGAGAACCAATACAATTTTACAGATAAAATTATTATTTTTTTAAAAATGTAGTTCTACTGCCATTTGATGGTGACCCGATTTTAAATATATATTTTTAACACATTAATAAGTGATATTTGAAAAAATGAACTTAATAATTGTAATAGAGATATAAAAAAGTTACATTGGATGAAATTTTGGCATTTTTCAGATAAAATTCATATTTTAATGATTTGAAAAAAATACTGAATTTTAATTCAAATATTGTTTTGTATAATTTAGTTATATTGTTTTATTATATATTTAATAGGTTTTAAATTATAATTATATTATGTTTCTATCATTTAAACCATTTTTTAATTGTATGTAATTTCACCTTTAATTTTGATATAAACAGATGTCAACCATTTAATGCTTATACTTTTAAAAAACATGTTTTCTAATTTTGATAATAGGGAATAATTTATTATTAATTATTGAAACATCTATGTTATTAAATTAGAAAAATGTATTCAATATTTGGAATTATAAGAAAATAATAATTTAACTATATACCTTTTATTTTTATACATTTTTAATAGTAACTTTAGTAATTATTTTTATTACCATGGTTAAACGTAAACCTGGTAATTAAAGGATCAAATGATATTATAAAAATATAAAACAACACTAAAATTTTTATTAATTTAATTAGAGAAGGGTGTTCAGAATATGATCATCATTGTTTCAATTATAGGACCACGTGGAGCTACATGGAATAATATAATGCATTTATAATAATATATTAAAAAAATAGACATTTTTGTTATAGTTTTCATGATAAAAACTACAATATTTTAATATGGATTTATACTGTGTATATAACAGACATTAAATTTTAATTGAAAATATAAAAATATTATATAAATCAAGAAAATTTATTTATAATTTTCTAAAATTGAACACTTAAATTTAATTTTGACACAAAGATGATGTAGTAATTTCTTAGTTAATGAAAAAACAAAATAAATGATAATAATAATTTTAAAATAAATATTATTTGACATATTTTACACCATAAACTAAATTTATGGATATATTTGAGTTATATTTAATGATTTAATTTTGTTTTGTTAATCATATATTTCTGTTATGAGTTTTTTAAGAAGTGAACTATTGAATATTATTAGAATTCACGATATTCGTATTTGAAAATATAAAAGAGTTAATTAAATGATATACATTTTTAAATTTCTAAAAATTTACAAAATGTTTATGATAATCCCTAATATGTAATAAATTAAAATTTTTCTGGATATTTATAAATTTTATGGTAATTTAATTAACCAAAAAATAATAAATAACATGATGTCTTGGTAAGACTAAAAAGTTTAAAATAAGGGTTAATACAGAAAGATAAAGATTACAAATTTTTCAAAACATTGATAATTTTTGTAGAATTATTATGATTCTACCTAAAATAATATTATATTTGAAATAAATATGTTTTGGACCATTTTACATCAAAAATTAATTTATATTAATTTAAAACTTTTTGCAATTCCAATAGTGCCCCTCCCCTCTCCTATAAACGCACCAATTCCTCTATATTACTAATGGTTTCAAAAACATTCTGTTAATAAAAGAACTTCCCAAAACCCAGGTTGGAATCGCTACTCACATTTTTGAAGCCTTGAAATTTCATAACACCCAGTTTATAGGTGTTAAGGTGTTCTTCAAAGATGATCAACTGAAGAATAGATATCATTTTCATTATGTATTTATATTTTATTTCATATTCCACATACTTCAAATGACCTCCTTCCAAGATGAAATAACAAATACAATATTATTAGGATACTAACATGTTAATATGTTAATATTATCACCAATATCCATCTCCAATTCCCCTAAAAGGGAAATGAATTTATCGGTCGTGCGTAGGTGTGAGTTATCACCATTTCGTACCGATCTAATTCATTTTCCATAACCATATATCAAGAGTATTATTAAGAATAAAATTAAAATTCATATGTTATATTCATTAAATATTAATAATTATAAGATAATAATATATTAATTACATCCTTATTTTCCATGAACATAAAAATAATAACGTCGTTTGTGCATATGTATAAACTATCACATCCATGAATTGACATGATTTGTTTTTATTCACTACATCACTTGTATGATATATTTAAATATATTTAAATAATTAATATGATATTAATTAGGTTATTATTACTTTTTAAAGATTAAATTTTACTTCCCTTATTTCCATAATGATCAATGAAAATTGAAGATGTTATATATGCATATATACGAACAACCATGTCCATGATTAAAATATTCTTCATTTTCCCAACAATAATTAATTTATTAATTAAAAAATGGATATATAAATGTGATAATTATTTCATTAATATTATTATATATATTATTGAATTATGTCCACAAGGACTATTTACATCGTGCGAAGTTCACTTTCGACTCAAGTGCCGAATAAGGACAAACCATCCGATATGAACTCAAATAAATATGAATTTTTATATCATGGTATTAAGTGATATAAAAGTTTTAATAAATATTAATATGGTTATATATAATGTTTAAATTAACCTATGTTTATTATTCAAGATTAAAAATATAGTTTGTAACGATTTAAACTCTTGTTAAGATACTTTTTAACTCAAAACCTCATTTTAATGTTTGAATGATTTTTTTCATATAAATATTTATATTTAATGTCCGTGTTTCAAAAATAGCTTTAATTATTTATTTATATGAAAACTAAATATTTAAAATATCCACTATTTTATCAATTTTCAATGTTTTATTTGACACTTTTATTAAATATCATCATTCTATATTTAATAATTGTTTATTAAGAATTGATTTATTATTTTAATAAAATGGAATGTTTTTTATCATATACACCTTGAATAGATTTTATCACATTAATTTCTCTATCTTGTATTTATGTTTACTTTAAAAATTTTCAATTTTATTTTAAAAAATGGGTTTTTATTTATGAGTGTGCGACTTGTAATAATGAAATGTAATTTCAAAGTGAAACTGTTTTTTTTCTTTTATACATGCTTTATGGGTTATCATTATGTAAATTGTTTCAAGGAATTATTTAATTATGTCAGTGGTTCCATGATAATCCAAGGGAATATAAGACCATTATATAACTCTAATTCAATAAGCAATGAGATGGAGTTAAATGACAATGTTTCTCCTAAGATATTTTGAGAATATATTGTAATGGGAATTCCAAATGTAACCGTGCCAGTTACTCCCTTTGTAGATGTGAAATCTGCAATTTAAGTATGGTATTGATGCCAAAATATACTTTATGTTTTTTGATTTCTATGATTTTTTATATGAATATGATCATTTCATGAGGTAGGATTAATATTTTATGTGTTATGGTTGACCAATATGATTTTGTAAAAATAATATCGGGATTTTAAAATATTCATGGACTGAAATTTGAAAACCTTATTTCATATCCATTATGAAGAATTTTTTCTCATCCCATGTTTTTGAAATTTCATTCACTAGATTTAAATAATAATTGAGTCACGTTTGGTATAATTTAAAAGTTATAATTATTAATCATTAAATGATACCATGATTCACATTAAAAAAAATTATAGAAGAAATTTATAGTCTTTGATTGCCCAATTTATTTCTATATTGTATTAATTTGTATGAGTTATGGTTTAATTATTTAGAACTATTAACATGAAAATATCTTCATGGTTAAATAATTTCAATTTATTTACTTTACTAATTATTATATAATGTTGATGGAATGGGCCTTATATTTATACAAAAACTAATGTTTGATATGTTAGCTACAACATCTACAACTATACTCTACATAACTATCACAATTTTAGACATATGATTCACATTTAAATTCATCATCATGATGTTAATATATCATTAAGAAATTATGAGTTTAGATTATTACTAAGGATAAACTAGGGACTTATAAACATATATTTAGAATATTGTTATGAGAAATGGAGAATAAAATTTGAAAACCATGACACACATATCATAGATCATAGAATCATGTCATTGAATAAATATTGGTAGTTCCTAAAACATTAATAATTATGTATTAAAATATTATAGACCATTAGAGGATAACATTGGAATTATTTAGAGGACTTTGCATACAAATAAGAATAGAAAATCATTTCCTTAGCCCTAAAGCTTATTTTCCCCGAATTTCATAGTGGGATGGGTTTACTCCCTAAACTATCATTGAATCCACTGTTCACTCCCAACAAGATCTTATGTGAAAAATTCCATTTTTGAAATAGTTTCCACACAAATTATATTCCTATATATATGATTAGATATTAATATTTACCCAATTCATTGGAGAGAGATAAAGGTACCACAAATCACATATATATAATCTTATATATATTCCATGATTTCATAAATAATTCATCATATTATAGCCCACTAAATGAAATGAGTTTCATAAAAATTTTATAATAACAAAAAATGTGGAAAAGAAACATGTTTCATAATAATTTCATCATTTCGTTGAATAAAAACCCGTTGAAATAGAATGGGGGTTCTTATGAATTTTATCATTGTATAACCCATGGAACACAAATAGGTTCTGAAAACCTATTTACATCAAAAAGATATATTATTCATTGAAAAAATAAAAATTTAATACTTGGAAATTTTCCATCGTAAATCATAAGTGGAATCTATTGATTTTATCTTAGGTGGTAAATGATTTTGAAATATAAAATCACTTGGAATGTTTCATTAGGAAAAAATAATTTTCCCAAAATTCAACTTTATTAATTTATTAATTTGGAAAATATTATAGAAATAAAATTAGTTTAAAATATCCATGGAGAATTATGATATATGTTTCAAGGTAAATATCTTTCATTATGTTAGTAAATATATATTCATGACAAACATGATAAAAAATATTCCATTTATATTTTCGGTAAAATCAAAATGAGCCTTGTTTGGAAAAAAAATTAGAAAATTCCTTTAACTTTTATAAAAAGTTAGAAATTGTAAAAACATTTATTTAAAGAATAAAATAATTTAAATTATATAAATTATTTTCTTCATAGAGAGATCATAATATTACATATTTATAAACAATATCATGAGAAATCCCAATAAACATTGAGATTGTAACATAAATCCATTACCACATTATCACTTTGGATCATATGTCCCAGGAAAAATTATTTTAGATAATACTTATAATATCAATAAAATTCAAAATTTCATGATATTAAATGTAAAAGAGGCATTATATACAGCTCATAAAAGAATATATGTTCATTAGATAGCATATGTCTTAGAGAAGCTAAATTGGGACAAAAATCTCTTACCTAAGGACTCCAATAACATTACTAAAATTAAAATATCATTTATAATATGTATACGTGTATTATATTTTTTTAAAAAAAAATAAAAATATATATAAAAACATATATTATTTACTTATGACCATTTATGACCTATTTATTATTAATTTTATGTTAAAGTCATTTTTGATGCAATAACTACTTTTGGTTTCGTTTATATTTTGATTTGTTGTTTTTTTCCAAATAATATAATCATGGATACATTATATCCATAATTTAAATCAAGATATAAATAATATATAGTATGTGTATATGTATTTATATTGATCTATCAAATATATATATAGAAAATGAAATACACCATTCATAGAGATGATAGGTCGTGTGTACCTGTCAATGGACTTTCTATTTTCGTGATGAATTAAAATAACTAAATATAAATAATATATTAACTTCAATTAATATTTCTTATTTCATATATATCGCATATTTTAATTTAACCCATGCATATTTCCTTTTATGTTATCATGCAGATATCACATTTCATTTGAGGTGGTCGATTCTGGTACATCCTTGTGACATTATCATGTTATAAAAAAATAAAAAGTAAGAATTTACACGTGATTTAACAATTAAATAAGTATAATAATATCATAAATATAATATTTAAACATTTAAATCTTTATTATAACCATCTATGAGAGGTGGTAAGGGAAAACAAATAACACCAGTTAGTGAGGTGCTAGTCAGTCGTTCACACGAATAATGATTTCATATAATATTAGATAGATGATGGTTGTAGTTAATTAACTTAACAAAGAAGAATATATTTTTTGGAATATAATAATATTACTATATCAGTATGTATTAATAATTATTTAAAGAGGTATAATTAAAAATAAAATAAAAACTCTCCTTAGAAATATTACCTCTTCTTCGGGTAACCTCCATAGGATTTCACTACATTCCATCCTATGATAGATTAATAAAAAATAAGGATTCTAGGATGGGATGAGGTATATAAGGAAATGGTTTTGGAAGGTCATGGATGAATCAAATGGTATTGGTTGTGTGAACTGGAGAGTATAATGGGTAGACTTTTATAAGTGAGGGTGGTGGTATAATTGTAGTTTTTGGAATGAAAAAGGTGTACGCTCATTTTTAAGATAATAAATTGCTCCAATTTTTTTTCTCAAGATGTTTATATTATAAGGTATATATATGTAAAGAAAATGGGTGTTATAATTTTTTTTTAAAATTTTTACATATTTATTTTCATATTATCACCTGATAAACTCAATTTTAAAATAGTCATGATACTTATTTTTTTTGGTTTTTACTATTCATTATAGTGAAAAATTAAGTTGAAATTATTATATAATATAAATTTTAATCATTGAGAATACTGAATAATTTTTTTAAGATTACATTTAGATAAGTGGAAAAATTAAATTTAAGATTAAACTTGTAGATGTGCCGAGAAGGTTGTTTTCTATAGAGAAAATATTCAAAAGATAAAATGTTTCTATATCAAAAGTTTATATTTAAATGATTACAATGACATAAATTGAGTAAATAGATATATATATATATATAAACGTGAAATAATTTTATAATAAAAACTATTTTAAAACATTAATTAGCATTATTAATTCATTAAATGAAAAGGTAGTTTTTTATATCAATCAGTATTTTTCACTATTTATCCAAAAATTAATCATTTCATAAAAATACTAAAAAACAACCTTAAGATAATTTTGACATTATTATTTTAAAAATTATGTTCATTTTATCAAATTAAATTTATAATTTTTAGACTTTTTTTTATTAATTTTCAAAAAATTAGTAAAAAAACATTTTTTGTGAAATTGTTTTTTTCACAACATATAATGACTTCACAAAAAAAATTATATTTTATAAATATGATTTATTACATAAAATGGTTTTAATTAATATTAAAAAAATTATTCATATTCATTCCACGATGTTTAACATCTCTGTAATTATGGTCATCTGAAAATAATAATATTAAAAGTTTTTTATGGTTTGTTAAAACTCAGTGTTGTGTATATCACATGCTATCTAAGAAATTTAATTTCTTAGAATTTTTTTCATCATATATCATGGTGTTACAAATTAAACCTATTAAAAATAATATTTCCCTTGAAATTTAATCAATCTAATATAAACAAATAATGATTCCTTTTCCTCATCTTATACTTAATTTCTCACAAAGATTCCATAAATTGATGGTTTCACCATATAACATTAACTAGGTGAGTGGACTTATTTCATTGAACATTATTTGTGTGATCAAAAATCTATATCGATTTCCATTAAATGAAATATATTTCTATATCAGTATGAACACTTAGTTCAATACATGTGAAAGATGAGGTATATACTTCCACATGAGAGATTCATGGATCAAAAGATGAAGATGAGAGATATTTGGTGGAAGTTCCAACTAATAGGATACCATCATGATATGATCATGAATTTCAAAGGTGATAATATTCCTAGGGCATAAATTCCACTTATTTATAAATCTCATTTCCTTATTCCATGAATATATTCATAGAAAAAACTTTTCCCCAACATATAATTTTAGATCTCTTGGAAATTATCAGCATAAATTTCTACCCAACATGTGCCACCGTTACATTTTATTGCATGGATCTAACATTCTATTATATTTCATCGGAAATTTTATGTACTAATAACCATATTTCTCCCACTTCATTTCATAATAGTGGATATCTATACTTGTGAAAAAAATGCTTCATTATGATTCATCTATATTCATGAGTGAATGTTATTGTTGTAAGTGATCTCAAATGGATGAACATATTGATCTCTACCATATTTAAAATCCCATGAACAAGATATCATCATACTCTCTAGTGATTCATTTATTCTCTAGGAGTTACCATATTTTAGATAATTTTATACATTTCCAAAAGCAAACATTCTATCAAGATTTTAATGAAGTTTTTACAATATGATTGAGGTAATCCTAAATTCTTTATTATACAAAATTGAACATTGTACTACTTGAGTCCTTACCGCTTACATAATGTATATCCAATGAAAATTATCTAGATATAATTTTTTTATGATTGTAAAAAAAAATTCTAACCTCATAAGGTGGTTGAATAGAAATCATATATAATTAACCCCTTTATAAAATTTTGGGAGTCCAAAAAAATAATCCTTGGTGAAGTTTTAACAATTCCATTATAGTACGTTAAATGTTTGTAACAACCCCTTAGAGATTTGTATCATTGATTTTACATATTAATAAAAAAATATTTGAGATACATACTCTATGATATCTCTCATCATATCATCACAAAAGAAATACTATTTAAAATATCTATACATATTCATACATCAAAAATGAACAGTGAATAAAGAATATTGAGCCTCTTCTAACAGCACCTTCAAATATATTTTCAATGGAACAAATACATGGTTCATGAACCTTATCATCCCATTATGATCAAGGTTATACTCATAAACATTACTATCTTTTTTATTCATCTCTAAATAATCCTTCCATGCCCCATTAATAATTTTTATAGATGAATTATAATTCAATTGAAAAAGATAACACATCTCCCCTTCATTCAGGATCTCCAAATCAAGAATTTAAAATTTCATTAATATTGGATATTTTTTTATTGTCATCATGGTTAATCATGAATGATCCTTTCAACTCAAATAATTATTCACATTTTTCACACCTTTATTCATGAACATAATACCTCTATATCTTTTGAAAAACAAAATCTGCAACTAACACAAAAATATGGGTTATATAATTTTTCTCTTAAATAATAAATTTTCGTTATGAATAAAAAGTTGTTATTTTATCGTCCATATAAACACATCCCAATAAGTTACTGGATGAATCACTATATATTGTAAAACGTTATACATTATAGGGTAATGTATGAAAGGGTTTGTTGAATTTTTTTATTTTTTTCATTGAAATTTTCCATATATTTATCTACTGAAAAGGAACATTGGTCCATTATATACTAAAAAATTGTGTATATTAGGTAATAATGATATAATATCCATACATTTTTGATAATATATTTATTATCCCTGAAAACCATTGATCTAATTTACCATGTTTTGTTTGGGCCAACATTCGTTAGGATTTTTCTTTGTTTGATATACCGATATGAAGTCTCTTATGATTTTTTGACACAAAAATGAAACCATTTTCTACCAACATTAACATTATTTAAAATTTTAATTTTTTATCCCTCGAAAGAGTTTTCAGTATAATTTACAAGTGGTCTTCATGGTGTTCTCCTAAATTTGAATTGATAAGAATATCATCTATAAAGACCACCACTATTGATAAAGGAAATCCCTAATGATGTTTTCACTAAATCCATAGAGATTGTGGGGGTATTAACAAGACTGAATAACATAACTATATATCTAGTGTCCTAATATTTTATTTAATGTTTTCCTAGGTATATCATGCTTATTTTCCATTAATTTATAATATCTTGAATGAACATCATTCTTCTAAAAGTTAATAGATCCCCATAGTTGATCAAACATGTCATCAATAGAAGGTAGATCAAAATTGTACTTGATTGTTATCTTATTTATCCCCCATTAATCAATTCAAATAGCATCAATATATCATTGTGTTAAACAAATAGAGAAATCACACCCCAAGTTTACACAAATGGTTGAATGAATCACTTATTAAGGCTCTCCTTGTGTTGCTTCATTAATTAATAAAACTAAATTCGGGTAATTATATAGGGAGACTTTGAAATTGGGATGACACTAGGTATGAGTTCTATTGAGAATTCAACATCATCTATTTGGGGATGGATAAGAAAATATTATATAAATACTTCAAAAAACTCCCACACAATATGCATATCATGAATGCTAAGTTTCTTCACAACCATATAAGATTAAAACCCCCCTTGGATTAGAATGAAAACCTACATAGTGGATGTAATTTTAAATCAGAAGATCATACATAACATCACATTAATAAATGTTCATATATATTCCTGTAATATCAGATGTAAAGTCCATACATCAAAAATTAACGTGGTTTTTATCTAAATAAATTTAACCCAAGACTAAGATAACATCAAATACAAGTAGTTGATGAATGATAATATCTATAGGAATCCCCTTCCAAAAAACATCTTTTGGAGAGGAATAATATAGTTGAGATGTCATCATTAAAAAATTATGTGTTTTCAATTCTAATTAAATATAAAATCATTTTGTGGAATCTGGAAATCCTTAGAACATTCATCAGTTATCATTGAATGGGTGTATACATAGTTAAATAAGACATTAGTAGTTCTTGAGTAGATGGTATATGTGATTTTAATAGTGTAATTATCACACCCCTCATAAAATATAATGATCGTAAGATATTTCACCTAGTCCATTTAGAAATGGTTATCATTGTGACCATAAATCATATATTTGATACTATTGACCTTCTGTGTTGTATTCTGTGTGACTTTCTCTCTATTCACATCATTTTATATCTTTTTCCCCTTAATTAAGCAATAAATTTAGTTATTGTTATACGTCCCTCGCATAAATAATGTTCTAGTCCCCTTAATTAAATTTTATCACTATTTACTTCCACAATATAATATTTAATGAAATATCATTATCTTATATCTATGTTTATTTTAGTTTCTTTGAATTCAATATTCCCTTTCATGAAAAATTAATGAGAATAATGGATAATTTAAATCTCTATTTCCTCCATGAGGGAATGTCTAATGATTTCTTCATAGCCATATAAGTCCCTTTACGACTATTTACATTTGTATAAATTCTTTTAATCTAAAAATGAATCAAATATCCATACATTTAGGTTTGATTAAAATGAAATATGTGGAACGTGAAAGTATTCTATTTTTTAATTAAGCATGAAAATAATCATTATCTTTATGCTTTAGATCAACTAATTCCATCTCTATTTTGGTAGAATCGATATAAGGTAAGTGCTTATTAAAAAAATGTTATTAACTTCATCATAATCAATGTATTTGATTTAAATTTTATTGTTTTATTCGTGATTATATTCCCCCATTCATACACTTCTCCTTCGAAATAATAGATAAACAAATTAATTATTCATGTTCAAAACAGTAGAGAATGAAAAATATATATGAGAAAATAAATGATATTTTTCATTACAATGCACATAATGTTTGGTTTATCATAAATACAATCATTGAAATTTATATCAAACTAATAATTAACATAGTTCCTTTAGGTTCTATCCATTTACTAAAACAAAAAATTCATAGTGTGAGAAACAATATACATAGTGGGGAACAACATAATCCAAAAATGTACATATAGGATGTCTAAACCATGACACTGTCTTTATAATATATTACACCGTGTTCTTAAAAAAGGTCATTGATAGTAATGTTACATTTAAATTATTCATGATATTTAATAAATATAATGGGAATATCTATAGAATATACATTAGAAGTGTAAAACATGGTGTGAAAAAAGGGTTGTTTTCATTGACCATGTGATGATCCAGTCTAGTTCAATGATCACTTTTCTGAGTTATTAAACCATGATATATATATAAAAAAGCCACATATACATGTAGTATCATGTATGTGATTTAATTACATATTATCAATTCACTATACCCATTTCCAAAATTAATGGAAGTTTCCCTATTCTTTTACTCATCCATATAGTTATCCTCAGACAAATCCTTAGACAAATCCATGGAGTCATCACTAATGGAATTTTCTTGATGTATCAATATGATAAGTAAAATTATCCTATAATACCAAATGCTATGTCCCAATACTCTCTTACATAGATAACACCTATTTATATATGAATATTCATTAAATCACATCAATACACCACTGAGGATTGTAATGGTATAGTGCTTTTGGAAACATGGACACATAAACAAGTAGTTTAGAAATGAGCTCCATCTTCTCCCAGTTTTTTCATCATAACAAGTACCCTTTTTAGAAATATAATACCTAATAAATTTCATCATAACCCGTTGATGTGGTACATAATAAATTGCAAGATCATATTATTAGTATGGGTAAACAATAGATACATAAATATATCATGAGCATAGTAGTATTATAACCCGACAATAAATTTTTATGACCATACCCCTCTTGTCATTGACCTAGAAACTAAGTCATGGAATAATTCAATTTAATTAATTAGACGTTAATCATAATGGAATAAAATATCATTCACCATGAGATATTAAAATTTCAAGAAGACCTGATATTTTTAAATACACATGATATTAGAATATCATTTTCATAATAGTAAAGGATCATTATCAAGGATATCGTAGTGGAATGTGTTCAATCCCTATACCATCATAGTAGTCATGGTCCATTTCCAAGACTATCATTGTATAAAAAATCTCAAACAGAAATGGGTTCAATATCTATTTTATTATAGTTTCTCTCATTATATATGAATATTAAACGAATTTCATTAGAGGTTTATGTAGGTCTAACCTATCAGAAATTAAAAAGAATACATATGTGTACATAAGATTATAAAACAGTCAAAATTTGAAAATTGATGAAATGAAATGGGTTTCATGAACATTTGATAATAGAATAACGTGTGGATAATAAATGGTTTTTATAATCACTTCATCCTATCATAAAATCGTAACTCATAATAATTAAAATGGGTTTCAAAAACATTATATCATGATATAACCCATGGAAGGGATATTTTTTCATAAATTTATTTTAATCATAAACTTAAACCATTCATAATATTAATAAGAATTTAATACTTATATTATATTCCTTATACATCAAAAGGAACATCAACATAAGTCATTTCATATGGAAAATTCACTTGGAACATTTAGTGTGGAAAATATCACTTCATTGAAATTAATCATTTTACAACTAAATATTCATGAAATATTTTGTGAATTAATTTATTTGAAAATATCCAAGAAAACATACAACATATTATTCTAATAATATAATTGTCAGGAAATTGGGATGTTTTAATTCATCATGAACTTGTTAAATCAAGGATTCCTTTCACATTTTCGGTAAAATAAAACTATCCTTGTTTGGAAAACGACAAGAGGATTCACTTATTTTTTTTCAAAATTTAAAACATGGGTAAAAATGTATGTAAAAAAATATTTTTAATTTATTTAAATTATTTTGAAAATAATATTAGAAAACATGATTTTGGAAGTAAAAGGGTTTTCTAATTTAGATATAAATAATGATGTTGTTTCTTAAGAAAAACTATTTTGATCTCTTTGAGTGTATAAAGAGATGAATATAAAAGAAAATTCCATTTTTTGGATAAATAACTAAATGTTAATAAATTTATTAATTTTTTATAGATGTATCATAATATTTCAACATTCAAAACACAAGAATGGGAAATACTATTAAATGTTTATATTGAAACCTAAAACACTTACCGCTTTGGAAACTTTGAATCATAATCACTATGAAATAATAAAGTAAATTTAAACATATAATTTAATAAGAATACATATATTTATTATATTACCTTTAAAATGGTTAATTTACACACCTTAATAAAGATGATTCGTACATAAAAAAATATTTCTCAAAAATGAATAATTGAATCACAAATCCCTTACCATCAGTCTTGACTTCCTTCAGACATGTTCAAAACTCATATATAATAAATATATTTTTATAATATTTTTATTAAATAATTATATGTATATATATATGATTTAATTAAGCTATTTTATTACCCATTTAATATCAATTCCATGTTAAATTCCAATTTTAGGAAATAACTCTTTTTCCTATATTGTATATGTGATTTTTTATATTTATTTGGTACACATACATTAATACTAGTTAAATTATCATTCAAATGATTAACATGACATAAATATATTAAATATTCCGTATAAATTTAGTTATTTTAATCTATAAAACATTGGTATAAGAAATGAAATTCACAGTTCATGGACACGTTAGGTCATATGTCTACATGAACAATATTTCCTATATATTTCCACATGGAACAAAAAAATGGATAAAAATATATTAAAATTAAATATTATTTTTTATTTCATATATATATAATATATTCATTAAAATAATACATATTACACTAAGTTTAAATTTGTAATGAATTATATCGCTTTGCGAGGAAGTACTCCACCGTACACACGAGCAACATTAAATTATTTCTGGAGAATGGATAGTAGGAAGGTATATGTGATAATATATTCAAAAAAGTATAATAGTATCATAAATATCATATATATATATATATGTATATATGTATATTTAAACCACCACTATATCTAGATATGTATGGCGGTGATGGAAAATTAATATCATCTTTTCTTGTTGAAGTTGTCCAACGTACACATGAATGATGAATTTGTTTACTGTTTGATGGATGGGGACTGGTTATAGGTCATCCCCTTTACATTAAAATATATATGGAATATAATGAGTATATTATATCAGTATGACTTGATAATAATTGAAATAGTTTTGGGGATAAATAAAATAAAAATGCTCATAGATGAACATTAGATCTTCATTTGAGTAAACAGATTAGGTTTTCCCCATAATCATTCATATGATGGAATTATGAACAAAATAATTACTCAAGGATTTTATGGGGAGTTTTATGAAGAATGTTTTTTAGGGATTTGATGAAAATGTTTTTTCATGTGTGAAGAGTTGTAGAGATTGGGTGTCCATCTATAAGTGTGATGAGTGGAATACATGTAATGTATGGAATGAAAAATTTGTACCCATGTTTTTTAAATTCCATAACATTCCAAAATAAATGATTATTGATCCATAGACATGATAAGGTATAAATATCTTGATAAAATGTGTTTTGGATATGTTTTTGTTAATTTATAACCCATATAATTTTCTTTTGACAATAGGTAAACCAATTAATTCCTCAAGTATTACAAATAATTATCATTACTTCTAAAACTCACTATAGAACAAAATTATGTTTCACTTAGAAGTTAGTATATATTACTTAGATTATAAATAAAATTTTTTTTTTCAAAATTATATTCACAAAAGTGAGAAAATATAATTTTAAATTAAACCTCTGTAAGTGATGAGAATGCATGTTTCTAAAGAGAAATATTCAAATTTTTATAATATTTTTATATAAAATTTTTAAATAGAAATGATTAAAATGACCTAGCACTAATTAATTGATATAACACTTAAATAATTCTTCTTTACAACAGTTTTTTTAAAAAAAATTACATTTTAAATTATTTAAATGAAAAGGCGTGTTCTAAGAAAAAGAAGTATTTTTTATTTATTCATCAAAAAAATTAATTTTTTAGAAAAATATTTTGAATCACCCTAATATAATTTAGAGACTATTTTAAATTGTTTTTTTATTAAAGTAAATTTCTTGATATTGTGAAAAATTAATTTTATTATTTTTCTGAATATGAATTAAAAAACAACTTTTTAGAAAATATTAATTTCAAATATATATTGACTTTATCAAAGATTATGTATTTTTTATCAATAAATTTAATTTATATAAAAACATTAAATAAAGTATTTAATTTTTTTATTACTTTTCATTCTTCTAGGAATAATATATATGAAATAATGATATTTTTTAAATAATAATATTTATATTTTTTCACTGTTTGTTAAAACTTAGTGTTTCTTGTATTGAATTGTATCAATAAAATTAACTTTATTCAAAGTTTTATTATCACAAAATATGAAGGTGTCATATGTGATGAAAGAAAAAATTTATATAATGTTATTAACTAGTAAAATGAGCATATACTAGTCAAAACCAAAATAAATGTCCCCAAATTGATTTGTAATCTTATAACAACCACTATCAATTTATTTTCGACTTTTATGAGTGAAAAAAATTCATCAGAGGTATAATGTTATCTAAATGACTCAATAATCTATTACAAAAGTCGTAATAGTCTATTTAAAAATGAATCATAGGGTAAAAATAATAAACTGGTGTCTTTTATAAATTTAATAATACAAAAAGTGCTATAGACTGGTTTTTTGAAATGTAGGAATCAGTACCATGTCAATCTGAGTTATGGTTTTATATGGATGTCTATAAATGTTTTTTTACTTTGTTAAAAAACTAAAAAAATTTGTAAATGTTAAAACCCATATGAAACTAACTTTTATTGACATTAATGCATGATAAAATAAAAATTGAACTATTTTTTATATGTATGATTAGAAAACATGTCCATCTGATATGTGATTTGCTCAAAATGACATAAAAACTGTTTTAAAAATTATCAGAGACTTTAAAAAATTATATCCATGGCTCAAGGCCATAAAAAATCATATGGTTGTAAAATTTTTTTAAATTACCATATTTTTTTTTCAAATATTGTAATTTCCATCACATCAATCCAAGTTATTCCATTCTAGGGATGTCTGTAAAAGTGATTTTAGTGTTTTATAACACTTAAACATTCATGTAATGGTAAAAACCATAGTAAATTCCAAATGAATGATGTGAAATCCTAGGGAATCAACTGTTGAATAATTTTTTTTATGAATGAGAATAAAAATATTCATTATATGAGTTTTATTATTATAAGGACTCAATATATAATTTCAAAATATGTCAATGTCTATAAAAATGTATGCCAAGGGTTCAAAGGCATGGAATGCTTGTTTGAGGGCCATAAAATAATATTACAATGAACATATATTTAGTTTTAAAAAAATTAAACTGATTGAAAATTGATATAATTTAGGTTTTTAGGAATAACCATAAATAAAAATTTAGTATATCAAAATACTAAAAATTTTACATTACAATAAAAAACATAGAAAATTTCCTTAATATGATGTAGAATCATGGTAAAACTACTATTAAATTATTTTTGATGTATATTTGTTGAAAATACATCAATTTTATGTGTGGTGTTATTAGAATGACTCAATACATTGTTTTAAAATATATCTATAAATTTTAAAAATAAGAATCATGGACTCAAAACAAGTTAAATGGGATCAGATGGCCTTGAAATCACAGGATAACAACCACATATTTATATGTGAAACTTAGTAACTGAATATTCACCAATACGAGTTACATTTATTACCATGATTCTTGTAGAAATATTTTTTTGTGTTACGATATTAAAATAATCATGTATTGGAAAAAACAATTGGCAATGACCACATATTTAAGTGAAATACTAGTAAGACCACTATGTAATTTTTTTAAATATTGGAAATGCATCTATATTATTGTCTTTAAATTATTTTTTCATGTAATTTCCTGACCACTACATAACAGTTGAAAACTTAATTATATTTTTATATACATATCAATTTTGAGTTATTAGTGTTTATTTATATCTTATATAGTTAATTTTATATATTAATTATATTTTAAAATATATATTATTTGTTTTATATTTAAATTTAATCTGTTTTATTTACAAAATGAAAAATGTTATTGGAATAAATATGAATATATTCTATATCTATTTTATTTTGTATTTATTTTGATAAATGTTATTTTGTGATTTTTACATGATATATTGAAACAGTTGGTAAGAGGATGACTATTTTGATTCACAAGATTCATTAGAAGGAAATCCTAAAGGATTATTGCTTTTGAGGTATAGTAAAATATTTTCAATTATTCGTATACAATTCGGATTTATGAAGTTCAATATTATTTCTATCTTTTTTTATGATGTCATGATGTGCTCGGTTCCACATATGATGATTTAATCTATGGAGGTATAATAATTTCATAGAGGTTGTTCGATAGATGTATTGGGATAGGTTATATATTTATTTTTAGTCATATTTTATATTTATATATTGAATAATGAACTAATGGTTTGAATGGTGATTGTATACATATGACTATGGATGTATGATTGATTATGTATGATGAGTTTATTATACATTTACTGTTTAGTTTATTATATGAATGACTTTAAATTATGAATATATATTTTTTAATTATTTTTATAAAAATAATAATATTTAATCTCTATTGTGGTGGTTTCAGAAAACAACCACTAAATATAATTTATATTATCTTTTTAGTGGTTGATTCTCATAACCACCGATAAATATAAAAATTACTAAGTAATTATATATGGTTATGTTATTTTCCCCATATAATTTAAATTTTCATTAAAAACTAATTATAATTAAATAAATACCTACCATGGAGTACCCCAAAACTTACACATATAAAAACTACTTAGAATATATATTAACCATTTCTAAATTATTTATAAATGTGAAATACGTGTTGGTTTAAACAACCAAAATGGACAAAAAAATATTGTCTCCAGATTAATTATGAAGCCTAATTTTTAATTAAGTTATTTGGTTGGATATTGGATTGTTAGTTTTAACATATTCAATTTAAAGGATTAAAAATGTATTCAATGGATAGACATGGATGAGTTATATGAGCAAAAAAATTGAATAATCCAAATAAATTTACTATGAACATGAATGTGTTTAAACTTTGAGGCCAACTTTAAATTTGATGGATAGTCTATCGAGAACTCAGTTGAAAAGTAAATGAATCATTCTACTACATTGTTGAAATGTCCCTATATATTACTCATGAACATGTAAACTCATGTCCTTTCATTATATTTCACATTTCTCCAATTACATGAGTCTGTAACATTTATTCCCATCTCTCACACATAATCTCAATTTATATTCATGCATTTAAATTCAAAATAATTATTCATTTTTTTACTTCTATGATTTTTGACTCCAGGATTATAATGTAAAAACCATTCAATTTGTTACTCCCTTATTCTAAATTATGTTTATTAATTTACGTATGGCTACCCATAAAAAATT
Source organism: Viscum album (assembly GCA_963277665.1). Taxonomy (NCBI): domain Eukaryota; kingdom Viridiplantae; phylum Streptophyta; class Magnoliopsida; order Santalales; family Viscaceae; genus Viscum; species Viscum album. The sequence continues at coordinate 1,919,478,241 of OY728128.1, read as the reverse complement.
TAGGTGTCATTCTATTCTTCCACTATAAAAAGTAGTTTTAATAAGGTTGTGATTCCCCTTAAAACATCATATTATTGAAAAAAAATATATATTTGATTATTCAGGTATATTATTTGTTATAGAACCTTGTTATTTTTTAGGAAATTTTTATCTATAAATAATTTAATTTCTTTGACATCTTGTTTTTGTCACAATTATAAGTTTAGATAAACCGTGTAAAATTGTTAAATATTTTTTTGTTATATCCTAGATATTAGATCATTGGGTATGAATAGTAATAAATAAATTAGAAAAATATATGGTGTAACTTTTAATATAATTAGTTCCTTAATTATAAAATTATTATAAAAACTGTCTTTTGTAGAATATATAAGTTGTGGTTTTTTCAAAAACATTTTTCTTCTATGTGAAATTTATTTTCATTAATAAGTAAAATTAATAAATGTTCTTGAATTATTTTAAATAATATATATATATATATATTATAATCTATAAAATCTTTTAAAGAAATCATAAATTATTTTTCTCCATGAATAGAATTAGAAGATATCGACTTTTTTTCTAAAAGTGTATTTTTTATAAAAAACATATTATGTAAAATTTTGAGAAAAACATTAAATATAATTTATTCAATTTATAGAAATAGAATGAAAAAAATATAATACATAATTATAATTAAATTATTCAAATGTGTTAAATATGCCCCTCCAATTCGTTGTCAATAGGAGTAGTACTTGTGGTAAGATTTATCTACTCACTAAAGGGATAATTGGGTTAATCTCAAATCAAAATAAAAGATAAGGCCATAATTTTTCATCCCATTTATTTTTTAATGAATTAAATTCCAACCATTTTAAATCTATAATTTATATTTTTTAGTTTAATGTTTATATTACAATGAAATAAATTTATAATTAATTTAAATCAAAGAATTTAAAAAATTACACCCTCTTAGTTTTTCATATAAATTTTGTGTTCACATACAAAAAAAAATAGTTTTGAATTAATATTTATTGTAGAATTTTTCAATATTAAAATATATTTATTATTTTAATATATTTCTAATATTTACAAGTTATATAATTACTTTAAATGATTACATTACTCCAAAATAGCATTTATTCAATTAATGGATAAATAAAATTAATGATTTTGAAAATAATAAAAGTGATATAATTTTGTTAATTTATCATCGTAAATTAATTTTATAGTTGGATATTACATATTAGTTTTTTAAAGATTATATTCATATTATAAAATTGTATTTTAATTCAAATAAAATTTTTTGTATCGAAATTTAAAATAAAGACATTTCCAAAAATTAATGTTTATTTAATTATTTTAAAATAGAAATATATATTTTAATATAAGTGGTGGAAATTATATGAACTCAAAATTCATTTCATGGTCATTTGAGGTCTAATTTTCACCTTATAAGTACAAAATCACAATCCTTTAATATTAAAACATTTGTTACCATAGTAAAAATATTAAAATTGGTTTCATAAGTTTTAATATAACTTGTAGTGTTGATAGTGATAAAAAAACAATTTTTATATATATTATAATATGGTATTACAACCCTATTCTATCCTTTTTTGGAATCCATATCCTTTTGTATGATTTTTTCGTGTAAATTAATTTATTATAATTTATCATTTTTTTGAAATTCTAAACGTCCCGCGCACCTAAATTATAATTGATCACCTCCCCCTTCACCACATTACACCACATTAAGCCTTATATATTAAATATAATATTTTAATTACTCAGTTCATCGTCCCTATCCAAGTTATAGATGCCCATTTTTTCCAAAATACCAACACTGGAGCCCTTTAGAGGGGATCCAATGGAGTCTTTTTAAAGAAGAGGTAATCATCATAACTAATTACATTACTTTGTACTATTATTTATCACTAATAAATATGTGGTATTATAAATGAAATAGTAAATTCATTATCCTAAATATAATAAGACGTTATTTTAATTTTTAATCACCCTTATAAGGCCTTTTTCCTTAAAAATGATAAGTAAATGTGCCACACGTGTGTTGATATGACATAATGTCTCTACGTGATTCATTTTTAATTCATATTATACATTTATGATAATAAAAAATAACCTTAATGATATATATTATATAATATTTATCCAATAAAGGTTTATTAATATTTAACATTATTTCTTTTCATTAGTAAAACAATTTAAACAACATTCATGCATTCGTATGGCCTACCATCTCCCTGAATGGTGTAATTTAATTTTCTATCATTAACATATATAGATAAATATAAATATTTATATCTTTAATATATATGATATTTATATTCAAATTTATATTTTAATGATGATGGAAACAAGATAAATTTTAAACTACCAGAACTATAGATCTGAAATTCTCATGATAAATGAAATAGTTAACACCCCAAAATTACAATTTTAATAAGGAAAACATGATAAAATGTTGCGTTTAAATGATACAAAGTGATAATATAAAAAATTTCAATTATGAATATTAATACTTTATATATGTATAACAAATATAAATTTATTATAATGGAGGTTTGAATGCATTTTATTTGAAGAAAACATAAGGTTAGGGGTTTCTTGTTATGATATCGTTGTTTGTGGAGATTGTTTATAATGATGTTGTGAAGATGAAATACTATTATCTAAATATCAATAATTTCAATATTTTTATTTTCATCATTTTATTTTTTAAATACTAATTTTCCATTATATTTTTATTATTTTTTGTTCTCATGATACCAATAAGATGTTTATAAATAAAAATGAATTCATTTCTCTGTTCTATCAAAAAAATTCTCATATATTCTTGTTCTATAAATTTTTTTAATAATCGTTTATAATATTATACTATGATTGTTTAAAATCATTTTTACCTATGTTTGAATTTTTAAAAACCATTTAACATTATTAATATTCATCATTAATGAAAACCCATATTATAATTTATGATTTAATATGGAAATGATCCAAGGATATCATCCATATTCATTAACTATATGAATTATATTTTTGATAAATAATGTTTATTAAGTTCATTCCTTTTCATTGGGTCATGATATGATTAACTTTTTATGAAACCCATTTCTTTTCATGGATACTGATATTATGACATTTTTATGATATTTTATCACACACATGTATTATTTTAGTTATTTGATTTTTGGAACCTATATCTCTATCCAATGGATTGTGTAAATATTGATATCTCAATTTATAAACTAGACTAGAATGGGGAGTTAATGTAGTTAAGTATGGAAATCTGTCTATTCAGATGGTTTTTGGAGTAAATATTTAATACTATGATGGTTTGGAATGTTAGCCAATTATACTATGATTGACTTTGAAATTATCTTTGTCTAGTAGTAAAATTATTTTCTATTCTATTTTTTATTTCACAATTCCATGCCTTTGTTAAATTTTATTCATGGATAAATCATGTTGATTTATTCTCTTATGATTTATGTATTATGAACTACCGATATTTCTTCCATGAATTAATATTTTTAACTTTGTTAACAATTTTATTGGTATCAAACATTAATATAATTTTATGTTAACTTTATTCTCTTTTTGTAGTTATATAATCATCAAAACCTCCATTTTCCACTTAATAAGCACCTCATCTCATGCATTTCTTATGTATCCATTACCTAGGTTCTGAATATTGGTATTATGTATGATATTTCTATGATGGGTTCTAGTTATGAATAAATAAGTGGGATATGATCTAAACATTTCATGAACTAGTTTTTTATGTTTCCAATTTCACAACGATACTGGAAAATAATAATTCTCACATTGAGTGGAATTTATATTTATTTATGAAGATGTAATATATATGGAAAAAATGTTTGGGTTTAAATATTTGTTATAATATAAATGCTTCGATAACCTTTCGAAACAAGGAATGTATAACCTTATTAAGAATACCATGAGTTTGTCTAAGTATAGGATAAAATCATAATGTTTTAGTAAAGATCATGAATGAATATTGTTAATAATATGGTGTCTTAGAATAAATTGACTTGATTTACACATCCTATATTATATTTTTAGAATTAGTTTTGTTCCCACAATGATTATTTTTTATCCAAACATTCTATCGAGTTCTAGTAAATTCATTAATCATGGAAGAATCATGTAAACTCTGAATCTGATAGATAATTCCATCATTTTTCACATATTTTATCTAATGATGTGGGATATATAGTTTAAAATATCAATATTTTGGTCATAAAACATTATAAAGAGATGAATTGCACATATCATCTAACTGAGAAAATAGGTACATAATGTTATTTTGAGTCCAACCACAATCAAAAGTCAACTAATTGTAGTAAATCAATTGATCAACAAGTCACTAAATAATGCATCAGTACTGTTGAAATTATATTTTCCATTATTTAATCATTATAACATGGTAAATATATATGTGATGTTTTTAATTTGGATGTCAATGCAGATCAGTGGTGGAAAATTATCTATAACATTAGGGAATATTATGAAATTTAATCTATTGAATGGGATGAATTTAAATACTCCTTTTTTAAAAAGTACATTTATATTTTTATTTATACATGAATGGATAAAAAATTATTTGAGTTTAATAATAATGATGATTAATCTTAGATTATATATGAGTAATGTTTCATAAGACTTGTGAGGAACCCTTATGGTATTATGATGAAATATAAATGTAAGATTGATCATTACTTTAGTTTCATGAGAATATATCATCAAAGGGTGTTAGAATTATGCTAAATGATAAAATATCAGAAAATATCTTGAAGATCTGTCAAGGTGGATAAAATATTTGGGTTACCAATGAATCACATTATTTTAAGAAGATAATAAAAATTCAAATCAAATAATGATTCTAAAAACCATAGAGATAAGAAGATAACCCTCCTTTAGGCCCATATTTTAGATGGAAAGATGGGTCATATTTTATTAAGGTAACTTGTAAATGTTTCATGTGTGAAACGAAATGTGATTGGGAAATCTATAATGTCTCAAAATTTACATTTTTTATAATTATATGGAATTATTTTGAGATCGCAAAATCTAACAGCGCATTATTCCAATCTCCAGAGTGCCCATAATGATCCTTCTATGTTTTTTTAATCTTTATTAAGCATGCCTATACAATTTTCATAAAAAAGTGGAATTACAATTAAATGTTTTCCCGGATCATAATTCTACTGGCACTATTGCATTCAGGCTGGAAGGTTTACCCTAGGAGCGACATAACTTTAATCGACGCAAGCCTCATGTGATAACACCTAAAAATGACATAATAGTAAAAAAAATAATTATATAAAATTATTTTATTATTGAAATTCTTAAAACTCTGGAATTGCGACTCGAATTAAAAATCTGATACTACCACTGAGCTCGAGAGGGTATTATCTCTTTAGGATGATACTAACATTGGTTGGCATGTGCCACCCGTGAATGTTAGTTTTTGGCCGTAAAAATAATAATTAAGTGAATTTCTTTTGTCAAATCCATAACAACTAAACGATAACTTGGATTTGAAATTTGAGAGTACGATTGAGTTCATTAGGGAGTTTTAAACTTAAGTGGAGTTTAACCTTGACCGGTGCGGGTCGAGTGTGAACATGATTAATTTATTAAAATTTTTGTGAGTTACATTCATTAAACGCGTGAGATGCATTTTCAATCATTTGAATTGGAGCATGGATTATAAATCTGAGGGCACCATTGAATCTGCAACAATGGTATTCGCTTTAGGGAGACATTACATTGACCTTAGTATGTCTGGAAAAAAATGTATGTTTTTTGACATTTTAAAAGAAAAGAAATGATATAATTTTATTATTTTACGTTTCTTTCATAACCAACAATAGAAAAAAAATGTGGGGGGCCAGTGATGTGTCAAGCCAATAAATGATTTGACTCTCCAATCCTATGTAACGACGTCATTGGGGAATTAGAATGGTTCCAAATTTATGATCCCCCATTAATTCCCCACATCATTACTTACCCTTCCCCTCTCCTATATATATGGAGCTTGAGAAGTGGTATCAGCATAGCTTCACCAAGAAAAGAAGGGATGAAGGAGTTTTCGGATGATGGACCCTTTAAAGACAGAGCTGATCATAGCAAGAGGTGACTGGTGACACTGAACCACTAACTGCAGGACAACATATGTGCCACATCGTTGGAAGCCTATTTCAGGAATAAAGAACACTGACCCAACTTCAAGCATGGGCATTTCACCGATGACTCGAGGTATGGGTTTTATTCATTTTCACATTTTAAATGATTTTCCCTCTTCCATATTCTTGAATAATATGAAGAACACAAACCAACCAACTAATGGGTTGTTCTGCGATTCATTCATTTTGGTGGGAGTTTATTGTGTGGTATCTTTGCATGGTTTTGTTTGTTGCTTAATTCAATTGATTATTAAACCCTTAATTACCCCTCGTGTTTACATAATAACGTGGAGGGTGTGGTCCAAACAATCCTAGAATGAACCATCCACTATCTTTCTATCCTATCACCTCTATGGAAGAATTCCAGCGTGACCAAACCGACCGGCTATGTTGGGAATAGCTCCTTGACAAACGCCGCAAGAGGAGTTCGCGGAACATAGTTTTGGAGATAATCAAAATGGTTGGCCCCGTATGCCAGTGGACGAGGTGTAGCATGCCATCATGTGCCACCAGTGAGAAAGAGGATGCATCTCATCTACTGCGGTGATGAGAGGAGGCGGCCGACTCGTCGGCCGGCCATGGATGGCGAGGCGGTGTGACCAGTGCGCCAATGGCTGACCAGAAGCCGTGATCGCAGTCGTGGCGGGGGCATAACCCATGCATCCAGTAGGTTTCGCGGCAACTGAGCAGTTCCAATGTGGCACCTCTACAATGCAAAAAATAACCTTTGGGCCATTTGGGAGTTCGGGAGACTGGGGGGTCAAACCCCCCGCACTGGGTAGGGTAGAGCCCACAGCGAGCTATGACCTCCCTCAGACCGGGCCGCCGCACTGGCAGGACGCTCCCTTGCGGGCTGCAATTTATAGGACGATCCTCCCTTTTGGGCCTCCCTTTTGCGGACTTCTACCTTGTGGGCTGGGATCAACCTCAGTCCTGGGGGATGATTCTGTTGCGACCCATCCCAGACCAGGTCAGAAAGGACCCTGGGCCAACAGGGTCTAGAATCATATAAACGGACATATCATGAGAACCAGACATCTGTTGGATGAGCCGTTTGTGGCGTTGGGAACCTATCGACAAGGAAAATCTTTTTAAATACTCTATGGGGGATGTATAGATGTTACTAATGGATTGAGTAGTGGTTCTACCAAGCACGTTACATGCGGAACACTACGACTAGCTGAGCCTTGAAGACTACTGACTTTCGACTCTATGTGACTCAACGTCCTAGTGGGAAGTCACTTAGTGTGACCCGACATGCCCCTAGTGAGGAGAGACTCTATGTGACCCAGAATTCCCATGGTACTCGACAAGAGGAGTACCTCAGTATGCCACAGTGGGGAGCGGCTCTATGATTCCTAGTAAACCCATGATACGCGATGGGGTGGGGTTTCTAAGTAGTACAAGGTTAGTGTTATGTGGGTCTGTGTGACCTTGTAGGCCCATTGTACTCAATATAGGAGGAGTTATACAGTAGTCAAGGTGTTCGTTGATTGTTACTGATGATGCTACCAATCATGTGTGGGTAAGATCCTGTGTGGGTCTGCACTCAATGATCTAGTGAGGGTTAGCACATACCAATCCTTTTTAGGTTAGATCTTGTGTGGGTCATTATGGGGGTAAGTACCTATAAAATTATGGTGTGCTAGAACCTATATGGATCATTTAAGTGGTTATTTAACTATCGATTATATGTCGGAAAGACTATGTATGGTTAGAATCAGTTCATATTGAGAGAATAGGATGATCTAGCTTCGCGATTAATCATATATACATATATACTTCACTGAAAACATGGTTTGAGATTAGACTCTATTTGAACTAAGTCCATTACCTATTTGGTAATTTTATCATCATGGTAATATCTTCATGGTGAAACCTATGTGTTACTATTACCTTCATGTTACTATCTTCATGGTGATACATGTGTTGTACTTTTACCTTCGTGGTACTATGATTGTGGTGATGTCTGTGTGGTACTTTTACCTATGTTGTACTTCTATCTTTGTGGTGTTACCTATGTGGTACTTCTACCTTCATGGTATTACCATTGTGGTATACTTCCCTCATGTATGAGATGATTATATGTCTATAAACGAGGTATATATAAGGTTAAATACCTAGGTAGATTCAATTTCTTGCTTTGTGGTTTTTCCTTTGTGGATATTTAGGTGACCTACGGGGTCTCGGGGTCCCCACTGAGTATCGTTATACTCACATTTTCATGGGTTTCACCTGAACCTTGTTGTGTCTTTTGTAGACAATGTACACAATTGATTGATGCTGAAGGAGGCAGGACTAGATGGTGCTCAGAGGAGGACCATTTGGCGTGACAAGATGCATGGACAACTGATCGTGAGTTTTACCTACCCTTCAGGTAGGATCTGTGGTGGACGATCCAGGAGAAAATTTTCTCCTTTTAGTTTTTTTTACGTTTTAGTTGTACTTGTACTTTTCCAGTTTTTCCTGTATTCTGGCCCCTTTGCTTTTAGAACTCTTTTATTACAGTATTTTATTTCATAGTTACTTGTTGTTGTGATCTCGAACTATGTGTTTGTAAAGGATTAAAGGAAATTCCTTCTGGTTTTAGTGAATATTCCTTTAAGTGCTAGTCACCATCCTATAGCCTATGTAAGGTGGGTTTTGGGTAGTGACAACACATGCCCTAGGGTAAGGGTTGTGACAAAATCAACTTCAAATTTTATGGAAGAAATATATATATATAATGAAACCATTAGAGTGAAATATTTATAGATTTTACCAACCAAACACCAGTGTTTTTAATGATAAATGTTTGATAATTATTCTAACCATTTCAAAAAATTTATGATTAATGATGCACATTGATGTCAACAACATCACAAGCCTAGATATAATGATATGTCAAACATTATCACTATTTTTTATGAGGGTTAAGATAACGACATTGTGAATGGTGCAATTATTATACACTCTAGAACTAATAATTTCTTCTTTGATTTTAGATCTATATACATGATGATATCTAAATAATTTCTATAGAAATTAAAGTACTAGATCCGTAATTGATAATTATTTAGTTTAAAAACCCCCATATTTAATGATTATTACTTCACATGTCTATGATTGTTCACTAGTTGAAGTTTGTGGGACGGTTATCCCATGTAATATTATGATTATTCCCCTAGATTAATTAAATGTTATTTTAGTCATGGATTTGTTTTCATGAAATAAATCCCAAAAACAATTCATTGGAAGGGATGTTAATTTTGATATTCCAAATGAACATATGATTTATTAATACTGTGAGTAAATAATAACTTTTGAGATAAATTATATCCTTCATATTGGTCATGATTCATATTCAAAACGGGTGTTTATCTTATATGGTTGGGTAAAAACTAAATGATGATGTTATTCATTTTTTGATAGAGATTATTGATGTCCTTCAATAATAATTTTTAACTATTCTCCTAAATCATGATGTCTATTTTTCAATAGAACATATACATGTTACTACACATATATACAAGATTCCATATAGAATGGCCCCAACAAGGTTTATGAAATTAAAGAATAAAATCATGGATAATATTGACAACATGTTCACTAGGAAAATTATCTAACCTTGCAGTTAACCAAATATTTAAAACTAATAAAAAATATAGATCAATCTGTCTCTTTATTGATTATAGAGTACATAACAATATCAATCTCATCATCAAGTATCATATACCCCATTTTGATGAATTGTTAAAGAAACTTCATAATGATTAACAATTTTTCCTGATTTACCTTTATTCTATATATATTCAAATGAGGGTTGAGAATATGGATATAAATCATTAATCATTCCATATATTGTATGAAAAATAATAATTTATAGTAATTCAATTTGGTATTACATGTTACACTACAATCTTCCTATATTTAATGAATAAACTATTTATATCTTACCTTGATATATTTTTATTAGTCTATATAGAATAAAATATTATTTATTCAATGATAATGTAAGATCATGAAGAACGTTTTAGAATGTTTTTTAAGACCCTATAGAAGATTTTAATTATGAACATAAATCATTTATTAAATTTGGATTCATAAAAATTCATTCCTGGGCCATACAATCTCATGTTAGGGTATATCTGTACACCCTTCAAAGATAATTTTTATTTGAAAATTGTCCCAGAGAAACAAATATTGAAAAAATACATTTCTACACAAAATTACAGCCTCTATATAGAATTTTTTTTTGGAAATTGAATCCACTAACCAGGTTATCATGGAAGGGACCAAATTTTATTTTAATAGATGATTGTAAAGAAGTTTTTAAATAATTTAAGATAATTATTTTCAATATGCTTATTATTACAATGCCCTTTGGTGGTTAGAGTTTATAGTTTATAAGGATTCATAAAATATGGGACTACCATGAATCCTTATACCAAATCATATGGTTATAGACTACGTATCATGTCAATTTTTAATCCATAGAAAAATTATTGAACTCATGATTTGGAGTGAGCATTTGTAATTTTTACATTATATATATAGAGGAATTATATCTATATAGAAATTTATGAAATATATATTGATCAAAAAAATTCAATTACATTTTCTTCCAAAATGTAATTCACATGCAATAAATAATGTTGTTGGAGATAATTAATGATTATGTCTAATTAATTAATTTCCCCCTAGGAAAGAAAACTAGGTTCTTGATGCATTGACTCGAATGGAACATGATATATTATCTATGATGAGGATTATAAAAGATCCAATATTTCCAGACATGAAAATTATAGATCATAAATTCTTTCTATAAGTTGTCAAATATTATCTTTCTTAAATGATTTTTCAACCATTTATCCTTGTAAATATTAAATATGGACAGAAGGATGAAATAGAGCCTCAATAGAAGGTGAATAATTTTTCATAAGTTTAACCATTATTATGAAGAATTAATAAGGACCAAGAACAATATATGTGTCCATTAGGAACTATATTTGATGAAGGATCTCATGGTTGAATCTCATATTTGTTCATTATATCATCATCATTGAATTAAGAATATGTATATATATTTGAATGAGTAATTTTGGATGGTGGAAATGATGAGGAATATTGTGTTGTTTTTTCATAGTGTTTGGCATGTATTCAACACAATTCTAAAGTATAGAATACTTTGGGATTTTAAATCCTTTACCCATAAAATAATGGAAATGAGAAAACATCAACATTAATTTTATTATTGGACTCCCCAACACATATAAATTGAATAAGTCTAGTTGTGTTGTAATTTATTGTCTTAAAATTTTAGCACACTTCTTTTCCATTATTGATGATTTATTTCATAATCAACATAGTGATTTATACATTTTGGATGTGGTATGAATTTACGGTTTATCACAATCAATTTTATCAGATTAGGATTCGTGTTTTAAAATAATGTTTTAGAAAAGTCTTCTATAGGATATGAATAAAATTTTATCATTCAAAATTTCTTATCATCCCCGAGTAGATGGTCAGTCTATGAAGAACATTCAAATTCTAAAGGAAATATTGAGAATGATATCTATGGACATATTATGTTGCTAGTATCAAAAAAATAAATTATGGGAAATTTCTTAGAACAATTAATTTCACTCTAGTAATTATATGGATCATATAAATCCATTTATGGTTAGAAGTGAAGAAAACTAACATTTTATAATGTTGATAGTGAAAATAAACTATTACAAAAATATCTATATAATGAAATAGAATATAATGTTATATACATTTAACAGAATATATGTACAACTCAAAGTCAAAAAAATATGTCCCTATAATAGGTTAATGAGATTTTAAAATAAGGGAATGATATTACATAGGTATATGTATCCTTTGGGAATTATTTATTACATCAAAATTTTAGATTTCTATTTTCCACTTCCACTAAATCTCTCCAATGTTCATTATGCTTTCCACATATCTACCCTAAGGTTGTATATACCTAATCCTTCATATGTAATGAACTTAAAGTTCATAATATTGTAGTAGGATGTTTTTTGGTGAAAATTTGGTACAAATTATGGTTCATAATGAAAATGTTCTACGAAACAAGACCACTCACCTGGTAAATGATTTTTTGGATAAACTTCTATGTTTAGGAATCCATGTAGAAATATGTGGTTATAATTATGAAGAAGTATCCTTCTCTATTTGTATCAAAGTGATGGATTTTGTGGGATTAATTCATATTTTTTTGTTAGTATATAACATCTTGATATTTTAATGAAATAATTCTCCATAAATAATTTAATTTCTTTGATAACATGAATTACACATAATAAATAATTTTAATGAACCCCATAACACAACTAAATTATTATGTGACTATTATCTCCTATCCATTAGATTTGTAGGTATGAATAGTAAGAAATCTCATATAAAAAATATAGAGTCTATAAAATTATAAAATTAACACATTAAAATTTAAATTATTATAATTAATAACAATATCATTTTAAAATATTATTATTTTAAAAAAAATTATTTTAAAATAAAATTGATTTTATTTATTGAAAAAAAATTTATGTTAGAAAATTAATTTTATTGATGAATTAAATATAACTATTTGGTGAAAAAATTTAGTTAAATATATATATTATTTATATAATAAAATATTTTTGAACATTGAAAAATTATTTATTTCCAAATTATAGGAAATGAATAAAACTGTTTTTATGTCAAAAAAATTATTTTTTTTTTTAAAATGGTGTATTTTACACATTTATTGCACTAACATTTAAATTAATTTCTAAAATATATCTGTATTGAATTAATTTAATATTATTACATATTTAAAATCATAAATTTAAAATTTTATAAATATGAATCCTTTATTTTTGGAAAATATATGTTGTAACAATGGAAAAATATGTCTCCTCTATAAGGTTTAAATTAGGATAATATAAATAAAAAATAAGATAAGAGACCATATGTTTTAATGAAAATTATTATTTTATTGATGTAACTCAACTAATATCATCATAATCTCTAATTAAACTTTTTTAATGGAATCTTTTCTATAAAGATTATTAATAAATTATTTATAACAAACTTTGTTAAAAAATATGATTCTATTAGTTTAAAATATCCCTTATGTGTTCAGAGAAGGAAAATTAATAGTTATGAATGAATATAAATAGAAATTTACTGAATGAAGAAATTATATCAGTTATTTTAATTTATTTATGATTTTTGGGATTATATAATTACATCAAATTCTTACACAACACCGATCTTTTTTTTACCTAATTAATGGGAAAATAGATTAAATTGTTTTTGAAATTTTAAAATTGATATATTTTTAATTATTTATAGGTTTCCATTGATTTTATTGATGAATATGAAATTATAGGTCCATGTTAAAATATTTTTTGAATTCTATATATTTTTATGTCTTTTAATTAAAATTAAATGAATAGGTTAAAATTTGGAAATATTGATATTTTAACAAAATAAATTAATTTTAAATAATTTAAAAATAATAAAATACATGAAATAAGTCAATATGTGTATAATATAGTCTAAAATGTAAAAAACCTATTTATTGTCAAATTTTATGGTTATTGGTAACAATTTAAACCCTTTAATATATAAATATTGTTTACCGTAGTTTAAATAAAAAATTCTTAACATCGGTAAATCAAGAATATAAGTTTTAAAATGAAACTAAAACATGTATAAATTATATTGTTCAATGAAATTAAAGTAATTTATTATATTATATTAGAATTTTTAGGCATTTGGAGGCATTTTTCTTGATAATTAATATACTATAATTTAATCTTTTAGCAAATTCCAAAAGAATCCCTCACCTTAATAACGAAAGGGATCCACTGACCTCACTTCTTTGCAAAATATCACCATTATAGAATTTCTAAAATCTACCAATTTATCCTCTAAACTTCCCTATCAAAATTCTAGTTATTATAGTCTTCCAAAAAGTCCAACACCAGACCCATTTAAAGAAATAAAATGAGTATTTATTAAAGAAAAGGTAATCACATTAACTGATAATATTTCTTTCTACTCTACTATAAATCCAAAAAAATAATATTATTTTTCATTAAAATAAATTATTATCCTAAATATTATGAATTTTTATTATTATGAAAAGAAAATTATATACATTATTTTCAATTCAATGAGACCTGAATATATTCCTCATGCGTACATACAGCTTACCATCTCCACATTGAGACAGAATACAATTTTTTTTAAAAAACTACTATAGATGGGAATTATGAATTTTGTAATATATTTACATATATAATTTATAATTGTTTATACTTATATAATTATATAACCAAATTTACCTACATACCAGCCAATCCTTTAGGAAACTATAACGTTATTCATTCGTATGTGTGGACTACCACCTCCATGAACTGATGTGATTAATGGTTAATTAATATTTTACATGGATATAACTTTAAAATAATTTTATGGATATATATAATATAATAACTATCAGATAATTATTAACTAATATTTTATATTTCTATATTCAATCCATTAGAAAATGAAATCAATGTTCATACCAACACACAACCAACTGTATCCATGAACGTTGTCATTCATTTTTCTTTCATTGACATTTATAGATGAATCAAAATATGTTTATAATAAATATATGTGATATTTATATCCTCAATAATATTCTAGATATTATGAAACCTAGATAAATGTACACAGATTGGAACTAATGAACTAAAAACCTAATGATGAATGAAGCAATAACACCCAAAAATGACGATTTTAATAAAGAAATATTTAAAAAAGGGGTTGTTGAAATGATAAATATGGATAATCTATGATATTATAAGTATGAAAATGACTATGTTTTAGATTTAAGATAAATTTAAATTTATTATACCTAATATTAGAGTGTCTTTGAAAAAAGGAAAACACATGTTAAGGGGTTTTATGTTAATATCTCATTATTTATCGGGATTTTTTATGGTTAAGTATTGAATATGAAATCATATGATCTTCCGAACAATAAATTCATACATTTTCATTCCATCTAATTATTTCATTAAAATAGTTTTTCTCATTTTTTTTATTCATGATATTGAAAATACGTTTTTATGTAAACCAAACTTCATATCCTTATTTGGTTGAAAACCCATTTTCTTCTATATCCATGTTTTTTAAAACTCATTAATTAATTTTTCCAAAATTACCATTATATTTTTTATTATATTTTTACTCATGTTTGATTTTTTAGAAAAGAAAATTAATGGAATCTTTTTTTATTTTTTAAAATGAGGTACTTTATCTCTTTTTTTTGAAAAAAAGATGGAAGGAATTTTTTTAACCATTAGAGAATGAAAGTGTTTTCTTACCTTCATGATTAATATTCTATTTGAAGATTCATTTAGGAGATTAAAAGCTTATTATAAATGAAATTTTTCCCTGTATAATAACATCTTTTTAATTACTTTTTTTCGAAATGGAAAATATATTTTCCCCAAGTATTTTTTAATTATCCTTTAATGGTATTTAAATTTATGAATGATAAAAACCCTTTTAATCACTTATGATTTACTAGTTATATTATTCAATGATACCATCTTTATTATTTCTTTATATGTTTAATGTTTATAATGAATTTATGTTTATGTAACCCTTTTCATTTCAATGGTTTTTGAAATGATGATAAGTTTACAAACCCCATTTTTTAAGTGTTCTAAGATAATGAATATTTCATGATATTATAGAAAATATATTTATTATTTTTCATTATGTGATGTGTTGGAACTATATATCAATTAAATAAATTATGTAATGAATGATATCTCATGAGTTAAACTTGACTAGAATAGGGAGAAACCCTATTATGTATGGGACTATATCCCTTATAATATTTTTGTGAATGAACCATGACTACAATGATGGTCTATAGAGTGAACGAATTTTATTTTAATATATTTAAAATGATATTTATATACTAAGGAAATTATTTTATATTCTTATATATTTTCCAAAAAATCATGTATTATGTAAATATTATTCCATCATGGGTCTTGTTAGTTTATTATTTTATGATTCATTTCTTATAAAAATCCATTACCTATGTCATGAATTTGGATTTTTATAAATGATATCCAAGGTATGATTTTAAAACCATAAGATCATGTTATAATATCATTATTCTCATGTTATTATTATGTGATCATTAACATCTCCTTTATTTTACCTTAGTGAGTGTTTTATCTCACCCTTTTCTTATGTTTCCTTTACCTATATTATGAAGAATGGTATTAAGAATGATATATCATATAAGGGTTCTATTAATGATGACATATGTGGTAGATGAGGTTTCTATTTTAAGAACTAGTTAATTATGTTTCGATAATTCCAATGATACTAAGCCTAAATTTTTATAGCACTGATTTAAATGTTATTTATTGGATATTGATCTATTAATATATATTATCTATTTATTAAAATCCTGAGTTTATATAGTATCCTATGTCCACATTTGAATTAACTACAATAAAAATGACCCTATCTAATCTCTTTTATCATTTCTACTTATTAACACTTTTTATAAACCCAACTAATTAATTAACATTTTTAATGTCTAGTATAATTATATTTTTATTGATAATTAAATATACACTTTTTTATGTGAATTTATATTCATATAAAACATGAATGTTATGAAATAAAAAGATGAACTATAAAATAAGACATTTTATTTTATTTATTATTTTTGAAGTGTATAATTCACTACTTAATTATCATGGCGTAATTTAGTTAAAGTGATTTCATAGGATATTACTAGATATATTTGTATGAGATGCTATTGATTCCTAGTATCCTAATCACCATTTTTATTCGTGAATTTATTTTTATAATACTTAAAATCCCTGAATTTATAGAATTACATTGTTTTTGGTGCTTAAGTTTAGAACTTATTCAACATTATTTTGAAAATTGCAATATTAAATCTTCTTTTGTAATTTTTTTTCATGGAGGCCACCACTATCATATGTAAATCTTTTTAATAATCCATTGTGTAAATTTATCAGCTACATTCTATAAACAATTTGGTATGTTGTGTTTTTATTATTCATTTATAAATGTTGATAACCAATCATATTTCTAGTAAACCCCATCTTCCTTTTATTGTCTATAAATCCATGATAATAATGATAGACATGGTTTTATATTTCCACCATAAGTTCATTTAATAAATTTATTCATATCTAACAGCATCTATTTTTTATATTTATACTCAAAAACATGTTTTTAGTTCTCTAATTAAATGGTAAATATTTAATAAAGTGTTAATATTTATATTTAATTTGTTTTTTGAAATTATTATAATCATTTATTCATAATAAAAAATTTATTTATCCACCTTTTGTTTCAAAATCCATAATTCACTCTTTATTTTAGTGAAAAAATTTTAGGGAATGTATTTAGTGCAAAAAATATCTCATAAAAACTTCTCATTTCATAAATTAAAATTCCTTTATTTTATATGTATTATTAATGAGAGACAAAAATTTGATAGATCCACATTACAAATGATAATGAAAAAGGAATAATTTCCATATATTATGCATGAGGGAATTGAAAATATTTTTCCCTTTTTATTACTCCATTTCTTAGAAACTAGTGGATCTGATGTCCCACTAAAGAGGGTAGGAATTTTATATATTATGTTCTCAATGGAGAGTTTCTACATCAATGGAATATTTTAATGTTTAAAATAGTTTAAATTATTATTTATTGATTGATATTTTTTGGTGATCATACTCATTATTTTTTATAATCCATCTCCCATCCTACTTCATTGGTCACTTTTAAATTTAGTTCTTTTTTCACCCCATTCATTTTTAACATCCTTCATAAATGATATTGAAATTACCAAAACCAAAATCATTAAAATGAGAATAAGTTATAATTAATTATGATAATTACTATAAATGAGCATGTGAATGGTAAAAACGTGATATCTTAATCAATTTAACCTTAATTTTAGCTTATGAATATTTTGGTTCAACATATGTTAATTCATATCAGGTTCTCTTACACATATTAACCTAACCCCCAAAACCATGTAAAATTATAGTTGATACCAATTGAGAAAACTCTAGGATAAAAAAATATATTATATATAAATTCTATAATTTATAAATTATATCCCATATGTATACACACTATCCTAGTTATCAATTTTTTAGTGTCTTGTGATATTATCAATATAAATAAATTGTTATAAATTATTTATTCCACATCAACCATCATATTCTTCAAACATGACATTCTAATTAAAAAATATCAATGATCCGTGAAGGTTTAGTTCATAATGAAATGATAAAGAAAGACCATTGGGAAAAAATCTAATTAAAAATATTATATAGTTGTAGTAGATTATAGTGTGGCATGAAAAAATATCATGGTATGGTATCTTATGACCAAAAAATCATAGTTTAAGAGTAACACAAATACCATGACATGAAATCTTGTAAAATCATCATAAAACATTAATATATAGCATAGTAATGAAACATATATGTAATAATATATATCATTAAATATGTGAATATCAACTACCAATATAAATATATCATTGTTGATTGGGAACTGCCACATTTATCCCATAACCATGTTGATAATGAATTACAATCATTGTCCCATAGTTGATCAATATTCATAACCCACATCCTATAATTATCTCATGGAATTTAAAACAATACCTAAGGCATCAGTGGGATATGTGTACCCCATCCATCATAAAATTATATACCATAATTTTTTTCCCACATGAACCTAACCATACCTGTCATCGTGAAATAAAACCCATGGAAATGAGATGGGGTAACTAACATTTTCTTGTGGATTCTCAAAAGATGAAATGTGGGATAGATTTGATGGATATAAAAAATTAAAACAATAAATATATATATATAATATGATATTTTCGAGGATGAATTATAATGAATATATCCCTATGAGGTATGCCATTTTTTACAAAGTGTAAAATTTATATGAAATCATAAAATGTGTTTTCTTAAAACTTTTGTATGAACTTTGTAAAAAAACTAGTAACAAATACATTTCAAAAATCATTTTCTTGAAAGTGAATGAAAGATGTTTTTAAATATTTTAAGTTTATTAAAATAATGGATCTTTAAATAGAATTAAATGTAATATATATAAAATTTGAGTGGATTATATATAATAAAAATATATATAATAAATTTGTTTTTATATTTTTATGAAATTTAATTACTAAACAACATAATTAGAATTTTTATATGATTTATTTTTAATAATGAGATAAATAGATATATGTGGATTATATAAAATAATTTTTACCTTAATTTCACAATAGTAAAATGAAATATCAGTGACATGAATGAATATCATCTTCGAAGATAATGACCTAATAGTGTGGATGCAAGTTTTTCATAACAACATTACATATTTATAATGTAATTAATCTATTATAGAATAATATTTTAAATTTAAAATGTTATTTAAAAAATCAAATGAATAACACAAAATATTAAATAGATAAATTTTAAAATATAAGAAACAAATAATAAAAAATCAATTAAGATATATTATGATTGAACGAAATGGAAATTTAGTAAGGAAACCCCTTTCCATGGGCCCCTCTTGTACGATATTCTAAATTATCATCTATATTATTTACGTTTAATTATTAATCTATAAGAAATATATATTTAAATATTTTTTATTTTATAACATTCATTTATAATTAATTAGTACCCATTTATTACTCATTTTATAAATTTATATTCAGGAATAAATTGTCCCTTCTGTTTTATTATTTTTCACAACCATATAATTCATTAAATTAAATTATTTCTCATCTATATTTGTAAAAACATCTCCCCTCCGTTTACTCTATATTCCCATTGAATTTTGATGAATTTGAATATGTTTTGAGTTGATAGAATTTGGTATATGGTTTGTGTGAATAGTTTACTAAACCGTGTAAGGAAACCATGCACACCTGTCCAACTCATTAAAATTATTTTGTTTTTTAGATTTTTCACTTCAATTATTTAAACTTGTAAGACTATTTCTTCTCCCTTTCAAGAATTAAATCCATGTAATTCTTCCAAGCTCCCTCATTCACTCTTGGAATCCATTTATGAAGGGGGATTAGTGGTGGAATTTCAGGATTCTTCATGTAAGTAATTTCCTCTCTTGTTTCTTTCATTCTATATATAGTTTCTCCTCTATTTTATGATGTTCCACATGTCGAAAATCAATTTATTCACGTATAGGGAATGATTTTGGGTTTATAGGTCCAATATTGTGGATTTACATTCATTTTAATTCCATTGTGTTGTGTCGGTGGAATGGTTGAAGTTTTACATAAGGATTTGTGGTTTTTGACATATAATGTAGGTGATTACTTGTGTAGAAAATCCTAGATGAATAAAAATTTCTTGATTAACCTATTTTTAATGTTTTCAATCATTTTTTTGTGGTGTGAATTCCATTTTTGGTAGCGTTGATAGAGAGTTCTATTTTTAAATTTCATTTTGACATGAATATGGGTGTTTTTCATCTGTTTTCAATGTTTTATCATTTTGGGTTATTTAGGGATCAATGGAAATGTTTTATTATATATTTTTTGGGGTCAGAAATCATGTTGGGTCTAGTATTGATGTACATTTTCCCTTTAATGATGGG
Source organism: Viscum album (assembly GCA_963277665.1). Taxonomy (NCBI): domain Eukaryota; kingdom Viridiplantae; phylum Streptophyta; class Magnoliopsida; order Santalales; family Viscaceae; genus Viscum; species Viscum album. The sequence continues at coordinate 1,919,457,305 of OY728128.1, read as the reverse complement.
TTTTAAAAGGATTTGGTGTGAAAAAACCTTGTTTTACTACATAAAGTTGTATTATAAAAACATTGAATTGTTTATTGAGTTATGAAAGGGGTGAAAATGAATGTTAGGTCATATATAGTGCGTTTATATTACAAAAATGGTGTTGTTATGTGAGAGTTGTATTCTTTAACATGTGGAAATTGTTTTACCAAAATGTGGGAAACCCATGTATCTAGGTTAGCGGACAAGGGATAGAATGCTAGTGATACTGAGTGGTATCATCCATGTTTCACATAGAATGTTTGAAGATGACAAAATTAACTAAACAATGATGATGTCTAGGACCACTAGGTAGTTGGTGTTTCTCCTCTTAGTGGCTCGTACATGAGAAGTGTATTGATTATGGTTTCTTTTACACTGAGATATGATGTATGTAGGGACCATAGAAAGTGAGTGACTAGGGGTGATCCCATGATTAGTGGTCGTCGAATATATTGTCCATATCATCATCATAGGGTGTGATTTTATATAAAATTCAGTACCATGGATATTTTATTTAAATGTATTCATTTCAAAAACATCCTCCTTAAAACAGTTTTCAATTGAAGTTTCATCCTTTAAAATTATTACCGAAATTTCTGGTTTATAAAACATGAAATATTTCATTTTCATAACATGTTTATCACATTGAATCATTTTGGGAATAATCTTATTTGGATTAGGCTCACACTCTACTTACACCATTTAGTGTATGTATATTTTTTATTTTTTACATATGTAAAGTCAAGGTCCTTAGAGATAGTGGTTTGGGTTATTAGCTTCCATTATTAATGTGGTGTTATGGAGAATGATTGGGGATGATAAACCCTTACTATGTGGTTGTTCATGAGTTTTATTCACTTCTAATTTTGAGTTGTGTCTCTCATTGGATTGATCTAAAACCTTTTATTTCAAATCATATTTTTATTTAATGCTTTTTTGGAATGAATTTTGAGATTAATTTTTTTTATTACTGTTGTTTGTTTTATGATTTCAAAATATGGTAAATCATTTCAAAAAAATTTATTATTGTCACCTGTATTTTTTTTCCAACTAGTGGAGATAAGGAACTCCCATTGGGACATACCATGGACTGGGTTGGGTTCCAGTTTTGATGGTGACTCAATATGAATCATGAAAAAATTGTATTAGAGTATGGTTAAGCTCTGTAGGTTATGTTATTATTTGGGATATTTCTTGTTAGACAAGATCATGGATTTTTGGGGGTCATTGTTCTGAATGTGAGTCGGGCGTATAGCCTTTACCTCTCGTGATAGGCCTTTTGTTTCCATGGGATGTCATGATTTATTGTTTGACTTCTCTTCAAGTTTAGACTTGTTGGCTGCAGACTACAAAAGGATAATCGGTGGGAGTGAAGTAGTTGATTGTTTAACTATTATGATGAGTTTTATTTATTCGTATTTGATATTTTTTCATAATTTTTTCATAACAATTGTACTATTTTTTTCTCTTGTGACTATTTACCTTTTTAGCAACATGCCTCCCTGGAAAGATCTCATGCACCCACATGAGGATTCCAGAATGATTACACTCTTACAACTCGACCAAAGTTTTGTAGAAGGTATGGTCTGGGCTATCCAGGCTACAGGGAAGGGATCAGGTATTTATCCTACACCAGCCATAGAATATACCTCTGGTCCTAAGAAGTATAAATCCCATGAGTTCATGAAAAATAAACCCCTTCATTATGAGGTAGCTTGAAACCTCCAGAGGCATAGGAATGGTTCATGAATATATAGAATATGTTCAAATTCCTAGACAAACTTAAGGAGGTTAGGGTGAAATTTTACTAATTTAAGCTTGAGGGTCCCGATCATAGGTGGTGGTTTTCAGTGCCTTAATTTAGGAATAATGATTTGATGGGATGAAAGGATTTCAAGACTATATTTGAGGAGTAGTATTTTCCCATGGTTTGGGCTATGTCAAATCCCAAGAGTTCGAGGATCTTTCCCAGGGAGATTGGTCAGTGATGGAATATTCTAACTGTTTTTTTAAGCGACTGGAGTATGCACCTCGGATTGTTTGTAATGAGCCCATGAAGATCGAATGTTTACAAATGGGCTATGACAAAAAATTTAATCTCAGGCCATCTTGTTCCTGATGGGAACTTATTCTAAGGATTTAAAATTTTATTTTATATTTTATATTGATCTTAAAGTAATGTTTGTGATTTTTGGAGTGGTGCCTACTAAGAGTAGTGGTATCTCATCTGGTAAGAAAATGAAGTGAGAGGAGTAGGGAAAGAAGGGAGGTGGTAGTTCAGGCCACCCTCCCTAATAGTTCTCATATATGGATTATAATGAAAGGTTATTTGTGTGGAACCAATGTTAGATTCTAGGGAACATTAAACCATTATCTACATCTCCTCTGAAGCCTTGTTATTATTGCTGATCTACGAGACTATTTCATCGCCTTTCAAGGTGGCATGTCCAACCGAGAGTATGGAAGGATATGTGGCTTCCAGGTGAGTTCCAGTTCAATCAGAGCCATCGAGGAAGGAGGATCTTGGATTGTAGGCCATGCCAATAGGGATAGATCATCATCTGGGCAGATCCAATTTAGGTAAGATCCACTATCAATTGGCCATTCTCAAGAAAAGGTGGTGCATATTCATAAGGTGGATCGTGCACTAGTGGGGTTTTATGTAGGGCCTTTGACAGTTTTAGGTACTATTTTGATTTCATATTATATATCTCTCATAATTTTCAATTCTAGTTCTTATATTTCATTTACGATTCTTGTATTCTGAACCTGTTTATTTTCCAACACAATTTTTGTCCTTTGCGATAGAGTTTCTGACGTTGTTAGGTAAGAAGAAGACACAAGTTCTCAGGTGCCTGTCATTTACATTTTATATATTACGGTATGAGATGGAGGGGGATTTACTAGTATTAGATTTATAACTTTTTGATGCAATAGTTGGAAAGGATTGGTTAGTTCATTTTCAAGCACAAATCAATTGTTATAGGTTGTAGGTTAGTTTCATAGAACCTGATTAGAGTCCTCATGTTTTTCATGGAAAATATGATCCATAGTCGGGTCGTGTGGGACCTATACACTTAGAGTCGTGAAATTTTATATTCTAGTTATCAAAACTAATTATAAATTAAAATGGTCATTCTCTTGAGGGTGTATTACCTCATGTAGTGGATGAGTTCCCAGAGGTATTTCCAGAATAATTTTTAGTATTCTCACTGGAGTAGGATGTGGAGTTTTCATTTGATGCATCACTGGGAACAAAAAGAATATCACTTCCATTATTTATTATATACCCCACCGAGTAGGGTGAATTTAAGATACCTCAGGATGATTTGGAATCCAAAGGATTCATTCCCTCAAGTGTCTCTCCTTGGGTCACTCATATTATTTTTGTGATGAAACCCAACGTATCCCTCCGATTGGGAATTGATTTTGAAAGTTGAATAATGTAAACATCATGAATATGTATCCATTGTCCTGAATAGATGCCTTATTTCAATTGCTGATGTGGGGAAAGTGGTTTTTGAAAATAGAAGTGTGGGAAGCATTCCACCAAGTCTGGGTTAGAGAGGAGGATATCATGTAGACAACCGTTCAATGTAGGTACAACTACATTGAGTAATTGGTTAATAACTTCAAATCAATGAATGATCGAGTGGTCTTTAAAGAACTCATGAATAGGATGTTCCAACAGTACCTCAACACTTTTTTCATTTTCTTCTGGGATGACATCCTCTTTTATCGGGGATTTGAGGAAGATCATAGCATCAATTATCGATCGTGTTGGGAACTTTGCGGGATCATCACCTTTATAAAAATTTGTCCATGTGCACCATATGGATTAGGGATGTGACGTTTCATGGTGAAGTGATCTTGGATCTTGGGGTTTCTGTGGACCTCAATAAGATCATTGAAGTTATATCATGTGAGGATCTGAATAATTTATTTGACATCATGAGTTTCCTTAGCCTAGCAGTTTACTATAAGAGGTTTTTCGAGATTTATCACAGCTTTCTTCGCCCATGGCCTTGCTCACCCGAAAAGGGGTGGGGATTTAATGGGACCCAAAAATTTTGGCATCTAATGAAGAGTTAAAGCTGTGGTTGACCACTTCCCCCATGATGAACTTTCCATAATCTGGAATGGTCTATGTGATGTATTGTGATTCTTCTAGTATAGGTCTTGGTTTAATGCTTTTATAGGGTTTTAACATGGTGTTGTATTGATCTCACCAACTCTGAACACATGAAAATAATTACCTGACCCATCACTTGGAGTTGTTAGTGGTGATGCATGCTTCGAATACGTGTCATAACTACCTATTTGGGAAGAAGTTTGTGGTCTTCTCTAATCATAAGAGCATAGCCTACATAATCTCAAAGAAAGTTGTCAATCTGAGGAATAATCATTTGATCAAGTTTTTATAGTCATTAGACTTTGATATCAACTATACCTTGGGTAATGGTAATGTGGTGGATAATTTATTGAGTAATAATGTACATGTGCAGGCTTTGTGTAAGTCTGGTGATGGGTGTACTTAGATGGGGATATTTTTTTGGATGAAACTAGATACAAAAGACCATAGTGGAGGTGAGTTCTTGGAAAGAATTATTTTAACTCAATATATTTTAGAGTTGTTTAGATGGGAGCATCCTAGTGATGAGATATATCATTGGGTGATACTTTTTATTTAGGAGGTGATGAATTTAAAATGGTCTTCATCTCCGAAGGGCATCTAGTTCTTCAGTGGTTGTAGAGTTTTTCAACTGTCTCTAAGGAAGTAGTGATCTAGGATAGCCACTAGTCTGAGTGGGCCATTTATCCTAGATCCACCAAAATGTACTATGATGATATTTAGTAGTTCTGGTGACTAGTTATGAGTCTAGATATAGCAAATTTCATGATGGGATTCTATACATGTATACAGGTGAAGAAGTGCATAAAAGCCCTCTCCTTTTCTTCATCTGTTACCCATTCTTATCTGTAAGAGGGATAAGGTCTCCGTAGAGTTCATGACCAGCTTACCTCATAAAAACCGGTGTATGAATTATATCTGGGATGTGATTGATCATTGTATGGTCTGAAAAATTATGAAAAGTGAAGGAAGATACTCCCAAAAGTTTGATAATGAAGCTGTATGCATGTTAGATTGAAAAATTGGGGAGAAAAGTGAAGAAATAAAGTTAGGAAAAGGACACAAGCCTGTCCAAATACCGATTAATAGGAAAGGATTGCTGAAATAAAGAGAGGTGAACGATTAGGTACACGGAAGGCCTATTATTTACTAGCCCGTGAGGCACTTTCCAGTAAATGAAAATGTTCGTGGTGAATTTCCTCTCATGAACTGAAGCCTCCATAAATTGTTTTCGCAGGAATGAATTCGAAGGATGTGTGTATGCGTACCATCCCCAAGAATGATATGGTTTGCAGATAAGGAGATGCTGACGGTGTACTGCATATCTGAGAACCCTAGATTGACCGAGTCTTCTGTGGATTATATTTCCTCCATTGGATTCTCAAAATGGTGTCATGATTACCAAAAATACAAATTTATTGAAACACTATAAAAGTACCGCAAGGGGAATCAAACGATGGAGGGAATGGTAGATTGATCTAGGACGGACAAAAAGGGTACAAAGAACATAGATGGTGTGGGAGAAATTTCTCCAACACCCAAAGCATTTCACAGGGCCCCATCCAGTTACTTCATCAATTCGCAGATTCAATCCCTTGAACATTAAGAAGTTCGCTGAACCCATCCCATGAACCATGTGAAGAAATCAGTTCGTGAAGTTCCTCCCTGCAAACTGTATTCGCAGGACTCCATACAGACAACCAGAAAACCAATAAAAATATATTATAAAAATGTTTTGTGGATGACCATATGCAGAATATGGTTCGCGGATGCCCCTATGTGTAAGACAGTACGCGACAAGATACTCCACGTACCACCATAAGTGGCCAACTCCTCTACATACCATCCTAAGCGTCCACCTCCTATGCGTTCAGATATTACATAGATGCCCAATTCATAAAATAGTTCATGCCCACTGGTCCATATAGTGGGTGATGCACCCCTACACCCCCACTTCAAATCTGTGTGGTGTTGTGGTCCCGACCTTCCAGGATGGTCCCTTCACTTCCATCACTAACCCCCATGACAAATGGAGAGACTCACCATGATCTTTTTGGGCCTGCTCTACAACATTTTCCATTACGCCCTTATGCCTCCCAATCATCTGTCCCATAAATACCATGGGAATAGAAATTCTACAGGCACATCCTGAAAATCCCTATAACCTGCCTCCTATGCCAGGTTGACCCAAAAATCCATGGACTATCATAGCCTAACTATTTCATAAATTCTCTAACATATCTTTTCCATCTATAATACTCTGTGTCTCTGGTGATTCTGAATCCTCATAAACATTCATGACTATCAAAAGCAGAAGGCTAGTATCCTGCAGACACCTCTGTTTGACTATGCACATCATGCCCATGTGGCTCTGTATATGACACCTACAATACGACCGTCAATCAAGGGAAAACTTTTCCATAGGAGAGTCCTTTACTACCTCGGTTCACCTCAATGGCTTCCATGCCCCATGTCATTTCTCCTAATCCGAGAATCCATAAATTCACTCTATATACATTCATTCCATCTCATGTTTAGGGCATGTCAAAACACCTCTTCCTGATTATCCTTTATTGAATAATTTCTCCTTCCCTCCATAGCCTAAACATTATGACCTTAAACTAAGAGTTATTTTACTAACTAAATGACATTAAACTGTACGGTATTTTTTCATGATATATGACTTTAAACTATAGTATAACACATATGATATTTTGGGGCCCTCCCACTGAGGTAAGTCCCCAATCCTTTGTGGTTGGACCACATGACCTTTTATGCCATCTCAAAAATGGCCTATCAAAAAGAGGAAAATTCTTCATCAAGAGATTCCTTTCTTCCCTTTGTACACCTCAATGACTTCCATGCCCCATATCATTTTTCCTGATCTATGAATCCCTAAAATATGGGTTTGTATGTTCCTCCCCTCTCAAGGTCGAGGCTTGTTGGAACATCCCAACATGATTATCCTCCAGTCAATCAATGTCCAAGCTATATGAATTTAAACTACAGTACATGTCATATGAAATTCTGGGGCCTCCCTCTGATGTATGTCCCCAATCATCTGAGGCAGGGCTACGTGACCTTTAATACCACTTCACATGGAAAGGTTCATTGCTCTACACCCTCTCCCATAGTCACCTCAAACTCTTCGGCCGTTTTCTCTCCCTCCCAAACCAGTAAGGGAGGATACATGTGAATTGTTGAATCATTAAAATACTCTTGCTTCTCACACTAAACGTGAATCTTGTGGTCATAGAGGTTTGTGCGGATTTTACCTTCAGCACAAGATCTAAACTATGAGAACTCTGATTTCTGACCAAATTAGGATACGTAGTATGCCTTCTAGAAGGCCCAAGATCAAAAGGGGGATCATCCATTAAGGGTACACCCAATCATGTTTCTCTAATGGGATTCTTCCATGTGTATGAACCATGCATCTGAACTATGAGAAATCATATTCATGACCTTATCAAGATACATAGGATATCTTCTAGAAGCCTAAGCTCAAAAGGGTGCCCATACACAAAAGGGTCCACCCAACCTTGACCCACTCAAATAGGAAGCTACCACATGTAATTACCACACAATCTAAGCTATTAAAACTATTATTCTTGATTAGAACATGATACTTAGGATGCATTCCAAAAGGCCCAAGCTAAAAAGGGTTCCAATCCAAAAGGGTCTACCCAATCATGTTCTTCAAATGGGATGCTTCCATGTGTAAGCCCCACACAATCCAAACACTGTGGGTTCTAATTCCTCTCCTAAGGATATGTAGGAATCCCTCTTTGTGGGACTTAACCCATCATTAAGTCACCTTTCATTCCCCTGGATGACGATAAATTCCACAGTGCATTACAATATGGCTAAGTCAATGTCCCCTCCAAGGCATCAAACATGTTCATGCTCATGATGATCTTTCAAAACAAGGGTATCCCATGGACACACTCTTTAGGAATGAACCAAGGATTCCAAAACATATGAACATGACTTAAATTTAGTATAGAGTCCTAGAATAGGCAACAATCCCCCCCTGAAAGGGTGAGGTGAGTTTGACCTCCCATCATCTCGACCGATGGAGTCCCCAAGTGTTGTTGGCCAAATTTTCAACCAACAAGTGCCTACCTTTAGAAATAAGGATCATGAATCATGGATCCCAAGGTCTTTAAACATTCATGGCTCCAACAATAAACATGTTGGAGGCCATACGAGGAATTTAAATCCGAGAAAGACTGATTTCGTGAGCCCTTGAGACCCATACAATCACCCACTGGGTCCATTAGTTCTCCACATGTTTAATTCAAAATTATTTAAAGAATAATGATGCAGAACAGGTGTAATCAAAGGATAGGGAAATTCAACGAGAGTCTGTCCCTATGATGAAAGGGACAGGTTATGATCCTCATTGTGCCATATCCACATCGCCTACAACATGTGCTACCTTAGAGGATGAACAAAAATGGTGTAGCCAATGTGAATCCTTAACCAAGGTGGCAGTTCTACCAACAATGATAAAAAAGGACCCTGAATGTCAAAGAATTTTTTCTTCCCCAGTATATGTAAAAGTATCCACCTTAGAGGAAGAACAAAAATATTGAGCCTAACGTGAATCTTTAACCAAGGTGGTGGTTCTACCCACAATGATAAAAGAGAAAAGGACACTACACTTCCGACCATTTTTTCTTCCCTAGTATACACAACACGCGCCACCTCAAAGGAAGAAAACAATGGTGAACCCAATGTCACTCCATAACAAATGTGGTGGTTCTACCCCAATGATAAAAGAAAAAAGGATACTACCCATCAGACCATTTTTTCGGCCACAGTGCGCACAACACGCACCACCTCGGAGGCGGATAAAAAATGGTGAACCCTGTGTGAATTCGGAACCAAGGTGGTGGTTCTACCCCAATGATAAAAGAAAAAAGGATAATTCATGTTAGACCATTTTTTCTTCCCTGGTACATGCAACACGTGCCACCTCGGAGGTGGAACAAAAATGGTGAACCTAAAGTGAATCATTAACCAAGGTGGCGATCTCACCCAACATAGGAAACTTCGTCCCTCAACAAAAGAAAATAGGCAGGGGGACAAGATGGAGCACTAATTATGCATGTTCTTAAAGGAATCGTACATTGACGATGTTTTGTGGTATATATGTCATAAATATGTTGCAGGTTATAGAAGAGTGACCTTTGATCTAAAGGAAATCCCCACGATCCATGAAGACACACGCATCAGTGACTACACGGGCGGCCAGGGCGTCAACAAAGAGCCGGACCCCTTTTCCTACACAGCATCTTCCACACTCGGTGTACAACATGATAATCAAAGAGTACAACTCAAGTGGTACTCTCCCCACACTGGAGGATGAATGAAAAGACCTCTAGTCTACAGAGGTTCTTCAGCCACTTCTTCAACTGCTACCGGTACCTCAGCAAATGGAGGCCCCGGTGGTTGTGACAAACCATTTCGAGAGCCATTCCTCGAATCTATCAATGACTAAATCCATTACCATAGGGAGGTAGATGATGTTAATACTGATGACTTCATCCATGCGGCACAGGGACCCTACCCATGGGCCCTCTCCAGAGACTGTCACTACCGACACCGGGTAACCAGACCTCCTCCCACTAAGGTGGATCTTATGCTGAGGGAACCTACTGATGTTTAAGAGACCTAGGGCCCTTCGAAAATCTAATAACGGAGAAAAATATATAACAATAAATAAACAATCACCATGGTTCCTAAGGATCAGCTCTGCTATACTAATGCGATGAAGTTCAATGGGTAGACACACAACTCTACCCTCTCCAGTCAAGAAAACCAATGAAATAGGGTGGAATAGTATGAGCACATGCATGTCTCTGCTATTTCTCGACGGTCCCATGGTAAATAATGAGTGGAAATATACAAGATAATGTGAATATTTGTTGACGCACAATAATCCCACCATCCAAATAGGGCAGCACTCACCTATATCCTGGCACAAACACATGCTGACGCATTTCAATACTTCCTTCTAAATAGGGCAGCAAAAGGCTATATGAATTCCAAAATACCTGATAATTCATATCAAGACCCCCTTCCACAAAGGGAAACAAGAAAATATGGGAAGAGTCAAATTCATGTGGATGCATAAAAATCTCATGAGGGAAATAAAATAGCAAGATAGAGGATGAAAATCCCTGCTCATGAATATGAAAACCACCAGTAAAATACAACTATAACTGGAGAAGAAAACTAATGATAAAATCATTCCTCTATCCCATCAATGGAAAACTGCATGTATCTCTTGGATAATCATGGAGGACCAGACATGTAAAAAAACCTACTCTGACATCAGCGTGGGCCTTCATACCCATTCCTACCAAATATGTATCCCTCCACATCCTCTCCATGATGAAAGATCAAACATCGACCCCAGACCATATCCTCAAACCATGCTAGGATATCATTGCATCTACATAAAAGGCGAGAAATCCGTCCCACAACTCGATTATCTAAAATGGAATGACTCGCTCGCAAAATGAGTTAGTCACTCCAGAGTAGTTATGCATCCCTACTCCAGTCTACGAGGGTCGAAGGAAATATCTCGTGATATATAGACTACTTGATCGGGAACAAATACGCATTCCAACTAGGGGACACCGGTCCCAAGTGGTGGCCCCTCCGGGGAAAAAATATATCCCTACCAAAACTCAAGATGCTCATCAGTGTGTCCCGACGACATCACAGGACCAACAAGACGGGGACCCATACATGAAGGCCATTACCAATATAATATGGCCCCAGTTACCCTCAAGAGTGAGACCAAAAATGAAAAGCATAAAAGGCAACTAGAAAATAATGAGCACATACGTGATCTAGCTCTACTGGAAGCTGAGGATCCTGACAGCCTCAAACACATATCAACAAAGGCTCAAGACCCTGTCATTCCATTAAAAAATTATTGAAGTGTCAGTAGTAGTTGAGAAGGTCCTCCCTATAGTGTCACTACCGGAAGCTCTAAAGGTCCTCCATAGAGTACCCACATGGGCATACTCTGTGGATCAAGAATGATCGATCACGAGATCCTTTCTCTAGATGCTTGTTGGCGCAACCCTCCCCTCTACCTAAAAGTCATATATAAAGAAGGTCCTACCCTTGTTGTCGTCCATCCTAATGGTCCTACCAAGGGAATACGCTTCAGATATTTTTCTCCTTTTAGTCAGACATCAATTCAGGATGGTATTCATTACCATGATGATGATGGTTTCAAAGGTCCTCCCCGCAATGACAGTTTCTATGAAGGCCCTCCCCACAGTAACACTAAGAAACGAGAAGGCCCTACCCTCATTGGGGTACACACTAAAGGACCTCCCCAGGATATACACCTTCAAAATTCTCCCTGCATCCAGATATCAAGTCATGATGGTAGTCCTCGCAATGATGATAGTCATTATGAATCACCTCCCCGCAATTACAGATGTTGTGATGGTCCTCCCCATAGTGACATCATATAGAGAGAAAGTCCTCCCACTGCTACAGCCCCACTGAAGGTCCTCCCAAATGTATGCGCCATCAGGAAAGTTACCACAGTCGAGCATCAACATGTCATGGAAGTAATCTCCATTGTAACACCACATGAGAATGTCCTCCTGAAAATAAAAAACCATGCTAGCAAGATGGTCCTCCCCTTTCTAGAAAAAATATGATAAATCCATCATATGTTGAGGCCCTTAGAAAGGATTCAGACACATTGGGAACTCCTTCTATAACGAGTGATATTCTTTCTCAACTAGAGGATACCCTGGGGCTATGATCACCTTAGATAAACCCCCACAACATCCACAAATCAATGATTACCCCACCAACATGGTTTCTTGGAATGAAATCATCACAAAGTAGTCGAACTGGGCTTATCAAGTAGAAGAGCCTCCAAAAGAATAAAAACAAGATATGTTGCTTGTGAGAAGACAACTATATAGGGATAACATAAAAGTGATGTTTTGGCCTACAACCACATCTCACTTCAGCATACAAGGAGAGTTTTCTGAGGACCGCATAAACGACATTCACCTCAATAGATGGACAACTTTTCAAAAGATGAAGGAAAAATTTCTACCATATAAAGGGTACACGAACCACGTAAACACAATAGGGTATATTCACCATCTAATCAACTTGGTATCCCTCCTGTATGCAAGGCATCCATAATCATAACTGTGAAAGAAGAACCTTCAACTGGATTTCCTCCATGCACATCATAACTTGAGTCGAGTCATTGAAAATGCCATGGCTAGAGTTCACATTTAGTGGGGGAGGAGAACGTGGAGCCCTACACATCACCCCATGTCCCGTCCAGCATGCCCCAATGGAAATGACATCCTGTAATTTCATCACCCAGAGATGAATATAAAATGAAACCCCTGCTTAGGAAAGGTGGGATACTCAACAAAAACTGGCTGTGAGTAAGCCTCAAAAGAATCCGGGACGAAGTGATCAACCATAAAAAAACATTGGAGTCAGGCGACTAGGAACATTTAGATGGCTTACAGCTTATGGGAAGCCCACCATCATGTAGGGCTCATGTCTTCAAAAGTTCATAGACCTCATAGAGGCCCAATTCCACACTTGGAACACTCCCTCATGAGAGTACCTGAAATTTAAAGGGATGAAATAGTAGTGGATACTGTAATGATACAAGAACAACCCCAACCCATATGGTTGGGGGAATTTTTAAATCAAAATTCCCTTGTTAGACCAACACATCCATGTAGTAAAACATTGATAGGAGAATTGGAACAACCCTCGGCCACAGGCTTGGGGGAATTTTTATCTCAAATCCCCACAGGATGGACATCTATCTTCCATAATCTACGAAGAACAATGGACAGATGAGTTACCTATTCCACCCCTTCTCGTGGTTCACACCCTCGGAGACAAGGGCACATTATGAGGTCAGACTAGGGCAATCTTCGAGACAATATTTTATTAGATGACCGATAAATACCACATAATGGAAGGAGAAATGCCAATAAAGTTTGTAAGAAGCCTTCCTACCTTTGGGCACTGGTACACAACCCCCAATGTGGTAAGCCTAAGTGAACATGGTATGTTTTAACCCCTGGATCTCATGGGAAATGATGCAGGGGGAGAAGACATAAAAGAAGATTGCTAACTCCCATAGGAATCCCACACTAAGCCTAATGGTGTGCATACCTAGATCTTGACGGTGGCCGTAAATCTAGGTTCCCTTCAGTCAATCAAACATTACCTCCCCCAAAAAACACCAACAAAGAAAAAATATATATCCAAGGCCATTCATGACCCATATCATCCTCCCCATGAGAGTGTGTCCCCCACCCTTGAGGAAAGATTTTCCAAGAATGGGGAAGAAATGAAATTCCTCATACAAATTAATGTCGAGATACATCAAGGGAGTTATATCACCGTATGTGTTCCCACTACAAAACGTCATAGGTGCTCCTAGAAGTGGTGCCCATACCACAGACACTCATTCTAGTGAATGAAGCCAAGTACAGAGGGCTTCTCAACCCGGCCCTAGAAGGACATCAAGACTTCTGCTGCATGGGAAGGTAGATGTAATAAACCTAGGTAAACCCAAAAATGATGCCCCAGGATGGGAATCTACCCCAAATTTTAGTTGTGCCATCATGCCCAGTGTTGGAAACTGTCACACCAACTCATGCTCAATCCCGACAGGATATGCATCAAGGGATATTAAACATTTTCGATCAGATTAAAACCAGACTAGAATCCATATATGGGATACATGCTCTGATACAACTAGAGCGTAAACCCTACCCCGAATGGGTGATCAATGTTCTACTTCCACCAAATTTAACGAAACCCATATTCCCCGTATTTAATGACTCAGGGGACCCATAATAGCATTTGATACACTATTCCATTTTTATGACCCCATCATAGAAACTCCAGAGCAGCAAGAAGTTGTAACACTCAAGTGCTTCATACGATCAATGCAAGGATCATCTTTCATATGGTATAATAGCCTTACAACTAATTATATTATGAGGTTGGAGGACCTCCGGTGACAGTTTCATTTAATGTTCAATTCGATGTTTCCCATGAAAATGGTCGGTGTTCTCATGAACTATAAGCAGTGATAGAATGGGAGAGTCTCAGACTTCATTTATATATTGATAGGCCTGATAGATTCCTTGAACCGGCCACTCCCTCGTGATAAGATTCTTTCAATGTGCATCGATAACATTCTGGAAGAATTAAGAACTCCTATCATCCCAGAGAAGTACAGCAGTGGGTTTAGAGCCAACATTTCCATTTCCCAAAGGATATAAGACTCCTTGAAATATACTAACCTTATGTCCTTAGTGGCCCCATCATCCCCTGGGAAAAGAAAGGGAAAAGCTGAAGTAACTTCTATCAGTCTTAATCCACCCCTGACACCAGCCACTGTTGTGAGGCCCCCACAGAACCATGAAAGACCCCCTGGATTCCAACAACCACCCCACCAAGGCAAGAAAAGTGATAGGGAGCTAAAAGAAATCATTTCTAAGAGAGAATAAATAGAGTTTATTTGTTCCAAGTTGACCATGTCTACAACTATTTCATAGCCGCAATGAATTTCAATATACTTCATCTTCCTGATCCAATGTGAGCTGATGAAGTGGGTCTCGACAACCATCCAAGTTGTTTTATGTATCACAGGATACTATGACACACCATCCAAGAATTCATTGTTTTCAAGGATCTCCTACAAATGGTGGTTGATTCTAGGAAAGTCACGTTGGGCCTACTATCATCAAATGTGGCGTATGTTTCCACCTCTGACTCAAGAGAAGAAGAATAATGGAAAACAATAACCCACAAGAATGATAAAAATGTTGACAAAGATATTACCTGTATGGCCATCAATCGAGTCTACAACATCCTCCAGGCATAGTTGAAATAACCTACATTTCCCCAAAAATCTCCTAAAATAGCACAACCATCCTCCTCATCCATGCGGTCCTCTAAAGGCCAAAAGTGTAGAAAAGAATAGAAATTAGATGAGTTGGTACCAAAAATAAAGTAAGTGTTCACACTTTAGAACTTCATGCCAATAGAATTGGTTCAACGGGAACTGCCCCGCCAAATAGTACAACGGGAATCACTCTGCCAAACGGTACCATCAGAATGAGGCAGTCAGACAGGAACATTATCATATCAAGAAGTGATCTTCGATTCCATTGAATACATTCAGCTGATGGACCCCTTCATTCAAGAATAATATGTCCATGAAACCAAATTTCACATCCCCAATTAGAAGGCCGAAGGAAGAGGCTGCAGAGGACGGAGGTTTCCCAGAAGGAATGATTGTGGTAGGAGTCAAAATCCCAGCCACACCACATGTCCAACCATTAACATCGTGGAAACCCACGGAGGTACCCTTCGAAAGATGCAATAAGAATTGGAACGATCCTTCCCACCCACTGGAGGAAACCCAAGCCCGGTTGTTTGGGAGTATCCATCAGTGGAAGAACAAGTGTAGAACCATCCAAGGAATATAGGCTTACCAGTCTTGCCAAACGTGGAAAGGAATACAGTACCATCGGCTCCTACTATTGAGGAAGAATCATCTACATTCAATTCCCATGCTCCTAATGTGTCTGTAAAAGAGAAACCCTGAGCTAAAAATCAACAACCATTAGAGAAGAAGTACGATATTTTAAAGTAGCTAGCTTAATTATCAGTAAATCTATAAATCCTAGAAGCATTGAGATTGTTCAGATTCTAGGGGTGCACTCATCGAAGCCTTGATAAGTCCCCAAGAGTTTGAGGCTGATGTAGCAGTAGCTAAAGTTTACCGAACAGTGATCAGACACATAGATTTTTACAACATCATCTCCTTTACAGAAAGGGATGATGACGCAATCATTTAAGGGAACATAAAACCCATATGCATGTCCAGCAAGATAAATGGAATTGATGTTGGGAAAATATTCATCAACAATGGATCTGAAGTTAACCTCATCCTGATAAGAATGCTACATCTACTAGGATATGTTGATGAAATTTTGACAGCCTACACTAAAACTCTATTGGCCCGACGATCTCATATCAGACTCTGAGTTCTCCGTGGTGCAGCAAAGTATGGACTTTAATGTTTTTTTATGGAGCCTGTGCATGTGTCTTCATGTTGAAATTCCATCCTTATAGCATCAGTGTATTAAATATTTCACTAATGGAAAAAATTGGATATTTCAAGCTGATAAATCCCCATTTAATTTCTATGAGTCTAATTACATCAACTCGGGGTTCTATTAGTCGAGAGAAAAACATTTTTCGACCAACGATGTTGATTGGTTCAATTCCACAAATGGATTGGAGATGGATTCTGCCGAAACCTTCCCACAGCTTGGGGAGGAGTACATACTACCCATCTTCCATGTTCAATGCATTAGTAAAAGCCTAGATACAGACATGGTTTTTTGCATGGTCTATTCTATGACCACCATGTCTGGAGACATAGAAGAATGGGATGACTCTAATGTTGTCATAAAAAGTCAGGTTGAAGATTCTCTCAACCCATCCTTGGGGAATCAAACTACTCTTTCCTCGTTCACTAAAGGGAAAGAGAATTTTGTTCCCAATATTTGATAAGTTATCTCAAAAATACATTTTCTATCAGAAGATTAATATGATGAAGATAAAGAAGAAGACGAGGAAGAAGACCTCAAATATTCCCCTCCTGCATTTTAAGAATATGTTTCCACCACCATCGATGAACTAAAGGAGGAAAATCTAGGCACTAAAAATGTCCAACGACCATGTTTAATCAGTGTGGCCATGCCAGTTGATGAACAAGAGGCACACACCTCCTTCCTAAATAAGAATTGAGATGTGTATTCCTATAATTACACAAAAATTATATGCCTCAATCTTGAAGTCACCATCCATCATCTGGGATTACCATAAGAGCATCGAGACTATAAACAAAAAGCTACAAGGACACACTGAACAAATAATGTCAAAATAGTTGTTGAGGTTGACAAGTTGATCAAAGACAACATCATACGGGAGGTCCAATATCCGATCTAGATGGGTAATATAGTCCTTGTGAAAAACATTAATGGACATATAAAAATCTTCATCGACTTCAAGGAACTTAATCGGGATTCACCAATTGACAACATCCTTGTCCCATTCATAGAATTTTTGATTGATGAAACAGCCGGATACGATGCTTTCTCATTCATAGATGGCTATTACAGATAAAAGAAAATCTGCATTACCTGATGAGATGAAGAATCTACCTCTTTTAGGGACCCTTATAGAGTGTTCTGTTATAATGTGATTCTTTTCGGTCTACATAATGACAACACCACATATCAGTGTGTTGTGATTCACATCTTCAGGCCCTTTTTGGGACAAAAATTCAAGTGTTATGTTGAAGACCTGGTGGTTAAATCACAACATTGTTTGAACCACATAGATGACCATGAAATTGTCTTCAAAAAATTGAGACATCACAGTTTAAAGATGATCCCCCTGAGATGAACCTTTAGCATTACCTTGAAAAAATTTCTCGACATCGTGGTACGCCATCGTGGCCTCAAAGTCGACCCCGAGAAGACGAAATCCATTCCCGCAATGTCCCCACTTTACTACTTCACCCAGTAGAGAGGTCTCTTGGGGAACCACTCCTATATTCGACGACTCATAGAAAACCTTGGAGGTAAAATTTTACCTTTCACCATGATCAAGTGGAAAGGGTTACATATGTATTGGATAACGATTGTAAAGAATAATTTCACAACCTCAAAGGATATCTCGTAAGCTTGTCTGTTCTCATGCATCCAGTTGAGGGGAGACAACTCATTCAACACATAAATTCCCTGGAATGGTCATTAGGATCCTTCCTCACACTAAGGAATGATACCAGAAGTGAGGACAACCTCAATTTCCTCAACCAGACAATTATAGATGCCGAAAATATGTATTTGAAGATCGAAAAAAACTACATGGACATATTCATCGTTGTTTAGAAGCTCTTGAGTTACCTATAACACAATGAGGCCCACCTAGTCTCCCACTACAACCTGCTCATGTATATCCTCAATTGTACCATGCTAAATGGGCACCCATCAAGATGAGAGGTCATCATTCAATAGTTTAACATATGGTACGTGCCAAAAAGGCCATCAAAGGATAGGTGTTAGCATACTTCATGGACAAGCACCCATCTGACGAAACGACATTATTGGATATTGAACATATAGATGAAGAAGAGTTTTTCATCATGGAGAACCCCCAGATGTGGGAAATGTACTTCAATGGTGTTTCCCAAATACCAATATGAAAATGAATGGAGGATCCCATGCTCAACAAATCGGGGCTTGGAGTCATAATTGTATCACCTAAAAATGCCATTTTTCTTTACTCTCTCTTTCTTATGTAATGGTTTACGAACAATGAAGTAGAGTATCAAGACTTCCTCGCGAGTCTGGAGATGTAACTCCATGTGCAAGCTAAACACCTAAAAATAAAGGGTGATTCAGAGAAAGTCATCCAACAGTTAAATGGTAACTATGCTACCAAGAATGAATTATTGGTTCCCTTGATGAGCCATTTTCGTGAAATGATGGCAGAATTACCATCAGAAAAAATGTTGACTCATGTCGCCTAATCACAGAATTCTCAAGCTGACACTTTGGAAAATGTTGCCACATCCTTGTCCAATCCCAACAGGGATGAAACAGTCATTAAAATTTCTCATTACCGAATCCTATTTCTATTCACCCAGAATATTATGGAGTAAATTCATGAAAATAGACCTATTCTATAGCCATATGTTCATACCACTAGTTGGATGACACCTATCACAAATTACCTTCGAAACAGGGAACTACCACCAGGTATGGATAAAAGGGAGCATGTCTGGAAGTGGGAAATCAATTTTACCCTATACAATTGGGTGAACCAAGAAATTTTCCTCTATAAATGAGGCCTTCATGGAGTCCTTATTAGGTGTATTGATGGATAAGAGACTGTTGCCTTCATCAATTAAGTGCACGCCAGAGCTTGGGGAGCATAATAGTCATCAACAAATCTCTCTCACTAAATCTGGAGGCATGGGTATTACTATCCCACCATGATACTGGATTGCACCATATTCACTAAGAAGTGCAATTCCTTCCATGTTCATGCTAATTTAATACACCTCCCCCAATAGTTTCTTCCTGTTGCTAAATACTCATGGCCATTCCTCACCCGAGGGATTGATGTTGTGGAACTGTTTCCTCCCACTACAGCCAGACAATTCAAGTTTATTCTCACAATAACCGAATTCTTTTCTAAATGGGATAAATTAGTGACCCTTAAGGTTTTGGGGGGAAAACATCATTAGATTTTTGATGGCCAATATAATCACTAGATTTGGTGTCCCTTATACAATACTAACAGATAACGACACCATCTTCTGCTCTGCTGAGCTATATCAGTTGTACCAAGAATATGGAATCAATGCCAACCGGTCATCCCGCAACCCCACGACAACCAATGGGTTGATAGAAAGATTCCACAAGAAACTTTGGAATATACATAAAAAGATGGTTGACGTGGATAAGAAATTGTATCTAGACAAGATATTTCATGCTTTGTGGGCTTACTGGACCATGAAATGCACCACCACTCCAGCGACCCCGTACTCATTACTATGTGGGGCAGAGACGGTGTTACCCATCGATGTCTGAGTGTCATCACTTCGTGTTTCCATTTTCGATCAAATTTACACGGAAAAGTAGTCTTGGAGATTGTTTGATGAACTGGATTAGTTAGATGAAAAAAGGTTGCACACACTGCACCATTTAGAAATTTACCAAAACAGGGTTGCACAAGCCTTCAAAAAAAGGATCTCCTTCAATATTTCCTTGAAGGAGAAATGGTGTTAGTCCCCAAAAACACGATGATACTGGGGATGAAGCCCCCAAATATTGAACCAACATTAGAAGGACCATCTGTCATATATCAGTTCCATTCCAATGGAGCATACACCTTGATATCAATGAACAGAAACCTCATCACAGTTCCCACAAATTCAATGTTTTTGAATAATTAATTCTCAAAAAAATTCCCCAATGAAAATGTCCAATCTCTATGATGTTAAAATATGAGTCATTAAAAAAATTCTCTAATGTCATGGTCCAAACTCTTGGACAATAAACTATGAGTTAAAAATGTCCATATGGTCCAAGATCTACGACCCTAAACTATGAGTCCTAAAGGATTCCCCCATGATAAGGTCCAAACTCTAAGACCTTAAACTATGAGATAAAAAATTATCCCATATCATGGTCCAAACTCTATGACCCTAAACTATGAGTCATAAAAATTCCCTCTCATATAATAATTCCATGCTCTACAACCCTTTGCTATAAGTAAAATTTTTCCCAATGTCAAGGAATGAACTCTACAACCTTAAGCTATGAGTCATCATAATTTCTACATGACATTAAACTGTGAGGAACATGTCATATTCCTAATATATTAAACATAGAATAATATATCCTAATCATATGACACTAAAATGCATGAATTTTCATAGAACTATGTATGGATGGATTCCTTCCCTAGCAAGATATGTAGTGATGCCACGATCATTGATCCTGGCCCATCCCCCATAAATAAAAAATTCCTCCATCAGACCCCCATTCTACCAATATTCTTAGAGGATAACCTTATCACTCTTTTTTTCTCACATGGAATACAATGCCTGTGAGCTTACAAATGGTGATAGCGATTATCCTATGAATATTATCTATGGGGTAATATGACAGACCCGACAACTGTGATGGGTAGAATGAAAATGCACTTACCCATTGGACTAAGCCAAACCTGTACGAGGAATGCACAGAACTATGTACGGCATGATTCTATCCCTTTCAAGATATAAAGCGACGCCTCGATCTTTTATCCTGGCCCAGCCCCATTGAGAATGAAAATGGAAAGTATCCCATCATATTCTCTATCACCTCACACTTTCAAAGGATACTCTGTAACCACATCTTGTTTCTCACATCGAGAATAACTCACGTGATCTTAGAACCAGTGGTATGGATTCTCTTGGGTAAGTAAAACATAGAGGAGTATAGTAGCCCCAAGACTAGTATCATGTAAAACCAAAAATGCCCTCAAGATTCCTGAACACATCGATTAGAAGTTTGTAGGGAACATCCAGAACTATGTAAAGCTCGATTCCTGACCTCACATGATATGTATTGAACCCTCGATATTTGATCATGGCATTGCCTCCGGTAGAAAAAAACACCCTTTTCCTCGATGTGTGGGTTATACCTATGGAGAATCTCCTAGGAGGTCATGGTATTGGTATTTTCACATTCCCAGGCATACCATTCCCATTTTTCATAACCCTGAACTTTGGAAAACATGGATCCTCACAATCATATAAAGCTTTCTAGGATGGAAGGCCAGTGTCTTATGGACAACATTTATTGAAAATGAATATCATGCCCCGGTGGCCCTGCATACATCACCCAGAAAAATGGATGTCAATCAAAGGAATATTCGTCCCCAAGAGAGTCCTCTCCTAACTCAGTATGCCCAATGTCATTCAAGCCCCATGTATACTCTTCTGATTCAAGTCACCCCTAGGACTATAATTTACACCTTATATCATCACTCACATATAAGGAATACCAGAAAACCCTGATTGCGATTAAAATGAAACTTGTGAGGGCTTCTGCATGGCAAAAATCATCTTCACCGCATGATGTTAAACTGCAAGTCCAAAATCGTCCTCACCACATGAATTTAACTAGAAGGCCAATATCGTCCTCACCGCATGACGTTAAATTATAAGGCCAAATATCCCTCACCGCACAACGTTAAATTGCAAGGATGAAATCATCTTCACTGAAGGATGTTAAACTGCAAGGTTAAAATATTCTTCACCGCACAACAATAAACTGTTTGGCAATGGATTTATCAAAAAAGTTCCCCCCTGTTGAATTCAATACTCTTAGATGGTGACATAAAACCATTGTGATCGGTTGTTTCTCACACCGATCATAGCTCATGTGAGCTAATGGATCATAGAAATAGATCCACTATGACATTATGGAAAAATGACCAAGCAATTTGGTCCTAGCAGCTTGACCCTAAAAGGCACGTCATAGTTCCCTCCCCCAAGTGGAACCCTATGTCCTGATCATGTGATGTCAAACGATGAGATATCCCAAATATATAATGAATACCTCACCCTATGTATGGTTCATATCTACGTAAGAGACACCATTCCATGTGTGATTCATAGCCCAAATGTCCCCAATTTGTCATGGTATACCCATTCAATATTCCAAACTCCATGATTTAAGTGATATTGAATGCCCATAACACTCTAAGTCCATCTAGGATGGAAGACCAATTTCTTGAGAACACCTATGATTGACTATTCATATCATTCCCTAGTGGCTCTGCATCTTTCACCCACAAAAATGGCCATCAATCAAAGGCAAATTCATCCCTAAGAGAGTCCTCTCCAATCTTAGTATTCAAAATTGCTTCCATAACTCATCCCACACTCATGATTCAGGGGACCTCAAAGTCATGGTTTATATTTTCCCCCTTCCACACATCATGGATCTATCAGAATATATGGGACTGATTCACCTATGGTCACTTTTGTGGTTTCTAAAAAGGTATCATATTCACAGGTGCGAGGTTGATCCACATGAAAATGAAGAGTTCCCCGCTCTTTTCAGGATTTACCCAAAGAAGTTCAGCTAAAAATCCCCCTACTGTGATTGGAGGCACCCCTGGTCAATGGTTACACACTGTGTTCAGAGTGCTACCAAACACAGCAATCCTCGAAGGCCATCAAGAGGCAGAAGGCTAGTGTACTAGGGGTACTATTGTTTGACTATGCCTATCATTCCCAAGTGGCTCTGCATACATTGCCCACTAAAATGTCCATGAATAAAAGGAAAATTGGTCTCTAGGAGAGACCTTTTTAGCCTCTTTATACTCAAATGACATTCACATCTTGTCACACCCCAAGATTCAGAAATCTCCTAGATAACGGCTTATGTACCCCTTTCTAACCAAGTGCCCCTGACACAGAAAAGACTCTTGACTGAACTGACCAATGGCCAGCTCTCCCTCACACAAGTAAAAAATGTGAAAGAACAAATTCCCACTCAAAGACAATGTGGATGTTTCT
Organism: Viscum album; assembly: GCA_963277665.1. NCBI lineage: Eukaryota > Viridiplantae > Streptophyta > Magnoliopsida > Santalales > Viscaceae > Viscum > Viscum album. Next base: position 1,919,433,945 of record OY728128.1, on the reverse strand, counting down.
AATGATCTTAGACAACACCACTCAAGACAGCCACCTATTGTGGCACCCGACGTCAAGATAAACCCAAAATGTGGAAAATCCAACTAGGCCATCAGGAATGTAAGGCCAGTGTCCAAGGAAATCCTTATCTTCACTAGGAATATCATTCCCCGGTGGCTCTTCATATGTTGTCCAAAAAAATTAATGTCAATTAAAGGAAAAATTCATCCATTTGAGAGTCCTTTATTACCTATGTATCCCTAAAAGAATATCTTGATCCTCATGCATGTCCATAATCCACATATTCTGTCTCTAGAAAAATTCCTAACCCATGTCTGAAGGATAGGGGAAAATTTCCGACTAACAGTCCTGAGTCAACGCCTTACGCCATTAAATTGGATCAAAGCTGTTCGACCTAAAACACCATTAGTAAGTTTTAATGGCCGTGCTGTGAAGTCCCATAGAAAGAAATGATGTTATTCTCACCAGAGGGAAAATACACTGAAAGCACCTCTGGGTAAAATTTGAGTATCAGTTCGTTAAAAAACTCATTGAGCCATCGGAGAAATCATAAAGCATATTTGGTCTAATACCCACAAAGGGAGGCCTAATAGAAATCCATGTTTTAACTGCTAAGCTTGTATCAAGCAGATTTATTAAAAAATTAGGGCAATAAGGATTTAGGGACAATATTTGTGGGTCTTTCCATGTATCCCTACCAATATCCAAACTATTCTCATTGAGTCCCTTGGATCATGCTAAAATTATTGCATTATTTGACCACTCAAATTGGGACGAATTATACATCAGAATAATCTCCTCTTCGTCCGGATCATAGCCCATTCTGATGGCGGTAATATTTAGGGTCTCGAAAATTCATAAAAGGGAAAGAAGATACTCCCAAAAGTTTGGTAATGAATATGGATACATATTTGATTGAACAATTGGGGATAAAAGTTACGAAATAAAGTTTGGTAAGGGTATCAAGCATTTCTGTGTATCGATTAGTAGGAAAGGTTCACTGAACGAATTAGACACGAACCATTTGGTATGAGAATAGCCTTTGATGTACTATCCAACTAGGAGTTTTCTAGTGAATGAAATTATTCGCGGTAAATTTATGCCTGAGAACCAATGTCGCCGCGAACTATTTTCGTAGGTGAGAATCTGAAGGAAGTGCATCCGCATACCATCCCCACAAATGATGTGGTTTGTGGATGAGGAGATTTTGGTGGTGTACCTCACATCTGCAAACCTCGTATTGACCGAGTCTTCCATGAGTCAGATTTTGTCTATGGGATTCTAGAGAAGGTGCCTTGTGTACAATAGATATGGATTCCTTAGAACACAAAAAAAGTACCACCAAGGGAATTAAAAGAAGGAGGGAAAGGTAGAGAGCTCTGGGATGGGAAAATATGGTACAAAGAACAAAGATGGTGTAGGTGAGATTTCTCCCACACCGAAAGCAGGTCGCGGGACCCCATCTCACATATGTAGTAGTTTGTGGATCCCATCCTGTGAATAATAAGTAGTCCACAGAACCCATCTGGAGAACTATATGTAGAAATCAATTTGCGATGTTCCTCCTAGCAAACCATATTCAGAAGACTCTCCAAGACCAAACAGCGAACCCATAAAAAAATTTATTATAACATTTGTTCATGGATTCCCATATCTAGAAGATGGTTAGTGGAAGCCCACATGTGGATGAAAGTACACCGAATGATCCTCCATGTACCACCATATGTGACAAACTCCTCCGCATACCATCCTAAGATGCCAGCTCCTGCCCAGCTAGCTCTTACACGGACATCCCATGCAGAAATAATTTCATGCCAACCGGGCCATACCATGGGGCTGTGCCCCTGCAACCCTATTTGGGATTACTACCGTGTTGCGGTCACAAACCTCCAGGTCAGGACATTATCTTTCATCACTGACCCCCATGAAAAATGGTGGGTTGCACTGTGATCTTTTTGAGCATTGTCTAAAACTGTTTCCATTTCTCCCTTATGCCTCCAAAACATCAATCCCTTAAATACCATGAGAAGATACATTCATCATGATCCTCCTGAAAAGCCCTTTCAGCTGCCTCCTATGGTAAGTTGACCTAGAACCCCATGAAAAATCACAACCTGAGTGTTTTTTAAATGCCTGAACACATCCTCCCCATCCATAAATCTATGTGTCTCTACTGATTTTGGATCCTAATAGACATCCATTGTAATTGGAAGTGGAAGGCCAGTGTCTTGTGGATACCACTGTTGGACTATACACATCATGCCATGTTGGGTATATATATGAATCCTACATGAATTTCATCAATCAATGGAAAATTTGTCCTGATGAGTGGTATTTCCTACCTCTGTACACCACAATGGATTCCATGTGTAACACCCCAGGCTTCCACGATACGCTTCTCATTCAATAATGCAATAGCTTGCATTGTATGCAACTTCGAGTTCTAACACACTGCGACTAATCAAAGTAGCCGTTATGAATAGTAATACCCACTTTTTAAAATTATAGAAAATTTATATTTAAAAATGGACTTCATTTTTGTATTCATAATATCGAATTTATCCTAAGTTGAATTTTTTGTAATTTTCTGAGAACTTCCAATTTTTTATGAATAGTGAAAAATACTTAAAAAACATTTTTAATCAAAATAATTTATAGTGATAAATTATACTATTGGGAGTTTTAAAAGTATAATTAGAATATATTTTTACCATTTTATCCAATGGTGTTCATTAGAATTAATTTCACTTTGAAATTGGACATAATCAATTGTCAATATTTTGATTGATATTCTTTCTTAAAACACGCTATTTGTTGCAACATCGGGAATTAATTAGAAAATTAATTAATGAAACATATATGCTTGGAATTTTTCAAAATAGACATCATTTTTGAATTCAGAATTTTAATTATAGCTTAGGGTAAAATTTTGGCACTATTTTGAAAAACTTCAATTTTTGATGAATAGTGAAACCACTAAGTTGTAATTAAATAACTGATTTTTTTCATTTAGATGAAATATTACCACTTCTGTGATTTGATTTTCAAAAATCCAACATACATGGTTGTCATTAGGAAGTAAAATGCGGTTCAATGGGATTAAAATAATTTTTTGGTGAATAGTAACTTTTAAGTTTAATTAATCACGATTAAAGGTAATTAGTGAAATTTAAGATAAAAATGATATTATAAAAATGTGAAATGACATTTACACTTGTCCTAAACCTATTGGATGAGTCATGGACGACCAAGACAATAAACGGGTCAACTTGGGGACCCCATGGAGACACTTTGGTAGGAAAATGACATAAATAACTTTTATTTAAAGTTAAAATAAAAATGTCACAAACATAAGTTGTTTTACTAAAAAAAATTTAAATGGGGTTATATAAGTCATATGTTTGACTATAAATATTCATTAGAAAGATAAAACGATTTCCTACATCATGATAATTTTTTTATAATTTTTAGACATTATATAAATTAAATTATTTATGACACCATGATGATGTCGCGATTACCTCATTGATTAACGATTAAAATAAAATGAAATGATAATGTAAATTCTAAGGCTTACACTGGTAAAAAACCTATTGTATGAGAAGATTTCGAACTATTATCACCTTATCCTCGAAATATATCATTGTGGGACCTTTAGAATCGGAAAATCATTTCTTAATAAAGTAACATTTCATGACATTCCAAGAGTGCCCCTCCTCTCCACTTATAAAAGGCCCGACCACTACCACCTTACTCAAACTTTCAATGCCTTTTTGCTCCGCCAACCTCTGCAAAAATACTCTCCCATCATCCCTCACTTACTCCTAGGAGCCTCACATTGGGCAAAAGTTTTCCCAAGGAAGCCTTTGGCTCAAATCAAAAGAGTTACCCAATTTTATGGTAATGTCTTCTCTTATGTTATTTTGTTTTATTTTGCTTATCCAACCCCCTAAACTATTTTTATTCATTTCTTTTGTAACAAAACCAGTATCCTAAATATAGTTGGATATTGTTATAATAATTATTCTAGCTACACTTACACACACCTACATCTAATGGTTAAAGAACATACTGTTTCTGTGGATGGTGAATTTCTGCCTCACGAAATGATGATTGTTCAACACTCATATAACACCTTCAAAGGTGGCCATTAAGATGCCACTCTATTTATATATTATATATAATATGTTTATGTTTTACTTAAGGTTCTGTATTTTTCATTTATGGAATACCTTTCTTGTTTCCATTATGGGTAAACACGATATTTTCATTTTAGGAAGTGCGGACTACCGCCCCCTCAAAGTGATTTGAATCGTTAATTCCATATATGGGATGTATAAAGGATGGAGTAAATGATATTATATATGATATTATACTGGAATTATAATATATCATTATATCATTATGATTTCATTAAATATGAAATAGAAATGAAAGTAGCGTTCATGCGTACGTACGCCTTACCGTCTCCATGAACGATGCATTCCATTTCTTACCTCTAAATGTTATGGGATATTATAAATGCATGTATATACTGGATATAAATGAGATATATGATATCTATATCATGAATATAATTTTGGATATAATGGATATTTCACAACATGAACAACATGTAATTATAAGAAGTTTATTTTTTACTCAAGTACCAAAGATCGACAAAACTACCGTTATTAACTTAAATAATTACATAATGCTCATAAAATTGTAATAAGTGATATAAAAGGAATAAAAACATGAAAAATATTCTTATGAAACTATGAAATAACTCCAGTTTATTATTCAGGAGGTTAAAGAACGGTCGAGTCAAGACATGAAGCAAGGTAAGGGAACTTCACCCAATTCCAATTCTTTGGGTAAATCTCCTACTTTCAAATTACATCATGATATTATTTTGTCCTATCTTGTATTTGTACTTTATTTATGTGTAATTACAGTGAATACACATAATAGAACTATTTTATTTAAAAAATGATATTTTTATGGGACTTCGTCTCAATCTCCTTTCATTGAGGCATATTTTGTTTTATACACAACCTTCTTTTATACGGTGTATAAACCCCTTTGACTTTTAAGTTTATTCAAAAGGAATCTTTTTTATATGAATCGTTTACTAAAAGAAAAAGGGAATTTTTTTGTTGTATGTATGCGGAGACAATGAATTCTCCGCCGTCGTGACCATTATTTGAGTTTCGGCTTCCTCTACAAGCCATACCTATTTTTTAAAGAAAAATAAATACCATGTTTTACTTTTCTTTTATTTTGGTATTGAAAATGGTTTTGAATGTGTTTTTATTATATCAATGTCTTGTATTGATATCTTGTGATTGAAATGTGGAAATGTTATCTTTCCTTTATGCATGTTTTATGTGATACGATTATGTTATGGTTTATGATATCTTTAAACCTGTTCATATGAGGAATTCATTGGACTTAATAAGTGACAGGTGGAGCCCGTAATAGCTCCTCGATGCATCGGCAGGTCTCATGAGACAAACTAGTGTCTTTGGACGAGGCCTTGAAAAAGTCTTATTTGTATTCTTGGCATGAGGCCTTGGCTACGCGGTTATGATAGTTTGGCATTATGCATTACATCATTATGAAAGTGGTTATTGATATTGCTTGTGATTATTTGACCAGTAGAATATCCATGTGAACAAGTAAATGACATTATCTCATTTTACTTTTGCCATATTATGTTGAATTTCAAGTTTAAAAGGCTTTTGTTTTAGTCGTACATTGACATAAATGTTTGTGTTTATTTATGAAAGCTTCCCCTATATTGTTATCCTTATTGAACATCTGAGCTCACCCCTTTCAATGTTTGAATTTTTCTAGGATGTGTTGAAGTATTATAGGAATGACCTGCAGGGATAGTCTGAAGGGGATATGAGTGTGGAAAATGGAGACTATGTTATTTTAGTTTTTCACTTTGTGATGTAATGTAACATTTATGAATGTACCTAGTGTTTCCAAGGCTACTAAACTAATCGGTCCTTCGAGACATGATCTTTTGTGATCATGCAAATTTTACAAAGTAATGCACCGACTCGGGGTAACTGGGGTCGGTGCGTTACCCCATGACCCATATCATTTCTACTGATCCAAGAATTCTTAATGTCCCGGTCTACACATTCCTTCCCTCTCATGTATGAGGCATGCGAAAACATCCCAGAATGATTATCCTACAGTCAATAATGGATCCTTCCCTCCACGGTCCAAACTCTATGGCCTTAAAAAATGAGTTATTGTCCTAACCACATTACATTAAATAGAACTGTATTCATCCAAGCTATGCTAATTTAAACTATAGTATCCCATATATGATATTTCGGGGCCCTCACACTGAGGTATGTCCCCAATCCTCTAAGGCCGGACCACATGGCCTTTTATGCTATTAAAGAATGGCCTATCAATAGGAGAAAAATTCATCCTTAGGATAGACCATTCATAACTCTGTACGACTTAATGGATTTCATGCCCCATATCATTTCTCCTGATCCGATAATCCCCGAAATCATTGTTTGTATGTTCCTCCCCTCTCATGCTCAAGCATTGTTACAACATCCCAGCATGGTTTTTCTCCAGTTAATCATCATCCAAGCAATATGAATTTAAAATTTATTAATCCTCACATGACATTATGAGGCCCTCCCACTAAGGTTAGTCCCCAATTGTCCAAGGCAGGTCTGCGTGACCTTTAATACCATTTTATATGGAAGGGTTCATTATTCTGTGCCCTCCCTCACAGTCACCCCATCCTCTTCTATCGTGGGCACTCCCTCTATGTAACGCCCCGACCCCATTTACCCAGAGTCAGTGAATTATTATATGACATTGGTATTATCAAAAATGATCAAGTCTCAAAAGACTGATTAGTTTAGTAGCCTTGGAAACACTAGATACATTCATAAGTCTAACATTACATCACAATGTGAAAACTACAACAACATAGTCTCAATAGTCCACACCCATATCCCTCATAAAATCCCTGTAGGTTAGTTATAAAATACTTCTTCACATCCTGGGAAAAATAAAACATAGAAAGGGGTGAGAATAGATGCTTAGAAAGGATAACAATATAGCGGAAACATTCATAAATAAGCATAAACATTTAAGGAAATGTATAACTAAAACAAAATCCTTTTAAATGTGAACTTCATCATAATATGGAAAAAATAAAATGAAATAATTCCATTTACATATTCACATGAATTTTCTATTAGTCAAATAATCACATTCAACATCAATAACCACATTCATAATGATGGAATTCATAATGCCAGACTACCATAATCACATAGTCAAGGCCTTGTTCCAAGACTAAAAATAATATTTTTTCAAGGATTTGTTCAAGACACTAGTATGTCTCAAGAGAACTACTAATGCATCGATAAGCTATAGCGGGATCCAACCATCACTTACTAAGTCAATTTCATTCCTCATATGAACAGGATTAAACATAACATAAACATGTGTATTAAAACTAGCATTCAAAATGTCAATACTTTATCCATAAACCATGAATGGTATTAAAATAACACATCTATAGTCAAACATATCAAAACACCTTCAATACAATATGGACGTTTTGTATCATAATATACCAACTTCAAATAATCTTAAAATCCAGCAAAGGATGTTGACATAGATGAAATCAAAACTATTTAAGAGAAATATCTCTTTTTATGAAATCATTTAAAATTCACATAATTATAAAAGAAAAAATTTACTTTTAAAATAATCTTATAAGCTAGTAAGGGAAGCATCGACGATTTAAAAATGGCAGAAAATAGCCACACCCGCCGTATAAGTTTAAAAAAAATACATTCTTACCTTAATTTTTTCAAAACGTTTAAAAGTACCTTGTTTGGAAAATAATAGAAATATTCCTTTCAAACCATTTTATAAAATTTCAAACAAGGGTATAAATAAATTTAACCCATAGTATAGTAAATAGTGAAAACTTTTTGGAATACATTTGTAAGAATAATAGATGTGGATGATAAAGAGGACCTAGTAGATAATTACGTATAAACAACCTCGAATAATGAAGAGATTGTGAAATTTACCATTACCCTGTACTTTTACTTTGTCAAGGGTAAGATAACCTCCTGTATAATGGTAAAATAGTTTTTATTAAATTATACAACAATCATATACATTAATATGATATCATATATGATCTTTTAACATTGTTTTGTTAATAATATCATAGTATTATCATCGTTTCGGGTGTTAACGGATTTGTTTTTCTTAATATTATTTGTTATGTGAGTCAAACTTGTTATGGATGGGAAGAATATTATTCATATCTAGAATGACATAAAGTCTTTAAAAATTATTTTTAATCATCAAATGTAAATTTGTCTCGAATGGATACGATGGGGAATGAATCTCATCGCGTTCGTGGAGATGGTAATCCGTACGTATGCACGAGCGACAACAACAATATTTTGATAATAAAATAATATATAATTGGATGTTATATCATATATAAATAATAATTATCATGTTATATTTATTATTTATAGGAATTATAAATCATTATTATACTCATCCAAATAATAATCTATTGAATAACAATTACACCACGACGTGGAGATGGTAATCCGTACGTACGTATATATGGTGGCATGTCATTAAAAGGATGGATAGAATAATGAATATGGTTGACCATATTTATAATAACATCACATTATATAGAAGATATTGGAGTTATTATTTTAGAATGGAAATAAGAAAGAAAGAATAAGTGGAAGAAGAAAAGAACTTGAAATATGGTGGTGAAATTATTACCTCTTGTTCGAGTTCTTCCTTTTGATTTGATCAAAAGGGATCATTAAGTTGGGTTTATGACAAGAATAATCCCTCTAAGATGAAGTGAGGGACGTTTAGAGGATATTTGGGCAGGTTTTGTCCGAGCCAAAAGGCTTTGATGGTGTAAATTAGAGAGAAGGGGGAGTGCCCTTTTATAAGAGGGGTTAGGGGAACCTAAGGAAAAGCTATTAATATTATTTTATAATAAAATTATTTTACGTTTATAATGGCTTAAAAATGGATTATTTAATGGCTAAGGTGTGGATGGGTCGGAATCCACCCAACTAATTGGTTTTATATAGGTTTGGGTAAATATATTAACCTGAACCTGTAGATTTAACTATTAGTTAAATAGTTCGACATTTACCATGTCTTTTGGACGTTTTATACTATATGGTTAATAAACATACTATATACATCCAAGCGAACCCCAAGTGGTTATGTATTGATACACCTATCTTAATATAAGTCCTTTGTCCAATCCATATCTTTTTAGAAATAAAATATCATTTACTAATATAATATTTGTTTTAAAAACTCTTTTAGGTCAATTTTGACACTATTTGGTATTTTGTTTTTGATAAATTTATAACAGCATTATTACTTCAATAAAAATTCATCTAAACAACCCTAATATGTCATATTAACCTATAAAATCAGTTTCATTCATAAAATATCTTCAATTACATTTATTTTTGTATTTAAAATATATATTATTTTAATAAATCATTAATAAGGTAATTACTGAATCAACATTGTGTCATAAATAAATGAAATTATTTAAGGTCTAAAAATTATAAATAAAATACAATTATGTAGGAAATTTTTTTATTTTTCTAATTAATATTTATAATCTTATTTATTTTAGGTGTATCCCTATATTAAAAATGTTATAGTTATTAAACATTGATTTTAACTCTTTCAACTCTTTTTTGAATTAAATAATAATAAATGTCCTAATAAGATCCAATAGACCAAAGATGTTCATATTTTATTCCTAAGGTATTTCTGGTCGAATTATAATTATCCAATATAATTAGGACACATGTTAGGGTAATATTATTTTTATTTTTACCCTTAATTACCCTATTTACTTTTAACCGTGGTAAATAAAAGTAAAAAGTTACTATTCACCAAAAATTATTTTTATCTTATTTAACCACATTTTATACCTTCATATTAACCATGTCTATCAGATTTTTGAAATTCAACTCACAGAATCGGTAAAATTATGTTTTATGTGAATTTGGAAATTCTCCTAGGAGATGGGTAAAAGATGGTGAATTGTTCAGTAAACTTTTTATATATATAACATTATTATAAACTGAATCCAATGAATTCCGTTGATTTTTTATATGTATAATGTTTCTATATTGACCTAAAATAAATTTAAATAAAATAAGTAATAATTTATATAAAAATTTTGTTTTAAACTATAACTTAGTGTTTTTCAGTATTCATCAAAATTTTAAAGTCTTCATAAAAATACCAAAAATTCACCCTAAGATAATTTCAATATTCTGAATACAAAAATGAAGCCCATATTACCAAATTAAAAACATAGAAGTAAAACATATTAATTTAAAATTAATTCCCATTTTCAAAACCAAAAGGCGTATATTTAAGAAACAATACCTATCAAAATATTGACACTTTTTTATGTCCAATATCAAAGTGAAATTTCATAAAAGGACCAGAATTGGATTAAATGGTAAAAATATAATGTATTTATACTTTCAAACCATTAAAATTTATAATTTAACACTATAAATTATTTTGATTAAAATAGTTTTTTCCGTTAAAATATAGTATTTTTCACTATTCGCCCAAATATGAAAGTTATCATAGAAACAACAAAAATTTGTTGAAACTAAATTCTTATGTCCCGATTCTAAAGAAGAATTTTTTTGTCAAATAAAATATATAAAAGTGTCAAATATTGGATTTAAAAAGTGTTTACCATTAAAAGTAGGTAAAAGTGCATTTCTGAAAAAAAAATACTTCTTTTATCTGAAAAAAATATATTTTTTCCTTCATTATGTCTAAGAAACTCATAATATGGATTATAAAATTATAAGGATTATATATAGTCCAATATTCAGTTAATACTATTCATAACCGCATTTGAATTGCTAGTTTGGTAATCTTGTGGTGTGCTCAAACCCAGTGTTGCATGTAGTGCAAGTTATTGAATTACTTTGAAGAAATAACGTACTATAAAATCTTAGGGTTTTACATTCTTCTATACCTCAATAAATTGTGTCCTCGAAATTTGAAATTGTTCTTCTAAAATAAAAAGTTGAAAATATAAAATACCTTTGTGGGAAAACCCACATTGAAAATTGGGTTAATAAAATTTAGTCATAATAAGAGGAAAAGGGGAATAAAAAAGTCACCACCAAATTATGATCTCGATTAGGAAAACATTTGTGGAAATTATAGACAGATGATTTGAGGAAAAATGTAAATATTTATTGGGAGTGATTGATGTCACCAATCACAAACAATTGTTGAATTGTGGGCCTCAATGCCACAAATCTAGGATAATTTAAAATACCATCGGTTCAACAAAACGTATGGTATTAGGATAACGCATTTTTGGTTTTAAGATCCCTTCCCTAAAGATTAATAATTAATTTATCCATAAAATAATAGAATATATATATATATATATATGTGTGTGTATATATACTTGACAAATAGAGTTTCATCCTTTACCTAATTCCTACCACAAACTCATCTTTCACTCTAAATGATTTCAAAAAATATATATTCTATTTATCCTAATAGTAAAGGGTTCAAAAAATAATTAATTTATAATTCACATATCAGACCATTTAAAAATATAAACTACATTATAAAATCTAGGTACTTCATGTAGTCTAGTGGTATGCAATAAATCTCAATCGCACTATGGTTTTGGGTTCTATTCCCACAGCTTTGTCTGACACGACAGGTTGTCACACGGTCTACGTGTTGTCCTTTTATAAAAATCCAAAAATAACCTTTCAAACATAATCCATTCCAACCTTTAAACTTATTCAAAATACTTCTATCCAAACTTAATGTCCCAAATTTATAAATAAGTTTAACATAATGATGATCCTTTTTTCCATGTAATAACCTGTGAACACCTTCATCATGTAATATTTTAAAACATTGCAACACCATGAATTATCATAAAACCATATTGATTACATTCATGCTCCCTTATTCGTTATAGAATATTGGATATACTCCTTCTATCCAAAAAATTTTATAAACTCAAACAATAATGGAATATATAAATCATTAATCATTTTCAAGGTAGTGATGAATATCCAATATAATTTATCCAATTCAAACATGTATTATTCCAAAATCACTACCTCAGTATCAGAACAACATTATGGTTTATATTTATCTCAACCATATATTTTCCAAAAATTTAACTTTCTATTGAGTTACTTTTCTTGGATCCACACAATCTTAAGTCTTTAATGATATAGTACTGCAGTACAATCCTTATATACTCCATAATTATTATAACCAGTACAACATTCATACAACACTCAAATGACATAATTCTTTAACAACAGCTTAAGAACTCTATTCACTCTTCCTCATCTGTGGAAGTATAATAACTTTATTATTATCCAATAGCATCATTTGGGGTAAACTCTTTTGATTTTAACATTGGTTTTCATAGATTCCCAACTCCTTATAGATGAATAATTGTACATTTGAAACCTTCTTCATACACTTTAGTCATGTAGTTGGTGTCCATTTTTTTCCATAATTATAATAAACTCTCATCCCCTTTAAGAAAGTTCCATGGTGTTTATTCCCAAAGTTATCAAATATGGGAAAAATCATCTTTTCCCTCTTCCCATTATCCATCTTTCTATCTTCCATACTATTCTTCTCTTTCTATCCTTCAAATCCATTGGACTCAGATAATTCTTTGCATATCTTATTAACACGTGATACTATTTCTTCATATGTTGAGAATACATGGGAGACTATTTCCCTTCTAAATGTTGGCTTAATATTGTGAAAGATATGATCCTTCATACTCTTGGAATCATACATATTTTTGGAGTTCACATTCCTTATACTGAGCTCCATTTCTATACAATGGCATACACTAGATTAGTTTATGAATCGCAATACATAAATACATACTTGTAAAACACTTATCATAAATTGAATAGTTTATGGATATAATACATAATCATAAAAATGTTTTCTTTGAGTAAGTATATATTCATAAAATCTTTATAATGGTTTGTATATAAAATGATAATTATCCTAATAATATCCCCCAGGAGTATCATAACCAATAGTGCACAAATGCTCATTGTCGTGCACCAGTTCCCATTCAAGTCTAGCTCGAATCGGGGTTTTTGGGTTTTACACCAAGGTACATCTGTGCAAGAGCAGTCTCTACCTGCTTGTATCTAGACAGGGATATATTTCTCAGAAAACTCACAAAATCATTACAATACCAAAATTCTAAGAAGTTCTTCTATACTAATTCTCAAAGTCCATCTAGGTCTATTTGCTCTAATCAGAGTTTATCTAAATCTATCTTCCAAGGTTTGTACTAAACATTCTCTGATACCAATTGTAATGCCCCTACCCTAGTTAACCAGAGTGGGTGAATTATTACATTACATTGGCTTGATCACAAAATATCTTGTCTCGAAAGACCGATTAGTTTAGTAGCCTTGGAAAAACAAGATACATTCATTAGTATTAAATTACATCATAAAGTGAAAAACTACAACAACATAGTCTCCATAGTCCACACTCATATCCCCTCAGACTATACCTATAGGTAATTCATAAAATAATTCTTCAAATCATGGGAAAAATAAAACATAGAAAGGGGTGAGCTCAGATGCTCAGTAAGGATAAAAATATAGCAGAAACATTCATAAATAAGCATAAATATTTATAGAAATGTATAACTAAAACAAAAGCCTTTTAAACATTTACTTCATCATAATATGGAAAAAAATTAAATGAAATAATTCCATTTACTTATTCACATAGATATTCTACTAGTCGAATAATCACAAGAAATATCAATAACCACTTTCATATAATGATGGTATGCATAATTCCAGACAATCATAACCACATAGTCAAGGCCTTATGCCAAGACTAACAATATGATTTGTCAAGTCCTTGTTCCAAGATACTATTTTATCTCATGAGACCTACCGATGCATCAAGGAGCTATAGAGGGATCCACCGGTCAGTTACTAAGTCCAATGCAATCCTCATATGAATAGGTTTAAACATAACATAAACATTCGTATTAAAACTAGCATACGAAATGACAATATATTCTTCATAAACCATGAATAGTATAAAAATAACACATACATAGTCAAACATATCAAAAAACCTTCAATACAATATGGATATTTTTTAACATAATAAACCAACATCAAATAAGCATATTTTCCATCCATGGATGTTGACATTGTTTAAATCAAAAATATTTTAGATAAATATCTATGTTTTTGAAATCATTTTAAAGTCACATAATTATAAAATAAAAAATTTACATTGAAAATATTCTTATAATATTTTAAGGGATGTTTCGTGATATTATAATCTCAATAAAATAGTCGCAGCTTCTTATAAGTAAAAAAAGACATTCTTGCCTTAATTTTTTCAAAAAGGATAAAAGTACGTTGTTTGGAAAACGATGGAATGATTCCTTTAAAACCATTTTATAAAAAAGTAAAACAAGGGTATAAATGACTTTAACCCATATTCTAATAAATATTAAATATTTTTTGGAATACATTTTTAGGAAACATAGAAGTGGATGATAAAGAGGACCTAGTAGATAATTACGTATAAACATTCTCAGATAATGAAAAGATTGTGAAATTAACCCTTACCTTGTACATTTCTGTGGTCAAGGGTAGGTTAACATTATATATAATGGTGAAATAATTGTAATTAAATTATACAAGAATCATATACATCAATATGATACCATATATGATTTTTTAAAATTTTTTTGTTAATAATATCTTAGTATTATCGTCGTTTCGGGTGTTAACGGATTCGTTTTCCTTTATATTCATTATTATGTGAGTCATAATTGTTATGGATGGGATATATCATATTAATATAATTAATTATATCATGTTTTTAACATTATATTTAATCATCAAATGAAAATTAGTCTTTTTTGGATACGATTGGGAATGAATCTCATCGCGTTCGTGGAGACGGTAATCCGTATGTACGCACGAGTGACAATATCCTTCTTTTGATATTAAAATAATATATAATTGGATGGCATATAATATATAAAGAACAATTAACATTTTATATTTATCACATACATGAAATACACTTCATTATTATACCCATCAAAATAATAATGTATGGCATAACAATTACACCACGACGTGGAGATGGTAATCCGTACGTACACACGTATGGTGAATGTCATTGAAAGGATGGATAGAATAATGAATATGGATGTACCATATTTATAATAACATCATAGTATATATATGATACTAGAGTTATAAATTTATAATGGAATTCAAAAAGAAATAAGATGTGGAAGAAGAGCGGAACATTAATGAGGGTTGTGAAATTATTACCTCTTCGTCGGGGTTTTCCTTTTGATTTGATCAAAATGGCTTCTTAAGATGTCTTTATGACAAAATGAATTCTTCTAGGATGAAGTGGGGGAATTTTAGAGAATATATGGGCCAGGGTTCTCCAAGCCAAAAGGATTTGAAGGTGTGAATTAGAGAAACGAGGGAGAGCCCTTTTATAAGAGGGGTGAGGGGCACATTAGGAAAAACTAGAAATATTATTTTATAATAAAATAAATTTTGGTTTATAATGACTCAAAAGTGGATTATTTAGAGGATATGGTGGGGATGGTTTCAAAACAACCCAACCAATAGTTTTTAGACAGGTTTGGGTCACTATAACCTTATCGTTTAAATTTAACTCTTAGTTAAATAGTTTGACATTTACCATGTCTCTTTGTATTTTTATATTATATGGTTAATAAAATTACTATATTCTTCCAAAAGAACCCAAAGTGGTTCATTAATGATACACCTATAATTATATAAGTCGTTTTTCCAAACCTTATATTTTTTTGGAATATAATATCAATTAATAATATAATATTCCTTTTGAAAACTCTTTTACGTCAATTATGACACTATTTGTTATTTAGTTTTTTCTAAATTTATAACAACATTATTACTTCATAAACAATTAATCTAAACAACCATAATATGTCATATTATCCTAGAAAATTTGTGGAATTCATAAAAAATTTCAAATTACATTTATTTCGGTATTTTAAATATCAATTATTTTAATATTTCATTAATAAGGTAATTACTGCATCACCATGGTGTCATAAATAAATTAAATTATTTAATGTCTAAAAATAAAAAATAAAATACCATTATGTTGGAAGTATTTTTATATTTCTACTTAATATTTATAATCAAATTTATCTTATGTGTAACCGTATCATAAAAATGTTATATTTAGTAAACATGAATTTTAACTATTTTAACTCTTTTTTGAATTAAATAATAATAAATGTACTAATATAATCCATGTGGACCAAAGAGGTTAATAATTTATTCCTAAGTTTTTTTGATGATTTATAATTATCCAATAGAATTAAGACATGTGTTAGGGTAATAATAATATCATTTTTACCCTTGATTGCCCTATTTTCTTTTAATTGTGGTAAATAAAAGTAAAAAAGTTACTATTCACCAAAAATTATTTTTTTCTTATTGAACCACATTTTACTCCTTCATATTAACCGTTTCTTTCTGATTTTCAAAATTCAACTCACAAATGTGTTTAAATTATGTTTTATGTGAATTTTCAAATTCTCATAGGAGATTGGTAAAAGACGGTGAAAAGTTCAATAAAATATTTATATATATATAATTATTATAAATTGACTAAAATGAATTAAATTGAACTTATATAGGTATTATGTTTCTATTTTTACCTAAAATAAATTTAAATAAAATAAATAATTATTTTAAAAAATTTGATTTTAAACTATCACTCGGTTTTTTATCATACATAAAAAATTGACAGTTTTCAGAAAAATAACAAAACACAACCGTATGCTAATTTTGATATTTTTAATCCAAAAATGATGTCCATTTTACCAAATTAAAAACATATAAGTTTCATTTATTAATTTAAAATTAATTCCCATTGTCAAAACCAAAAGGCGTATTTTAATGAAATAATATCTATGAAAAGATTGACACTTGTTTATATCTAATATCAAAGTGAAATTACTTAAAATGACCATAATTGGATTAAAATGTAAAAATAAAATCTATTTATATTTCCAAACCATTAGAATGTATAATTTAACAATATAACTTATTTTTATTAAAAAAGTTGTTTTTAGTTAAAATATAGTATTTTTTACTATTCACTAAAATATGAACGTTATCAGAGAAAGACAAAAAATTTATTTTAACTAAATTCTTATATCCCGATTCTAAAGAAGAAGTCTATTTTGTAAAATTGAATATATAAAAGTTCCAAATATTGGATTTAAAAAAGCTTCACCATTAAATGGCTGTAAAAGTGAATTTTTTTAAAAAAATTACTTCTTTTATCTGAAAAAAATTGATTTTTCTTACATTATGTCTAAGAAACTAATAATGTGTATTATAAAATTATAAGGATTATATATAGTTTAATATTCAGTTAATACTATTCCTAAATTCTTTTGAACGGCTAGTTTGGTAATCTTGTGGTGCGCTCGAACCCAGTGTTGCGTGTAGTGCAAGTTATTGAATTACTTTGAAGAAATAACGTACTATGAAATCTTGGGGTGTTCACTCCCCCACCAGTAGGGGAGGAGGTATGTGAATTTTTGAATCTTTCAGGTTCTCTTGTTTCTCACACAAAACATTTCTCACATGGTCTTAGAAGATTGTGAGGATTACAACATCAGCACACAATCTGAACTATGAGAAATCTGATTTATGACAAAATCAGGACACATAGGATTCCAGCCAGAAGGTCCGAGCTCAAAAGTGTTCCAATCTATAAAGGGTTCACCCCATCATGTTTCTAAAATGGTATCTTCCATGCATAATCTCCACATATCTAAAATATGAGAACCCTAATTCCTAACCAAATCATGATATATAGGATGCTTTCTAGAAGGCCGGAGATCAAAAGGGTGCCTATCCACAAAAAGTTCCATCCAACCATGCCCCCCTCAAATGGGTAACTACCATGTGCAATCCCAACACAATATGAACTATGAAAACTCTAATTAATTATTAGAAGATGATACTTAGGATTCCTTCCAAAAGGCACGAGCTCAAAAGTGTGCTAATCCAAAAGGGGTTACCTAATCATGTTCCTCAAATCAAAAGCTTCCTTGTTTAAGCCCCACACTAACCAAACTACGTGGGTTTTTATTCCTCTCCTCAGGATAGTTAAGAAGCACTCCTTGTGGGCCCGATCCCAAAAACAAGTCACCTTTCATCCCCCCTGGATGATGATAAAATATATTGAACCTTACAATATAGTTATGTCAACGTCACCTCTATGGCATGAAATGTATGCATGCTCATGATGATCATTCCAATCAATTCTATCCCATGTACACAATCTTTGGGAATGAACCAAGTATTCAGAAAGATATGGACATGACATAAATTTATAAGAGAGTCCTTGAACAGGAAACAATCTGACCGTGGAAGGGTACGGTGAACCTCCCATTCCTTCCTCTACACCAATGGTGTCCTCAAGTGTCGTTGGCCAAGTTGTCATCCAGTGAGTGCCTGCCTTTGGAAGGAAGGTCCATGAAAAATGGATACCAGGGCCCTTGTGAATTTTTTTCTCTACGAATAAACCAAATGGGGACCATCTGGGGGATGTTATATCTGAGAAAGACTAATTTCTTGAGCCATTTCCCCCCATGCAATCACCCATTGGGACCAATAGTTCCCCTTAGAGTTAATTCAAGCTTCATTAATGTATAATGATGCTGAAGTGGTCAAAAAAAGGAATGGTAAATTTTATGATAGCCCATACCTACGAAAAATGGTAAGGTGATGATACTCATCGTGCCATATCTACATCGCTCGCAACATGCGCCACCTCAGAAGAAGAACAATCATATTACCAATTTATTCAACTTGGTCAAAGGTATAACCAAATTTGATGACTTGTGCTGATTGTATATTCAGGATGTGGTAAGGATCCATGGTGTTCCATCACTAGTTGTATTAGACAGAGTCAGTTGATTTAGCTCTCATTTTTGGAAAGTCCATTAGAATGATTTGGGGTCATAGATTAATATGATCACTGCATACCATCTTCAGACAAATGTTCAGATAGAGTGAGGAAATCAGATTCTGGAAGATATTCTCTATGAATTATTTATATAATTTTTTTGTTCATGGGGTATCCATTTGAGATTGTTCATATTTTCATATAATAATAGTTACCAATCCTTGATTCTAATGGATCATTCTGAGGTTCCCTATGGTATTGCATGTGGGTCCCCCATTTTTTTGAGTTACGAGAGACCTCATTGTTGTGGCCAAGCCTTGTGCGAGAGACATCTGAGAAGGTCACGTTGATTAGGAAGCTATTATTGATAGATTAAAGTCACAAAAAATATTATGCTGACTGGAAGTGTTGATATCTATAGTTTTTATGGGTGATCGGGTTTTCTTGATATTGGTCGTGGTTATGGGTCACTATCATTTGGGAAAGAAGGGAAGGATAACGCTGAGGTATTTCAGAAATTTAGAGATCTCCAAGACCATTATCATGGTGTAATATAGGTTGGATTTTCCCTCATAGTTGACAACTATTGAGGACGTAATCTATGTATCCCAATTGAATAAGTACAATCCAAATCCATCTCATGTGCTGAATTTGGCAGAGTTAGAGATTGAGCCTGATTTATAAGTCTTTGAGCGGCAAGTGCAAATAGTGGATTATCAAGAGAAGGTGATTTGAGAGAAGTCTATTACACTGGTTTGGGGTTTTTGGATTCATGGTAGGGATTTTTAAAATACTTGGGAGTAGAATTCATGGGTTGAGAGAGAGTACATATTCTTGTTTTTCGATCAAGCTTCGGGTTGACCTTCCAGGGTGGAATGATTTCATGGTGGGGAGGATTATGACATCTATATCCATCTTTTAAGGTAATTTTCATCTCTTCAATAATTTTCATAACTTAAAACGTATGTTTCCCCTATGCACCTCTTGAATTTGGAGGAAAATGGACATGTTTTGAGTAGACCGAACTGGGTACACGGTTTGGGTGCATTGTTTACTGAACCATATAGGGAAACCATGCACAAATGTCCATCTCATAAAAAATTTATTGTTTTTCCAAATTTTCCCTTCATGTATTAAATATGGTACACCCATTTATTCCCCATTTTGTTCCTTACATCCATATAAGTCTTAAAAGCTCCATCAATCACTCTGAGAATCCATTATTGAATGGTTTTTTATGGTGGATGTTCAATATTTTTCTAGTAAGTGATTTCCTCTATTGATTCTTTCATTATCGTTATTCTTTCATCCCTCTTTCAGGAAGTTCATCATGTCTAGAAACTTGGTATTTGTAAATAGGGTTTGATTTTGGGATTCTTGTTCCAATATTGTGGATTTAGGTTCATTTTCAATTTCTTGTGGTGTGGAGGTGGTGTGGTACTTGTTTCACATAAGGATTTTGTAGTTTTGACATATAAGCAAAGTGGATTCCTATGTATACATTCTTGCATAATTTAATCATTCTTGTTTAAAATTATTAACATGTATCCAATGCTTTTAACATAGTGAGAAATTTATTTTTCTTGTGCTGATTGATCAATTAATTTTTTTTTTCATTTTGACCTGAAAATGGGTGTTTTTCATGTGTATTCAATGTTGAATCTTTTGGGATTATTTGGTGATCTTTGAAATTGTTTTATTAAATGTTTTTGGGCTTACAAATATGTTTGGGTATGGTATTGGTGTACATTTTTCCTTGAAGGTAGGTTTTTAAATTCATTTGTTGTGGAAAACATTGTTTTACTACATAAAGTAGTTTTATGAAAATTTTGAAGGGTTTATTCAGACACGCAAGGGTGAAAATAAATGATAGGTACCTTTTGGTGTGTAAATGTTATAGAAATTGTGTTTTTATGTGAAAATGGTATTCTTTAACATGTGAAACATGTTTGATAACATAGAGGGAACCCCATGTATCTAGGTTGGAATACTAGGACTAGTATACAAGTAATATAGAGTGGTATTGTCCCTGTATCCCATAACATGTTTGATGATGACTACACTAACTAAACATTGATGATGTTTGGGGCTATTAGGCCATTGAGGTTTCCCCTCATAGTGGCTGGTGCATGACATGGATATTTATTATGGATTCTTATACAATGATATATGATGTACCTAGTGCCTAGAGCTAGCCCATGCACAAGGGTGTTCTTGATATTAGTTGACATCGAATATATTGTACTTACCTTCATTATACAGTGTTATTGGCTAGAAAATTCAGTATCATTTATATTTTATTGAAAATTTTTCTTTTCATTAAGTTTCTTAAAAAACATTTCATTTGATTTTGCATCCTTTAAAGTTATTACTTGAATTTCTTGTTTATAAGACTTGCAAGAATTCATTGTATTTGAATTTTAATCAAATGGAAAAATTTTGGGTGGAATCCGATTGGGATTATGCTCATAACCTACTTATAAATTTTTTGTTATATAGTTAGTTATTTTCGACATAGGTAAGGGAAAGTTCCTTAGAGATAACAGTTCGGGTTCTTAGCTTGCATCCTTGATGTGGTGTTGTGAAGAAGGCTTGGGGATGATGACTCTTTATTGTGTGGTGGTTCTTGAGTTATATCAGATGCTAATTTTGAGTTCTATCCCTCTTAAGATTTATCTAAAACCATGTATTTCAATTATAAATTTTATTTAAATCTTATTTGGAATTTTTTTAGATCCAATTTATTTATTTATTTTTTTGTTTTATGATTCCAAATTCAGTAAAATAATTCCCAAACATTTAACTATGATTCTTGGGACCTTGTGCTAGCCTGTGGGGATAGGGAACTCCCTTTAGGTATTTCCATTGATTGGGTCATGTTTCGGTTCTGATGGATACCAGATCTAGTTTGTGACAATCCAGCTTCTGTATTAAAGTACTGATCTTTATTACATTATTAATTATTAATAAACTATATAATTATCATGTGGTTTATGATGGTGTTTTTGGTATATTTATAAATTTTAATGAAATATATTAAAAATGTTATGTTTATAGTTAAAAAATGTAGCAAAAATATCCATTTACAAATTTTCATTTAGTTCAATGAAATGATTTTATTAATGAATTTACTCACATATATTACTGTTCCATAATTATAAAAACATCTTCGAATTTTATTATTAAAAACAAATATACAATAATATATTGTTTATTAACCATTCATGGTATTTCAATTATCCATAATGTAATATCTCTATATTTTTATGAGAATTTTTTTTAAATTTCACTTAAGTCTTCTATTGTACGCTACACCAAAACTAACATACACAATAAGTATCACCAACATAGCCAGTGGAATACGCAAAACTATACTTGGATTATATGACACACAACTTCATGTTACTATGATATAATTCATTTAATGAATTCTTTAGTATATGTTTACAATTAAATATTATTACGATAACTTATAACATAGTCATTATAATGGAGGGTGTGATCAATATTAACTTTCTTCTGAAAAAACAATTTCAATGAAAATAAGGGAGTTAAATAAATATTTAAATCAAAATTGTAGTATTTTATTAATGCGTTATATTTTTAATATATTTTATTTGATATTCATAAATCATCCAATTTTTATTATAGACATTATATTATAAATAAATTCATTTTCTAGATAAAATGATTATTATTATTGAAAATGTAGTTTTATCTCCTTTTGACGGTACAACCATTTAATATATAATTTTTGACTCTTTTTTATAATAAATTATACAAAATAAACATCTTCTTTGAATGAAATTTATCATAATTCACGTTGGTTTAATTTTTTGTATTTTTCTAATAACATTGTTTTTGATAAATAGGGAAGTGAATATTTTTTTAAAAAAATATTTTTTTGTTAAGGTGTTTATAATAAGAAATTATTTTTCTCTATTAGTTTTAAATTTTAATTAGTTTATATTGATGAAATTATTGTTTTCTAAAGGTATTTTATACACAAATTTATCATAAAAACATTTTTATCTTATCAGATCGATTTTCTAAAAATCGATTTTCCTGAAATTTTACTAGTTTAATATTAAATATAATTCTTTAACATTTATTTATTGAATTTTAAAAAATGGATGTCAATTTTGGATTAAATACGTCTAAATATGGTAATTGTATACCATTTATTTTTTGTCAATATATATAGTAAACATGATAAATTATTTTACCTTGGTAATGGGTAAATTAGATAATCATGGTTAAAAATAAAATTATAATGTCTATAAAATGAACCTAGAAAGTCATACCATTTTATTTTATGAATGAAACTAGATATTTAGAAATATAGGTTTGTAATTATGTCTTTTAATCAAGTCTTAGTAATGAAAATTAAATAAAAAAATATTTAAATCAATGAAAGACACATAGTGTTATTTTCTTTATCATTAACATTATTATGTGTTCGCAACGGTAAATATTTCTATTATGAACAAATATAAATGAAAAATTTTAACATAAGAAACATATATAAATGTTAAATTTTGATTTTTGATTTTTTTGGCCACTTTAGTGGAATTATGATAGATATATTATTTTATTTGTTATAATTTTAAAGATGTCACATTCATGTTTTAATAAAAATATAATTTTTAATATATGGTTATACAAAAGCTAAACTAGGCTATAAATACTCATTAAAAAGATATATTATTTTTCATTATCATGATTATTTATTTTTATTTTGTAATAAATAACTAGTTATGGTATTGGATTATATATTGATGATATAGAAATTATTTTATTGATGAAAAATCAATAAAAGTTGTTTTATTAAAATGATAATAAATAGTAGAAAACAAAAATAGTTTACATATTATTATTTTTCAAGTATATGTCACTCATAATCATCCAATGGTAGAATTATTTACCATTTGGATCCACATAGAATAGATTATGTTATTTATAATATTTTATCTATATTAATATTAATGTTTTCAGATTCAATTTTGATAAATATAACATTTTTAATGTATGTCGTTCCAAAATCTATATTTGACTATAATTACTTTTAATAAACCTAGAACATTTATATTTATAATATTATTATATATTCAATTCATTCCTAAAGAATATGTATCCTAAATAATTACGGAAAATTGATGTTGTAATTATTTTATTAAGATAAACATCACATAAATGTGACTAAAAATATTAAATTAAATATATTTAGGGATAATAAATATATACATTTAATTTTCATTAATTATATGACTCCCTAGAGATATAATAAAATATTTTTTTCATGGAAAAAACATATCTTGATATTTTAAAAAATCAAAGAATTATATAGTGTCAAAATGTAAACTATTGATTATTTATCAAAATAATTTTGTAGTATATTTTTTAAAAATCATAAAACATTTTAAAAAATATAGAATAACTGTTATATTATTCAAAATGATATAAGGTATTGATTTATAGTCTAATTTACATTAAATAAGTAAAAATTAAACAATTTTAATAATGAACAATTTGCTACCATAGTCAAAATTAAAATAGAATAACTATGTGTTGATTGAAATGGGAAGCAATAAAATGACATAAAAAATGCATAAAAATAATTATATTAGGATATTAAAACCATAACTCATATTGTTTTTGAAACAAATATATTTTGGAGGTTTTGGATAGGTTTGGATTTTATTACAAATTAATATTTTTGGAGATTCTAAATATCACTCTAACTCAATTATAAAATGGAACATCTTCCCCCATTTGTTCGAAACTCATTAAGCCTTAATGTTCTTATATCCCCTTACCATTTCCTTTCATAACTACCTTATTCACATTCTAGAGGTTTTTCTCTTCTCAAAAGATAAAATCCTGTTTTTTAAGAGGTTATTTAAGGGGAGATCATCTATGAAAAGGGGGTTTAGATACATACATAGGATAGAGGACATAAGGTATGGGATTATGGTATCTCACATTATATACATGAGACATATTATTTATAAACCATATATTTATTTTGTTTATTTATATTTCCTATTAAAATTTTAGGATTATTATTATGATTTTTATGATATTTACATATGCATAAAATTTTCCTTATTTTATTACGCATACAACTCAACTAAGTATAAATTAGTGATGGATAATTTTTTAATCTCATTATTATTTGAGATTATTGATTTTTATATATTTACAGGGGTATATTATAAACCACATAAATGTTTCAAAAATATTTTTTCTATCCTTTTAATATTGATTAATATCAATTTTACCCATTGGTGAATTTTTATTAAACGATATGAAAGGGATTTTTTTAACTTTTGGTATGAGGTACTTTTTGAATTTCTACAAAAAGTACGAGAAGAAAGTTATCTTTTAACTAATACAACAAGAACATATTTATATTATTTCAAAATTACTTATTTCATTAAAACTTCTCTTTTATGTTTTTAAGGATTTTTTCAATGAAATTATTTTTTATTAAAATTCTACAGTGTTTTAAAAAATGAAAATGTTTTTGAAGATGAAAGGATATCATCTGGAAGAATTTATTTCAAGTGTTTTATAAAAATTATATTCCATCTATGATTAAAGATATTTTCAATTATTATATGCCTATTATTATTACGCTTGATTATGTTTAGGATGGAATGTTTTTTTGAAATCTATTTATTTTACATGGATAATTTTATAAAGGAATGATATTTAAGAAAACCATTTTATTCCTTGGGATTTTTCATTGATAATTGACTTAGTTTTTGTATAAAAAATATTTATGGTTTCCATTATGTGATTGGGGGACCTATATGTCCCTCGAATGCATTTGGTAATGATTTGTATTTGATGAGATATAAATGGATGGAACAAAAAGTAAATCAAGTGCAGTAATACATCGAAAAAATGGTAAGTAAATATTGTTTAGTATTATAGGGTTAGAATGGTAAGTAAACATAGTTCAGTAATGGAAATTGGTAACAATGATGGACTTAGAAATTATCCTTGGATAATATAAAAATTATTTCTTTACATATTCTTTTCCAAAATTCAATGTTTTATTCCAATTTTATTTCTCCATGGTGCATTTTACTTTATGATTTATGCCTTATGATCTGATTGGATTTATTTAAAGACTTAAAATTTTGATATTTTATTAGGATAGTCTGACATTAAAAATTTATGTTCATATTTTTATATTATTATGTTTATGTTTTGTATAATATTTTCCTATCAGAACCTTATTGAGCATTTAATCTCACCCGTTTTATATTTTATCATTTTCCCTAGGATATAATGATTGTTTCTTGGTATGAAAACTGATTGGGAAGGACTTTTTGGGTTATTTTGAAGATATATCCCTATGTTAGAAGAATATGTTCATAGATTCCAAAGACACTAAACTAATATTTTATTTGGGAGTCTTCCTATCTAATGTATTGTGTATTCTAAAAAATTAACGTAATATCCATGTATGTCAAGCTTGGGACACTATAATTTTTATTAGAGATAATGTTTATTCATCCTTTGGAATCTAGGATTTGATTAATATATTGAGATCCCTTGAGATATTTCAAATATACATCAAGGGATGTTATAATTATAAGTCTAACTACAGGTTATAGTCTTATAATTATGGTAATGATCCTAAATAACCAACTATTAAACCTATGATATTAGATATAATATGTCGATTTCCGTGATTATGTGGTTTTTCCAGTATAACTATTTTTATGAAAATTTTATTTGGGGGTTTTACAAAAGGGATGGAAATACGAGGATTCATGTTAATGGAGAAATTTATTGATAGTGCAATGATATTCATCATGATAAAACAAATGAAATTGGAGATGGTAGGAAAAACATCATTATTATTCCTAATAAAAATTCTCATAATGTGATCAATAATATCAACATTGGTGAGTTTGCCGACCCACTAAATAAGAGAAAGATGGAATTTCATGCTGACCAAAGAAGAAAGAAGGTCAAATTTTCATCATGTAAATAATGTACAAAGTGGAATCAGGGATAATGTTAAAAGGAACTAGAAGATTCTTTGGATGTGTAAAATAATGACACAAAGCCAATAATTTCATATAAAAAAATCCATTAAGGATAATGCTATTGAAAATTATTCAACAATGGTAAACTATTTAAATGTGGAATATATTGGAATTGTGAAAATCAATTCCCTAGGGGAAAACCTGACAAATAGAATCAGCATGGTCATATGAGTGGTATTTTTGTTTCTAACAATGAAGAGACTACGAACAACATATGATAAGAAATATGTGGTTTCGAAAAAATTGATGAAGCTTGCTCAATGTTTTGAGAATATGGTGGAATTACGTAAATATTATCATGACTAATGTTGAATACATTATTTTATATAATTATTGAATAAATAAACGCCAATGAATTGGTACTCTATTTCTTTTCATCAGGTATTCGAATGTGAATGTTGAATAGTACTGGTAACAATGAAAAGTGATGGGGGGAAATAAGTTGAAAAAGACATGGTTAATTGATGAATATCCCTTAATATGGGGATGATAATGAGAAAATAATATTTTTATGGTAATTATTTCCTTATAACTAATTAATTATTTGTTTAAAAGTGTTTTTTGCTCTCATGGATGTTGTTTATAGCCTTTTGGAATAAAAAATATGTAAACATGCATGTTTTTTATATGCATATATAGCAATTCATGTTAATATTAGGAGAGTACAAGATGGTGTTTTCACATGTTTGGAATGTGAACAAAAATAGATCACTTTTGATTTATAAGAGATAAATGTTATGTCGATTTAGTACACATCTTTCTAATGTTTTGGAATTTCATCTTTAAGAAGGATTTTAAGGTTAATGTTTTATGAAATGAATAAGTAAAACCATGGATGAGGTTTTTTAGATTAATGTATTATCACAATATATGTTGCCTTATGCATATTTTATATCCTGTGATATAATTTTTGTGGTGATAGATAAAGCTTTAATGAACTATCATTCTATATATGGATATGAGGATCTACTAACTTTTGAGGAATGACAAAGTCAACTTCATTTCTTGGAATAAGAGGTGAAGTGGAAATTGATCATCAAAAAAGGAAATAATGATATTAATCTTAACCAAATATGTATTTATTATCATTATTATACTATTGGGAAAGGGATTTAAAACCATAAGTGATGTCGATGTACCTTTATTTTCTATAAATCAAATGGACCATTAAATCATAAAAAAATAAATGGATTTCGAATTGTTTAATTTCTCTTAAAATTGTTCTCTCTCACTCTCTATCAGAACAAGATTGTAATATTTTTCATCCATATCCATGTTTTCAATTTCCACCATTTTATTATATTTGGAAACCTAGTGAGGAGTTACATTAGGTAACTGTAATGTTTTTAACTTTCTATTGTTTAAGCGATGTTTTAGTATTTATTTTTATGATGTGGGTTTATAAAGAATAAAATTTCAATTAATGACCGTTTATAACCCTGACTAATTTTGAGTGATAAATTAATTTTAATGGGGGTAGAATGTAACAACCTGAGATTTTTAGGAGATGGAGTTTTTTTATATTTCTTTGATATCTTTTGTTATACACTACACCATGATATGCTTTCGTAATACGCAATACCGGCTTAGCATGAGATATATGTAGTGCTATGATTGGCTTATGTTAAACAAAATTTATTCTCCATTTAATATAAATCTTTTAACGTATAACCAGTTATATGTGAACAACTAAATATCATTATGTTACTTTATAACCTAGTCATTATAACGATGAGTATGAACATTATTAACTTTTTTCTAAAAAACTATTTAAATGAAAATTAGCGAGTATATAAAAATATAATATCACTATTTATGAATTATATTAATGGAATATATTTTCAATATATTTAATATAATGTTTAAAATTCATATTATATACATTTTAGACATCATATAATAACATATTCAATTTTTTGTATAAAAGAAATATTTTTCCAAAAAAATGTAGTTTTGCCAACATTTGATGGAGCACCAAATTTAAATCTAGTTTATAGAAATTTTTAAGTTGTATTTAATGAAATTAATATTTTATTTCATATAATATTATCAAAATTTACATTTTTTTAACTTTTGAATTTTTTTTGATAAGTTTTTGTTATTTTCGTTATAAATATTGACATATTGATTATTATTAAAAATGTTAACATATGTTATGTGATTTACGTTTTAAAATTATTTAATAGATTAGTTTTAAATTTTTAATTTCATTTTTATCAAATTATTGGTTTGAAAATGGATTTTAGAAATAAATTTATTATGAAAACATTTTTTGTTTTAAAAGGTTAGTTTTTAGAAAAACTTTTTTTCATGAAATTTTACAGGTTTTATTTTAAAACTATTTTTAAAAAATCTATGTGTTTAATTTTGAAAATATATATCAAATTTATATTTAGGAGGTCTAAATTTTGTATTTACATTCCTTTTATTTTTTGATGATGTGAATTGTAACCACGAAAATTTTTGTTACCACACTAAAAGCTAAATTAAGTCATTTAGTTTAAAATTCAAATGATAAAGTCAATATAATAATCATAATAAATTTTAAAAGGTTATTTCATGACATAAAATATAACCTTAATAATTTAGGTTCTCAATTATGTCATTTTTTGCACATTTATCCATAAATTTGACTTAAATAATGATTAAATCAAAGAATGATATAGGGTGTCATTTTCTTTATCTTTAATATTTATTATGGGTCCACAAGGGGACAAATTTATATTATGAATGAATATAATTGAAACTTTTCACCTTAAGAAAAGTATATTCATGTTAAAATTTTATCTTTTATTTTCTGGGCCAGTTTAGTTGAATTATGAAATTCACCTTTTTTATTTATTAGAATTTTAAAGATTTCACATTCGAGTCAAAATAAACATATTAAATTTATTATATGGTTATATAGAAGGTAAATTTCACTATAAATACTCATTATAAAGATATAATATTTTTCATTATCATGATAATTTATTAGTTAATTTTAATTAATAAATATATATCGTAATGTCTTATACATTGATGATACAGAAATTATTTAATTAATATAAAATCAATAAAATATTTATTATTAAAATGATAATAAATATTAAAAACTTGAAAAAATTATCCAATATTATTGGTATTGTATATATTGATCGTAATTATCTGAGGGTCTAATATTTTTACATTTGGAGGCACATAGAATATATTATGACATTTATAATATTTTATCTATCGTAATGTTAAAGTTATCATATTCATGTTTTAAAAAATATAACATTTTTTAGGTTGTAATTTCCAAAAGAAATATTCGACTATATATGGGGTTATGAAACATAATCGATTTATCTCCATCATAGTATTTTATTTTTATGATTTACCAAAAAATATATCTTTAATAATTATACAAATTGATGTAGTAATTATTTTAGTAATAGAAATATAAAATAATTGTTATTAAAAATTGTAAAATAAATATATTTGGGATTATAAATATATCTAATGAATTTTATAGAATTATTTAAACCCACAGGTGTATAATAAAATATTTTTCTCGAGGATAAAATCTAATCAAGATATTTTAAAAAATCGACAAATTAAATAGTGTCAAAATTGTCACTATTGATTGTTTATGAAAATAATTTTATAGTAATTAATTTTTAAAAAATAAAACAATTATAAATACATAGAACGATTATTATATGATTTAAAATGATCTATGGTATTAATTTATGGTCTCATTGGCATCTTTAAAGACACGTAATATCAAAGTATTTATTTTAAATATATTTAAATTTTACGAGTCCACAAAAATTGAGGGCGCGTGATTCTGAGGCCCGTTGTGCTCGGAATGAATTTTTTAACGTTTTCCAGGTATGTTCAGTAAAAATACGAGTGACACTTTCTATCTTTTGCACCAGTTCTCAGAATTGAAATCTGAGTGCACCATTGAACTTGTAGCGCTGGTATTCCCATAAAGTGACCTTTACCTCGACTGTAGTAGGTCGAGAGTGAAAGACAGTTTTTGTGTTTTTTGTGAAATAATGAAATAAATAATAAATTTATCATTTTTATTTTATTTTTTGAAACCCATCAACAAGGGTAATGGTGGGGGGGACTACCCGAGCATAAAACTCCCATGTGGGTGTTTAGAGGTGGGGACTGACTGAACTAACCCCCATTTTGAATTTTGGTGCGCAGACCACCTGACCCCTCTTAATGGGGGATAGACCTCTCAACTCCCCTTTAATCCGTTCCTCTAATAAATCGAAACCAATTAATTATGCCAACGTGGTATAATTAATTATGAAAACAAATAATAGTTCCAAAATTTTAATTTGATAAACATAAATTAACAAGGTGGCTATTTTCTCATTTTGGGTGGAATTGAGAGAGGAGAACCTTCTAGATTAATATTTTATCCAATGAAGAACGATATCCCCAGTGAAGAACGCTCACTCAGGTGAAGAACGTCTTCAATGACAACGAATCGACAATCGAGGAAACGCTGACATTACCGACATCTCTCTATCCCTAATGACATCGTCTCTTTTCTTGTGACCTCCATCAATAACTCTCCGACATAGGGGTCTAATAATGTGTGATTTTTGTTTCCCATGATCATCCCTTCTAAAAAAAGAACGTAGATCAAATATATAACTGGTTGATCAATGGAAAATTTCTTTTGCGGTTTTAGGAATAATAAATGGTGGGAGGTGTTTGGGTTTGACGTTCTTCATTCATGTTTTTGTTGATCCCCTAGCTACCGCTCTAATTTAGAGGGTGTGGGCCAAAAAAATGGTGCAAACCCACCGCCTTTCTTCTTGAATGGTGTGTTATTTGCGATGGAAGAAGGCGGCTTTGTGCCACGACAAAGAACAGATGAGGCGACATACCCATCATCAGCCGCATCGAAGGCGATGACCCCTTAGCTCCATGAGGCTCTGCAGACTCTACTGCACCTCATGACCTCAACACTCTGTGTCCCTCCGCCCCTCCCCGTAGCCGCGCCGCTCCGCCGCCCTCCGTACCGCCCCGCGACCTCGGAAACGCCTCGAGGCCTCGCCACCCCCGCAGCCTCCGAGATGCCTCGAGGCCTCGCCACCCCATGGCCTTCAACGGCAGCCCACAGACCTCTGCGCCGAATCGCGGCCTTCCACGCCACCCCGTTTCTTCACCGCCCTGCGGCCCTCTGCGTCATGTCATGGCCCTTCGCCCGGCCCCGCGGCCACACCGCCCCGCTGCCCTCTGCGCCGCCCTGTAGCCACAGAGGCCCCCGCAGCCTTGAGCCGAATTCACAACCCTTGTGTCCCTAACAACCTCTGCCACCCTCATGGCCCCTGCATCCCCTCGGCCTTGCTGCCCGAGGACACTAGCCCCCCATGGCCTGACACCACCCTCGCGGCCCCCACGGCCTCACTCCGCCCTCATAGCCCCCGCTGCCTCACGCCACCTCACGGACATCGTGCCGCGTGGAGCGGTCCAGGCCTTCCAGCCGGAAGGGTCAGACCTAGTGGGCCGGACATGACCCAACGGGCTGGGTCAACCAGAATCGGGTCAGGTCGGCCTAGGCCGGGTCGGTCTGACCCGGTCAGACCAGGCGTGTGCCAACTTCGAACTTTTCACTCTACCTACCGTCATTTTGGAACCAAGTGTCTATTTGACGAACCGTCAGTGGTGGTGGAAAACATTGAGCAAAACGATCCCTTTCAGTATAACCCAATAGAAATTTAGATAAAGTTGGTGTACGTTTGGGTTGGAACGATCACGAATCCAACCATGCATTGAGACTAAAAGGCTATTAACTCACAGAACAGGCGTCTGATTGACGTAATGTATGTTACATTGATGCCCCTATGGTGTGCTGGACCTTTGTGACATTTCTTCAAGGTAATTCATGGAATTTGGTGTATTGACTAGTGGCTTGAGAAGCGGACCCTTTCAGAGATGATAAAACTTAGTGTGGGAACCAAGTTGCTGGCTATAACATGATGAATGAATAGAGATCATGTGTGGGTCAGCACCTAGCGATTATGTTTGGGTCAACATAAAGCGATACTCTGTGGGTCAGCACCTAGAAATCCTATGGGGGGCAGCACTGAGTGTTCTTGTGTGGGTTAGCAGGAGTACCTCATAACAGAGTAAGATGATTCAGTATTTAGATCTAATCATTTCTATTACTGTACATACGTTATACCTAGTCTAAGCTACGTTTGTACATGAGAAATACATTCTATTGTGGTAATACCTCGGTGGTATTATTCTATGTGGCGTACCTGAGTGGTACTTACTGTCGCAGTACACCATCCATTGTGGAACGTATGATATTTGGGCTTTTGAGTTGGACTCTTTGCTTCCACATTTTTGAGACGGGTATACTTGATAACTTAGGTATATGAATTGGCATATACCTAATAAGGGTTGTTAGATGATTTCACCACTTGTGGTTTATTCTTTGTTGATTTTGTGAGACCCTATGGGTGTCAGGGTCCCTGCTGAGTATCGTTATACTCACCCATATACAATCTTTGCCCGCACCTTATTGTGTTTGGGGAAGATGACATACATCACTAATCGAGGCAGATGGTACCAGGACTGGACGGGGCCCAAAGTTGGAGCATATGGTGTGATAGTACGCAGAGGAGACGGTCGGACGTGGATTTCTAAGGTGTCAATATATACATACCCTTCAGGTAGGAACCTCATAAGATGATGGAGTAGCTGCTTTCCTTTTTCTTCAGTTATATTGTTTTTCAGTTGTAATTGTACCTTTACTGTTGGGCTTGAATTTCGGACCATTTTTACTTTCAGCACTCTAATTAATATACAGTTGACTTGTGTTCGTGTCATGATATGTGCTTGGTTGCATGTGTTTATATGCTATAAAGGCAATGCATTCCCGGTTATAGGAAATACGCCTTTCAGTGCTAGTCTCCAGCCCATGGCCTATGGAAGGAGGGCTTGGGGTAGTCACGACATAGTCCCCAGGGACGGGTCATGAAAAATTGGCATCAGAGGAGTCAGTTCTGCCATATAACATAGGAATATTATATTTCATTCTAATAAAAATAGTGTTAAGTTTAGTGAGTATGGTTATCCGTTTAGGGAATCTAGTGTTGGTGTGGTGGACCAAGTATCCATACACTAGGACCTTGACATCTTATTTTTGACTTAGTTCATGAAAACACAGATTGCATGGGTGTTTTGAAGAGTTCTCTTTATGATTTATTTGAATCATCTCACTAGGTATAACTATTTGACTGTGGCACACTTGTTTCTTTTCAGGATGTCTCCACGTAGACAACCAGCTAAGGTTCCAGATATTGTACGCACTGATAGCCCACCGAGCGATATGCCTCGGTACAAGGACCCATTCCCGTAGAGGCACCAAAGGAGGCACCAGCAGT
Organism: Viscum album; assembly: GCA_963277665.1. Lineage (NCBI taxonomy): Eukaryota > Viridiplantae > Streptophyta > Magnoliopsida > Santalales > Viscaceae > Viscum > Viscum album. The sequence continues at coordinate 1,919,399,387 of OY728128.1, read as the reverse complement.
TCCATTACCCATTGGGCCACCAATTCCATTGGCCCCAACAGAAGAATGTGCACACTACTTGAAAGTTTTGCACGAGTTCCATCAACAGAGGCCAGCCCGGTTCAGGCGAGATACAGAAGCATATGCGGCTGAGGATTGGTTGGAGGCTGCAGTGAGAGTCTTCCAAATAGTAGGGACACTAGCTGATTTCATAGAGATCCTTGCCTCCATCCTTCTACCTGAAACAACAGGTAGATAGTGCAGCTTGATGCTCCATGTTCTCTACAAGATGTCAGTTCTCTAGGAAGACTTCGAGAGCCTGTTTCGGGCAGAGTTTTTCCCAGAGACTCTTCTCACAGTGCGCATACATAAGCTTCTTCATCTTCAAAAGGGTAGTAAGATTGTAATTAATTACTCAATGAGTTTCAGTGACCTCTCACGCTACTCCACAGATATGGTGTGGGACCCATTATTCAGGGTGCATACCTTGGATCAGGGGATCAGGTGAGAGATCTGGGCATCGATGACTTCTCATAGCATCCCGACGTAGCTGGGGGTGTTAGAGCGAACCTTCTTAGTAGGGAGTTTCATTACTGAGTAGTCGCCAGTAGTGATACCCACCATCGGACATCATGTTGAAGATTCTTCCATAGCTAGAAGTAGATAGATGTTATTGAGGTCAAAGAGGTCCAGACCTACAGGTGGATGTCCACTGGATTTAGGGTCAGTTGTGAGGGGCACATGAGGTAGGGCCAGTCATGGCTAGAGTGGGAAATTCTACGCATGCGGTAGGAAGGGTCACATGGCTCGTGACTATCAGAACCACCATACGGAGGATCAACAGACCATCAAAGGGCCGCCCAGGCAGAGACAAAGGTTCGGTCGAGGAGGTCCGCAAGGTGTAGGTGGATGTGGAAGAGGAGCAAGCCATGTAGATAGCGGTGGGAGACAATTCAAGAGCTTACCACCACCACTATCAGGTGGTCCACCCCAACCCCAGGGAGAAGGATTACAAGGGAATGCTTTTATCTAGGTAGCTAAGGCCTATGACCATGGTGCTCCAGAGATGATATGAGATATGATCTTTGTCTATTCTACTTTAGAAGTAGTATTTGTAGACAAAGGTTTCAGTCATTATTTTATTGCCACATCCCTCGTTCAGATCTCATAGATTCCGAAAGTGCCATTGGCTCGATCCTTATGGCTAGAGACCCTAACAGGAGTAGATTACGTGATTACGCACTAGTGTAGGTAGTGTTATCTTACTATAGGAGGTGAGATCTTTGACTGGGATCTATTATTAGTGGTGTTGAGGCCTTATGATGTCATCTTTGGTATAGAATGGTTATCAACAGTCCATGCATAGATATACTATATTAGGCACAATGTGCAGTGTGTCCGCGTGAATGGGCGAGGTTAAACTTCACCGGAAAGAATGGAGCCTTTGCAGCACAGGACAGACTTACCTAGAGGAGAGTGCCACTGATAACTAATAAATTGGATAGGCTTACCCTCCGGGTGGTTGATGTGGAGAGTCTGAGTTATCCAGTAGTGGTGGACCAGTATGCGAATGGATTCCCTGATGATGTTTCAGGGTTAACTCCTCACAGAGAGGTGGAATTTTTCTTTGACTAGTTCCCTGGGATGACACCAATATCTACACTGGAATATTGGATGGCTCCCACTGATCTTCGTGAGCTGTGAGTACATCTAGTGGAATTTCATGGGAAGGGATTCAATTGACCTAGTGTTTCTCCTTGGGCAGCCTTGATTTTGTTCGCCAAGAAGGCGGATGTGCGCATGATGCTTTATGTTGACTATCGACTCCAGAACCAGGTGACCTTGAAGAAAATGAACCAACTTCTAAAGATTGAAGACCTCTTTGATCACCTAAAAGGAGCATGGTGGTTCACATGGATAGACCTCAGATCAGGCTATCACCAGCTCAGAGTACGAGACATGGAGGTGCAGAAGATAGCTTTTAGATGTCAGTACGACCATTACGAGTTGTTTTTTATTACATTAGGCATGACCAATGCTTCATCAGTGTTCATCGGACACAGGAATAGGATCTTTCAGCCATACAATGATCGTTATGTAGTGGCTTTCATAGACAACATTCTGATCTACTTGACTACTGAAGATTATAATGTCTACTATTTGTAGGTAGTACTTGACACACTCCGAGAGCACCATATTTATGGTAAGATCTTGAAGAGCCAGTTCTCTATCCGAGAGGTTCAATTTCTGAGACATTTCATCACAGAGGATGAAGTTGCAGTGGATCAAGCGAATATTGAGGTGATTCTTGTTTAGGAGCCACCCAAGAGTGTGACTGAGGTAATAACTTTCTTGGGTTTGGCGGGATACTACCAAAGATTTGTGCCAGATTTACCTAGAGTTACAACACCACTATCAAAATTGATAAAGAAGGGGAAACCCTTCATATTGTCAGAGAGATGCCAACATTTTTTTCAGGAGCTGAGGAGGAGGCTGAATAGTTCTCCCATCTTGAGGCAACTGGAGGAGGGCGTAGAGTATGTAGTCTACTACGACACATCAAATACAGGGCTCATATGTGTCTTGCTGCAGAATAGATCCATTATCACATATGGTTCTCGATAGTTGAGACAACATGAATAATACTACGCTACCGATTACGCATAGTTATCATAAGTGGTCTTCACCATGAAAATGTGGCGACACAATCTGATTGGTGAACCTTTTATAGTCTACTTGGATCACAAGAGTCTCAGGTATATCTTCTATTAGATGGACATAAACCTCATACAGTTACGTTGGCTTGAGTACCTCCAGGAATATGACTTCGATAGAGTCTATACTCTTGCTAAGGGGAATGTTGTAGCAAATGTACTCAGTAGGAGGTTTGGTATATAGCTTCTAGTTGAGGTGATGGAGTAGCTAGCCGCTTTGCAGATATCCTTTGTGGGTTGGGATGGAGAGTTTTATCTTCAGTATCTTACAGTCACTCCACCACTTCATCAGTGATTCAGGGAGATGCAATGTGGGGATGCTAGCTATGAGGCTTGATATGCTCAGATATCCACAGGGCATGAACCTGATGAATTTTATAACGGTGGGGAGCACGTCATCCTCTTCAGAGGATGTACCATGGTACTAGTGTCACTTCGGAAGGATGTGTCATGTGAGTTCCACATTTCCTCTCTAGTGGTACATCCAAGAGTGGTGAAGATGTACTAGGACCTCTGATGACAGCACTGGTGGTCGAGGATGAAGAAGGCAGTAGCAGAGTTTGTCTCTCGATGCCTCACTTTATCTGCAAGTGAAGGTGAAGAATCAGGTACCAGTAGGCTTGGTTCGGCCTTTAGAGGTCCCAAAGTGAATGTGGGATGGGATATCCAAGGAATTTGTGATAGTACTTATACATAAATCTAGAGGTCATGACTCTATTTGGGTAATCGTCAACTGACTCACTAAGTCAGCCCACTTCCTAACGATCATGGAGCAGGGTTTAATAGATAGTTTGGGATACCAGTATGTGCAGGAGACTGTGCGGATACATGGAGTACCCTTGACGATTGTCTCTGATCATGATAAACATTTAACTTCCTGTCTATGGAAGGGGTTGCAGGAGGCTTTCAGGATGCATCTTTTTTTGAGCACCACCTTCCGTCATAAGACGGATGGTGAGACTGAGTGAACCATTATGACCCTCGAGAACATGTGGCATGATTGCATCGACGACATCGGTCATAGCTGGGTGGATCACGTTCCTTTGATAGAGTTTTCATACAACAAAAACTTTCAATCCACTATTTGTATGATACCTTTTGAGGCATTTTACGTGCGACCTTATAGATCACCATTATGTTGGAAACGCCGAGGGGAGTCAGCACTAGTGGGACTAGAGATTGTATGGGATACCACAAAGAAAGTGTAGATCATCCAGGAGTAGATGAAGACTACACAACATAGGTAGAGGTCTTATGTCCACGGGAGACAGTTCCCTCTAGAGTTCGAGGATTGTGACCATGTCTTTCTACGGGTCTCAATCCGACGAGGTTTACAGAGATTTTTCCAAGGAATAAATCTATCTCTGAGGTTCATCGAACCTTTTCAAGTCCTCATCCGAGTTGGCACGGTGGCTTACTTCTTAGCTCTTACCCCTCATTTGCTCTGGGTGCACGACGTCTGCCATATATCCTAGATGAGGAGACACGTGAATGACCCATCCTAGGTCATCGACCATGGTGAGCTGGACATCGATGATAGGATGATGTTTTCAGAGGTTCAAATAGAGATTAAGAATTGACAGAAGCAGGTCCTTCTTGGGAGGTCGATACCTCTGGTGGATGTTCATTGGCATCATGGGAACCTCTAAGAGAGGACATGAGAGTATTAGGCTTGGATAAATTCTCATTACCCCCACTTGTCTTCTTAGTGTTGTGATGTGTCTTACGAGGACATAAAGCCTTGAGGTGGGGAGAATGTAAAGACCTGGAATTTCCATGTAATTTTTTTAAATAAATGGGAATTTTAAGAGGTCGAAAAAATTGACGACATGTGATTCTGAGGCCCGGTGTTCCCGGAATTAATTTCAGAACCATTTCGGGTACATTCAGTAAATGTACGATCATGATTTTATAACTTTTGAACCGGTGCTTGGAATTGAAATCTCAGGCCACCGTTGAACTCGCAGCGCTAGTATTCACTTAAAGAGACCTTCTTCTTGACCGCAATAGGTCGAGAGTGAAGGATAGTTTTTTTGTTTGTTGTGAAAGAATGAAATAGATAAAAATTTTAATATTTTTATTTTATTTTTTGAAACCCCTCTACATGGGTTATGGTGGTGGGGACCACCCGAGCCAGAACCACCGATGTGGGTGTTTAGAGGTGGGGACCACCAGAGCTAACCCTCATTTTGAATTTAGGGGAATGGACCACCCGACCCCACATAATGGGTGAAAAACCTCTCAAATCCCCATTAATACTTTCCTCCCATTAATTGGATCCAATTAATTATGCTAACGTGGTATAAATAATTGTGCTAATAATTAATTGTGCCAACCTTGTAATTTGAAAAACTAAAATTAACATGGGTGACATCTTTTCATTTTGGGTGGAATGGGTAGAAGAGAACCTTTTGGAGGATTATTTTTTCCAACGAAGAACGCTCATGCCGGAGAGGAACATCTTCAATGACAACGAACCGAAGATCAAGGAAACACTGATGTCACCGACGTCCGTTTATCACCAACAACTTCATCTCTTTTCATGTGACCTATGTCAACAAATCCTTGTGGTAGGGGATTAATTATGTGTGATTTTTGTTTCCCATAATCTTCCCTTCTAAAAAAAAGAACGCAGATCAAATATTTAACTAGTTTATCCATAGAAGATTTCTTTTGCAGTTTTGGGAATAATCAATTGCGAGAGGTTTTATGGTTTGAAGTTATTCATTCATGTTTTTATTGAGCCAATTTCTATAGCTATTATGCGGAGGTTGAATTCCAAAAAAACCTGGTCCAACCCCTCTGCCATTCTTCTTGAATGATGTGTTCTTCACAATGGATGAAGGCTGATTTGTTCCATGACGACGAGTTGATGCGGCGGCTGGAGAATCACCAGCTGCGATGAAGGCGATGGCCCCGCGGCTTCTCGCTACCCTACAGCCTCTATGACGCCCCATGTCCTGACCACCTTGTGGCCCTCTCTGATGCCCTGTGGCCCTACGCTTCCCTCTGCACAACCTCGCGGCCTCACTTCCCCACGGCCCTCCATGCCAACCCGTAGACCTCTACACCGCCCCGCGGCCTCGCGACCCGATGGCCATCCGCACCACCCCGCGGCCCTCCATTTCACCCCACGACCCTCCACACTGCACCACGGCCTTGGAAGCTCACCACCCTCCAAACTACCTCAATGCCTCGCCGCCCAGTGGCCTCCGTGGCATCCATCAGCCTCACCGTCCCATAGTCCTCCACCCCCCCCCCCTCGTGGACTCGCTTCCCCATGACCCTTCGCACCCCTTTGGGCCACACTGCCCTGTGGCCCTCCATGTCTCCCCGCGGCGTCACCACCGTGTGGCGGCCCGTGGCCTCGATGCCACGCGGCCCTCGGCACTACCCTATGGCCCCGCCAACCCTCATCCCTCTACGCCCCTTGGGGCCTCACCACCCTGCGGCCCTCAGCGTCACCCCGTGGCCTCACCACTGCATGGCACCCCATGGCGTCATCGCCCCGCGGCCCTCAGTGCTGCCCTATGGCCCCGCCTCCCCTTGGACCTCTACATAGCCCCATGGTCTTCCCCCCACACAGGCCTTCACGTAGCCCTGTGGGCTCGCCGCCCTGCGGCCTCCACGATCCCCATGGCCTCGCGCCACTCTCGTGGACTCTACAGGCCTCACGGCCTCCGCGGCCTCTGCATCCCTCACGGACTTCGAGTCCCCATTACCTCACAACCCCGCGACCCTCACGCCCAACCACACTACGGCCTCAGGCTGCCCTTGAAAATCATGTGGCCTAGCACCACCCTCATGGATCCCGCAGCCTCGGGCCGCCCTTGCAGCCTCCGTACCACCCAATGTGGGTCGGGCTGAGCCTAGCGGGCTGAGACGGACTAGACCCAGTGGTCCGGGTTGACCAGAATAGGGTCGTGTCAGCCCATGCCGGGTCGGTCCGACCAGGTCAGACCAGACTCGGGCCAACATCAAGCCTTTTTCTCTATCGACCATAACATTGGCACTGAGATTTCGTTTGATGAACCGTCAGTGTCAATGAAAACATTGGAGAAAGATGGTTTTTTAGTATACCCCAGTAGATATTTGGATAATGTTGGAGTACAGTCAGGTTAGATCGAGAATAAATTCAACCAGGCCCTCTGGGATAAAAGGATAATAACCCAAAGACCAGGAATCTGATTGACGCACCATCTGTTGCATTAAGACCCCTATGGCATGTCAGTACATTGAGATATATCTTCATGGGATTTCATGGTAGTTTGATTATCGACTAGTGGCATGAGAACCAGACCCTCCAATAGAAGATAATTCTTTGTGAGGGAACCCGGTAGTTTGCTGTGACGTGAAGAATTAATCATGATCTGGTGTGGGTCTGCACCTAGCGATCCTGTGTGGGTTATCACCGAGTGATCCTCTATGGGTCAGCACCAAGCGATCAAGTGTGGGTCAACACCGAGCAATCCTGTGTGGGTTAGAACCTAGTGATCATCTCTTGGTCAGCACCGAGCAATCCTGTGTGGGTCAGAAGCAGTGCCACATAACATAGTAAGATGATTCAGAGCTGTTCGAGGTGATCCCAAGATAGGGTTCCAGTGAGGATATAGATTCATTTAAGGCCATACCTAAAGAGGAATAGGTGTTCGAGGCTATTTTAAATCTCTACCTAGACATTTCCCCAGGACCCAAAGAATTTCTTGGCACTTTTTATAGGGGATCATGGGAGGTAGTGAAGGTGGATTTAGTTCTGGCCATTTTGGACTTATTCTGTGGTGGAATTATTCCTAGGATTGAAAGTGCTACTATGTTGGTTCATTGGCCAAAGATCAAAATTCATCCTCCTTCTCCCATTATAGGCCAGTGGGTATTTGAAACTTTTCATATAAATTTTTTCCACCATAATCAATTAGAGGCTCTCCAAACATACTCTGTGATGGCTATCATTAGAGCAGCATGGTTTTGCGAATGTCCAGTCGATTCAAGGTTCTATTGCATTGGAACATGAGATGATTATTGATATTAATCTCAAAATGCACGGTTTCAACATGGAAATCAAATTGGACATGGACAAGGAACATGATATAATTGAATGGGGTTTTATCAACAGGGTCTTCTCTATTATGGGATTCTTGGACTTGGATACTGATCTTCTATTTTGATGCATGAGTTCTCCATGGATGGCAGTTTCTTTTTTGGGTAAGTCCCACGGTATCTTCATGTCCACTCGGGGGCTCAGGCAAGGTGACCCCTCTCCCCAACAATCATCAATATCATGAATGACACACTAAGTCACTTCTTTAACAGTTAGGTTCTTTCAAGGGAAATACTTTCATTTTGTAGGAAAGGGAATCTAACCAAAATTTCTCATCTCATGTTTGCAGATGACTCCTTGCTTATCACTAAGGCTAATATACTATCAGTTCATGGTATTAGCAATGTCTTGGATGAATACTGCTTCTAGAGTGACCAGGTGATCAAAAAAACCAAGATCACTATATACCTCTCAAACAAATGTGGGTCAAGATGGATTTCCATCTTTTGTAGTGAGCAGAACATGCAAAAAGGATCAGTTACCTTGGTGTATTTAGGAACATCGATTTCTCCGAGGAGAGCTTTCATCAATGATTTTGATCTTATTATCAATAAAATTACAAAATGGTTTATCAATTGAAAAAAATTATTTCCTTTACTTTTGGGGAGATATTACTCCATTTAATAGTGTCCTCTGAAGTATATGGATCTATTCTCATTCATCCATCAAGGTGTCGAAGGGGGTCATCGTGGACATTAATAGAATTTGGGAACGTTTCATTTGGGATGATTTATCTAAAAGAAAACACCACTGGATTTATTGGAAGAGGATGAAAATACTGGTCATTGAATGAGGGATCAATGTGAGAAACCTATCAAATAACTTACATTACATGCAAGCAAATATTTCATGGGAGGTGGTAAAAGAACATACAATGTTGGGTAAGTTTATGTCTTCAATTGAAAAGGAGAATAAGGAGAATAAAAGATCCCATGATTCTCCTTTATTGTACATGTTATTACCTATGGTTTCTGCCCTTCGCCAGCACTCTCGGTGGATTGTGGGTGAGAGAAATGTTCTCCTTTGGCATATTAAGAGGGCAGGATCCACGATTGGATTCCCAGGATGCCATGTTCCTTAGATTACTATCATCTAAGCCAGCATTTATCCATCGTTTCTGTATGCGGTTTTAAATGAAGAACAAAAAGGATTGTTTGATCTCATTAGCGTAAACTCATATTCGGATCATTGTGTGTTTACTCCATCGACTTTAGGACTCTTCACCATAAGTGATTTTTGTAGAACTGTTATACAACAATAGAAAACTAAAAGGAGGAATAATGTCATATGGTGCAATAGAATCCTGAAAAATTATAATTTCTTATCTTGGAGAATTAGGAACCAGGAGTTTTCTACAGATGAAAAGATCAAGAAGTTGGGGGTTAATCTATACTCTAAATACTATTGTTTCACTCGTCATTAGGATGAGAATTTGAACCACTTATTCTGTGAGAATAAATGGGAACAATAAGTATAGAGTCTCCTTGGTGTGGTTCTAACGCCGCATTGTCTGAATTTTTTAGAGGGAACCTATCTGGATGAGTGGTTTTATGACACTAAAATCACCATGGTGGAAGGAACTTCCAGGGAGATTATCCTTAATGCAGCTTGCTGGTGTATTTGGCAGGCTAGAAATACGGCCTTGTATGCAGGAATTCTCACCTCTCATCAAGCTATCATTGTTAGAATAAAATACATGCTCATGGATGTGGCTAGTGGTATCTGTATCTGATGTGAGGTGGCTTCCTTATGATGTTTAAAGGGCAGTAAACCACTGATTACTAATAGTAATTGTGGTGTTTGTGGACAGTGGGTGTGGTGTCACACCCCACTTTCTGGCTTCAAGCTTTTTGTCGACGGTTTGTGAAACGAAGGGAACATTCGTGGGGGAGGAGTCCTTCGAGATAACTGGGTCATCATCCTTCTTGATTTCACTGTATATTATAGCCTGAGATCATAAATATAAGAAAAAGATAAAGCATTGCTTACAGTTCGGCATTTATGTGTGTAGGATAACATGGTTCTTTCTCTTGTTGGGACCAATTCTGATATCATTCACGACTCCATGGATGACAAAGTCACCACACCATGGTCAATCTTCTATGCCATTATGAGATGAAAATGTATTCCTGATAAAAATACTAAGGTAACCCATGCATGGAATGAGGGAAATAGGGTGGCTGGCCACTTTGCAACTTTGGCTATGGTAGATCATGGTATTAGTGTCACTTGTTTTCCGAGCATCCTTTTTTTAAAACCTGAATGGGTGAACTTGATTAGAGGTGACGCTCTTGGCCACCCTTACTTCAGACTGCCTTAGGTATTGTGTTTTTCTACAATCCTTGTATGTTGGACCTCTCTTTTAGTTTTTATAAAAACATTCCTTATATGATCAAATAAGAGGATGTTTGGATACATTCAATGGATATCAAACCTAAGGTAAGAGATTATTTTATCCCTATTTTATTTTTGTGGTACATGTGATTTATAAACCATCTATTTTTTATCTTATATTTACATTTTCCATGAAAATATTTATGGTTTTTATAGTGTAGGTAATGATATTTACATATTTATAAAATCTTAATTACATTATGAGGCATACGATTTAACCGATTATAAATTAGTAATGGATAATTTTGGAATCTCATTATTTTTAGAGATTGATTATTCCTATGTCTTTACTAGAATATATATATATCATCCACATATATGTTTCATAAATATGTATTATAAAATATTCTTTCAATCCCTAAAAAAAAATTTAATGTAATTTTTACCCATTTGTGAATTTTTAGTAAATGGTATTAAAGGAAATTTATTTCATTTTTTGTACAAGATAATTTTTTTAAAATTTTGACAAATGTATGGGAATAATGATCTATTTTATGTTATAAGGAATGATCATATTTTTACACTTTCATAGAAACATATTTCCTTGAATCATATCTTACAAATTTTCAAGGTTATTTTTAATGAAATTCAATTATTTTAAAATTTCACAGTGTTTTAACAAAAGGAGAGAGTTTTAAAGAAGAAATGGAATTTTCCTCAAGGATAAAATTCATGTGTTTTATCAAAATTATTTTCCATATAAGATTTAATAGAGGTTACAGTTAGACATTGTCTATAATATTTTTGGTTTATAATTTTTATTATGGTATGTTTTTTATAGACTACATTTTTATTGCATGGATTATATTATAATGGAATGATTTTTAAGAAACCGATTTTATTAATTCGATTATTATCTGATGAATGATTTTGGTTTTGTGGCACAAATATGAATTATATTCATTATGTGATAGGGGGACCTATATCTCCCTCCAATTCATTTTTTAATGATTAACATATATTGAGATAGACCTGGATAGAAGGATAAATAAATTCGGTTAAGTAGTACATGGATAGAATGGCCTGTAAATCTAATTCAGTAATACAAGGATGGAATAGTTAGTAAACCCGGATCAATAATGGACTTTGTATAATATGATTGACTTGGCAATAATCCTTCAAAAATATGGAAATTATTTTCTTTGATCTTGTGAATTCCATAATTCAATGTTTCATGTAAATGCTATTTTACCATGGTGTGTGCTCCATTATGATTTAGGCCTTATAAAATGTCAATATTGATTTCATGACCAACGAATTTGATATTTTTTATAGATGGTATGATTTCAAAATTTTAGGTTCATATTTTTACATTCTTATTTTTATGATTTGTCTAATATTTTTCATTACTAACCATACTGAACATTTGAGATCGACTTTTTTATATGTTTTATTTTCCCCAGGATATAAATAATGGTTTTAGGTTTGAAAACTAAAGGGGATGTTCTATATGGGTTCTGTTAAAGATCATTTACCAAGTTAGCAGAATGTGTTCCATGTTTCCAAATACACTAAACTATTACAGTCTTCAGAAGTCCTTCAAGGTAATGAATTATGTATTCCGCAAAAGTAAATGAATATCAATGTATGTCAAACATGGGTCTTTATTGTTTCTGTTATTAAATTTCTATTATATCACCTTAAGATTATTTTTTCATGAAAAATATTATATTAATGTAATAAATTATTGTTGGATATGAATTGTATAAATAATATAATCTGGAAATGATTAGGTAGTAGATAATACTTTTAGTAATGAATTGAATCATCTCTTATACAAAGAATCAGTAAAATGAAGTATTTGGTACTCCTTAAATTTACTTCAGGATTCCAAATGTCATATTACATTATCAAATATATAATATGGGATAATATTAAAGAGGAATCTGATAGAAAAGTGTGTAGCGAAGTGAGGAAAAGTTTTGTGCTTTTACATGATAGTTTGTGGGGCATTTTAAAAAATTCCCATTCTGTAATGAATGAAAAATGAAATTTATCATTCCAAGTGGTCCAAAAGTGGATAAATATTTGAGATAAGATAATAGTTTTTTAAAATTACACCCTATACAGATTAAGATATTGTATTTTTGATATTAAATAGTTCTCCCCATAAATTTATTATTTTTACCTTATTTATCCATCACCATGGCAACTGAATTTTTCCCCCATTAGGATATGGTTATACAAAAAATGTAAATTAGACTCATTATAAATTTTGAAAATAGATATTCCAAATATAAAATATAAAATTTTTCATTCAATAATAAGAATTTGATGAAAATTATTTACAATATAATATTTCCTAATGTCAAAAAACAATCCTTAACAAAAAAATTTTAAATATAAATTGAATTTATTTATAACTTTTTCATAGTAATTTCAATTATTTAATTATAAATATTATTATAATATCAACACATATAAATAAAATAATACTTAAGAAGAAATTTTTATAATTAATTATAAATAATATGTTACACATAAAACAATTTTTTTGAAAAAAACTCTTTAAATATTAAATAGTTTTTTATAATTAAATAAAATTGATTTTTTAGTTGTTCAAAATAAATAAAATTTTATTAAAAAATTCTTATTAATTAAAATATATCACATCAATTTAAATTTAATATTTAGATGTAAATTTGACAAGAAATTAAAATCTATAAAATACATGTAGTGATTAATATATATATCATTATATTTATAATTACATTTTTATACCAGTGTAACATATAAATACCCACATATAGACAATTATATGGGATCCAAGAGTATTATATTTAATGTTGGTTGTCATGGGTGGTGATTCAGCCTGTATGCATTTGATAGTTATTTCATGGATCTTGGACTCCCCCCTTAGACGATTTCACTCATGATGCCCTTGTGGAAGTTCAACATGAAATTAGTATTGGGTAACACATGGTGATATTATATATAATCCATGATCATAAAAATGACACTCATAAAGAATGATTATTTTACATTTTTACACTTGTTCCCCTTTCTATATAGATATAAAAATTTAGTTGCATATGTTTATACCTTTTAATTTATTGGATGTGTTACAATAGTAAATTTTTAATAAAATACTACTCAAAATTTATCTATTTATGTATTCATAAAACTAAAGATGGTGTCATTTTTCATATAATCTCAACATCAATATAATCCCAACTACCATATATAGAACAATCATATATCATTCATATATATAGAATTATATACAACACAAAAAAATCCATCTTATCAATTTAAAAAGGATTTTATATTTCAATTTATTTTTCTACTTTCCACATATATAATAAGATGTACGATATTCAAAAAATATATATGGATGATGATTTCATGATCATTGAATTATTGTTCCCTTTTTAGTTTATTGATTATTTAGCTTTAATAATGTTTTTAAAAATTTATTATCTTAAATTATTAATTTTTATCTTGAATTGCAAAATTTTATCTCAAGGAAATATATCATGGTTTAATTTATTTTAGTGTTACATGTTATAAAATATATCCTAGCTTTATTGGGACATTTTTCATCATTTTCTTCCGGATTTACAATATTTATCCTTCAAAGGATGTATTAGGATGTGTTCTAATGAAACATAAGAAGGTGTTAATTTACTCCTCAAGCTAATTATTGAAACTTAGTAAAAATTAAACAATGGATGATCTGGATTGGTTATTGGAAATTTTTTCACTATTTATTAAGAAAAATTGTGTTTATAGAGATAAGAGTTATATAAATACTGAAAATAGAATTATTACGTAAATAGTCACATTGAATGAGTTGAGAATTCTAAAATAGGATGTATAGAGTTAATCATTAATTGTGATTTATTAATCATTTTTCATATTTGTAATGAAAAAAATGTGTTTGATTCTCTAATATAGAGAGAAAATATATTTTTATCTATAATTTAGATAAAAACAGACCTAATCATCATGGATATGAAAAGTATAGATATGTATATAACAATAATGAGAGAAATATGACCATTCAAAAATGATTTCACAACCATTAATAAATGTGAATATCAAGGATGCATAGATTGATGTTATGGTGTGATAGAAGAAGGTATGAAATATTCCAATGTTAAACCATGACAATAATGGTGTTGTAACACTCTTAACCCACATATATGTTTCAAACATTTAATAAATAATAAATGAGCACTTAGATAATCCATATAGTTTATCAATTTTTATTCACCCTAGAATCAAAAATATGTTAACACTTTTTAAAAGAAATTATATTGGGGAAACATGAAGGCGAGATTTCAGATTATATATCTAAATGATTTTTTATCAATGTCATGGATGAATTTAGTAATACTAAGAAGATGATCCATCCATTACCCATACATATATTTAAATAGGATAATAATGTCGTGTATTTTACCATTTGAAATACCAATACTTTTAAAGGGTAATACCCAAAATGTGTTGTTGTCAATAATCATAATAATATTTATAATATTTAGATATTGGAGAGGATTTATGTCATGATCATTATTACTAGATATATATATTATATTATTATCAATGTGTGTGTAGTAACTCTCTAAAGTGTAGTTGATTGAGACCATATGTTTACTATGAGGTTTTTGATGAGTCATTAATAATCCTTGGATACATATAAAGCATTTTTCACTATATACCATCCTCTAACTAATAGAAAATATAAATGGAAAATTAAAAATCTATATGATAGGATGAGATACATTATGATGGATTTCATAGGATTTGGGTATCATCATCTTCATCAGGTAGAGTTCACATAAAAACAATTCAATAATCAAGCATTCAAATGTAACTATATGATGTTACAAAATGAAAGTTTTTAAGAGCTATAAATTGTTTTTATGATTTCAGAGTGATAATGAAGTCAGGACAAAATCATTTTTATGAAATAAAATAGAAGGTTTAATCTATTTAATTTTATATAAAAGGAGAATAAATCCACTTGTAGAGATTTCATTATAAATATTGATATAATTTTGACATTAAGATATGTACAAAAATTGATCCTTTTAATATCACTATATAAAATTGTTATGGATTTTGAGATGAAGTAAAAAATGAATAATTGTACACATAAAACCCTCTATGATCATTTATCTCATGATAGTAATATATTATTGATTAAATCTTCATCAAAACGTCTCTAAAGTGAATTACAAGTTAAATAATTAACATTTGAGTATATAGATACCAAATCCGGCACATGTAGGAAAAAAACAATCTGTTCAATATATACATGACCTATATTATATAAAATAACAAGGGGGTTTTTGATAAAATATATTATGGGTCTCCAAATAAGGCAGTAACCTACTATGTTTTGTGGCACTTTCATACATTTAAAGAAGAAACCAAGGAACCCAAAGATGTAATGATGCAAATGTATTATAATTTCTATCATCTATATAACTGAATCTAAAGGAGAAAATATTTATTGGGGTTATAATGTGACACACCATATTATTACTATGATATTATCCAAAAAATATCCCATATGAGGGATAAATTAAATTACATGTATCACTATAATAAAATAAATAAATACCTTATTCAATTTAAATAAAATTATATTAAAAATAAAAACATTAATAATAATTAAATATTATACATGTTTTTGAATATTAAATATTAAATAAAACCCCATGTATATAAAATGTCTAAAAACATGAAATATTTATTATCATAATTTCACTCGATGTTCAAACCTCCACTTTTAAAATTGTAAATAATAAATAACATTAAAAATATAATAATACTTTCAAGAGATAAATAAAAAAGTTTTATGAATGAAATATATAGATATATTTTTAATAAATATGAATATTGAAAGAGGAATCTGTTCACTAGATATATATGGTCATTAGTCATATATGATGGTTGTGAATATATATTCATTTTATTTATATAAATATTTCACAAATTCCATAATTGGGTATAAGATTGATAAAATATATAAAATATTGGTTTACTGTAAATAATATTTAATAATAAATTAAAATTTCACCAATGTATATAATTACATTGAATTATTATTTATAACTATAATCATTCAGATAATTCAATTTTCATAGAAAAAAATATGATATCAAATCTATTAGTTGAAGCCTTCCTTATGAAGCTCAATTATAAGTAAATAATAAGGAGGTGGAATCACAATTATTTTCAATTAATTGAATCCATGATAAATATAATCTTTTATTGTTTGAGAGAAATCCCTAGTGGGAGAAGGACAACCCTATATAAATAATTATGTTATACATGCTAGATTAATCATCCATTATGAGTACCTCCATTATTTCTTTACTCTTTGGTCTTATCTGTAGGTAATATTAGATTCTAAAAATTTAAGTTTGGATCACATAAATGTGTAATTATAAATTTAAATAAATTAATTAAATAAAATTATTTTTATGTTAATTTTTATATTTTTCATTTTTTAGATTTATTAATAATTAGAATGATTTTAGTTAAATTAATTCATAAAAATAAAAGATTAATTACAATATAGATGGATTAATTTAGCTTAATTAGTTGATAAATTATTATGAAATATAAGAAAATTAATTAACTTATAAAGAGAAATTTTTTCAAATAAATGTTTTACTATGTCCAATGTATTTCTTTTCATTATAATTTAATTTGATTGTTATTAAATAATTTCTTCAATGATATGTTATTTGAAAACATAAAAAAATTTACCATCCTTCTAATTTTTTTAATTTTTAATGATGGTGAAGAAATTTATTTTTCTTCTTGTCATATATTTTTTAAAATATAATTTTCATTATTTCAAAAGAAATTTAATTTAATTTTTGAAATTTTATTTTATATAATTGATTGAATTACTGGATTAATCCTTCCAAAATTCTATAATGGGGTAATTTTTATTTTTTTACAATAAATAATTTATTGGTGTAAACATGATTTACCATTAAATGGGTAATATATGTTAAAATTGGATAAATAATGGTATCTGTCGTATCATTTCACAAAAAATATCTTTAAATATTTTTATGGTGGGATTTATGAACACCACGCCTCCTTTTTCCATTTTAAGATTTATTACATGAAAAATATATATTACTTACCCATTAATGAATGGGTATTTCTGAAAATTCCCCCCAATATCACCAATAAATGGATCCTCTACTTTCCACATTAATACAGACAATTCTTGAAGTTTTCTATTAAATAATTAGAAAAAATATGTCCCTAATAATTTAGTAAAATTTTGTTTGGAACTTTTGGCCACATGAAAGAGACATAAATTATTATTTTTCTTGAAGGCTCTTTATGATTTAATTATTCAACACACATGTTATCCTTTATATAGTAATTTCCTTCATATTTATAATCCACCTAATTTTAAATCATATTTAGCAGTTCAATGGGTTGTATTTGGAATCATTA
The DNA here is from genome assembly GCA_963277665.1 of Viscum album. Classification (NCBI taxonomy): domain Eukaryota; kingdom Viridiplantae; phylum Streptophyta; class Magnoliopsida; order Santalales; family Viscaceae; genus Viscum; species Viscum album. The sequence continues at coordinate 1,919,381,765 of OY728128.1, read as the reverse complement.
GTGTTATATTAATGTTATTTTATTAATATAAAACAACATGTTTAAGGTCAATAAATCATTCTGAAGAGTTCTTTAATTGGTTTTACCACTTACGTTAATAAGGATATAACTTTTATATCTTGTGTGATTATGATAAATTAAAATTGATAATATATTATAATAATAATTAATTTTGTTTTTTTCATGATTTCATTATGGTTATTTATATAGTCTTAAAAACTAATAAAAATACATTCTTGTTTTAGAAACAAAATTTTTAGAAGCAGATTTTTGAATATTCCTTACAAACCATCACCATCACTTACATAAAAAAGAATATTAGAGTACAGTACTGTTTAAAAAATATATAAATAATCTACATAAAATTACTGAGGTAATGATAAAAAGATAATGGAATAGGGACAAACATCATCATGTAAAAAAGTAGTGGAACAAATAGATTAATTAACACTTTAATGATAATTTTAACAATATATATAATTTATGTGAAAATTCAAAATTCCATCATCTGAAAACAAAATACCAACAGTATTGAACCACTGATATATTCTGAAGAACTCTTGGTATAACTCATACGAATGGTTCTATAAACCAATGGCCATACTTATTTTGGTCATACATATACTAATAGTTTTTAATAATGTATTTCTAGGTCACTGAGGATAATAGTTTAATAATGGTTTTATGGAATCCATGTTTTTACCATTTTCTCACTTCACACTTTACCAATAGTTTATTATATTCTTTGGTATGGCTCTATGAAAATTCTTTGATGACCATTGGTATAGCCACCACATAAATTAGTATCCATTAGATCCCCCACCTTTATCCAAAACTGTAAACCAATATTCATTTAGTCCACCACTTTTAAAAAACCTAAAACAACAAAAAACCAATTATGAAACCACAACCAATAAATATATAATAATTACATAAATATATTAAAGCATTTAACAAGTGATAAATCATATTTAAACAATCATATATATATACATTCACATTTTATTTTAAAAATCATGTTATATATATCTCAATAAAAAATGAAAATGTTCAATATCTCTCTACACCATTATCATCATCATCACCATAATTATCTTTATTACAATTTTCATGATCACCGTCACCAAGATCATAATAATCATTCCCAAAATAATCCTTATCATCACGATCACTAACTCTATCTCTAGGAACAGTATTATCCTAACCACCAAAAGGACCATCCCCATCATATCCCAGTGTATTATATAATAAAATCATATTCAACATTTATGTATTGAAAATCATAGATATATCTTTTGGAAGTGGTATAAATATGTCTTTTATAACTTAAAAAATTGCATCATTCACTATTTATATCTGTTCAATCTTATGTATGGATATTTTTTGGGCCTCCACTTGAACTATATGAGAGATTTTTGCCTTTACAAGAATAGTTTCAAACTCATTCATAACATCCCTAGAACATATATTGGGAAAATATCTATTAAGGAAAATACTATTACATGTTTGAAGGAATACTCCCTCATGGTTCTTATCTCCAAATTCGGAGTTAAAATTTTCATTTGATCCATTCATTTCAACAATTTTCTCAACAAGTTCCTATGATGTCGTTTGTTGTAAATATAAAAAAATTGTATAGTTATAAAAAAATATTAAAATTAGAAATCAATAAATTAATTATTACACTATATTGTTGTTTCTATTTTTCTAATTCACTTCCATATTTTATCATTATACTTGATGAAAACAATTTTATCAGGGAATATATTCTTCAATATTCTATACCAAACTCTACAATGACATTGAATAATGAGAAGAATTATTCATACAATATCGAGGCATATGTATCATAGTGAAAATGAACATATCCAACTCCAATTAAAAAAATTAGTAAAAAGTAAATGAACAATCCTTATAAAAGCTACACAAAATTTCAATGAACTCAGTATTCAAGTAGTATTTTAAATAAATAATAGTAATTTGACCTTGAAGGATGTACAAACATTGTTCACTATTTAACAATATATTAACTGAATCAGAGTCTAATAAAAAACAATAACAAATGAGTGTATAATAAAATATTTTTTGGACTCTTGATGTAATAGGATAAAATAGAATATAAAATGTAACAACCCATCAAATTGTCATATACAATTTGGTTATTTTAAAATATATTAAAAACACATTTCCAAAGTTCCATAACGTAGTTTTGAGACCTTTGAAATCTAAAAATATATCTATAGAAAAAATAATTATCCCTTGAGTTGAATATTATGTTATTTGGTTTTCCATTCATTTATATGTTACCATATAATATACTTGACTATGACATTAATATAAAATGGAAAATAGTTTTATTTTGGAATTTCAACATATAAAATTAAACCATTCTTTAATTTTTTTATCAATTTTAAAATATATTTTATATTTATTTATTTTATATATTTCACGATCTTTTTAAGGTTATCATGTCCCCAAATGGTATTTCAATTGTGATACTAATATAGCTATAATTTGGAATGTGGTAATCATTAACCATATTCTAATAGGTGTTATTAGAAATGGGTACTAGACCATATAATTTCATTTTATGGTATAATTACACCATATAATCTATTATTACAATAATTTTTCATGCGTAACTCTCCAATATGACATTTTTTGTAATAGTTTGAAGAATGTGTGTCCTTTGTGTCAATAAAATCCTAATATAATTTATAACATTATCATTTTTAGTAATTTTAAATGGTATTGAAAGGTAATACTACAGAAAATAGTTTCAATCAGATCTATGATGTGGGAAGATCCCCCCAATAATCCTAATATACATAATATAGAAATAGTGGTTATATGAATATAACATTCATATTAATTATATAATAAATCATTTTCATTATTTTATTCAGTATAAAATTATTAAGTAAATTTTAAATCAAAAATGAAATTGATTTAAAAAAACTCATTTCATATTGCAATTCATTTAAATGATTTGTTTTGAAAATTTTATTTTTTACATTTAGATAAGGAATTTAATATTTTGAATCATTATAAAAAAATTTACTTTTGGTGAAATTTTTTGAATTAAAAAAAATGTTTATTTTTTTATGAGTAATAAAAAAACCAATTTTTGTAAATAATTTTTTTTAAAAAAATCCAGTAATTTGAATGTAAGAATAAGTTTTAAGAATGATTTAATGTAACATAAAAAAATTTATATTCAATAAACATATTTAAATTTTTTAAAAATTTATATTGGATTTATTATATGTATTTTTTTGATTTTAAAACATAATTTTTCTAAAAAATATTATAAATTCTCAATCATTAACCATTTTAATTAATTAATGAAATAAATAATAATGAATTTTTAAAATTAGATATATATGTTATATATCAATAAATATTACTTTATATTCATATAATGTTTATTATAAATCATATAATTATTTAGAGATCATATTTTTCTTGAATAATATAATTCTTGAAACCTTGTTTTTTCATCACATATTTGGAATTTATTTTAAATTTAATTTTTCCACTTTTTTTAATTGAGTTTGGTAAAATGGATTCCATTTTTGGAATTATCATATTTTATAATTCATCTAATTTTTTGACCATATTCATTAGGAAAAATAGTAAAAAGTAATCAATATAGTTAAGGTAAAAAATATTTTATTAAGGATAAAAATATAAAGATATGGCTCTAAATTATAAAAAACATATTTCAAAAGACTACCTATATAAATTTCATATTCCTTAAAATGGGAAATGATGATGTTGCTTGTGTGCATGAAAGACTACCACCTCATGAACTGATGTACCATATTTTCCATCATCAACTATAACAGTTGGGTATAATGTTGGATATACTGTATTTAAAAGATATTATAATATACTTATACCTCTATATTCATTATATCATTTATAAATACATTGAATTCCTTTATGTAGGGGATATGATAACCTCACTCATGTGTCCATTGCATTATCGCCTCGTGAAGCGATATGATTCTTTATATTCTATCGGTTTTCATGGTGTTGATAAGGACAACCATCTTGAATATATATATATATATATATAGGAAACAATTATGACATCCCTGATTTTTTTAAACTTATAAAATTATATATCATTTTCTTTCATACCAATTAACTCACTGAAAAATGACAATATCTTCTGGTTACGTGTGGAGTACCACCTTCATAATGTGATGTGAATATATTTTCATCACTACACCCCATGGATGTTATATATGAATATATATAATGAAAACATATGTTTTATATTATATGATTATCATTATTTTAGGGTAAAATATTTCCTTCCTCATTATTATAGTGATCGTTAAAAAATTGTATTGTTACTTATGTGTCTGTATGACCTATAGTCTCATTGGTTGTAATGTATAAATTTTTTAACACAATATTTAATGATTGGAAATAAAAGTATAATTTATGTATTAATGTTATAATTATTTCATTATTTTTATTCTTGAAATGACAAAATAATGAACCCTTTGTCCATGGTCACCCAATGGAAGTCATGTTTTATCAATATACAAAGTACCCTCAAAACAACTAACGTAAACATTCATGATTAATTACTCATATATAACATGGTATGAAACCAAATATATGGAATAAAAAACTATAATATGTTTATTATGTAAGTAAATAATCAAGAAATGTTTTTTATTTTATAATTTCTAAACTTCCATGATGAGTCAGAATCATAGTAAGATACTTGTTCCCAATATACATTCATTGAGTCATATTTTGATGTCATGCACCTAAATTATCTTATATAGTGAATATGAATACCCTCTTAAATGTTATATGATGAGTTCATATATTCTAATGGTAAAAAATAATTTTTTAATTTATATTATTTCATGGGGCTGTTGATTCAAGAATTTCTAATTTAATAAGTGGCATTAATTTAAAAACAATATATGAAAATGTTTTCCTTATAAGTCCATTTTTCTTCCATGTACATGTTTTTAAAAAAATTTATTATACAAATGAGATTATTATGAGTGTAATTTTTATATTTATTTCTATTTTTTAAAAAGTATTTGAGTATTTTTACGGATTGAGTGACTTTCCATACAAATGAAAAAATGAGCATTGCATTCTACCATATATGGTAATAATGATTTTTCCCCCATTGTAAAAATAATAAGAATATTTCATTACATTATAAGATTTCATTTTTATTTAAATAAAACACATCATTCCCTCTTTGGATATTTTGGTTTTGCAAATGGTTTTTAAATAGGATTGTATATTTTAATTTCTAATTTTTCCTTCTTACGGTTAAAAAGAATATTTTATCAGTGTGATGTGAAATGTGAATACATTTTTTTGTGTTATGATTATATTATAGTTAATAGAGAATATTTATATCAATGGGATTAAACATTATAAACCATGGATTGGTTGTTATATTATAAACCATGGACAGGTGGGTATGTAATTATCTAAGGATTCCTAGTAACATTATAATCCAAGGATGGGTGGGTTCGTGATAGCACGCCAATTATTTGGGTATGAAAGTTACCCGTATGATTGTTCCATATTTAAGAGTGAAGTGGATAATATTTTACCAATATTACTTTATTATTTAACTAATTTTTCTATAGGGAATAATGATTTCATTTTAAAAAAATTGTTTTTTTTCATTAGGAAATTATTTATTTATTTATTCCAATGAACATTGATTCAAAGGTTAAAATGTTATGGTATTTATTGTTTTCACAAGACTAATTGCTTCATTTCAACTTATATATATTATTGAAATTAATGTTCTCAAACTATTTTTAAATATTATTTATATATTTTATGGCCCGATAAGGTAATGGAATAAGTCAAGTTGAAATTTGTGATGAGTTTTCATAAAAATAAATCTTGTTTTACCTTTAAAGTTTCATATTGTAAAAAATATGGATACTATTCAGAAGTGTCAAATTTTTATTATATAGAATCATTCACAAAGTATTATGGCATAATTATCTTAAACTATAAACATTAAATTAATCAAAGTCAATAGAACATATTATTAACATAAAACTGAAGATTATGAAATGCTTAAGAATAGTTCATTGTAGTTGTTATCAATGATCGGTTTATATAAAATTATAATTTTAGACATTAGTAATGGCATACCCATGAAATATATTACATTATACATATGATTAAATGATATAGTTTTTATATATTAAAATAATTTTTCTACTAAAATTTTCATATTAACAAAAGTTTTTCATAGAGGAAATATGGAAGTAGTAGTAGGAAGACAGTGAGGAAAATATCCATCCAAATCAGCAACACGAGATGGTAATATTGTGAACTAACTAATTTATTACAAATATGGATTAGTTGAAAAAATATATAAATGTTGATGGAATTTCTTCCAGGGAGAATCCAGATCTATTATAATGGAACATGTCATTAGTGGAGCATTTTATGATACAGCACCCCCATAATTTATTAGATAATCTACCATTGTGACAGCTAAATGATTTATTAATTCTGCAGAAAACATATTCTATATCATTTGATGTTTATACCATAAAACAATATGTCTTCTAATTTACTATTTTGAAGGTGATTTTTCCTATTATTATAAATGATTACGAATATCAGATAAAAGGGTGATATTGATGCCTTGTAATGGGATGAATTTAGGATTATTTATCGTGAAAAATATTTTTCTCAGGCCGTATATATTAGGTTGGAAATAAATTCATGGAATTGATACAAAAGGAGTTTCATTATGTAGTTGTATATAAAGGAAGAATCACATTATTTTCAATGTATTCACCATTTTATATCTTGTATCATCAATGTAATATTAATCAGGTTTATTAAAAATTGAATCCATTATATCAAATATAATTCGATTCTAATGAATTCAAAATCAATGGTAAAATATTTCTAGATTCATAGAATGTAGAAATGGAGTTTTCTAATGGTCATGTATTATAGTAAAACTGGTAGAATTAGAGTTCTAGTTGGAAATAAATGGGAAAGGATTCATTAATGGTGTATGGATATAAGAATAATATGTTCTCATATTATGAGATGTGTGGTAAAAATCATCATGGATAGTATATTATGATTTCTGGGAAGTGATATTATTATGGTAACATTGGTCATATTTATTATTATTTTCAACAAAATTATTATAAAAGCAATGAAAAGCTGATTTTATGATGGTTTAATTTCATAGACTTGGCGAATTATAACCACATGAATTTATGGTTATTTACTCATTGATGAGATATCCATGATAAAAAGATAAAGGATTTGGAAAAATATTTTCCTATTACGATGTTTGATGTTGGTCAATCAAATGAAGTGTTGAGATGTATGTTAACGGTTTATTTAAATTATTCCAACACCAAGTTTGACTTTATATCTTCTCATTAATTTTTTTGCAATAAATTTTCAAATAAATCATAATATCACCAATGTAAATAAGATATATACTTTTTTTGAATCAATTATAATGAAATATTAATGAAAAAATGATTTACTAGAATCTTATAATTTTATCAGTAGGATAGTATTTGTTGATAATATTTTTGAACTGGAGAATGTAGATATTGATATCATTCATAAAATGTAATATATATTAGTTTATCAGGATAAGGTAGATTTTGGATCTATGATATTTATGTTCAATGATCCAATACCATTGATAACATATAAAAATATGAGAAATTGATTATAGGTTGAAGTGGATTTTACCTAGATCATTTTTTTGAAGATAAATAAATTGTTCAAATTAGTGATGACCCTGTAGTAAATGTTTACATGGAACTATTTCATGATGATTTTCCATGTCTTAATGTTGATAAGGGGTAGGGATTACTGTCAAACTATTTCTTGATATTTGTATTATTTATGAACTCATTTTCGAATAGATCATGTATAATTTTTAGAATTGAGAATAAAATTACAGGATTTATAAAACATTTTCTAATTCCCCCAACACATTACCGTGGGGTTCTCCATTTTTAATTTAAACAAGGAGGATGGTTCAATGAGTCTTTTCAATGATTATATAGCCTTTAATAACCACAATGTTAATAAAATTTACCCTTTTATATTGATAATTTGATTGATGAACTCAAGGGAGCTTGGTATTTGTCAATGGTAGACCTGAGTTCAAGTTACCAACAGATGAAGGTGAAGGAAGATGACATTCTGAATATAAAAGACCAACCCTCTCTTCTCTTCTTCACAATTTCAAACAATTTGGTTTCACCCAATACATACTAAAATTCCATAAAAAATTAAATCCCCTCATCCTACATTCCATTATTTTTTTCAGAAATAAAATAAATAAACAATTAAGGTATAATCCTAACGACGTGTAATGAGAAAAAGAAAATATTAATTACCATGAATATTTGTATCAATTTTTCTTCCAACTCTTTAAATTATTATTCATATATTATTATATATGATAACCTTGGTTGATGGAGGGACTGCCCTTAGGGGGAGGACTATGGTTCCTTCTACAACTTCATGACAATGGAGGCCGTTGTGCCGGTCCGTCACCTACTATTTGGGGAGGGACCTTCATCATCCGGAAAGTGTGTTGTGCCCTTTTTCACCCCCTTCTCCAAACCCAATATTTTTCTTATTTCCCCAAAATTATTCTTATTCCCTAAGGTTATCGATCTCTTAAAAGGTTTCTCTAATCTTCCATTATTGATCACATTGTTCAATGAGGCCCTGACACACCACAATCGGGCCTTTGTTTCTCATTTCCTGTAGAGAAGGATGTCAGTGGACACCTTCGATAGGATCATTTCCAGTCCTTGGGATTTACAAGATAGGGATACTATGGGACTTCTCGATAATAGAATCTCCATGGTTTTTTTTGTTGGAGTATGGACTAATAAAATCTTAATCTGGCGTTTCTCGTAGATGTAACATGTTTTTCCTTTTCCTCCATAGATGGAACAATAAATTTCATATAAAGTGGGAATCCAATACATTGGTGATCTGGGTGAGTTTCCCAGATTTCCCCATTCAATTCCAATGTCATTATATTTTTAGGATTCATGGGAACCTAGTAGGGAGGTATTTATACACTGATCATTAAATTGTAGCTGTGTACCATCCTGGTAATTATTGAGTGTGTTTGGAAGTGGATGCTTCATGGAAGCCTTCTGAGTTCATTTCGATTACTATATGAGATGAATATCATTGTAGTATACATTTTGTGTATGTGTTCTGGGCTTACATCTATTCTTATTGGGATAATCATTGGCGACATGTATACATGGGTCTCTACAAAAGAAATCCAGACTGAGCACTAAGTAGTGTATGGTCCCATGAGAGGGTGTTGTTCGTGACAGAACCATGGGAGTGAATTGCCATGTAACAAATGTAGATTGTGATTTCGGTGTTCATATTCGATCTCACAACTAGAATGCTGAGATGCTGAATTTTCATGAGTCAGGAAAGGGGCTCTCCAATCAAGCCAAGAAAACACATATGGATCTGAGAGTGTCTGATATTTGTGGAAGACTAAATCATGATCTAAGTGTGGTTAATCATTTTGGTAGTGTATTGATTTAGGGTGCTGGAGGGACTTGAGTTGATGATAGTGCTCGATGTGCTAATAATAATGCAGGTGTGGTTTGTTTAGAATATTAGTCTCTTAGTTCTCAAGGTGGGGATGTCCATCCAAATAAAAATTATAACTCAGTAGTTAAACCTCAATAGTATTATGAGGATGTATCCCATACATCTATAGTTTCTTTTTATGTTGAGGAAGTCTGGTGAGGGAATGATTCCATGAATGGAGGTCAGAAAGAGTTTTCTAATGATCCAATATTGTTATGTTATATAATGATGGTAGTTGATATGGAGATGATAATCATTTTGAAGGATTGGAATATGATGATCTTGTGTAGGAGCTTGAAAAATATTCGGTCAGGTTCTCTTTGGATGTGAAGAATGGCCATGGGAGAGAGTCTAATGATGACTATTTTATCTATTTAGCTATCAATTCAGATGCATGCCCTAGGGGGAAAGAATGGAATAGGGTAATCCACAATGAAAGAAAACACTACTATTATTTTATGATTCTTATGAAGACTATATCCAAAAATAAGTTAAAAGTTATGGTGGTGGAAAATGAACCCCTCATGGTCGTTTCTCAGTAGGTGGGGTCTAGTATAGTTCTTGAGCAATCGTTGGAATTTATCATGCTCTATAGAGAGGAAAATCTAAATTTTTTTTATGATTAAAGACACTGATGAAGATTCCAATAGGATTATGAGAATCAATTGAAGGTTTATCTGAATAATGTAAAATGTTCTTGGATTGACAAGAAAGATATGATAATGATAAAGGGGTACAATGATGGGAAGATCAATGTTGAGGAGTATATCCAGTCATGTGACAAGATGGATTTCTAGTTTAATGTCCTTCTGATGGATGAAAAATATATGCTGGTAAACACTATCTCATGGATGTTATTTATAAATATTAAACCTGATATGTTTATGTTTATCTTTAATGTAACTTGTATATGATTCTATGGTTAAACATTGGGATTCTCACTTTTTCCACAAATGTGTTTGATAATAAAATTGTTAATTTTCCGTATATATTAGTATAGAATAAAAATAGAATAAACCATATACTAAAGTGTTATTATTAAATTGTAATGAACTATATCCACCTCAACTTTCGTCAAATGGGAAACAATAATGTCACTCATGTGTACGGTTGAATATCACCATGTGAACCAATTTGAAATATTTTCCATCAACATATCTTATGGTTGGGTATGATGATAGTTAAAAATTATATATATATTATATTAATAAAATAATTATAACTGTTATGTAATTATATCATATATTATTTTTTTACATTCCTTTGCAGAAACAATATCTTCACTTGTGTGCATGACAGAGTACCACATCACAAAAAAATTATGAACAATTTCTCACAAACACATTACATAGAAGGTAACATGGAAAATGTTAATGAATATATTAAATATATGTGAAAGAATTATTGTTTTCATGACATAGTAATCAGTATAAAAAAATTATATATCATCTTATTTCATTCCTTTCCAATCACTAAAAAAATATTAATGTTGTTCGTGTACCGCTGGACTAGCACCATCACAAAGTGATGAAACCCTTTTTCATGACCACACAACATATAAAAAATATATAATTATATTAAATTAAATAATATGGTTGTTATGAGATTATTATCATTGAAATATGATAAAATATTACTTCCTATATTTCCATACTGATCGATGAAAAATGGAAACATTACACAAGTATACGTATAGACTACCGTCTCCATGATTGTAACATATTTCATTTTTCATAATAAAATATCATGATAGTTATTAAATTATAATTTATGTTTTATATTTATGTTAAATTCCTAATTATTTTCCACAGTTGTTTAAATAATGACCCGTTTAACCATAGTCATCCTCCAAAATTCATTTTTGACACATAAGATAAACATCAATGAAACATCCGATGTAAAATTAATTGGTTAATTAATAATATATAAATTTATAAAAAGAGAAAAAAAAAAGAAATAATAAAATATAAAATGGTATTTCATGATGTAAATAATTAACATTTTTTTATTATTCAAGAACAAAATGAAATTACATTATGTGTTATATTCATGGTAGAGGACTTCATTTCATTCTCATTCCATTGGTGCATATTTATATTTTATACACCTATATTACTTTACTTAGTGATTATAAATATCCTTTAAAATGTCATATAAATCATTTTCATATTATCTTGGATAATAATGTTTGTATTTTATTCCATCATGGGGTGTTTGATTCAAATGTTTCCAATGTGAGGAGATACTTTTCATTTAAAAAGTCTAGTTTATTATTTTCCTCCAAACTATCTTATTATTCCACACCATTTTTTTCAAATTGATTTTAATATTTAGAAGGGAGTATCATGAAGGATATTTTATTTATTTTTTTTAAAATTTTGAGTCTTTGTACAGAATTTGGGACATTATTTATAAACAAAAAAAATGAATGCTATATTTTAATGTATAAAATGACATCATCTTTTTCTGAACCAAAAATATTATTTTATGTTTCTCATCTTTATAATGAATTAATCTTTTATTAAAATAAAAACACTACATCCATTTTTTGGTATTTTGGATTTTAAAATTTGTTTTTTGAAATGGATGGATATTTTATTATTTTAAATTATCATTTATTGGTTATCGAGTATATTTTATGAGGGAAATGTTGAAAATAGAATGATTTTATGTGTTATAATTATGTTGGAATTCTAGGAAATTATTTATATTTATCATTGGTAACATTATAAACCTGGAAGTTTTCTATTTTATAAATAATATGTGGGTGGTTGCATTATAAACAATGTGTTGTTGGTTCTATGATAGACCTCTAATGCGTTAGGAATGGAAGTCACCAACTATATAGTTATTCAATAGGTATGAGTGATATGGAAAATAAGGTCCCAAGATACCTATATTATATATCTATTCATAGTGTTGTATGTAATTATTTTCATTGATATTATATTATGTTTCTCACATGTGAAAATGATTTATTTATTTATCTCATGAATCATTGATACGATGGTAATAATTTCATGGGTTTTTACGTTTTCACTAGATTAAGAATCTTCATACATCTTATATATAATACTAATATCATTATTACCATCCAATGTTTTTAAAAAATCATTGGGTTTAATGATATTTAATGTAGTGGAAGAATCATTTTTCATTTGATAAACATTTTTCATGTAAGGAAGTGAGTTTTATTCATAAAAGGATCATTTTTTGAGAAAATGGATATGAAATAGATGTTCGACATTTTAAATATATTGTTATGTTTGGTATAAGATATGATCAAATTATGTAAATATCTTAAAATGAAAATATCTTTAAGTGTATTATAATGGATTCCTAACTTAAATATCAATATTTTATATTTTTTAAGGGTGGATCAAAATTATGGGGTACCTCTAGCTGTATATCATCATTCTTAATCGAGATACACCAATGTTTCTTATTATTTATGAAATAGATAAATGAATGTAGTTATAGTATTAGTGACATGATTGTAAGAAGATGGATTATTAATGATAGTTTTTGTCCTTATAAATATTAGTAACTTTTTATAGTATTATTGATATAGCTTTCACCTGATGCTACATCTAGAACAATAAATATATCCAGAGATGATTTTTTGGAGATGTTTTATATGGATCTTATTCTTGTGTTTTATTTTTTATTAAAAATATATATTTTCATACAGAATAATCATTTGATTCCCTATTTTATATTTTTTAATTAAAAATTTTATTATGAGTTTTAAAATGATTAGTATCAGTTTTGAGGATTTTGGAGAAAATCATAATGTATTTTGATATGTTGGGGAATTTAAAGCCATGTCAAAAAATATCTAGGCCTAGATTATTGTATGAGTTAACACATAGAACCATTTAAGTCATTATTTACTTCTATGTGAGTCATTTAGAATTATGATTGATTCCATTGACTGCTGTATTAATAAATTTGAATTGTGTATGATTCATCTATCCTACGTATGGGTCATTGTATCCAATGTAAGAGTCATTTTACCAAGAATATGAGTCATTTCCGTCTATACATGAGATAAGTTTCTCTTTTATCAGTGACTCCACTATTGTGTCCAAGTGATACAAAATATCATCCAGTACAACACAGAGAAACGGTTGTTATTCATTAGGTTGAATACATATGTTCCTATAATTATTTGGAGAATATAAAATTTATTTTGATGATTATAATATATATTATATTGTGTATTAAACATAACAAAATGAGATTTAAAATTTAATAAAAGGATGTTGAAGCTTCACAAATTATAGATATAGTTACTTTGAAGGAAGTAGGAGTATTTATAATGAAATCACTCATCCAAACTGTTGAATATAATGCAACACTATATTTTACGTTGTATGGAGTTACGAATGATTAATACGAAGTATTATGAGGAAGAATATGTTTATAAATTGATAAATAGTGTTAATTTAATACTATTTTATTTTAATTTCCAACTCATGTCATATTTTTTATCTTCTAGTGTATTTATATGTTGTGACTCATGTATTCATGTTGTTAGAGTGATGTGATATAGAAAAATAAAAAATTGTCTATACTTTATAGAAATCATTAAAAATGTTTTTTGTGAAATAAGATGAAGAATAGTCTTTCTGTATCAAATTATGATATTATGTAACCTTAAACTATGTATGATGAATATAATCAAGAAGATTCATCACTACAATTACCTTCAATGGGAGTCTATTACAATTTGAGGCTCTTTTATTATTCAAAAATATTATGAATCATTGAAAGTTGTACAATAAGAACTCAAACATAGTTATGTGATGCATATCATGAATATAAGTATATTACCTGCATGTTTGTACATATATGTTGATACTAATGGGTAGTAGGATATTCCCTACATATCTTTTTTAATTTATTTTTCTCCAACTATATATTTTATTTCTTGAGTATGAGGATATTTCATAAGGTCTATATATACATGAGTATGATTATATTCCCTGGAAACATTCCTTATAGAGGAATTGTTTCCATGGAATCAAGTGAGGATGGTGATTTTACAATTATGAAAAAAATGAGGTATTGATAATGGATTTGAGTTGAATATTATTTGAATTTATCAATGAATTTATTGAGTAAATAAATTAAATTTCATTTGAAATCAGTGAATTTTAACCCTCAAGATGATATCCTGTTTGATATAACTATAAAATATAATCTATTATTTTGATATAACACATTTAAATCTATGATGTGGAGGAGAAATTTTTTAAATGAAATTAAACTAAGTAATTACACCAAAACATAATGAAAATTAACTTGAGATTGAGGTATATGGGATTTCATCTATATAATCACAAATTCATGTTTTCATAGTATGTCTAGATAGATTTAAATACATGAGTATGGGAATACAATTATAATGATCATTTAAAAAAATCATTTCATAATTTATATGGTGAGAGACGTGGGAAACTATATGGTATGATGACCTTGTTGGATGTTTCCATTAATTATAGGTATGTATGATCAAATATAGAATTGAGAGTGTGATCATGAGAGTGTCTTTGTCTATATAGGGGGAAGTGAAATTCAATATAATGTACCAAGAAAAGATTTTTTGTGACATGAATTTGATGGTGGTCTCATATATATTATTGTTATGAACCATTTTTTTGCACTAATGTGTTCATTTCATGGTAGTGGGTTGGCTGGGATAGGTTGGGGTGTACTACCAGGTGCACTCATCTTGGTATATAGCTAGATTGTAGTGGTTGTGTGCATGCTAATATGTGTGAACTGCTTTGTAGTGGGCTGTCTGGGAGTGGTTGGGGATTCCAACTTGAAAAAAGTTATGATTTATTTCCCAATAAGGATGAGTATAATCCCATAGAGTGTTCCATGGGAATTTTTACTAGAGATGGAATGTTTTGTGAGAATATATTTCCACATTAAAACAATTATTATTTTATAATAAATGAAACAAGAACTATAATTTCAGATTTAAAGGAAACATCCATTGAATAAGGAATGGAAAAAAGGAACCCCACTTCAATCAATTTTAGGCTATTAACTATATAAGATGATACTATGTTTGTATAATTGAAACACATTTTTATGGGAGAAAATCAGGTGGACAGCTCAATTGAAATTCAGATTTCATGGTCATCTAATAATGATTATTAAAATTTGAAAGTCAAGGCTATGAATTCAAATTTAAAAAAACCTTCTAAAATAAAATTTATAGTGTATATAAATCATAAAATTTTACAATAAGCTTGTATGATGTTGAATTATTTATTAATGAGATGAAATATTTATGGCTTATTAATCTAAAACCTAAATGAGGCTTATAAGGGACCCCATGAATCCATATTCATCATGGGTAGAATTATTCCAACATTAAGGGAAGCTCAAACATTAATAATGAATTAGTTGTCGATGCCCACAGAAGTGGATATACAGTGGAAAAAAGAACACCTAAATAAGTATAAAAATAAATGTTTAATGAAAACTATTTCTAGGGTGAAAAGATCAAAGTGATTAAGGGTTAATATAAAGAATAAATCAGAAATATTCCACTATTTAATGATATTTGTAATAAATATTGAATGAATAAGGGTTAATTCTTCAAAGATGTAGTGGATAAGCATGATAATAGATTCATGAAATATATTAATGATATGGAACAATTGATAATTCAAGAAAAATCAATCATTTTAGAATATATGGATAATTTTATCCACATAATAAATAATTTAGGTATAATTTTTAAAGTGGGATTTTTCATAATTTTTAACTAATTACATGAATGTTTTGATAAAAAACATTATACCTATCATTTTCTGACATCGTAGACCTCCCCATTGTGTGTTGGTATTTTGTAGCATCATGTTTTGTAGTTTATTCCAAATATTCATAAAAAATAATTTTCTTGAATAAAAAAATACATGATAAAACTAAATAATCATAATGTTCATTACAAACCCCAATTTTTATTAGTACCTTGAACCCCGTACTCAACCAGTTTGAAATCATTCCCCATAATGCTTTTTAGGAAGCTAAATCATTATAGTTAAAGCCTAAAATCCAATTAAATTATTTAAAAAACTATTATACCACTCATTCTTATATTCTTTCCACAACTCACCTAATTCCATTAATTGTGCAGTCCTCTAAGCCTCACCATTGGGGATATTATAATGAATGAGATGAAAAAATATTTATTTATATAAATATAATAATATTATAACATTAAATATAATGAACTATGTTACCCATATTTGAAGGAAGGAAATATCGTTTACTTAATTTTTAAGGTTTCTCTATAAAAGTGGGTTGATGAAAATGATTTCAGACTACCTTTAATGTGTCTCCATTAATCTCTATTATTCCAATCAAATCTTAATGATCATTTGATTATCCTCATTATACTAAAACATAATCTTTTTATAGTGGTTCAATACTTCATTAATGTGTGCAATCCTATGAATCTAAATTCCACATGTAGTTCTGAAAGAAAGAAGTCACACATTATATCAATATATTTGAAAAAGAAAATTAATTATGTCATGTGGTGTGACTGGTTACAGAAAGTGGTACAAGTAGCACTAATAATGTCACGACCCGTCCTCGGGGCCCGTGCCGTGACTACCCCAAGCCCGCCTTCCATAGGCCAGGGGCTGGCGACTAGCACCAAGGCGTAAATTCCCGGTAAAAAGGGAAGGCATTGCCTTTATAAGTAACAACCACCACAGAGTCAGCAAGCGGAAAGTAACTACAAAGTGCAGAAAAGTAAAGGGGGCCGGAATACAAGCCCAACTGAAAGTACAACTGAAAAGTAAAGTACAGCAACTGAAGAAAAGACGGCGGCCTCGTGTCGTCCACTGGCAATCCCACCTGAAGGGTGGGTACAGATAGCCTCCAGGCTCCTCGGGTCCCACGTCCGCTCCGAGCACGTCCCGCCCAGTGGTCCACCTCCAGGTACCGTCCTGCTCCAGGCCCCAACTGAGATCAGCGCTGTCTGTCGTCTGCATCCAACACAACAAGGTGTGGGCATAGCCCGTGCAGGGGTGAGTATAAGCTACTCAGTAAGGACCCCGAGACCCCCGAAGGTCTCCCGAAATCCACAAAGGATATAGCACAAAGAAAGATGCAATCACGAAGTAACATATGACTCGACTTAGGTATATGCCCATACATATACCTAAGTCCCCAATTCCAGCTCTGCTCACGAGCTCAAGAACAACTCAATCCACAAAGGAAAGCAAGACTCAAATCCACAAGGAGAGTAAACAGTAAATCCACATAGGATAGTTCAACACAATCCACAAAGGAGAGTAACATAAGATTCAGCTCAACCAGGTATACTTTTTCAGATGACGTCAAAGATGATCACTGATCCATCTAAGTCGTCGGACCCACGAAGGATCGATAGGTACTAACCCCCGCAAAAGACCAACGTAGGATCGGGCTCACACAGAACCTGTAGGCAGTGGCTCACACAGAACCGGTAGTAAGGACCCACATAGGATCGGCCTCACACAGAACCTGTAGCACTGATCCACGTAGGATCGCTGAGTGCAGTAGTCGACGCAGTCCACTTAGAATCTCTGCACAGTCGTCGCCGCAGTCCACGAAGGATCTCTGCTCTGCCGTCGTCGCAGTCCACTGAGGATCTCTGCTCTGCCGTCGTCGCAGTCCACGGAGGATCTCTGCTCTGTCGTCGAAGTCACAGCCAGCGCTAGGGTTCCCGCACATAGCGAGCTCGTTTAGGAGGGTCCGCTCCACGAGCCGAGAGGCTGATACATCAACTAACACGTAGTCCGAAGTTGATGTATCCAAAAGTTCCGTATCGACAACAGGATCTCAACGCAACAGACGGCGCGTCAATCGGACGCCCGGTCTGAGAGTTATTGGCATTTTCGTCCCAGGGGCCCGGTTGGTTTTTAGAGCAAAACCAACCCGACCGTACTCCGCCTGTATCCGATCCCCGGGCGGAGTATGCCAAAAGTTCCGTCTCACTTAGAGGAAACTACCACAGCTGACAGTACGTCGATCGGACGTCCGTAGCTCAAGTTATGAGCGTTTCCGCTCCGAGGGCCCGGTTGGTTTCGTGTACGAACCAACCCGGCCGAACCCAAAGTCTTCCTAAACCTTGAGTATAATATACTGAAATGACCGTATCGATCCAAGGATCGCGTAGCCGCTGACGGTTCATCAATCGGAGGTCCCAGGCCCAAGTTATGGGCAAAGGACCGAAGAGGGCCCGAAAACGGGGGTTCTGGGCCCGGGGCGACCCGGCCCGAACCCCCCCTGGGTCGGCCGCACCGGGTCGGCCCGAACCGGGTCGGCCCGACCCGGCTAGGCCGGGTCCGGTCCGGCCTGGGCGCGGCCCGGCCGACCGGACCGGCCGGCTCGGCTTCGGCCGAGCGGCCGAAGAGCTGCCGCGGGTTTGACCCGCGGCTTGAAGGAAACGCGGCCCCGCGGGGGGCCGCCTGTCACGCGGACGCGGTCGGGCCGCCGCGTCCCTCCCCGGTTCCGCGCGGCCGCGGAACCGGCCGCCGGCGCCGTGGCTTCAGCCGCGGCGGATCTTCTCCACGCGGCGCGCCGGGTGCCGCCGCCTCCGGCCGCCGGCGCCGCCGCGCCGGCGACCCGCCGGGTGCCGCCGCCTCCGGCCGCCGGCGCCGCCGCGCCGGCGACCCGCGCCGCCGCCGCCTTCCGCGGGCCACCGGAGTTGCTCCGGTGGCCCGTTTTGCCTCTCGTCTGCGCCGTTGCTCCTCCCGGGGGCCGACCTTCACTGCGGGATAAACAGATCGCCCCTGCCGCGCGGTTCGTTGTCGTCCGCCATATCCGCACAACAAAAGAGGTCGGCGGAGGGTTGCCGGGTGTTGTTCGTTAGACCCGCACCCTCCGCGTTAGTCATAAACAACGGGAGGAAAAGATAATAATCAGCAACAACTTTAAATAAATTAAAATTGTCGGAGATCATGTTCTTTACTTTAAAAGAATAAACACGGGGAATAAAAGAATTCCAACAACCCTTACCTCGCAGCTGTCGTTGCCGAACGAGGGATCGTCGCGGGATTTCTCGTCGCGGAAGAAGGGGGATCGCCGCGTCGTCGCGGTATCCGGCGTCGCGTTGCCAATCTCCGGATCAAGATCAAACGGATTTAATTAATTAAATCCGTTGTCATTGAAATTAAAAAAAGGGTGAAATAAACGAATCGTTTCTCACCTTAATTGCCGAACGAGGATCGGCCGCGGAAGAAGAGGCGTCGCCGAAGAACGTCGCGGGTAGAGCTCGTCGACGTCGCAGATCACGGTGTGCGTCGTCGAATTCCGGTCGCTGGCGTTCTTCGCGTTCTTCGTGTTCTTCGCGTTCTTCGCGAGGAGGGGAGATGAAGAAACAAAGATCCTCTCAAATCCTTTCAAAGGATTTTTAGGTTGGTCTTATTTTATAAACATGCCAACAAACGCAAAAGCGTAAGTAACGACCCACCAGTTCGTTGAATTAATTCAACGAGCGAAACATCCCATTTAATTCATGAAATAAACCGCTCAATTAAATGGTATGTCAAGAATTAAAGAAAACGCGTTGGTTGACTTTTCAGTTACTTTGATGGGTTTTCGCGGGTGCGTTACTTAGCGAAAGAAACGGCGGGGCTCGTGCGGGCCCCACCGCACAAATATCCTAACAAGGGGTAGGATATTTCCGGATAGCACCCTATCCGCTTTAACTCAGTTCAAGTGGCTTCCAAGTGACTTCCAAGCGGATTAAGTGAAATAAAATAAAGTTGTCGCACACACTTTATTTTATTTCTGACTTAAAGCCCCAAAATTTAAAAACCACGTCTGAGAAAACGCAACTCCGGAAGAGGCATTTCTAAGCAAATACCGGCGCTACGATTTCATCGGTGCCCTCAGAATTCGATTCCGGGCACCGGTTCAAAAGATAGAAAAACCCGCTCGTCCGTTCACTGAACGTCCCCGAGCCAATCTTCGGAAATTGATTCCGGGCACACCGGGCCTCGGAATCAGGTGCCGTCTGAAGCTGTGCTCTTGTAAAATTCCAAAGAAAATTAAGAAAAAAAATTTCCTTGAAATTTGCGGGTCTTTACATTACTCCCACCTCAGGGCTTTACGTCCCCGTAAAGATACATCAAAAACTAGGGGAACAAATGGGGGTACTGAGCACGCATCTGAGCCTCCCGCTCCCAAGTGCTCTCCTGGAGGTTCCTGTGCTGCCATCTGACGCGCACAAGAGGAATCGACCGCCCACGTAGGACCCGCTCCTGTCGATCCTCGATCTCCACTGGGAACTCCGCAAAAGTCGCCCCATCGTCCACGTCCAGCTCCCCATAGTCGATGATGTGCGTCGGGTCGTGCACGTATCTCCTCAGCTGAGACACGTGGAAGACGTCGTGCACCCGGTGCAACTGAGGTGGTAGAGCCAGGCGATAATCCACCTCTCCTATCCTGCTGAGGACCTGGAAAGGCCCGATGAAGCATGGAGACAACTTTCCGCCTCGGCCAAATCTCCGTAAACCACGTCGAGGTGAGACACGCAAAAAGACGTGGTCGCCATCCTCGAACTCTAGTGGCCTCCACCTCCAGTCAGCATATGACTTCTGTCGGCTCTGAGCTGTCCTCATCCTCTCCTGGATGATCTGGACCTTCTCTGTCGAGGCTCGGACCACCTCTGGTCCCACGAGTGCTGACTCCCCAGGGTCTGTCCAGCACAACGGTGATCTGCAGGGTCTGCCGTACAACGCCTCGTATGGTGCCATCCCGATGGTGGAGTGGTAGCTGTTGTAGTACGCGAACTCCACCAAGGGTAGGTGGTCCTCCCAGCTGCGACCAAAGTCGAGAACACATGCACGGAGCATGTCCTCGATTGTCTGTATGGTCCTCTCAGTCTGACCATCCGTCTGAGGGTGGAAGGCTGTGCTCAGATGGAGCCGTGTCCCGAACGCCTCCTGCAACCCCTTCCAAAGCCGGGAAGTGAAACGAGCATCTCGATCAGAGACGATAGACGATGGCACACAGTGAAGCCGTACGATCTCCTGGATGTAAAGACGTCCCAAGCTCTCCACTAAGCCCTGCTCTCTGATGGGTAAGAAGTGTGACGACTTGGTGAGTCGGTCGACAATCACCCAAATGGAGTCGTGACCTCTGGAAGTGCGTGGAAGTCCAGTCACGAAGTCCATAGATATGTCGTCCCACTTCCACTCCGAGACCTCCAAGGGCTGTACCAAGCCTGCTGGTACCTGATGCTCTGCCTTCACCTGCTGGCAGGTGAGGCATCGTGAAACGAACTTTGCCACAGCTTTCTTCATGCCCGGCCACCAGTGCTGTCGTCTGAGATCCTGGTACATCTTCGCCACTCCGGGATGCACCGCCAAGGGAGAAGTGTGAAACTCTCTCAGCACCTCCTCTTGTAAAGCGACTGGTACGAAGGTACGTCCTCTGAAAAAGATGTTGTGCTCTGCTCCAAGGGAGAAGCCATCAGGCGCCTGACCTGAGGATATCAGTGCACGCCGGGTCTCACAGTCAGCGTCCCCACGCTGAGCCTCTATGACCCGCTGTAGAAGTGGAGGAGAGACTGTGAGAGACTGAAGAAAGGCTGCTCCGTCTCTATCCACGAAGGATATCTGTAAGGAGGCTAGCTGCTCCGTCGCCTCCTCAAGTAGCTGAATGCCCGTCCTCCTGCTGAGGGCATCGGCTACCACATTCCCCTTCCCAGGTGTATAGACTATCTCAAAGTCATAGTCCTGGAGGAACTCAAGCCATCTCTGCTGTCTCAGGTTCAGGTCCTTCTGAGAGAAGATATACCTGAGACTCTAGTGGTCAGAAACGACTGTGAAGCGCTCGCCCATCAGATAGTGCCGCCAAGTATTCAGAGCGAAGACCACTGCTGCTAACTCCAGGTCATGAGTGGCGTAGTTCTGCTCATGCGGCCTCAACTGACGTGATCCGTAGGCGATCACGGCCCGCTCCTGCATCAGGATGCACTCGAGTCCAGTCCCTGATGCATCGCAGTAAACTACGTATCCAACTCCCTCCTCAGGAAACCTCAAGATAGGTGCGCTGGTCAATCTCTATCTCAGCTCCTGGAAGCTCTGCTGACATCTGTCTGACCACACAAAGGGTTTCCCCTTTTTTGTCAAGGATGAGAGTGGTGCCGCAAATCTGGAGAAGTCTGGCACGAATCTCTGATAGTATCCGGCTAGGCCCAAGAAGCTCCGCACCTCCGTCACGCTCCTGGGTGGCTCCCAAGCTAGTACCGCCTCGATCTTCGCGGGATCCACTGCAACTCCCGCCTCAGAGATGACGTGCCCCAAGAAGTGGACCTCACGTAACCAGAACTGGCACTTTGAGAGCTTTCCATAAAGCTGGTGCTCTCGGAGTGTGTCTAGCACAACTCACAGGTGGTAGGCATGCTCCTCCTCAGTCGTCGAGTATACCAAAATGTCGTCAATGAAGACCACGACAAATCGGTCGAGGTATGGCTAGAAGATCCTGTTCATGAGGCTCATGAACACTGCTGGAGCATTGGTTACACCGAACGGCATAACCAAGAACTCATAATGGCCATACCGACACTTGAAGGACGTCTTCTGCACGTCCTCTTCTCGAACTCTGAGCTGATGATAGCCTGACCGGAGGTCTATCTTCGAGAACCACCGCGCTCCCTTGAGCTGATCGAAGAGGTCATCAATCCGTGGCAGCGGATACTTGTTCCTCACTGTCACCTGGTTCAGGCGACGATAGTCGACACATAGGCGCAAGCTCCTGTCCGCCTTCTTGGCGAACAAAATCGGGGAAGCCCAGGGTGAAACACTGGGTCGGATAAACCCCTTGCTCTGCAAGTCCTCCAACTGTACCCGCAGCTCCCGAAGCTCGGCGGGGGCCATCCGATATGCTGGAGTAGATATCGGGGCTGTCCCGGGGTACAAGTCGATGTAAAAGTCTACCTCTCTACGAGGAGGTAGCCCTGGAACGTCGTCGGGAAAGACGTCCATGTACTGGTCCACCACTGCAGGAAAAGCTGGACTCCGCACGTCCACTGCTCCTAGGATGAGGCTAGCCAACTGATGAGAGATGGGCTGCACTCTCCTCCGCGGAAGTCCATCCTGTGCTGCAAAGGTTCCCTTCTCGCCGGTGAAGGTAAACTTGCTCCCGTCGCTGCGAACACATCGCACCTTGCGCCTAAAACAGTTGATCTGGGCATGAACCGTGGATAGCCAATCCATGCCCAAGATGACGGCGTAAGGCCTCGACGCCGCTACAAGGAGATCCCAGCCGAAGCTCTCGCCTCCTAGAGTAAGCTCACACTGCCGGCACCAGTGCGTAATCGTCAAGTCTGCTCCCGTAGGAGTCTCTATCCGTAAGGATCGAGCCAACGGCTCAGTCGGAATCTCCGAGCTCCGAACAAGGGCAGAGGCTATGAAAGAGTGACTCGCTCCTGTGTCTATAAATACTGCAGCAAGGGTGGAATAGACACAGATCGTACCTCGAATCATCTCTGGCATGTCGGGGTCGTAGGCCTCCACTGCCTGGAGCTGGGCCTGTCCCTGCCCGCCAGCTCCCTGTGGTTGAGGTGGCCCTCATGGTGGTGGTGGGGGTAGAGCCTGGAAGCGTCGCCCACCACCCGATGCTCGGCCAGCTCCTCTGCCTCGTCCGCCTCCTCCCTGCGGACCGCCACGGTCGACCCTCTACCTCTGCCTGGGTGGCCCCTCCACCGTCTGCTGCTCCTCTGGTCGGCGAGTCGGGCAGTCACGAGCCATGTGACCCTGCCCGCCGCAGGAGTAGCACAACCTGACTCTCGGAAGGCTGGCACTCCGCTGTGTTCCCCGCACCGCTGAGCCGGTGTCCTGAGGCCGTCTGCGTGGGGGTCTGGTCTGCCTGGACCCGAGAGTCATCCGTCGGCTACCTGCTGCCGAAGACTCAGCTACCTGCTGCCCTGCGCTAGGTCTCGCCCCTGAAGAAGGCTCTGCCAGGAAGCTCTCGATCAGGAGGGCTCGCTCCAGTACTCCCGCCTGGGTCGGAATGCTGAGGGAGACCAGCGACGCCCGAATCTCCTGTCGCAAGCCCTGCTCGAAGGTCCGGGCCCGGAAGAAGGGGTCACGTACCATGTCAGTCGAGTAGCGAGATAGGTCAGTGAACCTCTCCGCGTACTGAGCGACCGTCATGCTGCCCTGGCGCAGCTGGAGAAGCTCCTGGATGCGCACCGCTCGGAGGGTGGCCGGGACGAACTCAGAGCGGAAGAGGATCTCGAAGTCCGTCCAGAGCAAGGATGCCTCATCGTGAACCTGGAGCATCAAGCTCCACCATCGTCCTGCCACCGCCTGCAGGAGGCTCACCGCGAGAATCACCATGAGATCCGCGGGTGTCCTCACTAGCCTAAAGATCCGTACCACCGCCTCTAGCCAGTCCTCGGCGGTCTGGGGGTCCGCCTCACCGCGAAACCTGGGCGGTCGCTGGCTCTGAAACTCATGCAGTGCCCTAAGGCGACGTGCATCGTCAGCGTCTGGTACTGGTAGCATCGGTGGCTCGGCAGGTAAGGCTACCGCCGGTTCCACTACTGGCAAAGGGCCCTGCACCGAGGCATCGTCGCTCGGTGGGCTGCCGTCGCGCCCTACACTCGGAACCCTAGCTGGCTGTCATCGCGGGGCCATCCTGAAAAGGAGAACAAGAGCACTACAGTTAGAACAGTATACCTGGTGAGCTGGCACAAGTAATCACAAGGAAAACTTGAGACTTTCATAAAGCAGATCAGTATACCGGTGAGCTGACACAAGTAATCACAAAGAAGACTTGAAACACACACGCAATCAATGTTTTCATGCATTAAGTCGGAAATCAGGAGTCAGGGTCCTGGTGTACGGATACGTCGGCCGCCGCACCAACACTGGGCTCCCTGAACTGATAACCACACTCAATACACTAAACACTATTGCTTCAAATAGAAAGAAAAGTCGATCAGAGTCTGCGGTAGAACCGACCACCTCTGATACCAATTTGTCACGACCCGTCCTCGGGACCCGTGTCGTGACTACCCCAAGCCCACCTTCCATAGGCCAGGGGCTGGCGACTAGCACCAAGGCGTAAATTCCCGGTAAACAGGGAAGGCATTGCCTTTATAAGTAACAACCACCACAGAGTCAGCAAGCGGAAAGTAACTACAAAGTGCAGAAAAGTAAAGGGGGCCGGAATACAAGCCCAACTGAAAGTACAACTGAAAAGTAAAGTACAGTAACTGAAGAAAAGACGGCGGCCTCGTGTCGTCCACTGGCAATACCACCTGAAGGGTGGGTACAGATAGCCTCCAGGCTCCTCGGGTCCCACGTCCGCTCCGAGCACGTCCCGCCCAGTGGTCCACCTCCAGGTACCGTCCTGCTCCACGCCCCAACCGAGATCAGCGCTGTCCGTCGTCTGCATCTAACACAACAAGGTGCGGGCATAGCCCGTGCAGGGGTGAGTATAAGCTACTCAGTAAGGACCCCGAGACCCCCGAAGGTCTCCCGAAATCCACAAAGGATATAGCACAAAGAAAGATGCAATCACGAAGTAACATCTGACTCGACTTAGGTATATGCCCATACATATACCTAAGTCCCGAATTCCAGCTCTGCTCACGAGCTCAAGAACAACTCAATCCACAAAGGAAAGCAAGACTCAAATCCACAAGGAGAGTAAACAGTAAATCCACATAGGATAGTTCAACACAATCCACAAAGGAGAGTAACATAAGATTCAGCTCAACCAGGTATAATTTTTCAGATGACGTCAAAGATGATCACTGATCCATCTAAGTCGTCGGACCCACGAAGGATCGATAGGTACTAACCCACGCAAAAGACCCACGTAGGATCGGGCTCACACAGAACCGGTAGTAAGGACCCACATAGGATCGGGCTCACACAGAACCTGTAGCACTGATCCACGTAGGATCGCTGAGTGCAGTAGTCGACGCAGTCCACTGAGAATATCTGCACAGTCGTCGCCGCAGTCCACGAAGGATCTCTGCTCTGCCGTCGTCGCAGTCCACTGAGGATCTCTGCTCTGCCGTCGTCGAAGTCCACGGAGGATCTCTGCTCTTTCGTCGAAGTCACAGCCAGCGCTAGGGTTCCCGCACATAGCGAGCTCGTTTAGGAGGGTCCGCTCCACGAGCCGAGAGGCTGATACATCAACTGACACGTAGTCCGAAGTTGATGTATCCAAAAGTTCCGTATCGACAACAGGATCTCAACGCAATAGACGGCGCGTCAATCGGACGCCCGGTCTGAGAGTTATTGGCATTTTCGTCCCAGGGGCCCGGTTGGTTTTTAGAGCAAAACCAACCCGACCGTACTCCGCCTGTATCCGATCCTCGGGCGGAGTATGTCAAAAGTTCCGTCTCACTTAGAGGAAACTACCACAGCTGACGGTACGTCGATCGGACGTCCGTAGCTCAAGTTATGAGCGTTTCCGCTCCGAGGGCCCGGTTGGTTTCGTGTACGAACCAACCTGGCCGAACCCAAAGTCTTCTGAAACCTTGAGTATAATATACCGAAATGACCGTATTGATCCAAGGATCGCGTAGCCGCTGACGGTTCGTCAATCGGAGGTCCAAGGCCCAAGTTATGGGCAAAGGACCGAAGAGGGCCCGAAAACGGGGGTTCTGGGCCCGGGGCGACCCGGCCCGAACCCCCCCTGGGCCGGCCGGACCGGGTCGGCCCGAACCGGGTCGGCCCGACCCGGCCGACCGGACCGGCCGGCTCGGCTTCGGCCGAGCGGCCGAAGAGCTGCCGCGGGTTTGACCCGCGGCTTGAAGGAAACGCGGCCCCGCGGGGGGCGGCCTGTCACGCGGACGCGGCCGGGCCACCGCGTCCCTTCCCGGTTCTGCGCGGCCGCGGAACCGGCCGCCGCCGCCGCGGCGGATCTTCTCCACGGCGGCGCGCCGGGTGCCGCCGCCTCCGGCCGCCGGCGCCGCCGCGCCGGCGACCCGCGCCGCCGCCGCCTTCCGCGGGCCGCCGGAGTTGCTCTGGTGGCCCGTTTTGCCTCCCGTCTGCGCCGTTGCTCCTCCCGGGGGCCGACCTTCACTGCGGGATCAACAGATTGCCCCTGCCGCGCGGTTCGTCGTCGTCCGCCATATCCGCACAACAAAAGAGGTCGGCGGAGGGTTGTCGGGTCTTGTTCGTTAGACCCGCACCCTCCGCGTTAGTCATAAACAACGGGAGGAAAAGATAATAATCAACAACAACTTTAAATAAATTAAAATTGTCGGTGATCATGTTCTTTACTTTAAAAGAATAAACACGGGGAATAAAAGAATTCCAACAACCCTTACCTCGCAGCTGTCGTTGCCGAACGAGGGATCGTCGCGGGATTGCTCGTCGCGGAAGAAGGGGGATCGTCGCGTCGTCGCGTTATCCGGCGTCGCGTTGCCAATCTCCGGATCAAGATCAAACGGATTTAATTAATTAAATCCGTTGTCATTGAAATTAAAAAAAGGGTGAAATAAACGATTCGTTTCTCACCTTAATTGCCGAACGAGGATCGGCCGCGGAAGAAGAGGCGTCGCCGAAGAACGTCGCGGGTAGAGCTCGTCGACGTCGCAGATCACGGTGTGCGTCGTCGAATTCCGGTCGCCGGCGTTCTTCGCGTTCTTCGCGTTCTTCGCGTTCTTCGCGTTCTTCGCGAGGAGGGGAGATGAAGAAACAAAGATCCTCTCAAATCCTTTCAAAGGATTTTTAGGTTGGTCTTATTTTATAAACATGCCAACAAACGCAAAAGTGTAAGTAACGACCCACCAGTTCGTTGAATTAATTCAACGAGCGAAACAGCCCATTTAATTCATGAAATAAACCGCTCAATTAAATGGTCTGTCAAGAATTAAAGAAAACGCGTCGGTTGACTTTTCAGTTACTTTGACGGGTTTTCACGGGTGCGTTACTTAGCGAAAGAAACGGCGGGGCTCGTGCGGGCCCCACCGCACAAATATCCTAACAAGGGGTAGGATATTTCCGGATAGCACCCTATCCGCTTTAACTCAGTTCAAGTGGCTTCCAAGTGACTTCCAAGCGGCTTATGTGAAATAAAATAAAGTTGTCGCACAAACTTTATTTTATTTCTGACTTAAAGCCCCAAAATTTAAAAACCACGTCTGAGCAAACGCAACTCCGGAAGAGGCGTTTCTAAGCAAATACCAGCGCTACGATTTCATTGGTGCCCTCAGAATTCGATTCCGGGCACCGGTTCAAAAGATAGAAAAACCCGCTCGTCCGTTCACTGAACGTACCCGAGCCAAACTTCGGAAATTGATTCCGGGCACACCGGGCCTCGGAATCAGGTGCCGTCTGAAGCTGCGCTCTTGTAAAATTCCAAAGAAAATTAAGAAAAAAAATTTCCTTGAAATTTGCGGGTCTTTACAAATAACACTGATTCACATCGTCTAGCTATGAACTGCTACCACTATGTTAGAAAAATAATATTTTACTCCATGGTAGTGTATCCTTCATCAATTATTTTTAAAAATTAATGGAATGACATTATATGTAATTAATATATATATATATATGAAATAAAACACACACATTAGGATCCAAAGGATGAATAAAAATCTCTATCATGAAAACATTATTATCAAATATTCTATTCGTTTATACCTATTCAATGTTTTTAATTTCTTATATTCAATATTCTTTTCATTTCTTTAGTTATTCATAACAATTATTAAATCTAAACAAGAAACTATATGTGAGAAGTCTTAATTATGGAATACCAATTTTCAATCTAAATAATCATTCATTATAGGATAACCAATCCTCTTCAAATATTTTAAGGATATCCATCAAGATCCTCCAACCAATAAAAATATATATAATATTTTCCACAAAATATGACAAAATTGTTATAAAAACATTATTCATTTGAAATGGAAAACACAATTATATATTTTCAAATTAAATTACCTTAGTTTAACTCATTGTAACATTTTTTGTCATTTTCATAATGTATTACTTAATAATAAAACCTTTTTATTATTTGCATGATTTGTTTCCCACAATTCATGTGTCTGTGAAAATAAGAAAATAAAAATTAATGAGGAAAAAACAACCCCACAGAGTCAATTTTTCTATATATATAAAATTCTTATCTTGTATTTATAGTGAGAAAAACATTAATGAATAATTCACCTAAATATTTTTAGATAATAAAATTGAATATAAAATAAAATGAAATAGATGAAATTATTGCATTTAGAAAAAAAGATAACCAAACAGAGTGAAAAAAATTGAGAAATTATCCTTCAATTGAAGTATGGATATCAGTTGTTTTAGTATCACACAAGAAGATGTATATATATCCAATGAAATTTAATGATATAAAAAATCAATCATTCTATTATATAAGTATAAATATAGTAAAATCATGGCCTATCAAATATATAAATTATTTGCAGTTCACCTGTCTAATGTTCATGAATGATAAAATTAAAACATGAACTAAATAGTGAAATTCATAGAAGGGGAGTAAATTATAAGGATCTGCACTACACTAATAGGTTTGAATACAGATTCTAATGATTAGGGACTATGTTATATGAGAAGTTTTGTAACTGAGGTAATCATAAAAAAATAGTTTTTAAAACCCATTAGAAATCCATACTCTATACAATGTTTTTAAACTGTTCTTATATCATACTTTATACCAATGGTTTTATAAAAATCTTGGTATATACATTACATAAATATGATATTTAAATGGTAATTTAGAACTGATAATATAGGCAGACCTATACAAAAGGTGTTTTAAAACATCTACTCTATGTCCAATTCCCATAATTGATTATGAATTATGGGTTTTAAGTAAAAAAATAATTATTAATGTTCATAAATAGAGGAATAATAAACCTAACTAGATTATAAAAGGTCTTATATCATTTATATCCATTTAATAATATGAGTTAATGGTATTTTTAGACTCATTCTTATATTCAATGAGTCAAACCATTTTTTCTTTAACCGTGTTGTTCTAAATTTAATTTTATATACACATTATATATCTCATTTGTTTGGTATTCTCTCTTGGTTACTTTTATTTTCATATTAAACTATTTTATATTGATAAATTTGCATATTCATAAAAATATGACATTTTTTAGTATAATTCCATCCACTATACTATCCATTTTTATAACATTCACATATTCTCTCATTCTATATTATTTTATTTCGTTATTTTAACATATAATTAGTTATTATATTTTTAACAATTAACACTTAATATATTTATTTTTAACAATAATCATACAATTCCATTTCATAATTTGAGTTTCATTAAAACTATAAAAATTAATTAAAAATACATTTCCTTCAATTTCAATATATTTTATATCTCTTACTCAACATTTATATTAATGTAAAATTATTTATTTTCAAGGATCCTTTATTTTAACTTCTTTAAAAATAAAAGGGTTTTAAAAAAATAAATACTGAGACCCCTTGAGAAATATTTTGAAAATGAATTATAAAAATAAGTTTATAATTATATATAAAATAATTATATATATTATTTTTTATGATTCTACATCTATTTTCCACTATATTAATAAAATATCTCTACCATATAACTTATTTTTTCATTTATCACCTTCTATATTCACTAATAATATACTTCTAATTTGAAATTCAATTACAATATTTCATTTGATTCTCTTCAATAATTATTCTTATATGAAGCCTTTTAAAAGTGTTTTGTATCCAATTTTATTTCAATTGGTTAAAAAATATTTTAATTATTTTTTATTTCATGATTTACACATATTCATTGTTTTTCATTACATTATGGGTTGGTCTAATAGTGAATTACAGCTTTTGGGTACATATTTATATCTCGGGAGATAATTAATATTATGTTTTCACATGATGTTAGTAATAATGATCACAAATTTATGAAAGGGTATGATCTGGTTAGCTTTTCTCTTGCCATTATGTATTGACATAATTATTTGGTAAATGCTAAACATGATATAATTTCCTACTCGTATTCTTTTACAACACGGTTAAGATTACTTCTCCATATCTAATGATTATATTAACATGTCTTCACATATATATGAAAATGTTTATATTCTACATTCTGGATGATCATTTGGTGTACAAACACTTCCATTCTATATTTTATGTTATTATACCCTGTTTTTTCACCATACTTATTAATCTCCGATTAATTTAAATAATTATATCTATATATTCATTTTCTATCCTGTGATTATTAATTAATTCCCTACAAATCATAAAGATGATTTTCCATGGTTGTGAATATTTTATTACTCATTATTTTTCCTATTTTAAAAATAATTCATTTATATAAACATGTGTACTAATAAGTCATGTGTGGCGAATTTTGTGTTTTATGGTGAAACAATAACGTATAATAAGGAAAATTCTTATTTTTTCTTCAAACACACTCAATCTCTATATTTCAAAATTTATTATTTTATTTATAATATATAATATTTGTTTATGTGAATGAATAAAAAGTTATTTTATATATGTTCAAGTTATCTTAGTCAATGAATCGTTGTTTGTTATACTAGTATTATGTTCCATCTGAGAAGGTAAGATGATTATTTTGGGGTTTTAGGAATCGTTAAAGGACATATGGAGAAATTTTTGTTTAATTCCATCCATGTTTGTTAAAACATTATGTCTAGGTTTAGGTTATCTGAAATGAAATAATTGTTATGATAGGGTTTAATTCCCTTCAAGGGGACATAAGGTTATATTGTGGTTTTTACATTCTATGAAGGCTTAATGAATTCAATGGTATTTATTGTCTCCTAGAATGAAATATATGGTATTTTGGGGATAATCGTCACCCAACATAACATAATGTTACAAATGAGTATAATTTTATCTATAATGACATTAAGGTTACAGTGGAGATTCATACCACTTAAGAAGTATTAAATGTTATTTTTTGATGTTAGGTCTCCTATGAGAACAAAAGAATTATACTCTGGACTAATGTCTTCTTTGTGAACATAATGTCCCACTATTGTTTTTCACTCTCCATGAGTACATATTGTTTTTCTTGGGGTTTATGTTTTAACAAGATGATATTAATGATATGATGGGGTTTAATGTCCCTGAAAATGACATAATGTTACACTAGTTTTTTTCATTTTATAAAAAGGATACAGGTCTACATTATATGTTAATTCATTTTATGTATTTTTAAATATTGAACTCTGTCTGAAAATATTCCTTGATGAACCCATGTTTATAGAGGATTGAATTGTATGATGAGGTTTAAATTGGGCACAAGTAATGGTCTTCTTGTGTATCCCTTGAACTAAATAATAATTAAAATTGACTAATTCAACTATTTCATACCCATGTGGTATGATACATTTGATCTTTTATGGACATGTGACAAGGAGATATGGTATTCCTTTTGTGTTTTCATAAAAAACCATGTTATATTGTTGTTTAAGGTTATATAACTAGTAATATTATGATAAAATATGATATCAATAGCTTTATGATGTTCATATAAACACATGTCTCTTTTATGAATTAATGAAATAGACATTCAGTGTAATGATTTGGATAATAAATTATATCAAACTCACTAAAATATCGAGTTATGTTTTATAATGACAATAGATATGGTTGAATGGATTTTTACTGATAACCCGCATGAAAGTATCATTATTCATTCACTATATGATTAACATAGAGGGTAAAGTGCTTCATGGGATCAATTAACACAAAACAAATGTATATAAAGAAATTTAAAACTCTCAAAAATAATATAGGCAATGTGTTAAATAAAAACTATTTAATTTTACATCACAAACATATGTGCATAACCAACACCAATGATTATCCACCACGCTTTATCATTTAATGTTTATAGTGAAAAAATATCTCAAAATTAGTGGTTTGAGGACTTTTACATACTTTTAGTATTTTAAGGATCATCATAAATCCATATATTCTATGGAGGGACACTCCTCACACCCGTAATATATTAGTCTCTAACTTAAGCAAGTGCTGAGTGATAATGGGATCTCAAGAAAATCATCCAAGCCGTGGGCAGGTTTTGTTGGTCCCTATATAATCAAGATTTCCTCCTTTTATAAGACCTTCCAATCCTATATATAATTAATAATTCATTGGATAATTCATGTCTAATTTCCATGTGGTTTTAGTGTTTTTTTAATTATATGACCTTTTGTTAATGATGACGTATTTGGAAAAATAATAATAATACTAATATCAAAATAATCAACTATAAGTTGCATTATAAAGACGTTTTCTATGATACACCCTTAGAAACAAATTATGATATATGTTTTTTGAAATATATCATACCATATGATATATCCTTATATTCATAATATATTAAATTATTTAGGGTATATTTACTAAAATATCTCATTTTCATTAAATCCTTATAGCCATAGTTCAATTTCACCATATATTGTATAATATATAATGACATGTAAAACTATATTATTTTTTATATCTTCCAAATAATTTTTAAATGAATCATTAACTTCAACATGTTTTACATCAAATGTTAAACCATGTAAATACCTATCCAAAACTCCATTTATTTTAACAATAAAATGTATTTACGTTATCTCTTTTGGTAAAATTCAATCCCCTTGCTATCGACCATGATGTGTGAACCAATGGTACTTTGTATAATAAACATTAAATATGATTTCTTGGTTTCATAAATTTTATAAACTTTAAGTATATAGTAAATTATAATTACTACTCAATCAACAAATTCATTAGGAATGATCTCCATCAATCACATGTATCTATGTAACTGTGTCTACTAATAATAACCTATGCATCCATCCAATTTTATATGATATGTTTTATAATATATTGAGTGTTAATGGGATATAATGTAATTAGAAGCTGTATTTACATCTCATGAATTATGGATTATATAAGAATATATATACTCATTTTCTATTTACATCACATTTAATTCACCATTAGGGATGAGAACATCACATTCCCATTATCTACTTGTTATGAACATCATATATGTTACCTAGTCATGAATATACACATCCATTGTTTATCTCAATTAATCCCCCATATTTAATCTAAGAGGAAAACACCATCTCGGTTGAACACCACATAATTTATTGACCTCCAGGTGTTATACAATAGGTTTCATGCAAGAAAAAAACCATTTTATACCTCATGAGAATATTTCATAACCTGCTACAACAATCATACTCACATTCACCATAATATTTCATCACAACCCATAATAACCAATGATAAACAATATATAGGGATATGTCAAAGTAAACCATGGATAGGAAAGTTATAATTTCACTTCATGATATATTTAAATAAATAAATGCAAATGGAAAAGAGATAAAGTGTATATTTCAATTTATATAACATTAATATCTACATTCAAGATAAATTGAAATTAATTTCACAATATCATATATAATTTCAATTCATATCCTAAAATATATGATAGATTTAAATATTATATTTATATTTTTTATAACTTGTGATATTTTTTAAAAACATTACATCTTTATTAAATTCCATCCACAAATCCATGTGACCATCTAATCATAACCTCTCACTAAACACCCTAAGAGAATAACATATTTGATATAAGAAAATTATAAAATTGATGAGACAAGGTAATCGTATTCCAAATGTTTTAATTATAGAATATAGTGTTCCAATACCACAAATTCACAACATCGATTATTATAATATTGATAAAATTTGATATTTATATAGTAATATTTATATGTTCGTAATCATGATCATTATTTGAAAATTTTCCATTAATATATTTCTTTGATATCATCTAACATAAGTATTTATATTAATAATTCCAATAAATAATCAACACCTTTAAGATATAAATCGAAATTGAGTTTTTTTACTAATATAATTTTTATCTATTAACTATTGAATATCATAAAGTCCAAACATGTCCCCAATATTCTCATTGGCATTATATTTTATTGTAAATATCACTATAAGAATATAAATTTAATTATGTATTTAGAGAACACATATTTTCTCTTACTGGGTATATTTTAAAATGTTAATTATATATATCAATATAAGAAATAGTGAACAATGTTTTCACAAATTTATTTTTAATGGAAGAATATATTCCGTAAAATATATGACTAATGTTGTTGGGATCATATCATCAATGTTTTTAAAAATTCATTTAATAATGTTTTTATACCAGATAAAAAAGTTTATTCTATTACTTGTTTTGTAGTCATGATATAAAATCAGATAAATGAAAATATAAAACACCCTAGAAGAAAACATAGGTTTGGTGTTGGAGTTTCACATGACCTGAAGTACACCTCCCCTTAAAGAAGAGTATTCCAAATAGGAAAGAGTGTATAAATTAAAACATGGGGAGAATATACCATTGGTAATGAAATCAAAACAACATAAAAACATAATGAAATGATAATTAAAAAAACTCTATGAAAAATTATTAAGAATAATCAATGATGTAATAAAAGGAATAAATGTTAAAAAAATAACAAAAGGACTCCTAATGTGGAATATTAACAAATGTGTGGAGATAAATGAAATTAAATGAAGACATTGTTGTAATTTTTCATTGTTTGTTTCTGTAATTACCTTTCCCTCCATGCTCCACATGATTGTATCCCAATATGGTGACCTCTCCCCCTACTGGGTCAGTAATCATAAACAATTATCCATCAAGACTCCCATATTGTGTGTGAGTAAAATCTCAGTAAGAAACTACCGATACATTCAAAATATATGTGACGAAATACATAAATGTGTATTCCAGGAAAATAAGTAAATTCAAAAGAAATAAATCTAGATATAAGTCATTGAGTTTTAACCAAACTTACATGATCACCAACTATACCTTATTTGAAACCATTTCAGAAGTAAAAAAAATAAAGCTACATATAATGTCATATTTTATTCCATATCATCTATAAGTCATATCAACATATTTGGTAAATGAGCATACTTCCATGTTCCACTTTTGAAAATACTCCATGATTTTTTTAGGAAAATACATTATGTGAATATGTCTACCCAATTGACATATCTTGGAAAATCTATAGTCACAAATGCTGACCCAATATACAAGTATAGGGTTGGCTACATCCACACATGTCGATCAAATATCTGTATTTTTAAGGCATATTACTTTAATTCATATCTAGAGGGGAAATAATAACTTTCTATCCAAAACTACATACCTTGTCCTATATGTTGAAAACTAGTTGTCTTTGACCAATAGGGAATCTTGAAACAATCCATAGATAGATAGTACTATAATCCCTAAATAATTATTAATATGGAACGTAAAAAATTTTCATATAAAGAAAGGGCCTCACATAGTACAGACTCACCCATATTAAAATCACCACAATCTAGGGTCTTATAGAACACACATGAACCCACATATATAACATATAAACAAATGGTGTCATTGTCTATACATTCTCCATCATTTATATCATAACAAAAAAGTTATTATAAGGTCTCTAAATGGAATAGACTTTCTACCTAATTAGAATTGATTCCCATGGGTGATAATATCCACTCTAATCAAGTACTTGAACTAAAATTACATATATTCAACCCCAATTCATCTCACGTGGATTATATAATCACACCCAATTCCTCTCATGATGATTGTAGAATCATTATCCATTAGAAAGACAATACATGAATTAAAATTTTATTATACATCCCAATGTAGAACCATCATCTCCG
Organism: Viscum album; assembly: GCA_963277665.1. Taxonomy (NCBI): domain Eukaryota; kingdom Viridiplantae; phylum Streptophyta; class Magnoliopsida; order Santalales; family Viscaceae; genus Viscum; species Viscum album. The sequence goes on along the minus strand of OY728128.1, from coordinate 1,919,344,341 downwards.
ATGGATCATGATCTGACCAGAAATGGAAAAGTGATTATCAATATATTTTCACTCTGACCATTCATTGATACGTGAATTTTATATTAGATCAAATATGAGTCCATCAATATATTTATAAAAACTGAGATATATTATTCATCTAATGATAAAGATTATTGTTATGTTTTGATTGCTTATACATACCAAACATGAGTCGATGGATCAAACCAATCATTATGAATTGAGGCACTATGGTGAAGTTAGATAAATTCAACCTAATAGAGACTCTGTATTTATTACGTTTAAATTAAGGTTGAGATAATATTTTCTTATTTTAAATAGAAGATTTGATATGAAAATATACTATCTCCCACCATCAAAATTTTATTCAGCAAAGGCCGAATGGCCGGTAGACCCAAGTAGAGCATGAGGATATGAACTTTTTCTTCTAGAAGGACTATAGAATTACATCGAATATATAGTTTCCCCTAGTTTATTTTTCAGCTAATTTCAAAACTACAAACTCTATCATTACCCACTTTATGATACAAAAAATATGTTTTGGTCCATATATCCTTAACCCTCAAATTACTAGTGTCTATATACATCCGATACATTTAATATTTTATTTAAAAACATGGGTATATTAAATCAATGTTTAAAATGCATTATTATTTTTTGAAATTACAAATCACACCCTATAATGAAATTTCATCCATGAAATTTATCCTTTGTAGTGAAAAAAACTCATCCTCTTCGGTAATTTTCATTCTCAAGATGTGTCATTATAGGTCTTCTTCGAATGACATAGTCTCATCACTTCATCATGTAACTCCCATTTTTCAATTACCTTCTATATATATTAATGTGAAAAAAATAGAATTAGAGTAATTGCCCATTCACATGACCATTTTTAGAATTCAGATAATAACATGATCTGGAAACTCCTCAAATGTAACTACTTCCCCAAATATGGACTTTTAGAATAAGACTCATTCATCATCTCACACATTCCCACAAGTCATAATTACATCATTCATACATTTTCATGTGTCGATGTTGCCAACAGAACTTCATTATGATTGTATAATCTTCATCCTACCATTAATTTCATGGTTTATACTATCTGTAATCACCAAGTTCACCTTGAAACCCAAGCATTTCTCCATTGGTCAATGTCAACAGTCCATACATGAGCACCTATGACTACTATGATCACATGGTATTTTTCATTTATATATTCCACTAATCCATATATATGAAAAAAATTACTTCTAAAAGTGTTTATGTTTCACCTACAAATCACCAATGAAATGAACTATGAAATTCAAATTCTACTGAACCATGACCATGGACATAATTCATTATCATTTGAACACTGAAACTCACAAGAATTTTATAAAAAATCATATATTGGATCACATTACTAAATTCAAATGAAAAAATTATAGATCCACATCCACTAACCGATAAAATACCCTTAAACTCTAGCCTTCCATCACCTATCATAGTATTTTCAGCAACAAATCAATTAATAGATTTTCACGAATTAGCGCTATGAATTCGTTAACATGAAAATCACCTATCTTAGACCACAACCCACAGTGGCTTGTAAAGTTATCATTCAACACCACCATAATAACTCTAGATGGATCACATGTAATCCCATATAAGTTCTAATATTCAAAAAAAATGAAAAATATTACCCCAAGATAACAATAAACTCTCTCGCCAAAACATTTCCTCACTCATCTCTTATTCTCTACCCATCAGCCACTAAACTCAATATTAATATCCAATATTGTGATAGGAACTTCAACTATTATATTTCCATGGACTAAAAATCATCACATTATGTTTGAATAAATATTAACACCATCCATTATAAATCCTTCGCCTTTTAACAAGAATCACCTCCAGTGATTCCACCTTTTCATAAGAAATTAAATCAACCATCAGTCTTCAAAAACCATTCTAATTTGGACTGTTTTTTTATAAGGGTTTGCGTATTATAAATTATTCTATCAGGCCATGTAATACCCAACCAAGGGTCTAATTCATATTTCTTTCATCACCAATGGCATAAAATTCTATACAAGAACGGGATAATTCTCATTCATCATCATAAAAAAACAATACACACTACTTTCAAAGAATAAAACACTAACCCCATTAATAAAAACACCATAGTAGTTCTCAAATACTAAGAATCACATCCAACATATTCATGGTACTAATATAAAATATATTAATAGAGGAACCACCATTATATATCATCATCCATGATAATAAATATTGTGACATTTTCATAAACCCATTTTCAATTAAAACATTCTACTATAGAGTCCTCAAATCCAAACCTACATCCAATACCTCACCCATTATGACTCGACTAAGCCAATGTGCTTGAACAGAGTTTTAAGAATGACATAATGGATATTTCACAGTACCTCATTATAATAGAATAAGGTCCATGAAAACTACATGGATGAAAACCAAATTTATATAAGAGAAATCACCATGAATAAATCTATAGATTCTAATCAAAGATGCACCAATAATAGTCGACTAGAGAACTGCCCGACCATAAAATTCCCAATAGCACATGACACTATCAATGTAAAAACACTTTTGGATTACTACCATCATCTACACTCTATTTTGATGTTCCTTATCTAGTAACCTCTAAAACACAATGGATTATGTAACCATATATCAAAATTATACAGAGGTATCTCGGCATGATCATATAGTATGCCACCTCTTATAAATCCTATTGAGTTTCGTAATTTGGTAGAAGCACATTAGATTCAAGTTAGTATGAATTTAGAATTCATCTTTAAAATACTCCCATGTCATCAAACAACTCACTAAGATGATTCTCTATAACATTGATGTCCCATAGGGAAAACTATCATTCCACTCAAGGAATGTAGAAAATGATATTGACATTCCTCCAAGGCTTGTGAAACCAAATAGATTCACTAACCAGTATAGAAGTAGTGATTGCCAAACACAACCATTATCCTTATACCACTACACATCCATATCTCAAACCTAGACCCCAATAAATGGTGCCTTGTATTTTCATGTTAATGAATTTTACCCATTGGTCTCTACCAATAAAAACACCCCACTACCTTATCCATTTAAGGGTTTAACATCTCACTCAAGGTTTACATATGCAACTAAAAGCCATATCTACTAACTCTAGAGATAGTCAAAATAATGGAATCATAGAAAATCATAATCCAACCACGACATTCAATGGTAAAATTCAATAATAAGGTTCAATACAAACTAGTCAACCACATCGATGCACATTCACTGTGGAAGCTATTTAACAACCCATAAATTCATAACATATCTACTCAATCCGAGATCAAAAAATGCAAATTTTCCCTATGGTTGCTATCACATCATGAACTTCATCAAAAGGAAATAAATAAATTAGATCTAACATTTATAAAAATTGAAATAAAAAGACCAAAAGGGCCTCATAAAATCTCATTCTAGTGCATTGTGTAATATATAACATATAAAATTTAATTATACACCACATTTTCAACAAAAAAATGGAATAACACATTAAAATCGTTTAAATACCTAAAATCCAAATTTAAATGAGAATATATTGAAAACTAGAAGTTTTTTTCACCTATTACTTCACCCCAATATTATTAAAAATCCCAATAAAATCTCAATTTTTTTTCTATTAAACATATTGAGAATATACAACTATCCCTTTTCCCATTTCAAATAAATTTTATAAAAACCCAAAACCTTACCAAATTAATGATTTATATAAGGCCAAATTCCTCTTTAATATTAGTGAATCAATTTTAAAAAAAAAATTAAATATAATCACCACTCAGTATTAAAAAATCTAGTTATAAAATAAAAACCATGAATCCCATTAAAAAAATTTCATCACACAATATTTTTGTCCTTTAAAATCCATCAAAAGGATCAAATAATGAAATAAAAACCATGGCGAATAGAATGAATAATACTTACTACCCACTACTGTATCATTTATATGCTATTAATATACCCATGATAGTCAAATTCACATAAACACACATACACACATGCAAACACGTAGATATATATGCATAAAAATTAATAGAATTCTTATGTTCAAATAGTTCACTATCAATAATATTGAATCATTAATCAAAATAAGAAAATTATAACAACAACACAATTATTTGGAACACTATCTATGATAATAAATTATAGGTGTGACATGTGTACATATATTCCTACTTATGTTGCATTAATGCACCTAAATCCCAAAAATAGTAACATAAGAATCAAGTGAATTACACAATATGAAATAGATAAATAGTTAATTATCAATATATACCAATAATAACGTCATTATAGACATTCTGGTCCTTACATGTGTGTTATACAGGTATATATGTGACTCCCAAACCTATGTTTCATAGGAACTATCATCTTTCAATAATTCATTGAACATGGTAAATAAGTATATAAATAAATCCTTCTTTGATACTAATTTTTAATTCCATGATCTGAATCACTGGGTTTAGGTAAGAGTTTCACATGACTCCATGATATCCTCTCCAAAATCAAGAGGCTTCCTAAAAGTGAACAAGGACCATATCATAACATCAGATACTATGATCCTGGTAATCATTTCAACTAATTCAAAAAACTAATAAACCTATAATTCACTATACTATCCATAGAAATATGATATAATATTAAAAAATGTAGTAATTAATAGAATAAAATTAATAGAAAATACCCAAAGGACCACTACTATGGCAGGTCAAAAAATGTGTAATGATAACATAAAGTAAACTAAGACACTATAGAAATATTTTGGGGTTCATCCCAATATGTGTCATAACATAAAATCTCCACCTTTTCCCTTCATGATTTTGGGACATCACATATATCTCGATCACATGTTTCTAATTCATCATAAACATTGATATACCCATGTAGGGTGTGAGAATAAACCTAGAAGGACACCTCCAAAGTATCATTTTCATAGGTGCATTAATATATAAAAGGTCAAGATAATAAAATAATTTAAATTTTTAAATATCCAATAAATTGTAGAGTAATCATGTTTTAACCAAGATTCCAAAAAACCAACCAATTTATACATCAACACCATGTCTGAAGGAAAAACTTATACGTAATCATTTCATTACATATAACATTCAACATGTTCAAAAAATTGGATCAAAAGATTTGGATAGTTGCCTTATCCCCACATCCCATCATTAAGAAACCATTTATCACACACAATTAAGTCAATTTCATTGTCTATACATGTTAACAAAATTCAGGTCTCTAGGATTGACACATTAACACGTGTTGAACTGATATCTATCTATAGGGGAAGACACATCGATAAATTTCAACATAATATCAAAATCTATGAAAATCCACATTACCAAAAGTCATCTCTGAAGGATAAAAAAATTAATTCTATAATAGAAATAATAAATCAATACAAGAAACACATATATGATTTGACTAACCTAGTAGATTGAATCTATCTATATGAAAACCATATATGAATCTTTACACACAGAATAATAAAACATGTAATATGTATTTCATATCAAGAAAGGGTCTCATGAGATTAATAAGAACCCACATTTATAACACACCAAAAAGGGTCTCACAAGACATGTACGCACCCACATGAATATAAACTCATGTAAGGATCCCATGGGATTCACACAGTCACACACTTTCATATCATACCACATTATTTTATGCATGCGGCCTAATTAGTTAGGATATTCAATATTAAGTGAATTGATTCCAAAAGGGAATAGTTCACTCCTTCAATAATATGTTGTGCTAATGATCCTTCAAATCATAAAAAATTCATCACATAGGTACTCAAGAATTAATAAACCTAAATAATATCATGAAATATGCTAGAGTTCAAATAGGCTTACCCAAAAATGACTCTCCTGACCATTGGGGTTAGATTTAATGATGAGAGATAAAGTGATATTCACTATATCAATGATCTAATCCTTCAATAATCAAATAGTTATCCATTAAATCCTATATAAATCCATATATAAATCTATAATAGCATATATATATATATATGATTTATCCACGTATAAATATTTTTAGGCTATAAAGGCATAATACCATAAAATATAATTGACGGATTGATCTAATCATCAAGCATTAATGGGGTGGAAAAAATATTGGAAAATTAACCCAAGTGGAAACCCTATGTTAATTATGGTAGAATGAACCATATTTCATGAAAGGATGGTACAAAGTAAAGGATTATAGGTTAATAGACATGTTTATTATAAAAACCATGTAATTTATTTCACATTAATTTATGATTTATTACATAATGTTACAAATAATACAAACTAGAAGATTGAAAAGTCTATTTTCTTTGGGAATTTTTTTATATTACCAAAAATCATAAAAAAAATAAATATATCAGATTTACAGGTAAATTCATTAACATGGTTATAATTTCCATGGATATAGATCACCTACTCCTCCCTTCGATATCACCAAAAGATATGATATTCTATAATGATCCATTACCACACCCAATCATAATAAGAATAAGGATCCACGGCTCACTTCATTTAATCCAAAAAAATATTTTAAAAAATGAAGAATAAAAAACATAGCCTATTGGCCTCATACCACATAAATATTATTTTATATGAGAGGTATCATTTGTTGCATCTACTCAAAAAACATCTAAAATAATATCTCTTTATTCATTCTACAAATAGATTATGTGATTATATTCTTATTCCCATTTCATATGCCATATAAAATTTCATTTTATGAATGAACGTGAAATAATTAATCAATAAGGGGATCAATTAATAATGTTTTAATATGTATCAAAAATCTCATGGTCTATGTACAGAAAAATTAATTCACTTAATAGATAATGACACCAACACATTAAGTCATGACTCAATGTAGGATTCTACAAATCCTGGGCAGGGTATTTCAATAGTTTGTTGTATTTTATGAGTCCCTCATGTGACCAACAAAGAAATTTGTATCAGAGAACATATAGTCTAACAATTAGGGTATCGTAATATATTGTATAATAGATCACCATATATATAATAATTAGTATCATAGTGAATAATAATCTCACATTCATGATATAAGATCCCCATTCACACATTATTGTCCACAAAACAATTAGTCCCCCGCTGGTAAGCACTATAATAGGAACATTAAAGAAATAGATTTCATGGATTAACCATGTATAAAAACCAAATATCCCATTAAAATTATACCTGTAAAAAACATTCATATGATGTTTCCTGGATATAATAGCCTCCACCTCCACTGGATTGAACATGATCCCCTACTATGAGATTACATGCCCAAGTGAGAGCACTACTAAAACTTAAAAGTGACTCATTGATTGCTTTTGATAAATCTTTTTCTATATATATGTACTCAATAAAATATATGGGAGATCAAAATTACATTCTATTATATATTATTATACTATTTTTTAATCAAGGAATACCATATTGATAGAGTGCATATAGATAAGAAAAATTAAATTCATTAGAGTCGTAAACCCTATTAGTGTATTTATTAAACCAAATATAATCATAAGGATCCCATATATATCATAACATATTCAGAATAACATTATTAATATATCATATGGTATAAATTGCATCTAATGGTAGATCGATCTCATGTTGATCATGAAGGACCATTAAATACACTTCAACTGATCATACCTTTCATTTATACATAGTATATGTGAAATGTTTATTAAAATTTATAGATCCATCCTTTGTCAATAAATGAAAAACCTAAGTCTAATATATTACTTAATGGAAAATAAAACCATGTCACTTCAAGGAGAGGTTGTCGACCAAATATATCTTTTATCCAAAAGGAGCTTCATCTTCCCCTTCAGGTCACCCAACTTGTTTGGTGTCAACTGATAAGAAGGAATCTACATGGGATCTTCACCCATCACTTGATAAATCATAAAACCAATCTTTATTTTTGAATGATTCCTAATATCTATTCATGTTATATATCCAATAAATTATTACCAGTATATAGAAATTAACAGGGAACATCACTTGATCCCCTATGAGAACAATAACCACAACATTTGTTGAAATAGATCATTTCTATCTAAATTTGGGCTTTTCTCTACCTTTCATCACATTAAATTTTCTAATAATAACATACTCCCTTACATAATGGAGATAAAATATGTATTCCTTTGTAATAAATTTATGTTACCTCCAAAATATGATCACTATTCCATCTGAAAAATTACTTTGAAACTCATATTTTAGATAATACAAAAATAAAACAAATACCCATAGCCCGCATCCAATATAACATATATAGGGAGCCTATTAACATTTCCTAACATAATCCAAATAATAGTATCATGAACACATATTATAATAAATAACTTTATAAAAGCCTCAATCTAGACCATACCCATGTATAAAAAATTGAATGAGACAACCTAATAACGAACAAAGACGTAAAATATCTTAAAAAATTAATAATTTTCATATGATTTTAGAAGAACATATACTCAATCACTCATTACTATTTATAAACAATTAATCATCCTAGAGTTGACTCAGGAACCAAATTCCTAGGTTTTTATATTTTCAAAAGAACATACATTAGTGGGACATGTTGTTGTTCCTTCATTTAAGACCCTCAACCAACTCAGTTGAATAACATCCCATTAATTTCCATACTATTTTTTAGAGGTACACCTAACCAAGTAAAATAAGATATTTTATTCCTTAAAAATATTCCTGAACCCAACTAATCATCTTCCTATAGAAATTATAACCCTTATATAGCAACTCACATGGAACTCCTTTAGTGGGAATGTGAATCATCCAAAAAAGGTACAACCCTATCACACTAATTTCATATATGGGGGATTTCTATAGTGGGGTGGATAGATTAATCTCTTGAAGGAGTAGATTGTAACCCTCCAATTTTTTTAATATCATAAAATATTCTCTTCATACTATATGTATATGTTCAAAATACCCCACCGTATCTACTAAAAATAAGAAAATACCATGAAAAATTATCTTATGGAAATACATTTTCCATGGTGATGTCATTAAAAACAACATCTCAATAATATATCACATTAAATATCATAACCTATGAAGATATATTTGGAATGAAATTATCAAATCTATGGGCTATATGGGCCTCATTCTTTACATGTGATGAGAAAAATAATATCAACTCAAAGAAATAAGTAGAAAAATTCAAAATTAATACCATCCCCTTCTAAATATAATTAAATTACAATGCATCGACTGTATGTGGTGACTGTTGGAATAATTATATAAAAACATGTTCCTCGATGTCCTATGAAACCCCCCCATTCCTTTTAAAATGTATCATTAAACCTAACCATCTTCTATTTTGTCACATCATGTTGTCTTATTGCTTCTTCCACTAGTCAATTAGTGTCTCTAAAAGATAAAACATCCCCTTAATGATATCGATAAAATACATAACTTATAAAGTGTAGAGACCCGAAGCTTAATGTACATAGAAATTACATTACTTTTGTGGAATACATAGTACATACCAAAAACACACACACAAGGACCGTAATAGTTTAGTGTCTTTGGAAACTCGGAATATAATCTTCTAATCGTGGTGAAAGATCCTCAAAATATCCCATAAAAATCTTATTTTTTTTAAACCTAAATCCTTTCTTTATATCCTGGGGAAAAGAAAACATAAAATGGTGAGCTCAAATTCTCAGTAAGGGTAAACAAAATAAATATCAATCACGTCATATTCATAAGAACATATCTTTTAGAAATCATAACCTGCAAAAGAGATCATAATTTTATAAAAAGGGATAAATCATAGTAGTGAAATGTAATCCCAATAATCATAACATAAAACATGAAACTTTGTGTCATACACACATAATCATAGAGAATCATTTCTAATTAGTCAAGACTCATTGCCAAGACTATCTTAGTGGACAAAGTCCATTTCTGAACCGAGTTCACTCTTCGTTTCAGTCCTATTTCGCTGAACCGGTATAACCTACCATTCCAGCCATGTCTATCTCATGAGATATAAAATCTTTACCCAATGAATTGGAGGAAGATATAGGTCCCACCCATCTCATAATGAAATCATTCTTACTTGTGCCACAAAATAATCATAAACCATACATCATAGCATAACCCATGTAATAAAAATGGGAATCTTAAACATCGTGACATCATAAAACAATTAATATAAGATAAAGGAATTTATAAAAATAATTCCATCACAACATAGTCAAATCAATGTTAAAATAGGGATAGAAACAGAACACTTTATTATCTTAGATGGAAAATAATTTTGATAAAACACTTGAAATCCATTCTTGAGGAAAATATCCTTTCTACTTCAAAAACATTTTCCTTTCTTAACATGTCATACAATTTTAAACTAAAAAAAGTTGACTAAAAATTAACTTGAAAACATGTAAAGTAAGCTTCTTGAAATAATTTTTTAAAAAGCCATTCATGTCGTATAAGTTAAAAAAACATTCTTTTCGTACTTTTGTCGAAAAAGTCAAAAAGTACCTCGTACGAAAAACGACAAAAGAATCATTTTATATAAAAAACTCACCGAAGGGTAAAATTGGATTTAAACAAGTGTAGATGGGTGGAAATAGTATTACATATTGAGGAAACCTGGATGTGGATGATAAAATACACCCCAGTAAATACTAAAGTATAAAAAATCTCGGATAAAATGAGATTGTGATATTTTTTCCTTACCTTAGGTCTGATTTGCTTTGTAAGTGTCTGAACCTCCTGTATAATGATTTAAAAAATGTTATTGAATTATTCCAGATTCTTAATTATTGTTATGATATCATATATGGTCATATTCTTAGCTTATTATTAGTAATATTTCATTACTACTTGTTATTCAGGTGTTTATTACTTTTTTGTTCTTATGTGTGTTTGTCGAATAAATTCTTATTATTATCTTTATTTTATAGATACATCATTTAAATAATGGTATTAGTGTAATATATATCATATTAATTCATTCAATTCATTTATATAATCATTATTCAATGAAGATCATGTAGAACGAATCGCATCACATCGTGGAGACGGTATTCCGTGCGTACGCACGAGCGATGATATCGTTCCCATGATCGTGGAATTGTATTGGAGTGTATGTATACTATTTCAGAATCAATATAACTTTTTAATAGTCATATATAGTCATTATTTACACCATTATACCCATCCAAGTAAGGTGGTGGTGGAAAATAGATTACACCACGATGTGGAGACGGTATTCCGTACGTACGCACGCGCGGTGATTTCTTTTTCCGTAGGATGGATAGATGGTGAAATAGGGTTGTTTCATACTTATAATAACATATCAGTAAATTATTGATACTTATTTTATTACTTCTTAATGAAACAACTAAAGAAGAAGAAGTAGAAAACGAAATAAAGATGAAAGAATCGGTAACAGTCATTACCTCTTCTTTAAAGTGCTTCTTTGAGACCTCCTTTTAGGGTACTAAAATAAGTCATTGAAGAAGATCAGAACCTCTAGGATGTTTCTAGGGAAGTGGATAGGAGAAATTGTCAGGGGTTGGCCGATCTTGATGTCTCAAAGTGGTGTGAGGAAGAGGGAGGAGGAGGTGCCCTTTTATAAGGGAGGAGAGGGGTACCTTTGGAATAACTAAAACTATTATTTTATTATAAAGTCAAATTCGTTTTTGAATAGCTCAAAATTGATTTATTTCAAAGATAAGGTGGTTCTGGGTCGAAATCCTCTCAACCAATAGAATTTAGACATGTTTAGGTTCCTATTTTAACCTTATCATTTGGAATTAACATTAAGTTAAATAATTTTACTTTTACCGTGTCTTCTTGTGTTCTTATACTATAAGGGAAATAAACTTACTATAATAAGACAAAAGAACCCCAAATTGTTTATTATTAATATATATAACCTTATCTAGGTCATTTGGCCAAACCTTAGATTTTTAGGAATAAAATAAAAATTAATAATATAATATGTGTTTTAAAAACAATTTTATGTCAATTTTGACACTATTTAGTAATTGATTTTTGTGAAAATCATAAAAGAATGATTAGTTCGAAAAAAAGTAAATTAAATCAATACTAACATGTCATATTAACCTGTAAAATTAGATTAATTCATTAAAAGTCTTAAATTACATTTATTTGGGTATTTATAACATCAATTATGTCAATATTTCATTAATAAGACAATTACTGCATCATCTTTGTGTCATAATAAATGATAATTATTTGATCCCTAAAAATTCTAAATAAATTCATATTATGTAGATAATTGTATTATATTTCAGGAGACTATTCATGTTCGATGTTTCATGAAGTTTATCACTAAAGTAAAATTATTATACTTAAAAGATTTAAGAAAGTGACATGTTTTCACATTCTTTGGTTTTAATAATAATTAAATTATTTTGATAGACAAAAGTCAAGTAAATGAATCTAATCCTACCCTTAGGTGATATGGGTCGACTTTTAGTCATCCAATAGGATTTTGACATGTTTTAGGGCAATTTTATAATATTATATTTACCCTTAATTACCCGATTTACCTTTAACTATGGTAAATAAAATATACCGTATTTACTATTCATAATTCCCAAAAATAAAAAGTAGCTTATTAACATAATTTGGATCCACTGATTCCAAATATGGAATCCATTTTCAAAATTCAATACACAAAATTTTCATATATTAAATTAAAATTAATCCCGTTGTCGAAAGAGAACGGGTTTTTCTTTAAAACATTGCAAAAGATTGAATTGATTTATCCTACTAATTCAAGGTAGAATCAATGATAATGACATAAATTATATTAAATGGTAAAAATATATTCTATTTATACTTTAAAACAATTTAATATTATAACTTAACCATATAAATTATTCCGATGAAAAAAAAAATTTCATTAAAATATAGCGTGTTTTTACTATTCATCAAAATATGAAAGTTACCAGAATAATATGACAAATTTATCCAAAGTAATTTTTGTTTATGATTCCAATGAATTTTTTTTTTCAAATTGAACTTATAAACAAGTCAAAAACTAGATTTAAAGTGGGTGCTCCATCAAAAGGTGGCAAAACTGCATTTTTTGAAAAATACTTATTTTACCCGAAAAATTTATTTTGTTCTTATACCTTGTTTTAGAAAATGTGTATGATGAATAATAAAGTTATAAGATTCAAAATTTAGTTAGTACTATTCATAACGGCTAGTTCATAATAATATTATAATAATATATCGTTGTTTAGTAAAACCTGGTATTGCGTACAACACACGCTATCGAGGAAGGTCGCGATTGCGTGTAATGCAAGCCAAGTCAGGGTTGCGTGCTGTGCATGAATCCTTCGTAGTTTCGTATAACACAATCCAACCATATTTCATTTATACATATAACATATATATATATATATATATACTCAATGTTCTGTAGAATAACTATTATCAAAATTGTGTGTAACACGATCCAAGAATAGTGTTGCGTATACTACAAGCTAATACGGTGTTGCATATAGCGCAAGGTAATCTTGGTGTAGAATACAACACAAGAAATTAATGAAATTAAAAGAATATTTTTCATAAAATCTTGGGGTGTTACATTCTACCCCCCTTAAAATGAATTTTTCCCTCGAAATTCGCTGGGGTTATAAATGTTTTACTACTCGAAAGTTTGTTTAATAGAAACCCACAACGTAAAAAGGAATACCAAAACATGGCTTTAAAAACTAAAGTATGAAATGTAACAGTTACCCACATTAACTCATCACTGGGGTTCCACGTAGGAGAACATAGGTGAAAAAATGGATATGGAAGAAAAATCTAACCATCAAGTTCTGATGGAGAGTGGTAGAGAACATGGCTATGAAAAAGCCAACAATCACAAAGCTATTTATTTGTGATGATCTAAGGTACCATCTGATTCATCGTATATAGGGGAACTATGACAACATTTTTGGTTTTCAAGATCATTTCCCTAAAGTTGATGAAATTGGAATTAGAAGAAATTCTTTCATGATTTTGGTATAGTCTCACCATTAGTTATTCTTTAAACAATGTCCACTTCATCTCTTAAAGAAATGAAGTTGAATTTGTCATACGTGATGTGTTAGCAGATCATGTGATAGAATGAGTGGTCATTCCATCTGTCTCAAACAAAAGGTTAGAAAAGTTATGAAAAAAATAATTAAGCCCATCTATAGTGAGATTAATCATATATGGTTCCCAAAATGGACTTATACTTCTTATATTATACTTCTTAATATAATAAAACTAGTTTCTACTAAACAGGGACATCCTGTAGGCCAGTGGTAGGTGATAAAGGCCAGTCGCACATCGGTTGTGGGTTCGATTCCCACAGCCTTGTCCGACATGATGGGTTGTCGCCCATCCTGCAGGTTGTCCTTTTTCTAAAGCTATATTACTATAACATCCCATCAATAATATCAAAAAAAAGTTTTATCCTTAAAAAATACTAACTTATGTCCAACATAATCCCTTCCAATCTTTAGCCTTATCTAAAATACTTTGGTCCAAGCTCATAGTATAAAGAAAATGATCACGTGAATTCCATCATTTATCCCCCATATATCATAAGATATATCTTGTTGGTCAAATTACAAACATGTGAATACCATAATGATGTATTCTCTTGAATAATGAATATCCATTGAACCTTAGTGAAAACATGAATGCAGTTAAAAGTTATCACTTTCCACATACAAAAATCCTCAAAATTCTATATACTCAAACCAAGATATCACTTGGTCCTTATATCAATCATGAGCTCATGAATACTATCAAACATATTAGATTCTCTTTATCCCTTCATTATGTGCATATCATCTGCTTTCCAAAAATATCTCAATCACTTTTCATAGTTACTGATGCCATAAAATTATTTAAAACCACAATAGACCAAAACATAAATATTCCAATATTCCACGATACTATATACAAAATTATTCTGGAATCCCATTACATAAACACTTAATCATTCCACTACATCGTTGTCATATTCAACATCGCCAATGGTGATCGCATGTGACTTCCCTTTGTAATTTGCCTTAAGTTGTTGCTCATGTAGATCATCACTAACCTTTGTATTAGGGCATTTATTAGCATAATGCCCCATTTCCTTGCACTTGAAGCATTGAAGTGTAGTACGTTCATTCTATGTATCCCTTAATTTGTTTGCATCATTAGGCATCTTCTTCCCATCATTGCGGTATTCAAATTCCCTATGCCCTTCTTTTCCACATTTGAATCATTTACTTGTCCCTTTAAGACAATCTCTACTATGCTTGTTTCCACAATTTGAGCAAAAGGAAACATTCATCTTCTTTTCACCATTATTCTGAGATTTCTCCTTAAACTCCATCTTTCATTTCTTGTCAAAACTATGAGATGGATAAGTAACACCAACTTCCATTTCTACCTTAATAGCACACCGCACAATTTCTTCATAGCTACTGAAGTATCTTATAGCTAATGCCCTTCGATGATTTGGTTTTAAGCCACTGAAGAATCGATCAACTTTACTTTCAGGTTGGATGATAAATCCAGATGCATACCTTACAAGCCTTGTAAAATTCGCTTCGTATATACCAAAAGATTCATCATCCTTTATCTTTAGTACAAGAAACGCCTTCTCTATCTTTTTTCGAAGAATACGAGGGAAGTACTTATTTTAAAATACGTTCTTGAACTCGTCCCATTCCATGGATTCAATTTCATCTCTTTGCCTCGTATTCTTGATAAGATTACACCATTGATCAGCTTCACCTTCCAAACAATGTACTGCTAAGATGACTTTATCATGTTCAGAACATTGAAGAACTGAAAATATCTTTTCAGTGGTACTGATCCATTTTTCAGCAACAAGTGGATCCGAAGACCCACTGGAAGAAGGTGGATGTTTCCTCATGAAGGACTCAATAGAATGTTTTCCCCTTCCCTACTCATTTGGAAGTCCATAATGATTCATAGCATGTGTAAGTATAGAAATAAGATTTTTCACTCCATCTCCCATAAAATTTGTTTGTTCAGGAGGACAATCATTTCATTTTCCATTACATTGATCAACACGGTTCCTTCGGGTTCCAGCCATCGTCTAAAACACAAAAATAATAGTGTAAGAGGCAACAATCATGCTAGGGAAAACAACATAATAAAGGGGGAGTACCTTTAATATCTAAAATCTTATTTTTAATTCTATGATCGTTAGCGTAATTCTAGTACTATAACTTATACGTATACTTAACATTAGGGACATCCCTAGACATACCTTAGAAATATCTCTAGGGATCTCACTAAAGTTCTCGCATCCTAGTTTCAAAAGTTTAACTAAAACTTTCCTCTGATACAAACTGTAGAGACCCGAAGCTTAACGTACATAGACATTACATTAATTTTGTGGAATACATAGTACATAAAAAAAACACACACACAAGGACCGTAATAGTTTAGTGTCTTTGGAAACTCAGAATATAATCTTCTAATCGTGGTGAAAGATCTTCAACATATCCCATAAAGATCTTCTTTTTTTAAACCTAAATCCTTCCTTTATATCCTAGGGAAAAGAAAACATAAAAGGGTGAGCTCAAATGCTCAGTAAGGGTAAACAAAAGAAATATCAATCACGTCATATTCATAAGAACATATCTTTGGAAAATCTTAACCTGCAAAAGAGATCATAATTTCATAACATGGGATAAATCATAGTACTGAAATGTAATCCCAATAATCATAAAATAAAACATGAAACTTTGTGGAATACACACATAATCATAGAGAATCATTTCTTATTAGTCAAGACTCATTTCCAAGACTATCTTAGTGGACAAAGTCCCTTTCTGAACCGAGTTCACTCCTCGTTTTAGTCCTATTTCACTGAACTGGTATAACCTACCGTTCCAGCAATGTCTATCTAATGAGATATAAAATCTTTACCAAATGCATTGGAGGGAGATATAGGTCCCACCCATCTCATAATGAAATCATTCTTACCTGTGCCACAAAATAAACATACACCATACATCATAGAATAACCCATGTAATAAAAATGGGAATCTTAAACATCGTGACATCATAAAACAATTCCTATAAGATAAAGGAATTTACAAAATTAATTCCATAAAAACATAGTCAAATAAATGTAAAAATAGGGATAGAAATTGAACCCTTTATTATCTTAGATGGAAAATAATTTAGATAAAACACTTAAACTCCATTCTTGAGGAAAATATTATTTCTACTTCAAAAACATTTTCCTTTCTTAACATGTCATACAATTTTAAACTAAAATAAGTTGATTAAAAATAAACATGAAAACATGTAAAGTATTCTTCTTGGAAATAATGTTTTAAAAATCCATTCATTCCTTATAAGTTAAAAAAACATTCTTTTCATACTTTTGTTAGAAAAGTCAAAAAGTACCTCGTATGAAAAACGACAAAAGATTCCTTTTATATAAAAAACACACCGAAGGATAAAATTGGATTTACAAAATTGTAGGTGGATGGAAACAATATTACATATTTAGGAAACATGTATGTGGATGATAAAATACACCCTAGTAAATACCAAAGTATAAACAATCTCGGATAAAATGAGATTGTGATATTTTCCCTTACCTTAGGTCCGATTTGCTTCGTAAGTGTCCAAACCTCCTGTATATTGATTTAAATAATGTTATTGAGTTATTAAAGAATCATACTTAATTTTATGATATCATATATGGTCATATTCTTAGCTTATTATTAGTAATATTTCATTACTACTTGTTATTCGGGTGTTTATTACTTTCTGGTTCTTATGCCTGTTTGTCGAATAAATTCTTATTCTTCTCTTTAAGATATAGATACATCATTTCCAGAATGGTATTAGTGTAACATATATCATATTAATTCATTCAATTCATTTATATAATCGTTATTCAATGAAGATCATGTAGAATGAATCACATCACATCGTAGAGACGGTATTCCATACGTACACACGAGCGATGATATCATTCCCATGATCGTGGAATTGTATTGGAGTGTATGTATACTATTTCAGAATAAATATCACTTTTTAATATTCATATATAGTCATTATTTACACCATTATACCCATCCAAATAAGGTGGAGGTGGAAAGTATATTACACCACGGCTTGGATACGGTATTCCGTACGTACGCACGCGCGGTGATTTCTTTTTCCGTAGGATGGATAGATTGTGAAATAGGGTTGTTTCATACTTATAATAACATATTAGTATATAAGTGATACTGATGTTATTACTTCATAATGAAACGACTAAATAAGAATAAGTGGAAGAAGAAATAAAGATGAAAGAATCGGTAACGGACATTACCTCTTCTTTGAAGTGCTTCTTTGAGACCTCCTTTTAGGGTACTAAAATAGGTCTTTGAAGAAGACCATAACCTCTAGGATGTTTCTAGGGAAGTGTAGAGGATAAAGTGGCATGTTTTGGCCGAGGTTGAAGGCTCAAAGTGATGTGAGGAAGAGGGAGGAGGAGGTTCCCTTTCATAAGGGAGGAGAGGGGTACCTTTGAAATAACTAAAACTATTATTTTATTATAAAGTAAAATTCGGTTTTAAATAGCTCCAAGTTGATTTATTTCGAAGCTAAGGTGGGGATGGGTAAAAATCTTATAATCTAATAGAATTTAGACAAGTTAAGGTTCCTATATTAACCTTATCATTAAGATTTAATATTAAGTTAAATAATTTTACTTTTACCATGTCTTCTTGTGTTCTTATACTATAAGGTTAATAAACACTCTATAAGAATCCAAAAGAACCCCAAGTTGTTTATTATTAATATATATAACCTTATCTAAGTAATTTTTCCGAACCTTAGATTTTTAGGAATAAAATAACAATTAATAATATAATATTTGTTTTAAAAACTATTTTATGTCAATTTTGACACTATTTAGTAATTGATTTTTGTGAAAATCATAACAGAATGATTAGTTCGAATTTTTTTTAATTAAATCAATAATAACATGTCATATTAACCTATAAAATTAGTTTAATTCATAAAAAGTCATAAATTACATTTATTTGGGTATTTATAACATCAATTATGTCAATATTTCATTAATAAGACAATTACTGCATCTTATTTGTGTCATAATAAATGATAATTATTTAATCCCTAAGAATTAAAAATAAATTCCTGTGATGTAGATGATTGTATTATCTTTCTTGAGACTATTCATGTTAGAAGTATCATGAAGTTTATCACTAAATTAAAATTACTATACTTATAAGATTTAAGAAAGTGACATGTTGTCACATTCTTTGGTTTTAATAATAATTAAATTATTTTCATTGACAAAATTCCATTAAATTAATCTAATCCAACCCTTAGGTGATATGGGTCGGATTTTAGTCATACAATAGGATTTTGACATGTGTTAGGGTAATTTTATAATATTATATTTAACCTTAATAACCCAATTTACCTTTAACTATGGTAAATAAAATTTACCATAGTTACTATTCATAATTTCCAAAAACAAAAAGTAGCTTATTAACATAATTTGGATCCACTGATTCCAAATATTGAATCCATTTTTCCAAATTCAATACTCAAAATTTGCAGAAATTAAATTAAAATTAATCCCGTTGTCAAAAGAAAATGAGTTTTTCTTTAAAACATTGCAAAAGATTGAATTGATTTATCCTACGAATTCAAGGTAGAATCAATGCTAATGACATACAATATATTAAATGGTAAAAATATATTCTATTTATACTTTAAAACGATTAAATATTATAATTTAACCATATAAATTATTGCGATGAAAAAAGTTGTTTTTAATTATAATATAGCGTGTTTTTACTATTCATCAAAATATAAATGTTACCAGAATAATATGAAAAATTTATACAGAGTAATTTTTTTTCCAAAGAAGAATTTTATTTTTTCAAATTGAACTTATAAACATGTCAAAAACTAGATTTAAAGTGGGTGCACCATCAAAAGGTGGCAAAACTGCATTTTTTTAAAAATACTTATTTTACCCGAAAAATTTATTTTGTTCTTATACCATGTTTTAGAAAATGTGTAAGATGAATAATAATGTTATAAGATTAAAAATTTAGTTAATACTATTCATAACGGCTAGTTCATTATAATATTATAATAATATATCATTGTTTAGTAAAACCCGGTATTGCGTACAACACACGCTATCGAGGAAGGTCGTGATTGCGTGTAATGCAAGCCAACTCAGGGTTGTGTGCTGTGCAAGAATCATTCATTGTTTCGTATAACATAATCCAACCATATTTCATTTATACATTGAATATATATATATATACTCAATGTTGTGTAAAATAACTATTATCAAAATTGTTTATAACACGATCCAACAATAGTGTGGCGTATACTGCAAGCTAATACGGTGTTGCGTATAGCGCAAGGTAATCTTGGTGTAGCATACAACACAAGAAATTAATGAAATTAAAAGAATATTTTTCATAAAATCTCGGGGTGTTACATAAAGTACCATGAATAACCAAAAATATCAATGTGTTACACAAATAAAAATTTCATGTGATCTCTACCAATGTTGGTCTACCCTGATGTGCCCATTCCCCAATCATCGTTGCAAGATGAAGCCTTCCAAGATTAAATTTATATACTACCATGAACTTTTAAATTACCAATAAAAAATTTTCATGAACATCTTAAGAAAGATATAGATTTATATTGGGATATATTCCTATAACATAAAATTAATCACCATGGTTATTGGGTGGTACGATATGACATTTTTTAGATAGTTTTTAACCAATTAGGTGGAAGTGACTAAAAAACCATTTTTAGAAGGAAAACATTAGTGAAAATTAAGGATGATAAGAAATAAAAGAACACAATTAAACTAGAAGTAATACTATAATGGTCATATCAGTAAACAATAATCCCATGTATTCCCTACTAAAAAAATACAAATAACCTAGCACTTACACCTACACATTAATCATATTTTGAAAATAATGAATAAAAAATTCTTAGTTTATATTATATATATTTCATGTTTATTTTTTTGGGAATCATTGAATAAATTATTATTAGAATTTAATTAATTTAAAAATATTTTAACAAAAATAAATCAAACTCATGACATGTAAACCAACGATTATATCCATTATTCATGAGATAACACACTCTCACCAAATAGGGAAATAATACAATCCAATTTTACAAAACTAAAAAATTATACTTCATGAACAACATGAAACTATAACATCACAAATGAGTAAAATAAATTTCACAACCATCAAAATTAAAATATCAACTATACTATTGATATATATATATATATGGTTAGTTTTACAGTTGGATCATGGCCATTAAAACTATGTTCTACCAATTGGAAAATAATAATTAAAGAAAAGGGACTTTGAATCCATCTTATAATTATGAATCCCATATCATGAGGTACGATGCGGTGGGGAACATGACATCATTTTTAAATCCCTATACACAAGAGGTTTTCGACTAGTTATACTGATCATACATATTTAGTAGAGTCAATATTCCACCAATATAAAATAAAAATAAAATATCAATTTACAGGAAGTAATAATTACTAATAAACCAAAGAAAGGGATCATAGTGGAAACAAAAAAGATAAATGTATTAGAAAAAAATCATAAAATGTGATAAAATCACTCATAAATCCATATAGTAAATATCCCCACGAACAATAAAAAATTTTTTTGTGACAAATAAGAGAGGAAAAAATATTAATATTTGTGTAAAATTAAGAAATATATTCTTCTCTGATCCCTATAACATCCATAAATCTCCCACCATATCCACCGACTATGTCGCCAAATATTGAGAACCTGTAATTGGATGGATACATAGTTATAAATTACCTGTGCACATTGGGATTCCATGAATTGTTCGATTAATAAACCTATTATTTGTCAATGAATTCATCCTAATAAAACATATAGTTGAAAAATTAATGTGTATTAACACTGAGAAATTAATATATAATTAGAATATAAATATTTTATGTCATGGATTTATAAGTAGTTTTCCTTCATCCCCAAGATAACTATAATGGAATAATCATCCCAAGCCACATACAGATTCAACAACATTATCAGTACTTGCTTTATAATTATATGAAATAGCATTGGGTACCATGTAATATCCCAATAAAGTCTTACGACGTGCCATTTTCACTTAAGAGTGTCCATCTATAAAGTCCCATACACTAACCACTCTATCTCACTCATGGATAATCACAAAACATTATCTCACGATCATATATGAAATCATCATCCCACTTTTAATTGGTCACACATCATATTCAACATCAATTTCAACCACACCCACTGAATTATGTTTCCCCACAGATCATCATATTATAAGTGAACTATTATATTTATGGTTTGCCACAAAATCAATGATCTCATATCATTAAAGTACAACACATTGTAATATCATCCATAATATGGTAAAAACATTGGTATAATCATGTCACATAGTAGGTTGTAGGAACGTTGAATAATGTATCATAACTAACCAACACCAACCCAATAGAACATTCCAATCACAATTCACCAAAACACAATCCACATGGATTTTCTCTTACATACCCTTCATGGTTACTTAGAAAAAACATTTTTATGCACTAAATAGATTTCATATGTAATGGGACTCATCTTACATACCGAGATCCAACCATTCTAGTTTAACTAGTTGTCATTATGTCC
Source organism: Viscum album (assembly GCA_963277665.1). Taxonomy (NCBI): domain Eukaryota; kingdom Viridiplantae; phylum Streptophyta; class Magnoliopsida; order Santalales; family Viscaceae; genus Viscum; species Viscum album. Next base: position 1,919,321,489 of record OY728128.1, on the reverse strand, counting down.
AATTGTCTTTCTCTATTTTCAATTCCCCTAGAATGTTAACCTTATCATTAAACAAGGGTCTAGGTGAGGATCTCCTATTACAAAATAATTTATGATTAAAATTCCTCTCATGGTTCAATAAAATTAATTTGAATCCACCTTGTCACTTTGATACTACAAGTATCACTTTAATGAGATAATACATGATACTTTAGTAAATGTAATCAACGAAACAACATATGAATGTAGAAACATATTGAATATATCCATACTCAAGTTTAAATGATCAAAAATTCCATACCTTAATATTGGATTCATAACACATACACTAAATCCATAAAATCCCCCAAAACTCATAATAATAGGGGATTTGATAAGGAAAATGGTTGCAATGGATGAATAACTAATCTATGGAATAAACGACCTTATGATGACAACTAAAAACCCTTGATGATGTAAAAAATTTAAAAAAATATTAGTTTTGTTATAGGAAGATCCTATGATTCCAAGAGAAAGATTCAAAACCTATTTGAATCATAAAGGGAATGATAGGGATATAGTCGAGTGGATTAAAACATGTCCAAGATAGAATTTCTAGATTAGTCCCATTAAAATAATTTCACTCCATTTTGGCCTTGGTATGAACTTGATGACTATATCATTAGGAATGTACATTAGGGCCACATGGCACCATTGATATAATGATTTAAACATAACACCCCAAAAAAACTTGTAGGGACTCAAACCACATATATTCCAACAAATTTATGACCATTATTTTCATAATGTATTGGAAAATCCAATAGGTTGGTCATTGTAAAACATTCCACTACTACATTGTGATCATTCATCACTTTTACTTATCATGTCATGTAAACTCCTCCTCATTTAGATTTCATTTCTTAATAAAAATTTGTAAATATGGGTTGAAATTTACAAGACTAAACCCTTATCTTTAGATAAATAGATGTTCTGTTATATTACCATTTCATCATTTCAGAAGATCACATCATGGCCCCATTTGCAATTACATGATCCTTGATAAAAAAACTCATCATTTAGTGACAACCTTATAACATGTTGAGAATAACTTCATATATTATAATATTATCTTAAAGACATTATTGGTTCCCCAAATCCAAATCTATAACCACCAATAGTACCATTAAAATTCCAATATTATCATGATACACATGATTCTAAAAACAATTAATTAGAACATTGAAATTTCTTCGGATTTTCCAAAATCTTAAGGGTATTGGTAATATTTAAAACTTTTCACTACAAATATTTGAGTAAATAAATTTATATTAACACCAATGCATATTTGTCAAACTAAAATATCACCCATTGGAGGTATGAAAGGCTATTTTTCCCTTTGGATTTATATTCTCTAAAACTCTGTCAAGTGACCTATCCTGATTTATATATAAACTAATGTGTTATTATCCATGCATAGGAAGCATCAAGACTAATTGGATGGAATGATATCAATTTAGGCTAATGAATTGATACTTTTAATATTCTTCCCAATTATTTGATGTTCATTTATCCTCCTACTTAATTAATTTATGTCATTACCATTCAATATATTAGTGGAATTATTTACATGTTTTATTGGTACATGTAGGCTTATAAACTCCAAAAGGTTCTAGGTTTGGGGTATGATTGGGATTGATATAATATTTTCTTTATCAACCTCAATTTCGTATTAGAAAACAAAAAATAAAAAATTACTATAAGTGTCTCTAGATACACATTTTATCGAGTTCAAAATCATGTTATGTTTTTAGATATCTGGAAAAAATATCATATATTTTTAATTTTTGATAATATTATTTTAATTTTACCACTATGTAATCTACATTACACAATAAAGTATTCCAAATAAGGGTCTTAATAACATGCTACACAAAATATATTTTTGTGGAATTGTAATTCTTCATGTGTAAATGAATTTTAGAATAGTAATAAACCACCTATAATGATCTAAAATATATGTATTATTCAATTTTAGGAACTATATATATTTATTTAGACCTGAATCTTCTATACATAATGATTCCAACATTGAAACATTATATTTCCCTACTGAAAAATTATATTATTGGGAATAGAAAATAATCATTTGTATAATGGAGGATGATGCATTTTATGTCAATATTTCCTCTAATATATCTATTATTAATATTGACAAGGATAATTTTAACAACCCATTAAGTGTCCCAGAACTCCAATATGAAATATAATTTTATCAATTTATCCACTTATGTGTTTACCATTCATAATGGTATAGATGTATTATGTTTATGTAATTTTTATAATCATGATTAATTGTTATAGAACCAAGGGAATGATTAGTAACATTAGGGTCCATCCCTAGTAACTTTATGTTGTAACATTAGAATATATACCAATGATTCTTGTCTAATGAAAATTATTGTTCCCGTCCTTAAAATAAAATAGCTTCACTACAAAAATTGGGTCATGGATCCTCATCTCTACCATGGTTTAAATGGGTGACTTGATCAATAGTTATTGGGATGCATTCTCCATATGCGGGTGGAGTGTAACTATGTTCCTTTCCATTGTGACTATGTAAAGTAATGGTTTTTCTCTTTTTCTTCATTATTAGACTATTTTAATGGGATCATGATGATGTTTTTTTCTCTTCTATGAAGACTATATGAATGGTGGTGGATTTTCTAAAGACATATTTCTTGATTTTTATATTCTTCACTATTCCATCAAATGACATTAATTGTATAAATTATGTACCATTATAATAAAAAATTATAATGTCACACCATATGTGGTTCTACTGAAATTGTTGTATATATAGAATTATTCATCTGAGGGAAAGGGTATTATAATAATTTTTTCTACTTATCTCTTTTATGAAATTTTGTTTTTTAGTGCAGGTTTTTCCCCTAATGAGAGGGAAAATAATATTTCATATTTTTGGGTTTTAACACAAATTTTATTACATGTGAGAAGTAAAACAAATGAATTTATGCATCTTGTTTTCACTAGTCAGAAAAGGAATTCTGTTGAAGCCTAAAAAGCTGAAGTGGGCCGTTCATTTATTTATTTTGATTCACCTAATCCTTGGTTGGTGATTAAGAATGGTAAAGTTGATAATGTCTTTGAATATCAATACACATTTGAAAAAATTATTAATCTATGAAAATTTTCTATCATCTCATGTTTCCTAACCTCAAATTGTGAGAAATTTGGGAAATTTAATGATCTAACAAAACGAATCGTAGAGCTGTAGGGATTTTATGAGTGGAGGATGACATTCATGGGAAGACGATATTATCATGTTGTCATTCCTTCTGATGAATGCAAGTAAAACACGTGTAGAATGGGGTAAATTTATATTAAACATGACTTTATATGCATAATATAATTGGACATGAATTTTCATTCAACAGATGTATGGAACACACAATCCATATTTAGATACATATCTATAAGCTCAATTGGTTGTACTATAATTCTAGGATCTATTTGGACATTTATTATTCTATGGGGAACCTAATCAGATTAGATAAGTAAATAGATAATCTGTATTTTGGTAATTAAGGAAGTGTTTTGGTTAAGGGTGGTATGTTGGCCACCATGGTTGACTAGTTTGACATGACGATAAGAGATGATGGAATGAAAATTCATATATATTATGAAATAATTCATATATTTTATATTAAATTTTTAGGTACATTGGACATCTTATTAATGAATGTAACTGAGATATATAGTTCATTTTTTTACATGGTTAATGGTCCTGAAAACATTACATGTAGAAGTATGTAGAGAAAGGCTACCATATTAGGAATCTCAATGGTGGGGGATAGTTCTAGCATCTTGGGAAAAACAAGAATGGGGTTACAATTGAGGGGTGGAATCCTCCTACTAATGACTATCTAATCGTTAGGGATAAAGCAGATGATGGGGGGTTGTAAATGGGGACCCTTTGTGTATCACATATATAGATATGAAGGAACCCCTACACAACCAACCCTCTTTTCTGGTATATACATAATGATGGATGGTTGTTACCAACCTAATAAACTAATTTCAGGACATTATTGGTGGATTTAGGACATGCCTCATGATACACATGGTCCTTCTTTGAGCACTGGTAATACTGAATCCAGCCCTAAACCTAGAAAAAAGAACACGCCATGCATCACCTCATCTGAGGGAACTACTATTAGTTTCCTTCCTTTAGGGAAAGGGATAAAGTCTGTGATCCAATCTACTATAATTATTCTTGGATTTCTAGGGAAGGATTTGGATTAATCTATTTATTCAACGGGTAATGTGAAAATTAAAGAAAAATAATTCCAATCCTAAAGATGAAAAACACTCATTGATGATTACATCCTTCTCCAATTCATTTATGTAAGGGTAAGATCAATTGGATATAACTACCATATGGATTAAATCCTGAAAAAACCCTCATTCAGAGCAAATATCTGAGAACCTACAAGCCAACAATAAGTTCACTCCTCTTATTGGGATGTTTTGGTCTTATGAGACTAATGATGTGCCAACCTTTGAACAAGTGAAAAATTCTGAAGTCATGAGGAAGGAAAAATCATCCATGAACCTGCTACATACGTCAAATGGGGGAATCAATAGTGAATGAAGAAAATTCAAGGTCATGGAATAAAAAGGGTAAGGGTAAAAAGGAAAAGGCCAGAAGGATGTGGAATAAGGTGGAGGGCCTTGGGGATGGAGTAACCCCCCCCCCCAAATGGAGATTCTCTATTGGATTTGATAAGGTATTGGAAACCCCAAAGTGGAGAAATAAAATAAAATTTTTGTCATGGCCCAAAAACCAAAAATCAATGGAATTGTAGAACCCAAGATTTTCTTTACTATATGGAAAGGCTTTAAATGGTCCTCTCTTGGATATATTTTTGTCCTTGAAAACCTCTTTGACATAAAAATTTAACAATTTTTGGTCTTCAAGCACAAAATCTTTCACATATCATTAGTTAGTTCCTATAAGAAATGAATCTTGGTTTCTCTTGATGAACATGGTTGTATTCCCATGGTTTCATTTTTCTAGGAATCTACTTCATACATCAAATGTAGGATGCTATGGGAAGATCTCTGAGATATCTCTAAAACTCCATGTAGTAAATGGATTCTTTTGTGTGAATTTAATATTGTCTTATGTCTTGATGAAATAATGTGAATGTACTTCAAAAGAGTTTCCTCATATAAATAGTCATCTAGCATTGATCTATGAAATCTTATTGAAGTGACAATTGTAGGTATTTATTTTAAATGTACTATATATTCTTTGAATGTATGGAATGTTAGTAAAAATGATAAGTTATTTATTTGTATTGATGATATTATTGAATTCAATTGAATATCGTGTCACACCTTGCCTAAACATCACTCTATTCATAAACCAGTAATTGGGGAAATTTTCACTCACAATGAAAGGCCATCTACTTTACCATTTTTCATTAATAATGGCTATATCATAACTCTTGGGTATAGGGAGATTATTATGAAGTCCTACAGGAAGAAATATTTTGACAGCCCACTCTATTTTTGTTTTGAGAAGCTGTGGTATGTCAGGATCATTCTTAGATAATGGATTTGGAAATATTTTTCTTATCAAGATAATGAGATCATGACTACTAAAGAATGACTTGAACTCTTCCAAATCAGAAACTAGGACAACAAAATCTTATATATGGAAGAAATATAGGAACATTTAATTATTTAATTCCTATTGAATGTCAAAAAAACCAAAATTCCATCATTCAAATGTTCTGTTATTGAGTGAGGGTGATATAATCTAAATGTTTTTTTCATATAATTCGTAGATAAAATAATGTAAGAGAAGGGATGAAGGATGTTATTGTAAATGGGTTCCCTCACACCTCAGAAAGTGAAATTTCAAGTATTGTAGTGTCTTATTTTTAGGGTCTCGAATTTGCTGATGATTATTTATAAAATATTAATATGGTTGATATTATATCCCCTTGTATTGAAGAGCATCATAATTGTCTCCTTGCTATGGCCCCTTTAAAGGATGATATTAAAAAAAGAATTTTACTCTCTTTATATGGAGAGTTCTACTAGACCAGATGTGTCATTGATCTTATTTTCCCTATACTAATGAGTGTTTCTTCAGGATTAAAAGGCTTATAAAATTAATGATTTCTTTATCCATCACTTCCCAATATATGTAACTAAAACATTCTCATATTACACCTAAAAAAGGAAAATGCAGTTGACATCAAGGACATGAGGCTTGTTGTTAGTTGGAACGCCATTCCCAAATATGATAGAAATATCTTAATAACCTGGCATGGAGGGATTATTAATGATCACATTACCCTAAATTAGTTTGGATTTATTCCAGGCAAGAACATAGAGAATTTCACATTCAATTCTTCTGAATCAATGAACCTAATGAAAATAAAATAAATCAAAGGGATTTCCCCCCATTGATGATATATCTAAGGATTTTGATTTAGTCAAATTGATATTTCTTCTTCATGTCCTCAAAAGGTATGGAATTTTTGATGATTTTATCATATTTATTTACACCATTCTCATCAATGTGTGGTAGTCTATTTTGGCCAATGGATCCCCTAGGGGATAATTATCTTGCACTAGATGTGTTCATTAGAGGGACCCCCTTTTTGGGGACATGTTTTCTCTATCTGAGGATTACAACAATAAGTGTTAAATCGAGATCACTCATATATTGTTTTATAAAAAAATCCAACCTGGTTAGAATACTATCATACCATCTCATTTTCATTATAATGATGATATCCTTATATTTGGGAAACCCCCAAAGAACACAATTATATTCATAAAATCATTCTTTAATTAGTATGAAGAGTTGGATGGCCAGGCTATTATTTGGGAAAAATATTTCATCATTTATTGAAATAAGCTCCTAGTTGGGAAACAAAATAGAATTTCTAGATTATTTGGTGTGATAAAGGGATCATTCCATTTTACATACCATGGGGTTCCCTTTTTTTGGGAAAAAGTATGATTCCATTACAATTATAAAATAAAGTCTATAATTATCAATCATCATTCTAGATAGATGGTAATGATAATGTCACGGTTTGGAATGGTTTGTCTCATCGACTTAGTTTTTACTTCTATGATTGTATTGTTCTTTTATCCTTATCTATGACCAAAAAGGTATGATGAATTAACTTCATCATATGATCAGAAACATCATATAGACACATATAGTGAATGGAAGGAGTCCTACAACTATTTCATAGTGGGATTGTTTTATACCTATTCATTTGGTAGGTGATGGGGTCATGGATCACAAAACCATAAATGATGTCTTGATTAATGAGTTCCCATGGATTTTATTATCTCTCATTGATCCATCGACTAATTATTTTTCTTATTGGTTCAAAAAAATACAATTATGTGTATATCCACATTACCACAATTCATATGTATATCCCTTTATTTGGCACACATTTAATGATATCATGCAATACACGATGGGGTGGTTAGTAGGGATATAAATCTCAATTTCTCGCATACTTTTTAGTTGGTAATCCCCATTGATATCACCACTATCCCTTTCCCCATGAATCATATGACTTTTTTTGATTACATGAATCAAATTTCTTTTCTTTTATACCAAATACCCCATCACACTACTCTATAAATATAGAACAATGCCTCTATTGATAAAGATTCAATGATTTGGATTCCCAATTATAATGGAGACTTCAATACTAATGAGTATTTTGTCCTTAAGTGTGATGGATCCCAGAGACCACCAAAGTTGTTGACTCAATGTAAGGGTCCTTTTTAGCCTTCAATCATAATTCATCTTTAGATGTTGTGGAGGAACCGACATCCAACGAATTCACAATTGAATAATGAATGGAAAAAACATGCCTCTACTTTCCACCTCTATATGGGGTCTATGGAATCATTACAAAATTTATATTTGTATCATTTTTAAGTTAGGGAAATATATAAGTATATTAGGCTACTATTTTTTGTTGTTGTTCATTATTCCATGCGCATTGATGAGCTCTAGTCATATAGATGTGATAGTGGGAAGAGCACCCAAGTGCACAACCTACTACTTGTGGCTTATTCTTTGGCCATCAATGTTTTCTAGTCCACATGGAATTATGTTATTTTCTACAATCAAAATGAATGTATTCATGCATGTTCTATAAATATTCATGAGGATGTATATTTTTCTACCGTGGTTTAATTAGGAATGATGCAGAATTATATTGATGACCTTCATACTCTAAGTCTACATGGAGATGCAGGGAAATATAGTTGTCCTTTATGTTCATGTTTGTTATATGGATTCCACCAATCACACCATTCATTAATGTTAATATTTATAGAGATACTTTTAGATTGCCTATATCATAGGGATTATGTGCTGTTTTGTACACTTACCTTGGATTTATCAAAGGATGATTCCACCACATCATTACCCAGCGTACTTCTTATGAAGATGAACTCTGAGCTGTGATTTTTTAAATCAAATATGTTTTCCACCACAATTGGTAAGCCTTATATATTAAATCAGAATCACATCTTGTTGTGAATGCATTTAAATCATAAACTAGATATGTGCCTTGGAGACTGCTCCCACATAGGATTGCATGTATTATTCATTCAAGACACCTCTAAATTTCCATATTAATTATTTACAGGGAAGCTAATCATGATAATAATGCTCTCTCTAGGATGAAAATTGTTGAGATGAGTACCATGAGGTCTTTCAGGATAATTGATTTTTTGTTTTAGAATGGTGCATGATGATCTGATGGGTGTGATACACTCCAACTCTTTCACTTCCCCTTGTTAATTCTGAATTTTATATACTTTATATTTTTTAATAATTTTAGGGCCGACTTTCTTGGACCTTGAATCTTCATGGTATCATAGAGTAATTTTTGGAAATTGAGTACCTCTACATACCCATTGATGAATTTTGATTCACATTGGTTAAATGGTGATGGAATGGATATATTGGAATGTTTATAGGTTCTATATATAAAGTAAATAAATGTGATGTACTTGAAGACTATAATGATTTTTCTATTTGAAACATGGTATCTAAAAAATAACATAAATTATATTCTTACAAACATATTTTTATGTATCTTAATAAATCCCATGATTTTGATGTTGGAAAATTCCAAATAATACTATAAGAATTCATTCTACTAGAGGGTGATATATGGAATGAGGTGGATTCTTACACGATTATCAACCAAAAAATGATGAATAATGACATAATTAACCAACCCAAAAATATAGATAAACCTATAATTATCCTATAAAAACTATCTTTGGGTTCTCTACATAAAATATATGAACAAATGAAGTTATACAAGTTCATTTTTATTATGTATTTCATCTAGAGTAGCCATTATAGTCATGAAATACTACATATTTGATAGAGTCATTTTAGGGATTGTTTAAAATCATTAGACAATCGGAGAAAGTCATGGATTTTTTATTTCAATAGTATGATGTAATGATGTTTCACAATAACATATTCCATCTTCTGGTGGTGTGTTATCTTACCATGATCCCACAGATCAGTTTTGGGTACTATAGGGATTAGGGGTTTCAAAAAAGATTCCACTAAAATCTTATGTTACAATGTCATTATTGCATATGGATTGAATGTGGTAGGTATGAAGGGACTCTAACACTATTTGGGTTGTAGTTCTCTTTCAAAGTTTTATACAAGTCGAATTTGAGTGTGGAGAGTTTTCTGATACCATTGTATTTTTATATTTCAATTATAATTACTTCTATATTTCCACTCAAATTATATATATAGATATTTTTATGTGATCTTTAAAAACAATGTAGAGGTTGGGTTTATTTTGATTGGTTCTCTCCTTCATACAATTAATTATCCCTATAGGTAATGAGATAAATTTATGTCATTGGAATTGTATTCACCGTAAATTTAATTATATCAACTAGATATATTTTATATAGCATGATGATTCAAAATCTACTGAAATAGATTTTTTATTGAGTTATTTCCCATCCACCAAACATAGAGGGCATTAATATCATATAGATCAGAACTAATTTCAATGTTTTTGAGGATTCCACTTCATTATCTTTAGGAATGAATTATTTATACAACCCCATTAGTAGTTTCTCTAAGAGACCTTGACTATCCCCAACTAATTTTATTGTCATTATTTTGAGTAATTGTTTTTATATAAATGTTAAAAGATGAATGATTAGATAAATAGGTTGGGTTTTGAAAAAAAAACTTGAAATAGAATAAAAATGAATCCTTTTAATAATAATGGTTCCTGGGAAAATCCATAAATAATCCATGAAAATCTATTGGCATGAATAATTTTTTTTAGTATATAATACCCCAATTTAAACCCCCTAACTTTTTGGAACCAATAACATTAGACCAAGATATCCCTTCACTAGACTTTCATGTTATTTTAAAATACCATAATAGTGAGTATGATCATCCCTTAACTTTCGATGTGTATTACTATATCCCACCCATAAACAAATTGGATGAGTACATATAATTCTCTCTCAATAAACTGTTTTAGAGATTTATACCCTAATTCACATGGATCCTGAATGTGAATCCACTCCCTCCCTATCAACTACAGTTCCAATATGTATTAGATAAATAGTTATGTGTAAGGAATTTTCTTTCATGTTATGGACTAACTAGCTTTACCCCATTTTGGAACCCAAGACATCCTATAACATGTTTTGAAGCTCATTATCTTTCATCAAGATGTGTAAATTATTGTTGATTCACTGAATTACTCTATTTTGATTTATATTTTCTTAATAAAATTATAATAAAATTAGATGGTTGCATCCTAAAACTCATAATGATATTCCAACATATTGGTGGTTCTTTCACACATAATAATTCATTTCTAAAAACCGTTATTCCCAATAATGGTACAAAAACACATATCATAAACAATTAAAAAATTAAAAAATGTCATAAATCATGACCATAATGAATAAATGAAATCAAAATGATCCATATATAAATAAAATATATGATTAAATAAAATTATACATCATGTTGGGAAGCTAATTTTTCTGAGTAAATAGTACAATCAAAATACTAGACCTAAAATAAGGAATGGAGAAACTGTTCCTACAAATAATTGTTCGAAAAAGTGGTTTCCCCCATTTTCCACCACCTTCATGTCCAGCCAAAAGGGATCCATTAATATAAAACCTCATAAAAATTCCTTAACATAAATTATATCAAATATAAAATGATCCACAAACAATATAGGTTTTATATTGGGTGTGAATAAGACGAACCAATATGATTCTACCATATAACCTATATATTTAAATATCAAAATTTATAATCCTTGATAGTTTGAAAAAAATATGTAAATGTTATACCCTTGATCCTTATCAAAAAATAACTACGGTTTTCATATACAAGGTCTGAAATAAATAATTATATTAGGTAAATAACATACAAGTAATGAAATACATGAATTAAAGAAAAATATTTTTTATAAAGTGAATCATCATTACTTGATACTAAAGGTATGTGGTAAGGAATCCTAAGATAATTTTGTTAAATATGTTCTTATTAAATATACCAATGATTATTATATCCATAACCACATCTCAATCTACATACAATGTTCTGTAGAATACTAAAAAGTGTGTTACTATAATGTAGTAAAAATACCAAAATAAAATATTGTTTGTTTTATCATGAATATCCATCCCTGTGAGAGTCACAACAAGATTAGGAAATAAATAACATGAGAGTGTTTACTTATAACAGTTCATGAAAAATGTCTTAGTAAAACAAATAATATTCAATTTATATGACTATGATATTTTCATTATAAATAAATTTTTTCTGTCTAAAAAATATATGACATGGTTTATCCTCATCCACTAAAAATAATTATTTATCTATAAGTAAATGAAACATAAATGAACATCACAAATATAAAAAAATTGAATTTATGTTTCATGTAGAAATAATTATATATAACCAAAATCCTTTAAATAGTTGAAATACCTCCTAGATAAATCATTGATAAATCATTACACTTAATATACAAATATTTCCTAAAAACAATTACATTATATTATATTAAATATATACATATAATTTTCAAAAACACTTCACATGAATCAAAATATACTAGGTAACTCATTAACAATGAAACATAATCCTTTCTACTTAATTTGAAAACATAACATAGACAAGTTTATAGTTTATTTAAATAATCAATAATTGCAATAATAACTTTATTTGTACTAAAAATTCAGTTTAATGGAACTAAGAATACATGGTTACTTATGTAATGATATTGTAATTTGAACCACATAAAAATCATTCAATTATAGTAAATAGAAGTTTTTTCATCGAAAGATGAGATGGAGAATCCATAGAAGAAAAGATAAAACAACAATATCAAAAATTAACACAATAATCTCATTAAAATCAGAACCATAATCCACTATATCTATAATAGAGAAACATAATAGACAAATAAAAAATAATATAGATGAAGAGAAGATATTAAGACAACTTACATGATTGAATAGATAATGTTTGATAAATAAGTTCCACAACAATAAATAAAAATGCAGACAATGGGTGTTGCATGGGGAGTGCCATAGAGGAATCAAGAGAAATGGGTTAAGAAATATATTTATTCTGTAATTAATAAAAAAGTTATGAAACATAAATATTATTGTTTCTTATAATTTTTAGAGTCTACATAAAATAATTTCCTGCTTGGGAAGATTATAAAATCACCCCCCCCCCCAATTAAACAAACATACATTTATTCCAAAATTAGGGGTCGATTATCCTAACCATGTAGTCTAATAAATTTCTAAAAATATACTTTTTACTACTCTAAACATAACACTAATGAAAAAACAAATAAATATTAGATCATAATCACTAAATGTAAATTTTTGGGTAAATATTTTCCCCTGAATAACACTTTGTACCCCTCGGATACCCTGATGAAATTTTTCAATATGAGAAGAGGTGATTAGATTTTACATTAGTTTTATCTCTCATTCCCATATATTTGGGTAATAACTCTTATAATTCTATAGAAAAATAATCTAAAAGTATTTAATTCAATACCCACCATTAATTAGATACATGAGAAAATTAATTGGTTGTTCCACCAATGAAACATAATATTCAAATCCCTCATAATCCAAATATATTTTATCTTTGGTATTAGAGTAATAAATATTTAAATAAGAAATGTGGAAAAAATTATAGACATATAACTATAAAGCATGTTATCTTAACTAGTATAAACCCATTATGATTCCCTATGTTATCTCAAATTTATAAACATTATCAAAATAAAAATTATCAGTATATATAAATATTTATTAAAAAATATGGAGAAAAGTTTTAGATAATCTTAAAATAAATTACAATAATATTTAATGTTAATCAACATATGATATCTAGAGACTTGGGTCTTCTCTAATTGATTAAAAATTAATTGAATCTATTACATTTTTTCTTACACAGTACTTTTTCCCGCTTCTGGGGTCACAATGACCTATACCAATCAATGTAGAGACCAATAAATCATGTTATGCAAGGAATTTAATGGATATATATTTATCATATAATGATATTTTTTATATGAAAATTTATCTGGTGATAGATTACTATCCAAATTCATCCAAAAAATATATTTTGACATGATGTAATTGTTCCAAAATTACAATTTCCTTTTCTATTTATCCATTTATTTAATGATTTTATGTTATGTTAATATTAATTTATGATCCCATATCATCATAATGGATTTACAGGATTAGGGTGTGAATTCGGGATCTCAATTACAACTTTTTATAATGGAAACCCATGAAAAGTCAATATATTATTCATGTGCATTTTTACGATTTACTATACTTTTATTTCATCCATGATCATAAGTAAATGAGATGAATTTTTTTCAATTTTTCAATGATTATCAATATATAAATAAGTCCTATATTGGTTTAATGTATCTTGATAATCAAATTAAGGGATATCTTCACCCATTTTAATGTATGTGTAACAAAGGGTTGATGTATTCATGAAGTATTATAATCTTATACCTTCACTATTCTTCACATAATGCATTATGTAACATTTTAATCTATGTCCATCCTCAAACCCAGTCATAGATATTTATGTCTCATTTCATATAAAAACTAACAGTGCTTAGATGAAATAGTCAATGAGATTTAGATAAATACAGTCAATGGTGGTCTTATAAACATAAGAACTATTTTGTGATTATTGTAGTTGAAAATTGCATAGGGAGTGTTACAAATCACTGGTCCTCTCCCTTAAAACTATTAATCCCCTTTTTTACTAACATTATTCAATCTCTAGTTTATATTGGTCAATAATATTTAAATGATAATGAAAAAATTGATCATTAGTTAAGAGGATCACCTCATTTTTATCATTCACCTCAATATCTATTTCTCTGTATAAAAACATAATATTCCGTAACCTATTTAACAATGTTAATATAAAAAATTAAATATTTAAACTAAATTCATTTATAACATCATTCCATTTCTTATTTTTATAGTAATGGTTGAAAGAGAACTGTTATGGTGACTCCACCCATAACGTTTTACTATGGTTTAAATACTATTTTTTCAGAATGTATCACACTATATAATTTTTGGTATAACTAAATGTATCCTCACCCAAAAGTTATTATAAAAATCACATTAATGAATTTACAATCCTAACTAATTATGGGATATAATATGGATATGTTTTTCTCATGTGGTTGGAATATAATAATAGAATATGTTATCAAATGGACCCTACAAAAACAATACACATACACATTCAATTCAATATGATCCATGATATAACATATTACCTTATCCACGCATGAGATGAATCAAAACTGAATTCAATTCCAATCACAATTAAATTTTTTAAATTTATTCATTGCATTTTAGAATACATCCAAATTTTTCCTTTGGGAGTGAAATCTCTCGAAGGAGATTTAATATTTGAGAAGTATTTTAGGGTCTATTATTTTTTTCTATTAATACCATAAATATGTACATATAAATTTCATAATTTTTTAGTTACCATTATATAATACCATTCAACTTATTAATATATATTTAAATTCCTTGTTTTCACACCATGAATCCCAGGGAAATCAATTATTTTCTCCTAAAGTTAGACATTGAAATCTTAGTGTAATGGTTGTAAAATTGAAGGTTTATCAAGACAATTATAAATTGATGTCTATCCTTCAATTTAGATCATGAATATACTATGATTTCATTCAGAAAACCAAAATGAATTTTTTTGGTATTTATAATAAATAATGGTCATGGAATTCAAAAAACTATTCTTGAGAATTCATTTGACCAAATAGAATCATGCAATATTCAAAGTGGAGTTGTCTACACTAAAATGATATTTTTTTATAATATATTCATTTACTATGTGCTATTACAACTCTAATTGATGAAAAAAATAAAAAACAAAATTTCATTTATAAATTTCATAAAGCTAAATTAACATAAATAAACATGTATTTACTCATTTTTGGTACATTATTTTACATCTTGTAACCACTACATCTATAAAAAAAATATTTCATCATTCCTTGTATGTTTCACCAATTCCACCCAAAGAGATGAAATTCAATTTAAAATTACTATAGAGTCCATTACATTTAGGTAAGTATTTAACTCCATCAATTTATATTACACTATATAATATTATAGAAAAAATATAGTTTTTTTCTAATATATTATATTACTAAAAAATTAAATTCCCTCATTGGAGGATACCCATATAAATATTTATGTAATACCTCTGAGAGTCTAGTTACTATAGGTTGATAAATATTCTTTAAAACATATCAATTTTCATCAAGAAAATTTTATTATTACTGGCATGAAGACAACTAACAATAGGTAGAAGACGTCTATCTCAACTCGATGTGATATCACATCAACAATTTTAGAAATGAAAATGATCATATAAAATGATTAAGGGTAGTCTAAAATGATAAAAACAAAATTGGTATAGGAAAGATTCCACACACACACACACACATATATATATATATCATATTTATGTTAATTTAAAAAGCATACATTTGAATAATATAAATTCCTCAATCATAAATAACTACTGATATGGGTTTTATTCTTAAATGACAATTAATGTTTGGGCATTCCTCCTTCCAAGAGGACTTTATATCTCTATCACATTTATAATTAATCCAAATGGAGGATTGAAAAATTACATGATTTAATTATACATAAATTAGTGTGATGTATTGTTATAAAATTAATAAACAATTATAGATTATGTAATTTTACATTAACCTATATTATTTATTTTGGTGGTTCAGATTATATGGGAGATTATTTTAAATATAATATTTAATAATTTTTAGAATCATTTTTCCCTATAGGTAAAATAATAATGACTTAGTAGTTGACTATAAAAATGTGAATAAAATCATATTTCTCTACAATCCTAATGAAGAAACCCAACTATTTAAGAATCATCTGAAAACATGTGGCTTTCCTTTAGAGATGAGAATCCATAATCTCTTCTTTGAAGAAGATTTATTAAATAAAATATTGGAAAATATATAATTCCAAAACACTTAATATGAGTTTAGGGATCCCCTTATAAAGATTAATTTACATGACCTTACCTGCAACAATTTTGGATATAAGAGTAAAACTCTTCATTAGAACTGATAAGGCTGATTATTTTCACAGCACATGCATATATTGTTTTAATGATCACAAATATATTTTTGTGTTACAAATATTTCATTATATTTATATTCATATCAATTCAATTAGTATCATTATAGTTCTTTATCCAACCAAAAAACTAGTGAAAGAGGAACCTAGAAGGCCACATGTCAATTTTAAGCCAATAGTGGCCATCAAAAACCCTTTGGTGCCTCACTAAATTGATAGTGGTACTACAAAGAACCAATAAACCACTATAATCCCACCAGTTTTATGGTGGATGTCACCAGCTACATGGTGGAACCCATTTATAACTGCATACATCTAGGTATCCCACTATCAACCCAATAAGAGGCAATATTTACTGGTTGCGCCCAAATTTACCCTACTGGTTAAAGCGATTGATGTAGTACATGTAGGGGTCGAATCCACAGGGACGGAGGAAGTAACCATGAGATGCTATGATTGTGTGAAGGATGGGCTATGAAGTAGCCAACTTCGGGTTTGATTTAGGATGGGTTTTAAAGAACACTAATAAACCAAAGTGAATTCAATTAAATGTAAATGGGTTGATCTTAGGATTATGCTCGGGGTGGATTGAAAGAATTTTAGTTCATTAGACAATTTTGGTTTTATTAATTTTTTTTGAATCCATTCTTCAAAAATAAAATTACATTCCTCATTTTCTGGTTTGGTTCTTACTAAACACAATTACTAATCCCGTATACACTTAGAGAACCAAATTCATGATCTCCCCGAGGTATATGGTCATTTAGTAATTGAATCTTGTTTTCTCAAACACAGTAAAGATGAATAGTAGAAATAATTGAAGAATGGATGTATTAAATTAATTATCCAATTAACAATAATTCGTTCATAAAATAACATTCAATCCAGCCTTTTCATCCTCCTAAGATCATCCCATTAATACTTTAGCCCTCCATTGATGGTATAATCTCAATGGTGGGTGGAAGATAGCTAACAATAATTGGATTGAAGAAATTATAACCGCAGAAATAACCAGCACTCCTCCGTGTGTGTGAATGAAATTCACACCTATGTGTGAACTTATTCACAACAACACAGAGATATCATTGTGCTTTGTGATAATAAATTTTTAATAAAAAAATGGAATATATATAAGTGAATGAAGTTGATTAAGAACATAAAGATACAAAAAGAAACTTAAATGGAAATGGATAACATTACAAAGGAAATTTGGAAGCATAACCTTACAATGAAACAAGCAACAAAAGATGATATGAAAAATATCCACCCTATTCCCTTCACCAATAGCTCCTTATATAGGCATATTAGGAGCCTTAGGTCCACCCCTAAATAATTAATTCACCCCCAACAATTAATACAGTCAAATGGAGGGTGAATAATAAAAATGAAATTGATGTTTTGAATTTGACTCGGAAAACTGTCCAGATTCGTCCACTATATTGACGTGTGAATTTGAAAATGAAGAAGGCCGAATACGGAGGGGTTGTAGAAGGGAAATATCTTCTTACATCTGTTATCTATGAGCTGTAAAACTTTCAGGAATGTTGGCTCATCCGTTTGGATTTTATGGTTGGAATGGTGGGACGGATTTCTGTGCATTGATGTCGGGTCCACCATTTAAATCTCAATTTCAGATCCCTTTATCATAATGAAAAAATCAGAATTAGCTCCAACCACAGTTCAATAAAACTCTCATAATATTTTTATCTTTCTACTGTATAAATATGAGCTTCATTGGGCTTGGTTTTTGGGCCCCACATTTGTTTGATGGGCCTTAGGCCCATTATGATTTTTCCAGCATGTTTCTGCCTTCAAGCGCAAAATTCTCCATCTTCCTTTGGGATTAATCCAGCAGACCTAAAAGATAAAATGTTCCAAACAAAGTGATCAATCATATCAAAAAATTTGAAATTCATAAAGTGAATATAATATTGTCAAAAAACAAATGAATGATTGGGCCCAAATTTTCATTTTAATCATGAATTGCATTTTTTATGAGAAATGAAGTTCTATTTATGTAATGCACTAAAAACAAATTTTATGGACATTGGAACAATGAATATAAAGATATTAACAATTAATATTAGCCACTTTTAGTGACTAATCACACCCCCCAACTTGTGTTTTTCTAGTCCCGAGCAAAATAAATTACAAATATGAAATTCAAATCCCCTTTTCCAAAAACATTTTAATAAACATTGCTCACCCAAATATCTAATACCAAAAAAAATTATGAAAACCCATCAAAATCATTACAAACAAGCTAGGTCTATAAGAAGATCCCAAGCCCAAGCCCATTCCTTTGTTCAAATTCATCGCCACATTTCATCCAATTCTAATTAAGCATGATAAAGTGTTGTGCATCATAAAAGATATGGGGCCCATTTGATTGTTCAAGGGGAAAAAATGGAAGCGCTAGGTGGGAATCACATTAAACCTTAAGATGAGTATCCTTTTTTTGATTTTTTTAACCACAATAGATATGAAAAGACTAACTCTGGGCAAGACAACTATGGAGTCACGATCCCCAAGTGCAGGACGCCACACATATTGTCAATTTCATGCTCTACAATAGAGATATAAAGACTAACTCTGGGCAAGACAACTATGGAGTCACGATCCCCAAGTGCCAGACACAACACATTTGGACAAAACATTGCTCTATGTGGTCATTTGTTTTTTTTTGTGGATACTCAAATTAAACTAAAAGTGACCCCAGAACCCTATGCTATAATGAAAGGGACCCAAGAACTAAAATTTACACCCACGATCCAGTAGACGTGCATTGTGACATTTTTATTAAGAGTATGAAATTGTAAACATTGAAAAATCACATCGGACAACCGCACTTTCAAAAAACTATGCTCATGAACATAAACTTTCATTAAAATTAGAATCAAGGCATGAAAAATTTATTTGAGATCCAATTTTAGAGTTTGCAATGTGTGTTTATCATGATTATGGTTAATGGAATTTTTCTTTTCATGCATGTTTTTATTCACAAAATAAAAAAAAATCATTTTTTATCTCCCCCCAACTTAGAATGACACTGTCCCCAGTGTTTAAAGAAAAGAAAAGTTTGAAGTCGGTAGGAGAGGAGTTCAAAGATAAAATTGAGAATGATAAACCTGGAACAAATTCACCTGGTTTTTTATGTTGAGGTTCATGATGCTCCAAATTACTCCTTTGATCTCTTTGGGGATGTAGGCACCTCCTTTATTGAACATGTATCACCAAAAATAGTTCCTGAACGATAAAAAGAAGGACAAAGCAGACAAAACAAACAACATAATGATTTATTTAATTCCAAGTACCATCATTTTCATGTTTTTTTTAAATAAAACTAATGATACATTGTCTTCTTTTAAATTTCTGGGTAAGGTATTACTCAAGGATCACACCGCGTGACACGGATGAATACGGTGATCCCCTTTCATACCCATCCATACTCATAAAATAAGAATAGGTCAAGAGTCTAATTTTTTTTAAACCTACAAAAACATAAATTAAATAAACTGATGATACATTGTCTTCATTAAATTACTGGGTAAGGTATTACTCAGGGATCACACTGCGTGACACAGATGAATATGGTGCTCCCTTTTCATACCCATCCTTACTCATAAAAGAAGAACAGGTCAACAGTCTATATATAAAAAAATATCAAAATTAAGAAGAAGGAAACAAAAGATGATTCACAGTGATTATAAACATGAAAACCACGGGTTTCCTCCCATGCAGCGCTTTTTTTTAACGTCATTAGCCCGACTTGTACCCTAAATCTACCAATTTTTCTATAGTTCATATGTTGGCTCAGTTAACTCCTCCTTGGTTTCTTGTTTATTGAATGATTCAATGAATGGTTTTAACCTATGACCATTGACTTTGAAGACATGACCACTTGTGGGATCCTGAATCTCTATTTCCCCATGAGAGTACACATGATGCACTAGGTAATGACCAGACCATCTGGACATTAGCATTCCTGGGTGTAGATGAAGTTTTGAACTATACAAGAGCACAAATTTTCCCAGTTCAAAGTGTTTGACTTTGATATTCCTAGATTGGTAGGCTTGAACTTTTGATTTATTGATCCTTGAATTTTCATAAGCCTCCATCCTAAGATCCTTGAGTTCAATTAGATTTAATTTCCTTTTTTTCAGCCAAAGAAATGTCAAAGTTCATTTTCTTTATTGCCCAAAATGCCTTATGCTCAATTTCAATAGGTAAATGACATGATTTTCCATAAACCAATCTATACAGTGACATGCCTATGATAGTTTTGAAAGCAGCTCGATATGCCCAAAGGGCATCTAAGTGTTTCTTGGACCAATCTTTCCTAGAGGGATTGATAGTTTTTTCGAGAATATTCTTAATTTCTCTATTTTCCAACTCAGCTTGACCGCTGGTTTGAGGATGGTATGTAGTGGAAACTTTATGAGTAATACCATACATAGACATGAGTGAAGAGAATGGGCGGTTGCAGAAATGGGTTCCACGATCACTGATTATAGCCCTAGGAATTCCAAATTGAGAAAATATATGCTCTTTCAGAAATCAGATCACAACATGGTAGTCATTGGACTTGGTGGGAATGGATTCAACACATTTTGAGACATAATCAATAGCTAAGAGGATGTAGAGGTATCCCTTAGAGGTTGGAAAGGGTCCCATGAAATCAATTCCCCAACAATCAAAGATTTCAATGACCAGAATGGGATTGAGGGGCATTTGATTCCTTTTGGTAATGGATCCTAATTTCTGACACTGAGGACAACTTTTGCAGAATTTGAAGGAATACATAGTGATGTTTGGCTAGTAGAAACCACTTTGGAGGACCTTTTCAGTGGTTTTCTTTGTAGAAAAGTGGCCTCCACATGCCTCTCCATGACAAAATTTTAGAATGGACTCTTGCTCAGACTCGGGAATACATCTCCGGAGGATTTGATTAGGATAGAACATGAAGAGGTAAGGATCATCAAACACATAATGTTTTACATCAGAAAGGAATTTCCTCTTAGCTTGGGTCCCCATGAATTTTGGAATGTCACCCATCACCAAATGGTATGCTATGTCAGCATACCAAGGGCAATCACTCACTGAATAGAGGTGCTCATCGGGAAATGAATCAGACATAGAGAGGTGGTGTGAGTTGTCTTTGAATTACATCCTAGAGAGGTGATCAACTAAAATATTTTCAACACCCTTTTTATCCTTAATGGTTAAATTGAACTCTTGAAGAAGAAGGACCCACCTAATCAATCTAGCATTGGCATCTTGTTTTTGGAAAAGGTATTTTAGGGCTAAATGATCAGTGAAGACAATGATGGGTGATCCTAATAGATAAGACCTGAATTTCTCTAAGGCAAAGTCAACAGCAAGCTACTCTTTCTCAGTGGTGGTGTAGTTTATTTGTGCATCATTTAAAGATTTTCTTGCATAAGAAATGACATGTGGAGTTTTCTCACACCGTTGTCCTAAGACTGCTCCTACAGCGAAATCACTTACAGCACACATGAGCTCGAAAGGAAGTTTCCAATTTGGATATTACATGATAGGTGGAGATATAAGAGTTGACTTGAGTGTAGAGAATGATTCCTCACAGCTTTTTGACCATAAAAATGGAGCATCATTTACCAATAGAGCACAAAGTGGTTGAGAAATAGAGCTGAAATTCCTAATGAACCATCTATAAAAACTAGAATGTCCTAAGAAGGACCTCACTTCCTTAACAGTTTTACGAGAGGGAAGGTGACGAATGATGTCAACCTTTGCTTTATCAACTTCAATCCCTCTACCAGATACCAGATAACCTAGAACAAGTCCTTCCCTTACTATGAAATGGAATTTTTCCCAATTTAGTATGAGATTCTTATCCTCGCACCTTGACAAAACCTTTTCAACATTTATAAGGCATCCCTCAAAAGTATCCCCAAAGATGGAGAAGTCATCCATGAAGACCTCTAAAAAATCCCCCACCATATCTGAGAATATTCCCATCATGCACCGCTGGAAGGTACCAGGGGCATTACATAACCCAAAGGGCATGCGCTTGAAGGCAAAAGTTCCAAATGGATAGGTGAAGGTTGTTTTTCCTTGATCCTCTAAGGAGACTTTGATTTGATTATACCCTGAGAATCCATCTTGGAAGCAATAGAATTGATGACCCGCCACTTGCTCAAGGACTTGATCAATAAAGGGTTAGGGAAATGGTCTTTCTTGGTACAAGAGTTGAGCTTCCTATAGTCAATACAAACTCTCCATCCACTACTGACCCATGTTGGAAGCATCTCTCCATCCTTGTTGGTTATTACTGTGATTCCATCCTTCTTTGGAACCACATGGATTGGGCTAACCCACTCACTCTCAGCTATAGGATAGATGAAATCAGATTTTAACAATTTTAAAAGTTCTTTTCACACTACTTCCATGAGATTAGGATTGAGTTGCCTCTAAGGTTGACGACATGGGTTTGACTCAGATTCAAGAATAATTCTATGATTCCCGATAAGTGGGCTAATCCCAGGGATATCAGATAGGGTCCATCCAATGGCTTTTTTGTGTCTCCTAAGAACATCTAGAAGCATCCTCTCATGATCGGCTTCATGGGAGGAAGAAATTACAATAGGAACGGATTGATTTTCCCCTATGAAAGCATACTTTAGTGATGAAGGTAAGACTTTAAATTCATGATCCGATTGATCATGACTTTCCAATAATGGATGATACTTTGTATTAAACTTAGTTTCTTTGTTCAGATTTCTTGACAAAATTGGTTCCTTGTGAACAGAATTTTCAACCACTAAATTTTCCAGAGTAGTGTCATCAATGGATATGTACTCAATGTTATTGATTTCAACCATGGTATCATTGATTGGTGATTCTAGAAATTCATCAATAGAGCTGTCTGAAAGAGATTCAATCCAAGGAGGCAAATTTCCCTCATGTGAATAAATAAAATCAATATCTTCTTGACTTAACCATCCTTCGGTAACTCCTTGATGTTCATTGAGTTCATTATCAACACTACCAATCCAATTAACCTCATGGATCTCTTCATCATCTGCAATTTGAGAGTTTGAATTGTAGATGTTCAAGTCTAGCCTCATGTTCCCAAAGGTGATGGTCATGTTACCATTTCAGACTCGGATTACAGAGTTGATTGTTGCATGGAAGGGACGACCAAGTATGATTGGGGTTTGCTTCCTAGGACCTAAACATGGGTGATTGTCCAGAATAATGAAGTCAGTTGGGTAAATAAAATTTTCAACTTTAACCAAAACATCTTTTAAGATCCCCTTTGGAACTCGAACACTACGATCAGCAAGTTGAAGAGTGACGGATGTGGGTTGGAGTTCTTCAAGCCCTAACTGACATTACATGGAATAAGGAATTGGGTTCACACTAGCACCAAGATCACACAAGGCTTTTACAACTTTGTTCTCTCCTAGCTCAACATTTATGTAAGGGCATCCTGGGTCTTTCATCTTTGGAGGAATGGTCCCTTGAATGGTGGTACTCACATTAGCAGCCAAAAGGAATTGGTTTTTTTGTAAAAAATTTCTTTTAAAAATTCACATGTCCTTAAGTTATTTTGAGTAGGAAGGTATGGTTTGGATGGAATCAAGAAGGGGAATGTTCAACTAGACTTGTGAGAAGATTTCCCTAAATGTTTCACTCAATTCAGGCTCAGTTTTCCCCCAAATGCGTTGAGGAAATGGTGCAGATTGTGGAGTTGTTTGTTGAAGTGTTGTTTCATACACATTATTATTAGTTTCTTCAGTTTGATATTGTAGTTCATTTGAATTTTCATTAGAGTTTGAAGCTTCACATGGTTTCTTACTTATATGTTCAGGTTTTTCAATTGATTTCCCACTTCTTAAAACTGTCACAGCCATTAGTTGTTCGTGAGTTGTTTGAGTGAAAATTGTCTCTCCCCTTGACGTTTGTTGTTGAATGGCCTGTGTGGGAATGGGTGCCTTTCCTATTTTTGTGGTTTGAAGTTCTTGTTTGATGGATTAAAATCTTGAGTTCATTTTGTCCATTTGTTTGCACAGTTTTTCTAGTAGGCTTTGTGGAACAATTTGGGTTGGTGCTTGAGCTTGTGGGTTTATCCCAGGAGGATACATAGGTTGTTGGATAGGTTGTTGAATGGGTTGTTGATATTGGACATGAGGATGTTGGAATGGGACCGGTTGTGGTTGGAACTTATTATGAGGTTGAAATTTTTGTTGACGGTATGGGTTGATACATTGTTGTTGTGTTGGTTGATGATTGCCCTTCCAACGAAAGCCCGGATGGTCATCATACCTTGGATTTAAGGTGTTCATGAATTGTGGCTTTTAAAAGATCGTTACATTAACATCTTCTAGTGGTCCTCCTAAAATAACATCCTTGATGGAAGGAATGTTTGGGAAATTATTTGTCTTGTGGTCATTATTGTCACTAATTGTACAAACAAGCTCAACAGTTTGGGTTTTGTGGACCTTCGTAAGATCAATCTCCTCAACTTTCCTCGTGAGTGCATCAAGTTTTTCTCTAAGGTTTTATTCTTCTCCAAGATTGTACATTCCACCAGATTTGGGTGGCTTCTCATAGTATGGTGATGTTCCCCATGTTTGGTTTTGTTCAGTATGATTTTCTAGATACTCGTAAACATCATTTGGGGCTTTGTTTTTGACGGTTCCATTACATATCATATTAATGAATTGGTTGTTTCTGGGACCCAACCCTTCATAGAAAATTCTCACTTGATCTGGGATTAGAAAACCATGGTGTGGTACCATGTTTAATGTTTCCTTGAACCTTTCCCATGTTTCATCGAATGTTTCTCCCTCTCATTCAAAAAATATTTCTATGCTCTTTTTAAGTGCAATTGTTTTGTGATGGGGGAAGTATTTTTTATAAAATTCTAGTTGAAGTTGGTCCCAAGATTGAATGGATGATGGTCTCAAATTATTCAACCAATTCATTACTCGGTCCTTAAGGGAAAAAGGGAAAAGTTTCATTTTAGCAGATTCAATTTTATTTGGGGGGCACATGGTTTCGACAATGTCATTAAATTCTTTAACATGATGGTAAGGCATCTTAGATTCCATCCCATGAACGGTTGGAAGGTTGTTCGGGACATGTGGTTTGAAAACATATTGGGCATATCTTATGTTATCATGCCTAATCCATGAGGGTTCATTGGTTCAGGTTAGTGTGAGGTAGTCATTCATGGTCAGGTCTGCAACAATTCCCAAGTAATGGTCTTGCCCGTTATTTTGGTTCCCTCCCCGGTTTATGATTTGGTTTTGTGGGAGATTCTCCATTGTATCGAACTCAACGTCTGAATTTTTAGTATTAGGAATATTTGGATCTAAAGGAAATAGACCCCTTTTAGTGCTTGACTCCCTAGCCCTAGGAGTATCCACCTTACCTAATCTGTTTGAGTTATCGCGGGTGTAGGCGGACATGCGCCAGAAGAAAAAAAGCGAGAAAGGGAAAAGATAAGAGAATTGGGATGAGAATAGAAGAATGGGGGCAAGAAAAGAAGGTTTTTGGTCTAAGGAACTTACTTGGTCCCCGAAAACGGTTCCAAAATTTGGTTGCCCCCAAATTTACCCTACTGGTAAAAGCGAACGTTGTAGTACATGTAGGGGTCGAATCCACAGGGACCGAAGTAGTAACCTTGAGACGCTATGATTGTGTGAAGGATGGGCTATGATGTAGCCGACTTTGGGTTTGATTTAGGATGGTTTTTAAAGAACACTAATAAGCCTAAGTGAATTCAATTAAATAGAAATGGGTTGATCTTAGGATTATGTTCGGGGTGGATTGAATGAATTTTACTTCATTAGACAATTTTGGTTTTATTCATTTTTTATGAATCCATTCTTGAAAAATAAAATTACATTCATCATTTTCTGGTTTGGTACCTACTAAACACAATTAATAATCCTGTATACACTTAGAGAACCAAATTCATGATCTTCCCGAGGTATATGTTCATTTAGTAATTGAATCTAGTTTTCTCTAACACATTAAAGATGAATAGTAGAAATAATTGAAGAATGGATGTCTTAAATTATTTATCCAATTAACAACAATTTGTTCATAAAATAACATTCAATCCAGTGTTTACATCCTCCTAAGATCATCCCATTAAGGGTTTATCCCTCCATTGATGGTATACTCTCAATGGTGGGCGGAAGATGGCTAACAAGAATTGGATTAAAGAAATTTAAACCGCGGAAATAACGAGCACTCCTCCGTGTGTCTGAATGAAATTCACACCTATGTGTGAACTAATTCACAACAACACAGAGATATCACTGTGCTTTGTGATAATTAAGTTTTAATAAAAAAATGGAAAATATAGAAGTGAATGAAGTTGATTAAGAACATAAAGATACAAAAAAGAAACTTACATGGAAATGGAAAACATTACAAAGGAAATTTGGAAGCATAACCTTACAATGAAACAAGCAACAAAAGATGATATGAAAAATATCCACCCTATTCCCTTCACCAATAGCTCCTTATATAGTCATATTATGAGCCTTAGGTCCACCCCCAATAATTAATTCACCCCCCAACAATTAATAGAGTCAAATGGAGGGTGAATAATCAAAATGAAATTGATGTTTTGAATTTGACCCGGAAAACTGTCCATATTCTTCCACTATATTGACGTGTGAATTAGAAAATGAAGAAGTCCGAATCCAGAGGGGTTATAGAAGGGAAATATCTTCATCCATCTGTCCTATATGATCTGTAAAACTTTCAGGAAATTTGGCTCATCCGTTTGGATGTTATGGTCGAAATGGTGGGATGTATTTCTTTACATTAATGTCGGGTCCACCATTTAAATCTCAACTTCATATCCCTTTATCATCATGAAAACATCAGAATTAGATCCGGTCACAGTTTAATAAAATGATACTCATATTTTTATATTTCTAATGTATAAATTTGAGCTTCATTGGGCTTGGTTTCTGAGCCCCACATTTGTTTGATGTGCCTTAGGCCCATTATGCTTTTTCCAGCAAGTTTCTGCCTTCAAGCGCAAAATTCTCCATCTTCCTTTGAGATTCATCCAGTGGACCTAAAAGATAAAATGTTACAAAATAAATGATCAATCAAATCCCAAAATTTCAAATTTATAAAGTGAATATAATATTGTAAAAAACAAATGAATTATTGGGCCCAAATTTGCATTTTAAACACGAATTGCATTTTTGATTAGAAATGAAGTTCTATTTATGTAATGCAATAAAAACAATGTTTATGGACTTTGGAGCAATGAATATAAAGATATTAACAATTAATATTAGCCACATTCAGTGACTAATCATTTACCAAGTGGCATTAGTACATGCTGTCAATGTGTTAATTAAAGATATCCTTGGGTGACTTTGTTTACCCTGTCACTTATCATTATCAACATTTATCCCCCAATAGGATATAAATAGACCCATATAGTGGAATATAAAATTTTTATTATATAAAAAGTTTAAAAAAATATCTTCAAAAATATCAAATTTACATTTGTTAAAGTAGTTCTTTTAAATTCCAATCAAAATATATATTTCTTTGTAAAAAAATTCCAATTCAACACTTTCCCTATCTATTTTCTAATTCTTGGATATTATTTTTATTGATTATAGAATAATATTAATGGTGTTTGATCCTATAAAAATAATATTTCTTCTTCATTCTCCTAATTTAGTTCTCAAAACTATTAATGTGATGACTTGTGTTTCTTTCCAAAAACCACTAAAATGAAATTGATTTTTTATCATTGTTTCTTTCTATAAACATTAAGAATTTATGATTACATCCAATTTTATTCTAATAAATTTTATATCCAATGTATTATTGAGTTTCTTGGATACCTCAAAATATGATTTATTTTAATCTATATACCCTCTTGTAATTAAAGAGGGATGTATAGGGGATCATTATCGATCAATTTATAAACAAGATAATAAGTTTTTTTTACTTGTTGAACATTTCCATTCTATATATTTTACCTTTTAATCTCAATAAATCATTTAATAAATTAATCATTCATAATTAAATCTTATTAATCTCAAATTTCATATAGAATCTGCACTAATTTAATTAATATTTTATTTTTGTTTAGTTTTTTACAATATATATTGTTATTAAATTTTTTCTTATTGATAAAATTATTATTAACATCACATTATTAGGTTTTTTGTTTTAAAATTATTTTCACGCCTACTATTTATAATTTGATAAGACCAATAGTAGTTATTAAAGGGGGATTTTTTCATTTTTTAGAACATACATTAATACTTCTATACATATAATTTTATCAAAGTTTTTTTTAAAATCATATTTAATTTCACGGAATTATCATTAAAAATTAATTCTACCACTATCATAAATTATGCCATCAATTGATACTATTTGGTTCATGAACCATTATTTGAAGGAATAGAATACATTTATTGGAAAACTAAAATGCATTATTTTTGTGAGAATAATTTTTTAATTTAAGATACTATTCATGAATGTTTACTCACCCACTAATTAATATTATGAAAATTGTAAACATGATTATATTTAATCTTTTTAATTAGATATGAAATTAATGAGTACCATTCATTATGGTTTACACCAAAATTATTTTTTTATATTTTAAAATTTTTAAACATCCCACACAATTTTATAAATTACATGAAGATATAAACAAATGAGTTAATTATGTTAAACAAAAAAGTATTGATATGTATACCAAATATTTTGAAATATTTATCATGAATCCTAATGAGTAAATTACTATAATGTCTACTTTTATTATATCATATTAAATGGATGAAAATATCGTGGGGATGCTTTCTATATAAAAACACATGTGAATAATATATTTTGGGTTTATCCATTTAATTAGACACCCATTGTAATGAAAATTTATTAATTAGAAGATATAAAGAGTGTATTAATAGATTAACCCAATAGTTCATTCATGACCTTTTAGACTACATGGAATAAAAACTTTAAGAAGTAATCCATTTTACTCAGGGTGAAAAATAAAATTTAATTAATGTAAATAAATTATTTCTATTATATAAGTCAATGTGACATAGAACATTGTTCTATGAAATTGAAAAATACATAATTTGGAAGAAATACTTCCAATTTGAGAAACAGAAAAATAAATTAATATAATATGAGTTAAACAATTTTCACTAAAAATAGAAAAAATAAACTTTATAATACTATATACAATAATGTAAGAATTAAAAGAAAAAAAGGAAATAAATCATTCGAATATTAAAATTCATGTGTAATTGATGAATTCCTATCCACTTATTAATTAGGTCCAGATAGTGAAAAATGATTGTGACACAAATTAAGGATATTGATACATTTTATTATTCCATATATTCTTATTCTTGGGGTCACCTAAACTATGTAGAACATAAATGATCTGGAGATTAAATCATGGAATATTTTTTTTCATAAAAATACAACTATTTTAAAATATATCATCAGTATATATTGTCATCAATTTCCTTAAAATGAATAATATTCATAAAGAAAATGAAGAATTGTATTTAAAAAAAACAACAACCAAAATTTGGAAGATTGAAATAAATAAAATAATTACCCTTAATATTATAATGACATCTTATCCCAAGGTGAATATATTTTAGATAAAATTATGGGTTTTGAATTAAATTCTAAAAATAATTTTATATTTGGATTCATAAATAATATAAGTACATCAAAAAAATATTAATTTTATAAATATTCTCTCAAAATAACATTTTCAATTATTATAAATAAATTGGGAGTCCAATTTAAAGATTTGATTATAAAAGAGATCATTATATAATGGTTATTTCATTTAAAATCTCCTTTAATATTATATTTTGAAATTCATAGAGAATTTTGTATACGGAAATGTATAGATTCTAAAATCCCTCTTTAATAAAATTACTGTATCAAAATTTTGAGTTCCAATACATTTACATTATGAATTATTAATTAGAAGAGGCTCCTCTAGAAAAAAAATCATATGTGGAAACATTTTATATGGATAAAATGTTCTAAAGATACATCTATAGAGACTACTCATATTTTAACATGAGTGGAAAAAACATTGTAATTTTTACTTTTAGGATATTTGAAATTCAACAATTAATAATTTCATTTTACACGTTGACTTTTTAAGTATGATTGAATAAAATTTTTGGGATCCTAACTATAACCCCTCAATCTAATTTTTTTGGTTTTAATGAAAAGGGATCTAGGTTTCGTTCTATTATGTCACTAAATATATGATTATCAAAAGAATGATTTTTATTAATTCCATTTATTTTTAAATGTTTCTAGAAATATAAATTTCTTTATCTACGAATTATTCATTTTAATTTAAATGGATTTTAAATTTTAGTTTAATATTTTTTTAAATAATTTATTAAGTATATGAATTATTTTATATCTTGTGATATTTTGTTTAAAATTTAACTTGATTTTTAAATGATATATTTTTTATTATTTTATACATTTAATTATAGTAATAAATCCTGATTCATTCTTATAAATATTTTAAATTCAAAATATATAAGTAATTAATTTTTTATATCATTATGTATTGAAAAAGGTTTTAAAATAAAAATTTTAATTCTTATGAGATATTGAATCTAAAATTTATAATTTTATTCATTTTAAAATTTATGGTCGTTTTAAATAATATTTTTTGAAATTTTCCATCAATTTAATACTTTTCAATTTCAAATCATGTTTCAATATTTTATAAATCCTAATGAATATATTGATCATTTTATAAATTGATCCTTGATATCTATAACTTGATTTTAAAATTAGAATTGTTGGTCGGAGTGGATACTCAAGAGTGGGGTGAATTGAGTTCCAATTAAAATTTCTGTTAAAAACTTTTAGGATTAAAATCCCCCAAATTAAAACAGCCTAGACAATTATGATAGTAGAGATATAAGTGACTTATTGTTCAACAGGTTTCTCAATGTTTGATTACTCCTCAGTTGAATCAGTATGAGAACTAATTCAACCTTTGAAACACGTTTAGTAAACAAATCAGATATACACACTAACCAGAACTAACTATTAGAGTGAATGTAAAAACATATTTCTGTCTTTTCAAATACAAGCAATAGATAAATGTAAAATAGAGTAAATGATAGACGAACACAACAATTTAAAAATGAGGTTCATTCTTAAGTCAAGACCTAGTCTTCTCTACTTGGTGATCACCTTCCACCAAGAAATTATATAAAAAAGTGATACACAGCCTGTATCGGGCGTACAACAGTTTTCACAAACCATCCAGGTTTTGCAACCTCTACCACAGTTCTACATGGGAAAAATAAACTACAAAGCCACACTATGCTTCTTCTATAGTTATGCGTGCGAAACAAATTTAATGAGAGTTTGGTATGAGGATTTTCAGTATCCCTCAGTTCAGGCACAAAAGTCAGTGTGTGTAACACAGACACACTGCTTACAAATGTAAATTATTTAAACACGGTATAGATAAAGATAGTATGGATGAGTTTAAAATGCTCTATTGTGTTGACAGATCAGCTGTGGGCTCATTGGAATGAAGGAAATTAATTTTTGGTCATTCTCTGCAATTTGACTCCAAAACAGAGTGTCGCAACTTCCAGGTTCTGACTTCTTGATATAGAGATGATGAGCTTCTTGGATTTAAATATCACACCACTACAGTTTGAAAAAGGTTCTTTTAATGGATCTTCGTGAAGCTCTCTGTTCTTTAGAATACGTGCTCGAGTTTGTAAATTTTTTTCTTATGAGTTTTTTGTGTATATTCAATATGTCCACACCTCCTTTTTTGTTGCCTGTCTCTACACATATATATATGTACACTTTTCCAGCTGAGCTTTTTCTCGTTTGGTTCAATAGGGGATGACATGAAAAATGTTTCAACCACGTGTGGTCTTCCTCGTACATCGTATTGTTTCCTAATATGCCTGTAAATAACATTTAATAATGGCAGGTGCATTATTTTGTCCAAACATGACCATTATGATAGTATTAATAAAATTGGTAAAGAAAAGAATAGAATATCATTAGACTGGTAGAAGATCCATGTCACACGGTAGACTTCAATGGTAGTCTCCACAGCTGTGGACTTCATCGGTAGGCTATTCAACTATGAACATCATCGATAGGCTATTAAGCTGTGAGATTCATCAGTAAGCTATTTAGATATGAGCTTCATCGGTAGGTGATTCCACTGTCTGTAGGCTTGTAATGGTAACAGTTACTCTATGTAACAATATATCCTCATTAGTGGACTTCATCATTAGGTCTGTAACTTCATACTATTTAAACAGTGACCTTTCGAACTGTAGACTATCTCAATAGGTAATTTCATTAATTGTGGAGTATTTCCATTAGTAGAATTTGGACAATTGTCAACTATCTCGACAGTAGGTATTTTCTAGTGGTATCCTTCTACTAACGGTACACATGTCCAACTGTAGACATGAATAGTGTTCCTCTCAATAGAAGACTTTAGAAAGTGTCTGAAAATGAACTTATAACAGAAGCCTTGTGACGGTGACTCCTTTTCTGTGAGCTTTGATAATAAGATCAACGGTAGACTGGTGACAGTGACCTCGTACGGGTAGATTATACCAGTGACAGTATATCTTCAACAGTAACCTTCTAAGATCAGTGACCTAGTGTAATAGTGAGCTATAACGGTGACCTTGAACAGAAGACTATTACCAGTAGTCTTTAACAGTGATCTTATATGTAGATAAATATAAACTGTACGCTGATGTGATAATGTCATGAGACTAATAATATAAATTGGTCAAGAATACACACTATAAATGTAGATTAAATAGATTAGTGAATGACTTAATATATCAATATCAATATTTAAACATGATTTGGGATTATCAAAACAGGTGAGTCCAAAAAACCCCCCATTTTTTATAATCACAAATTATTCCAGTATTTATTAAAGATAGATATCATACATAATACAGTTATTACACTATGATAAAAAATGTCTCAAGTATAAGTGATTAATAAGAGTCTAAAACAAGAAAATATTGGTACATGGTATTAGAGAGAAAGGCAGAAAAGATTCAACATATGGCCATATTAGTATATTAGCATATTTCTCCTCAATCACATGATTAATATAGAATTAGAACAGTATTTCAGTATTTATCCCCCTTTGTGATTAGAAAAATGAAAAACAAATAGAGAGAACAGATAATGATTGTATTAATGAAATTACATTACATGACCAAAAAAGAATACATAGTCCCAATCAAAAGACAAAAAACAGACTCAATCCACATCATTCGTCGGTAAGTGGTATTTCCCTTTGGAAGAAGAAGATGGAGGATGAGCTGGTGGATCATCAGGTATGGTAATTGCTGCAGGAAGGACTTGAGGGGTAGCAACAGAAGCTCATGTGGGTATATAGTGGGTAGCGCGATGACGTATTGGTGGAGTAAGGCTTCTGATAGCTTTAGCAGGAGACATCATGGAAGAACTAGAAGGTTGAGATGCAGGTAAGGAAGGAGGTATGATGTCAGGGGTGTCATCTACATAGATAAAGGGTTGAAGTTTGTTTCTGAAGTACATAATAATTCTTTCTCCTATTTCCATAGTAGATAAAAAATCATCTTTATTCCCCAAAAACTTACCCAAACCAGGGGTCAATTCTCGCAATTTGGTGACCAACTCTCGAAATGCCTGATTCACTGGAGGCAGCTTCATATTCTATATCAAAAGCTTGATGTGGTTTGTCATTTGGTTCTTGGTATAGATCTTCTCAATGTACGAATCTACCTTATTCTTAATGGCCTCTTGAGTAGCATTAGATGCTTACAAGTGTTCACAAATATAACTGTTGACTTCCCTAGTGGTAGAAATGACTTTCGAATTAGAGGTACCACTATTACTGGCCTTAGAAAGCTCTTCTTGGATCAGATTTCTGATCTGGTAAAAGTTCACAGAGGATCTAGATGAGGGAAGGGGTTTGACCGATAAAGCCACTATCTCTTTGAAAGACTGAGACAAATTTCCAATCACCTTCTGAACATGTGCATCCTGACTATTCATCTGTTCTTTGACTAATGTCTCAAAATACTCAAAAACATACACAAAATGCTTGACTACCTCTTTGAGATACCAAATCTCAGCATTCACTTGGTTTTGATAACTGCTCATGGTGGTTAATGAAGCAACTGATTGTCTCAGAGAAACCACAGCTCTTGTCCATCATTCAATTTGAGTATGGCACACATTAATCTCATTCATTATTTATTTTATTGGACTAGACACAACATATACTTGAGATAGATCCATGGATTGCTCAACACTCCTCGTCTCTTCAACTAGGCTATTCTTCAAACCTGCCACTATTTCTCTCAGTGCTTCTTTCATTTCAGCCTTTAAGGAATCAAGGTCCTCCTTGGTTGCCAAATTGTCAGCCACAACTACCGGAATACTTTCAAGTAGGATAATAGAATCCCTATGAGGCTGGTCTTCCTCATCATAATCTCCATAATTGAGTCCAAGTAACATGTATCCTGGATCTGATGACCAACCAACTATGTCATACAGCACAAAAACTGAACCAAGATGCTCCCCCTCACATAGAGATCTCTTCTGAGTATTCTCCTCTACTTGTTCTACTCTAGGTAACTCCACAACTTCCTCTGAAACTCTAGCAGATTCACAAACAGTTTGCACTATTGGTTCACCAGTGGGGCGAGTCACATCATCCACTAAGTCATCAATAACATCTATTTCAATGGAAGTAGATTCCACTCCTTCTTCTTGACCATACACTATCTTGTATATATTATCTATCAGAGGACTCAAATTGAACGCCTCTTATTCATTGTCCTCATCCTCAGCTTCAGCAACAGCCTCATAAACATCATCCTTATCACAAGCCTCCTTTTCCTCATGAGCAAAATGATCTGACTCGATAGCCTCATCGTCCTCAAAGGTGTCCTTTACAATATTCTGAGATGCCTCTTCTTCTTCAGTGGTCTCAGTATCACTATCCATTGGGACAATCTCTCTTCTTGGAAGTTATTTTGGAGGGATAGATGCTCTGAACGCTACTTTATTTACAGAATTGTGAGGAAAATTAGGATCACTCCCATCATCAATGGGGGTGTTCTCTCTTTCAGGGTCCAGATCACCTTTAACTTCCTCCTCTTAATCTGAATAAGATTGTTCTGGTTCATCAGGATTCAGGCTTGTATCTCTCTTGTATTTTGGCCTAGATGGATGTGTAGTAGGGTAAAAAATTTCATATACCTTTCCTTCCTCATTCACCCATTCCTTCTTACAGGTATTGCAGCTAATATTCATGAATTTTAAAATAACCTTGGAGATACAAACACTGTTCTTGGCCACTATCATCTCTTCTTTATTTCCGGCCACGCCCTTTATTTTTAGCATTACTGAAATAATCTTGGCATGGAATAGGGCATTAAATTATGAGCTTTACTTAGTCATATCCTCCAATTCTTCCATCAGTAACCAAAATAGGTTAATATTCATTCCATGCTTTAGTATGTACATCAGAAATATATCTACGTACTTCAAAACTGTAAAATCCCTTCTCCTTTGACTAATTACATGCTGAATAAATTTGAACAAAAACATGTCCTCCACATTCATCTTAGCTGTAATTATCTTCCATGTTTTTCCATTTCCTGTCAGTTCTTACAGAGATTTTTCATATTAAAAAACATCATTGTCTAGAGGTGCCACTCTAGAGTAGTAATCATATAATCCTTCATAAGGAACTCTCAAACAGGTATCCCACTCAGCAGATGAGAAATTTTCTTCATTTCCATTTGACTCCGGATATTAGCTTATGCAAATCATCTTCCTATTCGAACTTCACATATTCATAGAGTTATTTCACCATCTTCAGGTAGTACGGTCCATTGTTGTTGAAAAAACATTCGGTCCATCCTTGGGAATCTTGTCCTTCCAGCACTAATGACTTGCTCGACATCATCCATTCTTCACATAACTCCTTCTCAGCAGAGATTTCTCTTTTGGTCAGATGCGGGTCGATAAGCCCCGTCGGGGTATTACCAATGCCACTGGATTCATCTTGAGTTCTCTTTGGCATGGGCGCATCCTCGTTGACAATCAGGGGGCGCTTGGTTTTATATATAGAGGTTGAGAGAGGTTTGAGGGCTCAAATGAAGGGTTTGGGTTTAGGAATTTCAAGAGAAATGTTCAATATTGAGAGAGGAAGGTGGATTGAGATATGTTCATTGCCTTTGGTTTTATCATTTAGGGATTAATACAAAAAAAATAGAAATAATAAATAGGAATAAAAACAGTTCGTATTCTCGCAAAAATAAAGAGAAAAAGCGAGGTATCCAACAGTGAGATATACCAGTGAGGTACACCAGTGAGGTGAAACGGTGAGGTGTGATAGTTAGGTTTATCCATGTGGTGCAACTGTGAGGTCCGACTGTGAGGTCCAACTGTGAGGTCCAACTGTGAGATCTAACTGTGAGGTCTAACTGTGAGTTCTAACTGTGAGGTCCAACTGTGAGTTCTAATAGTGAGGTCCAACTGTGAGTTCTAATAGTGAGGTCCAACTGTGTGGTCTAACTATGAGGTCTAACAGTGGGGTCTCCTATGATAAATTTAATAATATCTAGCTCATGTTTGATGTAATTTAACATATCATAATTCAATGGCTTTGTGAATATATCAGCCAATGGATGTTCTGTGCCAATGAATTCAAGTGTGATTTCACCCTTTTGACAATGATCTCTCAAAAAGTGATGTCTCAAATAAATATTATTTTTCCATGCATGAGATACTGGATTTTTGGAAATGTTAATAGCAATTTTATTGTCACACTTTATAAGGACATGTTTGAATTGATATCCATAGTCCAGTAAAGTGTGTTTCATCCACATAATTTGAGCACAACAACTACCAGCATCTATATACTCGTGTTCGGTAGTGGATAATGCAACAAAATTCTACTTCTTACTACACCAAGATACTAGTGATTTGCCTAAAATGAGACATGTCCTAGAGGTTCTTTTTCTATCTAACTTGCAACCGGAAAAATCATCATCAGAATAACTCAACAAATAAAATGATTTTATTTTTGAATAAAATAATCCTAAGTAAGGAGTATGTTTGAGATATTTAAAAATACTTTTAACAGTAGTTAAATGAGGTTCTTTTGGATTGGATTGAAAGAGAGTGCACATACATAAACTAAACATATTGTCAGGTCTGCCAGCTGTAAGATAGAGTATACTTCCTACCATACCTTTGTAGTTGGTTTGATCCACTGGTTCTCCAGCTTCATCAGCATCCATCTTACAGGTGTTACTCATAGGTGTGTCACTACCTTTACTAACATCCAAAGAAAAATGTTTTAAAAGATCCTAAATATATATACATTGATTCAAAATAAGGAAATTTTTATTTTGAATGATCTAAAATCCAAGTAAAAATTTGATTTCTCCCATTATACTCATTTCAAACTCATTTTGCATCATTTTTGAAAAATTAGTACATAATGAATTTTTAGTAGATCTGAAAATAAAATCATCCACATAAATTTTTACTATGAAAACATCTTTAGAAATAAATTTAATGAAATGCGTAGGATCAGCTATCCCTTTGGTAAAACCTTTAGAAATAAGAAAAGAGTTGATCCTATCATACCATTCTCTTGGAGCTTGTTTTAAGCCATATAAATCATTAGATAGTTTAAATAAATGATCGTAAAAATGGGGATTTGTAAATCTAGGAGTCTTTTCAACAAATACATCCTCAACTATATACCCATTTAGAAAAGAACTTTTAACATCCATTTGATAAATTTTGAAATTCAGATGAGCTGAATATGCAAGTAGTATCCTAATGGCTACTAATCTAGCTACAAGTGAAATGGTCTCCTCATAGTCTATTCCTTCCTCCTGACTATATCCTTCTGCAACTGGAATAGCATTATTTCTAAATATATTCCCAGACTCATAAACTTTGTTCCTAAACACCCATTTAGTGCATATGGTCAATGTGTCCTTAGGTCTTTCCACTAATTCCGAAACATTGTTTCTTTCAAACTGATTTAGTTCCTCTTGTATATCCATTACCCAAAATTCATCATTGATAGCATCATTAATATTTTGGGGTTCAATCTGTGAAAGAAAATCTTGGTGTTCAACCTGGTTTCTTAACGAAGCTCTAGTTTGTGTTCCTCTATTTAAATCGCCTACAACATCATCTAGAGGATGATTCTTGAGAGTCGTAATACCTCTAGGAAGGGTTGAACTAGATTCTTCATTGTTGTTTGTTGGTTCAGAATCAGCAGGTGCAGATTCTGGAAAATTTCCAGAAATGGATACTTTTATATGGGATTCACTATTTTAATAATTAAAGTTCAGATTTGAAAAATCATCCTCAAGAGGTTCAAGAGAGATTTTAGGATCATGTGGATCAGTCTCATAGAATTTGACATGAACTGATTTTTCAACACACATGTTTTTCTTATTGAACACTCTATAGGCTTTACATGAGATAGAATAACCCATGAAAATTCCTTCATCACTTTTTAGAGCAAATTTTTCAAGATTATCTTTAGTATTAAGAGTAAAGACTTTGCAACCAAAAACCCTAAATTAATTAACCATAGGCTTCCTATTATTCCAATGTTCATTGGGGGTCCTTCTTAGAACATGTCTAATCAAAACGATATTGATAACATAACAAGGTATATATATAGCTTTAGCCCAAAAATAAATAGGTAAGTCATACTCATTAAGCATAGTCCATGAAATTTCTTGAAGGGTACTATTTCTTCTTTCTACAAATACATTTTGTTGAGGTGTCCTAGGGGCACAAAAGTTGTGACTATAGCCATTGTGTGATAAGTAAGATTCAAACTCATGATTCTCAAACTCGTTACCATGATCACTTCTTAGGGTCTTAATTCTAAGTAAACTAAGGTTTTATACAGACTTGAAATATTTAATAAAGTAGGAACAGTCTTCAATTTTGTGAGCTAGAAAGTATACACAAGTATACCTAGAGAATTCATCTACAAGAACATAAACATAGTGCTTCTCGTTTAGACATGAAACACTTGATGGTCCAAACAAATCCATGTGAACCATATCAAGTTGTTGAGAAGTTTTAAACTTCTTTCTTTGGTTTGAAAGAATCTTTGTGTTGTTTTCCGTTTTGATAGAGATTACACACTTTATCATTTGGTAATTATAATTTAGGTAAGTCTCTAACTAAACATTTCATAGATATCTTCCTAAGTGAGTGCACATTACAGTGTCCTAACCTTCTGTTCCACAACCAAGAATCTTTATGAAAAAAAAATTAGCAGGAAATATTTTGTTTGGCTAAGGAATTTAGATCAACAGTATATACATTCTCATTTCTACATGTTGTAAAAACTAAATCATTTTTTGAGTTAAAAACATGGCATGCATCATTTTCAAATATAACTTTAAATCCATCTTTACATAACTGAGATATGTTTAGTAAATTTTACTTCAATCCTTCCACAAAAAGTACTTTAGAAATTAATATTATATCAGGGATACCAATCTGACCTAAGCCGACGATTTTTGATTTTGCATTGTCACCGAAGGTGAAATGGCCACTATCAACTTTAATTAGACTTTTGAAGTAAGAATAGTCTCTTGTCATATGTTTTGAACATCCACTGTCCAAGTAACATAGGGTCTTACAGTAACTCTTTAAATAACATTCCTGTAAAACAGATTAAACATGGGGTAATTTTGGTACCCAGATCTTCTTGGGTCTAGAGAGATTAGATAGTAAAACTTTGGGAACCCATATTTGCATTATAGGTTTTCTAAAATAAACAAACATATTTTGAGACATAAATAATTTTTTAGGTATTTTAGAAAATTGTTTCTCAAAAGATGGTCCAGAATTAGCCGTGACCATTCCAAATTTTGGAACAAATTTGGTTTTTCTAGTCTATCTCTGTCCAGGATGATATCCTAGACCAGTTTTATATTTTAGAGCAATATTTTTTCCTACTAAATATTGCATGGTATCCCTACCAGCAGTGAACTTCTCAATATCCTTTCCTAACAGTTCATTAGATAATTTTAGTTGAGTGTTCTTTTTCAACAATTGAGCATTTGTTTCTTTTTCTAAACTTAGATCTGTTGTAGCATTACTAGTCAAGGAATGATGTTTCGTCAAAGATTTATAATTATCTAATAGTTCATTGCAGGTATCTTCTAGCATATTTCAATATTCAAACAGGTCATCCATAGATATATTTTCATCATTATTTAAATCACTATTATTTTCAGAATAATAATAATTTATAATAGGGGAAACATGTACCACAGATGTATTAGTCATGACGAAAATTTTTACATGATTCTTTTCAAAATCAGAAGCTTCTGATTCACTTGTGTTCTCTTCCGAATCACTCTAGGTTTCTTTCATGTATTTCTCATACTTCATCCCCTTATAATCATATTTCTTTTGGAATTTCAGCTTTAGACACTCATCCTTGATGTGTACTTTCCTCTAGCATTCATAGCAGACTATATCATCTTCCTTATCATATTTATTCCAATCTTTATTTCACTTACCTTGTTGATCACACTTACCCTTTTAGTTTTGTATTCTGAAAAACTACTTCTTCCTATATAACGACTTAAATCTCTTGGCTATTTGAGCCATTTCTTCATCACTGTCGGAATCTAAATCTACACTAGTTGAACTTTCAGTAGATACATGTATTTTCTACTTATATTTGATCTTTGAAGCAGTAAACATCAATGCCATGGATTTCTTCTTGGGTTCATCATCTTATTAATTTTTCACATTCATTTCTTCTTCACACATCATTATTTTACCAATCAACTCCTTAACAGGTAGCTTACTGATGTCACATGACTCACAAAAAGACACAAAAGTGCCTCTCCATCTGTCTGGAAAACATCTCAATATTCTCATGATCTGCTCCTTCTCTGGAACGGATTTTCCCAGTGAACTCATGGTGTTGACAATCTCATTAAACCTAATGTACATCTCAGAAATGGGTTCATCAGGTCACATCTTAAAATTTTCATATTTAATAGTATAATTATATAATATTATTTCCTTCATGTTGGTTATTCCTTCATGAGAAATATCCTAGGTGCCCCAGATTTCATGAGCTGTTTTACATGTAGAAATTCTTTTAAATTCCTCATATCCTAAAGAGCAGTAAAGGGCATTCATATATTTACAGTTAATGTTATTTTCAGACTTTGTAGCATCATCCCAGGTAGATCTAGTAGTTTTGGGGTCTCATATTTTGATTCTATAGCAGACCAAAAATCAAAACCAATACTTTCCAAATGAATTTTCATTCTAATTTTCCATTGAGCATAATTTACACCATTGAAGAAAGGTGTCCTGTTAGTAGCATCAACTTCTAGTCTATTTTCCATAACTAGACTTTATAAAATATATTAATGAGATATGATCTAGAACTAACACAAATTTTTGATCTTTAAGATTAAACTAAAATCACAGTTTAAAAAACATAGGGTTTGAATACTATTGATAAATAACAACATAGCCTCTGATACCAAATGTTGGTCGGAGTGTTTACTCAAGAGGGGGGGGGTGAATTGAGTTCCAATTAATATTTCTGTTAAAAATAATCAGGATTAAGATCCCCTAAATTAAAACAGCCCAGTCAATTAAGGCAGTAGAGATATAAGTGACTTATTATTCAATAGGTTTCTCAAAGGTTGATTACTCCTCAATTGAATCAGTATGATAACTAATTCTACTTTTGAAACAAGTTTACTAAACAAATCATATATACTCACTAACCAGAACTAACTATCAGAGTGAATGTAAAAACAAATTTCTGTCTTTGCAAATAGAGGCATCAGATTAATGTAAAACAGAGTAAATGAAAGATGAATACAACAATTTTAACAAGAGGTTTAGTCTTAAGTCAAGACCTAGTTCTCTCCACATGGTGATCACCTGCTAGTACGAAATTATATTAAAAAGTTATACATAGCCTGTATCGGCCTTACAATAGTTTTCACAAACTTTCCAGGTTTTTCAACCTCTACCATAGTTCTACGTGTGAAAAATAAACTACCAATCCACAATAGGATTCTTCCACAGTTATGCATGGGATACAAATGTAAAGAGAGTTTGGTATGAGGATTTTCAGTATCCCTCAGTTCAATCACAAAAGTCAGTGTGTGTAACACATACACACTGCTTACAAATGTAGAGTATTTAAACATAGTAGAGCTAAATATAGTATGGATGAGTTTAAAATGCTCTATTGTGTTGGCAGATTATCTGTGGACTCGTTGGTATGAAGGAAATGAAATTTTGGTCCATCTCTGCAAGTTGA
Source organism: Viscum album (assembly GCA_963277665.1). NCBI lineage: Eukaryota > Viridiplantae > Streptophyta > Magnoliopsida > Santalales > Viscaceae > Viscum > Viscum album. The sequence goes on along the minus strand of OY728128.1, from coordinate 1,919,278,270 downwards.
ATCCAAATCAGAGTGTCTTAACTTTTAGGTTCTAACTTCTAATTGTAGATATGATTAGCTTCTTGGGTTTAAAGGTCACACCACTACAGTTTTAAAAAGGATCTTTCAATGGATATTCCTGAAGCTCTCTGTTCTTCAGAATACGTGCTTGAGTGTGTATATTTTTCTCTGATGAGTGTTCTGTGTATATTCAACATGTCCACACCTCCTTTTTTCCCTTTCTCTACTCATATATTTCTAAACTTTTACTACTGATCTTTTTCTCATTTGGTTCAGTAGGGGCTGACAAGAAAAATGTTTCAACCATGTGTGGTCTTCCTCGTACATCGTACTATTTCCTGATTTTCATGCAAATAACATTTAATAATGTCAGGGGCATTAATTTTTCCAGACATGGCAGTTATTATAGCATTAATAAAATTGGTAAAGAAAAGAATAGAATATCATTAGACTGGTAGTAGATGCATGTCACATGGTAGACTTCAACGGTAGTCTCTACAATTGTGGACTTCATCGGTAGGCTATTCAACTATGAGCTTCATCGGTTGGCTATTTAGTTGAGAGCTTCAACGGTAGGCTATTCAGCTGTGAGCTTCATCATTAGGCTATTACATTGTCTGTAGGCTTGTAATAGTAGTCATTAATCTTTGTAACAATATCTCTTCATCAGTGGACATCATCGTTAGGTCAGTAACATCAGACTATTGCAATAGTGACCTTTCCAACTGTAGAATATCTCAACAGGTAATTTCATTAACGGTGGAGTATGTCCATCAGTAGAAATTGAACAACAGTCGATTATCTCGACAGTAGGTATTTTCCATTGGTAGCCTTCTACTAATGGTAGGCATGTCCAATTGTAGACTTGAATTGTGATGATCTCAACATAATACTTGAGAAAGAGTCTGACAGTGAACTTCTAATATAAGCCTTGTGATGGTGACTCTTTGTCTGAGAGCTTTGATAAGAAGATCACCAGTAGACTTGTGACAGTGACCTCATACCGGTAGCTTATACCAGTGTCAATAGATCTTCCACAGTAACCTTCTAGGATCAGTGACCTAGTGTAACAGTGAGCTATAATGGTGACCATGAATAGAAGACTCTTACCAGTAGCCTTTAACAATAAACATATATTTAGATAAATACAAACTGTAAGCTGATGTGATAATGTCATGAGACTAATAATATAAATTTTTCATGATAACACACTATAAATGTAGATTAAAAATATTAGTGAATGGCTTAATATATCATGATCAATATTTAATCTTGATTTAGGATTATCAAAACAGGTGAGTCCAACAATAATATTGTGGGATTTATTATATACATATTTATTTATTTTATTTATTTATCATTGTCCTCTCACTTTCATGTCTCTTAAAGCGTCATTGTCGTTTTTTTTAATTTTCAATTTGATTTGCACATGATATAACTAGCCCATAGTTATCTCTCAACAAATCACTAGTGGATTTGTGAAAAGATATATTATATCTCTAGGTTATGAATTGTTCTTATAATGGAATTTTTTTCACTAAATAAAAGTTTCAATTTATAATTATTTATCATTTTGTATCATATCATTCCATTAAATTCTTATTCTGGATATAAATTCTTAATTTGGTCCATTATTTTCTTTCTAAATTTGATAATTAAAAATTGATCTATTTTAGGGGGATATACCAATTTTATTGGAATAATGTGTAATATAGATTCATGTACCATTAATTGAATCTTCAATCATATTTTTTAATCCTTGTTAAGATGATTCATCCATTTAAATATCTATTTTTGGCTTTAAGCATGGATCAAATTGTTATATTTTATATATACCATATTATTAGTACAATAATGTCCTAAATCCTTTTTGGTGAGCTCATTAATAATATTATTTATATTCAATATGCTTCATCAAGCTAACCATTTTTGGGAGTTTTATTTTGATTCGAGGAGAATGATTCAGTGTATCTGACAGGAAAAAACTGAAGATAGATTTTTCTAAATGTTTTCATTAGCATACTGTTTAACCTAATTTAATTTATTAATTTTTTGATAAGATTTAATTTTTTAAATGTTATCTTATTTTTCCGTTACATCATATTCTGAAATTTCATTTGATCATAATTTAATGGGTCAAAATTTTGAGTTGTCACAAATTCATCATAAAATTGCTTCGCTCAATTTTTTTAATATAACATCTTTATTTATCTTTTGATATTTTAGGGGGTGGGATTGTATTTTAATTATTATTTTATATAGTTTTTTTATCTCTTTTATATAATATATTTTATCTCACCTCCATTATGATTTTATTAATTAAAATCATTAATTTTGGAATTATAAAATGAGAATGATTGTCCTACAAAATAAAACCATATCATGATATAAATAGGTGGATGTGGTGTTATTTTAGATAATACATGTGGTTTTAACATTGAAATTTGATGGTTGGGTTTTTACCCAATCATCACATTCAGTAATATTAGTGGACATTTATCACACACCATGAATAACACTTATAGTAGATATGATTTATAAAATTCCCATGACCATATAGATCCACTTATTTATCTCTTAAAACAGTTGTTTTTCTCTTAAATATTCAATTCTTTTTCAATATAAATTATAATATATATATATATAATTTATAAAAAAAAATTTCTTTCAAATATTTTTAAAAAACTCTTCAATTCTAATTTAAAAAGAAGATCTTCCTGTTTGAATTTATTGAATTTTTTTTATCAAAATGTTTCCCATTAATAGGTTTGAATTTTGTTTAACTTCAAAAATTATCATCTAATATTATTTCTATTTAAATTAATGGTGATATTGTAATTTGTTTTGAAAATTTTTTCAAAAAGGATACACCTTTTTTTAATAAAAAAATTATCTCAATGAAATTTTACTTTGTTCTTAGAAGATCATAAATTCATATAATTTTTTAAAAAAAGTAATATTTTTAGGATATGATGTTTATAAATTATTTTCTAAAAAAGTGAATGATTTTAAAATTCAAAAAACTATTTTAACATGTACCTTTTTAAAAACACTATTTTTCCATCATTATGGACCATTAATGATGATAAACGCAATTAATTTTGTTATACCAAATTTTATTATTTAATGATTTTATGCCATTAACCCTGTTTATGAGTTCATTTCAAAATCACAAATTGGAGATATTTATGGAGTAGTTAGTTTGGTATTTGTAGAAATTCATCATTCTAAAGGATTACATTATTTATTGGTTAATTAAAATGGTTTAAAACAGATGAGAACGTTTTTTTATTTTGGAGAATTTTATGAGAAAATTATGTTTCCAATGGATTGTTATTAATTCTATTTTGATATGTCTTGGGAATTGAAAATAATTTTTTCATCTAATTTCAATTTCATTACTATGTAGTTAATTTTAATTATATCTTTTTTGGATTGTTCCAAGTGGTTTTGATCATCAAAAATTGAATTAGTATTGTAAATCACTCTCTTAGTTTATTCAATAGATAAAAAATAAATTTCCATTTCCTAATAATTTTATTTCATGTATTTTCATTACTCTTGTTTGAGTTTCGTTATATTTATTTAACCAAAAAAAGAGTTATAATTGGAACATAGATAGAAATTTGATATCTCTAATCCACGTACTACCAATGGCCACACGGTAGTGTGAAACATTAAATGGACACCTCATCTACTAGAATCTCAGATACATTCTTGTAAAGATTGTCATATAATAGATAAAGGATAGATACAACCGTAGTCATCCAGGTATCTCACTAATTACAAGTTAGAAGGACGTTTCAACTGAGTATTGTCAGTACATATCATCATAGGCTATTTTAAATATGGTCAAGGGTGACTCTGTTGGATATATTATTTCACCATCTCTACTAGTGGACAACTGAAGGAAATCAATAAAGCCATTGGGGGAATAAAAACATACAATTGAACTACAATGGTCATCAATTATCATCAATGATGTCGAATTCCTATTAGTTACAGTTGTTCTCAGAAATTCCAATAAATATTGTACTCTCAATGTAAATCAATGTCTCATATACATGTTATCCTTATCTCATAGTGTTCTAGGATAATATTTTTGGAGATGATGGATTAATCATCAACGGGTCTCATCCCGTAAAACCACTCTATAATCTTACTTCTTCTAATTTGGTCCTCACAACCATTTGAGTGAGAACATATTTTTCTTAGTAAAACATTTAAATGTAAATCTATTTCCACATTGTATTTTGTGATACAACTATAAAAAACTATGGGTTTATTGAATACTATCGGATATTATATCCATTTAAATATAATTGGAGTTTTGTTTTTCCTGGAAACAACTAATGTCAAGATCATTAGATTCATAACACATTATAAAATTAAGGTGGGATACATAGGGTCTAATAATTGCACTATTGCAAAACTCCCATATCAAATTGTGTTCTTTGTATGATTTTTTAATTTCATGATAGTTTTACCTTTTATTCTCCATCAATAACAAAATAATAAAGTCATTCATCATATAATTTACTTAATTACTTAATTCATATACGTTTTTTACTCATTTTATCAATAATTAATTTCCACTATGTAATTTCTTTAAATATATATATATAGAATTATTAATGTGAACTTATCCATTAGTGACATAATTTATTCAAATTATATAGTTTTAATAATGTAAATTATCTCACCTATTTACATATTTTTGAGAACAACATGAATGAGTTGAATGGATTATGATACTACAACCTTCTTGTCTGAAGTCATATTGTTTCATCTACACCTCAACGAATCCTCATTCAATTCCTATTTAACAATAAAAAAATCTTCACACATACTTAAAAATACATATTGATTAGTCACCATAATCAATTACTTATAAATCACCTCAATATATGTTTTCAGTTTAAATATAAATCATTTTGACTCAATGTATGTGATGAAAATTATTTCAAACAATTGGGCCTTCTACGTATCACATTAGGCCATAAAAATTTCATGGATTTTTAATTCCCAATTTTATAGTTTTAATGGGATCCTAAAAAACTATTTATTGTTATGAGAATACAATAAAAGGTATAATCCTACCCATACTGAACAAAATATTAAGAAATTATACTCATGTTCTAATTCACATTTCCATTGATCATGGGAATTCACTCAATATAGTTCATTATCGATGAGGACCCTAAAATGAGAGTTCATATTGTCTTATATATTGATATAATATTTAAAATTTACCTTATCATCATTAAAAACCTATAACACATCATGATTATATCTATTAACCAATTTATATTGTTTTTTATTTGTGGTTACATTTATTGTTCTTGAAAAAATCTAATTAATGTCTACCATAGAGGATATAATTTAGTATTAATATATTAGAGAACCTAAATAGTGTTAGATTAGTGCCAAAGATGGCATTAGGAATTATCCTTTATTCTATTATCTTCAGTCTCAACCATAAATATAACGTTGTTATGTTTTTTTAGGGACTAAATATATTTTCGTCGATCATTAATATAAATAAGTGATAAATTATTTTCCCTTTGATTAGTTTCATTGGTTTTATGACCATCTTATTTAAAACAACCGTATTTCCTACTAATATGGTCCCCACAGACATAAGTATGAATGATTATTCCCTCAACCAAATTTTTTTATAATCAACAGCCAATCAAGTGTCTATTTATTCAAAATTAAATTTCATAACCTTTTCTATTATTTAACAAAGTATTTGTTATGCCTATAAACCCACTTCTTCACTAGTTTAGGCAAAATAATGGGATACATCTACTTCATTCTCAAAAATACGTTCTGAATCTAACAATATTAATATCATCCTATAAATGGATTGAAATTACCCTTTTAACCCTAAAATACTTTTTATTATTTAAATGCCACACCATATCCCATCACCCATTATTATTTCTCAGGAAATACTCCTTTATAACCATGATGTTTATTTACTCACCAAATTAAGAGGATCCTGAATAGGAAGATTCTCCTACACCAGATTGCATATAGTGTTGTGCTCCTTATATTTGTATCCCCTCCCTAATATCTAACGAATTATTAGTTCTTTATATGTAATTAAAACTATATATTCTATTAATGGCGATGTCCCAACATCCATGTCTGGTCTAATTATCAATAGATGGAATTGAAAATTCCAAGTCTGTATAATGAGATTAAAAATCATGAGATTATAAAAGAGAATTGTTTCCCATAAGCAACATCATATATCATAAGTAATTCCGATGTGGCATATGATAATCATTTGAATATCTGAATCCTTTAGGGGTGGGATCTAGATTTAGTAAAACCATAACCGAAGAGATTCAAAATAATAGTCTCTTAGGAAAGGATATCATATTGAGAATGTATCATTATCTCCACTATAATGATCCTATCAATGTCACCCACTTGATAATAATCAATTGCATCAACGTAGGATGGTACCTACTTTCTCAATGAAGGAAATATATATAATATGTCATCATCATGGATCCTACTAGGATCACTATAGGGTCCATGTTGACAAGAAGATATAATATATATCAAATAGGTTCTATAATTTCAAAAATCATCCTAGGAGTTGAAGAACATTGAAATTTGGTATAATTACCATTATTTTCATTTAATATATATAAAAATATTTAGTAAATTCTATAAATAAACTTCAATATATATGTAAGGAGAAAGAACATATAAAATCGACCAGTTCTATCAATATATGATTTAATTATAAAAGATCCAAAACCACAAACCCCTATAAACCCCAATATTATAAATAATATTTTTCATAGAATTCAACTATAGAGAGGAACTACCAAATCCAAACCACCAAATTATGTATCATAATAGATGAAGAATTTGTGAACTCTAGATAAGAGATAATGTTAATGGGGAAGGCATTATCTAATGATGATACATTGAAGAATCTATGATTTTAGGGAAGGATGGGAGGGAATAAGATTTTTTGAAGGGGGTGAAAGCCCAATGGTGTGAGACTCTCTAGGATGTGATGAATCCATCACAATATAGAGGAGTGGGATGGGATAAAGATCCATCACCATCTACTCCATTATCATTATAGTCATAAGACATCAACTATTATAACTATGGAGATCTATATATATCTTTTGATTAGTCACATGAGGCCATATATTTGGCAAAATAAATTATTTTAATGAATAATTTTTTTAATTCCATAATAATCTAATTTCCTTATTGGTGAAACACCCTTTTTTCTTCTTCACCCACATAATAAAGAATTAATTTTGATCAAAAAAATAATTGTCTTTATAGATCAATATATTATATTTATTAACCTAAAAATAGATTCTAATAACTTATGACTGAAAGCTACCATTTTTATTGAAATAAAATCCATAGTCTAATAATATTTGTTAGATAACTCACATTATAATCATGAAATTAAATACAGATAATTTTTTTTTCTTTTCTATAATATATCATCAACTTCATGATGATCATTATTTTTTAATGATTACCAAAATGTGGTGAATGAAATCCTATGATTAAACCCCTACATTTGGCAAAAATAAGTTCGGAATCTCATTACATAAATTTAATGAAAAGAAAATAGTTTCAATTAGTTTCTTATCTATCAAATATTCTACTTGTGTAAATATGTTCTTTAATTTCATTGGAGTATTCATGGGAACTTTCCTGATGCCATGATACTATATGAAATTGAATATGGAAATAAATCACGTCATAGAATTCAAATTCTAATAAAATTAACTAAATAATAAATATTGAAATAATAAATATACTATAAAAAATATAGGAAATATAATATTATCATTATAATGGAAATCATATAAAAATGTTACCAATTTACCAAACTAAATGGGTTCAGTACATGTCCCATGTACTATATACCTAATTTGTAGTCCATTCTATGCTTTCTAGAACATGTTTTTTGTTATATTTAATGATATTTATCCCTGAAAATATAATTATGAACCGGATAAATATCCAAAAAATTTTAATTTTAAGAGAATAGTCCTTAAAAATGATGAATAATCCCAAAATAAAAAAAATTCTTACTTCCTAACAATCATATAGAAATTAAGGCTCATCAGGTAAATTATTTTCTTAACACCTATTCATGATATAAATCCTATGATCCAATAGTACAGTAAACTTTTAAGATTAAAATAAGAAAGAATATAAATTAAGAGAGGAAAATAATATCTTTTTATAATAAACCAACCAACGATGCTTCATCTCAATACATGATTCATCCCATTATAAGGACCTATGTCCATCACCATTTACCATGGTATAGATACTAGGTATGTGGCACCAAATTACTCAATTTTGGAATGATTTAACTTTAAAATATATGTAAATAATGAGTTGTTTATAGCTTGAAACTCTATATGAACTTTCAATAAGTTAATTGTTTGTGTATAAATAATAATAAATATTAAAATAAATTTATAATCTAATAAAAAACAACAACACATATCATAAAAAATAGAATAAATTATTAATAATAAACAACTATAATATGATGAATAATAATAGCCGACTAATCTATAAAAATCCCTGATATGAAAAAGTGAAATATGCATGACAATATGAAGATGTTTTGGATAATTATATAAAATGTATCAAAATATCCAAACAAAGATAATCAAAACATCAACTAATAATAATAATAAATGTTTGAAAAAAGAGGCATCTATTTCCTTTTCAATGCCTTTGATTCTCATAAAAAATGTTACCACAAATCAGCTTCTTCCTAACAGTGTCATTCGTTAACTTGTATAAAATAAATAAAAGATAATATATACTATAAGGGAGTGTATATAATTGGATATATCCATGACTACATGGTTTATACCACATTCCCTCCATGAATTATTTTAAAAAAAATGCTATTTTATGAAAGATAAAACTACATAGATAAAATTATACCCTATAATCATTAAAAAAAACAGAAAATAATGGTTAGTAGATAAAACATTTATGATGAGTAAACAAGCATGTGAAATGAAATACAATGAACCAAATGAAGGAATTATTATTTTTAATATGTTCTATAATTAATATCACAAAACATCCTAGTATCCATTATAACATTTAAATATATAAAAAAATATGTATGTTTCAATGTTTAGTTTTTTCTAAATCTAATAGAAAACCTACAATGGAATAATATAAATTTAATCATAATTATCCATCCTAGTCAGATTCCCATGATTTATAGGTGAATGCATTTCGGGGATTGTTTCCTCCTAACCTATTCTTTAATGTTTCCTATGAATGACCCTTATACCCAATGTGTTTCCCCATGAGTATTTTATTATAATTACATGAATTATGCTGATGAAACACAATACCTGAATTATCATCTTTACAGTAATTCAAAAACATATCATTGAAAAAATTACATATGAATGTACTCAACAATTTAAAACTTAATAAAAATATAAATAGAAATATATTTTAACAATGAATACATAAAATAAATTAGAGTCTTATGATTCATTTTTTTTGATAATTTTATATATTAAATAAAAAATAAACATTAACAAACATAATTTTATTTCATTAAATATATATATATGGAATTTTTAAAAACACTACAATGGAAACAACATAAATAATCCCACTCATAATAATTTAAATATATTATTTTACCTATCTTATGAGAACCATGAACATATATGATTGCGGTGGGTAAATGTTTTTATGAATTACCACTCAAAATTAAATATTACAAAAAAAATATTTCAGATAAATCATCAATTGATGATTCAATCAGTAAAAAAAATTTACATAGGGAACCACATAGGAAATCAATGATTCCATTCATAAGAGAATAATTACCTCAAAATAAGTAGATAATGAATCCTTATAATCAATTATCATACCATAATAATAAAAACCCACACGTAAATCTCATGAAATTCAGATCCCATAGAAACCACTGGCATAAGAGGGGGATGGCATAATAACCCATAACCTACATGCTTAGATCTAGTTATAAAATAGAATCATTGCATTTCTTTAATTGACATTGATGAACGTGACCCAATATTATCCCTACCAAAAATAAACAATAAAAATGGAAAATTAGATCACATACATACCCAGTGACCTATAAGGTATATAGTTTAAGAGATTTATTAAAAAACATTACATACAAACTACCCATGAATTCAATGGATTATTTTTTCAATATACAAAACTTTTCATATTCCATATTAGTTCATCATCATTGAAAAATTGAAACCATTTTAAACATAAATTCTTTAACACCATTTATTATAACATATGGAAAATGAAACATAATATGTTTGAACTCAAAATCATAGTAAGGGAAAACATAATCATTAACAACTGAATGTTAGATGTCTTGCAATTATGAGAATAAGGGTATAAAACCATAATAAAATTTCATGATCATAATATATGAGAAATCATACCCATTAATACCTAGATAATAAATCGATAAATATATGATAATGATTTGACAATGGAAGGATCCAAAAGAATAAATAATCATTATTCAAGTCATGACAATCCTGATCAAAGGTATCATTAAAAATCATTAACAATAATAAATAAAACAATTTTGTATATGGGAACATCATTATCATATAACCCTTATAGAATCCTTACAGAACCCTTAAAAGTTGAATAACTATGTGATAATTTTACACACCTATTTCATTAGAGTTTTATCTATGATAACGTGTCGAATAAGTTATGTAGAGCCCATCAAATTTGATTTTAATGCACCCATCTTAATAAAATATCCTATAACAATAACTAAAAATATATAGAATGAATTTCATCATAAAAATCATAAACAATACTCATTATTACATTCATAATTCTACTGAACCATTGAAAATGAATGGGTTATATGAAAATCTATTTGAAACATGCTTAACAACTGAAAAAAGATTCCCCTCATAATCAATTTGAATCATGGTTAGACAATAGTAAAGAAATGGGATGCATAATAGTCACTTTGAAAGAGTCCAAATCCATTTAGTGAGAAATTGAGTATAGTATCACAATAAAATATACCTATTCTAGTAACATCAATGTTAGTTTACTTTGAGGAATTTAAATACCATTAAAAGAGTATTAAAATCATTATTGGGGAAAATACTCTTCTTACATTGATAGTTTTGTAAAAATTTAAAATCAAAAAATATTTGTAAAATCAATTTCATGGAAAATTAGTAAGGAAACTTATAAAAAAGGGTTAAAAGAAATCAATGTTCATGATATAAATAATATACATTCTTCTTGTAAAAATTAAAAATAAATATTCTTTTCAATACCATTCTTACAAGGGTGTCAAAAGTAACCCATTTTGAAAAAATTCTAAAATTTACTTTTCAACCATTTCAAAGATGGAAAAATACAATTTAAAATGATTTATGATATCAATATTGTTTTAAAAATATATTTTTTCAATTTTTATGGGAATATGGTTACTAATGATGTAGAGTCCATGTTTGGAAGAAGATTCATTATCAATATCACTTTCAAATGTTATTAATGATATTTCATCAACCAATAAGGAAATCAAATGAAATTAAACATTTAACAAACAATAATAACTAGAGGGTATGTAAATATATATGGTTCAATAAATAATATCATTATATTTCATCCCATGGAACTTTAAACATAAAAATTATCAAAAAGAAATGAGACCGCATGATAGTTCTTTTTTCACATCGTTAACTATCCAATATTAAGACCCATGAAGTAATAAATTCAAAATTAAATATTAAATGTCATGAACATAAGGATTTTAATAAAAATAACATAATATTGGAAGTAGATACTCTTCATAATATATGATAGGGGAATAAAAATCATATTTCCCAAAGAACAAAATTTGAGATGAGACACCCTTACAATGATCTTAACATTGAAGTGAAAATTAATCAATGAATAGAAAATGAGTGTAAAATAAATATATGATAAAAAAAGTTCCAATAGATAATAATATAATAAAAATAATATATAGGTATAATTTTAAAATGTTATTTAAAATAATCAAATAATATAAACTAATGAAAATAAATTGCATTATAAAATTCTTTACCACTTCATAACATTCAAGAAAAAATGAATTGGGAGAAATAATTAAAATTGAAACATAGAATAAAATGAATAGTGATAATATCATTATATTTCAGGTATAAGGGGATGTATATACATCATATAAAATAAATTATCTGCATAACCTTAACATATGACTCAATCAAGGGAAATTGAGATGAAATCTTTTACCTCGAGTCCATATTTTCCATGAATTCCATTCTACTCTAGTATAAAAAGTGAATATAAATAATTATATTCTATAAAAAAATTCTTCTTTAATAAATAAAATTAAAAAATTTATTTTATTTATTTTTAAGTACATATTAAAATATATATTTATTTGTGTCCTCATCATGTATTTTGTAGATGTTCAGTCAAATGTTTTAAAAATCCTTCTCTGAATTGAACATATTCTAAGAGATCTATATTTAAAAATATCAATATTAATCATGATACAATTAAAATTTCATACATCAATTATACTTTTAAAACAAATATTAAGAAATGGTTATGAAAAATGAACTATGTTATGATAAGGGTGATTATAGGACAAACGTCTGCATGAATAACATTTTCATTTTTTAATGATCATTATAGAAAGTTGGAAAGTGTTATTTTTTTTCTTAAATAAAGAATATAATATCAAAAGTAATATATTATTTATTTAAATATACTTATTTTTATCATCCATGATATTTAGTGATTAAAAAATAGTCACATCGCTTTATGAAGGTGGTTGTCCACATTTACACATGAATGGCATAACCATTTTTCAGTATAGTAATGAATATAACATATTATATTTTAATAATTTCATATTTGTCATTAATATCATAATTATGTAAATTATATCTAATTTATTAATTAAAATTTCCCATATTTCTATTCAGTTATACTGTTAGTGAAATACAATTCAAATCACTTCGATAGGCGATAATCTGATGTACAATGAAAAACATTATCATATACCCCGGAAAATGAAAAGTAATAAGTTATTTGAGATATAATAACTCCATTACAATGAATTTGTTAAAATATTCATATATATAAACATTAAATCAATCATTATAACAATATGTGAGATTTGATAAGTGTAAATGAATAACATCAGTTCATGAGGTGGCTGTCCGCTATACAAATGAATGATGATGTTGTATCCCATTCGATTGAGGAAGAGATGGATTTAGTTTATTAATCAAAACTAATAAAATATTGAATATGAAATATTTTTTTTTCATTATATGAAAATAACCAAATAATATTTTAATGATATGTAATAAAGAATAATATAAATCTGATTTATTAAACATGATACCTCTTATTCTGAAAACCTCTATATGTAAACACCAAAAGGGTTATTATGATAGAATTAACACAAACATAAATGATATGTGTCATGCTTAGGGATGTTTGAAATATATTTTATTATGTATGATTCATGAATAAAGTGTTTGAATGTGTTAAAAACATAGAAGAGGGGTGGTATTTTATAAGTAAGGTGATTGGTACAAATGTAATATTGGAAAAGAAAAAGTGGTGACCAAGTATTTAACTTGACACAAGGCAGAAAAATTATCATTTATTGAAACTGAATCAATGTAATGTTGAAATGTGTGTATAAAATATATTTTAGAAATGTTTATCTATCATTTTGACTAATATATTTTTAGTTTAAGCCCGGGTAAATCTATTTGTAACCTAACTGCAGTAACTGATTTTTTCTATTAATACTATTCATTATGAAAAACCCTTATATTAACCTTATTAGATAATATAAATTATAAAATTATTAAATTATGAAACCATTTTTCTTAATTCAATTCACATAATTATGTGAAACTGATTTCAAATGAAACCTATAGAAACCATGAAAATAGATTATTTAAAAGACATGTATTTTTCATGAAAAGGTGACATTAAATTAACACTATGATTGGTAATAATAATTATAAAAAAATAGTTTCATATTTTTAGTGACATTGATTTCCACATGCCATTCCTTTGTAAAAATACAATGCTAGTGGTGTTCTTGTGGGCTATAGGGGTTTTTTTGAGTTATCCAAAATCTAACATCAACAAGGGCTTCAATGAAAGGGTTTCACCATAACGGTGGAACCATGATAGTGCCACACTGAATGGGTGGAACCCAAAATGGTGTCTGACCCTTTTCCAAATTTCTGGTTTCCAGAGTTTTTACATTTTCGCCCCTCTTACACCTTATTTGACGTAAAACGGGTATCAACCCTTGTGTGTGTATTTTATGTAAGTTATAAATGATATTAGTTATATCTTTAATATAGTAATGCTTCATTAACATTGAAATACTCAAACCACTAATCTTGACCACAATCCCACGTTTATGACTTTTGAAATCATTCGTCCTTCAATATAGGATAAGGATCTTCAACTCAAGGATCTTCCATTCCCATTGTGTTTTCCATTATATATTGGTGCACCTAAATCCTTTCTCTTTAGATGAGTCATGCGCATATGATATATACCCTTCCTCAGTTTTCTAAGAGTTTCCTACTTCTTGCGTGATTCCATATTTTGGCATAAAGAGAATTTTCGGTCGCCTGCTATTTTAGCTAGGGATTATTTAACCTATCTTTAATTGGGCCTAATGTGGGGTGGGGGTAATAATGATTTCTTGTTATGAAAGGGTGAATAATTTTTTTTAAACAAGTGATAACTAATTTGGTATATGGTGATCAGGAGATAATGTGGGTCAATGAAATAATGAATTTGGAGTGGAGTTATGATTATCACTAGTATTATTTGATATCCATGTTGATGATGTGGTTTATTGTGGGAGTAAGGGATTATGAAATTCATGTCCTTGTTGGTAATTGTTTATGAATGTTGGACGGTTTAAAATTGTATTTGTTTCCTTATAAATAATTGGTGTAAATACTAATCTTACTAATCACGTATTCCCGGTTAAAATATATGTACAACCCAAGATGAAAACCCATGTGTGATCACTGATGTTTATGAAAGTTTATTAAAGAACCGAGTTTACCAAATATTAATACATCTAGTCTGAAAGGTTGTGTTGTGTTCTATTTTTTTTAGGATTTGTTACATTGTGTGGTTTGTGTAGTGCTGCTTTTTGGAGCACAATTAAGGGTATAGGGGTGGACAAGAGAGTTGGTTCTATGAGAAGGGTGTGGTATGGTAGTGTAGGGGGTGGAGGTATAATTTTAGTTGTTATGGGATTTGTGTGTGGGGTGGCACATGTGGTGTGTTGGAATCTCAGGTTGAGAGACTACTTTATTGAGGAATGGATGGACTAGTAGGTACTGGGACATTCGGTGTTTGTGTTGTGTCCATCATGTGATTTTGGGTTGTGGGACTGCAATGTGTTTATAGACTTGTTGGGTAGTGGTACTTCATAGGGGAAATGTTTGGGTAGTGGGGTTGTAGGTTTGGGTTGTGTCGTGACTTCTTGTTAATTGGTGTGTCATGTGTGGTGTTTTTTGCAGCATGGCTTCTTAGTTTGTTGTGAGGGAATCATTGTGCGATATAACTTTTAAGAATGACAGTTTTCATGGGTTAAATGGATGTTTAGGAATAAATGGTGTGATGTGGGACTGTAGTTTGGTTTTTCTATGTTGTTTTTGTGAATGGGTGTTAAAATGGAAATGCTTTGCCTTTGTCCCTCTTCCATTGTTCAATGTTTACAGTACCAAATAAAGAAGTGGGTTGTTTGTGGTGTGTTTAGTTAGTCAGGCTCTTTTTCTTCAGAAAATAGTTTTATATGTTGTGATTCGTAGTTTACTTGGGTATTTATGGAATAAATAAAAGGTAACCCGATAATTAATTAATATAAAGTGGTTAAATGAAAAAATGGGGTTGGTTTTATTCTTGGGCAGTGGCTATTTGTGTACTTGTGCATATAGGGGTAGCACAAAAAGTTGCTCTGGTGGGATGGAAATTTTTTTGGCACCCGTATGTTGTCTGCATGTTTATATACTTATATGTATAAATTATAGTAACTTTTGATTTCTATATTCACCAACCCTTATTGGAAACCATGTGTTGAAACCCCCATTCCATGAGGGAGGGTGTCTTTCCCAACATCCTGGTTGGATGATGGATGGTTTGTTACTGAATTTATTCTAATCACCATCTTCCAAGTTCTTACCATTGTCCATAATCTATTGGGAAGGTTTTTTTGGATGAGGGGCCCAAGTGTTTGTGGGCCATGACTGTTTTCTCCTATTTATTCAAGATAAGGAATCAGTGTCTACTTGAAGTATGTGTGGTGTTGTTATGGATGAGGTATCTATGCATAGGTTTTTATGTGGTTTGAGGCCCTGATGTGTGCTGGTAGGTTTTGGTAGTGGGACTACATTTTGTAAGAGTTATTGTGTAAAGAAGTTAGCTATTAGGATTGAGAAGATAACAAGCAGTAAAGTGTTGTGGGGTAACCTAATGTCGATGTTATTATACTAATAATTTAGATGCCTTTCATTATTTATTGATTGATCCTTAGTGATCCTAGGTTGGATATTACCCCATGGTATGTAATTTGAGGTTATACTCTTTTCTCACAGGGAAATTAGTATGATCCCCCACATGTGCATGGGTGGTTTTAGTTTTCCTTCGTGGTATTCTTGTATTCTCACACTATATTTGTAAAACAATTTTCAGTTTTCCAGGAATAAATTTTTGACCATGCTGTATTTTACTAGCTCAAGTATCCAAATAGTTGTTATGCTTCATATTAATATTTTTTAGATAGGTACTTGCTTTGGTGCTTTGGTTGTACATTAGTTGCGGTTTATGTTTAAACCATGCATGGTATGGATTTCAGTTTCCCATATAAAAATATTTGTTGTGGTTGGTGATTTTTGTCATCTTATATCATGATGTTGTTTTCATTAAAAATGGAAATGACTTCAATTTTTTGTGATTTCTATACCATTGGTGCAAGTTGACATTCTGGGGCCTATGAAGGCTAGACTCAGGGGGTCATTTTTTCTCCTTCATCACGAAGAAAGAAGGGAGTGGAACTGTTTTGTCCATTCCTTCATCTTGAGGAAGGTGGGTCATGAAAGAATGGTATTAGTGGTGATGGTTTAATGAAATTATGGAGTTTAGATTTTGGCATAGTGTGGATATCATGGTAAGGTAGGGAAATTGGGTTAGGTGATATTGGTGCATGACATAGGACATGGACGACCAACTATGACATAGGATTTTAGGGCCCCCATATGATATGATGCATAAAATCTAGAACTACATAATAACCAACTGAGTCTATGTTGATATTTGGGTATAGACCCTAGGAACGATACACGCTTCATAATGATTTCGGATTGAGTGTTTCATGGGTGTTTTGAAAATATAAAATAAATTAAGTGTTAAAATTAATTGAAAATATAATTTCTATAATTCCTTGGTTTAGTAGTTCCTTGTTTATCCTTCTACAACTTTTTCACCTGGATGTTTGCCACATATGGTATGTGTAGTTAAGGGCGAGTAGGCTGACCGGGTCGATCAAAAGAGGACGAATCGATAAGAGGAAGATGACTTGTTCCAAAAAGACCCTTTGTTCTTTCGAACGGATTAACCTGGGGATGTACAAAGGAAACGTTTCAGACACATAGGCTGAGGGTTGTCTTGATGAGCTAAAAATCTCTATTACCTTGATCGTTTCGTCATGGTATTACTGGGTTCCTATGGTTGTCATCCTGATGCGAGGAGTGGTGCGTTATTGGTGGATGCTTTACCTCGGTGATATTAAGAAGACTAAAGTCTTGTGTATTGACAATGAGAAAGTGTTTGGGAATAGTTTCATTCCTCAATGATGAAGTTCGATAATAGGCAAGATAGTATGTCTATAAGGGAACTAGATATCAAGGTCAAGAATCTCTTATTATTCTCTCTGGTTCCCTTTTCTAATGAGGAGTCATGGGCATGATTCTAGTAAGAATCATTATGTCCTTTTCTTCAGTATTTTGTCACTCCCTTTATCCTATCAATGTATATAACAGTTTTGAAGAAGGAAAAAGTATTGGAGAGGATTCTCTTGTAGGGAGGTGTGCTACAAGATGTGAGATAGTAGAGTTTCTTTGAGGGGAAGGTAGGCATCAGAAGGTCTACGGCCTCAAGGCCTTCCTGATTTTGTCTAGTGGGAGTAGGGCTCAATATTTCTTGCTCTGGTCTCCTAGCCCTCAACCATTCCCCAAGGGCACGGGACTGAGGTGATTCATCTATGGAGGTATTGGGTATCTTCAGAACAAGCCCCTAGTTTGAGCTTTGTACAGTGTGGGTGGGCAGGTTAAGTGGCCACCTTAGTAGTAGCTATATCTAGTGAGACCCATTGACCAGTAGGGGCATCAGGCATCCACTCCAATGAGGGTAGATGATAATGGAGGAGGTCATCCTCAGGGTTCTACTCAGGGGCCTTGACCATGTATTGGTTGGGGAGGTGGTCGACAATGGAGGGGAATTGGAGCTGTGTGTGGGAAGTTGCATGCCGCCAAAGTAGCAGTTCTAGATAGGTATTAGGTTGATCAGGGTACGCTCAGTCTGTTTAGTATCATTGTGTGTGATCTGTTTGATTTAGGATCTTCTTAATCCTTTGTTTCACCTAGTCTATCCCATGATCTGGGTCTATTC
Organism: Viscum album; assembly: GCA_963277665.1. Taxonomy (NCBI): domain Eukaryota; kingdom Viridiplantae; phylum Streptophyta; class Magnoliopsida; order Santalales; family Viscaceae; genus Viscum; species Viscum album. Next base: position 1,919,259,511 of record OY728128.1, on the reverse strand, counting down.
ATAAATAGTATTCTCATTCCCCTGGTGTTGAGTACACCATTTAGAGGATAGACATGTTACATTGATGTTTTCCATGGATGTAGACTGATGTTGGAGTTGGATTAGTCTAGTGGGGATATTCATTTTCTACAAATACAACCGTATGATGTCATCCTATACATCGACTAGTTTATTATATGCACATTATTATCTACTTCTTTCAGAGAATAGTCATGATTTCAGGTGTGGATGCCCAGCATGTAGGTTTCATTAAAGAGAGGGGCTATCATGTGGGTTGTCGGTGTGTTGGTCCTCTTCTCTCCGTGTCATCTAAGAAATCATTGGGATTCGTAGACAGAGATATGTTGGGGGTTTCAAGGGTTAACATGGATTTCATAGACGCCTTTCTGAAATAGTTTGTGACTCTACCCTCTCGATGTGACTTTGTGTTATTAATACTCTGGAAACTCACAAACCATCCAATTTTGATGGTTCCCAATTAGATGTATCCATTTGAGAAGCAAGATTTAAAGATTCAAGTCAACGACCTGATGAAAATGGCATTATCCAGCTGGTTGTTTTACTATGGGGTTCTTCATTCATATTTGGGAAGAAGATATATGGTGGCCTATGGCTATGCATAGACTAATGGAGAGTCAACCAAGTAACAGTCCAGAACCATGATCCCCTTTCGAGGATAAACGATCTTTTGGACTAACTATGATGAACATGTTTTTTCTCTAATATCGATCTATGGTCAGGATATATATAGTTGGGGGCGAAGAAGGGTGTCATCCTAAAGACTTTATTCAGCTGAAGGTATGGTAATGTCGAGTTCACGGTTATGCCATCGACATTAATAATCCACCAAAAATGTTCATGGGGATCATGAACTCTTTTTTCCATGAATTCGTGGATCAGTTTCCCATCATGTTAATCAACTACATCCTGATCTACTCAAGGTCAAGGAAGGGGAAATACGAACATATGAGGATAGTCTTGGAGGTCCTATGAAACAACCATCTCTTTGGGAAGTTGTCCAAATTCATATTCGGGACATGAGGTGTGTGCATCCGTGGACACGTTGTGTCTCACCAAGGGATAATAATGGTCCCATAAAAATGTTTATGTAGATGTTTATTGGGTAGAACCCATGAATGTTGTAGAGGATCACAACATCCATGTTCTATAGGGATATTACTGAAGGTCCATACATGACTTATATTGACTTGGGGATCCAACGACTTTGATCGTAAATCACCATGCCTTCTTGTGGAGTGAGAAGTGTCAAGAATCATTCAACTACCTGAAGGGAAATCTATTTAGTGCTCCAGTGCATAGGTTTTAAGATAAAGGGGTAATGTTTGAAGTGTTATTTGACACCTTCACATTAGTTTTTGGGGTGTGTAATAATGAATTAGTGAGGAGTAAGGTCTTATGGTTCTAGGAAATTATACCCCCATGAACGTAAATATTCCACCCATGATCTGGAACTTGTAGTGGTTGTTTTATTACTGAAGTTCTGGCAACATTACTTCATTGTGGATAACTTTTGGGTCTTCCTGGATCACAAGATCTTGAGATATACCTTTTCCCAGTGAAACCTAATCATGCGACAGTGATGGTGGAAGGAGTTTCTCTAGTAATACGACTTCGAGATCTATTACACTTCAAAAATAGGGAATTTGGAGGTCGATTCCATAGTCATGATGTCACCGAATGATGTAGTTTGGGAATCCACATATGATTGAATTGAAATTGAGGAGTTGTCTGATGTGCATCTAGATGCGAGAGTGGATGGAGGAAAATTCTATATGTTTTAGATGATAGTGAAATATTCCATGGTTCAACAGTTGGAGGAGTATTAGTGGGGAGACTCAGAGGATGAATTGATGCTTAAACACATTGTCCAAGGTGATTCTTCCTATTAAAGTTTTTAGGATAGCCATAATTGTATGTTCTTCTTTGAGAAGATATTTTTTCCACTAAAAATGGATGAGGTAGTTCATCATTAGTTATATAGATCACTCCTGGTGGTGCATTAAGGATTTTATAAGATGTACTAAGGCTCACAGGATAAATTTAAGGGCCCAGGATTAAGCGGGCAGTGGTGGAGTTTGTGTCAAGAGGCCTAGTGTGTCAGAAGGTAGAGGTTGAGTACCATGTTCCCAGTAGTCTTTTGTATCCCTTAATGTTTCCATGTGTTTGTGTTATGACGTCTTGATGGATTTATTCATAGGATTACCTAAGACTGAGGGAGGATGTGATGCTCTTTAGGTAGTAGTGGACTGGTTGACGAAGTTGGATCAATTCTTGGAAATCAATAAGTCAAGCGCAGTGGATGCCTTAGCAAATAGGTATGTGGACGAGGTGGTATATATTCATTGAAAACTACGATCTATTATCTCGGATTGAGATAAATATTTTATGTCTCGAGTTTTGATGGGAATGTATCATGTCTCTTTCATGCAGTTAAGCCTCAACACTTCTTTCCACCCTCAGTTTGATGGAAAGAAAGAGAATACCATCAAGATGTTAGAGGACATGATACGAGATTTTTTTTTGACATTAGTGGGTCTTTGGTGTGACATCGTCCCGTGGTAGAGTTTTATACAATAATAGTTATCACCCATCCACTGGTATGCCTCAGTGTGGAGCTCTATATTGGTTGTAGATTTTTTCATCCTTATGTTGGACAGAAGTTGAGGAGGTAGCCATTCCTGGTCCAAATGTGGTGTAGTGTACTATGGTGAAGGTGTGGCCCATCCTTTTGAGGAAGAAAGAATCACAAGACAACCAGAAGTCATATGTCAATCATTGGAGGAGGCATTTGGAGTTCGAGGTTATGGAATATATATTCTTGAAAGTTTCCCCTCAACATGGGTTGTGAAGGTTTAACAGAGGGAGTAAGCTTTATCCCTGGTTCATCAAACCTTTGGAGGTGTTTGGATAAGATTAAGAGGTGGAATATCCGGTGGAATTTCAAACATATTTGGATAGGAAGCAAGAAAAATTCCATGACCCTCATCTCTATCTGTATCTACATGATACCTCCCACATCATTGACTGGGGAGAGTTGGATATCGATGATGATGCGATGTTCATGGAGCGGCCATTAAGAATCAAGGATAATGAGGAGATGGTGATTCATGGATAGAACACTCCTTTGGTCAATGTGTTATGGAGTAATGGTGGCATCAAGATGATTACATGGGAGCGAGAGGCACATATGTGTTTCCAGTACCTAGATCTCTTATATATTTTGTTTCTGTGTTTTAATTTTGTTCTTCCTTTTATTATGTAATTATTGACCTAGTTATTCTTCAAATGAATTATTACCTTTTTCTATGTTTTAAGTAGAAATTACCAACACCTGTATAGGGTAGGACCTAATACCTAATCGAGATGCATTAATGATGATGTGATTAATCCTATGTGTGAGAGTAAATTCTGTCCAAAGTGGATGGTATCTCAGTATAATGGAAATACATACATAATCCTTGAGCATCGATAGTGTTACCTTTGGAGGTTTTGTGGTTATTTGTGGTAGTGGGGACAAAGTTTTTATATAGTTGTTCAGTAGATATATTTCAAAGAGGTGTTCTTGGAATTTTGGGTTTTCACTGCAGTTTTCGAACAACACGTGGTTGTATGTCTCTGAGAGGTACCTTCCAGGGTGGTTGTTCAGACCCCTCTTTTTTTAATTTAGTTTTAAAATTTATGGGTTGATAATATATTGATATTTATATGATTAAGTGACATGAATTTCCCTAGGACATCCCATTATGAAAATCCAATTCTTTCAGTGATCCTGGGGGTCGTAGTGGTTTGGTTTCGGGATGTTTCAGAAAATCCAAAATCTCTAACAGTTTATCCAAAATGGTGGCACCATAATGTTGGCACTATGATAATGCCGCACTAAAATGGTGATGTTGTAATTGTGTAATTGTGACTATGCCGCACTGAAATGGTGGGACACAAATTGGTGTCTCACCGTTTTCCAAATTTCCTATTTCTGGAGTTTTTCATGTTTCTTCACACGTACACCTTATTTGATGTAAACAAAGTTCCATCCCTTTTTTGGAAATTTTTAAAGACTTTTCAAAGGATATTAATTAAATATTTTCTATATTAATGATTTGTGGAGTTCTAGATACTTGACCAACATGATCTTGACCATCATCCCATGTTTATGACTTTTGAAACTATTCCTTCTTTAATATTGGATACGACTCTTCAAAGTTAGAATCATCCATTTGCAGTGTGATTTTCATTCTCTCTTTGTGTGCCTAATTCCTTACTCTATATATAAGTCACGCTCCAATTCTAGATCCACTTGGTTAGTTTTCTTAGAGTTTTGGTCAACTCACATAATCCCCAGTTTTGGCGGAAAGATGTGTTTTGGTCTCTTTTTGTTTCAGGAATGGATTCATTTTCATATCATTAATTATGAATCATGATGGTTAGGTGTAGTAATAATTAATTCTGAATAATTGTTGAATTATTTTTAAAAATGAGTATTAAATAAGGGGAAATATGATGACTTGGACTTAACCGAGGACAATGAAATAACGGGATGGAAGATGACTGTTGTTGATCACCTATTTTATTTTTTATCCTTGTTGATGATGTGATTTTTTGGGGAATTAAGGAAATATATAACTCATTGTCATTGCATGTATTTGTTTATCCACCGGTGGTGCTTTATAACAACTGTTATTTCCTTATAAATAATTGGTGTAAATAAGGATCTCGCTAATAATGTATACCTGGTTAAATGAAATAGATTCCCCCTGATGAATTTTTTTGATCACCCCTATTTGTCAAAGTGGATTAAAGAATAGTTTTTATCAAATCTGAATATATTTTTTTGATAGGTGTGTCTTTTTATTATGTTCTATTGGGTTTTTTTAAATTTTTGTGGGTTGTGTAGTGTTGTTGTTGGGTGAACTGTTATGGGTAAATGGGTAGGCATGGGAGTTGGGAATTTGATAGGGGTGTGGTATTGGTGTGCAGCAAGGTTGTGGCTTAATGATATTTGATGTGGGATTTGTGTTTGTGGTGGTATGAGTGGTGTATTTGAATCATAGGATGAGATATTGGTGGATTGTTTAATTAATGGACTTATAAGAAGTGGGACTGTCTTTGTTTTTGTAGTGGCTATCATGTGACATTGGGTAGTGGGGCTGCAATGTTGTTATCAACATATTATTTAATGAGACTACATCTGGGAAACGTTGGTGTAGCAGGGATACATTTTTGGTCTATGTCATGGATTTCTATCAATACGTATGTCTTGTGTGGTGTTTTTGTGCAGTGGGGTTGCCAGGAAGGTTTGAGGGAATAATTTTATGGTATAACATTGAATAATGATATTTGGAAGTGGTTAAACGAGTTTATATGAATAAATGGGGTGTGAATTGGGACTCTAGTATATTTTTTCTCTATTTTTTTAATGAATGGGAGTTTAAATGGAAATGTGTTTACTTGGACACTCTTCCCCTGTTCAATATTGGTGGTACCAAAGAACAAAGTGGGTTGGTTACTTTGTGTTTAGTTAGTCAGGCTCTTCACCTACTAATAATGGTTTTAGATGCTGTTATTAGAGTTTTTTTGGGTTGTGATGGAATAAATAAAATTGAATCCTTTAAATAATGAATAAAAATTGTTTAAATAAAAAAGGGTATTGGATTTATGATTTGTAAGTGGCTCTTTGTGTAGTTATGCTTATAGCGGTAGAAAAAAAGGGTATCTAGTGGCCTAGTTGATAGTTTTGGGACCCGTAGGTTGGGATGAGTGTTTGTATACTTATTTTTATAAATTTTTGTTCCATGTAAATTTTATACTCACCCCACCCTTGTTGTGCACCATGTGTCGAACTCCACCATTTTATGTGGTAGGGGGAATTTCTCAGCATCCTAGTGGGAGGGTGGATGGATGGTCACTAACATTCTCCCTCACACTCTCTTCTAGGTTCCTACCACTCGAGTGTATTCAAGAAGCTTTTAATGGCTTGATGCTTACCATAGTCCATGATCCTTTAGGTAGGTTTTTTTTGGACGAGGAGCCTTGGTGATTTTGGGATAGCACTGTTTTCCCGAGTGTCTTCTAGATGAGGCCTAGGTTTCTGTGAGTATGATATACAGTGTGAATGTGGCCCAGGTGTTTGCGGGTGGGTTTTTTGAGTGGTTTAATGCCTAGGTTTGTGCGGTATAGTTTTGGTAGAGGGGTTTCATTTTGGAAGTTTGGTAGAATCCAGACATTAACTGTTAGGAGTGAGAAGTTAACTAGTGGGGAAGTGTTGTGGGGAACAAAAATATTGAGGTTTCTATACTACTACATTACTTGCCATGCATTATTTGATGATGGTTACTTGGTGAGGATGGGCTTGTTAATACTACTTGGTAGGTGCATTGTGGTTGTAATTTTTTCTCACCAGTGCATTTGTATGTTCCCGCACTTGAGCATGGGTGGTTTTTGTTTTCCGACAGGGTATACTTGTATACTCACTCTACGTCTATAAAAAATATAAATTTTATTCGATGACTTTGAGAATCAAGATGGAATTTACTATCTCGGGAATAGAGAGAGTTGATGTGCTTCTTCTTAGTATCATTCTTTTCGGTACATTCTTTGGTGCTTTTGTTTTAATTTTGTCCCAATTTGTGTTTAAAAAATGCAAGGATTGGATTTTGGGTTCACTTATTTAAATGTATGTTGTTGTTTTGTATTTTCTCTATATTATATCTAAATCTTGTTTTCATTAAAAAGGGTTATCCATTCCATTTTGTGTGAATTCTACACACTTGGTTCTAGTTTCCACTCTAGGGCCTATAAAGGCAGGAATCGGGGGACATTATCACTCCATCTTCTAATAGAAGGAAGGGTATTCCACTTTATTCTACCTTACCTCATCATGAAGAAGGAGGGTCCTGAAAATATTTAACTATCTATAAAATATAAATTACATTAAAATAATTCATCATTATGGGATTTTAATTTATTATAATATATAAACATTAGGCATATAAATTGTGTTTTTAGAGATATCCTATTTCTTAATCAAAAAATAGTATTGTACTAAAATGCAATTTAATGATTATTAAAATGTAATTATGTGTATTTAATATTATTAAATAATATATACATTACATGAAATAATATTAAAAATGAAATAGGGACATACATAATTTATTAAAAATCATTTGCATTTATACAAAAAATGGAATTTTTCACTTTTCTACCAAAAATCAATATTTTCTAAAAAAAATTAAAATCTCACCACATGTTAATAGTGATATTATTATTTAAAAATTGAATTTATTATATTAAATTAATTTTCTAATAAAAATTAAATTTATTTTTATATTTTTCTTTAAAAATAAAGAAAAACATTTTTTTAAAAATTCCTAATTTTGACGTCTAAAATTACATTACTAAAAATATATTACTTATTTACAAATCAATTATCAATAATTTTTTGTTGAAAATGATATTTTTTTAAATATTTAATAAAATTGTTAATATTATTCATTCATTCAAATATAGTGGCTAGATTATAAAAACCATATTGAAAATAATATTATTTGATGCTTTGTTTAAGTATTGTGTTTCTTGTATTTTATGCTATCGATAAGAGAATACAAATTTTATAATATTTTGGGGTTACATTCTCTCATCCCCATTACTAAGTTGTCTTCCAATAATTTTTATATTAACTCATTATGTAGTGAATGGGAATTTTAAAATTCCTATGTATGAAACCCCCATCTTAAAAACCATTAATAAAATCTTCTATAAAAATGAAGGAAAGGGAAAGAAAGAGGATATCATATAAAAGGCTTTTCACATATGAAAACATTATTGAAAAGTAATGATATAAAGGTATAAAAATTAAGGACTAATAATAGATATTTATAGATATCCTTGATCATACGAAAGTGAATGATCAATAGAAATTTAAGGACCTAAAAACCATAAATTATTTATGAGATAAATGACCATTGATCCATAGAATATGAATCAAAAAGATAAAAATAATTTCAAGATCCTTTTCATATTTTTTAGTAATTCCATTTCCTTATGGCCTAAAAATATAATGAAATATAGTACTTGATAAGTTAAATTCCATTCATTAATCAATTTCAACCACAAACTCATCTTTTTTATCCAAACGATGAGTATTAAAGTTTTTTTATTCCCTGTGAACTAAACATTATCTTTGAAATGATAAAATAACTATAAAAGAGATACAAACTATAATTCTTATCATTATAAATTAACTAAAATTGTTGTCAATTAGTAATGTAATTTCAAAAATGACATAACCTTCATATAGTGGAATAACAGATTGATCTCCAAAATTGATCAACAATAAAAATGGTGAAAACTAAATCACTTATCTATAAAATCATCTTTAAATGGGTATTTAGCACAAAAAATACCTCATAGTTACTATTTAGCTAGCACAAAAAATATGGAGATCTCATTTAGAGATAATATTAATCTCTTAGAAACCTAAAACCTTTCAATCCCATGGATACCTATAAGATGAGAATTATGATTCTATAATTAAATCAATATCCATGATTTTATAATCCCTAATGTTTATCAATTCCACAATATTATTTTTTAAAACTAGAATGTAACTTTTTACATTAAACCAACTCATTTTAAATACTTCAACCTACCAAAACATCTCTTAAAATATATTTAATCACTATAAGATCCCATCACATAAAACCAAAAAGGCATGTTTTATACATTGTACATATGATAATATATTACATAATAGTACATTAATGGAATCCATAACTATAAAGATAACCTCACATGAAAATATCATAATCTTGGAATTTATCTAATATCTCCACTGATAAAAACTATAATATCATAGAATTATTTCTAGTAGAATATAAATGTACTTATCATTAAACTCCATGTGTGGTTACACATCCTGGGTGGAACAAAGAACTAACCCCAGTGGAAGATCATTTCTTATGAAGCCATTGGGGGGAGATCAACGCTTCATCTAATGCTCACACATGAGAGTTACCATGGATAAAACTCCTTCCTCTACCTCTAATACCTAATATAAGAATCCTGAAACTGAATTCCCAAATTCAGTTCTACTACCCAAATGATTACAATTATGCCTTTGAAACAAGTTATGGAGACCCAATTTATTGGAATCTAAAATAGACAACATTATATAAAAATATTGGAACACATACATACCCAATAACATATAAGGATTATTGTTTTATAAAATTAGGAAAAACTCTTATGTAAATAATACCCTTATGTAAACAATACCCTTAAATTCAAAGAAGTATCTTTTCAATCTAAACACCTTTACATATTTAATATTAAAAAATCATTATAATCATACAAAAAAAACCCATCTATGCCTAATTAATTTAACACTATAATTTATAACAATTGGAAAATGATAAAAAAGAAGGATGAGATCAAATTATCCATAAGGGATAAAGCTTTAAAAAATGAAATACATCAATGAAAAACGATGACCATAAAGGTTTGATAAAAAAAATAAAATTGAATGAGTTTAAAATAAGAGATATCATAGCTACAAATTCCCACACCATCAATCATAGATTTGTGAAATAAATATTTAAAAACTAATAGATTCATAAGATAAAATTATATTGATCCATGGGGTGTCATTATCGGTGAATGGAATCTTTAAAAATCCTTGAAATCAAAATGAAAACATGATGGTACATTAGAACATCAGGTTTGGAATTTTTTGATATAAATTTTTTTATTATTTATTCTATTATTTTAATACCCAAAAACACCCACATCTATGTTACTAATGTAGATACGTTATGTGATTTTCAGGAAAATAAAAACATGAATGATACTTTTATTTGAGAATCATTTTTATATTTAAATCCTATAAGTGATTATAATATTTCACAAATTATATGTATTATGGAAGTGTTTATAATGTATTCTGGAAATTGATTTTGTAACCTATGTTTTAAGAGAAATGAATGATTTAAATCACTACATTAGTAAGAGAACTAAACATTCATTCCCTATGTTTTGAGCGACTCTATAGATCAAGAACCTTGTTTTTGTCCGAAAATGGGAACTGGAATCACTGTTACACAACTCGACCGTACCATCTCGGGTAGCAGTACATGTACCGAAGCCTATTCACTAAGTTGACCATCCTCATTATCGCACACTGGAGTCCTGGCTGGCTATCTGCATGGAGGAATCTTAATATAGAATCCACGTAAACCATGATCAACAAGTTATACCTAGTGAGATGAATCAAAAGGGATGAAGAGAAAAACATTTCCAAAACACCACAAACATGTTTTTTCATGTATAGACTTGTAAAATAGAATTTCAGGGTGCTAGTGAATGGATACATCGACTCCCACACCAACACTGGACTCCCCTTACTCAATGTAGAAATCAATACACTTAACACTATTGACCCCAGATAAAAATACAAACTCTTCTTTATTCTTATACAACCAACCGACTTTGATACAACTTTGTCATGACCCATTCCCTGGGGCCCGCAATGTGACTCCCCCAAGCCCGCCTCCCGAAATCTCGGGGTCGGCGACTAGCACTGAAGGCGTCAACCTGCAAGTGGGAGGCATTTTCCCAAGTACCTGAACATGAATTCACACAACCACGACCAAAAATTGGAAGAAGATCAAGCATGACACTAATGAATAACCACTGAGTTTGAGTAAATAATAATGTAAAATGGGCCATAATAAAAACTCAACAAAAGAAAATTGGATACTAAATAGTACAAGTAAAAACTTTGAACAAGTCGGCTGCTGAGGACCCCAACCGATGGTAAGAGTATGGTAGCTACTAGAAGCTATGGGAGTATGACTTGTCTTTCTAATATTATTGGGGCCCACATGGTCCTTGGCGACAAATTCCTCCATCAAAATTTCTTTCCTCTGAACAAGACACAACACATGCAGGCGAAGCCCGTACAGGGGTGAGTAACACAGTACTCAGTAGGGGATCCATGTCCACTAAGGAAAAATACCCCAATGCAATCACAAAGCAAAGACACCAAGTAAGGCCAAAAATTAAGACCACAACATAACCCCCACAATGTATGTTAATCTCACACCAGGTACAATGTAAATCATAGGAAGAATGTCATCACCTATAGTGATGAATGTTTTGTACTACTGAGGGACTCATTCCTGATGAATCTATCTTCTCCTGTCGGGATACTAAGGATCCCCACGACTAATTCTCATCTTCTGGGCCACTAAATATCCATAGGAATGTTTCTCTGCTATGGGGCCACTGTGTATCCACATATCTTCTTCTCGTCTATTGGGCCAACAAGGATCTACATAGTTGCTGCTCATCTACCTGGCTACTAAGGATCCACAATGCAGCTACTTGGATGCCGAGACACTAAGGATCCACATGGTTTATGATTGAGACAATAGTTATAAATAAACCTCTATGAAGTCCTACATATAAAAACATAAAGATCCATCTCACTGTAAGGGTTCCAATGCAATAGATGGCACGTCGAACGGACACCCGGTCTATAAGATATGGGCATTTGAGTAAAAATGGCCTGGTTGGATTCAAGTCAAATCCAACCTAGTTGTACACCAACCCCACCAAAAATGATTTAGAGTATCTCAAAATTACCGCCTCATCGTAAGGTTTCTCGTGTCACAAACAACACATCAATCAAAAACCCTTTCTACGAGTTATTGATGTTTAAGTAAACAGTGGTCGGTTGCATATCGTCCAGTTCGGATCGACCTGACCAACCCGACCCGAGGGTCCGACATACCCCTGTTTAATTGTAATAACTTGACCTGACCCAGTTCGGGTCTGGGTCAGTCCGTTCCAGCATGGCCAGCTGGCCAGGCCCAATAGGCCTCGCTTGACAAGGCCAAGTTAGGTCCGGGGGTCTAGCCTGCAGGGTTGCCCAGAGACCCGGCCTCATCCGGGTCAGCCCAAAGGGCACATGTCTGGCCCTATAGAGTGTATCTTACCTGATGGGTGCTGGTCTATCCAGCGGGGCGCATGTTGGGCCTGACCTACCAGCCTGAGCCTTGTTCGCCAGAGGCGGGCCGGTGGCGTGTGCCCAAGACACAACAGCCTCGTCCGTGTCCCTCCCTTGTTCGAACTTGACCCGCAAGAGGAGGTTCTCTCTTCCCTTGTAACGCCTGCCTGGTGTCATGTCCATCATCTATTATGGCCTCCCCTCTACCACTGTCGTGTGACCACAACTATCCAAGTCTCCCGGATGGCATGGACGTGGGCCGCCTCTCCTCCAAGCCACCACTGCATTCCGACAGGCGCACTACCTCCCTCCGCCCGTATCCATTTCTGTATGCAACCACTAACTACACCCTTTGGTGGATCCATATTTTGGCCACCAGAGTTACTCCGGTGGTCCTTTTCTCAATCGGTATATGACTACGTGATTGTAAGGCTGTCGAATTCAATGTGACATCCTCGAACTCTCCTTACTGCCATTTTTATAATTCATCCACGATGAACGCACATGTGCATGGGCTGAGGTCTTGTTTATGTTGGCCCTCACCCTCTTTGTTAGATGTTTAGAAAAATTGGAGTGGTACATGTAGTGTAGTTCAATCAATACAAGTGATAATTGAATAACTGATAATGAAACACCAAAAAAAGTCACCCTCCTGCAAGAACTCCCAATCCACGGATTAACCTGATTGTTGGTTAATCCACATTGATTATTTAAAATAAAAATGGGGAAATCATGAATCCAAACAAACCAACTTCCTATATTTTATGTATGATTATAATTAATTCCATTCGTGGGGGTTCAATATTCTTTGGCGAGTGTCATTTTTCAGTTTAGTTAGCATTTATCATCGTTTCTCACCTCTCAAATTCATCCAACAACTGTTTGTTGTAATTATTTGGAGAAGAATTCTACAGTAGGTTCATCAGAGTATCCCCAGTTATTAGTTCCCACTCTTAAATTTATTTTCTAATTAATGAGGGAACATATTTCAGCATTTATGTTACATTGTGACATTACGCCATTATACTATTTCATTTATGAAATATCATTGTTGTTATGATTGTAGAATGATCCATTAATGATTCTCATTTAAAGCGCCTCATCGTCACACTCAATCTCCATCATCTTTTGATCAATAGTGAAAAAATAAAATAAATGAACTTTTGAATTGTAAAACATCAACCCCAGTAACCTAGATCTAGTAAATTATTTAAGTACATTGGTATGATTAGAAGGAATCAAGTTCTTAAGGACCAAACAATTTAGCAGTCTCGGAAAATAGATACAAACGTAAATGTTACATTACACTTTCTAACATACAACAAAGAATAAATAATACTTTGATAATTCCATTATTTCCTTTGAATAACCCTACATATTAATCATAATACACATCATGGTGGTCTGGAAAACTAAAACATAAGAAAGGGGTGAGATTAGATGCTGATTAAGGGTAAATAATTTAGCAGAAGCTATAAACGTTTAAGGAAATTTGTGTAATAAAAAGCACAGCCTTTTAAAAATAAACATGAACATAATATAGAATTAACAATTTATATATTACCACATAAACATTCACATTGATATTCTAATATTGGAATAATAACATGTAATAATTGATTTCATAACAAGTTAATGCATAATGTTGGACATAATAACCGCACATTCAAGATCTTGTGCTAAGAATACAAATTAAAATTTTGTCAAGGCCTTGTTCCAAGACACTAGTTTTTTCCATGTGACCTACCGATGCATTGAGGAGATATAGCGGCCTCCACCCATCACTTACCAAGTCCAAATCATTCCTCATATGAAAATGTTGAAACATAACATAATCATTCATATTAAAACCATCATATGAAATTGTAATAATTTAACCATAACCCATGAATGGTATAAAAATAGAAAATCCACAGTAAAACATATCATGGCTCATTCGATACAATATGGAATATTTTATTATAATAAATCACCTCAATCAAGAATCATATACACTATAGGATGTTGACATAGTTGAAGATGACCAGTAACAATCTTTGAGATAAATAACATTTTTTTAAATCATTTAAAAGTCATGCATTTATAAAGAAAGTAATTGAAAATAAATTTTTGAATAAAAAGGTCCCATACCACTTTCAATCATTTGAAAGTAATTAGTAATTTCAAAACAATCATATCCATATAAATAGATCCTTCAAATCATTTTAAATACATGGACATTAATTAAAAAGATTTAGAAAAATAAATCATTAAAATGTATGAAATGATAATCTTGATAAGAGTCCCTTCCAAAAGACCTTAAAATATTCATTTTTAAAATCTTTTTATGAATGATGGACATGGATGATAAAAATTTCATAGAAAAAACTTACACATAAACAATCTCGGATAATTATGAGATTGAGGAATTAACCATTACCTTGTAATTTTCCTTGGTCGTGAGTATGTTAACATTATTTATAATGACCATGTATGTTATTATATTATAACAGAAATATTTTCATATTTATGAGATCATAATTTCTTCCATTATGGATTTATACAACCCATTTAATAATAAGTTCTATGTTAAAATATCATTTCGGGTAATAATTTCTTTCTTTATCATACTTGTTTTGACATGTTATACTTGATCATATAACTTATATAATTTTTTAATTGATTCCATAATAAAAAATATTATTTATGTATCTTATACGTTCAGAAGATATGTATGTATAATTGATTTATATATGAAATGGAAAACATCGTTTATGGAGATGGTAGGTTGTACATATGCATAGATGCTATTTACATTTTCATATCGTATTGAAAAGAAGTAAGTGAATGAGATATATATATATATATATATTTCTAGTAGCATTATAATATAATATATGAAATACTTATTAACAATATATATTTATAATCATCGTTGAATGGTGAACGTGGAAATGTATCTCATCACGTCAGGGAGACAGTAAGTCATACATACGAACAAGCGATTATTTCATTCTATTGATGGAGAAATCATATGTAATTTGATGGTATATTATATATAAATAATAATTAACTTGTTATATTTATTATTTAAAACAATTATACTCATTATTAAACACATCTAAATAATGATGTGTTGAAAAACAGGCTACACCACAATGTAGAGATTGTAAGTTGTTCGTACGCACGTATGGTGACTTTGTCAATCATAGGATGGATATAATAATGAATATTGTTGTACCATATTTATAATTAAATTTCATTATATATAAGGTATTGTAGTTATTATTTTAGTAAGGAAACAACAATGAAAGAGGAAGTGGAAGAAGACAAGAACTTTGAAAGAGGTGATGAAGTAATTATCTCTTCTTCATGTTCTTTCTTTCGATTTGATCAAAAGGGCTCTATAGGATGGATCTTGATCAAAGAATGGAACCTAGGTTGAAGTGAGGGTATTTGGGAGAATATTTTATCAGTTTTTGGCCACGCTAAATGGCTTTGGAGGTGTGAAATTAATAGAAGGATAATTAACCTTTCCTAAGGGAGGTGAGGGTTACTTTAGGAAAGGTTTGAAATATTAAATTATTATAAAATAATATTCTGTTTCTAAAGGATCTAAATGAATATATTTTGAGAATAAGGAGGGGATGGGTCGAAAAAATCTCAACCAATAGGTTGTAGACACGTTTAGGTCACTATATTAACCTTATCTTTTTTATTTAATTATTTGTTAAATAGTTTTACTTTTATAATATCTTCTTCTATTTTTATATTACATGGTTAAAAATATTACTATAAAATTCAAAAAGAACCTATAGTGGTAAATTAATGAAATATATATCATTATAAAATTCTTCTGGATAAACCTTTGATTTTTAATAATATTATATCATTTAATAATATAATATTATTTTTAAAAACTCATTTATGTCAATTTTGGCACTATTTAATATTTGGTTTTTGTTAAAGTCATAACAACATTATCACAATGAAAAAGATTTCTTAAATCAAGACTAAAATGTCATATTAACAAAGAAAATTCTTGTAATTCATAAAAAGTTTCAATTTACATTTATGTTGATATTTATAAAATCATTTATTTAAAACTTTTCTTAATAAAGAAAATTACTGCATCATCATTGTGTCACATATAAATGTAATTAAGTAATGTATAAAAATTATAAATAAAATACCATTATGTAGGATATAGTTTTATCTTTCTAATTAAATTTTATAGTCTAATTTATCTTTTTCATAACCCCATATTTAGAATATTTTATTTATTAAACATTGAATGTAAAAATTTTTACTCTTCTTTATGTAAAATATTAAGAAATTTCCTAATCTAATCCATGTGGATAAAAAGGATCATATTTAATTCCAATGATCAATTTTGGTCAAAATACACTAATCTAATAGAATTACGCCATGTGTTACTGTATCTATAATATCAATTTTAACCTTAATTACCTTATTACTTTTCAACATGGTAAATAAAATTCAAAAGTTACAATTCAAAATTTTTTTTCATCATTCAATTGAAAAAAATTACTTATTGATGTGAACCATGTGTCAGATTTTTAAAATTCAATTCATAGAAGAGGTAAAAGTACATATTATGAAAATTTTTAAATTTCCCTAGAAGGTGGGTAAAAAGATGTTAAAATGGTTCAATAAAATTTAATATGTCTAATATTATTATAAAATGAATCCAATCACATGTATTTAAATTATTTATGTATTATGTATCTATTTTAAGATAATGTTTTTAATTAAAAATGATTATTTAAATAAACAAATTAGTTTTTATGTATTATGCAATATATTTCACTATTCATCAAACATTAAATGTTTTCAAAAAAATAACAAAAAATCACCCAAAGATATTTTCATTACAAATTAAAAAATGATGTATATTTTAATAAATTGAAAACATAGAAGTTTCATTAACAAGTTTAAAATTAATTCTCATTATCAAAACCAAAAAGTGAATTTTTTATATGTAAGAACTATCAAATGATTGATATGTGTTTATGTCCAAATTTATTGTAAAATAACTTCTGATTAACATCATTTAATAAGTAATAAAAATATTATCTAATTATACTTAAAATCCATTCCAATTTATAATTTAACTATATAAATTATTTTCATTAAAAATGTTTTTTCCATTTAAATTTAGTATATTCACTATTCATCAAAATATGAATGTTAATAGAAAAGCACAAAAAAATTATCCAAAATAAATTCTTATGTCCCAACTCTAAATAAGAAGTTTATTTTATCAAATTAAATATATAATAGTGTGAAATATAGAATTTAAAAAGCGTTTTCCATTAAAATGCGTTAAAGTTGCAATTTTTTTTAAAAACACTTCTATTATTGATCAAATTTGATTTGTTCTTATATTATGTCTAAACAAATAATATTGACATTAATATTATATTGATTATATAAATTTTAAAATGCAGTTAATAATATTCATAACTGCTTTTTTAAACACATTGTTTGGTAAGTCGTGATGCGTTCGAACTCTGTGTTGTGTGTGGCACAAGCTATAGAATTACTTTTGTGAGATAACGTATTATGAAATACTTGGGTGTTACATTCCACCCTAGTTCAATAAAATTCACCCTCTCTATTTGAAAATTTTCTCCGAAAATAGAAGGTGAAAAATAGAAAATACCTTTTTGGAAAACCCACATCAGAAATATGGTTACTAAATTTTAGTCATAATAAGAGGGAAAGGGAAATGAAAAAGTTTCCACAATATTATGGTTTTTAATAGAAAAACATTGGTGGGAATTAGAGACACATACATGGAATAGAACCATAAATATTTATAGGGAGTGATTGATTTACTCAATCACAAACATGTGAACAATAAAGGGAAAAAATGAGGGCCTCAAAGACATAAATATATGATGATTTAAAATATCTTCGAGTCAACAAAACATAATGTATTAGGATAACAATTTTTTTGCATACTTTAATTTTTTGAATAGTAGGGATTAGATTACTATCAAGATAAGAACTCAAGAAAAAATACATGTTTTCATTACTTGTCATAATCGTAATCTCATCATTTGGTTGTGCTTCGATCTATTTTCACTTCAACACTTATACATGGAAATGAATTTTCAAAAATTATTATTATTAAGACTAATGTGTATTTGATAAATCATAAGTTCCACAAGAATTTCCTTAATCCACTACATGTTTACTAAAATCTGAAAGGTTAGATCATTGTATCCAATAAATTATACTTCAACATCATATAAAATATCAAGTGCTAAACATTCTCCATTCCAACCTTTAAACTTATCTAAAAATACTTATGTCCAAACACACAGTCTAAAAATTTTTATGGGAGGTAAACATAATGAAGATATTTTTTCCACATAATAAAATAAAAATAACATTATCATGTATTTTATTAAAACATGGTAACACCATGAATTACCATAATACCTTATTTAATATGTTTGTGTTCCCTTATTCCTTATAGAATAGCAGATATACTCCTTAAATCCAAAAATGCTGTAAACTTCAATAATGATGGAATAAACTAACAATTAATTAGTTCCATGTTAGTCAATAATATCATATATAATTTATCCAACTCAATTATATCTTATTCTGAATTCATTATCTCAGTTTCAAAAACATATTAAGTTTTATATTTCCCACAACCAAGTATTTTACAAAATGATTAACTCGAAACTGTGTAACATTACATGGAACCATAAAATCTCAAATCAATAATGAAAACGTACTGCATTACAATCCTTATATACTTTATAATTCTTATAACAGGTACTCAAATGACACCATTCTTTAATAAAAATTAAAAACACTAATCATTCTTATTCTTCTATGGTAGTATCATAACTTGATTTTTATCCAATAACGTCATTTTTTTATACTCGGATGATTGGGACATTGATTCACGCAGTGTCCCAACTCTTTTGAGATGAAGCATTGTACATTTGAATCATCATTATTACCCTTCTGATAACAACATGGTTTCTTTTTTCTCCACACTTATAACAATCTATCATTTCTTTCAATCCCATCCATTGGTGATTCTTTCCACATTTATCGCATATGGGAAAACCATTCATTCCCTTTTTCCCATTATCCAACTTTTTCTCTACCACCCTCTTCTTCTCTGTATTATCTTAAAATCCATATTTCTAAGGTGATTCTTTACTTATCTTATTAACAAATGACACTATTTTTTCATATGATGAGAATACATGGGTGAATATTTTTCTTTATAAATGATGGCTTAAAACCATGAAAGACATGATCCTTCTGACTCTTTGTATCATGTGTATTGCAAGATTTCTCATTCATACTACTGGGTTCCATTTCAAAATTATGAAATTCACTATGTTAGATCATATCATCATCTATAACCCAGAAAACTAGAAAAATTCACAACATTAATTGAATATCTTGTCTCATAATTATAAAAAAGGTATCTTTGTTGACAGATTTATTCATTAATCCCTCATAATTGTTTGTATTGAAACTTTGATTTATCCTAAGCATATCCCTTGAGAGTGTCGTAACCAAGAGTGCAATAAGACCCGTTGTTGTGCACCAGTTTCCATTCAAGTCTATATCAAAGCGGTGTTTTCGGGGTTTACACCTAGATACATCGTTGTTGGAGCCACCTCTACCTACTCATCTCCAGATAGGGATGTATTTCTTAGAAAACTAACATAATATCAACATTAACAAAACTATTGGATGTTATTCTATACTAATCCTCAAATTCAATCTTAGGGTAGTGTTCTTTAATAAGAATTTCTCTAAATCAACATTACATGGTTTGTACTAAACAACCTCTAATACCAACTATAACACCCCATCCCCCATTACCCGAAGACGGGGCATTATTTCAATACATTGGTTTGATTACCAAGAATAATGTCTTAAAGGACCAATCAGTATAGTAGTCTTGGAAAATAAATTACATACAAGAAGGTTATATTACACTTTATTACATACAATACAATATAAATAATCCTTTTATAATTTCATTATTCTCTTTGCAAAACCCTACATATTAATAATAATACACTTCTTGGAAACGTGAAAAAATAAAACATTATAAATGGGTGATCTTACATGCTCAGTAAGGGTAAATAATTATGCAGTAGCAACAAACATTTTAGGCTAGACGTGTAATAAAAGAAGCATCCTTATGAACATAATCTTGAACATAATATGGGAAAAATAATCATAAATTACCATATAAACATGAAAATGGATATTCTACTAGTCTAATAATCACATATAATAACTAATTTCATAACAAGGGAATTCATAATGACAGACATCCTAAACACATAGTCAAGGCCTCGTTCCAAGAATACAAATAAAAATATTGTCCCGACCTTGCCCCAAGACACTAGTTTGTCTCATGAGAACTACCGATGAATAGAAAAGCTATAGTGGGATTCACCAGTAACATACTAATTCCAATGCATTCCTCATATGAAAATACTGAAACATAACAAGAACATTTGTATTAAAACTAGCATACGAAATGTCAATACATTAACCATATATCATGAATGGTATAAAAATAGCACATACACTGTAAAACATATCATAGATCATTCAATACAATATAAGAGATTGTATTATAATAAATCAAACTCAATCAATAATCATATAAAGTAAAGGATGTTGACATAGATTAATATGATCACTAAAACTCTTTGAGATAAATATCCCTTTTGTGAAATCATTTAAAAGTCACACATTTATAAATGAAGTGATTTAGATGATATTTTTTAATCAATGTGTCACATACCTCTTTGATACTTTTGAAAGGAATTAATCATTTTAAAATAATCATGTTCATCTGAATAAATCCTAAAATCATTTTTAAAAAATGGATATTAATTAAAAATATTTTGAAAAAATCATTAAAATAATTAAAATTATGATTTGATAAAGATTAATTTCCACAAAAACCATAATATATTAATTTTGAGAACATGTTTATGAAAAATGTACACAGATGATAAAAATGTCCCAGTAAATACATACACATAAACAATCTCAGATAATAATGAGATTGAAAAATTAACCCTTACCTTGTAATTTTCCTTGGTCGAGTGTACTTTATCCCCTTGTATAATGAACGTAGTATGTTATTAAATTATAACTGAAACATTTTCATATTTATGATATCATACATGATTCATTTATGGATTTATAATACCCATTTAATAATAAATTCTATTGTAAATGAACATTTCGGTTAATAATCATTTTCTTTATCATACATGTTTTAACTTGTTATTCTTGATCATATAACTTATATCATGATTTAATTCATTCTGAAATATTAAAAAAAATTATGTATCATATATATTAAGAATATAAGTGTGCATAATTGATTGATATATGAAATGGAAAACATCATTTATGGAGATGGTAGGCCGGACATACGCATAAACGTTGTTTCCGTTTTTATATTGTATTAAACAGAAATAAGTGAATGAGATATATGTAAATACATATATATATATATATATATTCAGTAGCATTACTTTTTCATATATTAAATATTTTTAATAATGTATTTTTATTATCATCGTTGAATGGTGAATGTGGAAATTAATCTCATCACGTCGTAGGGACAGTAAGTCGTACATATAAACGAGCGATGATATCATTTTATATATGGTGAAATAATATTTACAGGAATGGTATATTATATATACATAATCATTAATATGTTATATTTATTATTTAAATCAGTTATATTCATTATTATACCCATCCAAATAATGACGTTCTAAATAACAAACAACACCATGACGTGGAGATGGTAAGTTGAACATATGCAAGTATGGTGACTTTGTCATTCACAGGATGAATAGAATTATAAATATGTTTCTACCATATTAATAATATAATCTCAGTATGTATAAGGTACTTGACTTATTATTTGAGAATGGAAACAACAAATAAAGAGGATGTGGAAGGAGAAAAAAACATTGAAAGAGGTGATGAAGTAATAACATCTTCTTCAGGTTCTTTCATTTGATTTGATTAAAAGGTCTCATTAGTTTGGATTATGATCAAACTATGGCCTCTAGGTTGATGTGAGGGTATTTATGAGGATATTTAGGAAGGGGTTGGCTGAGAAAAATGTCATTGGAGGTGTGAAATTAAGAGAAGAAAAAGTACCATTTTATAAGAGAGGTGATGGTCACTTTAGGAAAAGCTTGAAATACTATTTTATTATAATATAATATTCAGATTATAATGAATCCAAATGGATTAATATTGACGATAAGTTTGGGCTGGGTCAAGAACCACTCAACCAATATGTTTTATACAATTTTTAGTCACCATATTATAATTATCTTTTAAATTTAACTCTTAGTTAAATAGTTTAACTTTTACAACGTCTTATTTTATTTTTATACTACATGGTTAATAAACATAATATAAAATTTCAAATAGAACCTCAAGTTGTTAATTAATGACATATATATCATTATATAAGTCCTTTGTTAGAGCTTTATTTTGAGGAATATTAAATCCACTACCACAAAATAGGAAAAGGGCAGCGCTGCCCTTTACCAGCGCTAAATAGAACGTGCTGATAACGGGGTATGCCTTTATCAGCACGTTTTTCAGCGCTGATAAAAGTATATCGTTATCATCGCTAAAAAAGCAATGATAAATGAATGATTTATCAGTGATTTTATTTTAGTTCTTATAAAACATACCTTTATCAGCGCTTTTAATGAGCGCTGATAATGGTTCTGTCGGTTTTTATTTAATAACCCAAACATGCCATCCTCGCTTGCACGCGGTCAAGCTCTCGTGGAAGCTGAACTAGGACCCTTTCCGCGCGACCTCATCCTCCTCATCCTCCTCCTTCCTCCTCATTACTCCTCATTCTTCCTCCTCTTCCTCCTCATCATCCTCCTTCTCCACCACAACCACCACCTCCGGTCTCGCTCCCACTATCGTGGTCGCCTCTGCCTCCGCCACCTCTACCCTCGCTACCGCGACCACCGCCACCTCTGTCATCGCCGCCGCCTCCACCTTTTCCACTACCACCACCTCCACCCTCAGTGCCATGACGGCCGCCGCCTCGTCCTCCTCCTCCTCGTGCTCTCAATGGGGGAGGTGAGTTTCATGGATGGTATTCCCTTGGTATATTATTTATATATTGTGTGTGTGAGGACCAAAAAGTGAATATAGATGTGAGATAGGAATAATACCATATCATGAGCCTAATTCCAGTAAGTATTTCCATAATAGATAGTTTGGCCTTAATGTGATTATGATTATGTCTAGGGATTTGATTCATAATTATTGATGAGTGTTGAAATAATAGATGTTATTGATATTTAGCAACACAAGTGGGTTGTTTGTGAATAATGTGGAATTGGATACCCTATAGGTTCCATAGGGATATCTTGACTCTAATATGAAGTATATGGTAATTGTTTAGTTATGATGGTTCACATGTGTGAGAGTTCTACCAAGGTTATGTGTGATGACTTCTCTGGATAACCAACCATTGTTTTCATTTTTTTTATTTTGAGTTTCCAAGGGCGGTAAGTTCTACCCCTTCGAGTTGAATATTTATGTATGAGATACAAAAGAAATAGTTTTTAATCTTATGGTTATATGGATTCCCAAATATTATCCCAATAGAAATGATGATGGATCCATATTAATTTTCATCACATAGCATAATCTCATAGTTATATGTTTAGAAAAAGATGAACCCATAATACAAAATATATAACCTAGTATGTCTGTCACCTATACGAATAAATAAATTAGAAAAAGGCATGCTACAAAGCATAAAGGTACCATTAAATACATATATTGGTTAACATGTTTTAGAAATTTTTTATCTTCATCCATGCCTTATACTTGCACCCATGAATTTGAAGGTGAGTATGTGTACACGATAGTTGAACTTCTTAGAGAGAAGAGTTTCTGGAAGAGTATAAGAGACATGATGCAATGAAGATCATTAGAGTGTTGGAGCAAATGTGGTTGCTACAAACAATGTGGCAATCGACATGTGCAACGCGGCCGAAGTTACAACTTGCAGGTATTGTAACTTAGGCCACGTTGTACAAGCTGATTGCCACAATGAATAGTAAGATCTTTATTGCTTCATGTCTCTTATACTCTTCTAGAAACTCTTCTCTAAGAAGGTCAACTATCGTGTACGCATACTCACCTTCAACTTCATGGGTGCATGTATGAGGCACGGATGAAGATAAATAATTTCTAAATCATGTTGACCTATGTAAGTGTTTAATGGTACCTTTATGATTTGTAGCATGTTTTTTTCTAATTTATTTATTTGTATATGTGAGAAACATACTAGGTTATATGTTTTGTATTATGGTTTTATCAGGAGTCCGTATGATTTCATGTTTCCACATTTCATTTTAAATAGCATGTTATAATTATATATTTACTGTACCCTAATGGCTCAAATAGTCAGGCATATTGTAGATGTTTCTAGAATACTGTTCGATTATTTTTCCCCAATGGTAGTACATTTTTTGGATTTTTTCACTGATGAGGTATAAAATTTACTTCTTAATAAAGAGATAAACTTTATAATCAAGTTAGTTTTTATAGAAAATTCAGTTTCTATCACAATTTCTAACATAACACCAAAAGAGCATCAGTTATTTGAATTACAATTTGATGATATAGAATATAATAGTTTCATATGGCATAGTACTTTACCATGGGGTTTTATAGTTCTCTAAAATAGATGGTTGAATGGTATTTATTATTTTTTTGGACTATTGGAGATTTAACCTGATGAGAGTCATTAATATGTATCTTCATCCCCGCATTGATAGTCACATTGATCATCTATGAGGTTCTATGATATTCTCCAAGATAGATTTAAAATTCGGATACCATTAGATGAGTTGGACATCGATGAAACTACCATGGACTGCTTTTAGGAGTAGTTATGGCCTGTATGATTTTTTAGCGATGATTTTTGGTTTAACTAATGCATTAGTTGTATTAAGGGACTTGATGAATAGGATATTTCATCTTTTTCTGGATTAGTGTTTAGTAGTTTTTTTCAATTAAATATTAGTGTACTCCCAACCCATAGTTGATCTTGACCAACATCTTATCATCATCTTGAGTACATTGAGATAACATCATATTTATAACTATTTTCTCCTCTTATACATTGGTTTCCTCTTGTTCGCATGTCATGAATTTTCTAAAGCATCATTCAGTCTTTCTAAGACTAACTTGGAATAAATTTGATATATGTCAGATTAAATCAGGTATCTTGTACATACACGATGTTCACCCTACTGGACACACCATGTATATGGATTTCACATGTGTTTAAAGGCATTTGTACCATGATTTATTTTTATAAAACCCAAACAATGCTACTTGATTAATTAAAACATAATATTAGGCAAGTTCTCGAGATTGAACCCACAAAGACGATGAATATGAATAAATAATGGATGAATGTCAATTGGTTTACAAAAGAGTATGAAGATGGTGTGAAAGAGTTTATCAAGTTTGCAGAAGATCATGCATGTGACCCTTTTGAAATCCTTTGTCCGTGTTTACACTGTTGTTATTCAAGAAAAATTAGTCCAGAGGAGTTGGAAGAACAATTGATCTGTCATGGAATAGATCGAAGTTATACATGTTGGAATAAACACGGGGAAAAAACCAATGTAGGTAGTGACTCAGAGAACATGACATTTTATAGATCATCTTATATGATTATAAGCGTGAACAGTGAAGACGATCGTATGGATGGTGTGATTACAGATGTGAACGATGATGACGATCGTATTGAGGAAATGACAAGGATATTTGAAGATGAACTTCGTGATTGCCCAAAATTGTTTGAGAAGTTCAAGAGATGTGCAAAAACGTCATTGTATATTGGTTGCACTAAATATACAGCATTGTCAGCCGTATTG
Organism: Viscum album; assembly: GCA_963277665.1. Classification (NCBI taxonomy): domain Eukaryota; kingdom Viridiplantae; phylum Streptophyta; class Magnoliopsida; order Santalales; family Viscaceae; genus Viscum; species Viscum album. Next base: position 1,919,233,510 of record OY728128.1, on the reverse strand, counting down.
AAGCTGTATAATTTGAAAGCAAGGAATGGGTGGAGTGACGCCAGTTTTACAAAACTACTTGCTCTCCTGAATGACATGCTCCTAGAAGATAATGAACTCCCAATCCGAACATATGATGCCAAACGAATGCTACGATCGATGGGTATGATCTTTAAAAGAATACATGCTTGCCTGAATGACTGTATATTGTTTCACAGGGACCACAAATCACTTAAAGAATGCCCAAAGTGTGGTGCTTTCTGATACAAGAAAGATTATTCTAATCCTACAAAAGTTATATGGTACTTTCCAATCATTAATAGGTTTAGACGCCTATATGGAAGTGAGGAGACTGCAAGACAATTGACATGGCTTGCAGATACAAGAATCAAAGATGGGAAACTATGTCACCCTGAAGACTCTCCTCAGTGGAAGATAATTGCTCACGAGTATCCGGAATTTGGGAACGAGCTGAGAAACCTTCGTCTGGCGTTATCTATAGATGGGGTGAATCCTTTTTGTTTTCAAAGCAGCAGTCATAGTACATGGCCGGTTATGTTGGTAAATTATAATTTACCACCGTGGTTATGCATGAAACGAAAATACATCATGTTATCTATGCTTATATCAGTAAAAAAACAACCGGGTAATGATATTGATGTTTATTTGGCCCCATTGGTCGAGGATTTGATAAAATTGTGGGATTCAGGTGTTTCGATGTATGATGCTTAAAAAAATGAATAGTTCACTTTGAAAGCCATGTTGTACGGGATGATTAATGACTTTCCTGCTTATAGAAATTTTTCAGGATATAGCATTAAAAGAACTCAATGGTGACCCGTTTGCGAACAAGGTACACAGTCAATTAGGTTGAAATATACATCGAAAACCGTGTTTCTAGGACATCGTAGATTTCTACCCTGACGACATAAGTACTGATCTTGGATGACATCATTCGACGGAAGTTCAGAGGAATGTACAACACCGTCTCCACTAACAGGTGATCAATTGTGTGAAAAAGTGAATGATTTGTACACTAATTTTGGTAAACCATTTTTGAAAAACCTTACGAAAACTACTTGGAAAAAGAGATCAGTTTTTTTTGAATTACCATACTGGAATTGTTTGTATGTCAGACATTTTCATGAAGTTATGCATGTTGAAAAAAATGTATGTGATAGTGTCATTGGCACATTGCTAAATGCACCTGAAAAAACAAAGGATGGAATTAAAGCTAGATTGGACATGGTTGAGATGGGAATATGAGAAGAGTTGGCAATAGTGAATGGTGAAAACGAACATTTCTTCCTCCTGCTGCTTACACTCTTTCTAGGTAGGAGAGATATCAGTTTTGCATCTTCTTGAATGACGTAAAGGTTCTAGAGGGGTATTCATCAAATATCAAGAACATCGTGTCAATGGGAGATTTAAAATTAAAGGGTATGAAATCACATGACTGCCATGTTTTGATGCAAGATCAAATTTCTATAGCTTTATGTTGCATTTTCCCCAAGAATGTCCGCCATACATTAACGAAGCTATGTTTCTTCTTCAAAGCTATATGCAGCAAAGTTATAGACCCGACGAAATTGCCAACTATGGGAAGATAAATTGCCATCATATTATGTGAATTGGAAATGTTCTTCCCACCGACATTTTTCGATATGATGGTTCATTTCATGGTTCATTTTGTGAGAGAGATTCACCTATGTGGTCCTGTACATTATAGATGGATGTACCCCAGTGAATGGTATATGAAGATTTTGAAAGGGTATGTCAAAAACTGAAGTCGGCCAGAGGGTTGTATTGTGGAGCAATATATTGTTGAGTAAGCTATTGAGTTTTGTACCGAATACCTGTCTGGTGTGGAAATTGATGTCCTACCGAAATCTAGTCACACTGAGTGTCTTGAGGGTGAATGAATTTTTGGAAGAGAGGTTATCACAATCAATATTACAGATCGGGAGTAGGACCACCTTTATGTTTTGCATAACAGTTTCGATGTCGACCCATATGTTCAAACCCACAAAGAAATTATTAGGCATTTGAATCCTTTTAGGGTTGAAAAATATATATCAGATACACATAATAAACAGTTTATAGGATGGTTTCAGGACCATATTTTTATGCAGTTAGATGAAAATCCAGAGTCAATTTAAGAATGACTTCGATGGCTGGCCGGAGGAACAAGTGTGTACATTTTATCTTACAATGCTTATGCAGTTAACGGTTATACATTATATACTAATGCACATGATGAGGATAGTACCATGCAGAATAGTGGGTTTACACTTGTGGCTAAGGCGATGCATGTTTCCGTTGCTAAGGACAAAAATCCAATTTTTGGAAATATGTCATACTTTGGCATCATTAAACAAATATGGGAGTTGGATTATACAAAATTCAAAGTGACGATTTTTCAATGCAAGTGGGTTGATAACAGGACTGCTATTAAAATAGATTAATTAGGATTCTTAAAAGGTGATTTTAGTATGGAAGGGGAGAAAGACGAACTATTTATAATGGCATCACAAGCAGTACAAGTATTTTATGTTCTAGACCCCGAAAACCGAATTTGGTCAATTGTTCTGTTATCGACCAAAACAACTGAAGGGTCAGATGAAATTTCAACAGAGGTTGACCCTTTTATAGGTTCTTCACAATCATTTCGTAGCGGTCCACATGTTGTCGGCATTTTTTATGTCAGTGGAGACCACAATGAAAGAATTTACATAGTCGATAGAGGAGTCAAATCACTTCAGCCTATAAAGAAAAACAAAGAGTACAATAATCAGGTTATTTGTTTATTGTAACATACATTGTGTTACATTATGTTATTATCTACTTGCTTCTGTTTTTATGTAATCTAAATTAAATATTAAACCACTTCTGCAGATAATGACTTCTGCACCTGCTGATGTGTCCAATCCCGAGGCACAAAAGGTCTCTCAACCAGCAGCTGATGGTCCCACTGCAGAGCAACAAAAGGTTTCTCAACCAAATGCGGGTGGTCCCAGTGCAGAGCAACAACAGGTTTCTCAACCTATTGTTGTTGGTCCCAGTGCTGAGGTACAACAGGTTTCTCAACCTATTGCTGCTGGTCCCATTGTCTATGATAGCACTCCGGGGGAAGATATTGATGCTACTTCTGAGGAAATAGTAGGAAATGAAATCCTGAAGTCACAAAAAAACAAGAGCGTCGTAGTTTGACAGTGTTGGCCAATATCCTTAAGGCAAAAGAAAAAGGCGCCAAATTTGAGGTGGGATGGAATAAGCAAGGCCAACATGTTAACCCCAATAAAGCCATATTTGGTAGCTACATTGGAATCGTCACTCGGCAACGCGTGGTGATTGATGTACAGTCGTGGCACCATGTTGTCACCGGGCTGAAGACACTAATGTGGGAAGAGATTACAGTAACATTATTATATCATTTTTTAAATTTATTAACATAAAATGAAATACCAAAACATTGACTTACTCTTCATCATCCATTGCAGAGTCCATTTATTGTAGATGTCTCGCACACGGAATATGTATTAAGAGTTACAAGAAGGATTCATAGAGGTTTCCACACAATTTTAACGAAATATCATCTTAAAGATGCAGAAGGGAAAATCAAACCGCACCCACCTCCTCTTTACGCACACTTAATATCCCAAGGAGTGTGGGATGCATTTAGCAACCGTCGTGGGGAGAATTATTTTCAGGTAAATTGTGTGGGGTAATAAGTTGTTTGACGTTTTCTTTTATTCACCACTCTAATTGACAGTTTTTTATTTATGAAACAGCTACTGAGTGCTGAAAATAAAAAATGCGCAACAGAACCAGCGTACCCTTACCGTAAAGCAAGGATGGGGTACGCTAAACTTGAGAAAAAATTGGTACGTCTTTTAAATCTACCCAACTACTAGTATGTGACATAAAACAACGCCATAACCTTGTTTCTCTTTTTATATACAGATTGATGAATCGAAATCGAATCCCATATCCATCCCATGCCATGTGTTATGGAAGGAGGCTCGTGTAAATTAAGAGGGGACATTGATAGATGAAAACACACAAAAAGTGTGGGAAACAAGTGTAAGTCTGACATAATATAAATTTGAGTTGATTTAAATCGCTATTACATCACAATAACTACTTATTTTTCTATATTTTCTATCTGAAATAGTCACAAGAATCAACAACAACCGCACTAGATGCAGACATACTTTCAGCAGCCTTGAAGCATCCAGAAAAGTATGGCTGTGTCAGAGGTGCGGGTTTTGGGGTGACACCCCGAACATTTTTTCAAAAACAAAAACAAGTGGAGGATAAAAATGAAAAAATGGAAAATCTACAAGAACAATTATCTATTTTTCAAGAAGAATTACAATACCAGAGATAGATGATAGAAAAATTGACGGGGGAGAGGCAAAGAGAAGAAACAACTCAACAACAACTCGTGTGTGATGATCTCGCCCCACCCCCACCAGCTTTGAGGCGAGTCATTCCCCTAAAAAACCTGACTTAGATGAGGTAATCAATGTTTTAATAATTGTTTCTATGAAATGTGATTTTCATAGACAATGATACCTTTCCTGTACTAATATTCCATAGGGTGAAAATGACTGTGATTTAAATTTATCAACTACTACCTATCGCCTTTTAGCAAGGGATACGGTGTTCAATATGCAAAATGTCATGCTTCACAACAGACAGCTTCCAAAAGATCATCTTAGAGTTTCAATTAACATAGCTAATGAGCCGAGTGCCGAGCTACCTATTCCAAATGACGATGACGACATTCATACGATTGAACAACCTGTAGGAACATTCATTGCATGGCCGACAGTTCTTGTAAAAAACATGTCGAAAAAAAGGTATTCATTTTTTTTTAATTTTTCAAGCTGGACCTTTAGCATTTAATGAAAAAAGGTCTGAACTGATGACTGTTATTACAGAATGATAAAGACCGTGGGGTGAAACTAAATATCAGCTCAAAACTATCTCAAGGATCAACCAACTGATTGAAATGGTCTACTGAGAGCCCCTTCACCCTGCCCGTTCTATATCCACAGTTAATATACTTACAGGCTCATGTGGATAGAAAGTTGAAAGACGGCAGTACTCACATAGTTTCTTTCAAAAAAGATATGTATGGAGAGGAGATATCAGATTTCATTAGTGCTGAAAATGTAAATGAAATTTTCAAGTATGAATGGCTAGGCGCCTCAGTTGTAAATGTATACATGAGGTAAGTTTTCATGATTTGATTTTACAAAAGTTGATATACTCTGATAATTTTGACTAAATACATTTTATATTTGTCACAGACGTATATATGAAAAAAAATTGAGGTATTTCCCCATGAAAAAAATTTGGACTCATTAGTCCTCACACCATATCTTCAAAAGACGAAATAGATTCTATTAAAGAGGCTGCAATAATGTCATCCCTGCTCAAATTGTTTGAAAACAAAATTATAGATGACAGACACTTTTTAATACCAATGATGCAGGGGTAAAACTCTACAATTTAATCATATGAACTATATTATCATTTCTTCCTTTACTTATTCATTTTTTTATTTTTAGGGAGCATCAGATGTTGATTGGAGTCAATTTGGATATTCCGAAGATTTATTTGCTAGATTCAACGCATGGATATCCAACAAAGTGACCACACATGACGACGTTTGTTAATTTTTAATACACTAGATCCAACATTTTAAAACTAAACATCTAGTTTTATAATTTATTTTATCTTTTAATGAGGATTCATTTATGATAGGGCGGTGCATCTATATCGTCTAATGCATGGAATGAATCCAGGGAATAAGGATAAAAACGCCTACAAGATCTAAAACTGGAAAAGTATCCTGGTATATATAATAAAATTTCACTATCCAAACACATATCAAAACAAATTACTTATTGTTTTCGACATTTCTGTAGTGTCCAAAACAAACAAACGGAAAAGACTGTGGTTATTATGTTTGTAAATTTATGAAAGAGATCGTATTTCATCAACAAACTAACATCCCTGATGAGGTATTTTTGAAAATAATTAAGAGTTCATTTAAAATATTTATTAATCCTTTGTGTATTTATATTTTTTCAGTACTACCATGACTATCGCAAAAACTCATATTCAGAAGATGAAATACATGTGTTTAGAAATGAATGGGCAACATACCTGATAAAAGATTGTACACAAATAGGATGACGGTGAATTCCTACCACTTATGTTATCTATATATGATCATTGATTATCCTCCGAGCTTCTTTGGTGAATTGAGAATGATCTTATGTATTGAAATATTAATTTATTACTCAATTTTTCTATCCACAGATTCATATTATTGATCTTTGAACAAATAAATATTGAAGTAAGGCATGATGGTGTGCAGTGCATATGTGGTGAACGTCGAAACCACCGAGGATCATCAAAATCCATTTTCTGTATCTTGTTTGTTTGAACTTGTATTTGAGCACATGTGTTGTTGTTTGACTTGCACAATTATTTCTAGGTAGATTCATGAGATAATCAGTATCGTTGATGGATTTTTTGGAACCAAAATATGTGTCCCATGATAATTCAAGTAAGGGAAAGGTTGGTTGAGATGAAATCCAAGCTCAAACGACTAGTACATCATCAATATTGTCAACCCTGTGATGCACCATCATGTAGAATCTGGTCCTCGTGATGTATTGAGGTGTTTATGGAAGGTATGGGGAGTCTGATAAGACCCATGGCCACCATAACTAATTTTTACAAACAGCTCCACATGTTTTTTGTGCCTCATGCCTCTTTACAAGGATCATGCCATTCACATGGTCCATCTTAGCATGTATGTCCCATTCAGCCCATTGCTACTCTTGGATGAACCTGAGAATCTGACAATTCATAAGCCCCACAAGACCTATAATCATCCAACCAAGAGTATTCCTAGTGTGAAGGGAAGCTAACAATGGGTAATATCCACAACATACCTCTTTTAAATATATGGGTTTTGATCCTTATATTCAAAATAGGGAACGTAAGAAGCCTCCATTAGGTTAAATACCAACCAATGGTAAACCATGGTGACCCCCTCACTAGGGTACACCTTCGCTTATTTTCCCTATTGTATTTCCCTTAGCGGCGTCTGAATAATTCTTCAAAATGAAAAACCTTACCTTTATGGGATGCACCACACTTGGTTTAGACCTCATTGGGCGTTTTGATCCATCTATCAGGTAAACATTCCAGGTGCTCCCTCCTAGAGATGTACCTACCTAATCCACCTTTATAAGTGTTTTGATCCACCCAAGTCTTACATCTCTGTAAGACATTAAATCATGACCCTCTATCCTTGTGGGATGTTAAACTCATGGAATACCACAAGTTAAACATGGGTTTACATTAATATATTCAATATTAATGTTTAATCAGTTCTTATTAAGGTATTGTGTAGGTGTGGTTTTATGTTTTGCAGCAGATTTCGGAAGATTCCATGCTTTATGTAGGTGATTCCATTATTTTAAATTATATGATGATTTTATTATCCATTATTTGCTTGCTAAGTGTAATATATAAAATTTTTGTGTGGTGAAAAATGTGTTATCAAAAAAATTTGGGATGTGTATAGACATGAAAGTTATTTTTAAAATGAATGCAGTTGTATTACTTATGGATTTTCATGCTTAAGTCCTTTAAATGTGTTTGATGAAATGAGAAATTTGTGTGATGGGTGTTTTCAAATGGATTTAATGTGTTTGTGAATTTTAAAGAGGGTTTTCTTATGAGATGTATAGATTATATATATGTTTATTTACATTGAATGAAAGTACCTGAGAATGTATTGATATATATGATGTGTATAATGTAAATTGAGCACAATTTCCATACAAGGTATTTTCTTTATGATGTGTAGGGGACAGGGTGAGAGGGCAGGGGTGGTTTTCTGGGGGAGGGGGAAGGGGGTAAAGTGGTTGGGGGAAGGGGTAGGGGGTGTGCTGGGTTCTTTTGAAATATATAGGGGGTGGGCAGGGGGGGTGTGCAATGGGAAGGGGGGATGTGCAGAGGGCAGGGGTGTGCTGGGGAAGGGGGCAGGGGGTGTTCAGGGGGCAGGGAGTGTGCAGGGGTAGGGGGTGTGCTCGGGGGTGGGCAGTGCGTTGGGGTGTGCTGGGGAAGGGGGAAGGGGTGCTTCTTCATTATGGAATGGGGGGACATAATATTTGTTTTATGTTTTGTGCCTCACTAGTATAATTGGTTATTTCATGTTTTGTGCCTCACTAGTATAATTCCATTTAGGAACCCCATTATTTATTTAATTATTGTATTACTAATATAATATTTGTTTTATTATGTAGGCGTAATATTTTTCCTCAGTTCGAATTCTTTGTTCGGAAATCGCTGCCATGGACGACAATTGTTTAGAGCGGATGGATGCAAAAATGATGGAACATCATTGTTTTTTAACTGTTTGTTGGATAAATGTAATTTTAACCAAATTATAATTTGTTTGAAATGTATATAGAAGTATGTTATTTTGTATTCATGATTTTAAGTAAATGTATGTTTCATTTTTTTGTTCTTCTTTGCTTTGTGTGTGGGTGTTGTGTGTGCTGTGTGCAGGTTTTTTTTGGACTGTGCAGGTGCTGTAATGTGTGCAGGTGCTGGGCAGGTTCTGTGCAGGTTCTGTGCAGGTTCTTGATTTGGATAGGATATTTGGCCTTTATCAACACTAGTTAAGCACTAATAAATGGATAATATATCAGCGCTATTTTGAGCGCTGATAAAGGTAGTTTTTATCTGCGCTCAAAATAGTGCTGATATATTATATATTTATCAGCACTGAAAATAGCGCTGATAAATACTACATTTATCACTACTCACTTAGCGCTGATAAAGGGGACCCCCCTTTATCTTCGCCGAGATTAACAACGCTTTTTTAGTGATGTTAAAAGACGTTTTTAGTGCTATTATAAGCAATATTTGTAGTAGTGATAATTTAATAATATAGTATTTGTTTTAAAAACATTTTTATATTAATTTTGAGACTATTTAGTATTCGGTTTTTGTGAAATTCATAACAACATAATCAATTTTAATTTTTCTAATTAAACCTAACATGTTATATTATCCTAGAAAATTCATGGAATTCATAAAACGTGTCAATTTTCATTTATATTTGTATTTATAATATCTATTATTTTAATCTTTTTTTAATAAGGTAGTTTCTGCATCAACATTGTGTCATATATATATTTAATATTTTAATGTATAAAAATTATAACTAAAATAACATGATTTAGGAAATATTTTTATCTTTCTAATGAATATTAATAGTCGAATTTATCTTCTTTATTATCCTATTTTAAAAATGTTGTAATTATTAAACATTGAATTTAACACTTTTAACTCCTTAAAATAAAATGAATTTTTTTTCCTAATCTAATCATGTGGATGAAAAGGATATTAATTTATTCTTGAAGTTTATTTTTGTCAAAATAATCATATCCAATAGAATTGATAAATGTGTTAGGGTATTTCTAATATCATTTTTACCTTTAATTACCCAATTTACTATTAATCGTGGTAAATAAAAATCAAAAGTTACTATAAAAAAATCATTTTCATCATATTGAAAAAAATTAAAAATACTAATGTCAACAATGTCAGTTAGATTTTTTAAATTCAATTCACAGATGCGGTAAAATAATGTTTTATGAATATTTGCAAATGTTCCTAGAAGGTGGGTAAAAAGAAGTTAAAATAGTTCAACAAAATTTTATATATCTAATATTTTTATAAAATTAATCCAATGAAATAAATTGTTCTAATATATGTGTTATTTATCTTTTTTAAGATAAATTCATAACTGAAAATAATTTTTTAATTGAAAAATTTGGTTTTTTTTGTAATATGTAGTATTTTTCACTATTCATCAAAAATCAAATGTTTTTAGAAAAATACCAAAAATTCACACTAAAATAATTTTGATATTATTAATTATAAAATTATTTCTATTTTAATAAATTAAAAAAATAAAATTTTGATTAATTTATTTATAATTATTTCTCGTTGGGTTTTTGAAAAGTAATAACTGTCAAAAGATTGATAGGTGTTTATGTCCAATTTAAATGTAAAATTACATTCAATGAAAAACATTGGATTAAATGATAAAAATATTATCTAATTAAACTTAAAAACCATTCAATTGTATAATTTATCAATATAAATTAATTTGAATAAAAATTATGTTTTCAATTAAAATTTAGTATTTTTCACTATTCATCAAAATATGAAAGTTATCATAAAAACACCAAAAATTTTCCAAAATAAATATTTTTGTCCTATTTATAATGAAAATGATTCTTTTTTCAAATTGAATATATAAAATGGTCAAATATGGTATTTAAAAAGGTTTTTCCATTGAAAGGCTATAAAATTGCATGTTTTTGAAAAACATTTCATTTATCTGAAAAATTGGATTTTCATCTAATATTATGTCTAAAAAATAATATGGATGTTAAAATTATATTGAGTATATAATAGTCATAATTCAGTTAAAACTTTTTATAACTACTTTTTAAATGGCTAATATGGTAGGTCATGGCATGTTTGAACACAGTGTTGCGTGTGGAATAAGCTATTGAATTACTTTATAAATATAACATATTATAAAATCCTAGGATGTTAAATGAATGTTATTTTATTATTTTTTCTGAAAATTACAAAAATTAACTTTCCATCACACCTTTTCTGGTTGAATTTATGTCATTTCTAAGCGAATCTCAACATTTTGGGTTCAATAGTTCCTTTGGATTTTTGATTCGAGAACCATTTCAATGGATTGAAAACACTGCTCACACGTTTATTTAAATGAAAAAACATCCAAAATTAACTTTCACCCTTGACCCGTTTTGGTCGATGTTAGGATCCACCTAAGGGTAACATGCCCCCACGAGCTCAACAGTGATCTCTATTTTTAAATCTTAGTTACCATTTAAGTGTCATATGGTTTTGAGAATAAAATAATTTTTACTTAATTTTTTTATTTACGGCCAAAAACTAACATCCATTATTCACCTATGCTAGCCTATGTTACGATATTTTTAAGGAAAGTATACCCTCACCAGTTTAGTTGTTGTTTCATATTTTTAATCAGAGTCACCTTTCTTGTGTTATAAGAATTTGAAAAATAAAATAATTTTATTTTATTATTTTATTTACGGTTTTTCCATTTTTAGGTTTCTCACTGGAGGCCTACGCTGACTAAAATTAATTCACGCCTAGGTTAAACCGGTCATCCTAAAAGAAATAGTGCTCTCATAATTCTGATATGGACACCCATTTAGACTTATTCCACATTTCAAGAAAAATTCTCATGCGTGATATTTAAATATTAACATTTTTTACAGATCATTCTGGGCTCTTTGGGCCTCCAAATCATATGTCATCTCAGTTCATAGTCTCAAAATAATCCCATATAAAAAAAATTAAACCAAGGTTACATGACATTATAACTGCACATAGAATCTATATTCTAGACTCTGTGAATAATAATGTTTTAAATTAAATATTATATCCACATTTTATGGACGGGTCTCATCAAAAAAAATATATACTTTTATTTTTTTATGTACTGATTTTATGTTTTGTTTTTAGTAAATATAACTATTACTATGTCAATGTGATGTTATGAATTTGTTTTAAATAATTTAATTTGAGTAATCATGATTATTTATATGTTTTTTTAGTGATGTATGTCCATGAGGAATTTGACACTCCGATTATATAATAAAATTTTTTTCTTCTAAATAATGGATATAAATCCATGTTTGAAATTAATATAGTGTCATCATCTCTATATATACACTTTGGAAAAATACATGTTTTGATTATTATCAATCTGATTGACTCACTATTGATATTATTTTATTTATTTGTTTATATTTTTAACATCATGAAAATGCTTCACTTAGATATACACATTGGTTACATACATGTTTGATCGTTTTTATAGTGTATTCTCTTTTTCGTTCAAAAGGAATCCTATTTTAAATTGATAAATATTTTATTGGTGTAATTATTTACTGAGGATCATATACATATATCATTTTCTTTTGAAACTATGAGATGAACCTTTACTCAAACTCTACAACTAATATATTTTTTGTAAATGTGTTGAATGATCGTAATCATTCATGACAGAGTACCAAATTCTCATACTAATCTATAGATGTCTTAGTTCCCTATAAATTAAAAAGAAGGACTTCCAAAAGTTTTTATGTAATATTCTGAATAGACTTCACTCGGTTTTTTAGGTCATCATATTTGAGGAACTCCTATAGAGAATAAAAAAGATCCATTAGATTATATTGTTGGACTTTACAATTGTACATCTATACCGAAAACCACTATACATCGTTATATGTTGTTATTTACATTCTTTATTTTATATTAAACAGTTTTATTTTGGAGATTATGAAATAATCATTTTAGACTAAATAGTGTGTCCATGAATTTGTGGAGATTTTAGACGAACACATTTCACCCCCACATTTTTTTCCTTTCTTATTCAGACCCAACAATCGGTATCATGGGAAGGGTAATAATACTATCATTATATTTCTAAAAATCTTTTAAATTTAATTTTTATTGTTATTATACCGACCATAGTGATCAAAATACCATATTAATGTAGTTATATATATTTTAACTCTAAAATTTCAAAGTTGGTGATCAAGATAAATAATAATCTGAAATTGATGATCTTATATATGTTCTGTTAAAGATCCCATTCACCTAATTTTAATGGTGATAATTAAGGATTTTATAAAGAATGGATGATTTTTTATTTGAAAAACATGGAATAGGATTTTATTTGAAATTATTCATGCCCAATCGAATTTCAAAAGGGTATTTTTTGTAGTGGGATGATACATAAGATAATGATTATGAATCTAGTTTTATGTCTATATATATTATTTTCTAAGGATTGGGATAAGATAAATTTAATCATGTTCTACAATGTACATCCACATATGATATGTGTAAGACAATTTATTTCACCTATTAAGGAACTGATAATGTTATAGAACTTAGATAAATCACTGAAAATTGGAAATTGTATATATATTATATGCATTCATATGAAATAATCACAAATATGAATGTAATAATGACACAATATTTCAACGTTGTGGCCTCATTGGAAGATCCTATTCTAGAACTCAATTTGGAATTAATGGTACAACTAGTTTAACTATATATAGGGTATATAATTATAATTATGATTTATTAAGTTGTAATAGTTATAGTGTTAAATATGAAGTAACAAATTTTCAAATTGTTGATGTTGGAATGTTACATACTAGAAGAATAAAAAAATCATATCCTTTTCAAAATGGAATATGGTCCAATCATTGTTATAGTGGAAGAATCTTTTAATTCTATTTATTCCCATTCATGTTAATGGAAATAAAATATTTCTAAAAAATATAAGAAATATCAAACTAATTGGAAGAAGAAATTAAATGTTATTGAGAATAAATTTTTTTGAATGCAGTGATAATGTCACATATTTTATTATCAGCATGTGATTAAATCTAAATGGAAATATAATTGTGTAAGTAATGATAATATTGTTATGAAGTATAGTTGGTGTGCTTATGATGATTCATGTAATGAATCCATGAAAATATATAAATCCTAGCAAAAAAATACAATGGTAATTCTATATCACATAGATCATAATAATAATATGGAATCAAATTTCACGAAATGTCTCAATTAAGAATAACATTCTTATAATGAATTAAATAAATACTATTTTATACTAAAAAAAATTAAATTTACAGGAACATCATAAAAACATAAAAATTTTAATTACGTTATTTTTACTAATAAATAATTTAAATCAAAAACGATTTAATATATAAGATCTCATTATTCCAATAGTTCTAGTACATTTTATGAAAATTATATTAAAGAATAAGTAGATGATTCTGATAATGTAAAACAAGCCTCAAGAATGATTGTTAGGGGAAACTACATGAATCAAATTATTATTAAAAGTAATATAATTAGTAAGGGTAATCATGGGATTGAAAGTAATAGAGAAAAATCCAAATAATACTAGAATTATTTCATTCCTTGTCAAAAAATAATGATAATATATAATGTTTAATGTTCTCACTATAGAATAAATTTACATTATTACAATGAATGTTAGTTAATAAATCATCAATATTTTGGTGTCATAAATGTTTATTATTTCAAAAATAATTGTCTTTAACTCTAGAGTCTTTACGTAATGAACCAATATTTTGTTAAGTTAATCAATAGTATATGGAACAAATAGACCAAAAATAATTTGGGTACCGAAAGGAAAATGTGTTTGATATTTTAAAGATATGTTCCACTACACTCGACTATTATATTTGTGAGTGTATATTTATAAAATGAAAATTTATTCTATTTTTTATCAACTACACAGTAGATCATTATCTTTATGGAATAAACCTTACATTCTATGATATTAAAATACATGAATTATTTTTTATTCTTAAGCTGTTAAATCTATTCTCAGTCTATCATTATATGTTATGAATTGACCAGTTGAACAGTTTTGATAAAATCATGAGTATTGTTTTAATATTTTATAATAAAAATATAATTTACTTTTGAAATAAGATTTCTTATAAAATTGAAAAAAAAATTAAAATCAAGTACATGTTTTCATTGAAAATTAATAGTTGTTTCATTAAAAAATTATTAATATATATTATTATAAATAGTTTTTTAGTGATTCATCCATTCCTGGGGAGCATTAATTAGTTATTGTATTAAATTAATCCACATAAATAAATATAGTTTTATTTTATTTTATTTAAAATTATATTCTTAATTAATATTTTACTTCACAAAACTAATTTCATTTGAAAATTTATTTTTATTAGTTAAATTTTTAAATAATTTGAGGTTATACTTACAAATAAGTTTTCATACATAAACGTGTCATTTGAAATTTTGAATTCTGAATTTATTTCACTTTTTTTTCTTCAATAATGAAAATATCTTAAAGATATTAGAAATAAAAACATTTGTTTTCGTATTTTGAACAAAACTAGTTTCTTGAACTCTCTCAAACCATTCATCTTTCATTTTTAAAATTTGATACTCAATGACTTTTCATGAATGAAATCCAATTAGAACAATTGTACATAAGAATTCATACTCCAAAAAATATTTTTCTAAAATTTGAAGCATTAAAGGATTTTATAATCTAAATTTTTTTAACTACTCATAATATGTTGATAAAGAATAGTTAAAAAAATTCTGAATGAAATATAATTAAATTTTTAGTGATATGTCTTGTAAATTTGGATAATAATAATTATTGGTTTTAGGATTACAATAATATATATTCATGAAACAGTGTTGAAATCCTTAGCATTGAAGAACCAAGAGTTAAATCACTTCCCATTACTAAATATGGAATGCCCTATTTAGATTTTTTGTATCTGTTTAATCATTTGAAAGTAAAATTGGTGAAGCTAATTGATTATCTAAATTATTGTATTAAATAATATAATGATATGGAAAAATCTTGTTTTTAAAAATACAAACCTTTTTCTCTTTAAATGAAATATCAAAGTGTGAATGAAATACATATTTATAGAGAATATTTCGAATCATTTAATGTGGAAAAGAAAAATAAAATGGAGAAAATTAGTTAGGATTTTTTTAAAATTAGATGTTGTTGATAATAAGGAGTTTGTAGACAATAATTTCTCCTCAAATTTGATGGAGATAATATATATAGATATTCAAAAAAGAATAAAATAGTTATTGAGAGTTCTAACTACTATGGGTAAAATAGATCATATTTTTGGGAGTCAAGATGACCATCATAATCTTTCCAAAGTAATTAATTATTTTTATTCAACACAACATAGCTAAAATTATTTTAAAAATAAATTTTTAAACAATTTTGTTTAAAAATATGAAAATGTTTTGTTGTTTTATTTTTTCCTTACTATTATTCTATGCTTATTAATATTATCTATATAACTTACTAGGTGATATGTGATTTTAATTGTTTTTAATTTCAAAAAAAATACTGATATATTAATAGGAGAAATGTAAAATTGGAATCAAATTTTAGAGATAACTTTTACACATTTCGGAAAATAAAAAATAAAAAATGGAAGAAATATATGGGAGTGATTTCTTTGTAAGATTAATTTTTTCCGGGAGGAGAAATAAGTTTGTACAAAAATTTCCATTGGAGAAATTTGGGAGATAATTAGTATATGTATATCATTATTTATATAATTTATGTGAATTTCTAGATAATTAATAGTGGAAAAATTGTCCTGAATGAATTTTTTAATTTTAATCCCATAAGAGATTAATTGATTTATAAAAGAGAAATTATTTCTGAAATATTTATTAAATAGTTTAGAAACAATTT
Organism: Viscum album; assembly: GCA_963277665.1. Classification (NCBI taxonomy): domain Eukaryota; kingdom Viridiplantae; phylum Streptophyta; class Magnoliopsida; order Santalales; family Viscaceae; genus Viscum; species Viscum album. Next base: position 1,919,217,078 of record OY728128.1, on the reverse strand, counting down.
ATATGATACATTTTATGTGGAAGTATTGTTTTTTGATTAATAATTTTGATAATGAACCAAAATTTTATAGCTTATGTTTAATGTGAACATATAGATCTGGAACCCTAATTTTGAAAGTAAACCTTTGTTTGAGGAATGAAAACAGGGTTCATTATAACTATGTTTTTAATTAAAAAAAATTCAACCATTCATTCAATTTCAATCTCTATATAGAGAATCCATAAATTTGATACAGTCAACTATTGAGGTATTAATTGTTGATTACTTATAAGTTTTCTGAAATGATATTATTAGATTCAAATATCAATTTTAAAGTAGTTGATAGTCTAGTTAAATCTCTTGTGTTCAAAAAATTAAATCATTAATATTTATAAATGATGTTAAAACATTTATTTAACATTATTAATTTGAATATTAATTATTTATCATGTGAAATTTCTAGATCAATATCTCCATATGAAATTCGAGTGACTTTTTAAATACTAGAAATTCATTTTTATAAAAAACATTGACAAATAAGCATTCAAAAATAATTGTTTTTCATAATATCATCATTCACACATTGAATATATACATGTTGTTATTCTTATCTGTTTAATCGATGCATTTTAATATATGTTTTATTTCAATATTCTTATTTTTTACTACCCAAAAAATCATCTATCAGAGTTAAAATTTTGAGTGATACATATTTTATCAAATATGTTTTTTATCTATTTACATTATAATAAATCATATATCATTGTGAATGATATTTTATTCTATTTTAAAGTATTCATGATCATATATATATATCTCATTTTTCTGCAACAATTGGGAGTTGTACCTATATTCAACCTCTCTATCTAATTTAATTTTCTGTTGATGTTTCTAATACTAGTAGTAAATAAATGTGGGGTATTAATATCTTATATTATGTTATGGATATCTTGAATCCCTATAAAATAACAATAAGTCCCTAAAAATTTATTTATTTTGTGTCAACTACCAACACTCAATGGTATAGGTCTCTAGATAAGAGGATCTGCTAGTGAAGATCTTCTTGCTCATACAGAGAGAATTGGTGGAGTGGCCTTTAACATTTCTATTCCACAAAACACTATACATTTCTATGTGTTGTTATTTCAATAATTTATTTTATTCTTGAAAATAATATATAAGAGAGTAGGAAATAATCACTTTAATCTCAAGTGGGTTGTTTCAAATTTAGGAAGATTCTAAAAGATAAAATTTATCACCCTTGTGCCTTTTTCATTTTCATCTAGATCTAAAAAATAGTCTTCATAAAACCCTTAGAAACACTATAAAAACCCTTAAGAATATATTATTTTATATTTTACATACATATCCAATTTCTTGGAGCACTATATGAACTCAAAATTCATATATTTAATATCAAGATCACTTGTCACTGTCTTAGTGCATCCATCATATAACAATATCCAAGAACGAGATATAATTTTTAAATATCATGAAATTTATTTTAAAACTCTAAAAAAGTCATTATTGCTATTATAACATGATTATGCCATGGGAAATAAATGGTTTCCTTTATAATTTTTTGAAGGATGATTCACTATTTAATATAAAATGCTTCTATTAAAATCATAATGAAACATGATTAACCTATCAAAAAGAAACATGTTCCATAATAATCCCTTCGAAAAAATCATAATCCATCCATATAAAGAATTATAATGGTATCAGAAGAAAAAAATCCACAACATTGTAACATCATGTTTTATTATTATTGATTAGTGAAAATACAATAAAAATATCTTTTAAAAAATTATTTATGAAAATAATCATTTTTTACTTTAAAAAACACGTTTTTAAAACTAGAAAATTGAAGAAAAAACTTTTTTGAAAATTCATTTCATTGAATATAACCATTAAATAATATAATGGAATCTTAAAATAAAATAATGGTGATGATGGTGTGAAAATATATTTATGTTAAAAATTCTAAAAATAAACATTATTTTCAAAACAATTTTTAAACTCTATTCATTAGAGACCCATTAGTAAAATATTAACAAAATACAATTTAATAAAATTTTATATTTGGTCAAATTCCACATAAAATATATTTAGGAAATCATTTATGTTTATTGATGTAAATTTTCAAAAAATATTATATAAAACATATATTGAATAGACTGATATTTTATATGGAATAATTTATAAGAACAACATCAAATACATGTGAAATTATTGAAATTAAATTAATAAATAAATGAGGAAATGGAAATGAAACATATGAACCAAATTAATATCTAATGGAGAATAAAATACACTATTTTAAAAAATAATAATTTCATTTTTTTTAACGAAACATGAATATAGGGTTATAATTTAACATATTCCCCAAAGATGAAAATTGGAGATTGAAAACCCTTATAGTGATCATAACGTTGATGTGAGAATTATCAGTGAATGAATTATGTGTATCAAAATTAAATCATCATAAAAATTTTAAATAAAACATCTGATAATAAAAATCCATTAAACATATAATCTCATAATACTAAATACGATGAAAATATAATATAACCCAATGAAAATAAATTGAATTATGAAATTACATAAAATTTTGCTACATTCATGAAACATAACCTCAGCAGAAATAATACCAATGGAAACATAAAATGACATGATAAATAAAGGATTCATGAAATTACATGTAAATTTATAATCATATACACCCAATAAATAAAATTAGGTTCCTCATATTAACTTCTTCCTCAATGAAGGAAAATTGAGATAATGTCCCATACCTTCAGTACAAACATTCGATGTATGTCCTTTAACTTTTATATAATAATTTTATAATAATTATTTGTTTCCATAATAAAATTTTCCAATTTTTAAAATTAATATCTAAATCATTTATTCTTTTTAATTTTAAGTTACATATTGAAATAAAAAATTAGTAATTTCTGCATCAGGTATTTCTAGGTTGTTTAGTTTGTTGTTTTAAAACCTCCTCGATGTATTAGGCATGATGAAAGCGGTCATTATTTAAAAATATAAAGGGTAATAATAATTAAATATTTATAATTTGTAAAAATAAATTATATTTTTAAAACAAATCACGAATTATGGTTGTGAAGAATTAACATGTTATGATCATAGAGGTAGTATTCCCTACAAATACAACACTAATGTTTCCATTTTTCAACAACAATTACTAAAAGAAGAAAAATATTATTTTATCATTATATAATTATATTAATATAATAAATACCATATTAAATATTTAAATTTAATAATATATATCATCAATGAGATTTAGTTATGAAAAAAATTGTCCCATAACATCTAGGTGGTGCTGGACCACATGTACACATGAAAAACATTATATATTTTTTATTGTATGGAAAAAAATGAAGTATTATAATTTCATAATTATAAATAATACAAGACTGTAATAATTTTTTCATATATATCAAATATATTCTAGAACATTTTCTTTTTTCAATTTTTGATAATCATTAGTGAAAAAAGAATCACTTCACCTCATAAGGCAGTAGTCGTCCATACAAATGAGCGAGGTTATTGTATTCTGAAAAGAATGAGAAATAAGAAGGTATATGTGATATCATCACACTAAAAGAGTAAATATGATACAAATATACATATATAATTTTAGTCAATCATTATAATAAACCATGAGAGGTGATAATGGAAAAAATAAGATCAATTCAAGAAATTATAGTGCGTCATACACAGGAATGATAATTTTGTATCCCAATTTTACAGAAATATATATGGATTAAAGTAATTAACATTAAATACTAAAATATCAGTATATGATAGAAACTATTTTTATTATATAATCATTATTTAATAATATTTTAATGAGGTTGATGAAAAACTAAAATAAAGATGATTAGTTAAGCACAATACATATTCTTCTGACAATGACTATTGGTAAGCATCAAAAGGATCCTCATGAGGGATTTATGATCAAAAATTAGATCTAAGACATGGGGAGTAATTTTGGGGAGATACCAATACCATTATGGTCTATGTTAAATGGAATCTAAGGTGTGAATATAAGAGGATAGGGGGTCTTTTTTAAATGAGGTGAGTCACACACGTGTAATTTTTGGAAATAAAATGATATACCTGCATTTTTCACATTGAATAAGGGTACAAAATTTTACCTAAAGTGATTTTTCAATAAGATAAAAACAAAATAGGTCCATAATATTATTTTTGATGTAATACCCCAATATTTTATAGTATGTTATTTTTTCAAAATATTTCAATAACTTGCGCTACATGCAACACCGAGTTTGAGCGCAGAATACCATACCTAACTAGCAGTTCAAAAGAGTTAATGAATATTGTTATAATAATTTTAAATTTTATATATTACATTTAAATTTTAACATCAATATTATGGGTTTCTTAGACATAATATAAGAACAAATTTATTTTTCAGATAAAGGAACTATTTATCAGAAACTGCAATTTTACCGCCTTTTATTGGAGAATCCTTTTTAAATCCAATAATTGATACTTCTATATATTAAATTTGACAAAATATACTTTTTATTTGGAATTGGTACATAAAAATGTAGTTCCGATAAATTTTAGGTGTTTTTCTGATTTGGGTGAATAGTGGAAAATACTAATTTTTAATTGACAACAACATTTTTAGTCAAAATAATTTATGGTGTTCAATTATAAGTTTGAATGGTTGGAATTATAATTAGATTATATATTTATCATTCAATACAATTTAGGTCATTATAAGTACTTTCACATTTAAATTTGACATAAATACATGTCAATATCTTGATAGTTTTTACTTTTTAAAAACTCGTTTTTTGGTTTTGACAATGGGAATTAAATTTAAATTAATAAGTGGAGATTCTATGTTTTTTATTTGGTATAATAGACGTCATTTTTGAATTTATAATATAAAAATAATCTTTGGGTGTACTTTTTGTATTTTTCGGAAAACATTTAATTTTTTATGAATAGTGAAAAACACTAAGTTATTATTTAAAACTGATTTTTATTTAAATAATTATATATTGTGGTTAAATTTATTTTAATCCAAAATAGATATATAATACCAATATGTGTTATATTTAATTCATTGGTTTCATTTAAAAATAAGTTTATATATATCAAAATTTTATTGAACTATTTAACATCATTTACCCACCTCCCAGGAGCATTTGAAAATTTTCATAAAACAAAATTTTACCGCCTTTTTAATTAAATTTTAAAAATGCGACATACATGGTTGATATCAATAAGTAAAATGTGGTTCAATAAGATGAAATTATTTTTTTTGAATAGTAACTTTTAACTTTTATTTACCACGGTTAAAAGTAAATAGGGTAATTAAAGTTAAAAATGATATTATTATTACCCTAAAACATGTAGTAATTCTATTGGGTAAGTGTAATTCGTCCAAAAAACCCATAGGAATGAAATATTATCATCTTTGGTTCACTTGGATTATATTAGGTCATTTATTATTATTTTATATAAAGAAGAGTAAAAAGTGTAAAATTCAAAGAATAATAACTAAATCATTTTTAATATTGGGTTAAACACAATATAAATTTGACTGTAAATATTCATTAGAAATCTAAAACTATTTCCTACATAATTTTATTTTATTAATACAATTTAGACATTATATAATTTTATTTATTTATGACACAATGATGAAGCATTAATTACCTTATTAATGAAATATTAAAATAATAGCTATTATAGATATTAAAATAAATGTATATTCAGACTTTTGATGATTTCCACTAATTTTATAGGTTAATATGACTTGTTATTGTTATTTAGAAAAAAAAATGTTTCGAATTTATAAAGTAGTTATTACTTTCACCGAAACAAAATACCAAATAGTGTCAAAATTGACAAAAATTAATTTTTAAAAACTAATAATTTATTATTGCCGGATATAAAATTCCTAAAAGTATAAGTTTATGAAAAAGGGGATATATAATATTATATATGTCATTAATGAACCACTTTATATTCTATTGGTTTTTTAGAGTATTTTTATTAACCATATAGTGTAAGACTATAAGAAGACATGGTAAAAGTTAAACTATTTAACTAAGAGTTAAATATAAAAGATAAATCTAAAATAGTTTCTATAATCATGTATAAAACCTATTGGTTGAGATGAGTTCTACCCATAAACCCCTAAGTCTCTAAATAATTTTATTTGGGGAATTATAAATCAAATATGATTATATAATAAAATAATATTTTAATCTTTTCCTGAAGTGACCCTCACCTTCTTATAAAAGGGCACATTCCCATCTCTCAAAATCACACCTCCAATGACATTTAGGTCGGCCAACCCCTACCCAAATATCCTCCCAACTTCCCTCACATCAAACTAGAGTCCATAGTTTTATCAGAAAGCCAACCTACGGAGCCCTTTTGATCAACTCAAATGGAAACACTCGGAGAAAAGGTAATAATTTCACCACCCTCTTTCACGTTCTTTTCTTTTTCTACATCCTCTTTATTTGTTAATTAAATAACGAAATAAAAAATATAGAACCTCCAACATAATGTGATGTTATTAAAAATATGGCAAAACCATATTCATTAGTTTACCCATCCTATAAATGACAAAGTCACCATACGTGCGTACGTATGGCATACCGTCACCACGTCATGGTGTAGTTTGATATTCTAACACTTCAATACTTGGATGGGTTTAATAATGAGTATAATTGATTTAATAATAAATATATCATGTTAATGATTCTATACATATGATTTTCCATCCAATTACATACAATTTCACCATAAATATAATGATATTGTCGCTCAGGATTACGTATGGATTACCGTCTCCACGAACGCGATGAGATTTATTCCCCATCGTAATCATTCAAGAATAATTTTCATTTTATGATTAGAATTAATATTTAAAAAATTAATATCATTTCTGATATGAATCCAATACATCATATACATAACAAACATGGCTTATGTAACCAATCATATAAAGAAAAACGGATCAGTTGACACTTCAAACGATTATACTACAAAAATATTATTAACAATGAAATATTGGAAGATCACATATGATATCATATTAATGTATATGATTCATTTATAATTTAATAACAATTATTTAACTAATATACAGAAGGTTAACTTACCCTCAACTAAGTAAAAGAACAATGTAATGGTAAATTTGACAATCTCTTTATTATCCAAGGTGGTTTTTACATAAGTATCTACTGGGACAGATTTATTATCCATGTCCATGTGTCATAAAAGTGTTTTCAATGGGATTATTTTCAAGATACTTTTTTACGAAAACACCATTTTAAATATTTTAAAGATTTATTCTTCTAATAATTTCTCATTAATGTCCATGTTTTCAAAATTATTATAATGATTTATTTATAAGGACATGAATCTTTTAAAATGTAAATTTAATTAAAAAGATTCAAAGTGGTTTGGGAAACATTGAATCAAAACTATCTTTTAAATGACTTCCTTTATAAATTATTTGAAATTTAAATTATTTCACGAAAAATGAATATTTCTCTCAAATATTTATACTAATCATTTTAAACTATGTCAATATCATTTACATGATATTATTCCGGCTCGAGGTTTATTAATTATGATAAAAATCTTCCATATTGTGTGGAAGGTTTTGTGATATGTTTGATGGTGGATGGGTTGTTTTTATACAATTCATGGTTTATAGATAATGTATTTACATTTTGTATTGTAGTTTTAATATGAATTGTTATGTTATGTTTAAACCTTTTCATATGAGGAAGGCATTGTACTTAGTAAGTGACGGGTGGAGCTGGCTATATCTCCTCGATGCATCGGTAGGTCTAATGAGGCAAACTACTGTCTTGGCACAAGGCCTTGAAAAAATATTTTTTGTAGTCTTGGAACACGGCCTTGACTATGTGGTTATGAAGCATGGCATTATGAATTTCGTCATTATGAAATTTTCTATTGATAGAACATGTGATTATTCGACTAGTAGAATATCCATGTGAATAATTAAAAGATATTATTTGATTTATCATCCCCACATTATGCTGAATTTAAGTTTAAATGGATTTTCTTTTAGTTTTACATATTGACATAAATGTGTATGCTTATTTATGAATGTTTCCAATATATTTTCATCCATACTGAGCATCTGACCTCACCCCTTTCTTATGTTTTATTTTCCTAGTATTCCAAGAAGTGTATTAGGATTGATAAGCAGAGTTAAGCAAGGGGATTAAAGAAGTCCTTAGAGGATCATTTATATTGTGTTTTATTTTCTAATGTGTAATGTAACTTTCATATATGTAATATATTTTCCAAGACTTCTAATCTGGTCGGTCCTTCGGGACACGATTCTTTGTAATCATGCCAATGTATTAAAATAATGAACCGACTCTGGGCTTCTAGTGTCGGGGCGTTATAGTTGGTATCAAAGGAAGTATAGTGAAAACATGGAAACTTGATTTAGATTAACTCTGATTAGAGAACATTACCCTAAGATAGTCTATATGGATTATTATAGAAGAACAACCTATAATATTGGTAATGTATAGATTTTGTGTATTTTCCAAAAAATACATCCCTATCTGGATACGAGCAAGTAGAGGCGGCTCTGGAAAAAATGTATTTAGGAATGAAAACACTGAAAAGGAGTTTCGAGCTTGACTAAGGGTACCTTGGAACACGACAACGGGCCTTGATGCACTCTTTGTTATGACACTCTCTGGGGATATGCTTATGATAATTCAGATTTTCATTTCAAGCCATTATGAATGATTTAGGAGTAAATACTTCCTCAAAGAAAAATTTTTATGAATATAGATTATATCATAATCTTATCTATTTATAGTAGGTATATTACATGTTTCGAATTATGGAATGTGATTATTACAATAACCTTTTGTATTCCGTTGTTTAGAAATGGCACCTAGTAGGAGGAATAAAAATTCCAGCAATACACAAGATGAAAATGTTTAGAAGGATGAAATATTTCATGGAATTAAGCCAACATTTAAAAGGGAAATAGTCGCCCATGTATTCTCATCATATGAAGATATAGTATCTTGTGTTAATAAGATATGTAAACAATTTCTGAGTGCTATGGATTTGAAGGGAAGAAAGAGAAGAAAATTATGGAAGAAAGAAATATGGATAAAAGGGAGGGGGTAAAGAAGGATTTTCCCATACGTGATAACTGTGGAAAGAATCCCCATGTTTAATGATTGAAGGGAATTAGAGTTTTTATAAGAGTGGAGAAAAAGGACACCAAGAATATGATTTCAAGGGTGTGAAAAAGGTCTCAAATGTACAATGCTTCATCTGCAATGAGTTGGGACACTACACGAATCAATTTCCAAATCATCGGAGTAGACCCCAAATGTTGCCATTGGATAATAATCAAGTTATGATATTATATGAGATGAAGAGAAATGATTAGAGTTCTTATGTTCTTAATTTATTATGTCATTTGTGTATTGTATTAATGATATACATGTTATATGAATTATAAAGTATATAAGGATTGTACTGCAATGACATTTAATTAAGAACATAAGATTTGGTGGAAGAAAGAAATGTGATTCAATTGCAGGTTAATTTATTTGGAAAATATATGGTTGAGAGAAAGATAAAACATAGTTTGGTTCTGAGACTTAGGTATTTATTTATGTGGACAGCTTTCCCAACGGTTTTCCAAAACCGTTGGGAAAGGTCCACTTTGTGGACAGCTTTCCCAACGGTTTTCCAAAACCTTTGGGAAAGGACCCCCATGGATCAACCTTCACCCAGAATCAAATCCAGGCTCAAAATCTATTCCAACAGTTGTCAAAACCGTTGTTATAGGTCTATACCAATGGTTTTTACAACCGTTGGTATAGATCCTTTGATTTTTATCATTTCTTCTTACCCAGAACATTATATAAATCAAAATTTAATATAATTATGAGAATACATATATATATTTATGTAATTATATACACAAAAGTCTTGTTAGGTTAGTGGTTAAGTCGTTCAATAAAAACTAAGGGTGCTGGGATCAAATCCCAATGAATGTTTTTTTTGAAATACATATACCAACGGTTCCACAACCGTTGGTAAATATTTTCATATTAATTATACCAACGGTTTCCAAAACCGTTCGGATAGGTCTATACCAACGGTTTTGGGAAAACCGTTGGTATAGACCTATCCCAACGGCTTACTTGGCCACGGTTCTCCAAACCGTTGGTATAGGATATACCAACGGTTTGGAGGCATATACCAACAGTTCCAAACCGTTGGTATATGTTAGTTTTCCAGTAGTGATAGAATGAGTATATCCAGTAATCTATAAGAAATAAGGGAGCATGAATGTAATAAATAAGGTTTTATGGTAATTCAAGGTGTTAAATTATTTTAAAAGAATAAATGAGGAAGGTTTTCACATGTTATTCCGTGGTAAAAAGGATCTTCATTGTGTTTACCATCCTTATAAATTTTGGATTCTGAGTTTGGACATATGTATTTTCGATAAGTCTAAATTTTGAAATCGATTATGTTTCACATTAAATTATATTTTTAGGGTTAAATCATTTCTTGATATTTTTTTTGTATTTTGAAAAAAAGGACAACCAGAAGGTCGGGCGACAACTCACCGCATCCGACAGGGCCGCAAGACTTGACCCCACAACCGAAGGGAGACAAGGGTGGATCACCAACCACTTGCATACGTAATGTCCTTGTTTGTATAATGAATTTTTTTATAGTCGGAAAAATTAATTATAAATTCATTGTTTTTGGAACCCTATATGATTAAGATAAATAGAATATTTTTGAATTCTATTATAATTTTTAGTGAAAGTTGAGTTTGTAGTAGGAATTAGTTGAAGGATGAAAGTCTACTTGTCAAGTATATTTTTTACACTTATTATATAAAAAAATTAATTCTTAAACATTAGGGAATGGATTTTAAAACCAAAAAATATGTCATCCTAATATCTTATGTTTTGTAAAACCGATGATATTTTAAATCATCATAGATTGATGGCTTTGAGGCCCTCAATTTACAATTTTTTGTGATTGATGACCTCAAACACTCCCTATAAATATTAACATTTTCCCCTAATTAAGTGTCTCTTATTTCCACCAATATTCTCCAAATCAAGATCATAATTTGGCCGTGACTTTTTAATTTCACTTTCCCTCTTATTAAGACTAATTTTTATCAACCCAATTTTTGATGTGGGTTTTCCACGAATGTATAAATCCATTTTTAACCTTTTATTTTGGAAGAACAATTTCAAATTGAGAGGACACAATTTATTGAAGGATTGGAGAATGTAACAACCCAATATTTCATAGTGCGTTATTTCTTCAAAATAATTAAATAACTTAGGCTACAGGAAATACCGAGTTCCATCCCACCATGACTTACTAAATTAGCTATACAAAAGCGGTTTAAATATTACTTTCTACATTTTCAATTTTATATATTCCATATAAAATTTAGCATCCATATTATGTATTTCATAGACATAATATTAGAACAAATTAACTTTTTCAAATAAAGGAAGTATTTTTCAAAAACATGCAATTTTACCACAATTTAATGGAAAACACTTTTTAAATCCATTATTTGACACTTTTATATATTCAACATGACAAAATAAACGTATGTTTTAGAATCAAGACATAAAAATTTAATTTTTTTAAATTTTTGGTGTTTTTCTAATTTGGGTGAATTATAAAAAATTCTAAATTTTAATTGAAAAAAACTTTTTTAATCAAAATAATTTGTAGGTCCAATTATACTTTTTAATGGTTTTGAAGTATAATTAGATTTTATATTTATCATTAAATATAATTTAGGTCATTATTAGTAATTTCACATTTAAATTTGACATAAACTAATTTCAATCTATTGATAGTTTTTACTATTTAAAAACCCCTTTTGGTTTTGACAATAGGAATGAATTTTAAATTAATAAATGAAACTTCTATGTTTAGAATTTTGTAAAATAGACTTCATTTTTCAATTCAAAATATCAAAATTACCGTTGGGTAATGTTTTAGTATTTTTATGAAAACATTCAATTATAAATTAATAGTGAAATACACTGCATTATTATTTAAAACTGACATTTTATTTAAATATTTATTATTATTATTTCAATTTATTTTAAGTCCAATAAGATATATAAGACCTATATAAGTTCAATGTAATTAATTTAACTAATTTTATAATAATATTAGATATATAAAAATTTTATTGATCATTTTACAGTCTTTTACCCACCTCCTTGGTGCATTTGCAAGTTTGAATAAAAGTTAATTTTACAGCTTTTTTGATTTGAATTTCAAAAAACCAAGAGACATGGTTGATATCAATAAGTAAAAAGTGGTTAAATAAGATGAAAATAATTTATTTTGAATAGTAACTTTTAACGTTTATTTACCGCGGTAAAATAAAAATATGGTAATTAATGGTAAAAATGATATTATTATTACCCTAACACATGTCCTAATTCTATTGGATAAGTGTAATTCGACCAAAATAAACCTTATGAATAAAATATGATCATCTTTGGTCCCATAGGATTAGATTAGTACATTTATTATTATTTTATTTAAAGAAGAGTTAAAAGTGATAAATTCAATGTTTAATAACTATTCCATTTTTAATATAGGGTTACACAAAATATATATAAGGACTTAGCCTTATACATTACATATTATTGAAATAAATGAATAATTCACATTGAGGATATTTTTAGGTTTAGAGTTTTAGATAATTAGGAAAAAACTATTACCTATCGAAAGATTAAAAAGTAGACACTTCTACCCAGTTTCCAATTTTTTTACAAAACATGAACTCTTGAAAAAAAGTGTCATGTCTAGTTCCATGTTTAAGAAAACAAGAATTTTCCTTGATCCCATCCTTGACCCTATTCCACATTATTTCTTGTGAAAAACATTTCAAAAACGTGGGATGAGAATTTAAATCTCATTAAGGGATACACAAAGTAGGAAAACTGTTAGTTTTTCAAAATATCATGTAAACCATGAATACTTTAACCTAAGTAATAATTTTAACCTTTATGAAGAAGTAAATACTCTTTTCTGAATAAAAGATCATTAGATACCCTTTTGTAACCAAAATATTACAAAAACCCCTTATAAAGAACACATAACATATAAAGGTAACTTGGGACAGAAAAATACTTAAATGGAATAACCATACTGTCAACTTCTACACATATCACGGAACGGAATTTCCATACAGCCGACTTCCATACCCATTGCATTAGAGGTTATAATGTAACCACCCGGCCTGATATTCATGGCACTACCCATTATTTGGTTTATCATGTAACCACCTGTCAAATCTCCCAGTACCAATATAAAATAATAACCCATAAAATAAATATAATGTAAAGAAAACATTTCCACATTTAAATCACAATATATCATATAAATATATTGACATAACAAATACATTATAAAAACTATTTTCAATGCCAAAATTTATAAAAGAGTATATGGTATTTATTTACTTTTCAAAACATTACAGATTGTTGAGGAAGCCAATGATCAAATAATACTCGCGACGGTGGAAATGTCATTGTCACCAGGTATGTTAAAAAGAAACATTCTTTTTGAAATTTAGTAAAACGTTTCGTAGAAAAATATTTCCTTTGAAAATCCAAGGGTGTTTATACAGCCTATAAAAGAATGTCGTGTAATAAAACAAAGTATGCCTCATTGAAAGGAGATTGAGATGAAGTCCCTTACCTTGCGTCCGACTTGAATTGATCATTCTTTAATCTCTTGAGTAATAAACTAGAGTTAATTTATAATTTATTAAGAACCTTTTTCACGTTTACTATTCACATTATATCATTTATGGAAAAGTTATAAACATTATGTAATCATTTATGTTAATAACATTCGTTTTATCGATATTTGGTACTTAAGTCAAAAATGGACTTCTTATAATTACATGTTGTTCTTGCGGTAAATAGTCCATTATATCCATAATGACATTCATTATTTATATATCATATATATCATATATATCTAGTGCATACATGTATTTAAATAACATTTGGATGTAAGAAATGTAATGCACTGTTCATGGAGATGGTAAGTCGTATGTACGCATGAACGCTAGTTCCATTTCTATTTAATATTTAATGGAATTAAAACATAATGATACATAGTTATATTATAATTACAGTATAATATCATATATAATATCATTAACTCTATCATATATACATCCCACATAAGGCATTAACAAGTCACATCACTTTAAGGGGGCGGTAGTCCGCACTTCCTCAAATGAGATTATCGTATTTACCCACTATGGAAACCATAAAAGATTTATATAATTTTGGAAGTACAGAAGAATAAAGAAATCATAAACATATTATATATCATATATAAATACAGTTCCAAAATAATGGCCACCATAAGAGGTGGAAAAATGTAATTGAAAAATCACTGTTTCGCGAGGCATTAGTTTTCCATCAACAGAAACATTGTGTTCATCATCCATTAGATGGAGTTTTGTGTAAGTGTAGTTTGAATATTTCTAATCAAAAAATCCTAGTATATTTAGGATACTGGTATTGTTACAAAAGAAACTAAATAAAAATATTTTAGGGGTTGGAGAAGTAAAATAAAAAACAATTTAGGAGAAACTGTTTCCTTTAATTTGGATAACTCCCTTTGGTTTGAACCAAAGGACTTCTTCAAGTGCCTTATACCAAAGGAAAGGCTTCTAGGAGGAGGAGAGGGATGTAAGAAGCTTATTTGGTCATATTTTGTATGAGCCAAATGGCTTGAGAGGTGTGTGTAATTTGATAGAAATGGTCTCCTTTTATAAGGGGTGGAGGGGATCTTTAGGAAAGTGTGAAAAATATTATTTTATAATATAATGATATTCGGTTTCTAATTGTTGAAAAATCATTAACGTCTAAGATAATATGACTCATATTCAAAATAAAATCATCCAATAATAATTGGACATGTTTTGGATAAAAAGCTAATCATTATAATCTTCTTTTTTAAAATCATTTATTAAGTACTTAAATACTGCATATTTATTGTGTCATAAATAATTTAATTTATTTGATGTCTAAAAATTCTAAAAAAATTACCATGATGTCGATAATCGTGTTAGCATTCTAAATAATATTTATGGTCGAAAATAGTACTTATATAACACTATAAAAAATTTAATTACTAAAAGCGTTTTGTTAATGTCAATTATGACTTCACATTAAATTAATTAAATTAAATTGTCATTTTCAATCCCAAATAGATCAATGGGGTCCCCAAATCGACCCAATGATTCCCAAAGTCATTAATGACTCATCAAATCTGGTTTGGACAAATGTTAAGGTAATTTTGAATTATTATAATATTCTTTTAACCTTAAATTTCCCTATTTACCTTTAACCGCGATAAATAAAAGTCAAAAGTTACTATTCATCACAAATTATATCCATCTAAATGAACCACATTTTACTTCTTGATAACAACCATTTATATCGGATTTTTGAAATTCAATTCACATAAGTGGTAAAATTTCATTTAAATGAAAAATTCATTTTTTAACTACCACTAAGTGGTCTCACTAATCATCAAAAATTGAATTTTTTTAAAAAAAAATACCAAAAATTCATCCTAAGCTATATTTGATATTTCGAATTCCAAAATGATGTCTATTTTTCAAAATTCAAAACATAGAAGTGGAGTTAATTAATTTTAAAATTAATTTATGTTATCAAAACAAATAGCGTGTTTTTAAGAAACAATAACAATCAAAAGATTGATACATGTTTATGTCCAATTTCGAAGTGAAAATAATTCCAATGACCAACAATGGATTAAACGGTAAAAATATATTTTAATTTTGATTTAAAACTAATTAAAAATATAATATAACTATATAAATAAATTCGATTAAAATGCACTTTTGAATTAAAATACAATACTTTTAACTATTCATTAAAAAAATGAACTTTATTAGAAAAATGCCAAAAAATTACCCAAAGTAAAATTTGATGTCCCCATTCTAAAGAAGGATTTTATTTGGTCATATTGAATTTATTAATGTATCCAAAAGTATATTTAAAGAGGGTTCCCCATTAAAAGGCGATAAATCGGCCTTTTAATGTAAATTATGCTTAAAATTAGATTCATTCACATTGTAGGACTCTAACATTTTATTGGATAATGTAAATACATTTAACAATCATGTATAATAATATTTTAGTTAGTTTTGTTCATTCCTGCCAATACATCAGCTAGGAGTTAACTACCATTTAAAATAATAAAATTATATTATTAGTGTGCAATGTAAGATTTCAAAGAAATCCATTGTTGTGTATCGAGTACGCAATCGAACATTGAAAACATTTGGAAGTAAAATTAATATTTAATTCACAAATATTAATAAATATGAAAACATATTATTCTTCATTTGTAAGTGATTTTACATCCAACCCACCTTTTGGAAATTGCGTCCTCGCAATTCTTATTCACTTATCAAAATAAGTGTGGGTATGTATCCCTCATAGCATTTTCAGATTCCCATGTTTCCTCTTCAACCATATGGTTTTTCCACAAAACCTTTACTTGGTGAATTACCTTATTCTGAAACACTTCCTCTCTATGGTCAAGAATCTGGACTAGTTGTTCTTTATAAGAGATATTCTCTTCCAACTGAACTACCTCTGGGCTCAAAACATGAGATGGATCTCGCATATACTTTCTCAACATCAAATCATGAAAAATATTGTGTACTTGGGATAAACATGGAGGTAAAGACACTCTATATAAAATTGATCCTACTTTCTCCAGGATTTCATAGGGTCCAATGAACCTTGGGCTCAACTTTCCCTTTTTACCAAAACACATCACACTTTTCCATGGAGAAAATTTGAGAAATACATGATCACCTACCACAAAAGAGAGATCTTTCCTCCAGTGATCTGCATAACTTTTCTGTCTGCTATGAGCTCTTCTCATGTGCTTCTGAATCAACTGAACTTTCTCTTACATATCTTCTACCAATTCTGGTCCCATTAGATTCCTTTCACCTACTTCATCCCAAAATGATAGAGTTCGACAATGCTTTCTATATAAAGCCTCAAATAAAGCCATTTGTATACTGGAATGAAAACTTTTATTATATGCAAATTTAACCAAAGAAAGATGTTGGTCCCAGCTTCCTTTGTAATCTATTGAACAAGCATGTAACATATCTTCCAATGTATGAATTGTTCATTTTGACTGCCCATCTGATTGAGGATGAAAACATGTACAAAAATTAAATTCAGTACTAAATGACTTCTGAAGGCCTTTCCAAAAGTTAGAAGTGAACCTGTGATCACGATCAGATACAATAGAGAGGGGAACTCCATGCAACCGGAATATCTCTTTAATATACAACCAAGAAAGTTGATCTGGAGACAAAGTATCTATAATAGGAAGGAAATGAGAATATTTAGTCAATCGATCAACTATAACCCAGATTTCATTATTACCTCAAGATGTCTTTGGTAATCCCACAACAAAGTCCATTGATATATTTTCCTATTTCCATTCTGGCACCGGTAGAGGATGAAGCATTCATTTCGGTAACTATCACTCATCATTAACCATCTAACAATTCAAACCCTTCACAGTAAAATCAGCAATATCTCTTTTCATTCCATCCCACTAGTAATACTCCCGAAGATATGTGTACATCTTAGTACTATCAGGATGAACTGAAAACGGAGATCTATCTGTTTCACATAAAAACTCATTCTTCAACTATGAATCACAAGGTTCCCATAATATATTTACAAACCTCAAAACACAATCATTATCAATGTTAAAATCAGGAAACTTATGCTTCTGAACCAACTCTACCTTTTTCTGCAACTCACTCTCTTTCTTCTGCGCGTGATTAAATTTGTCTGATAGAGATGATTTCACTGACAGCTGAATCAAAATAGAAAAATTTATAGCAACAAAAACTTCTATGCCAAAGTTTATAAAATAAAAAATCATTGGATCTTGTTCCAAATGTTGCATGGCTAACGAGACATTACTTTTTCGACTCAAATCATTGTCCACTTTATTTTCCTTTCCCAGATGGTATTAGATCATGCAATCGTAATACTTGATTAATTCTATCCATCTCCTATGTCTCATGTTCAATTATTTTTGAGTGAATATATACTTTATACTTTTGTGATTAGTATATATTTCACATTTTAATTCATACAAATGATGCCTCTAAATTTTAAAAGCAAAAACAGTAGTAGCTAATTCCAAATCATGAGTAGGTTAATTTAACTCTTGTGGTTTCAACTGACGTGAAGCATAACCAATTACCTGATCATTCTACATTAGGACACAACCCAATCCTTTCAACAAAGAATCACTGTAGAAAACAAACTCACCATTTCTGGAAGGTAATGACAAAACTGGAGCATTCACCAATCTTCGTTTCAATTCCTAAAAACAATCATCACATTCTTTTTTCCAGATAAACTTAACACATTTTCAAGTTAACTTAGTCATTGGACTAGATAACCTTTAAAAATGTTCATCAAACCTCCAGTAACAACCTTCCAAACCACGAAAATTACGAATCTCCATTATATTTGTGGGTCTTGTCCATTTTGCGTGAACTTTTGTTTTAGCATGATCAACTGTTATGCCATTTTTTAAAACAATGTGACCATGGAAAGAAATATGTTGTAACCAAAACTCACACTTGCTGAATTTCACAAATAGTTTCTTTTATTTTACGATTTTCAATAAAACCTTTAAATGAATTTCATGCTCCTATATGCTTTTTGAATATACTAAAATATCATAAATAAACAAATCCACCACTTATCACCTAATTCATGCTGAGCCATCACTTCCATAAACTTTTCAATTCTAATTCCGACCATCTCATGTTGCTGATTCAAAAGTTCATTCTCTTCTATATTCCTTCCCAGAAAAGCTACTCTATTTCCTTTATGAAAAATATTTCTTAACATAGAAATATCTTAGGCGAAACAACATAGTAATCTCTAAATGATATATGATATAAATATTAACATAAATTATATTATAGATATTAATTTAACAATACCCAAACATCTAAAGTTATCGAAACAGACCTCTGATACCAACTATAAGGACTCAGCCTTTTACATTACATAATATTGAATTAAATTAATAATTCACATTAAGGATCTTTTCAGGTTTATATTTTTAGAGAATTGGGATATAAATACTATATACAAATCAAAAGATTAAAAAGTAGACACTTCTACCCAGTATCCTTTTTTTTTTCAAAACATGAACTCTTGAAAAAAGGGTCATGTCTAGTTCCATGTTTAAGACAAAAATAATGTTCCTTCATCCCATCCTTGACCCTATTCCACGTTATGTCCTATGAAAAACATTTCAAAAACATGGGATGATCATATAAAGCTCAGTAAGGGATACACAAATAAAGAAAAACTGATAGTTTTTCAAAACATCAAGTAAACCATGAATATAGTAACATAAGTAATACTTTTTACCTTTATGAAGTTGTAAATACTCTTCGATGAATAAAAGATCATTACATACCCTTTCGTAACCCAATTATTACCAAAAAAACCCATATAAATAACACATAACATATAATGGTAACTTGGGAAATAAACATACATAAATGGAATAACCATATTGTCAAATTCCACAAATATCACTAAATAGAATAGCCACACAGCTGACTTCCATACATAATGAATTGGAGGTTATAACGTTACCATCTGTCCTGGTATTCACAACACCACCCATCATTTGGTTTACCACGTAACAACCCATGAAATCTCCAAGTACCAATATAAAATCATAACACATACAAAAAATATAAAGGAAAGAAAACTTTTCCACATTTCAATCACAATATATCACTTAATTATGTTGACATAACAAATCCATTATCAAAACCATTTTAAATACCAAAATACATAAAAGTGTATATTGTATTTCATTACTTTTAAAAACATTACGGCTTGTTGAGGAAGCCAAAGATCAAATAATACTCACGGTAGCAGAAAGGTCATTGTCATCACATACATATAAAAGAAACATAATTTTTATTTGTTTAGTAAAACTCTTCATAGAAAAATATTCCCTTTGAAAGGTCAAGGGTGTTTATACAGTGTATAAAAGAAATTCTTTTATTAAAACAAAATATGCCTCAATGAAAGGAGATTGAGATGAAGTCCCTTACCTCGCATATGACTTGACTCGATCGTTCTTTAATCTCTTGAATAATAAACTAAAGTTAATTTTGACATGCTTAAGAACATTTTTTAAATTTGTTATTCTTTTTATATAACTCTTTCCATGTTATAAACATTATGTAATCATTTAAGTTAATAACGTTCGTTTTATCGATATTTGGTACTTGAGTCAAAAATATACTTCTTATAATTACATGTTGTTCATGCGGTCAATAGTCTATTATATCCAGAATGAAATTCAATATTTGGATATCAAATATATCATATATATCCAATATATACATGTATTTACATAACATTTGGAGGTAAGAAATGAAATGCACCGTTCAAGGAGACGGTAAGCCGTACATACGCATGAATGCTACTTCCATTTCTTTTTAATATTTAATGGAATTAAAACATAATGATACATAAGAATATTATAATTCCAATATAATATCATATATAATATCATTAAATCTATCATTTATACAACCCACATAAGGCATTAATGAGTTGCATCACTTTAAGGGGGCGGCAGTCCGCACTTCCTCAAATGAGATTATCGTATTATCCACTATGGAAACCATAAAGGCTTGATATAATTTTGGAAGTACAGAAGCATAAAAAAATCAAAAAAATAATATATATCATATATAAATATAGTTCCATAATAATGGCCTGCATGAGAGGCAGTAAGATGTAATTGAACCTTTATCGTTTCGTGAGGCGTTAGTTTTCCATCAATAGAAACATTATGTTCATCATCCATTAGATGTAGTTTTGAATAATTGTAGTTGAATTATTTCTCATAACAACATCCTAGAATATTTTGGATAACGGTTTTTTTACAAAAGAAATGAAATAAAAAGTGTTTAGGGGTTGGAGAAGTAAAATAAAAGAAAATAATTTAAGAGAGATCGTTACCTTTAATTTTGATAATTCTATTTGGATTGAAACAAAGAACTTATTGAAGTGCCTCCTGTCTTAAGTTAATGCTTCTAGGAGTAGGAGAGGGAAGTAGGGACCATATTTGGGTAGGTTTTGGATATCCAAATGGCTTGAGAGTTGTGTGGAATTGGTTATAAATGGTCTCTTTTTATAAGGGGGGAGGGGCTCTTTAGGAAAGTGTGAAAATATTATTTCATAATATAATTATATTTGGTTTCTAATGGTCCAAAAAACATTAAAGTCGACGATAAGATAACTCATATTCGAAATAAAATCATCCAATCAGAATTGGAAATGTTTTGGATAATAATGTAATCATTATAATCTTATTTATATAAATCATTTATTAATGAGCTAAATACAACATCATTATGGTGTCTTAAATAATTTAATTTATATGATGTCTAATAATTATAAAACAAATACCATGATGTTGGAAATCTTATTGGATTTCCAGATAATATTTATAGTCAAAAATAGGAATATATAACTCCATATAAAAATTAATTACTAAAAGAGTTTTGTTAATGTCAATTTTGTCTTCACATTAAATTAATTAATCTAAATTATCATTTTTAATCCCAAGTAGCTCAATGGGGTTCCAAAATCGACCCAAAGATGTACATGGTCGTTAATGACTCAACCAATATGGTTTTGACAAGTGTTAATGTAATTTTTAATTATTATAATTTTCTTTTAACCTTGAATTAGCATATTTACCTTTAACCGCGATAAATAAAAGTCTAAAGTTACTATTCACCAAATACTATTTTCATCTTAATGAACCACATTTTACTTCATGATGACAACCATGTATGTCATATTTTCGAAATTAAATTCACATAAGTGGTAAAATTTCATTTAAATGAAACAGTTAGTTTTTATAACTACCACTATGTGGTTTCACTATTCATCATAAATTGAAGTTTCTCAGAAAAATACCAAATATCCAGCCTAAGATATATTTGATATTCAGAATTAAAAAATGATGTCTATTTTGAAAGGTTCAGAACATAGATGTGGTATTAATTAATTTTAATGTGAATTCCTGTTATCAAAACAAATAGCATGTTTTTAATAAAGAATAATTATCAAAAAATTGACACTTGTTTATGTCCAATTTCAAAGTGATATTAATTTCAATGACAATCATTGGATTAAATGGTAAAATATATTTTAATTTTGCTTTAAAACCAATTAAAAATATAATATGACCATATATATAAATTCTATAAAAGACACTTTTGAATTAAAATCCAATACTTTTCACTATTCATTAAAAAATGAACTTTCTAGAAAAAAGCCAAAAAATTACCCAAAGTAAAATTTGATGTCCCCATTCTAAAGAAAGATTTTATTTGGCCATATAGAATGTATTAAAGTAACCGAAACTATATTTAAATAGGGTTATCCATTAGAAGGTAATAAATCGGCCTTTTAATGTAAATAATGCTTAAAATTGGAATCATTCACATTTTAAGCCTCTAACATTATATTGGATAATGTAAATACATTTAAAAATCATGTATAATCATATTGTATTTATTTTTATTCATTTCTGCCAAAACAACGTCTAAAAGATAACTGCCATTTAAAATAATAATATTATATTATTAGTGTGGAACGTAAGATTCCAAAGAAACTCGTTGTTGCGTATCAGGTACGCTATCAAACATAGCAACCCCTTTAAAGTAAAATTAATATTTAATTTACAAATATTAATAAATATGAAAATATCTTATTACTCATTTAATTGGGAAGTTACAATATAAATTAGACTATAAATATTAATTATAAATCTAAAAATATATTCTATATAATTTTATTTTATTTATAATTTTTAGACATTAAATAATTTAATTTATTTATGACACAATGATGATCTTGTAATTAACTTATTAATGAAATATTAAAATAATTATTATTATTAATTACCAAATAAATTCATATTTAGAATTCTACTGAATTCCACTAATTTTTTAGTTTAATATGAATTTTAGGGTTGATTATATAAATTTATTTCGAATTGATAGGGTTGTTACGACTTTCACAAAAACAAAATACCAAATAGTGTCAGAATTGACATAAATTAATTTTTTTTAAAAATACTATATTATTTGTTGATATAATATTCCTAAAAATCTATGGTTTATCCATAGTGGTTAAATAAAATTATATATGTCATTAATGAACCACTAGAGATTCTCTTGTATGTTTAGAGTAAATTTGTAAACCATATAGTGTAAGAATACAAGAAGACACGATAAAAGGTAAACTATTTAAATAAGTGTTAAATCTAAAAGATAAGGTTAAAATAGTAAAATAAACTTGTCTAAAACCTATTGGTAGAGATTATTTCTACCAATAACCACCTATGTTTAGAAATAAATTCATTGGGAGCCATTAAAAACTGAAAATTATTATATAATAAATTAATATTTTAATCTTTTCCTAAAGTGACCATCGCTCTCTTATAAAAGGGATCATTCCCATCTCACAAAATCACACCTCTAAATCAATTTGGCTCTTCCCACCGCTACCCAAATATCCTCTCAATGTTTCTCACATCAACCTAGGGTCCTTAAATTTATCATAAATCCAACCTAAATATCCCTTTTGATCAACTCAAAAGGAAACACCCAAAGAAGAGGTACTAATTTCACCACCCCCTTTCAAGTTCTTTTCTTCTCCCCCTTCCACATTATTAGTTGTTTCCATAAAAAATAATAAATCTAGTACCTAATACAAACAATGATGTTATTTTAAATATGGTATAAACATATTCTCTATTCTATCCATCCTATAAATGAAAAAGTCACCATATGTGCGTACGTATGACTTACAGTCTCCACGTCGTGGTGTAGTTTGTTATTCAAACACTTAATTATTTGGATGGGTATAATAATGAGTATAGATGATGTAACTAATAAATATAACATGTTAATGATTCTTTATATAAGATATAACAACCAATTACATACGATTTTACAATCAATATAATGATATTTTATCTCATGCGTACATATGGATTACCATCTCCACGAACACGATGACATTAATTCACAATAATAATAATAATAATAATTTTCATTTTATGATTTAAAATAATGTTTAATAACATAAAATTATTCTCTAAATGAATCAAATAAATCTTACCCATAAAAAACACGGCTTACATGACCAAGAATATAAAGGAAAATGGTCCAGTTAACTCCTGAAACGATGATACTACAAAAATATTATTAAAAAT
The DNA here is from genome assembly GCA_963277665.1 of Viscum album. NCBI lineage: Eukaryota > Viridiplantae > Streptophyta > Magnoliopsida > Santalales > Viscaceae > Viscum > Viscum album. Next base: position 1,919,192,592 of record OY728128.1, on the reverse strand, counting down.
GAAATATTAGAAGATCATATATGATATAATATTTATATATATGATTCGTGTATAATTTAATAACAATTATTTAACCAATATATTTAAAGTTAATGTACCCCCGACCAAGGAAATGTACAAGGTAAAGGGTTAATTTCACAATCTCATTATTATCCGAGGTTATTTTTACGTAAGTATCTAATGGGACATATTTGTTATCCATGTCCTTGATTCATAAAAGAGTTTTCAATGGGATTATTTTTAAGCTATGTTTTTACTAAAACATCATTTTAAATTTCTTAATGATTTATTCTTCTAATCGTTTCTCTTTAATTTTCATGTTTTTAAAATGGTTATAAGGATTTATTTATATGGACATGAAGGTTTTAAAATGTTAATTCCTTTCAAAATTTTCAAAGTGGTATGGGACACTTTGATTAAAAACTATATTTTTAATTAATTCTTTTATAAAATATGTGTATTTTAAATGATTTCATGAAAAAGGGATATTTCTCTCAATGATTTTTACTGAACATTTTCAACTATGTCCACATCCTTTAGAGGATATTATATTTTCTCGAGGTTTATTTATTATTACACAAATCTTACATATTGTATAAAAGATTTTGTGATAGGTTTTACTGTGGATGGGTTATTTTTATTTCATTAATAGTTTATGGATAAAATATTTTCATTTCGTATTATAGTTTTAATATGAATGTTTATGATATGTTTAAACCTTTTAATATGAGGAATGCATTTAACTTAGTAAGTGACGGGTGGATCCCTCTATATCTCCTTGATGCTTCGGTTGGTCCCATGAGAAAAACTAGTGTTTTGGAATAAGGCCTTGACAAAATCTTATTTGTAGTCTTGTAACAAGGCCTTGACTATGTGGTTATGAAGTCTGGCAATATGTATTCCATCATTATGAAATTGGCTATTGATATTACATGTTATTATTTGACTAGTAGAATATCCATGTGAATATGAAAATGTAATTATTTGATTTATCATTGCCATATTATGATGAATTTTATGTTTAAAAGGATTTTGTTTTAGTTTTATACATTGACTTAAATTTTTACACTTATTTATGAATGTTTCTGCTATATTGTTATCCCTACTGAGTATCTGAGATCACCCATTTCTTATGGTTTATTTTCCCAGGATTCCCAAAAGTGTATTATGATTAGTAAGAAGGGTTAATCTGGTGGATTAATGTTGTTCTCAAAAGATCATTTATGTTATAATTTATTTTCTAATGTGTAATTTAATGCTCATGTATGTAATCTATTTTCCAATACTACTAAACTGATCAGTTTTTTTGGGAATTGATTTCTTAATCCTGCAAATGTATTAATATAATGCACCAACTACAGTCTTCTGAGGTCGGGGCATTTTATCAGACTAGTTTTAGCTCATTTAAACACTAATAGTTTTTGTTTAACACTCGATAAATCTGTTCATACCATAATGGTGGAAAATGGTTTTACTATTTTCACTGATAATTATGAACAAAAATAATTTTAAATTATTACATAATATATATTATTACGATTATAAATATGGAATCAATTTTAATATTTTATATTCATATAATTAGCACAGTATAATTTAATATAAACCCCATAGACATGACAAAAAAATAGTTTTCAAGTGTACTTTCCATGAACAAAATGATTTTATATTAAATTTTCGATTAGTAATAATTATTAAATTAATTTCAATCTTTGTTTATAAATTTAAAATCTCTTACATTAATATTAATAATTCCTCATTATGTGTTTTTTAAATAATTACAATGGGGAAACATTATGAACATGTAAATAGTTTTGATAAAAATCATCCTTTTAAACCAAAAAACATACATTGACAAAATAATTTATAAATATGATTTAAATTTAATTAAATGTATTTAATATATATTAATAATAATTTAATTAGTTTAAATAATATTAAAATCATAATGGAATTTGTATATTAATTAATTTATTATAATAAAATGTCATATTCACCAAATCAGTACATTCAATACCCAATAAAAGATCTATTTTTACTTTAAAATCCCAAAATAACGTCAAAAGTTACTTTTGAAATTTTCATTAAAAATGAATTTATTTTTAAAAAATTAATTTTATCAAATATATAAAAAATATTTTCATTTTTTTAAAAAAGGTAATACTATTCCTTTTTTAAGAAAATATATATATGAATGAATTAAATTATTATACAAAAAATGTTTGATTATATTCTAAGTAATTAATATAAAAAAAATTAGTATGTATATTACCTATGTATTTAATTTTTTTTAATTAGTATTCATCCACTAAAAATTAATGCTTATGTCCTAAAATTCATATTAGAAATAATTTCATTTTAGGGTATGTTAAAGATATGTGTTTTGTGTCTTGTATACAAAGGAGAATATCATTATTTTTATAAATCACAATGTATTACAATTGAATGGGAATATTTTAAATTAGAAGATTGTGAAATGAATATAAAACCACTTAAATTATTTAATCCATGAGGTTTTATAAATTAAAGCTTATACTGATTCTTAGAGAAGTGGGAGAGCTTGGGCAGTCAATGTCGGGAGACTCGTAGAGACATATAGAGAAATAGGGAGAAAATATTATGTCACCCTCCAATGATAAATACTTTTATTAATTAAAATCTTATATATTTAAATATTTCATATTTTGTTCTACCATGGTCCAAATGACCATGCAAAAACTATTCCAATGTTGTATTCCCAGAAATATTGAACATAATTAAGTGGCTTACACGGGTTGGGGGCCATGAAACAGAGACATTCAATTGAATAAATTATAAAAAAAATAAAAAACACCGGACATAAAAAATAATGGTTCTAACATAAATCCAAAAATAAACAACCCATTAATAAATCATGTAATTAATTAATTATGCATTTATGGAATTAAAATAGTATGTAGAAACAAATGAATAGTTGTGATTTCCATCACAATTCTTCTTAACCATCAACGACATAACATATACATGAAACTAAATTGGAAAATATAAATGGTAATCAAAACATATAATAAAAACCATTCCCTTGGAATGAATCACCATAATTTGTTTTCATTATAATTGGAGCACATAATTATATAGTGAATGAAATTTAAAAATTAATATATCTTAGAAAAATGAAACACGAAATTAGATAATGTAATTTGATGGATATATCCCCAATATAACATATTATTTCAAATCATACAACTCTCTTTAGCTTCATACATTAATATTTTTATGTGAGAATGGAATATATATTGAAAATTATCTTCACGGGACCCTATCATATGAATAATGTGGTTTTAAGATTCATTTATCACTATCTAATCCCTTAAAGTCATAGATTTTAGTGCACATAATATTTCACATCTTTATCGCATTGTTATTAGATTATACATGGAACGTTGTCTTGCCCTTTTCCGAATATGGTGATAGAGTTTTTAATTGTATTATCTTGTCTCCCCATGCTCTTGCACGGATGTATCATGGTTCCATATATTCATCAATGACCATAAATCATATTTTAAGGGGTTTATAATTATTATCTATAATGGAAATTGAAAATGAATAGGGTTATATGGATCATTAGAATTGTTTGTGATTAATGATTTTTTACATGGTAAACATCATTTGAAACTCCAAACATATATCAATTCTTAGAATATTTGAATGATGTATCCAAAAACATTGTAGAGAATAAAAAATAAACATATCATTTACGGACATGTTCTCCCGTACTCTTATTCAGGTTTTATTCAATCATTTTAACTTATTGTGATTTAAATTTAATCGAAACATTATTGATAAATCACTCATTTTCTATATCCGTTGGACTAAACTATGTCTTTTTTCTCCTATTTCTCAGAACACATACCTCCCCATAAAAAAATACCAATGAAAAAAATATAAGTATAGTTTTCATAAAGTTAATTTTAGTCACATAAAAAATTTCCCCCATAAAAATCAAAACATATTCTCATGGTGGACAAATAATATATCCCCAGGATGTGAGAATCAAATCCCTTAATTTAGGATTCATAAAATTTCCCCTGGAAGGTGTCTATAGTGATTTTGGGACACATAACACATTCAACAAGACATGAATAGATACTTTATCTTATAAATTCATCATTAAAAAAGATATTAAAATTTTATAAATAACATCTTTATATAAAAAAAACCATTAAAATTTTGGAATAATCAATTTTTGATGTTTTTTAATTTAATTCCAAAAGTATAATAAATTTGAAAAAATGATACATTTTCCCAAAAATATATGAATTTTTTTCTATTCATATTTAATTAAAAAAATAATTTTTCTTAAATTTTATATTTTATAACTCCCCCACACATAAAAAATGATCTATTCAGAAATTATATATATGTTAACTAGATTAAACAATAAAAAAATGTGAGTAATTCTCTAATTATTTATAAAATTGAATTTTTCATGATTCATTTATAAAATTAATTTTATTTTTTCAATATCCACTAATTGAATATTTAAAACCATTAAATTTTATCTATACCTCAGCATGTGGGAATTCATCCATGGAAATACATTTCACACTCATCTCTCAAAAGGTGAGTTGATTTTCATGTTTATATTCAATATCAAGACATAATTGTTTACTACATGATTGGTAAAAATTTAGACTCTCCAATCAGTAATAAAACAAACATGTGTTAATGATTTAGAATTAAATATTATTAATTCAAATCATAAATGGGTATTTAGAAATTATTTTAAGACACTCAATGAAATGATAAAATATGTATTGTTTAATGCTTGATAAAATTTCAAACTCAATGAATCTAACCTCACACATGTAACATTCAATAAATAAAACCATAAAAATGGATTTCTTATTATTTATTGATCAAAAGTAAACAAAATGATATTAATGAAAAAAATTATCGTTTTATTTCTTTTATTAATTAATTTATAATTTTTTTATATCTATATACATTTTTTAATTTTTTCATAGGATTTTTTTATTTTGTTAAATGATTAAGTGGGAGAACATGAAATAGCATAATATATTATATTTAACCCATTGCATTCTTAAACAATTAATACAGGAACAATTTACCATGAAAGATATGAATAAATCCAAAAGAAAATAAATTATACAGACAATCCCCCCATTCATTATTTTAACTATACTATGAAAAAATGAGTTTAATGGTTTGAAAATGAATATATTTATTTTAATATAGATTAACATAATAATGAAATAACTGATATTCAAATAGAATAACATAAACTTCTGTTTAACTTATGTATCAATGAAAATTTATTCTTTTCCAAAATATTTTCTCAAACATGTAAACAAACATCCTCATTTCAAAATTGTTTTTAAAACAAATTAATTTTTTCTAAAACTCATTTCACATCCTATGAGTCTCTCATAAAATATATGGTACGATAAAGTATATTTAAAGACATTTATCATACCTATTGGGATAGTGAAAATGATATCAAACTATTAAATAGTAGTAATTAATATTCCTAATTTTTTGAAAACAATAAATAAAGATTAAAATCAAAATCAATTAAAAGAAAATTATTTTTAGGATATTTTAAACATATATGTTGAAATATTATAAAATATATCACCGAAGATATTGAGATAAAAATTTAATTATATAGTATTTTAATCTAAAGGTAAATACATGAAAAATTTAAGGAAATAGTAAAATAAAAAGTAATCTAAAAGAAGAATACACTCCCCCCCCCCCATTTTATTATATTTTTTGCACACATTATTATAATAAATAATTTTCAATTAAACTACGCTTATGAAAGGCAATTCATATAAAAACATTCAGTGAGATGAAAACTACCTTTTTAGGAATAATATATTTAGAAGACATATATATGATCTTAAATATATAAGTAGGATATTTCCATTATTAGAAATCCATATATCCTGACCACTAAATGAATCTTTTAAAAAAATATTAAGAAAGGGAAAATTATATAAAATAAATGATATAATTTATCATTCCAAATGATGTGGTATGTTTTTACTTCCTACATTCATTAGGTATAATTTTCACATAAAAAATCCACTTATGAACAATTTTTTTATGTTAAAAATAATCTTATTTTCATTGTTATAGTGTTCTTCATTATATTTTTTATATTTTTGATGTTCTATTTTTACATGTTGTGTTTTTACACTACATTGTATTGGTAAAAAATTATATATTGGGGTTTGAGTCATTTAAGGGGCTATATCGTAAGCTTAAATTTCTTTTACTATAATGTACACATCATACATATCTTTCTTATTGGGATGAAGATTAAACCCCTGTTTTTATTCTTCAGGCATGTTCAACTCTTCTATAGACACATCTTCATTATTTAGGGAGGGAATTCATAACATTGTGTTTATTATTTCAATGGAAGTTAGATCATTTTAGAAAATGTTTGATATCTATTTTTATCAAATGAGATAAATTTTATGTAATCATCCTCAAAAATATATTTTTTCAGCAATACATCATTAAATTATCTAGGAATCTCCAAGATGGAAAAGTAAAAACAAAATATAATTTATCATCAACGACTATAACCTTTTATGTCATATATTATATATTATCCTCTACCAAAGAGTATGTAACACGTTTCAATAGTCTATAAAATTTAGGCATGTATGTTTAGTGAAAATGATAGAATATACATAATTAGACCAATACGAATCAATTATTAGTTGATCTCCACAAATGGATTTTCATGATTGTTCTCTTATTTAAATTAAATTCCACTTCGAGGACATAAAACTTGGGTAATGAAGGATTATAAATTTATAATTTTTTAAAGTTGATTCATTCCTCATTAACAAGACAAATTTGAGTTATTTACTATATTTATCATTGTAACATTTTATATTTGAGGAAATAGTTGATATTTGATAAAAAAATCCATCAATGTATGGATGCCTCAACAACACATATAGTCCCCATCTGACATCTCATTAGTGTATGATTCTGCTTCACATTTTGGAATTCGGTAGTTTGATATTTTTGTTTTAATGGACACTGGTGTTTCTCATACTCATAGTTAATGATTATATTTTTTCCATACCGTTATTATTGGTATACAATATTGAGATAGTAAGGATAAATACCTCTCTGAAAAATCTTAAAAAATTTGTATTACATCTTCCTCTATGTACTTTAATATGATTTATATTATTTTTTTTATATTTTTATAACAACAAAAATTATATTATTTAATGTAGTAATGTGTGGTATATTATAAAAAAATATTTATATTAATTAGTAAAAATATATATTAAAAAAATTAAATATATATATATATATATTATTAATAAATTAATTAAAAATAGTGTTTAAAAAATATAAGCTTCCAAGAAATATCACCCGATCATGATTTTCATCGGATATGGGGTTGTAAAATAGAACATTATATTCCACTTAATATATCTATGTTATTGTAGAACCTAGGGGTTTCTATTAAAAAATATTTGAATATCAATCACTACTCCTACTAACCATAATTACGATAATGACATGATATTTCACTATATATTCTCCTTCAATAAATATAATATTAATAACTTTTTTCTACAAACAACTTCAATGTAAATTAAAACATTAATATATTAAAAAAAAATATTACCATTATAATATATATATATTGAATTAAAAGGTATGCATAGGTATGACCGAATTATGAAATATATTGACATTTTTATATATATGTTACTTCATAAATATTTACACCATTCATTAATATGAATAAGAATATATCATTTTTATGTTGTAATTTTTTTAAACATAAATACATATATTATTATAAAATTACGATTTAAATAAAATATATTATTCATCGAATAATGTATAATATATTAGTATCCTATAGAATTATAGAATAATAACAACTATAATTATAATAATGTTATTTTATATAGAAATTGTTTCCCTTTATATTTAATTATTTTATTTAAATGGTAAAATATAAAATTAATTTAATTTAATTTAATAAAAATAATCTTCCATTTTGGATTTATAATTTATATATTATTTTTAGGGGAATTTTTAATTTTTCAAAGATAAAGATTGATTTTTTTTAATAAAAAAATTCAAATTTCTAAAAAATGTATAGCTTTTATAATAAAAAAAAGGAACTCTAAGTTTATGAACCCATTTATATATAAAAATTGATATAATAAGTAATATATATTATTTTTAATTGCTATTTTGTATTTATATAACACATGTTTAGCATTTTGAAAATATAAGAAATATTTTACACTAAAAACTCTTTTTATGCATGTGTATTAAAATTTTAACATTATAAATTATTTGAATTTAATATTAAAATATATATTTAATATTTTAGTTTAACATCTAAATATTACTTATATAGTGAAATTTTATTGTTAGTAATAAATACAGTATTAGTAATTTTAATGTTAATTTCATGATAATGGTGAAACCTGTTTAAAATGATTTGTTTTATTAATATGGTGTAATATTTATTTAACCAATAATATATATATAATTAAAATGATGAAATATATACTTTTTAATTCCTTTATAAAATTTTAGAAACAAATATTTATTTATATTAAATAAATAAATTTGATCAAGAACACATAATGGTTAAGTCATATTTCAACAAAATTATCATTTTAAATATATTGTTTTATTAATTTATACGTAGATGATATAATATATTTAATTTAAATTAGAATAAATAGATATTGAATTTTCTATATGAAGAAGAAACTTTTTTAATATTCTATATATATTATTTTTAATTGATATATAAATTAGTTTGTTAAAAACTAGTTACCAAGGATAAAAATTAAATGAAAAATTGTAAAAACCTATGGTAAAAGTCTAGAAAAATGAATACAACATTGGTAAAAAATATTTTTTGAAATATTCTCATCCATATCCCATGCCTCACCCAACGTTTTTAAAATTTTGGAGTCATTTACCGTGGAATACTTTAATTATAAAATGCAATTGTAATGGGTATTCATATAAGTGCCCTTTTTGTCACTTAAATAGAAGATAACATACACCCCTACATTTTTAAAAATGATATAAAAATTTAAATTGAAAATCATAAAAAAAAACTATCGTAGATTTCCATTATCATCCATAATTCCATAATCTTTATAAATTAACCTAATGACATTCTTTCCTGTAATATCTCTATGAAGAGATCAAGTCTCCAACATATGTATCACCTTCTTCATAATATTTTCTTTTTAATATTTCACTTCAAAATATGATATATAAAAAAATATAATTAAATATGAATCATTAATATAGTTTTATTTATTAATATTAATGAAATAACCATGATTTTACCCCTCCATCAGATAAGAAGAGAAAATGTTTCCTTTGTGTGTTGTACATACTGCCTCCACCACAATGAGACATCTTATGTTTTATGTATCAACTATCATGGTTTGTTTTAATGATTAGATAATTAATAAATAAGATATAAATAATATAAATATTATTATGAATTTTTAAATTATAATATACACTAAATACCTTTCATTCGTTGAGAAATTAAAATTTTAATAATCTATTGTGCAGACTACCACATCGATGAAGTATCATTTTTCATTTTTCAAGATCATTTTCATTCATTATAGAAAAAAATAACATGAAACACAAAATTTTAAAAATCTCAATATTATAGTTGTCCATGTATTATAATTATATTGTTCTATTCAATAACCATACTCACCTATCAAGATATAGTAAATACATGTTTTTGTTAGTTTAACAATATTAATTAACAATTCTATAAAACTATATCTTGAATGACAATGAGAAATAATATATATAAATGATTAAAAATTAATAGTGAATTAGTTTTTATTTCTATTTGTTTAATTTTTATATCATTTTATTAAAGTTATTATTAAAATTTCCAAATTGATCTTTAAAGCAATCAAAATATATCGACAATGATTCAATTTCTACTCAAAAATAATGACAAAACTATTTAATAATTAAATTGGATATAATAATAAATAGTCGATAATAAATAAAATATATAATACGCTGGTTCCTAATAACATATTTAATAAACTCAATTTTATTATTAAGGATGTTTTTCACATGCATTGAACAAATCTGGAACAATATAAGGATTTCATCTCAAAAGTCATTATTTGAAAAATATTTTCTTTAGAGAACCGTTACTTTAAATGGTTTGTCTACTAAAAAATTCATATATAATATCATGTATCAGAATTATTTATTATAATTAGAATCAAATTCTGGATTTCTATCTTTTAGAGGGTTTTTATTTGAATATTTTTAAACTATAAGAGTTTCAGTCTCAATCACCCTTAATTGAAGCATGATTTGATATTATGAAAAAATATTTTTTTAGTGTTCAATCCTCATTACACATGACTTATAGTATCACATACAATTATTTTACTTCAAAAAGTTTCATCCATTTATTAAATTCCTTATTCTAGGCTATACTTTATGTATTCTCAAAAATATAATGAGTATTTATAACTCCATGTTCTTTATTTAGTTGTAATTTTTCTCATTGAGAATTATCAATAATTTAATATATAATAACATATATCTATATTGGAAGATAGATTTTGATTCAAATATTACATATTTATGAGTTAACATACTTCTTGAAGATGATAATATGTTCACAATAATTCGCATCCTCTTAAATGATGGTTTCATATTCGTATCCTCAATTTCCCTTCATGAAAATGATATGTATTTTAAATTAATGGATAATTATTTTTATCTTGTTTGGCCTCAATATTCACCCTCTCTTATGTTAGAAATATTTTTATCATTGATTTAATAGTATTTTATTTAATGAAAATGTAATTGGAAATTTTAAAATTAGTTTCCCCTCATGATATTTGTTAATCTTTCACACCTACTCTATGAATTAAGAGTTATGAATTATCATTATTTATCAACAATTTATGAAATATTAGTCTAATTTACATCTTTTAGTTTTTATATATGACTCTAAAAATATAATTATTTAAATATATTTTTTCATCAAATGCCATACAAGTTTTAATTTCCTATTAAAATTGTCAATATTTTATGAACCTGATGTATGTGGCATATCTCATTCCATAAATCATCATTATTAAATTATTTTAAATAGTATATAGATGCTATTAAAATCATATAATACTCTTGCTTCAATTTTGGTTTTATTGAAAAAAAAATATCTTCATGAATCAACTTACACAAACCATGACCCTAATAAGACAAACCCATGGGACTCTAATAATTCATTAGATTCACTTTTTGACACTATTGGATAATACCTACTAGGGTCACAAAAATAACGATTTCCCCATAAGCCACCATAGTTTTAGTCATTTATCTTTTTCATCACTCACACAAAACTTATGAGACATACCTTGATGTCACAATTCATGACTAGTAGTCCATTTTGAAACATGCATTACTATACACTTCTAAATAACAAAGATATTAAAACATGTTTTACTTTTTAGACATATGTAGTAAAATTTACTTGGTTACGTCTCACTCTTCAATTAGTTTTTAGATTCTCCATCCCATTTAACTTCCAATAACTCATTGTGGACCACACTCCACAAACATTGGTACTTCCACTGTAATTACAGAAAAAAAATTGATTGGTGTTGGTTTTAGAATTTTATCTTAGGGTTTTGTCTGATAATCTAATAGGGGTATTCAATGGTTTTTGGTTAGTGGTTGGTTTTGTTTTTGGTGTGATGAGGGCTTCTAAAAACTAGTTGGTGATGAGAGACACGAGGAACCACAATGGATATGACATCTACTCTTGTTTTATTTTAAGTGATGTTTGAGTTATGAAAATATATCATTCCCCTTGTGGGTTTCACTATTATTGGTGGTTTGGATGTTGTAATTTATGTTTAAGGTTGTTAGGAAATGATTTTTAAAGTTATGAGAATAGACATAGATGAATGACAGGTGTAAATTAAATCCAACTAGATAGTCGACTCTACTATCTCACTCGAGTTATTTTCAAAAGACTATAGGCTTCTACAAACTAACCCATCTAGTAGGAGAAGTTACACCAACTGACCACTGGTGATGTAAGGACCCATGTAGTTCATCTAAGAACATAAACCCACTGATTAACCCGATCTATGGATGTATTAAATGGATAAGGGGGTATTTTAAATTCATTTAGTGTTTAGCTTCCTTAATATACAATTATTTCCCCAATGGTACTACTATAAAAATTAAAGTACCCCTCTTAATATTGGAGCACTACCATTTATCTCCCATTGGATCTTAAATTTGTTATTGATATGTATATTCTATAAACAATATCTTTTCATATAAATAAACTATTTTAATATTACTTTTTATGACATAAACAACAATATATGAGGGATATGTGGTTTATATGCCAATCTGATTATGATATCTTTCATCAATCATATATCATTGGAGGTTCTATTGAATTTATGAAACCTCTTGATTGAAATGAGAACTTCCATCAATAATGGAATTTTGACTTGTATATGTTTAAGAATAATACTCTTACACCACTTCATGATGGAGAATTATAAATCTAACCCAAAAATATGACTATAATTTGGTATATTCCTTGAGTATTCCAGTTTCAATGTAATTAGTTATTTCTATAGAATGGTTCATCAACAGTGGTAGATATTTTCATCTATTTTTTAATCGATTATTATGAGATCTTATTATTAAGGAATATCAAATTGGATCCCTATTATATTAGTGATTTTTTATTTGATTTATGGGTGTTGTCTTCACTCAAGGTTTCCTTCATGAATTATCATAGAATTCATGATCCACTGTTGATTCTACAATAGATCTGTGTAATTGATGGCCAATGATTGAATATTCCTCATAACTATTTCCATTTTAGGAATCCATGACATATTAAATTTTATAATGACATTTTTGGTAATAATTTTTATCATTTATTTTCATTTAAATATATTTCATTCATGAAAAAAATGAAATAGTCATATTTGATGTTTGATATTGTTTATTATGGGTGTGAGACATGGTTCATTTTTCATCCTTTGACAAACCGTATAGGTGTATCCTAATAACTATCGGTTTTGATGTTTTCATACCATTTGAGGATCTAGTATACTCTTGATTTTTGACTCGTTATGTGTTATAATATCTTGTTTTCCATAATTTATGGGTTTTTATTTTGGGTTTTTTATATCCATTTATATCCATATATGATCTTTATTCTCATCAATATTTCAAGAGTATCTCATTTCCGTGCACGATGTAGATCACATGTTATCATATATCAATTTATATGTTCATGATGACATTATATGAATGTCTCATTTTTCACTACCATGTTATGTGTGTGAAAATTCCATTTTAATTTTTTTCATGGTATTATAAATATGTTTTCCATAATATTATAATTACCCCTTACATGGATACCGTACTTGATGTGTGGAAAGAGTAAGAAGGACCCATTTATATGGTAAGAGATTGAGAGACCTGTGTCATGGCTCAGAACATGATGCTTTGAGGAAGCCGAGTAATATCCCAGGACTTGATGCCATTTGGATACAAAGTATCATTCTCATATCAGTGTCTTGAGGATACAGAGTAACATGTAACCATACTCATATCTAGTTATTTAGCATTTGTAATATCCTATATAATCCTTATAGAATATATCCAATGATGCTACCATTCAGGATCATGGTAGCTAGTCTAGAACATGGTTGAGCATTATATAATTTTTTATTCATTATTTTCTATTTATTTTTATCATGGAATAAACCTACAACGTATGTTCCCCCATATTAAGGGTGTTTTGTTTGTATCCTATTCGGTTTTATTACACATTACATGCCTCAAAATTTTGATGTGCATGCATTCTTCATTAATATGGATCCATTCAATGTAAATGGGCCTATGTAATATTGTTAAATCAAGGATCATGATTCTAGTAGTGATACTTGGACATACTCTAGAGGAGTTTCCATAGTGTTTATTTATTTATTTATTTATACATACTATTTCACTAGACCGACTTTTCACTATGGGTTCCCATTTATTTTATTGATTGTTATGTGTACCATCTGACATTATATTCTTCATGTTTTATTTCACTTAGTATTTTTATAATTTTTAAAATAATTTTATCATGTATAATATATAGAATGTATATTTTACCCCACTAACATCATTTCAAACCTATTTATTTTTCAACATCCTCTAGTATAAGTGAATGAAGACATGAGGCAATGTGACTCAGTATATTAGAACCAGATGTTTGATTTGGGTTGTTAAAATATTGGACTAGATCATAGTTTTATTCATTTTTTGTTAATAAAATAATAACTCGTATAATCAAAAAAGGATGTGTTGGACTCTATTTTTGGATTTTCCATTTTCCTAGACTGGTCAGGTGTAATGGGTCTTCGAGTTACAATTGAGGGGATTATTGTAAATGTTTTCTGTGTTTTGAGTGATTTCTTTCATGAAAAGTACCCATAAAGGACCACATGTCTTATGTATTATTTTTATACAACATATTAATTAATTAATTTAATTATCTAATTTAGATATGTGTTTAGTATGGAATTTAATTCTGGTAATGAGAGATAAATCTATTTTTTATTCCCATATGATATATCTATATTTATTAATTAATCAAATCAATGTATGATATCGTATTTTTCATATACATGTCACTGTGACACCAGTGATGGGATTGAGAACATATTTAGTTCTTTGAGTGATATACATTTGGTTATTGGTAAATTCCTTGGAGAATCTATATGTGATTTCATTTATTAATAAATATCTGTCACAAGAACTTTCAGTTTCCATAAAAAAATTTCCTCCACCATTTAGAATATGCATCCCTAAAGGATAATGGTGGAAATTTCAACTGGCATGAGTTGAGACACTCATGTTAGTATAGAGAACCTTATTCCGACAATAAATGTAAATGAGTGTACAAAAAAACTCATGAACATACTCCATTGGTGAAGGAATTCGGACCACCTCAGTCACGAATCCTTTTACATTTTCTTACAAAACATTGGGGGGAATTTTGGTCAATGGTCAAGTATGCTAGAGAATTACATCTCTAGAATCCACAAGAATTTTTTGTCCCTAGAATACAACATGATGCACATGACTATATATATTTCACATAGGGTTATTTGAACCATATTAAGACACCTATGGATAATATGTTGATGTTATCAGTGTACATTTAACAAGGACCATCTAGGATGTGGTGTTGAATAATGATACTAGTTGGAACATGGGATGGTCATACTTGTGTGGATTTAAAAGAAATATTAATTATTTAAAACATTACAAGTTCTTTTAATCATAAACGTGATGATATGTTCATGGGGCTATGGTAGGCACCATGATTATATATCCAAAATACACTTGTTCACCTGAGATACTTATCTTTTATTCACTCATGGATGGGAATGATGAATTGAAGGAAATTAAGAAAAGATATTTCTTCATCTTACCTTTAGATTTTTGTTTATGTTCTTTAACCAAATTACATACCAAGAGAGTATGTGAAATGCCATGAAAATTGAGAAGAGTATGAATGAGGATCATGAATTTGGTCTTCTAATACACTTTATTACTCAGTTTAGTGGACCTCTTATGGTTTCATTGATTATCATTCTTGGATATATGAATTAGATTACAAGTGATGTGCAGTACAGTAGTAGTATATAGGTGGACCAGAGTATGGATTTTTCGACACCATCAATAGGAGTTCTGCAATGATTCAACCTTGGGAAGGGAAGAAATTATCTCATTTTTTTACATCAACTAATAAATTATGTTAGTAGTATGAAAGGATGGGGAAATCCTATTATCTCTCATATAAATCATTGAGGAAAAGGTTTAGTTAGGCTTCATAGTTGATATAATATATGATATAGGGTTACAACAGAGATCCTTGACTGTAAAATCAAATGAAAATGACTCAAGTGGGTCTAATGTATTAGGGACGGTGTCTAGGATAATAGGTACATTGATATTATGAAGTCCATATGGAATCATCACATAGTGATGAGAAACCATATACTATTTGAGGAATGGTCTTGGTCACTTTTATTATTTATATAATAATGATTCATACTAGTGAATGAAAATCCTCTTTATTTGAACAAATGTTTTCTTGAATTGACTTATTAGTCATGTTTTACTCTGATTTACATTACATTAATACAACACTAGATATAAAATTGCATAATGATTTTTGATATACATAGTATCCATTATTCATTTTTTGTTATGAAAAATAATTTGAAATTTATGAATACATATATCACAAGTTTCAATTTAATTATAGGTATGGACTATCTATATCGATTCCAAGGTCACATTGATTTCAATTGGAGATGGGTAAGATTTACCTTAACTAAGGGAGAGAAATTGATGATGACTGTAAAATGGGAAATGGGGGAATGTATAGTGTTTCTATAATTTCTCTTTCATGGGATGATCTTTATGAAATTTTTAGGCTTCTCCCAATCAGCGGGATAAGTGGAACCCCCTTCATATTTTTCTAAAGTTGTATATCTTTGTAGTTATGTATTTTATATAATTTCGTATGACCTATCCCTTGCATATGAGTTGAGTTCAAACTAGAATTTTTCTTGTGGGAAATGACTCTTTTGATTCCTTATTATCATATGGATCCAATCATTTTAAATGAGCTCAATTTATATCTCTTGGACATTTAACAAATGTTGATTATCACGATGAGTATTTAAATTTTGGGTTCAACATTCTTATTTGATTATAAGGAATATTGATTTCTAAATATATGAATAGATTATTTAAATCCAAATCAGGTGATAATATTGAATATAAATCATATTCCAAGGATTTAAGAACTCTTTCATTATTTGTGGAGATCCTATTGGTTATCCAAGACTGATCATCGATCAGGCAATCACCAATTGTGGGTTTGAGAGGTAGAAAACCCATATATGGTGTTTCAAAGAAACTATGGTCTATATGTGTACATGTTCGCACTGTTTGGATTGGTAAATCCATTTTAAGTGTTCATAGACCTAATGGATAATATCTTACAAACATATTGAATATTTTTTGTACGGTTTTCATTTATTAAATCATTATATACTTTCTAAACCTAGAGAATAATACAAAAATCTATATATTTGTTAGTATCATTGAGAAATAATGATTTATAATATATTTTAGATGTGTATATTTTAGATTTTGGGGATGACATTGTTGATTATTTTGGTGATTGAGATGGGTATATCCATGGTCCTATAGAAAGTTAAAGAAATCATGTCCTAGAAATATCCCCATATTGTGTTTGATATCATGATATTTCTATGATTAACTAAATTATATATTTATTCTATCATAGAAATCCTATTTATTATAACCTTGCATGTGATTATGATGTGGTGAGTTAGTTTTTATATGTCATAATTACCTAAAGATGATTTTCATGAGCCTAACAGGATGTTGAATACAACTACATTATTAATAATTCATGATCCAATGCATTGTTATGTTGTAAAATATTATACATCAGTCATTTTTATATGATATGATTTGATAATGAGAGGGTTAGTTGTATCTTATTGGTCATTCATAAGGCATCCTCAAAAGTTCAACTATCCAACCCATGACTCTGTGTTTTCTACCATAGTCCACGATTTGTACTGTTATTAACATTATACCATTTCCAAGAATTTTTGTTGTATAAATGAACCATAATACCCTTCACTATATCTTTATATAGAGGGAACAGTAATTTAGTTATAGGATATGAGTAGAGTAACTGTCGTCATTAAAATTTGAAATGGCCTCAGTACTAGTAACGTGAAATGTTGTTTTATATTCTCTTAGCGGAATGAAATATATATGTCAAGATCTTGGTGAATTCCCTTTGTGGTATTCTTAGTAGCTCATGAGATTAATATATCTTTAGAGGATGGATTCTTTTGATGACTAGGATTGGTACTATATTCCATAATGGTGGTCACAAATTCGTAAATAAACTATGTAATGGTAGAATATGATAATGATGTATATTGTGTTGTGATGAAATAATAAAAAGTAGGTGGTGACCCATGAATGATGATTTCATTATATGATGACAATGTTATCCTTCATCAAGGGAGAGTTTAATTTCCATCTTATATAAAATAATAATTTATGAAGGACATCCATACATATATTTTGGAGGTAAATGTAGGGGAGAAAAATAAGAATCATAAATTCATGACCTAGTTTTTTAGGAAAATGATGAAGAGGGGAATTACTGGATTTATTTCTATATCCATTACCAGTTAGTATGTTATTGTTGATAAATAGTGTCATAGGGGTTTTTTAGCCACATACCATTCCCATGTGGAATTGTGGGGGGGACGTTTTGGAATTTGGGAAGAGGCTACCCGGATCCTCAACGATATGTGATTTCATTTTGGGTGATTTTTGTTAAGTTAACAAATATTTCTCATTTCTTACGAATCATTGAGACTCAGTAAATGGTTGAAATATAAAAAAAGTATATACATGTGATAATATACATTTATAGAGTTTCCTTGACAATTGTACTAGATACCGTTACAAATTTTACATCAAAATTTTGTAAGGGATTGTAGAAGGATTTAGGGACTCCGCTTAGATTGATTATTGCATACCATCCTTAGACAGATAAAAAATAAGTGTATGAAAGTTCATGATTAGAGGATATACTATTATATTTCATTTTAGACATTTTCGGATCTTGGGATGAGCCCATATCCTTTATTGAATGAACATATAATATTATTTACCATGTCGTGAATCAGAATTAACTATAAATGGAACCTTAGAGTTGGACATCTCCGTCCCCTATTTTTTGGATTTAGGAAGATGTGGATGATGTTGTGGGTACTGGTATGGTACAAGAGACAACAACCATTGTTTGGGTAACTCATAAGTGGTTAATCATATATTATATAAGGCATATGTCTTCTGTTATCCAACTGAGGATGTATTCGACATTAGTTATAGGAAACATGATATTTGTGAGAGTGACTCCCCCACAAGGAAGTATAACTATGATGAAGAAATGGAAGCTATTGTCATGCCATTTTGCACCCTTCAAGGTCCGAATGTAGGTTGGGATAGTGGTGTTCCACTCAGATTTCTATTTTCACCACCAAAGCATGCATGGCATGTTTCATGTGTCTCGGCTCTATATGTGCATGTATAATTCTATGTTTTTCATCAACTACAAGGATGTGTAGTTAGAGATTGATGAATCATTCGTGGAGTTACCTTTATACAGTTTAAACTAGAATAATCAGTTATATGAATGAAATATTTTACAATTTTTTAGATTCTATTGAATCATGGAAATATCCATAAGGAGACCTTAGAGCCAGATCATAATTTTTGGGTTCAATTGAGTCAGTTTCTTCATAAAAATCCATTTATGTCATTTTATAGAGAGGATAAGTAAATAGAGTTTTATAATTATTAAATCCTCAATTTTTATGATCTAATTTTAGTTTCAAATATAAAAATATATCTTTCCCCTTTTGTATTAATTATTATGTGTGATTTAGAAGATCAAATTTATTTCGATGGAATCAATAATCAAAATTTTAATATTTGATAACAATAAATGATTAACGATGGTTGTAAAATATCCTCATCCATTCAGTGTACTAAAATATCTCATCAATGGAGTTGTTGCATGTTTATAGGTTTTTTCATACCTCGCGGACTCTCCATTCAAGTTTCACTATTTCATCAATTCACCCATTATGGGAGATTATTAAATTCACCCCATGAGATTTTAATTTGACTTTTTTTTACCATTTTTAACTCTCATTTCCAAAACCAATTCCCATACTCCAAATTTTAAATCCTCCCTCTATGTATTGGATCTCTCAAATATATATCTACTTTTTAATTCTAATGGGATTCAACAATTGATATTAGAAATGTAATTTTTCCATAAATGTACTCTTATTTATTCTTCCTTCTTATAAAGGGGATGGATATATGATGGATCTATGATTTCTACGAGGACATGAAAAAAATAATTCCCTTTAAAAATAGATAGGTTCTTGATTTAACTTGTTGATGAAATTTCACGATCAAAATATATTCTACCCTTGAAAAAAACATTTTATGGGTATTTGTTTAAGAATCATCTTTATAGAACTAGTTTTTAATGGAATCTCTATCATAGTACTATAATCCATTTATGATCAACTGGTGAATTAGTGGAGCATTTTATGTTCTAAAAATATCCCTTTAGAAGTAATATGCGTCCTCGTGAGTGGTGGAAATTTTTGGGTATGATTCATTACATCAATCAGCATGATCTCTATCTATTCTTGAATATAAAAGTTTATCATTTTTCCATTGAATGATTGTTGGTGGGATGATGTTTGATGTCTGGACCTATGATTATCTTATAGAATTGAAGATGAATTTTGAGTAGTTCATGGGTTGATAATGTATATAGTGAATTGATGACCTCACCATTATTATAACTCAAAACATTTTTCATTCACTGAATCCATGAGGTATATAATTATTGATTGATCATTTTGGAAAATAATCATCTTGGGTCACCAATTTAAAATCCTATATTGGATGAACTCAGATAAAATTAAGAATCCTTCACTTGCATGATTATTTTATATGGGTATGTGTCAGAGTTTGTCTGTGATTTTATGAACAACCATGGAGTTATTCATCAACATCCTTGTGGTAGGAATTTCCCTTTCCAATTAATACCCTAGTGTACCCTTTCTTATCGATTTATTAATTTTTCTAATAGTTTTTTGTCCATGATTGTTGGTGTTTGATAGTGGTGTTGGGTGTAGCCCATCGAAAACACATATGATCATGGTTTCTTTTATTATTTTTGGAGAAATATTTTACCCATTATTTATTCCGATAAATTGTGTTTAAATTTCTATAAATTTCATTATTGATAATGTGATATTATTCCTATATAATGATATGCATTTTATGTATCTTAACTTGTTTTTGGTGGTTTTGTTCATGTTATTGGTAATTAGTGGACCATCGTGCGTTTATTAGTCATTGGAGCTAGAGTGTACACAATGTATGATAATGATGGTGGTGGAACCATTCACAGTGGTTTCATGTTAGGCATGCATACTAAACAAAATCAAGATCACTTGAGGATACCATGTCAACTGAAAAAAACATGATTTCTTGTGGAAATTAAGTAACATGTTCATATTGATTACATGAATATTTAGTGTTTCATGCCATATGACCAGTGGCTAAACTTTTGTTACATACGATATATTTGATCCTCCTTCCAGCACAGATCCAAGGAAAGTTTGTTCAGGGATAATGGTAGCTTGGATAATACATAGGTTCTTACAACATTATTGTTTACACATTCTTGTGAACTTATTAATATTTAGGTTTATATTTGTCACATGTGTTCACATTTACTAAGGATGTATTATCATTATGCTATTAGTTATTCTTAATCATACCGTACGAGGTCATTTTGAAGCACTTGAAAAAATCTTGTTAAGGGATTAGGGAAATTAAATAAGGCAAGTAATAAATTGTTGATTTGAAGATAAATTATCTAGTAGTAGTACCATGATAGGCTCCAGATGGTTTTATATATTATTTTTATTTATTTATCTATTAACACTATTACTCTAATTTTCCATTCCATTCAAGGATCCAATTTAGACTAATTTTTTACATATGTTACATATTACGTTGTTTTCATACAAATTGATTACTATGAGATGTTTAAATTTTATTTATATAATTAATTTAGTTATATAATAATGTGGGTATAGTTTCCCCCATTTAATCATTGAAGTCCACATAACTATTCATTATCCTTTTTCTTTTGGAGATAATCATTGGATGTCATTTGACTCATTGACATGGAACGAGTAGTTTCGGTTAGGGTGTTAAAACATCTTCTTCCAAAAATTAAAAGGTAATGGGAATATTTCAATAAAGATAATTGGTTACTACATTTTTTTTATATTCTTGATTTCTCAAAATTCATTTAATGAAAATATCACTAGTTTTATGATCGATGATTTTAAAAAATTAACTGTTTATTAAATTTTTTATTTTTTAGTGAACACACAATAATATTCTATGAGTTTGATGGAGAGGTAGTTTATAACTGTGCATGTTAGTAATAATGTGCCCTTTTTAACCGTCAAATTCATTTTTTTATGGATTTTTCTTCTAGAAAAAATGTAACCCAATTGATATTTCAAATGGTTAAATGAATTCATCCACTAAAAATAATTGTTAAATGGATGTGTTGATTAAATGGATCATGGGTTAGAATCTTATATGGACCATTTCCTTTTATATTGTGAATGAAATTCTACATAAGCAAAAACTGGGGGAGAAGGATTAATCTCTTATGAAATTAATCATGAGATTATATTGTGTAATGGGATTTAACAATTGTGTTTCTTGATAATAAATTTAATCTTGGAAAATAAGTATTTTGTAATTAATTTATCCTTATATGAATTCATAGTATCTGTGTTATACCTTTTTCTTGTCCCTTATATTCCTTCATAGATATAAAATTGTTGGAAATAATTTAGTGATAATGGAAGCTGATAGGGGTTCTTTTTAATATAGACGGAGGATGACTCATTGGATTCATGGGAATTTAAAGAAAACTAATTCCAAGAGAAAAAATAGAATTCCTCTATAATTCATTCCTATGAATGTCTCGTGTTGGTTATTATTTGGATTATGGTGATATATTATGTTCTAGATTTCATATATTAATGTCATTGACTCTTAAAGGTTCTCTATTCAAAATAATGGGATGAGCTCCATAGATGTAGCTTGATTATATGAGATGAAATGCCACAAGAATGCACTTGGAATTCGAACAATAATAAAACTCTATATTCATTATCTATGTGGTCTCAGAGATTATGTTTAGTGGATACCTAAGATGGATTCATTGGATTATCTTATATGATGGAATTATAATTCCATAGATGACCCCCATTTATTCTAAATTCATTTGATATATGAGAATACATAGGCGAGCCCCCATGGAATCCCATGTACCTTCTTGATTATGGTTTCCGTGGTTTTTCCTAGAAACCAAATTTTATATATATCAAACTGTGGATAATGATATATCGTTGTAGGCAAAAGTAGGTATTAGACCAATGTTGGGTGTCATTATGGATCACTGGGGGTGTGGTTGGTCTTTTACATTCATTAAATTTGTGAAAATTCTAAACTATAAATTTTTTTATAAATATCACCCCAATATACTCTACATTAAGAATATATTATTTACTAGGATATCATTGGTGGTGACCTACTTAATTTACCCACACCCATATTGGGCCACCATGTCCCTAGGGTACCCATGAAAACACAATTATTTTATGTTGGTACAATTTTTAGGGAAAGGACCAATGTTGAATATTTTGACTAGATTCTTATGTCATAGTTGGTGGATGAAACCATGTAGAACTCAATACCATATCATAACTGGATGATGGAAATAGTTATAAATTTATTGTCTTATTATTTCTTATAAATCATACTCTTAGAGGGTATTTTGGTTTTTCTATGATGGAAAATTTCATTTGTTATTTTATATAATGGTGGTATTTATATAATCTGCACATTCCTCAGTTTTAATGTATAACTAGATTTGTATTTGATTTATCAACCTTTTATTGTCTTTATACTTAGTTAATAATGTTATAGTCTCCTGAACATTTCCTCTCAAACCCCCACTACTATTCAAAAATTGTTACTGTACATGGATGAATATATTAGGTTATGTGGTATACCATATCAGGGAACTAATTTAATGAAATCTATGTATGGTCATTAATATGAATTATTATAGTTTTTCCTTTTACATTAAAATTTGTGTGTGGCAGAAATTAAACATGGATATTAAAGGATCATGGTAATGAGATCATTCATTGGAACCTATAGCCCCACGTATATAGGAAACTGTATGTTTCCATGGAAGTCAATTAATTTTATTTCTTTTATCTTTTACAATATATTAATTACTCAATGATTTTCATTTGAGGGGTTTTCATTGATTTATGTTATATTAATCTTGGATGGTTAGTCAATATGGTTTGTGTGTTCATGAATCATGCTAGACGCATAGGCTTCATTTGTCATCTGTTGGATACCTATAACAGATAACTACTTAAGAGTCCTATATTCTTATATTTTAATTATTTTTTTCAATAATATTTTATAATTTATTTCATCCTATGATTTTAAGTATTTGAAAGGATTTTGTTATTTGTAGTTTCTACAACTATTTATGTGGTTCACATATAAGTGTAGGATCATATTCTACTTGAACAAATATTTTGGTAAATTATGGATAATTGGATGTTATAAATGATGGATTTTAATGATGATTTTGGTTAAATATTGTGACATTTAAATTTAGAATCATAATTAAATTTAAATAGTGGTGATGGGATATTTACGGATTTTGGTGATGAGATTCATTTTGATTATTGACGGTCTATATGTTATGGTAGCTAGTCTAGAGGGAGAGATCATAGTAGTGATTGAGTTTTGTTTTGGGTGTTCTATATAGTGTTATGTTGATATTATTCTGAGAGTGGAGTAATTATCTTAATGTTTTATAGTGTTTCACTTTATCAAATTTTCTTTTACATATTGTGGGGTGTATGGAATCCTGAATAAGGTTTCATGATTTATAGGGTAGATGATAATCAGTTGGATGTATTTTGGTTTGGGGGACTAAGAGTTTATTGTAGGACATAGTTCATAAGATTCCTAATTTTTTTGAATGGGGGTAGGAGTGTAACATGTGAGTAGTTTCTTATGGGAGGCCTGATCTAAGGACTATAGGTGAGAGATCAAAAAAATAATTTTATATCCTAAAATAGAATCTAGTTGGAATTTTGAGGATCAAGGGTGACTATTAGTGGGTTCATCCTAATTTTGTATTTGTGTTAGGAAAATCAATCATGTATGGATTCTTTAGATCATGGTATCAATTCATGGAAATTGATATAAAGATTTTCGAAAAGGCGTTGTTGTTTTCTGGGTGTTATCCAAGTGGATTAACATTAATTGCTAGTGTTATGGATTTATGTAAGGATTCTAAGTGAAGTATCATTACAATTAATCATATAGTGGTTTCACATTTTTGTTTAATTCCTTAATCAGTATTAACCTAGGTAGATGATTCATGTTATATTATATTTCTTGTATAGTCATCTCATATTGGATTGATCTTCACGTTGATAAGTGGTTGTATTTTTTGTTGTAAAAAATGAGGGCTGTCAAGCTATAAGGATGAAAGAAAAAAAGTTTCATTTTTTCAGATATCATTGACACACTAGGATGTATATTCTTATATTTGAATAGGTAATTGGGCCTATTTTTACTATCAAATGACTCATGGGGGCCTTAATTAGGTTTATAAAATAATCAAATAAGAACATCTTACCATAGGTTTTTGATGAAACCAATGTGGTAGGTACATTATATGGAGATGTTATATAGTTTGGTCTATGACATCATGTTTCTTAATAGTAATCACTAATTAATCCTTGTTCGTTGAGGTGTTATATGAAGGTTGTTTTTTGGGACTGTTTCACCATAGTCTAGAAAAAAATGGACAGCCGTCATTTTTTTGTGAAATGTTTACGTTATGAGTGATGTTCTAGGGGTGTTTTAGTGGGGATGGTGTTGAAATAAAAATTATTCGGGAATTCTAGTTAGGGGGTTAATGAGTTAGAGGGAGCCTTTATTTCTTATTTCCACTAGAGGTACGGTGACAAAGTGGATGACATCTATTTTTGGAGGGTTATTCTGAGATATTCATTGGAATGTGGATGTATCTTTGTTGGTGATTAATACACCATATGAGGTATAATGGATAATGATCATGATTTCTTATTCTGGAAGACTATTGTTAAACCTATCTGGAGTATCTTATTTTGATTTTTTCTGTCGAGTTTGTCTTGTGAATATCAACAAATGTGTGTTAAAAAGAGCCATTAAGGTTATGCTCAGGTACTGTTTACATTAATGTAATATTATAGAGAGTGTTCCATCATTAATCTACGTGTGAGTCCCTATTTAAGAGTATTATGGGTTCTATTCTTAGATTCAATAAATAGGTAGTTGTTGATGTATTATCTGTATTTATTGTGATAGGGAGAGAATTGTAGATAAACTGGACCCATTGACCATTAGAATGACTTTTGTGAAAAAATATGGATAATGGTTTTTCTTAGTGTATCCATTTGGACATATAAGGGATGGTAAATATTATAGTTGATTTATTTTATATACCTATTTCAGTATAAAATTATGGAATTTAAAAGGGAATTTGGAATTTCATGTGGTGGATGTTTCAGAATTAGTGAAGAACTCAATAATAAAACCAGATAGATTAAGGACCTTAAGAGTGGTGAATTTTATATGGATGGAGACATGACATGTAGTTTAGTTCTATATGGAACATAGGAGAGTGCTCATGGTTGTTATATAAAAGCACAATAGAACCCCATCCCACCAGTTACCTTCAACATCTTGTTAGTATAATTTTTAGAGTGGGAGATTACAAAATCACCTAAAGGTGATGGACAATCCATACCCCTCAACCAAAATTTTTTGGTTTTTGAGGACACCTAATGACCTATTGCTTTATCTAATCAACACCCCATTGTTTTTGGGTGTATTTTATGGATTTATTATATTATATTAGGTGTGGATTCAAAACCAGAGTCCCCCATTCATCACATCATTCGTCTTCAATAAATATTGCGTTCTTATTTTGGATATTTTGGTACTGATTCCACCATATTACTGTAGAATAAATAGAGCCTCATGGGGATTATTGATATCTTGTATTGTGTAGGTATTAAGGTGAAATATGCACATAGTTTCTTAGTGTTTTAAAAAATGATGAATATAACATAATTTTTAATATATTTTAATTAAAAATAATTTTTTTTAATAACACTTTGATAATTTTCCTAGAATATGGTCGGGCTTAAATAATAGGTTTTTTAGAGTGATTATATTTGGTCTAAATTTAGTGATGGCTTTTGATACATTATTATTGATGTGAGACTCATTATGACTTAATATATTCTTCTATCCATTAAAAGGTAATGTGACTGTGTAAAAAATTTTATGGTACCAAAATAATCCTTTGGAATTTATTTCCTTATGATAATGACTTTACAGATTGAATGCTAATGGTTTCATCCATTGTATTCATTATTGGATAATGAAAGGGTGGTATTCCTTAAGTGAGAACTAATTCCATTTTGGGACTCAGTTGAAATCCATTGGATGATGACTCATTATATTCAAGGACATAAAAATATAAGAAACCCCATAAGATAAAATTGATTCCTCAATCATTCAATAACAACAAATAAACAAGATGAATCTCTCATGCATTTAGGTGATGTGTTACATATAGAATTCCACAAATTAATATCATGTAATTTATTGGGGTATACATTCCAACGTCATGGGACAAGCTTCCTATATTCGGATTGATTATACAATACAAAAATCGATGAACATAGAAATATATTCTTGTCAAGAATTATAAGTAGAGTTATATTGAAATATTTTCCTATAGGTTCATTTTAGATCATTCCAATTTTTGATTCTATATATTAACTATCTCTACGGATAATTAAATGGATGATTACTAAGGAATATAGAATGCATCATTAGATGGTCATTCCCAGTGGACCCCTTATAGATTCCAAAAAAAATTCATGATGATGGTTACATTTATTTATTCTTGTAACTGGATTCTACATATCATATCACCATGGATATAGATATACTAATGTATGAATAATATCATATTAGACCAATATCATGTGTCTCCATGCTGCTTGAAGATTGGTGGAAGATATAATTCCTCTTATATATTTTCTTAAGTAGTTTAATATGTAGATAATTGTTTATAGAACATAACAATTCACTTCATTATCATCTGATTATTTTTGGCGGAACCATTGATGATGGCCTATTAAGTTTTACTCATAACTGCTCGGGTCTCCATGGCCCATGGGTCAATTAGTAAACATTGAAATCATACACAATTTAAATTTTCACGATGGGGAAAAATTTGTATGGATTTACTAGATTCTTAGTATGGATTTAGTTAATGGGACTGAGTAGGACTCATGACTTGTTTTGGATAGGCTGATGACCATATTTTTATTTATACAGTTTTATTATTTTTAGAATATATTTCCCTTATATGGGATTATTATTTTTGTATGTACAAAAAATTCTATAATTATTTCAATAATGGTTTTATTTATTTTATCAACAATTTCATTGGTAGGTATGTCTACCTATATGTTACTATGATTTATCTTATTTGGGTTTTGTTGTGGGCTCTAATAATGACGGATTATCCTCACTATATTATCCTATAATTCACTAATTTATAGTAAAAAACGTTTTGTAAATGATGATATATGCCTAAGGTTATGTTCCACATTAGTTAAGGGAACCAGTTTATTGAAGTATATGTCATGGAATTATAAATATTATCTATCATTCTTTAAAATTATCAATTATTTATTTCACAATTCTTAATCTTAGTGTTTCATTTTTATTCATTCTTCTGTAATTCATTATCATGACTTTTCAAAAATATATCTCAATATTTAATATCTATTTTTATGTTGAAATATGAAGGTAAAATAATATTAAATCCTTCCCCACTTCGTAATATTTTTTATTTACTGATCAAGTATTTCTTTAATTAGAATTTTGAAACTAACTGCTATCATATAGGTTTGGTCATAATTTTTATTCATGAACGATTTCTATTATTTATGTGGAACACATATAAATGAATTTATTTATGTCATGCAGGTCCCCATAATTAAATATCCCTATAGTACATTTGGTATAAAAATTTATCTCATGATATTATATTTATGGGATTCGAAACTGAACCTAATCTACTATAGATATTTGTACACTAGGTTTATGGGAATGTGTAGTGAACCAATTAAAGCATGATGAATTTTATATGTTTTGATAATTGAAAAAGGATTAACCCTTGAATTGTTCTTATGATGTAATTTATTATGTTGTTTCCTTATCTTCCATGATACCCTTATCTTATGGTTTCTTTTACTAATCCCATGTTTCAATGTTTTTGGTCATTCACTTTTTGAAATCATGTTTTGACTATTCACATTCTTCTTATTATTTTATTACATGTCTATTCCTATACATGGATTTCTAGGGAAACCATTTCCTTATGAATTTTCCACAAGATATCCGATATGGTTAAAAAAACTTTTAAAAGCTTGGAGAACAGTGTGGAGGTTTAAATAAATATCAATTTTTTAAGTTTAGATGATGTATTTATATATATAATCCTAAAATTACACTAGAACACATTATCATTTACCATTAGTGGTAGGAATTATGTTATAAAGAATGAATTAATGTTATTTTCCCAATATATATATATATATATATATATATTTAGTTTCAATGAATGATAGTTGTTTTGTGGATTTGGATGAATGGTCATTAGTGAAAATCATAGGGATAATCCAATATATAGGATAATATCCCGATGTTTTGGTCATGTTGGATATATACTAATACTAGAAAAAATTTGGATATATTATATAGGTGGATACAATCCCTATGATATATATACATAAATTTATAATACCTGAAAATGAGGGATTTTTTTATTAATATATTATCAAATAAAGCATGAGAAAGATGCCTAACTGTACACTTGGTTTGACACTCCAATTACATATTATTTAGTTAGTCAAATGCACTTTCTGATCAAACATGAAGGATTAATTTCAAAGTTATTTTATGGTATTTGGTAAATAATTATGAGAATACTCAATGTAAATTAACATAGGAAGAATCAAGAATGATATATGGGTAACTAAGAATGAGAAATGATGAATTAAAAAACTACAAATTTTTGGTTTATTACTATAAAGTACAAAATCTAATAGTTAAATGTTCCTAATACTATTTAGAGTAATATTCATGTAATATTAATTTTTCATCAACTATGTTAACCACTATCAATTTTATTAATTGATAGAACTAGAAAGAAGCATGGGTGTGAGGGACAATGTATATAATACCTAAAATAACAAAAAAATTGAATTAGAGAAGGACTGAGAAATTGTGTGACTGTTCCAAACTAGATTTTAGGAAATATAATTAATAATGTTTATATACTCAAAGTCCAAAACACCCAAAATAATAGAAGGATGGTTTTTCATGGAATCTATTGTTAGAGGAATATTGGTGGGAAAAGTATTTGGTTACATAGATGTCAAAAATGTTTAATGAATCATGGGGGAAATTTAAATAATGGTATTGTTTGATTCTAAAATTTTGAAGATAATTTCCATCATTCATATGAGTGAGAGAGAGAAGATGAAAAAATACAATTCATTGATAAAAATGAAATTATAAATTTTTAAAATTAATTCGCAAATCTATGGGAAGATGAAAAATAGGAACCAACAACAAGATAGACCATGGGAGAAATGAAAATAATATCCAATGGAAATAATTAATGTAGAATGCTTGTTTTCACTCAATATTTTCATATCGTTTATTCCATGAAATTTTTTACATATTACATATGGAAGAATATATAATAACAATTACTGTTAAAACTAATATATCGATAGTATAAAGATAACTTCATGGTTTGTGGAAGTTAATTCATGAGGATTTATCTCTTATTCAATTATAACTATTCTATTAGAAATGGGATATCTCTTTCTAAAAAGGTCTCATATAGAATTTGAATTAGAGAAATCAGAATTCATATACTAGATAAACTCATGACCAAAAAAACAATATACTATTAATTAGGATATCATTTAAAATGAATCACATCATTTGAGTTTTAAAATTATGAGGACACAAATATTTTAAGGGGTGAAATTGTACAAAAAGAAATATCACCACATAATATCATGAAATTAATATTATATTAATAACATGTTATATGCACAACACTAAATTAAATGAAAATGTTATAGGTTAAAATAATGTTTTATTATTATATTATAGCTATAAATGTATATGGTATGAATTATAGTAACTAAATTATAATATATATTTATATATATACTTATATAATTTTTAAACATTTACTTAGTTCATTATTATGATTAATAATCAAGAATTATAATAATATAAATACATAATATATAAAAGTAGGTATATTATTATAAAATGATGTTTTTTAAAAAATATAAAATTTATTGATTAATTTAATATTTGTTAATCATTTATTGAAATTATAATAAGAACATCTATTTTTTAAATATGTTTCCCCTTTATAAAAATAGTTTCTCTTTGTATTTTATGATATATTTAAAACATTGCAAATAAAATTATAAAAAATTAAAATATTAAAAATAACATCATTTTTTATTTAAAAATATGAATATTTGTGAATGATGATTATTTTGGTTCATTCTAAAAATATTGATTTTTAAGTGAATAGTAAAAATAACAATTTCTCCAAAAATAAACACCTGTATAATACATGAATGAATTAGTATTTTAATAAACCATTTTTATATACCAAATATAAATTTAATGTGTAATATAATTCATTTAAAAACACTATGTAGAAATTATAAAATACATCTTTAACATATCTAAATGTTAAGTAATATTTACACCGAAATGCTATTTTTACATGATTTTATTGAATAAATATTTTTTTTTCAATTTTAAATATTTAATAGAAAAATGTATATTTAAAATTACATTTTAAAATTTTAAATATATTTACGAACCGTAATTTAATTTTCAGTTGTAACGATAAAATTAGTGTGTTAATAGTTGGTTTTTACTATAATAGTGAAATTATTTTTTTAATGATTTATTTTTTTCCAATATCCAATATTTTATTAAAATATGTTATATTGATCTAATTTTAATTATGAATCTAATATGAAGTTTATATATATATATATATATGTTAAAATGTTTTAATATTTAATCATTTCTATTTATTATTAAGAACACAAAATCGATAGAAGTCATTTTTTAATAAGAACTATTTATTTATAAATATATTATTAAACATAAAATAAAATTTTATAATATTTATTAATTGAATTACAATAAATTTATACTAAATTTTGGTTAAAAGTTAAAAAAATAGAATATGTTTCAATTTATATTTTTAAATAAAATATAAATTAGTTAGTTAAATTCTAGTTTCCATAGAAATAATCAAAATAAAAAATGTAAACACCGACGAAAAAAGACATAAAGAATGTTTTCAAAATGTTTTCAATGTATAGGTTGATGATTTATTGAAACTATACCTCCCCAAACTCCATTATTAAAATATTTCAGAGTCGTTGACCAAGGAATATCAATATGATATCACATACAAGTAAATGTAATTCCCCAAAAATCTATAATATTTTCAAATATAAAATGTGATCACTTACACCCCTCCATACTTAAACATCATATTATAATTTATATTGATAACTAACCTACAATACATATGATATAATTAATTTGTTAGTGTAAAAACATCCATTATCTTGATGTATTCTTAAGACCGTTTATCCGAAGATGATATCTATGAGATTATCTAATATTCAACATAAGTATCACTTTATTCATATTTATTTATCCTTAATCATCCTCATCCAAATATCTTATATCCATACCTATATAATGAAATAAATATCATTAATGAATCCATATTTATTATATGAATTGAAGAATTATATATATTCCTCTTCATCGGTTTCATTAGTGCTTTGAACAACCTACCATTTCAAAAACTGATGACATCCTTTTTTGATACCACCCTCATGGCTGGTTCAAATTATTGCATTGGGGAATAAATTTTATATATATATATATATTATAATAATTAATATTATCATATAACATAATTCCTTTTCATAATTTTTAAAATAGAATTATAAACCATGAATTTCGAGGATTATCGACTCCAGGATGTAATGTTTTCATTTTTCGTCATGCATTTAATTCACTTTAGTAACCACTTGAAATATGATTATCCAAATTAATATTATCCATTTAATAACATAATCCTTTTATTATAATTATATTACGCATTTCAGTTACCGTACTCAACCATTTAGATATTTGTTATTCATGATTATGTTGGCTTAATGACTAGTGTGAATAATTTTATAAAAAATAACCATGAATGAAATTGGGTACATAAATATTAATATTATTTTATATTTATATTAAATTAATTATTATTTTTCTATTGTATTAAAATTTTATATTATTAATAAAATATTATTTTTGATCCCTAAAGTAAACAAAATAAGCTGATAGAAACTACTTTTTGTCAAAAAAAAATCTATTATAAATAAATCATATGGTGATAAATTGTGAATATTTACGTATATATTAATGAACAAGGTTCTTAATATGATATATAATTGAAATAATTTGTAAATTTAGAATTTTATGATCTTGAATAGAATAGATCGGGAACAATAGAACTTTTTTATCTCAAAATTACCATCATTGGGACCTAACAGAATAGCCTGAAGGCCTTTTGATTTAATTCATTTTTTATTGTACACATTTTAATGGTGAAAGGGGAACCCTAACATATCCTGGAGGCTTATTGACATTTCATGACCAGATGGACATAGAGAAAATCATCTAGACTATAAATACTTGGAACTACTCATCCCCATTATTTATATCATTGTCAGCACTCTACATTTGCATTACTATTCAGCTAGGCTTCATGTGCATGCACTGGCTGGTACTAAGGTAAATTTCCATACCCTAACATTCCTTCAAACACGTTAACTCTACACTAGTGAATGATCCTTTATATGAATCCTTATCTGGCGCAAGATCCTTATCATGTCTTCCTGGTCCATTTAAGTACAATTTCATGTTCCCTAAAGGCATTGAGGTGTCCTGATGGACTCCAGGTGTCCTAAAATCCAAGAGGTTTCATGAAAGCCTCACTAGACCAATATAATTGGGTGGTCCAATGTCCTTGAAAGACCTGATGTCCCAACTAGTGGTCCAAAATCCCAAGTGGGTGGATAATTCTGGCTTCTATAGTATTGACAAATTCCTATTATAGTACCGAAAAATGCCTACTATAGAACTTAATTTGTACTACTATAGTACAAGGAAATATGTATCTTCCTTGATCTTATCTCTGGTCTCTTGGATGCACATGTTGAGTCCTTACTAACCGGACTGAGGCTCTTGTTCCCATCATTTATACACAATTTTATTTCACTCACAAAAGTACATTTAAAATATTTTTATAGTCTTAGCTGAAAAAATAATACCTTTTATTACATTTGGCCATTTTTTCAGAATCGTCATCGATTAATACCTCTTTCGTAGAGTTTTTATTTGTTTTTTCCTAATCTGTACGTGTTTTCATCCCCATCACCCATCATTAAATCATGTTTTGATATTATGATATACATTTTTATGGTGTAATTTTTTAATAAATAAAATATAATACAACAAAATATTCATAAATTTTAAAATTCACTACCATTCATTCTCTTTATTTTCATAGGATTTTATTTATGTCTTCCTGAAAATATAAGGTATTTTTTATGACTCATATTCATTGATAATATATACTATTTCTCATTGAGAATCATATTTTATTTAATATGATATACCACAATTTAATACTCAAATATTAACTTTTATTAGAAATACATTTGATGAATTATTTATATTACTTATTTGATATTAAAATATTTTGAAAATAAACATGATCCTTATAAATGTTCTGTTCCATTCTTTGTCTATAATTTATTTTCCTATAAATGTTTTCACTTTTATTTGGAATGTTAATATTTTTTATATCATGTGAAATTTAGGTTCCCCTTATCCACTATTCAAAATAATGTTTTAGCACCCTTCATATGATGTGGGATTTCTATGAACTATATTTTAGAAAACTAAATTGGTTTTCCTACCATAATCAACAGTTTGATCTTCT
Organism: Viscum album; assembly: GCA_963277665.1. Lineage (NCBI taxonomy): Eukaryota > Viridiplantae > Streptophyta > Magnoliopsida > Santalales > Viscaceae > Viscum > Viscum album. The sequence goes on along the minus strand of OY728128.1, from coordinate 1,919,157,467 downwards.
AAACATCCTTCATGAAATTACAATTAAAAATTATCTTTTGTTTTCCCCTTTCTATGAAATATTATTTTCTTATGAATGAAATATTTTTATATGTATTATCCTTATATGAATATATTTATAAAAATCCTTTTCATTTTTTGTATTATACATTTTTTTATTTCCCTTTTGAAATTACCACTTTAATGTAATCTAGATTTAAGGGAACTTTTATATTTCTTGTCCCATGTGACGAGTCAGCCACAATATTATTTTTAAACACACACACACACACCCATATATATATATATATATATTAAAAAACATAATTATTTTATGTATAACTATTCTAGTTTAATTAATGTATAATAAAAAGAAGTATAAACATTCATTTTCTAAACGTATCCTTTACTTATTTTATAAAGGATCTACGAATTGGTTTATTTTTATTTTTATTTATCCTAATATTTTTCATGAGTAATATACATTAGAACTCCAATTTTTAGTATTATTTCAATTTTCAATTTTTTTTATCCAAAAAAACATAATTCCTTCTTCTCTTAGGAATAATTATACCTTATCCTTTATAGTTCCTTGACTAGTAATTATGCAACCGACATCAATTTCAATGTTTCGATTATGGTAATGATTTATCTATGGACTCTTTTATTTATTTTTAATACATATCTATGTTTTGAATTATATTAATTGTGGACTTATAATTATATATCACTTCAATTCACTTCAAAAGAGTTTTATTATCCTAAATTTTTTTTAATGGATTAGGAGGTGAATCTATTCCACAATGGGACTTTCATCTATTTTAATGTGGATGAGGATTAATCCCAATTCTCTATTTGACTACGTCCATGTTATGTTGATTGTCTTTGGAGTGAACCATGACGTCTATTTATGATTTTATATCGTATCTTGTTTTCATATGTTCTATGATTCTATGGTCTTATGAATTAATATACATATGTCATTTTTTTAGGATTATGATCATTATAGTTATGATATCATATAATATACATAGACATAATGTTATGATTTATTTCAATTTTTATTTCCTTATTGATTTTAGCTCACATTTTCATTATGTGTTTTCTATCATGTATCAGATGTAGTTTCAGAAGATATATGTGAGTTAGGAAAATAATATATAGTTATAAATAAAGATAATATATTTATCTGTCTAAAATTGAATATAAAATAGTGTAACACACCAAGAATTTACAACATGGTTCTTTAATAAATTAAATATCCAACATTACATGAAACAACAAGTCTAAATAAACATCGATCTATTACAAAAATATTATTATGTGAACATTATACCCATCCATTTGAAATATATGGTATAAATAGTAATGAAAAAATGTTGAAAAAAAGGTGTATGATTTTTTAAAATAATATTAATTTTTATGAGTATAAATATAATTAACTTTAATGTAAAATATATTATTTTTTGATAAAATATTTTTATCCATACAAGATATATATACCTTGATATATTTAATTAGTCTATTTTGGGGAATGATTTTAGATAAATTTACATATTTTATATTAAATCAAATATCTTAACATTTATCTAGATATTTCTCAAGAAATAGGATAAGAATAAATGTATTATAATTCTTAAAAACTATATTTTTGTTGAATGTGATTTTTTTTCATTCATGGAAAACTTATATAAAAATTACTTTGGTACATTTATATGGATTGAATTTTATAAAATGTATTCCATGTTTTGAATCAATATGGTGAGATATTTGAAAATATGTCTCTTTTAATTTTAGGAATTATTAATTGTAACTGATGTAAATGTTATCACCTTGGTAAAGGTTATATCAAGTTAATGTATGTTAAAACTAAGGGATAATGCCATAATTTCTTCACAATTGTCAATGGATGAATTATTTCTACTCTTACAACTTTAAGATGTAAAATTACTTTTTCAATGGACGCATGACAATGAAAATAATCTATATAATATATTAACCCAGTAAACCTACATTTTTCCAGTCTCATAGTTTTAAATATCTTTCCTCATTCTTCATATAGGAAAAATAAATATCGAAATGAAACCAATTTTCAAGATTTTTCAAAACAAGATTAATTTAATGATTCAAATTTATTAATAATTTTTAGAAATTGCATTATTACCTTTTTCATCTTTAATGCATTATTTTTTTAAGTAACAGAAAAATAAAATAATTGATTCTGATAAATATTAATAGTGAAATAATTTTTAATATTTAAACATTACCATGAATTCAATAGGTCAATAGGACATATTATGGTGGTTGTAATGTGATATAATTTAAATTCAATTTTTTATTTATTTAAAGTCATATTAAATTGATTATGTTAAAATGACATTAATTATATTTTATGATAAACAATATTTGGTTTAATGATTTAAAACAAAACATCAATATTTTTGGTATATTATTTTAAAAACTATAAATGGTTCATTAATGGGTATGTACTCATATTATAGTAACATTATTAATAGTTAAATTCAAAAAAACATTAATAGTATAGAAATTTTTAAAGGATTAATAGGGGTTAAAACAAAACGATATGGGTGAAAAATACCCATAATATATAAAATATTTATTGAATGAGATGATTTCCATTATTCTGATATAATATTATAATAATATCAATTTAGATCAATTTGTATTACCAAATTAATTTTTATTAATTTAATCATTTACGAACTTCTAAAAAATTTGTTCATCTTAAATATAAAATGGTACCTTGTCACTCACATATTTGCATCACATTGATCCATCTAGATCAACAAATATCGTACCAATAATCATATAAAAATACTTATTTATGTTTTATAAGTTCATTTCTTCCTAAAATTCAAATCCTATGTTCCTTAATAAAGGATCAAAATGGTATCTTCCAAATAAGTGGATATTTTCTTACCAGAAATGATTTAATTTATTTTTCCTTATACCTAATCAAAATTCCTAGTAATTTTAAAAAAATAGTAAAATCGTTATTGTAAATATAGTCATAGTTTATTATTATTATTATTAAGAAACCACCATTACCCACCCTCTTTATCATCAAATGGAAAGGGAAAATATTAATTGTGCATACGCACATCTAACCATCTCCACATAGTGATACAGTTCATTATCCTCATCCATATTTTATAAATGGTTGATATGAATAGTTTAATTTTAATATGTTATAACTATAAATTAATTACAAAACTATAATGATAATATGATATTTACCATGAATCCTTTTTGAAATTATAACACCGCTCGTGCATATGGGTGGAATACTACCACTATGAAGTGATGTGATTCACTTTTTTAATTATAAATTTATTAAAAAGAAATATGTTTGGATGTGATTAATATATATATATATATTAATATGATATAATAATTATTCTAAAATGTTTAATTAATATATAATATTATATCATTCCCTTCTTAGAATAATTTAGGCATCACTCTTGCGTACATATGGACTACCATGTCCCCAAATGAAGTTATTAATTTTCCAATTTAAGACATTTATATCGTTGATAACAATATGAAGATATGTTCATCAGCCTATCCTGAACTAGTGATGAGTCCTACTCGGTCCCATAAACTAACTCCATACTAATAATATAGTAAAAACATAGACATTTTCCCCCAAAATGAAAATTAAACCTGTGTTCAATTTCAGTGTCTACTAATTGTCCCATGGGCCACAGAGACCCAAGCAGGGTATGAGTAAAACTAAATAGGCCATAAACAATGGTGCCCTAAAAAATAATCATATGATAATGAAGTGAATGTATGACTACTGTAAACAATTTAAAATTTATTAAACAATTTAACAAACATTATAATGGGAATCATAACATCCACCAATCTTTTGGAACCATGGAGACACCATGCATTGGTCTAATACGCGATTCTTCTTGATATTAGTATATCTATGTCCATGGTGATACGATATAAAGCATCCAATTATCATTATATGGATTTTATTTTATGGATCAATATTCATAAAGATTTTGAGAAAATACAGTATCTATCATTATTTACTAATGATTCCTTACATATTGAACAGAATCCATACTCGTGTTCACTGTAGGGATTTAAGCACTAAGAAATCCAACACAGTTTGTGTTGGAGATCATAAGATCATGACCACGTTGTGAAATTTATCCCAAGTTATGTCTTATTACATTGTACATATTTATTAACTTGATGTCTCATGATATTATAAATATATATTGAATCATTTTATGTAACACATAACTCTATAATTCAATGAGACTACTAATTCATTGTTATCTGCATTACTAATCAAGTGTCCTGAAAAGATATTCCTGTATTTGGGATAAAATGAATTGTATATGGTAATGTCAGAAGGGTATTATCCAATAGGTGATGATGATCAATAGTTTCCATTGAACTATAACATAATTATGGAAGATAAAATAGAATCTATGGAGTGGAGGGATTTTAAAGAATTTTTATCCGAAAAATATTTCACTCATGGTAAATGAACTAATATAATGAAAATATCCCTATGATTAAATAAAAATTAAGAATAATGTTTTTCAAAGTATAAGGATGTATTTACAAGTATATTCATGTATTCTATGTATTATATATATTCCAAAGATAAGGATTGATCATTTTATTGATGGACATAAACCAAACCACATAAAGTTATGTGTTTCTAAAATTTTTCATTATATTATTAAATATTATTATATGCCATAAGAATAAAATATGAGTTCTCAAGCTAAAATATATTTAAGTGAATGTTTGGGAAGAATAGTTTAATTTATAACCATCAATAATGTAAATCAGTTGTGAATATGATGGGAATAATTAAATTCCCATCATTTGAAAATTCTGGGAAGAGACATCCCAAATAATAAATCCACAGAATGAGAGTTTATTAAATTTATAAAGATATGGGCCATATGGCTAATTAATATAAGCATAAGGAAAAAATAAATAATTTACAGTGCATTAACTATAGAGAAATAGGATTTTATTCACACCATTGACACATGCATCATGTTAATATACCACAGAAGGGGCCAAGGGGGAAGGTTAAGCATAAGTTGTAACTACATCTAAGGTTGAAGTTACCCATAATGTGGTGTTTTTTACATGATTCAAAGAATAATTTTTATCAAATAATTTATTTTATTATATATCATCACACTCTTTAAATTCATCCACTTTTTACAAAAAAATTTGAATATTTCCAAAACACCTTATGAAGGGGTTTGTTAGTCAAAACTCTAATTTTAAATCTCACCGTAACAAGGATGCGTCAATTAGATCACATTATGACTGAAAGATGTGACCTTTTTGATTCCTTGATTAGTATCCTAATGTTTTATTTTTGATATAATCCTTTGTATGTATTGGATATCAAGATATGTTGTATAAAGTTTTTTCAAAGATAGGTAAATGTTTATTCACAATGATTATGTATACCTCATTATCTTAGATGTGATATTTAATCTCATTAATCATCTCTACATCAATAAATATTCTCTATTATGAATTTTATTATTGGTTAATAAGATAGAACACATCTTATGTATAGAAATTTTAATCTTAAAAGTAATGATGTATCAATTTTATAGAAATGTATTGATGTATTTCTAGAGTAATTACCCAGACAGCCACCATAGTGTGAAGTTGAATTTTCTATTGATTTTATCCTTTATAAAAAAACTATTATGATAAACTATCTATATATTTACCACTATAGAATATATTTAGTTAATTAAAAATATTTATGAGTTTTTATGTAAGTTATTGATAAGTCACAATATTTCACCTAGGGGTTATCTATTCATTTCATTAAAAAATAATATAGATATATAAAGGGTTTTCCTTAATTAAAGGGAATAACAAATAATAAAATAACCAGAAAAATCATCTTCCTTCCATTGATGACATATTTGATAAAATTTATGTTTTTAAATATTTTTTAAAGAACGATTTTTATTCTAGGTAACATTAATTGCGACTAATAAAATATGATATTCTGAAAGAAAAATATTATCAATGAGATATATGAATAATGAGTTTACTATAATACCATTTGGACTAACAGAGGAGACCTATATTTCAAGGGATTTAAATAATAGGTAATTGAAGGGATATCTTGATGATTTTATACGGTATTAATTGATGATATATTAGTCTATTCCACAATCTACGAGGAACATGAGAATCACATAAGGATCATTATTGAGTCCCTTATTGTAAAACTGATAAATGGAAAATGTAGTATGTTGAAATTCTGATTTTAGAATGTTGATTTTTAAGTCCAAATTATCTACGTTTATTTATTATATATATACCATATATATATAATGATTTCTGAGAATATATTACACCATTAAAAATAATCAATGTACATAGTTTCATTTTTTAGTAGGTTACTAACATTGATTTTATTAGAAAAAATTATTGATTAGATAACTTGTTAACCAAGATTTCTCCGAAAGGGTTTATGTTCATTTGATAAAATGAATATGAATATTTTTTAAAGATGTTCTGAGGATATTTTTTAATGATACAGTTATAAATCTACCAACAATAAATTTTCGAATAGAGATGTATATTGATTCATTGAGGAATGGACATGGATGTTTTCTTTTCTAGAGTGAAAAATCTTATTTCTAATGAGATAAGATAGTTCAATAATCATGATAAAATATCTAACCCATGATCTTGAATTAAAAGATATAATATTTAAAATGAATATTTTTAGAGCTATCCTTATACTAAAATATGTGTTATATATATGGATCGCAAGATCTTGAAATACAAATTCTCAAATAAATAACTCAACATGTTGTAAAGATAATCGATCATGATACTTATGTATTATTATTTCATTGTACACTACAGCCGATGAATGTCAAATAAGGTAATGGATATATAGAGAATGAAATATCATAGAGTTATAATGATAATGAGTATTTAAATGGATCTAGTTTTCATGGATTTATTAAAGAAGAATATGATAATTACAAAGTAAGGGAAACATTATTCCTTTTCCGAATGATTTCCAAAACCTTGTTATTGGAAAAGAAAAAAATTATCTTCCTAATGATGAGAATATTCATAGGATAATTACTTTTTTGAATGATGATACATTTTCATTTGTCAAGTATACTAATGGATTTTTAAATTTTTGAAAGAGGATAAGTGTTCCATCTATACCTGAGTTAAAAATAAAACTACTATACAGTACTCATATCATGATTTAATCTCTACTCCCTCACAACAAAAATAAGTATAGATATTTGAAGGAATATTTTTGGTGGGATCATATAAAGTGGGAAATTGATGATTATATGTCATGGTGATTGGTTTTTCAATTAGTGATGTGTATAATTTTCATTCTAGAGGAGTTATTAATTTGATACCTATTACAAAATGGAAATGTGATGACGTTACAATGTATATTGTGAATAGATTACCAAAAACAACTGGAAAGAGTGATTTGATATTGGGTATTAGTGAACACCTAAAACAATATGCACATTTCATCGGTATAAGTGAATATTTACCACTAGATCATCTTACATGAATCAATAATTGTTAATTTTCAAGACATCAAGGTGAACTTGTTTAAATTGTGTCTGATGATGTCTGATAGTTTACATCAAAATTATGGGAATGTATTCCATAGGTTCATAATACCATGATTCATTTTGGGACCCCTTATCATCATCAAACATAATGGTTGTCATAAAAGACCATCCAAACAATATATTACATAATTAGATCAGGATCATAAGACATTCCTGGTATGTGGTATCATTATTTTCATTTGGTTATGTTTTACTATAACAGTAGCTTCCATTCGAGTATTCAAATTAAATTTTATGAGACATTATATAGAAAAATATGTCATACACTATCCTCTTTTGATGAATATGGGGAAAGGAAGCATATTTAACAATAACATGTTAAGGAAAATACATTCATGATAAATATTATTCAACCCCATAAAAAAGTTCAAATAAGATAAAAGAGAATCACCGTTAATTAGAGGGAAGATATAGAATTTCAAATAAGAGATCATGTGTTTTTGAAGGTATATCCATAGAGGGATGTTATATAACTATATAAGAAATGAAAAATGATCCCAAAATACATTAAAGATTTTGAAATCATTGAAATAATTAGTTTTGTGGATTACAATATAGAAATTTCACCTTACCTCTCTAAAATACACGATGTGTTCCATGTATCTTTGGTAATGAAGTAGATTCTAGACCACACTCATGTTCTTACATAAGGAGATATTTAATTATACCATAATTAATCTTATAAATAATATCGTATCCATATTATAGACATCAGAGAATATGTGTTGAGTTAACGGATAACTCAACTGGTAAACGTAATTAAGAGGAATCATAATATAGCAGTGGAGGCCAGATTATATAAGAAAATATTAATTATTTACTATCAAAATCTATCCACAATGTGGAATTATTGAAATTTTGTGGAAAAACATTTTTAAGGAAGTGATAATGTAAAACCTCATTATTTTATGGAATATTTCTTTTTGAATAAATTCAATAGCATATTTTTAACCCAACCCCAAGTTCAAATGAACATCAATCTATTTTTCAAATTTTAATTTTTGATCATTATAATCTAAAAATTAAATTTGGAGGGTAAAAACAATACTACATAAATTATGAAAATTATATTGTATACCCATTTTAAATATAGAATCATTTTTATCAATAACAACCAAAAATCATTTGAAATTAAAAGAAATGTTTTTCAAAAAAATAAATTTTTTCATACAATATATTTGTACATTAATAAATTATTTCTTACAATACTTGTGAATGATGTTAATAAAGTGGACATATTATATATTAAACTAATTTTATAACCATCATCTAGTGTTTTTACAAGCTATATGATAACAACAAATTCAATTTTATATTTTTGTTTTACAAAAAAGTGATTTTCATCATGTTTTCTTAATTTATTTTAAAAATATTTATTCTATATATGGAGATTGAATTTGATAAAATGGTTTCAAAATTTTTAATCAAGAAGATCAAATTTGGAAAAATTGTATTTTTAATTTTATACATTATGAATAGTAACTCTAGTTAAATTTATCACATTTGTATCGAGTAAATAATGTTTACATATATCAAAACAATGTGATAAAGAAATTATATTTCATCTTAATTGTTAAGGGATGATTGAAATGTGACACCTTTTAACTTATTCTTGTAATTATCTTGTTTGATGGATAGTTTTCCATTAATATGAAACTTATAATATTTAATGAAAATAATGTTACAAAATGTCACTATCTTAGTATTAAATATAAATTATGTGTCCACATTGGGAAATGTATCCACAAATTAATGAATTTAAATACAATTGTATGGTAAAAATATATTTTTTTGATAGAATATTTTTCAAATTTTTATAAATTAAATTATTACATTAAATGATTGAGAAATGCTAATTTTTTATTTTGTTAATAAACATGGACATCAAAAAATGATTTTAAAAATATTTAAAGTGACATAATATAAATTATTTAATGTTTCCTTTTAATTAAATAGATCTATATGAAATATTAAAGAGGTTTGAAATTTTTATATTTGAATTACCCTGTTTTATTATTGTATTTAATGTTAAATTAAATGAAAACTGTTCAAATGACATAAATGACATAATACAATAAATATTAATTTATTAAATTAATTAAAAATCATAAAAATTGGTGATTTAGGTAAATTGATTTGATGTGAACTAAAAAATCATACATGGTATATTTTTCAGTTTTTTTTCATTTTATTATAATATTACTAACACATAATGCTTAGAAACAATTAATATTAAAGTAATTCTCAAAGTGATAGAAAAATTAAAACTAAAAGGTAATGGTGAAAGTGCAATATAAATACATATAATTTAATTTTGAGAGATTATTTAGACATATCTTAATCTTATATCAAAATCCATTAGATTATGATCTATTTTTGAAATAAAATTAATTTATAATAATTTAATATTCTATGAATATAAAAAAATGCCCCCAACCTATATTATAAAAGGAAACCTACGCCGTCACATTATTACACCTCATTTATCAATATATATCAACCAATCCATACCCATATCCCTTCAAGGCAACTTTATCCATGTTATAGAGGTGTTTTCCTCTAATATGTCCAAGCCTATGTTCCTTATTAAATGGTCTAAATTAGTTGTTTCGAATAAGAGGTAATTCTCTTACTCAAACTCCTTTTATTTATTTCTTCTTATACCACATATAAATATATTGAATTTTCAATCAATTAATAAATGTAGGATAATGGATATATATTTATTTTATTATTATATTGAAACCACCATTTCTCATCCTCATTGTAGTTAATTTTAATGTGAATGTATTGTTCATGAATACATATGACTTACCATCTTCACATACTGATATATTAAATTTTCCATCCCTATATTATATGGATGGATATTATGATGTTTCTAATGTTATAGATTATAATAATCACATAATTAAACCTATTTAATGATAATATCATATTTATCTTCTTACCATCCAAACATTGGTGAGGCAATATAGTCTCTTATGCATACAGGTTGACTACAACCTACATGAATTGATGTCATTAATTTTTCACATCTACATTATATTTAGTGTAATATGGATGTATTTGATGAATATCTATTATTTTTTGATATAATAATTTAAATGAATGTTTTATTTAATATTAATCTTTATTATATCTATATTAGAATACATATAGTTTATGGATACGAAGAGGCTACCGTCTCCATGAATGGTGAAATATATTTTCCCACCTATGAAATTTATGTATTATAATAAATAAGTATATATTTAAAATATAATATATTTTTATCATTATTAACATTTTTTATATGATGTAAAAATAATAAAATTATGAGGATTTAAAATAGAAAACCAAAACATAATAGAATAATGAATCAATTGTCACCAATATCATTGATTATAATAATTTTTTTTTGATAAATGTGTGATAAAATATTATAAGTAATTCATATATTTTATAAAAAATATGACTACGGTTTTTATGTGATTTAAAATAAATAATTGTTAAATATATAGATGATTTTAAGACATTTGATGGAATTAGGCCCAAGGGTAATGGTTTATTTCCTAATTTCATTAATATTCGAGATTTTTTATCCTGAAGTCTCTACCGAGGAATAATTTTGTTAGATGTAAATAATTTCATTAAATATATTTTCCAGATACTTTTAATATTATCATATAGTCGGTCTCAATTATATTTTACAAATGATTTTATTTTCAAAAATCGGTATAAAGAAATCTTCATGTTATCTTCTAAATGAGGGATGTTTTTTCTAGAAAATGTGTGAAAGGAATGTTTTTTAACATATAAATAATCCACAACTCTACCTATTTCATTACAAATTTTACATTGAATCGACATTTATAATATTAAATTATTTTTTCAGAGTAAATGATTTGATTTATAAATTTTAAATAAATTATATTTCATTCAAAATAAGATGGTTATTTTCCTAAAGATTATTTTAATTAATTTTAATTGTATTTCTATTCATTAATGACAATAACCCTTTATTTTTTAATTCGCCGCTAAGGATTTGTTGAAATTCTACCATCCTTTGAAACATTCACTTACTTGTGATCAAATTATATTAAATTTATACTAAATATTCTATATATTTTTATCATGGATATGATTATTTCTTAACCCATATACCATTTATACACAAGGTGTATAAATTGAAAGTATTATATAGACTGGGAATTGTTGATTAATACTTGTTCTGTACTAAATAAGTAAGTTTTTTATAATTATTATTGATTATGAATTTGATTGATCATTTTATAAAGGAGGAATGTATAGGTGATGTATTGATGGGTGAGTCTTGTGATTATAATACCCCTTGAAGAAACAAATGGTCTTAGAAGACAACTTAGTTACCCAAATTAAATTGGTCTTTGTCCATAGTATTAAACTATCCTTGAGAAACTTTTTCATGTTATAGGTATCACTATTTATGATATCATGAAGTATAATAGAATTAATTTAGTTGCATAAGAATTTAGTTATTATTATCCATGATATTTCATCATTGATAATACCCATTGAATCATTTTCTACTATAATTTTTCTTAATTGGAATGTGTTATTAGTTATTTACCAATATATATTGATTATTACCTACATACTCATGATATATTATGATTTATGTGACCTTATTGATAATTTCACCTCTCCTTTATTTTGTTTAAATTTTTTTGGACATGAAAAATAAATCATTGAATAAGTTTTGAGGATGATTTTTTTTCTTTTGATACATTTATATTTTATTTCAAATGTAAAATGGTATGAATGTTAGTATCTACTTATTCATAATAACAAACATATTATTTATTTTAGGATAACTTCTTCTTACATCTCTATCTATGTAATAAATTAAAAAAAATAACTATGATACTATAGTTGGTGTTCTTAAAACTAGATATCTAGATTACTAGATTGTGTTATTAGGATGTATATTAAAAATCCTGTTTTAATGTGTTTTATGAATTTTTTTTCTATATTGAGTATATTTTTCAAATAAATTCAAAGAGGAAACATAAGATATATATGTTAGGTTTGATGAAAATTTGAGATAAATAGAAAAAATATTTTGAATAATAGTTTTAAGTGAAAATGAGAATAATTCCAAAGAAAATCCAAAACTATTCATTAAAATTTTAATTATTAATTCAAGCCACCTCTGTTGGTAGAATTTATTAAATTACATCATAATACACCCATTGTACTCTCTTGTGATTACCATCATACTGAAAACAAAACTATAATATTATCTACCTTTTCAATATGTAATGGTAGAGCCCACACATAGAAAGAGTGTATGAGTTCATGTAACATTCAACCAGCATTCTACTTTTGAGATTGATACCTAATCTTCTGTGAATTAAAATAATGAAATCACTACCACATTATGCATCACAAAACTATTTTATGTAATATTAATATTTATGGGGAATACATAATCAATCATACCATATGGAAATTAAAAACTTTACATTACAATATAAAGGGATGAAATATCGGAACTAACTTCTCATAGCTATTTACAATATTATATAGTGTTAAAAAATTAATAATAAAGATAGTGATAATCAAATATCCAGAGAAACAAAATATTCTTTTTATTAGTACCAAACACAACAACTATTCCGCCAGTAAAATGGATTGCATAATAATTATTGAAAATAAATATATAAATTATTAGATAAGGAAATATAAAAACATTATAGAAGTTATTTTAATTCATTAAGTAATCCTACAAGAATTATTATTCACCTAGACCATAAAATATCATTATATATTCATCAAAAAATATTTATGTATTGGTATGGAAGCCATGTTGAAAGGGTTATTTCTTGGGATTCTATTCCACTAATAAGGAGGTTCAAGTAGAAATTTTTAAATCTTAATATATGTAAAACAAGTGTTTTAGTGCCAATAATCCATCTATATTCAATAAAATCTCTCGAAATTATAGTTATATTATCAATTTTCAAATTTTTTCATATAGTTTTTATGAAGTGTTATATAATCTCCCTAGGATAATACATGTCCAAAACATAGTTTTTCCTCTTCTTCGTTGACTATAAATGCTCCTTATTTTTTTCCTAGTTTAATCATTTTGTATTTATTGATTTATATGGTTTATCTAGAGTTATTCTTAAAACAATTTCTCACATGTAATGTTTTAAGTGTATATCAAACTAATTTTTTCCCTCAAAACATCAATTAGTGTCTTTAAACCTATTTTAGGGAAATAAAAATATTAATCCTACACAAATGAATATTGAATTTTATTATTTTAAGGATCAATTTAATAATTTATAACAGGTTTAATTTTTTTTAATCTTTAACAGACTTGTATATTCTTTTTTATTAATATCTATATGATTTAAATGGATATTAAAAACCATGAACTTATATCACTTATATACTTGTATACATAAAAAAGGCAAAATTATTGAAATATATGTTGGATTGACAATTAGAAACGTGTGGTGAATTAGAGAATTTCACTTATAAAACATAGAAAAAATTTTATATCAATCCATTGAAGATATTTCAACATTATGTAAGTTATAATTTTTTTTATTGATTCATATAATTTCTCCAAGAAGGAAACCAAAAATATTTTGTCAAAAGTAAAACATTCTCTCAGCTTAAGACATTAATATTTAAACATATATGGCTTCATATTCCTACCAATTGATCCTAAACAGTACATATTAAAATATTCGTCCATAAATTATCTTGTTATAATATAATTATTATATTCAATCCATTAATTTTTTAAAGCATTAAAATTACTTCTATAATATTCTAAACAAAATGAATACGACCTTTTCTGTAAATTTATAAACTTATTAGGTACATTTCAGTGATTTATAAAAAATAGTAAAAAATTATTTATTCCCTAATGATTACTTAATATAATATTAAAAGACATTAGTGTTTATTTATATTTACATGGGATATTAAGGGTATTAATTCCATGACTTATTGACCATGAAATACCCAAGTGATATCATGCACATGATTAAAATTATCAATGTAATCTAGTTATCAAATTTATTTTTTCTTCTATTTATATTTTCTTAATATTATCATGCAATATTCGAAATGGAAACCCATTATTTTCTTAAAAACCATAAAATTAAAATATAATACCTAACCATCATGTACCATTTTCATGGTTATTACATTATGGAAAAAGAAAATAGGGATGTAGTGGCCTTGATTTCAATGATAAAGATAATAATTAGAATATTTATATAGACACACATAAACAACATCCACAGTTTACATGTTTATTGAAATATTGATCTTATAATAATTTAATAATGTTTTGGTCTCTGAGATCATGTTTTTATTCTTTACATAGATCTACATGACGATGTAACATAATGCATGGATGATTTGGGAGTAAGTTAATGTGTCACATTTAGTTTCAGACAGTTGGATGTTTTTTTAGTATTCCTAGACATCATGTTTTTTATTTATGATTACTATTGGGACATCATTATGTTTTGATGAATATCATCCCCGATGAGTTATTAGTTAAAAAAACCTGGAATATACTATTTTACTTTTAAAGGAAAATTTTCATCTCAAACAAATCTTAAAAACATTTACCTGATATTTTCAATTGTTTTCCTATTATCTTCACATCTCTTTCGAGTATTTAATTACCTTACCTAACGAAATAAAGTCACCAACCATTTTATTATCCTTTTTATTAAATTATATAGATCATAATTTATCATATAATTTAATATTTACAGAACCAATATATGAATTTTTTTTGGTATTAATCCTAATAAGAAGGGAACTAATCTTCAATATTATTTTATTAGGTAAATGTATAGATTTACAGTGATTGGGAATTACATCAGTCTTTTTAATCCTATTTTTAATTATTGAGATCTTAAAACTATGACACAATGGAAATATATAATTTCAAGTCTCTATAGAAATTAATACATGATAATAATTCTAAAATTTAGTATTGTAGGGGTAAAATAAAAACATTTAGGGAATAGTTTATTTATTTATTTGATCAAGGAAAATTTTACCACTATTTCTACTAATAATGTTATAAATCCATTGAGTACTCAGATTATGAAATTTTTCCTTGTATTGAGAGATTTCAGAGATGGCATTCCAAAATGATAAATTGATGACAATTTATTATAGGGAACTCCTAGTCTTCAGATCGAGAATCTATTATATAAACAAGATGACGAAATCTCTGAAATATTGTTTATCTCAATTATACCCTTATGGGTTATCTGGTCCCTTCTTGGGGGGATGGATCATCCATAACATATAGTGATTCAATCTTAATGTCATTGTCTATAGCTTTATTTTATGAACACACTACAATATAAAATTCTTTTAATTCTTAATGATCCTGTTTTAACCAATAATGTTATTAATTTTTGATAGCATATCACTATAATTATGTTCTAGTAGAGCTTAATATATGAAAATTATTTTTCTATTATCCATATCTGTGCCCAACTAGTTAGTCAGTAGTGGTACATCA
This sequence comes from Viscum album, assembly GCA_963277665.1. NCBI lineage: Eukaryota > Viridiplantae > Streptophyta > Magnoliopsida > Santalales > Viscaceae > Viscum > Viscum album. The sequence continues at coordinate 1,919,141,286 of OY728128.1, read as the reverse complement.
TGATGATTTCTCAATGATCCCTTTTTCTTTTATTGGTAGGTGTGCATAACGTGGTGATGTATTTTAACTCATGGTATATTTCCCATTATTAGTATTCCCTAACACTATTTTTTTCCTTTTCCATATAATATAATTTCCTAAGAAACAACCAATAAAAATAATTATCAAGGAATATGTTATGGATATTACATAATCATCTGCATTTATATAGTTGGTACCCAGTCATAATTAGAATATACAGTAATGATAAAATCAACATCAGTTTCAGAAAAAAAAATTATTACAGAATTTTCATTCTTTACCTTTAGGTGATTTATCATTATACTATTATGTTCTCCCTATCAAAAATGAGTTTACTCTTCATGGAATCCAATTTTAGGGATTTTCCCTCTACATCTACTAATCATTGTCCCAGTATAGTGATATATTCTATTGTTATTGGATAGAATAACCATATTTTTTAAATCACTAATAATCATTGGGGGGATCCACCATCATTAAATATATTTTTTCATGGTCTATTTTGTATTAGTTATAGTTTGGAATGAAATTCAACAATATATATATGACGGTGTTTTAATGTTTAAGATTAAAATTCAACCAACCATATAGGTTTGGTAAAAACATGAATTGTTTGTATACATTAGGATATTTCATTCTTTACTTCTCAAACCATTGTCTTTAAATACACTAGATATATAGATCATTAAACAAGATCTTTAGTTTTAGTCATGGTTTTTCATGGTGCAACATTTAAAATTTTAGGCATAGAATTTTTGGGTGTCACCTTATCCAAGTTTAGAACCAATGTTTTTGCACTAAGAGATTATTGAAGAACCTATGTTATATAATGATACTTCTAAGTTCATATCATTTGGAACTTGTATGTGGTATTTCTTTTCTTATAATCATGATTATTTTATTTGGATTGAAAGATCTATTTTAATTAAAATATTATATCTCTACTTTAGTAGTTATTTAGATGACATAATTATATAAAGGTCGCTATAATTAATTGTAAAACAAATATGGGGAGTGAAATTTAACTTTTTAGAGTTTTATCACCCTAGAATTATTTTTTTAGGGGATGTTGTTTCTATAATTTTTCCTTTTTCCTTTGTACTATAGATGAAAACCCAACAAAAGTTCTCATGGTATATATATGAAAATGTGATATCTACTACAAAAAGTACAAGATGAATAGTATATCGACATTTCTAAGAGAATCTCTTATGGAATTACATATATTATGAATATAGAATATAAAAATAAATAAATACAATAAAAAATTCTTATTGGTTTTGGTGGAGATATTTCGCATATTACCCCTTGATGAGATTTCATTTCAAAAATTGAATGGTGGAAATAAGAAAATAGAATAGTATAATTTTAACTTCTTACATATCCCCCAACATTTCATCGTGTTAAACTTCCCCAAGGATGAATTATCTAATAATTCATCCAAAATGTAAATTTACAATTCTATTTATCAAATTATGGCGTAGTCCCTTAGCCATAATTACATTCAATGAAAATTAAATTTTCTAGTGGTTGAATAAATGATGAACATAACATAGGAACAATAGATAATTTTTAGGAAGAATTAATAACATTCTGTGGGAAATCCCATGGATGTTCCTGCAGCATCAAGAGGATCTACTAGTAAAAGTATTTCACTATCACATAAAAAGAATATAAAATATCATGGGTGTTTATCAACACTATTTTAGATTGAAACTCTAAATGGATTAAATATCTTGGATTTGAAGTTGTATTCCTATACACATTTTGAATATTATTATGGAGGGAAATAGTCCTAGAGTGTATTTCCTCTTTAGTTATTGACGATAAAGTGGAACTCAGACTATGTTATAGATCAGGTGGTGTTATATCATTTGTTACCATTCATTCATCATTATCGTCTTAATGAATTAGGGAAGTAACAATTATCTATTTTTGACACTCAATGAATAATAATTCACGACATGATTTTAATATCTCAATTGGAATATTTTCTTTTGATGTATACTGTATTCACATAAGAATTACTACTAAGAGAATTCCAATCTCACAAAAATGTAATACTAGTAAGAAGTGCCAATGATGTGCACCTATTATATAGATCGATTCGTCCTACCTAGGAGAATTATAAATTTATCAAAATACATTATCTACGATAAGGGATATACATTAATGTCATAACAGATAAATGGAAATGACCTCTTAATATATTTTTTGGTTATTTATTAATTTTTGAGAACATCCCCATGGAACCATTGATTGTGTTTATTGGGCATGGGGAGCATTAGTAACCTATAGGTTTATAAAATAAACATTATGATGGTGGTTCACAATAGGGTTAGGGGCCCTACCGGGAGAGTCCCAACTAGTCATAGGAATAAGATTAACACCCTTATCATCCCCAATAAGATTAATTAGGTTGCAAAATTATTTGTTAGAGAGCATATCGAACCTATAGAAACTAGATATGGGGTCCACATTCCCCTATATTCCATAAATCACAGAACTTCTCAAATTCATAACATTGATGTTTTACCATTCCATTTAATGCGTCAAGATCACACCATCCAATTTTTACTTCTATAACCTAAGCTCAAAATATTGTGATAAACAACTATATTTATAAATTTTTATGAAGAGATGTTGTGTTCGTGGGAGGTGATATAGTATAACCATGGAAAATTTGGGGAAATTATAACTCTGGTGATTATTTTTTAAGGCATCCAAAGGAAAAAAGATAAGATCATCGTCAATTAGTGTTTATGGAAATGTATAATCCCAAACCACAATACATTTTTTATTCTATGAAGATCAAAAATAATAACCCATATTTGTATCATCAAAAATTAATATCTATAATCAGTTAGTATCCATTACTAGTAAAGGATTTCACATTTGGTTCTATAGTTTTCTTAATGATTCATCCCCTTTCTAGATTTCAATTTGGCTATGTGGGGTGAAAAAGTTGAAATCAATAGAAGGGGTGGTCATATTGTCTCAAAATGGTTATTATTAACTAGTATAAAAATATAATATATATTAAATCATATTTGGTAAACTTATTCTCAATAAAAATATATATTTATTTTATATTATATATAACCTTATCTTGGAAAACATATATTAAAATGGGCCCCAATAAAAATGAATATTTAAAATTAAATTGTATGTATTTTAGAAATCCAATCATGAGAACATAATGAATCATCATGTTATATATATGGGGGACCCTATGGATATCTCAAAGTAATTTTTATATCAAATGACACTCTAGAGTATTACACTATCCTAGAAGGTGTGTATAAAGGTGTATATGTGGATTCATGTCACACACATAGAGATAAAACATTACACTCATGTTATCAGCAGCTTTGACTATAATTCGATCATAACCAAGTATTTTTTTGGCTTATATTGGTTCACGTTTAAGGGAATACAATGTTGATAAGGATAAAATGGAATTATATTTTCATATAGGAATTAATAAATTTTATTCTGGAGATTCATTCCATCCCCAATGTCTTATTCGTTTCGCATGGGTTATGGTCTTCTAATATCACATAACAATTTCAATGGTGTTTCATAGTGTGAAAAATGGCTATGATGTTGTACTATGCTTTTAGTTATCTAATGAGGACATAAGGACACATTGGAGGATTATTTCATAAAATAATTTTTTATGCATACGTAGGGGTTTTTGGACTCGTAAGATGATAAAAGGGTCACGATGGTGTTTATGCAGTACCATAAAGAAATAAAATTATTGTGGATTTTCATTCCTCTGCTGAAATAAGAAATAGTTTTCACTTTTTAGGGTCTCCCAGGAGTTCATAAATGTTATGATGGGGAATACTGTCTCTTAGGAGGACATAATGTGTTTCAAAAAAAATTCATATGAATTATTAAAGTATATACTATAGTTTGGTTCCAACATGTAATGATTCATGAATATGTTGATGATTTATGTATTCCACTTCATCCTATGTGATACACTAGTGTTTAATGTCCCCTAATAGGAATTAAGATTAATCAAGAGTTTCATTGCATCAAAAAATTATGAAATGTTTTTATGAGGATTAAGGACCAACAATAGGACATAAATATTTTACTAGGGTAAATTGTATCTCAAATGGACTCAAGGTAACTCTAAAGCTTAATTATCAAATGGACAACATAGTGGTTACACAATAGTTTCAATAAAAATTATAAGGATTAATGTATTTACCATATTTCACGGTATCCCAAGGTTACATGAACGTTATATATGTGTGGAAGGTAATGTGAGGTTGGGGTTTGGCTCTTGAAATTTTCTTCCGATGTATCTGAATGGATGTTAAAAAACAAAAATTCTTAAAGTAAATAGTTTTAAATCCATGTAATTGTCAATGAAATACCATTTTAGACAATTTGGTAAGTTAAATGTTACTGCTATTAATGTTTTGAAGTTAGTTCCAGGGAATCTTATATATTTATGTCTTCTTAATTTGGATACTATATGAATGAAATAAATCCGTAGTTTTTTGTAATACATACAAATGATTTCCCTTTTGTAGTTTAATCTGATATAAAATCATGCAAATGTATGAGACATTCACATGATATAAATAAATAAAGTATTCTGGATCTTTATATAACTCAAAAAAGTTCTAGAGGGGATTGTATAGAATGATAACCCATATAGAAACAACCCCACAACTTCATTGGAAGCTAAATTCAGGTTCAATAGATAAAGAAAATTTATATAAGATGAAGTGGGATTAAATTTGGGGGTACACAAATTTTGTATCCAATTATGGAGATCATAGAAAAAACTATAGGTCAAAACATTTTAATTTCCTTGGATATTGAATATAAATTGAATGAAATTATTTGGGTTTTAACTATGAAATGTATATAATCAAATACATCCTTGACAAGTCTATCCATGGGTTCCCAGAGAATTAATGGGGATTAACGGAGATTTGTATACATGGAAACTAAAATGATACCCAAAAATTATGGAAAATAAGTAGAATAATGAGGTATACCCTTGGGACATAATATAAATGATCTATATTGTAGAACCTCCGATTTATATAATGTAAAAATATCTTTAATAATTTTATGTATATAATGTATATGGTGTAAGTTTGGTAATGTTTCGGGAACATTTGATGTATCTTTTCAGTTTTTATACAGGTGAACATTTCATGCACGTTTTGTAGAAACTATGAAATACTGTTATGAATGAATTAACAGTGAGACAGTGGAAAAGAGATGTTTCACAGGAACCACATGGTTTGTCTAAATAGCGTGTCTTCTTAGTTAAAACCATAAACCTTGAAGAATATATTTGGTCATTTTGAGGTAGGGGATTCGACATGGTTGGAGCACAGTTTGGTGGTCGTGCAAGATTACCATGTGAGGTTCATACTTAAGGTAGTTTCAAATCCATGGTTATAGCACTATTTTTTTAACTATGTGCCTACACGGTGGGCAATTAAAACATATATCCTTAAAAAGTGTATCTAGATTGCCTTAAAATTTTAACATGTCTCTTTTCGCATATGGGGAACTAACTCATTATTTTGATCTCTCAATGGTCTGTGAGGGTTAAAGCATTGAACCTGTGGTGATTTTAAGGATTTCCAATGTGATTGGAATCTAATTCACAGTGGTAAGTTATTGTTATTTATCTTTCATGATGTATCTCTTAGATCAAAATCCCTCTATATCTCTCTCATTTCCATTTATCTATGTCCATTGTGGGTAGATCTAATGATTTTTATTCAAAATATGATTAAATTTGGTCTTGTTGTTGCAAGGGGAGAGATCTATGGTGGTTTCATAGATCTTTTACTTGGTTTTGTGATGTTTTCCATGTCTTTTATCATTCTTGACAATAATCTCAATGTAGGTGGCATCACTCTCGACTCCACTATCTTAGATCTTGAAGGATTAGTTTCAAAATGATTACATTGATTGAAATTGACTATTTATTTTCAATGAAATTATTGTTAAAACTCTCTTGAGGGAATGTATGTGGAAATTAGATAAATTGGTTTGTTATTGGAAAGTGTTTTGATAACATTATAATAAAATATCAATTTTGAAATACTTTCTTGGTTTGTTACAAGGAAGAAAAGTGGTTCTATAGAAAAACAATTATGTTTAATTTAATGGTTTTAACACTCTTGGATTTTTTATGAGTTGGTATGGTCATGTGGTGTGTATTCATATGCATTGGAATGGATAAGGGCATGAACTTCCCCCATCGAAAGGATGGGATATATATATGGATGGGAAATACCCCCGTCAATTTGTTCTAGTAAGTGATGGATAGTGGAAGGATAACTCACCAATCATGAGTATATGGATTTCCACATATTGAATGCGTGGTATCATGTATGGTTGTGTGTAAAGGGATGGGTTTTTTCAAAATAGATTGTAAAATGATCTAAATGACTATTTATATGCTCTCCTCAGAAAATATGTTGAAATGTTATTAGTTTATATTACTCACCCCTACCTGGGAACATTGGTGCATTTGCAAGTGTCATTTATTGGGACATGGGAATAGATAAAGTATCACACATATTTAGAACTATATCATGATACATGGGATTTTTCGTCATGTTGGAGCATAGATCATGTGGATCATGGAATCTTGTTCTTATCTTGGATTTTTCTTATTTAACTTCCATTGTTTGGTTTGATATTATATTGTTCCACAGTGACACTTTTTGTTATTATGATTTTGACAAATTTAATTTTGAGATAACATTCAATTTTATCATGCATCATATAGTTCTTTCTTGGGTATGGCTTATTTGGTCAGTGGTTTTATTCATAAAGGGTAAATCCTATCACACATGAATTGAAAACCTTCGACGTTTATACCTAGACATTGGTGACTAGGGGATGTCATTCAAGGTAATGTAACGTCCTTCAACCCTCTCGAGATAATGAAAATGTGCATGATGTTACAAATGGTATCAGTTTTGTTTAGTCTAAAATTAGTTTTGTGTAACATGGTATCAGTTTTGTTCAATCCAAAAAGACTATTTAGTAAAATGACATCATCATGGCCCTTCCTTTGTGGAACATGTGGTCTTCATTTTCATGATCATGGAGTTGATAGTCATTATGGTCAATTCCTTGGGGCAAGTTGTTATAAAGGATTATAATTGTCATGATTTTAAATGTATATCATAAAAATATGTAACTAACCATATTTCTTTTGAAAATCAAGTAACAAGGGAGTTGGATACCTAACTATTTGGGAGACACTTATAGGTTTTTGAAATCTATTTTCTTTGGTTTATCAAATTAGATTTGTATGGAACACATTAGAGGAATGACTTCTGACTTGAATTAAAGACATCATTTTGATTAATAATTTATGATATTGTTCAAAGTGTTGACATTTAATCATTTTGAAAGTGTTTCAAATGAAATATTTTCTAAAAGAGAATGGTTGTGGAATTTTGTAAATGGATTTATTTTCAAGAAGCATGCTAATGTAATCAAAATTTGTCGATTTCATAAAGAAATTTTGTGATAGTTGGTGTGGTATAATTTGAAATTATTAACCATTTGGTTTTTGAATAGTGAGACCTATGGTGTTTGTTGTTTGTCTATAAAATGGTACCCGATAGGAATCATAGATTCCAACCTGATGAAGATGCAGATAATTTGGTTTCACATGGGTCACAGGTGAAACAAACACTAGTTCAGAGTATTGTCCAAGAGTTTTAATCTATGAAAATAGGGAATATGAGGAACGATCTAGATAAATGGATCATTCAGTCACGTTCCAGATGTAGAATCCAGCCTTCATTCGGGGTGATTTTGAACTAGAAATAGGAGTGGTGGGGATGAAAAGGATGAATCATATCATCAATTTCATCATCACACAAAAAAGGATGAATGTCAAAATGGATATGTATATACTTGAGGAAATTGAATTCTAATGGTAGGATCTATTGATACAAGATAAAGTAGTTCAAGGCCTTATATAGAATTATTTTAGATAATTTTTAAACAAACAATTATATCCTCAAACATTCAGGACTATGAGAATGATATTGTTTTTTAGTATGAAGTAAAAAAATATCTATGTCACTGAGTATGTGGCTAACTTCATGAATTTAGTACTCTTTTCACCGATGTTAGTAGATATTGAATCAATGAAGGAACAAATCATTGAATTGAGGAGAAAGTAAGTGATTTTCTCAATGATTTTTGTGCACTGTATTACTGATTATATAGAGATGTTGAATAGAAAGATGATGGATGAACTGGACATATATGTAGTTATGGGTGGAGGAAGAATTTTGATAGACATTGGAAATGGTGGGAAGTCTATTGCTGGGATAGAGTATAAGAGGGACACCTACACCCATTGAGGGAGATTTAATCTGAATCAGATGGATGGATCTATAAAAATTAATCTATAAACCAAGATAAAACAAAGTTGTATCCAATGTTCTTTTCATGACCACATAAAGAGATATTTTATGGCATGACCTAGAGCATTCAACAGCTGAAACTAGATTGTGAATGTAGAGTAATATTGTTATAGTGCTTCAAGTTCAGGTGCTCGTGAATCTTATTTGGTGTCATAGACATATCATGCTTCAATGGTATGAGGAAAGCAGAACCATTCCCATTAGAAAAATAGAGATAACCATGGTGATTCTGTGAATACCCTGACCCCTATAGTAGGAAAATCTAAAAAGGGAAATAAAAAATAATATTCAGCAATAAAGAGCTTTTATGGAGCTGAGAAGGTGATTTTTGATGATCAAGAGAGATAATATATAGTGATAAGTAAAATTATTTTTATTTATAACCTTACGAATGTTCTATTTCATATAGTTGATTCTCATTAATTTATTTCATCTTGTACTATTTATATGAGGGAGTTAAAACCTCATATGATTCCCTCTATGATGATACTTTAAACTCCTCTTGAGGAAATAGAATGCCAAGCCTTTATATGTGTAGAATGTTGAATAAATTTTGATGACTTGAGATGCAATGTTATTTCTCTATGATGGAGGAGGATTTCTGTGATTTAATCTTAGATATGGATTGGTTTAAAATGCCCATGGATCACATTGACTGTTATAGAAGAACAATTACTTTTTAGACTAAGGATGGTGTTGAGAACCTATTTAAATGAGAAAGGGATGTAAAGACAAGGGAAATGGGATTTTTGGAGCTAGTAGTTTGAAATATCTTCTACGAAATGGTTTCATTAACTTTGGAATATAAGAAAAAGAATGAGAATACCACTTTTCTTGTATTGGTGGATCATTTTCCATATATTTTTCATAAAAATTTATCTAGTATAACACAAATAAGGGAAGTGGATTCTATGGTATATCTCATCCCAGGGACCAGGACAATCACAATTCCTTATTATCAAATAGAACCAATAGTTGAATGTGTTGTTGGAATATCTAGAATGAAAAGTTTTCATTCATCCGAGCATGTCTCTGTGGGCAGCATCGGTCTTGTTCGTGAATAAAGTAGATGGAACACTAAGAATATGTGTGGATTATCGTAAGCTTAGCCGTGTTATGATAATGAATATGTATCAACGTCTATGCATTGATGACATGTTTGATCAATTTAAGGTGTATTAGTTGTTCTATGAGATTTAATTACCCTCCAACTATCATGAGCGGTGACTTCTAAAGGAGGATATTTCAAAAATATCTTTTTGATGTAGATACAGCCATTATGAGAATGTATTAATTCCTTTTAGTCATACAAATTCACTAGAGGACATTATGGAATTGATGTATCAGATATTTCAATTACATCTGGATTCTGTTTTCATTGTGTCGGTAGACAACATATAACTGTATTCATGTAAAAGGGTTGAGCATGAGAAACACATGAAGACAATGTTGGAAATCATGAGAGACCATCGTTTTTATTTCAAATTATCAACGTGTGTTGTTTGAAAAAAAGTATTCTTTCTTGAAATTCTAATTTGTAACGAGGTGTTTGAAGGAATGCAGAGAAGTTGGAAGTTGTTTTCACTTGATAACCACCAATGAATGAAATTTATATATGAATTTCTTTGTCCTATATTGTTATTATATTTTCATTGTGCATGAATATTCACAGTAAGAGTCCGCAATTAATTATTATAAAATGAATAATGTCCTATTCCGAGGGACTATGGAATTCCAGAGATATTTTTAAGAGTTGAAAGTTCTCTTTACCTCAGTACCAATATTGATTTGTATAGTATCAAGACAGGGTTATGTGGTGTATTTTGATGCTTTAGGATACGGTTTATGGTGTGTTTTCATTTAAGGAGACCTATTTGTTGATTATGGATCAAGGTAGTTAAGGGTGCATTAGAAAAACAAACCAACACACAATTTGGAGTTAGTTTCAGTCATCATTGATATGATTACATTGAATAACTATATCTTCATTAAAAAAACTATTGTGTTCACGGACCATAAAATCATGAAGATTATTTTCTAAAAAAGGTATTTTTATTTGAGAAAATTAATTTATGTAAATTACCACCAAATATTCATCATTAACATGGTGTATGCATGGTGTAAAGACAATTCGGTGGCCAATTAATTTAGTAGAAACTCATACGCTCAGTTGAAAAAAAATGCTTCAGATGAGTGGAAATTGATGTCGTTCCTAATCGACATGTTTGTGTAATGTGATGATCGTGGTAATTTTGTTGTATTATTCCATGTTGCAATTTTTCGTTATTTGATAAATATGGTTAGGTAGGTCTAGATAGATGATGCAAAATGTGTTTCTATGACGTCAAAACTCAATGGTGGAGAGACCCACAAGATTTAGAAGCTGGATAAGAGTTTAGTTTTATGGTTTCAAGATCACATTATTGTATCTATGACTTCTCATGAGAAACTTCTTCACCCCTTCCACCATTAAAGATGGGCTTCCCATCATGGAATGTATAAGACGTATAATGTTTTTATGTAACAATTTAATTGGATCAACCTATGAAGGATTGTTGTACAGTTTGTTTACAGATGATTAACATGTTAACGTGTTAAAGAAAAACATCAGCTACCAGTAGATATGTTATAGTCATTAAATATCCTAGTGTGGAAATAAAAGCTGATAGATATGGATTTTGTAAAAATAAACCTATTAATGGTTTAGATACACGATATTGAATGGGTGATTTTGGATCATCTCACAATGTCATTCAATTTCTTCCATATTCATGAAACTCATACGATGAAGTACCTATCCAAAATCTATATCTGAGAAGTGGTAAAGAGACATGGCTTACATGCTTTGATCATGTTACACTGAGATCCTAGGTTTAAGTCTCTTTTCTATATATCCTTACATAAATCCCTTGGGACTCAGTTGAATATGAGTAAGGCCTATCATACTTATATGGACAACCAATTTGGATGAATGGTACATATATTGGAATACATCTGGCATATATAAAAGATTTTGGATGTTCATGGAATGGGAACAAACCATAGTAGAGTTCTATTATAACAAAATATATTAGGAATCGATACATGTGGATCCTTTTGATGAATTGTATGGTAATCTTTATCGTTCTCCTCTTTGTGTAGTGGATATAGATGAAAATTTACTAGATGGTTGGAGCCTTTTCGAAGAAAAAAATAGAGAAGATTTAGTTTATTATGAAACAGATGGAGACTTCTTTGAGTCATCATAAATCATATGATGATCCTCATCGATAACTATTGTCATTTTTAGTGATTGATCATGTGTTCTTCACGATTTTCCAAGTCGTCGATAATGATTTTTTAGAATCATGAAATGTTATCTCCTATATGTGATGACCTTACCCATACCGGGTCTTGAGTTGTAACTACCCCATACCTGCCTCCATATAATATGGTTGGGGGGAAAGCGTTGAAGGCTCAAAAACTCTTGGGATATTTTCATAAGTACATGTTCATACACACATTAATGTTAATGAAAATGTTTAGAGGTAAATATGTAAAAGATGAATCCTATTGTAAATAAACCAAACCATGCATGTACCACTAAAAATGTATGAGTACAGTAACATATACAGAGAGAAAAAAGGGAAAAACACATGACCCACCCAAAATAGTGTCCCAACCAAAAATAAAACGCTAAAGGAAATGTAACTAAGAAAGCCCTGGTATAGGAACCCAAAAAATGACCACCACACGTGGTCCAAGCACCTCTAACCTTATTCACCCTAGAGTCATGATAAAACCATTCCATCATCTGTTTAAAAAATGATATGAGCAGGAAAATCCCATGTAGGGGTTAATATAAACAGAGTCAGTAAAATACCCTAAAAAAGTAGGAGCAATAAAAGATATAGTAGGAATGTAATGTTGTATATGGAACATTGTACTGTAAATGAGTGAATCTCTACTTGATAAGAGAGAGTGATATGATCCTCCTGATATAAGGAGATCGAAATATTGAGAAGATAATCATATCATCGAATCCACTCTACCTATAGTAAGAGAGTAGACTCACGCAAACATGAGAATCTAGAAAAGGAAATCATGTGGCATTCCTCGTGCGTTGTTGCCTCAAAAAGAATGATAGTAACCAAAACATAAGGAGTACGTATCAAAATAGTATATATATATATATATGTATATATTCTTTGTCATGGAAACTGAAACGATAGAGTAAGGGGATCTCCATGTCACAACTCATTCTATGAAAAGAGTTTCCAAAAGTTCTTGAAGTAACCTCCAATGAGGCCCAGCAACCCTTGCGTTAGCCCTAAACTGAAAATTAAATGGTATTAAGAACCCCACCCCAATATTATCCACCTTGGGTGCATCTTTCTCACCTGCATGGTTTTAGGTCTCATCACGAGGATGCATCTTGGTGGGGTAATGTATTCATTTTCTTGTGAGTCAAATTTAATGTTAAAGTATGTATCGTCACTGATCTTCATAGACTAGATATTGTTTAAATGTAATGGTCCCATTTTCAACCCAACCAGAGACGACCAATCTAGTTTTGTTGAGGTACTACGACTAGCCTGACTGGTGGGTGCCACTCAGAATTGGTTGAGGTCCCATTTCAAGACCGGTTGGAGGATTCCACTATACTGTATTCATGGACACGTGTCCATCCTAGCTAGAGTGTGCCTTTCAGGATATGATGAGGACCCATTCCCATCCTAGATAGATGGTGCCAGTCTACTGTCATCGAGGACCCATTCCCAACCAAGATAAAGGGTTCTACTCAGAAATATCTGATGCCATCTCCTAGTCAGTACTGTTGTCTAACACCACCTAAGGATTTTTCGGGAACAAAAAACCGTGAATCATAACCAAAAATTAAGAAATGAGGTCCCCATCATGTTCTACATAGAAAAAAATATAGGATAGGACGCTCACTCGCCCTGTTCACGCATATGAGTAAAATGTTGTATAACACCACATTACACTCAAAGATAATCTCATGGAGCCCACATCTCAATCCCAAAATTAATTATATATATCGAACCATTTTCATCCGCACAAAAACACACGGGATCAACTATTCATTCATTAAAAATATAAACCCAGTAAAGAATCTACATTTTACCATAATACTTGTGAATTGGAATTCATGAGTCCCACAACATGACATTGGTTTAAACACGAATATATTGTCTTGAAAAGTCTTCCCAAGGAATATGGCCAAACCTGTACTAAAAAACGTTAGTCAGACATCGTATGAAAACTCCACGTATGATACAAGAATCCCCAAATAATAATAATTAAATTATTGTTATTAAAATTTTTTCTTCTGTGCTATTTAGCCAAGACATTTTTTTGAATAAAATTCTAGAACCAGTCTAAAATATTACAACCCGATGAGAGTAATTCATTGTAGAAAACCATCTATCACTTGGACACCTAAATTATATGATATGACCATTTGGATCCATCCTAACCCAACCCAAACTAGTACCTCCATTTAGGATGGACCACTCTATTTGACCCAATCAATTATATCAGAATGTGTCCTGGACGTGTGGCCTAGACAACTAATGACACCATCTAGGCCCATGGATGGTGGTCCACCTTACATAACCACAGCCGAAAAACAGTCACACATTGTGGAGGCGGTATCCACCTGGGTTGCGCCCTACGACCCCACTCCTCCAATCAGCTATTCCACATCACTCCCCCCATGATGTGGAACCATCAATGGCCACGTCACTAGTGGTAATCTGTTTGTCCCTTTCGTGGACCACCAAAGACTTTCTGTTTTCACGATAGTGAATCTGTCAGTAGATCAGGAACTCTTGTGATGAGGTTTTCACTATGTTGGCCTCTTCTCAATGATCTTTAATCAATTATTTGTTCCCAAAAGTAGATGGTGGATGTAACAGCCCAAGATTTTATAAAGAAATATTCTTTTTAATTTTATTAATGTCTTGTGTTGTACGCTACACCAAAAGGATCTTGCACAACACGCATCGTTGTCTTGCCTTGCATTACACGCAATCGCGACCTTCCTCAATAGCGTGTGTAATACGCAATACCGAGTTTCACTAAACAACGATGTGCTATTAAAATATTATTAAAACTAGCCGTTATGAATAGTAATAACCACTTTTTAAAATTCTGTAAATCTTATTTTTCAAAATGAACTTCATTCTTGGATTCGGAGTATCGAATTTAGCCTAAGGTGAAATTTTGGTACTTTTCGGATAACTTTCATATTCTGATGAATAGTGAAAAATTACTAAATTATAATTAAAAACAACTTTTTTAATCGAAATAATTAATAGTGATAAATTATTAATTTGAGTGGTTCTAAATTATATTTAGAATATATTTTTACAATTTAATACAATGTTGGTCATTGGATGTAATTTCACATTTAAACCAGACATAATCAAGTGTCAATCTTTTGATAGATATTGTTTCTTAAAAACACGCTATTTGTTTTAACAGCGGGATTTAATTATAAAATTAATTAATGCAAATTCTATGATATGAATTTGGTAAAATAGACTTCATTTTTGAATTCAGAATATGAAATATAGCTTAGGATGAAATTTTGGCATTGTTCTGAAAAACATCAATTTTTGATGAATAGTGAAACTACTAAGTGGTAGTTAAAAAAACTGAATTTTTCATAAAACATAATTTTGCCACTTCTGTGAATGGAATTTCGAAAATCCGAGAGACACGGTTAATATCAAGGACAAAAATGTGGTTCAATGAGATGAAAATAATTTTTTGGTGAATAGTAACTTTTTACTTTTTTACCGCGGTTAATAGTAAATAGGGTAACTAAGGGTAAATATGATATTACTATTACCCTAACACATGTCCTAATTCTATTGGACAAGTGTAATTCGACCAAAAACAAACATAGGAATAAAATATGACCATTTAGGCCCACATGGATTAGATTAGGACATTTATTATTAATTTATTTAAAGAAAGGTTAAAATAGTTAAAATCAAAATTTAATAAGTAAATAATTTTTAATATGGGGTTATACATAAGATAAATTCGACTGTAAATATTCATTAGAAAGATAAAAAGATTTCCTACATGATGGTATTTTATTTGTAATTTTTAGACATAAAATAATTTATTTTATTTATGACACAACAATGATGCAGTAATTATCTTATTAATGAAATATTGACATAATTGATGTTATAAACACCAAAATAAATGTAATTTGAGTTTTTTATGAATTCCACTAATTTTCTAGGTTACTATGATATATTAATGTTGATTTAATCAACTTGGTTCGAACATTTAATTCTGTTATGACTTTCACAAAAATCATATATCAAATAGTGTCAAAATTGACACAAAATAGTTTTTAAATCAAATATTATATTATTAATTGTTATTGTATTCCTAAAAATCTAAGGTTCGGCCAAATGACTTAGATAAGGATATATATATTAATAATAAACAATTTGGGGTTCGTTTGGCATGTTATAGTAAGTTTGTTAACCATATAGTGAAAGAAAACAAAAAGACATGGTAAAAGTTAAATTATTTAACTTAGAGTTAAATTTAATTGATAAGGTTAAAATAATATCCTAAACTTGTCTAAATTCTATTGGTTGATAGGATTACGACCCATCCCCACTTTAGCTTCGAAATAAGACCCTTTGGAACCATTATAAACCGATTTTGACTTTAATATAAAATAATATTTTGAGATATTCCTAAGGTGCCCCTCTCCTCCCTTATAAAAGGGCACCTCCTCCCCCTTCTCCTCACACCAATTTGAGCACTCAAGCTCGGCCAACCCCTGCCATTTTCTCCTCTACACTTCACTAGAATAATCCTATAGGTCATGGTCTTCTCCAAAGACCAATCTTAGTTCCTTTAGTGGAGGATTCAAAGAGGCATTCCAAAGAAGAGGTAATATCCATTACCGATCTTTTCAATTTCTTTCTTCTTCAACTTCTTCTTCTTTAGTTGTTTCATGATAAAGTAATAACATCAGTATTACTTAAATACTGATATGTTATTATAAATACGAAACAACCCTAATTCACCTTCTATCCATCCTACGGAAAAATGATATCACCGCGCGTGCGTACGTACGGAATACCGTCTCCACGCCGTGGTGTAATCTATTTTTCCACCATCACCTTACATGGATGGGTATAATGGTGTAATGAGTAACTATATATGATATTTATGAAGCAATATTGATACTGAAATAATATATATATATACTCCAATACAATTCCACGATCGTAGGAATGATATCATCACTCGTGCGTACGTACGGAATACCGTCTCCACGATGTGATGCGACTCGTTCTAAATGATCTTCATTTCATAATGATTATATAAATGAATTGAATGAATGAATATGGTATATACTACACTAATACCATTCTGTAAATGAATTATCTATAACCTAAAGATAAGAATAAGAATTTATTCGACAAAACACGCATAAGAATAAAACGTTATAAAGACCCGAGTAACAAGTAACAATGAAATATTACTAACAAGAAGCTAATAATATGACCATATATGATATCATATCAATATGTATGATTCTGGAATAAGTCAATAACATTATTTAAACCATTATACAGGAGCTTCGGACACGAACAAAGCAAATCGGACCTAAGGTAAGGGAAATATCACAATCTCATTTTTATCCGAGATTGTTTATTCGTAAGTATTTACTGGGGTGTATTTTATCATCCACATCCATGTTTCATCAAAATGTAATATTATTTCCATCCACCTACAATTGTTTAAAACCATTTTTACCCTTCGGTGAGTTTTTAGTAATATGTATGAAAGGAATCTTTTGTCGTACGAGGTACTTTTTGACTTTTCCGACAAAAGTACGAAGAATGTTTTTTTTATTTATACGGCACGAACGGATTTCTACTGTTTTATAAAGCCTTATTTTCATGATGCTTCCTCTAAAAGATTTCATGACTATTTTCAATAAAATCTCTTTATTTTAAAATTGCATGATGTTTTGTGAAAAGAAATTGATTTTGAAGAAGAAAGGATATTTTCCTCAAGAATTCAATTCAAGTGTTTTATCAAAATTATTTTCCATCTAAGATAATAAAGGGTTCTGTTTCTATCTATATTTTTACATTGATTTGACTTTGTTGTGATGGAATTATGTTTATGAATTCCTTTATCTTATATGAATTGATTTATGATGTCATGATGTTTCAAGAATCCCATTTTTGTTACATGTGTTATGCGATGATGTATGTTTTATGATTATGTGGCACACATAAGAAAGGATTAATTATAAGATGGGTGGGACCTATATCTCCCTCCAATGCATTGGGTAATGATTTTATATCTCATGAGATAGACATGGCTGGAATGGTAGGTTATACCGGTTCAGTGAAACAGGACTGAAACGAGGATTACTCGATTCAGAAAGGGACTTTGTCCACTAAGATAGTCTTGGAAATGAGTCTTGACTAACAAGAAATGATTCTCTATGATTATGTGTGTATGCCACAATGAGTAATGTTTTATGTTATGATTTCATTTCACTACTATTATTTATCCCATGTTATGAAATTATGCTCTCTTTTGCAGGTTAAGATTTCCAAAAATGTTATGTTCTTATGAAAATTATGTGATTGATATTTACTTTGTTTACCCTTACTGAGCATTTGAGCTCACCCTTTTATGTTTTCATTTCCCCAGGATATAAATAAAGGTTTTAGGTTAAAAAAAAGAAGATCTTTATGGGAGATATTGAAGATCTTTCACCAGGATTAGAAGATTACGTTCTGAGTTTCCAAAGACACTAAACTATTATGGTCCTTGTGTGTGTGTTTTTGTAATGTACTAAGTATTCCGCAAAAGTAATGTAATGTCAATGTACGATAAGCTTCGGGTCTCTACAGTTGGTATCAGAGGAAAGGTTTAGTCAACCTTTGGAAACTAGGATGCGAGAACTTTAGTGAGATCCCTAGAGATATTTCTAAGGTATGTCTAGGGATGTCTCTAAGGTTAAGTATACGTATAGGTTATAGTCCTAGAATTGCGCTAACGATCTTCGAATTTAACCTAAGATGCTAGATATTGAGGATACTAACCCTTTATTATGTTGTTTTCCCTAGAATGATTTTTGCCTCTCACACAATTCTTTTGGGGTTTTAGACGATGGCTGGAACCCGAAGGAACCGTGTTAATGCGGAATGTGATGGGCAATGCAATGATTGTACCCCTGAGCAACCAAACGATATAGGAGCTGGAATGGAAAATCTTGTAGCCATGCTCACACAACTTTCTCAAGCTATGAATCATGCAGGACTTCCAAACGAGCAAAGGAAGGAGCAACATTCTGTTGAATCCTTCATGAGGCAGCGTCCACCTTCTTTCAGTGGGTCTACTGATCCATTAGTTGCTGAACAATGGATTAGTACTATTGAAAAGATATTTTCAGTTCTTCAATGTTCTGAACATGATAAAGTCATCCTAGTAGTGTATCGTTTGGAAGGAGATGCTGATCAACGGTGGAATCTTATTAAGAATACAAGGAAAATGGATGAAATTGAGTCTATGGAATGGGACGAGTTCAAGAACTTATTTTTCAATAAGTACTTCCCTCGTATTCTTCGAACAAAGATGGAGAAAGAGTTTCTTGAACTGAAGCAAAGGGACGATGAATCTGTTGGCACCTATGAAGCAAATTTTACAAGACTTGCAAGGTATGCTTCTGGAATTATCATCCAACCTGAAAGTAAAGTTGATCGATTTTTCAGTGGCTTAAAAACAAGTCTTCGAAGGGCATTAGCTATAAGAGACTTCAGTAGCTATGAAGAAATTGTGGGTTGTGCTATCAAGGTAGAAATGGAAGTTGGTGTTACATATCCATCTCATGGTTTTGACAAGAAACGAAAGATGGAGTTCAAGGAGAAATCTCAGAATAATGGTGAAAAGAAGATGAATGTTTCCTTATGCACAAAGTGTGGAAAGAAGCATGGTGGAGATTGTCTTAAAGGGACTAGAAAATGTTTTAAGTGTGGAAAAGAAGGTCATCGAGCAGCTGAGTGTCGAAGTAATGGAAAAAAGGGTTTCTAATGATGTGAATAAAGCAAACACTGCAGAGAACGCACCACCAACACTTCAATGCTTCAAGTGCAAGGAAATGGGGCATTATGCTAATAATTTCCCTAATCCAAGGGTTAGTGATGATCAACATGAGCAACCACTGAAGGCAAAGGACAAAGGGAAATCACATGCGATCACTATTGGCAATGTTGAATATGACAACGATGTGGTGGAATGATTAAGTGTTTATGTAATGGGATTCCAAAATAATGTTGTATCATTGAGTATTGCAATATTTATTGATGTGGTATTCAAAGTGATTGAGATATTTTTTGGAAATAAGATGATATGCGCATAATGAAGACGAGAAAATGAAATGTTTAATAGTATTCATGAGCTCATGATTGATATAAGGACTAAGTGATATCATGGTTTGAGTATATAGAATTTTGAGGATTTTGGTATGTGGAAAGTGTTAACTTTTAACTGCATTCATGTTTTCACTAAGGTATTCAAGAGAATACATGATTAAGGACTTTGAATGATTGGAATGTGACCAACAAAACATATCTTATGATATATGGGAGTGGACTGCAGTATTATGGATAAGCCTAAAGATTGGAATGGATTATGTTGGACATAAGTGAGTATTGTTTAAGGATATAAGTTTTTTTCTCGATATTATTGATGGGATGTTATAGTAATGTAGTTTTAGAAAAAGGACAACCTGCAGGACGGGCGACAACCCATCGCTTCGGACAAGGCTGTAGGAATCGAACCCACAACCGAAGTGCGACTGGCCTTTATCGCTTACCACCGTCCTACAGGAAGTCCCTGTTTATTAGAAACTAGTTTTATTATATTGAGCAGTATGATATAAGAATTATAAAGTCCATTTTAGGAACCATATATGATTAATCTCACTATAGATCGATTTATGCATATAATTTTTGCTAACCTTTTGTTTGAGACAGATGGAATGACCCGTCATTCTATCACATGATCTGCTAACACTTCACGAAGAACAAATTAAACTTCATTTATTTAAGAGATGAAGTGGAAATTGTTCAAGGCACGAACAACAGTGAGATTGTACGAAAATAAAGTAAGTATTTATTCTAATTCAAATTTTCAACTTTAGGGGAAATGATCTTGAAAACCAAAAATGTTGTCCTAGTGATCTTATACCTGATGAATCAGATGGTACCTTATATCATCACAAATCTATGGATTTGTGATTACTGGCTTTTCCATAGCCATGTTCTCTACCACTCTCCATCAGAACATGATGGTTAGATTTCTCTTCCATATCTATATTTTC
Organism: Viscum album; assembly: GCA_963277665.1. NCBI lineage: Eukaryota > Viridiplantae > Streptophyta > Magnoliopsida > Santalales > Viscaceae > Viscum > Viscum album. The sequence continues at coordinate 1,919,120,424 of OY728128.1, read as the reverse complement.
ACCTATGTGGAAACCCAATGATTAGTTTATTTGGGTAACCGTTACGTTTCATACTTTTGTTTTTGAATATTGGTTTTGATATTCTTTTTTACGATGTGGGTTTCTATTAAAGAAACTTTCTAATAGTAAACCATTTATAACCCCGACGAATTTCGAGGGCGAAATTCATTTTAAGGGGGGTAGAATGTAACAGCCCAAGATTTTATAAAAAAATATTCTTTTTAATTTTATTAATGTCTTGTGTTGTACGCTACACCAAAAGGAGCTTGCACAACACGCATCCTTGTCTTTCCTTGCATTACACGCAATCGCGACCTTCCTCAATAGCGTGTGTAATACGCAATACCGAGTTTCACTAAACAACGATGTGCTATTAAAATATTATTAAAACTAGCCATTATGAATAGTAATAACCACCTTTTAAAATTCTGTAAATCTTATTTTTCAAAATGAACTTCATTCTTGGATTCGGAGTATCGAATTTAGCCTAAGGTGAAATTTTGGTACTTTTCGGATAACTTTCATATTCTGATAAATAGTGAAAAATTACTAATTATAATTAAAAACAACTTTTTTAATCGAAATAATTAATAGTGATAAATTATTAATTTGAGTGGTTTTAAAGTATATTTAGAATATATTTTTACAATTTTATATAATGTTGGTCATTGGATGTAATTTCACATTTAAACCAGACATAATCAAGTGTCAATCTTTTGATAGATATTGTTTCTTAAAAACACGCTATTTGTTTTAACAGCGGGATTTAATTATAAAATTAATTAATGCAAATTATATGATATGAATTTGGTAAAATAGACTTCATTTTTGAATTTGGAATATGAAATATAGCTTAGGATGAAATTTTGGCATTGTTATGAAAAACATCAATTTTTTATGAATAGTGAAACTACTAAGTGGTAGTTAAAAAAACTGAATTTTTCATAAAACTTAATTTTGCCGCTTCTGTGAATGGAATTTCGAAAATCCGAGAGACACGGTTAATATCAAGGACTAAAATGTGGTTCAATGAGATGAAAATAATTTTTTGGTGAATAGTAACTTTTTACTTTTTTACCGCGGTTAATAGTAAATAGGGTAACTAAGGGTAAATATGATATTACTATTACCCTAACACATGTCCTAATTCTATTGGACAAGTGTAATTCGACCAAAAACAAACTTAGGAATAAAATATGACCATTTAGGCCCACTTGGATTAGATTATGACATTTATTATTAATTTATTTAAAGAAAGGTTAAAATAGTTAAAATCAAAGTTTAATAAGTAAATCATTTTTAATATGGGGTTATACATAAGATAAATTCGATTGTAAATATTCATTAGAAATATAAAAAGATTTCCTACATGATGGTAGTTTATTTGTAATTTTTAGACATAAAATAATTTATGTTATTTATGACACAACGATGATGCAGTAATTATCTTATTAATGAAATATTGACATAATTGATGTTATAAACACCAAAATAAATGTAATTTGAGATTTTTTATGAATTACACTAATTTTCTAGGTTACTATGATATATTAATGTTGATTTAATCAACTTGGTTCGAACATTTAATTCTGTTGTGACTTTCACAAAAATCATATATCAAATAGTGTCAAAATTGACACAAAATAGTTTTTAAGTCAAATATTATATTATTAATTGTTATTGTATTTCTAAAAATCTAAGGTTCGGCCAAATGACTTAGATAAGGATATATATATTAATAATAAACAATTTGGGGTTCGTTTGGCATGTTATAGTAAGTTTATTAACCATATAGTGAAAGAAAACAAAAAGACATGGTAAAAGTTAAATTATTTAACTTAGAGTTGAATTTAATTTATAAGGTTAAAATAATATCCTAAACTTGTCTAAATTCTATTGGTTGATAGGATTTCGACCCATCCCCACTTTAGCTTCGAAATAAGACCCTTTGGAACCATTATAAACCGATTTTGACTTTAATATAAAATAATATTTTGAGATATTCCTAAGGTGCCCCTCTCCTCCCTTATAAAAGGGCACCTCCTCCCCCTCCTCCTCACACCAATTTGAGCACTCAAGCTCGGCCAACCCCTGCCATTTTCTCCTCTTCACTTACCTAGAATAATCCTAGAGGTCCTGGTCTTCTCCAAAGACCAATCATAGTTCCTTAAGTGGAGGATTCAAAGAGGCATTCCAAAGAAGAGGTAATATCCATTACCGATCTTTTCAATTTCTTTCTTCTTCAACTTCTTCTTCATTAGTTGTTTCATGATAAAGTAATAACATCAGTATTACTTACATACTGATATGTTATTATAAATATGAAACAACCCTAATTCACCTTCTATCCATCCTACGGAAAAATGAAATCACCGCGCGTACGTACGTACGGAATACCGTCTCCACGCCGTGGTGTAATCTATTTTTCCACCATCACCTTACAAGGATGGGTATAATGGTGTAATGAGTAACTATATATGATTATTATGAAGTAATATTGATACTGAAATAATATATATATATACTCCAATACAATTCCACGATCATAGGAACGATATCATCACTCGTGCGTACGTACGGAATACCGTCTCCACGATGTGATGCGACTAGTTCTACATGATCTTCATTTCATAATGATTATATAAATGAATTGAATGAATGAATATGGTATATACTACACAAATACCATTCTATAAATGAATTATCTATAACCTAAAGATAATAATAAGAATTTATTCGACAAAACACGCATAAGAATAAAAAGTTATAAAGACCCGAGTAACAAGTAACAATGAAATATTACTAACAAGAAGCTAATAATATGACCATATATGATATCATATCAATATGTATGATTCTGGAATAAGTCAATAACATTATTTAAACCATTATACAGGAGCTTCGGACACGAACAAAGCAAATCGGACCTAAGGTAAGGGAAATATCACAATCTCATTTTTATCCGAGATTGTTTATTAGTAAGTATTTACTGGGGTGTATTTTATCATGCACATCCATGTTTCATCAAAATGTAATATTATTTCCATCCACCTACAATTGTTTAAAACCATTTTTACCCTTCGGTGAGTTTTTAGTAATATGTATGAAAGGAATCTTTTGTCGTACGAGGTACTTTTTGACTTTTCCGACAAAAGTACGAAGAATGTTTTTTTTATTTATACGGCACGAACGGATTTCTACTGTTTTATAAAGCCTTATTTTCATGAAGCTTACTCTAAAAGATTTCATGATTATTTTCAATAAAATCTCTTTCTTTTAAAATTGCATGATGTTTTGTGAAAAGAAATTGATTTTGAAGAAGAAAGGATATTTTCCTCAAGAATTCAATTCAAGTGTTTTATCAAAATTATTTTCCATCTAAGATAATAAAGGGTTCTATTTCTATATATATTTTTACATTGATTTGACTATGTTGTGATGGAATTATGTTTATGAATTCCTTTATCTTATATGAATTGATTTATTATGTCATGATGTTTCAAGAATCCCATTTTTGTTACATGTGTTATGCGATGATGTATGTTTTATGATTATGTGGCACACATAAGAAAGGATTCATTATAAGATGGGTGGGACCTATATCTCCCTCCAATGCATTGGGTAAAGATTTTATATCTCATGAGATAGACATGGCTGGAATGGTAGGTTATACCGGTTCAGTGAAACAGGACTGAAACGAGGATTACTCGATTCAGAAAGGGACTTTGTCCACTAAGATAGTCTTGGCAATGAGTCTTGACTAACAAGAAATGATTCTCTATGATTATGTGTGTATGCCACAATGAGTAATGTTTTAAGTTATGATTTCATTTCACTACTATGATTTATCCCATGTTATGAAATTATGCTCTCTTTTGCAGGTTAAGATTTCCAAAAATGTTATGTTCTTATGAAAATTATGTGATTGATATTTCCTTTGTTTACCCTTACTGAGCATTTGAGCTCACCCTTTTATGTTTTCTTTTCCCCAGGATATAAATAAAGGTTTTAGGTTAAAAAAAAGAAGATCTTTATGGGAGATATTGAAGATCTTTCACCAGGATTAGAAGATTACGTTCCGAGTTTCCAAAGAAACTAAACTATTACGGTCCTTGTGTGTGTGTTTTTGTAATGTACTAAGTATTCCGCAAAAGTAATGTAATGTCAATGTACGATAAGCTTCGGGTCTCTATAGTGGATATCCATAATTAACAGATAATTATGTTCTGAAATATGGGATTTAAACATGGACCGATGGTTGTATTCATGGTTCCATTGATGATTTATGAACAATAAGACAAATTAAATCTCATGGAAAATATTTTCACATTAAAAGTTGAATAAAAAACAACACTTTATGGGAGAATAACTAGATTTGATCATTCATCGTTGATGATAAGTCTGTTGTTCTCTTTCATTAATCCACAAATGTTTTGGTGGAGATTCCACATTGATCCATTAAAAATGAAGGAGATAAGAGAAAGTAATTAGTGAATATATATATATATATATAGATTAAGGGGAAACCCTAATAGGGAGTTCCTAAACTCATTTTTAATGGAGACACGCTTGGTGCCAAATCTGAATCTCCTCTTCCTTCTAATTTAATGTTATTATTTCGAAAAACACCTGATTTAAAACTCAATGGTGGAAACATATTTCAATATCGAATCCTAATTCTAGAGTTATAAGATATGACATTAGGGGAAAGTTAATTAAGTTTATTTTTTTTTATTAATTTTCCCTGGTGTGGATTTTTTCCATAGAAATATCATGCTGACTATAGTAATATCCCTCATAGGGTAAACATTACATTAAAAAATCAATCTTCGCCTCATATTTATGATTCAAGATTTTCATTAAGAGTTACTTCATTTCATTCATGTTTATAGTATAAAATATACTTACTATTTCTGTAAAATTTAATCTGGGCACAACAGGCCTTAGAAATCCATGATGTCTCAGTTCCATTGTCTAGAAATAAATATAGAAATATTTCTATAACTTACATGGAATAAACTGGGTAAATAAATCATTCCCTACTTCAACATTTTCATCCCCGAGAAGAAAAATTAAAAAAAATAAGTGATATTGACCCTACATGTGGATCTTGCTATGGAGGTAGGTAAAGGTAGTAGCCAACCCCATAAACCCTATGCATGATATTGAGGGGATCGATGATCCTTGGGTGTAGACTACCTCCATTACCAAACCTATGCACTCCACATAATGGGGAGAATATCAAGACGTTGAGGTCCCCCAATTCTAACTCCATGTCCTATGATGGTAGTCTGCATATAATTTCTTTCTACTATGGGTCCTCTTCATCCCTTCACAGATGACCTTACCTTTCTCCATCATCACATGAACTAACTCTAGAACCACTAGGGTTGACTCCCAAACCTCCATCTAGCATAGAGGTAACCTACTAGGTCTCTCTCACAGGTGCTCAAAATGTTCCATACTGATGGTTGAGTGGTATCTATTTTTTTTTTTGAAAACTCTACCAAGGGTAGGTGATTCTCCGAGCTTCCGGAGAAATCTAATATGCAATCCCAAAAAATATCCACCAACAAATGGATAGTGCACTTGGTTTACCCATCTGTCTGGGGTTGACAGGTTGTATTCATCTACATCCGAGTCCTGAATGCCTCATGCAAGCCTCTCTACAATCATGACAGAAACCACATGTCATAATAAGAGACAAATGTTTAGGGTACCCCATGAAAGTGGATGATATTCTGTATGTACAACTTCCCCAAACTCTACACAGATCTCTACTCCCGGATATGAAGTATGTCCACTGACATACTGAATCGGTCTACTATCATCCAGATGGCATCATGGACCTTTGTTTTTTTGTTAGCCCCATGATGGTGTCAATGTATATATATCATCCCACTTCCACTCTGGGATGTCGAGGGTATACAAATAACCTTTTAGAACATGATTCTTAGCCTTCACCTGCTGATAGATGAGGATTAATGAGATGAAATCATATACACTTTGCCTCAATTTGTTCCACCAAAAATTCCACTAATGTTCCTTTTACATCTTCCACACCCCAGGATGTATTGCTATTGGAGATGTATGAAATATTGGAATCACCTACTCTTCCTTCAAGACTGGATTCACTGTTCTCCCCTTGAACACTATATCATGATTTATTCCTTCAAAATTCCCATCAGGTGCGATGAATTATATCTGATCATGAATAAAATCATAGTCAATATCTCCCAGTTGGGACTCTACCACATGCTCAAGGAGCGAAGGAGTTAACACCGTCGACAGTAGGTAAAATATACCCTCTTTCTCCACCAGGGTCAGCTATAGGGAAGATAAATGTTTTGAAAAATCCCACACATAGAAATACTGGGACTTCTGACTAAGGGAATCAACTAAAATATATCCATTCACTAGAGTGTAGACTATCTCGAAGTCGTAGTCTTTCAAGATCTCCAACCAGCATCGATGACACAGATTTAGACCTCTCTAGGTAAACATGTTGTTGAGGCTCTTGTGGTTTATGTAAACGATAAAGAAATATCTAATAAGATATTGTCTCCACATCCATAGTTCTAAGACCACCGCTGAAAGCTCTATGTAATGAGTTTAGTAGTTCTTCTCTTGCTATCTCATCTTCCCCAACCCATATGCGATGACTTGATGACATTATATCAAAATACCACTGATCTGAGTTCCAAAAGAATCACAATAAACAATGAACTCAACACCATTCTTTGGTATTCTCCAAACTGGAGTGCCCATCATACTCTACCTCAACTCCTTGAAGGTCATATAGAAGTGATCATACGAGGTAAGTGGTTGTCTCTTTCACATCATAGTGCACAATTAGTCTGGAATCCTGAAGAATTCATCCACAAATATCATGTAGTACCCAAAAAGAGCATGAAAACATCAAACCTCGGGTGCACACATGGGTGGATCCCAGAAAATCACTTCTTCAAAATTCACCAGGTCTAAGGATAATCCCTTATCAGAGATAACAAGACCCAAAAGGTTAACCTTACATATCCTGAACTAGAACATTGATACATTTCTGCAAATATGGTTCTCTCAATGAAAATCAAGAACCATCCTCAAGTTCATTGTGTAATCCTCATCTATTGTAGAGTAAACATGTATATCATTGATAAATAAAAAAATGTACTTGTCATTGTATGGGTGTAACACCAAGTTCATCAAGTCTATGAAAATGGAAGGGGTATTTTTCTCACCAGAGGGAATTACTTGTAACTCATAATCATAGTAGAGGAAACAAGAGAAAACATTATAATAATAGCCTTACAAACCCATAGATGGTGGTATCTAGATTTGATATCAAATTTTGAGAACTATATCACACCTCAAAATTGGTCAAATAGGTCATCGATCCTCAAGAAGGGGTAATTTTTATTTATCTAGTAGTGGTTCAGATAAAGATAATCCACACAAATATGCAAGATCTGGTATTATTTTTCACGAATAGGACATGGAATACCCAAGGGAAAACACATGGTCCAATAAAAACATTCCTTTGAAGGTATTATTACTTTACACATAGATCCCTGATCTCTTTAGTCTCCATCAGATATACTGTAAAAGATAACGGCATTGCCCCTGATTTCAAATCAATGCAAAACACCAACACATTCCATAGAGGTAGTCCTTGAACCTCATCAAGAAATATTTACATATAAGCCTCCAAAAATTATGGAACCTATGTTCATGAAGATTTTTCTATTCCAAGGGTCACACATTCTATCTTATGGGTGAATAGATGTAGCCTCCGGCTCACATCACTCTCCATCCCTACTACAAGGTCTAGTTTACTATGAAATATGAACCCCATCCACTCATTGTGCATGTATCTAACTTTCTTATGGTTATTGTAAATCTGGTATTGAACCATGGAAATCCAATCCATGCAAAATATGAAGTCAAAATGTTCCATTATGATTGTTATTAGGTCCCATGTGAACCTTTTTCCTCAAAACGATTTCTCGCACTGGAAGTAGATAATATACATTGAGGAAGTGATTCATGTAGGGACCTAGAGAAAAATATAATGTTCTAGTTCTTCTACTGGAAGATCATACTCCAATAACAAATGTAATGATATAAATTTGTGGATGGAACAGGTTTATAATAGAACTAAAGCAATAGTAAAATGAATAGATCATCTACCTTGGCTCATATTGTGTGTAAGAGGATCATAGACACCCATATCCTGAAGCTATCTGTGACCCCATCTACCTACTCCCAAATCCTGACATGGGCTGCCCGATGGTGGTGGTTTATGTACCTCATAGCATCATCCCCCACCACCATCTATTCCTTATCCTCTAATATCATCATCACCTTATAGGCCCCCTTGTCCCCAACTAGTTCATCCATGATCATGGTGCTTCCTTTTCCTTAGTGGTCCACCTACTACCTGATAGAAATTCTGGTCACTCATGTTTATGCATTCTTATTCTATGTGACATCAAAATTCACACATAAAACACAAAGCTTCTCAGATCCAACATGGTGCACTGTGTGGACTTGGTACCGCCAGACTATGTGGTCGAGTCAGATCCTAGGAAGGTCTCCTCCATCACATGCATATCAACCAATATCTTCCAAAAAACATTGAATTATCCTCATTTAAGTTACCAATGAAATTCCTTGCCCATTGGAATACTATTTATAGGAATCTCTCCAACTCAATAACCATTTCCAACTCCCCGGTGTAGGTGAGGATGAACAGGGGAACTATGCTCGCACGAATCTCTTAACGGATTCCCAGCTCCCAATTCTGTGCCTGGATGTAACCATCACAAATCTTGTATATAATGTAATGAGTTAGATCTGTAAACCATGATGATTACTCATCCAATATCATTCCTACCTATTGAAGATCCAAAAACAATTTCATCCTGACCGAATATAATCATGAGGGGAAGTACTCATCGTGAAATAGGTGATGGAAGTCGTCCCATGAGAGTTCTACCTTATCGTACATCATAGTAACTAAACTCGACCATTTCCCTGTGATACCATGGAAAACAGTAGATTCTAATTCCACCAACTGATATATTGGTGTCTGTACAAACCTAAAGAGGTGAACCACTAACTCCAACCAGTCCTCTGTTTCTTGAGGATCTGGCTCACCACAAATCCTCACCATCCTCTGGCGCAAGAAATCACAATAAGTGGTTATCCTGCTATCATCCTTGGGAAATTTTTCTAAAACAATCTACTTATAAAAATGTGGAATTGATTCTACTATCCCATATAGTGTATTAGGATCGAATGATGGTCCCTGAACTAAGGCCTCATCACTAGCGAGGTTATTGTCATTAACTAGAGCGGGTATCCTAGATGGCTACCAACAAGGAGAAATCTTGAATGTTGTCAATGAATACAATGATCATGTGAGAATATATATATATATATATATATATATAATATATATAACATAACAAAACAAAAGGGGACATGACTCAACTAATAAATTCAAATACTCAATCCTACATGATACATGTGCCCAAGTTCCTTGCAATAAATTTCTCAGTATGCCGAGTGGACAAGCATTTAATCGGGGTCCTGGTTAATGGACATGTTTACTACCGCACCACTACAGGAATCTCTAGACATGTATATGCTCTTGAGAAAAGTTGAAACTATTTCCCTAAACCCTACCATGACCAATTTAGGTAATCCTCCGAACAAAGTCCCAAGGGTCGAAACACCTCTAATATCATTTTTCATGACCTGACCCATACCGGGGCTCGAGCCTTAACTACACCCAACCCACCTCCATTGGAAATTGGGATGTTATAATAGATTATGTAACAAGAACATGGGGAGGCATTTTACTAGGTACATGTGAGAAAAACCCATAGCCACCTCGATCAAAAAGTTCAGAGAGAAAGAACTAAAAGATGAAACCAACTATAATAAACCAAAACAAGAATTGACCACTACAATAGTATAAGTACAGTAATGTAAACTGAATGGAAAAAAGGTAAAATACAAGCCCCACCAGAAAATATTTCCCAACCAAGCAGAAAACTGGGAAGGTAATATCACTAATAACGCCCTGCCCCAAGAACCCAAACCTTGACCACTTCATAAGGTCCAAGAAATTGTAACCCTATGCTCCCTAGAGTCACGGTCGAACCTATCTTCCATTGGCATAATGAATGATATGTGCAGGAAAGTCCCTTGTAGAGGTGAGTATAAAAATACATATTAGGATTACTTGGAATGAAGGGGGATTAGTAAGAGATATATTTGTTAATGAAATAAGTAGATTGAACAATGAACAGTAAAAGAGTGTTGCTCCACCCAACAAGAGAGAGAAAGATAATCTCTTCCAGACATAAGTATCATGAAAAAATGAGAAGATGAACTTATCATTGAGTTTGCACTACCTATAGTAGGATATTAGAGACATCCAAACACAATACAGTAGACACAGAAAGTACATGGAATACCCCGTGTGTGATCTCTTCTACTAGAAAGAGAGTAACAAAAATCCAAGGTGTGGGTTAAAAAATAATATATATACATATATACATATATTTATATATGATAAATCAAAAAAAACCAAAAAGTGAGAGTAAGGGTATTTCAATCTCATAACTCAGTCAAGAAAAAGATCCACCAATAATTCCATAATTAACCACCAATGATGCCCAACATCCCTCACGTCAGCCCTGAATAGCAAGTCAAAGGGGCTAAAACCGCACACCTCAATAATATTTGGATTAGGAGGGTCTTTATCACCCACACAGTATTAGGTCATATAAAAAAGACACATCTCAGTCGAGAAATAACCCCTCTTATACTTGAGTCCAAATTAATTTTAAAGTGCATATCATCACTGATCAGTATAGTCTAGAGGTCATCCCAGAGTCAAGTACCCTTGCCTAGCCTTACTAGAGGGTTCCAGTCTAGTGTCGTTGAGGACCCTTGTCTAGCCCTAATGGAGGGTGGAACTTGATATTGGTTGAGGAACCATGCCCAACTTTGTTAGAGGGTTCCACTCTAGTGTCGTCGAGGACCCATTCCAAGCCTGACTGGTGGGTGCCACTCAAAATAGGTTGAGGGCCCATTCCACTCTTAGATGGAGGTTTCCACTCTAGTTTTATCAAGGACCTATGACTTGAATAACTCGAGGGTTCCACTCATAAGTCCCTAATGTCATCACCTGGTCACTATTTTCATGGAACCCTCGGGATGATTCATCATGCTCGTAAGTCCTTGCATCATAACTCAAAATTTGGAACTGAGGCCACCATCCAGTTCTGCAAGAAAAAACATGGAGGATAGGCTACTCAATCACCCCAATTGGGAATCCAATAAAAAATTTATATAACACAACATTACTCTTTAAAAGAGTCCCTTGGGTCCTATACATAGATCCCAAAATTTTTAATACACATCGTACCATTTTGACTCTCATGCAAAAAACACAAGGGATCAACTATTCGTTTGTTCAAAATTGATACCTAGTGAAAAAGATATACTTCAATGCAATGTGTGCCAATTAGGATTCAAGGGGGATACACCCTATCATTGCATTATAAACGCAATTGTGGTCATGAAAAATCCCCCCATTGTTTAGGGTGATGTCACCACTAAAGGCGCATTAATCGGACATCGCATGCTGATTCCACATCCGCTAAAAGAAACACCAATTAATTATTATTAAATTATTATTATTAAACATAGTAGGTTCATGAAATTGAGCATTGAAACCATTTTTTACAATTCCCAAAATAATAAAAAAAATATCCATCTTAGTTCTAGGAATGTGTTGAAATAGATGGTGCATCAATTGGATTCCCATATTAGAAGATACATCCATTTGAAACCATCGTGAACCTACCCAAACCGGTCTATCCCGCTCCAGCCTACCCAGTTTTTTAAACTAGACCATGAACTATAGGAATAGCCTGGATCACTACCAAAACCAACCCAGCCTATGGATAGCTCACTACCCTACGTCCACATGACTGACCGATAACCACACTTTGCAGAGAAAGTCACTGCCTGGGTGGAGTTGTGTGACCCAGCTTGGCCGACCGACTGAGACACATGGCTCTGATGTGTTACATCATTGTTGATCTGTAGTCCCCCAATGAGTGATTCCATTGAGTCACTATCATAGGTCGTCGTCCCTCCATCAGTCTGGTGGTCCCTTCTATGGACCACCAGTCTTCATTCGTCCATCGATCATTAATATGTTAGACGATTGGAGACAATTGCGATGAGGGATTCGTTGTGAGTGACTCTACTCAACAATCCTCTATTTATTTTTTGTTCCCAATAGAAGATGGTGGCTATCTGTGAATAATTTATGAAGGAAATTTGATATATGGGATTTAAAAATGGATCAATGGTTGTTTTTGTGCACCAACCAATTATTTTGGAACAAAATGATGATTTTAATGCTAAAAAATATTTTGACATTAAAATATAAATCGAAAAAAAAAGAATAAGACAAAATTCATTGATTTGGTCTTTTTTCATTGATGATGATCTTTTTGCAGTTCATTTTTGATCCATAGAGGTTTTAGGGAATATTCCTCCATGAGCATTCCAAGAACAAAATAGAGTGGAGTGAGGGCCTATTGAAGATATATATATATATATATATATTAGGGGATAAACCTAATATGGAGTTCCTAAACTGCCATTTGTAGGATCCCTTCTTGGTGGATAATTTGAATCTCCCTAAACTCCTCATATTATGTTCCTCTTAGGTTAAACACCCCACATCAAACTCAATAGGGGTTTCATATTTCCAATCTGAATCCTTTTTTGATAGTTATTAAATATGACATATCGGGAAAAATAAATAAAATTAATTATTTTTTTATAATTTTTCTCATCAGTTGATTTTTCTAAAGATGTTCCGGGCTGAAAAAATTTATGTCCCACTTAGGTTAAACACCACATTTTAGACTCAACCAAGGCTTTATATATTCAATCTGAGATTTCGTTTAATAGTTATTTTGTTTTCTTCATGTTCATATTATAAAATATACTTAATATTTTTATTCAATTATTTCTAGACACCCTAGGCCTTGGAATCTTACTTTTTCTCAGTACCATTCTCTAAAAATATATATACATATATTTCAATGTAATACAAGGAAACAACCTTTTATCTATATAGAAACATTGTCCTCCTGAAGTACAGTAATGAGTGGGATAGGTGGTGTTTTGTCCAGTAGGTCAAATACCTTGAGGGGGTGAATCAAGGTATGAAGAACTAAATATAATAACCGTACATATCATATTTCATCATTAAACCAAATAAAATCTCTCTTTCTCCCGTAGCAAGGTACGAACAAAAATTAAATCATGCACATGACACAAATATTTTACGTGGTTCACCCTCACTAGTATACATTCAAGGAAAATACAAAAACGATGTGCCGATGTAACAAATTCATATAATCTCATTTCCATATATAGTATTTGGTCTAGATCATTTATATTCTAAGCTTAACTAACTATACAAGATTTAGGGTCTGCTCGTTGCATTACTAAGGGTCGCTCCCTATGTTTATTTATCTGTCTCACTACTGATGGAAATGATCATTGTCTTCCTCTTCCTTCCCTCACTGTATAAGCCCCAACCGTAAACATTACTTAATATTGAGTTATTACAAGATTACACCTTGAGGATCTTTTCAGGTTTAGATTTTTAGAGAATTAGATCATAAAATATGCATTACATTCCACATTTTAAACAAAGTGGTAACATAAAAGATAGTATTCATCTTTCCCATCAATGGAAACATATTTAAAATAAAACATGGATTCTTTCTCGACACTTCCTTGACACTATCACCGTATCATGTACCTTTCCCTTGACCTGTGAAAAACATTTCAAAAACTTGGGATGAGCATAAAAAGCTCAGTAAGGGATATAAAAATATGTAAAGGAAACATGGGTACATATATACATAAGAATGAAATCATAATTTACCCATAAAACATAAGCACATAAATATACCTCATCAAATCATGAATAAATCATAGAAATCATAAGACATAAATGTAACTTACGACAATCAAAACATTCTTACGTAGGGAGTAACCCTCTTGGTTGCGTTTGGTATACCCATCACAGTATATTCCCTAAATCTCATCAGAGAAACCATAAAGTTACACTCCTTCACGTTACCCAATGCATTTGAGAGCTATATCGGGCTCACCCACCCTTAGATTATCACAGAACCACCCATCTTCATAAACAATGCCCAAGAACTATAATATAATCGTATCACATAAAAGATGCATAAAGGAAACATAACATTTCAACATTTCAATCACAAGATATCAATACAACACATTGATATAATAAAAACATTATGAAAACCATTTTCAATACCAAAATAAAAGAAAAGTAAAATAGGGTATTTATTTTTCATTTAAAAAATGTATGGCTTATAGAGGAAGCTGAAACTCTAATAATGGTCACAGCGGTGGAGAAGTCGTTGTCGCCGCATACGTATGACAAAAACATTCCCTTGGTCGTTTAGTAAATTCTTCGTATAAAAAATATTCTTTTTGAATAAATGTAAAATTCAAAGGGGTTTATACATCATATAAAATAATGATGTGTATAAAACAAAATATGCCTCAATGAAGGAGATTGAGACAAAGTCTCATACCTCGGGTCCCACATGACTCGATCGTTCTTTAACCTCTTGAATAATAAACTTGAGTTAATTTTTACTTGCATAAGAACCTTTTTCAAGTTCATTATTCCTTTTATATCACTTATTATGATGTCATGAACACTATGTAATTATTTATTTTATTAACGGTGGTTTTAACGATGATTGGAACTTGAGTAAAAAATAAACTCTTTATAATTACATGTTGTTCATGTATCCATTATATCTAGAGTTATACGCATGATGTAGATATCATATATATCATATATATCAAGTATATACATGAATTTATAATATTACATAACGTTTAGAGGTAATAAATGAAATGCACCGTTCATGGAGACGGTAAGCCGTACGTACGCATGAACGCTACATTCATTTCTATTTCGTATTTTATGAAATGGAATCATAATGATATAATGGTATATTATAATTCCATTATAATATTATATATGAAATCATTAATTACATACTCTATATGTCCCACATATGGCATTAATGAATCAAATCACTTTGAGGGGGCGGTAGTCCGCACTTCCTAAAATAATGATATCGCGTTTACCCATAATGGAAACCATAAAGGTATGCCATAAATGAAAATACAGAAGCATAAGTAAAACATAAACATATTATATATCATATATTAATATAGTGGCATATTAATTTCCACCCTTGAATGTGTTATATGAGTGTTGAACAATCATCGTTTCATGAGGTAGAAATTCGCCATCCACGGAAACAGTATGTTCTTTAGCCATTAGATGTAGGTGTGTGTAAGTGTAGATCGAGTCATTATTATAACAACATCCTAGTATATTGAAGATACTGTATTTGTTACAATAGAAATGAATAAAAAGAGTTTAGGTGGTTGGAGAAGCAAAATAAACATAAGAACACAAGAGAGAACACTACATTTAAAACGGGTAACTCTTTTTGATTTGAGCTCAAAGGCTTCCTTGGGAAGACTTCTGCCCAATGTGAGGCTTATAAGAGTAATAGAGGGATGTGGAGACATAAAATGGGTAGGATTTGGCTGAGCCAAAGGCTTTGGATGTTTGGGTAAGGAGGTAGAGGTGGGGCCTTTTATAAGAGGAGAGGAGGGCCACTCTTGGAACTAAAGAAATGTTACTTTATTTTAAAATGAGTTTTGGATTAAAAAGGTCCCTCATTGATATAATTCGAGGATAAGGTCATAAGGGTCCGAAATATACCCAACCAATAGGTTTTTGACAAATTTAGGTATTATATTTTACATTATCGTTTCATTTTATTTAAATCGTTAAATAATGAGGTAATCGATGCATCATCATGATGTCATAAATAATTTAATTTATTTAATGTCTAAATATTATAAAAAAAATACTATGATGTAGGAAATACTTTTATCGTTGCAATGAATATTTATAGTCATAAAGATGACTTGTATAACCCCATGTAAAAATTGTTTTGGTAAAACAACTCATGTTTGTGTCATTTTAATTTTAACATTAAATTAAAAGATATGAATGTCATTTTCCTACCAAATTATCTCCATGGGGTACCCAAGATGACCCATGGATTTTCATGGTCGTCCATTACACATCCAATAAGTGTAGGACATGTTTCATGCTCATCTCATATTATTAAAACATTATTTTTACTTTAAACTATACTAATTACCTCTAATCGCGATTAAAAACTTAAAAGTTTCTATTCATAAAAAAATTATTTTAATCACATTGAACCACATTTTACTTATTAATGAAAACCATGTATGTCAGATTTTTGAAATTCAAAACACAGAGGTGTTAAAATTTCATTTAAATGGAAAATCAGTTTTTTAAGTACCACTTAGTGGTTTCACTATTCATCAAAAATTGAAGTTTTTCAGAAAAATACCAAAACTTCACCCTAAGCTATATTTGATATTCAGAATTCAAAAAATATTTATATTTTAAAAAAATTCAAAACATATTAGTTGCATTAAATAATTTAATAATTAATTCCCGATGTCAGAGCAAATAGCTTGTGTTTTATGAAACAATAAGTATCAAAAGATTGACACTAGTTTAAGTCTGATTTCAAAGTGAAATTAATTCCAATGACCACTATTGGATTAAATGGTAAAAATATATTCTAATTTAACTTTAAAACCATTTCAAATGATAATCTAATCATATAAATAAATTATATTAAAAAGAGGTTTTGAATTAAAATACAACAGTTTTCACTATTCATTAAAAAATGAACTTTATCCGAAAAATACCAAAAATTTACACAAAGTAAATTTTGATGTCCCGATTCTAAAAAAGAGTTATATTTGGTCCAATAGAATGTACAAGAGTGATCAAAACTATATTTAATGACGGTTCGCCATCAAAAGATGACAAGTTAACCTTTAGTGAAAATTAGGGTATAAATGCCTAAAATTGAATTCTTTCCATATTTTAAGCCTTTATCTTTTATTGGATAAATGTAAAAACATTTAAAAAGAATATATAATCATATTTTAGTTATTTCAATCCATTCCCGCCAATACAACGGCTACGTGTTAACTACAATTTAAAATAATACTATTATATAACTAGTGTGCCACGTAAGTTTTCAAAGAAACTCATTGTTGAGTATCGAGTATGCTATCGAACATAGAAACCCCTTTAAAATAAATTTAATATTTAATTTATAAATATGAATAAAAATAAAAATGCTTTATTCTTTATTTACTTAGGGTGTTACATCCTTTCCCCCTTTTGGAAATTGTGTCCTCACAATTTTATTCACTTATCAAAACAAGTGGGGGTATTTATCCATCATAGCATTTTCAGATTCCCACATTGCCATTCTAACCATATGGTTTTTAGAAAAAACCTTTACCTGGTGAATTACCATATTTCGCAACACCTGCTCTCTTTGGTTAAGAATCTGGACTGGTTGTTCTTCATAAGAGAGATTCTCTTCCAACTGAACTACCTCCGGGCTCAAAACATGAGATGGATCTGGCATATACTTTCTCAACATCGAAACATGAAAAACATTGTGTACCTGAGATAAACTCAGAGGTAATGCCACACTGTTTGCAACTGATCCAACTCTCTCCATAATTTCATATGGCCCAATGAACCTTGGACTCAGCTTTCCTTTCTTACCAAATCGCATCACACTTTCCCTTGCAGAAACCATGAGAAAAACATGATTACCTACCTCGAAAGATAGATCCTTCCTCTGGTTATCCACATAACTTTTCTGTCTGCTCTGAGCTGTTCTCATGTGTTTCTGAATCAACTGAACTTTTTCTACCATCTCTTCTACAAATTCTGGTCCCATCAGCTTTCTTTCACCCACTTTATCCCAAAAAGCTGGAGTTCGACACCGCTTCCCATATAATGCCTCAAACGGAGCCATATGTACACTGGAATGAATACTGTTATTATAAGAAAACTCAACCAAAGAATGTTGTTGGTCCCAACTTCCCTGATAATCCATAGAGCAAGCTCGTATCATATCTTTTAAGGTCTAAACTGTTCGTTCTAACTGCCCATCTGATTGCGGATGAAAAGCTGTACTAAAATTTAATTCAGTACCCAATGACTTCTGAAGGGCTTTCCAAAAGATAGAAGTAAACCTGAGATCATGATCAGAGACAATAGAGAGGGGAACTCCATGTAACCTGACTATCTCATTAAGATATAATCGAGAAAGTTGATCTAGAGAGAAAGTATCTCGAATAGGAAGGAAATGAGTAGATTTGGTCAATTGATCAACAATAACCCAGATTGCATTATTACCTCGAGATTTCCTCAGTAATCCCACAACAAAGTCCATGGACATATTTTACCATTTCCACTCTGGCACTGGTAATGGATGAAGCATCCCTTTTGGTAACTGCCGCTCTGCTTTAACCTACTGACAAGTCAAATAATTCACAGTCAAATCAAAAATATCTCTTTTCATTCTATCCCACCAGTAATAATCCCGCAGATCTCTATACATCTTAGTACTGCCAGGATGAACTGAAAATGGAGAACTATAAGATTCACATAACAACTCTGTCTTCAAATGTGAATAACAAGTCACACACAATCTCTTCCCAAATCTCAAAACACAATCATTATCAATGTTGAATTCAATCAACTTACCCTTCTGAACTACCTCTACCTTTTTCTACAACTCACTGTCTTCCCTCTGTGCTTGCTTAATTCTGTCTGATAGGGATGATCTCACTAATACCTGAAACAAAACAGAAGAACTTCCTACACCAACAACCTCTATGCCAAATTTCATCAAATCAAAAACCAAAGGATCTCGTTCCAAATGTAGCATGGATAATGATGCATTACTTTTTCGACTCATATCATCATCCACTTTCATTTCTTTTCATGGATGGTAATGAATTGTACAATCATAATCCTTGATTAATTCCAGCCATCTCCTCTGTCGCATGTTCAATTCTTTCTAAGTGAATATATACATTAAACTTTTGTGATTAGTATATATTTCACACCTTACACCATACAAATGATGCCTCCAAATTTTTAGAGCAAAAACAACAGCAGCTAATTCCAAATCATGTGTAAGGTAATTTACCTCATGATTTTTCAACTGACGTGAAGCATAAGCAATTACCTGATCATTCTGAATAAGGACACAACCAAGTCCTTTCAATGAAGAATCATTGTAGATAAAAAACTCACCATTCCTGGAAGGAAGTGACAAAACTGGAGCATTCAACAATCTTCTTTTCAACTCCTGAAAACAATCATCACATTCTTTTGTCCAGATAAACTTAACACCCTTCCGAGTTATCTTAGTCGTTGGACTAGATAACCGTGAAAATTATTTAACAAACCTTTGGTAGTAACCTGCCAAACCAAGGAAACTGCAGATCTCAGTTACATTTGTGGGTCTTGGCCATTCTTCAACTACTTTTTTTTAGCAGGATCAACAGTTGTGCCATTTTTTTGAAAGAATGTGACCCAGTAAAGAAATTTGTTGTAACAAAAACTCACACTTGCTGAATTTTCCATACAGTTTCTTTTCTTTTAAGGTTTGCAAGATAACCCTTAAATGACTTTCATGCTCCTATTTAGTTTTAGAAAACACCAAAATATCATCAATGAAAACAACCAAAATCTTATCCAAGAACTCATGGAAAATTCTATTCATAAGGACCATGAATACAGCAGGTGCATTGGTTAACCCAAAATGCATAACTACAAATTCATTATGACCATATCTAGTACGGAATGTAGTCTTCAGAACATCTTCTTCTTTTACTTTCAATTGATGGTACCCCAACCTCAAGTCAATCTTCGAAAAATACTGAGCTCCCTGGAGCTGATCAAACAAATAATCGATATGAGGCAAAGGATACTTGTTCTTAACAGAAATGTTATTTAAGGCTCTATAATCAATGAAAAGTCTCATTGATCCATCTTTCTTTTTAACAAACAAGACAAGAGCACCCCATGGTGATGTGCTAGGTCGAATGAAACCTTTTTCTAATAACTCATGCAATTGATTATTTAACTCTAAAAGTTCAACTTGAGCCATTCGATAAGGGGGTTTTGAAATTGGCTTAGAATCAGGAACTAAGTCAATAGTAAATTCATCTTCCCGATCATGAATTATACCATGAAACTCATCAGAAAAAACATCAAGATACTCATTTACCACTGGCATATCACTAATCTGAAGAGTTCCTTTATTTTCAACAATATGTGCAAGGTAACATTCATTTCCATCTTTTAATAGTTTCTCAACTTCCTAATATGTTATCAAAATAAATGGTTCATTCTTGTACACAAACTGAAAATATTTCTAAAAAGAAACCATTTTAGCTCTGAAGTCAATCTTAGCATGATAAACAGAAAGCCAATCCATGACCAAAATGACATCAAACTCTACTAGAGGCAAAAAAATAAGGTTTGCTGGTAGATTCGTTCCGCACATAAGGATATGAAGGTTCTATAATTCCTTTTTGTATCAACGTTCCCTCCGGGTGTTTTTACCATAAGTTTAGGATTCATATCTTGAGATGGAATTTCCAATTTACTAGAATACTTCTCAGAAATGAAAGAATGTGTAGACCCTGAATCAAACAACACATTGGCATAATCTGAACAAACAAACAGTGTACCTGATACTACTTCATTCGACGACCCAACATCTGATGAAGTAGTTGGAATTTCACCACCCCTTTCTTCTTGTAGTCTGGCTAATTTCCCTCAGTTGGGTTCTTTTTTAGACACTCATTTGCATAATGACCCATTTCATTACACTTAAAACATCTTCGCATCGGCTTTTCATTGCCTTCTTGATCATCTTCCTTACAGTTACGAGCAATATGACCAGACTTACCACACTGAAAGCACTTTCCAGACTTGGATAAACATTCTCCGGGATGCATTTTACCACACATCTCACAGGATGGATATTTGGTTTTCTTACCTCTTTGCTTCTTTGATGAATTCTTCCCCTTTTCCTGCAATTGGACCTCTTATTCTGTCATTTTTCAAAGAACACCTGATCATCGTTGAACTCCATTTCCACCTTTTCTTCACATAGTACAAGTTTTTCATAACATATGAACTCACGAGAAGCTAAATACCTTCGATACTTTGGCTTTAATCCTGAGTAAAAATGGTTGATTTTACTATCAAGATCTCGTATGAAGTTTGGAGCATACCTTGCCAATCGAGTGAACTTTGCTTCATAAGAAGCCACTAAGTTATCCTCCTACCTCAATTATAGGAACTATTTTTCCATCCTAAGAAGAACCACCTTAGGAAAATATTTCAAAAGAAACATACCTTTAAATTCGTCCCAGTGAAGATCATCAATCTCATCACTATCCTTGATATTTTTCACCATCGACCACCACTGATCAACTTCACCTTCAAAACGGTAAACAACAAGACTAACCTTTTGATTTCTTGAACACCCCATGACATCAAAAATATTCTCATGTGCTTTAATCCACTATTCAGCTTCACGAGGTCAGATGATCCTCTAAATGATGGGGGATGTTGCCTCATGAAATGTTCCACCACTGACATGTTCCTCTGCGGTTGATCTGGCTGATCTCGTGCATGGATACCACCACCATTTATAGCCTGAGTCAACTATGCCATCACTGCAACAAACTGTTCAGTTTTGATTCCAACCATCTCAAGTTGCTGATTTGGAAGGTTGTCTTCCTCCTGATGTCGTCCCAATATAGCTACTTTTTTTCCTCTGCGGAAAACCATTCTGAACACAAAAATATCTTAGGCGAAGCAGCATGGTAATCTTTAAATGCTATATTATTTCAGTAATACCATAAATTAACTTATAATTTAACAATTTTATAACTCCTAAAGTTTTCTAAACCAACCTATGATACCAACTATAATGCCCCAGCCTTAAACATTACTTAATATTGAGTTATTACAAGATTACACCCTGAGGATATTTTCAGGTTTAGAGTTTTAGAGAATTAGATCATAAAACATGCATTACATTCCACATTTTAAACAAAGTGGTTACATAAAAGATAGTATTCATTTTTCTTATAAACGAAAACATATTTAAAATAAAACATGGATTCTTTCATGACACTTCCTTGAAACTATAATCATATCATGTACATTTCCCTTGACCTGTGAAAAATATTTCAAAAAATTGGGATGAGCATAAAAAGCTCAGTAAGGGATATAAAAATATGGAAGGGAAGCATGGGTACATATATACATAAGAATGAAATCATACTTTACCCATAAAACATAAGCACTTAGACATACCTCATCAGATCATGAATAAATCATAGAAATCATAAGACTTAAAGGTAACTTGAGGCATTCATAACATTCTTACGTAGGGAGTAACCATCTTGGTTATGTTTGGAATACCCATCACGGTATATTCCCTAAATCTATTCAGAGAAACCTTAACATTTCACTCCTTCACATTACCAAATGCATTGGAGAGCTATATCGGGCTCACCCGCCCTTAGTTTATCATGGAACCACCTGTCTTCATAAACAATGCCCAAGAACCATAACATAATCGTATCACATAAAACATGCATAAAGGAAACATAACATTTACACATTTCAATCACAAGATATCAATAAAACACATAGATATAATTAAACAATTATGAAAACCATTTTCAATAACAAATTAAAAGAAAAGTATAATAGGGTATTTATTTTTCTTTTAAAAAAATGTATGGCTTGTAGAGGAAGACGAAACTCTAATAATGGTCATGACGGCGGAGAAGTCATTGTCGCCGCATACGTACGACAAAAACATTCCCTTTTTCATTTAGTAAACGTTTCACGTAAAAAAGATTCCTTTTGAATAAATGTAAAAGCCAAATGGGTTTATACACCGTATAAAAGAAGGTTGTGTATAAAACAAAATATGCCTCAATGAAGGAGATTGAGACGAAGTCCCATACCTCGGGTCCGACTTGACTCAATGGTTCTTTAACCTTCTGAATAATAAACTTGAGCTAATTTCTATTTGCTTAAGAACCTTTTTCAAGTTCATTATTCCTTTTATATCACTTATTACCTTGTCATGAACACTATGTAATTATTTAAGTTATTAACGGTCGTTTTAACGATCATTGGTACTTGAGTCAAAAATAAACTCTTTATAATTACAAGTTGTTCATGTATCAATTATATCCAGAGTTATACTCATGATGTAGATATCATATATATCATATATATCGATTATATACATGCATTTATAATATAGCATAACTTTTAGAGGTAAGAAATGAAATGCACCGTTCATGGAGACGGTAGGCCGTATGTACGCATGAACGCTACTTTCATTTCTATTTCATATTTTATGAAATGTAATCATAAAGATATAATGTTATATTATAATTCCAGTATAATATTATATATAAAATCATTAATTACATCATTTATATGTCCCACATATGGCATTAACGAATCAAATCACTTTGAGGGGGAGGTAATCCGCACTTCCTAAAATGAAGATATTGTGTTTACCGATAATGGAAACCATAAAGGTATGCCATAAATGAAAAATACATAAGTTTAAGTAAAAAATAAACATATTATATATCATATATAAATATAGTGACATATTAATGGAACCCCTTGAAGGTGTTATAAGAGTGTTGAACAATCATCATTTCGTGAGGCAGAAATTCACCATCCACGGAAAAAGTATGTTCTATAACCATTAGATGTAGGTGTGTGTAAGTGTAGCTCTAATCCTTCTTATAACAACATCATAGTATATTTAATATACTGGAGTTGTTACAAAAGAAATGAATAAAAAGAGTTTAGGGGGTTGGAGAAGCAAAATAAAACATAAGAACACAAGAGAAAACACTGCCTTTAAAACGTGTAACTCTTTTTGATTTGAGCTCAAAGGCATCCTTGGGAAGACTTCTGACAAATGTAAGGATTCTAGGAGTACGAGAGGGATGTGTAGAGATAAAATGGGTAGGGGTTGGCTAAGACAAAGGCTTTGGAAGTGTAGGTAACGAGGTAGAGGTGGGGGACTTTTATAAGAGGAGAGGAGGGGCACTCTTGGATGTAAAGAAATGTTACTTTATTTTAAAATGGGTTTCGAATTTAAAAGGTCCCACATTGATATAATTATTGGGTAAGGTGATAAGGGTTCGAAATATACCCAACCAATAGGTTTATGACAAGTTTAGGTCTTATATTTTACATTATCTTTTCATTTTATTTAAATTGTTAAATAATGAGGTAATCGATGCATCATCATGATGTCATAAATAATTTAATTTATTTAAAGTCTAAAAATTATAAAAAAATACTATGATGTAGGAAAAATTTTTATCTTTACAATAACTATTTATTGTCAAAACTATAACTTGTATAACCCCATGTAATTGTTTTAGTAAAACAAATCATGTTTGTGTCATTTTAATTTTAACATTAAATTAAAAGATATTAATGCCATTTTCCTACCAAAGTTGCTCCATGGGTACCCCATGTTGACCCATGGATTGTCTTGGTTGGCCATGACACATCTAATAAGGGTAGGACATGTATCAATCCCATATCATATTATTAAATCATTATTTTTACCTTAAACTACACTAATTACCTCTAATCGCGATTAAAAACTTAAAAGTTACTATTCACCAAAAAATTATTTTAATCCCATTGAACCACAATTTACTTATTAATGAAAACCATGTATGTTGGATTTTTGAAATTCAAAACACAGAGGTGGTAAAATTTCATTTAAATGAAAAATCAGTTTTTTAAGTACCACTTAGTGGTTTCACTATTCATTAAAAATTGAAGTTTTTCAGAAAAATACCAAAACTTCACCCTAAGCTATATCTGATATTACGAATTCAAAAATGATTTCTATTTTAAAAAATTCAAAACATATTAGTTGCATTAATTAATTTAATAATTAATTCCCGCTGTTAGAGAAAATACCGTGTTTTTTATGAAACAATAAGTATCAAAAGATTTACACTAGTTTAAGTCTGATTTCAAAGTGAAATTAATTCCAACGACCACTATTGGATTAAATGGTAAAAATATATTCTAATTTCACTTTAAAACCAATTCAAATGATAATATAATCATATAGGTAAATTAGATTAAAAAGAGGTTTTGAATTAAAATACAACATTTTTCACTATTCATTAAAAAATGAACATTATCGGAAAAATACCAAAAATTTACACAAAGTAAATTTTGATGTTCGGATTCTAAAAAAAGAGTTCTATTTGGTCCAATATAATGTATAATATTGATCAAAACTATATTTAATGACGGTTCTCCATCAAAAGGCGACAAGTGAACCTTTAGTGAAAATTAGGGTATAAATGCCTAAAATTGAATTCCTTCCATATTTTAAGCATTTATCTTATATTGGATAAATGTAAAAACATTTAAAAAGCACATATAATCATATTTTAGTTATTTCTATCCATTCCCGCCAATACAATGGCTACGTGTTAACTACCATTTAAAATAATATTATTATACTACTAGTGTGCAACGTAAGTTTTCAAAGAAAATCATTGTTGGGTATCGGGTACGCTATCAAACATAGAAACCCCTTTAAATTAAAATTAATATTTAATTTATAAATATTAATAAAAATGAAAAACCTTTATTCTTTATTTACCTGGGGTGTTACACATTGTTCATGAAAAGTATCTACTCATAGTATATGGACTCCTAGGTACCTTCATTATCATGAAATATTTAATCCAAAACTATAGGTATATTCTCTGTTGATGTCCCTTTATCACCTGTAGATGATGTCCACTTTTCTGTGTACTATTTGTTTGTGGAAATTACACTCATAAAATATTTTAGTGATTTTGCAGGCTTCCATGAGTCCTCTATGAACTATCGTTCCTATTTTAAAAACTGGATAGATGGTATGATTTTCAGATCACCTCTCCAAATAACTGCCTCTACATCTTCTACCACATACCGCCTCCATGAACCGTCTATTTGTACCACCTATGTATACCACTTCCAAATACAACCTTCAGTTACCAATTATTTTTCTATATAATTTTTTCTTTTGTAGTCTCTTTCTTCCATAGACCACCTTCTTCCTTTTTAGAGTACAAATCACCACCAACACCCGTTCAAAGAGTTGCTTCCACAAATTGCTTCACCCTTCGTGGAATTATCCTTCACAAACATCTTTCATACTTCACCAAATTCCAAGAGAAAGGATTTTTTGTTATGGAAATTTCTCTATCTTAATGAGGGGATTATTTCTCTGTTTATTTGAAAATAGATCTTTAAAATATGCTAATATGATATTTACTAAATCTCCACCAGGTACTATTTCTTCTACAAACCATTTCCGTACGTGTTTAGCATACTACATTTCTTCCATCGAAGCTACCCAAATCACTGTCCTGTTTTCAATAATGGTGGCCTTCATGGATTCTCAAACCAAAAACTCATTCCCATGAACAAAAATCCATCTCGCGAAACATAATTCTCACACAAACCACATGACATCATCTAAATAGCTTCCACAAACCCTTCACCATTCGCGAACAGCGAGCCCCAATGTGAACCATTATGCCTTCCATGATCTTTTTTTCATACAATCATTACAATACACATATTTTACATCATGGTCATTTTACTATTCAATCCTATGCAGAAATATTTATGTTCCAAATACCAAACTACCAATTTTGGGGACCAACACATTAGAAAATACTAGGAAACTACACAACCTTAAACACAAGTTTCGAAAAAGACCATTTTTACTCATTTACATTCATCTAACTTTATCAAACAACACAATCACAACAAAAAATTACCAAGAAGAATCCTTGTGGGATTTTTCTCCAAACTATATCCTCATTTGGGTTGGTTAATAATTATTCTCATGTTGATACCACATTCTAGATCCATCAATTCTTCTATCATCATTTGCATATTTTTTTTGATAACCATCAAAGATTTGCTGAAACAATAATATAATCGCACATGATCCATGCTTGACCTGTGAAATAAGAGTATAATTCAAATTACATCAATAACTCATATCATCCCATTACTTAAAGTAAAACTCTTCTACTATCATCATGAACCTTAGTTGTCGTGATATATTTCCATTGACCGATCGCATCTAGAATCATGAGATTTAATGACTCCCCCTATGTCATTGTTCCCCCAAATAGCATCATCTTACCTTCAACTCATTCTAACTTTATTCTCAACCTAACAACATCTCCCCATGTCTTCATTGATACATTTTTTTCCTTTGAAAATCCAAATTTTCTCCCCGATATTAACAAACAAGAAGGTTATTTTGTTGAGGTCAAAAATAGGGTAAAGAAAAAATATTAGCACATTAGGGAAAACAATCCTTACCTCAGGGAGAGGGGTCATACATCCACACTTTTTCAAGTATCGGTAGTCTACTAAAATCCCAGGACTAGTCAATGCCTTTAAAAAGGTTCTATGGGTATTGCCTTTCTCATAATGTCTTCAAATTTTGGTTCTGTGGGAACATACTCCAACATCACTAGACCATGCTCCACATTCCCCAGATGAAATGGTGCTTTATTTAAAATTTTAGTTTACTTCAGTGATTAACATGATTTTTTATGATTGATAGACCTTTATTTATCAGAATGGATTTTAATTGGAGAGATAACTTCAACTCCCATATCATCAACTTTCTTCCTCTTCCACAATTACTGTCGGAAAACATGAGTGGCTGAAATATACTCAGTATTTGCAGTAATCAATGAATTGAAATATTGATAATTTTTTATCCAATAAATACATAATACTCTAAGATAAAATACACTTCATGATGCAATTTTTCTATCATATGATAAACCATCCAAATATAAACTTGTATTTCCCAACAACTCTTTCTGAGATTTATTATTACAAATCAAACTGAAATCCACCGATCACTTGACATAACAAATTATTATTTTCACTATAAGTAATTGGGTTTCCATGGTATTTCATGGAAATTTTTCTTCTTGGATTGTGAAAGAAACAATATCATGTCTTAATGCTATCATGTTCAATATACTGCTAATTATTTTCATATATTCTATGACATTGACTATAATTCCTTCATCATCCCAAGCAAGTTTCATCTGAGTAGCTACCAGAGTCTTCGTAAACTTGAAATTAATTATTCCAAACCATATCAATACATCCATGAAATATTTTTATTGAGAAAGAAATGTTACATTCTGTCCTTGTGTTTCTTTTAAACCAAGGGAAAACTCTTGTTCACTGGTCATTGACATTTCTAAAACACTTTTCATGAATTAATAAAACTATCTCCATTTCACTTCATCTGATCCAACTAAGATTATTTTGTCGACATATATCAGCACTATCATCATTTTATTACTATCATGGTAAACATATATATTATAATCAACTCTGACACACTAAAAATATAGATTTTTTTAGAAACAAATATATCTATGAATACTGTGCCCTTGGTTCTTTTTTCAAACCATATAAATACTTATTAAACTGAAAACTCTTTTCTCATCTTCGTGAATGAGAAAACCATCAGGATTCTCAATATAAACATCTTTATCTAGAACCACATTCCGAAATGTTGATTTAAAATCCACCTGGAAAACCATGAACTTTATTTTCACTAATATAGAAAAAAATAATCTGATTGTATCTAGTCACAAAATTGGTGAAAATGTCTTACCAATATCAACACCCTCTAACATAGAGTACCCACTGTACACAAATAATTCATTGCGTCGAATCGCAAAACCATCCTCATTATTTTTGTTGAGAAAGACCCATTTTTTCATGATTAAATTCTTATTTTTTGGCCTCAAGACAATCTATCATGTTTGATTATTCTCAATTTGGTCAAGATATTCATTCATATATTGCACAAAATTCTCATCTATATCTGCTTCACCAAAACATTTATGCTCAAGATATGATAATTATGATGCCTAATGTGGAGCGTTTGTCCTCTTTGTCTTCACTAGAACTGTCTTGTCACCAATTATGTCTTTTCTTTCAATTTCATCTCTTCGTTCGGGTATCTTTATAGATACAAATTTATCCTCATCTTTATCATCATCTGAGTCTTCTTTTTAACAAGCCTATAGAACTAGAGAATACCATGATCTTCATATTTCTTTATCACTCTCCTCCTACGAATGAACATGTATTTTCAGAATAAATTTTTCATTCATCATTATGGTTACATCGTGGCATTAAATAATCATTCATAGCCTCTTCTTGAAGAATATGAAAGTTTTCCTTTTCTTTTCCATGAGGATCATTAAAATAGCTATTCATATCCAGAGGATTCAATCTTCTGTTGTTTCTCCATGATGATAATGAAACACATTATTCAGAAGATTCTAATATACTTCAATGAAGGATACATTCCATACCATAAATCATATGGAATCTTTTCTTATTTTGAACATTTTTACACTCTATTTGATATGTAGCCTGCTACCGTCACTACTTATTTCCAAAATTTATCTGAAAGGTATTTATCAATGAGTATTGTTTTTTTCATGTTGTTTACAATCTAATTTCATCTCTCGACTACATCATTATAATTTGGACTATTTACCACCGCAACTTGATTCCTTATCCCATGTTTCTCATGATAATCCTTTAATTATCATTTTATAAACTCTATTCCATTATCTTTTCGAATCTTCCAGACTGTTCGAACCATGATCTTCTAAACTTCCCTTCAATATTATTTATGGAACTGAATAACTTATATTTGTGGGCGATGATTTATACCAATTACATTCTTTTATAATAATCAATAAAGAGAAAATAATACCTTATTCCATCAATATCACATAGTGAAAATTGTCCACACACATTAATAAAAAACCAACTCAAGAAATATTTTCTACCTTTTCTCTTTTTCCTTATTTTACTTTTGAACGATATTACCTTATTGGAAGGTATTTCAATTATGTGTATGATCATGGGATATTCTATGGAGATATCGAGCTGTATCATATTTCACTAGACCTTCCAAGGAAAATTGGCTCTCATGGAAATGAAATTTAGAACACAACTTTTTCTCTTCTTCCTTGGATTGAAATCCCATATCTATTTCTCCACTCACGATGTTTAGATTTATTTTTTTACACTTTCTATAAAATAAACAAACACCGTATTTTTTCATGATGACACATAGCTCTCTTTCAAATGATTATTGAATGTCCTTAGTCACACAATTGGCACACACATAATAAGATATTACTAATACTTTAGAAAACCAAGACATCTTCACTTCTCAAGTCTCTACTCCCAATCATCAAATTCCATGAGCCATAGATTTTTAGTCCTTCATCGTTACCAAATATTGCGATACCTTCTTTATCATACATTGTTCTCATCACTAGATCTTTGTATCTAATATTATGGGAGGTACATTCACTATAAATGATCTATATTCTTATTTTATCTAATGCATTGAACACAATTTTAATAACCACTGCCTACTTAGTTTTTTTATTTTTAACCCATGTTTTTGAATTCATACCCTTTATGGATTTATACACTTGACATTCCTCAAAATAAGATGGACCATCTTCATGTAGTAGAGATTCTAATCTATTTTTCATTTTTATCTCATTAGAAGGTACCTTTTTCTAATGCATATAACCTATTATAGTCTACTGTAGCACATCCCTCTGTATTATTGATGAGAAATATCATTCATTGTGTTTGAATCTACCACCCCTAAAACAATGACCATCAAATGATGAGCTAGAAAATTGAGATCTATATGACTTAATCTGTTTGTTCTATTCCTTTATGTTCTACTTTTCTATGGAAAAATATTTTTGTGTGTATCCTATATTTCCACAGTAATAGAATCTTATATGGGTTACATTCCTATGTGGCAACACTAGATAACATTTTCCCACTTGCGTTCTATGAATCTTGTGATTCTCCTTCAAACTCAACTCAGTCTTCTATCTAGGAGTACATGTTGGTGGTCTTACATCCTCATTTACTACATTCTAATTAATATCATGCCCTATACCAGCCATACAATTCAAATTCATATGTTTCTTCTATTCTATTAGATAACCTTGCTTTAAGTTCATATTTTTTGTTTTCTGAGTTATCTGTTTTTCAGATTTTGTTCTATGGATCAATGATTTCTCTTTGTCCTTAACACTTTTTCATATATTAAGGACTTAATCTTCATGTTCTTTAATATGTTTTTTATATTTTCAGGTTTTTGAAAAACTATCGATATCTCTTTTATATTATTCCATTTTATGTTTGTACTCAACCAAGTACTCTATGATTTTTGGCTCTGAGGACTTTAGTTTTTCAATTTCTTCATTAAGCTTAGTCATCTATGACTCATACTGCAGAATATAGTGTTGGGAATCACAGATAACCTTTTTTTTTGGTTCTCCAAACATTTATCTCTTCAAGATATTCTTATAGTTCCACCAGAGGGTAAATTATTCCTTCAACTTCTCTTTCTTCATTGTTTCTTTCTTATTTTTTAAGGAATTTTTGAAAACATCCACCAAAAAATTCACTTTGTGATCCCTACAGCCCTCCAACTCTTTTTCCTCAGATTTTTCTGAAATTTTATCTTCCTTAGAAAGTAGATACTTTTGTTTGAAAATTTTTATCTTGTTATTTCTCATATATCTCACGTTGGTTAAATACTTCTCTTCAAGATTTTCATAATTTTCTTCATTGTAATCTTCATTAATCTTTAGAAGCATTACTGAGAAATACCCAATCATCATACATCCAAAGCATGAAAATGGAAGTTTATATTTGAAATTCACTTTTCCTCTTTAAATATTCTAAGAGATAAATGTCATGAAATCATCATAATTGTATTTCTCATAACTATATTCAATAGAGAGATTATTTTATGTCCTTGGTGTCACTTCTTTGGACATCCCCTTTTCCACTGCATCATTATCATCATTTCTCATTTCATATGAAATAAGAGTACTATGAAAGTTAGCTAGTATCATCTCTTTTAGAACTTTATCCTCCAATAATAAAATGTTCAGAATAAAATGTGGTGTAATTTTTGTACTGATATGCTTCCCAATAATTATATATTTAATGAATTCTCCAAGACAATGCATGTATTACACTAAAGAATTCACCCTACCATTGAAAGAATCAAAAATTTTATTTTGGTTCATTCTAAAATCATTATACGTTTTCCATAAAACCTTCACCTCAGACTCTATGACCACTGAATATCATTCATAGATATTAAAAAGCATTTCCCACATATCATGTAATGTTTTAAACGACATCACCATAATATATATTTTATTTTATATGAATCCCCATAAAGAATTGATCACTTTAGCTTCTGCATCCAATTCAATTAATTCTGCATATAATAATGCACCACTATTGATATTGGCTAACATTACATGTATAGATATTGTGAATACATCCCATATTAATGGTCTGATGTAGTGTATCATCTGATTCATCTATAGTTGAAAATTGTTTCCATCAATGATTGGAATTCTTTTGTGACTGACCACATAAATTTCTTATACTAAGAGAGAACAACTAACATATAATATTTTACATTGATACCAACTAGTTGGTCCACTTGGTCGAATACCCTGAGCAGGGGGTAGATTAGGGAATGATAGATTAAAACTACTTCCCCTTAGGATATTTTTTATTAATTAATCAAACACATGTAAATCTTTATTCCATATAAATATATTAATAGAAATGAAATTAGGCACAATACACAATGATTTTACCTGTTTCACCCTCACAAGGATACATCTAAGGAGAAAAAAATGGTAATGTGTCAATGTACCAAATCCACTAAAGATTTCAATAAAATACAAGGTTCATGCTGGATCACTTATATACCCAATATCACTACCTCTATAGTATTTAGGGTCTTCTCAAGGAATTCCTAATGGCTCACTCCCTCTGTCTCTATCAATTGATCACTGCTGGGGGAAATGATCCTCATATTCCTCTACCTCTATGCACTAATATTAGAAAGGATCCACTCACAATATATAGACTTGTAGGTACCTTCATGTTCAAGAATTCATGAATCCTCAACTATTGGTAGATTCTATGTTGATGTTTTTTTAACAATTAGATGATGTCCACTTTTCCACATACTATTAGTTAATTAAATTAAATTCTTGGACCATTTTAATTCTTTTATATGGTTCTATGAGTCCTATGAGAACAAAAATTCCAATTATGTGAACTATGTGGTGGGTATGGTTTATGGATCTCCTCTCCCATGAACTATCTCCATTTCTACTACCACATACCACCTCATAGAATCGTCTCTGCATACCACTTCTCCATACTACCATCACATACCACTTTTTCTTCTATGGATTTCATTCTTCTATGGACTGTTTCTTCAGTTGACTTCCTTCTTCCATTGTGGACTACAATTGTCGAAAAACACCCTTTCACAGAATCACTTCCCTGAACTACTTCAACCTTCGCAGAATTCTCCATCATGAACCAATTTTAGAAATCACCAAATTTCCATAGAAAATTTAATTTCCTATTATAAATGATTAATCATAATGAGGGGACTAACACTCTTATATTGATAAAAAATCCATAAAATCCTCTAATCAATGATTTCCCTAATCTCCACTGTATACTACTCAATCCATGTATTGTTTCCCTATATGGTCCACATGCTGCCTTTCATAAATTGTCGCATCCCAAATCAAAATAAAAAATCCCCATTGACACCCTTCATGACTTCTCAAATCATAACCTTATTTAAGAGAACGATAATTCTTCTCACATACCTTAAGTTTCTAGTGAACCACATTCCATCTCATGAAACGTTTATGTGAAATATTCACCTACCATGAACTGCGATCTTCCCCACGAACCCTTTTTCCTTCCTAAAACAATTCCACACAACTTCTTTAAAATTTTCATATTGTACTTCTTGGTCTTCATAATATTCACTCTCTTGTGGAAATATTAAATTTCCAAAAATGAAACTACTAAATTTGTGGCCCTGAAAGTTTGAAAACAATTGGAAACTGTGCCACCATAAACACCTACATTATAAAACACTATTCTTACACATTTTTAGTGGTTTAACCTTTTCATAAAACTAAATAACACAAAAAACATACTGAGAATACACCTAGAGGGATTTTATCCTAACAGGTGGAATATTAGTTGGCATTAACAACACATTTCAGGGTTATGCCCAATGTGTTCCACATATATCAGTTGGAAGATTATCATCCAGATGATGACCATGTGATTAGATGGGATCACATTGACCAAATCTAGATTCATTATATGTGATTATCATGGTGAAAATTGTGGATAGGAAAGAGAATGCCTTTCATGGATGAATCATTGGTTTAGTGTGTGTTTTGTGGAATCATGTTCAAATTCAAGAATTGAAAAGGGAACATGAGAATAAAGTGAACGAGAAAATGATGTAACTCAATCATGAATTTAATGGTTTTCTACTTTCCTAAGAAGGAAAACTAATTTTGTGGAAATTTTTGAAAACCCAGTTTCTAGTATGTAAGCCTTTCATTCGGATTTTTAACTATATAAAGTATACATGTGAAGTTTTTGTGAGATTTAGAGAACTTTTAATGTGTCTTCTGGGATTTTATATTTATTCACATGTGTTGAAATTTTTTTAGAAACCATCAAACACTTATAGGAAACCATGCATAGTGAGATAGGGGGAAAGGAGAAGTCACATAAGGGATGCACAGTTTCTGAAACTGTGTTGCTAACTGATGGAAATCTTGTGATTTGAAAAAAAAGATTTGGTCATTCTGTGTAAGTTTCTTTATCACCATTGGGGCATAATTTAGAGACTATGTAAGATGACTATTTTAGTTACATCCTTAAGGAAGTGGATAATTCATTGCTAAATTTTTTTTTATCAAACATGGTACCTTATCCATGTGCAATTAAAATAGATATCCTTAAAACGTGGATATAGGTCAGTGTAAGATTTTAACCCCTCACTTTTCCCCAATACACTCCTAACTTATGGTTTGTCACTATGAAAGGGTAATGAGGGTTCTTACATCGATCTGAAGGCAATTCTAACACTTCCCATGGTAATTAAAAGATAATTACTCATGGTAACATATCTTTATTTATCATTCTTAATGTTTTCTTTATATCTACATCACACTCTCTCTCTTTCTCTCTCAGTTTCATAGATCTATTTCTATTGTATGTATAACTAAGGGTTTAGATTCCAAATATTTTTAGATTTGATCATGTTATTTATTAGAAAATATATGAAAGGTGGGTTTAAAGAGATTCAACCCAATTTTGAGATGTTTGTCATTCTATTTATCATTGTTACCAAAACGCTCGAGGTAGGTGGAATCATTCTCAACTCCTCCATCGTGGAACATAAATTCTTAGCTTCAAATTGATTTATTTTATTATAATTGATTGCATATTTCCTATGAAAAAAAATTTAAAACCCAATTGAGTGATGGTTTGAGTAAATTGGAAAAATTGGTGTGTTTTTGGAAATTATTTTGATAACATGATTTTGAAATATTTTTTTTCTAAAATGAAGAAATATGGGTTTCAAAAAACATTATTTTTATTGAATGTTTTTAACAAAAATGGATTTGGTATGAGTAGGAATAGTTATATGTCATGTGTTCATATGCATTGGGGTGGATAGTGGTGTGATGTGCACCCAAAAAAGGTTTTGATCAATCTTGGAATGATGTGCCCCCATCCAAGTGGTCCACAATGAGATGACTTAGTATAAGGATAAGTCACCACTGATAAGTTTACAGATGTCCATGGATTCCATGAATGGTTAGATGTATGTCTATGTGGAATGGTTTGGGTTATGCCAAAATAGAATAATAAACGATTCAAAGAAATGTTGATGTTCTTTCATTACAAGACTGATTACAATGGAATTATTTTTTATTTTGATATAAAATGTTTAATAATTTATTATATAAATGTTTTTATATAATGTATTTAGATATGTTCTATCCTAGTGTTATGAGTAGGGAGCTCATTGAGTAAAAATACTCAGTTTTAGTACTCACCCTTTACTTTGAACTTTGGTGCATTTCCAACTGTCATTTACTAGGACATGGGAAAATGTAAAGTATCACACATCATTAGAACTGCTTCATCATATTTGGGTTGTTTGGTGATGTTGGATCATGAATATTGTGGATCTTCATGTCATTTTTTTGTCTAGGATAATTTTTATTTTGTCTACCGTTATTCACTTTGATATTGTAGTATTCCATTATGAAGCATGATTTAGTATGATTTTGATAAATTGAATGTTGAGTTCTCCTTAAATGTTATCTTTCATCATACAATCATTTTCTTGTTATGGATTATTTTGATATTGTATTTATTCATGAAAGGAAAATCACCCCCACATGTATTGAAATACTTCTTCATTTATTTCTAGCCTTTGGCATCTTGTGGATGTTGTTTAAAGTCATGTAACACCCTTTAACCCACTCATGCAAATGAGATGGGGTGAAATGGTACATATATCATCATGGGGTTGAGTAATTTACCACGCCTTAGGATTTTATTAGAGGATATTAATTTAATGAGGTAACCTATACAAAAACCATTTACTCTCCACTATAAAGGTGTTGATTAATCATGGTGTCTATTCATAGAAGTTTTCAATTACTGAGATTAATAGGGACTATAACAGTGGTTCATGGATTTATTTAGGTATTCAAATAAGGTTTTTGATATATTTAGAGATAGATTACATGGTTTTTTTTATTTTTGGATATGTGGTGATAAATATTTTGATTATTTGGTGTGTGTAGATAGATTTATTTTTTAATTGTAATCAATAATGGACATGGTGATGGTTTCATGGTCACAAATTATCTTTTGATATCGTTCTTGATCATTTATCTTATCATTCTGAGATAACTAGTAGAATATGGCCTTATTGAATGTTGTACAACCATGAATAAAATAATATAAATATTTTCATTTGTGTAAATATATCTTAAAGGATGGATGATCAAAATGGACTTTGGTGAGGATGAAATTCCTTTTAAAAACTTTTCATCATCCCATAAAAAGGGGATCTATAGTGGTCACTCTAAGGATCTTGGTTATTAAAATATATTTACTAGGTAGACTCAACATAAGGGCCACTTTTCAAGATGCATTGGCACAAATGTTATGGGTGATGTGGGGTATTGTTAATCAAATGGAATCTTCATTTCTTAGTCATTGAATATACCTATGAGAGGATGGTAAAATCTTGAAGAGGTTCATCCTTTATGTAATCATTTCCTCATTCTAATGTCTCTCTTAAATTCCATGATCTTGAAAGTATTGTGTTATTTAGGGTATTTATCATAAAAAAATTTGTGGAAATCCATGGAGAGAAGTGTATAGTGTTTTAATTTGTTGAAGATGGATTTTGATTGCCCATGTAGCAGTGGGATTTTCATGGTTATAGATAAACGCCTTTGTCAAAATTTTCTAAATTAATAATATTTTTTAAAAAATTCATCAAAGAATTCTTAATGATGGATGAATTAAATTTCAATAATCAAATATAGTACCTTTATGAAGAATCATAAATTAAATAAAAATGAACATAATTACTAGAAGAATTATTTTACATGAATAGTATTATTAAATTAAAACAACAATATTACAAACTTAACACACAAAAAAAATTATATAAACCATATAATTGAATATTTTAAAGAGTTCTTAAACAAATAATGTATGAATTATAGAATTTTTGTGGAGTAATTATAAAAATTTATGGGGTATATAGAATTTTATTAATATAGTTGATGATATTATGAAAATTATTTATTAGAATCATCAAGTACATGACTGTTGATAATGTAGTCATTCTAATGTACTATTTGATTTAATATATACAAATTATGGTAATTATAACAATATATTTATGTAAATTATTTTTTAAAAAAAAAATTGGTAAATTCATCTCATATTCTTCTAATACGTTATATATTTGAAAAAAATGTAACATCACTTGGATTATATCTAGAACAAACATCAGATGATCGTTAATAAGTGAGGATTTAATGTAATATCTTATCGCACCACATCAATCTAATATAAGTCACAAGTATTTTTATAATAGACAAAAACCTACATAAATGTACCTCCATTTAAAATTATACTACTAGATAATATATTTTGGTGATATAATT
This sequence comes from Viscum album, assembly GCA_963277665.1. NCBI lineage: Eukaryota > Viridiplantae > Streptophyta > Magnoliopsida > Santalales > Viscaceae > Viscum > Viscum album. The sequence continues at coordinate 1,919,082,036 of OY728128.1, read as the reverse complement.
TTTTAAATATCAATGAGTTAGGATTATATTTTCATAAATTATTATGAACAAAAAAATTATTTTACCTAGATATTGAATATTTTCTGAGAAATATTCTATTCATGATTAAATGATAAAATATATATATTAAAATTTATAATTTGATATATTGGTTCAATCATATTAAATAAATGAATTTATATTTGGAAATAGAGAAAATATTAAGATTCATATATAAAAGTAAAATATGATAATAACTCATGAAATGTGATAAAAAAGTTAATTATATCCTCAAGATCATGTAAGAATTTCATTTCTCAATTTAGATGGGTATTCCGGAAAAACAATTTACACTACACATTATATTGGATAATTAATATATCTATTGAATCATTAAGTGGTGTAGATGAGTGGCTGATATTATCATATATTAGTTATTTAAGTTCTATTTTCTTGAAATTCAACCACCCATGCCTATAAATAATTCTTTCAAATTCAATATATCTTATATATCACTCTATATAGTATATTGTTAATGTACAAAGTGATGGTTCATAGTCTAGGATATTATGATATGAAATACTTTTATTTTCCTTTTGTATTTAAATTTTATTAATTAATTTGTAAGAATAAAAATTAAAATTTGGATTCTTTTGTTTTATATTATATTTATTTTATAAGTATTCATTTTTTTAATTTCTAAGATTTCTCCATTTACACACTAAAAATATCACCCATAAGTCTTGATGATGATAGTTTTAATATATTTCATCCAAGTAAGACATTCAATTGTATTTTTATCAAAATACAAGAGTATTGTGGAAATGAAATTTATATTTTCAGGAAAGAATTATATTCATGATAACTTATATTTTATTCAATGTTTAATATGAAACAAGTTGAAAACTTCTTTGGATTTGTAAAATTTATGCTTTATTATTAATGAATCTTGTATTTGGATTTATTTCTATACTAGTATTTAATATACTATTAGAATTAGATATATATGTTACATAATCATAATTTAAGAGGTAATTTGTCCATAACAATATTTCAATTTCAACATATTACACCCTTGTATGAAAAAATCTTCCACGGTAACACACCCAATTTCTACATTGGTAATATCATGGTATAATATTTTTTTGAACATTAATTCTCTGAGTTGGCATTAATCATTTACCCTAACTTTTTATACATTATTATTTATTTTATTATCAACAATTTCTCATGAGTGATATATTTTTTCATTTACAATGTGTAAACTATATTATTATACGTATTTTCATAGATTACACTTACAATAAGATTTATGAGTAAATCCTTGTTAAATATTATTTCGTGTATCATTATAGAATTCTCTATCATAAATTATATCATGAATTGCTAATATATTTCTTAATATAATATAATTTATTGAAAAATATAACCGATTATTGATTAATATAATTATATAACCCTTTAATGAACCAATAGGCACAATAGGATAATATCTCTAGGTAATTGGAGTTTCATTATAGTAGGAAAAAACATTAATCGAATAAGTCCATGAAATAATGTTTACAGTGTGTAATATTATCCATTATATGATTGAGATCATTATAATATTCATCAATATACATCTTATTATATTTTCCATGTTATTATATTGATTATTTTCTCTTTTTTATGACTGTTATGATCATGTATAAAGGTATGTATATCCATCAGTGTATTATCCTTTACCATTAATATAAGATCTCAATTTTATAGATTCATTATTTATCTAATATTTCTGGGTTTTTATGATGTATGAATCTGAAGAGATATTAAAAATACTTTATAATTGTTTTTTTATTGTATTAGTCTCATTTAAATATGTTTCTGAACATTTTAATTTTATAATTATTCATTTTTTATCTCATTCCTCAGGATGATTCTAATCATTTTTTCTATTATATATATTTTTTAAATATATTATCATCATCATAAAGGATGATTAGATCAAATTGAATATATAAAAATATAATACATTGAAATATATTTAAAATAAAATTATGTGAAATAGGAAGATAATGTGATATATGAATCCATTAATATATAAAATATCAATGACATAAATAGTGAAAGGAAATTAATTGTGGTTTATTTATTACAGAGAAAATTCCTTACGACTACTATTTGAGTAAATGTTTATGAGGACGTAGAAAATAATCAAATACATGATTTATTTCATGAAATTTAGTTTCCTATGTATATGAAAATAAGTCATAATACAATGATAATTGAGGCAAATGGATGGATTGAGGTAGTTATAGGGTTGTTTCATCTACTAAGGACACCTATATTGTATATGGAGTTGTTGTAAGAATTTTTATTTCATTTTTTTGTGATTTGTTTGCCTTGACTCTATATATGAATAATAATGATATAAAATCTATATAAGAGTTCATCTTCTGGTTTTACTATTATGTGATGACACTATGAATTGTGAGGCCCATATGCTACTATATGTTTAGAAATGTGTAATTATTACTCCATATTTACATCCTTAATGAGGCTCACCGAAGATATATTTCTTTATTTGTTCACATATATTGACATTTTGATTGGGTGATATGGATACAGATACTGGAAGGGGGTATTTTATTATTTTATACTCCTAACAAATATTCTACTTCAGTAATACATAACAATATATATAATTATTGGTTGTCCATTTAGTAGGTTATATTCAAAACTTCATCACTATAGAATGGTATTATCTACATTCCTCCATCATCATAAGTCCTATAAATCTACTAGGAGATTATTTGAATTGTGAGGAGCATCATCCAATGGGTCATAAATTAAATACCTTCATGGGATATCCAAAACAAATTGTGGAATGACATGTTATTCAAGTGGTGCACAAAGTCACAGGGAATAATATTATCCCACAATAAAATATTTTAGAGGTTGGTAGAATGAGAACATGAACATATCTCTATGGTGCTGAAAACAGAGAGACTATAGAAATCCTAGAGGAGGTAATTGAGAAGTTCCAAAATAATTCATTTGAGATAGTCATCAATAAAATAAATGTATATGATTCTTTAATGTATTTATTTCCACCAGCTAGTGTGGTTCATCTTACACATGATGTTTCTCATTACTAAATTAATTATAATAATGGGTGTATAGTATTTAAAATAATTTATGGATTAGAATAAAATTGTATAGATATTATTAGATGAATATTAATCATATTTTTGGTATTTAATCATGTAATAAAAAAACAGATTCTCACACTCCTTCATAACTATTGCTATCAATGAAAGGGATCAAATTCTAGTTAAATTCACCAAGTTTTCAATATTTATAATGTCTCTGATTGGTGATAGTCATCAAGAATTTCATATTTGTCATAAATTTGATAGATGTTATGTATGTAAAACATTACCAAGGAACTCATCATTATAAGTTTCAGTTCATATAAAGTAATGATAATGTGGAATTAATTAGTTTTGGTTAAAGTCCAAGAGAACTATTATAGATTATTAGTTATATAAAATTAATTTGATGAGACATGATTTGTATTTATAAATGAGTGCGATTCATGGGTAATATATGATACTATTAGTATGATGAATCTTAATATATTTAATATTTATCTTATGATCCATTATATATGAATTTTTGATTTTCATATTGAAACATTTCTTGGACAAGTGGAATTATATATGAATGTATAATGAATATCATAATGCGGGAAATTTTGGACCTATATTTTATTTAATAAAATGTAAATAGACAATTTAGGAAATACAACGGTTTTTAAAGAGTATAATTTAATTCACTCTCCACATATCTGATACAACCATAGGTTCACAGCACTGAGGAAAAATTTATGACCACAAAGCGTTCATTTCCAATTTCAATATCTTTGAAAACACCTCATCCTCTTGATTTTCATCCCTATATACTTGTGAAACCATGATTTGATGATTATGGAACTATTTGATATACTAAATCCAATTAAATAGAACCCTCCAAGATACATTACAGGTTTATTCTTTATAGGAATAAAAACATGTTCAGAATATGACCTAGTCCATGTGGGATTTCAATTCTAGTGGGAAATGTTCATAATATCATAGATCATGGAAAAAATAACATCTTCAAATGTAATTTTTGATCCAATAATGTGGTTAAAATAGCAATTGAGAAAACCAAGAATTGTATGGTAGAAACCTCTCCACCCTGAGGGTTCTGGTATTGAAAGGGTGGCACCAACAACATTAACCTTCTTTCATGAAGATGTTAGAGGGATATAACTAATATATCTCATAACCATTGGATTTGTGTATTTTTTTGGAACGCCGAGAAGTCTCAAAATATTTAGATTTGTAATTGTCTTATTGAAAACACCTACATTCACCTTTTTATCAGCCTTGACCTCCCTATACATGTCCATGCTCCCATCATTGGTGGTGGGATACCTTTTTTCAATTATTGTTTCATTCCTTGTTTTCCAAATGGATTTATTGATAAATGTAGTGTAAGAAAAGTGGAGGTTTCATATTTTCTCACAATTCCCAGACATAGAAATGTGTATCAGTAGTTTATATAGTTTAATTCATATACTCATGATTATATTGAAGAGGCAACTAAGATATCTCCACATCTCTTTAGTAATAGAAAACTCTAAAAATATGTGTCGAATAGTCTCTTCATCCCATGGAAGTAAATGAAACACTGATACAATTTATGGTCTAACTCTCTTTAATTTCCTAGGAGTGGGATGAGTATTTTTCACATATTCCATAAAATAATTAGTCTTTACGGTTGTGTAAATTATACCATAAAGTTCCACATCCATGGTGGTGGTGATTTGGATCCATTAAACACCTGAAATAGTATTCCTTAACATTTAATTGGCCATTCATAGTGGGCCTCCAAATTAGAGTGTCAGTATCCTGAAATGTTTACGTCTAAACCTCTAGTATAGATTTAGTTACAATAATAATTAGAAGGTTTATGTTGGATAAAATCTTTTTAATACATATTTTATCCATTTTTAGGATTATTCATTGTGTAAATATGGTTATCCATACCTTGGGTATTCTAGAAATTAATATTTCATTGTCTATTCACCACCATTCGTGAATTGTGTGTGATATTAATTATAGATTGTTTGATATATGTCCACGTAGTTGTTTCATGATAGTAATGGTTTCCATTCACCAGCCTCATTCTAAACCTATTTTATAATAAATCAAAATAATATTCATTAGATTTTAGTATATTCCATGTGAAATTTTTGATATGATCATACTCACAGCTCGACATTGGATAATTATTTATTTTATATTTCATAGTCTTGGATCTTTTCGATTGGGATTAGGGTTGAGTCCCGGTCAAATTTTTTGAATTTTAGAAGTTTGGTTTGAATTTTTTAGCCTCCACACAAGAACCACATGTGAACCACATGGTTAGTAAAAACCAAAAGGTTCACCCATAGTAACCATGTGAATGGTCTAGGAAGTATACATATGCCACTATATGGTTTGCGCGTGGTATCAAAAGATGTGTGGGTGGTTCTTGTAGTCAGGTAATTTTCATGTAGAGGATAACATATGGTTGGCACACAGTTTGGAAAAACGTGCAGCCAAACCGTGCCGACATAACTAGTAATTAAAATCTTAAAAATCTATTTCCTCTATATCCTCTCTTTAACCCAAAAAACCCCCCAAACTCCCTAAAATCTATTGTGTACCAAGGGGTCTCAAAAAACCATTCCCACTGATCCTCTTCCGTACATGGTGCTTCCTATTCAAATCCATGGTAAATTTTTTGGGTTCATGGTTGTTTTTCCCTTCCTCTTTCACTTCCCTCATGATTTTTATTGGTATCCTTATGGGGTTTACCACTTGTACAAAACATAGGGGTTAGGGTTTGTGTGTGATGTGTTTTCCTTTGGATCAATGGTTTGTGTATCATCAATGGGGATTAGTTTTTCATTCTCTGAGGGTCTCATTGTGTTTACACTCCTTTAATATTGTCATTTCCATTATTTTCATTTCAAGAAAAAAAAACAACGTTGCATCCATGATTTTAATTAATTTTTAAATATGGTTTCACCTCTATATGGTATATAGTGATATTATTAAAACATTTTCCCATTGATATAAATTATTCAAAATAGTATTTGAATGATTCATTGAATAGGAATGTGTAATTATGCACCCACTGTGTTTGAAAAAATGGCATGTGCTCTTTAAGATTGAAATTAATACTTTTTAGAAGAATTTATACATGTCATGTTTTGGTAAATTAAGTTTTATTTGTAGACATTGAAGAATGTGTAGTTTGAATAACTTATATGGAATGAGAATTGGGGTTGATATGTTTTAAAAGAGATTATCTATATTTTTACCACATTTTTGTTCATTTGAAACAAAATAGAATGGTTGGGTTTGTTTTAGAAACAATGTCATGTTCTTGGAAATAATTCAAAAATGGGTTCTTGGTCACATATAATATTCCACTAGTTGTTGGAACATCCATGGGTTCACAAGGTTCACACATGTATGTGCTTTCAAATGAATGTGGCGCGCTAAAATAACATTCCCTTATAAGTTCTCTTCAATCTCACCACCCCTTTTTCTAAAAATAGTTCTATGTCTTGAAAAATGGGAAAGCGTTAATTTATTCCCTCTAAAAATGAAACTTCAAATGTGTTCCTTAATGTTCTTCCTATTTGACCGTGAAATATTTTTTGGTGAATGTCAGGACTTAAGTGCCTTTTGAGATGTTTTTTAATTAAAATAAATGTTTTATTTAGACTTTATATAATTATGTAGAAGAAACGTTTTTTTTAGAATTGTAAGACATTGAGGGAACTAAAAAATATTGGGAAATAAATATTGTTTGGAAAATTTGAATACCCAAGTGGAATAATAAAGTGTTTTTACAGAAATTTTTTAATGTTTATATGGTATTACGGCTATGTTGGCATATTGCATGATTTGATATGTACATATAGTGGGAACCTATATATGAGGCATTTCCCTTTATGGCTTGTCATATAATGGTGTATATGTTTTGGGTATGCAACTATGGTGATGAAATTCAAGATGAGCCACACATGCAAGGGCCTCCTAGATGCACATTATAATTTTACCATGGGTTAGTGGGAATCTTTTAGGTGATAGAGTGATCTTTTATGATCATCTATGATTTGATTTGTAGGTCCACCTTGATGTTTTGAGAGGTTTGGCAGGATGTGCCAATGTATTGGTCATTTGAGGGCAGTCAATTTGATATAGACTTAGGATATTCACCATATATCAGAAGGTGGTTTGGAATCAAGTATGAATAAGGTTTTCTCTATGGATGTTTAGGAGAGCCCATGTTTTTTATCAATGACTACATATTTTTATTTTTCTGCACATGGTGTTCTATTCCCATTTCATATTTATTTTTGGCATTTACTACCTTATTTTCAACATATAGCTATATCCCTTGTATTAGGTTTTGTTTTTAAAATGGTTATTTGTTTTGGAAATGAAAAAATAATGATTATCAATTTAAAATGGGTAAAAACTATATATAAATATTTATTTCTATATAGTGTTAATAAAATAATTTTTAGAAAGTAAATACATGGATTATTTGGTGGTTTTCTACTGAGATTATTATCTCACACCCTACTTGTACCACTTAGTGTTGGTAGAATCGTTCTATTTTTTTGTTTCTCCTTTTGGATCAGGTTCTCTAGTTCGAGCTGGAACATAGAGTGGTTTAGTCACATGTCTGGAGGTGACCAATATTCCAGGAGGAGATCGTTTTGTTAGCGATTCTGTTTATCTCTGTTCAATTTTCAATTTAGGTTTCATTTTGATGTATTCCTTTTTGTATCTGGAGAATCTTGCCTATTTATTTGTGATTCTGTTATTAGTTTTTATTGCATGTCCAAATTAGTTAATTTGATACTTGTTTTTTTCTAGGATGAAAACATTTCCAACCAGATATTTTTTATATCTGTAACTAGTTGTCATCCCATGGTGATTTGGGATGCCCTTCAGGCTATGCCGCAAATTAGGTCGAGTAGAGGGTCAGATTTTACCTCAGCTTGGTTCATGAAAAATGGATTTAGAGGAGGACCTTGTTGATTGGGGTTTCTTTCAGAATATATATTTGGGTTTTCAGGACATGGGTTGTAGGTATAAGATGGATTTAATTAACCTTTTCATGTATGGATCTGTCAGTTTCCATGGGTAGTCAGATATTTTAGATTTTTCTCTTCGTTTCGGAATGAGCAACGACAATGGAGGTGAGTTGGTGTCCTATTTTGATCTAAAATTGAGTAGTGACCCAGTTTTAGTCTATGTGAATATTTTAAGGTCATCCTACTGTTATAGAATACTTGGGACTGGCCCACTACCATTTTTCCTATTTAGGCATAGTTTATAGTCCCTTTATCTAGTATTTTAGTGCAAGTTGAGTTTGGTTTTCATTCGGGATGGTGCGAGTGGGGTTATGAAATGAAAATGTTTATGGAGTGTAAATTATATCATTAAAATGAAATTAAATTTGTGAAATGGGCTTGAAAGTAAAATTATTTGTACTAGAAATTTTGTGGATTAGTTTGGTTTTCAAAATGGAATGGTGAGTGTAGCACATAGTATTCCTTATAAACATTTTCACATGTGAGGGTATGTCTGTGGAAAGTTTGTATTGGTATGTATGGATGGAAATGGGTGAAAACATGTGTGATGGTTCATGGGATTCCATGGGTGGGTGATTGAAATTAATTTCTTGGCCTTATTTTTCTAAATTAAAATTTAATGAAGAAAATGGTTTCCAAAATTGGTATTTTAAATTGAAAGGGATTAATTTGTGAATAGTGGCCTTGAAAGAAGGTAGTTTTGAAATTCAAAAATGAAATTGATTCTTGGAAAAGGATAACTTAAATGTGTTTAAATGTGTTTGTTTGTGAGTTTTCTATTTTGGATTAATGTGTTATTTTTTATAATTTATTTATTTGATGTGGGTTTTGGTTTGGTGTTTTCCAGGTTGTTCAGAAAATAACACCAATAAAGTCCCCATAGTTTATCATGGTTCATTCCTAATTGTTTATTATTCTCAAATTTATTATATCTATCATGGTGATAGAGATTTATTAGTGGAAGATAAGTGTCTTGAAGAGGTTGAGCATGTCATCATATTATTAGGAACTCCTGAAGTCATTACAACTCATGTCTTTCTAGGATGTCTCCAAAAATCATCATTGAATAAATGGGAGTTTTTCTCTCCAACATCATTACAAGTTGGGATGACTTGGGAATTTCTTAATTCTATCTTCGTGTGCTGAATCATAATTGAGGAGGTGAAGATAATGTTGAGGTATGATTTTGGGAGTATTCAACATGGCTAGCGAGTGGTGAAGGAATATGTTGACCACTTCAAAGAGATAGTTTCCTTTTCTCCGTAGGTGGCATCATATGATCTGATGAAGGCTTCTATTTTCCTTGGGGTTATTAATATTTATATCTAGCAGAAGCTACATTATTCTATTGACCTATGTTTTTAGAAGTTGGTGGAAAAAAAGTGTTTTTATATGAGTTGATGTCTAGAGCACCTTTGATCGGTAATTTAGAGTATCTAGTTTCTTATGATGGTTAACCATATTAAAAGAATAAAATTATAGAGGATACTATTTTTAAAGTTTCATCCTTGCTGATTCTATCTTCTAGTTTGTAGATCATGCTTTGTTGTGCCATTAGTGTGGTCAGTCTAGGAATTCAAATCCATCTGGTAACATCCCTATGAAGACGTACCATCGTTGTGGTCGTCTGGGTAATCTAGAGAAGTTTTCTATGAATCCTTAACCAAAGAGGAAATTTTGATCAAATGATTCTAGTTCCAAAATATGAGGTATGAGATTCTACACCCATCATATCTCTGACCATAGGACTTGGAATGATGCTCTCACAAAGTCGAGAGTTTTATGGGGGGTGTGTAACATTGTCCCAATTTTTTAATTTTGTTTTGGGATGAAGTATTTTAATGATTCCTTCATATTATTTTCCTATTTCTTTATGTTCATCATTTCATTTAAATGTGACGGTGGACATTTCCTATTTCAATACATGTAGTTGTGCCCATTTTAATGTTCCTTTTGGAATCAGTTTTTTTCCATTGAGTATGTTTAAGTCTTATGTGGTTTTGTTTTGGGTTAGTAATTTCCATTTGATGTTATTTTATTTTGAAGAAGAAATGGAAGGTTATTATGGTTTATTTTTTATTTTAGATTTCATTATGTGGGATTACCCTACCAATTTATTGGGAGTATTTTATTGGTGTGGGAAGGATTTAGCTCAGGAGGTGTTATTATTCGACCTTGTATGGGGTGTTGTTGGTTCCTGTAGGGATATCCCTTATTCCAATGTCCCAATAAGTTAGGTTTCCATATAGTGGGTTTTTCATTTATGTAATTCCATTATTGTTTGGTTTTTATGGGAAATTGGATGATTTTGGGCTATATGTTCTCTATTTCTAGGTTGTGGTGAAGGAGTTTTTGGGTCAATGGGGGAGACTTAGGTTTTTTCTGAGGTCCAAATTTCTCAGGTTACCTCATTGTAAAATTCCTACTTATGTTTGATGACGTTGTTTTGGTTTTGAATTTCTCGAGCAATTTGAGTTCTTGTGGGGGTCAGACACTGTCCTGTTCTCCAATAATTATTATCTTGTAGTTTCATTTAGATCGGTCAATTGTGACATGGAAATAGAAAGTCACCCTGATGTTCCTTGTTCCCCTCAGTTTTAATCTAAAGGGTTGGAATATCAATAAAATGATAGGAAATTATTCCACAATGGGATGAGGAATAAATGGGAATTTTTACCAGGTTTATAATAATTAAATTATGTGTTTCATGAAAATTAATGAAGAAATAAAATTGTGGTGTAATATCCTAGATCAACAGACCACTAAGATGGTAGCAGTACTAGTGTGCCACATGGCCTCAAGCATGCCACCAAATAGTGGCTCTTGATAAGTAGTAAGGGTCTATAGAGGTCATAAATGGGAGAATATACCCTCATATCATAGTAGCATATTGGTATTACAAAAAATAAACATCATGCATCATCATAAGTAGAAATAAATGAATTGTTGTGAAATATAAGAATAACATAAATTGAATATAAGGTTAGAAAACACCAATGTAAACCAAATAATATATGTCACGGTGATGACATATTAATGACAGAAATAGAAAATTGTCATACTATAAGATATAGTGAAAAACAGTGAATAAATATGGAACAGAATTAAAGTAGAAAATCCTCAATTTTGAGCTCCATAATCATATTGAGCTCCAATTCTATCGCAAGATCCTAAATCCTAGGTACTAGAAAAAAATCCATTCTATGGTCCATAGTCTTGAAAACATAAGGTACAATCACGTTCCCCAATAAAATGGCAACTCAAGAAGAGAGTGAGATATATATCCCATTAGATTACCACATGTGGTGTCTATGAATGAATCCATTACAGGTAAAACAAATAAATAAATGTGTTAGAGTTATGAAAAAACAAAATTAAATAACAAATATTTTTTAATAAATAATCACTAGTTAGATTAGATTCCATCGGGATACCTTGAGGACTCTACCTTCCCCGGATCATGTCCATAATTAGATGTTTTGACACGTTAAATTATTTATATATATAATTATATCTATTTTTAATTATATATTTCACCCACCTAAATAACCATGTATTGTGGACATAAGCTTCCATAAGATTGGAATACTAGATGTTGGTTGGATCGAGTAGAAATCTGAAATCCATAACACATCGAAATGAGACCACAAGCTCAAGCAATAGGGTACATGCCCTACATCACAATAGAGTGTTAGGAATCATGAACTAAACACTAAGGATGGTGATTTTTATCTTATTTCAACTCTATAAACATGAAGTGTGTCACCTCATCCCAATGTGTTACATATTATCAATGGTGTGATACTTCATGAAATCACCCCACGATGTCAGGGACCATGATTCCCCCCATTAACAATAGATACCATACCATTCGTCCACAACCTATTTAAGTTTCAATCATATAAAAATATTAATAATAACTACATAAAATGAAGAATTACCTCTCATTATAAACATTTATTATTCCAAATAACAAATTAATAATATTTAAATTGTATAATATAGTAAAAATGCATTGAATAGTGTGGCCTTGTGACCATTTACAATTCATTTCAATCATTCAATTCAACCAAGGAATAAAAACCATCATGAATCTAAAATTCCATTTATATCAAACAACTCACTTAAGGAAGAAAATAAACCATGAATAAACTAATCAATTAACTGCATTCCACTAAATCTATTAAAAATTGTAATTTATTAAACAGTTATCGAAGTGGTACATAGAAGGTACCCTGGTCTAATTGGTAAATCTCCAACATGGAAAATCCCATTCATTTAGAATGACAGTACCATAAAATTAGTTTGGTCGATTAGTCATTTATATATATAGGGTGAAATTTATTTTATTGCCTAAATAATGGCCATGTATTAAACATGTGATATAAAAAAATGACATCAAATCATAGAATAAGGACCAAAGATATAAGGCCAAGTACGCTATAAACCTATAATCATCACTTTTAAAAAATTAAGAGTGTACCTCATTCGAGGTGTATTATTATGAACACATGAAATTTTTTATCAACAATTAATTCATCCAAAAACAAAAAACACATTGAGAAATCAACTCATAAATCACCAATAATTCATTTTAAAGAAAACTAAATGGGATGAAAAAACAATTATAAAGATTCACATGGAATTTAATGGGTTCCATTATTAGTTAGGCCTAACCATACAAGGGGAAAATCTATTATTTACCCAATTCGAATGCTTAGAATGATTTCGGGGATTCTATATAATTTCAAACATAAGGAAACAAATTCCTACACACCAAATAGTTTCCCTTGATTGAGATTGGAAACCTCTAATTACTCAAAAAATATAACTAGATGTAACAAAAAGTGAGAAGAGAAATTTAATATGAAGGATATAATTCTAAATAAATGTGCGAAAAAGGCCTGTGTGTTGCGGAATGACACTATATATAAAAGGAAATATATTTAATGAAAAATTCATAGCTACATACCTTATGTTTATGTTTTATCACATATTAAATATTAATAATGGATTTTGTCTAGATTGGATTAAAGCTATGAAATAGAACATCTCCCATAAAATAATGAAAATGATCTTCCACCTCAATAACTCGGTTTAGAGAAAAAAAAAAGAACGATTCAAGAATATTCAAGAACATAACAATGCAGATCTATAGGGAATGATGATGATCAAATTTGATGAAAGGTAGAGGAGAGATCAATATCTATAGAATAGGTAGGATGAAGGTAGGGTTAAAATGATAAGCAAATCCAACTGGAGGAATGAGCGAAATAAATAAGAGTTTATATTTTTATGTCATTAAGGTAAAAAAATTGTAAATTAACCCTAATAAATGGGCCTCACTGTCTATCAAAATCATGCGCCAATCATACGACACCCCTACAAAGGAAACCAACTACCCTTGATTGTACTTCATGATTAACCTAATTGTGTTCCAACATTGTGGTCAATAATGATTAGGCACTTCATAAATATCATTAACTATTTGAGGTAGAAAAATGTTTTTGGTAAACCATGTGTTTTCCATGTAGGGAACATATACTCATCTAAAACAAGTTAAACTGCTTGCTTCTAAGTACCCCGGAATTTTGGAAACACCGTTCACCCTTTTTAAACCACCAGAACATGAGTTTTCAGGGCCCATGGCCCAAAAAACCCAAACAAAATGAGAAACTTATATCTCAATTAATCATGTATTAAAAACACATTAAAGTGTTCTAAATATCATAATTACATTCATAATAGCGATTCAAACAACATTTCATCCACTAAAATCAAAAGGATAAAATTTCCTTGGAATTTCACCATGCCTTAAAACATGGGTCTTTACAACCTCTCTACAATAGAAATTATCATCCCCAAAAATATTTACCAAATAGATAAATCATCTCCCAAACCTATGAAGATCGGGAATTCTCATTCAATTAGTCACATTGTGTTTCTAAATTCCCAATTCTCTATCAATAATTAACATTAGAATATAAAACCGATGCCACCAAAGATTGAGCCAATGATATTTTTTCAAATGAAGTAAAAAAATGTCACTTACCGAAGACAATTTATCATGATATGTGATCATGACATCATATCATTAAACATTCGTCCAAAGACTCTCCCCATCATAGGATTTAATATCTAACGGGGCCAATTCTGAACCGAAACACCTCTACTGTCATTATTTTCTATGATGCATAGCCTATAAATTATAACAACGCTCCTAGAAATTTTCATTTACTAGAAGTACCAGATTACATATTATGAAATAACAAAGATCTAATCATAAATAAGTGTTTGAATAATGATTTACCTAATTAAAAATGGTTATGCTTACATTCATTGAAATACAAAACCAACCTAAAACTCCACACTCACCTTTACCTAGACATGTGACCTAAAATAACTCTCCCAAAACAATATTCATCAAATTGTAGAAAACTAGTTGAGATACCACTCGCTAACCATTTCCATGATGCTCTGAAAAAAGGGATGGTGTATTACAACTAAACTGAAATTCCTTCTTTCAAGGCATCAATCATTCACAATGGTCACATTAGCCAAAGTCCAAAACTGGCTTTTGGTGATGTTCCTCGGTCAAACCGTCACCTATTCATTTACGGTGTTGTACCTCAGCACAAACAAGGGGTAAAAATAATCAAGGACATTGTCATCATCACCCGTTTTAAAAAACATCATTTCTAAGCCCCAAAACAATTCCTAGATAACCTCATATTCAAAAATATAGTGTCCCAGAAACTAACTCACAAAAGAAGTTGGTAAAAATACAAGATCTCGACATCATAATATTGTGTGAGCCCAAAATGGAATCCTTCTAGTAGTCATGAAAAAGTAGAATTGATGGTTTCCTAGGGTCCATTAAAGAGTTCCTACATGGGAACCTGGTAGTGGTTGTAACTCCCCTATCGGTCTAGAGTGCAAGAACCGCTTGTTGTTTGTGTAGATGGAGATGGAACCCCACTTTATTACATTGGTGAGGATCTCAAAACATGTTGGATAGTTATATTATTTACTCCCCTTCTATAAAATGGAGTGATTCCTCTATCGTAAGAGATGGTACAACCATATTGTACCATGGTGCGGGTCCTCGATGGATGATTTATAGGTTGATTCAGTACTCCCATGTCATAACATGTTGCGGGTATTCTATCATAGGGTCGGTAATCCACAGTAAATTCCTGGCATGATTCCCCCATAGTGATCATACTCGTAGAATAAGAACTCCCTTGTCGAGACAGGGTTTGTGTCCTCTATCAGTGGAGTGTTACTACACTATCCCCGAGTAGTTGTGGGACTCTAACCCTCCACTAGTGTCGATACTCCCTTAGTCGTGTGATACATTGCTGAGGAGATAGCCCCTAAAAATTTTATATGTTAAATCTATTTATTAGTAACTAATCCATCTATGAAATATAGTTTGGGCCACACTATTGGAACATAATTGTATTTGATTCATAGTTAATAGAAAGAACTTCATCGGAAACATGGCATCATTCAGGTGTGGGTCCCTCTGTTGTCACTCTTTACATATGATTTACTTGGTTCATGGATTGGGGATATGATCCCTTGACTATATGTAGTGATGAAGGTGGTCTTATCCATGATTTATTACAACCTACCAAAAGTCAAAATACAGTAGTGATAGACCTCTGGTGTTATGCACTAGCGTTTGATCTGGAAAGTTGTTCCCAATGGAGCGAATTCTCTCAAGAATACCATCCATGATGGTAGTGTTTTTCCCTTTAGAGTGTGTAACTAAAAAAATTCCAATCTAGGATGATTTATCTTTTGGTTTGTTTTCCTTCGTGTGTGTGGTACAATTTAGTATTTAGTAGAATATTGTAGTTTACAATGAGGTCTCACATTATGAGACTCTGACATGCATATGTCTATTTGATTCTGGGAATCCTAGAAGTGGTGTAACATGTCATGAATGAAAAACCATATGTATAGAGATTACTAGTCATTTGTATCCATGTAAGGGTTCAAGAAAAAGTATTTATCTCATTTGGGTTCCCTCTACCAGGGCTGATTAAACTATTTATTTTTAGTATCTCCCTTTTCTTTTGGGTTTTGGGTTGCCTACTGAGTATTTTTATACTCACCACTATATTATATTCTAAGGGAAATTTCATGTCTTTTCAACATTATAGGAATTTTTTCTAATTTTCAATAGGACTGAAGATGGTGGATTTTAGTTGAAAAATCAGAATGAAGTTTTTGATAATGCTTCAATTGGGAGCTTTTCGATAGTTTCATTTTTAGTGATCTCTTCCTTATGAAAAGGTGGGATTCTTTTATTGTTTTAGGTGGAATTTTATATTTCCATTTTAATTATTTCATTACTCATGTTATACTCTTCTTTTGGGATATTTGTATGCATGCATTTCTTTTTCTGTTTATAATCACCATTAATAGTATCATTGAGATGTTTGTGGGAGTGTGAATATAGGTGACACAGTTTAAGGCCACCCATTTGTGTGATATGGACATTTGGTGATAGATACCATCCCATAGACAATTAGAGGTGGTATTTTGGTGTTTTTAGCTTGATCCTTATTGGGTGAGGATTTGATGTAGTGGTATTAGAGAGAGTTTCTTCTTTGTGATTGTAGTGTAGTGAACGTAGTTTAGATTTCATTGAAACATTGTTAATGTATTTTGTGTTATCATTTCAAACCAAGGACTCTAGTGTTTTGGTGTTTTTACCTTTTTTTGCTTTTAAGATTTTGTTGTTAATTATAACTTTCTATAAAAGGTATAATACCATTTGAGATGTTTTTATTTTAGATGTTTCCACCACCACCCCCAGGTGGTCCACACTAGGATTATAGAGGTTGAGGGTAGGGGTGAGGACATCTATAGGCCCCTGAGGCATTTGAACTGGAGGAACTTAGGAGTATTATAGTTACTCTCTATTTCATATACCAATTCTATAGTGGAATTGGTAGATGTAATTTTAGGTACACTTTTCTTTCTACTTCTTGATTGAGGATCAACCATGGTGACATTGGGAATCTTTAGAACCCTATGCTGGTGTTGTTTTAGGTATATTTCGATGCACGGGGAAGAGGAATGATTACCCCATTGAGACTTATTATTTTGATTTCATTAAAACCGTTCTTTCATGTAAGTGACATTCAATGTTATTAGTTTTGAGATATTGTGGATTCATTCCTCTGACTTGGGTGTTTAGGGAGGGGTTATGAGTCGTGGTGTCAAATCAATATCTAGTGATACCAATGGAGAATTTTATTTCATCAAATATACATGGTGGTTTTTGTGAATGGAGAATATCAAATAAAACCATGGGGATTCCCTATGACATTTCTTCTATGTATATTTGTTGCAAACAATCCATGCTCTATTGGTCTGCGACAAGTGGGTGTAGTGGTGTTTCAGGTTTTGTGACCCATTTTTTGTAGGGATTTTATAGGTGTAGGTCCTAGAAAAACCTAGTAAATGTTGATTGGTTTACATGTTTCATTCATAGTTAATCCTCATGTTCCTAATATCAGAGTTTTATGTGAGACAATTGATATTGGAGTGGTGCACTCTATTCAGGAGCAGATGATAACATTTGGGATATGTTAGTATCATAATCATGTTATTGAGGAGGTGTACCACTAGAAATTATGAGGGCAGATTCTATAGGATCATATTATCTTTCACTTATAGTAGTTTATTATAGATTTTCATGATTTTTCCTATCAGTTCAACTTGGTTGGATCTGGATATGATTTTGGTTTGTCCTTTGTGGTTCTTCATAGTGTGAGCTTCTTTGCAGTACATGAACCCTCAGTGAGCTTGCTAGAATTAGATTCCAATTTGGGAGCTTAGTTTTACTCCTTCTAACAAGGATTTTAATTTCTTTTAAGAGGAAATCCTTATGTTTGGTTAGATGTATGTAATCGGGCATTAACAAGAATGAATTTGGAATAATTCTATGAGTAGTGTTGAATCTAGGCACTGAATCGACACATGATTGTGGGGCTTGGAGATCCTCGATGTAGTGATATTAAAAATAATAAATATATTTTATCACTTTCACATAGTTTCCTTGGAAACATGGTATAAATCTTGTGTAATGTATCTAATTGGAAATCTTAGTATCTAATTGAGATCAAAAATTGGTGTATGCCTCAGTTGCGACATAAAAATTGTCAGGATTTTGTGTGATATTAGAGGAAAGTTGTTAGTGTGTTAAATAAAATATAATGATTTATTGAATTTTAAAAAATATCCCCTTAGACCCCCCCCCCCAATTGGTGTATGAATGGAATAGATGAGGGGAACCCCACCCCCATAAGAGAGATTGATAAACAATAGTGAAACCAAGGAGGATAGTTTACGCTAATCTTAGAACATTATGGTGATCACTCCTGTATCATGGTGCAATGTCTTAGGGGTGTGGATATATACTAGATTATTTGGAATGTCACCATGAGGAAGTAATATTTTCATTTCAGGTCCCAATAATCATTGAATAAATTTTTTATGGTTTTATAGCGTTTTTACCATGGGGGTAGATCTAATGGTTTCTAGGAAAACTAGTGTGATTTGGGTAGCTAACACGAGATTCCTAATCGTAATTCCTGATTACACATTTTTTATTTCATGGTCACATTCATTTTGATCTTCCCATTTCTATAAGATGCAATTTTTATACAAAACATCGTGTACTAATGTTACACACCTTTTAGTGAGCATAGGTCATCAATCTAATGGACCTGGTCAATGTAGCCATGTTAAACAACATGGTCATGTGAATGCACACAACTAGAGATACAAATATAGGTAAATTACATGGGTAAAATAAGATGGCTTTACCAAGGGTCTAGTTAGCCATTACACACCATGTACATGGGGTACACTCTAGGTGAGAGATACAGCTAGCTGAGCCTTGTGGGGAAGAACAAGGATGGGGGCACGGGTGAGGCAAGACACATAATCTACATCATACACACATGGTGTACAATCACAATGTTCGTCAAGACATGTAGTAGAGGGAACCACATGCTGTTCAACTATGGTCAAACCCTATATTGACCCTAGTAGACACAATTTAAAATTCTTGGAGACTTCCACCAAGTGTATCTCCTTTGTCAAAGCTCTAATTTCAGCTTATGGGTAGCCTATCCTAAGTTTTTTTCAACATAGAACATGATGGTAGCCTTCATAACGGACTATAAGATATGATGCATCATGATTTTATCATGAAACTATGTTAGTGGTTGTTGACCATGGTTGGTGATCAAAGAGTATCACCAGGGAGATGTTAGGTTTGGTACCCTTCCCAATTATCATAGGATGTGGTTTTATTAGAGTCATTATAATTGTAGTGTGGTACTCCACTAAATTCATAGTGAGGGGACCCTTCTCATTGATGTTTCAGGATGTGAGGAATAATGATAATGATGTTCTTTTCATTTCTTCATGACAGATGACAGAGATCAATGTGATTCTTAAAGGGAGGTGTTGCGAATGTTACTCCCTTGAAGTATGAGGTTGTGGGTTTTATTTACCTTTATATTTGGTAGAGATTAAATTCCCACACAGTTGGTGAGGGTCCTCCGCCCATAGAATAGTTCTCTCATGATTCGAACTCCCCTTTCAGACTAGGGTTTTGGTCCCCATGTGTTATTCATGTTGTTTGAGATAGAGTTACATGATCAAACTTTGGTGCTAGTCATTCATAATCTTTCAACAGAAGGAGTGGTAACTCCCCTATCTTACTAGGAAGAAGGTCCTATAACTTGGGAGTTGGTACTCTCCTATCATACAAGGGTCTTGGTCATCAATCCCTTGGTCGGTTTTCCCTTATAGGGTGATGGTTTGGGTCTCCCAAACTAATCATACATGTAGATTCAAAACTACCCTATCGAGTCTGGTTGAAGATACTCTCTATAAAGAGTGGTACTCTCTTGTCTCCATGTAGTAGTGGGGAGTGGTCCCTTTATAGGATTCAGAGCTCCCTCGGTTATAGGATATTGTTATAATGAGTGGGTCCCTCCACTTGTATGTATAATACTGGATTAATATTTAGTTCACCCTCAACATAATGAGGTGTAAGCCTCTCCATACTTTTACATTAGTTGTTTCATAGGATGGTTTAGAGCTTACACTCCATCTATTATGGGGAATCAATGAGTTGTGGGTCTCTAAGATCTCTCTCTTTATAGAGGATTAATGTTGTGAATGGTATGGAGGATTTCACCCGTGAAAATATGTATTGGTGAGGGGAGGTCTACTCCATGAGTTCCTATGGTCTTTTGTAGTGTATAAAACAGTTGTTATTGGACCTCTGGTGGTGGGAACTAGAGTTTCGGCTAGGGAATTATTCCCGATATTTCATATTCTACCACACATACAATTAGTGGTGGTGGAGTTGTTACTAATGGAGTTTATCTATTATATGAATTACATTTGTGATGGATGTGGTCATAGAGTGTGTTCTCTTATGTGTGTGTTAACATCTTGCCTCAAGTAGAATATTGTATATGGTTATGAGGCTAGAGCCTCATGAGACATAGAGTTTGAGATGAGTTTATGTGGGTGATAATTTGATTCCTTGTTCTTTCATCAAATGTATTAGCTGAAAATTCATGTCCTTATAGCTAACTATTTTTGTGTGGCTGAATAAGTGTTCAATATGGAGTTTCTATCTCATTTGGGTTCCCTCTAACAAGGTCAATCATACTATTACATTTGAATTACTCGTTTTTCTTTTGGGTTTTGGTTTTCCTACTTAGTATGGTTATAATCACCACTACAGAAGATTTTCATGAATATATTGTGTCTGTTTTAGATTTAAGGCCTTTTATTGGTGTCCTAGGAGGGCCTAGAGTAGGCGGAACGTAGGGGAATAAACACACTGAGGTGTTTTGCAGTACATGAAAAATGAGAATTAGGACAATTTCATTTGATTGTGATCCCCTCCTTTTGAGTAGGTTGTATTATTTTTAGATTTTGGTAGTCTTTTAGTTTTCCCTTTATGAGTTCATTACCATTGTTATACTCTGGTTTTGGTATAATTGTTTTTATTCACTTATTTTTAAATTTATATCATCCATATATTGTTTAATATAGATGTTTTTCAGTGGGTACATAGAGGAACCATAGGATATGGCCTCCCATTTGTGTTATATTTCAACAGAATGATAAATGTTTACCCTGGCCTATTCGAGGTGGAATTCGGGTTGGCGTGGCTTGAGGCCCATTGTTCCAGGTCCTGAAAATCACATTATTTATTTCAAATTATCATTCAAGTTAATTTTTGATTTCACCACATGATGTTATTATATACCTTTGGTGAAAACATCATGTATAATTATTATAGAAACTATGATTTATAGGAATCCTCTGATTATTATCAGTGGGATGGTATTTCCAAAAATTATAATTTAACTTCCCATTGTGGAGTTTTATATTATATTATTTATGGTTTTTTTCATTTTATCATGTCAAGATATATTAGAGATCCCATATGTTTTTTTAAATGATTTCTTGTATTTGAAAACATAATAAGAATTTTTGATGTTGTTCACATATTTAAGATAAATTTTCATAGCTCATTTTATTAAATAAATGAAATTTTAAAAATTAGTGACATTCTAGTGGTTAATGAATATATGGATGTTTTTAAAAATTATTTTTCTTGTGTTATTCCTATTTAATAGATTGATTTTACTAATGACTTAGTGATTGATTATAAAATAATTTCAAACCCCCCTTTTTGAATAACACTAGTAGAACTTTTTGAATTGAAAAAAATTAAAATAGTTTCTAGATAAATGTTCTATTCATGTTAGTACATCAAATGATGGTGAAAATATTATGTTTGAAATATATATATATATATATATATATATATTTATGAGGTTTTGATTGGATTATAGTTCTTTTAATAACATCATAATTAAGAACATGTAATATTTGTCACATATTGATGATTTTCTTATCATCCCCATAGATAACCATATTTTTATAGGATTGATCATGGTACATTATACCATTAGTTGATTGTGAACGGGGTATACGTTATGAAGACTAAATTTTATACTAAATATAGGCATTACATGTTTCTAGTTAACCCCTTTATGTTATCCAACACACCAGCTGTATTTATATAACTAAGGAATATACTTTTCCATTAATTATTGGATAATTTTGTTGTTGTTTTTATTAATGATATACTTTTATATTCTAAAATTCATTAGAAATAATAAATAAACATAACTATTATTTTTAAATACCATAAAGAAAATAAACAATATGGAAAATTTAGAAATTATGATTTTTTGTTACAATAAAATTATTTCCATATAAATATTATTTTTAATGATATAATTATTATTGACCCAACTAAATATAATTTTTTACGAATGTAGAATAACAATATATGTCATAGGGATTCAGATTTTTCATAGATTGGTGGGATACCACAAGAATTCTATTTAAAATAATTATTAGTTTTTTATTCCCCTTACTATGTAAAATATAAATAGTGTTATATTCTTCATGACAAAATAATGTGTTGACTTGTTTTGGATCTAAAAAAATATTTGTGATTGAATAGTTTTTTTCACTTCTCTATAGGAATGGATACTCCATAATATATATTAATGCTTCTATGAATGTACTAGGATGTTTCCGTGTGAATAATTCTTAATTAATTGTTTATACTTCATGTCAATTAAAACCTCATGAAAAAAATTATCATAAAACATGTATGGAATTATTTACAGTGATGTTTTACATTGAAAATTTGTAGGCACTATTTATATGGATAAAAGACAGAAATATATAATGGGAATAAAAATTTTATGTATATATTTACTTGGAAAGAGTTGAACATGATTCTATAAATAAAGTGGGAACTGATCAAGGAATATGAATTCATGATTCCATACCATCCTGGGAATGAAATAAAATTAGTAGATTATTTGAGTTTAATAAATCATCCATCATTAACCATGATATATTTTGAACATGACTCTTTGGTTAATGATTTGATGAAGTGTAACCTAGAATTTGTGGATGATAAAATATGATATGTTTTATTTTAGTTGTCAACACAACAATATATGTCGGAAAGAAATAAGAAATATTATAAGTAGGACACTATTTTATAGATAAAATGTTGTGTTTGTTAAGAAGGGTATGTTCCCTGAATATATTTGTTGAAAAATAAGGTGTTTTGATATTTGTAATGTAATGATTGGTGGCCTAATATTTCATTATAAAGAGAGTTTTTTTGAGTTAAACTCATAGTTTCCCATTTTCTATTCATCATGGAATTACTAAGATATAAAGATACATTTAGGAGTATTACTGGTGGGATGGAAATAAAATTGATATTGTATACATTACCATGAAAATGGTAACTTTTTAATAGGTTAAAGAAGAATACAAATTTCTGAATGGGGTGATTTAGTATTAACTTGAATTGGTGTGAAAAAAGGAAAATATATTCATAAATTTCATGGGGGATTTCCTAAGACTTATCCAGGTAACGTTGCAATTATTTTTGTTGTTTATAGATTAAATAAATCTATTAATTCTCATCCCATTCAAGACACTATGTCTTTAGATAAACTTTGCAAACTATATTTCAAAATTATTACCATGTTATATAGAGTTCTTATCTCTATTATATTTAATCATTATCCTATATTTACATCTGATTTATGGAAATGATTTTAGAAGTTGATGGGCGCATAATTAAATTTTATTACAACTTTTTATCCTTACACTGATAGATAGTCTTAATGAACAATCCAGTACTTAGGATACATGATATATTATTTTCAATGGATTATAATGGAATATCGAGTCAATATTCTTTCATTAGTAAATTTTGTTATTATAATTGTTTTTTTCAGAATATAAATGGAAAATTTTGAGCAATTATTTAAAAACTGTTGTCAAACATCGTTATTTTGGGGTGATGTTTTAGAAAAGGATGTTGATGGGGCTGTAATTTGTAAACTAAGTGGTTGAGGGTGTGAAAATGATTCAGCAACATATAATTATATCTTAGAGAAAGAATAAAATTTATAAAAATAAAAGGAACCATTTTATTAAATTAAGGTGATTATGTTTTTCTTAAATTATCTCCATGGTAATGTTTTATGAGTTTTTGTAAAAAATTGAAGCTAAGTCTACAGTTCATTTTTTCATATGAAATATTGGAGAATGTATTATTTTTTTCATACGGATTAGATTTTCATTGAATGTTATTCTAGGTGTAATTTTTTTCATGTTTAGATGTTATGAATGTATGTTTCAGATTCATCTCAAATTTTGAGACCATCAATAGTTAAATTGAACTATAACCATACAGGCGAGGAACAAAATATTCAAATTAATGTCCACATAGATACCGTATTATGTAACAATGAGAATCATAACATTAATGTTCTATGGAGAAAAATCATGGTTGATGAAGCAACGTAAAAATTTGAAAATTCTATGGGGGAAGGATAACTTGTCATGTTTGTAATGTGAATAAATTTTGTGGGTACTCGATTTCTTGGAGGAATTAACCACACAGGTAATGATATACTAATTCATTCTTATATAATTTTTTTTAAAATGGATAATTATATTCTTTATAATTTTTTTTTCTGTTTTAAAATAAAAATGGTAATAATTTTGATAAAAAGATTTATTATAAGGTTTTATTTAATAGTTAAATTATTAAACGATTTAATTTTAATTTGATAAAATTAATTTAAATTTTTAATTTTGCTTGTTTAAATTATCCATGAAAAAAATTTCATAATTTTCAGTACATATTCATTTTAAATTAAATTCAAAAATTTATTTATTTTTAATTTTGAAAAAATATATTTGATATTTGTATTCATTGGGTTAATATTTGGTAAATATATCACTTTATTTTCATTAAAAAAATTAATAATAAACTTAGTAGATTTTGTTACCATAGTAAAGGGTGAACCAAGTATTTATGGGTTACAAAAAAATGAATAGGACTATATAATTACACTAAAAATTACTTTAATTTTAATGGATAGCTCCATTTTTTTAAATAATCATCACATATTATATTATATGTAATTTTAGAGCAATTTGGATGAGATTATAACCATTATAATATTTTATTTAAAGGAAAATAAAAAATTATATAATATTCTTTTTATTATCAAAAATATTTTTTTTCAAACATATTACTAAAAGAAATGTTAATTTATAAATTTTCATTTAAAATATAATATATTTTTGTTATTCATGGTCATTTAATTATAATTATTTGTAAATAATTAATTACCTTAATTAATTACATAATGATGGAGTAAATATTCAATTAATGGAAATAAAAAATAAATTGAATTAAAAATATTTAAATGAATGTAATATGAGGTAAATAATGTGATCCATGATTTATTTCGATGATAATGAAATTATATGAATTTATTAAAATATATTTTATAGTTTTAATTTTTCTTTTGATATTAAATTGAATATATTTAATATATATCTAAATTGTCATTATTGACATACTATAATAAATAATATTTTATTAGATGACATATAATTACCAAAATATTATATTCAACCAATTTATTAGAATATAGTTTATAATATTATCTATTTCCTATATATGGTATATTTTTCCATATACACCTAATATATATTCCCCCAAATTTAAAAAATCTATATAGCCATGGTAAATGTGAAAGGGGTTTAGAAGGGATTAAAACCAAATGATATGGGTAAAAATTAAATCTAAACTCATCCATAAATTATTGGATGAGATTCTTTCGACCCATAAAAATTTTATCATTCAAATAAACAAGTTGTCTTCATTAAAAATTTTAAATTATTATATATTAATTTAATATTTTGATGTATTCTAAGAGTACCCCTCCCCTCTCTTATAAATGGGAATTAGATATTCACATTCATTCATAATTAAAAATGTATTTTGTTATTCAATGACCTATCGACATCCCTTCCTAGATTCATTTCAATTATTAAAGAAGTATTGGTTTAGGTATAAGACAAACCTTAATGGTTATATGGTTTTTAGAAAAAATATGTTGTTCGAAGAAGATTTATCATGTTTAATTGATATTTCGTTTTTATTTATTCTTAGAACTCATTAAATTCATATTAAACCATAAATAATAATAGAAAAATTATGATCCATATACATATATTTTATTATATTAATTAATATACCTATATCCACATATTCATCCATCATATGGGGAATCAATCTATCGTTCATGTATGAGTAGGATAGTCGCCACATCAAATGATATAATTAAGTTTCAATCACAATATCTAACGGATGGATTATGATGATATAATTAAAACTATGTAATGATATTCATGAAATATTTATCACTATGAAATTATAATATATAACTTACTTTCTCAATATCCCATTCATTGAAAAATGATAATTTCATTTGTTTGTTCATGTGTCCTAGCACTTCCACAAAGTGGTATGATTCCACTTTCATCACCACATCCCAGGGATGATATATATATATATATATATATATATCGAAACATGTAATAATATATTTATTATAATTTTATCATTTTATAAATATAAAATCATACTTCTCATTTTTCTGTAATAATCATTGAAAATTGGAAACATTTCTCGAGAATATATATGGCATACGGGCTCCATAAACAGAATGTAGTTAATTTTCATAGCCATATTTAATGGTTGGATTTAAAAAATAATAATTTATATATAAAAGGGATAATTATATCAGGATAATTTTTCTAGTTTTGATTCAATAATGTAATCTTTGAGCATTCTCAAGCTACCAAATTGATTTCGAATATATGCGATAAATATTGTTAGAAACACCTGATGTGAAAAAAATGATTACGTAATTGTATATAACATTTAATTAGTTTATATAATCTATGTAATAAAAATAATAAAGGTTTTTCAGAAGTATTATAGTTATCATAGGTAAATTATTCATTATGATAAATAATAGACATAAAAAATCTTATTTTGAATAACTAATTTCCACTCTTTTTAGACTTGTCAAAAAAGAATGTATAAATTTACATACACAGAATAAATTTGATTTCCCCTATCATGATTACTCATTACTTTGATGTTTCTTTTATAATTTTCTACTATTATTATAATAGAATATGGTTACTTAATTGTGATCATATTTTTTAAATTTTAATAACTTATATAGATTATTACTTTTCAAAGTTTTTCCAAAGGAATATTTTTTTATGTAATGTTACACATTCAATAAAAATAGGAAATTTATTTTTATCTTAAAATATTTAGTGAAAAAAAATTCTGACCACCATACCCATTTCTTCATGTTTATATACCTCTATAATATTTCATGTTTTCTTCAATTAAAACACATTTATCCTTTTTTTGGTATTTATTTATTGAAAATGGTTTTTTAAAAGATCAACTATTTTGATCTACAATTTTTTATATATATTTGAAAGAGTTTTTAAAAATTATTATAATGAAATATTAAAGAATAATTTTTTATTCATGGTAGAGTACTGGAAAATTTTATATTAGAATCATGTAAGCCTGATACCTCTCTCGTGAAGGGTTGAGCTCAATTATATCTCATGGGTGAGACCGATATATATTATTTATTCAGTTCACCTTGATTTCATCTAGTGATCCCATTATAAATTAAACAATGGGTTTGCCTAGATCATCATTCAATATAATGTGTATTTTACCTTTTATTAATAAACAGTTAAGAGTGTGTTACTGTGGAGTTTTCTCTTGTAGATTTAACTGGTCAACAATAATTTTTTATCTAGGATATGATTAAAATTCAATATATATCCAAAGAGGGTTCTTATCTTCATAATAGGAGTTCCAATTTTTTAACATGTTAAAACGTTTGTGTTATATTCATATGGAAATGATATATTTCATATACTCAAAGATCATTGTGATAAAAGTATAATTTTCACAGGTTTTCATTTATTTCACTAGACAAATGGTTTTTTTATTTTGATGACTCATAAAAATATTTTTCTACTCATCCCATATTTTAAAATATTTTTTATATGGTTTAAGGATGGGTATGAAAATGGAATAAATCAATTTGAATGTTGTAAATATTTTTGATGATGAGAAACCATGTTTTATGTTAAATGTTTTATATTATTGGAATATGGATACTGATTAGAAGTGTAAACCTTGTATTTATAATGGTTTTATGTAATTATTCAGAAATAATTATCTAATAAGATTAACCTAAAAGACCAATTTTAATTAAATAAAATGAAATAAATTCTAAATATTCAATATTAAGTAATGATTATGGAGGTGTCATTATAGTTTTCCACTATAATAATTGTTTCTCATACTATAATTATTTGTTCTGGTTAACAGATTTAACCTAAATAAACTATGTTAACACTATATATATTGGATAACGTTCCACGTAATGGAAAAAGAAGATAATAACTAGAGTGAAAGATATCATGAATATTCGAAATCATCTACCAATATATATGATTAAAAACGTACACCATAATAAGATTTCTAACTCCCTAAAATTTAAAAGAATGGTATTCATTGAGGTTTGTAGTGTTGGAAACCATGGAAGAATTAATGATCAATATCTATCATGTCCCAAATTTTGAAAGTGACACCTCATACAATTCCACTACGGAATCAAAAAATAATTTATTTGGGTAAAATAATGCAATAATGCAATGATTTATCACAGAAAAATTAAGAGCGTTATTGAGGGATATAAATTTCATCATAGGGATCCATTTATATTATTATTTCTAAAATGTGTGGAAAATTGGTACTATATGAGAAAATACCATATTTTAAATGTTATATACTATAAAAAAGAATGAACTATATTATAAAAATCAATATATTTAATGGTATGATGTATTGTAGAAGTATTTTAATAAAATGTTTTTCTATAAGAATCATGAAATATTTTATGATTTTTCTAATTATTTTGGAAGAATATAAATCCACACAAAGGATTAAATTATGATCTATGGATTCCATTATGGGGTTTTAAATTTATATTTCATCATATGTTTAAAATCCTAAAACCGCTATTTAGTTTTTAATATATTTTTTTCGAATGATTAATGAAAATTTGCAATGCATTTTATTGGGTTGAGTTATATGTAACCCTTAAGATTTCTATGGAGTATTATTATAGGAATAACAATATTCTCACTGATTTATGGGTATATATGTCCTTCAAGGTTAGTATTATAATTATTATTATGGTAATAATTGCAAAATAATTATATTTTATATTATGGAAAATAATTATATTTTATATCTTATAGATTATCATCATATTTAGTGTAATGTTATATGGATTATATTAATATATATTTAGAAAAAGGAAATCATACATGTCGTGTGACATCCCATTGAATCTCGCAATGTGATCGGGCTTGAACCAACAACTGAATAACGATAAGGGTGTTGTGCCTACCACATGCTTATGTGATACCTTAGTTAATATTACATTTTTTTCTTGAAAATATTTATGTATAAATAAAAAAATAAATTATTATTTATAAATATGGGTGTTAAAATATAGATTTTTGATATTAATATATTATATTTTATATATTTTTCTAACAATTTAGGATTTGGTATATATTTATTTGTAGATAAATTATGTTAAAATTAATTTATGAATAACCAATGCACAAAACTATGCTTAAAAAAAATCAAGTAATATATTTTATGGTTTTCTCTATCATGATAGTAATTGAATAACATAGAATTAAGAGAAGCACATGGAAATAATATTTTATTCATTTATCTTCCTTTCTAAGGAACCAACAGTCTTTTCACTAATCACATATTTATGGTTTTGTGGTTTTTAAATATCAATAGATCACAAACATTCTTGTGATCTATGGTTTTCATTCTTCTGAATAACAATATATGAATTATTCTTTCCTTCTATTTCAATATTTTTACTTCCCAATAACTACCCCTAATTTGAAAACATAGTTTTGTGTAATTATAAATGTCTTTCATATTTACCATTCATTATTTTTAAGAGGTTTTTTATTAACCCTTTTGTTATGTGGGTTCTAAAAAAGGAAATTTCAAATTTCAATTACATTATTTTTGAGAAAAGACTCAAATTATGTAGATTTAATTTATTGTGGGTTAAAATTCTCTAACTCCCCATTATTTAATGGAATATTTTAAATTTATTCTCTTTAATATATTTTTATAACCACAACCATGAATCTAAATGAACCTCAATATAGTGTACCACTATAACAAACCAAATATTTTTTTTATTTCATGGTATAAATTATTTCTGAAAAAAATAAGGTATAAACATGTAAAAATAATTTTATTTGTTATAAAATTTTTATATAATAAAATTAAAAATCATTTGACTGTAAAAAAAGAAATAATTTTCTATAAAAATGAAATTTATGGGAATGATATGTTTTTTTCTTAATAAATTAAAATTATCATTGTTATTGATTTATTTAAAATAAATTTATATTTATTATATATTAAATAAAATATATTTCCATTTATATTATATTCCCAATAATATTGGTTTATAAGAAATATATTTTTATGCATCAAATTTGTATTTTTTCAGAAAGTAATTCTGTTGCATTTTTCATGCTTATTGCAAATTTCATTTTTTAAAGATTCTTGATATATATTTTAAAAAATAATTTCTAAAATAAAATACTAAAAATTAATATATATTTAATTTTTTAAAAATCTTTGAGAAAGTAATTTTATGATGAATAGTTAAATGGCTGACTTTATTCAAAATTTATTTTTCATTTAATATATTTAAAATTATATATTATTAATTATTGGTTTTAAAATAAATAGTTCAATGATATTATTATTATTCCAACTTACATTCTTAGTATCAATTCTAGGTTTAATTTTTTAATAACATCTTTTCAACTTAAAGAAATCATTTCGCTCAAAAATTCCATTTTCATCGCGTATATAGGTTTAATTTTAAATTAAATTCCCAAACATATATGAATGAAATTCATTAAAAGGAATTGAATATTTAGAATAAAGGTAATTAATATTAATTAATTATTTAATAAATATATAATTCATAATTAATAGTAATAATAGTAAAAAAATTATCGTTGTTAAGATTATAACCGAATTTGGCGTGTTACATACACTTATGTTAAAACTATTTTCATCACACATATAACATTTATGTGATAATTTTTTTTCGAATTTTGATTTTTTTGGTAATTTTTCTAATAGATCTTATTTATGATTATGATTAAATGATAAATTACATAGCAGAATAAACGATCTAGATAACATTGGGGGAGCTAAAATATTTAAAGTAAACATAGATTATAGGGGAATAACCTGTGTAATACATTTTTATTTTTAGTTATGATTGTGTTTCTCAACCATATAATCCCATCAGTCCTTTATTTTTATATTTTATAGGATCCAGTATTGAATGTGACATACCATTATTAAATAATTTTGGGTATTTACCAAAATTTCACTCCTAGTAAATTATAAAATAAATCCTCTTCTTCTTTCTTTTCCACACATCCTAATACATTTACCTTGACTAAACCATATTATAATAACTCCATATCATCCTTATTCAAAATATGTTTCTTCTATTCTTCCCAAAAATACCAACCCTAGTGTCCTTAAAAAGAGATCTAAAGGAAATGATTCTAATTGAAGGTAAATGTCTTTATTAAGATCATTCCCTTTTACCATTCTATATTTCCAACATAATTAATGTATTAATAATTAAAACATAATTAAAAAAATAAACAATATACTAATAAGTTAATAAATTTTTTTTCATAACTATTATCCATCTTTTTTCCCATCAAATTGTAAATTTAATAGCCAATCATGTGTATTACAGACTACAACCTCATGAACTGATATAATTAATTTTCCAACCCCACCTCTCATGGTTGGATATAATGTTGAATATATTATATATATATTATATTTATGGAATAATTATACTTATCAAATTATAATATCAAATATTCCTTCTTACCTTCACATCCTCGGGATAATGACAATGTCACTTGTGCATACGTGGGGACTACAGCCTCCACAATGGATTGTGGTTTGTTTTTTATATTATTTTAAAATAGATGGTAATAATTTTGGATTTGAGAAACATATGTGATTTATGTAATATAATAATGATTCTATAAATGTGATTTATTTTTTCCATTATTTTTTTCATTCTATAAAAAAATGAAAATAGTGTTCATGTGTGTGTATGATGTGCTGTCTCCAGGGACCATTTAACAAATTTTTTATCTTTATATTTTATAGAATATTATAAAAAATATATATTTAATATATATTTTATTTACATATTTATTTAAATTATAGGTAATATTGAGTCATTATCACTATTCAAGGACCAATTCTACCAAAGCAATCCAAACATGAAAAATGGAGTAGTTATTACCGAAAACAGTGATTTTAACATGGAATTGTTGAAAAATGGGTGATACAAGATTATAAATATATCATAAAATTTTGATAAAAATTGAATAAATGTAAAATTAGTGTTTTTTTTCAAACAACATTCTCTTTTTTGTCTTCATAAAATTTAAAGGAAATAATTTTATAACATACCTTATATTAATTGAATATTTACACTATCGTGTATTCTAATTAATTGAAGATTCCTTTATATGTTTACTAGTTTATTTTCAAGGAAAATATTTTTACTAATAATATGAAAAGATATGGAATTTTAATTTCATTTTCAATGTAAAAAATATATTTTACATCAACAATGTTTTAATAATATATTTATATAAATTTAATTAATAAATTAGAAAAAACCATTATTCTACTATTAATACATGGGTTATATATTGTAAAAATTAAATCCTTATTCATTATATGTATATTATTAGATTATTTTTATAGGGTAATGTATTTAATTTTACATTGTTGATTAATTTATTGGTCATTATCATTCCCTTGTAACATTCACTTAATTGTGTTCATTGGATGTTATGATCATATTTGTTTTCTTGGATATTTTGATTCCGTAAAACATAAATCATTTATAGATAAATGTTTTTACTTTTAATGTAATTTTATTGACTAAATTAATATTTATATATGGTATTATTTATTCAATATATACATTTACTATTAAAAAATATTGATTGTAAATTAAATTGATCCTTCAATATTTGAGGAATGCATTATAGATGTAGTGATTGGTGCAGTTTTGCTATCGATATCCCCTCGATGAATCCAAAGGTTTTATGAGAAAACTTAGAAAGCTAGTATTTAATATGTTTGAGTGTATAGATACCCCAAGAATTAAATTTTCATTGTTCATGGTCATGGCCATACAAATATCATGTTGTATTAGATCATGATATCCAATATTAATAATTTCTATCATGGAGTTTTTTTTTATTATCCCTAAAACTACCACATTGACATTATACATGGATTCATTTCATGCTCATGTTATTGATTAAATTACATGGGTTTTAATGTATATAAATTTCATTATTTATTATGCCAAATTTAATCAATAATGATTTTTTCTGAATGTAACCCTTACTAAGAATTCCATATCATCATTTAGTTGCTTCTCATTCCATAGGATATGAAGAATGAATGTTTAAATGTGTATAAGTATTACTATTATTTACATTCACTTTTTTTTAATTTATTATCCCAAATATAATGTAAGACTCAAGTTTATATATATTTTACCAATACATCCAATTAATTTTATCCATTGGGATGTGATCACATGTAACTCCTGACAATATAATAATATAACCACTGATTCAAGGATATAAGAGTCAGGGTATTCAAAATCATCAATGAAATTTAATCCTATTAATATTATAATATTAAAATAATAAAAAAATCATTTAATTTAATTTTAATATAATCAATGGATAATGGTAATGAAAAATGATACATATCTTTTATAGAAGTTGTGGTCTTGACATAAAAATGAGTGGTATTTTCACATTCTAATGGATTGAAGGGAATGAACGTAGAGAGTGGTATATCTTTATAGAATTATAATAATGTAATAAATGCTTTAATAATTTATTTAATGAATATTTATATCCATCCATGTTATTAGGTTAGAAAAATTTAAATATTTCATCCATGGAGGCTATAGCCTGCACCTATAAACCTAATATTTTGATTTAACTAATAGATTAAAAAAGGTATAAAATGGTTTCTTCATCAATATAATAACATTTCATAATATAAAGATTATTATTTCATTATTTTAAGATTGTTATAGTCGATTTGTATAATTATTTGATGATTTAAAGATGAAGGTACTTGGTTATAACAAGTACATTCTCCATTGATAACCTCCTTCAATAAACACCATAATCCCTCTTAGAAATGTATTTTGTGAAGAGAAAATATCTAAAATATGTATAAGAGTGATTAGAAATTAGTTATATTCATAATAGTCAATTTAATGTGCTCAATTTATCTTGATAATTAAATGGGAAATATGTTCCTTTTACATAAGAGTGTATTGGAACTCATTGTAATGATATTACCTTTATAATCATATAAATGAAATTATCATGTTCAAGTGAAATAATGGAAATATAAATTATAATATCAGATTTTATAGTTAATAATAGAATAACCCAACTAAATTATAGTATTATGTTGAAATATTTTTGGATTTATCCTCTTGTTATATACCTTTTATCACATTTAAACCTTTATTATGGTGAAACGTTTTTACCAGTGTAAATTAGGATTATGTATAAATATAAAATTTAAATTATTACCTAATAAAAAATTATAATCCCAAATGTTACATATATTAAAAATATTAAATTCATAGGGTTGGTATAAATTTAATTGAAAATAAATATGTAGAACACATTGAAACATATTACTTAGAAAAATAATTTTTACAAATAAAAATGAAATTAGATCTAAACCACTTCTAATAATAAGGAATCGTCTTGATACAATACATTGTATATTATTTCACTAATTTAATTAACATTCATACGTTCAAAAGTATATTTTAGGTTTAGTTTTTAGATAATTAGGTCATCACTCCAACATAAAAAACCAATATATTACAATGTGGAAACATCTACTCACTATCAAAACTTCCATTAATAAAAAACATTTAAACAAAAATATGTTTCCATATCATGACTAAACATCATAACATTATTCTTAAATTATTATTTTTTAATAAAAATCCATAAACACTCAAAAAAAGATACAAACATGTGATGAGTAGAAGAATATCAGTTAGATAAATAAAATAAATAAAACTTTTTTTCCATTGAAAAACATGAAGACCAATAAAAATATCACCCTTGTAACATTATTCTATGCAAATATGAAATATATAATATTAGAATGAAAAGTATAGAATATTTTCTCAAAGAAAAACATCAAAACACAAATAATGAAAATAGAATCCCAATAAAATTTATTATATGTACCATTAACCAATAAATTTAAGTTTTATAATGGGGATTATACATCATTTTGGATGTATTTGTGTAACTCATTTTATAATCTGTATCAAGTTCACCCTTCGTATAAGCTATATCAACATAATGTATCAAATAATATATATAGGGATCTACCATTCATTATATATAATGATAAAGTGATAAATCATAAATAAAACATTTTTTGCATACAAATTTTTGTTATAAAACCATAAAGAACTATTTTCAACTGGTATAAAAAATACATTCATATTTCAAAATACACATCCCTTTTATAAACCCATTTTAAATAAACAAATACACTAAAGTAAAGGGAAATAATTTTTTTATTTTAATAAATCATGAAATATTCTCATTGAATCCAAATTTCAAATAATTATTATAGTTGTGGAATTGAACATTGATTACTTATACTTTAAAATAAAACATTAATTTTTTCCTTTTGTAATGAAATCCACAAAATTCATAATAACATACATAAAAATACCCCGTTTTGAAACATTAAAAATAAAGTAAAATATAAAAAAGAAATTTCTATTATTATACATATATTTTCATATGAATACATCAACAAAATATTTTAAAAAATTTGGACAATGAATCGATATATTTATATGATAAATAATTAAAAAATTTAAAATGAGGTCTTATGTTAAGGTGTCCCTTACCTTGATCTCAAATCACCACTTATATTCTTTATCATACTAAATAATTAACATATAAAATTTCTTTACCTATATTATAATAATTTTTCTTTTTTTATATTTTTTATTTTTTTTATAACCATGTTATATTATATTTCAAAATCATTTAATTTCATGTTTTATGTTTTGAAAATATTGTACTCATATGTCTTTAATGACTTCAGTGGCTTGAAAATGGTCAAAGAAACCCTTATTCTATCATATCTAGGCCAATAATCCGGATATATTTATCATTAATATACTCAAAATATACATTTAAAATAAACCACGATATATGGTTTTGAAGAATAATTAATGTTACAACCACGATGAGGGTAGGTTATACGTATGAATTATTAATGTGTCAATTTTTAAATGGCCATTATGAAAATAAGTTAAGTATTATTTCAACCTTATATAATAAAAAAATATCACAAATACAATATAAATTCCTTAATGAAAAATATATATACCAACCACATGATTTAGTAATCTAAATCTAATAACATCAATTTATGGAGATTATAATTCACACATATGAACTGATGAGGTTATCATTTTTAAATTAATTGAACGACAAGATAATACACACTATATTACTTTTCAATAATGATAAATAAGAAATTACTTTTATAAGTACACATCAAATCCATTATAAATAAAATCTGTTATAGTGAGTGATGGAAAATGGTTTACATCTGTTAAAGAGGTGGCATACCACTAGGCACAAAAATGATGGTTTCGTTTTTAATATAATTAATGATAAGATGTAAATAAGTAATGAAATTTGTATAAAAAACTATATTTATATTTAATGTAAAATTATAATTATTTTATCATGTATAAATATTATTTTATTGATGTATAATTAGAAATAAAATTAAAATTCTTGGTTAAGAACTATATCTTTTTTTCGAAAAACCACATATACTTGAAACCAAAATATTTCTTAGTTATGTTATTGATCAACCAAGGATCATAGCATGTTGGAATGAATTTCTAGATGTGAATTCATTACTTACTGGTGGATACAAATGGATTTTTTTGTGCGAATAAAATATGGGAATTTTATCCTGTTTATAAGAGAAGGTAGTGGTATTCTATGAATTTACTAAATTATTAAATTAATATAAATTATTTATCTAATAAAAAAATTAAAATAGTAATAATTTAATATTATATTATTATGCGATGAAATAAACTCACATAATATTTTTTTTCTTTTTTAGATTATTTTTTACATATCTCTTTGTTTTAAACACCAATTAACCATTTTGATGATTACAATGATATCATTTGTGTTACAACATGGTAGTCAAAAAATTGATAATAAAAAAGAAAATCGGAACCTAAATTAACCATGGTTTATTATATTAACTATATATCATTAATTTTGTTAATGATAAGTTTTTTTTGGAATTTTAAAATATTTAATAAAACATTATTTTACATAAAAAATCATTAATCTTTTTTGGAACCATTCAATTAATTTGACATTGATCACCACATGATAGTAGAGTAATTAGATAATAATATATCAAAAAACAATTAATAAGTTATATTTTTCTAAAAAAATTGGAAAATAATACCTCAATAGAAGTTTATTACATTTAAAAAAATTTGAATAATTTATTTTTTATTTCCATTATTTCTAAAAATATTTTGACGATTTTGTAAAAGAATATAACATAATTATTTCATCACTAAAAATGAGATATAAAATATCGTTCTAAAGAATAAATTTTGTTTCAAATGAAAATTTATATTTGATTATATGTTTTATTTATAAATTTCAAAAAATATTATGTATTTTTAAAACAAAAGAGTGACATCTTTAACTATATTAACTTAAAATAATAGAAATGTTATAATCAATGATAATTGGATAGAAATTGAAAAAATATCAAATATTGAACATTAAATTTTATTTAAAAATGTAATAAAATAAAGTTAATTCATATTTTAGAGAGTGTTTTAGGCCTTATCTTATAATTTTAAACCCTAATTACCCATTTTACACATACTTTGGGTGACAATTATTTACCATGGTTACTACTAAGAGTGGTAAAAAAATAAAAGGATATATTTAATAAATTTGGAAATCATAATTAAAAAAATGGAATCAAATTTTCATTATTAAATTCAGATAATTTTTTTAATTTAATTTAAAATTAAACCCACTAAATTAAATGATATATAGTTTTTATAAAAATATGTTTTTAAGCCCTAAAATGTACTTATACAGAAATCAGATATGATAATCCAAATGTAATTATTCATATTATATATAACTAAATAGTAAATATGTTACTCTGAGGTATAATTAAATGATCAATCATTATTTTAAATTTCCATATTTATTAATTAGATATTAGAGATTTATAAAAGTCTATATTTTTCAGTATTCATAGAAAAATCAATCATTTCATAAAAATATTAAAATTTCACAATAATAAAATATTATATGGTGATTTGAAAAATTAGTATCAATTTTTAAAATTCAGATTATATACTGTTAAAAAATTACTTCAAATAAACCCATTAATGCAATAAAAAAATCGTTAGAAATAAATCATATCCATTTTTTGATTGAAAATTTAACTAATATTCGTATAAAAATTATAAATTCTTAAATTAAATTAATAAATATTAATAATACATGTAAATTATTTACCTATACCCCACCTAGGTTTCTATAGTAGTTTTTATTACCATAACAATAATTATTTTATGATTGTAAGAAAATATGATATTAGTGTTTTTAAAACTAGTCAAAAATTGATTGTAAAATTTTTATTAATTAATTAATGAGAAATTTCATGTATCCCTCCCCAAAAATTGTACCCATCATAGGCCCAAAATGGGAGGAGGTAGATACTGATACTAGATCTCCTCCTCCAGTAGGCCCTAGGTTGGTGACATGGACTGAGTGTATATTAAACACACATTTGGGAGGCATTACCCTATAAGAGAATCAATTCAAAAGACATAGATAAGATAGACACAAACCAACACTTAATAAGACTATAATAAAAAATAAAATCCAAAGTTCACAAATGAAATTACAAGAAATACCTTCTAAAACTAATGTAAAACTGAAAGAACCAAAAGATAGGTAACATTGGTTATGACCATGGATCACAAACACCTCCTGTTAAATCTCATGATATTAGTAACCATACTAATCTCCAACCTACAACAAATAATATGAAAAAAAAATCTATATATATGTTGGCTGAGTATAGAATTATACCTAGTAGGATCCCCCGTAGATCCTCTCATGAAAATGACAAAGAAATGATTCTAAATCATAATGAAAAATAAGGGAAACTAACTAATTCCCCAAATAGATTTACCCACTTCCCAGACTCAAAAAGAATAAGCTCACTAAATATCACATACAATGGAATATATTATAGTAAAGAACATCAAGGGTGCCCCACTACCGCTTCCCCACTATTTTCCCACTCTTCTCAACCATTGCATGTCTTTAGGATATCTCTATAAAAAGGAGATCACACAAACACCTAGGCGAATTACCACAATATGCACATCATGGAACACACCTCCACTTCAATGTAAAGAAAA
The DNA here is from genome assembly GCA_963277665.1 of Viscum album. NCBI lineage: Eukaryota > Viridiplantae > Streptophyta > Magnoliopsida > Santalales > Viscaceae > Viscum > Viscum album. Next base: position 1,919,042,070 of record OY728128.1, on the reverse strand, counting down.
GTATCCAGGTAGTTTTCAGGATCCACAAAATAATGTATAACTTTTGTCATACATTAGGTATTATATATCAAGCCATCATATGCCTTATATCATGAACAGATCCCCAATACATCAAAACCTATTCATGTTATACCTATAGTAGTTCTTATGAAAATATATAAAAAATACATGTGTGTTAAATAACCACAAGCCATTACAACCTTGTAAACACATATATGGGAAAAACTATTTTCTATTAATACCAACATAAGTAACTACCAAGATATGAGAGTGGGGCTAATGGGGATAATCAGTCATCCACCCTCCCACTGGGATATTGGAAAAAACACCCCTAAGGGTTTAGAATCTTTTTGGGGTTAGTTTCCATAACAAACATGGTGGATTAGTATATAGAACCCCAAAATGTACATTATATAATATACTTGACAACCACATCATGGGAATAACCTAGTCTCATAATCCACTGAAGCTAACATCTCTCGGGCTCAGAGAACACAAAATTTAGATTATATATCCAAAAATCATACAACCTTTCAATGAGATATATTAAATTATTTTATTATTTTTATTCAAATTAACATTATGTTAATAATTTTTTAACCATTAATTAACCATTACCATCTCCAAAATACATTATATTATTATTACAAAATATAGCAATATGCTCTACAAATGAGAAAACAGAGTCCACGACTTTTCAGAATTATAAACTCAGCATTGCATCACAACAAACTCAATCCCCATGGGTTGAAGATTTATTTCATTAATTAACATCATTTATTCCCATATTACTAGGTACTCTAGGAAAGAATCATATTCTACAAAACAAGGAAAGAAACCAAGAACATCTATTTTCCAAAATTAGTTAGGAAAAGAACCTAGATAAATAAACAACCTTCCTATCATCCAAAGAACAGATTCAAACAAGAATCATACTTTCATTCATACGTGTAATCCCTCCATAAACCCATTTTTCCTTCCTAGTGTCCTCCTCATCACCCACATGAAGATCCTAATTCATTTCTTCATCATATTCATTAACTAATACAATAAAAATTGTGATTCTCACCCCACATACAACAATAGCTCTCCAGGGTAAGCCATCCTAGGATCAAATCACTTAAAAAAAAGTAGGAAACATATATATAATTTTGGATCTTGGGATTAAATAAAGGCATTAATCTATCACATAATTTATCTTTCACAGCTCCATAGCACAAGGATATAATCCTTTACAATAAAGTGGGAATCTTATGCCCTAAAAGGAAATTATCTTATATCACACAAACTCTTAACATTCCTTCTTAAATTAACCTATTTATTATTCAAAGGCTGTTACTATGGGAATCCTAAGTTGAAAGATATCATAAGATGATGGAAATTAATTATATAGTTAATTTAACATGCCTTTAAATATTTTATTAACAAGAATATATATGCTTTATATTCATTAACCCCTTCGATTGAACATGCATACATTCACCCATTGATTATCATCAAATTACAACCATATAAAAATTCATTAAACATGCCCCTTAATTTTTTAATCAAATTAATCCTCAATTAATTACAACATTGTGTTATTTATCAATTTCCTTCATGAAAAACTTGAAAAATAAAGTAGGTCATAGATATTGCATTATCTTTCAAAGCAATAGTCAAACTGTTATCATAGTACAAAGAAATAACATCGCCATGTGATAGATACCAATTCGTTTATCCAGTTTGAGTAAATATTTGACTAATTCCATTGCAATCCAAGGAGATTGTTCATGATAACTATATGATTTCACATGAATAAATTTAGAATCAATTAATCACATACCTAAAAAGGGTGTCAGTATTCATTGCATGAATATGAACCACATAACAGATGTATTATCAACATTTCCACAAGAATTGCAAACATCTGAGGATGTCACACCATAAACGCACCAAAAAAACCCAGACAATACCCTTTAAAAACTAAGAGATCATCTACCATTTAATTTCAAGAATAATTAAGGGAAATGAGATTAAACAATAAGAAACTACTAGAAATTGAATGGAAAACAGATATTAGATCAACCTGGGTGGCCAAATATCGATGATGGAAGCCCGATGATCAATTCCAATCAATGGGATCTCCAAAACATTGAAAAGGGTGTCACTTCGTGACCTAGAATTGCGAGAGGGGACCTAAACCCATAGTGTCTGAAAAACACAAGTGTATGAAAAAATTTAAAAAATAAATCAACATGAATTTACTTGATGTTTAATCACCATTCACATCTTGTAATACTCAAGGTTTGGTTCATCCAAAAAAAATTATCTTTTTTTATTTAATCCCAAAAACATAAAAATCATGAACTAGACATAAAAAATGTATAATTATTACATGGGTTGAAATTCTTCATGTTTCCACCAATTTATATCCAACCTCCTCCAAATGTACTCTAAGACTCCTCTGAGCACCTTAGTCTTCAGAGTCATTAGAAGGGTCAGTCAACATGGATCTAGCCCTTAGATTAGATACCTCTCAAAAAATTATCATCATCATGAATCTAAAACCAACCCATAGAGGAAATTTAAAAGGGTCATCTGAACAATCGCGCCTCTAGATAACACTAAAGGTTCTCATCACCACAGGATCTCAACTACTTCCCCTAAGTGCAAAGGGTTTGACACGGTGAGTAGAATAACTTCCCATTGATTCTCCACCACCATTACACGGAATGTATACTCATCCAAATAATCTAAACAAGAAAATAACATTAAATAACCAATGTTCCTTAACCTCTCATTGAAAAAGAGTAAAAAATAACAATAAATATGAGAATTCCATCTCACAAACCAGAAATTTCTACAACCACAAAACGAACAACATTACATAAGAATAGCTCTACACCAAACAACTCGGTGTAATAAGCGTATATCTATGAATGACATTCAAATGTACTCACTTTCACACCACCATATAACCAAAAGACATGGACCAACGGGATATCATTCCCATGAAACATATTTTTTTGATGGTCCTAGATCCTTATTGGATACTCCTCAATGATCGTATCATCATAAATATCGATCTTTCACCAATAAATGATGTTAGAGTAGTCATGATGATAAAAATGAAGCTCTAACACATGAAAAAAACATCATGTATCTAGCTCAGCTATAGGGGATGCTCTATTTGAAACACCATAACTCAAATATAATCTAACCTTAAAAGGCCCCAATAAATCAGGGAGAAATCCAATTCCCACAACCAAACCATCACATCCAACAATGGGTAGTCACCTTTAGAAGCACATGATCTTTAATGTTGAGATCCATATGTCTCTTCCTATGATCAACATATTATTTTGGTGTATCCATCACAACCATAATAATCTCTCAAAATTCCAAAATCATCTCTGCCGTGTTCTATACTAGTTCTACCTTGAGAATTTCTGACTCCCTAACCTTGGTCCAGCACATAGGAGAACAGAATGGATGCACATAAATTTCTTCAAATGGATCTATAATGATGGTGGTATCGAAACAATTATTTTAAGACAAATATACCTATGGAAAGTTTCTCAAACAAGAACCTCCAAATACATAACACAAGAGAGAAAAATTTATTCAACTGTTTGGATTGTCCACATTGTCTTACAATCCTTCGGTGGATGGAAATTAGTGGTAAGGTATATCTGAGAATAAAAATGATATTGGACACCTCTCAACAAAATATAGTAAAACAATGATCTCGACCTGAAATGGTCTTCCTCAGGAACCTTTAGAGACTCACCACCTTCTCTAGATAATTCCTCGACAAAATTTCCAATAAAATCAATGACTTGATTGCTAAAAAGTGGTTTTGATTTTTGAAATGGCCCACTACCACCCCTATAGAATCATAGCCTCCATTAACAAGAGGTAAACTAGTAGAAAATTACATAGAGGTTTTCCCCCACTTCAAGTGAGGAAAAACTAATGGCTGGAGAAAACCACTAGGAACATGGTGATTAACCTTCACCTTATGGAAGACTAAACATCGAGGAAAAACTCTACAACTGTACACATCTATCTAGACCACAAAAAATATCCCCTCAATGCTCAGTTAATAATTTTCTTTCCAGGATTTACCACCAATAGTGAACTATTAAATTTTATGAGAACCCACTCATACATTTACAAAAAAAATAAAAAAACATACTTTGTAACAACAATAAATGTGTTTAATCCTCAAAAAAACCATCAGGGGCCTATCCACAAAAAACTCTAACTCTCTATACCTCCACCTCAAGATCCCCAAACTAGGATTCCTCCACTTGTTACGCCAGATATGACTATACCATTATCTAAAAAAGACAACACATGCCCTAACTTATCACATATCTAGAAGAAATATTGAATGTGTGTCTGTTAGTCTTGAGGAATCACCAAATTCATACACTGAATCTCTAAGTGACTTCCTACTCAGCGCATCAGCCACAAAATTCTCTTTTATAGGTGTTTAAGAAATCTAGATTTCATAATCCTAAAAGAACTACATCCACCAATTCTAACTCTTGTTAATGTCTCATTTGGAGAAAATATACCTCCAGATCTCATGATCAGTGAAGACCAAAAAACACTCATCAATTAGGTAATTTCTCCACAACTTTATGGGAAAAACTCACCACATGCAACTAAAGATCATGGGTGGAATATTTCATATCATGAGGGAACAACTATCGAGACCCATAAGATTTTATTAATTTATGCAGCATCACTACCCATCCCAACCAAAGCCTCAAAGAATCACTGAAAACATCAAATATAAATCCTTCTATACGTAGAAAAATTAATGGATCACTGACAAACTTATCGTTTCAATAATCAAAGGCCATCTGACACTGATCCATCCAAAATAATTCTTGATATTTTCCGATAAACTTTTTTAGAGGATTCTAAACTGGAGAGAAATTAGTTATGAAACCCAAGCAATATAATTCATGTCCAAGGGAATTTTCACCTCCACCACTATCATGGGTTCTTCTAGAAAAAAAACTACTTATATGTTGTATTGACTGATAAATATTAACTACATGAATAAAATCTTTCCCATGAAATGGATTTATAGAGCCCAATACTAAAAATTTGGGAATATCCCAAAAAACATCTAAAGATGAGGAAATCCAAAAAAATTTATTCCTTATTTTTGTTCCACCTCAAAAATAGAGTAAAAATGGATTTTTTCAATGAAAACCACTATGATATAATCCAGTAACTCATAAAACAGAGACTCCATTATCCACATGAACATAGCTGGAGCATTTGTCACACCAAAAGACATCACAACAAACTCATAATTCCCATGAAAATAATGGAAGGCTATCTTTAGGATATCCTTATTCTTTACATGCATTTGATTATATCCTGACCACAAATTGATAATTGAAAACCATATCTATCAATTAATTTAATGAAATAAATCATCCATCCTCAGAAGAGGATGGAAATTCTTCAAAGTCGCTTGTTTTAAAGGATAAAAATTGATTCCCAAACACACACTACCATCATCCTTCTTCGTGAACAAACCTGGTCCCCCCCACATTGACACACTCGGCCAAAAAAAAACTACAATATAATAGACTATAATGTTTTAAAAATAGTTTCGTCAACATAGAAGGTTCCGTATTGTTTGAATATACTGATATTGGATACATGTCTGGATGTAGTTCGATCCAAAACTCGAGCTCTTATCTAGGGGTAATAGTATACCCTCCTCTGGAAAGAAAACATGGTACTCTTCTATAACCCTAGGAAATACAGATTGTTAATCTTTTTATGGGCATAGAATCAGCACAATAATTAAGGATGAAAATGAAGGAACATGCCTCAAACCCATCTGATGGTCTCACTTTCTAAAATAAACTGATGGATCTCAATCTACAATAGTGTCTTGAACCGATCAACAATATCCCTTATTGAATACAGAAAATATATTCTAAATATGATGTCATATGGTTGTATATGTAAACATATGAAATCTCCCCATGAGTGGTGCTTCCCCACCAGTATCTTATAGTCTCCACATACAGTAAACAAGAGACATCGGCGTCCAACTAGCATAGTCAACCCCAATTCCACAAGAAGTTACTCTATCCCATGTCCCAATTCTTGTAAAAGGGAAGGTGATATGATAGAGTTTGTCTCTCTAAGATCAACAAGGCATTTACCAAAGTAAGAAAAAGAAGAAAAGGATACCTAGAATGACATCTGGCTTACACAGTGATAGAAGTGATAAACCATAAATATGGCCACAACCTACTACACAACTTACCCGACCACAATTATGACCACCCCATGGCCGAACTCTTCACTCTAGGGACAGGGAGAATATTGGGGATTTCATATTCTTACGCCATTCACTCTCTACTGATCCCAAGTCGGACCAACTTACTGATGCTGCCTTAGATGGAACTACATCAACAGAGGATCCTAAAGAAGAACAACTATCACATACTAGATGCTTAGAATGTTTGGGAACACTCACATGTATGAACTGTGCCTCCACAAGAAAACCATGAATATGATCCCTTGGAAGAGGATTTAGAGACACTAACCCTAGAGATATGAGAGATTCAAGGCTGGGAACTACCCTCAGATGATTGAAATCTTTTCTACCCTATCAAATTAGAACCCAAAACCATAGCTCTACATCGTGAGGATTCCTAAAAAATCCCCTATCCTGAAAATATTATTCAGGATACAATCCTCTCGATGACCTCTACTCTTTACAATACCTCGTGTTTTGTCTTCCGCATAAACTAGGTGACCTCGAACCATATCATTGTTAACAAAGCCTCCATTAAATTCTACACATTGACCCCCTTATCTGTTAATTGGTCTGATGAAAATGTGAAAATGTTCCTAAAACGGATCTTGAACTCTCACACGTGAGAGATCCCCTATTAATGGGTAAGAAGATCATAGAAATTATCCAGCTTCATGGTCAAAGAACTTAACTTAACTTTCAACAGGTCTCATAACTCCTCTCATGAGATTCATGGCCCCTCAAGATCCTTATGGAATAAGAACAACTACTTCCTCGCTACCCCACACAACATCGTCACAACCAAAAATACCCAATGATCATTCTATGCATAGATAGAACTGATGCATACCTCAACCTCCTCCAACTATTCTTCTATGAATGTATTTGAAACAAATAAACCATATCTCTATAGAATCTAGTGATGAACTCTTGAAATGTCCTCCTCCATGATCATTCATCGTTAACCACTAATCTATTGTGATATGCTAGTTCAACCTGCTAAACGTCTTTTATGAAAACATGAGGATGATGTCAACCTAGATCATACCTATAAAAAAACAATAAATTAGTGATCCTAAACCTAGAATATGGATTAATTATACATTACTTTTTAATTTTATTCATTTTATCTTATCATGTCCCAAGGTCTACCCATTCAATCATATATTGAATGAAGAAGTATGCATGATCTATTATCATGCCTCTACCCTGCAACCAAAATCACCTCATTTAGTAGACACTGTAAGCTTAATGGTTTGTGCATCAGATAATAAGGGGCCTAAATTGTTGTGTCTAATCCAGTATACCATTTTTCCGTGCTTGTTAATCTTTGATGATACTATTTCCCTCCATCCCACAAAACCTCACATGTGCATAACTGCAAAATACATCATATCACCAAGAAGACCTCTAATACAACTCTAGCATGACTACCTCACCACAACCTGTACCCCTCGTGGTCCAAAAATGGGATAAGAGAGATATCAACACCCATGTCCTACCTCTAATTCGCATGGAGTGGGATACTACCACTAATGGTATAGTAAAAACATAGATGGGGGGAATTACCATATAAGAGAACAATGTGAAAGATAGAGGTAAGACAAACACAAACCTACTCTTACTCATACAAAAATATTAGATAAAATAAAATGTTCATATTTTTAATGACATGAAAGTACTACTAACACTAAAAGGACAACTACAACTACTAAAAAAAAGTAAAGATGATGGTGAACATGAATCCCAAACACCACCTTCTAAACCCCAAGACTGTAGTGATCAGTTAGATATCGAACCTACTCCAACTAATCAAAAAATTAATTTACATACAGATAGGTTGATAATAACAATATACTCAGTAAGATCTCCCCAAATCCCCTCACGAAAAATGAAAAACAAACCATTCTATTGCATAGTAAACAATATGTGAATCTAAATCGTCACCGAAAGAGGTATATTATGTTCTTAACCCCACCATTATACATTTACCATGTATCACATAAAATATAATAAAATATAATTAAGAATATTAAAGGTACCCCACTACTAATTCCACAATGGTTTTCCACTCTTCCCCAATGTCTCACATCCAGAGCATCTCTCTCAAAAAATACTTTCCCACAAACGCCTAAGGGAAGCACCACAATATGCACCTCATGATACACACTATCATTTCCATGGAACCAAATGTAGCCATGTAGTTTCTAGAAGCCCCCAAGACTCATATAATGTATATAATGCATTAGGTATTCTACCTCCTACCATCACAACCCATACACCGAGTATGGATCCTCAATCCATCACAACATATACACATTATACCTATAGAAGTCCATAGGAAACTATATCTTGAATTAAATTGTTTGAAAAAACTATAATATAGTATAGCCCTCTAAACACATTTATTGGAAAAAATAACCGCCATGCATACCATCACATGTAACTACCAATATAGGAGAGAGTGGTCAAGGGAGGTTTTCAGTCATCCATCCTACCATCAGGATGTTGTGAAAACTCCCTACATAGCATAGAATCCCCGAGTGTTATTTTCCCTATTAGAAAAGTTGTAGTAGCGTATATAATCAAAAAATTTACAAGATATAATATAGGTCACAACAACACTATTAGTACAACCATGTCATGGACTCCACTACAACTAATGTCTCTCACACTCCCGTGATCCACTACTATGATTATACATTTAAAAATCATATAACCATTTAAAGTGATATATTAAATTTTATTATTCATTTTCATTAGTTTCAATTTAAATTAATTAAATAATTAACCATTAAAATATCAACATTACATTAATTTAGCATTACAATAATGTTATATTTCCTCCAAGCATTAGAAAACCTTGTCCATGACTTCTCTGAATAATAACCTCTACAATGTATCCTATCAAGTACCATCCCCATGGGTTATAAATTTTTTCATTAATTAACATAATTATTTATTATATTACCAGGTAATATAATAAAACAACCTATGGTAAAAAAACAAGTAAATAAAGCAAGAACATCCATATATTTCAATATGTGTTTAAATGTAAGTAGTTTAATAGAAAACCTTGTCATAATCCCAAATACAGACTTAAACAAACATGAATCTTCCATATGAATGGTTAATCATATCCTCAACCCATTACATCATCCCCGATGTCCTCCTTAACCCCCACATGCTTACACTGATGCATATTTCCATAAAAAGTGTCAACTGCTTCCACAAAAATAGGCCCTCCCTACCCCTTATAACACAACATCACTCTAGGATTAGCCATCAAAGTGTCACATCACATCAAAAGTCGTAAGAAAAAACATAGATTTTTTTTGGCCCTACAGAAAGGAATTAATCCTTCACACACATCAATCTCTAATGACTCCACAACATGACACACTCAGCTTTTACAAGCAAGTGGGAAACTCAAGAAAAACAAGAAAATTATTTTTTATCGCAAAACTAGTTCTTATTCCTTAATGATTTGACTAATTTATTATACATAAGTTCATATTGTGAGAAAACAAATATAAAATCTATTTAATGTTGTCACAAATTAATTAATAATTTAATCTAACTTTTCTTTATTTATTTATTTAACAATCATTTGCAGGATTCATGTTAATTAACCAATTCAAATACAGATGCATATATAAAACAACTAATTACCATCAAATTATAATAACAACCAAATTAATTAAACATGCATATGTAATTATTGTTACCAATCAATTGTAAATCAATTTCAACTATGTTTTCTTTAAAAATTCTTATCAGGAAGAACACACTTAACCAAGAAAGGAATAGATATCACACTATATTGAAAATAAATAGGCAAGTCTTTATCATTGTATAATTCCACAACATCGCCATGTGATCGGTACTAATTCCATAATATGGTTTAATTAATTTTTTATTTAATCAAACTATGTTAAAATGAGATAAATCATTATAGATCAATGATTTTTCAAAAAAAATTAGTAAATCAATGAATCCCCTACCTAAAATGGGTGTCAACATTCATCACACGAGAATGAACCATGAAGCGGATCTCATATCTCCCCTCATAAAAGAACATTATCCATCGTAGGATGTCATTTCACATAGTCACCAACAAAAACTAAGAGGAACCACATTAGAAACATAGGAGATCGTCTTCCATCCCATGATAAGAAAATATGAGGAAAAGGAGATTAAAACAGGAGAAAATTCTAGAAATTATAGGAAAAAAAACTCCTAAGATCAACCTAGGTCACCACATATTGAATATTGAAGCCCGTTGAATGCTTCTCAACGAAGGGATCCCCAAAATACTGAATGGGGGATCGTTGGGACACCTATAAATAAGATAGAGGCACTACATCCATATGGTTTGACAAACCCATGTGGTTGAAAGCATTTAAATCTTTTAGAATAATGGTTGTACATGAAATTTAATCAACTCTCAAATCATTTAATTCATAATGGTTGTTTCCACAAAAAAACATGTCACCAATTTATTTTATTTAACCTTGAAAACATACATGTCATGAAACTAACTTATATGATGTATAATTCTTACACGATGTGTAAATCATCCTGTATCAAATATTTCACATCCAAACTCTTCCATAATTCCTTAAAGCCTTCTCTGAGCACATTGGTCTTAGGAAAAACAAAAAGGGCCGATCCACACAGATCCAGGCCCTTAATAAAAATAATAAAAAATTATATTATGTAAATAAAATATCTTTCGTGGTATAAAATTTCAAAGATATGTTTCTAAATTAAATATAACAATTTAAATTTTTTTATTTGACTTACTAAATATATATTATTCTATTATATTGTATATAAAAAAATTAAACTAATTATTTTATCATGATGATGTAATAACAGTGACATTATTTGTTAAATGTTTATATAATATACCTAAAAATAAAACAATTCTGTAAAATATAAAAAATTAAGCTAAATATATTTATGGAATTATTAATTACAAAATAAATTCCTATTTCAAAATTTCAAATTCAAAAATATTGAAATTTAACATTTAAATAATATTAATAGAAAATACTATAGATAAAATTAAACCATTTCATTTTTGACTGAAAAACAAATATTATAATAATTATAAATCCATAAAATATATTCATGTATATAAATAATTCATAAAATTAATTTATTACTAACATTACCATAGATTTATCAAAGTGCATGATGGAAGAGATCAGCCAACTTGAAAAATATTAAGTGAGTTTCAAAAAAAAACTTTGGAAGAAAGAGTGATAAATATAGTAATGACAACCATGAAATTTGGATCCCACAATTTAGTGAATGTAGAGGTCAAAGATATTTTATCTTGTTCTAGGAATGAGTGGATTAATAGAATTCATCAAAGAGGAAAAAAATAAAATGATTGACTGATTAAATTAAACATGCATTAAAAGTAGTAAATTTTGTCAATGAGGCTCAATTATTGTTCAAGTCCAAAATTGTTAACAATCCTCATATTTCCTCAAATGAAAAAATAATATATGAATATCATGTTTATAATATTATAAAGTATTTTTATGATATATAAATTTTAGTAAATGATGATATATATAGGAACAATATAAAGTGTCTTTAATTAAAGGTTAGATAAGAAAATATATAAGTGACACAACCTATGAATTCATAATAATATTAGAATTTATCTTCCACCAAATGAAATAACAAAGTCGAATATTGATATAAAAAACCTCTACCTGATGAAAAAATTATTCTGACATTAACTATAAAAAACTCTATATAATTCTCAATGAAAAATTCATATTTCGTCAAAAATCATATTCTTCTTCTAATACTTGTTCAATCCACAATACATGATAAAATTAAAAATATATAAAAACATGGATGAATAAAATTGGTGAGTAACCAACACTAAATCAAATGTTTATGAAAAAATTTATAAGATATATTTCCCAAAAAAAACCCAAAATATCGGTGTTTCTTTTAAAAACAACATTGAATCCAATATGTATTGATTAAAAATAAAGATAATAAATCAATGTGTATTGTCAATTATTTGTGTTGTTAGTGGTTCAATAAAGATGATATTTTTTCATAATATGACTACACAAGAAAGGAAAAGGAATCATAGGTCATGGGGGTCAAGGTTGAGAAAAGTAAAATTATAACGAAGTAATATAGAAATATGTTTGTCTCAAACCTAATTTACTGTTATGAAAATCATTACATAAGAGAAAATGGAAGTATTACTTATGTAAAAACATGATTTTACTATTCATGTAACCATTTTTCTAAACTAATTGGTGGATAAGGCTATAAATTTTGAGGAAATTTCGTTTTTCATATATCAATAATCTAATGATAATTATTGGAAACAATATTCCCATGATGTTAGTAAAGAATACTGGTGTGTGTCACCTAGGATATAGTGAAAATAGATAATATTTTCAAATAAAATTTATGATTCACTATAATAATTCCACACAAAATGGAAGAGCTGTTCTTTTTGTGGTGGAATAGGAAACACCATGGATTTTTGTAAACATGCCATGTGTATTGGTATTAATGGAAACAATCTAGAGAAGAATGGAAGAAATGTTCAAGAGAAGAACAAGGTTATTATTTTAGTTAAATAAATTATTGAGAATTCCCATTGAAGATCCAATATAGTTGACCACAATTAAAAACATTGGATGAACATTTTCCTTAAAAAATTTAACAAGGAAATAAATATAGAGGAAACCTAATTAATGGTGAGTTACAAATGAAATGATATAATTCCACATGTAATAATTGAATTTAATGATATATTTTTAGGAGGGTATATCCTAATAACTCATTGGGGTCATTATGTATAGAATATTAAATCCATTTATGTTTTAATGGAATGATTATTCATTCAACACAGTTAAATAGAGATTTAAATATTTTAAAAGGATACATAATATGTATATTCATTTTTTATGATGACTAATTAAATCTTTTTTTACATAGAGAATTTTTTTGAATAGAATATAAATAACTTTTTCCAAGTGCATCACTTTTTAATTAGAAGTTAATGTATGAATTATATACCCACATTTGGTGTAGGAATGAATGCCCTATCTTATGAGAGAAGAATTTCATAATCAACTATTGTTATGGAATAAATATGATTAACCTAATTATAATATATTGTGTTTTTATTCTATGTGTGGAATTGGTGGTGATGTGTGATTAATGGGGTGGGAAATATGAAACACTAGAAATTTGGTATTTTTAACCAAGATGTGGAGAATTCCCCATTTTGGTTAATCTTGAAACCCCTAGAATCATCAAATTTATCTGAGAAAAATATCAACCTTGATGAAGAATATGTTAGATTTAATTCTTCAATGAGAGATGATTATACAATTCTATTTTTATTTTAGAATATTTTATTTAATACAAATAAAATATTTTTTGGATGTTCAGAAAAAAAAATTGATTTGAAATTTATTCATATTATCTAATCCTTGAATAAAAAACGATGTTTATTAAGGGGGAAAATATAAATCACTCAATAAAATGAAAATGTAAATTTTAATTTATTGTTTTAGAAGATCTGCCGACTGGAAGTTTTGAATATTTGTAACAAGTTTTTTAAGTATATGTAAATATTTTGGTAGAAAAATTAAATGATAATTCATTATGTTTTATATATCATGTTAATTCATTAAGAAATACTGTATCATCAAATAAACTTCTAAAGGGCCTCTGAGTAATTATTTTTGAGATTGAATCATATACAATTTGATTATGGATTGCTTTTTTATATAGATTATACTCTCTATTTTTTCATAAAAATGTAGACTGAAGTAGGTGTATAGTACAATAAATGGGGAAACATTTATTTAAATGTATTTATTCAATCCTCTATTAATTTAATATTATTTATTTTCAATATTTCAATGGGAGAATAAAATTTTGAAGTCATATTTGAATGTATTTTCTATGGTTTTTATTGACCAACAATATAAATAGGGAGACTATTGAACATACAATATGTTTGATTATATTAATTTTTCTTGAATAAAAAAATACTTCTGATATAATTATGAGGTTAGAATAATTACATGGATGACATGATGTGAATTATTATGTTTAAAAAGAAATTATAGTTCCCATGCAAGGTGGAATTATATGTTGTTTTGTGATTATAAGATCAGGATTATAAAAATACACTAAAGGATAAAAAATTTATATGATATATCTATCATTGTGGAAAATTATGTGAGTCTATTATCATTTCCAATATCACAATGTTTGAATCTTTAATTAAAAATTAAACAAAAATCATTTACTCTTGGTAATGATACTACATTATGTAATTGCTAATATATCATTGATATTAAAAATATTATATAGATTATGAAACCTTTTGGATACTAGTTAAGGTTTTTTTATTGATTTGGTTATACAATATATGATTATGTATAATAGGATTTGAGCTCCATGGAGTATGTAGATTGATTAAAGTTGTATCTCTATAAATAATTTATAAAACATTTCTATGAGGTTCTATCCATTCTATCATCATCATTATATATATATATGGATGTTTTCTTAATATGAAAAAATGTTTTCATAGTGGAAGAATCCATAATATGTTCTAAGGAATATTTATAAATTTCATTATATATTAGTGTTACTCTTTTTTAAGTGATTTTTAAGATACTCCAAAGTAACTTGAAAACATTATGAAGAATTATTCAATTTCGTTATGAAGCTAAAATCTAGATATGTCCAAGGAAATTGAAAATAATTTTCTTTATTTCATTATACATGTCTTAATTTCTCAAGAATGGAAGAGGTTTTGTTTATTATTTCATGTCAAATTTATGACTTATGTTGTATATTAAACAACATATCAAAATTAATATAAGACTCTTAAGATGGAATAAATTTCCAAATGAAGGATATATACATTGACTTGGTATGAGTATTGGGATCTGTCATACGTCTTATCTAAGAATTGATTGTATTGTTGATAAATTAAATATTTGTATTAATTTTATAAAATTTTAAGACACTTATACTTGTGAAATTAGGAAAATGAAATCTTTGTATGATTTCATTTCACTTGGTGTAAGTATTTGTTTTATAATAAAAAATATTTATTTTAAAGTGAATGTTTATTTATAATTTTATGAGTTGGGTTTAAAAAGTGAAATTGTCACAACATGTTTTCCGCGGACCTTGTCGTGACTACTCCAATCCTGTCTTCCGTAGCCCAGGGGCTGGTGACTCGAACTGGAAATTCATATCCCTAAAATGGAAAGATGTTGATTTGAAACCAGTACAAACACACAATCCAATAGTACAAAAAAGCAATCACAAATTAAACTATAGTAGTAAAATGTGTACTTAAATTAAGGGGTCCTTAATACAAGCCCAACTAAAAAGTACAAGTACCACTGATAAGAGAAACAAACTCATGGATCGTCCACTGAGGGTCCTACCTAAAGGGTAGGTATAACTCATGATCTGTAGACAGAATGGCACATCACATAAAATGTTCCCTCTCAAATCACCATCCAATCCTGGCTATCTCATACTTGATCAACATTGTCTGTCATCTGCAAAAGAAACATCATGGTGTGGGAGTATCCCATGTAGGGGTGAGTATAACAATACTCAGTAAGGACCCCAAGACCCCAAAAGCTATCCCATAGTTCCACCAATAAAAAACCACAATGAAATTCCTCAATCACAAAGCATGTTGAATTCATCAACTATACATAGGTATATGCCCATTCATATACCTAAGTTATCAAAAGATACTCTCCTCATTCATGAGGAAACTTAGGACCCCAACCTTTAAGCAATTTTCACAACTGATCCATGATGGGAGAATGCCACAAATGTAACACCATGAAGGTACCACTGTGAAGGTAAAATCACCAAAAATTTAACTACATGAAGGTAACACCACGAAGGTAAAAGTAACACAGAGGTAATGCCACGTATGTAACACCACAAAGGTAAAAGTAACACAATGCTAACACCACGAAGGTAACACCATGACGGTAAAAGTACCACAATGGTAACACCACGAGGGTAACACCACAAAGATAAAAGTACCAAAATGGTAATACCACAAATGTAACACCATAAATGTAAAAGTACCCTAAAGGTAAAGACTCAACTCACCCCAAGTATAAGTACTGATGTACAGATTATTAGTTGTAAATAAAGATCATATTATTCAGTAGATAGGCTCTACTAATGACCCTACAGAGTTTGACACACATTGGATCAATAGGTACTAACACCCATTTACCCACACATGATCTGACCCACACATGATTGGTATATGCTGACCCAAATAGGATTGTTGAATGCTAGCCCACACAGGATCTAACCCACACATGATCAGTGCTGATCCACATAGGATCTCTAGGTACTATCCTCTATATGATCTATCATTAACCTCTGACTCACTACCAGCCATTGGATTCCTGCTAATAGTATGCTTGATTCTGGGAGGATCCTCTCTCAAGCCATCGGTTATACCTAAACTAACATGAATCTCCATGAAGAAGTATCACAATGGACCGCTAGGTCATAAGGTATCCAACATGACAGACGATGCATCAATCGGACACCCGGTCTCTGACTTATAAGCATTTTATTTCCAAGGGCCCGGTTGGATTCAGATATGATCCAACCCTTCCTTACTCCAACATTCTTCAAAACTTGTGTAGAAAATATACCAAAAGTATTATCTCACTCCAAGGGCCCCAGCACCATAGATGGTTCGTTAAAAGGACGCCTAAATTTCATTTTATGTCTCTTTTAGAAAAACTGGGCCTCGAAGGGTCTGTGTCTGGTCTGACACAGTCAGACCGGCCTGGCCCGACCCAGTCTGGGTTCGACGGGGCTCGGCTGGGTCGCAGTACGTTTGGCCTACTATGCCGAAACATATCCTGGCCTTCTTGGGCGGCGTGGCCCGCTAGGCTGGCGCGGCCCGACCCATGGATGGGCATGACCCACTAGGATCATGTAGCCCAATGGAGGTGCGGCTCAGCCCATGGAGGGGTGCGACCTGCTTGAGGCATAGCCCACTCTAGCAGGTCCTGCCATAGGTGTCATAGAGGGGGAGGGTTATGACCCCCCTACTCCCGAATAGTTAAGCCATTCGGATAAAGGATTGGTGGCGCCACGTGGAACCGCCTAGTCACCGCGGGACCCATAGTGGTGGGTCCCTTTTCCAATGTCATAGCTTTGTGCCGCAGCTCTCTCCAGCAGTGCACGAAGGTAGGTTGCTCCACCTCAGCCTTCCTTGGCTAGCCCAAGAAAGTCGCCGTCTTCACCCGAATCAGTTACGGCCGCGACCATATCCACTGGTGGCGTGCGACGACACTCCACCATCTCTTCTGGGGCCGGCCATTGTCGGTCGCCGCCTTCACCTGTAGGCACTAGTCGCAGATGCATCAGTGCTGGTGCCACACCATCAGTCTTCCAAGGGTCCCCGAGTGAGCTCTAGTGGCTAGTTTTGTCATCCGTAGGTAACAACAGCCTCCTCGGGACACCCTCTTCGCTGGTCAACCCTCCATTCCGGGTACCGTCCAATCCAAACAAAAAGGACCACGAAAAATGCATAGATTGAAAAAGAGGAGGCGGGTATGGGCCTTGTTCGTTTGGCCCATTCCATCTACAATAGCGTCTTAACATGCGGGAAATGATACATGATTCAAAAATATCTTGAAATTAAAACAATATAAATACTTACTTCAAGATCGTGGCAGAACATCCGCATTTGTGAAAGATTCGATGTTCATCATTCCCACCACAAGCCTCTAACTATTCCACTCAATATTTATTCTTTGGTTCGTGATTCGTCAGTTCTCAACACCACTCACCAGAACTGGTCTCGTCCTCCAAGTGTTTGGAGTCGCAGTACTTTTCCAGAGCTTCATCACTTGGTTAATCCATGCCACCACTCCTCCCCAAGCTCTATATAAATAAGAGACAGGGAGGGTGTGTAATTCACTTGGAATTAGTGGGGTTCAATTATTAATAATCCTTCTTAATTCCAATGGCATTGTAACAATTAATTGAGGAATCAATCCGTTTAATGGATTGATATGTCATTGGTCCAGCCTCCGCCGCTTGTCTGTTGGATGAAAAGAATTAATGGAAATAAAATAACATTGTTATTTTATTATTCTTTTAAAAGACTTCAAATCTATCTATTTCTCCCGACCGAGTATGGTTGAAGTGATTCCTCCACTAAACATATCCCGGGGGACCAGATTCAATGGTTCCCTCATATTTTTAATCTGATCACTAGTTCACAAGATATAAAATGTCACCCATGCGCTTACTAAATGTACCAAAAAAAAATTCAGAAATTCATTTGAGGTGCACCAAGCCTTAGAATCATGCACCTTTAAATTTAACAGACTCATAATAATTCCATAAAATTTAAATAAAATCACATGGGAAATCATGGTCTTTACATTCTTCCCACCTTAGGGCATTTCATCCCCGAAATCCACAACATAGGCCAAGTAATCAAATGGGTGTACTTAGAAAAAATCTGAGCCTCCAGCTCCCATGTGTTATCATGGAGGTTCTCGTGCTTCCAACAACCACACACCCGAAGAATCGATCCCCCACAATGGATAAACTCATGTGGATCCTCAATCTCCACTAGAACCTTTGTTAATGTCGCCCCATCGCCGATCTCCAGCTCACCCCTGTTAATGAAGTGTGATGTATCAATCACGTACCTCATTAGCTGTGACACGTAGAAAACATCATGCACTTGGTGCATCTGTGGGGGAAGAGCCAGGCGATACACCACCTCACTAACTCTGCTGAGAACCTGAAAAGGTCCGATAAACCTAGATGATAAATTTCCACCTCATCCAAATCTCTGCAAACCTTGTTGAGGTGAGACCTGTATGAAGAAATTGTGTCTCTCCTCAAACTACCAAGGTCTCTGTCTCCTGTCAGCATAAGACTTCTTCCTGATCTGTGTAGTCTTCATCCACTCCTGGATGATCTAAACCTTCTTAGTTGTATCTCGTACCAACTCTGGACCAATAATTACTAACTCCCCTAGGTCAGTCTAGCACAAAGGTTATATGGATGGTTGACCGTACAAGGCCTTAAAAGGTACCATACTAATGGTCTAGTGATATATATTGGTGTATAAAAACTCCACCAAGGGCAAGTGATCCTCCAAATTGTGGAAAAAATCTCGGACGCAAGCACTAAGCGCGTACTCTAGTGTCTGAATAGTCCACTCCTTCTAACCATCCTTATGTTGGTGAAAGGCATTGCCCCAACATAGCTAAGTCTAGAACACCTCCTATAATACCTTCCACAATTAGGATTTAAAACACATGTCATGGTCAGAGATGATCATTTGGGGCACCCCATAAAGTCGCACATTCTCTTGTACGTAGAAGTGTCCTAAGCCCTCTCCTAATCCCTGCTCACAGATATGTAAAAAGTGGTCCGACTTGGTGAGTAGGTCAATGATCACCCAGATGGAATCATGTCACATAGATGTACTGGAAGCCATGTCACAATGTCCTTGAAGATACCATCCCACTTCCACTCTGGAACCTCTTGTGGTTGCGATAAGCATACTTGAACATGATGACCAACCTTCACTTCCTGACAAGTGAGACATCGTGACACAAACTCGACCACTACTTTCTTCATCCTTGGCCACCAATGCGGACACTGGAGGTCCTAGTACATCTTCACCACACCAGGATGTACCGTCATAGGGGATGTATGTAAGTCCCTCAATACCTCCTCTTGTAGTGCCTCTGGTACCATGTTACATCCTCTGAAAAGGATGACGTGTTTCCCACCTTCATAAAATCCATCAAGTTCCTGTCTTGGGGATATTTGAGCATGTCAATCCTCACATTCAATGTCCCCTAGATATTCCTGCCAAACTCACTGAAGAAGTGGGGGAGTGACAGTCATAGATTAGAGGTATGCGGCTCCATCTCTATCCAAAAAGGATATATAAAACGTTGCTAGATTCTATGTTTCCTCACTCAGTAGCTGTAAACTAGTTCTCCTACTGTGTGCATCTACCACTATGTTCCCTGTCCTAGGAGTGTAGACTATCTCGAAGTCATAGTCCTTGAAAGAACTATAGACAACGCCACTGTCTTAGGTTCAGGTCCTTTTGTTAGAAGATATACCTAAGACAATTGAGATTAGAGTAGATAGTAAAATTTTCACCCATAATGTAATGTCACCACATTTTCAATCTGAAGACCACAACTGCTAACTCCGGGTCATGGGTGGCATAGATCTACTCATGTTGTCTCAGTTGTCTTGAACCATAAGTGGTCACTTCTTTCTCCAACATCAAGACACATCCATGTCCAGTCCATAATGTGTCAAATTAGACTAAATACCCAACTCCCCCTTCTAGTATCCATACATGGGGGCACTCATCCATCTCTACCTTAGCTCCTGAAAACTATTCTGGCATCTCTTTTTCCACAAAATGGGTTTTCCCTTCTTCATCAATGTTGAAATGGGTGTCGCAACTCTAGAATATTCAGGTAAAAATCTCACGCAGTACCCATCCAACCCTAGAAAACTATGCACCTTAGTCACACTCTTGGGTGGCTCCCAAGAAAGCACAACCTCTATCTTTTTCGGATCCAATGCAACTCCATCCTTGATGATAACATGTCCAAGAAAGTGGACCTCTCGTATATAAAACTGGATCTTCATGAAATTACTATATAGCTAGTGCTCTCAGAGTGTATCCAAAACTATCTATATATGATAGGCATGATCCTCCTTCGTCACTGAGTGCACTAAGATGTATTAAATGACGTCCACCATGAAGCAATCGAGGAATGGTTGTAAGATCATGTTCACGAGTCCCATGAACACTGTTGGGGCATTGGTCACAACGAATGAAATAACGAAGAACCCATTGTGAGCATATCTACATTTAATTTCCATCTTCTGAACATCCTCATCTCGTACCCAAATCTGATGATATCTTTATATGAGGTCTATCTTTGAAAACCAATGACCTCCCTTCAATTGATCAAAAAGATCATCAATCCTTTGAAGTGGATACTATTTCGTCATGGTCACTTGTTTCAAGAACTGATAGTCCACATAGAGTATCAAGCTCCCATTTTCCGTCTAGGCAAACAAAATCAGGGCGGCTGATGGAGAATCACTGGGCCTTATAAAACCCTTCCTCTATAAGTCCTCCAACGGTACATGTAACTCACAATGTTCCACGGTAGCCATCTGATATTCTAGTGTATATATCGGTGTTTTCCTGGGGTATAGGTTAATGTAAAATTCCACTTCTCTACGAGAAGGTAGTTTGAAAACATCATCATGTAAGACATAGACATACCGGTCCACCACTACAGGATTGCTCGGACTCTCAACATCAACTGCTCCGAGGGTAAGGCTAGCCAACTGATCTGTGATCATCTTCACACTCATCCAGGTAATTCAATCCTTTGGTACAATGGTTCCCTTCCCTCCAGTGAAGGAAAACCTAGTACCATCCTCACGGACACACTGCACTTTATGACTAATACAATCAATTTGAGTATGGAATGTGGATAACCAATCCATACCCAAGATGAATTCGTAAGGCCTCAACATCACTACTAGAAGATCACAGTCAATGATCTTGCCTCATTTAGAAATCTCACACTCCTTGCACCATTGTGTAATCGTTTAATCTTCTCTTTTAAGAGTCTCTAATCACAAGGATCAAACCCACAACTCCAACGAAATCACTGAGCTCTGAATGAGATCCACTACAATAAAAGAGTGACTGGAACATGTGTCTATAAGTACTACAGCTAGGGTAAAGTAGACACATATTATACCTCAAATCACACTGTAGTGCCCTGGTCATAGGCCTCAACTACCTGCAGCTACACTCATCCATGTCCACATGCTCCCTGTGGTTGGGGTGGACCACTTCGAGGTGGTAGTGCAAGAACATTAAATCACTTCCCACCGCCAACAAAACAACCATCTCCTCTGCAATGTCTGCCACCCTACGAACCTCCTCGCTCGAGCCTTTCCCTTTGCCTCGGCGGTCCCTCGACCGTCATATGGTCATATGTATGGTTGGTCGGGTAGTTATGAGACTTTTGGCCCAACCCTTCACGTGAGTAGAACATCATCCTCCTCATCTTCTCTCCAATGTTCAGTGTGCCCCTCACCACTGACCTTGAATCATGAGGCTATCTACCAGAAGTTCTGGCCCACTTAGACCGCTATTTCATTCGTCTACTGCCCGTTGTGGATGACTCTGCTACCTGACATCCTGTGGTGGCTCTTGTTGTTGGTGCCTACTCAGCTAGGAAGCTATGCACCAAATGTGCAACTTCTAGCACCCCTTCCTGAGTCAGAATGTTGAGTGATATCATCAATGATCTGCTCTCCCATTGTAGACCATTATCAAGGGTTTGGACCCTAAAGAAAGGGTCTCGTAACATGTTAGTGGAGTTGTGGGAGAGACCAGTGATCCTCACCGAGTACTGGGCCATGGTCATTCAGCCCTCCTGTATGTGCTACAAGTCTTGTATACGCACTATGCATAGAGTGGAGAGAAATAACCATGCTCTGAAAAGGCCATGGAAGTCCACCCGGGTGTGGGACACCTCATCATGTAACTAGAGTGTCATACTCCACCATCTCACAGCTACTCCCTAGAAGATACTGGCAGCTTGGATCACCATCAGATCAGCTTGTGTACCAATTTTGTGAAAAACAATGGCTACAGCCTCCAGCTAGTCCTCAACTACATACAGATCCATCTCATCTTGGAACCTTGGAGGCCTCTTTCAATGGAACTCGTGAAATGTGCTTAGTCGGTATGCACCATCTGTTGTGGGGGGATAGTGTAATATTCTTCTCAACAAGTGTTGGTTCTACTGGTACTCCACCTGATCTTACTATCGCCAAAAGAGGGACCTACACCAAAGCCTCATCGACCGGTGGGCCGTCAATGTGTACTATCTCAGGAATCCTTGCTAGATGTCTGTGTGGCATCATCAGGAAATAAAACAATAATTCCATGGTCAAATTTTATACCTAGTAAACTGATTCAAAGAGATCAATGAAAAACGTTTCAAAAACACATGCAATCAATGCTTTCATGCACTGAGTCAGAAATCAGAATTATTTGTCCTTGTGTATGGATACGTTATCCACCACAACAACATTGGATTCCCCATACTAAAACCAAATTCATAACACTTAACACTCTTGTCACGATGAAAATATCATAGTACTAGTTCTTCGGTAGAACCGACTCCTCTAATACAACATTGTCACGACCCCTCTCCTAGGGCCCATGGAATGACTACCCCATGCCCGCCTTCTATAGGCCAGAGGATGGAAACAATAAATGGAATGGTGTGCCCCTATAATGGAAAGGTATTGCCTTCAAACTTGAACGAACACACAATCAAAGATTACAACAAGTAGAAACCCTGATGTAAAAAGTTGTAGTAAAAAGCTTTCTGAATGAAAAGGGGCCAGAATAAAATCCCAATAGAAAAGTACATGTACAAATGAAAAGTGAAAACAACTCCTGGATCGCCCACCGAGGATCCTACCTAAAGGTTAGGGGAAGATGACGATCTGTAGACACTGCGACATGTCACATCAAATAGTCCACCACTAAGTACCATCTAGTCCTTGCCCCCCCGACCTGAATCATCATTTTCCATCGTCTCCACAAGACACAACATGGTGCGGGAATAGCCCATGCAGGGGTGAGTGTAAAAATAGTTAGTAGGGACCACGAGACCCCATAAGGTCTCACAGAGTTCCAAAAAGGATAAACCACAAAGCAAGACCTCATTCACAGAGCACGAAGTAGTCATCAACTCTACATAGGTATATTCCCATACATATACCTAAGTTATCTAAATATACTCGTCTCATTCATGAGGAATCTTATGAATCCAACTATGAATCCATTTTCACAACTAATCCATGAAAGATTAATACCACAAAGGTAACACCACAAAGCTAAAAGTACCACAAATGTAACACCACGAAAGTAACACCATGAAGTTAAAAGTATGGAAAAGGAAATACCACAAAGATAACACTGTGAAGGTAAAAGTATTTCAAAGGTAACACCAACAAGTTAACACCACAATGTTAAAAGTACCCCAAAGGTAACACCATGAAGGTATCAACATAAAGGTAAAAGTACCACAATGTTACACCCAAAAGGTAAATGTACCAAAAATCTAAATACTCATCTCACTACAGGTATATGTACTGAAGTACAGATGATTAGTCATAAATCAGTATCTTCTTTTTCAGTCCAGAGGCTCTATTTTTGATCATACAGAGTCTGACCCACAAAGGATTGATAGGTTATAACCCCCACCGACCCACACATGATATGACCCACACAGGATCAGTATGCACTAACCCACATATGATTGCTGAGCACTAACCCACACTGGATCTGACCCACACAGTATCGGTGTTGATCTACATAGGATCTCTAGGTACTATCCTCCATAAGATCTATCTTCAACCTCCGCCTCACTGCGAGCCACTGGATTCCCGCTCATATTACACTTGATTTTGAAAGGATCCTCTCTCAATTCATCAGTAATAATTCAACCACCACATAGATACAATAATAATTATCCCAAAATACATCGATGTCATAAGGGTTCCAATGCGACAGACATCGCGTCTATCAGACGCTCGGTCTATGCTTTGTAATCATTTTAGTTCCGGGGGCCCCATTGGATTCGAGAATGATCCAACCTGGCCATACACCATCTTTCTCCCCAAATCAAGTGGAGTATACCAAAGGCACCATCTCACTAGAAGGGTCCCAGCAACGTAGATGGTTCGTCAAATAGTTGCTCAGATATCATGTTATGGATCTTTTAGCGAAATAGGGACAAGAAGGGTCCGGGTTCGGTCCGACCCTGTTTGGGTCGACCCAACCTGGTCTAGGTCCTACGTAACTAGGATGGGTCTTAGCGGGCTCAGCCGGATTGGTCGTGAATTGGTAGGTCCCACCTTGGCGGAGTGGCTGGCTGCGCTGGTGCGGCTCGGCCGTGAAGGGCATCGCCCGATGGGCTCGCGCAACCCAGTCTACGGAGCAACCTATTGGGGCGAGGCATGCCCTAGTTTTCACTAGGGGGAGGGATATGCTCCCACCCATAATCTGGAATAGATTAGCTATTTGGTTAAAAGAGTATCGGCGCCACGTGGTGAAACCTAGTTGGGGTCCCTTCTCCATCGTTGTGGCTTCGTGTTGTGGCCATCTCCAGCAGCGCACGACGATGCGCTGCTCCGCCTCTCCCTTTCGCCGCTTGCCCGAGTCATCTGATGTCTTCACCCACAGTGGATACAGCTGCATCCTTCTCCTCTAGCAGCGTGTGATGACGTGCCATCATCTCTTCCACGGCTATCCACTGCCATCTACAATCCTCACCCACCAGTGGAGGTCGTCTGTGTTGTCGTGTCGGTGCCACTCCAGTAGTCTTCTGCGGGTCACCAGGTGAGCTCTGGTGGTCTTTTTTTCCGTAGGTACCAACTTCCTCCCTGGGATGCCCTCTTCACTTCTCGACCCTCCATTCTACGTTCTGTCCAATCCAAATAAAAATTACCAAAAAGAACACATAGATTCAAAAAGCAGTGTAGGGTCTGGGCCATGTTCATTTGGCCCACGCCCTCTGTGTTAGCACCTTCACATTAGGGGAAGGATACACGATTTAACACATTCGTATAATTAAAACAAGATAAATATCTACCACAAGATTGATGCAGAATATCCGCATTTGAGGAAGAGTCCGCATTCTTCATTCCCACAACAAGCCTCCAACAACGCCACTCAATCATCATTCTTCGGTTCATGATTCGTTGGCACTCATCAAAAATAATCATAACCAGTTACATCCTCTACGTGGTTAGCATCATGGTACTTTTCCAGAGCATCATTGTTTGGGGAAGTCGGGCCAAAAATCCTCCCCAAGCTCCATATAAATATAAGAGGGGGAGGGTGAGTAACACAATTGGAATTAATGTGGTTCAATTAAGTATGGAACCTTCCTAATTCCAACGGCACAACTACAAATAATTGAGGAGTCAATCCGTTTAATGGATTAAAACATCGTTGGTCCCGCCACTATTGTTTTTCCATTGGAGGAAAATAATTAAAGGAAATAAAATAACATTTTTATTTTATTACTCTTTTAAATGTCTTAAATTCTATATTTTTTTCCAGAACTACTACGATTGAGGTGAATCCTCCCTTAAGTTAATCTCGGTTCTACGGATTCTACGGTGCCATAATATTTCTAATCTGATCAACGGTTCTAACGTTCTCAATCGTTTAATAAATGTACCTTAAAAAGTTTCATAAATTCATTCTGGGGGCACCATGCCTCGGAATAATGCACCACCAATTTTCACAGACTCGCAATAATTCCAAATAATGTTAAAAAATACATATAAAATCTGGGTCTTTATAGAAATAGATATATTTATGTTTTTATTTCATTTCATATATATCATTTTTATATGATTAAATTAACGATTCTATCTAAAATCAATGGAATTTTAACTAATTTTTAGGATAAAGAGAATATCAATTAAAATTGGATTTGAATTATTTTTGAATTATTTAAAAATTCTGATGAGATTTTATGATATATCTATTACTATTTTAAGGAAAGTGAGTTTCATTCAAGTTGTGATGTGGTCATTTTCATTGTGAGGATTTGTACATTAGAAAATGGATGTTAACATTAATAGAATAAATTCCAATGATTCTTTATATAGATTTTAATAAGTAATAATTCCATATTTCATATATATTGGATTGAATATATTTCACTATGATTTAAATGATAAATTAATATTATGTCATGAATACATAAATCATTAATATTTTCACATTAAAATATAGAAAAAATATCAATAATACATTTTAAAGGTATAAAATATATAAAAAGTATAAGAAGATTATCTAGGATCTGATCAAACTATTATCTTTCATATCTAGTCTTTCAATGAAGAAAATGAAATGGATTAGATAATACATAATTCTGTAGATACATAATATCAAAGAGAATCATTTCTCACCTTCTAATCAAGTTCTATATTATTATATTTGAATAATTTAATACAACTAACAGAATTGTGAATGATTGATCATGCACATTGAATATTTCGAAGAAAATGAGAGACATTCATTTTATCTTCTGATCATTATTGATGCTAACGAATAATAATTTTTTGTTTACCATCCTATGATATACTTATTTTTCAAGGTATAAAGTAGTTCATGTCAGATATTGTCATTATTATTTTTTATGAAGGTTATTATATTCATTCTATCTTAAAGGGACACTGGGATTAATTAATGATCTTATTAATGGTAGTTTAAGGAAAATTTTGTATTTAAATAAGTCGTGAGTTTTTTTTTCAATGTACCAAATTGGTTCCAAGAATATGGGTTCATGTGTATTCCTTTTCTTGATATTTTAATGATAATATAAAATGAGTTTATCATGAGCGGGATGATAATAACCATTCAGTATGGTCATAGTCATCCCTCTAGGATGTAAACATAATTAAAAAAATCACGTTTCCTTTTTGTTTTTTTATTATTAATATCACCCACATGAAATCCAGCACTGAATTAGAAAAAGGAAACATAGATTCATTCACTAATGATGTTAAGAGGTTAATGAGGGGTATAATAATAATCAGATTATATGTGTTCAACAATAATTCACCCCTATCACGTTTTCCATTCCAAAACCCATACTAACAACAATAATATCATTATTTTACATAACTGTATATCTATAAAATTCTCCCTTTACATACAAAATCACTTCTATCTGGAAAAAATAATCATAACCTAGAACAAAATGATATTTTGGCCAACATCAATAATGAAACCCAAAATTTAACATATTTTCCCATATATATTGATATGTATTTTTTAGAGGCCACACTAAGATCACATGATTAATTTTTCATTTTAATTTTTTATATCATCTAATTCACATACTAGGTTAATGTTATACCTATAACATTAAACCCATGAAAAATAATCACTAGTGACAACTAAAAATTACAAAATTAAAAAACTCGTTCAGGTAAAATTCCATCATTTCATTCCCCTACAAGAAGATCAACCAAGCTAGAAATGCGTTTGAGTATTTTACCAAATGCTAACTATCAAGAGGACATTGGTTGGTGACTTGTAGCAATGGTAAAATAAAATAAAATTATTTAAGACAATCCATTTTTCAAAAAACTCTCATTACCCCAAGAGTAATATAATTAAACCCCCAATATCAACACATGAATAATTTATACAAATTAAATTAAGAATATGAGAATCTATATACATAGAAAAACACTAAAAGTTTAATATTTCATATATATAATTGAGAAGGATTAATTAAGGTTTCATATAGTAGGCCTCCCTTGTCAATAGATATGGTTAATCGATACCAGCCTATGTTCAATCCAGATAATATAAAAAATAGTTTGTATAAATTAGGTGAGGACATGTTATTACCCATTAGGTTCCATCTAAAAACTCAAATGTGTCAACCAGAATAAATCATATATATTGGATAAATAGAAGAAAAAAATATTCAGTTATAACCACCATCAACAATTCAAATATTTAATCACTTCAATTCCAAAATCATATCAATATAATTTTAGATCTGTGCCACATACTCTCCCCAAACCATTAGATTATAACCACTATAAATGTAAAATGAACAATTAAAAAACCCGAATTATTTTCCCCCACAGGGACCTCACTATAGTGTCTCCTCAACTATATTTCCATATAGTAATAAAGAACATTTTTTTAGGATTCCATACTCAACAGATCCTCTTATTCTGTTATATAATAGTTGATCAATTTAACACCCTCATAGACACTTATACTATTACAAGTACTCATCCCTCAGCAACTATCCCTCCTTAAAATGTATTATCAACACAACATATAAAAACTACATTGATTATTTTATTTTTTCCTCACCAACATCACATTAACCCCATTACTATAATCATACATCAAAATCCACAACCAAAAAATTAGAAAAAAAAATTATATCACTATTACATATATTAAATGGATTCATACCATAAGGTTCCATTTATTAACCCTTATTTTTATGGAACATAGAATATTCATACATGGTTTTGGACATAAGTTGTCCACACAACCAAATGTATTCCCAATGGGATTCATTAGTCCACAAATTTGAAGTGGCCTGATGTGGGGCTAGAGCCAAAGAAAAGTGTTCGGGAGTTCCTACGTAACCCATTATGATGGTAATCAAGACATGCATAGTTATGGGATTACATTTTAATGTCATGGTGGATGAAAAAGGAACGTGTGGCATGGTGGTGCCAGTACACGTTCCAAAAAAACCACCAATGCCACATGAGTTTTGGTAGGTGTGGAAACTGGGGGTAGTGATTGGATTTTACTAGTAAAAGGTGGAACACTATGTGAATGATTTCCCAATTCTTCTGATCTTCCAAATTACCTCTCATAAATGCATGAAGGAGTAAAACCGAGTGTGTTGGAATTCAACATAATGATATGGGATTAGAAAGATGTGAATCTAGATTCTTAGGATCTGGAAGAGAATTATAGAAGCATGATAGTAGAGGATAACTGTTGACCGTGTTCAAAACAAAGTATCCATTTTGCGTTAGCTAGGAATGTGGACAGATAAATGAGGGTCGATCGATGACCATGTTAAAAAACCGCGACCTGTCAAAAATGTCATCTGGGTTCTTCAGGGGTGTTGGTCTAATATATTATGTGAGCCAATGTGGCCTTATACCAGGCCGTAAAGGGTGTCCCATCAGATGTGGATCAAAATAAATGGCTCATTAAGTGTGGACACAAAATTAGGGTATGTTATATGAAAATCACACATGTTGGTATCTTTGCAATGAAGAATTTGAGTATGCCAATGTTACGTGTAAGATAGAGGATTTTTAATCCCTTTGCAAGTTCAAGGGTCTTAGGGTCGCATGATCCTAGCTTAAGGACATAGATTGGACCATTATGTGGGGACTTGGTTTAATGGAATATGTGCAGGGTGGAAAATTATCCAAACCAATTGTGTAGTTTCCCTAGAGAGATCTTATTTTAGGGTCATGGAACTCGTATGAGGTTGAGAAGAGACGAGGGAGACACATGGTAAGGTTTTTGCAAAACCTGACATGAATGATAACCCAAGAGGTACGTTCCACACCACATGCTCCCAAAAGAGTTTGGGACATGGGGCCGAAAAAGGGGATGGATTTATGATTCATGTGGGTGGACCCACAAATAGAATGTATAGGATTTATTATGTACCCCATTATAATAGGGGTCAATTCATACATATTTCTAGAAGTGGCGTGGTAGGGTACCAATGTTTGGGATAGGATTGTCATGCAGGTATGGCCCACGCTCCGAATGAAGTCAAATTTGATATAGCTTTTTTATTATTTAGGATGGATGAGTGTTCTTTTTTGTGATGAAAAAAACCTAGGATGGAGACTCTAGGCATCACTAAAGGAATCAAGTCATATGTAGGCCTTGAAAAATGGCATTGTGGAGAAGTGATATCAAACTTGATGTCCCCTTGAGTGAGAATATAAAAATGTGATGTCGTTCTTTTCAAGCATCCATGATGATAATTTCATAGTTTAGGGTCATATTATAGGGCCAAACCATGCATTTTTACGATGTGAAATAAATATGCAACAATTTCATGTCATGTGGGACCAGGTATCACCGTATAATGTTGTATGGTGTGGACTCATACAAATGAAATGAGGTTTTAGAGGGGAACACAAATGGTGTGATATAGCATACTCGACATCAATGATGATGAGGTCCACACCAAACCATTCCGAATTCCCTAGAAGAAACATCATGCCACGGGGCCAAAAAAGTTCAATGAATAAGGGGTTGAACCTGAGGATAAATGTTCTAAATATTGATTTGTATCCTATGGGGGAAGGAATCAAGACATACATAGAACTGAGAGTGCAATTTAACATCATGTGGGGCAAGATGTAAGAGATACTAGATCCTAATAGTGGAGTAAGTGGTGCAGCTATTGCACACCCGATGTGAATGGGGATATAATCCCACATATACCACACCAAAAAATCCTCTGAATATCTGGGCCAAAAATCCAAACAGAATAGAAAAATAGTGCAACCTGAGCTGGACCCAAAGAAAATCATCTTGTCTTTCCTACATATCCCAGGACGATGGGAATCAAGCCATACGTAGATCCCGGAGACGCAGAGCAGTTTTACATCTTATAGGAAGGATGTAAAGAGATATTAGTTTATGGTTGTAGAACTTTGAACATGAGAGGTGAGACTCTTCCAAATGGGCACAAACCATGACCAAATACCTAAGCCCACATGAGCAGTTCTCGATTTGGGAAAAAATGGTGGAGAAGGTATTTGCAACATGTTGAATACATGAAAAGGGTAAAATGTTGTGGAGCCTTGAATAACGCCTCACCGTGGATTTTTACATTTAAATCACAAATTCACACTGATGGATAGCACTAAGAATATCAAAATTCGACTTAGAATTGATGGAGTTGAAAATGATGTGAATCACATAACCTATATTTAGGGTTTCATGGAGGTGGTGTGGTGATGGAGGATAACTATTTACCATGTTTGAAACAATGCATCTATATCATGTGACCTGAAATGGGAACAAAAAATGAGTGTCGACCACTAACTGAATTTTCAACATGGTAATTGTATCAAATTTTTGTTCACAATTCTCAAGGACGTTGGCCCAAGAGAGTTAAAGATCACTAGGTCCTAGAATCCATGTCTTTTGGGCTTTCTTTCAGATGTGAATGATGATTAAATCCCAAATTTGGATAACATGAAGCATGGACATGGGCGATAACATCTCTATATAGAATCCAACACTCTAGGTATGGAACCAGAGTTCTCTTGGGAAAATTGATAAACTGAAAAAGACAGTCGAGTGGGAGAATTCAAGAGAATCCAACTCGAATGGTTGAGTGGAGAACAAGGGGAGGGATATCTTTCAAGAGGGAGAGGTATGTGTAGTAGTTATTCCAAACCCGACATGGATTTTGACGTAATCTCATACCACACCACAAACCCTCCTCCTAGAGGACTATGGACAATGGGATAGAGAGATGAGTAGGTTTCTAAGAAAGAGGGTTGGTCCCATGGACAAAACATTTGGGCATTCCTATGTATCCCATGTTGATGGGAATCAAGACCTATGTAGTTTTGAAGATGTCGTGTTGTTTAATGTCATGCAGTGGGGATGAAGATCAGAGGGGGTATCATGATGAGGAATGTGTATGGAGTGGATAATAATCCGACATGAATGAATCCATAAGCCTACATTCACCACACCATTCATAATTCCTAGAGAGAACTCGGGCCAAGAGGACAAGAGAAAGGATAAATGAACCTGGTATGGACACAAAAGAAAATGTTTGGGGTTTCCTATGTACTCATGAGGATGGGAATCATGCCAAACATAGTTCTAGAAGATGTGGTGTTGTTTAATGTCTTGAAAAATGTACATGGAAGATCCTAGTTTATGGTCATAAATCTTGGACTGTAGGTTCCCATTTTAATGTCATATGCATGGGACATATAGGTGGAAAGGGTGAATCATCACACCTTCCATGAGGGAGACCATGTAATGACCACAACAATCAAGTATAACTGCTGACCATGTTTATAGCACTGTATCCATAACATTTCATGTAATGGGGACAAAAATGACAGTCGAATGCTGAACATATTCGCAATGTGGGACTCTTATCAAATTGTCTTCCATAATCCTCTGGGATGTTGCCATGAGACAGTTGGAATTCCCTGGGGCCTAGAATCTATGACATTTAGGGGTCCCTTCGGATGTGAAAGATGATGGAAACCCATATGATGGGACACATAATGTATGGTGGGACCTATTCATTTTAGAGTCTTGTAGAAAGGAATATGGAAGATGTGGTGAATCAAGGGGATGTATGCGGCGTGTAAAAAATTTCTAGACGTGAACAAGGATACAGTGTCCACACAACACCGCACAATCCTAGGCGAGACATAGGGTAGGGTCCCCAAAAGGTCGAGGGACCTGAGGCTAGGACATGATGGAATGTCAAGATAGTATTAATTTTATTGTTATGCGGGACGAGTGCTGAGTGATCTTACCAACCTTAGTGGAAAATGTATTATGCAGTTTAACATTATCCGATGAGGATAGTGGAGATCTTAGTTTAAGGTCATTGAGATCAGACCTTGATTGTATGACCCATAATGTGGGTATGGAACTACCAATGGTCCTAATCCAACATGAGAAATTATCGGTGTGGGAAATGAGGAATGGGATTAGGTTCTACACAGCATATAAGGGCACAAAAATAAAGTAAAGAGATCAGGTAATGTCAATCAAACCCAGAACAACATCCTTACTCAAGGCACTCTGAAAATCAATGGGATATGAGGAAAAATTGAATCACTGCACTCTATATTTGGGTCATATAGAGGTAGTTATAGCGATGGAGGATGGCTATTGACCATATTTGAAACACAACATCAATATCATGTGACATGAAATAGGAACAACAAATGAGCGTCAACTACTGACCATATTCGCAATGTGGGAATTGTACCAATTTTTCATTCCAAATTCTCTGGGACATTGGTGCAAGACGGTAGGAGACCACTGGGTTCTAGTATCTATTATATTTGGGAGACCTTTCAAATGTAGAATATGATGAACGAAATAAATGGCGGCACATGAATAATTAACATGATTGTGGTCTCTCATCAGAGTGGTGAGGGAAAAATATGTGGAAAACTCCACGGAGGGGGAAACATGGTGTGGTATTGATAAACCTGACATGAATGAATGAAACCAAAGCTATCACTAAACCATGAATTCTGAGAAGCAATGGGGCTAAGGGGCCGGACCCATGGGGAGACCATATAGTTTGGGGTAGGGGCAATAGAAAAAATGGATGGGAATTCCTTTGTATCCCATGAGGATGGGAATCAATCCATATATAGTTAAGAGGCCATGTAGTTTAACGTCATTTGGTAAGGACGTGGGAGGATAGAATAATTGTAGGGAAACGTTGTACGATCATTGAATGAAAAATGTAGATGGGTATAAGGAATTCTACAATACACTTTGGGAAATCCTCCGACGAAACTACACCCAGGGGTATTAAATGAGAAGGATTTGGGGGCTGGACTCTAAGTCGCAGTGTATGAGTATTCCTCTATGTCCCATGAGAATGGGAATAAATCCATATGTAGTTCGTGATATGTTGTTCAATTTTACATAATGCAGCAAGGATGCAGAGATATGTTATTTTATGTTCCTAGAGCTCTAGCCAATTTTTCAGTTTATCATGCGAGATAGGTGTTGGGTAGTTTTATATCCTTCGTCCAAGATAGATCACATATAATAAAGTCATGTGGAGATGACATGACATTTTAATTTCATGTAGGACCATATAGAGTTTAACGTCATGCTAGATGAGTGCTGAGTAGTTATGCTTCCTTAATCTTGGATGAATCACTCATTTTAACATTGTGTGGTAAAGATGTCATAGTTTATGGTCACGTAAGACCATTTACTCGGGAAATGTATATCTTAAGGAATTTTTAATTGGTGGGATGTGTTATATGCTCACCATCCATGGTAACTGGGGATTACACACAATTGGGGTAATCCTTATGAATGATTTAAGGTCCTTCAAATTTGGGATCTAGTTTTTTTGTTTTCCTATGAGGTATCACCAGTATTCTCAATCCCAACACCATGTCACCTTGTAAAAAAGAGTGGAGGTGAAATTTCTTGATGATTATTCTAGCTATCTTGTTCTGATGCCTTTCCAAATTGTGGAAGGCATGAAGCTTGTTCTCGTCGAGCACTTCCAATTCATCCAAAGGGAGTATAGCTACACTATCTGGGGTTTGTTGCTCGTAGACAGCTAATCACAGTGAAAGAAACTAAATCTCGATGGGCAGGACTACCTCCATTCCATACACTAGGGAATATGGGGTTACTTGTGTGGAATTGCGAGTCATCTTCCAATTGGACAAGAGAGCGTTTGGGTATTTTAGAGGACAACACTTCTTGTTCTGACCAACTATATTTTAAAGAATGATAGAGAGGGATTTTTTGAACAACTAGATATGCACATTTTATTTCTTGTGATAGAGGGAGGTATGGATAGAATAGATGTTGTATTTGGTGTACAACTTCATCGGTTCGGTTGCTCGGGTGTTAGTGTTGTTATTGGAGAGGATGGTGTAAGGGACTTCGAATAGGTAGATGATATTAGATCTCACAAATTCAATGATTGAAGAGTCCTTGACCTCCTAGAGTGGAACTGCCTCTACCAATTTGGAAAATTAATCCATAGAAGTTAGGATGAACCAGCACCGAAGATCTATCTCCTGTTGGTATGATCCCATGACATAGAGAAACTAGACCTCATAGGGCCAAGTGTACTTGGTAGTGTGGAGAGGATCCGGCATCCAATATAAAAAATATGCATGGATCTAGAATTTAGGCAACATCTTGGGAAACTAGATATAGTAATGTATCATGGCATGTTAAAAATTCCC
Organism: Viscum album; assembly: GCA_963277665.1. Taxonomy (NCBI): domain Eukaryota; kingdom Viridiplantae; phylum Streptophyta; class Magnoliopsida; order Santalales; family Viscaceae; genus Viscum; species Viscum album. Next base: position 1,919,006,090 of record OY728128.1, on the reverse strand, counting down.
CAACCTCCTAATCTGGTGAGACAGTTTCAGCGGTTGTGATAAGCCCTGCAGGAACAAAAATGAACTTCCTTCATGACATGGGTAATCTCACCTCCATGAATTCAATGTAGGAGAACCAAATCTAACCCATATCTGTAGAGAGTCTTCTCAAAACTAAGACCACTCTAGAGGATAAAATTTAATGGGCGACATCAGATTCAAGGGCTCTCGGCTCGATCTTCAAGGATATTTAAATGGTGGAGATACTTAAAAAAGGTGGTCCTCCCATCAGGAGTCACCACCAAAGCTGTGGAAGGGGAACCTGGGGGTTTGGATGTAGAGGCTATGGTGGTATGGTGGCTTACATGTGGGCTATCATCGTTTTCTGGAGTGACAGGAGTGACAACTCTCTGATGCACCACATGAATAATCAAATAATCCTAGTTAGGTTCCACAAGAGATGCAACCAAGCTTGCCATGGGGTTGGCCCGACCATTCTACAAATGAGGGACATGAGTAACTTTTGGACGAGATTGGAAATTCATCCATCCACTAGAGGGTATGTTCCAATAATGGTATGAGCTCTAGCTTCCTAACGACATAGTCATCGTCGATCTGTTTGATGTCTAGTTTGGAGTGACCATTCACATGTATGTGGGAAACATCAATCTCGATGGCTAGCTGGAGGCTAGTAATGATAGCCTGCTACTCTGCCTCATTATTCATACAACCTTATAGTAATACAAAAGAAAATGGTAGAACAACTTATGCTGGAATAATGAAGGTGTTTACCAGGCCCACCTTGTTGAGTCAGGGATCATTGAGTATTCTTCCAGTAGGAATTTGGGAATCACCATCAAAAGGAATTTTACAATACCGAATGGCTTGGTCTACAGAAATAACTGTCACATCGGGAATATCAAGATCCTGATACTGGTTTGCGGGTGATATATGGGAAGTAAGGAAGTCTACCAATGCCTGTCCGATGGTGGCCTTTTGGGGGGACAAACCTAATGTCAAACTACTAGATGATCACAACCCACCGAGCTAAACGTTTTTTCAACATGGGTTGGTTCATACTATACTTTATTGGATCCAATCGGGACACTAGATATATCTTGTGATGCTTTAAGTCATATCATAATTTCTGCACCATGAATACCAGTGTGTGTTAGCTCTTCTAGATAAAGGAATATCCGGTCTTTATCGAGGAGCATGCAACTGAGATTGTATAGACTATTCTATGTCCCTTCATTGTATTTATCGGTGAGAAGGGCACCAAGAGATCATTCTAGAGTCTTCACATAAAGGACTAGTGGATTTCTGGAAAAGGGCTGCATCAGAACCAGAGGCTGTAATAGATACTTCATGATTTTCTTGAAAGCAGTCTGAATCTCCTCATCTCACGAAAAATCAACCCCTTTCTTCATGATCTGAGAAAATGGAATAAACTTTTCAGCTAGATTTTCAATGAATCTTCATATATATGATAAGTGTCCTTTAATTCCTTGAAGCACTTGAATTTTACTCATATGAGATATCTGGGTGATGGACTTGATATTTTTTGAATTGATCTCCATTACCCTGTATCTAACCACGATGCTAAGAAACATTCTTGTAGTGACCCCAAAGGTGAAATTCAAGGGGTTCATCTTGAGCTGGCTAGAATGGAGGAAGCCGAACACTTTATCAGGAACATTGAGATGGTACTATTACTGGATATATTTGACCACCAGATCATCCACATAGCACTCCACCAATTCTATGAGGATTGGATTAAATATGCGATGCATGGCATGTTGATAGGGGTCACCTACATCCACTAGACTGAATGTCATCACCTAGTAGCATAAAGTACCTTGTGGTTCCCTAAAGGCTATAAAATATTCATCATTAGGGTCCATTTGAATTTGGATATACTTAGAATACCCATCTATGATGGAGAGATCATGGAACCCAGTAGTGGATTCAATTAATAGTATTGTTGTAGGATGGGAAAATTTATTTTTTAGACAGTGATGGTTGAGATCCCAAAAGTCTATGCAGACTCTGATATATCCATTCTTCATCATGATGCGAACAATGTTTCTTAACCATCTGGTGTACGAGACCTCCTTGATGAAGTTGGATCTAATGAGCTTATCAACCTCTGCCTCGACCACGACACTATAAGAAGGGTGCATCTTTCTGGGAGGCTGTTTGAACCCGCGATGATTCACTGGATGACCAAGGTAGTGGATAGAAACATGAAGATCTTGTCCTGGAATCTCATCATAACTCCAAGAATATACATCATGGTGTTTCAACAGGAAGTACATCTATCGTTGTTGCTCACTTACAGGCATATTAGTGTTGATAAATGTGGGTTTCATATATATATAGCTATCGAGGATTACATGTAACAGTTTTTCAACCAAAATGTAAACACCCTATTTAAATACAGGATGTGAAACTTCCAAATCTACTTCTTCATTCGCTGAGGAGGGATCCTTGGCGAGAGGTGATTCTTCTGAGTTGACAGAAACCAAAGGGACACTAGTGCAAACCTGTGTGGAGATAGACACTGCATCAGGAGCTTGTTATGCTGTCAAAACCATTGCGATGATGATGTCAACCCAGTCCCATCTGTCCATTATCATAAGGGTCCACACATGATGATGTCAAAGAAATAGTGGTGAAATGGCTTGAGCAGGTCTATCCCTGCCCAGAGAAACAAAAAAATATTCCGTATTATCATTTCCATGGGGAAAAAATCTCGATACCTTATAGGATTATGGGGCTCTGGGATCACATGATCCTGATTTGTATTGGAATATGATGTGATCTTCTGACATCCATTAAACATGGGAATGTGTTTTCCACTCATTATTGAAACAACAAATAATTGCCGCAGACCCAGATTTGTGGCTTCCAATCGATGTATCGGGAAGATGTAGGCATCATCTAGATCATTCTGTTGATCGGTCACAGTCGTACTGGGTTCCACCATGCCAGCCTGTACTTACTTTTATTTTCTCTTGTAATAGTCAGCATCCAAGTAGTTGGATTCACAAGATGAAAATAGAGGCAAATCACATAGGTTTACACCTACTCAACCATTAAGGGAGTACTTAAGGAATTGGTGATATGAAGAAGGGATTGTTGTGTGAAGGTGGAAACATGGATAACCCATCAACTTGTTATAACTAGTATCCTTGGAGACAACCATGAACTTGGTGTTGGCTACTAGGCCATCGAATATGGTCTTCAGACATATCATTCCAACCGGTGAATATTTCATCCCATCAAATCCATGAATTTATAGGTTAAAGGGAATCAAGATCATCCTATGAAAACCCAATATTTTGGCACCTTCGGGTCAGGATAAGGTTGATCCCATAGCATATGTCGACAAGATAGCGAAAAACCTACAAAACATTGATGTTTCGAGAGATATATAGTAGTAATATTTTCCCTTGTATGGGAGAGACTTCAACTTATCCAAATAAAGAAATAATGGAATAATATTCATCATGCTAAAATAACTCATCATGGAAGGCTCCTTGGGCTGCTACCTCTTTCCAAACATGAGGTGGCTTCTTAAAGAATCATCAAAGGATTCACACATATACACTGACAGGAGAAGAGCCTCAAGATAGGGATCCTTGAAGTAACGATGTCATGATGCTAAAGGATATTTTACTTCCGTTTAATGTTTGAACTTATACATACAAGAGGTCATTCTGTGGCAGGATACATGACGAGCCATTCTGGCTGAATCGGTGACCAGCTTGTACGGGGAATGTCCCAATTCACGGTAGTCAATATTTTTGGAGCAACCACTGGACGAGAGCTAAATGATTGAGGTCAATCAGTGATGGAACAAAGTTGGTAAAATCATGACAGTGGTGGCTCCGCCTAATCAAGAAGAACAAATGGCGGTGAAGGCAGATCTGGTGAAACATGATGAAAAGGATGTGCATGTTGAGCTCTCTACTGGGCATGTTTTCTGGTTTAGGTGGATATCACATCTTGGCTAAAAGTATGGATCGAGGCATTCCAATTACTCCCATAACCATGAATCCATCAATTCCAGTGACAGATGCGGATGATGGGAGGATCCTCTTGGGACTCCTAATCATCGGGGATCATGTAGGGGTTTACCAGCTCCACGGTGTTAACAGAAGCATACAATCGATCATCAAATGAAGAATCATCCACTGCCGGAAGGATCATGGGGGAATTCTCTACCTATGGGTGATTGAAATTTTTGAGAGTACGGTATGACAATGGAATTGATGGGGGACTTTGTTTTCCCTTTCCCTGCCAACATTGGCCCTTATGGGAGGAGGAAAGCTACAAAGCCGATGCAGAAGTAGTAGCTACAAATGACACAATGAATTATAAATTCTTGGGTTGATTCAAACATGAAAAAAATAATTCCATGGGAATGAGTGACTACCTAATGATCCATCCAATCAACATATTTTTGGGACCTGTGGTCGGGAACATGCTTTCACTCACCTTTTTTGTTGTTGTCTCCGTTATGATGAATGAATACACGTGCCCCCAATGTTGGGGACGAACCTAAACTAAATATGTTTTTATTAACCAGGTCTTGTAGATAGTCTTTAAACACATTGCACTACTTGGGGGTGTTCCCCAGGATCTGGTGATAGGGGCAGTAATTAGGGTGGTCAGGGAGATCCCCCTCTTCGGGCCTCCTACATTCTAATAACTGTAGAATTCACGGTTCCAATAGGACATTGGAAATAATCGAAAAAATAATCCTCATTGAATAAGTAGGTCTAGATTATTCTATCCAATAAGGGGGATCTAGGATATTATCCCTAACGAGGAATTATAGGAGCCTTCTGAGGTGGTACAACCTGGTTATCATACATTAGTGGTGGCAGGGAGTTATACGGGGAACCTGCCGATTATGAGGTGTTAGTTTCTAGGCTAGAGGTTGTGACTAAAGTGGAGGGCCTATATATGGATGTGGAGGTCGATACACTTGTAATAACGCCAGTGGCCTGGGGTCCTCTATCTTTGCTACCACAGTGGGCTCAGTCCTAGCAGATCTTCTTGCATGAACTATAGGAGGAAACAGACGGTCCTTCAAGGACAACTTCAAGGATTACACTAGATTCTGGGCCATATCAGAGAAATAACAAATAACCTGGTAAAATTATGGGGGATGAGGGAGGGGAAATTTTTAGTTTTTTCATTCCCTACCCACATTTTCAGTAGCTATTCCTGAGTCAGTAACATATCAAGGGAGTATGTGAGTCCATTCCATCGGGCGACAAAGTCAGTGACACGCTCATACAGCCTCTACATGGACTTGAAGATGACTTAAATACAAAAATTTTTATTGGTTGCATTGAACTTGTAAAAAAAGTACTTACTATGATCTTCCTAGCTTGCTACAAACCCAATGGGTAGCTGGTTGTTCCTACCAAACACATGCCCTACCAATTTATGAATGAATCATCATAATTTTGTGGCCTCTTGTTGTACTAGAGTTTCCATCATGGGTCCACACCTTGAGTTGAAGTAGGCCAGATGCTGCAGTGGGTTGCCCATCCCATTAGTGGGGGATAAAGTGGGGTTTTTGAAACCAGGGGGTGCTGGCAGATCATCCACCAATGCCGGATATGGCATACCATTGAGTGGAATTTACACTTATTGAGTTTCCAAACACTCGTGACGGGAACTTGTAACATCTATTTGATCTTCCCTATGGGGGTTTCATTCTTGATGAGGATCTATGAAAACTAGTGCATTGGAAGGTTATTCAACAAGATAAGCAGGCCTGGTGGCTCATGGAGGGGCTGGTGGACAATCTGTGGAGCGACTGGGGGAACCTTAGCCAAGCCCCAAATATTATCAGGTTGCTCTATTGGATTTGTTGATACATACCACACCCTCTTTCCATAATCTCCAGCTTCTACCAAATCTATGTGGATATTATGGTCAGGTTCAACCAATGTAAACTCACCAGAGGGGAGTTGTACCTTCCCCAGCTACTCCAGTCAAGGGTCACACTAGTCTAGTCGCCACTCATCATTACGTTCCTCAAGGAGGACATTGGCCGTCATCTTATGATCTATGATCTATTAATACAATGTGGCCTTTTTAGGAGAATCTTCCTTCTTCTGCACTGAGAAAGATGGGTTAGAGGGTTTGACAGCCCCATGATTCTCTTTTCCATTATTGGGATTATGCAAGAGGGCTAAGGGGTAGGTAGGAATGTGAAGACCCAATAGATTTCTCTTCTAGAATTTAACCCTTCGCAATGGATCCAATAGGTGTGGCACTCCCCCGGGGGGATAGTTCATTTCAAGGAGATCTATCTCATTCTCTCCCTCTAATAGATCATCCATGTTGATCTGGCTATACCTAGAGGCATATTTTCAATATCGCATGGCATGCTAGCCTAGCGACCTATGAAACTAAAATGATGGGCCACATAATTCCCCTAATCATGGACCAGAATGTGGGAGGAAGCCTCCTTGATAATTCTACAGAGTATTTTATAGCGTTGGACACATCGTTGCTGGAGGGTCAGATGGTGATCGAGCGACTCAAGGCACTAGGCTACAGGGAGCATATCCGTGTCAACTAGGCAGAATTGTTGGACAATATATTCAAAGTGTATAAATCTCTTGGGGTAGGCAACTGATAGATAATGGATATTGAATTGTGTCACATATAGGTTTTGGCAAAAAAATTCGACTTCCTCCTAGGTAAGTGATTCGGGCGCGCTGATGTTCATGGTTTTAATTGGAAAGAACATCTCTATGAAATGGTCCACTACAAGGATGTTCCCCAAGATCCTTGGAGCAGACTTGAGATCTGGCCCTTGGTTGCCCCATTCATCAACTGGGGGCTGCTGTAGGACTGGTAGTAGCATGGATACAGACTGCTGAGATGGTAGAGTGGCCAATGGATAATATAGTGAATGAGCTGATAAGCTTCCACATCTATGGGTTGTCTAATGAGTAATGCAACAACATAGCCACCACATCATGGTAATACATGCTGAAAACTACAGTTTCTGATATAGGGGATACAGTTTCTTGTGGTGGGTTAGGCTATTATTTTTCCTCTATAAGACCCTATAAATTACTATTGATTATATCTGGTTGAGTTATATAATGACCATATTGATGATATAGAAGATTTCATGACCATACCCTTGAAGGAGTCTAAATCGTCCTCCTCCAAGATATATCATTGGACAGAGGTATGGATTTGATGGACCTCACATTATGCAAGGATGAGGGTTATAGACATTGTTCCTGCCCAGAACCATGACACAGAATATTAGAGTGAGAATTACATTACTGAATCACATTCCCCTTTAGAATATGAGAATTAGATAGGTTTAATAACGTTATGAAATATCTCAGTATTCTTATTATGGCATCATCGACCTGCCCTCCTACCCCTGGATGGTTCTTTAGGGCAGGGTAGTTTTTCAAATCGAGGAGGACCATCAGTCGAAATGATGCTGGGGCAGAAAGGACTTACGCCAAGGTGAGTTGTGGTATGAGGAGAACCAAGAAAAATTTCAAAGGGACTACAGGGAGGACCTCTGTGTCTGATGGCTGACGTGTAGAGGGAATCTTTGAGGTATGTTCTGTAGTGGGTAGGCCCTTCGATGGAACAAGTAGTGGCATGGGAAATAACTTCATGCTTGATCCCTCTAGTAGTAATGGTACGAGGAGGACATTCGTTTTGGTCCAAATAAATAGAGGTATGACCTATGTGTTGGATGGAGTGTGGAGGCCCACCACTTTTGTGATTGATGGCCTGGGGGTGACACTCATGCGGTTGAATAACTTAACAAGTGAGATATTCACAATAATAATCTGGTATATGAGGATGACTTCCATACCTGAGGTCGGAGGCATGGGGAAGAACCTCGCACCGAGTTCCAACAAGGCGAAGGGAATTCCCATTTGATCAGATGACGCGTAAAAGGGGAGGACCTCCATGATTAATGAGATAGTGGGGAGAAAATATCCTTTGTCTAATGGTGGTACAGTGAGGACCAATGTATCTAACTTTATTGTCATGGGTTATCCTGTGACGGTTTCCACCTTCCCCAAGGACTAGGAGAGGTAATCAAACCAGTTTATTTGGTGATGGGTGCCTTAGTCTCACCCAAGCATGAAAGAGCCCCTCCCCTCTTACAAGGAGGTTCCCTGGCTTAATAGTGACATGGGATTAATGGTTCGCACCAAGGGTGGCTCGGGCCACTGAAGATGTGGAAGAAGACTCCCCCTAATGGGTGTACTCCTAAACTAGCACATAGTGCAGATGCAAGATTAGCTAAAATGAAGCTTCCTATATTGAGGCTTAGGCTAACTACTCTCTGGTCTGCTGGACTAGCCGATGATGTTGACACGGCTGGGTGGGAGCCCTCCTTGGTGGTCCCTAGACATGAGTCACTATCGAAAGGCCTCGGGCCTCACCCACTTGATCAGCTTAAGGGAGGGAGTCGTAGTAGTGCTCTAGGGAGAGGCTCCCAAAGCTATTAAATATTGGTGTGGGGAGGAGTGGCTCCCAGCACGACCCATGGGTGTGGAGGAAACAATGAGATTAAGAAGCCTCCAAGCTCTGTTGGGCCATATCCTGTGTGGGTATAATCCCTTTCTCATCATATCATTTGTTGAGTTCATAAATCAACCTCCTCTAAACTAGTTCAGAGGGTAGTATGGGGCACGGGCGCCCAATGGTCATTGATGTAGAGGCCTTCATAGGATAGATGGGGTCGAATGAGATAGCCGCATTAGTTTTGTATTGGCCCCGACATTGGTAGGCGGGGGTAATTTGTTTCCTGTGATGGTAGCTTGGGTCCTGCAAAGCTGGGAGGTTCAACCAACAGTGATAAAAGGAGGAAATCGATTCCCAATTCCCCAGAAACATTCTGCCTCCAACTATTGGTAGTGGATCCACACCGACAATGTCACAGACCAAGAAATCCAATGTTCAACTTCACCAATTTCTTGTGAGTTTTACGCTTGGCCCACTATTTTCATAGAGGGACTCGGTGCCAAATACCTGGATTTGGTGACACGCAAATCCGTTGATGTCTCGAAGAATACAAATCTTCACATTGAGGATAATAAATTCACATAGATTTCATTATTTCTATTTTTGATGCATTCACAATGGTGTGAGTACATCTTTGAATGATGCGCTAATCTGTTTCCCCACATTCTCACTTTCCAAAGGTTTCCAGCATCTGTCTCCTATTAAAGGATGTTTTACTTAATCGAAACAGGATTATGGGATGTTGGTTTTTGCTTCTATGGATTCCATCTCATAACTCACTACCAAGTATGGGTCTCCCTTAATGATTAAGACATTGTTCATGAAACTCTTCCAGGTTCCATATCTTTATGGACACTGGTTAATTACAGTACTTCTTTTTGAATATTTCCTGGGGTCATGTCAGGTTAGAAACCTTCAATCGGGGGAGTTGTCACTTAGGACGTTGTTTGTGTGTCGGGACGCTAGAACACTGATGCGTCTAGGTTTCTTCCTCTTGTGATAGGGCTTAATGAGGTTTCAGAAGCCCGAGGAATCTAATGTCGAGTGTGGGGAATTATTTTCCATGGGAATGTATCTGAGGGTTTACTCCACTTCCCATTCTTAGCACAAGATATGCTGTGAGTTTAACATATTGAGAAGATAAATTAGACTGATCAGAACACTGATAAGAGTGGATCAGATGGTTGCAGCCCATGGAGGGATCAACGGAGAGTACTAATAGATAGGTGGGTTTCAATGTCTAATGAAGACATATTCGAGGGTGTCTAGGTCCGAATAATTGAGACACTATGGTTATCTTTTGAATGGTATTAAACCTCAGGGTGGTTTCCTACAAAACCTATCTCGAGAGACAGGGATCAAAAGATATGTATTTAAAAGGGGTGATAAATCAAGGTGTGATTAGAGGAATGTGACCTGGATATGATTTTGACACTTACATGTGGATTATGGACCATTACAAGAGGGATTCACTTAGGTGGAATACTATGGATTGTGTAGTGCTTACGCGCGGTAATCTGGTCAATTGTTGCAAGGAGTAGTGAGAAAGTGGGTGACCTGATCTCACCAGGATGTGGAGTCCCAAGTAAGAATCAGGATGGATATGGATGGTTGAGAAAATTGGATGGAGAGTGAGATGGAACCAACATGAGGATGATGGTGATGTTTTACATGAACCTAGATGATAATTCATACGTATCCCCATGGAAAAGAATCAAAGTGAACATAGTTCAGTGGAGAGATGACACACCTAAAGAGTCGGCCCATGAGAATGGATGCATTGATGGGACTTGAATGAAATGGAACCTTTAGGATGAGGTCGGATCTTCCCAGAACATAGGGGGGGTCAAGTGAGAGACCATGATGGGGAATGAGTTTGGGATTGAACCTCATGGACGCTTCAGCCATTTCCCCATGATAGGGAATCAATTACCATGTAGTTCGGGATGGGGGCATAGAATCGGGGTGTACACATAAGAAAACGACCTAATGATATACATGGGATAAAACGTGGTTAGCAGACCAGGTTGGTTTGACACTTGAGGGAGAGAATAGAAATTTGGGTCCTAGCAAAGGGGACTTCAATTGAATACCTTCTATTGCAGACTTCAATGACTTACAGTTTTTTGCGGACTACAACGACTTACCGCTGGTTGGGGTTGCAACTACTTACTGCATGTTGCAGTTTCAATGGCTTACCATTGGTTGGGCTTAAAACGGTTTACTATTGGTTTGGGTTGAACCTCAGGGAGGCTCCATATGTACCCTACCTAGGAGGTAGGGAATAAAACCCACATAGTTAGAAAGTATACTGTTTAATGTAATTTTGGATTAAAAGGTGAATACAGTTTAGCGTCATGCCTGATGGGGTGAACCGTCATGATATAGTCGGGTCCAATAGGTGATGGGATTGATCTTCAAGGAGGATTACTACGTACCATCCTTTGAGATGGAAAGGATCAATTTCTACGTAGTTTAGTATGAGGGATACAGTTTAACAACATGCGGGACGAAGTTGGAGCGACGTGATGTGGCCAACATCGATAGGTGTTGGTCTTGAACCTCAGGGAAGATTCATACGTAGCATTCTCAGATAGGGGAATGGAACAATGTCCACATAATTTATAAAGGTGAAGATAGTTTTATGTCATTCTAGATGAATGTGAACTAACGTGAAAGGTTTGGGACATGTAGTTGTTTGGATTGAACCTCAGGGAGGCTTTCTACATACCTTTCTCAAATAGAGGAAAGGATCAATGTCCATGTAGATTGGATAAAGGATTGTTAATTAAATAATGGTAGCCCATGAAGGATTCCATGGTCAATTCATACTCTAAGACCATGTTAGTCATGTTTGGTGTGAGAATCAAGAGGCAACAAATACCGAATGATCATATCATGAAAGGTTTCTATGCGGGTAATGAAGCGGGGAATGCACATGGTTAGTGGCCCAAAGAGGAAATAAGGGCATATGAGTGGTTACTAGTCTAATGAGGAAACATGGGCATATGCATGGTTAGAAGCCTAGGGAGATGGGTATTTTGACATACTTTAGGATAGATGCTCAATGGTGAAAATTCCCATAGGGAGAGGGATGGGGTAGTGAAGATCCCAGTTCCCATCTCTCCTCTAGTATTTGACACAGAAGAATAGAGGAGGAGCAGAGATTCTACCTCCCACAAGAAAGGGTAAGGGCTTAAACAGAGATAGAGGCCCTTCCCTATAGACATATGTCATTCCAACAAAAAGGATCTCATTCCATGTTATGAGGATCTCTCTCCTATGGAGAGGATCGGGCATAGAGAATTTATGATATGGGGAACCCAATATATATTGAATAGGGAGAGTCAACATTTTATCATCATGTGCTGAGGAATATGGTGCTTGGCAGTTTAATGTCCTACATCTTAGATGATGTGGGATCACTCACACCCCTAGAACATACATAAATGATGCCCACCCACCATAGAGGAAGGAAATCCATAAGCAATTCTATGGTTGGGTGGTGCTATGGAGTGATCCATTTAGGGGAACAAGTTAGTGTGGCTATACGAAGAAGCAAATAACTATTAGCGTGCCTATGAAAAGAAGAATGAGGCTAAGAAATGTAACATGTAGCAACACCCAAGGGACCTTGAAATCACTTCGCATGAGCCTAGAAGGTCGTACGTGAAAGGGGTGTGTAAATAATTTTGTCTTAAATTGAGATGCTTCTCAAAGAGGATGGAATTCACAAAGGATGGATGCTTCACCAAGCGAATGGCCCTCGCGAAGGGAATGGAAGACCCAAATTGGAACGGATTCACAAAGGCAATGGGTATTTTGGAGATGGGGGTACTCTTGAAAGGACATGTCTTCATGAAGAGAACCCTTTAAAGTAGTATGGATTCTCCTTATTGAATACCACTTTGTTTGGAGAGAGTTTCACGAATGCTCTACACTTAGAGAAAACTAGAGCACCTTAAAAGAGCCACATCCTCCATGAATGTAATATTCCTTCATGAAAGGAATATCTGCCATAGGTGGAGGTTGAAAAGAACAAAAATGGATAAGGGTGGAAGAGGCCAAGTACCATTGGAATTCCATTTGAGGGTTTTGAGAAGGACTATGTGAAACAGGAGTAGGGATGTTGAAAGGGGAAGAGTCACGATGGTTTGGGAGAGGGGGTGAGCCTTCTACTTATAGGAAACTTCGTCTGTGGGGTCACAGAACCCACTATAGAGATTGGTGATTCTGCATAGAGGATTCACTCCATCGCTCTACATTGGCCCCAAAAAGGGGGCATGATGTCGCATAGAGGTTTATTGATGCAAACACTACAGAGATGACCGTAGAGGGAAATCACACTATAGAGGGACTTCGATTTGCATCAAACTCACTCCAGGCCGAGATACTATGAAAACCCTTTGGGAGGCATCGGTTTGGAGATGCACCCACCGTGCATATCATTTCGCGAAGGGCCACTTAGAGATGGATTTGAGGACAGTTCAACCCTTTTGGTAGGTGAATTTCCCTTTATGAATTGTTGAATCCATGGAATAAGTGGGATTCCTTTTTCAGCACCCAAACATAGCAAGTAGTAATATGAATTCGAAAATCTAATGGGAAGTACTTTTTGGTTATGAAAACCATCACAAATATGGTTCTTTATATTCATCCTCATTTTTTTCTATCAACCAGAAGTTTCACATCCTTTGTTTAAGGGACATTAATATTTTTATTCCCTAACAATATCACATTATATCCCACTATACACATTTGGATAGTGGTCATCCATTGTGTGTTTGTTTTAATTCTACAACAACTATTCAAACTCCATCGACTTATTTACATAAACCAAATTTTAAATTTTCAAATGGGTTTACCCTTGATTTTAGGAATTCACACACCATACTATTTCCCAATGAATGAATACGAAGTGTCATTCTTGAATATTTTAACCCTCATCGCATGTTCCTAAAATGTATAACACATTGGTCTGAGTTCTATGACCATAAACAACATACCTAATTATTTATGTTTTTCAACATCTATGACATTGGGTTTTATTGAATTATTGGTTTTATTCATTCATGATGCTATACAGACCCACTAATCCTTAGTCGGTGATGTATAAGCATAATCATCAGTGTCACATAGTAAATGAAATTATTCTATAAAGTCCAAAATTATTTTTTCATAATATCATAGACATAAACAACATGATAAATAAAGACAATGACATTTCAAGATGGTCTGGTCTGAAAGTTATTTTTTATTAAAAATTTAAAAGTAATTTCTCCACTCTATAAGCCTCCTTCATTCAATTCCTATGAAAATGATTGAGTTCATATTAGAAAAAAATTGTTCTTTCAAAACCTATAAATGAAGGAATTAGAAAAATCAAGGTTCTTACCAACTAGGATTACCCCTTATAAGTCCTAGGAAAAATTTAGGGCTTGTATAAAATAAAAAATAAAAATCATGGGGGTTTAAAATTTAAACTCATCAAGGTACATGTCATAGAAACCTTGGACATGAAAATATATTAATAATTAATTCCTAATTACTTGACCCTATTAAATCTTTGGAATAATTATCCAAATATCCTTTCTTTATCCTCATCATGTCGATTTAGGTTATTTAACCCAATAGACTAACTCTGGTGTACAGTGATGGTATTTATTCTAATACCTATCTAAAAGTCATGTATAAGAGAAGAATCCATATGCATAATTGATTTACGAAATATGACTAACCATGTTCATTCAAGTAGGATTCTTATGTGGTTTGAATTATATTGACGTTGTTATCTTAATGTTCCAAATGACAACATAGAGGAAAAAACAATGTAATGAAGTAGGAAAATAAATTTAAAAAATGCGAAAAAATAAAAAAAATTATTGTTTAAAAATAAGGGGAAAAATATTCATAACATAAATTTTATTCTTGTTTTTATAAGAAAATGGAAAAAAATAGTTACAAGTGACATTAATGGGATGATTTTAGAAATTATGTTAATTCAAGATTAGATACCTCAATTGAATTCTAAAAGTACACTCATCTAGAAGCTTTGGCCTAGTCTAGAGAGTGTATATCAATAATATGAGGGTAAATTTCTTAATTCCTTTATCTAAAACCCTCTTGTTCTATAGTAGTCTCTAGTTGATGGAATTTCACTTTAACTAACCATACCTCATATTCCCAATGCACTTTATGATACACAAATATATTATAGTAATTTATTATTATTCGATAATGTAATAGATTAGTTATTTCATCCAAAAATTTCTAGCTTCTATTAGATGGTTTACACTATAAAATTAAAGGTATTTTATCTCTCTTGGACCACTAGTTTCCAACAAGTGACTAAACTTCTCTTCCTAATAACACATATGGGATGGTAATCAATTCCACCAAAAACCATGAAATGAAAAATTTTGGTTATGGTTTTCTAACGACTCATTTATATTCTCTAGTGGAGTTTATATGATAGTGGAAAAAACATGGAACAAATTCCATATCATCACCATAAAATTTTTTCATTAACTCTATGATTGACACTTAGTGTTTTCATTGCTTTGAAAATATTTACAGGAATCAAATCCACATTAGCATAAAATAATTTAGATTTTTGGATATGTTCATGTATATTTTATTTTACAGTCCTTATCTAAGACCACATGTTGATTCAGAATGTGAAGATTTCAGTGGGAAATAACATATAATGCGTATAGATTAAAGAAAATCATCGACAAAATATAAATCCTTGAATACAAAATCAAATATATTTCCTCTATATAAATATAAGCACAATCAAAATATGATAATTTCCCATGATTTCTAGGATTCTAGGTTATAGAACACTATACCTCAAAAATTTACTTAGTGATAGCTTCATATAGCGGAATCTGTGGGGGAAATTCTCTACTCCCACTTTCAACTACCTACCATAAAACACTATTTCATTAACTCTCTACCCATGCCTAGATATAATCTTGTGAAAGGTGAATATGACCAGTAATGGGTGGTAAGATGATCTAAAAATTTGTATCATCTCTCTCTATCATCTCCCCTTGATAGATAATGATATCTGTTTGAAGCTCACTCCTAACTCAGGTAAAAGAAAGTAGGGACACCCTCTATACACAAAAGAAATGGAATTCACATCCATTAGGGTAATTAGGATCACATGTGATCAATTATTCTAGTTGAGTCTCTAGAACTAAATTATAGAAAAATAAATAATGATGAAAAACTATTCCTCTATATTTCTACTATTGTTGAAACCTATCACAGATGGTGTGTCGCTATTTGGGGTGTGAATGAAAGATAGGTAATTGGTATGCATTTTAGTGACTTCATTGAAACCCAATAATCATGGTCAAAATCTTCCAATGTTGAGAAATTTGGGTCATGATACAAATAAAGAAATATTATAGTACTCTAGAACATGTTTCATTGGAAATGTTCATCCATCTTTCCATAAAAGAATTTTAATTTCCCACTCATGCATTATGGGGCCTTCCCTTCCATTATATGTCTCCATAAGTGATAGATATTGATGGTGACTAATAATGTAAGGTTAGTTATTAGATTTCCCCTTGTTGGAAGGGTATTATTAATGTCCAAACCCTAATACCTTAGTGGATATCCTCCATAAGAAATATACATCTTCACTAGAACATTTCTATGAATTCCTCTTGTAAAAATGTGACATCTAAATTTGGATATATTAAATAACCCTAATAGTGGAATTGGATTTATCCTAAAAAATATCTCAATATAATCCCTTAATGTCTATAGTATTCTATTTGGGGAGTAGGTTTTAATGTGAAAATCTTGGCCTCAGAATCTTGTGCAGAAATATCGTGTCTACCAATTATTTAAATGACCCAATCAAATGAACGTCAAGAATAATTCCTAGTATTTACTGCATTGTAATTTGAAGGCCCCTTCATAAAAGAAGAGTTTTTCCATCATCGTCCAAAATATTATCCATGTAAAGAACATAATCCAATATTGTACCAAGGATTGTGATTTCATCGTGTTGTTTTATGTCCAATAATCAAGTTAATATGCCACCATGATAAAGGTGGAAATTAATTTTTCACAAAAAACAACATAATAAAAATTCAAGGATGATTTTATTTGGAATGTACACTAGAAATTAAGTGGCCTATATACATTCATATAGTAAGTATATTCATATTTATTTGGTAAAATAAACACAACACTGGTGCACCCAAAATACCAAATCCCATTCATTAGAGAAATTACCACCATAGAGTAAATTCCACTTTAGGCTTCAAATACTATTGAGTTCATCCAAATAAATGGTTAGGATGGATGACTAATTTTTCAGATCTTGTTTTTGGAATTGATCATGATTTTCATTTTAAAAAAGTGAGGTAATTTCAATATATGTTGTTCCATGATGGCACTTTAGGAAAATTTATTCTTCACTATAAATAATTTCATAGATATAGTAAAATAAGAATTAAAATCATATTGAAAACATATTCTGATATGATGTGGGAATCGAGATATCATCACTGAGACAGAATTTTTATATGAGAAATTTATCTGGTTGAGGGTAGTATTGAATATTTGGTGAAAAAATATTTCTCAACACTTCATTCAGAGGAATTTTGTGGTATAGAGGATAATCTCTAGAATTTCGATTATGAAAAACCATTCAATCACCCATTTTCATCAAATCAGATAAAAAAGTCGGGCTATAGGATGTTGTCTCTATAGATTAAAATGCTAGTGAATATTATAAATGTGTAATAAAACATAAAATTAATTGAAAATATCCATATTAAAATCCAATATGAAAATAATTTGTTCAACCATGCAGACTGTGACGGGTTCTACAAGACCCACATGGGTGAACACGTGGGAAAAAAGGCCCACATGAGCCACCCTGATCACACGGTCTGTGAGGTTTACCAATGAACCAAAAAGACATATAATATACTGTGAATTAATTCCTATGATAGAGACTATGTGTGTAAATCAATTAGTTTGTGGATGTTTGGAATTCATTTAAATTAGATATTTCAAAAGAGTTCATTGTATTTGATATTGTGATCTTGATAAAAGAAT
The DNA here is from genome assembly GCA_963277665.1 of Viscum album. NCBI lineage: Eukaryota > Viridiplantae > Streptophyta > Magnoliopsida > Santalales > Viscaceae > Viscum > Viscum album. The sequence goes on along the minus strand of OY728128.1, from coordinate 1,918,988,474 downwards.
ATAATTTAAAATGAATTTCCCATACCAACTATTTATCTGGGACACTATGTAGTGCACCATATAAAAACATTTTTAGAAATTGTGCTTCCTTAAATTTGAATCCATAACATTCTGAATAGTTCTGATTCAGAGGAATGATTTTTTCAAAACCTGTTAAATATAAAGAGTAGAATAATTGTCCTCGAAATCAACAATTTAATGAATTTAAATTATTTTTGAAAGCCCTTTTAGAAGAAAAGTGGTGGTTTCTTAGATAACAATGTGATATATATGACTCATGAGAATATTAAATAAATATCATGAGGTCCTTGATGCTTCATATTGTTAAACCATGCAGTGATGAAGCCTTGTTTATAGATTCTCTATTTGGTCTAATAATGACATGATTATAACTAACCAGCCCGAGTTAACCAAACATATCACCTGCCCAAGCTCACCATAAGGCTTCAAGCATGCGACCCAGAATGCTAGAAGATGTCAACTAATGATGAAGCTATATAAGTATTATTAGGGAGAATATAAATTCTTTTAAATGAGAAATAATAGTGTCATAAAACCAAACTCATACACAAGGATCGATATCTATCGCCGCTAATCATTTTTTTTCATTTTCAAATGGCCGGTTTAAGGGATGTCGGTACCCAATACAGAATTCACCGCACCTTCCATCACACCATGCATCATACATCCAAATTCAAATTTCAAAATCCAAAAACCAAATCATAGTCCATACACCTCATCATTCGGCCGCGAGCCCATAAACAAACATCATCATCATTACGGGTCGCCGAAGAGAGTAGCGGACCTCGCCGTCGTCGGAGCAACCTCCTCAGATTGAACCACCACCTTCATTGCATCCCACCAGAGATTCAAACCACCATCATCGGTGACTGTCATGCCATCTCCGTACAAGGACACCACCGTCAATACATAAAGCAGAGAACGAATCTTCTCGTCGTTCCACAGAATCATCCGACCCCCGACACCGAACCGTCAGAGAAAAAAGGGGCTACGAATCCCGTTTCCAAAACACAGCAAAACAAAACCAGATCCAAACCATGAAATAAATGCGATCAACAATATAAAAATCAAGGGAACTAGAACCCACAACTTTAGATCTGGGGAAACAAACACCATATCACACGATTGACAAAACCAAAGCGTCTCAAGAAAGACAGAGGCCACCAAAAAAACCAGTATAAGAGACCCAAATCCGGGAAACCCGTCGCCGCCAAAGATTCAACCACAGAAGAAAAAAGAAAAACACCAATGATATAACCAGATAGCCGAAATCCCAGAGACTGCAGAAGCATGAACCTTCTTGCAAACTTGCTCTGCTCTGTCGAAGGAGCCCTATCCGGTTGTGCAGGAATCGAGCGAAGGTCAGGCCAGTAATGAAGAAACACCATCCGTAGAACCACCTAAACCACTATAGCTGAGAAAACCAACCCATGCAGCCAAGAGAGTAGTGAGATTTTGTATCCACCTGAATAGAAGAAATAGGCAGTGACGAGAAGGAGGAGAGAACCTTAGGTGATCCCATTACGGGCACATCCCTCCACACATAGTTTTTCATAATAGTTTTCAAGGATCGATATCAAAGTACCAAAAATAAATAAACAGAAACAAATAACACTATAATAAATGTAATGAATAATAAAAAATTAAATTCTTAAAATCATAAAGTAGATATTGACGTACATTAAAAATCATAGATAAAAATTAAACAAACTAAATGTAACTATAATCAGATCTTATTCCAACATCGATCTAACCAATAATCCTACTATCCATATTGCTCGTGTTACACCAGCTCAATCTTGACACTCCATGTGAGATTCTCTACTCTATCTAATAATACTATTCCACATCCCCAACCACCACACAAACTTGTTTCCATCCTAAATGTAGAAAATTACATATACACTCATATAAGGGTTCACATATTGGGGGTGGTAAAAGAAATCTGTTGTCTACCCCAAAAAGTGGACCTAGAATTTATTGTCAAAACAAGTGAATGCACATGTGGTATGAGAATAATAGATGAAAACTCAATATAGATGGGATAAAATTAAGAACAACATATATAGGGGAAAAAAAGTTAACATATAACCAATAAATTTTAAAATGAAAACCACGTTAAATCTACCCCTACTCTAGCCGCTTCTGGATAACATACATCATCTATCTCACCCAGCCACATATAAAATTGTGTTTCCACCATATCAGCATAGGGAATCTAGGATGTCTAGAGGAAATATACACAAACATGAAATATGGTCATAAAAATGGGATTCCACAAAAACATCACACATCTACTCGGCACCAGGTTTCAAAAATCAAACCCACTTTCAAAACTGGTGAACTAGTAGTGTCGATCAACTCTCAACCAACAAACCACGGGCCCACGTAGTCCCATGGATCTTAGAATCAAATAAATTATCCACCATGGGATCTCTATGACATTTCTTAGGGTAAAAGAAAAATTGGGTCACCCATAGTCCAATGTGTAGTAGAAATAATGTGCCACCCACCCTAAGACTCCCCTACCCCATCCATGCTCTCAAATCATGCCCAAAAAAAACAACTGTAATCATAAAAATAGCCAAAAACAATATTAATACATCCTATCAGGGTTCCTCCATCTTATATAAAATTCATGGAAATTCCAAGTGCTAAAAATAACAAATTTGAATCAATGTCCTTAAATAGAACCTTTCACGACAATGCACCCAAATAGGGGCCTCAAAACATATATCCTACCAAGATGGGAATTAAAAAATATCACAATGAAAATTTAAAAACAAGGAGACCCTATATAAGGTTTCTTTTAGCACAAGACCCAAAACATGCAATATGAGTATATTCAAAAAAAGACTATGGAAATTGTTGATCACTTGATCATATAATATCTGACAAGGGCATCCTTAAGATCCACTGATGGCCCAAACCCCAACAAGAAACTACATCCACCGCACGAAACTATTATATAGATCTCTCATAGTCCAAAAAATTCACCAACTGGAATCTGAGCGCTGAACAAATACCACTATCATGATATACACATAATGACACTCGTAATAGATTTATCAAAAATCAAATCCTGACAATAGGGTGGAAGATTGGAAAATCGACCCAAATTAGGGAATGTACAGATCTAGCACTCTGTGTACATAGTGATTATATGAAGTGAACGCCCTGGTCATGTTTCTATGGAATATTTGTGTGTACATTCTGAAATTAAATGGATTGTTCCTCAGGATACAAGGTGTATACCCCAACATGAGTTACAACATATGTACTCATCCCCACTCGCTGTGTACAAAACCCAATCAAACATCATGTACCATATATAAACTGCACATACCCCACATAGGTTCCCCAACCATTTACCAATCTACATACGACCACATGGGGTCTATAATAACACGGTACACATCTAATATCCATGTACCCCACAAAAAATCTAGATGGGAACCCTTAATGAGGATATCCCCCAGTACCCCCCATGCCACCACTACACAATGTGTAACTTTTCTACATGGAGTGTACTCCCAAGAACCTCATATTAATTCAATATTATGAAAACATTGTGTGTGTTATTTAAATGATACACCTTTTACATGGTTTCCCAAAATAAGAAACCACAAAATGGCCTAAAAAATATTTTCCCTATTTGAAACTCCTAGATCAATCCACAATGGGTCCCAAGAAAAAAAGTTAGAAGAAAACATGAATATACTATTCTATAAGAATTTATGGAAAAAACATGAAACATGCCTAAATCCATGAAGAAATCACTAATTCTTATTATGATTAGTGACCCGCATAAAAAATTAAATTTATATATATTTCTGAAAAAAAACTATGATAATTTAGAAAAGAATCCTGAAAAACACTACTATCGTAGTGGAGGGAGGATATGTGTTCACCTGAGAAGATAGAAAAGTGGATGCAGTTTTGGAGGGGTCTGATATGGGTGATGAGTTGGAAAGGGTTGTGAGTTCTTGTGCTGGTATGCCTTGTAAAATAAATGAGAGATATGATACGTGTTCACACAATGAGCTTTACAAGGGAAGATTTACTAAAGGGGGAGTGGGGTGTGCAGTGTAGCAGGAAAGGTGTGCAGTGTTAGAGGTATCTGTCAAGCCTGAGGAGCTGGACAAGGTTGGTGGGAGAATTAAACAAACATTTAGATGGGAAAATTATTAAAACAGTTATTTACATTATTTTAAAAATCAATAAATGATAAAAAAATATTTCATGAAATTATTAATTAAAAAAATAAATTAAAAAGCTTTTCCATAAACTTTAGAAAATGATTAATATTATTTCATAAAAATTTGAAAATTTTAAAATAAATAATTTAACAATTCTTTTTAAAAACTCCGTGAATAAATTTTGATTTAAAGACATTTTTTAGACACTGTTGTAAATAATTTTTCATTTTTTAAAAAGATTTGCAATTCATTAAGTGGGAGATGTCGCATAACGATCTGACAAGGCCATATCTCTATCATGACACCTCTTTTTTCCATCACCCTCTTCTCTCAGTCTATATCCCTCATCGGATAAAAAGAAATACCCCATAGGAATACCTAAAAAGAAAAGGGAAAATGAAAAATAAGGGAAAAAGAATAAATACTAATAAAAAAAATATAAGAAGTAAAATAAAAATAAAAGGGGGTATATCCCCGATTCTAGATGCAAGGTTATGACTCACCTTAGAAAAACCCCACATTCTAGACTCAATGAAAGAGAAGAATATAAATCTTATACTCCATTAAAAAGATACACATGAATGATGGAAAGTAAATATATTAATATTTAATGAATTAAATATTAAGAATTCAATGATTATTTGAATAGTTTAAATTTCCTCCAAACACCAATCCTAAGGTGAAAACCCTATTTCAGTACAAATAGATTGTTTACAAAATTTATTCAAGTTCACCTCACAATAAAACAACCATTTTTTCTATAACTATCCCTGGAACAGAATGGTTCAAATTTACCCTAATTTTCACAACCTGTGACCATACAGGTCATCACAAACTCACCCCATTAATGATTCATATCCCCTAAGAATCCTCGATGGATATCCATTAGACATGCTACCACCCATGCGTTGGTGAAAATGATGCACTCTTGACCATACAAATAATGATATGAAATGACCACAACTCTATACCAATATGAGAGATGTTCAAGAGAGATCGATTTGATTATACCTAGAATAGGAGTAACCTTATCCTCACCCCACACCCCAAAAAATACCACATGTCCCATGATATGTAAATTAACAAATGCAATGGATATAGATTTACAAACCACTCACACCTAACCACCAACACAAAAACTCATAACAACCCTACCCAATAAACCGCTTAAATGATTATCATGACCTCAAACATCCTACAGTACACTCCCTACCAAAAATATTTCATTACTATACTCCCCGAGTGCATAATTATAATCACACTAACACATTCCATGAAATAATAAATCTAGGATAAAGTCTGTAAAACAATCAAACACCCTTCATACACGCATCAATCCAAATAAATGGGAACCTAAACATGATCTCACAAAACTACCCAAAGTGAAACTAAAATAATTAGTTTTATTAGTCAAACCAAACATTCCCTCTCAATCAACCAACGAGAATGGGGGATCTTAGGGAACTTCATATCTCGACCACCAGACATCTCCATGCCCGACCATATCATGGAGATAATAGTCCTCAATGGACCACCATGGAATAATCGACATGCCCACCCAATCCTTTGTTGATAGAAGACACAAAATCCCCGCCACATTTTCTAAAGGAAAACACATTGTACTAATAATTCCATCCTAAGAAACACAACCTTGGGACCTCATGGGAATACCTAGTTCTAGGTAACAGAAACACAAATAAAATATAACTTATTAATTATTACCCTCAATGAGACACCATAAGGGAACTCAAATACCACACTAAACCTCATGGGTCTCTATGAATACATTTTCAAATGAACTGAATCTCTAAACCAATGAACCTCTCTTTACATGACCTACATGACCTATCATTTGAACTAATTAATAAACATAACATATAGGAATAGGAATTTTGAATCCAATGCTCCTTGAATTATTCATGAACACTATAATCTAGGTAAAGAGAAAAAAAACTGGAATAAGACATAAATACACAATCACAACTAAATCTCACATGGTGAAATCATGAAATTGCAAAAATGAGTACCAATAATAAAAATAACATTCCATAGAAACATGGACTTACTATCAGAAATGTTTTTTGTGAAGCACCATTTTGATATCCATCACATGTTCTGATACAATCCAAGACCACCTCCCTACCAACTCCCCAAATAATAAAACCAATTCTATGATACCATTTTTTAATGAATAAACCTCTATTAACCATACGTGTCACCTGATCTATCTCTCTACATGTTCTGAAGAAAACTTCCCCAAATTCTAGAGGCTTCCAATCAGTGGTGAGGGTCTATTACATGTTGTGGGGAGACTATAACCTCCATCGATAGTAGAAAAATAGAATAAAATAACCCAAAGAATACCCATCGATGAAAACTAATTTACACATAATATATAAACTGAATCAATTCACACTGTAATAAATAAAATATACCCAAAATACTCAAAAGAAGAAAAATAGAAAACATTTTTTTATCCCAATGGGTTGATAAAATATACAAAATAAACAACCTGAAAATATATACAACAACATCTTCTTCTAGCACTGATCCTAACCATATATCGATTATCCACATTTCTCGAGCTAGACAATCTCGATCACGAGACTCCACATGAGTTGATCTACTCGATCATGCAACAATAATCCTCATCCCCAACCACCTAAGTACCTATTATTCAATATGAAATAATACATTATGTCTACATGAACATTTAGGTTTATGAATATGGGTTGATAAATAATTATCAGTAGTGAAAACCCAATGGTTTCCTTATATTCTTCTATCATGACATGTGCATGCCTATGTAATATGCTCATCCTATTTGAAAATACAATGAAACTATAACAAAAGAAAAAATTGTATATAAAGGGGGAATCCACAAGGAAAACAACCTACCTGTATGGTTTATCCTGATACTTGTGGTATATCTTCTTCTAATTTATCCATGCTAATTGACTTATAGCACATGGATCACATAGCCACACAAAATTAAGTGTGTTCTACAGATCTAAATAGTAGAACAAGTATGTCTAAAATAAGTGGCATGAATCTAGACCCAAGGTAATAAACATATGCATCCACACAAGCAGTGCACATCTACTAGGCACTAAGACTCCAATGGAATGATCTGAACTGGTGACATGAATATCAAGGTAAACAAATAGAGAACATGTCTCTCCTGATGGTCCTATAAAATGAATAGGTCACCATCTATGGACCTAAGAAAAATTTCATATGGGTACTAACACGGAATAAAAAAATTCCCATGGGCTCCGTTAAACTTTCACTACAATAGAATCCAAGTCCCTATGAGTACAAAGAATCCCCAATAAAAAAAATCCCTCCCCATGAATGCCTCATCACCTCATGAGACAAAGGCCACAGTAGTCCGAGACAACACTCTACCAGATAGGTGTATCAAAAATCCAAATCATGCATTAGTTACTAAGGAATTTCTAACCACAAATATCCAAAGGTGGAGAGAACCATATCATGAATTAAGGACAATTCCCTCTCTCATGTATCATAAAGGTATCCTCCTCAAACCATAGGACAAAGAGTAAAGTAACTAAAATTACACAACAAATCAATAAATGAATATTAGATGAACCGACCTTGAACCCACCATCCAAAGTGTAGACCTATCATCTCCAATCAAATCTCATCAAACAAGTCATGTGACCTCATGGTTCCCAATATATCAGAATCAATCAAATTAAGGCACCATGTGATATCTATGACCCACCTCAGTGCCAAACCAATTTCAAGGTTCCCATAGTTTATAAGGTCACAAAATTATGAGACATACACCATGGGATACCCCTAATTAACTAAATATTTCAGGTCACACCTATATAAAAACATCAATCATACCAACTCGAATAGAAAATTGTAAGAGACTATATGTATGTTCCTTTATCTCATCCAAAATAATGGGTCTTTCCTAGTGATGGAACATCTAAATCAGCCCTCCGTGGAATCCAAATGATCATCAAGGTAAACCCCAACCAAAGCGGGAAACCCAAAAAGAAAATCCCATAAATAGGGGAATTCCCAATGTTCTTGATGTCCACCTCAAAAGTAAGAGACCCTCTATAATAGTTCCTTATAACAATTCAAAAAAAATTCCATACTGGCATTCTTAACATCATACAATGGAAACCACTGATAACTTGATCTGAAAATATCCCACAAGGGAATCCATAAGAGTCCAATAGACTCATCTCTGATGCTTAATGGCACCTATCCATGACCAACAACTAAAGGCATCGACATATCCAAATTCCCTTGAAGCTATAGTATGTAAACCCATGAGATAAACATCAACATATCTGACGACAAGTCACTAGTCCAGAGACATCGAAAAAACAATGATATCCTCAGAAAAACGTCATTGTCCCTCCTTTTGGAAAATATTTGAATGAAACTAAATCAACATTGGATGGTAACTACAAACCCTGACCAAATAATGAGGTTATACCCTCACATGTGCCTCGTCGCTCACAACATAAACCTCACAAGGAAACTGGAACAACCCCCAGAAATCCTCATACTAAAATATCATAGTCCAAAACACAAAAAAAGACCTATGAACACTGAGAGGATACCACTATCATGAACCTTAGGGAAAACCTCTTAGGATGGACTACTCACAATTCTAAAACTGTAAACATGTTGAAAGAATGGAAAAAATGGACCAGGGAAAGAAAAATATATGGTGTGATCTTTGAGTGAACAAATTTTACCCACAATGGTTTCCCTTATCCATCTTCATGAGGTCACTCAATGTGTATATTTACAATGTACATGCCTTGTGCCTCAGGGTACACAACATGTTCCCCATAATGAGTATCGAACTATGTACCCAACCACACTTGGCATGTACCCCACATAATAAAAAATAATTTAACAAATGTACATGTAACAAACCCCACATGGGTTTCCAAAATATGTTCATATCCATGTACCTCAACATGGGGTTGGGATAAACACAGTACACTACAACTTTCTATGTACCTTTCAGGGGATATGTCCTTGTACCACACACAACCATGATCCATAGAACACCTTCAGACACCACTATTCAACATATACACTTGGTACATGATGTGTAGTCTCAATAACATAAAATCCCCAAAATATGAGTTACATGCTGAGTGTATTCTCTAAACCACTTGTCATGTACATGGTTTTCCCAAATGGGAAGCCCCGAAAATGGCATGAATTGTCTATTTTATTACTATGACTCCCAGATCGACCCACAAGGTGTCCCAATAAACCCTAAATTGTATATATGACATTAAATTATATATTATATATGTATTTTTGGCACAAACATAAAAATGGATACCTTTGTGCACAAACAGAAGACACTTTTGTTCTATTTGTGATCTACAACTACCACATGATGATTCGGTGTTACCTAAGCTCCATAGGGCCTCCTCCCCCTTCCCCAACCATATTATCTGTAACACCAAGATTTTCTAAAAATAAATAGAAATTCATGGAACTTTGTTTTAAGTAGATATTTTTAATTATCCTTTAAAACATAACTTTTCTACTTCTATGTTCTGAATTTCATGAAACTATCATCTACAATTGTGTTCAGTATCTTATTTGGAGTCAATTGGAACCAACTTGTTTTTTTGTTGAAGAGTAACATACCCTTATGAATAGTAATATAAATAGTGATATGAACTGAATGAATAGTAAATATTATTATTATTTTATTTTATTAAGGATTTAAGATAATATCATCTAGGTTAATTTTTCATTGTGATAAAGAAGTAGTTGTAGAATTAGAGCTGTTAATTTCTAAATTGAGTATGATTTTATTTAAAAATTAAATAAATAATATTTTGAAAATTATTTTTTAAAAATGGAATTCATTTTTGAATTCTACACATCAAAAAATGGTTAGGGTAAATTTTTGGGATTTTTCTGAAATTCAAGAGTGTTTTATGAATAGTAAAATACACTAAAATAGGATAAATGCTAAATACTTGATTTAATGCAGCATAGGTGATGCAAGGATGATGTAAGCCCACATGGTTTGAACTCACATGCCATTTTTACTATTTTGGGTCAAATTAATTAACATTATTCATAATCTTTAGAAAAAAATAATATAACATTTATTAAAATAATGAAAAATACCTCCTCCCCTACACTATAAATACCACCCTCACTCCCCTCCTACTCCCACACCTATCAAGCCTTGAGCATAGTATAATTTATGCCGAATTACATCCCCAATATTTTTCCCCACGTTCTAGAGCTTCTGGTCTCACCAAAAGACCAAAACCAAAGCCCTTAAGGAGGATGTCAAGGAGAAGAGATCAAGAGGAAAACATCCTCTTTTATTTTCATTATTTTCTTTCATTTTAAGTTATTCTCTTACATTACATTAAAATTATGATAGGATATTTCATTAAATATCCCCCCTTAATTCCCATATTATGTATGAATGATGAGATATCCACTTCCTCTCATCAAACTATTTTTATGATGTTTTTAGAGAGGCAGTTAGGCTGCCGAATTTTCATGAGACATTTATCAAGTTTTCTTTTATTTTAAGATTCCATTATTTTCTTCTTCTTTCCTCACATCCTATTGACCAAGAGGCATTAAATCTCCAGAATCTTATATATTCTATATGCTCTCGTGTTCATGGAAAATTCATCATGATTATTTTTCTCCTCCTCCACATATTCAAGGAATTAAAATATTGTCTGTGATGTATCGAATTTCCGACATCGTGGATGATGTGATTTCAATTTGCATTAATTATTTATAGTACGGTCATAAAGCCATTTTTTTATAACTGAACCTGGTTATAATATATTTTTAATAACTCACCCATGTTTGTGTAATTATTTGGTACTCATGGTTCTAATTTATAAGAGAAAATGAGGTCGTTATTATCAAAGAACCACTAAAATGGTCTAAACGAACATCATTAATGTTCTTACTTATGAATCATCCTCATGTAAGAATTAAAAATGATAAATGTAATAATTTATTTTATAGGATATATGTAAATAATAATTCATTCCAATTCTTTTGTTTCACTTCCAATCGACAAGAATGTCCACCATGAACCAATCATAGAAATCATGTAAAGAATTCACCAAAAAACAGATCAAGGGGAAAAATGATAACAATTAAGGGTGAAATGATGTTATGAAATGATCATATAAGATGTTATAAACATGAAAATGTTTCATTAAAATATTAATAAAAATCTTTTAACCATTATACATGAGCATTAAATAAGTTGGAAGTAAGAAAAACACGAGGTAAGGGAATTGTTAACCCGATTTCCATTCTTTGGGTTAACATTATAATTCATTATTTATCTGTTATATAAATTGATAGTGTGATGGGATCTATTTATATTATGTTTTATTATGTGTATTTAACGTATATATATATACTCCATCCACTCTGTAAAGTCTCCCTTCAATTGTATGATATTTATAAAGGGCTTTTCTTTAAAAATTCATTTTTTAAATCTGGTCTTAAGAAATTCCAAAGCAATGTTTTTATGAAGTTATTCATGTTGTATGATTATGTTTTGGTTTTTGGGAATTATTTATGATGAATTTTGGGACCTATATTTCCCTCCAATGCATTGTGTATGAGTATGTTTGAGGTCATATCTATGGTTACTCCATGTGTAACTGTGACGGTTACACAAAGTAAGGTAGTCATGAGGGTTATAGTTTATAAGGTAGAAAAGAATGGTTAAACGATTATGTAGGTAATTCCCCAAGATAACTTTTTAATTATGTTATATTTTCTTGTCTTTTTTTATCTTTTTTAAATCTCATGTTACACAATGTTAGTATATATGGGTGACAAGAATGTATTTTGAAAACGATTTCACTTGTTACGAGTATTCATGGACTAATGTAATTATTCCTTCTTTTCATCCCTTACTGTGCTTTTGTGATCATCCCATGTTTTTAAATGATTTTTTACAGGTTAATGAATGAGTAATACAAGAAAGGAATGCATCTTAAATGGTGAATAATTGTCATGGAGTCTTGTTTTAAGTTTTAATGTAGTATAATTTTTTAAAAAAATGGAAACTATTTTTATGGTATCCAGTCTGTAATAATGTGTAATGTCATGAATGTATTATCACAATTCTCTAAAGCTCTAAACATGAAAATATATTCAATGTAAAAGAAAGTGTTTTCTTGTCTAAATTCAAGATTATGTATGTAATAAGGTTGAGTCCTTATAGTTGGTATCAAAGGATGGCTTAGATAACTTTAGGGGTTAGGGTGATGTTAATAGAATATCATAAATGATTTTCACTATATGTTTAATTAGTTATAGCATTTAAATATTATCATGTTTCATTATCTAATACATGATTGTTCAGAATGGTTGTCTGTAGAAGGAACACGGATGCTGAAGAGGATAGGCACTGACAGAATAACATACTTCCAGAACTATAGCCTAGAATGGTAGGGATTGGAACTGAGAAGTTTGTGACAGTAATGGCTCAGCTAACGTAGTAAATAAATGGTGGTGGCATCCGTGAAAGAAAACCAATAGAGGTACCACAACAGAACATGATAGTAGTGTAAAATTTTATGAGACAACATCCCCCTACATTCAATGGATCTTGTAATATAGTAGCAGCTAAAGGATGGATCAAATCCCATGAAAAGATATTTGATGTTATAGGATGTTCCAAAAATCAAATGGTAAGTCTTTCCACTTATCATTTTGAATGGGAAGCTGATCAGTGGTGGTTAATGGTAAGGAATATCAGGGGTATTGAAGATTTTTAATCCTTAGAGTGGGATGAATTTAAAAGTATTTTCCGTTAAAAATATTTTCCAAAGATAGTGAGACATAGAATGCAGAAGTAATTACTTGAGTAGAAACAGAAATAGGATGACTTAGTGGCTGTGTATGAAGTGAACTTCACCCGACTGGCGAGGTATGCTCCAAATATTATTCTGGATCTTGATAGAAAAATCAACCACTTTTACTTAGGATTGAAGCCAAGGTATCGAAGGGCGTTGGCCTCTCGAGAATTCCAATGTTCTGAGAAACTTGTCTGATGCGCTGAGAGGGTAGAGATGGAGTTTTCTAATGTTCACTCTCATTTAGAAAACAAAGAGAAGAAGTGGTCTAGTTGGAAAGAAATGGGAAAGAATAAACCAATGAAATCTCATGGTAAGGAAATCCAATTTCAAATTTGTGAAAAGTGGGGCAAGAAACACCCTGGGGAATGTCTTAGAAAAACTAGGAAGTCTTTTAAATGTGGTATGTTTGGACATATGGACTAATATTGAAATGAAAATGATCCTAAGAATAATCATGGTTAGAAAACTGTAAAGTGTTTTAAATGTGGTGAGATGGGTCACTATGCAAATGCCTTCCCAATGAGTTATCCAAATGATGCAAAGAATCCAGACTACAAGAAGAAAGGTGTAGTGAGATCCTTTGCAACTACGTCAGGAGATGTTGGGAAATCCAATGAAGTTGTATCAGGTACTTTGTTTGTTCACTCAGATTTTTCTAAAGTTTTGTTTTATATGGGTTCTACACATTCCATCATCTCTACGAATTTTTTTGGTAAATTGGAAATATCACCTCAAAAATGAGACCCGAACTTGTCCTTAAAACACTAGTGGGAAAATGTTATAGTAAAGAGGAATTATTAGAATATTTCTATTGTTGTATGTGAGAAGACATTTCCTGCAAACCTTGTTGTTTTACCCTTAGTTGAGTTTGATGTTATTATGGGGATGGACTGGCTTTCTAATTATTATGATAAGATTGACTATAGAGGTAAAGAAGTTGTTTTCAGAAAGAGTTTTAGTTTGTATACAAGAATGAACCCATACTATTGTTAACATATCAGGAAGCTGAGAAACTATTGAATGATGGAAATGAAAGTTATCTTGATCATATTGTTGAAAATAAGGGAACTATACAAATTAATGATGTGCCGGTGGTAAATGAATACCTAGATGTTTTTCCTGATGAGTTATCCGGTGTCATACCTGATTGAGAAGTCGAGTTCACAATTGACTTAGTTCCTGATTCTAAGCCAATTTAAAAACCCCCATATTGTATGGCTCCAATAGAAATTCATGAATTGAAAAATTAGTTGCAGGATTTTCTTGACAAAGGATTCATTCATCCTAGAACATTACCATGGGGACTCCTTGTTTTGTTTGTTAAAAAAGAAAGATTGTTCCATGAGACATTACATTTCTTATAGAGATTTGAATAACATCACTATTAAAAACAACTATCCATCGTCTCATATTGATGACTTGTTTGATCAGCTCCAAGGAGCTCAGTACTTCTCCAAGATTGACTTGAGATCCGGATACCATCAGCTGAAGGTGAAGGAGGATGACATCCAGAAAAAAACCTTTCATTCTAGATATAGGTATTATAAATTTTTTGTTATGCCGTTTGGATTAACTAATGCACCTGATGTATTCATGAACTTATGAATAGTGTATTTCATGAGTTATGGGATAAGTTTTTTGTTGTATTTATTGATGAAATTTTGGTATTTTCTTAAAATAAATAAAAGCATGAAAAACATATAAAGGTTGTTTTGAAAAATTTAAAAGTAATGAAATTGTATGGAAATTTCAGAATGTGTGGTTTTTGGTTGCAACTGATTTCTTTTCTTTGGGTCAGTTTAAATAAGGTTGGAATAACGGTTGATCCTGTCAAAACAAAAGTAGTTGATGAATGGCCAAGACCCACAAATGTTACAGAGATTTTTAGTTTTCTGGGCATAGCAAGTTATTACCGAACATTTGTTATGAACTTTTCACGGTTTTATAGCACGATAACTAAGTTAACACAAAAAGGGGTTAAATTTGTTGGGACAGAAGAATGTGATGTTTGTTTTCGGGAATTGAATAAGAGATTGGTGAATGATCTAGTTTTGGCCTTACCTTCCCAAAATAGTGAGTTCATCATATAAAGTGATGCTTCTATGAAGGGGCTTGGTTGTGTTTTGATATAGAATGATTAGGTACTTGCCTATTCTTGGAGACAACTTTATCCTCATTAGCTAAATTATACGACACATGATTTGGAATTGGAAGCTGTAGTTTTTTCTTTGAAAACTTGGAGGCATCATCTATATAGAACCAAATACCAAATATATACTGACCATAAAATTCTAAAGTATATATTCACTCAAAAGGAATTAAACCTGAGGCAGTGAAGATGGTTATAATTGATAAAGGATTATGACTGCACGATCAATTACCACCCTAGAAAAGAAAACAATGTAGTGGATGCCTTAAGTCAGCAACATCATACATCATTATCCATGTTATGTTTGGAACATGTTACTTTGATTAATGATTTGATGAATTTTGGATTAAATTTTTTGGTGCAGGGAATACCTCTGTATTGTTTCAGGTTTCAGTGCAGTCTTCGTTGTCATACAGAATTAAGCAAGTGCAAAAGGAATACTGTGAGCTACAAAAAAAGGTAGAATTGGTTAAATTCGGTATGTTTACATAATTTAATCTTGGTAAAGATTGTGTATTATGATTTTAAAAAAGGTTTTGTGTGCCTAGTGATTCTCAGTTGAAGGAAGATTTGTTGTGTGAAGCTCATAGTTCTCCATTTTCTGTTCATCCTGGCAGTAATAAGATGTACAGAGACCTTCTGGAGTATTATTGGTGTGATGGAATGAAAAGAGATATTGCTAATTTTACCATGAAATGTTTTATGTGTCAACAGGTTAAAGTATAGCGGAAGTTACCGAAGGGGATGCTTCATCCTTTTCCAATTCCAATGTTGAAATGGGAGAATGTATCCATGGAATTTGTGGTGGGACTACCAAAGACTTCTCGAGGTAACAATTCGATTTGGGTTACTGTTGATCTGCTAAAAAGGTATGGATTTTTTCTATCAATTCGAGATACAATGTATTTGGACCATCTTTCTAGATTGTACCTCAAATAGATTGTCAGATTACATGAAGTTCCACTTTCCATTGTTTTTGACTGAGATCACGAGTTCACTTCTAACTTTTGGAAGGGACTTCTGAAGTCGTTGGGCACAAAGTTAAATTCTAGTACAACTTTTCACCTTCAATCATATGGGCTGTCAGAATGAATGATTCAAACATTGGAGGATATTCTTCGAGCTTTTTCAATGCACTATCAAGGAAGTTGGGACCAATATATTTCTTTAGTTGAGTTTTCTTATAATAACAGTTTCCATTCTAGTATTTGGATGGCATCTTTTGAGGCCATCTATGGGATGTTGTGCTAGACTCTAGCATTTTGGGATGAAGTCAGTGAAAAAAAGTTGATGGGGCCAGAATTATTTGAAGAAGTAGCTGAGAACGTGAGGATGATTCAGCAGCACATGAAGACAGCTTAGACCAGGCAGAAAAGTTATGAAGATAACAGAAGGAAAGACTTCTATTTCGAGGTAGGTGACCATGTTTTCCTTAAAGTCTCTCATTGGAAAAGTCTGATGTGTTTTGGTAAGAAAGGAAAGATAAGTCCACGTTTCATCTGTCCTTTAAAAATCTTGAATATTGTCGGAACAGTTGCGTACCGCGTAGCTTTTCTTCCGAGTTTGTTTCAGGTACACAATGGTTTTCCTGTTTTGATGTTGAGAAAGTATGTGCCAGATTCATCACATGTCTTGAGCCCAGAAGAAGTTCAACTAGAAGAGAACCTTTCTTATGAAGAGAAACGAGTTCAAATTCTTGATTGAGGGGAACATGTATTCTGGAATAAGGTAATCCATCGGGTAAAGGTTTTGTGGAGAAACTACATGGTTGAAGAAGCAACATGGGATTCTGAAAATTCTATGTGGGAAAAGTACCCCCAGTTGTTTAATAAGAAAATAAAATTGCGAGGACACAATTTTAAGAAGGTGGGGATAATTTAACACCCCATATTTTTCTAAAAATAAATAGAAATGCATGGAACTTTGTTTTAATTAGTTATTTTTAATTATCCTTTAAATCATAAATTTTCTACTTCTATGTTTTGAATTTCATGAAACGTTCATATACAATTGTGTTCAGCATGTTATTTGGAGTCTATTAGAACCAACTTGTTTTTTTGGTGAATAGTAAAAAACACTTATAAATATTAATATGAATAGTGATATGGCCCTAATGAATAGTAAATTTTATTATTATTGTATTTTATTAAGGCATTAAGATAATAACATCTAGGTTAATTTTTCATTGTGATAAAGAAGTAGTTGAAGAATTAGAACTGTTAATTTTTGAATGAAGTATCATTTTATTTAAAAATTAAATTAAAAATATTTATAAAGTTATTTTTCAAAAATGAATTTCTTTTTTGAAATCTTCACGATGAAAAATGGTTAGGGTAAATTTTTGGGATTTTTCTGAAATTCAAGAATTTTTTATGAATAGTAAAATACGATAAAATATGATGAATGATAAATACTTGATTTAATGCATCATAGGTCATGAAAGGATGATTTGATGTAATGCCCCGACCCTAGTTACCTAGAGTCGGTGCATTATTACATAACATTGGCATGATCAGAAGAAAGATCAAATCTCAAAAGACCGATTGGTTTAGTAGCCTTGGAAACACTAGATATATTCATAATGTTTAAATTACATCATAAAGTGAAAAACTACTACAAACAACATATTGTCTCCATAGTCCACACTATTAACCCCTTATAATATCCCTGCAGGTCATTCATAATTTACTTCTTCACTTCCTGGGAAAAATAAAACATTGAAAAGGGGTGAGCTCAAATGCCCAGTAAGGATAACAATATAGAGGAAACTTTCAAAAATAAGAATAAACATTTAAGACAATGTATAACTAAAACAAAAGCCTTTAAAACTTGAACTTTCTATATAGTATGGCATAAATAAAATGAAATAATTCCATTTACTTATTCACATGGATATTCTACTAATCATATAATCACAGGCAAAATCAATAATAACTTTCATAATGATGGAATGCATAATGCCAGACTATCATAACCACATATCCAAGGCCTCGTGCCAGGACTACAAATATGATTTTGTCAAGGCCTTGTGCCAAGACACTAGTTTGTCTCATGAGACCCACCAATGCATCGAGGAGCTATAGAGGGCTCCGCCCGTCACATATTAAGTCCAATGCATTCCCATATGAAAAGGTTTAAACATAACATAAACATTCATATTAAAACTAGCAAACGAAATGTCAATAATTTCACCATAAACCATGAATGGTATAAAAATAGAAAATCCACAGTCAATAATATCACAAAACCTTCAATACAACATAGAAGTTTTGTATCATAATAAATCAACTTCACATAATCGTAAAATCCAACAAAGGATGTTGACATAGATGAAATCAAAACTCTTTTTAGAGAAATATCTCTTCTTATTTGAAATCATTTAAGAGACATATAAAATAAAACATTTTCTTTGAAAATATTCTTATAAGCTTGTAAGGGAAGCTTTGAAGATTTTATAATGGAGGAAAATAGCCGCACCCGCCGTATAAGTTAAAAAAAACATTCTTACCTTAATTCTGTCGAAAAGGTTAAAAAAGGACCTTGTTTTGAAAACGACAGAAAGATTCCTTTATAAACGACTTATAAAAGTCAAAAAGGGTATAAATGAATTTAACTCATATTCTAGTAAATAGTAAAAATGTTTTGAAATACATTTTTAAGAAACATGGATGTGGATGATAAAGAAATCCCAGTAGATTATTACGTATAAACAACCTCAGATAATGAAGAGATTGTGAAATAACCCTTACCTTGAAATTTTCCTTGGTTGAGGGTAGGTTAACCTCCTGTATAATGGTGAAATAATTGTTATTAAATTATACAAGAATCATATATATTAATATGATATCATATATGATCTTTTATCATTGATTTGTTAATAATACCTTAGAATTATTGTCATTTTGGGTGTTAACTTACTCGTTCTTTTTATTTTTTTTGTTACGTAAGCCATGTTTGTAATGGATAGGATGTATGTTATTCATATACATAATGATATCAAGTCCATAAACATCATTTTTAAATCATATAATGATAATTATACTTGAATGGCTACGATGGAGAATGAATCTTATCGCGTTCGTGGAGACGGTAGTCCGTACGTACGCACGAGCGACAATATCATTGTTTTTATATTAAAATAATATATAAATGGATGGTATATCATATATATAGAATCATTAACAAGTTATATTTATTATTTACATGTGTTACACTTCATTATTATACCCATCCAAATATTAATTTGTTGAATAACAATTACACCACGACGTGGAGACGGTAAGCCGTACGTATGCACGTATGGTGACATGTTATTCAAAGGATCGATAGAATACTGAATATGGTTGTACCATATTTATAATAACATCATAGAATATATATTATACTGGAGTTATTATTTTATAATGGTAAAAAACAAAGGAAGAAGAAGTGGAAGAAGAAATGAACTTGGAAAAGGGTGGTGAAATCATTACCTCTTCTTCGGGTTCTTCCTTTTGATTTGATCAAAAGGGCTCCTTTGGTTGGCTTTCCGATCAAACTAAGGCCTCTGAGTTTTAGTGAGGAATGTTGGGAGATTATTTGTGCAGATTTTGGCCGAACCAAAAGGCTTTGATGGTGTGAATAAGGGTAAGGAGGAGTTCTCTTTTATAAGAGGGGTGAGGGGCACCTTTGGAAAAGCTAGAAATATTAGTTTATAATAAATTCATATTCAGTTTCTAATGGCTCCAAAGTTGATTATTTAAATTTTATGATGGGGATGGGTCGAACACAACTCAACAAATATAATTTAGACAGGTTTGGGTACTTATATTAACCTTATCTTTAAGTATTAACTCTAAGTTAATTAGTTTCACTTTTAACAATGTCTCTTTGTATTTTTATATAATATGGTTAATAAACTTACTATATACATCCAAGAGACCCCCACGTGGTCCATTAATGATACAATTATCATCATATAAGTCTCTTGGCCGATCCTTAGATTTTTATGAATTTAATATCAATTAATAATATAATATTTGTTTTAAGAACTCTTTTATGTCAATTTTGACACTATTCAATAGTTTATTTTTTTGAAACTCAAAACAGATTGATTACTTTGAAAAAAGTCAATAACATCAATCCTAATATATCATATTATCCTAGAAAATTAGTTTAATTCATTAAAAGTTTCATATTATATTTATTTGGGTATTTATAATATCAATTATTTTAATTTTTCACTATTATAGTAATTACTTCATCATCATTGTGTCATAAATAAATTAAATTATTTAATGTATACAAATTATATATAAATTATCATTATGTAGGAAATAGTTTTATATTTCTAATTAATCTTCATAATCTAAAATCCAACATATATAACCCTATGTAAAAATTGTTTTTCTAAAAGCTATATGCTTGTGTCATTTTTGTATTCATTTTAACTTAATTAAAATAAAGTGTCCCTATCACCTACAAGTGGCTCCATGAGGTCCCAAAATTGACCCAAAGATGCCCATTGTCGGACATGTATCCACCAATAAGATAAGGACATGTTTTAGGGTAATTTAGTATTATTATAATATTATTTTTTAACCCTTATTTACCGGATTTACCCTTAACCATGGTAAATAAAATATTTACCGCAGTAATAATTCAAAATGTCTAAAAATAAAAGTTACCTATTTACAAAACATGAACATCATGATTCCAAATATGGAATCCATTTTTCTAAATTCAAAATACAGAAGTGGCATAAATTAATTTAAAATTAATTCCCACTGTCAAAACAAAGAGTGTGTTTTTAAGAGATAATAACTATCAAAAGATTGACACTTGTTTATGTTCGGTTTAATTGTAAAATTATGTCCAATGACTGACATTATATTAAGTGGTAAAAATATATTCTAAATATACTTTAATGCCACTCAAATTCATAATTTATCACTATTAATTATTTTTATTAAAAAAGTTGTTTTTAATTAAAATTTAGTAATTTTCACTATTCATCAAAATATTAAAGTTATCTGAAAGGTACCAAAATTTCACCTTAGGCTAAATTAGATATTCTGAATCCAAAAATGAAGTATATTTTGAAATATAAAATATATATAATTTCAAAAGGTACGTATTACTATTTATAACGGCTAGTTTGATTGGTTATGGTGTGTTAAAACTCGGTGTTGCGTACAACACACGCTATCAAATTTTTCAAAGAGAAGCATACAGAAGAAGCTTGGAGTGTTACATTCTCCCCTCCTTCAAATAATTTCGTCCTCAAAATTTCTAGAATAATTATCGCATGAAAATAATTTGGTGGTTCTTCATCATAAGTTACTCGGGTTCCCACGTTGCCTCTTCCATCTTATGGTTTCTCCACAAAACTTTTACCAGACGTGTCGTCCGGTTTCTCAGTACTTGTTCTCTCGTATCAAGAATCCTGATGGGATCTTCGCAATAAGACAGATCAGTTCCAGTTATAATTCTTCATAGGTGAGTACATGCATTGGGTCAGGCATGTATTTCCTCAATAGATATACGTGGAACACATCGTGAACTTTGGAGAGACTTGGCGGCATTGCCAATCGATAAGCTACAGCCCCAATTCGTTCTAGAATTTTGAAAGGTCTGATGTACCTGGGACTTAATTTACCTTTCTTACCAAAATGTATGACTCCCATCCAGGGAGATACCTTCAGGAAAACATGATCACCGACTTGAAATTCCAAATCCTTCTTTCGTTTATCGGCATAGCTCTTTTGCCTATTTTGAGCTGCTTTGATGTGATTTTGGATTACCTTCACCTTTTCCATCATTTCCTCCACCAGTTCTGGGCCTACAAGTTTTCTTTCACCAACGTCATCCCAACAGGTTGGTGTACGACATCTCTTTCCATATAACGCTTCATATGGTTCCATCTGAATACTCGAATGGAAGCTATTGTTATAGGAAAATTCTACGAGGGGTAAATATTGATCCCACATACCCTGAAAGTCAAGTGAGAAAGATCTCAACATGTCTTCTAAGGTTTGAATAGTCCGTTTTGATTGTCCATCTGTCTGAGGGTGGTAAGCAGTGCTCAAATGAAGTTCAGTATCCAGGGATTTCTGAAGAATTTTCCAAAATCTTGAAGTAAAACGGGGATCACGATCAAAAACAATCGATAGGGGTACTCCATGAAGTATCACAACTTCATTAATATATAGTCTTCCTAGAAATTCCAGTGGTATATCTTCTCTTATAGAAAGAAAATGTGCTGACTTGGTAAGACGATCAATAATAACCCATATTGCATCTTTCCTTCTAGGAGTTTTTGGTAGCCCCATGAAAAAGACCATCGTAATATTGTCCCATTTCCACTTCGGTATGGGAAGAGGTTGCATGACTCCTCCAGGCTGTTGCCTTCCAGCTTTCACTTGTTGAAAAAACATACATCTTGACACAAAACCATCAATGTCCCTCTTCATGTTGTCCCACCAAAAATGTTCCTTCAAATCTCTATACATTTTGGTGCTCCTAGGGTGTATAGATAAATTTGAACTATGAGCATCATCCAGCAATTCCCTTTTTATATTAGGTATATTGGGAACAGAAAGTCTCTTCCCAAATTTCAAAATTCCATCTTCATACACAAAGTCTCTCAGTCTCCTATCATTCATAGCTTTAATCTTCTTTTGAAATTCTTCATCATCGGTCTGAGAACTCTTAATTCTTTCTAGTAAAGATGGTTTGGTAACCACTTGAAAAAGAATTGATGTTTCGCCTTCCCTGGTTATTCCCATGTCCATCTTCACTAGATCCCGCAAAATTGGATCCCTTTCAATTCTCATCACGTTCAAAACTCCGTGGTCTTTTCTACTCAATGATCCTACCACCTTGTTTGCTTTCCCCGGGTGGTAGTGTATCGTACAATAATAATCCTTGAGTTATTCAATCCATCTCTTTTGCCTCATGTTGAGTTCTTTTTGTGAGAAAATATACTTCAAACTCTTGTGATCAGTATAAATCTCACATTTTTCACCATAGAGGTAGTTCCTCCATATCTTTAAAGCAAAGAGCATAGCTGCTAACTCGAGATCATGAGTATGATAGTTTTGTTCATGAATTTTCAACCGTCGTGATGCATTTTCAATAACTCTATCATTATGCATAAGGACACAACCAAGTCCTTTCTTTGATGCATCACTATAAATAACGAACCCATCATTCCCCGATGGTAGAGTAAATATAGGAGCATTGACTAGTATTCTCTTCAGTTCTTCGAAACATTTTTCACAGTCTTTTTTCCAAACAAATTTATCCCCTTTACGTGTGATCTTCGTTAATGGGTTAGCCAATCGGGAAAAATTCTGGAAGAATCGTCGATAATAACCTGCCAAACCAATAAAACTACGTACCTCAGTTATACTCATTGGTGCTGGCCATTCTTGGATTGCCTTGGTCTTAGAAGGATCAAAAGAGATTCCATCTTTAGAGACAATATGGCAAAGAAAATAAATCTCCTGAAGCCAGAATTCACACTTGCTAAACTTCCCATATAATTCATGTCTTCTCAGAGTCTTCAGGATAATGCGCAAGTGATTTTCATTATCTTTGTAGCTTTTGGAGTATACCAAGATATCATCAATTAATACCACTACAAATTCATCGAGATACTCCTTGAAAACTCTATTCATTAGATCCATGAATACAAAGGGTGCATTCGTCAATCCAAAAGGCATTACAGTAAACTCGTAATGCCCATACCTGGTTAGAAATGTTGTCTTCGAAATGTCTTCCTTCTTTACACACAACTGATGGAATCCTGATCGAAGCTCAATCTTTGAAAAGTATTGAGCTCCATGAAGTTGGTCAAATAAATCATCAATGCGAGGTAGGGGATACTTGTTCTTTATCGTTATAGAATTGATCTCCCTGTAGTCGATACATAACCTCATAGATCCATCTTTCTATTTAACAAAAAGAACAGGGGCTCCCCATGGAGAAACACTAGGGAGAATAAATACCTTATTACTCAATTCCTCTAGTTGTTTCTTTAGTTCAACTAATTATACAGTGGCCATTCTATAAGGGGTCTTTGATATAGGCCTTGATCCAGGAATTAAATCAATGGAAAACTCAACTTCTCGATTTCGAGGATGTCCAGGTAAATCTTCTTGAAATACATATACAAATTCTTTCACAACAGGTAAATCCTTTATTTGAACATTCCTTTCCTCACCCATAGTCATTTCATTCTCTTTCTCCCCAATAATTGAATTTAGTTGAGCTATTGGGGGTGGATCTAAATAAGAATTAGGTGGTGACGATTCTGCTCTAAAGATAAGGTGTTCCTTATCATTATCATCAAGAATCGTAACCTCTTTATTCTTATAATGAATATTCGCATCATAGTCTGAAAGCCATTCCATACCGGGGATTATATCAAACTCAATCGTAGGTATGACGATGATATCAGAAGATAAAGAACATTTATGTTCTCTAATGTGGACTGATTCACAAAACATTGTTGCAATGATACAACCCTTAGGAGTTTTAACAGATAACTCCCTTGTTAAATCAAATTGAAAATTTCTAATTTTCTTAGCAAACTGGGAAGATATGAAACAATGTGATGATCCAGAATCAAATAATGCATTTGCTAAACTTGAGGAAACCATTAAATTACCTGCCACCACGTCTTTCGGAGCTTCTACCTCAGTAGTAGTGATATCATAAGCTTGGCCTTGATCCCTTGTCCTTTTCTGAGGTAAGTTCTCCTGACTCTTAGGACATTCATTTGCATAATGCCCCATCTCCCTACAATTTTAGCACTGAACGTTGTTGGCTTCCTTCTTCCCCTTTCAATCACGAGCTTGGTGGCCTTTTTCACCACACTTGTAACAGACTCTAGTTCCCTTCAAGCAAGTACCAGGGTGTTTCTTCCAACATTTACCATAGGATGGATATTCAACCTTTCCCCTCTTCCCCTTATTTCCATTCCCAGATTGATCAGCAGGCCTCTTCATCTCTTGCTTTGCTTTAAAGTCATTAGACATAGATAATTCATTTTCGGTCTTGATAGCACATGAGACAATGTCTTCGTACGACGAGAAGGATTGTGATAATAATGCTCGACGGAGAAATGGTTTTAACCCATCAAAGAAACGTTCAACATTACTTCTTGGGTTACGTATATAATCTCCAGCATACCTTGCTAACCTTGTAAAGTTAGCCTCATACTTTGTGATATTCTCATCCTCCTTTTGTCTCAGACTTAGAAATTGCCTTTCCATATCTACTCGATGGTCGCGAGGAAAGTATTTTTCTAAAAACATATCTTTGAACTCCCTCCATTCCATATTTGATACTTCATCATCTTCCGTCATATTTTGAATCAATGACCACCATTGATCAGCATCTTCAGTGAGGCGGTAAACTGCCATGATTATTTTTCCCTTTCACTACTCCCTAAAGCCTGAAATAATTTCTTTTGGGAATTTATCCATTGCTCAGCAACTAACGGATTTGTACTCCCATTGAAAGTTGGTGGTTGTTGCCTCATGAATCGATCTAACATTGATCCTCCACGCTGTGGATCAGGGTGCTCCATACGGGTAAGGTTATTATTCATAACCTGAGTGAGTTGTCCCAGTATGGTGATTAGCTGATCGACACCAGTTGCATCACCAGCTCCACTATAATAATCTTGAGTAGGAGGGCAATCCATACATGGAGTGCGTGCATTGATTCGGTTTCCATTTCTTCCATTAGGCGCCATTTCTAAACAATGGCATAAACTAGACTAGTTTATGAATCAAAATACATAATCCCATACTTATAAAACACTTAACATAAATTGAACTATTTATGTATATAATCTATAATCATAAAAAAAATTTCTTTAAGAAAGTATATACTCATAAACCCTTAATAATTATTTGTAAAGAAAATGAGAGTTAACCTAAGCATATCCCCCGGGAGTGTCGTAACCAAGAGTGCAGCAATGCCCGTTGTCGTGCACCAGTTCCCGTTCGAGTCTAGCTCAAAGTGGTGTTTTCGGGTTTTACCCCTAGGTACATCTGTGCCCGAGCTGCTTCTACCTTCTTGTATCCAGACAGAGATGTATTGCTCGGAAAACACACAAAATCGTTACAATACCAAAATTCTAGGAAGTTCTTCAATACTAATCCACAAAGTTCATCTTAGGTCTACGTGCTCTAATCAGAGTTTATCTAAATCTAGCTTCCATCGTTTGTACTATACTTCCTCTGATACCAACTGTAACGCCCCGACCTCAGTTACCTAGAGTCGGTGCATTATTACATAACATTGGCATGATCACAAGAAAGATCAAATCTCGAAAGACCGATTGGTTTAGTAGCCTTGGAAACACTAGATATATTCATAATGTTTTACATTACATCATAAAGTAAAAAACTACTACAGCAACATATTGTCTCCATAGTCCACACTATTAACCCCTCATAATATCCCTGCTGGTCATTCATATTTTACTTCTTCACTTCCTCGGAAAAATAAAACATAGAAAAGGGGTGACCTCAAATTTCCAGTAAGTATAACAATATAGCGGAAACTTTCATAAATAAGAATAAACATTTAAGACAATGTATAACTAAAACAAAAACCTTTAAAACTTGAACTTTCAACATAGTATGGCATAAATTAAATGAAATAATTCCATTTACTTATTCACATGGATATTCTACTAATCGAATAATCACATGCAAAATCAATACCCACTTTCATAATGATGGAATGCATAATGCCAGACTATCATAACCACATATCCAAGGCCTCGTGCCAAGACTAAAAATAAGTTTTTGTCAAGGCCTTGTGCCAAGACACTATTGTGTCTCATGAGACCTACCCATGCATCGAGGAGCTATAGCGGGCTCCACCCGTCACATATTAAGTCCAATGCATTCCCATATGAAAAGGTTTAAACATAACATAAACATTCGTATTAAAACTAGTGTATGAAATGTCAATACTTTCACCATAAACCATGAATGGTATAAAAATAGAACATCCATAGTCAAAAATATCCCAAAACCTTCAATACAACATAGAAGTTTTGTATCATAATAAATCAACTTCACATAAGCGTAAAATCCAACAAAAGATGTTGACATAGATGAAATCAAAACTCTTTTTAGAGAAATATATCTTCTTATTTTGAAATCATTTAAGAGAAATATAAAATAAAACATTTTCTTTGAAAATATTCTTTATATTCTTGTAAGGGAAGCTTTGAAAATTTTATAACGGCGGAAAATAGCCGCACCCACCGTATAAGTTAAAAAAAATTCTTACCTTAATTCTGTCAAAAAGGTTTAAAAAGGACCTTGTTTTGAAAAACCCTTACCTTGCACTTTTACTTGGTTGATGGTAGTTTAACCTCCTTTATAATGGTGAAATAATTGTTATTAAATTATACAAGAATCATATATATTAATACGATATAATATATGTTCTTTTAACATTGATTTGTTAATAATACATTAGAATTATCGTCGTTTCGGGTGTTAACTTAATCGTTTTTTATATGTTTTGTTACGTAAGACATGTTTTTAATGGATAGTATGTATATTATTCATATACAGAATGATATCAAGTCCTTAAACATATTTTTTAAATCATAAAATGATAATTATAATTGAATGGCTACGATGGAAAATTAATCTCATCGCGTTCGTGGAGACGGTAGTCCGCACGTACGCACGAGCGACAATATCATTGTTTTGATATTAAAATAATATATAAATGGATAGTATATCATATATACAGAATCATTAACATGTTATATTTATTATTTACATGTGTTACACATCATTATTATACCCATAAAAATATTAATTTATTGAATAATAATTACACCACGACGTGGAGACGGTAAGTCGTACGTACGCACGTATAGTGACATGTTATTCAAAGGATGGATAGAATAATGAATATGGTTGTACCATATTTATAATAAAATCATAGTATATATATGATACTTGAGTTATTATTTTATAATGGTAAAAACAAAGGAAGAAGAAGTGGAAGAAGAAATGAACTTGGAAAAGGGTGGTGAAATCATTACCTCTTCTCCGGGTTCTTCCTTTTGATTTGATCAAAAGGGATCCTTATGATGGCTTTCTGATAAAACTAAGGACTCTAGGTTGTAGTGAGGAAAGATGGGACAGTATTTGGGCAGAGTTTGGCCGATCCAAAAAGCTTTGATGGTGTGAAGAAAAGGGAAGGATGAGTGCTCTTTTATAAGAGGGGTGAGGGGCACCTTTGGAAAATATAGAAATATTAGTTTATAATAAATTCATATTCGGTTTATAATGGATCCAAAGTTGATTATTTAAATTTTAAGGTGGGTATGGGTTGAAAAAAACACATACAATAGAATTTAGACAGGTTTGTGTACTTATATTAACCTTATCTTTAAGTATTAACTCTAAGTTAATTAGTTTCACTTTTAAAATGTCTCTTTGTATTTTTATATAATATGGTTAATAAACATACTATATACATCCACGTGACCCCCAAGTGGTCCCTTAATGATGAAAATATCATTATATAAGTCTCTTGTCCGAACCTTAGATTTTTAGTAATGTAATATCAATTAATAATATAATATTTGTTTTAAGAACTCTTTTTTGTCAATTTTGACACTATTCAATAGTTGATTTTTGGGAAACTCAAAACAGATTTATTACTTCGAAAAAAGTCAATTAAATAAATCCTAATATATCATATTATCCTATAAAATTATTTTAATTCATTAAAAGTTTCATATTATATTTATTTGGGTATTTATAATATCAATTATTTTAATTTTTCACTATTATAGTAATTACTTAATCATCATTGTGTCATTAATAAATTAAATTATATAATATCTAAAAATTATAAATAAAATATAATTATGTAGGAAATCGTTTTATCTTTCTAATGAATATTTATAATATAAATTCCAACATATATAACCCTATGTAAAAATTGTTTTTCTAAAATATATATGCTTGTGTCATTTTTGTATTCATTTTATCTTAATTAAAATAAAGTGTCCCTATCACCTACAAGTGGGTCCAGGAGGTCCCTAAATTGACCCAAATATGACCATGGTCGGACATGTATCCACCAATATGGTTAGGACACGTTTTACGGTAATCTAGTATTATTATAATATTATTTTTTAACCCTTATTTACCGGATTTACCCTTAACCATGGTAAATAAAATATTTACCGCAGTAATTATTCAAACTGTCTAAAAATAAAAGTTACCTATTTACACAATTTGAACATCCTGATTCCAAATATGGAATCCATTTTTCTAAATTCAAAATACAGAAGTGGCATAAATTAATTTAAAATTAATTCCCGCTGTCAAAACAAAACGCGTGTTTTTAAGAGATAATAACTATCAAAAGATTGACACTTGTTTATGTTCGGTTTAATTGTAAAATAATGTCCAATGACCAAAATTATATTAAATTGTAAAAATATATTCTAAATATACTTTAAAACCACTCAAATTCATAATTTATAACTATTAATTATTTTGATTAAAAAAGTTGTTTTTAATTAATATTTAGTAATTTTCACTATTCATCAAAATATTAAAGTTATCCGAAAAGAACCAAAATTTCACCTTAGGCTAAATTCGATATTCCAAATCCAAAAATGAAGTCCATTTTGAAATATAAAATATATATAATTTCAAAAAGTAGGTATTACTATTCATAAAGGCTAATTTGATTGGTTATGGTGTATTAAAACTCGGGGTTGCGTACAACACATGCTATCACATTATTCAAAGAGAAGCGTACTGAAAAGCTTGGGGTGTTACATGTGAGCCCACTAGGTTCGAACTAAAATGCCATTTTTACTATTTGGGGCCACATTAATTATGATTATTCACATTATCGAGCAAAGATATTATAATAATGATTAAAATAATTCAAAATACTCCCTCTACTCCACTATAAATACCACCCTCACTCCCCACTTTCTCCCACACCTCTAAAGCCTTGATAATTGTCTAATTTCTTCAAAATACCCTCCTCAACATTCTTCCCCACTTCCTAGAGCTACTGGTCTCACCAAAAAACCAAAACCAAAGCCCCTAAGGGGGATCTCAAGGAGAAGATATCAAGAGGTAACCATCATCTTTTATTTTGATTAATTTCATTCATTTTATGTTATTTTCTTCCATTCCCTTTGGTGTATGATTGTATATTTCATTAGATACCCCCCTTTAATTCCCATATTATGTATTGATGATTATATATCCACTTCCTCTCATCAAACCATTTTTATTAAATTTTAAGAGACGTCGTTACGCTGCCGAATTTTCGTGAGAAATTTATCAAGTCCTCTTTTATTTTAAGATTCCATTCGCTTCTTCCTATTTCCTCACCTCCTATTAACCAAGAAGAATAAAAGATCCATAATCTTGTATATTATGGATTCTCTCATGATCATGTAAAATTCATCATCATTATTTTTCTCCTCCCCCACTTATTCACGGAATTAAAATATTGTCTGTGATGTGTCGAATTACCGACATCGTGTACGATGTCACTTCAATTTGATGTAATTCATTATATTCTGGTCAGAAATCCAATTTTTATGACTGAAACAGGTTATAACATATGTGTTATAACTCACTCATGGTTCTGGAATTATTTTGTACTCATGGTTCTAATTTATAAGACACAACGAGGTTGTTATTATTAATGAACCACAAAAATGGTCTAAATGAACATCATTAATGTTCTAACTTATGAATCATTCTCGTGTAAGAATTAAAAATGATAAATGGAATAATTTATGTTACTGGATATATGTAAATACTACTCCATTCCAATTCTATAGTTTCACTTCCAATCAAAAGAATGACCACCATGAACCAATCATAGAAATCATGTAAATAATTCACCCAAAAACAGTGCAAGGGTCAAAATTCTAAAAATTATGGGTGAAATGATGTTATGAAATGATCATATATGATATTATAAACATGAAAATGTTTCTTTAAAATATTAATAACACTCTTTTAACTTGTATACAGGAGGTTTAAACATTTGGTAAGTACGAAAAACCAGAGGTAAGAGAATTCTTAACCCGATTTCCATTTTTGGGTTAAACTTTTACTTCATTATTTATGTGCTATATAAATTTTTTGTGTGATGGTTTATGTTTATACTATGTTTTATTATGTGTATTTACAGTATATAAACATACTCCAACCACTCTATTAAGTCTCTCTTAAATTTAATGATATTTATAAGGGGATTTTCTTTAAAAATCTTTTTTTTTAAATTTAGTCTTATAAAAATCAAAAGCAATGTTTTTATGAAATTATTCATGTTGTATGATTATGATTTGGTTCTATGGATTTATTTATGATGAAGGGTGGGTCCTATATTTCCATCCAACGCATTGGGTATGACTAATTTGGAGGTCGGCTGTATGGTTACTCCATGTGTAACTACGATGGTTACACAAAGTAAGGTAGCCGTGAGGGTAACAGATTATAAGGTGCCACGAATAGTTACAAGATTATGTAGGTAATGCCCCAAGATACCTTTATGATTATATTATATTCCCAATTTTTGTGAGTATCTTGTGTAAATATCATGTTACACAAAGTAAGTATATATTGGTGACAAGAATGTCTTTTGAAAATTCTTTCACTTGTTACGAGTATTCATAGACTAATGTGAACATTCCAACATTTCCATCCCTTATTGAGCATTTATGCTCATCGCAAGTTTTTAAATGATTTTTCATAGGTTAATGTATGTGTAATACAAGGAAGGGATCCATGTTAAATGTGAATAATTGTCAAGGAGTCTTGTTTTATGTTTTAATGTTTTATATTTCCAAAAAAAATGGGAACTGTTTTTATGGTATGCACTCTGTAATAATGTTTAATTTCATGAATATATTGTCCTAATTCTCAAAAAGATCTAAACATGAAAAGATATTCAATGTAAAAGGAAGTTTTTTCTTGAATGAATTCAATATTTTGTATGTAATAAGGTCATGTCCCTATATTTTCTCCCTCTTACTCTCCCACTCACATCAAAGGAATCCCCCTATAGTTAAAAGTGAAAATACATGGAAAGATAAAGAAAACATAAAATTGAAAAATGTAAAATAAAAATGAAAAGAAAATGAAAATGGGGCCTTGATCTGGCCACAGTGCCCAATGAAAGGTTATGATTTCCCCAAGAAAATCCTCCCATAATGTAAATAATAGTGGATATGGAATAATAATATGGTGCCCCATTTAAATGAAACGACTGAATTAATATCTATAAATAAATTAATATATAATTAATTAAATATTGAATGTCCTATAAAAAATAAAATGTCTCGAATTTCCCCAAAACTATTGTAATATGGTAGAAACCCTATTCTAGGACTAATAGAGTTTTTTGAAAAATGGTAATTTATCAACTCAAAGATAAATTACCTTTCTTCCTCAAAACACTCCCAAAAATAAAGGGTTCAAATTTCCCTTTATTTCTATAAAAAATGATGAAACAAGTAGTCCATGTGATGGTGCAACATTCAAAGTGTCATCCAACTATGGGGTGATAGAGAATTATTAAAAAAACATGGTTTATTTATCAACCCACCAAGTAGTTTATCCATACGATGATGGATGTAAATTATAACATTCCAAGAAGCACTTACAGTGAATCTTCTTTGCAATAAGGAATTATGACCACATATTATAGTAATTCACTACAATTGTAGATTTTATAAATACAACACCCATTACTTGATACCCAAAGAGAGATATGTTAACATAAAATAGAAGGATAATGATTCAAGAGCTGATAAAATACACTTATATAATTCCACCTTATAGATAACCAAGAAAATGAAATACCTATGCAGATTGGGTGAGAAAACCCCACAAGTGCCTATCAAACCATGTGATAGGTAGATCTAACCATGTAAAGGAAAGTCCAACAATGTGGATGGCCATCTAAAATCATGAAGGATGTGTTGACCCTAAGGTATCTTGTCTGCGAGTTCCACATCATAAGTTCCCCTTCATTAAATCCTCATCTTTGAGAAGATACCCATTTATTTGGGAATTTTGACTTCCTCAAACCATTATTGTTAACCTAATACACATCAATATAATTCCATGTATAGCCATCAGTAGGGTTTAAATTATAATAAAACCATATTTATACCTCATCCACAACCACCTAACTCACATGATCAAGGAATGAACATTATTGTGCACCCCTATGGTCATTGATTCCCTTGATAATAGAAGGGTCTATTTTTCTACCCTAGACGGGTGTAACCCTTGGGGGATCAAAATTACAGAACCCCTTAATAATGGTGGTCCCTATCCAAAGGAAACTATTGTTTTATCCCTTGTCTAGATTATGGAATTATTATTTATCAATCGAGTCACCCTATAAAGGAAATCCCACAAAGAGTAAGCACCATGTCTTTCTTGTAGTATTCCATGCTCCTATACGTCTATCACATCCTAACCCACTATCTCAATGAAGGATAATAGTATTATATTCACCATTGATTTTAATAACTAAGATGAATATTATTGATGGTATCATAAATTTTATTGGAATACTCACTCATTGGCCTCTTGTTTAAGAGTAATCCCCAAGCACATTCTCTATGACCCTCCTCCTTAGATGTAATCCCTAAAAACATTTTTTATATAGGTATCCTCCAAGTGTATTCTCTATTCAAAACTAATCGTATTCTATTGTATAATGTTATTGATCTTACTTTATTTAAAGTACCCAAATCATATTACACTCAATTATTCCAAAATCTATGTTGGTCACATGGCCTCAAGCGCATCTCCCCAAACACTGAAGGCTACTAACTAGAAGCTGTGTCTTAGCTATGTCTCTGGGGAGATGTTTCCCCAATAACAAGAGTGTATCAAAACAGATATAAAATAACATATAATTAGTAGATTTATTATATCAATCGAACAATATATAACATCCATGGTATATATAATAAAGAATACAAAAATAAAACTCATATAAAAACAATGAAGATAAATTTTAAAAGTCACAAAAAAACTGTGAAAATAGGTAAACAAGTCATCAGTACAATACATGTAACAATAGTAAAAAAAGACCAAAATATATCCAACAAGAATCAAAATACATATATTGGACATGTTCTAACCTTATTCTAGGTTGTAGAAAAGAACCTAGAGTAGGTTTATATCCCTTATTCAAACCTCATATCACAGTCTGTTCCAGCACCAGTTGGGAGCCTGAAAATGTTCAAGGACTAAATCCTGGTTGGAAACTACCCAAGGTCTAGTGGCATCCAATAATTTAATAGATTTATAATAAATAATTTTTTTTATAAATAATAAATATTCATGGAATAAATAAACATAAACATATTATAATTTATTGGATCTTCATTTGCAACCAATTTATTCAATTGAATTTCATTTTCAAATAAATTCACAGAATTAGTAGTCATGTCTGTGTCATTTTCAAATAGAATTCACTTTGTTAAAAATTCTAATTTAATTAATAAGTCTTATGACCTAGAATTTATCCCAAAATCGCCCATTTTAATTTACACAAAGGATGCCTCACAAATTCCATCCATTAAGTGTAAGACAAATACAAAATCATGGATTGTGCTTTAGAATGACTGGCGTGTCATATAAACCATTCCATTATTAATTAAATTAAAAACCTATTCACATCATTATAATTCATCATTTGTAATCTAGGTATCACTCTTGGTAAAATATATACCAATACCTTACAATCCCATCCATAGAAATCATTAGAAGAACCTTTGTATCAAACTAGGTGTGGTATAACATCATAGCCACTCGAGTCAATTCATGGCTATGTAGTAAGGGAACCCAAGTATCAGTCATGGTATATATGATCATCATCATGTTGATTAAATCCATGTAAATACATAAAGAGTTCAATTATTAGTCAATATATAATATTAAACCCCAACAGTCTGTTCTTAGTAGTCCATATTTGGATTCAATGTGTCCCATGGGCATAAACATGGTAGATGCCAAATGAGTATATCTATGTAATTCATATTAGAACCCACATGTCACCCAAGGAATATTCAAAATATTTCAATACATATATTATTAATATATAAAGGTAATAACCTTATTAATTACAATTCAATATCACCTCAAATGTCAGATCAAGGAATGGGCTAAGATTAGAAATCTTTCTTCTATTTAACTTACATAAGTGTTTCATTTGAAGGTAAAATAATTTGTAAATAACAAATTTGATAGAAGGAGCCTCTGTTCGTGTTCACCCATAACCTTCCATTAATAAAATAAAGTTATAATTAAAATCACAATTTAGTTGAAATTGAAAAGTAAATATTTACGATCCCATAGTACAAGGAAAATGGAAACACCTCAAAGGTATCAAAACTCAATCACTACCAATGGTGTTCCAATTCATTAAACAACACACCAAAATTGTTGGTTTTAATGAAAGGATAATGGCCTTTAATATACCATCAACGTTCTCCTTAATAACATAGGATATACCTGTCAATTCAATTTAAGTAATAAACTTCTTTTAAGGGTATATACTATGAATGTTGGGTGCACAACACAACAATATATATATATATATATATATATATATATATCACATTTAATTTGAATGAAAAGAAGGATATAACCTACCGTAGTTTCCAAGTGGTTAAATCATCCAATATCAGCTCTTGATTTTACTTAGATTAGATGAAAATTGACGAACCAATGAAGAACCTATAAATAAAGAAAATTATCTTTCACCTAAATAGAAGAGCTTATACCAAACCAAATGAGGAATAGCTAAAATTTAATTAATATCTTAGCCAGATTTATACAACGATACCAATGGTTCTTGATTCCAATACAATATAGAGAGTTGGTGGAAAACTATGGAATAATCTCCAAAGAGTTATCTAGAAATG
The DNA here is from genome assembly GCA_963277665.1 of Viscum album. Lineage (NCBI taxonomy): Eukaryota > Viridiplantae > Streptophyta > Magnoliopsida > Santalales > Viscaceae > Viscum > Viscum album. The sequence goes on along the minus strand of OY728128.1, from coordinate 1,918,952,240 downwards.
TGAAACTTTTATGTGGAGGTGGAATTGGTGAGATACGATATAAGTAGAAAATAATTATGGGGAATTTGGTTAATTCACAAAATTTAATAGGCTCCACAATCTAGCCTTATAATTGGACAAATTGTGTTTCAACTATATTTCATTATCTGTAGGATGGGTCACATCGTGTGGTCTCCTTATATGGTTTGTGTATCATTTCTCAAACTGTGTGTAACTACACTATCAGAACTACAAATATTCTCACATGGGAATGCACCCTAAATTACTCAGTTTTCCTATCTGTGTGGCCGTTGGCTTCCCTATGTCCATTTTTTTCTTCATAATAAGTAATTGTAATGCCTACCCTTGATGTTTTATACTAACAGTGTGCAATTCCATTTTCACCAGAAATGATTGTTTACTGGGTTTGAACTAGCCAAATAAACCTTTGATGCTTCTATAACAATAATTGGAATTAATATTATGTTGTATTTTAAAATTTAAACTAAAAAATGATCAAAATTAAATGATTTTTATGACAAGAATGATCTATTTTATTAAAAAATCCCATTAAATAATTTCAATCCCAAATTTTCCATCCAAGGGTGGTGAGTCATAATCTATGACCAAATTCGGTAAGTGTACAAATTCATCAGATTCCAACTCATAAGTCCCATAATATACTGATTTATTCTTCTATATCACCAACAATAATTTAATTAACATTCTTTAGAGTACCTCCGTGCTTTGATCCATAATTGGAATAAGATTATCTTCTAAGGATGCATCCACCTATTAATCAAACTCCTCTGGCCGAAAGACATGATACTATTTTGCATTATTGTGATGTATCTGAGTTACATGAAAGATTTTTTTCATGTCTCATTACCTTGGAGGTAACTACAAAAGATAGGCTACTATCTTGATTCTAACCATCATCTCGAATGACCTGACATAATGTGGTTAAAGTTTACTATGTATCATGATCCGCATTTGTCCCAGCCTAGGTGAGACATATAAAAATTCCTCATCCCGGACCACAAACACTAGGGTTCATCCACAGTGATCAACATAATATTTCTACCAAGACTGTGATGTATCCATCCACTTCTGAATAAATTGCATGCACTATGTGGTTTCTTGAAAAAGATGAGGTCCATTAATATCTACCTCTACTTCCTCTTACCAACACAATGGTTATGAAAATGTACTATTTATCAAATCCTTATAAGGAAACATCTTTATTATAGCCTGAATGATATTATAATATGAAAATTCAACTGATGGTATATGCCACTACAAGGATCTCCCAAAATCCAGGACTCATTCTCACATCATTTCCTCAGGCACCTGTATCGTGCGCTTATAAAGTCCACCGGTCTGAGGGTGGTATGTTGTGCTCATAATCACATATTTACCTAACACACTCAGAATACCTTCTTAAAATGTTGATGTAATCCAAGAATACGTTTGTAAAACAATTTTATTTAGGACCCTATGATATCATATTATCTCACATATATACAACCATCCAAAATCAACCACCCTAAAGGTTTCCTTGATTATTGAAAAAATTGAAACCTATGTGATCCTATAATCAATAATCCATATTGAATCAATAACCCATCCCATCCTTGGTAAACTTATCAAAAAATACATCCTGATGAAATTCCATTTCCACTATGTAAAGGGAAGATGCTGTAAAAGTATGGTTGGTCACTGGTGTTCCTCCTTCATCTACCTACAGGTTGAACATTTCATGGAAAATCCATCTACAACTCTTTCAATACTCAACCACCAGTATTGGAGATGTAGTTCTCAATACATCTTGGTGATGCTGGGGTGGACCACACAAGATGAATCTTGAAATTCTTGCATCATCTCAATGCACATTCCTCATAAATCAAAAACATGTCCACATACTCATATAATTTTTTCCTCACCTTTGGTCAAACCATGTGGAAGGTCCTCACCTATCACACCCTCTCATATGACTATGCCCTAATAAACTGATAACTTCATCATCATCACTCTATCAACAAGGGAAGAGGTGACAACTAAGGATGATAGATATGTCTTCCTTTGAATGTCATTTAATTACAATTGATTCTCAATGTATAAATCCACAAGATTCCACTCATTATTTTCCTATTTAAATGCATGTATTTGAGTCCTCATTCTCAGTGTGTTAAACACTATATTTCCAATATCAGACATATATGAATGATCAAAGTAAAAATACTATAGGTATTTGACCCCCATTCGCTACCTTAGATTTAGATCCCACTGTATAAAAATATACATCCGGATTTTGTATTCTATGTACTCCCAAAATGTTCTCCACATAAGTAATGTCTCAAATAGTTCAATTCGAGGAAAATTTTTGCAAACGTGAGTTTTTTCCTTGATTAATTACTCTCATGTGGCCTCTAATATGAAAACCCATATTCCATGACTATATCATCCTACATAATAACTACTCCTACTTGATACATGATGGATCATTTGTATATAGTGAAATTCCTTCCTGGCTCTAGAAATTGAAGTATCTTCGATGAATTAATCATCCCTTTTTTCTACGAAAAGGTGCTCTCATAGGAATCTAACCATACAGACTTCCCATAATTCTTACTAAAGATCATTAAACATCACTCTTAGGAATGATTTCCCCTGTATGAAATTCATATATTAACTATGTGGTCTTGTGATGCACTCTACCTCAAATTTTTTCTTGGTATTCCACCAATAAAAAATATCACTCACCTTCTCTAGGTTAACAGATACTCCTGCCTTTGAGACAATGTGACCCGAGATTTGAATCTGATCCATCCTAAAGTGCTCTTTGTGTGATTATCAAATAACTAATGATCTCTCAGTGTATCCAAAAAAATATATAAATGTTTACAATATTAGTTTCAAGTGTGATAATACAATAAGATATCATCCATAAGACCCACAAAAAATGAACCTAGATAAGGATTGAAAACATGGTTCATCGGTTCTATGAAAACCTATGGTGGGTTCATGAGACCGAACAGTATAACCAAACACAAATATAGATTGAACTTACATCAAAAAATTGTGGAAGGTTTGTCTGATGGTCTATCATCCAGCTAATGAAAACTGGAACTGAAATTAAATTGTGATAAGACTTGATCTCTTGATAGATGTTCAAATAGATCATCTATCCAAGATCGATTTTAATTATTCTTAACAATTAGTTGGTTCAATTTCTGGTAATTTAAACATTTCTTGAGGGTATAGTCTTATTTTTTCATAAAAAGGTTAGGTGATACCCATAGAGAAGTACTAGATTATATAAAACACATTTACTCTAATCATTCTATATGCCTCTTGACCCCCTACATCTTAATAGTAGAAATATAGTATGTAAGATTAGATACTGATGCATCACATGTAACTTAGTTGAAAAAGAAATCCACTTCTCTCATGGGAGGTAATCTTAAAAAATCATCTGCAAAAGCATCCTCGAAACGATAAACCAATAGAGGTAAAACAAATTTATGTGTTCCCTAATTTTGAAGGCATAAACTCACAGTATGGGTTATCATCCTGCCTAGACCATGATGCTCTGGTCCAGCTCAACTCAACTGAACATCCCATTCACGCTTGTGAATAAACTCTCCTTCATCTGGTGATGTAATGGTCACCCTATAGTTATATTAATCAATTAAATAATGGAAGGGAACAAACCAGTCCATAGTGATAATGATGTAAAAAAATCTTCTCTAGGGTAAGGAGATCCCATACAAAGTGACACCCATAAATCACAAGAAAGATCTCCCTAAATTGATGTGCATCTTCTGTATAAATCCCCAATTGAGTGTTATGTGTCCGAACTCCATCATAATACTAAAAACATAGCGCAAAGTTCTCTACAAAAGTCATATATTTATGATAAGTGAAAGTATTCAAAAGAGAATATGTTAATTTATAAGATACTAAAATATTACCTCTCATTGTAGAAGTCCTATGATCTTTCTCTTCAATGTTTGGTGTCACATCATATATATAGTCCTATCTGTGGCCTTGTAGTACTGCCTATCTACCCTAAAAAGATCTACTCTATTGACATTGTAAATCTATTGTCTAACTACAATAGCTACGACCACCGGCTCTAACTGATTGGTTAACTACACTCTAACTCCCTACTTTATGATATGTTGTTGATCTTAATCCTTTCCTTGGAGTCTCTATAGACCATCTCTCACAAGATACCAAAGTAAAATTCATTCATAAGAAATGTTAATAGACCTTATTACTAGATTATTGGCATGTGACTGGGTCCCTCTTAAACTATGGCCTCATATGTCCCATTCAACCACACTGGTATCACCTCAACTGGCTTGCAGAGTGTGTGCTTATTTTGTTAATATCACAATATGGAAGCACTAGATGATGATTCCTATTGATGGTTAGTTCAATACCTAATATAGGTATAGAAACACCCTTTCTCTCACCTGTAGCCTCTCTCAGGTTATTCTCTAGGATAAGTTCATAAATCTCTATTCCAAAAAAAGGTAGTCAGCCAAAATACATTCTCCTACGATTAGATGTTGTACCTAAGGCCATCCTCAAACATCCCATCATTAGATAACTCATCAGCCATTATAAATAGGAGTGAAACACTAGGGGTCATGATAATCGGCTAGAATAATAAATAAATGATAACCATCCGTGCTCTAATCACCTAAACTCTTGGGCTCTTTTTTCCATCAATATCTCATGATAAAAGTATTCATAGAAGGTTCTATGAAAATCCCTACAAGCTATCTCCCGATGAAGATCCGTATGAGTCATGTAGTCCCACTATCTCTTATAGAAATGACCCATCATATACCTACTGATATTTACCCTCCTATGATGATTAATATCTTGATTATAAATGAATGAAAACATGGCCTCAATCCAGGACTCCACATCATATGGTCTTCCATCACCTGAAAATGTCAGTAGATGCAGCTGCAGGAACTGATGTGTAATCTTTTAAATAGTCATGAAAGGTTTCAATGCTCCCTGAATGGTTTGTAAGAATCACATAAATCCCTCATGGAACTGTGCCTCAACACCTATTTCATGTAAACCAATTGGTGCCTCATTTGGAACTACGAGACGATCCATTGGTAGCCCATGTCCTACCACCTCTAGAGTGTGATCGTCACCACCCTCCAAGCGTATGACTGGAGGTCATTGTGGTTACATGCCTCCATGAAACCATACACACACATAAATTCTATATCATTATAAAATTTTATATATCAATCCACAAATACAGAAATAGTATATATACAAGCCTTCAAATATAAGGATAAACCCCTATGCTTGTACCTAGAGTTAGGTCAGAGTGAAATATAGATCATATATAAGAAAGAGATAATAAACACTACTCACAACTATATTTAGGTCTGAATCAAGTTCTATTCAATAAAAAATTCATTTTCCATTTCATTTTTATATTCATTCACATTATAACGTTGATTTCAAATTTATAAAAACATCTCTTTAAACATTTTAATAAATGGAAAACCATATCTAATCCATAAGGTCACATACTCCTCAGGAACCAAAATATGGATCCCCCCTAATACACATCATATCAAAATTCAGAATACCAATCACAACAAAAAACATATATTTCACGAAACCTATCACAATAGCATGCAAAAAGTAAGGCATATTAAATGGAATTACAAATCGCATGGCATGTGACTCATATAGTGTGATGAAAATGATTCATGACAGGGAACACCATCAGATAACTTGGTAGAAACAAAATATAACCCATAATCATTCCACTAAAAACATCATAAATCATGTGCATCACCCAACAGTGTAATAAAATCCGCTATTATTGTCAAAATCCAAGAAACAACCATTTCATTTGAGGCAATTCGACTTTTCCTATATGTGGGTCAGCTACACCTATGCAAAACCCACTACCAAATACATATTCCTTAATATCCCTATAAATTGTCAAAAAATTATAAAAAAACTATTAAAGTCCCATTGATGAAACTTTTTAGTGTCCCAAACCCAGTTTTCACTGAACAGTGTCCCTATCCTAGTTAGCCACAATTCATTAATAACATCTTCCCAAACGGACAAGGATACCAACTAGCAGCGATGGTCTTGGTGTGTCTATGGGAAGAATATTACACAATTACCCAAGTGTAGCACATCGAAAATAACTTAACTGATAAGTAGAAAAAGAAATATAAAAATGATATAATGAGAAACATACAAGAAAGATATAATAAAAAATCCTAGAAGGAATCTGATATATAAATTATGATGATAAATGGAATATTTCACTAAAAAATAACTAAAACATATATACAATGATTCATTAAAATACATGTAAGAAAATTAATAAAAAATTCAAAATCTATTCAGCTATCATCATAAACCTTTTCACATCCTAGTGCTCCCTTTTTATTAAGTAGTAGTAGTGAACATGTAGCAATGATCTTACCCTTTTCCATAAATGATAACATATAGTCAATTCAAGTACCTGTCGGCGGCCCATACAGGTTGTGAGACTAAATCTGAGTTGGAAACCACACAATGTCTACTTATATCATGTATGTAAATATATACAACAACAAATGGGTTCATGATGTAATATAATATGCAAGTACGTACTTAAAATAATCATTAGGTAAGTTCTAGGTTCTCATTTTGTATCCAATTCATTCAATTCATGTTAATTTGATAAGTAAGTGTCTAAATTAACAGTCAGGACAGTGTAATTTTATAACAATATTATTTTAATTAAAAAATCTCATTAAATTAATATGTAATGGGACCTAGTGCGTATCCCAGCATCCCTAAAGGGATATTCTTAAAGGATGCGTAAACAATACATCCATAATGTTTCTGACAAATACCAAATCCAAGATTGGAATTATTATTAGTAGACACCTTATTAAGAACCAATCCAATCATTAATAAATTCAAAACATGTTAATCTCATTGGCATTTCTCATTTTTAATCTTTGAATCACTCCAGGTTTAATATAAACCAACACCAAACATGCCCATCCATGGTGATCCTCCCAAGAACCCATGTATCACTCTAGTTTCAGTATAACATCATATCCACTAATGTTCGTCCTTGGTGGCCCACTAATGGTGCCCAAGTATTTCCTATGGAAAATATTATCAACATCCCATTAAGTCCATCCTTGAAAATCCACATGTAGTTCATGTATCACTTAGTGCATCATAGTCATCCATTGTGATTCCACCCTTGGCAGTCCATATCAAGAGTCCATGTTTCACAAAAGCATAAAAAAGATAGCTTCCAAATGACTCCATCCATGGCATTCATAAAAGATCTAATGTGTCACCCAAGGTATATTCATAATCACTCAATATATATAATTTAATTATATAATGTCATCACCTTATTCATTTCAAATCAATCTCACTGAAAAAGGTGTCTCAATGAATGGGTAATATTGTAAGGATTTTCTCTATTTAAGTAATATGGGAATTTAATTATAAGGGAAACTAATGCATAAACAAGGAATATAGTAGAAATAGACTATGGTATTAGTATCCCATCCTCTTCTCTTAATCAAATTAATTTACAATTCATGTCACATTTCATTTTATTGATTCAATTCAAGATAAATTAACAATTATATATTTTATATCATGAGGAAAGTGGAAAAAGGAAACACCTAAAAGGTATATAATCTCAATCACCATAAATTGTGACCTAATACAATAAACAAAACACCCAAAGGGGTGGTTTAAATTAATGTATAATATCCATTAATCAACTATCAACAGTTTCATTAATTACATAAACCATACTTATCAATTTAATTCAATGATTAAACTTCATTCTAAGGGAGACACTCTAAGTATTTGGTGTGCATCAAAATTGTATTTATATAACATTTCAACATTGAGGTAAAATAACTAGACCATATACTATAGGTTTTTAGTGGAGATCTCATTCAGTTATAGCTCTTGATTCGACTCAAATTTGGAGAAAATCGAAGAACAGGTGAAGAATCTCTAAATAGGAAAAGTTATCCTTTGCCTAAATACAATAGTCAATACCAAAAAAACTAGGAATGGTTAAAAAGGAATCAAGATCCTACTAAAATGGATCCAATGAGGAAAATGGTTATTGATTAGGAGGATGGATGGAGAGGCAGCAAAAAATCTGGGAATAGTTTCCAAATAGGGATCTTCAAGTGTGAGTTTCTATGCAGAAGGAGAAATGAGAGCATTAGTTTAGAAGTATAATTTAAATAGCCTATATTCAGTAATTTCACCAAATTTACTTGGCAGCATATTTTGGATGAATGTATTTAAAAACCATGCACCAATCATGCACCCTTTTTTATATGATGGGGCCCATCACACGATCTCCTCACATGGTTTGTCTAACCATGATCAAACCGTGTGAAACTCTCTCAAAATTGCAGACATTCTCACATAGGTGGGTTACCCCATTAAAAATGTTTTTCTTATCGTGAAACCTATAGCCTCCCACAACATATCTTTGAATGGTTATAAGTAAATATGTGGATTTCCCTATACAGTGTCTACTAACTATTTTGTAGGCCTTTTAACCAAAATGGTTAGGTTCTAGGATATGAACCATCCTTGGACCCCCCCCCCCACACACACAATGCTTGTATGACTTCAACATGCATTTATATTATTCCATATATAAGAATTTAAACTAAAAATTTAAAAAAACTACAAAATACATATACCTAAACAAATAAATGTGATATTACACATTATCTCTTCCTTCTCGCATAGTGGATCTCTAACTTTGTCTTAGAGATGTATGTTGATCATTATTTTATATTGCTTAAATTCCCCATGTTTGGGCCTCGTATCACATTTAATCCTCAAATCTCAAATTCTAGGGATGTACAATATATTTAATCACCACTCGATATTTTATTGCTACACCTTTTGTGAGATAGATTCCCCCACAACATGACTTCAAACTGTAAGGATAACTATTTAATGTTTGATATTAAGCTTCATTTTACTGTCTCATCATATGACCTTAAGCATTGTCATTTTAACTATTTGGAAATTGATTTATACCACTAACAATATACATAGGACACCTTTTTGGTTCAAACCCATTATTCCCAAAACAATATTGTTTATTTAGTTATACCACTAGGCCATATATTGTGGGTAACAATATTATTTTATTATGATATATCCCTAACGAAATCATAATTCAACTATATAAAGGGATATATTCCCACCAAGCGTTATCATCTATCTATAGGACATATATTCTTGTAATTTTCCTTTTCATGTCATATTCATAACAAAAATTATGCTCTTTCTGTGTGGGATATATTACCTTAAGGGGTACATTTTTCTCCTTTTGGTAGGTCACCAATGAAATCATACATCTTATTGGTATGCTCTGTTCCTACTGGATAACCACACAATACATCATTGGGATATATCTGATCTGAGGTCAATGGATATTCCTTCTCATGAATAAACCCTGCAGTAATTATCATTGGGATCCATTCACCAAATCTTCCAGTCTATGTGAAATTAAACTACAAGGATTATCCCTTAACAAACAACCTTAAATTGTTTGATGGGTCCTAATAAATAAAACAGAAATATGTGTGTTATGATTTGAGTTACAAGGTACCTTTGGATTCCAATTTAATGGTCTAGATCCCTACCAAATATCTCCATGAATGACATTAAATTTCATAGTTTTTGATAAAATGAATTTTAACTAAATATCATACCTACTCCAAGTAAGGAGCTATTGATCCTTTGATACGTAGAAACATGTTCTCTTTCCCCAAAATACCTAATCAATCGAACATCATTCATGATATTATCCAGTACTTCTATTAACATTACTAGGTCGGATTCATTAACATGTCTTGAATATATATGAGAGTCTTAGAGTTGTAAATAATTCCCCCTATATAGTGTGATCTGAATGACCTCTCATACCCTCATATAATTTACAATTTGAATCATCATTGTTGAGTAACCACAATGACCACCTACCATTGGAAACCAGACATAAAGTGGATATCCAATCAAACCATCTATGAAGATAGAACATATTTTGATTTATGATATAAATTATAGTGAACATTACGTGAATCCTTCAACTGATCCAATCCTTTATCATATAAAAATAGCAATTGTACATTGCACGTTGGGCCATTTTTTTAGGTTCTAATCAAATCACACAAATTTATTGGGAGTATATCCAACCAAGTAATTCAATGATTCTAGTTGATATTGTAAAACATGAGTAAATTATCTATTGGTTTCATCTAATGGATCCCAATCAAACTCACTAATAGTAATGTAGTTACCAATGTTTTTGTATTATTTAAATTAAAATTATCTCAAATATTTTTTGCAACACACAACATGATTATAATGAAACAGAAATCTAAAAATCAAGAGAATATTAACATTACATGAGAAATATAATCCTTAATAGATAAAAAGTTAATGATCAATTAATATAATTAAATATTCTTTTTTTCATTAATATTGTAAAAAATTATTCCATTTACAGAAGGGGGTATTTTATATTTCCTAAATTGATTAAATGGATCACATTTTAAAAAACACATTGGTCAAAAATATTTATATTCTCAATATATCATTTCAAAATTATCATTTTTAAATATAAAGAAAATAATATTAAAGGCGGTTTTAGTTTAATAAGTTATTTTCCATTAAAAATAGCTTTACTTTATAATGTGTGTTTTTATTTTCGTAACTAAATATATATTTTTTATAATTTTATGAGGATAAAAATAATTTTTTTGTATTCAAAGTTTCAAAATCATAATAGGGTTACTTTTTTGGAGTTTTTAAGAATGTTTTTTGGATAATAGGGTGAAATACCTTTTTAAAAAATTACATGATTTTTATGACATTATTATAATATAATTTTCAATTTTAGACTCAAGAATCCTTTTCATAATGAAAATATATAGTTTAAATTTCACCTTATAATCCTAAAAATATTTTTTTATCTTACAATATCATATTTGAATTTTTATAACATTATTTATATTTTCCAAAAAAATAATACATTATTAATTTAGAATTTTAAAATTATTTTTTATTATTTTTTAAAAAAAATTCAAAAATAAATATAAATTTTGAATTAAGATGAAAAATTATATAATAATTACAATATTTTTTTTGGAGAAAATGATATATTATCTTAGTTAAGAACTAGTTTCTAGGGTTAATTCTTAATGGGAAAATTAAAAAATTAAAATGATAATGTGTTGAAAACATGTTTTAGGCATTTTGGGGAAATGGGGGTTAAGGAAAATATCAGACTTACATCTTCTCATATCTACTATTACACATTATGGAGCCACTTTCAATCATGAACTCTCCCACTGCGGCCCGCTAGGCTTGGGAAAAAGACGAGTGTGATAACCCCAAGACCGCCTCCTATAGGTTAGGGGTTTGAGAAAAACACCTAGTAAGAATATCTCTCACATGGGAGGCCTTATCCTATGTACCTATTCATACACAAAAATTTTGAAGTCCATTAAATATTTAAATATAGAAAATAGGGATGATACAAATTCATTCACAATATTTATCCCACATTAAAGTAAAATAAAAGTACAAAAAGTGACAATGTGGGTCAAATAAAAGCCCAATAAAAATTGATTTGGAGTCTGACATTCTCAGAAAGATAGAATTACATTTAAATTTAAAACATTGTCATCACCTTATTCCATCTAACCTAATATAATATATTCCTCCTCTCGGTCCTCCTAGAACAATGTCAAATGGCCATTTTCTGCATAATACATGACAAGTGATGGAAAATCCAGTAAAGGTGTGAGTATAAAAAATAGATGGTAGGACACACATAAATCATTAAACATAATGAATCAAAAGTTTTTATCTCATCATAAGAAATAATATCAACATAAGATACATTAAAATAATTTAAACTCAAATATACATATAATTGGAATCCATTCACAAAAGGTCTCAAACATCACTACCGTCCAAAGTATTCTACTCAAGGCTTCTAGTTAACGCTCTTCTGGGAGGGCTCACTACTCTGACAATAAGTACTCCATATATTGTTGATGATACCATTATTTGGGAAGGATATCACACCTAAGGAAACTACGGGACACCAAAAACCAAATTTTATTTCCATGATAAATATGTGATTGATTCCCTATTCATGGTGGTTAGGTTGATACCAAAACATGCACCTATAAGTGATAGTGGATTACATAATGGTCCCATATGGAGATAAAAAAACACAATCTACTACTGAACCCCTAAAATGTATCATAATCAAATTCTAAAGATGTAATTCAATATTGTAACCTCATGAAATGTGACCCATGAATCATACTCAACAGATCCTAGTCTAAACAGAGAAAATTAAGGATCATAAACCCCCTTAGAGGGAGTGTATGGAGAGTCACATGCCTATGCCCATATACACTCGGTCGTGCATCTATACACCTGGTTGTTTCCATGTACCTGTATTGACTCATGTAATATAGCCCTGGTAGTATACCTTATGGTACATGGAGAGTCACTTTGTTGGTTTTTAACACCCCATGATTTTATGCTATGTCTCTTTTAAAAAAAATAAATAAATCTCTTTGATATTTTACTTTGAACAAACCATTGAGACTAAACAAACTCCAAAATATCAATATTTTAATACAATAATTATCATTTAGAGTTTTTAATATATGGAATTAATTAGATTAACTTATTTTCTAAAATATAGTTTACCTAATTTTATAATATTAATTAACTAGCTACTAATCAATTATAAAATAAAATAAAAACCAATTGAACATAAAAGAAGTGTTTTTATAAAAAACTTTTTTACACACACAATAGAATTTTATGTTAATTAATTAAACAAATCTCCACTATAGATATATATTAATCATATTTTTATGTTATATATTAAATAATTCTTTAAATTTCATCCATTATGTTTTTAAGATTAAGATAATAATAAATCCATTTTTTGTCATAAAATGTTATATTTTTTTCTATAGATAGTTTTCCCACCTTTTGATGGTGAACCTATATTAATTATAAATTTTAAAACATTTATAAGTTTTATATGATAAAATAATATAAATTTTTGATTTTTGGATTTTAAAATTAACGTAGGGTGAATTTTGATTTTTTTCGGATAAGTTTCATTATTTTTATGAAGAGAGAAAAATAGTTCATTTTATTTGATAATTTAATTTTCATATCTATTATTCACATAATTAAATTATAATTTAATTTTCTAAAATGATAATAAGTAAATTTATACATCCATAAAACCAATTTATTCAATTTTAATAAATTTCCCATTGAAATTGGACACAAAAACATTTCAACATTTTATACATCTCACTTTTAAACCCATTGTTTCATTGTGTATATGGGATTAAATTTAAATCTACCTTTTTCAATTATATGAATTTAATTTTTTAAAATAGATTTTATATTTTAAATTATATGTACCAAATTATGTTTAATGGTAAATTTAAATTTTATTCATTAAAAAAATTTCATATTTAAAAAATTATTTACAGTTGTATAGAAAAAAAATTAAATTGATTAATGTAAGACAGGTAATGGTTTAAAATAAATAAAAATAAAACATTTAATATTTTTTTAGGTGTGTATCGATCATAAAAAGTCTATAAAATAATAATTCCCATCAAAATTCATATAATTTAATTCCACCTCAATGTCGTTTACCTTATATATAAAATTATAATTATTTTATTCACTTAAACCCACCTCTCCTGATGTATAAATACCACCCTACAACACACCATTTGGAATCAAAAACCGTGTAGATTTTACAAAAAATGGTCAAACCTATATTAGACACTCTCTCACATCAAATTTATACTAGTATCACAAAAATAAAAATTCCATGGTCCTTAAGGGTCTCTCACATAGGTGATATTCACGATATACTTCTCTCAAAGTACTTTTTGTAATTCCTTGTCTTTTTCTAAATTCACCTCAAATCCCTCATTAATTAATGTATTATAACTCCAAAATAATAAATATAATGGATTTTTATCTTTCTATATAAATATCTCACATAAATTTAATTTATCATCTCCTCTATTTAAAATGAATGAAACTATTGTCCATGTTATGTTGGTTAATCAGCTCCGTGAATAATGATTTAGTCCATTTTCTATTATATCCATCATTGAAGGACAAAAAACTATAATTATTATTAAATAATATTTAAATATTTATATAATAATGAAATTTATTTTATATAGGTCATATACTAATACTAGTAAATAAAATAAAACTAGTTCATGATGTTTTAAAAAAACATCCAAAATAAACTAAACATTTATAATCAATGTTTTATTGAATGAATCATACTTATGTATTAGATTAAATTAATAAATGGGGCCATTTAAACATATATAATCGAATTAAGGTAATTCCATTACATTTATATCATTTTATTTTCACTCTCCTGAAAATCTATAATTATACATAACTAAACGAGTCAAGAAAATCATCAAAAAAATCCCCCAAAATAATAAAAAGAAAAAAATATTATTAATTATTAGGTGGTAAGATCTTATAAAAATTTCATATAAGGTATTATAAACATTAATATGGATATTTTATGATATAATAATATTATTTAAACCATTATATAGGATGTCTAAGTATGAAAAACAAAAGGAATGTGTGAGGTATGGGTTTCTCATGTCTCTTTTAATTATGTGAGATATAAGTCATATTCACAACTATTTATTCTGTTTTGTGTATATATACTACCCTATGATTTGTCATAAAATAAATATAATTATATTCATGGTATTAAATGTTTCATTTGATAATTAATACTTTTTGGGTTATATGATTCGACTGATTATAATCTTATAGTGGAATTCTTAACCAAATGATTATTCCTTGGGTTAAACTCTTACTTCCTTGATTATATCATTCAGGTAAAAATAATTTTGAATATATAATTTAAAATTTACACTACTTTTATTTGGATTTACGGAGGCTACCCATAATCCATTCATTTGATAAATTCAAACTCAAATTTATAAAGGTCTTTCTTTTAAAAATTTATCTTTTTATATTTTACCTTAAACCCCCCCTTTTCGACCATGTTAGTGTTTTTAAAACTATTAGAAATTTTTTTTGTTAACTTTTAAACAATCTATTTTTACAGAATTTTTTTATCATGTTTTACGTTTTTTAAATTGTTTTGAAAATTATATTTCTTTATGTTCTAAATAATTTCTATTGAGTCGTTTCCAAAAAAAAATAAAGGTATTGTTTCTATAACTTATATGGAATGATCAGAATTTTCTGCTTTATTTATTCCTTAATGTTTACAATATTATTTATAATGTTAACATGGTTATATTCAAATATATTTTTTCTTTTATAATTTTGAATCTTTTTAAACCAAATTTATTTTAAATGTAAAAATTCCTACTTTCATCAAGAATATTTTAATAATTTCATTTAAAGTATTTTTTCCATCTCAAAATCTGTAGTTAAATTATATTATTCATTGAGTTTGATCTCTTATGATTTTATCTTATCTATATTATTAAATTTTTTGTGATTAGTTCTATTGGGGATGTGATATTTTGATACCATTGTTATATTTTATTTGGTCATGCCTAATGAAAATATGATAGTACGCATTTCATTCCATTTTTAATCATAATGATTATTATTTATATTATATTCCATATGTGTCACACATAAGAATGATAATGATGTAATGGGTTCAACCATGTAGCACTCCAATGCATTGGGTAACGATTTAGTCTCATTAGACATCATTTTGGGATCAGAAGTAAACATAACCCAACAATGATATATAGTCGTGGAAGTGAGACATGATTCCTGTCTATGTCATGTTATAGGTTATTTCCAAAATTATTTTTTTATGGAATTATCTTGTGGATCAGGTTATTTTATTATAATATGAATCATGTCTTTTTATCATCCATGTTTTATTTCTTGACTCTCAATTTTGACCATTGATATATAGGGTAAAATTTTGAGATGATATTTCCATGATCACTAACCCTTGAGTTCATCAAATGCTTTCACATGATCGTGGATTTATTAATCTTATGTTTACCATTATTGATCATCTGATCTCAAGCATATTAGGTTTTAATTTCCATAGATTATGAGGAAATATGTTAAATTAATTGTCTATGTAAATTTCACATGAATGATGATTATGACCTACTGTGAATGTTGGGTATATTATGAGATAATATTAATCTTCATTGACCAGATGATTTGGAACTCAAGTTATAAAAAGATTGTCTTAATTATCTAAAACACTAAACCTAAAAGTCCTTTGGTTATGTACGTGATCCGTTATTTCATTTCAATCTTCTATGTTTTATTAGAAAATTTTGTTCCACATTTATCAACAACAATGTCAGAAATGTAATGTTTATTTGTTTATCATTGAATCTTATTGTATGTATTATAGGTTGTTATAGTTGGTATGATAGTAGTGTTTAGTCAACATTGGATATTATGATGTTTTTTTGAGGTAATACTAAGAGTTATGGATTTCATCATGGGTTTCTAATTTTCATGTTGATCATAATTTCAATGTCACAGAATCCCCTTTTTAGGCATTGATTTTTTAAATTATAAGGTCTCTAAAATTATTTATGTATACACTAATTTATGTTGTAATAATGGGTTATTATATTTTTCAATGAAAAATTTATGTTATGTGATAACCTTTGAGGTTAAAAATATTTATTGTTATTTTTGGGAATGTTTACCACATTTAAGTAATTTTATAATTATAATATTAATATAATTTAAGGAAAATGGAAACATGAAGGATGGGTGGTAACCCTTCACATTTAGTGGGGCCATGGGGATCGAACCCATTATTATTGGGATAAAGGGGTTCATAACCTACCACTATCCTACATGATTTCCTTGTTAGTATTAAATTGTTTTTATTTATTAAAATATCCATCTAAAAAATGTTATGTTCATTTTTGTGGAATATGTTTATCATGTTGATAAATATTCTTTCAGGAAATTATTTTGTGATTATGAGATTAATTTCATTTAGAAATATTATCAAAACAGTGGAAACCCTATATTATTATGATAAATATAATACTATGAATTTTTATATGATGAATAAAGAATGATTAATAATAATATATTGTTTTGTTTTTTTGAAAGACAAGTCAGGTTATTTATAGAAATAATAATAATACCATGTAGATTATTTGATTTAAGAAATTAAATTTTTGGTATGAGACATTAAGAGTGATTGATGTAATTTTGGGGAAAAACCAATTTATCTTAGAATACTATGTGATCAAATCCATAAAAAGATTCAGTTTAAATATTAGTTTGAAATAGTTTTCAAAAATTTTAAGGGTAGATATTTATCAAATGATATATGTTAATCAATGGGAATTTATAATGAATTTTTTAGATTAAAGACGTTTTCACCATATATTAGTTTCTTCTGTTAAGAATATTATATCTTGTACTACCCATTTTGGTTTTCATTAATGCCTGGAGGTAGGAGGTCTAGATTTTTATATTTTTAAAATTTAATAATCAATATAATAAGATTCTTGTGATTGATGTATAAAAACTCATACTCATCATTTTATAAAAGTATCTGTTTGTGGTGGAAGTGTATTTGAGGATGAAACAATACTTGTTAAGTAAGAATATTTACTCATTTTATTAGATACGGAAGTAAGGTAATTTCTCAACTCTATGAAAAATTATTTCAAAAAAAATGATAGTAGTTTAATTTTATTATCGGGATGTGAGTGGCCTTTTTAACAAATCACTTATTTATGGTTTTCTGATGCAATAATTTTTTATTACCATGTTCTTTATAAATCCCAATGATATGTGGATGGTTTCATTTCTCTTTCATTTGAAAGTTTTCATTTCAAACTAATTTTATCCTAATAGGAATATTAGTTAAGTGGTAATCCTATCCATTTACCTTCCATGAAATTTATGGTACCATTTTAATAACCAATTTTCTAATGTGGGTTTCACACAATGAGAATTTTCAAACATCAGTATTCGATTTTTAAGTTAAATTTCATATTTTCTAGACAAATATTTCTTATAGTTATTGATAATATTTGGATGGTAGCTTATATAATGATGGTTCCAAAAAATATATCAAAATTTAAATGTATATTCCATGTTTCTCTCTTAATTAATTATATTCTTGATCCTTCACATGCACTAAACTCAGAGGTCTTAATGTTGGAGGAAGAGCTCTCTCATAATGAATGGCTAGTAAATATTATGGATCATAGGTATCCTCACCAATTTATTTATAAGGTAAATAATTTCAATGTAGAAACTCATTTTATGTGGGGTGTAATGGTACACCACAATATTTTATTCTACGAATCAGTTTTACAAATAAATTTAATCTTGTTGATAGCTTAATTTACACAAAACATCCATATTAAATAAACTCAAAAATATTATTATCTTTACCTAACCATTATCACAATTTCTCATATGAAATGAAATTTCTAATAATAAATAAATTATGAAAATATTTTCTAAATATTTTTATAAAATCAATTCATTAGATACAAATTAACTATAAATAAAAAAAACAAATTGAACCTAAAGGATGTGTTTTAAAAAAATATTTTTATGCTCAAAATGAGATTTTATATCATTAAATTATACAATAAACAATTATGGAAATATTTTAAATGATATTTATATGTTTTATATTCAGAAAAATGTGTTTAAATTCATCCATAATGCTTGGTAAGCCTAAGATAATAATAAATCCAATTTCAAGCATAAAAACCTATATATTTTTTTTTCTGAACACAATTTTGCTGCCTTTTGATGTCCTACCTATAATAAATATAAAATTTGAAAATTTAATAATGATGATTTAAGAAAACTATATTCTTTCTTGAAATCTGTGTATTTAAATTATCTTTGGGGAAAATTTTGATATTTTTCAGATGATAATCATTTTTATGAATAGTAAAAAATAATGAATTTTATTTTAAAAATACATTTTTACTAATTTAATTATATTGATAAATAATATTAAAAATTGGTTTTAATGTATTATGAGTTCATTTATATATATATAACCAATTTAGGTAATTTTAATCAATTTCAATTGAAATTGGATATGAAAACGATAAAATCATTTGGACCATTCACTTTAAAATCCCTCTTTTTCATTGTGTCCGCATGATTAATTTTAAATATTTATTTTTAAATTATGTGGATTTAATTATGTAAAATGGATCAAAATTTTTTAATCTTAAGATACATAATATATTTTAAGGTTAATTTTAGTTTTTGGAATAAATAATTTACCATTGTAAAAAAATTATTTACCATGGTATAGGTAACAAATGAAATAAGCCATATTTAAAATGGTAAAGACATAAAGTACATAAAAAGAAAATAAAAAAATTATTGGTTGAGGTTTGAATCAAACCTAGCCATACAGTAAAATATTATTTTCTTTTCAAATTTTATTAATTATGTTCCCCCTCAATGTGGTAAAAATTATATACCAATTTAACAATTATATTAACAAGATAAACCCACCTCTCTTAAAGTATAAATACCACACATTAGTTCTCCATTACGAGTCAAACACATTGTAGGTCAAAAATTATCTACCAAGAACTCCCCTAACCACTCTTCCAACGTCCATGTGCTTTTAGAATCACCATAATACCAAATCGAAGGTCCTCATGGATCTCTCATGTGGTGATATTCAAGATGAGCATTTCTCAAAGAACCTCTCTTAATTTTGTCTTCCTTCCTACTTTATACTCACCTAATTTATCCATTAATTAATGAAAAATACAGAATAATTTGTATAATATAGTTTAATTTTTTAAATGGAACATCTCATATCCCTTTAATTTATCATCTCCTGTTATTAAAAGAAATGAAACTATTATCTATGTTATGTCGGTTAATCACCACTATGAATAATGATTTTATTAATTGTCTGTTAAAACATTCATGGATTGACATAAAATAGTAATTCTAATTAAATAATGCTTTAATAGTTATTTTATAACCTATTTCATGTTCAGTAAGTAATATACTCATTTTTGTAAATAGAATCTATCTAGATTGCAATGTTAGGAAGAACACCCAAAATAAACTAATCATTTAGAATTACCATTTTATAAAATGAATCATCATAATGTATGAAATAAAAATGATAAAAGAGTCCATTTGAACATATTTATTTTCATTAATGCTATTTCATTACACTTCTGGAGTTTTATTTCTATTTGACATGAAAATCCATAATAATAAATAAGTGAACTGGCCATGAAAATCATGAAACAAACTCTTATTAATCAATGAAAATCATGAAATATTATTAATCAATGGGTGGGAAGATGTTATAAAAATATCATAATGTTATTATAAACATTAATATTTTAGTTTAATTTATTAAAAACATTATATAAAGAATTATACATGGGGTTATAGAATGTCAAACTGAAGGGAATCATGAGATAAGGGTTTCTCATCTAACTTTTACTTCTATGAGATATATGTTTTATTCACCAGTATTTATTGTTTGTGGTGTATGTGTACACCTTATTGATATATCATACCACAAATATAATTTTTTTCTCATGGTATTAAATGTCTCATTTTAAAATTTACAATTTATTGGGGAATAAAATTCTACATTTTATGTGGTGGTGAGGGAAACATTAACCCAATTTTCATTCCTTGGGTTAAAAAACTACTTCCTTGATTATGTCATGATAAGATTAATAGTGAAATGAATTTTTTATATCTTATTTAATATGTAAAAACCATTTATGGGGATTCATAGATAATATAAATATTATATTTATTTGATTAAGTAGCACTCAAATTTATAAAGGACTTTCCTTTAAAAAATTATCTTTTAAAATTTTCCCTTAAAACACCATTTTATTCAATTTATATGTTTTTAAAATTATTTCCAAAAAATGGTTTTACTATTCTACCATGGGTTTTTAGAAAAAATTCACTGATGTTTCAATTTTTTGTATTTTTATAAAAATTAAATTTTGTAATTTTTTAAACAAGGTTCATAGTTACATTTCTGAAATAAATTCAAATGTAATTTTTTCATCTTATACATCATGATAGTTATTTTACACCATCATTAAATCTTAACATTTTTAATATTACACTAAGTGTTTACAAGGATTCCTTAAAAAAATATTTTATATTATAATTGCATTGTTTAGAAAACAAAATTTATTTTTAATGTAAAAATGTTCATTTTGAAAAATAATTTTACAATAATCTAATTTAAATAATTTTTCCATGTCAACATCATTTCTTGAATCATATGAACCATTGATGGTGATCTATTATTATGTAATATTATATATTTTATTAAAAAAATTATGATCAGTTTGATAGGGGATGTACTATTTTAATACCATTGTTATATTCCCTTTGATTATGCCTCATTGTAATATAACAATATAGATGTAATACATAGGGAAATAATAATAATTATTACTTAGGTTTGATTCCATATATGAAGTATATATGCATGAGCATTTTATAATTGGTGTGCCCATATAGTGCTCCAATTATTTGCGAAATGTTTTAGTCTTAAAAGACATCAAGGTGGGATATAGAGTAATCCCAATTCAATTATGGGACCATTAACATAAATTTATATAGTCCTTGACGTTTCCATTGATTAATGTTTGTTTCCTATTATATGTTTTTAACAAAATTCCATGTATTATGTTATTCTATCATTTCTTAACATCATTGATTATTTTAAAACTCATTACATATTAATATCCATGTTTTATTTCATTACTCATGATCATGAAGTTTGATATATATGGTATAATATTGAAATGTTATGTTCATGATCACTTACCCTTATGATCATCTTATGATTTTATATAATCATGGATTAATTACTCTTATTTTTACCCTCTATGAGAATTTGAAATCACCCTATTTTATAATTTTCCTTAGTAATGATGCAAGATTTAAATAAATTTTCTAGAAGGATTTCACATGAATGATATTGATAACCTGTTGTGAAAGTTTGGTACAGTAGAAGATAAGGTTAATCATTATGAGCTTGTTGTTTATGGACCCAGGTTTTTAATTGTTTTTTTAATTCTAATAAATTTTACACCTAAAATGTATTGGGTATGTAAGTGAACCAATATTTCCATACAAAAGTTTAATTTTTGTTGGAAAAAGTTGGGTCACATTTATCACCATCAAATTAAGGAATTTAATGTTGAATTTTGAGCACTAATACCAGAATTATAGATTTTGGTTTATTATATGTGCCACATAGAGTGGGTCATGTATCGCATAGTGTGTGATCTTTTATTCTTTGTAGAAACCCTAGTGTTTTAGACAGGGTTCCCACACAAAATGAATCTCAAGATTACACGTTGTGTAATATGGGATTCTCTAGATTTTGTAGGTTGTTCAACAAATTTTCACCCACACCTCTAACCATGGATTCAGCCTCCAATCACATTAGGTAATAGAATATTTGGTTTTTCCTATTCTCGATAATACTGGTTGCCTAATTCTATCCATATCCACCACTTTAGAATCACCCTTAATCATTTCATATTGTAGCCATGTGTTAAAACCCACAACAAAATCCACTTATCAGGTCTCAATCCTACATCATTTTCCTATTTCCATCATTGCAACTTGATCATGAACCGCACCCAAAATATCGATTTTCATAAGAAAATAATGGTCATTACATGATTGAATAATTTTTATTCATGAAAACGTGGGACAAATAAATTTCCTGTGTTGAATGTGAAATGGAACTAGGGGAGAAATCCATAAATTTCCAAAGAGTAATAAACCTCATCCATGTTTGGGATAGCCTCAATTTTTTTCCATTAAAATATTTAATGATGAGTAATGATATTAAAAAAAATTAATCTAAAAAGGTTATTATTTTGAAACTAAAAGAATGATCAAAATTCGAGTCACCATGTTTTTGGAGTAAATCTACATTCATCATGGGATAATAAACATGGAATAAATTCAGATAAAAAAACCATACTCGTGATGGATTGATCTCTGATAAGGCATGATCACATGTTGGCATCACTTGTTAAATCAATAGCCACATTTCATAAAATTATCATTGATCATGATCACAATCAATTTTTATTTTCTAGAAATTTCACTAAGGTCTCTCTCTCACTCGTATCCCTATGGTTATGTGGCTAACCATGAGATTTTACCATAACTGAATATCTAAATGGGTGGGATATGTCATCATGAATGGAAAAGTAAATAAATAAATAATTTATTTATATAATTATTTATATTCTCATGATTTATCTTGAGCCTAAAACTGATTGTACATATAGATTATGTGTCACCTATGGTAAAAAATATTTACCAGACTCAATGATGGTCCTATATTTATGATCTAATAATCCATTCAAGGATTATTAATCATATTCATGAAAACATCATGAATGTGATTTTAATATATTTATAGTATTTATAATATCAAAACTTGGCTAACATGTCCTAAGAATCTTTTTTCGTCTCAACAACTCACTCATAAAATTATAATATATATATTATAAACCCTTACATTCAAATAAAGAGATGTTACATTCTCCCCACATTAGGTATTTTTTTCCAGAAAATGTAAAAAAGTATACTAAAAAGTTATTGGTAAAATGTTTTAACATTGGTCACCCACATATATGTGTATTCTAAATAATCTTATTCTACACTAGACATGAGCCTATGGAATCACTCACACATGGAGAATCATCACCTGTTGATCACAGATATCCACTTGGTACACCATAAAGGTATATCTATCCTCAATGTCCATCTCACCCTAGTCAATAACATGTGATGGGTCATGAAAATACCACCTAAAATATGAAACATGGAAGATATCATAGAACAATTATAACTATAGTAGTTGAGGCAAGTGGTATGCCACAAAACAAACTCTGAAGATTATTGGGAAGGGGCCAATGATTCTTCGAGATAACATGCCACCAGGAAAAATATATATAATCCACATTGAGGAGAGACCTTATATAAAAAATGGTATCCATAATCGAACTCAAAATTCATCCATCATTGTTCAGCATAGGCCTTTTGATGGCTATGTCTAGTCCTCATCCTCTCCTTGATGACATGATCCTTCTCTATTGTGGCTCACACCATATATGGGCTAATTAGTTCTGAATATCCTGAATCAGTCCAACATATTGGTTACCTATAGTTATTACTATATAAATCTTAAAATGGAACCATAAATATTTTGGATGATAGTTTTTTATGTAAACTCTACCAAGGATAGCTAATCGTTCCCACTATGGAGAAAATCTAACAAACAAGCCAGATGTAAGTTATCTAAACATGAATGGTCAATTCATTCAACCCGTTATTTCAGAGGGAAAATTCATTCCCAAATTCAACTGATTCCCAAAGGTATCCTATAATCCTCTCAATATTAAATAAATTAAGTTTTCATAACTATTTTAAATTAATTTTGAGGTACCTCCATGTATCCAGGTTATCTTCTTCACGTTAAGCCATCCTAAGCTCTCTAATTCACTCTAATCATGGGAAACAATTAAATGGGATGGGATGGTAATTCATTCTAGGGTCACCCATATATAATCATATTATCTATAAATATTTTTTAACCCCATTATGATGTATATATATATCTTATCCCACATCCACATTGGTACCTTAAGGGGATGAGGTAAACCCATAAGAACCTGGTGCTTAGGATACACTTAGTGATATGTGAGGCTTCTAGAGACAAACTCTACTACACAATTATTCATTCCTTTCTACAAGAATAGATATCAAAGATCCTTTACATATTTACATCACCAAAATTTATTGTTGAAGAGGATGTATGGAACTCCCACATCACCTCCCCTACAACATCACTAGCACCATAGCACATCCTCTGAAAAGTAAGACAAGATAACCACATAGAACAAATACATCGGAAGAACATTCAGTGGATATCTATGTATACAAAGTCTCACTATCATTATCTTCATGTTAATATTCCCTAACATTTTATAGAGTTAGTAGTTTTACAAGAATCTACTATAGATATGAAGTTATATCTTAGTCCACTATGGGAAACTGCAATGTGGATAACATCATTAAAGTCTTAGTCTACTAATACAAGAATGATATCCTACCAAGAGAATATTCAACCATGTTTCCCATCATTGGAGTATATATAATTGTTTAATCATAATCCTATAATAACGCAATCAATCACCTAAGGATCGTTTTATGGTCATTCTAAGAGACCCTCTATTTGAAAATTTGGTGGTTAGATTAGATGATAAACCTATTTCCCATAATTTAGTGTCTCCACAAATTTAGGTAAAATACTAATAATCATAGATTACGATTTATTTTCGCATAGATATTATCATGTTGTCCCAAATTCCAATAAATATGGGGAATCACTTCTTACCTCTTCACCATAACACAACAATGTCTAGTTCCTAGGAAAATTCACGACACTACATACTCGAATCCCTCCTCTAGAAATCAAAATATTGTGGTAGTCATCAATGTCTTCCTTGATTCATGAAATTCCTATTAGAAAATCTCCTTCGAATAAAAATGCATCGCCCACTAGGTGAAATATTTCAATGATGATGATATTTAGGATAAATTGTGCCAAAAGCTCATGTATTATACTTCCATGTCAAGGAAGTTACACACCTCTATCACTCCCTTGGGTGGCTCTAATTCTGACACCACTTCGTCCTCCACCAGTTCCACTGTCACACCATGCACTAAGATGACATGTCCAAAAAGTGGAACAACTTAATACAGTACTAAAAAATACATATACACACACACACACACACACAGATATATATATATATATATATATATATATATATATATATGGTTCTTTCATAGTATTCCAAGGTCAATCCTCATATTTATCACATGCTCCACCTCGAATGATGTTTATATAAAGATGGAATTAATGAAAGTTTCCATATACTAGTCTAAAAAGGACTCAAATATCTTTTTCATGATACCCATGAACACATTTGTTGTGTTCATAATGCTATAAGGCACCAATAAGTACTCATTTTACTCTTAGAGATATCTGAATGTCATAATAGTTTTATCCTTATCCTATAATCATAAGTGGTGATACTTTGATATGGGGTCAATAATCGAGATCCATTATTCCCCTCCCAAATAAATAAAAGAGGTTTTCAATTATCATTAGTGGTTAATAATTCCACATGGCCACATAGTTTAGGCCTAGATAATTAACACACTTCCCTAAACACTCATCATCATTATTCACAAACAACACTGGTGATTCCCAAGGGGAAATAGTATATATCCAAAATCCCTCCCTTCACAATTCCTCAAATTCTACACTCAACATTCAAAGCTCAGTGTGATACATTTTATATGCCTGTGTAGATACCAATCCAGTCTTAGGGTACTACTAAATCTATATTTCTATCTCTGGGTTCATAGGTAAGGTTATAACTTCCAGAGGAAGGATGTACTAGTAATCTAAAACAAAAACAATAAGGTGGTACCTTATATAATCCATTTCTCCTAGAGAAATAATATCAATGAAATAAATATTCATTTTTTTCCTCCTAGGAATTTGCATGTTCCACTCTGACTTGGTTTACTTTTTCACCCATTAATGAATACCATGATCATTCTTCATATATGACCGAAATTATTTACCCAGAGTAGTATATAAAGACTTTAACTATATATATTGATTCCATACCTAATATTTTTTTGTAAGGAATCATCTCTTCTACAAATAGATCCTATAAAAAACTCCCCACTATATGATTCAGATCACACTATCAGAAGTAGTCTATGATAACTCATTCAGATCCTATTAGAGTCTCCAAGTAAAGGGGTCGAGAAATAGACTCAACCATAATCTCCAAGTCTCAACCCAGATAATTGGAATGAAAATATTGGTTCACACCAGTCTCTATATGAATTATAGCTAAATTGGAGAATACACCGACAATACCTCTAATGATTCCAATATCCTCAGGGTTATAGGTCTTTACATATTGTAGTTATCCCCTTACATAATCACTTCCTCCCTAAGCCTAGAGGAGGCCACCTAGGGGTGGTGGTAGTAATAATTAAAATATCATCCACCTACAGCCACTCCACCTACATCTCTACCACATCCACTACACTACGTACCTCATTAATCCCGCAAAATTGTCAATCTAGGTGCCTTATTGACTCTCTCTCCATCTCTCTATTAGTTATATAATGACTAGTAATATCCCATGTTAGATGTACTTGACAATCATATGGGGTACACTACCTATCATTTGGATGAATCGAACTATCCCTGTTTTCGTAAATTATCGATCCTCTAACTTTGGTTCATTTCTAAAAGCATATGGTTTTCCATAGTCCTAATGACTACCATCGACTATCAACTTCCATGTTCTTTGATCTAGAATTCCCACTACCAGAACCCAATATATTTTTTCGATATACAAGGAAAATCAATACTACTATAGAACACTCTAACACCACATAGTAGGTGGGAATGATAAGAGATATCAATGAATAACCTGATATATTATTTAAGTCCCTACAAGATGGTCTGTGATCTAAATAAAGAATATCACACAATATCCATATATTATGTTGAGTGTTTTTATAACCTCATTCAACACTCCACAAATATCATACATCACCTATGTTAAATTTAGAAACCCATTGATGTGTACTGAACACAATGTGGCCAAATAAAACACATCCATAAAGAGACACTTAATATATGATCCGAATAGAGTTTTCAAATCATGTGATCAAGTCACCTAACTCCACCATTTCCTAGTAGATATTTCTATATGACACACCAATTGAAAACCCATTTTATCTATAGGTTTCCTCATAAGGTGAAAAAATTTGGTAAATACCTCTAGATAGTCCTAAGCAACCTAGTTTCTATATAGACCTAAATCACAGAGTTTAATACCTATGAAACTCATGCAGCACTATCATATTTTACGAATCCTTTTACAAAATTGACAGAGTTAACTATTTATCTAAGGGTTGTGGAATAACTTGAAAACCACCTGGAAGTATCACATCTTATATAGGCCACAATATTAAAGCCTCATCACTCACTGGATCATCCTCATGATCATGTTAAGGGAAAAAAGTTTGTTTTTATTATAGAGGCATCCAGAAATAAATATGACACATCACAATCATTGAGTATATCATGGGAGATGGATTAAGAAGGGAATGGAAAAAAACCCATTCATATATGACGCATAAATAATTTTTTTCACTCCAAAAAGTGCCAACATAAACCGTGATAACAATGTATCTTGTCAAATTCCTAGTAAATAGTTATATCATCTACCACACCCACACTAGATTCTCTATAATTAAATCCCAAAAAATACACTTTTATAGTATTCCATACCTTCCAAACTGACCTCACATCTAGAAAAAATATCTTTGCTCTCGTACAAGGAAGAGCCACATTCACACGCCACTCTATCTAGACTCAAACCATAGGGGGACACCTAGAAAGAAATAAACAAAGTGTGACTACTATAATCTCACCTCCAATAGGCCTGG
Organism: Viscum album; assembly: GCA_963277665.1. Lineage (NCBI taxonomy): Eukaryota > Viridiplantae > Streptophyta > Magnoliopsida > Santalales > Viscaceae > Viscum > Viscum album. Next base: position 1,918,923,515 of record OY728128.1, on the reverse strand, counting down.
TACAAGAAACCAACACCAATTAGGAATATCTAACACATGGGATGACTTATTATAAGTATCTAAACACATGCACACATATATAATCCCATAAAATACTAAAATTTAAACAAAACATGTTGAACTAAGGCATGCACAATAACTATCCCACATCAGAGTCTCAAAAAATTAACAAAATTAATAAAGTGGCCCAAATACATTCCAAACCAGAATCCAAATAGAGTCAAATGTGATCATAAGAAGTGGTCTATTGCCAACTGTACCACCCAGTAAACACCTGGGTTAGTCTAACATAATATAATCTCAACATACTCTTTGTCCACCTAGGACACCATCAAATACACTATCATTTATATCTAACACAAATTTTATGGTAAAATCAGAGTTAGTATGGGGTATATCAATACCCAGTAGTACACCTTGAAATCACTAATTTTAAGGAATCAAGAGTTTTAATTTCTTCCAAATATATGTTTACAAGATAAGGTACATATCAAAAATGAAAACATAGATATATCTATAAAATATAATCAGCCTCAAAATGCCTCAACCATATCTTCTAGACACATGATTTTTCACAAGGATTCAAGGTAACACTCTTATGGGAGGCCTCTCTCTCCAAAAAAATATTTCTCTAGATCTATGAATATTTCATCATTCTAGTAGGGGATCACACCTAGGTCCAATGGAAAACACCACAAACCCTACTGGATCTTCTTATAGGATAGGTGATGAATTCCCTATGTATCATGGTCACATTAAAACCATGAACCACACCAAGGAATGATAGAGGATTCCACCTTTGTACCATACGGTGGATAAACCGAACACTGTCTAATATTGAACCCATAGTGAAGATTACAATCCTATATCGAGGATGTAATTTCACACTGTACCCTCATGGGAAGGGGTGGAGGAATCGTTCTCACCTGATCTTAGTATCAAATAAGAAAATAAACTATTCCAAACACCCTCACAGGGAGTACATGATGTGTATTAGTGGTACTTGACATGTATTTAAAACCTACGTTCTCCCATTGTTTTTCAATGTCACATGGCAAGTAAAACACTATAGACATTTCGTGTCCCTTTTGGGTACATGGTGTGTAGCGGCCAATACACCATTTATCATGGTGCATGAATTTTTCTATGTACACCTATCTATGCCGTCTCACAACATGTCATATCCGAGTACATGTCCTAAATAATATACTCTGGCCACACACATGCACCAGATGGTACACAATGTGTGGCATGCGTCACATGGTATGTGATATATTATTCTCTGCTGAAATCCAAGAACCACAGATGATGATTAGAAATGGGATACATCTCTGGAATACATGTTTTCTAATGCTGGATTTTTATGAATTTACATTTTATTCAATGTGTCATTTCTCACACCTCCTACCATATATTCTTCTTCTAATGATACTCGGTAACAATAGATATTGGGATTACCAAGATATCTTCCACTAGTGGAAGGATTCCTACAAAAACCGCCACTTGTAAATCACATCCCATTGATTACTTCTATAACCAAAAACCAAAATAGGATCCATAAATGTTATCTTGATAATATATCATTTTCCATCATCATCAACACACTATTATCATGAAAGGGGCCCATGTTGTTGATTTGTTGAGCCATAGGATGGTTTTTCACTGATTGAATACACGTTATTCACCAAAAAAAGAAGATAGTGATATTTCACATAGTGTCCATGATAATAAACTATAGGAAAAATCAGTAAAACACCAAAGAGGAATGAACCACATTCATGATAGAGTTGGACTGAATTCATTTTCATTATAATGATGAACACTGATTAAAGATATTAAAAAAGAATACCAAACTGCCATAAAGTAAAAAATACAGATACCACGAATCACCCTATAGAGGGAGTCAATTCACATTAATCATTGGATAAAAAATTGGGAGAAATACTCATAAAATAATATCCATAGATAGGTTGGATTGATCACCAAGGAAAAATGTTCTCATGTTGACATCAATGATGATATCTGAACGCTCCATTTGTGGGACAATCCTCAATCGTGATCTTGATTCGTAGTAATACGTAAAGAATTCCTCCACTATATCTCAGTCAAATCTATACAGATGTGTGGATAAACCTAATATTTTCCCATAACCATGTATATAAATCGGTGGGATAGGCCACGTGGAATAATTAAAAATAAAATAAAAATATTAAATATTTAAATATTTATCCCCCCACGATGGCCCTCACGACATATACCCAAAAAATAAGGATTAAGCCATACTTAGGGTAAAACCCAAATTCCAAAATTGATGATGTCATCAGATTTTCAATTCAAGTCTCCATTTTAGAGTTATTCCACTATTTTTAGGAGAACATAATGTGTATGATATCAGTATATTTAATATTTTCATAATATCAATATCAGGCTCACCATGACATGGAATATCACGCTATCTTAGTGCCTCAATCCAAAAATATTAGAAGATTTATTCAAAAAAAAAACATATCAAAAATAGTGAAATTATACATTCCCTAGGATTTTCTCTCCAATATTGAAAATATTTGGTTATTTATAAAAATTTCATCCCTTTTCATTTATAAAAAGGTAACTCCTCCCTTTAATTCCCATCAGATGACAACAACTATATATCATACCAAAATATACCTAAATCTCTCTAAAACGTTCATATAAACAATTAATAGTATCTATTATTATCAAAAGATAATCCATAAATGTCATAACCAACATTGAAATGAGATAATTTATGGAGTGTGGTATAATTTCATAACCACTATTTCTTATTTGTATATCGTTTTGTATAATAATTCTTTTAAATATTCAATACACTATCCTAAAATTATGATATTAGTACATTTGGTATACTAATATTTTATTATAATGATGGTATAATCATTAAACACAATACTCTCTATTCAATTGGAGTAAAAATTACTCTTAATCATGCATTGTGTGGACTAGTGCCTCCACAAAGTAACATGTTAGAATTCCCTCATCTCATAACCAATGTTAGTTTACTATTTTAATTTTATATATAATTATGATATTTATAAATATTTTAAGAATAATATATTATAAACCATATTATTCTTTACATCTGTTGAAAGGAAATTGAAATCATCATCCATACATATGTATGGACTACCGCCTCCATGGAACATTATGTTCTTTTATCAATATTTTCATTAATGTATGGTTGTAAGATTGGTTTTAAATGATAAATACAATTTTTTATACGAATAAATTTCTCTTAAAACTAATATTATAACCTATTAATGATATGACTGATAAAAAACTGTTATAAATTTGGCAGCCTTAAACAAGAGAACAAATATTGAAGAAAATTGTATTTAATGTGTAATGATATTTTATACAACCATTCTTATATAGAGTAATTATAATTGTGATATATAACACTAATTAAACCTAAAAATTATCATTATTCAACTTTGATAAATATATTTCAACCATACCATCACATAATCACCCATTAATAATGATATATTCATGTTTGGGTAAAGTTTACCACCCAATTGAAAAATGCTATCAATTTATATCGAGGATTACTATTCAAATATTATAATTTTTATAATATGATGTAAATATATAAATGGTTATTTATTTTTCCTTTGGAAATGTTATATCAATGTTATACTTTTTAATTAAAAAAATATCCTACATTGGTTAAGTACGAATTAAATAAACTTCTTTCGATTTTTTCTTCAAGGATAAAGAATGAAACACTCATGGAAGGAAACTAAAACATTATAAATCATTACAATTAACACATTAGAGTACCACAAGTGATGTTCTAATGATTAAATTTGGAATATTAATAAGTACTATCAACTCTCTTTGAAAACATGTTTGAAATGATTAAAATTACATTCACAAAATATTGGAAATAGGTAAAACATAACCATATATACATGTAATGATTATAAATGATGATTATAAATGGATATACATATAAATATGGTACTTACGATTGTATTTAATAATATTAATTTTCTTATATATGATTCTTGTTTCTTGTGAACAATGACCGAGACTAAGATATGGGTTTCTCTTCCAATATTCCAACATTTGAGATATGTTTATGTCATACACCAAATTTTTCATTGTGTGACATATTTACTAACTGTGTAATTATAATTACGTTATTTTTTTTAATTGTAAATACTTAGCTATATTAGTTACTTTTTATCAAATTTCAATTGGTCCAAAGGTTACCCTAGTTGCATGTATTTTTGGTAACTCAATTTCAATTCTTTGATTTATAATGTCTTCTTGTGAACAGTGATGTTGGTTTTACACCCAAAAATTTTACTATATACTTTTTTATTCTTATTTGGTAAAATCATGTTTTCATATAATAGAAATTTTTACTATATGGGTTTTCAGTAAAAGTATTTTCAATGAATTAAAAAGTTTTATATACTTTCAAAAAAGGATTTTACAAAGTATTAAAAAGTTTCAATTATAATTCTTTTAATTTTTGTTTTGGTATTTAAAAGAATCATTTTTTAAAATTCCTTAAATTATTTCAGTGAAATTTTCATAAATTCTAGGGTTTTTATTTTTTTCGAAATAGATACATCACCGAATATTTAATATAGAAACTATAATTGTAATTATTTTATATTTTTTAAAAAACATTATTAAATAAAACATGTGTAGTAAACTTTTTACACAAACAAAAGAAAAAAAACCAGTAACCATGTTCTATAATTCGTTTTCAATTAATTTTTCAAAATAAAATCATTTATATAGATGTTTTTATTTAAGTAATAGATAAAAAAAATTACTTACTAAATATGATAAATGATAGTTTTTTAGAAAATTTTATTGATATAACCTTTTCATCATAATTGATTATATTTATTTGGATTTTGTTGACCTGGATCACTAGTATTATATATTAAAAATACCCATTTGGATGGTAATTTATAAGGAAAAAACAAACATATATATTATTTGAAAACTGTGATAATAGGTAACCTATTGTCACAATTTTAACAAATTATTGATAATGAATCAATGTTGATTGGAATAATTTAACAAATTCATCAAACAATAAATAATATATACTGTCAAAAAAAATTATGTACATATATATTGTTTTATCTAATTCTATAAAGGTCTAAATGTAGTAATAAGTATGTATTGGTGTTTATAATGAATGATAACCTCATGAAATATAGGATTTATATATGGTTCTTTCAAAACATATAGTTGAGGATAATTATAATTAAGTAACCTAACTATGTGTATCTGGTGTGTGGAATATTTAGTGTTGGAGAATATAGATAACTAATGGAAGGAGTGTATTTTTCTCCCTTATATAGGTAGATGGAATAATTTTTCACTTGATTTATTTATAAGTGAATTCAATAGAAAACTCAACTAATTATTCATAATGGATGTTATTGTTGGAATGGTTCTAGTGGGGTTAATTTGGGGACCTAGATTATAGATAAATAAAACATCCTTAAGCATGATTTTAGTTCAATAAGGTATGATATAAACATAATTTTTTTAAATGCCTCCAAAGGGGAGTAACCATGGTGTTTACCACCAGGGTAATGGGTAAAGGATTCTGGTTGAAAAGTTGGGGAAAATAAATATAGGGAATAATAGAAAATTTTTATGACCTAGTTTGGAGGAGTGGTTATAACATTATAAGTGTTAGGGACATATCTTTATGGTTGAGCATGTATCATAGATGGTCAGGAAAATGAAAGGTCATCTACATTTTGAGGTACCATTCTGATATCTTCTACGATTATTTCATTATCATTAGATAATAGTGAATAACATTCGTTTACCTTAACATTTTTATTCAATCTCTTAGTATTACTCTTGGAATTTTTTCCATATTTAATGAGAAAGGACACGCCAATATTAGAACAAATGGAATGAGAATTAAATCCCCATCAAATTTGATCATGATTGATAATGTGAATGAATTATTACAATTTTTTATTATTTAGATTATAATATAGAATTTAATATTTTATATGTATTGGATGGTAATGTTTGAGGTTTAAATTGATAAAAATTAATAATAGGTTTTGTTTGAAACATTGGATGGAAAATCCCAGACATTTATGGGAGAGTGGGTTATTCATGCTTATAAGGTAGGGTAATTTGATATTAGAGTGGGATCTGTATTTAATTTATTGGTTGGATTAGTAGTAGGATTTTAAAATTAAATAATAAATCTATACTTATTATCGTAATTAATTGGTATACAAATGTTGTTCCAAAATATTTTTTTAGATTACCATATAGAACATATGTTTGTTTATCTAATAAATTGACGTTGGGGAAGAGTCTAATTTTATTTCCATTTTATGGAATCACACCCTCTATAATCTTGGATTAAAAGGTGGAACTAGATGATCATCAGAATAAGGGGGATAATTTGATATATTTTTACCTTTGGAAGTAATGTTGTTTTCTAATAAATTATTTAACAATAACTCAAGGTGTTATAATTAATATCTGATCCTAAAACAAGTTAAACCGAAAAAATATCCATTTCTTAAAATTGAAGTGTTATATGACCTAATGATTTAATTTTCTAAGTTTTTTATGATCAAACATTAAGTTGGATATAATTAGAAACGTTTAATATTATTATACATTTTGAAGATAGATTTTAGAGTCAAACCATCCATCATGAATTTTTAGTTATACTATCTAGAGTCATCAATACATTTTCATTTTTTATGAAGTTGATGAAGTATATTTTCAAAATGTATCTAGATAAATTTTTAGTTTTATTCAAGAATTATAATATCACATACTCAAGGTCATATCAGGATCATAAGAAGCATATGGATATTTTTAAAAGGTTATTATGAAAAAAACATTGTATTATGAATTATATAAATTCAATATTATAATTGTGAAAGTAAATTTCATTTATATTATTGATCCAAATATAGAAAACTTTTTTGATACTGATAAGGTTAGGGAATTTAAGTAATGGTAAATATTGAATAATTTATTATATAAACAAATATTTCTTAGTTTGGAAAATTAATATTTAAGATACATTCCAATATATTTCAAATTAGGATAACCTATGCTAAATTTCAATAAAAGGGGATAAATGTTGAGTGGTATTAATAGTACAATATCTATGAGAAGAGTTAGAGAGGTTACTCACTTATACACAAAATCATATAATAACTGAATTAGGAGTTGGTAATGATGTGTTTCAAGACACATCATGAAAGTTATTAAGATGTGTCATGATGTAATCAAATATTGTTATAGTATATGGTTATGTGTTCTTAAAATCCAATTAGATAATTAACCTACCCTGAGTTAGACTAAGGTATCACTTTTCAATATTCAAATAGTTTTTTGAATTATATTATTCATGAGAAATACATTGAATATATAGGTAATATAATTATGGAGTATAATTTCACATAACACATCTTAATATTTGACAGATCATGTGACAGTAATATCATTAAAACATTTATTTGTTTATCATGTTTATATAAAGAATGTTAAATGCATTATAGGATTCTTTGGGCCGGAAATATATATCTCCAATAGCCTTGGAATCAGGATATTAGTGGAATTTGATTCATTTATTAATACAATTTCACCAATATGTGATCGATATATCATTTCTCCCTAGTCTTATCAATAAATATATATTGATAATATGGGATAAAGAAAGTATATTATCAACCAATGAATGTTGTTGGATGCATGATCTCCTTAATCATTAGAAAAATTTAAAGGGATGGTTGTTTGTGATTTATTTCATAAATTATCACAAAATATTAATTATGGTTCATATGGATAACATTAGCTATGATCTGAAATATTTTAATTATATGTGTTGGGAAGTTAATCCTAGAGATTCCAATGATGTTTCCTGAAATTAAAATCAAATTATAGTTTTCCATAATGAAAAAGGATATTTCATTGTATTTTTCAAATTTCATAACATGTTAATAGGTGAAGGTGGAGTATAAATAATCAGAATAGTTTTGTATCCATTACCGCATATTATATAAAAAGTACAATATTGTTTCATGGTTTCATAAACTAGGTTTCAAAAATCACTAATGAATCAATGTGGTATTTGGGATATAATCTTCCCTCTCAATATTTTAAGTATATGAAGAACATTTAGATTGATTCTCTTAGTAAGGTTTATGAGAAGATTATTTTCATAATAAATGGTGTTCACATGTCTATATTATTGGTCATATATCCCCATTGAATATCATTATTTTGTAATGGTCATCATATTTATTTAGTGATACTGCTAAAAATGAGTATTATCATCAAATAGATCATGAAAAAATTATTTCATTCTGATTTTAGTGGATTTTTATTAGGAATGTGTGATTTATTTTTTAAGGTATTGGGTATATCATTGATCCATATATAATAATTTTACGAATTTTATATTAGAATATATTTGTATAATTTTTGAAAATATGGAATTGGTGTAAAGACACATATGGGAATTGGTTTGCTCCATGTTATAATTAATTGGATTCGAAGGATTTGAAACTACTACATTATTAGTCAATGTGAAAAAATGTATTATTAAAATTGTCTATAATGACCTTTGATATTTGAGGATGGAGATTGGAGGTTTTTTAATGTGTTTCCTATATTTTTACATCAATGGATTGTCTTGTGATGAAATTACTATAATAGTATGTCAAACCATTTTTAATCATCAAATTTATCAGTTATGTTTCTTATTTATTAGAATTATAGTAATATTATACTAAAAGTCATAATGGTTTCTATATTAATCTATTAGAGTAGTATTAATACCACACAAATCGGATCTTGAGGTGGGATATATTTTATTTTGATTCCCAATTAATTTTTTTGGAAAAAAAGATGGTCATAAAATGTGGAGAGAATATTGTTAGTGGAAGGGTAATTCCATTGGTATGGGTGTTATGGTTTTATGATATTTTCTAAGAAGATACATGGGAGAGACATGTATAAATGTATAATTAGTGGATTCTATTTTTTTAGAGGGTATAGACCAATTATTTTTGAATAAAATGTCATATGGTGGATAGAATAGAGACACCCTTTTTTGGTTATGATTTATTTTTGGGATTTAGGGGGTTTGATGTTGAATTTTGTGATTCTTAGGATTATGAAGAGGTTCAAAGTTGAAAAAAGATTAGTAATACTATTTAAGATATAAATGTATATAATAAAATGTTTTTTATCTCAGTAATGATTAGGAAAATAGTTCAGTTTGTATTGTGATGTGAAAATTAGATGAGTTAATTTAGCAAAGTTAGGTCCATTATTTTCAGAATCATCTATTCTAATAGTGAATGCTATGAAATGAAGTATAAATATATATTTTAAAGCAAATTTATACCCCAATACTCCAATTATCACATCACTATGGATCAGGAGTATTATATAGGGATTTTATAAAAAACATGGGGATATTATAACATCTTATAAATGGATCATAAGTGTGAATTAATGTTTAGAAATTTAGTTTTAGGTAAATATATTTCAAGATTCTGTATATGTCTCTCAGTGTTCCTCCCTAATTATCTATTGATCTATATTAAATCCATATTTTGTGGTAACATAATGATGAATCCATTTTTTAGATTTATTATCTTTCATTATTTATATTTTGTACATGAAGTATTATATCCCTTTACGTGATTTTAATATCACTAAAGTGTGAATTTATTAGAATCGACCTATATAGGTTGGTGAGTCTGATCCCTTTTATAAGAATATATAATTTAATGTTATTTTTTTATTTATGATTCATGATTCTTGACTCAAAATTAATTATTTTGATATAAAGTCATTATATTTTAAAGGGTATATTTTCCAAATTGGGCATATTCCAAAATTTGGGGATTTTTTTGTGCTCTAAAATTAAATTTTAGAATTTAAAATATTTTTTTAATGTAAATAATAATTTTATATTACTCAATTGTTTTAATGATATTAAAAATTATATTTAAAATATAAAATATTTTTGTTTTTTGTTAAAGGACTCTATATATAATATATGCAGATTCTGTCAATTTTGAAAAATGTTTTACTTTCCTTATTTGGGAATATCATATAAAATTTGTGCATAATCTAAAATTAATTTTGTATAACATTGGTTTTAAAAAAAATTGGAAAAATTTTTCTAAATAATATACTTTGGGACTATGCATTAAGTTGATTAATAATTGTTAGAACACATCTTAAAAGGTGACCCTCATTATAGTGTGATTTTTTACAAATGAATGGGCCATGACTAAATTGAATACATGGAATGTAATCTATAAATTAATTTATTATATTATTCATAGAAAATCCTTAGAATTTAAAATATTACTTAATTTGGTAGTTTCTATTATATATTTAAAAAATGGGGAGTTTCCAGAGTTAACTGGGTAAAAGAGAGTTTCCCTTAAGTTTTAAAAATTTGGGGATTTAGGTTGGATTTGTGAAAAAGAATCGTATTCTTTGAAAATGTGTATCTGTTTTTAGAATAACAGTTTGGGAAAATTTTATTCATAGATAGGTTAAAATTATTTTTTCATATATTATTTTTAAAAAATATATAACATTTGTCTATAAATTGTATTCTTTTTTTATATTTGGTTTTGGAAATTTTTGGATAAACAAATATTTTGGTAAGAAAATTACATGGCTAATTTTCCCCAAATGTTGATTTCTATTGTGCATAAAAATGATTTTCAGTTATTAGTTTAATTATTCTAAGATGATAATCACCCCTTATATGTGATATTTTATGGAAATATTCATATTATTATTCATGATTCTCATAATGGAAGGATTTATTTCTTCACCAGTACTAAACCATAAATCGACATGTGAAATATAACAAACTTGATTGTGGTTTATGGTTTCAGTTCATTACGTTAATCCGTATTTGAATAAATTAGTCTACTATCAATGTTGTTTTAATGATGGATTTGTAAAATCAGATAATTATTCGTTTGTAAGATGGTTTATATAGTATTTTTTAAGTATTTTTCATTTTAATTTGTTGTTATGATTTTGTGTTGCGTATAAATCAATCTGAAAAAGAACATTTTATCCATTACTTCTTACCAACATCCATTATTAATTATAAAATAAGATTGACACTATGTGAAATCCTAAATCATGTCTAGGGATTCAGTAATCCAGATAAGAATTTCCAATTTTATATACTATATGAAAAAAATTCATACTCAATAATACATGTTTTATAAAATAAAAAAAATAGATCATGATTTAAATTTAATAAACCTCACAATAAATGATGAAACATTTTATTATTAATATTTTTGGCAGGTATAAATTGAAAATAAATATTAAAAAATGATATCTCAAATATATTATCACATATTTGAGATAAGAATATTTTCCATGTACTAGGATACATTTTAAAAAATACCTTAGATTTCATATGAGATAAATTTCATGTAAAAAATTGAATCATTATAAAAAATTCACAAAAATGGTATATTATTAGTATCACATAAAATTATATACAATTTAGAAATATAAATTTACTTGATGTATGTGATATAATAAATTTCATGAATAATAAAAGTTATTTTAATAAAAAAACATAACATATATGTGGAGATATAAACATCATATCCAATGATATATTTTCCTAAATGATAAAATATTTCTTATGTATTATAATAAATACGCTTTCTAAATGTTAATATATCATTTAAAATATAATATTCAATTGATGTATCATATCATTTATATATCATGTTCAATGATGGATAAAAAAAATAATTTTATATGAACTATTTCATGATTTGAATTTTAAATATAATAATTTTTCTTATAAAAATTAAAATTTATCCCATGTATGAGATACGATAAATTTAACATATAATGATACATTATGAGAATTTGACAATTATTGAATATATAAAATATGGGAAATTTATTGTAAAATGATTCATTTTTTTAAAAAATATTTACAACAAATATAAATATATATTTATTTCATGAAACATTAAAAATAATTAATAATTGAAATTTTTATTTTGTATAAGATGAGATAATTTTACAAACATTAATATAACTTTTAAAAAATTAAAACTATCTAATGTATGAGATATTACTAATATCATATTTTACTATAAGCCTTTTAAAAATGAATTATATCTTATGTTTGAAAATAAATTAACTTCTGACATAGTGATCTATTACATAAAACAATATATTTTATTTCATGTAAGAGGAGAGTTATATTTCATGTATAATAATATTTCATTGAAAATAAAATTTATCTCATATATTATAAGAAAAAAATTAAACATATAATGATATTTACATTAAAACATAGATACTATTGAAAATATGTAATGGGATAATTATTTAGTTCATTTCTACATCATTTATGAAATCAAATTTATCTGAAACATGATACAAGTAAAAAAATTATTTTATTTCACATTATTTAATTATTTAAATTTATCACATGTAAAAGTTGAGATAAATTATATATAAAATATCATTTTAAAATAAAATGATACTCATTTCGTACATGGGATGATATACATTTCATTTAGAGTGATAATTATCTTGAAAAATAAATATTTTCACATGTATGAGACGATATAAAGTTCATATATATTGATAAATGATAAATTAATTATATATAAAATATGATATGAAATAAAATACATTTAAAGATAGACATGTTTTTATAAAGAAAAATTATTTCTTATATTAGACGAAACAACATCTATATGAAATGATATATTTCAGAAAGTGAAATTTATTGAATGATTGAGTCTATATAATTTTTATTTACTATTAATATATTAACATTATCACATCTCATACTTGTAATACATTTTATATAAAATGATACATTTTTAGAAAATAAAATATAAATTATTTATTGGATGAAATAAAATTATATACAATGCATCACCCTTTATAAAATAAAATTCATTTTCTATGGGATATGAAATAAATTTCACATCCATGATATGATTTTTAAATCATAAAACATATCTTATGTATGCCAATAGATAAATTTTAATTTTTAAATGTAGATTTTTAATTATAATTTATTTTATTTTATCAATGATATTTTATTAATTTGTCGTGTGTGAGTGTGTGGTTTAATATTAACCATATTCCCTTTATTACGTTTTACAAGTTTAAATATTTATGTTATGAATAATTATAATGAATTTTTTTTCTAGTGATTACTCTCTTTTTATTACATTTTTCAAAAATTATGCAATAAATAAAATTATTATTTTTAATTAAATTTATTTTATTTATAAATTGTGTTTACAAACATAATTTTTTATTTTAATATATTTTACTTTTATATATAATTTGTCATGAATATTAATTTTATATTAAATTTTAAGTTTATATAAAAATTTATTAAAAAAATATTTATAATAGGAGGGGAGACATAACATTTTTAACAAAAGTATACTAAAAATATTTATTAGTAAGTGGGGATTCTAACCCACAATAAACAAATACTTCTATGCACCTAATTTGTTCAGGAATCATCCCTCCCCAGAAATAATTAATAGCACCCAATAAAACTAATTTATTTCATACGTGTGGCCCGATGTCCTAGTAGATCAAATTCCTAGTTGAATGTAGCCCAAATTCCCTTGAATGATATTCCCGTAAGTCACAATGGATTTTATTGAATCATGTCGAGTGTCACCAATGGTATTCCATCACCGTCACTAGTTTCCATCGTATTGTATTCCCAGAATGAAGATTATTTCAACCCTATAAATAATTGTTACATAGTACTACCATCCAACACACCATAGATTGTAACCCCTCATCCCACACCAGATAACCATATAGTAAGAGTGTTGTATGATAGGTTACATCACATCTATCTCCCTTTTGAGCTTCAACCCTATGATTCATATGTGGTGCCCTGGTGATATCAAATGTAGTGGCCTCATCATAACAACCCTTGTATTATCTGATTTTTAACAAAAAACTATAATAATATTGATACAGAAAATATCAAGATTTGTATATTAAAAGGATTAGGAATAATTTCATTTATCCTATATGTTAACATATTTGAAAGACAAATTCCCAACCCCTAGAAAAAATGATAAAATAATCATAATAATTACATAATAATTCCATTAATAAAATATCATTCATTTTTTATCATAGTCAAAAATCCTAGTACAAGTTTCCCCCATTACTGAAATTGTTAATTTATATACCATAGATATATCAACTAAAATTAAAACAGATACATATATAAATCTTGTTAGTGGGTGAAATAGTGAGTGGACATTTAATAAATCATAATATATTTCAATAACATATTCAACTGAGTTAAATTCATATGAAGTAATAAATATAATATATTTAAAATCATCTAATTGATAAAATAGTTGGGAAAATAAAAAAACATAATAATAATATATCTAGTGATTTAATCATGAATTTATATCATAATGGGAAACACTTACTGCAAAATCCAAAAACATGATATATTTGGATAATAAAATAAATACCGATGGAATATAAGGGAAATATAATATTTTTCCCATCATAAAAATGTATAATATATTAAAATAAATAGTAATACATGAATATGATGCATGAAATATTATATAATAGACACATAATAGAATGTTTAGGGAAACACGTACCTACCCAGGGAAGAAAAGTGAATATAAGAGGTTAAAATATAGACCAATGATATGAAAATTAAAGATAACATTAGATAAAAGTAATAAATCATTCCTAATGTTTGATAGAAAGACTCATTATGAACATAAATATATAGAGTGTTTATAAGATTTCGGAAAACTGATTTTATAGAATTAATTTTATTTAATCTAAGATTCTTTCATGATGTAGTTATTATATAAAAATAGATCGATACATTTTACTCTTTGTTATAAATTTCACATTTATTTACTAATTCTACATCCAAAAGTAATATAATTATTACTTCCATAATACTATATTTTAATTCTATTTTCTACCTTTACATGTTCAATGTCAGGTATACCTACTTTTATTTCTTTTTGTAGAATATAATAATTTTTAATCCCATATTTATAAATTACAATGTAATTAATGTTCTGATTGAAGTATTTGGTAGGTATCATTACATTTATGTTTTATGTTATCTTGGTCACATTATCCAACAATACTAAGTTATATAGTTTTGTAATTAATTTCTTTTTTTGTTAAAAAATGGAATTAATATTACCAGGAGAAATTGGTTTGATAATGTTATAACAAAAAAAGTTAAACATGTATATAAATATTTTCTCTATTATTATGATAAAATAAATTTAGGGTTGGAATTTTTTTATTTTTATTTTTTCCTGGGGAGTGATTTACCACCCTTATGTGTTTTGATATTTAGAAAGAAAAAAGTGAAATGGTAAGGGACTTATTTACATCGTTTTCCAGGATTTCATTGAACCATAATTATATTCAATTATTTTAATTTATATGCACCTAGATATATATTTTCCTTACCACAATAGTTCCATAAGATAAATAATTTTTAAATTTTTTTCATATAATAATTAATAAAAATAGAAGATAATATAAAATAGAAAATTTTATTTATAATGTTCTTATTTACTTTTTTTATCTTTATAAATGAATGGAAAAAACATTGAACCTTTTTTTTATGTCACATAGACGAAACTATGATTTTTCATCCATATAAAAATATTAAAAATAGAAAATAGATTATAATTTAATGAAAACACATCTCATAACTTCAATAATAAAAAACCGTATTTAATTGATTTTTGGGATGATAATTTTAATTTTTTCATTAAAATTAAAAGGAAAATATTTAATGAGTAGTGAATTATGGAGAGTGTCTATAATTACTTCTTAAAAGTGAAATCATGATTTATATAGTTAAATAATTTAATATTTCATTTCTTAACTGTAATCCTGTAATTTGATTTGAAAATAATTGGATGGTATTAGAAATAATGAAATATATTTTATAACATTGATTGTGTAAACATTTTATTTCCTTAAAAATTTATATATTCCATGAAAATTCCTTAAATTATCATTTATTATATAACTCAATATCTCTAATAACTATTTCTTACATCATATATCACTAAATAACTTCTATTAAGATTTTTTTGACACCCAAAAAGTGTTAGTAAGTTCCCTAAGAGTATTAGTGGTTTTATGAGTATTTAATGTATTGGGGATGTAAATCAATGTAAACTATTATGTGAATACTCCCTCAAATTTTGTGTCAAATCAAGAGATTTATATTATGGTAGGAAGGGATAACTTCTTGAGTGGCCGCAAACTCCAGTGAATTATGCAACACAATATAGAATTCTAGGTTTTCTTGGAATTAAAGCTAAAAACATTAGGTGCAGAATCTCCCTGATTATACAACCCTATCATTTTTTGAGGTAAACTTATCTGGATTTTATATAAAAATCCTCATTTATTCTTCTTAAAATCCTCACGGTGTCACAATTATGGATTTGAAAAAACATAGTCTTACGTGAGAGAAAATTTGGGGATTCTCTACAAGAAAACAATGTGATTATTTCTAGAATGGGTTGAATTTATGTCAAATAATAAGTTATGTATTAATAATGTTATTATTTTTCGAGTCTATTAATGTTTTTTCACTCACTCTCAAGATAGATCTATCTTACCATATATATCTAATTTCATTATATTATATAAAATTGTATCATCAATTATTGACTAACAGTAATGATCATGTCTCACTAGGTTTTAGGGGATGTAATATTGATTATTGATTATAAATGTAGGGTTTTGAGGATCTCAAGTTAATTTTAGTCTTTAGTGGGTGGCTTCTACTCATTTCTCATTGGATTTTCGATCCTTATTTCATTATTATTGTTCTTTTATTATAATTTCAATGTATAAATTTTTATACTATATTTTTTTATAAAATTTACTTAATAAAATGTAAATGGACTATTTTATATATTTAAAATAATTTTTTTATGAAACATAATATTTTTTATAAAAGGTATTTGAAATAAAGAAAATTTTAATTATTTAATTTATTAATTATATAATAATTAATTTTTATTGGTTTTTTAACTATTTTGGGTCTGAAAAATGGTTATAGAAATTGATTGAATTTTTATATATCCAATGATTGGTATGTATCACCAGTGGAAGGAATGGTGGGTTTGTTTTTTTGATAATTAATTAATTTTCGTCTAATGTGAATTTAGTATTCCATGTATATGGGGATAATTTTAGTGTGTGGTGATTCACAATGGGTATATAATATGTTCATATGAATATATTTGTGGTATATATTTCATATTTCTCTTTCTTCCTGGAATTAATATATCTTACATTTTCTTTGATGATTGGAGTGAAACATGAAGGGATATTATAGCCTTGTGAAACATTTGGAATGATTTTATTATGTTTTCAATATTAATTTCCATGATTTTCATGATAATTTTTTTTTTGAAAAACAATGAACTATTTTCAATATCACCATTTACATGAATTTGAAAAATAAGGTTCATGGGAGTTCATGATTGTTATATAGGGAAATAATATTGAGTATTCAGTTACCAACCATTAACCATACATCTTAGTGTCTGTATATATATCTTTTTTTCATATTGATGGAATGGTAAAAGTTCCATTTTTTCTTGTTGAAAAATATTGAGTTTCTTTATTAGGGTAGATATAGTAGTGTTTGGTCCTATGTTACAATTGGTTCTGGTCTATTCTTGATGGATAGGTTATTATTCAGAGATGGTTATGTCAAATTAGAAATGAAATTAATTATTTTATATTCACTCTTAACATGAACCGACTATCCGAAACCACAATGTGGTAACTGTTATGATGTGTTTTATAACCAAATATCTCCTCCATTAATCCATTGGCTGGTGACTAACACAATGTTGGCTTTATAAAAAATATTTTATTTTATAGAATAAAGTTTCCATACAAAACCAAAAGTTTCATATAGGATATAATAGTACTGGATAAACAATAATACCTATTATAAAATATAAAATGAATTTTGTTGAATGTGTCAATCTAGGGAGTAAAATTGTTTAAAACAATATAAAAATAAATAGGTTATGTCAAAGTCCTAGTATAAAAAATTAAACTAACATAGGAAATAAAACAAATTTATCAATACGGTGTGTAGCTCATTGGTACAAAATCTACAAGTATCTACCTTTAAGTACAAATAAGCTCTTAATCCCCCAACAAGATCATTTCTAAACACCTCAACATATACGAAATACATGATATTTGTGGTACAAAATACCATGTATTGGTGGGTATATAAATACCACATAAGATACCCAAAAACCCAAAAATTAACAAAGAATGATCGATTATCTTATTCTATTTTATTTTAATTATCTAGGATATGTTTTAATGGTTGAAAAATCAAGTAATATAAAAAACTCTTACTCTACACAACAAGAAAAGTTTAGAAATATCCCCCATCAATAAACCCAAGAATCTAAACTACCACGATTTTCAACAAATGTTACCTCTAAAGAATATTAATGGGGGGGGTGTACCTCACTCATGGTGAGTTTCATGTGAGGGAGTGACCAACACCAATGGAGAACCCATGCATCATCGATTAGATCATATCATATTATGGATTACCTATATCCATGGATATACAAATTTATCACCCATATATGTGGGGGAGTTCCTAACTCTATTAGGTGTAAAGGGGAATCTGCATTATTAGGGCCAAAGAAGTACCTAACACATGCCTGCTCTACATGATCAGTTCCCAGGGTATATGGGGGATTAAAAAGCACTTGTAAGAGTATAGGGACCTATTTTATATCATTAGTACACAACCATGGGATTTACTAAAACCATTTATTCCCCAATCATTAGACATGATCTAATTTTCATCTCTATGGTGCTAAGGGAAATAAAATACCTACAATGTTTCATCTATCATGCCTACTGAGAAAAAAAGTAGTAGAAACAAAATTCATGGAAAGATGCTCATGATAGATGACTCACATGCCCATGTCAATGTCCTTGTAATTAAGACATAAAAATTTCCATGGATTGAAATGTAAATATTAGGTACTTGGGAAGTGAAAAGCATGTATCCCATTAGTATAATCATATTCATGTACTTCCATCCACATGTCATGTGTCGGGATTACCTACATAGCATATAGAGTTGTCTATATTTCATGTGGTCCCTATTGTGGTAATTGGTGTGTGTCACTATAACTAGAGTCATGTAAGAATGAACTACACAAAATTTCCATCATGAGTTACACATCATGTATGGCTTAGAAGATCACTTTTCATGCACAACTAGAATACTATGTCATGTGTGTCCAAAATTCATGATTTTTGTGATGGGACACACTGTATATAATTTTAAATTACTAGATAGATGTGCATCCATTGTACACACTATGTTAATCGATATAGGATCAAACGGTACATATCATGAAATTACAACACTTGTGATAATTATCTTACTCAAAAACCATATAAGACATTATCATCATGATACATGAGATGTGTATCTCAATTAGAAGTCTTGTGATCACATAAAAGGAATCTTGTTTCTAAAATAACTGAATAATAAAACCAATACAACCATTATAAAATATAATCATTGGTAACATACCATACTATACCTCCTTAATCACCACCATATCTCCATTGTCCATTTTTTGGGCATACAATTCAGGGAAAAATGGTCAGAGACCATTTTTTACATCCTTAGTACACACAAATTCTATGTTACACCAAAATAAATTAGTATCACATAACTAATTAATCAATATATCTAACTAAGAAAATTTGCATCCCCATCATGGATGAACACTTCCATTCCCACCATTTTTGTGAAAAAAAATAAATATTCTCTTGTTTGTTGCAAGTTTATTTATCACTCTCAGCCTATGAGGTAAGATCAGATGTCATGGAAAAGACCGTTGATGAGGGATTGAACATAGGAGAAAGGAAATAGGATTTAAAAAATATGTTTTTTATAAAATTTCAAATATAAATATCCATTCATTGTGTGTGGTTCCACGAATGGTGCATAACATAGGGAAGATTGAATGTTTTAGGTAGAATATTATTAAAACAATTCATGTTTATTTAAAACATTTAGTAGTGGTTGGAAACAATTAGTTGAATAAATCAAAAATAATATATGGATTATAAATAATAATTATCCCTACATTTATTTACGGTTTTTTGAAGTGATCATTTTTATACTCGGGTTCGATGGAAATTTCCTTCAAAAAACATGTACTTCGTCTCGGAATATCCAATTATTTCCTCTCACTAAATTATTTTTTTTATAATTTTTTTCAAATTATAATAAAGTTAGATAAGCATATTTAAATATAGTAAATTTTGATTCATGATTATATATATATGTATGTATGTTTTTTGTTTTTTTATATTATATAATACTCATAAGGAATGGCCTAACTTAGGGCCCTAGTTGGGAACCAATTTTAGAAAAACAATATACTAAATAACTTATTGGAATCCTATCTTTGGAATTGGTTTTTCTATTTATAAATCCATTTAAAATGAAATAAAACCATATTATGATCATATGTGTGGAATAAAGGTAATATATTATATTTAGTACACTATTTTTGAAATCGTTTATGCAAGATAAAAAAAGATTAATGATCGGTCTAGAAACTATTTCTTAATATATTCTCATGTTTAACCCAACAATATATATATATATATCCCCTACATTTAGTAATTTTCATCCAACTAACTAAAAATACAAGAAAACTATGACTATATATGGTTTTCACAATATCAAAAGAACTTATGAACTATTATATAATATCATATCACACACTAGTGGTATAATTTGACCAAAAATTTTTATCTCTTTATGATCATTTTTTTTTTGCATACCTAAAAGAAGGTAGCTTTTTCCACGATTCATCTCTCCCCTTAGTCAATGATGGGTAAGGGGATTTGTTTTTATAACATTAGTTATTACACATGAAAAAAGTTTTACATAAAGTAAAAATGAAGGGGAAAACAAAAATAGTAATCAACCTCAATCGACCTATGTAGAATCTAGAATAGTCTGATGATCATAATGGATAACTTTATGCTGTGAAAACCTCTATAAACCACATAATTGGATGAACTTTAGAAGTACTTGACCTCCATCCTAAATATTAGAGGGTTTCCTTTTTATATCCATGTAATAATTTTGATGGTTCTGAGCTATCCTCATATTCTATTATTTCACCTTCAGATTCCCTATTATCAACAACACTAACATTGTCTCTTTAATGGTGAATCACTTACCACTATCTAGGATAAGGGTGACCTTCATTCTCACATATAAAGATCATAAAAAGGTGTCATATAAATAGTAGAGTGGTTGTTGTTATTTTATGAAATAAAAAATAATGTTAAATCACCAACCCCACATTGAAATAAATCCAGCTCACAGGCCCCCAAAATATGCTTGTCAACATGAATGGTTCACTTAGTTAGAATTTCCATCTAAGGGTGTATGTCCTACTCAAATATATCTCTGTCATGAACACCTTAAATAAAATAATACATAACATTGTCATAAATTGATAATAACATTGAAATATGAGCATTGAAGGTATCCCTAGATTTCATATAAGCTAATACATGTAAAACTTTACCAATCTCTCATTTGAAATTCCATCCTCAATAGGGATTAAGTCAGATGACATGGTCATTAGATCATCAATATCTCAAATAGAATCATTAAATTTCATAGTTCATTGAATCCCTGACATGAAATCCATCGATATATCATCCCACATCCATTATATAACCCCAAGGGGTAGGGATAAACCATTTAGGACCTTTTTATATTCCATTACTTATTAAAAATTGAGATACCGTGAACTAAATTCATTATAAAATCTCTTGTCACATTTACACCAATACCTGAAGCCTAATGTCATTGTATATAGTTATTGTAGAACTATGTACCCCTAAGGGGGAAGTGAAGAACTCATTAAGCACCTCCTCACACAAAAATATAAAAACAACTATATTTTATCAAAACTAGCTAATTGACACTCATTATTATTCATCTGGTTTATTCCTTTATGATATCCTATATAACAAGACCTCAAAACCATATCTATTAGTTGGAACTCTTTCATACAATGCATAATAATATGATAAAATACCTTTTTTGAAAGATAAGACGCAGCCCCAACGTACCACAAGGAGAACATAAAAAAGGTCAACTACCCTAATTAATCCTCCACCAGATGGGAATGTGATTTCTTATGATGCTCATCAACAACAATGTTTCACATTCTATGAGTATAAATAGTTTCAAAGACATTGCCTTTTAGAAAATGAAACCAATTTATGTATATCATGTTAAGATATATCACGGTGAATACTTATATAAGAATCCTGAGTTAAATTAATACTTCAATCATCTCACCAAGAATGTAATGTCTTTAAATATTAATTTCAAACACTACTTCTACTATAATGTCCCATAAATTTCATATTTGATAAATTAAAAACTCTAATATATTTGAAGATTATTTTATATTCAAGAAGAAGGCATTTTATTTTACAAATATAAAATAATATGTACAATGATTTAATATAATCTATAAAATTGAAAACATTACAAAGGGAAAGTAAACTAAAGTAAATAATTAATCTCAAAATAAATATTAAGGTGTGTTGTGGTCCTCTAAAATTATCAAATATGTGAATAACACAATAAAAATAAAAAAAAATATTAGAAAAACACTATTTTCATATATAAAAAAATAAAAATAGCTATAATAGAAAAATAACTAAAAAATAAAGAAGGTAATAAGAATATATTTTATAAAATTTTGTGATTAAGGACCATTGTAATAGTGAAAGACCATTGGGAATAGTAATAGAATTTTGAGATTATATCACAAATAATGAGAGTAGTAAAATTTCAAAAAATTAATATTTAATATAATTTAAATTAAGTAAATATAAAGATTATAGTTCTTTGAGATTATTTTTAATATAATGAAAACATAAAAATAAATAATACTAAAATTTTAATATTTCTATGTTATCATATTTGGAAAAATATTAATTTTTATGATAATTGTTTTTTTTAATTTGGAAGATTATTTTTTAAAAAATTTGATTTAATATTAATTATTAATCAATTAAGAATTAATAAGAAACAAAAAATAATAATGTGGTCACCCAAATAATAGAAAGAGATATTTATTTGAAAAATTGGTTCTTCCATGTATTATATAGTTTAATTTAAATATTAAATATTTATTTTTTATATTTGGAATTTGATAAAATATATTTCAATTTTTTTATCCACACATAAAAAATATTTTATAATGATTTGTTCAATATTTATAATGTATTTTATTTTTATAAGAATATGATAATACCTAGATTTTACAAATACCGTATGTTTTATGATATCATCGTGATATAAATATCACTTAAAATTTTACAAAACCCTTTTTACAATATAAAATGGATCGATAGTTTACAAAACCTGATTTAAAATTATAATGTAAATTTATAAACATATATAAAAAATTTTAAAAACTAAAATATATTTTATTCTAAAAAATCATTTTAATTATTTACCTTTAATAATGTATTTCTTTGAATACAATAATTATTTAATGAATTTATATAGCGCCCCAACCAAAATTATCATGTCTCGGCTAATGTTCCACATTACATCTTCATTTTATCCCCATACATAAATTGTTTTTGACAAGCATTAATGGCCTATAAGTGGCGTTTGGAGAGTATACCCTGAGAACATATAACCATAAACCAGAATATGAAATCACATATTTAATCCAACACAACATCACAATAGAAGATAATGTAATGAGAAATAATAAAAGATATCTTGTCAGAATAGACAATTACAAATCAAACAAACCCCAATGTAGAATGAAAATAAGTATTAATAGAATTGTAGGTAACAAATTGATAATATGTATTTTAGTGTGTATCTATTGTTTGTCTCATTTGTACATTCATTTCCTAACTCTATTCTCTTCAACAATCAACCACTATTCCCTTTCGCTTATTTGGATACCTGACCAAGAAATCCACACATGCAATGAGATGCTCATTTAGATTGTGATTATAATCCCACTAGGAAACTATCAAAGACTCCTTGACAGAAGTGAAATAGTATATTGAGTTTTATGTCATGATTGAAAGGTAAATTCACATACATATATATAGACAATCTTATACTAAGTTTTAATGAACTTACCAAGTGTCCATGAAACTTTTTCATACATTATTTGAAACCATGCTAGGATAATATCATAACTGGGAAATCAGATAACATAAATTGTTCTATTTTACATCTCCCAACATTAATAAAAATACTAATTCAACCTTTAGTACCACATATAGATCCTTTTAAGGATATTTTAAATGAGTTTAATCATAATTAACAATAAAATGCAAATGAAGGATCATAATTTCTAGTGTGTTTAGAAGATTATGTACATAATTTGAAAACATGAAACAAAAATAAAAAACATATTTTGTTTAATATCCATAAATCAATCTTAAAACTATTTTAGCTCTTACATCTTCATAGGATAACCTGGGTAATACATGAATAAAAAAGATGAGCTAAAATTCCATATAAATGAATAATCATAGGAACAAAGCATAACACATGGGTTGGAATTCATGACATGATGACATAAAAATCCATGGAACATGACTTATCCCATGAAATCATCACATGTTGAGCATAGTATTGTATAATCAAGGAAACATAAAAAGGTTGAATAAACATATAACATGAAATAAACATTACTACATGCTACCATCCAATACTATATCACATGATGTAAAAAGATCCATAAAGTTATAAGGATTACTCCATATCCCAACATGACATCTCAAGAGACTAAATTTTACTCAATTAATTGAAGAACTATCTGGGTTGACCCAACATAACATGTTCATGAATATGTGTGTCACATGAAGAATCAAAAATAAGGGTTTCCCACAGAATAAAATGTGTCTTATAATCATGTCATAAATCATAACCAATGTAATATCATAATTGTGCCCCTTGAATAATATATTTAAATCATAAATAGATATTCATAGGAAAAATATGCATATATAATGATAAATTGTGTTCTTGTGATGTGAAAACTTATAAAAGGATTTTTTATGAAACATTAGAAATGTGCCACTTCGGTTCGTCTTAAGGGAATCTATAAAAGATTATTTAAAGTGGACAATCACAGAACTATTTTCATTTAACTATAAATGATCAAATATAGTTTTTGATGACAAAATTATTTATTTTAGGGAAATATTTGAGGATTAAAACATATTATGGATTGTACAAGAAAATTGGTTAGAAATTGGGATGTTCACTTTAATCGGGCTAACTTATTAGGATGAATTGTAAAGGGAAAATTATAAAACATGTTTTTCCCATAAATAAATTTCACTCCTTGTTTCTTCACATACATTTTTCTAGATGATTTTTTGATCTTATTTTCCTCTCGATTTCTTAGTGTGATGGGTTTTGAATCTTGTTGTGATCTTTTATTTCACTTTTGTCCCATTATTTTCTCTTGCATCTCATTTGGAATATTTTTTTTAGAAAATGGGGTTTTTATCTTGTAATATGATGGAAAATGGTGGTTCATGGTTAGATAAAACCCTATATTATAGATTAGGAACCTTTATGACATAAAGTTATTGTTTGAGGAATAGAGCACAACTTGCAAACGGTTTGTCAAATCGTGCAGCAAGCATGAGGGGAGGTTATGTATCCTGGAAGAACTATTTAACATTATTACAGCATGATTTAAAATTTTATTTGGACAAACTATGTTATTGTCCAATGTGTGTATGATGTGGGGTGCACGGTTGGCACACAGTTTGGGTAACCATGCAACCAAACAATGTACAGTGCTACGGTGGATTAAAAATGTGTTTTCAACATTTTTCCCTATTCAGGACTTATCCCCAAAACACACATTTGACCTTACCCAATTTCATGCGACCATGACTCTTCCATTTTTATCAAAGTCTCTACTCCTCTCCCATGGTGTGTATCTAGGGTTTCTTCAATGTTTTTTTCTAGATCATCATGGTAACCATTACTTCTATTCTTCCTCTTCATTCTTCTTTCATTTTTTCTATTGAGTTATTTTTCTCCCATGGTCCAATGGAGATAAGGTTCTTGTTTTCTTTAGTTTATGTTTTTGGTTTTGTGTTGATAAGGTTCCTCTTGAATTCTATTTCATCCTTGATCCTTCACAAGGTTGTTTAGGGAGTTCGTTGTTGAAGAACCTTGAGTTTGTGGATGGTTTTCCTTTTCACATTCCCGTTAAATTTTAGTATCATTGGTTTCAATATTTTCAAACCTTCCTTGTATGATAAATAGTGATTTTTGATCATTGGAATATTTTTTGGTGTTCAGACTGGTGATTTATTCCTCTTTATGAGATAAATAGCATTTTTTTCATAAAGGTTCCACACCATGTGTTTAATAAAATGCTCAGCTGGCTTTTGAATGTTATTTGTGGACTGTAAAGCATGTTTTTTTAAAATGATTTAATGACATTTACAATGTGTTTTTGGGGTCCTATAATTATATATAAATTATTTTTATAATTTTATTATTGTGAAGTTAGTTCTTTAAAATAAAATGGAATATGGTAATAACGTGTGGCGTCATTGGAATTTTAATGAAAGTGGTTTTGGTTTGAACTTGTGGTGTACGTAATTAAAATATATTTTTTAAAATGATTTATAAAATGGAAAATGGTTAATTTTCACCTTTTTAGAAAGATGGTTTTTTCTAATTAAAAAAGATGCCTGAGGCATGTTTGGCACTTTTGTGAAATTTGTGAAAATGAATATTATGAAAACCATCCTTGAATAATCTTCCCACCTTGTTTATAATTTGTTGATGGGATATCCTCCATGTGTAATTATCATTATCCATTTATGTAAATGGGTGGTAATTCCTAACTTTTGACTCCTTAGGAGCCATTTACTTTTAGTGGAATCAGAGATCCTCAATGTGGACTCCTTCGAGATCTATTTGTGTATAGAAAAAGAGTGATTCCTTAGGTGACTCTGGGTGGTGAATTTTATGTGAACTATTTGTATCTTTTATATGATCTTGTGATTGGATGATCATTTTAAATTGGTTGGATCACCCCTTTTACTCTTGATATGGGAACTAGGTTTAACAAGCGAATTTTTTAATAACGATTTCTAAACTATTTAGGATTAAGCTATGACTGGTGGATCATAGTATAGAATTGGATATGTTTTTTTTATTATTTTAATTGTATAGGACTAATATATCAATAAATAGAGTGTGTGATTGAACATGCAGGAGAAATTTGATTTCATCAAGCGATGAATGCTTTATAGGATGATTCATGATGTATTGAATGTTTTGGATTATTTTATGATATATTATGATCTCTAATGTCTATTGGAATGCTTTTTTTCTATAGTGGATTATTAAGATGTGTTGTTTGTTGGTTATCCATCCGTACTTATTTCTATTTCAATTATTATGTGATTATTTATTTGTCATACTTTCCTTTTGTACTTACTTGATTAAAGTGTTGTGTTATCTTTAAAAGGATTATAGAAAAATGTTTTTGAAAACTTTTTTCATAGATTTTAATCCTTTATAAAATGAAGAAAAAATAATTTCTTGTTGAAATTATATGGAATCCCTTTTGGGGAAGATTCTTATTTTGAATGCAAATAGGGAAATGGAGTGTGTTTTTTTAAAGTGAAACAAATTTGTAGTAAATCGTACATTTTTAAATTTTATTTCATACCTATAGATGATAATTCATTTATTATAAAAGAAGTGTATTGGAAAATAATTGTTTAGGAATGTCTAATTTGTTTAAATACTCACACCTATAGTTTTTTATTGTTTTTAGTTTGTGGTACATGTCTCATCTTGGTTTAAATAACCATGGGATATTTTTGGTATTAGTATTTAAAAGTGATCATCGGGGTCACATAGAGATACTATAGTCATCAGCTCTTTCTTGGGTTTTGTTGTGTAGTTTATTGTAGTCATGATTTCTATAAATGATTTTCAGTTTTAATATATATATATATATATATATATATATATATTGGGTTGTTTTATTCATTTTATTTATTCATTTTATTTATTTATATTATGATAAATCAGCTCCATTATTTATATAATGATGTATCTCAATAGTTTCTAGCCCATGTGGATCAGGAGCCAACTCTAATACTTCCCATGGATCGGCTCAGGTAACTGGTTTTGGGTCCACTAGGGATGGTTCATGACACAATGGTATTATAGGAGGTTGGTTCATTACGGAATATAGATTTCAATGTTTTCTTTATTATTTGGGTTGTCAAGGATGAAGAAGTGGGACTGTCTGAACTCAGTGGGGTTGTGCTAGGGGAGTGTATGGCCAACAATTTTTGGACCAAACATTGATTCTCTATGGGATGTCTAGTTTTGAAGGGTTTCTTTGGTTACTTTTTGTTGTTTTCTACATAGTAAATGAAATGGGAGTTGGTAAAATTGTCTTCATTGTATTATATAGACTGGAAATCCATGTGCACCTGGGTACATGGTCCTAGAATACTCTCAATGGTGGTGGTGTGATTAGAAGTTAGTCGCTAACCACTTTTCCCAATCACCCATCATATCTAGTTTCCCCTTTTATGTTTTTTTGGGTCTTCCATGGTTCAAAAAAGTATTTTGAATGATTGTGTTTTAAAATTGAGAAACTTTTGATTCTTATAAATAATGGTATGATTTTGGGGTAATGGAAAATGGACTATATTAATTATCTTTGGGGAATGATTTAGAAAAATAGAACCTTATAAAATGATCCTTTGGTGTAGAATGTGATTGGTATAACATGGTTGGTTATTTATACTAAAACCTGGAACATTTTGTAATTGTATATTTTGTAAAAAATTATTTTAAATAGGGATTTGAAATTTGTCCTAAGTGATGATAAATTTGATTTAATCAAATTATTTTGAGGCAATGGGGCTTGTTAAATGAATGAACTTTTTTTTAACAGAATAAAATGGAATTAATTTTAATGTTTGAAAATGTTCTTTAACATAGTGATTAGTGATCTTTTGAAATATTTTGTGAATATTGAAATTTTATGTGAATTGATAATGTGAAATCTTGGTTTGAATGTTTTATTTATGATGTGTAATTGGATTCCCCTTTATTATTCTTGTGAGTGATCACATGAGTAGATATATGTGGGAATAGGATGTTTGATGGAATGGTAGGATGAGTTCCCAGATTGTTATGAGTGGATGGGTTCCAGGATTGGCATTGATATGTTCATGTGAGTGAGGCGCTAAGGATACCATTGGTGATTGTGTAACCTACCATGTTTTTTTCATTTCAGAAGTGTTTTTTGTGAAGAAATTTGTGATCTTTTGTTAGATAATATTTGTGTGGATTATTTTACTATGTTTTAGAAATATTTCATTTGTAGTGTTTTGAGTTTGAGAACTCTTGTTGATGAGTTAGTTTTGAATAATCTATTTGTTTTATTGTTTCATATTCTACCACCATATATATTTTTTGGATATTTTAAGTGTGTTAATGGGTATTCCCCAATTGGTAAACACTCCATTTGATCAACCTAAGGATTTCCTTATTCATTTTAAAGTTAAAGGTCCAATATTTTATGGTCATGTAGACCATCTCTATGGGGTATTGTGGATGTGGAAAATATAATGTATTTTTGGTCTCTTGGAGTTTTAAAATAGGTTAAATGATAATTTCCCTACCATTATTCTTGATGGTCCTTCCTAAAAATGGGGGTAGTTAATTTCTCAAACCAAGCATCAGGAAGATCATACCTCAGTGTTCTTCAATGATTTGTTCATCCATTTGTACTTCACTGAGATAGAAAAGGTGAGGACACGGATGGATATGTGTTGTCTGCAACATGTTGGTGGATCAGTGTTGTGGTACTTTGTTTGTTTTTTAGATCTATAATTTTTCCTCAAGGAGTGTGGCATGAATGATTCGTTGATGTCTCGACATTTCGATTATGGGATTCATCCTGATCAGTATTAGATGGTGTCATAATTTCTCATAGCCTCTATTTTTGATGTGGTGAGGTATGATGTTCGGATTGATGTTATGGTAGAAATAGTTCTTGTTATTTCCAAACATCCTAGGATATATTGAAGTGATTAATTTAAATAACGTAATGAGATTAAAAAGCATCCAGAATCTGGTGATGGTTGTAAAGGAATTTAGAGGCCTTTGGATATTTCATCAGACTCTTTTTAGATTAGGATCCTTGTGTGCCATCAGTGTGATAATTATGATCATAATATGTTGTTGTGTCTATGTTCTCTGAATACCTTTCATTCCTATATATTCCTATTTCACTTGTAGTTTTTTCTTGGGGTATTTCTGGGTAGGGTTTTGTATCTATTTCTCACGAGTAGAGTTCAGTTCTGGGATTTAAATACAGTTTATTTCTATGTGTAATTTTTTTTTGTAATGGTTATAGGTGGTGGTGTTTTTGGTGATTTGTCCCCTATAAATCATGACTGTATATTTTTTGGGTATCTTAAGAGCTTCTGTTCCTATGGGAGAATGTGTATATTTTTTATGTTCTGAATGATTTCCCATTTGAGCCAAGATGTGTCTCGTGAGTGTTTTTCTTCTTTTGTTTCTTTCTAAAAGTGAAAAGGGAATATGAATGATTATATTCTGAATCCTATTTCGGTGTAAATAAGGGGTCCCAATTAGGGATTAGTAGCACATCACTACAAGGTAATGGTTGCTTCAGACATCATGTATCCATCCATATAACTCAAAGTAAAGTTGTCATATATTCTAGAATCCCAATGGTGAGAGGTACATTAGCCTAATTTCTGTCTTCATCATGGAAATGGTTAATGATTAATATTATCCCTTGTATCCTATTCATCTTGAATGGTCCCATTTTGTGGAAAGTAGCCTAAGACCTCATTTCTTTACTGTGATATTTGAATACTGATGATTTCCTCCTTAGTTGTTTGGAGGTGTGTTGGTTCTATATTCTTGATATCCATATGGTGGCTCCATTTTATATTTGAAAACATGAATTGATTTTCCACATGTAGTTGAAATTTTTGAATCAGTTTTGGATTTTTGCAGATGCATGGTTTGAGTTTCCCTCGTCATGTTCTTCCCCATCATAGTGGTGGTTATCTTGCCTATGTGGAGAGCACTGGGATAGCCTTGGATTGGTTCCCAATGTTGATTTAATCCTTTCATTTCATAAATGGTTGGGACACCAACAATGGGTATCATTTTTGTTTCTTCATATTTTGATTGAATATTTTTATTTCATATAGTGGGGAGCCCATTCTGGAATATCGTCATCATAAATTGCTTTGGATTATGGTGTTGGTCTAGTAGTGGGTAATTCATTTTTAAAGCTATTTAATTTTATGTTCCTCGCTATCTAGGGGGTATGTGATTCGTTCGGTGGTGGTTGTGGTGTTCTAAATATGATAGGTTGGATAATGTGGTATTACGAATCTATTTTCATTGATCAGTATTTGAGAAAATTATGTGTATTAATGGGGGTATAAAGTGTTAATGGTGGGGTGAATTTTCACACCTGTGTTTTTGTTTCGACACTTCGTTCTAGTTCTTTTTTTATATCAGTTTTCCTCTACAGTTGCAGATGTGTTGCATTGTACATGTTTAGGATGCATTTTATATCATTTTCTATATTGTATGTTATAATGTCTCCTCCTAATTTTTTTATTGAAATTGGGGGATTTTTATCTTGGCACTATGTTGCACATGGTAAGAGGAAATCATGTGACTCATCCCATGAAATTGTGCAGCTTATGGTTGGTGTTTGAGGCATGTCACATGGCTTGTGCAAGGTTTTTGAAACTATGCGGAAAACCTAGAGGCATACTTTTTCTCATAGAAGAACCATTTTTCATTGTGGGTTCATGGTTTACTATAACATGTGGGATAAGTATGGGATTTACCAGTGTGTGTCGAGTGGGGGGAGCACTGTCTGGGAAACAGTTTATCCTATCTATACCCAATTCCCATGTGGATTAAAAATGTGATTTTACCTTTCTACCCTCTTCGAGATTTAGCCCCAAAATGATCTTTTCTTCCACCCATCGTCATTTTGTTACTAATAGGTCTCTTCCCTCCTTATCCAAGTCTCTCATCTTCTCCCACGGTGTGGATCAAGGGTGTCATCAATGTTTTGGGTTGGATGATCAATGCAATCCTCCATTCTGTTCTTCTAATTCATTCTTATTTTATTTATCTCTTCAGTTCTACTTATCCA
Organism: Viscum album; assembly: GCA_963277665.1. Taxonomy (NCBI): domain Eukaryota; kingdom Viridiplantae; phylum Streptophyta; class Magnoliopsida; order Santalales; family Viscaceae; genus Viscum; species Viscum album. The sequence goes on along the minus strand of OY728128.1, from coordinate 1,918,891,080 downwards.
ATGGCCATGTGGACTAAGCATTCTAGTTTCCCTTGTTTTATTTTGTTTTTTATATTTTATGGTCATATTGGATGTTTCTTATTCCTTGAGCATTCACACGGTTGTTTTGGGTGTGTATTATTTAAGAATCATATGTTTAAGGTAGGTTTCCATTTTCAATTTCCTTTAAAAGTTAATAATGATTAGTTTCATGCTTTTCAAACCGTATTTATTTGTTAAATAGTGATGTGTGATATTTGGAATATTTTTTTCTGTTCAATGTGGTTATTTCTTCCTTGTTATGGGATAAATATCATTGTTTTGTTAAATTTTGCACACCTAGGGTTTCATAAAATGATTGGTAATATTTTAAAAGTGATTTGTGGATTTGAAAGAACAGATAGAATTTTTTTAATGTTTTTTTCATATAATTGGGGGTTTGAGTTTCTAAAAATGATTTATTAATGGTTTTGGGCTTAAAAGTGGTGTTCATTTAGTTCTTTAAAAAGGGAATGGCATGTGGTAATGAAGTGGGGACAAATTGTCATTATAAAGAAAGTGGTTTTGGAATGCGCATGCAGTGCAGGTTCTTGAATGAGAATCGTAAAAAAATATTTTTTAAATTTAAAATGGTTTATTTATACATTTTTTAAATGGTTTTTTGATTATAATTAAAAATAATGTTTGAGTCATGTTTGGATCTTTTTTGAGTGCGAAGAAAATGATTATTATGACAACCCTCCATAAAAAATATTCTTCTCTTATTTATAACTAATGGATGAGATGTAACTATTATGGAATACTTGAAATATATTTATATGACTGGGTGGTATACCCTCAATAGGGACTCATTGATACCCATTTACTTTGAGTAGAATGGTATATCCTCATTGTGGACTCCTTTTTTATCAATTTATGTATGTAAAGAGACATATTCTTGGAGAAACTTGAAATGGTTCCAATTATGTGAATTATTTGTATAGGATGTATGTGATTACTATTGGGTGCTTGGTTGGAATTCGTGTCTCATCCCCTTTTACTCTTCACATGGGATACCATTTTATATATATATTTTTTTGAAATGATTATTTCATAGTTAGGATTGTGTTCTGATTAGTGGCCCATAATACATAATTATATGTTTTTGTATATTTTTGTTATGGTATAGTGCCATTATGTAAGACAATTATGGGTGTGATTAATTTTGTTTTTAAAATTTTATGTCACCGAGTGAGTCATGATTTTCGAGACGATTCCAGATGTATAGTATGTTATAGATTATTTCATGAGATCCTACATTCATTTATGTCTATTGGAACATAGTAGTCTATAGTGGATTATTGATATGAATAGTTGGTTTCTTATCCTTATGTACTTATTTCCATTTCCCTTATTATTTAATTATTTATATGTATTAAATTCATGTTGTACATATTAGATAAAATTGGAAAGTTGTCTTTCAATAGTTTTTTGGAAAATTATCTTCACAGTCTATCTTTGTTATTTAAATGAAAATAGCTACCTTTATCTTTGAAATACCAAGGGTTTCAACTTTGGGAATACCATTATTTTAAATGGAATTTGGTAAATGGGCCATGTTTTATTATAAAGTAGAAAATATGGGGAATATATTAATGAGTATTTTACATTTCAAATAAGAAGTTTATGATTATTTTATTTAAAAGGAAGTGCATTGAGAATAAAATTGTTTGTGAATTCTTACTGAGTTATAATACAAACACCTAACGTTATTTCATGTATATATATTTTTCTGTAGGTCACATAATTTTTTGATCTCCATAGGTGGTGTTTGGTTTTGGTATTGGATAGTTTCTCTCAGGTTCACATGAAGATGTTGTGGTCTTCAAGATAATCTTGGTTTTTTTAGTTAGTTTTAGTTCACTTTATGTATAAATGATGCTCTGTTTGAATATTAGTATGTATATATATATTGGGATATTTTTTTCATTTAAATAATTTATTTTATTTATTTATGCTGGGTGTAATCATAACTTTTTTTCTATATTGATTCTCAACACTAGTTTCTAGCCTATGTGGATCATGAACGCCCTTCGGGACTTGCCACAAATCAGCTTAGGTGGCCGGTTCAAGGTCATCTCATGTTGGTTTGTGAACAAAATAAATAATTGAGCTAGTTAAATGTGTTTGGAACATACAATTATAATTTAGTAGGATTACATATGATTCATTAAGTATTATATTTTGGTAAATAGGATGAAAGCGTAACTGAAAGGAAAAAATGGAGGTTTGAAAAGCATGAAACCATATAACAAAAATTAATACATTAATGGGTTAATTTAGAAACTATTATACAATAATTTTGATTATTATAATTTTCTTACATTATTTTATTCCCATCATAATGATTTATAGAGTTTGATTTTTTCGTTCAAAGAGTGTTCATTTTCTTGGTTTTCATGATCGAATCTATTATATAATAGTAAATAAGTTCATGTAAAATGAGAATAATTATCTATAATTTAAATAATATGTTATTAATGAACTTAAATAATTTTATATATTCTTATATATCATATTTTTCATTATGAGGATGATTAATTAGATTAAACATTAATGAAAAATGTCAGTTTGTTTTTGTTTATTTTTTGATCATCATAAAATAGTTTTATTTTGTTCTTTATTATATGTATATATTTTTTTTCAAAAACATAAAAAAATATGTAATATAAATTTTAAATACTTTTTAACCCATTATAATGTATTTTAGACAATCAAAGAATATGGTAATGGAAAATAAAAAAGCATCATTAGCGATGATGGTAAATCAACAAATTCTAGATGACGTATATTTTTTAACAATAAAAAGTAGAGAAGCTGAGTTATGATGGCATATAATCTATTAAAAAAATATTGTATATTGAATATAATATATTTATAATTACCCTTTAATAATGGAAGTTTAAAATAGGATAAAAAAGATAATAAATTCATGATGATATCAAAAAAACAAAAATGGATTTTACCTCTTGAATTTATTCTCCTTGGGACCTCTTTGAGGTACATGGGATTTGTGTTTTACTTATAAAAGAGGCTCCTAGTCAAGGGGAGTAGTATTGGGAAGATGATTTTCTATAATTTGGACAAGAATTATGGATTGGAAGGTCTAAGTATAATAGTTAGTGAGAGGTTGTATTTATAGTTGGAGGGGAGGGGTATTTTTTATTATTATATTCATTATTTTAATATTTTGGCTCAAGAAAATCATTAGTGTTGATAATAATAACTAAATATATTTAATAATTAATTATAGTTCTAGATTATAGTTCTTAAATCATCCATACATCATCCACGACTAAAAAATTAATGTATTTAGCTTATATCCTAAATTATCGAATTTCACTATTCATGAAACAATTAAACAATTTTTTGGAAAATCACAAAAAATAAACCCAATCATTAATTAAAATTTAGAATTAAAAAATGGAATTATTTTTTTTAAAATATTTTTTTAAATAGGATAAAAATAATTTTTAATTAAAATCATCATTTATTAAAAAAATGATGTTCATATTATAACTGATTTTATGACAGATTAAAAAATTAATTACAGTATCATAAAATTATATTATAATAATAAGACATAAAATTAATAATTTATGAATCTATTTTATGAAAATAATTTTAATTTTAAATCATTTTATTTAATATAATGTTATAAATAAACATTTATCTCTCACAAAATTTTAAATACTTACTTTACCATTTTTAAAACATTTGATTACTTAATCCATGATATAAATATTTAATATTATCATTCATAGGATACCTAAATTTTATTTGGGAATTTATAGATAATTTTACTATTCTATTGGGTTGGTTACTATTCTAAATGTTCATATTACAATTACACCAATAATCTTATTATCTGATTTCTAATGGTTCGTTAATTTCTATAAATAGCACTTATATTATTCCTAATTTATGAAAATAATGTTTTAATTAGGTTCTATATGTGACTTATGAGTTATATAATATATAACATAAAAATGATATGTTAAATTTCAGTGATAAAAGTTTGGGTTTTTACATTCTTCCCCCAAATTAAATTTAACCCTCAAAATTTTGTTTTACAATCTAAAGTGAAATGTGTTGTGGTAATTTCCAAATTCCTTCGTCTTATGGATAACATGTTTCTTGTTCATACATATGGTTCTTCCATAGTACTATAAAAATGTGATTAGTCTCTCGTTTATAACATTATCTCTAAATTCCAAGATCTTCACTGGCTGATCTTCATATGAGTTGTCATTTTCCACTTTTACCTCTTTCAGATTCAGTACTTGTGAAGGATATAGTGTGTACTTCCTCAATATGTATTCATGGAATACATAATGTGCTTCAAACATTGTATATGTAAGTGTTATTAAATAGTTCATATCTCTGGCATGATCAATAATCTCAAAGGGTTTGATGTACTTATGACGCAACACTCCTTTCTTCCCAAATCTCATGAATCTATTGCATGGAGATATATAGAGGAAAACCATATCTCCAACCTCATACTCTATGTCCCAATGACAACGGTATTCAGATCTCTTTTTTTACTCTAGGTTTCCTTGATGTGTTGATGAATTGTTATCTCCTCTTCTACAATTTCATTGACCATTTCAGGACCTATCATCTTACATTAACTAAAATCATCAGAAAATATTGGTGTTATGCATCTTTTCCCATAATTTAATTCATATAGATCCATTTGAATTCTTTATTGGAAACTATTTTTGTAATAGAACACTATAATAGGTTTATGTTGGTCCCATCCAACTTTGAATTCCATATAACATGCTCTAAGCATGTCTTCTACTGTTTGAATAGTTAGCTCCTACTAGCCATCAGTTTGAGGTTGATAGTCCATACAGAATCTCAACTCTTTATTTATATCATGTTGCATATGTTCCAAAACATTGAGTTAAATATCATTTCATGATTAGATTCAATTAATAGTGTCAATCCATTATACATAACCTCTTCTATGATTTATATCCATGCAATTTGGTAAACTAATAAGTCCCTTCGAATTGTGGCAAAGTGTCTTGCCTTCTTAAGATGGTCTATAATAACCCAAATAGAATTGTTTCTTATGGATGTCTCTATATGTGCGGTAAAAATATCTATGGTTATTTTTTCTCATTTCCCTCTCAGTTTGGGTAATGATTTCATCATACCCCTATAATTCTATCTTTCAACCTTCACTTGCTGACGTACTTGGCAGGTTGATTTATATTCACTGATATATTTCTTTATATTATTTAACCAATAGTTATCTTAGAGATCTTGATAAATATTTTTGATCTTGGGTTAATAGATATAATTGATTTATGTGCATCATTAAGAATATATTTCTTTATTTTTGGATTGGTTGGTAAACATATTTGTGACCCAAATATTATGACTCATTTCTCTTCAATTTTGAACTCTAGTGATTTTCAGTTTTTGATAGCTTCCGTTTCTTTCATAATTTCCACATAATTTCATTAATCATTCTCTATTTTCACCATAAGGGATGGTTGGGAAATTATTTTAGAAAATATTGATGATGTTCCTCCCTTAATGATTCACATTTCCAACCTTTGAAAAGTTATGAAGATTGGATCCTTCTCAATTCTCACCATTGATGATGTTACATGATACGTACTATATAGAGAATCTTACAGTTTATTTTCATTACTATGACGGTAGTTGATTTATAATTCATAATACATGATGAGATTTAGCATATTTAATGATGAAAATTATGATCCTTCAATTTGATATATATTTGAGGATATTATTATTAATATATGTCTCACACTTCTCCTCATAGACATAATACTTCCATATTTTTAATGTGAAGATCACTGTACAAAAATCTTGATCTTGTGTGGGATTGTTTCTCTCATGAATTTTCAACTAACTTTAGGCATAAGTTATAACTTTATTATTTTTCATCACTATATAGATTATTCCCTTCTTCAATGCATCATGATATACCAAAAATATTTCACTAGTTGTGGTAAGTCTATGTAGTGGGTTACTGATAAGACCCTTTTTGAACCCTTTGAATTAGTCTTCACATTCACTTTTCTAGAAACAAATCACTCCCATTCAATTAAACATGGTTAGCGGTTTTTAGAATCATTATAACTACTTCAAAAATCACATGTAATACATAATTGGACCATGGAATCTCTGGATCACTTTTATATATGTTGGCCTGGGAAACTCCTCGATTAAATTTTTCTTAAAGTGGTCCACAGGTATTCATTTCATAGTGATAACCTTCCCTAATAATGATCCCTCCCCCATCAAGAAATCAAATTTACTATAAATTCCTTATATTTTCTCCCTTTTCAAAGTCTTTATCATAGTACTCAAAATCTCCAAATGTTAATCCTTCCTCTTGGGGTATATCATAATATCACTAATAAAGACTACAAAAAAATTTCAAGGTAATATCTATAGTCTTTATTCATTAAATCCATATAATTTTTTTGAGCATTTCTGATTCGAAAGTAAATCAATATGAACTAATAGAATCCACACCTCATTTAAAAGGTAACATTGGAAATTTCTTCCTTCCTCACCCTTAATTGGGGATATCATGACTAAAAGTCCACCTTAGTGAAATACTATCCTTGACACAGTTCATCAAAAAATTTAAATATCCTTGAAGAGGATACATGGTATTTGTCATGGTCTTTTGAGATGATAACAATAAATATAGATGTACATAGATCCATCATTTTTCTTGAAAAATAAAACTCTTGCACCCCATGTTGAAGCCCTCCAGAGTATAAAAAAACCATTTCCAGATTCTATTATAATTGATTCTTCAGTTCTTAAAACTCAATGGTGGTAATTTTATATGGATTGCTTTATATAGGTAGAGATCTAGGATTTAATTAAATTGATAACTCAACCTCTCGGTCATGAGGTAGACTGAGAAATTCTTTAGGGAACTCATTAGTGTATTCCCTCAGAAAGGTCTAGTCATAATTCATGATACTCTCCCTTGTATCTTTCATTTGAGTGATATATTTTTTCTCAAAAGAATATCCACAGTTGAGATGTTTATTCTGAAAGAGATTCATCCTCCTCCTTATACTAGTACAGAATTGGAGTATTCTTCTAGATGTGAAGAGTGATATCCCCTTATCGATAATTAATGTTTTACATGTATTAATATATCTTATATATTCCCAATATAGCATCAAAATTAACCAAATGAAATAATATAAGAATTTATGGGAGATTCATTCCACAAACTTTTACCGGGGCGGAGTAATACACTTTGGATACACTAATTTCCCCATTTCTAATTCTCACAGATTACACAACATCCATATTCTGAGGTGGTGTTTGAATATTTCTACTAAACGTACAAGATAAAAATGATTTTATAGAACTAGAATAAGATATTATGATCACTTTTCTTGAATGAATAGTCAGTGTACTATCACAACATCATTGAAGATATCCACCTCTACATTAGAGATATAATACACCCTTTCCTGTTTCTATAGAGGTTGTTATTTTCAATTTCCTACAAAAAAGTTGCCTTAGAGAAATAGATCACAGAATTCATATGTTCCTTGTAGTTGAAAGACATCACTAGCAGTTGAGTATTAATCTGAACCATCCATTCTTCCTCCACATTATAGGTATTATTTATTTCCCTTGGGGTATTATTAGCATGATTTCCCTCTCTTCCACATTTTACGCATCTCCTAGTTCCCCGTGTACATTTACCAAGATGATTCACCCCACACTTTTGACACATGGTATATTGGATTTTATTTATATCGCAATATTTATTTATTGATCTGCACATATCAATCTCCACTTTTTGATTTTTATTTTTGATCCCATGAGACCACTGAGATTTCTTGATATCTATTTAAACCATAAGGGTGCAGTAAACAATCTCCTCATAACAATCAAAGTCTCAGATCACCAAGGAATTTCGTAAACAAGGAATTAGTATACTAACGAAGTGATCCACATTGCATCTGAGGTTCATAATAAATTCTATGTCATACTGTACAAGCCTTGTAATATTTTTCACATAAACCCCAGTAGAATCATCTTCCTCTTTCTTCATTCCAAAGAACTACCTTTCTATATTTAGATACAAAGTTCAAAAAATGTTTATTGAAATATATTTTCATGGGATATTCCCCCCCCCATTGAATCAATATTCTACTTATAAATTTTTATGAGAAATTTCCACCACTAATCAGCTTCCCCATCAAAATGATAGACCATCGATTTGACTTTCTATTCTTCTATGAATATAATGTTAGAAAATATATTATTAATAGAGTTAATCCCTTATCTTATGATGATGGGATCAGAATAGACACTAAATATGGGATGCCTTTTTAAAATAAAGGAATCCACTGAAACATTCTATTTCTTCGAATACTAATGGAATTCCCGACAATTCATGATTTTATAGATAACATAGTCCAGTTGAGATTGTATTATCCAGATGTTTTGAGAAACTATTCCAATAATAATTTTTATTTCAATATATCAATCATCACATTTACAATCACATTAATTATTTGAATAAATTATCCAATTTCTAGCCACTAACATTGAAAAATAAATCCTAATTATTGGGTCTTCAATACTTATCTAATATACATATAAAAATGAAACATTTATCATCTAAGGATAAACATATTAATGGAAATTATATCATAACACATGATTCTAAATGTTTCAATATAGGTTACCCATGGCGATATAACCATCCCATGGGTTATTATTAATTATTTATAATCCTAACCCCCAAAAATAAATATACAATTATATGAAACAAAATATAATATCCTTAGTCTTTTATATATATTTTACATGATATTAAGCATAATTATCCATGAAAAATAATCCAAGGATCATAAAGTCTAATGTATTTGGAACATAGGGTTCATATTTTAAAAGCATGAAAAAATAATAATAAAATCTTGTATTTATTCAATATAAGGATATACTAACATACTTTATGTTCTTACATCTTCATAGGATATCCTAGGGAAAACCAAAAAAATTGATGAGCTAAAAAGTCAAATAAGGGAATAAACATAGGAATAAATTTTAGAACATGGGTTAGAAGACATAAGATGATGACATAAAAAAGCGTGTAACATTAGTAACCATATAAAATCATAAGATATAGAATATGGGATCATATAATCATGTATATATGTTAATTTTTTAGAAACATATAACATAATATAAACATGATTCAAGGATAACTTCCGAGATGGTATCACAAAGTGGAAAAAGCCCCATAAAGAAATTTGGTTTACTCCAACTCTGAAAATGATGTCTCATGATACTAAAACATCATACCAACTCTCATCTGGAACTCCCAATGGATTGTAAGGTAGGGGAACATATCGCTCTAGAACAAAAATTGGGTAGGTGAAGAGATCGGCTATCCAGGGTGCCCTACACCTAACATCTCTTTTAAGGAGGCAAGTCTTCACCCTGCGTTCATCAAGGCGGTTTTTGACAGTAACCAACAGGAGACATTTTCTCCAATAATCATTAATTATAAACAGGATAGGTGTGTTTTCACACCTTCCAAAATGGGTAAATTCAACTCCAAAGACTACCACAGGATGTCCAACACATCAGATTAGCAGGATGGATGCAATGAAACAGTCTGGTGTACCAAGATTCCTATGAAATACTATTTTCTTTTGTAGAGGATCAGGAATAAGGTGATTCCATTAGATGAAAACGTTAAAAGGATGGGCATAAGCCTGCCCTCTAAATTCCAATATTGTAAGGTGGGAAAGCAGAAACATATGACTCACTTTTTTTTGAAGGGGAGTTGGCTTAGGAGGTGAGAAGTTCTTCTGGCATGCTCACTGCTTATTCTTCTCGGGAGCTAAATGATACCCCTTTCTTGGACCGGTGGTTTAGTGGAGTACATGAAAAAGGACTGGAAAGAACAGCAAGAACTATGATCCTCAACACTGGGTGCTGGTGTTTATGGCAGACAAGAAATAGGGCAAGATATGAGGGGAGTACTTCAAAAGGGTGGGCTATTATTGTGTAGACAAAGAGCCTACTGGTTGACATGGTGTCGCTGATCAACAACTGGAAGGAGGACCCTTCTCTACGCATGTTGTAGGGTCCCCCACCATCCAACACTCCCATTCGGGGAGACTAGGTGAGATGTTCACCCACAAGAATCGGCCTCAAGATCAACACTGACGGTTCTTGCATCTCGGGGGATATAATAGGCGGGGGAGTTGTACAAGATCACATAGGAAGCATTTGGCTAGCCTTCACGGCTCACTACGGCAGTTGCACTACTATACTAGTAAAGGCAGAAGATTTTCTCACAGGGCTCCACCTCTGCGCTTAAAAAAATATTCCCCTCTCTGAAGTGGAAATAGACTCAATGATCATTCATGACTCCCTACACGGTAGAGGTTCTATTCCATGGTCTATCTCAAATATCATTAGAAGTTCCAAGGGCCACGTCGACAATGATGAATTGGTAACTCACACATGGAGTGAGGGGAACAAAGTAGCAGATTATCTTGCCTCATTAGCTATCCAAGGATCCAACGTAGTGTGTTTATCCAATACTGATCTCTTCAGGCCGGAGGGGGTGACCTTGATTCGAGGGTACACCCTTGTACTACATTACTTCAGGCCCCCCTATCCTGATGTCTCTGAACTTGGTACTTGGTACTTTATACACTGTGCCTTGTTTTTTGTACTTTGGGCATTATATTGAATAAAAATGATAATACTGATGATGATCATGTTATAAAGATTACTCAAGGGAATATCAAAATGGTGTCCATAGAGTAATGATTTTAAAACATGAGTGGACATTCATAACGGAATATAGGTGCGTATAATGAAAAATTATTTCCAAATTATGTGAATGAAAGTAAAAATACTGTTTATGAAACTTTTGAAATGTCCCACATAAGTTTAGATTAAGAGAATCTATAAAAGAATCATTAAAGTAGACAATGGGAAAATTGTTTGAATAAAACACAAATTGAACAAATAAATTTTATCAGGATTAAAATATATATTTTATAAAAAATATTCTTGGATTAAAAAATGGTGTGTAGTGTACTAAAAAATGGGTAATAAATTGGGAAGTTCACTTTAATATAGCTTTCTTATCAAGAGAAATTAGAAAGGGAACATTATAAAATGTGTATTACCCCATCAATGAAAAAATAATTGATCTAGGTATAAATATTTGAATCATAAAAATTGAATTTAGGTGTATTTCAAATGAATAATTAATAATTACATTAGGATAAAGAGAGAGGACGCATAACCAAAATGAAAAGATACAGGTTAAGAGAGAATCTATAACCTTGTGTCTGAAAATGTTCGACACTTTTACATAATTACCTATATAATCAAATTAAATCCATTAATTAAATAATTGATAAACTATTAAACATTTATTTGATTGATTATAATTTTTATAATTTTATTTATTCCATTTTGAAGACTTATAAAAACCAATTCCGTAGTTTTAGGAGTGTTCATTATCATGGTTTTCATATTTGATTTGCTTGTATACAAATATGGATGTTCATGTAAAATGAGAATAATTCTCTAAAATTGAAATTATATATTATTAATCAAATTACATAGTATATAATGGTCTTATATATCATTTAGTAATATGTTATTATGATGAATCATTACATAAAATTTTACTGATGAATGTTAGTTAATTTTAGTAAACCTTTGATCATCATATTTTTTTTAATTTAATATTATGTATATATATTTGTTATAGAAAATAAAAAGAGTTTTACTATACATTTTACAATATGCTGGAATAAATATAATTCCATTATAACCATCCCTAAAGGTGTCAATGGAAAATAAAAATGCACCATCCACAATAATGGTTAATCGACATATTTCAAACGAAGTTTTCATTTTTCGAATAAAAGGTGTATGCTATGAGATTTGACGATGGATCGTCTAATAAAAAATAATAATATAGTATATATGATATACTATAGGTATAATGCCTCCTGGATAAGGGTATGTGTGGACAGGATATCAAAAAACAATAAATTGAAAATAAATTAAAAGTAAACAAAAGATTATTTTACCTCTTGACATTATTCTCCTTGAGAACCTTCTTGAGGCAACAGAGTAAGGTCTTGTATTGAGAACATAAGCTCTTAGATGTGAATTATAGACATGGTAAAATAATGGTTTGTATTTTTTAAAATCTTCAAGGATTTGGAGGTGTGATGGGAAGAGGTGGTGATAGGTGCTTTTAATAGTAGGAAGAGAGGAGTATTTTTTATTATTATATTCTTTTTTTTATTATTTTGGCTTAATACAGTCAATAGTGTTCATCCATATAACAAAAATATCAAATAATGAAATATATTTCTAGTTTATGTTTCTCAAATCATCTATATATCATCCATGACTCCAAAATTCAAATATGTATCTTATATCGTAAATTATTATTTTTCACAATTCCCCAAAAATTCAGTTATTTTAGAAAAATAAAATAATAAAACCAAAAAATTTTAAATTGGTAGAAATAGAAAATAGATTCTATTTTATGAAAATTACATTCTATATATGTTAAATTTAATTTTTATTTAAATAATTTATTCAGAAAATATTGATTTAAAATTCATAGAAAAGAATTTAACACAATGAAAAATTAATTATTGTCTCAAAAAATTTAATTATAATCATAGAAAAACAAAAAACAAATTTATGAATATATTTTATGAAAATAATTTTCTTTTAAATCATTATACTAATTCTAAAATTATAAATAAATATGTATGTTTTCCAAAAAAAATACTTATAATTAATATATCATTTTAAAAACATTTATTTACATATTATAAGATATAAATATACTATACATTCATTTATAATATAAAATGATATTATTTATACTTTCATAGATAAGGTTATTATTCTATTGTATATGTTACTATTCTAAATGGTCACATTACAATTACAACCGCCAAGTAACTATTACATTTGTATTGGTTCCTCAATGTCTATAAATTCCACTTATTTCATGCATAATTTATGAAAATAATGTTTTTAATAGGTTATGTATGTTATATATGTGTTTAATATAATATAAAATAATTATAAGAAGTGAAATTTAATTAATTATATTTTTGGTTCTTACGTTTATGTAACATATATTTTCCCACCATTAGGGGTTGGACTTACCCATGTTTCATGGATAATTTTACTCCTATGATGGTACACACAATTTTTATGAAAAAACCATAATAACTCTATACATATTCAAGGTTTATCCCCAACAACACCTTATGTAATCCAATAGACTATCTTCCAATGGTGTATAACATTATCCCCCCTAGGAATTAAAATTTTACGATCTTTTGTTACCTATAATGTACCCAAATATACCATCCATGAGTCATATTATCCATGTTACCCCTCTAAGGAATAATATATGATTGTTAGGGATAGCATTTAACCTGAACACTGATATAGAGATTCCTCTAGATATTATAAAATCCACAAATAAGGGATGGAATAATAAAGAATAATATATCATAACAGTTATTCTAATGACTATGAAAATTACAAAAGTATGCAAAAATATCTTTCAGAAAAAACATGAAAAATAAAACACTCCTTGGGCTATGAAATAACAACATTATAGGTGTGAAATAGAAAAGAATAAACATGACATATTAGGAAATTTGTCAAGGGATACCCATGCACTCAAGACATGCCTTATCATGAAAGGTCCTCAACAATGGGAAGAAACATAAAACCAAGTATAAAAATAACTCCATTAAATGGCCCAAGAAGGTATATAATTCCAAACATTACCATGTTTATTCCAATTTACAATATCCTCCACGGGAAAATACCTCGATCACGTCTACACAACAATGTTAACTAAAACAAGAAAAAAATACCTTATAATAGATTATCTTTTATTAGGATTAGTGGTAGATATTCATATAAGGGGTGAAATTCACATAATCATCATGAAATAGATTCTCCATCTATTTTAGATGTAGAGATACTCAATGAATATATGTAAATTTTCTAAATTGTCCATTTATCCTATAAATAGTCATGAATTATTTAGCATGGAACTTAAATTAAAATATGAAGTATTTTTTTATAGAAATCTACTGGGTGCTATAGGGGGAAATAAAGAATGTTATAGAAGGAAGAAAAATCACTCAAATTTGTATTCATGTTCATGTGATGTTTATTGTAGTGTATATTTTGTTATCATTATAGGCAGGGGGTCATCATCATTCTTAAGGGTAATCACTATTAAGTTTTATTATCATTATGTATGATAATGTCGAACTGACAATTTGAATTAGGATAAATGGAAGACACCAAATAATGGTTTAAACATTAATATTGATTTATCTTGTGTGACTGGGGAAATAGTATAATTCTTACTAGTTTTGGATTAAATGTTTGAAGATATTTGGGTCTCAATTATTTCTATGGTATGAGAAACTCCATTTGGGGAAAACATTGTGACCATGTTCTAATGAATTGTATTTTTTAATCCTTATAACATCAATGCTATTGTTTTGGAGTATGAATCAATTGTTCTGGGCAAATTCCACCATTAAAATAACAAAACTCCCTAAGACCTAACCTACTACATCCCCAAGTGTATGATGATCGTTGATCAAGGCATTGAGGATAGCCACACTTAAAGGGAAGTTAATTTGAATATAAAATCTTTTCTATAAAATGGATTCCTAGTGGCTATATTATTATATACCAATATACTAACTCCTGACCATAGGATTGTAACCTCATTATATATGGTGATTCGCTACGTATTCAACAATTTTACCACCCTCTATTTCAAGTACTTTTTTTTGTAGAAATTTAGTGTTTAGTAAGTGACTAGGATAAAATCATTAGTTAATTACTTCATATATTGGAAATATGATTCAAAATAAGAGGGGAAGTGAAAATCTAGGATATATATATATAATTGGGGTGTAAATAAACTATTTCCTTGAATGAACATGATTTACTGCTCTAGATCCTTCAAAATTCGAGTATGGTGGGATGGGAAAATTCCATATATCACCATTGTAGTCCATAGTTTCATGTTTCTAAGGTGTAATATGAATTATTAGATAATTCAGTTGGGTTTTATTTTTATAGTCCAACTAATATATTAAATATACCCTCTCATAAATTTTTGTCAAATTGTTTCCAAAATTATGAACAAAATGTGAAATTCATTCAACCTCTTATAGTAACCAAAACAATGTCATAGTGTTGTTTTGTAAACTATGTTTCAACCATAAATTTCTCTTATACCATAAAAATAAATGTTTTCTATGTAATGGAGAATGTTTAGTTGTTACCATGTTCTACCCACTATACTTCTTCAAAAATTACACATAGTTTCATTTTGATAATTTCAAGGTTCCCTCTAACTATGTGCCAACCATACCCACGCCCTAAATTCATCTAAAACCATCCAAAACTAACTAGGTGGTACTCGAGGCATAATGCAAGAATAAAAGAACATAAAGAAAATTAGTGAAGGGTTAAATATATGTTATTTTTTAAAAAAATTACTCAATAATAATATCCCCTCCAAGTACTTCTCATATATGAGAAGTGTATATAAATTTCATACTAAAAAAACTCATTCTATATAGCTCATACATCATATTTCCGCTACGAAGCCTCCTCATCATTCCAACCATGATTCCATTGGACTCTTATAAGTTTTACCATATTTCATTTAAATAAATTCTCAATTTAATCTTTTATTTTAAAATAGATATTCCCAAATTATGTTTTAGAAACTATCTCAATGTCCTCTGATTCAAAAACATGCTTAAGATAAGGAATATGTCTCCAAAGATGAGGCAAATGAAACACGTCCTAAAAACCTTGATATTATAGAAGAATATCCATATGATTGGAAACAATCTAGATATAATTTCTATTCCAAACTATTCTGAAAAATCACAACACAACATTTCTTTGATTCTATTACTATTGATTTACAAAACATGAAGTCGCTACAAGAATACTCAGTCACCCATAATGAACTAAGAAGGTCACTTCCTCTCTATGACATATGATAGATGTTTCCTTATTGTAAGAGTTAACAACCTCTAGATCAAAAAAACTCCATTAGATATCTAATATACCATATTATTCCATATAACTACTACCTCACTAACCACATGGAAACATAGTGTTTAGTGACCAGACTGACCATAAATATCCTCAAAATATTCCATTTTAAATGAATCCAGGATGATATTTTTAAAAAATAATAAAATAAGCATAGGCAATCATACCATGATCTAAATTTTTTTAAAATTCATCCTCATATTATATCCTCTAATATTTGGACCATTATCTATTAATTTATTTTAGTCTTTAGATGATACATTATACTCAGTTTTAGATGGTCACATGAATAAATTTTTATTCCTTGCCTAAATAATTATTTAAAACGTGCATATTTATATGATATGATGCTCAAAATGGAACCATGTAAGATTCTAATATATTGTACTTATGAATTTCAAAATTTATCCACTGAATGTTTACCCCTGATAGGAAAGTAATAAGCCACATTTTCTTACTGATCTACTATCACCCAAAAAGAATCACAACCACTTAGGGTCATGGATAACCCAATCATGAATTCTATGATTTTATTTTCCAATTTCCACAAATGAAATATATGTTACATAATAAATACACTAGGAAATGGACTTATTCTCAATACTAATTCATAGGTGAGGAATTTGAAGAAAAAATTGGTTGTGACCCTCTATATACATGACAATTATAACTAATGGTGAATATCATGTTAAACCATCATCGTTCCTAAATTCACTGCCCAATTTGTGACATAAGAGTATCTCATCACCTCTTCCGTCAATGAAACTATAAAAACTAACCTTCCATGAACATAGATCATCTCATATTCATCTTATGACCATCGTGGGACTTAATAATTCCTCACAAAGAGATATTTCATTACCAAACGCATAGGATTCCCCTCCAATCTAGACTTTTCAAGTTCTACAAATAAAATATATTCTAACAGAAGGTGTAAATGTAATAAATAAGTCAACCATAGATTCAATAACTTTCCAATTAGGAATTTAACAAATAAGATTTCATTATTCTTTTTAGGACTTCTCTCCATGTTCATGTATCAACGATATTTTCTTGTTATGTGATTTTTTTTAAAAAATCACCATTCCTAGAAGTATAGTCCTTATTAAAGTAAAAAGTGTTCAAATATCCCACACAACACCTATGTCTATTATTCATGTCTTAATTATTGAATATTTATCAGATGATATTACAGTCATTTTATATAATAAGCCTCCCTTTGTAGAGAGAATTTAGCTTATAATTTTTGGCATAGATCATTGATTCCAAATATAATTCATGTTTTTGGTAGTTTACATATTGGGGTAATAGCTACCATGGCCCATAAGAAACTACTTGAACCCTCCGCATCAAAAAATCTAAAAATCCAAAATATAATGATTCATAATACATTTATAATCCAATATATGATCTGGATGGATCAAAAATGGGTTTGTTATCAACCACATATTTAGCTCCAAGAAGGCTACTTTACATAGATTAGACCACTCAAACGTCACCTCTTTTTTTCATTCGTGTCATCAATGATGATAAATTGGAGAATTCGTGGAAAAATAATTTACAACCCCAACCCCTAGGAATTTCTTTATCTCAAACACATTCTTAACACATTTTTATGAAATCGTTTCCTATACCTTCTATGTGTCCATTGAAATCCAAACATCATAAATTATATGTCTAATGAAGAATACATTTTTAATCAAAAAAGTGAGACAATAAATAATTGGAATAAGTATTATGTATTTTATGTCCACTAAAAAATACATCCACATTTATAGATTTATTATCAAATGTCCTCGAATATATCAGGCTATCATCAAAGAATATAATGATGAAGGGATGAAGTTATTGATTTAAATTAATCTTTAGGATGTCCATGAACACCAATATAGATTTTTTCAACCAAAAATAAATATAAAAATACTAATATAGTCCATATATTTCCCTAAATGTGGTATTTGGAAAATACTCCTCTTTAACTAGCATCTATTGGTAGACTAAAGGAAGATCAATTGAGGAAAACACTGAGCTCTCTATAACTAATAAAATGGATAAAAAATACATATAATGGGTACCAATTCTCCAATTTTAAAAAATTCGATTTTATATAGTTCATGCAGAGTCATGAAATACAATCATAATTATTGGAAAACATCATTGGTGAACCATAACAATATATTCTTGGTATGATAAATCCTATTACCTACAAATCATCAAACTACCCCTTCAACTCTCTCAAATTAGATGCTACCAGACAATAAGTAAGAATAAATATCAGTTTCACAACATGTATAATCTCAATTGGAATTGAAATTTCCCTATCAAGAGGAATTATTAATAAATATTCTTGGATGAATTATTGATAGTGATCCACCAACAAAGGGAATATAAAGTTTGATATCATTGCTTATTTTATAAGAGACATGCCTAAAACATTCCCCATGATAGATCTAATGTGGATTAATCTCAATACCATCCAACATTCTCTAACATACCACTCATCCTGCTATTGAATCCTATCTCATTTTGGCATGGATAAATACACATGTCTCTAGTAGAAGTTGATATGAATTCAACAACCATTAAACTAGTAAATTCAGAATATAACCTCAGAACTTGAAATATATAATACAATGAAATCCCATAGAGTTCATTAGCCAAAAAAAATGGAATTTTAAAAATATAATTAAATATGGTGTAATATTCCTCCCAAAGGAAAATAAATGGAGTGAAAATTGAACGATTACTTAACCAATAGTTCTTTGAATGAAATGCCTTGGGATGATACGAAATAATGGGAAGATCATGTATTAAAAACGCAGAACATAACATTGAGGTTATAAAAACTATAAATTTATCTATGGAAGGTCCTACTATAATTATATGATGACCCCCCATGAAACATTTACATCATAAAAAATTTAGAGGAATTTTTTTCCTCTATTTTGCATGAATCTCTTGAGCCTCTATGGTCTGTAGTTCCTCAGTGTATTACAGAAGACCTATCCAACACATAGACCAATTATCATCTATTATCTCATGAAAACATATAACATAAGGGATATATTTGAACCATATTTCCACATTAGAGAAATTTGATATAGTTATTCACGGACGATGTTTTCATATATCCCTTCCATCTATAGTTATTACACAATGATGAACTACCTCCCATAAAAGGAGTATAACAATCCTTACATTTATCTGTATTTATTCCACTAGGTTATACCTCCAAATCCTTCAAAATATAACTAAATTAAGTGAAACATGATACATTACATTTAATTATGATTATCAGTGTAATGTTAGATTGATGAAAACATGTACTCATGTCCTACTCTATCCACTTCTAAAATGAAAGTGTCATTTACAAGACCACTATATAATTCATTAGGTAAAATCCCTTAACCCCAATTATTAGTTCTAGAAAATGAATAATATAAAACATCTTATAATTATTACCCTAATTCCATGATAAAAGGGATTAAAATACTAGAAACTCTATAAAATAATCCATGTATGTTGAAACTGATATTCTATCCTACTGATACACTATAACCTCATTTTCTTGGACAAGATTCTGTGTGTTGGGAAAGAACTCCCCATAGAGTAGATCCCTGAAACATTCCCACATAAGATTGTATGACCTCTCTACCGTTTCCATAATTCCACTCAATATCCTACTAGGTCCCTAAAGCATTAATGCAACCATCCCCACCATCCAAACAACACAATTCTCTACCAAATCATGTATTCCCAGAATAGTGTCTTCCCATTACATAGCATCATGTGAACAAAAAGTTCAATAGAATATTAGAAAATTCAAGAGGCAGAAATCTAGGTAATAGTCAACTATTTTCCTCTCTATCCATCCACCCTGAGATGAAAATTGTTCTACGAATCATGGCTAGGGTTGGTTTACCACCTAAATCACTAAATCATGTTCAAGAACATTCCCAGGTGTATCCTCTTATATATAAAATATTGAAACTCAAATTTCTTCCCTAGTGGGAGTATACTATGATCCCTAAGTATGTATTTTTCATAAATTATAAATAAATTCTTATAATTCCAATAAAAAAATTTCTTACAAGAATAACATAAGTAGTTATAAGGAAAATTCAAGGGATTCAATTTGGTGGGTTAATTTAGGTGATACCTACACATAAGGTATGAACCTACTATTTCTATAATAGGATCAATCCTATAACTATGTATCTACATGTTATCCATAAATATATATGTATATATAACATAAAATCCAAAACATGTTTAATTAACCAATGATAACATAGATTTATCATAATAATATAGAATAAGCCTTTATCTCGATTAAATGGCACATACCAATTCAATTTATTAATGATCTATTACAGATAATAAAATAGATATATATATTAATTTTGATATATATATATATATATACAAATATTTAATTCACACACCCATATCTCTTAAACAAATACAGAAATCCCATCACCAATAACAAAGAAGTCTGTTACACATGAACTAGTCAGGCACATGGTAACTCCCATACTTGAGTTCCACTCTTCCTATATAATTTCTATTATATCCCAAAATATTAATTAATAAAATAAACAAAAAAAACACTCTAATAAATTTTTTTAACACCCTAACATGAATTATTATGTAAAAGATAACGTGTTATATGAACTCACACAGACCTTCCCATACAAAAAGATATATGCAACTATCACTGAGGGTCTAAATGTTATATTGGGGGACTATTCACATTTTGATCAATCACACAGAAAATAATATATTTATAATATCTGATATAAAATCATATTGGAAGGGAAAATAATAAGAACATATAACTGATGTCATGTCAGCTCACATAATAATTTACAAAATGGACCCCCAATGTGGCAGGTCAACAAGTATAAGGACAGTAAATTGGAATAAATAATTAAAATATTTTTAGAGTATTTATAAAGACTTTCATGAATCTATTTACATCTCTTCACTATGATCTCCTTATAATCCAACCACTAGGCCCTTACCCTTTATAAACTCCGAAATTTTCAAATTAATAGACACACTGAGACACCCATGAAGGGTTTCATTATAAACCAAGTAGCATACAACAAATTAATCAGCATCATAGTTCATATTTATATTGAGAATTATTTCATGATGTAAAGGTAAATAATTATAAAATAAAACATCAAATCATATACTAAGAGATCAGGCACTAACCAACCCTCCACTAACCCCAATCATTCCTGAATTAGCATCATACCATAATAACATTATAAGTGGTCAGAACCTAACATTAATCCAACTAATTTAGTATATCATGAATTAAAGACAATACTAATTCATATTCTATAGGGTAAGAACAAAATTTTCTTTTAAGGTAAGGTTATACCCATTACCCAAGGGTACCTTCTCCCCTCTAATTGCATTCATGTTTAAAATTCCCAAACTAATAGTACTAAAAAATACACAAGTTCTCTATTGGAAAATCATATTAGGATATATACTCAATTAAAATAATTTACGATATTTAATAATCTTGTTTTATTTTAATTAAAATCCCTTTATCTTCTCATATTATACCTAGAGGCACCATCCTTGTGGTTTTCCATCCAAGATCCCCTCAAATGAGTTGGATAAGTCCATTACAGAAACTTGTCAACCTAGACACTAAAATAAATACATTTTATGCTATGAATAATATCTACATTCAAGGAATGAAATACAATGTATCAATAATTCACAATAAATTTTTCTTTTAATATGAATAGTACAGAAGAATGTCACAATATAATATGAAAAAAATGTGGCATATCAAATATTCGATGGGATATGAAATTATTAAAAATAAGTGAGATATATTTATGAAAAAAATCCATAGAAATAAATGGTTTCACTGGATATATATTCCTTCTACAAATACATATCATGAAAGGGTCTCAACATTAAGCATAAAAAAACTGAATCATGTAATAATTATCCTTACAAAGGATTGAGAATATAATGGCTTCCTATCATTTGAGTGTTGGTGAGTGTTTCTATGATCCACTGATGGATGATACATAGACCATGTTCAATCACCAAAAAGACAATGAAAAATAACCAATCCATCATAATAGAATGAATATAATTCAAATTCAAGGAATATATCATGATAGGGTGTGAAAACCACCTAAATATACCAAAATTGGTCTTTCAATGGTAGGTCTAGTTCCTCTCATGGATGAGATTCCATGTCTATATAACATGAATATATCCAACAAACAAGCAATAATTATCTATAAAATTATGATACAAAACTATGATCTATCCAATATAGCCTGGATATATGATTCATCACAATATAGAAATGAAAGATCTAGGGTAGATGTGACTAAAAAAGAGAGAATCAACCTATTTACAGTAATATAAATAAATTATCACTATTGATCTTTTGGAATACGGGTATGGAGGGAGGGAAAATACTAATAATTTTTATTACATCCCCTAGGTTCCTGGTCTATTATCTTAGGAGGAATAAAATGGGATTTCATATAGGGTTTATGTTTAAAAACCAATTTTAGTATTATTTAAAACCCAACACAAGGTTTGGTTTCATAGTTTCCCAAACCATATTCCAACCAATTGAAGATTAATGCATCTATTGATAAACTGCACAATTTTTCCACAAGGTTTTGTAAACCATGTGACAGCCATTATTTTCACCATTTTCATGAGCCACATTTTTTTGAATTTCTCATATGGTTATCTCAAATTGGGTTTCAACTCCATTCCTCCCACTCTACTATTTTAAAAAATTCAAACTATTTCCTAGGGAGGAAGACATTGTTTCCCCTAAACGGTTTCCAACAATTCACCCCCTTAAAGGAATCTAAAAGCACATGAGCCTTAGCCCGGTTGGTAAGGACTCTGTAAGTGCATCCAAGAAACCAAGGATCAAATCTAGGCGGAAACATAATTTTACGGGTTACTATAATAGTACTGTAGCAGGTACTACAATGTACTGTAGATGGTATTGTAGTGGAAAATGTAGCAGGTACTGTTCGACACTCTAGAATATTGGAATATGCCCCTGTTTAGGCCTTCGGGCCACCAATTTTGTCTCCAAGTCCTTTAAATCTTTCAGGACACCTAGGCCTTCAGGTCAGTAAGTCCTTCGGGCAACCTCATGTCCTTTAGCCGACGTTAAGTGCCGGTGATAAACCAGACAACCTAAATGGAACAAGATCTACAAGGAGGATGAGCAAAGGAGATTTCACCACAGTAGAAGCTAAAAGGATTGCAAAAATGAGAGGGTATGGATCCTTCCATCGGGAAAATCATAAGCATGCATTGGAATGCCTATCCGAACAATCATGTGAAGGTGGGGAGCTTATATCATGATGAATATGTTGGGGAGGAGCAGTTCCAAGTAGTTAGTTCGGGTTGTGTGTAATGTGTGAAAGCCTACGAGCAATGAATTCCTCTAAGGAAAATAGGCCATGTAATACTTATGATGACGGGCCTTGTAAGGGTTCCACCTCACCCCATGAAAGGTGGATTTCCAAGAATCAATAAAAAATTACGGCCTTCAGGCCATTGGTTGGAAAGGCCTCTAAAACCCTCTATAACTGACCATGAGTTACCTAAGACTTAACCAGATCAAATAATAACTCAAAACACGTAAAGGAGGACTGAAATAAAGGAATAACATACCGGAAAACACACTAGCCCATTGAAATTTCAATTTCATAATTATTCATAAATTATTCAAAAACAAGTTAAATTTACAGGATCAATAATTTTCATTTTATTTATCATATATAATAATATAATCACAAAAATCTTCTAAAATATCTATCTTTGGATTTATAAAGACACCAATCCACCTCTTCCATATCGTCTATATTGAACATTCATTTTCAAAATATCTAACCAGATCCTTCTTTAAAATCTCGAAGACATATGTCTTACACCATTTTGTGACCAAAAGTCCATAATCCAAAGGCTTTGGAAATAATTTATATGTGGTGACTCATGGTCAGGATTGAGTGATCTGAAACACATGTTTCTATTTCAATTTTAATCTTACCCATTCTATAACATAAATTAATAAATAAAATTACAAATAAAATAGAGGATTTTATATAAATAAATTTTTTTATAAAATTCTATGATCAACTTCATTACCTCTTGTTTGATAAACTAACTTAAAAATATTATTTCTCCATCAATGGTTTTCTACTAAATATATGATTGGTGATATTAATTTATCAATTTTGAATTTCATAGTTATTCTTAAACATTAATTTTAGAATTTATTATATCATAATATTAACCAAAATATATCTATGATTATATAATGGTAAAATATTCATGGTTCTAATGATATTAGTTACAATAAATTATTGTCATTTATATCCATCTATGATATATTTACCAAGGAATATTATTTGAATTGTAACTACCATTTATTCTATAAAAATAAAACTCTTTTTGATATATATAAATCATATCAAGGACACTTTTGGATCTTATATAACCATTATATAATGGTCTTTGACCACTGACTCTACATTGACTTTTTTTTAAAAAATGGACCCGAAAACATTGAAACGATAAAAGTATTTAAAAAATATTTAATAAATGAATCATACCTATTAAAAATTTATCATAAGGGAAAATGATTCTCAAAACAGTAATTAATGAATAAAATATTATCATCCATAAATATAGTTTAGTATCATTAAAATCTTAGGACTTGAGATAAGTGTTTTTTACCACTCATTATTATATTCAAATATATATTCTTTATCGTTATCTCTCTATATATATTACTCTTTATAAAATTATAATATGCAT
Organism: Viscum album; assembly: GCA_963277665.1. Taxonomy (NCBI): domain Eukaryota; kingdom Viridiplantae; phylum Streptophyta; class Magnoliopsida; order Santalales; family Viscaceae; genus Viscum; species Viscum album. The sequence goes on along the minus strand of OY728128.1, from coordinate 1,918,866,054 downwards.
ACCAAATATGGAACCAAAAACTCACACTCTAATATCTCGTACTAAAAAACATATTTACAAAAAATATTTGATACCAATAGTAAAGGGAAAATATAAACTGACATATATTTTATTAATTGAAACATTACATCTACCAATAACAACACAATCCCAAGAACATAATATTTAGTGTCTATGAGGACTAGATATATGAGAAACATATGTTACAATGTCTGGTAACATTTATCTATAATTGATTCATGCTAATCATAATATATAATAATCTTTTTAACCTCATAAATATGAATGTAAGATTACTGTGAAATGAAATTCATAGAAAATGAATAACTCATCAACATGTTATTTGATGTTATATCGTAAACATATGAGACAACATGATGATGGGATATATTTATTATTAAATGAAATATAAAAAATTAAGATTTATCTATTATTCATGATAGTAGGATATTAAATCATAAATAAAAAATGAAATACAATGTAAAAATATTATATATTCCTGATATAATAATCATGTCCCATGAAACATAATCATTACTATATAGAATATAATTATAACATACACTTGGAACATAGTATAAAAACCAACATTGGAAAAAACAAAATTAGATGGAATCATCTTCTTAATGTATCACTCACTTTTTCATAGGATTTTGATCAAGATTAATCATATCTATGAATACTTATCTTATGAGTAACAACCTTCCTTAGATGTATGCTTGTTCCCACACTTGTGAAAAAACATAATTGCACATGTATTTACCAATTTCATATGATATAATCTTTTAACTGATGCACATAGGTTAAAATATGACCCACCCCTAAATCATAAATATATGTGTGCCACTTGATTTAAATTATTCATCATATCATAACTAATCCCTAGAAAGAAGAAGGGTTCGTAACATTTCTAAATGTTATCACATAAACGATATTCGTAGAATAAATTGATTGATACCAATTTTCAATCCCACAAAAAAGTATTTAATATAAGAATCAATAAGGTTAATAAAAACATAAAATTTTATATGATTTTGATATTTTAAATAATAAAATTGAATAATTATATGAAAAACATCTATTAAAAACATATCCTAGCATTGTCACAAAGTGATGCAATTATAAATCAATTTAAAAAAATTTATAAAGTAATAAGAAATACATTTTAAAATAGAATAATATATTAAATTATAAAAATTTAGAGATGAAAATAGATAAATAGAAATATTATGGAAACATATTATATAATATTTGGGGGTATTAAATTAGGACTTGAAATTGTTAAGCAACAAAAAGAATATGGATGTAATGGAGAAAGAGGCATTAAATATGATGAAAATTATTCTTAACAATATTATACATTAATGAGAAATAAATTCATCAAGGAAGAGTATTTGAATTCCAATTTTTAATTCCACTAATGTGATAATATATTGTATCATATGAAATATTAAATGAACTAATATATGTTTCTTACAATAATGAATTTTGATAACTAAAATTATAACCCAATGAAAAAATAGTTGAGTTAACCAAATCAAAAACAAACATAATAGTTAATGATGTAAGAAAAATTTAAAAGGAGGTATATGTTATAGAAATATAAATAGTAAAAATGAAATATTATAAATAAAATATAGTAATCTTAGAGTGTTTAATTTACACAAAAAACAATAATTATGTTGAAAATGAAGATTTAAAGCTAAAATGAAGGTTATTGAGAGGAGAAATGATAATATGTAATTTATAAAATTTTAATCAAAATATATTAGATGATAAAAAAATGCAGGATTCATTAAATACCTTTTATAAATAGTGAATAATGATATAATACTCAAAATAGAAAATAAATTCACATTATAAACCAAAATTGGTGCATCATACAAAACATATCTCAAAGAAGGAAATTTAAGATGAAACTGTTACGACTTTTATAACATTTGAATCAAAAACTATTGAGAGATAGAAAATGAAAAGGAACCTTCAATAACATGATTTAAATAGTGAATCATGATATATTATTATAATTATCTAGTATTCAAATAAAATAAAATATAATTGGTGTGTAGTACAAAATGTGTCTCTGGGAAATTAAATTTAGAATAAAACATTATAGCCACATAATTTATGATGCATGGAATATTTAAAAAAGGGGTTATTGGGTAGAAACGAAAACCCATAAAATAAAAGATTTTTTTAAATTATTTATTATTATTGTATAATATACCCTACTTGTAAAAATAAATTTAAACAGGGAAAAAATTAACTCTATGAAATGTTATTGAGTTAGGAAACAGCATTTCAACTTCATCACCTTTGAAATAATAATCCCATGTGTGGTATAAAATAATTTCTAATTATATTTTATTTTCACTTCATTATAATTATATTAAAGTGTAATACATCTTATTAATATAAATCACATAATAAAATAATTGGGGATTACAAATAATATCTCCATGAAGTGATAACGAGATGTAGAAATGCTTAGATTTTACTCTGGAATTCCATGAAAAACATTTAACCTCATATATAATAAAAATTTATCTGTAAATCAATAATTCAAAAAACTTATTAATATTAATTATAATTTATATTCATTTTTTAATAATTTATTTTATATTTATTATTCAGTTATTATTTATGTTCATCATTCAATATTGCTGATTTTGATTGTTTAATGCATGTTGTAATGTGTTGATGTTTATCCATATTTATTGGTACCAAGTCCATAATTTCTAGATTACATAAGGTACTAAAACTTATTTATTATAATTATTTAGAAATACCTAATTTCATTATATTAAACTTTTAGTTATTATTCAAGAAGATGAAATTGGGGATGAGCATGATTTTATAATTCTAAATCAATAGGGTTTGATTTTACTAACATGTTTTAATTCAAATATCACCATAGAAGAATGATAATTGAACCATTATCTACTTATTAATATATAATATTACATATAATTAAATATCCATATACATCCATGATATAAATTTATGTAATTTTCCATTAAGATGGTTAAATCGACCCAAACAAGTAATTCTATTAATCTATCTATGATTAGGGTTATATGAGAAATTATTTTGTTATAAAATAATGATAATAAATGTAAAGAAATTTATTTTTATGATATTAAGGTGATGAATCATAATTTTTAAGAGTAAAATGAATAATATAAATTCAATATAAGTCTGTATATATAAATAATTATTCGATTTTCTACATGGTATGCTCGTTTTAGGTGGTTAAATTTAAATTGATAAATTATTATTAATATTATTTAAAATATTCATAATAATTATTTTTATAATATAATTATTTTGATAAAATAATATTTTAATTAATTATATAAATTATTTTTTTTATCCAAGTAGGGAAGTTATGGAAAAGAATTATGTCATTCCTTAAATGCGGTAGTCTGCAATTATACAAGGTTGATGTGTCTGTTTTTCTTATAATGATAATGATATTGAAAATATTATAATTATAATAATAATAATTCATTTACAAATATAATATTTATTTATTATATACTCATTTTAAACCATCCATATTTGATTTCTACAAAAAAAAATGTTTCTCTATAGGCATAATTCTCTACCTAACACGAGAAACTTTTTCATTTTTTGGAATAACATGGAAAGGGTAGATATTTGTTATACCATTAATATACTACAATTTAAATATATTAGTATTAATTATGTCAATATATTAATAAGGTTATAATATATTTCGAGGATGGAGATAGAGAATAAAATACTAGGGAGATGGTATTACTCGCATCGAAGACTTGGTTGAACCCTTTAAGGATTTATTGGAAATTTTATAATAAGGCCAACATCATGTTACCAAAGTATTATGAACATTAAATTAGAATATATGTTATATAAAATTGCTATATTTTAAAGGCAATTTATAAATAGGGTTGTCTAGTGAAGTTGGAGCATCTGGCCTCATTTTATAAGGGAATGTAAGATACTTTTCTTAGGAAAATAATTTTAGGAAAGGTATGTGAATGAAATATCATGTATGCAAGGTACACTAGTTTACGAGGGGTTAGTGATACTCATTTTTATGAAATTAAAACCAAAACATATCTTCTCTAACATCTATTTTTCATGCTTTCTGAGTAAAATTTGAGCCACTTGAATTTAATAGTTTAACCCTGACAAAAATTAGTAAAAATGTAACCATGGTATAAAAATTAAAAAAAATATATGATGAAACTTATTAAGAAAGTTGGATATGAATATTTAGAAATTTGAATCCATTTAATCTGGATAAACTTCTAAATATGATAAAATTAACATTAAATTTAAATGATATGATATATAAAAAACAATTTTGTAAAATAATTCATCTTTTAAAATATTATCTATTCATATCCATATTTTTCTATTAATTTATAATTACATTTTGGTAAAAATTACTGTTCATATAAATAATATATTTTATAAATAATATATTTATATTTTAGAAATAGAACACATAGAATTATTAATTTTTAAAAAAATATTTTATCCAAAAATTGAGTCATTCGATATTAAAAAAACAATAATTAAATTTTATGAATTTGATAGTATTAAAAATATATTTGTTTTATTTCAAAGTGAAATTTTTAAATTTAAAAAATAAATATAATTTATCAATAATTTATCTATTCGATAATTGTATTTTTATATCATCATAATTTCTACTTACCTTTCCTCTCATGTTCTATACATAATACATATGCAATATATGTTCTCTTATTGTCATCACGACTTTGGATTCTGATAGATGGGATCTTAGGGAAATATACACAATCAAGAACATATATTTTATTTTATTTTATTTAACTATTTTCAGATTTCGTGTTGGAATTGGTCATGGTGAAACCCAATTGATGTAACATCCTTCCTCATATCAAAAAAAATTATATTCATAAGGAAGTCAGCAATTCCTTGGTGCAATTTCCTCATATTTATTTTCTAATTTTTTAAAATAATTAGTTATATTTTTATTATCTTACTCAATGGATATGTTATGGCAGTATTATTTGAGAATATTTTTTAGAGTAAGTAATTTTTCAATGAAAATTTTCATGTGTGAGGAAAAATACTAATAATAGTATATATTTATATTGGAAATTAATACGGAAATCATAGGTAATTACATTCTCCCAAATTAAAGAAATCAATTCTATATATTTTTAGTTATTGCTCACTAAGAAAAATTTTAGGTTTATCTAACTGATATACATGACTCATGATATAATTATTTTAGAGATATAGATCTTTTCAACTTTAGAAACAAATATTTTTTATTATAATAGGCTTATTTGTAATATTTAGTTTTTTATCCCCCGATTTATTCCAAAAGTGTATATTTATTCTATATGAAGACTCTCATTATATAATGTTATTCTAAGATGTGTTCATAATAATCCTTGAAATAATATATTGTTACATATTATTTGGAAATGTGATTTTCCTATTACAAAAAAAATCCCTCTTATTAGACTGAACCAATAAATATTTGAAATAATTTTAATTCTTCCAAAGGATTGGAATATCACAATCCAAATTCAAATAAACAGAAACTTGGGACACAAAAAAAAGAAGTATAATATTTATCAAATAATTAAATCTTGTGGTTAGTGATAGTTCTCCTTGAAAAGATTCTACGTACATATTAATGGATAGAAAAAACTTTAAAATATTGAAGTTGTTCATGATTGTTATCAAATTTAGTCCTAGTATTAGGGAATTTTATTAGGTAATTCCAATGTTACTCATATTTGAAACATTGTAATATTATATGATGATCATTATTTTTAACATCTCAATGTTCCAATTTAATATTTTTATTTATATTGAATTCTTTTGAGACTATGAAATTTGAAGGTATGTTATTCTGAGGTCTCGAGAAACTGATACAGAATTTTGAACTTTTTTTAAGGTAAGTTCAATAATCGTGTGAATGAGATTTTATATCTTTTTAACCATCACTCTGATAAAAAATATGAGGGAATGGTTGAATTAATAATACCTGGATTCAATTATAAATGACTTAAAATAGGTCAGGAATGACCGAGCGGCAAAGTAAGTTTTTGTAATTTTTTAGAAAATAAATAAAATAAATAAAATAATTATTTTAATTTCATTATAACATTAGAGTGGTGGATGGTGATGTTGAAGGGCAGCAATATGTCTTTGACGATGCTCATTAATGAGTCTCATTAATGGCTCATTAAACTCACAACATAATGAAGCTTTAATGATGTGTAACAGTTATGATGTTTCTTAAATAAAATAGCATAATGTCACGATGTCGCATCATAATGGGAATGCGGTGACGTGCTCTTATTTATAATTCGATGCGCTGGGAAAATATGGATTAAAGAAATTGATGGAATTCTTGTTGAACCTCTGATGGACTTCCGCCCCAGCAATGAACGAATAATGATAGCAAAACATCATCTTCATTATCATGCGTTTCGACGATCGGAGTCGAAAAAACAACATCAACTTCTTAATCTCTCTAAGAAGAACGTGCGGAAATGAACTTCAAATAGGTAGGGGTATTTTATTCCTGGTTATTCCTCATATTTTCATAAATGGAGAATGCGGCTTTACCCAAGAACAGGTTAATATGTGGGCTATTCATTCTTGCGGAAGGTTGAGTTTTTGGGGGTTTCTTTATCTGAGATTTAATTGTCATTGTTGTTCAAATTAAAATCCTCATACATCCCTTTTTTTATAAATTTCAAATGCTGAGGGCTCGGGATAACACGATAAATTCCCCATCCCATCCATCAAGGGTGTTCTTCGTGGTCAAACATTTGAATCGACGACAAGGTAGTTTTGATACCGTAGCGGTGGAGAAGACAGTACCTAGAAAACACAGGCACAAGTAGAATGATGAATATACCACAGGTGAGGACCTGGTGGTCCACTGGAGAATGAACCGGTTCACTGATGTCGGTGGTGGCACATTCGATTAGTAGTTGTTTTTCCATGGCGGATCCATGATTGGGATGTGGTTTTCCATGAGAGTGTGTTGGATGAAAGGTTGTAATCGGACTGGGTCGTAGCGCGGCAAGAAAATCGATCGGCTGAGCCAGCAGTGGGAGGCAACGGACACTGTTGCTTGACCATGTCTGACGGTAGTGGATGTGGCACCGAGTCACATCCCACTTGACAGACTGCGGTTGCTTGACTGTTGAGGAGGAGGCGACCCATAGGACGATGGTGGGGAACGAATGCATCTCTCGACCACATCCAGTGAGGCAGACTGGTCAGCCTCTTAAAGACTTTATGGGGATCAAACCCCCATCCGGTCGGACCCGCACTGCTGGCTAGGTCTGTCCTGCTGCCCAGTGGGCCGGACCCGACCCTAGAGCGACAGAATGCACTGGCTGGCCGGACCCCCACATAGTGGGCTGAACCCACACCTAGCGGTCCGGACCTACTCCTAGCGGGATGGACCCACACAATGTCGGTCGGGCCTTCACCGGTGGGACAAACTTGTTCCCTCTTTTGGTTAGGCTGGACTAGGCTGGGTGGTCGGGCGACTCGGCAAGTTTTTCCCTCGACCAACCGACCCGAATCTAATGAGGCCTTTTGGGGATAACCAATTGGCTAGGCCGGACCAGACCGACCCCGACCCACACTAGGTCATGTCGGGTCTGTTAGAACAAACCGAGGTATGTGGAACCCCCCCCCTAATCTGAGTCGGTCAGGTTGGTCCAACCATGTCAGACCTTTCCCCCTCACAACTGGCCACATGGTTACTAAAATTATCGTTTCTTGAAAAATGTTCATCCTATGGTTAGTCTGTTTGCAGCGCTTGGACCCACATGAAGAGGAAGATCTTTTAGCATATTTTTTGTTGTCTTTCATGGATTACATAGAGAAATGAATTTCTATAGGAGTGTTTCTCCCAATCATGCAACCTACGGAACACTACTATTGGCTTTGACCTCAAGACTGCTCGAGGATGGGTCAATGGAAAGTGGCTCTTTGTGATCTAGTAGGGAAACAGTGGGGAGTGGCTCTATGTGACCCGGAAGACCCAAAATACTTTACAGGTGGAGTACCTCAGTTCAGACAAGGTGGGAAGCCTCTCTGTGTGACCTAGTATGCCCATGGTTGGTAGCGACTATGTGTGACCCAGCATGCCCATGGTACTAATTTGGGATGAGTACCACAATAGTTCCACGTTAGTCAGAAGCGGCTCTATTTGACCCGGTAGGACCACTGTACCCGAGAGAGGTTGAGTTCTCCAGCGGCTGAGGAGTTTGACGTTTGTGAATGATGATGCTAATGTTACTACCCAAGAATATACCGGGTGTGATACACTTTGTGTTTTGTGATTTACATTGAGGAATTATTGTGTGTTATTTATTTTCGTTTTGGGGGTCCCAACCGAGTACTACGTTACACAACCATGCATGTTCTTCACCTTCTCGTGTTGTGTTTGGTGCATATGACCGATGTTTCAATAGGGATGCTCAGAGATATTGGACAGACAGACACTACGATGTTGGACTTGGTGGCCTAGGACCAAGTGGGGGCCCGTAGGACTGGGTGGACATGACATAAAACTTCGGCATCTAGTAGCTTCACAACTCTCATGATCATGCGGGGTCTACTGTATATGGACATCTGATCACTTTTCATGCTTAACAGTTTTCAGTAATTTTTCATGAGTTTGTATTCGGGCCCACTATCTTTCACCTGTACTTGAAGTCAGTTTATTCAGTGGTATGTTTTTTTCATTTTGTGAGTTGGGACATGGTTGGGAGTGTGTGGAAAAATAGGTATCCAAGATAATTCCGCCACATTTAGTTTGACAACTTTGGTGGCAGTCCTCATCCCATGGCCTTCGGGTGGCGGGTTTGGGGTAGTCACGGCCCTGGCCCTGGGGGATGGGTCGTGACAAAGTGGTATCAAAGGGTCATCCATTACCCCTCAAAGACCAGGATTCTGATGTTTTCTTGGGGAAATAGTTTTAAGTGTGGCGATTTCGACTTTCAGATTTGGGGATTCCATTGTTGGTGTGGTGGCCAATATATCCATTCAGCAGGACCTTAAATTCTTTTTTCAGCTTAATACATGAAAAAAGTGGGTGCATAAGTGTATCCTCAGTTTTTAATACAAGTCATATCACCAGTTATAACCTTCTAAATATAGTTCATATTGATCTATCTTAGGATTCCTCTATATGGATGACCAACCAGGATCATGATACGAGGTCAGGAGGACAACCCGCCTAGTAATGAGATGTCCGTTCAGGGACAGGTTCTCGAGATGGCCCCACTGGCTGATGCACCAGTACTACCACCACCTAATGGTTAGCATATACTACTAGGGGTTCTAGAAGAGGATTTTTGTAGTCCCAGTTCCTTATATGAGTTTCAGAGATAGCGATATACTATGATCAGGGGGGAGAAAGATCCTTAGGTCATTGGGGACTAGTTGGAGGCTGTGACATGGGTCTTGCACTTAGTTAGGACACCGGCCGACTAAATGGTGATCTTGGCAGTTAGCCTTCTATAAGGATCAGTAGGTAGATGTTGGAGTTTGACCATCTAGAATCATGCTGAGGTGACCCTTAGTTTTTTTGACTTTGAGAGGCTTTTCCATGAGATTTTTTCCCCCACGATGTGGCACTCTGTGCATGTTCAAAAGCTGTTTCACCTACAGGAGGGTGACATGATAGTGTCCGAGTACTCGAAGAGTTTCACGGAGCATTCCCGCTACTCTACAGACATAGTGTGAGGAACTTTCTTCAGGGCTCAAGCCTTCGATCAGGGACTCATGTAAGAGATATAAGCATAAGTGTAGTCTCTCACAATCCCTACCCAGGCATAGTGATAGAGAGATCCCTTCTTGTGGAGAGATTCTTGGTGGAGAAGGAAATGATAGCTAGAGCCTCCAAAAAACCCCAAGTAGAAGATTCTACAATGGAAAACATACAGCAGACGCATGGACCCAAGTGGGCCAGGTCATTCCGAGTATGATCCCAAGACTCATGTTCGGTGGTGCGGGGCTCCAAATCCATAGGTAGTCAGTAGGGAGCCAGGATGTTCTACATGTGAGGCAGGTAGGGACACATAGCGCATCACTGCCCGACTATCCATAAATATGATCGGCAGATGGTCGAGGTTCTACTGTGGTAGCGTTAGTGGTTCGAGTGAGGAGGTCTACATGGTAGAATACATGGAAGGGTAGATTGTCGAGCCGCAGGTGGTGGGTGACGGATTGAGATGTTACCGCCACCATCCCCAGGTTGTCCAGCCAAACCATTGGGAGCAGGAAGACAAGGGTGAATTCAGCTCTAGATAGTAGAGGCAAACAAAAACGGTGCTCTAGAGATGGTATGTGTTATGATCTGTGTATTCTCCACCATTTCTCTATTACTTATTGACACATATTCTAGTAACTAATTATTTTCCATGTATCTCCTTTGAAGTTCGAATATTCTGGTGGAGTCGTTGGCTCGATCCTTACGGATATAGACTCTTATAGGAGATCATTTGATGATTACACACCGATGTCAGTAGTGTGAGCTCACCCAAGGAGGTGAGATCTTTGGCTGGGATCTCTTAATAAAAGCATCTATGCATTACAAATTCATATTGGGTATGGAATGGTTATCCACAGTCCATTCTCAAATGGATTGTTTTAGGTGTACATTGCGGTGTGTTCATGAAGATGGGATAATGTTTTCTTCACTGGCGAGAAGGAATCCTTTGCAACGCAGGACAGACTCCCTCAGAATAGGATGCATGAAATCACTCACCAGTTGGCTACCTTCACCCGTGGTGTAGTGGAGGAAAAGATTCCAAGCTTCCATGTACTGTTGTACGTGTACGGGGATGTTTTTTATGGGGTTTTAGTGCTACATCTTCGTAGAGAGGTAGACTTATATATCGACCTATACCTTAAGAGGACACCGATAACCACAAGGCATATCGAATGGATACCGAAGAGCTTCATGAGATGAGGGTACAAATAGAGGACTTGTAGGCAACGAGGTTCTTATGGTCCTTCATTTCACCATGGGCAGCCTCAGTGCTTCTTTCCAAGAAGGCAGATGGGATATTGACGTTGTGCATTGGCATCCAGTGCCTAAACCCATATACTATGAATAAGATATACCCACTTCTGTGAATTCATGACATCTTCGACCATATTAAGGGAGATAAGTGGTTCTCAAATATAGAAATCTGATTAGGCTTCCACTAGCTTCGGGTATGTGATGAGGATGTACCGACGACAGCCTTCAGGTGCCGTTATGGACACTATGAGTTCATGGTGATGCCTTTGAGCACTAAAAATTCCATAGTAGTGTTTAGGGGCCTAATGAATAGGATATTCCATCCATACCTCAACCATTTCATTGTGGTCTTCATTGATGACATCTTGGTGTATTCATCATCAGAGGAAGAGCACTCTACACACCTTTGGATAGTCGAGGATACACTTTGAGAAAACTAGATTTATTGTAATCTTTAGAAGTGTCTGTCATAGATATGAGAGGTCCACTTTCTAGGACAAATCATCTCAGAGGCTGCATTTGTAGTAGATTCGGTGAAGATAGAGGTGGTGTTCCCTTGGGAGTCTCCCAAAAGTATGACTAAGGTTTGGAGCTTCTTGAGGATGGCTAGTTAATATCAAAGGTTCGTGCCTGAATTCTACAGAGTAGTAGAACCCTTTTCATATTTTATACATATGGTACAACCCTTCATGTGGACATAAAAATTTCATTGTAGTTTCCATGAGCTGGGTTGAAGACTGAATAGAGCCCCAATCTTGAGACTACCCGAGGATGGCATGGGAATGTAGTTTAATATGACATATCAGGGACTATACTGGGTTTTTTCTTGATGTAGGTGTGAGTGGTGATTTCCTATGGCTTATGATAGCTGGGGAAGCATGAGTAGAACTATGTGACATATGACCTAGATTTAGCATCAGTGGTATTTTCCAAGAAGACGTAGCGTCAATACTTGATGGGTGAGTGGTTCACCATTTACTCTGACCAAAAGAGTCTCAGTTATATCTTCTCCAAGAAGGTCCTAAACCTAAGACACTAGAGATGGAAGGAGTTCCTCCAGGACTATCATTTTGAGATAGTCTATACTCTTCTAAAGGGGAACATAGGGGCAGACGTGCTCAATAGGAGGACTATGTTGCAGCTTCAAAGTGAGGTGACAGAGTAGTTAGCTACAATGTAGATATCCCTCATTGAGGATGGTAAAGTTGTTTACCTCCACATGATGGCTATTACTCCGACACTCATACAGTGAGTTTGGGAGGCATAGCTGGGGGATGTTGACTGCGAGGCCTAACATTCTCATATACCATCAGGATGGGCTCCTGATATATTTTCAATATGTGGGGAGCACAAAATTCCTCTTAGAGGGCGCACCTTAGTACCAGTGGTGTAGCATGAGGAGTTGTTGAGGTAGTTCCATACTTCCCCTCTTGTGTTACATCCGAGAGAGGAATATATGTACCCGGACCTCAGACGTCAGTATTTCTTGCCAGGGATGAAGAAAGTAGGGACAAAGTTCATTTCCCGATGCCTCACTTGTCAACAAGTGAAGGTCGAGCACCAAGTTCTAGCAGGCCTGACTCTGCCACTTGAGGTACCAGAGAAAAAATGGGATGGTATATCGATGGACATTAGAAAGGGGTTACCATGTTTGTCTAGAGGTAATGACTCTATTTGGGTTATCGTTGATTGACTCACCAAATTGGAACACTTCCTACCCATCCCAGAGCAGGGAATGATTGAGGTCTTGGGATGTATCTACGTCCAGGAGATAGTGTGTCTTCCCAAGGTTCCTTTGACTATCATCTCAGATCACGAAAACCACTTTACATCATAGTTGTGGAAGGGATTACAAAATGCGTTATGGACACAGCCACACTTGAGCACAACATTCCACCATCAGATGGATGGTCAGACAGAGTGGACCATACAGACCTTAGAAGACATGATTCATGCTTGCATCCTTGACTTTGGTAATGGTTGGTAGGACCACCTAACACTGGTGGAGTTTTCATAAAACAAAAACTATCACTCCACCATTTTAATGGAATTGTTTGAGGCCTTGCACGAGCAGCCTTGCAGAACACACATATGTCAGATAGACCCAGGGGAGTCGGTACTCATGGTTCCATAGATAGTACGAGATGCCACAAAGAAGGTACAGTTCATCCAAGAGTGGATGAGGAATACACATAGTAGGCATAAGACTTATGCCGATAGGAGATGAAGAAAATTGGAGTTTGAGGAGGGTGATCACAAGTTCCTACGAGTCTTTCCCTGATGAGGATTGTAGATATTTGGATGGGGCTGTAAGTTATCTTTGTGGTTCATCAGTCCTTTTCAGATCCTAAGTGGAGTTGGTGAGGTGGCATACCACCTAGATCTTCCCTAATAGATGCAACGGGTGCATGATGTTTTCCATTTGTTCCAGCTAAGGAGGTACGTGCGTGATCCATAAAATGTCATCAACTAGGGCGAGCTGGACATTGACGATGGGGTTTCGATTGCAAACTTCTTACGGGAGATAGAGGATTGATAGGAGTGGGTCATACACAGATAGTAGATTCCTCTAGTGTGCATCTGATGGAAGTATGATAATCTCTATGATAACACCTAGGAGTGGGAAGCTCATATTCGTGCTTAGTACCCCCATCTTTTTGTTTATTTGTTGTTTTGGATTTCGGGGACCTAAAGACCATAGGTGGGAAGAATTTAATGTCATGTAATTTCCTGGTAATTTTTTTATTCATATTGAATTATTTTGAGACCATGATATTGGATGGAACATAATTCTGAGGTCTAGAGAGCCCAGAAAGGAATTCTGATATTTTTTTATGGTATGTTCAGTAAATTAGTGAGTGAGATTTTCTATCTTTTAAACTGTATCACAAATCAAAATTCATAGGGAACCGTTGAATTCATAACGCCGAGATTCACCAAGAAATCACTTAAAATCAGCTGGAAAGGGCTCTTCAGAATAGATATTTTTTAGACTTTTTGAGAAAAAATAATAAATTAATTTAAATGAATTATTTGTTTTCTCTCTCAATTGGGAGAGGTAGATGGAGATTTTGTGGGACAGTGATAGGGCGGGGACGATGCGTATCAATGAGTCTCATTAATGTCTTGTTAAAATCGCAGTGTAATAATACTTTAACAATACATAATAGTGACACTATTTATTAAATAAAACTTCTTTGGGACACGACGTTTCATCATAATGGGTAAACTATGATGTGATCATTTTAATAATTAGATGTTCTAGGAAAATATGGATTAAATAAATTGGAAGATTCTCTTGAGGACATCGTATAGACTTCCACCCTAAAAAATAATGAAGAAAACCAGGGAAACTTCATCATCTTCATCACGTCTTTCAAAAATCAGAGGCATGAAGAGAAGTCAAAGTCTTAACCCCTCGAGGAAAAAATTGTGACAACGAAATTCAAAGAGGTTGGGGTTTTTTATTCATTGTTCTTATCAATACTTTTCTAAACGTCAAATGAAAATTAACCCATGACCACTTTAATTAATCGACCATGTGTTATTGTGGTTCGGTGAAACATTTGGGGTTTCTTTATGTGAGATTTAATTATATTTTTTTTCAAATTAAAATATCTTGACATCCCCAGCTTTCTAAACTTCTAACATGGGGGGCCTGGGGCAACACAAACAAGGCCCAGTCCAATCTACCATTGTTGTTATTCAGGACCAAACATTCGAATAAATGGAAAGATAGTTTTGAGACTATCTCAGTGGAGAGGATGATCCCTGGAAAATACATGCACAAGAGGCAAAAAGAATGGAGCACCGGTGCGGACCCGATGGTTTGCGGAAGAATCCACCGGTGCACTGGTGCCAGTGGAGACACCGACCATTGCTAGCAGTGGCCCGTGGTGGTGGCCACTGTTGGGAGGATTCATGCCATAATAGCACGCTAGATGAAAGGCAATAGTCGGACTAGGCCATGACATAGCAGGACAAGCCGTCAGCTGGAGGGTGCGGATGCAGTCGCTTGACCACGTCGAAGGGAAGCAGACGTGGCACGGAGCCGCATCCCATGCCATGGGCTGAAGTCACGAGACTGTAGAGGAAGAAGCACCTAGTGGGGCGATGATGGGGATTGGAAACGACTCTTGGCCCCATCCAGCGAGGCAGACTAGTCCACCTCTTGCGGACCAGATGGGGCATGATCCCCTAGCTAGCTGGACCAGCATAGCAGGGCAGACCTGCGGCTCACCGGGCTGGGCATGTCCCACTGCCTAGAATTTTGGACCTAAGCCTAGTGTAATGGACTTACACCTAGCGGGCCAAACCCTTACCGGTTGGCTGGACCTGGCTAGCTAGGTCAGGTTGTCGGGCGACTCGGCATGTTGGACCCTCGGAAAACCGGGCTGGGTCCAGTGAGCCATATTAGGCCTGTCCCACTGGCTAGCCCAGACTAGACCAACCCCAACCCACACTAGGCTAGGTACGGTCCTTCATAATGAACCGGGATATGTAGAACCCCCAAGCAGGGTTGGTCATGTCTGTCCAACTAGGTCGGACCGGGTACCATCGCCACTCGCAACCTGGTTACTAAAACGTCCATATCATGAAAACTATGCATCTGAATGATGTTCTGTTTTTCGGTGTTGTGACCCTCTTGAGGAGTTGGATCTTTGAGAAATATTTGTGAATAATTAAATGGATTATGAGAAGAAACTAATGGTTTGAGGAGCGGTTCTTCCATGCATTCTACGTACAGAACCATGTGGTTGGCTGATACCTGAATACTGCTTAAGGATGGCAGAATGGGAATTTCCTCTGTGTGACCCAGCATGCCCATGATGGGGAGAGACTCTATGTGACTTATGAGACCCACAATACTATATTGGAGGAGTACCTTAGTTCGTCCTAGGTGGGAAGATGTTCTGTGTGACCCGAGAGGCCCACAATGGGGAGCGTCTCTGTGTGACCCCGCAAACCCACGATACTCATCAGGGATGAGTACCATAGTAGTTCAAGGTTAGTGGGAAGTGGATTTGTGTGACTCGAAATCCCCAATCTACTCTATAGAATAATATTTCTCCAATGTCCAATGATTTCAACGTTTGTGACTGATGATGCTACTATTAATACCCTTGAAAATACATGGTGTGAGATGCCTTGGGTTTTGTGATTTACTTTGAGAATTGTTTTGTGTGGTGTCTGTTTTTTGTGTGTTCTATACTAAGTACTATGTTATTCAACCATGCACGAGATTTTTCTGCAAATGTTGTGTCTAGTGTAGACGACCAACATTTCGATAGGGGTGCTCCGGGAGATGGGATGGACGAACACTACGATAGTGGACTTGGTGACCTTGGACCTAGTAGGGCCCAATAGGATAGGGAGAACAGGACATAGTACATCAGCTTCAAGTGGCTTCACTACTCTCACGATCATGTGGGTTTTACTACAGATGTCCATTAGGGTACTTTTTCATGGATTTTTATTCTAACCCACTTCTTTTAGTTGTACTTTCTCACACTTTATTCTATGGTATGTTGTTTTCCTTTTTTGAGATGGTACTTGGTTGGGTGTGTGTGTGTGTAGAGGTTTCCCCACTAATGCCTCCCACTTGCAGCTTGATGCCTTCGTCACTTGTCACCAGCCCCTGGCCTTTAGGAGGCGGGCTTGAGGTACTCACAACATTGGTCTTGGGGGACGGGTCATGAAATTATTTCCCTTCACCATAATAATTTAACACATCATTTTACATCCAAAATTATTCTCTAGTTTTCCCCATTTTCCATAACTTTAACATCTTTTGGTTCCTTTTAATTATATCCCTTGGTTATTCTGTATGATGGTATGTGAGTATGATATACTCTATACTACCAAATGTAGGATCGAATATATAAGTATGATATGCTCAAATACAAGTGGGGGATGAATTGTACTTTTAAAAAATCCATAAATTTTTTTTGCATAACCAAAATTCACAACACCTCAAAGTTCTAAATACTTACTTGATTCCAAAAAAGTGATTCCAGAAATGAAACTTAACAAAAGTTTTCACCAACTAAGATTCTACCTTAAAGAATTTAGAATCTAACAAAATAAGAGTACACATAAGGATCTATATAGACATTATACTTTCCTTAACAATACAAAATCCAGCGGAAAGACAAAGTAGTAAAACTACAAGTAACAAACAATAATTCATTTAACCCAAAGAGAAGGTTATACAAAAACCCTTGATAAGAGGTCCCTTGATTTATACATTCATGAAATTTTGTCTTACTTAGACCAGGGTAAGAACTCAATTATAAGATTAGTATCTATCTTGCTATCCCCACAAGCCCTCAATTATCAGGTAGTCAGCACCTCTTTCTTCCTCAGCAAAGAAGACATCAACTTCAAGGTGTTTGAACCTCTGTCTTCTTATCCCCGGAAGCCCCAAATTTTGATAAGAAACAATCATAGTCTCATGAAGCAAGTCTGCACAAGGAAAATTTTGAACAAGCTGTTCAAACATTCTGCATGAAGCTTTGAGTGCTGATAAGAGCTTCCCTCTCTATAAATCACTTCAACAGCATGTAAGCATAGATTTCATCAAGTGATGTCAAAGTTGTAGCTTCTTTTCAAATGAGATCTTATTTATAGAAAAAACTCCAACATTCAAATCCCTCCTCCAATGGTCATATTTTTCTTTGAATTTTGGAGGGACCTGTACATGTGTAACTCAACCAACAGTTAGTTGATAACTAAATGGACGACATCATTTTATATTAGAACAAGTATAATCATAAGTAAAACAAAATTTCATAATGATGGTAAATAAAACTTCTGAATGTAAGAAAAGTAATAAAGTTTCGTAGTCTAACTAAAAATAGAATTTGGAGTCTATAATAAAGAGATATTTTGATTCAATTTTGTAGGAATTTGGAACCTAAATTCTATAGAATTCTGAAGTAGGAATTTAAAGGAAATTTGGAGTCTAGATTCAAAAGAATTCAGATCCTAAACTTACAGAGTTCTTAGTATAACTCATAGAAGTTCGTAGTTGAACTCATAGAAGTTTGGAGTCGAACTAGTAGAAGTTCGGAGTCCAAAATTAGGAGTTTTAAACAGAATGCATCATATCAACGTATTATACACTTATGAGGTTTTTAGTTACAATCCTAATTTTACACTAAGGAAAAAAATATGTTTGAACAATGAAAGAAATGTAAGGATAAATTTCCTTTGGGAAGGAAATTTTCCTTATGGGAGTAAAACAGGGGTAAAAACATATTTTCTTAAGGATAAGGTGTTTGTGATTTTCAAAACAAGAAGGAATGGAAAAGTCAAAAAGAAAACCTTATTTACTCTACAATATCCCCCTTTTTGGAAAGCACAAACTTCCTTACAAAAAAGAATGTATGGACTTGGAATAAATTTCTAGAATTTGAAATTAAATCTTATCTCCCATTGTTTATTGAAAATGGTGAATACGACTAACTCCCCCTTAGGCTTTGAAACTCTAAGGATCATATTCTAGATTTCTGGAATGAGATATTTCATTTGGATGTATAATTAGTAATGAGAACCCCCCCTTACATAAAGATAGTTCTTATTAACTTTGAAATTTTTCTTCTCCCTTTTAGATTTTTCCTTCTCCCCCTTTTCAATAGTTCGTTTTCCTTCTCCCCCTTTGTGATTTTCAAAAAGAATTTGAGCGAATGGAAAAACAATAAAGTAACAGAAAAATTAGTATAGTTAACACAAGAAACCAAAGTTTTCATTAAGATTGAAGGGATTTTTACCAGGAAAGATATTACAAAAAAAGATCGGATTGGTCTATTTGTCTTCTTTTTTCCTTTTGGATTAGCTTCTTCAGATGAATTTTCAGATTCTATAACTCTTTGTGGTCCTCCTCATCTTGCTTTTCTAGGGTTTTAATCCTATAAACTTGAGCCTTCAGAGCCTCAGATTGAGCCTTAATAACTTCATCCTACTTTTCAAGCTTCTCTTTGATCTCAATCCAGAGATCTCTTTCCCCTTTCTAGCATTGAGCAACCGAGATAAGTTTCCCATTCAGATCCTTCACCTGTTGATTCTGTGTATTTTTCTCAAGGGTCATCTTTTCCAGAAGATTTTTCATCTTGTCATCCTCGATATCAAAATATTATTTTACATCATTCTTAAATTGATCAAGCTCTGCCAAGTTATCATTAACTTTTTTTGACCATTGAGTGGTTTTGTTGCATGATTTTATGTGGAACTCATAATTGATAAAGAAATTTTTATGATTAGCCTCAATATTTACACATTTATCCATCACCATGGACATAGATTATGACTTCTGATTTAAAGTGTGCTGATGCATGTGGAATTTGGAGTCTATTATATGAATGATCGGAATTGAATCCACCAATTTCTTCAAAGACTCAACAACAAAATCGTGTCCCATTGCGGATGACTCCGAATCCGAAAACTTTCTAGGTGACAATTGTTTTTCAATTGCCACCAACTTTCTTCTTGAAGAGCCACCATCATCCTTCTTCCTTATGATATCTTTTGTTGGGGTGTCCATAAGAACATTCTTACCCTTATCAACTTTTAGAATGGCTTCCTCATCAGGATATTCTTCCCCACATTCAGATAGTTGAACAATATTCTCTTCATCAGGTTTATCCTTTTCTGCTCCTTCCTCAACAAAGTGCTTTTCATAGGTTTCATCCTCAGATAATTAATTCTATTTCTCTTCTTCCTTGTCTTCATCTTTATTTCCATCTTTTACATCTTCCTTTCTTAGAGTGACATGCTTTGACGATTCGGCCTCAGATGTTCGATGTGGTAAAATTTCTAAAGGATTTTCCTTATCATGATATTCATCGACTTGTTTAATCAGATCATCTAAATCACCAAATTATTTTTCTACTTCATATTCTTCTTTTACTTCCACTTCTTTTTCTACTTCTTCAATAACTTCTTTCTCTAATTCTTCAACAACTTTTGTATCATTATATTTTTCCGGAGTGAAGAAATTTTTACCAGGAGTCTCGGGTAATGGCTCCACAAGGAAAGTTTCTGGTACTGGAATATTTTAGGAAGCTACTTCTATGGCTTTCAAAAGATATTGTACAACTTCAGTCTTAGAAATTTTCTTCTTCATCTTATTCTCCATTTCATTCTTCTCAAAATATTCAGTAGTATTTTCCCATAAAGACATTTCTTCATCAGGGTCCAATCCGAACTGAGGTTCCCCTAATTTCCAGTTTTCCTTATCCACCCTCCATTTTTAACCTCCTCATCTGGATATGTTTTTTGTTTCTTCGGTTTGGGAGATGCAGATTGAGCTTCCTTAGGTTTAGTAGCTTTTTCTGTCTCCTCCACTTCTTTTAGCTTACTTTTCATTCAAACCTTCTTCGATGGCTAAGGTTTTTCAGGAATTTCCAGATTGGATTCTGCCTCTTCCTTTGGCAGATCATAAAAATCTTTTGTCTCATTGGAATAATCCATATTCATCCTTTTTAGAGTGTCATTCCTAACAAGTATAAGTTTGCAATTCTGCGACTTATATTTGCATGCAATTTTAAAGGATTCGAGACAATGAACTATCATCTTGGAATGTAAGGTAGGAAACATGATAATTTGGGCTCTAATATTTCCATTCTTGATGTTCGTGATTGTAAAAATTTCATGCCTCATCAAATTTATTTTCCTGAAATTTACCAGGTAGTCTAAGAAATATATATCACTTTTCTTGAGGGTATCTTTGTCACCTTTTCTCAGTACTAAGAAACCTTGTACCCATAGATGAAGGATCCAGTTGTTAGAAGATATGTTAGAATTTCTTGATGTCTTGACATCGGAAATTCCAATACATTATAAGGCCTTTAGGTTAACAAAACTACATTGAACATCCATGAGTTTGTGTGAGCAAAATTCTGCTTCTCCATCATACGCCAGCCCCACCAAGCATGCAGCCTTGGTGTAAGTAATTTTGTAGGTATTATCATAAGACTTAAAGAATAAATTTTCTCTTCCCTCTTCCTCGAACAAACATGATGATTCATAGAACTCTATAAGTATTTCCAGATACACCATATATTAAACACCTGTCTTAGATATGCAAACATCTTCCCAACCATTCAACTTAATATTCTTAGTAATGATAGAATCATACTTGAAAAAGTTCGGATGGGCCAATCTTTCCATGTATACTTGCCATTTTGAGATTGGATTCATGGTAGACATTTCTTGAGAAGTGTCTTCTATAGACATTCAGATTTGAGGAACTCTGAGATATTCGAAATGGGATTTAACAACTGAGGCAGAGCTTTGAGACGCGGGATCTTGGAAATTGATGTGGGACAACATTAGGGTTCCCCTTTATGTAGGCGATGATGGTGACATTTGAACATCCAAAACCAATAAAACTGTTGAGAAAATTCTCTGATCTCATCTGACGGTTGAAAACATACCCGCAAGGAAATCTTGAATCTGATATTTTGAGGTTTTGAAAAAAAATTGGATTTAAGAAGAAATGAATCCAAGAAATTTTAAAAGAAAAAGAAACTTACCGCAATTAAAACTGACTACGAGAACATTAGTAAATAAATCATACCATTCGTATTGGATAGGAATTTTATTCGTAATAGGTGATATTCTTCTTGAAGAAAATTTGACTTAAAAAAATACCAAATGCTTTGAGTACCAAAACATGATTATGAAAATTATGAGTACGAAAATTTCCATTATGAAAATCCTCATTACGAAAATTTCCATTACAAAAACATCAATTACAAAAATCTCCATTACAGAAATATTTATTACGATATTTTATTGTATGAAAACTTCGAGTACAAATATTTCCATTAAAAAAAATTCCATTACAAAAATTTCCATTAAGAAAATTTCCTTTACGAATTTTTTTTAAAAGGATAAAAAACAAATGTACTCCCCCTATGAAATGGAGTTTATTACTATAAGGATAATGGTTCAAAAAAAAGTTAATAAAGGGAGATTACCTCATGGTTATCATTCCTAACTTCAGTTTAATGAATTCAAATCTATCAGGAGGTAAATATTTTGTGAAAATATCAGCAAGTTGATCTTGCGTTCTGATAAATTGAAGAATGATATCTCCTTTTAGTGTGTGATCGCTAAGAAAGTGATTCCTAATATCTATGTGATTTGCACGAGAGTGATGTGAAGTGTTTTAACTAAGGGAATTGGCACTTGTGTTAGCACAAAAAATTTGAGTCTTAGTAAAACATAATCCATAGTCTGTGAGTGTGTGTTTCATCCACAACACTTGAGCACAACAACTTCCAGCTGCTACATATTCAGCTTCAGCAGTGGAGTGTGCTACAGAGTGTTTCTTATTTCATGACCAAGAAACTAAGGAATCACCTATGAAATGAAATTTTCTGGATGTACTTTTTCTATCCATTCTATACCCACCAAAGTCAGCATTTGAAAAGATTTTTAAAACAAAATCATTTCCAGAAGTATAAAAGAGTCTTAAATCCATGGTTCCCTTTATGTAGCGAATTTTTTTTACTGCCTTTAAATGATATTCCTTAGGATTGGATTGATATCTTTCACATAAGAATACTGAAAACATCAAGTGTGGTCGACTAGCTATCAAGTAATATAGACTTATAATCATACCACCAAAAGATGTTTGATCTACAGGTTTTCCAGCTTCATCAAGATCAATTCTGTTTGAGGTACCAATGAGAGTTCTAATACATTTAGTTTTGTCATATCCATACTTTTTGTGAAGATATTTAATACACTTATGTTGACATATATATGTACGTTCTGGTTTTTAAGAAATTTGAAAACAAATGAAAAATGAAAACTCACCCATCAAACTCATTTCAAACTCAGATTACATTACATCCGCAAAATAGTTAGTTAAAGATTCCTGAGTTGAACCAAATATAATTTCACCAACATAAATTTTAACGATCAAAACATTTTTCTTTTATTTCTCTATAAAAAGGGTTGGATCTGAATTTCCCTTAACACAATTATTTTGAAGAAAAAATCCTATAATTCTATCATACCATGCTCAAGGGGATTCTTTAAGGCCATAAAAATATTTGTTAAGTCTAAAAACATGATCAGGATATTTTGTGTCTTCATATCTAGGAGGTTGTTCAAAAAAACTTCATCTTGAACATAACCATTAAGGAAAGCACATTTCACATCCATTTGAAAAAGTTTGAAATTGAAGAATGCTATAATGGCAAGTAAAATAAGAGTAGATTTATGTCTAGATACTGGAGCATATGTTTCTTCATAGTATATTCCTTCTTGTTTATTATAGCCTTTAAGAAACCAATCTGGCATTATTTCTAACTATGATTCAATTTTCATCACCCTTATTTCTGAAGACCCATTTTACTCCAATTACAGAAGTTTCATTAGGACTTTCAACCAAAATCCAGAAATTATTCCTTTCGAATTCATTTAGTTCATCTTGCATAGATTTAATCAAATCATCATCACCTAAAGCATCAAAAGATCTTTTTTGTTCTAATTGGGAAAGTAATGCTAGATGTTCTACTTAATTTCTTAAGGAAATTCTAGTCCTTACAGGTTGATTGACATCACCAATGATGCTATCACAAGGATGATTATTAAGAAACAACTAATTTGGGTTTTGAAGAACCTATTCATCAACATAGGGTAGAAAATCTTCTCGGGTAAATGTTTCAGAAGTATCTTCTTGTACATTTTCCTTATCAAAAGAATTTTATATCATAGGTTGATAATCAGTTTTTGAAAACACATCTGGGGATGTAATTTGGGGTTGCTTGAAAACAAAAGTACCAGTTTCATGAAATTTTACCTGTATTATTTCTTCAACAGTACAAGTGTTTTCGTTAAAAACTCCATATGCCTTAGAAGTAGTGAATTAGCCTAAGAAAATTCATTCTTTAGATTTTGGTGCGAATTTGTGTAAGTTATATTTAGTAATCATAATGAATACTTTTCAACCAAAAACCATAAAGTAGTAAAGTCTAGGTTTTCTACCATTCCATAACTCATAAAGAGTTTTATTATGAGAAGGTCTAATCAAAACTCGATTTATAGTATAACAAGCACTACTTACAGCTTCAGCCTAAAAATGTTTGGCTATATAATACTCACTCAACATGGTTCTAGTTATTTCTTGAAGAATTGTATTTCTTCTTTCAACAAATCCATTCTGTTGAGGAGTTATTGGTGCTAAAAAGTTGTGAGTAATACATTTTCTACTACAAAAAGTTTCAAAATCAGAATTTTTAAACTGTCATCCATGATCACTATGAATAGTATTCAATGGAAGGTTTTTCTAATTTTTGACTTGGGCTCTAAAACTTTTGAAATAAGAAATATCTTGAGACTTATTTGATAAAAAATAAACACATGTAAATATAGTTTAATCATCAACTAAGACAAATACATAATACTTTCCCCAATGCTTCTAGTCTATGTATGATGAAAAAGATCCATATGAACATGCTGTAATGGATCAGCTGTTGAGAATTAACTGATTGATTTAAAACTTGATTTATGTTTCTTTCCATATTGATAAGGGTCGCAAACTTTTGAAGAATCAAATCTATGCTCCGGTATATGCTTAATTAAACCTTTATTAGAGAGTTTTCATAATTTCCTATGGTTACAGTGTCCTAACCTTCTATGACATAACCAAGAATGATCTTCCATTGCACTAAGGCACGGTAGATCTTGGATTTTATGATCTTCTATGTTCAAAGTGTATACATTCACTTTATTATTGGAAGAAAGAATAAATTTTTCCTTGGTATTATGTACTAATCACTAATCATTGCTAAAATTTACAAGGTAGCCTTCGTCACATAATTGGATTATGCTAATGAGGTTGTGCTTAAGACCCTTAACAAACAAAACATTTGAAATCAATGTTTTTCCAAGAAAACAATATTACCTATACCAATAATTTTTCCCTGATCATTATATCCTAAAGTTACTTTTCCTCATTTTGTCTTGATAATCTTTTCAAAATAGCTTTTGTTACCTGTCATATGCTGTGAACATCCACTATCCAAGTACCAAGTATTTCTATTGGTACTTTCCAAATTTTCAGAAAAATAAGAAAAACATACATTTTAAGAATCCAGACTTGCTTGGATCCTGATGTTTCAGAAAGAAAAATTTTGGGTACCCACATATTCTTAAAAAAATAAGCCTTATGAAATCCTAATGATTGGGTTTTGTTTAAGGAACAATTATTTTCCCAGTATCCACCACACTGACATTTAGTACAGAATGGGTCACTTTGTGGAATGAAGTAGTTGTTAGTAAAAATCAGTTTAGAACTAGTGTAACCAAAACCAGAAGTATTCCTTCGAGGTCGGATTTGTAAATACATTTTATCAAAATTTTCTTTACATAGGGTAAATTTTGACAAACACTTCCTCAAGGAAAAATATTTCAGATTTGAGTTTAATAAAAATGTTCTTGTCTTCAAAAACATTTGATATTGATCTAGAGTTAGGCTCGAAAACAATTTTCTTAGAAATTACATTTTCTAGATTTGTTAGAATGTTTATTCTTTTTAGAACTTACTTCATCAAGATTTTTTGAAATAATTTCAAAATCAGCATTTTTTTATCATGATCATTAGAAAGATCTGATATATCCTTAGTAAGAATTGTATTCCTAGAGTTTTCCTTAACATGTTTTTTCTTGATTTTTGAGTTCTCATTCTCAAGAAGTTCCTAAAACCTAGAAACGTCTTCATAGGTGGGTAAATTATTTTCTTTATTAGAAGAAGATTCATCATCAGAATAGTTATAATATTTACTATCATTAGAATTATGAGAAACATTGGTCAATGATTCAGCATTGTGTACCTTATCCATAAAGCAATGATTTTCAATTGGTAGTCTGGCTATTAGACCATGATTCTTTTGTCCTAAAGATTCATAATCTGATGATTCTTCTGAAGAGTCACCACAACTGGCACTCCAGGTTTCCTTATATTTCAAAACATTCTTAGCATTAACATTGTAAAAATTCTTCTTAATCCTTTTAGATTTCCTCTCTTTTCTTTCTTTTCTCTTGAGCATAGGGCAATCAGGTCTAATGTGTCCATCTCTCTTGCATTCATAGCATGTGACCTCTGAATCTTTCTTATCTTTCATTTCCTTCTTCTTATACATGGATTGGAAATTTCTCTATTTAGCTATCTTGTTCATCATTTTGGAAAGTTTTGAAAAGTCATTTTCTAAGACTTCACTATCATTAGATTTGGATTGGATAATAACCTTCTTAGATCTAGATCTAGTAACTCTCTAAGGAGTCTTAGCTTTCATATGATTTTAAGTTGTAGTAAAAGCTAGACTACAATTTCCATTCTTCTTTTTTATGATGTTAGTATCTCTCTTCATTCTATTCTCATGTTGAAGAAGAGTTCCAAACAATTCATCAAGAGAAATTTGAGTGACCTTTCTATTTTCATCAATAGTAGTTCTCTTCAATTCTCACTCATTGGGTATAATATCTATGATCTTGTAAACAAGGGATTTATCATATAATATTTTCTCTCCAGTAGATTTTAATATATTCACAATATTCATGAATCTCTGTTCCACCGTACAAATTGGTTCTCCATAAGGAAAATTAAAATCATGATACTCAGCTCTAAGCATGGTTCTTCTAGTTTCAATCACATTAGATGTACCAAAATGTGTAACCTCACGTTTCTTCCATATATAGTTAGCTGTTTCACAAGAAGAAATTTGGCTATATAAGTTCCTTGTCATTGAACAAAGGAAATTATTGCGTACCTTATTGTTTAGTTGGTTATCATGTTTTTCTTGATTAGTAAAGGCACTAACTTCTTTGTCAGGGATTTTATATCCTCCGATAAGCATGACAAAGTTATTTACCCTAGTATTGAAAATGAAAGTCTTCATATGATCTCTCTAATATTTTTAATCATTACCATCAAAAATTGGTAGTCTAGTAGGATTTAGGTTGTTGATGAAACCAACATTTAAACCTTCTATCCTTAAGAAAAAAATACTTTGGCTCACAAACTTGTTAGAAGTATATGTCTATAAAAAATAGAAAATATTCTAATCAATAAAAGTTTTATCTCTATGTAAAATGTGAATCCGAACTATGATTCTGAAAAATAGATTTTGAAAAGTATGAATATGAAAATATGAATCTGAATGCTCAATTCTGAATGTTATGAGAAAAAACTTCTGAATCTAATTGTGAGGTTAATTTAGATGGAACCAATATTTTGATAACAATTTAAAGATGGTATGTGAGTATGATATAATATATAATTCCAAATGTAGGATCGAATATATAACTATGAGATGCTCAAATATAAGAGGGGGTGAATTTTACTTTTAAAAAATCCTTAAGGAAATTTTTCATAACCAAAATTCCCTACACCTCAAATTTCTAAATACTTCCTTGATTCCCGAAAAGTGATTCCGGAAATGAAACATAACAAAATATTTCTCCAACTATGATTATACCTTAAAGCGTATAGAATCTAACTAAATCAGAGTACATGTATGAAAGTATAAGAAGGCTATACATTCATTACAAATAAAAAATATATTGGAAAAACAAAGTAGTAAAACTACAAGTAACCAACAATAACTCTGTTAACCCAAAGATAAGGGTATCCAACAACCCTGGATAAGAGATCCCTTGATTTATACTTTCATGAAAGTATGTCTTACCCACACCAAGGTAAGCCCTCAATCCGAAGATCAGTATATATATTGCTATCAATGATTGACTTCAATTATAAGGTAGTCGGCACCTCTTTCTTCCTTAGTAAGGAATACCTCAACATCATTTTGTTGGAACCACTGTCTTCCTATCCATGTAAGCCCTTGATTGTAATCAGCAACAATCGGAGTCACACGAAGAAAGTCTGCACAAGGAAAAGTCTGAAAAAGATGTTTAAACTTTCTACATAAATCATTGAGAGTTGATAAGAGCCTCTCTCTCTCTAGAAATAAATTCAACAGTATGTAAGCATAGATTTTATAAAGTTTTGTCAAAGTTGTAGCTTCTTTTCAAATGAGCTCTTATTTATAGGAAAAGCTCCAATTTTTAGCTCCCTCCTCCAACGGCCAAATTTCTCCTTGAATTTCGAATGGACCTGTCCATGTGTCACCCAACCAACGGTTAGTTGATGACTGAAGGCACGCTATCATTTTATATTAGAACAAGTGTAAGCATTATTAAAACTGATGTTTGAAATGAAGGTAAATAAAAGTTCTGAATGTAAGCAAAGTATTAGTTTTCGTAGTCTAACTAAAAATAGAATTCAGAATCTATAATAAAGAGATATTTGGATTCTGTTTTGTATGGATTCGGAACCTGAATTATATAGAATTCCAGAGTATGAATTTCAAGGGAATTCGAAGTGTAGATTCAGAATAATTCAGAAAATGAACTTATAGAGTTCAGATTTTAACTCATATAATTTCGGAGTCGAACTCGTAGAAGTTCGAAGTGGAACTGGTAAATGTTCGGAGTCGAACTCATAGAAGTTCAGAGTTGAACTAGTAGAATTTCAGAGTCCAGAATTTAGAGTTTTAAACAGAAAGCTTCATATCTAAGTATTATACGATTCCGAGGTTTTTAGTTACAATCTTTATTTTACACTTAGGGAAAAAAATATGATTGAAAAATGAAAATAATGTCAGGATAAATTTCCTTTTGGAAGGAAATTTTCCTTATGGGAGTAAAACATGGGTAAAAAAATATTTTCTAAAGGATAAGGTGTCTGTGATTTTCAAAACAAGAAGGGATGGAAAAGTAATAAGGAAAACCTTATTGAATCAACATATTCTTCCCATATATTTGACATATAAGAAATTTAATACTCTTTCCTTCATTATCTTATTCACCTAAACATCAATGAGACTCCATATTACTATTATTTGGTATGTTTTGGAATTAAAAAATATTCAGGTTATTAATCATATTTCATTATTGATAGTTTATAATAATCCTAATATTTCTCAATTTAACTATTATACTATTAGGTTTTTTTGTAAAATATTCACATTTCTGATGGGACCCTTTGTTGTCTTGATTTCTTGTAGATTCAACCAATACTAAAACAAAAAAAATATTAACATGAGGGTTAAAAATATTAACATCAAAATATAATTTTTTAGGGAAAAAATCAACCCCTTAATAGCTAAAAAAT
Source organism: Viscum album (assembly GCA_963277665.1). Lineage (NCBI taxonomy): Eukaryota > Viridiplantae > Streptophyta > Magnoliopsida > Santalales > Viscaceae > Viscum > Viscum album. Next base: position 1,918,836,811 of record OY728128.1, on the reverse strand, counting down.
TTTCACCATCATATTAGTGTATAGTTATTTTATCTTTAAATCACTCTCACTTCAAAATTAATCGCCTTAAATTTTGTTCCCATGTTCTTATTATCCTAATTATCTCATTAAATTCATCAAATAAACCCATTATAATTGTTATTAATGATCCTTTTATTTTCGAAAATAATATCACATATGAGTGTCAAACAAGGTGTGGATTCGGGGCTCTCATTCAAGCGCTAGGTGAAATTCAAGTTTATTCACAATCATTAATTTTAGTGTGATTTCCAATCGGTACATCCCTCCTATAGAATGCATCTAGTTTTTACTAGAAAACGATTTCATTAGTAGAAAACCACAAAATAATTACATTATTGAAACATAAAATGTTAACATATACATGGATTTTTCATTACTATTTTCACTGATGTTCTCATTCACAAAACCCAAAGAATAAAAAACTAATTGTCAAAAGTAACTAAACCATGATAAATAATATACTAATCTATCTAAAACTACACAACCAAGATTGATAATTAAAACACATACATTACCCATATGATTTGAAGCCAATTTATATAACCGAATATAAAATATAATATATATCATTAATATAAACATTACATCTCACAATAATTGTATAACTCCATAAATGAAAGTTTTAGTGTCTTTTAAAAGTAACATCATTCGAAACATATTTTATAACTATTATGATCCATTCAATATAATATAGAAACACTGTAATATATTATAAACATGTCATATGTTATAATCACTTTTTTAACTTACAGAAAGGAAGCATAAGAATGGGGTAAGATAAAACACTCAATAAGGGAAAAAACATCCACAAATCCTCAAGGGTTATATCATATGATTTTATAAAATCATGAGAAGTAGAGAAATATCTTTTTAAAATAAATATAAAATAATATTAGTTCAATATAAATCATGATATAATGAAATGTACCATCAGAAGAAAAAACATATGGTCTTGAAAAAGAGGGTTGATTCATAATATAATAAACATGGGCCATGGATAATAATCATATGAATATTTCATTTAAATCTAACAATTACTTATAATGTAAAATAAAATGAAACATTGGGACAAACATAAGCAAGGGAAATAATCACCTTAATGAGTCACACACTCACATCCATGCTAAAGAGAAAGAATAATCATGTTTACAAATACTTATATAATTAGTTATCACCTTTTGGATCCACATACATTCTCCCTTTCTTGTGGGAAAACATAATTTTACCCATGTATACATATCTCATGAGATATAAATTTTTATCTTATCCCTTGTATGGTGATATAAGACCCATTCTATCAATCTTCCTTTTACACGTGTTCAACTTGAAATCAATTATTAACAATATCATAAATAAATCGTGGAATGAAATTTTGTTTCCTAAGAGTTCGAAAGGGAATCAGTTAAGATTAATATAGATATTGACTCAATTACACCAAAATTCATTCACCCAATAGGATTATTTCATATAGTAAATTATATGGTGATTAATAACACGTAACTCTATAGTAGTTATATATTTCTAATTGTATAATGGAAGTGAAACCGTGGAAAATATATTCTAAAAAACATTTCTTATCATTGTCACAAAGAGATGAAAGTATAAATCACATTCAAAAATAATAACCAAGAATGAAACATGAATTTAATTTTTAAATAAAATTTTATATAAATAAAAATAATAGATTCTTGATAAATACATTAAATATTTACATATCATATTGTTAGTGGAAAATAAAAATAAAAAAATGAATGGAAGATACATTCCAATATTTTGAAAGTACTATATTTGAATCCCACATCATAAAAATGATAATAAAAATTAATTTTGAAATTAGATAAATAAAAATAAAAATTTATCATTATATAAAAAAATTATTTTAATATAATAAATGAATAGATTTTTTGGAAAAAAATATTCTGTACATACGAGAGAATGTGTCATTAAAATGGTTGAGATTTATTCTGATTTTTTTTACCTTAATGGTAAATAAATTAATCAGGGTAGAATATTTGTATAAAATATTTAACAGAAACTTGAGATAGAATAGTTATTATCAAATGTAATTGGAAATATATATATATAGGTGATTAATTTTAATTATTTTTGAGAAAAAATATTATAACCCAATAAAATGATGTTTGAGTTAACAAATTCTCTAACAAACCTTATATTTTATGATGTAAAAAATATTTTAAAAAGGGTATGTTTGGTAAAAATGTAAATCCATAAGAAAATGAGTTAGTAAAAATAATAAAATAAAATGGAGTTAATTACCATAATTATAAAAATTAATTTTAAGATGAAACATTATAACTCAACGAAAGTGTACTCAGATATGAAACATCCTTATAGATTTTATAATATTTCATTCACAATCTCAAGAAAGATGTAAAATTAAATTATTCTAAAAATAAATTTAATTTATAAATAATCATGATATATTAAATAAAATTGTATATATATATATATATATAATAAAAAACTGGTTCATAATATAGAACATGTCTCAAAGAAGGAAATCTTATACGAAACCCTCATGATATTTATAAAAACCCCATTATAATAATGTGAGAGAGAGAGAAAAAATAAAATAGATATTTAAATAATTTAACTTAAAGAGTGAGTAATGGTATATTATTTCAAATGGAAAGAATGTAGGCCATATATAAAAAAATATCAATCTATAAAACATGTTTCAATGAATTATAATTGAGATAAAACACCTGTTTAAATATAATTATAGAAGTATAGAATTTTTTATGTTAGGATTGTGTGATATAGATGTAAAAACATTGAAACAATTGAAATAAATATTAATATAATCAGAGGTTATAATTTTCCAACCTTTTAATAGACATGTTTCGGAACAAACAATATAACCAAATTAAAAGGCATTTATTTAAGAATCAAAATTACAATTTCATTATCTTTCAAATAGAAACACATGAAACATAGAAAATAATATTGATTATAAAATAAAATGAATTTAATGATAGGTATATTAAAAATAATTCCATGAGAAGAATATTCACTGCATAATAATATAAGTGGTGAATAGGAAGAACATCTCATTGAAGTGAATTTGATATTATGAAATGATTAACATGTACTCAATAATTCTATGAAATATATTTAAACTCTGGTATAATAAAAATAAAAATAATAATCACCAATTTTATAATCTAATTTACACTTATTAACATTTAAAATAATTCATTTTAATAATTTATTGTATATTTATTGTTTAGTTATAGTTTATATTCATTATTAGATTTTAAAAATTTTGATTGTTTCACTCATGTGGTAAAGGGTAGATGCTGATACACATTTATTGACACCATTTTCAAAATTCATATATAATCCAAGTCATTGAAATATATTATTAATAATTATTTATATATCTCTTATCATCACGGGTTCATTTGTATTAATTAATATAATGTACCTACAGACATGAAGATGAGATTTATTAAAGATATTGTTTGGATAATTCGTAAAGAAAATTTTTTTATTAATAAAATGATTATATAAAAATATTAACATTATAAAAACTGATAAAGATAATTATTTACTAAATAGTGTATAATAATTTTTATATTTATGTCTTATTAACCATCCTTCATAGAATTTTGCATCATTATTTATTAATGTTGCAAAAGAAACCCAAAAAACAACATTTAAATTCATATATGTGGGTATAGTATTAGAAGTAATTATTATATATAATATAAATATTATTGAAGTATAATGAAATTATATAGATTTAATTTATGTGATTAATAATATTTTTTAAGAGTTGATAAATTAAGATAAAAATGAATAATTACATATGATGAATAAATTGATTTTTCACATGGTATTCTAACTTTTTGAAGTTATTTTTATAATAAAGGATTTTTGTTAATATTATTTGTCGAATTATGATTTTAAATTTTGAAAATAAAAATATGGTAATAAAAAATAATAATTTTTTAAAAACTTGTATTATTCAAAATATTTTTTTATGAAAATGAAATGTTTCATTCCACAAGGGTTGAATTTTCTAGGTACACAAAGATGATTTTTTCATTTTACATATAACAATAGGAAAATAAGAAAAGTTTTAACGTTTTATTAATATCAAATCATTATAAATAACATACTTATTTAATAAATACATCTTTATAATGTTCCATGTAATGAGGTTTTGAAAAATAGAACATGTTTCTCATGGAGGCAGTATGCTCTACATAACATGATCACTGTTTTAAATTTATCAATAATTGGGAAGGGTATAAACAATGGTTATACCAATAATATAATTAAATTTTTCTATATAAATGTTACTTATGTCATCATATTATTATTTTTAATGTAGTTTTATAAGAAGAAAACAAATAAGAAATGAATTGGAAAATAACATTACTCCTATTAAGGACTTGAATCATCCCATGAATGATTACATAAAAATGGAATAATTTTGATAAATTAGTTTATATATAGTAATATAAAAGTGTAATAGGGAAATAATTGAAATTATATGGGTATATTTCTAGGAAAACATCACAGTATGAGAGTGTGTTGATATGGGTGGAAGTGGCCTCCTTCTATAGGTAAAAAGGTAGACTTTTCTTTGGAAAAAAATGTTTGGAAAGGGGTATAAATGGATGTTTATGTAATATTGATTTGATAGGTTATGAATGTTTATTGAGACATGTTTTTAATAATTTTAAACCTAAAATTATATTATATAAGGACAATGTTTCATGTTAAGTGATTAAAATTTGAACCTTTTGGAAATACCCAATTTTACCCTTATTAACGTTTCTTAATTATTATCTAGGGAAATTATGTTTTACAAAATATATAATATAGAACATCATAAAAAAATATAACATTATAATTCCAAAAATCGACTCTATTTAATCTAGTTTAATATATATGTATGTGAAATTTTTATTTTAAATTTAAATATTTAATTTATATAAAAATTATTTTAACAGAAAAAAAAAATCATTAAAATATTAACTATTTATATTTTTATCAACCATTATTTTTATAATTATATTGTTTCTAAATATATTATTCATACCAAAAATAATATTTTTTATATTATATTAAATATCTTAAAAATCAAATAAAATATAATTTAAGAAACAATACATTTTAACAAAAATTATGGTATTAACAATTTAACTACATAAAATGAATTTCTGCAATGAGACGGTATTAAAAATGAAATTATATTTACTTAAAAGTAAAAATATATAATTTAGAAAATAAAAAATAATGACGAAAATTTTATTTCATTAATAGATAAATTTTTTATCATCTTAATTTCTACACGAATCTCCTCTAATGATTTCCTCTCATGACCTAGGCACAACATAAGCTCTTATGACCATTGTGGGTAGTGATTCCACTTTATTGGATATCAGGAAACATTATAAATTCATTAAATTATCTCAAATTTCATTTCACCCATACTGTAACTTTTTGTGTTGTTCTGGGGATAGGTCTATGGAAAACATTATTGAAGATACCTATTTTCCAAGATCAGTCATAAAAGCTTAATAAGAAAGACTCTCACTAGTAGATTTCATTTATCCAATGATATTTATTAAATTTTTAATATGTTTCCTATTTTACGATTCATTTTACTCAATTTATATGTTAAAAAATATTTAATAATTTTATTTTAAGGTATCACATTTTCATCCTAGTTTAAATTTGCACGTGAACCAAACCAATAATAATTGAATTTATTTTAAATAGAAATTAATAATACAATGTTTATTTGTTTCATACCCTATTCAAAATATACATTTTATTTAATCATGTTTATAATAAAATTCTTGTAGTAATGATTTTTGTTTTCTGTTTAAGTAAAACATACAATTCATGAACGATATTCATTTCAGTTTTCCTCTAATTTTATCCTAAAATTTTAATATGTTATTGTACTCTTATAAATATTATTTTCATTCTATTTCATCCACAAAACTACTTTTAAAAAAATATTTCTTTATTTCTAGGTTTATCAAAACTCTTTCTTATTATCCATTTTGAAGGTAATTTTTTCTATTTCTTAAAAGTTCAGAAAAATAGCTTGATTTAATGACATCATCTTCACCTTTTATTATGATTGCTCCATCACACGAAGATATATTTTTATAAGAAATGTTATTCTTACTCATTAAAATTATTTCTATATTACAAAAGAGATAATAATATAATTATTCCAATATACCCTTATAATGGATCCAAACAATAAATTTGTTTGACATATTTTGGTTTCATGTAATGAATCCTGAGACTACATTGCACGAAACATAATATAGGATGAGTTCATGCATCCACCACCACCCTCCCACTTTTTTTAGTTGAAATACTTTATGAATTTATTAAACATATATTTCATGATCGATAAATGGGATCGATGGATTCTTCCAATAGGAAATAACTCATGATAAATTGTAACGCCCCGACCCCAGCTACCCAGAGTCGGTGCATTACTTCGTAACATTGGCATGATCACAAAAGATCAAGTCTCGAAAGACCGATTAGTTTAGTAGCCTTGGAAACACTAGATACATTCGTAAACGTTACATTACATCATAAAGTGAAAAACTACAATAACAAAGTCTCCATAGTCCACACTCATATCCTCTTCTGACTATCCCTGCAGGTCATTCATAAAATACTTCTTCACATCCTGGAAAATATTAAAACATTGAAAGGGGTGAGCTCAGATGCTCAGTAAGGATAACAATATTGCGGAAGCTTTCATAAATAAACATTAACATTTAAGGCAATGTATAACTAAAACAAAATCCTTTTAAACTTGAACTTCAACATAATATGGCAAAAGTAAAATTAGATACTTCCATTTACTTCTTCACATGGATATTCTACTAGTCGAATAATCACATGCAATATCAATAACCACTTTCATAATGAGGGAATGTATAATGCCGGACATTCTGAAACATTTTGTCAAGGCCTCGGCCAAGACGTCTAAAATGATTAAGGCCTCGGCCAAAACCATAAATCAAATTGGGAAAGGGCCTCGGCCAATTCCACGTCTAGTTGTCTCATGAGACCTACCGATGCATCGAGGAGCTATAGCGGGCTCCACCCGTCACTTATTAAGTCCAATACATTCCTCATATGAATAGGTTTAAACATATCATAAACCATAACATAATCGTATCACATAAAACATGCATAAAGGAAACATAAAATTTCCACATTCCAATCACAAGATATCAATACAACACATTGATATAATAAAAATGCATTCAAAACCATTTTCAATACCAAAATAAAAGAATGTTAAAACTTTGTATTTATTTTTCATTAAAAAAAATGATGGCTTGTAGAGGAAGCCGAAACTCAAATAATGGCCACGGTGGCGGAGAAGTCATTGTCGCCGCATAAGTACGGAAAGAAAAACATTCCCTTTTGTCGTTTAGCAAAACGCTTCGTATAAAAAAGATTCCTTTTGAATAAACGTAAAGGTCAAAGGGGTTTATACACCGTATAAAAGAAAGTTGTGTATAAAACCAAATATGCCTCAATGAAAAGAGATTGAGACGAAGTCCTTAAAAGATCATTTTTAAAATAAAATAGATCTTTTATGTGTATTTACTATAGGTACACATAAAGAAAGTAAAAATACAAAATAGGACATAATAATATCATGACATAATTTGAAAGTAGGAGATTAACCCAAAGAATGGTAGTTGGGTTAAGAAATTTCCTTACCTCGTGTCTGACTTGACTCAACCATTCTTTAACCTCCTGAATAATAAACTAGAGTTAATATATACCTTATTAAGAACCATTTTCAATTTCATTATCCTTATTATATCACTTATTACAATGATATGAACATTATGTAATTATTTAAGTTAATAACGGTCGTTTTGTCGATCTTTGGTACTTGAGTCAACAATAAGCTTCTTATAATTACAAGTTGTTTATGTGGTGAAATATCCATTATATCCAGAATTATATTCATGATTTAGATGTCATATATATATTATATATCCAGTATATACATTCATTTATAATATTACGTAACATTTAGAGGTGAGAAATGAAATGCACCGTTCATGGAGACGGTAAGCCGTACGTACGCATGAACGCTACTTTCATTTCAATTTCATATTTAATGGAACTAAATCATAATGATATAAATGTATAATATAATTCCAGTATAATATAGTGTATAATACCATTTACTCCATCCTTTGTACATCCCACATATGGCATTAACGATTCAAATCACTTTGAGGGGGCGGTAGTCCGCACTTCCTAAAATGAAATTATCGCGTTTTACCCATAATGGAAATCATAAAGTAAGCCATAAATGAGAAATACAGAAGCATAAGTAAAACATAAACACATTATATATCATATATAAATATAGTGACATCTTAATGGCCACCTTTGAAGGTGTTATATGAGTGTTGAACAATCATCGTTTCGTGAGGCAGAAATTCACCATCCACAGAAACCGTATGTTCTTTAACCATTAGATGTAGGTGTGTGTAAGTGTAGCTCTAATACTTCTTATAACAACATCCTAGTATATTGAGGATACTGGTGTTGTCACAAAATAAATGAATAAAAAGAGTTTAGGGGGTTGGAGAAGAAAAATAAAACAAAACAACATTAGAAAAGACATTACCTCAAAATCGGGTAACTCTTTTTGATTTGAGCCAAAGGCTTCCTTGGGAAGAGTTCTGCCCAATGTGAGGCTTCTATGAGTAAGGGAGGAATGTTGGGAGAGTATTTGGGTAGAGGTTGGCCGAGCCAAATGGCTTGAAAGTGTAAATGAGGTGGGAGAGGTGGGGGCCTTTTATAAGTGGAGAGGAGGGGCACTTTTGGAAAGATTGAAATGTTACATTATTTCACAATGCTTTTCGGATTCTAAAGGTCCCACACTTATATAATTCGAGGCTAAGGTGATAAGGGTTCGAAATCTCCTCATCCAATTGTCTTTGGACAAGTGTAAGCCTTGGATGTTGCATTATCTTCCCATTTTATTTAAATCATTAAATAATGAGGTCATCACTACATCATCATGATGTCATAACTAATTTAATTTATTTAATGTCTAAAAATTATAAAAATAATACTATGATGTAGGAAATCTTTTTAGCTTTCTAATTAATATTTATAATCAAAATTTGGACTTGTGTAACCCCACTTAAAAACTGTTTTAGTAAAACAACTCATGTTTGTGTCAATTTAATTTTAACATTAAATAAATATATATTAATGTCATTTTCCAACTAAAGTGGCTCCATGGGGTCCCCAACTTGACCCATGGGTTGTCTTGGTCGGCCATGACTCATCCAATAGGAGTAGGACAAGTGTCAAGCTCATATAATATTAATAAAACATTGTTTTTACCTTAAACTACACTAATTACCTCTAATCGCGATTAAGAACTTAAAAGTTACTATTCACCAAAAAATTATTTTGATCTCATTGAACCAAATTTTACTTCTTAATGACAAGCATGTATGTCGGATTTTTGAAAATCAAATCACAGAAGTGGTAATATTTCATTTAAACGAAAAATCAGTTATTTAACTACCACTTAGTGGTTTCACTATTCATCAAAAATTGAAGTTTTTCAGAACAATACCAAAATTTCACCCTAAGCTATAATTGATATTCCGAATTCAAAAATGATGCCTATTTTACAAAATTCCAAACATATAAGTTGCATTAATTAATTTTATAATTAATTCCCGCTGTTACAACAAATAGCGTGTTTTTAAGAAACAATTTATATCAAAAGATTGGCAATTGTTTATGTCCAAATTCAATGTTAAATTAATTCTAATGACCACCATTGGATAAAATGGTAAAAATATATTCTAATTATACTTTAAAACCACTCAATAGTATAATTTATCACTATGAATTATTTTGATTAAAAAAGTTGTTTTAAGTATTTTTCACTATTCATAAAAATTTTGAAGTTCTCAGAAAATTACAAAAAATTCAACATAGGCTAATTTCAATATTAGGAATACAAAAATGAAGTCCATTTTGAAATATAAAATTTCTATAATTTTAAAAAGTGGTTATTAATATTCATAACAGCTACTTTGATTTGTCGCGATGTTTTAGAACTCGAAGTTGCGTACAATGCAAGCTATTGCATTATTGAAAGAGAGGCGTATCGTGGAAGCTCGGGGTGTTACATTCTCCCCTCCTTCAATAAATTGCGTCCTCGCAATTTGATATAAGAGGTTGAAAATAGAAAATACCTTTGTGGAAAACCCACATCGGAAATAAGGTTAATAAAATTTAGCCTTAATAAGAGGGAAAATGGAAATAAGAAAGTCACCACCAAATTATGATCTCGATATGGAGAACATTGGTGGCAATTAAAGACATATAATTGGAGGAAAAACGTAAATATTTGTAGGGAGTGATTGAGGTCATCAATCACAATCAACTGTCAAATTGAGGGCCTCAAAGCCTTCAATCTATGTTGATTTAAAATATCATCAGTTCAACCAGACATAAGGTATTAGGATAACACATTTTTTTGTTTTAATATCCCTTTACTAAAGTTTAAGAATTAATTTATTCATTGAATAAGAGATAGGTATATATATATTTATGCTTGACAATTAGAGTTTCAACCTTCAAATCATCTTTCACTCAAAAATATTATACTTATCATAATTGTATAAGGTTCCAAATGTTAACACATACCATTTAAATTAGTAAAATTATTTGTAATAACCAGGGACTTCCTGTAGGCTAGTGGTAGGAAATAAAGGCCTGTCGCACTATGATTGTGGGTTCGATTCCTGCAGCTTTGTCTGACTCGACAGGTTATGCCCCACCCTGCAGGTTGTCCTTTTCATAAAACTATAGTATTCCAAGAATAATCTCCAGAAAATTTTTAACCTTAAATTTACTATCCAAGGTTCAACTTAATCCACTCCAACCTTTATAGTTATCCAAAATACCTCTATCCAGACTTTCTCTAAAAGGTCTCTTAATTCCAAAATCAATTTATCAGTTTCCCCAAACAAATATTAGTTTCTCTTATTGTCACATACTAAAAATATGATTACCTTAATCATATTAAAACCTTACTGAAATCAAAAAGTACTGCAGTACAATCCATATATATATATTACATTATTCTTATAACCAGAATATAATCCTTGAGTCCAAAAGCACCAATACATTAGTTATTCTGCTTCAACTGTAGTAACAGCATAAGATTGTCCTTGATCCCTTGGCCTTTTCTGAGGTAAGTTTCCCTGACGCTTAGGACATTCATTTGCATAATGACCCATTTCTCTACAATTGTAGCATTCAACTTTGACAGCCTCTTTCTTTCCCTTGCAATCACGAGCCTGGTGACCCTTTTCTCCACATTTATAACAAACTCCCATTCCTTTTAGGCAAGTACCAGGGTGATTCTTCCCACAATTATCACATAAAGGAAAATCCTTCTTTCCCTTTTTCCCTTTATCTGTCTCTTGTTCCACCGTTCTCTTCTTCTCTTGCTTTACTTTGTTGTCATAAGACTTAGAGAATTCATTTTCTGTCTTGATAGCACACGAGACAATATCTTCGTATGATGAAAAGGATTGTGATACCAAAGCTCGACGGAGAAATGGTTTTAACCCATCAAAGAAACGATCAATCTTACTCCTTGGGTTACGTATATAGTCGGCAGCATGCCTCGCTAACCTTGTAAAGTTAGCCTCATACTTTGCGACATTCTCATCCTCCTTCTGCCTCAGACTCAGAAATTGCCTTTCCATATCTGCTCGATGGTCACGAGGAAAGTATTTTTCTACGAAAAGATCTTTGAACTCCCTCCATTCCATATTCGATACGTCATCATCTTCCTTTGTGTTTTGAATCAGCGACCACCACTGATCGGCATCTCCAGTGAGGCGGTAAACTGCCATGACAACCTTCTCCCTTTCACTACTCCCCAAGGCATGGAATATTTTCTCTAAGGAATTTATCCATTGCTCAGATACTATAGGATTTGTACTCCCATTAAAGGTTGGTGGTTGTTGCCTCATGAAACGATCTAGCATTGATCCTCCACGTTGCGGATCAGGGTGCTCCATACGAGTAAGGTTATTATTCATAACCTGGGTGAGTTGTCCCAGTATGGTAATAAGTTGATCAGCACCAGTTGTATCTCCATATCCACAATAATTATCTTGATCAGGAGGGCAATCCCTACACGGAGTTCGTGCATTGATACGATTTCCATTCCTTCCACTAGGCGCCATTTCTAAACAATGGCATAAACTAGATTAGTTTATGAATCAAAATACATAATTCCATACTTATAAAACACTTAACATAAATTGAACTATTTATGGATATAATCCATAATCATAAAAAGAAATGTTTTCTTGAGAAAGTATATACTCATAACCCTTCATAGTGGTTTGTAAATAAAATGAGAATTATCCTAAGCATATCCCCCGGGAGTGTCGTAACCAAGAGTGCAACAAGGCCCATTGTCGTGCACCAGTTCCCGTTCGAGTCTAGCTCAAAGCGGTGTTTTCGGGTTTTACCCCTAGGTACATCTGTGCCAGAGCCGCCTCTACCTGCTCGTATCCAGACAGGGATGTATTGCTCGGAAAAGTCATAACATCTCTATAATACCAAAATTCTAGGAAGTTCTTCTATACTAATCCTCAAAGTCTATCTTTGGGCTATGTGCTCTAATCAGAGTTTATCTAAATCTAGCTTCCAAGGTTAGTACTAAACTGCCTTTGATACCAACTGTAACGCCCCGACCCCAGCTACCCAGAGTCGGTGCATTACTTCGTAACATTGGCATGATCACAAAAGATCAAGTCTCGAAAGACCGATTAGTTTAGTAGCCTTGGAAACACTAGATACATTCGTAAACGTTACATTACATCATAAAGTGAAAAACTACAATAACAAAGTCTCCATAGTCCACACTCATATCCTCTTCTGACTATCCCTGCAGGTCATTCATAAAATACTTCTTCACATCCTGGAAAATATTAAAACATTGAAAGGGGTGAGCTCAGATGCTCAGTAAGGATAACAATATTGCGGAAGCTTTCATAAATAAACATTAACATTTAAGGCAATGTATAACTAAAACAAAATCCTTTTAAACTTGAACTTCAACATAATATGGCAAAAGTAAAATTAGATACTTCCATTTACTTCTTCACATGGATATTCTACTAGTCGAATAATCACATGCAATATCAATAACCACTTTCATAATGAGGGAATGTATAATGCCGGACATTCTGAAACATTTTGTCAAGGCCTCGGCCAAGACGTCTAAAATGATTAAGGCCTCGGCCAAAACCATAAATCAAATTGGGAAAGGGCCTCGGCCAATTCCACGTCTAGTTGTCTCATGAGACCTACCGATGCATCGAGGAGCTATAGCGGGCTCCACCCGTCACTTATTAAGTCCAATACATTCCTCATATGAATAGGTTTAAACATATCATAAACCATAACATAATCGTATCACATAAAACATGCATAAAGGAAACATAAAATTTCCACATTCCAATCACAAGATATCAATACAACACATTGATATAATAAAAATGCTTTCAAAACCATTTTCAATACCAAAATAAAAGAATGTTAAAACTTTGTATTTATTTTTCATTAAAAAAAATGATGGCTTGTAGAGGAAGCCGAAACTCAAATAATGGCCACGGTGGCGGAGAAGTCATTGTCGCCGCATAAGTACGGAAAGAAAAACATTCCCTTTTGTCGTTTAGCAAAACGCTTCGTATAAAAAAGATTCCTTTTGAATAAACGTAAAGGTCAAAGGGGTTTATACACCGTATAAAAGAAAGTTGTGTATAAAACCAAATATGCCTCAATGAAAAGAGATTGAGACGAAGTCCTTAAAAGATCATTTTTAAAATAAAATAGATCTTTTATGTGTATTTACTATAGGTACACATAAAGAAAGTAAAAATACAAAATAGGACATAATAATATCATGACATAATTTGAAAGTAGGAGATTAACCCAAAGAATGGTAGTTGGGTTAAGAAATTTCCTTACCTCGTGTCTGACTTGACTCAACCATTCTTTAACCTCCTGAATAATAAACTAGAGTTAATATATACCTTATTAAGAACCATTTTCAATTTCATTATCCTTATTATATCACTTATTACAATGATATGAACATTATGTAATTATTTAAGTTAATAACGGTCGTTTTGTCGATCTTTGGTACTTGAGTCAACAATAAGCTTCTTATAATTACAAGTTGTTTATGTGGTGAAATATCCATTATATCCAGAATTATATTCATGATTTAGATGTCATATATATATTATATATCCAGTATATACATTCATTTATAATATTACGTAACATTTAGAGGTGAGAAATGAAATGCACCGTTCATGGAGACGGTAAGCCGTACGTACGCATGAACGCTACTTTCATTTCAATTTCATATTTAATGGAACTAAATCATAATGATATAAATGTATAATATAATTCCAGTATAATATAGTGTATAATACCATTTACTCCATCCTTTGTACATCCCACATATGGCATTAACGATTCAAATCACTTTGAGGGGGCGGTAGTCCGCACTTCCTAAAATGAAATTATCGCGTTTTACCCATAATGGAAATCATAAAGTAAGCCATAAATGAGAAATACAGAAGCATAAGTAAAACATAAACACATTATATATCATATATAAATATAGTGACATCTTAATGGCCACCTTTGAAGGTGTTATATGAGTGTTGAACAATCATCGTTTCGTGAGGCAGAAATTCGCCATCCACAGAAACCGTATGTTCTTTAACCATTAGATGTAGGTGTGTGTAAGTGTAGCTCTAATACTTCTTATAACAACATCCTAGTATATTGAGGATACTGGTGTTGTCACAAAATAAATGAATAAAAAGAGTTTAGGGGGTTGGAGAAGAAAAATAAAACAAAACAACATTAGAAAAGACATTACCTCAAAATCGGGTAACTCTTTTTGATTTGAGCCAAAGGCTTCCTTGGGAAGAGTTCTGCCCAATGTGAGGCTTCTATGAGTAAGGGAGGAATGTTGGGAGAGTATTTGGGTAGAGGTTGGCCGAGCCAAATGGCTTGAAAGTGTAAATGAGGTGGGAGAGGTGGGGGCCTTTTATAAGTGGAGAGGAGGGGCACTTTTGGAAAGATTGAAATGTTACATTATTTCACAATGCTTTTCGGATTCTAAAGGTCCCACACTTATATAATTCGAGGCTAAGGTGATAAGGGTTCGAAATCTCCTCATCCAATTGTCTTTGGACAAGTGTAAGCCTTGGATGTTGCATTATCTTCCCATTTTATTTAAATCATTAAATAATGAGGTCATCACTACATCATCATGATGTCATAACTAATTTAATTTATTTAATGTCTAAAAATTATAAAAATAATACTATGATGTAGGAAATCTTTTTAGCTTTCTAATTAATATTTATAATCAAAATTTGGACTTGTGTAACCCCACTTAAAAACTGTTTTAGTAAAACAACTCATGTTTGTGTCAATTTAATTTTAACATTAAATAAATATATATTAATGTCATTTTCCAACTAAAGTGGCTCCATGGGGTCCCCAACTTGACCCATGGGTTGTCTTGGTCGGCCATGACTCATCCAATAGGAGTAGGACAAGTGTCAAGCTCATATAATATTAATAAAACATTGTTTTTACCTTAAACTACACTAATTACCTCTAATCGCGATTAAGAACTTAAAAGTTACTATTCACCAAAAAATTATTTTGATCTCATTGAACCACATTTTACTTCTTAATGACAACCATGTATGTCGGATTTTTGAAAATCAAATCACAGAAGTGGTAATATTTCATTTAAACGAAAAATCAGTTATTTAACTACCACTTAGTGGTTTCACTATTCATCAAAAATTGAAGTTTTTCAGAACAATACCAAAATTTCACCCTAAGCTATAATTGATATTCCGAATTCAAAAATGATGCCTATTTTACAAAATTCCAAACATATAAGTTGCATTAATTAATTTTATAATTAATTCCCGCTGTTACAACAAATAGCGTGTTTTTAAGAAACAATTTATATCAAAAGATTGGCAATTGTTTATGTCCAAATTCAATGTTAAATTAATTCTAATGACCACCATTGGATAAAATGGTAAAAATATATTCTAATTATACTTTAAAACCACTCAATAGTATAATTTATCACTATGAATTATTTTGATTAAAAAAGTTGTTTTAAGTATTTTTCACTATTCATAAAAATTTTGAAGTTCTCAGAAAATTACAAAAAATTCAACATAGGCTAATTTCAATATTAGGAATACAAAAATGAAGTCCATTTTGAAATATAAAATTTCTATAATTTTAAAAAGTGGTTATTACTATTCATAACAGCTACTTTGATTTGTCGCGATGTTTTAGAACTCGAAGTTGCGTACAATGCAAGCTATTGCATTATTGAAAGAGAGGCGTATCGTGGAAGCTCGGGGTGTTACATTCTCCCCTCCTTCAATAAATTGCGTCCTCGCAATTTGATATAAGAGGTTGAAAATAGAAAATACCTTTGTGGAAAACCCACATCGGAAATAAGGTTAATAAAATTTAGCCTTAATAAGAGGGAAAATGGAAATAAGAAAGTCACCACCAAATTATGATCTCGATATGGAGAACATTGGTGGCAATTAAAGACATATAATTGGAGGAAAAACGTAAATATTTGTAGGGAGTGATTGAGGTCATCAATCACAATCAACTGTCAAATTGAGGGCCTCAAAGCCTTCAATCTATGTTGATTTAAAATATCATCAGTTCAACCAGACATAAGGTATTAGGATAACACATTTTTTTGTTTTAATATCCCTTTACTAAAGTTTAAGAATTAATTTATTCATTGAATAATAGATAGGTATATATATATTTATGCTTGACAATTAGAGTTTCAACCTTCAAATCATCTTTCACTCAAAAATATTATACTTATCCTAATTGTATAAGGTTCCAAATGTTAACACATACCATTTAAATTAGTAAAATTATTTGTAATAACCAGGGACTTCCTGTAGGCTAGTGGTAGGAAATAAAGGCCTGTCGCACTATGATTGTGGGTTCGATTCCTGCAGCTTTGTCTGACTCGACAGGTTATGCCCCACCCTGCAGGTTGTCCTTTTCATAAAACTATAGTATTCCAAGAATAATCTCCAGAAAATTTTTAACCTTAAATTTACTATCCAAGGTTCAACTTAATCCACTCCAACCTTTATAGTTATCCAAAATACCTCTATCCAGACTTTCTCTAAAAGGTCTCTTAATTCCAAAATCAATTTATCAGTTTCCCCAAACAAATATTAGTTTCTCTTATTGTCACATACTAAAAATATGATTACCTTAATCATATTAAAACCTTACTGAAATCAAAAAGTACTGCAGTACAATCCATATATATATATTACATTATTCTTATAACCAGAATATAATCCTTGAGTCCAAAAGCACCAATACATTAGTTATTCTGCTTCAACTGTAGTAACAGCATAAGATTGTCCTTGATCCCTTGGCCTTTTCTGAGGTAAGTTTCCCTGACGCTTAGGACATTCATTTGCATAATGACCCATTTCTCTACAATTGTAGCATTCAACTTTGACAGCCTCTTTCTTTCCCTTGCAATCACGAGCCTGGTGACCCTTTTCTCCACATTTATAACAAACTCCCATTCCTTTTAGGCAAGTACCAGGGTGATTCTTCCCACAATTATCACATAAAGGAAAATCCTTCTTTCCCTTTTTCCCTTTATCTGTCTCTTGTTCCACCGTTCTCTTCTTCTCTTGCTTTACTTTGTTGTCATAAGACTTAGAGAATTCCTTTTCTGTCTTGATAGCACACGAGACAATATCTTCGTATGATGAAAAGGATTGTGATACCAAAGCTCGACGGAGAAATGGTTTTAACCCATCAAAGAAACGATCAATCTTACTCCTTGGGTTACGTATATAGTCGGCAGCATGCCTCGCTAACCTTGTAAAGTTAGCCTCATACTTTGCGACATTCTCATCCTCCTTCTGCCTCAGACTCAGAAATTGCCTTTCCATATCTGCTCGATGGTCACGAGGAAAGTATTTTTCTACGAAAAGATCTTTGAACTCCCTCCATTCCATATTCGATACGTCATCATCTTCCTTTGTGTTTTGAATCAGCGACCACCACTGATCGGCATCTCCAGTGAGGCGGTAAACTGCCATGACAACCTTCTCCCTTTCACTACTCCCCAAGGCATGGAATATTTTCTCTAAGGAATTTATCCATTGCTCAGATACTATAGGATTTGTACTCCCATTAAAGGTTGGTGGTTGTTGCCTCATGAAACGATCTAGCATTGATCCTCCACGTTGCGGATCAGGGTGCTCCATACGAGTAAGGTTATTATTCATAACCTGGGTGAGTTGTCCCAGTATGGTAATAAGTTGATCAGCACCAGTTGTATCTCCATATCCCCAATAATTATCTTGATCAGGAGGGAAATCCCTACACGGAGTTCGTGCATTGATACGATTTCCATTCCTTCCACTAGGCGCCATTTCTAAACAATGGCATAAACTAGATTAGTTTATGAATCAAAATACATAATTCCATACTTATAAAACACTTAACATAAATTGAACTATTTATGGATATAATCCATAATCATAAAAAGAAATGTTTTCTTGAGAAAGTATATACTCATAACCCTTCATAGTGGTTTGTAAATAAAATGAGAATTATCCTAAGCATATCCCCCGGGAGTGTCGTAACCAAGAGTGCAACAAGGCCCATTGTCGTGCACCAGTTCCCGTTCGAGTCTAGCTCAAAGCGGTGTTTTCGGGTTTTACCCCTAGGTACATCTGTGCCAGAGCCGCCTCTACCTGCTCGTATCCAGACAGGGATGTATTGCTCGGAAAAGTCATAACATCTCTATAATACCAAAATTCTAGGAAGTTCTTCTATACTAATCCTCAAAGTCTATCTTTGGGCTATGTGCTCTAATCAGAGTTTATCTAAATCTAGCTTCCAAGGTTAGTACTAAACTGCCTTTGATACCAACTGTAACGCCCCGACCCCAGCTACCCAGAGTCGGTGCATTACTTCGTAACATTGGCATGATCACAAAAGATCAAGTCTCGAAAGACCGATTAGTTTAGTAGCCTTGGAAACACTAGATACATTCGTAAACGTTACATTACATCATAAAGTGAAAAACTACAATAACAAAGTCTCCATAGTCCACACTCATATCCTCTTCTGACTATCCCTGCAGGTCATTCATAAAATACTTCTTCACATCCTGGAAAATATTAAAACATTGAAAGGGGTGAGCTCAGATGCTCAGTAAGGATAACAATATTGCGGAAGCTTTCATAAATAAACATTAACATTTAAGGCAATGTATAACTAAAACAAAATCCTTTTAAACTTGAACTTCAACATAATATGGCAAAAGTAAAATTAGATACTTCCATTTACTTCTTCACATGGATATTCTACTAGTCGAATAATCACATGCAATATCAATAACCACTTTCATAATGAGGGAATGTATAATGCCGGACATTCTGAAACATTTTGTCAAGGCCTCGGCCAAGACGTCTAAAATGATTAAGGCCTCGGCCAAAACCATAAATCAAATTGGGAAAGGGCCTCGGCCAATTCCACGTCTAGTTGTCTCATGAGACCTACCGATGCATCGAGGAGCTATATCGGGCTCCACCCGTCACTTATTAAGTCCAATACATTCCTCATATGAATAGGTTTAAACATATCATAAACCATAACATAATCGTATCACATAAAACATGCATAAAGGAAACATAAAATTTCCACATTCCAATCACAAGATATCAATACAACACATTGATATAATAAAAATGCTTTCAAAACCATTTTCAATACCAAAATAAAAGAATGTTAAAACTTTGTATTTATTTTTCATTAAAAAAAATGATGGCTTGTAGAGGAAGCCGAAACTCAAATAATGGCCACGGTGGCGGAGAAGTCATTGTCGCCGCATAAGTACGGAAAGAAAAACATTCCCTTTTGTCGTTTAGCAAAACGCTTCGTATAAAAAAGATTCCTTTTGAATAAACGTAAAGGTCAAAGGGGTTTATACACCGTATAAAAGAAAGTTGTGTATAAAACCAAATATGCCTCAATGAAAAGAGATTGAGACGAAGTCCTTAAAAGATCATTTTAAAAAAAAAATAGATCTTTTATGTGTATTTACTATAGGTACACATAAAGAAAGTAAAAATACAAAATAGGACATAATAATATCATGACATAATTTGAAAGTAGGAGATTAACCCAAAGAATGGTAGTTGGGTTAAGAAATTTCCTTACCTCGTGTCTGACTTGACTCAACCATTCTTTAACCTCCTGAATAATAAACTAGAGTTAATATATACCTTATTAAGAACCATTTTCAATTTCATTATCCTTATTATATCACTTATTACAATGATATGAACATTATGTAATTATTTAAGTTAATAACGGTCGTTTTGTCGATCTTTGGTACTTGAGTCAACAATAAGCTTCTTATAATTACAAGTTGTTTATGTGGTGAAATATCCATTATATCCAGAATTATATTCATGATTTAGATGTCATATATATATTATATATCCAGTATATACATTCATTTATAATATTACGTAACATTTAGAGGTGAGAAATGAAATGCACCGTTCATGGAGACGGTAAGCCGTACGTACGCATGAACGCTACTTTCATTTCAATTTCATATTTAATGGAACTAAATCATAATGATATAAATGTATAATATAATTCCAGTATAATATAGTGTATAATACCATTTACTCCATCCTTTGTACATCCCACATATGGCATTAACGATTCAAATCACTTTGAGGGGGCGGTAGTCCGCACTTCCTAAAATGAAATTATCGCGTTTTACCCATAATGGAAATCATAAAGTAAGCCATAAATGAGAAATACAGAAGCATAAGTAAAACATAAACACATTATATATCATATATAAATATAGTGACATCTTAATGGCCACCTTTGAAGGTGTTATATGAGTGTTGAACAATCATCGTTTCGTGAGGCAGAAATTCGCCATCCACAGAAACCGTATGTTCTTTAACCATTAGATGTAGGTGTGTGTAAGTGTAGCTCTAATACTTCTTATAACAACATCCTAGTATATTGAGGATACTGGTGTTGTCACAAAATAAATGAATAAAAAGAGTTTAGGGGGTTGGAGAAGAAAAATAAAACAAAACAACATTAGAAAAGACATTACCTCAAAATCGGGTAACTCTTTTTGATTTGAGCCAAAGGCTTCCTTGGGAAGAGTTCTGCCCAATGTGAGGCTTCTATGAGTAAGGGAGGAATGTTGGGAGAGTATTTGGGTAGAGGTTGGCCGAGCCAAATGGCTTGAAAGTGTAAATGAGGTGGGAGAGGTGGGGGCCTTTTATAAGTGGAGAGGAGGGGCACTTTTGGAAAGATTGAAATGTTACATTATTTCACAATGCTTTTCGGATTCTAAAGGTCCCACACTTATATAATTCGAGGCTAAGGTGATAAGGGTTCGAAATCTCCTCATCCAATTGTCTTTGGACAAGTGTAAGCCTTGGATGTTGCATTATCTTCCCATTTTATTTAAATCATTAAATAATGAGGTCATCACTACATCATCATGATGTCATAACTAATTTAATTTATTTAATGTCTAAAAATTATAAAAATAATACTATGATGTAGGAAATCTTTTTAGCTTTCTAATTAATATTTATAATCAAAATTTGGACTTGTGTAACCCCACTTAAAAACTGTTTTAGTAAAACAACTCATGTTTGTGTCAATTTAATTTTAACATTAAATAAATATATATTAATGTCATTTTCCAACTAAAGTGGCTCCATGGGGTCCCCAACTTGACCCATGGGTTGTCTTGGTCGGCCATGACTCATCCAATAGGAGTAGGACAAGTTTCAAGCTCATATAATATTAATAAAACATTGTTTTTACCTTAAACTACACTAATTACCTCTAATCGCGATTAAGAACTTAAAAGTTACTATTCACCAAAAAATTATTTTGATCTCATTGAACCACATTTTACTTCTTAATGACAACCATGTATTTCGGATTTTTGAAAATCAAATCACAGAAGTGGTAATATTTCATTTAAACGAAAAATCAGTTATTTAACTACCACTTAGTGGTTTCACTATTCATCAAAAATTGAAGTTTTTCAGAACAATACCAAAATTTCACCCTAAGCTATAATTGATATTCCGAATTCAAAAATGATGCCTATTTTACAAAATTCCAAACATATAAGTTGCATTAATTAATTTTATAATTAATTCCCGCTGTTACAACAAATAGCGTGTTTTTAAGAAACAATTTATATCAAAAGATTGGCAATTGTTTATGTCCAAATTCAATGTTAAATTAATTCTAATGACCACCATTGGATAAAATGGTAAAAATATATTCTAATTATACTTTAAAACCACTCAATAGTATAATTTATCACTATGAATTATTTTGATTAAAAAAGTTGTTTTAAGTATTTTTCACTATTCATAAAAATTTTGAAGTTCTCAGAAAATTACAAAAAATTCAACATAGGCTAATTTCAATATTAGGAATACAAAAATGAAGTCCATTTTGAAATATAAAATTTCTATAATTTTAAAAAGTGGTTATTACTATTCATAACAGCTACTTTGATTTGTCGCGATGTTTTAGAACTCGAAGTTGCGTACAATGCAAGCTATTGCATTATTGAAAGAGAGGCGTATCGTGGAAGCTCGGGGTGTTACATAAATTACATATTATGAATATGCTTTAGTAAATTAAAGACTATTGAGAATAGATACAAAAAGATATGGGAACCATTATGTTGGGTAGTGGTGATCATTAGTGACATGTAAATATTTTATTAATCCTCTTCGTATTATAGATTTACTGATCACATATAGTAAAGTCCCTATCAACCCTCTAAAATACAAGAATCCTTACAATATGATCATGGATCCTCATATTCATGTAATACCTTTGAGTAAGTTAGACTTTGTTTTATACTTTGGTAACAATCATCATGATTACTCTATAAAAATAGATGTTTCAGTAACCATGATAGTTGTATTCATTGTTATTCATTTTAATTCATAGTGATTCTATCATGGATAGATAGGGAATATATTGGTTTAATTTTACTTCCATCCTTAATAAGATAAAAATACAAATCCAATTAGTGGTATTGAAGCCTCGTTATTTCATGAATCAATATGTTTCCTTAATTATTTAATGAATAATGTGTATTATTAGTTGAAAATATATTTTTCAATAATAACATTGTACAATATGATATAATAATGTTAATTAATTTACATGGCATTAAATTAAGAAACTAATGATCATTAAGTGAGTGGTGAATATCATTTAAAGTAGATTAGAATGAACAATGTGACTTCTGTTTTGATGTTAACATACCTTGCATCATAGCCATGGAAAATATAGCATCAATTATTCTCTTACTAATGTTTCATTTAGTTTGAAAGTAATACTAGGATTGGGATTAACATTATATTGTAAGATAATATAAATAAATGAACAATATTCCCTACATATATTTAATTATGAACAATGAATTCTATTGAGTGAGTCCTTCATCCTAATTACACATAGAATAATGCTGGTTTATCATTATCAATGTGCTAATGGATGTTGTTGAATTCACGTACAACTACCCCATTACATAGACTCTACTTTGTGTCACCATGCATGATGGGGATCCTTCCATTCTGTTCCCCACACATCCAACAATTCCCGACCAATATAAAATCCCTACAAAAAACCAAAGATACATTTAGTGTCAACATAAATTTTATATTTCTTTTTTAAAAATATAATAAAAAAAGGACTTTTTTTATTGTGATAATTTATCTTATAATTCTAAAATTTATTATTATTTTTATGTTTTATGTATTATAAATTTTTTTATATTCATATATTTAATATGGAAAATCATATGTGTTTCTCATTTAAAATAATATTTTTTTAGTTTTATTATTCCTTTATTTATTAATATTTAAAAATATTTTACTGAATTTAATAATAGGTTACTCTTTATTTAATTCATAAATTAATTATAAGAGATAGATATATACATTAATTTCTGGGTAAAATTTCATAACATTTAGATTTTCATCAACCATTTCTTTAGTTTCTTTTTATTATTATAGTTTTTTTAATAGTAATGGAATATTGTTTACAAATATTAATAATTTTTTATTTCATGAATTGAATTCTCTCTAGAGTAAAATCTCCTTCGTAAGAGGGACATGGGGTTATACTAACCACCAATGTTAAGGATTATATCTTATTCTATTGAATTGAGGGCATAGATATATGTCGCTTCAGGCTTACTAATGTAGAGATTGTTAATATCGTATAAATCTATGAGTTTCAACGAAAAATACTTATAACTTATTCATGAGTTTCATTTAGATTTTAATAAATATACATTACTTCTATTTTGTAGCAATGATAATAATTTTTCAGTTTTTGTAAATTGTTACAAATTAATTTGTTGTGAACACATTAATTCCATGGATATAATAGGGAATATAAACCCAATGAAATGGAATCATCCACACAAAAATGAATAAAACATGAGAATATAAACATTTCATGAGTTGAAATAGATGTGAATTTAATATATATTTATATATGAAATATATTATGTTATTGATAATTTTAATTGAAAAAATGATAATTTAGGTGGTTTAACGGGATTATAAAAGTGGTCTTTTATTTTAAAAAATTATAATTTTAATAAGAATCCACTCAAATACTAAGTGCATTATTCCTTCTAAACTGGCCCTTTTTAAGACCTCAATAGTCCAACATATTAGGTTCTTCCAAAGTAGAGTGCCTCAATATTATATTGTGTGTAGAGAAAAGGGAATGGGAATAATTTCATTATCCTATCGTAAGATCTCTACCAATCCAAAAAACATATATTTTTATTTATTTTATTTTATTATTTATTTTAATTTTCTACATGTTTAGGTTTTCTAATTTGATTGTTTTTAAAATTTTAAGATTCTTTAAATGTCACAAGATCTAGCTATATAGTTTTACAAATTGTATGATTGTTGTGCATATGATTTAGTATTTTAAATAGAACTGATTTTCAAAGATTTTGTTTGATTTTTTCAACAATATTGGAAAAATATGCAAGTTCCATTAGGATCATAGTGAGGGTACATTTTTTGTGGTGTTCATTAGTAAACCATATGGAAACTACGCGACATAATTATGCATTAAAATTTTAGATTTTATAATAACTACCCTCTCACTTATGTGTCATATATCATCCCTTACCTCCTACTCCCTCTTTATATGACATAGTAGGATCCTAGAGAGGGATCTCAGATGTGGCTCCCTCATTCTTATCCCATATATTTTTTGTGATATATTCTTATGATTTAATGATACATAAATTTATATTGTGTCTTCTTATTCTCACTATACTTCTTCCTCTTCATTCAAATTGTCTCATTTCTTCATCGCATTATGAAGCTCTTTAGGCTGAACCCATGGTGAGATATAACTCTAATTTATATTGGGATTATTATTCTTAATAATCATTATTGGATATTTGGGTCTTTATCTCAATATATTCATTGGTTTTGCTTTTTTCACTTGATTCAATGTAGTTATTTCAATATAATCACATTAATTTAACATAATTCATGTGAGTAATATTTTTAGATGATTTTTCCAAGAAAATGTTTTTTCATGGAGGTTCTTATTTAATTGTGAATATAATAAAAGTTTTTATAATATACTTAATACATTTTTGAGAAATATTATTGTATATTATGTGTATTATTAAAACCAAAAAAGTGTTTTTTCATTTAGTTTTTTATTGTTTAATAAATCATTTGGATTCATATATCATATAGATGTTTTATGGGTCTATCATGTTAAATCATTTCTTTTAATTAATGTATTGTAATGTCTTTTGTTATTGATTTTATTCGTTCTTCCTCTAACTATGGGATATATATATGTTCAGGTGGATAAGAACATATACTTTTATGCACATGAATATTTATATATATAGGTTTATGGTCACAAATATATAGGATTTTGTAAAATTCCATTATTTTAGTTTCTATTTTCAAATTTTATCTTGGTTTACAAAGTGTATTTTAAAGGAAATGAATTTTAAAATGAGAATTTATGTAATCATTGATTTGAAAGGTCATTTATAATTTTATAAAGGAATATATTCATAATGTAGTTTTGTTAAAAATGATTCATGTTAATTGTGACTTGATTGAGAACAAAGGTAATGTTGAGGAGTAGTTTGTAGATAAATTATAAAAATGGAATGAATTATTTATTATAATGAACTTTCTTATTTATTAATGAAATTCCATCTAATAATTATTTTTTAATGTTCCTAAACGTCATTGTAAATCTATAGTTCTTGGGTAGGCTATTCTAGATAATATGAGGTCCGCCACTATTTTCCATACTTGTGAATTATTTATGTGGTTCCCCCACTAGCTAGAGATGTGTTCGACCTTCAAATCCTCCAATAAGGTGATTTATATTTGTTAGGTGCACCTAGCCTTAAACACAATAGGTTCTTTCTACCATTATTCCATTTTTAAATTTTTTTACTCTTTCCTACATTATATTTTTTATATTTACATAGTCCTTTTTACCATGACATTTTTTGTACTTATATGATAATGTTTATAACTAAATGTTTTTTATTTTATTATCTATCAATCACTTTATCTGTTACATCAATAAATTTATATTTTCTTTTAATAATTTAATAGTGTTGGCTTTTTATTAGATATATTTCAAAAATAGATCACCCCATGATTTAGACATAGTTTTCTAAAAAATATATATTCATAATATTAGTTTATAAGAATTATTTTTAGAGATAAATATCAAGGAGTTGTTTTCTAGATGATATGAAAAAATATTTTCAAATTATTTGATTTAAAACTATCATTTTAGAGTGTTTTTAAAATTATATGCATGGACCTTTTGGAGAAACCCTGTTGAGGTTTTATCTTACACCAAAAATAAACACATGATGCTTATAGACTATGTGGATTTTCTAGGTTTCAGTTTTCATTATAATGAGTGACACATAATGGAATATTTATTAAGGATATTATTCAAGTGGTTTAACAATTTCTTGGTTATAGATTGACCTATGGTCACAAGGGGATCTTGGCCTATTTATTAATGTTTTATTTTGATTGGACATAAAATTTAAGCCAAATTAGCCATCTTTTTTATTACATTATTTATAAAAAGTTTTCTATACTGGTGTAATTTTGGATATAGGAATTTTGGAATGCATTGGTGAGGGAGTTAGAGTTCAATGTAGGGATTTCATTATTATTATATTACTTCGTTTTGTTCTTCTTCTCCTATTATCCATGGTCTTCTACTGTATGACATCGCAATGCAAAAATTTTATTAGAAAGATTCATCTAATTAATTTTAATTTATCTGGGAAAATGAATTACCACTATGTGTAATATGATATCATAGTTATGGTCCCCATCCTTTGTAAATTGGAAACACCCATTCGGCTTTTCTATGGGGTGGAAAGGGTGCCTAATGCATGAAAGGACCAGTTCGGTTCATTAAAAATTTATATCGAAGAAAATGATATTACGAGATCTATGTTATTGGAATTCCATTTTTATTTAGATATCTAGTTGATTGGAGATAATATCATCAGAACATTTTAGGTAGCCCATGGTTTGATACTTGATTATCATTTCTAATGGAGAAACCCAAGATACTATGAAAAGTTGGTACATGAGTTTGGATTTTGAGATTTTGATTGATTCTTCTATTGTATTTCAATTTGAATTGATTTCCTTTGTATTTATGTGGTATTTGTGACAAGATTGAGGATATATAATATTCATAGGTGAAAAGGGAGTTGAATTGGAGACACTAGCAGCTCACATGGACTATTAAACCATGTGGAACCCGCATGTATTGTTCCATGAAACACGTAAGGGATAGTTGATTATTTTGAACATGGTCTAACAAACAAGTTTCCCATGTTTTGCATGACAACATGATTTCTTAATAATTTATTATTACTTAATGTATATGATTTTTAATTTTTTTAGCATCATTTTGACATGATTAGTTTTCATTTTAATATAATTTATCTTAGTATTATATTGTAATGGTAAATATTTTAAAATTATATAGTGGGGTTTCAATTATAAATGTGTAGTATTTCAAAAAAACATTAAATGAATATTTCATTGTTTAAAAATAGAATTTTATTATAAAAGGATTTATAGTAAACTAATTACATTACAATGGTTTAAATACAGATTTAAAAGTGTTTGGAAGGAGAAATCCATGAATTTTGTTTGGTATGAAATTTACATTGGTTATGATTGCGATTTTACCCCTTGAATTGTGGTTTTTAATTACGAATTTTTTTTGGGTGTTCCTAATTCTATTTTATTTATGTGAAGGATATGAAATGTTTATTTTAATGAAATAAAAATTATTCTTATGAAAAAATTTGGTTTTAATGTTTGGGTTATGGATTACAATGGATATAGTTTTGAATTTGTTTAAAAATTATTCATTTGTTATTCATTATTTTTTATGTTTTTTATTCATTAAATATGACTCCTAAAAAAGAATCGAGTACTTTTGGGACTTGGTTATTTTATATTATGAGTTCTTAATTGATCATGTTATTGATTTAGTTCATGTCTGTGATTTTGAATGAGTTTCTCCTCAATTGTTCCTTATTAATTATAGTGCTTTGGGTTGGGTCGAAGACCCATTTTGGGTGGATATATATTTATTGTTTTCTTGTGATGTGGGTCATGATGAGAAATGAAATTGATTTACATGAATAGTAAAACTGTAGTTGTGTTCTTCGACTGACTAGGATAGATGTTTTATGTTTATGCTCTAACCAACGTCATTTTGAAATTTTTTTGGATCACTATGGTGGGAGATATGGTGTTAAGATCCTATGTTACTATTATTTTATTCAGATGATTCTGTTGGACGTGTTTTATTTTTTGAAAATAGGATTTGAAGTCATCTTGGAAAATGATGAGGGGTATTATACCTTATCATTGTCCATGATACGTTAATCTAGGAAAAGATGATGGCTTGAAACAAACCACACCCATAGCAGGGGAATGTTTTACTAAATATTCCCAACATAGGAAAGGTCATTATATGAATATGGAACTAGTGAATCTGAAAAAGAAACTAGGGAAAGGCTACACCCATATTTATGGTTTTTTTACTGTGAGGATGCTCAAAACAAGTAGCTTGATAGGGACCATGTTTTAGTGGTCCCCTTGGTGAAAAAATAGATGAGTCCACTATAGGCATAATATATGTTCTAGTTTGATAGTTTTAATTATTATAAAAACTGTGGTTCCAAGAAAGTGATAATGGGAAAGAACACATCCATTGTTTTTATGGTGTTTTGTATGTCTCTATGAGATAAATGGGGACACATAAAATGGTTTTTGTTCTACTAAAGGAAGTTATGGTCGAATAGAGATGACCTATAGTTCATGATGGAAGAAATTTCCAAACCTACACTTGAGGTGAAGTAATTCTTTCATTATTAATAGATCTTCATGAAAATATGGACATAAGTAATAGATTACACCCATTGTGGTCAACCATTTATGAGAAAGATGGCCAATAATTGTTCCCCATGTCGTGGTTAAAGGTGTGTCATGTGGTAAAACATAAAACATGAGAGAATTAATTTTAGAAATGATTTAATTGGTCATGATTTATTTTATAGTAATAGTATTCAGTATTAGGAAATTTCTAAATCATGAATTATAAGATATTTCCTCTTTATATTTGGTATAATAAATGTATATTTACTCCATACCATAAGAAGAGAGATAAAACCCATGATCAGTTACGTAGTTGTATTTTAGAGAAAGTAATATATGGGGTTTTTACAAGATTTGGAATGTATTTATATCCCATTATGTTCATTCTATATGTCCCCTGCCTGGGCATGTGGCCTCTATGTTGGATTCAAGAGGATCTTCATCTTCCCAGTTGATGAAGAGAATACACTAGAAAGACTTCGTGTATTCCATAAGAGACAACCACCAACAAGTAGTTTTTTAAGAGTATCAAACATCAAATTGACCTCATAGGGCATTAATTATTCATGAATTGAGGAATAAAAAATCCCAAATATTATAGTATAAGATATGATACCAATGAAATGATCATCATCATTATCTTTTGATGTTTTTGAAACATAAGTGCACACACAAATCTCTTGATTTTTCTATTCATAGAGGAAGAACAATAAGAGGGGAAATGATCAATAGGTACTTTCTATCCTAATTGATCCAATTTTCAAGAGGAATTGTATGATTTATTAGGATCTAGATATTACATTTTTTACATAGTGATTCCACTATGTTGTATGCTTTTTCTATTATAGTGGATGAATCTATTTTGTGAGGACTAAAAAATATTGAAAATAGTATTAAGGGCTATGAAAAATCATAAATATAATGTCAAGTGGAATAATTTTTTTTTAAATGATTTAATGTTGAGATACTTCATATATTTGATCATAAACATTCATTGGTTCAAGAGGGTTTGTTAAAAATGCATAAATACATAAAAAAATATGATCACTAATTCACTATTCTTTCACTTACTCGTCCAATCATGTTTGATCCAAAAAAAGTGGTATAATATGTAGGATACCTCCAATAATCCAAGACAATTTACTATTAAATTTAGAATAATATTTTCCAGTAATAAACATGGAGTTCCTATATTTAACAGATCAAATCACCACCATTGTTGAATTTGATTCTTCTTTACCAGCGTTCTCTCAGCCTTGATGTATGAACCTAGTTTTTTAGTCAGGTATGGAAACATTAATTTTCACGATAATTCTTTACTTTGGACCAAATACAGATTCATACAGAGTTAGCATAGGTTTTTTAGGGTGTTTGAGGCTTGTTTGGACCTCAGAACACCACTTTTTCGGAAAACAGAACAAGTTGCACAGTTTGCGCATTGTTTTCCTAACCGTGGGTGTTTTTTTTCAGATAGTGGCACCTCGCACGGTTAGCACCTGGCTGTGTAGCCAAACAATGTGAATTCCCCTTTTTCTGAGGTTCTTTTAGAACAGTCTCACATGGTTTGTACACAATTTAACAAACCATGAAGCCAAACCATGCGTGGGCTAAAAACCTTTGTAAAATGTCCAAAACGCCCTTAATGACCTATTAATCTTTCCACATCCTCCCTAATCTGATTTTATGTGTGATTGACCAAATTATCTCTCATTTTGGAGCAATTTGAAGATCCAAACATGGAATCAAGAGAAATACTTCATCTGGTATATGATCTATCATTCGTTCATCACGTTGGATGTGCAATGGTAAGCACTCAATTCCTCTTGATCCATTATTCTTCTCTTTCACTCTCTTCCTAGTTATCTCCATGTGAGACTTTTTCACCTTTTTATAGATCTACTCCAATCCAAGGAAAATCAAGGACTGATACCGGAGGAGAAGGCTTGTACAACCCTAAGTTGGGTGATCTATAACTCATCCCTAATGTTCGTTGTTTTAGGAATGTTCGTGTGGGGGCCACCAGTTTCTTTGGAAACCATTTCATAAATTTACATGCAATGATTTTACTTGTTAGAATCATATGGCTATGCTCTTTACAAATATATTATTAGTCGTTTGTGGTATCACCCACATCTCAATCTGCCTCATGTCAAAGGTTATGGATTAATTAGATTTTTAGTGTTTTGACACGTTTGAGACATCATTCAAATGTTTCTTTACTTGAACTTCCTAAAGGAGAGACTTATTATAATAAATGGATTGTTATTACAAGAAATTCATAATGTCATGTACCATATATGCTCACTACTTGAACATCCTAAGGTATGTTCTTACAAATATTTATTAAATGTGAAATATGTGGTGTGAAATAAAAACTATAATATGTATATAACATGAACTTATCAAAAGATATTGAATAAAAGATACATGTTCATAAATCCCCTTTCCATGTTTATGGAAGGTAGAGGAGTCAACCTCAATAATTGAATAAACATTAATGGCTAACTAAGGCTTGGTTAAATGGTTGCAATGCTACTAGGAATATCCACAATAATAGAAGAAAAGGCGTGGACTAATGGTTTCAACTCTATATGACCTATCTACACTAATGGAAGGAAATACATGATCCAAATGAAATATTACATGATTCCAATATCAAATGGTATTGGAGTAACTCGAGATCGCCTTGGATTATTAGAGGAGAATACATTGGGTATCAAGAACCAAAATTTGATTCAAGGATACCGTTTTATTAGGTCTATGCCCACCAAGACTCTGGTTTGTTTCTATTCATTGAACTCCTGGTATACTAATTTTGGGTCCCATTATTTATTACAGGATACATCAGACACACTCTTTGGATCTAGCATTTAGAAGTAGGGTCTATGGTTAAAGCCCATAGGGCCCCATATTTTCTTAGCCCCATTTTACATTGTTCAATCACCTTGGACTTGGTAGGTGCCTTAATGTGTAATTCCATGGATTAAGCTCCTTGGATTACACTGTTAACCCTCGGGTAGACTCAAATACTATTGAGTTAGCATTCCATGTGTATACATCACCTTGGTTTTTACCCCGGAACTCCCTCAGTAGATATCAATTTCTAGTTTCCTTATTACCTCAGGGTACCTTCATTAATTATAATATCATGAGGTGATGTCAATGTTGGATATGCCTCATGTGACCTATTAACATTAAATGGAAATTGAATAATTAATGAAGTTGTTACATGTTCATACACTAGCCAAGGGATAAAGAAAGTACTTGGTTATTTTGTTTTATTGTACTACTCACTTTACTATATGTATGCATTTCTGCACACTGCTACGTTCCATTAAATGGGATAGATATTATATAAATTTTTTGTGTTGGACCACTGATCGCGTTGTCGAGTGTTTCAAATTAGTTTATTAGTTTTTACAAGAATTTTTGCAGTATAACAGCAACGCTAGGTCGTCACTCAACAGGACCATAGATCAATAATTGAAAAAGAGGGTTTTGATTATGAAGATAGAAGGGGAATGGGATTTTATAAAACTTGGGGTTTGATGATTAAATATTTTAATAGAAAAACTATAGTGATAAAACAAGGTAGAAATGAACCAGATTAATTAAACATGATCAACCCATGGGAGTATCGTGATTCTTATCCTTAATCACTTCAATAGAAAGGGTGTAGATATTTTAATAACTGGTTTGTAACACCTATTAGCATAATATTTCTGAGTTTATTCTAGTATACCTCCTAGGGTTCAGTGGAAAACTCAAAATTATTCACCGGACACAACTTTAGATTGGGTGATTTGTGTTCGACTTCATAACCAAAACTCACCAAGGAAACACATGAAGAACTAAATGTGATGTTTAGGTTTGTATGTTATTTATTTTTGATACCATGACATAAATTTACATGGACTTGAGAATGCATATGTTAGTTCAAGTGACCAATATGAACCGCACAAACACCACAACTAAATGAGGGATGAAAGAGTTGAACGGCGTGTGAAACATCATATGAAAGGGTTCCCCCAAACATGATCATTGGAGTTTGAGTATAATATACCAGTATATAACTCAATTAAATAAAAATATATGATAATGAAAAACAACATACAACCTATAATTAAAAATATCCTTCAAAATAATATGAGTATGAGGCTCATGATTACATCACGTTCCTCCTCGAGTGATCACAAGGGCTTTAGGACCCCATGGGAGGAGATGAAGAATAATATGTTGACGTAGCACTTCACATAACCTCCATAAAATTTAGGAAATTTTGAGAGACACATTTGGGACTCCAAAATGGTAGCACCTAATCTCCTGGTCGAACTTCCAAATGGAATGCCCAAGGTTCCATTTTATAGAAAAATTGGAAGGTAGTTTTGGGCACACAGATTTTTTCAAACCACTTCTACCACGCGTTTTGACCATTAGACAATCGAATATACTTTTTAAAAAAATTAGAATGTTGTATCCCCACTTCATAAATATCTCCACTAAAAGTTTGGCATCAATTGGACAAGTGGATCTGAGATAATAATAGGTTACAGAATGCCACTTTGGACATATCACAAATTCGGTGTTCTGGAAAGATCAGGTAGGTTGGGCTCTATTCTAGAAGAATTGGGCTTGGGTTTCTTGTTAAGATTTGTATCCCATTAAAATTTGGACTAGTATAAAAAATGGAGCCCATTTATAAGAATATAATATTGTAAAAATGTAAAATAGTGGAAAGTTATTTATGGATCCATGCAATTTTGCCCCATTTTTTTCCACTTAATCAGGGGCCCTCCAAATCGCCTCCTCCTATATTGAAATCATAAAAAAAGTAACATTTACCATTTTAATAGTGATAAAAACAAAATATTGTAATGAATTATGAGGTTTAATTATTTATTTTTTCTATAATTTTCTGAAAAAAAACATTTTTAGCATAGTGGTGTAAGGGAGAAAATGAAACATTGAATCATTGTACGATCACACCCCCACACCTAAACAGTCGTACTCCTGGAAAAATTATAATATCCTAATCATGTATCCTTCAAAAATAGAAGGTGTGAAAGCATCCAAGATTCCTTTGAAATGAAATTTATCATGTCCTATTTATGGAATCAATTTCCCTATCCTTTTTCTTTTCTCACATTGAAATTTGTTCAGCTTCATTTGTTCACTCATGCTACATGTCGCAACCTAACTCAACTAAATATTTCCATCTTTAATCAAGGAACATATGAAAGTGGATTTATGCTCTTTTCCTAGAGTCCCTTGATCATACCATATTCTTACCAAGATTCTTGTTTCTCTACTTTCAAGAACTAGTGTGCTACTCAAGAGGACTTCCAACGGGTTGTTCTGAGGTTCATGGGTTTGTAGGAGTTAATGTTTAAAAATATGAGGCAGAAGAGTATTTAATATCTTATGTACAAAACAAGTCTATATTCAGAAATTTTTCACAATTAATGTACACACTCAACCCCTCACAATGTTTATCACCTCCAACTCACTCTCCCCATTGTCTATTTTTGGGTGTCACAACCAAGAAGTGAATAATAATGATTAAACATCTGCTTTTCTCCATTTTTCATTTGTTATATTTTTTTCTGATGTACAGAACTATTTTTTTATTGTATTTATTTTTTGGAGATAAATATGGAAACATGTGTAAAACAATGATGTAATATGTATTTTGAACCTATTTCCCACGGAAAATGCAGGAACCCTTTATATCCACCCATAACAATAATTCTCTCCCCAGAATTTACATTGAAACAACCTATCTCCCACACTTACTGATAATAAAACAAGAATATAAATAAAATATGGGTATTTAGGGATATTTTATCTTTTAATGTGGTAACCTAATAGGAATTTCATGTTCTTTAAGGCTTAAGAATTATATGATGTCAAGGTGGAAAAAATAGTGGTTAATTGTAAAAAGGGATTTTCAAGGAACGGTTCCCTCTATCTTGAATGTAGCATACTTGAATCTTATGTATTCAAATTGAATCAAGGAAAGTATTAGTTTCTCTACATGACCTGAGACTCTCAAAAAATTGATTAAAAGAAAGAATATGCAATAAAGAGCTTAGAATATCTCTTGGGTAAGGGATTAAGATATTGGTTAGTGCAAATGAGGCATGGGTTTCAAAAAAATCCATTAAACACCTAAAAATGATTTAAAAAAATTCTAGAAAAATATTCCAAATCAACATTCATTAGAAAAAAAAATTTCAAAAAAACAATGGAATTTTCCACACAATCCACTCTAGCGTAAAAATTATTTTGGATATTTTTTTTAGATCAATTTTAATCTAAAAACTCAAAATAAATAAATCAAAAATGAAAACAAAATTTTCTTTTTTTTATTTCTTTTATTTTTTTATTTTTTTTATTTAATCCTAATTATGACATGTCACCCTCCCCCACACCTAAAAGTTACATTTTCCTCAATGAAAGTAGTTTAAATAAATAAACAATAAATAATGTCAGGGAGAAGGGACAACCTACTATGTTATGTCGTATGTGGAATCTATTAGTTGGATTTACTCCACGAGATAGTTTGGAAAATACTCATAGAAGTGTTTGAGCCCTTTCCTATTGGATGTAATCTATTTTCCACTCTTCTCATGAAAAACCTATACAGCACCCAATGGGTAAACATTAGTAACAATATAATGATCAGGCCATCGAAAATAAAGCATACCTGGGTGGAGATTTGGCCTATAATTGTACATGAGGACCTTCTCAACAATATTGAACTTCCTCTAATGAAAAATGCTATCATTTATTTCATTTTTCTTCTCCTTATAGAACTGAGAGATCACATATGCATCTCGTTTAATTTCTTCCAACTCTTGAATCTACAACTTCCTATGCTTACCTGCATCTAAAAGTATCATATAACATTGTATAATATCCCACTATGCATGTTGTCATACCTCCACTTGGAGGTGAAAATACATTCCAAAAAAAAATTCTA
The DNA here is from genome assembly GCA_963277665.1 of Viscum album. NCBI lineage: Eukaryota > Viridiplantae > Streptophyta > Magnoliopsida > Santalales > Viscaceae > Viscum > Viscum album. The sequence continues at coordinate 1,918,800,076 of OY728128.1, read as the reverse complement.
TTGTGACATTTCGATTGGGGTTTTAAAAGTTGTACGGTATGCCCAAATTCCATGATCTAAGTTCAAACTCCTATCATTACTATTGGGTTGTACCATTTTTTACAAGATTCTCATAACATCCTGATTTGAGATTTCTTCTTGTCTATTTGTTTTGAAGTGATATATTATAGAGACATTATGAACAACCCCATACTTATGAAGCCAATTTTTCCTATTGTGATTTAAAAAATGTGAACCCTGATCAATAATGATAAATCATAGAAAACCAAACTTACTAAAAATCTGAGTCCTCACAAAATCGACATCCACTCGAGAGTCATCGGTTTTACTAGCCTTTGCTTCCACCCATTTAGATACATAGTCACCAGCCAATAAGATGTACAAAAGGCCAAATGAATTTAGAAAATTCCTCATGAAATTAATGCCCCATGCATCAAAAATTTCACAGAATAATGTGGGTTATTGGGGCATTTTATTCCTCTTGGTGGTATTCCCTATGAAATGACAATGAATACATGACTTGATAAATATATTGGCATACCTATACAATGTTGGCCAATAATGTCATGAGTCAAGGACCTTTCTAGTTATACGTTGAATGCCCATGTGGCTCCCACAAGACAAAGTGTGGTAGAAGGTCCAAATAGAAGTTAAATCATGGTCAGAGACACACCGACAAACTACTTGGTCCCCACAAATTCTCCAAAAATATGGGGCATCCCAAATGTACCACTGAGAATCACTCTTAAGTATTTGGGATTTGTGGAGTTCTGAAATTATTGGTGATAATAGATATTTCTTGAAAATTCACAATTTCCCCATACGAGGGGGTAAGGTCCACAACATAACAAAGGTTCTCATGAGGGTAGAATTATCCAATGGGGAGGGGTGAGTCAATATGATGGTCCAATAGTGGGGAAATCCTACTACTATAGTCAGTTATCACATTTTTCAATCCTCTCTTATCTCTAATCACATAGTCAACTCCTAGAGGAGAATCATCCACCGAATGAGGCGGGGTTTAGCTTCAATTTTCATTAGGAGAAAACGAAAGGCATCATGATCAGAAAAGATAATGACTTTTGACACGATAAGATATGAACTGAATTTTTCCACGGAAAACACAATAGAAAGAAGTTCCTTTTTAGTGTTTTGGTTGTTTTCCCGGGCAGGGTTAAGGTAAAGGGAGGAATACGCAATGAAATAAAGATCATTCTCAACCCTTTGTGATAAAACTACCCCAACTTCAATGTTAGAGGAATCACACATAATTTCAAAGGGGTGATCCTAACTTGGTGGTTGGATGATAGGATATGACTTGAGACTCATTTTTAGGGAATTAAATGAATCCTCACAATTTTTATCAAACAAAAACTGAAAATTCTTTTTGTAATAATCAGTATAAGGGAAGTGCGATCATACTAATGTCTTTAATGAATCAGAAGTAAAAACTAGCATGACCGAAGAAATATCACACCTCATAAACACATTTTGGATATGTAAGGGTTGAAATTAAATCTAATTTTTATTTATCCACATGAATTCCCTCTTTTGAAATTACATTCCCAAGAAAGATCTATCATTCAACCATGAAATGACATTTCTCGTAATTTAATACAAGATCTATTTCTATATAATGATGGAGGTTAAAACCTAGGTGAGACAAATAATCATAAAAGGAACTTCTATAAACTGTGAAATCATCCATAAAAACTTCCATACCATTCTCTTGTTACACTAAATATATACTCAAAATTCAACTCTAAAAAGTACCTGGAGAATTGAAATAACCAAAATGCATATCTCTATATGAAAATGTGCCAAATCAATAGGTAAAAATTGTCTTTTATTGATCCTCATGGTCTATATGGATTTGGAAATAACCAGAATACCCATCAAGGATACACAGTGGTCTTATCAGCCAATCGTTCTAGCATTTGTTCAATGAAAGGTAGGGGAAAGTGGTCCTTCCGTGTGGTTTGATTCAGTCGACAATATTTAATACAGACTCGCCAACGGATTTTCACATGGGTTGGAACCCATTCATTACATTCATTTTACACAACTTTTATTCCTGTTTTTTAGGCACAATTTTCATTGTGCTACCCATTTACTATCATATATAGGTTAAAGGATCCCCAAAACAAGTAATTTCCTAACATCCAATTTTACCACATCAAAGAGAGTGGTATTCAACCAACATTGATATTTTCTTACGAGTTTAGCCACATCATCAAAAAGTATATGGTGCATAAAAATAGATGGACTAATCCCCATAATTTCATCCAATGTCCATCCTATTTCCTTTTTACACTCTCTCAAAAGGTTGAGCAGTTTTGATTCTTGCTATGGAGAGTGGTTATTAGTAATAATGACGGGTAGTTGGTCAATACCCTCAAGATACACATATTTTAAATTATAAGGAAGTGGTTTCAATTCCAACACAAGGGGTTTTTTGATTGAGGGATGGGATTTAGGGGGAGTGAGGTCCATGGAACTATCCTTATGCACATGTTTATTATCTAAGGATAGAAAATCTATTTAAATGAGATTTACATAATCATCAACGGTCATGGGTGTCCTAGAAAGAACACACTCATCAATTAAATCCCAAAATTTCCACTTTTTAGAATCCACACAACACTCAAAACAGGAATCAAAACTCAAATCATCCAAGGATGATGAAGAAGAAAATGAGTCATAGTATGGGTTAGGATAGAATTTTGTGTGTGTGCATCATTTGATATCACTTCCCTCAAATATATAGAAAGAGTGATGTTCACTTAAACGGGGAATTACATAGCCGGAATACTGTTAAAACTTTCCATTTCCCTACCAAAATCCATGGACAACATACCATTGTGAACATTGAAGATAGTCTTTATTGTTTTAAGGAATGGCATCCCAAGTATGAGAGGGGAATTTCTATACGTTTAGGTATCTTCCATCTCAATAATGTAGAAATCAGTGGGGAGACGAGATTATTCACTCTTACAAGGAAATCATCAATCAATCATGTTGGATGCATACTACTCTGGTATTCAAGTTGTACGACAATGTTGATTGGTTGAAGCTCTCCAACCTTCAGATAAGTATACATGTATTGAGGAATTACATTAATAGAAGAACCTAAATCTAAAATAGCATCTGAAAAGAATGTCTCCCCTATTGTACACAGTATTGTGAATGTGCCCATATAATTGCATTTGGTTGGAATTGTTGGTTGAATCAATGCCAAGACATTCCTTCCCAAGTTCACTCTATTATTCCCCATCAGCCTCCTTCAATGGGAGCAAATCTCTATATGAAATTTGGCATAATGGGGAATTTTCATGACTATAACCAATAAAATAATATTAACATCAATATTTTTAGATGTATCAATTATTTCTGTATCAATCTCATTATGAGAAGTTTTCATTTATTTAGAGAGTATTTGGGTAATTAAAGTGGAATGGATTGTTCAATTGAATCATCAATGATAATTTCATTACACTTTTTTTTTCTTCATTGGAATATTTTATGGGTGGATAAAGACTATTTTAAAGAGGGGGTCATAACTGTTGCGTAGAATCTATAAAAGGAGAAACTATATTACCAGTATTAAGTGTAACTTCACATACGTTATCTTTTCCTTAGGATAGGAAACGGGTTGGAATAGTTGTTGTCAAGAACCTTGCATCTTATCCTCACTGATGGTGTTCTCCAATTGTCCCACTTGAGTTCGTAGGTCATGAATTGCTGATTGTGTGGTATGTTGGAACTATAGGTCCTGGGTTTCCATTTGTTTCACCAAGTCCTCAATGCATAATTCAGATTTAGGTGGAGGGGGATGATAGTTTTGAGAAGTTTAAGGATAAGAAGGATGCATACCTTGTTCTTATTGATACCAATTCTTCGTGGGGTAGCTTGAGATTCCTCCTTGACAGTACTGGGGTTGTTCTTTCCACCCAAGGATTGGATTTGGCCTAAATGGTTCTTTCTTGAAGGGAGGTGCATGTTTGAATGGATTCCCTGGGAACAATGCTACAAAAGAATCAGATGAATCTTGAAATTGTGGGCACTAGTCAGAAGAATGAGTATTTTCATAACAATTATAAAAATTTCATGGAACTATAAGAGATTTTGAGTTACCTTGTGATTGATCTAATTGACATAGAAGGGTATGCATCTCATCAAACTCATTATCTACCTTTTCATCTAGAGATTAATGGCTTGTCTCATGAAATAATTAGGTTGGTGCAATAGCTCTTGTACCAAATTGATGTGCATTTTGATCCATCATGAGCCACGAGCAGCGGAAGGAGTTTTATCCACTAGGGCACCAATAGGTGAATCATCAATCATTCCATGATACATGGGGATAAATCCCTCATTGATTTATTGGATTAATATTTATTCACTAATTTTGGGGGGGGGGTGGCTTTTGAAATGTCTTTTGAATCTCTCCTAGTATTCATGAAGGGTCTCTCCTTGTGATTGCCTAATTCCACAAATTTCCTTCCTAATTGATACAGTTCAGGAGACATGGAATAACATCTCTATAAAGACTCTTTTAAGGTAATTCCATCCCCTAATCATGGATGAAAAATAGTATATCCCATCTTTGTCTACACTATTATGGGAGAAAGGGAAGACCCTAAACTTTATTAGGTCCTCAGACACATTTTGGGGATTCATGGTGGAGAACCCTACGTGAAACTTCTTAAGGTGTTTATGAGGGTCCTCTCCAGGAAGAACATGTAATTTAATAAGAAGGTGGATGAGGCATGATCTCATCTGAATGTTGGATGATTCCTCGGGATATTGTATGTACGCAGGATGGTACTCCACATCTAGGGTGGTCAGTTCTTTTAAGGATCGATTATTTGAAGCCATGTTGACATGGGTTTGATTGGGTACAATTTTTGATTGTTTTATGGCCACTTTATGTTCCAAAAGGGGTTCCTTGTGTTAATTGATTTGCCTTCTATAGATTCCTTGATTTTTGAATGGATTGATTTTTCAATTTCATGGTCAAATTCATGTAGTGTTTCTTTACCATATCTTGTCATGCAACAATGACGTCCAGTTTGATTGATTTATTGATTATTGTTTTTTTATTTTATTTCAATTATTTTATATAAGATTAATGAATTAAAAATACTTAATAAATTAAATAAGTTAATAAAATAGAATGTTATAGTACAAAATTACAGAGAGAGATGGAGTAGAAAAAGAAAGATAGAGAGAGTAAGAACACACACAAAACAACCAAAATAGAAACAAAAACCAAAACAAAAATAATATAATGGGGTTTGGGTTTTTAAAGGGGTACCAATTCTGAAGTAAAATAAATAAATAATATTAAATATAGAAAAAATGATATTGGATGTCTGGAAATGACGCCAACATTTGATCACGTTGTCGAGCACGTCAAATTTGTTGTTTAGTTTGTACAATAATTTCTGCTATATAGAAAGAACCTTATGTCACCTCTTGATGGATACATAGATAATTAATAGAAAATGAAGGTTTTGATTATAAAGATAGAAGAGGAATGGGAATTAATTAAACATTGGGTTTGATGATTAAATATTACAACAGAAAAACTAAAGTAATAAAACAAGGTAAAAATGAACTAGATTAATTAAACGTGATCAAACTAGGGGAGTATTGTTATGGTCATCCTTCATCTCTTCAAGATAAAGCATAAATATCATTTAATATCATGATTGTAACACATATTACCATAATATTAATGATTTTATACTGGGAAACCTCTTAGTGTTTAGTATAAAACACCCAAAAATTCACTTGACACCATTGATGATTGGTTGATTTGTGTTTGACTTCATAATTGAAACTCACCAATGCAACATACGAAGAACTAGATATCCTATTCAGGTTTGTAAGTTATTTCTATGTGATACCATGACATAAATATACCTGGCCTTGATAGTGCATATGTGATTTTAATTGACCAATATGAAGCACAAGAACCCCGCAATTGAATGAGGGATGAAAAAGGGATGAACATTGATTGAAACATCACATGAAAGGGTACCCCCAAACATGATCATTTGAGTATGAGTATAAAATAATAGTATATAACTCAATTAAGTAAAATTTTAGGATGAAAAAAACACCATAAAACCAGGAATTAAAAATATCATTCAAAATAATACATGTTTGAAGCACGAGATTACAACACGTTCCTCCCCGGGTGATCACAAGGGGTTTAGAAACCCATGGGAGGGGATGAAGAAGAAGTTGATGAAGTATAACTTTCCATAGCCTCCATCACATTTAGTAATTCTGGGGATACACTTTTGGGACTCCAAAATTTTATCACCTTGCCTCCTGGTCGAACTCCCAAATGGGGAGCCCGAGGTTCCATTTTATAGAAAAATTGGAAGGTGGTTTTGGGAAGACCGGTTTCTTCAAACCACTTGTCCCACACATTTTGGCCATTAGACAATATAATAAAACATTTTAAAAATTAGAAATTTTTATCCCCACTTCCTAAATATCAACACAACATTTATGGCACCAATTGGACAAGTGGATCCGCAGATAAGGACATACTACAGAACACCACTTATGACTTCTCACAAATCCGATGTTCTCGACAGATCAAGTCGGTTGGGACCTTTACTGGAATAATTGGGCTTTGGGTTTTTCATAAGAGTTGTAACACATTAATTTTTGGATGAGAATAAAAATATGATCCCATTTGGATTCCCAAAATTTCCTAAACACGCAAAATAGTGGACATGTCATCATGGATCCATGCAAGCATGGATAATTTTTCTTCCACTTCATCAAGGGCCTCCAAATCATTTCATCCCATATTGAAATCATCAAAAAAATAATATTTCCCATTTTAATTGTTATATAAACAAAATAAATGAATAAAATAGTATATTCAATTTTTTATTATTTTTATAATTTTTTATACAAGAAAAGTTTAGCACAGTCGTGTAAGGGTGAAAATGAAACAGTGAATCTTGGTAAGATCACCCAATGTGATTTATCTCACACCCTCTCCTGGATTTTTTTGGTAACTGGAGTAGATTAAAAGGTTGAAGGTATTGAAAAATGGAAGAATTCAGATTCCAATACAAGATTATGTGCTAATAGTATGGAGCTTGATAGCAGATGACCGAGTAGGATCTCAGGATGATTGGAGTAGAATTTGTTTTCTTTCAACTTGTGGAACACATTATTAATATTTTCTTGTATCCATGCTTTCTAGTTTTCTAGTGACATGATATTACATCATCACAGTTCAAGTTGAAATAGTTATTTTTATTCTTGATTTTCTATTACATCAGCTTGCTTCCACTATTTATTTATATTTCCTTCAATGATTACTAATCATTCATATCTCTTCTATTATGCTACCCTTCTCTAATTAGGGAATAGTATTCCCATGGACACACCCTAGGCTGTCACTTCTAGTCAGAAGCCTCTGGAATTTCGAACGATGCACTTGAGGCTATGTGGCCCACTAGGCTTGGGGAACCCGTTACGTGGATTCCGGGTCTGGGTTATCACAATGTGGTATCAAAGGAGGTTTCTTTTCTTTCCTGACCATTTTGAAATAATAGATTGGATAATAGTAATGCTTGGGACTTGGTCATAAGCCATTTATGGGCGTCTCTAACACATTTTCGAAGTCAAATCCACGTTTCCCATAATGAAATTGTTGTTCTATTATGCCAATTACTGTTTATATTATTTCACTGTTGGGTGAATCACAAGTTTTATTGTGTTGTTCATTATTAATCTTTGGAAATTTATTTCATCATTAGACTAATGATATGAGGGAATTAAGTATTGCTACATGGGTCATCAAAGGCACCTATAATTCACATGTCATGCATATTACCATGCTATATAGGTGCATTTCACTACATTGCATTAATTGATATGCCTGTGATTTTTTGGGGATGCAGGGATAGTTTATTGTACTTGAATTACATTGGATTTGATTAGGTTATTTCCTATCTCTATTGATGAGGTGTATGGGCCCTCAAGGGTGGGTATGATTAATTTATTGAGCCCATCCATTTTATTATAAATAATTGGTTGTCATCTCTTTCATAGGTGTACGAGAACTAATTCAATGGAAATGACTATCCAATCTGAATTGAATGATGAAACCTAAAATGAATTGGTTTCACATACTTATCCCGCCTTTTCATATTTATGAAATGTAGAGGTTTAAACCTAATAATCGACTATTAAATGACCAAGAACATATACTTGAGCACTTACCTATGCCTAGTCATCTATGCGGGTAGTTTGGGTTGTATGCCTTGGGTAGTCAGTTTTTCATATGTTCAATTTCGACTAGTGATGATATCTCCTTGATTCTGAGTTAGTTAAAAGGTGTGTGCTTGTCCTTTTTAGACCAATTCCCCCACGAAGTCCTAGTTTTGTTCTCCATGAGGGTGGTGATGACCATGCCCCATACATGGTGGGCCCTGAGCCTCTAGTCTTTTCTCCAGGAGTGCCACATGTGGAAATAAATACTATACCTAATTTGGGCACTAATTCCAATGTCCGTGATAGTTTCTTGTGTCTAGTGCAGTCCATGGAAGGTGTTCCATGGGTTTCACCCACAATGGATAATATGACCAACGAGTTCCAGTATCAGCATCCTCTTACTTTTTCTAGGGATAGTGGATCTCATGATGTTGATTTTGGCTTAGAGGCAACGCTCTATATATTTGAGCATCAGGAAATGACTCTAGAGAGGCAATTCAAGATTGATACTTACATGCTTTGGGTTTTGGCCTTGAATTTGTGGGATATGGTTACATAGGCCGGTCAACATTAGGGCATGTTATGGGTTGACTTCGAGACTGCCTTCTATGATCATTTTTTTACTCTGTCAGTGAGAGCTGATAGATACAGAGAGTTCATTCATCTCGAGTTGGATTCTATTTTAGTTATGGAAATCTTCTCACGTTTCATTTATTTACAGCGCTTTTCACTACTTCTAGCTGGTGATGATCTATAATTTTCTAGACATTTTGATGATGGGCTCTAGTACACCATACGAACTCATGTGAATGCATTTCACATTCCTACCTTCTCAGAAATAGTTGAACATGGCCATATCAATGAGCATAACATGAGGAATAGAGCAAGTACTGGAATTAATGGATTAATATCGCATTAGGACAGTAGTTCTTCTGGTGGTAGGAAACATTCCCTTGAGTTTTATAGTTATTGCAGGGGCAGACAGGGTATCTAGTTTGATATCTCTGTAGTGTGTCATCAGTGTGGAAAACCATGTCATAAGAAGCCCCAGTGTGATAGAGATATTATGGAGTTCCATGATTCTGGCTGTATGGGTCATCTTCAGTGCTTTTTCATGACCTTTCTACTAGGTTTGACTGGAAAAGGATCAGCTTCATCTCCACATTTAAGAGTGAGTTATTTTGTGTTGCATTAGGTGGGAAGTTGGAGTATCACTGGAAGGTTTGGTCGAGGAGGGGGTCATGATCGTGGTAGTTCGATCCCTAATCACCAACAATTCTAGTAGAGCAGTCATGATCATTATAGTCTATCTATTGCAAAGTTCCATGGATCAGGTTAGTTTCATGCTTTATAGCTGATACCTAAGGAGCAAGCTGCAGGACCATCTACTGTATGAGGTACTATTCTAGTATCCTTCTACTATCGTCTCTTTGTTTTTTGATACAGGTGACTCAAACTCTTTTATTTCTATATCTATCGTGAAAAGTCATGGACTAGAGATACAGAATCACTATGGTGTAATGACCCTTGATACACCATTGGGAATATGGATGGAGGCATTCTCCTATGCTGGGAATGTCCCATTCAGGTTGGAAGTTACCCTTACTTATGGAATATCTTTGTTCTCGAGATTATGGACTTTGATTTCATTCTCTTGATGGATAGTTTGGTCAACTACCAAGCCTTTGTAGACTATTATTGATGAAGGGTTACTTTTACATCACCCGAAAGCAGCAATTATCTTCTCAAAGGTGAGTGGGATGTCTTAGTTGGGAGTGTGGTTCCAAAGCATCATGGGATTGGTGGAGTGACCACCATGATTTAAATTCATTTCATGGAGGATCAAGATTTTCTTTAAACTAAATTCCCTCTAGTAGTTATCATTTCAGGGATGTATTTCGTTAATAATTTTCTGGATAACCTTCTAAGAGGGAGTTAGAGTTTACCATTGAGATTTTTCTAAGAGTACCTCCAGGATCCATTCTTCTGTACGGGATGGAACCTACTGATCTTCTAGAGATCAAGCGGTAGATAAAGGACTTAGAGGCCAAAGAATTTATATTGCCTAGTACATCTTATTGGGGTTCATCAATGCTTTTTTCCAAGAAGGGGGATGCAACCTTAAATCTATGTGTGGATTACAGAATGTGGAACCGGATTATGATCAAGAACCAATATCCACTTCCTCGAATAGATGATCTCTTTGACAAGATCCAAGGGGGAAATATGTTCTATATGATCAACATGAGATCAGGTTATCATCAGGTGTGAGTAAGAACATCAGGAATACCTACTACAACATTCCGTAGTAGGTATGGTCTTTATGAGTATCATGTTATGATGTTCGGTCTTATGAACACACTTTTTGTTTTCATAGATTTGATAAATAGGGTTTCACATCCCTTTTTGTACACTTTTTCTGGTCTTTATAGAAGAAATCTTGGTGTATTCACACAATCGTAACGTGTAACATCCCATGTAAGTAATTAATAATAGATATTCTTATATATGTCTATATATGAATTAGATAGTGTTTTAGAGGCTTAAAACGAGAATAAATCCAATCTTAAGCATGGAATACACTAATATTTGTAAAAGATTGTTTTACAACCTTTTGATGGTGAACAATTTTTAAATCAATATTTTGACATTTGTATAATCTCTACTTGTCAAAATAAACTTATTATTTATTATTGGGACATTGAAATTTACTTTGGTTAAATTTTTGGTATTTTTCTTACAATGTTCATTTTTTAATGAATAATGAAAAATACTGCATTTTACATCAAAACTGCATTTCCATATAATTTAATTATATGGTTATATTATATTTTTAATTGGTTTTAAAGTGTAAATAGAATATATTTTTACAATATAATCCAATGGTGGTAATTGGGATTAATTTCACTTTGAAATATGATATAAACAATTGTCAAACTTTTGATAGAAATTGTTTCAAAAAAACCGGCTATTTGTTTTGACAACGAGAATAATTATTAAATTAACTATTGAAATTTCAGTATTTGAAATTTAGTAAAATGGATTCCATATTTGTAATCATAAGGACCAAATTATGTAGTAAAGACGCTTTTGTTTTTGGACATTATAAATAGTAATGACGGTAATTATCTTTAATTATTGTGATTGATTAGTAATAGGGTAGTTAAGGATAATAAAATGATATCATAATAATAAAAAGTCAACAAAACATGTGTCATAATTCTATTGGGTGTGTCATGTCCGAACATGGGATTCCTTGTTCCAAACTTGGGGACACCATGGAATCACTTTTTTTGTGATAATTACTTTTTATCTTTTTTTAAAAAAAAGTAAATATAACAAAGAATGTATCACCTAAGTAGAACATTTTTAATTTTGTCTACATAGATTATATCTTGGAATATAAATAGTCATTGGAAATCTAAAAATATTTCCTACATCATAGTATTTTTTTATAATTTTTAGACATTAAATAAATTGAATTCTTTATGACATCATGATGATGCAGTGATTACCTCATTATTTAACGATTTAAATAAAATGAAAAGATAATGTAAAATATAAGACCAACACATGTAAAAAACCTATTGGATGGGTGTATTTCTAACCCTTATCACCTTATCCTCGAAATAAATCTATGTGGGACCTTTAAAATCCGAAAATATTTATAAAATAAAATAACATTTTATACCTTTCCAAGAGTGCCCCTCCTCTCCTCTTATAAAAGGCCCCCACCTCTACATCCTTACCCACACCTCTCAAGCCTTTGGATCGCCCAATATCTTCTCATTTTTTCTCTCCATATCCCTCTACTCATCCTAAAAGACTTACCTTAGGCATAAATCTCTTCAAGAAACCCTTTTGGTTCAAACCAAGAGGAGTTACCTAATTCAAAGGTAAAGTCTTCTCTAATGCTATTTTGTTTTATTTTTCTTGTCCAACCCCCTAATCTCCATTTATTAATTTCTTTTGTAAAACCAATAGTATATTCCATATACTAGGATTTTTTTATTAGAATTATTTGAGCTACACTTACACACACCTACATCTAATGGTTAAAAAACAAACTATTTCTGTGGATGGTTAATTTCTGCCTCACGAAACGATGATAGTTCAATATTCATTTAACACCTTCAAAGGTGTCCATTAAGATGTCACTATATTTATATATGATATATTATATGTTTATTTTTTAATAAAGCTTCTATATTTTTCATTTATGGCATACTTTTATGGTTTCCATTATGGGTATACGCGATATCTTCATTTTAGGAAGTGTGAACTACCGCCCCCTAAAAGTGATTTGATTCGTTAATGCCATATGTGGGACATATAAAGGATGGAGGTAATGATATTATAAATGATATTATACTGTAATTTTTATATATTATTATATCATTATGATTCCATTCCATAAAATAGGAAATAGAATTGAAAGTAGCGTTCATGCGTACGTACGGCTTAACGTCTCCATGAATGGTGCATTTCATTTCTTACCTCTAAAGGTTATGTAATATTATAAATGCATGTATATACTGGATATATATGATATATATGATATCTACATCATGAGTATAACTTTTTATATAATGGACACATGAAAAACTTGTAATTATAAAGAGATTATTTTTGACTCAAGTACCAATGATCATTGAAATGACCGTTATTAACTTAAATAATTACATAGTGTTCATAACATGGTAATAAGTGATATAAAAGGAATAATGAACTTTAAAAGGTTCTTAATCAAGTAGAAATTAACTCAAGTTTATTATTCATGACGTTAAAGAATGATCGAGCCAAGTCGGACCCGAGGTAAGGGAACTTCATAACCCAATTTATATTCTTTGGGTTAATCCCCTACATTCAAATTATGTCGTGATATTATTATGTAATATCTTGTATTTTTAATTTAATTATGTGTACATATAGTGTATACACATAAAAGATTAATTTTATTTTAAAAAAATGATCTCTGTATGGGACTTCGTCTCAATCTCCTTTCATTGAGGCATATTATGTTTTATACAAAACTTTCTTTTATACGGTGCATAAACCCCTTTGACTTTTACGTGTACTCAAAAGGAATATTTTTATACAAAGTGTTTACTAAACAACAAAAGGGAATGGTTTTTTTGTCATATGTATGCGGTGAAAATGACTTTTATGCCGCCGTGACCATTATTTGAGCTTCGGCTTCCTCTACAAGCCATAATTTTTTTTATTTTAATAAATAAATACCATGTTTTACTTTTCTTTTATTTATGTATTGAAAATGGTTTTCATAATGTTTTTATATCAATATGTTGTATTGATATCTTGTGATTGAAAAGTGGAAAAGTTATGTTTCCTTTCTGCATGTTTTATGTGATACGATTATGTTATGGTTCTCGGGCATTATTATGATGACGCATGGTTCTGTGATAAACTAAGGGCGGGTGAGCCCGATATAGCTCTTCAATGCATTGGGTAATGGGAAGGAGTTAAACGTTATGGTTTATCTGAAGAGATTTAGGGAATATATTGTGATGGGTATTCCAAACGTAACTATGAGGGTTACTCCCTACGTAAGAATGTTATGAATTCCTCAAGTTACCTTTATTTATTATGATTTCTATGATTTATTCATGATTTTATGAGGTATGTTAAAATGCTTATGTATTATGAGTAAATTAGGATTTCATACATGAACTATTGTTTTTTTGTACTTCTATATCCCTTAGTCAGCTTTTTTATGCTCATCCCAAGTTTTTGAAATGTTTTTCACAGGTCAAGCGAAAGGTACATGATTTGATTATAGTGTCAAGGAAGTGTCAAGAAATAATCCATGTTTTATTTTAAATATGTTTCCACTGATGGGAAAAATGAGTAATATATTTTATTTGACCACTTTGTTTAAATGTATAATGTAATGCATGTTTTATGATCTATTTATCTAAAACTCTAAACCTGAAAAGATCCTCAACATGTATTCTTCAAGTTACTCAAGATTAAGTAATGTTTAAGGCTGGGGCCTTATAGTTGGTATCAGAGGTCAATTTAGATAAATTTAGGAGTTAGAATTATATTAAATGATTATCAAAAAATATTTTTTTATGGTCAAATTGAAATGATATAGAATTTGAATATTTCTATGTTGCTTCATCTAAGACATATTTGTTCAGAATGGTTTTCTATAGAGGAAACATGGAAGCAGTGAAAGGAAGGCATACAGAAGGAAATGACCTTCCTAATCAGCATCCTGAGATGTTTAGAATTGGAACTGAACAGTTTTTTGCAGTAATGGCGTAGTTGACTCAAGCGATAAATGTTGGTGGTATCCATGCATGAGATCATCCAGATCAACCGCAGAGGAACTTGTTAGTGGTGGAAAATTTCATGAGGCAACATCCCCCATCATTCAGAGGATCATCTGACCCTGTGCTAGATGAAGGGTGGATTAAAGCACTATAGAAGATTTTTGATGTCATGGGGTGTTCAGACAATCAAAAGGTTAGTCTTACTATTTACCATTTGGAGGGTGAAGCAGATGAGATGTGGTCGATGCTTAAAAATATAAGGGACGCTGATGAGATTGATGCTCTCGACTGGGATGAATTCAAAGGTATGTTTCTTGATAAGTATTTTCCTAGGGCTGTTTGACTTAGTATGGAAAAACAATTCCTGGAATTGAGGGAAGAGGAAGACTCGGTGGCTTCCTATGAAAAAAGGTTCACTAAATTGGCAAGGTATGTTCCAAATTTTATCTGAGACCTTGATAGTAAAATCAATCATTTTTACTCAGGATTAAAGCCAAAATATCAAATGGAATTGGCTTCTTGTGGGTTCAAAAGTTATGAAAAACTTGATTGATGTGCTAAGAAGGTGGAAATGGAGTTTTCTTATGATCAAGTGTTCTATAACAACAAGAAAAATAAGAGACCGAGGTGGCAGGAGAAAAAATAAAATTATTGAAAAAGTTCTGACTGTAAGAAAACTATGTTTCCAGTTTGTTATAAATGTGGTAAAAGTCATGCTGGGGAATTTCTTCTGAATTCTGGAAAGTTCTACCAATGCGGTAAGATGCGACAAAAGGCTCTTTATTGCACAGAAAAAGATTCGGGTGATGGTAAGACCAAATTTTATTTAGAGTTAGTGCAATGTTTTAAGTGCCATGATATGGGTCACTGTGCAAACGTGTGTCTGAAAAAGAGCTCGAGTGATGGGAAGCAGTTAGAGTACAAGAACAAAGGGGTGGTGAAATCCATTGCAACTACATCAGCAGATATTGGGCCATCAAATGAAGTTATATCAGGTACTCTGTTTGTTTTTTCAGATTATGCCAGTGTGTTGTTTGATTCGGGGTCTACACATTCTTTAATATCTAAAAACTTTTCTAGTAAAATGGGAATACCATCTCAAGAAATGACTCCTGAAATTGTGTTAAAACACCTGGGGGAAATGTAGAGGCAAAAATAATTTATAAGAATCTTCCTATCCTTATCCGTGGAAATAACCTACTTGAAAACCTTGTTGTTTTTACCTCTAGTTGAGTTTGATGTTATCCTCGGTATGGATTGGCTCTCTATTTACCATGCTAAGATTGACTTTAGAGATAAAGAATTTTTTTTTCGAAAAGACTTTCAATTTGTGTACAAGAAGGAAACCTTACTATTGATAACATATCAAGAGGCCGAGGAACATGTAAAAGATGGAAATGAATGTTACATTGCACATATCATTGAAAATAAGGGAACTGTTCAGATTAATGATGTGCTAGTGGTAAATGAGTATCCTAATGTTTTTCCTGATGAGTTTTCTAGAATAATACCAGATCGGGAAGTTGAATTTACCATTGACTTAGTTCCTTATGATAAGCCAATTAAAAAACCCCCTTATCGAATGGCTCAAATTGTGCTTTTAGAGTTGAAGGAGAAATTGTGAGATTTATTAGAGAAAAGTTTCATTAGGCCTAACACATCACCATGGGGTGCTCCTATTTTATTTGTTAAAAAGAAAGATGGTTCAATGAGACTTTTCATTTATTATAGAGACTTGAATAACATCACTGTTAAGAACAAATATCATTCACGTCATATCGATGATTTGTTTGATCAGATCCAGGGAGCTCAGTTTTTTTCAAAGATTGACCTAAGATCGGGGTACCATCATTTGAAGGTAATGGAAGCAGATATTCATAAGACCACTTTTCATACAAGATATGGTCATTATGAATTTGTAGTAATGCATTTTGGGCTATCCAATGCACCTGCTGTATTCATGGACCTTATGAATATAATTTTACATGTGTTCTTGGATATGTTTATGGTTGTTTTCATTGATGATATTTTGGTGTTTTCTAAAATTAAAGAAGAGCCCGAAAGGCAATTAAGGGTTATTTTGCAAACCTTAAAAGAAAAGTAATTGTATGGGGAATTCATCAAGTGTGAGTTTTTGTTGCAACAAATTTCATTCCTTGGTCACATTGTTTCTAAATATGGGATAACTATTGATCCTGCAAAAACAAAGGTTGTTGAAGAATGGCCAAGACCCACAAATGTAACTGAGATTCATATCTTCCTTGGTTTGGCAGGCTATTACTGAAGGTTTGTTTGAATGTTTTCCCGGTTATCTAGTCCAATTACTAAGATAACTCGGAAGGGTGTTAAGTTTATCTGGAAAAAAAGAATGTGATGATTGTTTTCAGAAACTAAAAATAATATTGGTGAATTCTCCAGTTTTGGCACTACCTTCCAAGAATGGTGAGTTTTTTATCTACAGTGATGCTTCATTGAAATGAATTAGTTGCATCCTAATGCAGAATGATCATGTAATTTATTATGCTTCATGACAGTTGAAAACTCATGAGGTTAATTACCCTACACATGATTTGAAATTAGCTGCTCTTGTTTTCGCTTTAAAAATTTAGAGGCATCAATTGTATGGAGTAAAGTGTGCAATATATGCCGATCACAAAATTTTAAATTATATATTCACTCAGAATGAATTGAACAAGTGATAGAGGAGATGGCTAGAATTAATCAAGGATTATGATTGTACAATTCATTATCATCCAGGAAAAGAAAATAAAGTGGCTGATGCTTTGAGTTGAAAAAGTACTGCTTCATTAACAATGTTGCATTTGGAGCGTGATACTTTGGTTAAGGATTTGATGAGATTTGGAATAGAAGTTTTTGGTGTAGGATGTTCTTCTGTTTTGTTCCAGGTATCAGTGAAATATTCTCTATCAGACAGAATTAAGCATGTACAGAAGCAAGACAGTGAGTTGCAGAAAAGGGTAGAGCTGGTTCAGAAGGGTATGTTGCCTGAATTCATCATTGATAATGATTGTGTTTTGAGATTTGGGACGATATTGTGTGTTCCATGTGATTCACAGTTTAAGAGAGAGTTGTTATGTGAAGCTCATAGTTCTCTGTTTTCAGTTCATCTAGGCAGTACCAAGATGAATAGATATCTTCAAAAGTATTACTGGTGGGACGGAATGAAAAGGGATATTTTTTATTTTTCATTGAAGTGTTTGACTTGTCAAAATGTTAAAACAGAGTGGCAGTTACCTAAAGGGATGCTTCAGCCTTTACCAATACCTGAGTGGAAATGGGAGAATATATCCATGGACTGTGTTGTGAGATTTCTGAAGACACCTCGAGGTAATAATGCAATCTAGGTTATTGTAGATCGCTTGACTAAATCTGCTCATTTCCTTGCTATAATAGATACTTTTTCAGTAGATCAACTTTCCCATTTGTATCTTAAATATATAGTCAAGTTACATGGAATTCCTCTCTCTATTGTATCTGATCGTGATCCGATGTTTACTTTTAACTTTTGGAAAGGCCTTCAGAAGTCGTTGGGTACTGAATTAAATTTTAGTACAGCTTTTCATCCTTAATCAGATGGGTAGTCAGAATGAACAATTCAGACTTTGGAGGATATGCTATGTTCTTGATCAATGGATTATCAGGGAAGTTGGGACCAAAATCTTTCGTTTGTTGAGTTTTCTTATAATAACAGTTTTCATTTCAGTATATAGATGGCACCATTTGAGGAATTATGTGGGAAGCGGTGTCGAACTCCAGATTTTTGGGATGAAGTAGGTGAAAGGATGTTAATGGGACCATAATTGGTAGAAGAGTTCACAGAAAAAGTTCACCTGATACAGAAACACATGAGAACAGCTCAGAGTAGGCAGAAGAGTTATGAAGACAATAGGAGGAAGGATCTCTCTTTTGTGTTAGGTGATCATGTTTTTCACAAAGTTTCACCATGGAAAAGTGTGATGCTATTTGGTAAGAAAGGATAGCTGATTATAAGGTTCTTTGGACCATATGAAATTCTGCAGTGAATTGAATCAGTTTCATTCCGAGTGGCTTTACCTCAACGTTTATCTCATGTACACAATGTTTTTCATGTTTCAATGTTAAGGAAGTACAAGCCAAATCCATCTCATGTTTTGAGTCCAAAGGTAGTTTAGCTGGAAGAGAATCTATCATATGAGGAACAACAAGTCCAGGTTTCTGACCACAGGGAGAAAGTGTTGTGGAATAAGGTTATTCATCAAGTAATGCTTTTGTGGAAAAACCACGTGAGTGACGAGGCAATATAGGAATCTGAAAATGCAATGAGGGATAAATACCCCCACTTATTCGATATGTAAATAAATTTTGGGGATGAAATTTTCTAAAGGGGGGAAGGATGTAACATCCCAAGTAAGTAATGAATAATATATATTGGTATCTATGTTTATTTATGAATTAGATAGTTTTTTAGGGGCTTAAAATGAGAATAAATCGAATCTTAAGCATGGAATACACTAATATTTTAAAAATATTATTTTACTACCTTTTGATGGCGAACCATTTCTAAATCTATATGTTGAAATTTTTATAAGCTCTATTTGTCAAAATAAACTTATTATTTATGATTGGGACATTAAAATTTACTTAGGTTATATTTTTGTATTTTTCCGATAATGTTCATTTTTTAATGAATTGTGAAAAATACTGCATTTTACATCAAAACTAATTTTTCATATAATTTAATTATATGGTTAGATTTTCATTCTAATTGGTTTTAAAGTTTAAATAGAAAATATTTTTTCTATTTAATCCAATGGTGGTAATTGGGATTAATTGCACTCTGAAATTGGACATAAAAAATTGCCAAAATTTGATAGAAATTGTTTCAAAAAAACCCGCTATTTGTTTTGACAACGGGAATCATTTTTAAATTAACTATTTCAATTCCTATGTTTGTAATTTAGTAAAATGGATTCCATATTTGGAATCAGTTGGTCCAAATTATTTAATTAAGATTCTTTTGTTTTTGGACATTATGAATAGTAACGATAGTAATTATCTTTAAATATTGTGATTAATTAGTAATCGGGTAGTTAAAGATAATAAAATGATATGATAATAATAAAAAATTAACCCAAAATCTGTCATAATGCAATTGGTTGTGTCATGGAAGACCATGGGATGCCTTTTTCCAATCTTTGGGACCCCATGGAATCACTTTTATGTGATAATGACTTTTTATCTTTTAATTTTTTTAAAGAAAGTAAATATAACAATGAATTTATCACCCGAGTAAAAAAAATTTTATTTTGTCTCCATAAATGATCTCTTAGACTATAAAAAGTCATTAGAAAGATAAAAGTATTTCCTAAATCAAAGTATTATTTTTATAATTTTTATACATTAAATAAATTAAATTATTTATGACATCTTGATGATGCAGCGATTACCTCATTATTTAACTTTGTAAATAAAATGAAAAGATAATGTAAAATCTAAGACCTAAACACGTAAAAAACCTATTTTATGGGTGTATTTCGAACCCTTATCACCTTATCCTATAAATAAATCAATGTGGGACCTTTAAAATCCGAAACACATTTGAAAATAAAGTAACATTTTATACCTTTCCAAGAGTTCCCCTTCTCTCCTCTTATAAAAGGCCCCCACCTCTCCCTCCTTACCCACACCTCTAAAGCCTTTGGCTCGGCCACACTATGCTCATTTTGTCTCTCCACATCCCTCTTCTCATCCTAGAAGCCTTAACATAGGCAGAAATCTCTTCAAGAAACCCTTTTGGTTCAAACCAAGAGGAGGTACATGATTCAAAGGTAAAGTCTTCTCTAATGCTCTTTTGTTTTATTTTGCTTCTCCAACCCCCTAAACAATTTTTATTCATTTATTTTGTAACGAAACCAGTATCTTCCATATAATAGGATGTTTTTAGAAGAATTATTTTAGCTACACTTACACACACCTACATCTAATGGTTAATGAACATACTGTTTCTGTGGATGGGGAATTTTTGCCTCACGAAATAATGATTGTTCAATATTCTTTTAACACCTTAAAAGGTGGCCATTAATATGTGAATATATTTATATATGATATATAATTTTTTTTGTTTTACATAAGCTTATTTATTTTTCATTTATGTCATACCTTTATGGTTTCCATTATGGGTATCTGTGATATCTTCATATTAGGAAGTGCGGACTACCGCCCCCTCAAAGTGATTTGATTCATTACTGCCATATGTGGGACGTATCAAGGATGGAGTTAAAGATATTATATATGATATTATACTGGAATTATAATATACCTTTATATCATTATTATTCCATTCCATAAAATATGAAATAGAAATTAAATTAGCGTTCATGCGTACGTACGGCTTACCGTCTCCATGAACGGTGCATTTCATTTATTACCTCTAAATGTTATGTAATATTATAAATGCATGTATATACTTGATATATATGATATATATGATATGTAAATCATGAGTATAACTCTGAATATAATAGATACATGAACAACTTGTAAATATAAAGAGTTTATTTTTTACTAAAGTACCAATGATCGTTAAAACGACCATTATTAACTTAAATAATTTCGTAGTGTTCATTACATGGTAATAAGTGATATAAAAGAAATAATGATCTTGAAAAAGGTTATTAAGAAAGTATAAATTAACTCAAGTTTATTATTCAAGATGTTAATGTTTGATCGAGTCAAGTCAGACCCGAGGTAAGGGAACTTCTTAACCCAATTTCTATTCTTGGGGTTAATCTCCTATTTCCAAATTATGTCATGATATTATTATGTCCTATCTTATATGTGTACTTTATTTATGTGTACTTATAGTGAATACACATAAAAGATTTATTTTATTTTAAAAAAATGATCTTTGTATGGGACTTCGTCTCAATATCCTTTCATTGAGGCATATTATGTTTTATACACAACTTTCATTTATATAGTGTATAAACCCCATTGACTTTTACGTTTACTCAAAAGGAATATTTTTATACGAATCGTTAACTAAACGACAAAAGGGAATGTTTTTTTGTCATATGTATGCGGCGATATAACACCCGAGATTTTTATGTTATATAAATCATCAAAGGAATATTTTTCTACACACAACACTTGCTTGGCTTTCTTTACACGAAATCGCGACCTTCCTTGCTAGCTTGCGTCATACACAATACCGAGTTTCACAAAACAATGATATGCTAATAAAATGTTATTAAAACTAGCCATTATGAATAGTAATAACCACTTTTTTAAATTTTATAAATTTTATTTTTCAAAATGGACTTCATTTTTGGATTCGGAATATCGAAATTATCCTATGGTGAAATTCTGGTATTTTTCTGAAAACATTCAACTTTTTATGAATAGTGAAACCACTATGTGGTAGTTAAAAAACTGAATTTTTCATAAAACTTAATTTTACCTCTTCTGTAAGTGGAATTTCAAAAATAAAAGATACACGGTTGATGTCAGTAAGTAAAATGTGGTTCAATGAGATGAAAATAATTTTTGGTGAATAGTAACTTTTTCTTTTATTTTCCACGGTTAAAAGTAAATAGGGTAATTAAGGGTAAAAATGATATTATTATTACCCTAACACATGTCCTAATTCTATTGGATAAGTGTAATTCGACCAAAAACAAACTTAGGAATAACATATGACCATTTAGGCCCACTTGGATTAGATTAGGACATTTATTATTAATTTATTTAAAGAGGGGTTAAAATAGTTAAAATAAAAGTTTAATAAGTAAATAATTTTTAATATAAGGTAATATTTAAGATACATTACACTATAAATATTAAATTGAAAGATAAAGATATTTCCTACATAATGGTATTTTATTTGTAATTTTTAGACATTAAATAATTTAATTTATTTATGACACAAAGATGATGCAGTAATTATCTTATTAATGAAATATTGACATAATTGATGTTATAAAAACCCAAATAAATGTAATTTGAGACTTTTTATGAATTCCAATAATTTTATAGTTTAATATGACATGTTATTATTGATTTAATTAACTTTTTTCGAACAAATAATTCTGTTATGATTTTCACAAAAATCAATTACTAAATAGTGTCAAAATTGACATAAAATAGTTTTTAAAACTAATATTATATTATTAATTGTTTTTTTATTCCTAAAAATCTATGGTTTGGAAAAATGACTTAGATAAGGTTATATATATTAATAATAAACAACTTGGGGTTCGTTTGGATTGTTATAGTAAGTTTATTAACCTTATAGTGTAAGAACACAAGAAGACACGGTAAAAGTAAAATTATTTAACTTAATGTTAAATCTAAATGATAAGGTCAGAATAGGAACCTGAACTTGTCTAAATTCTATTGGATGAGAGGATTTCGACCCATCTCCACCTTACATTCTAAATATATCAATTCAGAGCTATTTAAAACCAAATTTGGCTTTATAATAAAATAATATTTTTTGTTATTCCAAAGGTGCCCCTCTCCTCCTTTATAAAAGGGCACCTCCTCCCTCTCTTCCTCACACCACTTTGAGCCTTAATGTTCGGCCAAACCCTGACAATTTCTCCCCTCAACTTTCCTAGAGACATCCTAGAGGTCTTGGTCTTCTTCAAAGACCAATTTTAGTGCCCTAAAAAGAGGTGTCAAAGAAGCACTTCAAAGAAGAGGTAATGTCTGTTACCGATTCTTTCATCTTTATTTCTTCTTCCACTTCTTCTTCTTTAGTTGTTTCATTATGAATTAATAAAATAATTATCACTCATATACTTAAATGTTATTATAAGTATGAAACAACCCTATTTCACCATCTATCCATCCTATGAAAAATGAAATCATCGCCCGTGCGTACGTACGGAATACCGTCTCCACGCCGTGGTGTAATCTATTTTTCACCACCACCTTACTTGGATGGGTATAATGGTGTAAATAATGACTATATATGATTATTTTAAAGTGATATTTATTATGAAATTGTATACATACACTCCAATACAATTCCATGATCATGGGAACGATATCATCGCTCGTGCGTACGTACGGAATACCGTCTCCACGATGTGATGCGACTCGTTCTACCTGATCTTCATTACATAATGATTATATAAATGAATTTAATGAATGAATATGATATATTTTAAACTAATAACATTCTTGAAATTAGGTATCTATAACCCAATAAGAAGAATAAGAATTTATTCGACAAAACTCGCATAAGAACAAAAAGTAATAAACACCCAAATAACAAGTTGTAATGAAATATTACTAATAAGAAGCTAATAATATGACCATATGTGATAAAATAACAATGAGTATGATTATGTAATAAGTCAATAACATTATTTAAATCATTATACAGGAGTTTCGGATACGTACAAAGCATATCGGACCTAAGGTAAGGGAAATATCACAATCTCATTTTTATCCGAGATGGTTTATACTTTGGCATTTACTAGGGTGTATTTTATCATCCACATCCACGTTTCCTCAATATGTAATATTATTTACATTCACCTATAATTGTTTAAAACCTATTTTACCCTTCTTTGAGTTTTTAGTAAAATATATGAAAGGAATATTTTGTCGTTTTTCGTACAAGGTACTTTTTTGACTTTTCCGACAAAAGTACGAGAAGAATGTTTTTTTAAATTATATGGAATGAATGGATTTTTAAAACATTATTTCCAAGAAGATTCATTTACATGTTTTTAAGCCTATTTTTAATCAACTTCTTTTAGTTTAAAATTGTATGACATGTAAAGAAAGGAATATTGTTTTTGATGTAGAAAGGATATTTTCCTCAAGAATGGAGGTCAAGTGTTTTATCAAAATTATTTTCCATCTAAGATAATATAGGGTTCTGTTTATATCCCTATTATTACATTTATTTGATTATGTTGTGATGGAATTATTTTTATGAATTCTTTTATCTTGTATGAATTGTTTAATGATGTCATGTTGTTTAAGAATCCCATTTTTATTACATGAGTTATGCAATGATGTATGATTTATGATTTTGTGGCACACATAAGAATGGTATCATTATGAGATGGGTGGGACCTATATCCCCCTCCAATTCATTGGGTAAAGATTTTATATCTCATGAGATAGACATGGATGGAACGACAGGTTAGACCGGTTCAGTAAAACAGGACTGAAACGGGGAGTGAACTCGGTTCAGAAATGGACTTTGTCCCCTAAGATAGTCTTGGCAATGAGTCTTGACTAACAAGAAATGATTATAAATGTTTATGTGTGTATGCCACAATGTTTCATGTTTTAAGTTATGATTATTGGGATTACATTTCACTACTATGATTTATCCCATGTTATGAAATTATGATCTCTTTTGCAGGTTAAGATTTCCAAAAGTTATGTTCTTATGTATATGATGTGATTGATATTTCTTTTGTTTACCCTTACTGAGAATTTGAGCTCACCATTTTTTATGTTTTATTTCCCCAGGCTAGGAAGAAGGTTATTAAGTAGAATATTCCAAAACGGGACTCTAGATATTATGAAATAAATGAGAGGCAAATTGGACGCTTTATGAACCAGTTTTTTATGCTTTCCAGTTTCTAAAGACACTATACCTATACGGTCCTCTCATGGTTTTTTTATATGTTGTAATAAGTGTGCTTCAATTTTTAAGTAATAACAATGTATGTAAAGTATGGGTCGTTATAGTTGGTATCAGAGGAATGTTATTGTTATCCTTTGGAAACTAGGATGTGAAAGCCTTAGTAAGAACCCTAAGGATAATTCTAAGCATAGAACACAATCTTAGTGTTTTAGAAATGACCAGAATAACCTAGGATAAGACCTTAAGTGTGAAATTTTATTCTTGATTATGTGGTTTTCCTATTATAATTAGTGTTGCTCACACTATTATTCTTGGTTTTTGTCAATGGCTGGAACCCAAAGGAACTGTGTTAATGCGGAATGCGACGGGCAATGCAATGATTATCCCCCGGAGCAACCAAACGTTATAGGAGCTGGAATGAAAAATCTTGTAGCCATGCTCACACAAATTTCTCAAGCTATGAATCATACAGGACTTCCAAACGAGCGAAGGAAGGAGCAACATTTTGTTGAATCGTTCATGAGGCAACGCCCACCTTCTTTCAGCAGGTCTACTGATCCATTAGTTACCGAACAATGGATTTGTACTACTAAAAAGATATTTTCAGTTCTTCAATGTTCTGAAAATGATAAAGTCTTCCTAGCAGTGTATCATTTGGAAGGATATGTTGATCAATGGTGGAATCTTATTATGAATATGAGGCAAAGGGATGAAATTGAGTCCATGGACTGGGACGAGTTCAAGAACTTATTTTTCAATAAGTACTTCCCTCGTATTCTTCGAACAAAGATGGAGAAAGAGTTTCTTGAACTGAAGAAAAATGATGATGAATCTGTTGGTACATATTAAGCAAATTTTACAAGACTTGCAAGGTACTCTTCTGGTATTATTATCCAACCTCAGAGTAAGATCGATCAATTCTTTAGTGGCTTAAAACCAAGTCTTCAAAGGGTGTTATCCATAAGGGACATCAATAGCTACGAGGAAATTGTTCGATGTGATCTCAAAGTCGATATGGAGATTGGAGTAACCCATCAGTCATATGGGTTTGATAAGAAGAGGAAAATGGAATTCAAAGGAAAATATAAAGAGCACACTGAAAAGAAGATGAGAATTCCCTTATTCTCAAAGTGTGGAAAGAATAATGGAGGGGTTTGTCTTAAAGGGACAAGTAAATGTTTCAAATGTGGAAAGGAAGGTCATCGGGCATTTCAATGTTGCAATGATGGGAAGAAGATGCATAATGATGAAAACAAAGGAAGGGATACACAGAATGACCCTACTACACATCAATGATTCAAGTTCATGGAGATGTGGCATTAAGCCAATCAATTCCCAAATCCAAGGGTTGATGATGATGGTCGACGTCAACAAACTCTTAAGGCTAGAGGCAATGGAAAGTCACATGCAATTTCTATCAATGATGTGGAGTATGATAACGATGTGGTGAAAGGTACACTTACCATCCACTCTAAAGTATAAAATGTTTCATTTGATTCTGGATCCACCCACTCCTTTATTTCTGAAGAATTTTCTAAGGAAATCACCATATTACCTCAACAGTTAGATGTTGAGTTAGCTGTGACAACCCCTAATGTCACAACAGTCGCATCCAAAGTTTATAATTCTTCTCCGATTGAAGTTTGTGGGAAAGTTCTTCCTGAAAATCTTGTGATCCTTCCTATAGTGGAATTTTATGTGATTCTTGGAATGGATTGGATTTCTCTACATGGAGATCATATCAATTTCCAAATAAGGGAAGTCACATTTCATATTCTAGATTAATCTATGATCGTCTATCGATGCAAGGATGAACATAACCTTCTAGTGGAAATTTTTTCCATTTTATGGGTATTGATTCCACTAAATAAAGGTTATTTGTCTCAAATGGTTGGTGAGAAACTCACGATTAAGAATATTCCCATTGGACGGGAGTTTGATGATGTCTTTCTGGAGGAATTACTGGGTCTTCCACCGAATCGTGAAGTTGAGTTTTCAATAGAACTAGTACCGGATTCTTTCCCTATTTAAAAGAAACCTTATAGAATGGCCCCAATTGAGTTGTAGGAATTGAAGAAGAAACTCCAAGAGAATCTTGATAAGAGGTTCACACGCCCTAGTGCATCACCTTGGGGAGCACCTGTTCTGTTTTTTAAGAAGAAAGATAGATCAATGAGACTCTGCAATGATTATCGAGAACTTAACAAGATAACTATCAAGAACAAATATCCTCTCCCGTGAATCGATGACCTATTTGACCAACTATGTGGAGCTCAATACTTTTCCAAGATTCATCTTATTTCAGGGTATCATCAATTAAGGGTCAAAAGGGAGGATATACCAAAGAAGGCTTTCCGTACAAGGTATATACACAATGAATTTAAAGTGATGCCATTTGGTCTTACTAATTCCCCTACTATCTTTAGGGATCTAATGAATAGAGTTTTTAGAGACTATCTTGATCAGTTTGTGGTAGTCTTTATAGATGATATTCTTGTCTATTCAAAGAGAAAGGAATAACACGAAGATCACTTGAGAATTATATTGAAGACCCTGAGAAAGGAGAAGGTTTATGCCAAATTTACCAAGTGTGAATTTTGGCTACAAAAAGTTTCATTTTTGGGTCACATTATCTCAAAAGAGGGGATATCTGTGGATCCAGCAAAAATAGAGGTTATCGATAGATGGTCGAGACCAACAACAGTAATTGAGATCCGAAGTTTTCTTGGTTTGGATGGATATTATCATGGTTTTGTGAAAGATTTTTCACGATTATCTAGTCCACTCACCATGTTGAATCGGAAAGGAGTTAAGTTTGTTTGGATGGAGGAATGTGAAGAGAATTTCAAGGAGTTGAAAAGAAGGTTATCTAGTGCAACTGTGCTCACACTGCCTTATAGTGGAGAAAATTTTGTGATCTACAGTGATGCATCCAAGAAGGGATTGAGGTGTGTTCTTATGCAAAATGATATGGTGATAGCTTATGCCTCAAAACAGTGGAAAATACATGAGCAAAATTACCCAACTCATGATTTGGAGTTAGCTATGATAATATTTGCATTAAAGATTTGGAGGCATTACCTTTATGGTCAAAGGTGTGATATTTATACTGGTCATAAAATATTAAAGTATATTTTCACACAAAAGGAGCTGAATATGCGCCAAAGAAGACGGTTGGAGCTGATTAAGGATTACGACTACTCAATTCATTACCACCTCGGGAAAGCAAACAAGGTGGCAGATGCATTAAGTCAACAAGACCATGCTACTTTATCCATGATGAGGATCACAAAAGATCCTATATTTATGGATTTACAAAGGATGGATCTGGGAATTATAATGAAAGGGGAAAAATAGTATCTTTCTCAAATGAATGTTCAACCATCTATACATGTGAAGATTAATGAGGCATAGAAAGAAGATGTAGAGTTACAAAAGAAGGTGAGAAATGTTCCTGAATTCAACCTTGATTATGATGGGATAATAAAGTTCATGAATCGAGTTTGTGTTCCTCCCATCCCCGAATTAAAGAAGGAGCTGCTGGATGAGGATCATTGTTCTTCATTCTCTATTCATCCTAGAAGCACGAAGATGTATAGGGACCTGAAAGAGTACTTCTAGTGGGATGGAATGAAAGGAGATGTTGCTGAATATTTCTCTTGATGCTTGGTTTGTCAACACGTTAAAGATGAGTGACAGAAGTCTAAGGGGATGTTACAACCATTACCCATACCCAAATGGAAATGGGAAAAAATCACTATAGACTTTGTCACAGGACTTCCTAAAACATCCAAAGGCAATAATTCTATTTGGGTCATAGTTGAGCGTCTTACAAAGTCTACACACTTCATTGGTATTAGAGAGGATTTCTCTCTGGATCAGCTTGCCAGGATATATGTAAAGGAAGTGGTAAGATTGCATGGAGTACCACTTTCTATTATATCTGATCGTGATCCGAGATTTACCTCGAAGTTCTGGCGAAGTCTTCAGCATACTTTGGATACAGAGTTGTGTTTCAACACTGCTTATCATCCTCAGATAGACGGTCAGTCTGAGAGAACAATTCAAACTCTAGAAGATATGTTGAGAGCTTTCTCTATGGATTTCAAAGGTGGTTGGGATCAACACCTACCTTTGGTGGAATTTTCTTATAATAATAGCTTTCACTCCAGTATTCAGATGGCCCCTTATGAAGCTCTCTATGAAAAAAATGCAGGACTCCAACTTTCTGGGATGAAGTTGAGGAATGAAAGCTATTAGGACCCGATCTCATTGATGAAATGGTAGAAAAGGTCAGATCTATTCAAAAACACATAAGAGCGGCTCAGAGTCGACTGAAAAGTTATGCCGATAACTGAAGAAAAGACCTAGAGTTTGAATTAGGTGATAAAGTGTTCTTACTAATATCTCCCTGGAAGAGGGTCATGAGATTTGGAAAGAAGGGGAAGTTGAGCCCTAGATATATCAGTCCTTTCAAAATACTAGATTATGTTGGGAAAGTAGCTTACCGATTGGCGCTTCCACCGAATCTCTCTCAAGTTCACGATGTGTTCCATGTATCTCTCCTGAGAAAGTACATACCTGATCCTTCACATGTACTCAGCTCAGAAGTTGTACCGCTGAAGCAGGATCTCTCTTATGAAGAACATCCGATAGAGATTCTGGATCATAGCAAAAAATTCCTACGAAACAAGACCACTCGATTGGTGAAAGTTTTATGGAGGAACCACCAATTAGAAGAAGCTAAATGGGAGCTTGAGGATATGATGAGGGAGAGGTATCCTCATCTGTTTGTTACAAAGTGACGAATTTCGAGGGAAAAATTCATTTTAAGGGGGTTAGAATGTAAGACCTGAGACTTTTATGTTATATAAATCATCAAAGGAATATTTTTCTACACATACCACTTGCTTGGCTTTCTTTACACGAAATCACGACCTTCCTCGATAGCTTGCGTCATACGCAATACCGAGTTTCACTAAACAATGACATGCTAATAAAATATTATTAAAACTAGCCATTATGAATAGTAATAACCAATTTTTAAAATTTTTAAAATTTTATTTTTCTAAATGGACTTCATTTTTGGATTCGGAATATTGAAATTATCCGAGGGTGAAATTTTGGTATTTTTCTGAAAACTTTCAATTTTTGATAAATAGTGAAACCACTAAGTGGTAGTTAAAAAACTGAATTTTTCATAAAACATAATTTTACCACTTCTATTAGTGGAATTTCAAAAATCCGAGAGACACGGTTGATGTCAGTAAGTAAAATGTGGGTCAATGAGATGAAAATAATTTTTTGGTGAATAGTAACTTTTTACTTTTATTTACCACGGTTAAAAGTAAATAGGGTAATTAAGGGTAAAAATGATATTATTATTACCCAAACACATGTCCTAATTCTATTGGATAAGTGTAATTCGACCAAAAACAAACTTAGGAATAAAATATGACCATTTAGGCCCACTTGGATTAGATTAGGACATTTATTATTAATTTATTTAAAGAAGGGTTAAAATAGTTAAAATCAAAGTTTAATAAGTAAATAATTTTTAATATAAGGTTTGATAAAAGATAAATTCGACTATAAATATTCATTAGAAATATAAAAATCTTTCCTACATAATGGTATTTTATTTTTAATTTTTATACATTAAATAATTTAATTTATTTATGACAAAAAGATGATGCAGTAATTATCTTATTAATGAACGATTGACATAATTGATGTTATAAAAACCCAAATATATGTAATTTGAGTCTTTTTATGATTTCCACTAATTTTATAGGTTAATATGACATGTTATTATTGATTTAATTAAATTTTTTCGAACTAATCATTCTGTTATGATTTTCACAAAAATCAATTAGTAAATAGTGTCAAAATTGACATAAAATAGTTTTTAAAACAAATATTAAATAATTAATTTTTATTTTATTCCTAAAAATCTAAGGTTCGGCCAAATGACTTAGATAAGGTTATATATATTAATAATAAACAACATGGGGTTCGTTTGGATTATTATAGTATGTTTATTAACCTTATAGTGTAAGAACACAAGAAGACATGGTAAAAGTAAAATTATTTAACTCAATGTTAAATCTAAATGATAAGGTCCAAATAGGAACCTAAACTTCTCTGAATTATATTTCATGAGAGTCGTTCGACCCATACCCACCTTAGATTCTAAATAAATCAATCTGGAGCTATTTAAAACCGAATTTGGCTTTATAATAAAATAATATATTTACTTATTCCAAAGGTGCCCCTCTCCTCCCTTATAAAAGGGCACCTCCTCCCTCTCTTCCTCACACCACTTTGTGCCTTTAAACTCGGCCAAACCCTGCCACTTTCTCCCCTCCACGTGCCTAAATACATCCTAGAGGTCCTGGTCTTCTTCAAAGACCTATTTTTGTGCCCTAAAAGAAGGTCTCAAAGAAGCACTTCAAAGAAGAGGTAATGTCTGTTACCGATTCTTTCATATTTATTTCTTCTTCCACTTCTTATTATTTAGAAGTTTAATTATGAAGCAATAACATCAGTATCACTAATATACTGATATGTTATTATAAGTATGAAACAACACTATTTCACCATCTATCCATCCTACGAAAAATGAAATCACCGCGCGTGCGAACGTACGGAATACCGTCTCCACACCGTGGTGTAATCTATTTTCCACCACCACCATACTTGGATGGGTATAATGGTGTAAATAATGACTATATATGATTATTGTAAAGTTATATTGATTCTGAAATAGTATACATTCACTCCAATACAATTCCATGATCATGGGAACGATATCATCGCTCGTGCGTACGTACGGAATACCGTCTCCGCGATGTGATGCGACCCGTTCTACATGATCTTAATTGCATAATGATTATATAAATGAATTGAATGAATGAATATGATATATATTACAAAAATAAAATTCTGTAAATGAGGTATCTATAACCTAAAGATAAGAATAAGAATTTATTCGACAAAACACGCATAAGAACAAAAAGTAATAAACACCCGAATAACAAGTTGTAATTAAATACTACTAATAAGAAGCTAAGAATATGACCATATGTGAAATCATAAAAATTGGTATGATTATGGAATAAGTCAATAACATTATTTAAATCATTATACAGGAGGTTCGGATACGTACAAAGCATATCAGACCTAATGTAAGGGAAATATCACAATCTCATTTTTATCTGAGATTGTTTATACTTTGGCATTGTCTGGGGTGTATTTTATCATCCACATCCATGTTTCCTCAATATGTAATATTATTTCCATTCACCTACAATTGTTTAAATCCTATTTTACCCTTAGGTGATTTTTTAGTAAAAGATATGAAAGGAATCTTTTGTCGTTTTTCATACAAGGTACTTCTTTGACTTTTCCGACAAAATTACGAGAAGAATGTTTTTTTAACTTATACGGAATGAATGGATTTTTAAAACATTATTTCCAAAAATATTCCTTTACATTTTTTTAAGACTATTTTTAATCAACTTATTTTTGTTTAAAATTGTATGACATGTTAAGAAAGGAATATTGTTTTTGAAGTAGAAAGGATATTTTCCTCAAGAATGGAGTTCAAGTGTTTTATCAAAATTATTTTCCATCTAATATAATATTGGGTTTTGTTTATATCCCTATTATTACATTTATTTGATTATGTTGTGATGGAATTATTTTTATGAATTCTTTTATCTCATATGAATTGTTTTATGATGTCATGTTGTTTAAGAATCCCATTTTTATTACATTAGTTATGCAATGGTGTATGATTTATGATTTTGTGGCACACATAAGAATGGTATCATTATGAGATGGGTGTGACCTATATCTCCCTCCAATTCATTCGGTAAATATTTTATATCTCATGAGTTAGACATGGCTGGAACGGTAGGTTAAACCAGTTCAGTAAAACAGGATTGAAACGAGGAGTGAACTCGGTTCAGAAATGGACTTTTTCCACTAAGATAGTCTTGGCAATGAGTCTTAACTAACAAGAAATGATTCTCAATGATTATGTGTGTATGCCACAAAGTTTCATGTTTTAGGTTATGATTATTGGGATTACATTTCACTACTATGATTTATCCCATGTTATGAAATTATGATCTCTTTTACAGGTTAAGATTTCCAAAAGTTATGTGCTTATGTATATGATGTGATTGATATTTCTTTTATTTACCCTTACTGAGCATTTGAGATCACCATTTTTTATGTTTTATTTCCCCAGGTCAGGAAGAAGGTTATTAAATAGAATATGCCAAAAAGGGACTCTAGATATGATGAAATAAATGGGATGCAATATAGATGCTTTATGAACCAGTTGTTTATGCTTTCCAGTTTCTAAAGACACTATACATATACGGTTCATTCATGGTTCTGTTATATGTTGTAATAAGTGTGCTTCAGTTTTGAAGTAATAATAATGTATGTAAAGTATGGGTCGTTATAGGAGACAACGGCTTCTCTACCGCCGTGACCGTTATTGTAGCTTCAGCTTCCTCTACAAGCCATAACTTTTTTTAAATGAAAAAATAAATGCCATGTTTTACTTTTCTTTTATTTTGGTATTGAAAATGGTTTTCATAATGTTTTTATATCAATGTGTTGTATTTATATCTTGTGATTGAAAAGTGGAAATGTTATGTTTCCTTTATGCATGTTTTATGTGATACGATTATGTTATGGTTCGTGGGCATTATTATGAAGATGGGTGGTTCTGTGTTAAACTAAGTGCAAGTGAGACCGATATATCTCTCCAATGCATTGGGTAACACAATGGAGTTAAACATTAATGTTTTCTCCAAAGAGATTTAGGGAATATACTGTGATGGGTATTCCAAATGTAACCATGAGGGTTACTCCCTACGTAAGAATGTTATGAATGCCTCAATTTACCTTTATGTCTTCTAATTTCAATGATTTATTCATGATTTGATGAGGTATGTTAAAATTCTTTTGTTTTATGAGTAAATTATGATTTCATACATGGACTAATGTTTTTTTCGTACTTATATATCCTTTAATGAGATTTTTTGTGCCCATCCCATGTTTTTGAAATGTTTTTCATAGGTCAAGGGAAAGATACATTATGTGATGATAGTGTCAAGGAAGTGTCAAGAAAAAATCCATGTTTTATTTTAAATATGTTTCCATTGATGGAGAAAATGAGTACTATATTTTATGTAACCACTTTGTTTAAATGTGGAATGTAATTCATGTTTTACGATCTAATTCTCTAAAAATATAAACCTGAAAAGATCCTCAATGTGTATTCTTGAAGTAACTCGAGATTAAGTAATGTTTAAGGCTGGGACCTTATATAATGACCAGGACAAATCATCTTGAGATAAATCTGAGTACACTGACTAAGCATCAGCTTTATGAAAATATTGTTAAATGTTAATTATGGATCGACAAGTTCTACTTCATGGGTTATATTATTTCAGAATCTGGAGTATCTGTTGATCCTGAAAAGGTTAGTGCTATAGTTTTCTCAGAGAAAACCAAGAACATGTTTGATATCATGAGTTTCTTAGGGCTAGATGGATATTATAGGCATTTCCTTTGGGACTTATCATGTCTTTCTTCACCTCTTACTGACTAACAATGAGGGTTTTTAAGTTCCTATGGTTAGAAGCAAGCAACAAAGCCTTTGAAAATCTTAATGGGAGGCTTTTCTTGGCACCTATTCTGATTCATCTAGAACTAGGTAGTGGTTATATCATCTTCTGTGGTGCTTCAAGAATTGTCTTATGAGTAGTGTTGATGCAGGAAAACAATTTCATTGCATACAAATCCTGGCAGTTGAGGCATCATGAGAGAAATTACCCGACTAATGAACTCGAACTAGCAGCAGTTGTCCATGCCTTATGTTCTTGGAGACATTATCTCATTGGTGAGAACTTTGTAGTGTATAAAGATTACAATAGACTCAAGTAAATCATTTCTTTGTGTGACATGAACTTCTGACAGCGAATATGGGTTGAATATCTATAATATTTCAATTTTACCTTGCCTATACGCTTGGAAAAGAAAATATGGTTTCATATGCACTGAGTCAAAAAACTAAAATGCAGGACGTGCATGAAGCTAGTGATGAATGGAAGATAATAAACCTCTTTTGTCAGCTTCATCTAGAGTTTCACAATATTCATGAACAGCCATACCTCTATGCCTTAACAGTTACCTCTTACCTCCTTGAGAAGGTGAATATTAAGTTTTTTTGAGATCTTGAAGTTTTGGTTATCAGTGAGAGTATATCTGGAGATAACCCACCATCGGGTTGGTCTATGGACATAGATGATGTCCTGCATCTCCATTGACATATCTGGGTTCCAGAAAATGTGAGAAAGGAGTTGATGAAAGAGCCTGAAGCATTCCAGTGGGAATTTCATCTTGGAATTTCATATATGTAACAAGATATGTGACACCAGTATTGGTGGACTAGGATGAAATGCCTGATTGTCGGCTTCATCACTAGGTGTTCCACCTATTAGTAGGAAAACATGGAACCCTGGAGACCTACTGTCTTGTTACATCTACTTCTAGTCCATGAATAGAAATCCGGAAATTTTCTATGGATTTATTAGTTTTCTTACCTAGTTCTCCAAGGAGTAGAGATGCAATCTGGGTAGTCATTGACTGACTACTGAAATCATCCCACATTATTCCAATAAAGAATACATTCTCAGATGATGAGGTAAGAAGAATGTATGTACGTGAGATCATATGACTAAATGGGGTTCCACATACTATTGTTTTAATTAGGTATGCTCGTTTCACTTCACGGTTCTAGTAGGGTTTTCATAAATCAATGGGAAAATAAGTTCATCTAGGCACAACTTTTCACCCTCAGTCCAATAGACAACTAGAAAAAACAATACAGGTTTTGGAGGATATGATCTGAGCATGTGTCCTTGATTTCGGTGGTTCATGGGAAAATCATATCCCACTCATTAAGTTCACCTATAATAACAATTTATAGCCGATGATTAAGATGGATCCTTTTGAGTCTGTATATGGTAGGCCATTCCATTCACCCTTCTACATGATAGAGGCTGGTGAGGTAGCCCTACCAGGTCCTCATATTGTTCAGAAGACTACAGAACAAGTTTAGCAGATCCAGAATCATATGACTACTTCTCAGTCTAGACAGAAATTTTATGTCGATCACCATTGATGACCTCTTGAGTTTGTGGATGGGGATCATGTTTTTCTTGTCACCCAGGATAGTGAATAGATAGTTACTAAGGCTGGGAAATCTATCTCCTCGTTACGTCTGGACATTTTAAATTCTAGAGATATTTGGGTCAGTAGCCTATCGGTTGCCACTACCTTAGAGGTATCATGCCATGCATGGCATCTTTCATGTCTCACAGCTTCACCAATATCATGCTGGCCCATCTCATACATTTGATCCCGAGGAGGTTGAATTATATGGCGATGCTACCTTTGAGAAATCTCTAGTATGGATAATTGACTGAAGCATGAAGGCTCTCTAAGCCATATCTTTCACTCTCATACGTGTTCTATAGTAGCATGGCATAGTACAAGATGATACTTGGTATAGGAAAGCTGATGTATATGTCCAATGGCTATAGTTGTTATTAGACATTGTTTCCTTACCCTTGGAAGGAGAACTCGAGGAGGGGAGTTATTTTGAGGGGGGAAGACAGTGAGAACCTACTTTTTCACTCTCCATGGATCCTTTAATTTTTATTCTATATCTTTATTTTGGACCTAATACAGATTCCTAATGAGTTATCATACGTTCTTTGGGTGTCTGAGCCTTGTTTGGAGCTTGGAACCCCTCTTTTTGGGAAAATAGGCCATTTTACATTGTTTGTTCATGGTTAGCACACGATTTCACTGACCATGTAATTTTTGTTTATTCGGACTGTGGAACCTTGCATGGTTAGCACATGTTTGTGTAACCAAACCGTATGAATTCCACTTTTTATCATGTTAGGGCAGAACCATCTCCCATTGTTTGTGCACGGTTTGAAAAACCATGCAGACAAACCATGTGTCGGATAAAAACCTATGTGAATTATCCAAAACACAATTAATGATCTATTAATCCAACCAACTCCTCCATAATTTGTGTTTATTCCAAATTGACCTTATTCTCTCTCATTTTGGAGAATTTTGAAGATACAAAAATGGAATCAAGAGATCTCCTTCGTCTGACATCTGATCGAGCATTCGTTCATCACGTTGGATGATCAACTATATGTACTAGAGTCCTATTTGTCCGTTCTTCTTATCTTTCAATCTTGACCTTGTTATCTCCATGTGATATTTTTTCCATTTTCTTAGATATGCTTTAATCTGAGGAAATTCAATGGCCAATTTCAGAGGATAAGGATCATAAAACCCTAATTTGGGTTGTCTATAACTCCTCCCTAAAGTTTTTTGTTTTTGTAATGTTCATGTGGGGCCCACCATTTTCGTTGGAAATAGTTTCTTAAATTAACATTCCATGATTATACTAGTTATAATCTTATGGTTATGTTCTTTCAAAATATGTGATTAGTTGTTGGTGGTTTCACCCACAACATAACATGCCTCATGTCAAAGGTTATACATTAATTGGGTGTTTTGTTTTTTCACATGTTTGAGCCACCATTTGGGTGTACCTTTACTTGACCTTCCTAAAGGTGAGACTTATTTTCTTAAATGGATATTTATTACTGAGAATTTCATAATGGAATATTCCATATATGCTCACCACTTGACCTAACTAAGTTAAGTGCTTAAAAATGTTTACTAAATATGAAATATGAAGTGTAAAATGGAAATTATACGATGTATATAACACGACCTTGTCAAAATAGATTGACTAAAGGATAAATGTTCATAGCACCCCTTTCCATGTTGATCGAAGGTAGCATAATGAACCTAAATAATTGAATCTTCCTTAATGGATATCTAAGACTTGATTAAATAGTTGCAACAATACTTGGCCTATCCACACTAATGGAAGACAAGGATTAGACCGATGATTTAAAGTATAATTGACCTATCAACACTAATTGAAGGAAATAATTGATCCAAATGAATTATTACATGATTCTAATATCAAAAAGTAATGGAATAACTTGATCTCACCTTGGATTCTAAGAGGAGAATACCTTGGGTCTTGGGAACCCCATTCTGATCAAGGATATGGATTACTAAGGTTGATACCCACCAAGACTCTGGTTCTTTTTTATTCCTTAGATTCTAGGTATATTACCATTGGGTCCCTTTCCTTATTACATGATACTTTAGATACACTCCTTGGATCCAGCATTGACTAGTAGTTTCCATGGTCAAAGCCCATAAGGCCATGTCTTTCCATAACCCCGTTTTACCTTCTATGATCACCTTTGACTCAGTAGGTGCCATATTGTCAAATTCATTGGATTACACTCCTTGGATTAAACTCATACCCATTAGCTAGAATTAGATACTACTGAGTTATCTTTCCATGAGTTTATGTTACCTTTGTTTTTACCCTGGAACATCCTCACCGTATATCATTGGCCGGTTGCCTTGATACGTCTGGGGAATTTCAGAACTTATACTATCACAAGGTGATGTCTATTTTTTCTATGCCTCACGTGACCTGTGAACATTAAATTCTAATTGATTAATTATTTAATGCTTAAATGTTTAAGCACTAGTACATGGATGAAGATTTTACTTGGTTATTTTGTTATGTTGTACTGCTTGCTTTACATTATATATGAATTCCTCCACACTACTGTATTTTATTTCACAAGCCATATGTTATATACATCGTTGGTGGTGGCCCAGTGATATTTATCTCACACCCTCTCTAAGAGTCATTTGGTACCCAGAGTAGATTACATGGTTGCAGGTATAGATAAAGAGAATAATATAGCATACAATACTGTATTGTGTGTTGATAGGATAGATCTTGATACCAGATGACCGAGTAGGGTCTCGGGATTATTGGAGTAGACTTTGTATTCTTTTACCTTGTTGAACATGTTATGCTTATTTTCTTATATCCTTGATTTATAGTATTCTAGTAACATGACATTCCATCATCACTATTCCAATTGATACATTTATTGTTATTATTGTTTATCTATTTCATCAGCCTACTTACGCTATTTATTTATATTTCATTGTTGTTTACTATTCATTTATATCTCTTTGGTTGTCCTTCAATCTTCTAATGAGGGAATAGTCTTCCCATGGACACAACCTAGGCACTCGCTTCTAATCGACAACCTTTGGCATTCGAGAAGATGCATTTGAGGCTATGTGGCCCACCGGCATTGGGGAAACTGTTAAGTGGAATCTGCGTCTAGGTCGTCACACATGAGGTATATAATGCAGCTATAATCAGGATTCAATCTGTTTCTAAAACATCTCATATAATCCATGATAATTAAATAAACAAGTTTGTGGATGAAAATGATTTTTTAATTTTGATGTAATTTTTAGAGAAGGTCTACACTAAGGGAAGGGTCTTACAACTGAAAATTAGGAAAAGTATAAATTGAGGAGAATCCATAAAGGGAATAAAAAAGTTAAAGAATCCAAGCATAAAATTTCAAGGAGAATATTTGTGGATATTGATAAGTCTAAAGATGATGATGTTGATAGTTTTTTCACTCGGGTATATGAAATAGTTCGTAATATTTTTGAATTTTATGGTCTCCTTAAAGACTATACTATTATGAATAATATTATATGAAACATTACAGATCAATTTGATCTCAAGTTATTTGCTTTCCATGGTTGATAATGTATCTAATTATAAAAGATACATAATATTCATATTTTATTTGAAATTAGGAAGGAAAAAATTTCAACAAGTAAGATAAAGTATAATTTGTCTTCAAATCCAATGGTAAAGGGATGATTAAATAAGTTTATGGAATAATTCATTCATTAGATAATGGATATATAAATCAGACTAAATCCTTCTTGAATAGTGATTCATAAACTGTAAATGGAAGTTCAATGTTAAGAAATTTAATAGATTTTACAATTAAAAGGATTTTGGTCATATTTCAATTTTTCCAAAAGAAGAAGGTTATGCAATCTAAATATGATTACGAAGAAGTAGTGCCTTAAAGGAAGAAAAAGGATAAGAATATGATGAATGATTCCATAACCAATAGTAAAATATTAGAAACCCAGGATGCTGGTCAATCTAGAAATTATGATAACGAGTTCACTCTTATTACTCATGTGGAGAGTGCTTCACATTTATATCACAATGATGGTGATGTGTAAGAAATAGTGGAACATTGTGGGAACTTATTATTATGTTAGAATATTGTATTGAAAAAATTACACAACTCAAGAAAGATATGAACATGTCTGACAAAGAGAACCAGTAAATTGAAACTCAAATGAGTGATTTAAATAAAAAGGGAAAAGGGATAGTTAAT
The DNA here is from genome assembly GCA_963277665.1 of Viscum album. Lineage (NCBI taxonomy): Eukaryota > Viridiplantae > Streptophyta > Magnoliopsida > Santalales > Viscaceae > Viscum > Viscum album. Next base: position 1,918,759,463 of record OY728128.1, on the reverse strand, counting down.
AAAGAAAAATAAAAACTGGTCAAAAGGGAGGCTATCCATGTTAATGAACTCGAGGATAAAAAGTTTAATATAGTAGAGAATGATAATATTACATGTGATTTTAATGAGAAATTTAATTCTATGAATGAATAATTATCTAATAAATTATATATCTATTTTATATCCAATTTTTATTTTAAAATGGATGGAAATGACTTAATAGAATCTATCATTATTAGATAAGTATATTCTCATCATTGTTTAGAGAAAGGGGTGATGTAACAATGTAATAATACATTTATGTAGCCTAAAAATTGAACTTTTTCATCTAATTTTGTAGGTAATCAATGTGATCCTAAGAATAATGAGTTGAAAAACTCTATGAATGAGAATAACTATAATGTTCCAAAAAAAGAACACCCCCTCAAAAAAAGAAGGCCCAAGGAGGATAACCTCAATAAAATTAGGAAAAATATATAATCATGAAATGAAATCTCAATTCAGATGATATTATTGTTGTTGTGGATAGTATATATAAAAAATGTAGTCATGTTGATTCAATATATCTTTATATAGTAATAGGAAATATCAAAGGTAGTGTTTTTTTAGAATATCATGATAAATATTTGAAGACATAAATTTATGCTGAAAAAAGATAACATGATATATAAGAAGAAATCCATAAGAGATAAGTTGAGAAGTGTAAAATATTTGAAAAAAATGAAAATGTTTTAAAGACACTTTTTTCACAAGTAATGACAAATTCTTAACTTCTAAGGTGAAGAAAATTGATTCACTTAGAAATAATCTTTATGATGGAAGGAATTAATGGCCTGGTTTGAGATGGTTATCTCAACATAAGGTTTTACATTGAGGTGTAATATGGTCTCTCTATATCCCCTTAATATATAGAATATCTGATACTAACACACAATAATTTTAATGATATGTTTGAGGGTCTCATTTCTAGATTGAAAAAATTATAATTTTCTTATCGTGAATATATCCATGATAAAGAGGATCAGATTGTATCCCATAGGGGGGTATCCTTAAATAATTAGGATGTAAAATCTTGAATTTCATGAATAATAGAACAAATATGGAAATAAGTTTTTACAATGACACTCTCACTCTACTTTTATGAATATGTTCATCATATTTTTCACGGGGGTTTCCGTTGACCATTGGGTTGGAAAAGTGGAATATATATTTCATGCACTTGAACATTTTTTAATGTGTGTTTATGTGTTTTTAGGATAATGATGTCAATTTTGTTTTATAGAAACCCCATTATGAGGAATATAAATTTTTATAAGTATCTTATCAAACATTGAGTTGTCATCGATATTTGAGAACACCTTGATTTAATCTAACTTATTTTCTACACAGAGATATCCCAGGGATATTTGATTAGAATTATTAAATTAAATTTCACAAGGAACAATGTTCTTTTATTAAACTATAAAAAATAAAGAAAGGGTGGAGATGTTTCATAAGATGAATGCTGATTTCCAAGACCCCATTTTTACCTTTTAATATCATTGGAAATTATATGGAGTGTGAATTTAGGATGATGTCGATAAATAATAATAGTATTGTTTAAAAATCAAAAAGGTACAGATTTGAATATTTCCTAAATTATTATATTGGTTGTGTTTTTAGATGTGTTGGATTTGATGGAAATAATATTTTAATAAATCTATTAATGTGGGTTGGTAGACCATTACTTCACATGAGGCATGGTATTTCGAGAAAGGAAAAGATGATGGCCTAAAAACATGCCTATATCAGAGGGAATTTTTATATTATGATACCTAAAATGGGAATGTATATTACCTATATGTGGTCATGGATAAGCTATAGATGAATCCAAGGAAAGAACACACCCAAGGAAAATTGTGTGTTGTGGTGAGGATACTCAAAACAGGTTTTTTCATAGGGCTCACACCGTAGTGGTCCTTATGGTATAACATGAAAAACCCCAATTTGTACATAATAATTTTTGTGGTGTGCGAGTTTCAATTCATGGATGAACTAGGGTTTTTAGATGGTAAAAATCCACTTCACCATGCCCCTTGCACAATCTATGGTGTTTGTGAAGTCTCTATGTAAGGAACAAGGATTCTAAAAAATATGCATTGTGACACATAAAATTTTCATGGTTGATAAGTGATCACCAGATTTTCATGATTTCCAATTTAACTACACCCATAACTCTGGTTATGGAATCCATGGAAATGGATTTATCTATATGAAAAATCAGACAAAAGTTAGAGAGTATTCTCATGAAGATTCTCATGTTGAGGTAAGAACAACAAAGAATTCATTATCGTGTAGTAGTCTATGGTGCGTCACACAATAATGTGTCAAACTCAATAAAATCATTTTTGGGGATGTTTAGGTGGTTCTTGAATTCTTATATAACCACATGATTCAGTTTTTTATCCTGATTCAATCATAAATTCTAGGACATTTCAATATTATATTTTTTGTAACAAATGTGGATTTATTGAACGTTGTAAAGTGGAGTGAGAAGGCCCTTGAGTAGTTACATTTCTATGTTTATTAGAAGATCATGAAGGAGTTTTTTGGATTTTTAATGAAATACATTATTTTCCATTATAGAGATTCTAGGTGTCCCTTGGCTTGGTGCATTGTCTCTCTATTTTAGGTGATAGGATCACCGACATCATAGTAGAGGAGGAGAATAGACTAGATAATAATTTGTGAACTCCATGAGAGATATTCTATAGTAAAAGGAGTTTTAAATAGGGTAACACATGAATTTAATCTGTTCATGCATTGGATCAGCATAAATTGAGGAAGGCCAGATCATCTTTATTCCAGTCAATGTTTTGAGACTAAAAGTATGAACATTTATATTGGATGACGAAGTACTTGTAGAAGGAGTACAATTACCAGTTTGATGATCTATTAGTTCATCAAGGAAGAGTTTCAAGTGGTAAAGTTATCACATATGTTTTTCAATACATCACAGATCTTATTATTTTGTGAACTTTTGTCTTCTATTGGATACTATATGTGTTTTGTGTGTGTACATAGTTAACACTATATGTTTAGATTTGCTTTAAAAATAGTGGATGAATCCTTGTTGGGGAGGCTAATACTATAAATATTAAATTTTATGGTTTCTTAATTATTTCATCATATTAAACATGGTTTATTATATCCATTGTGTGGATCGATAACCTTCACCTTATTAAGAGGATAAGTTTAAAATTTAGAAACTCATAATAGATAAAGAGGCTCATTCAACCACTCACAAAATCATTAATCTAATTATGTCATCTCCTAATAGGTACCCTTCCTTTATTTTTGACATTGTATTATTTCCTTTCTCATTTTCATGAGGCATGGTCATGGTTTATGTATATTTTCTTATCATTCTCAGTTAGATGAGTGGTGAAGATATTTTTAGTGGTCTTAATTTACTTAAATTGATTGTTGAGTACTACTAGATTTGATATATGGGTGATCCATTGGGAAAATTGATACATCACTTTTATTAAAAGGATTAGTGATTTTTATTTACAATTATGGGTGTTCTAATAGGGTTATGATTTCTTAATACCCTTTTGATTTGTAGGAATTTAATAGTGTTCTCATTATGTGCCTTAATTGTTTAAATCATCATGTTAGTGGGGTTCTTATATAGCTGGGAGACTAAGAGTGGTATCAGTTATGTGACCCATCTAGGGGACCATCTAGTATGACGTATGAATTTGGAAAAATTTGAATACTCCATTGTTTTCATTCTTCATGGAGTATTTTTTGGGTTATTTTATTAACTGTATTTTTTTCTAGTACACGTTATCCTGATGTGTCATCATCCATGAATTCATTGTATTTATTGGTATATAATGGGCCATTGTAGGGATAATTATCACACATCAACACTTATATTATTAATGATTTTATTCATTTATTATTTTATTTTTATCTTGAGGGTTGGATAATCTATTTTCGACATTTAAAAAATAATTAATAGTTTCTTCATATCCCATGGTTTTAAACCCTGATTGGTCAAGTAGTGTTATAGATCTGTGTCTGCATTTTCAGTTTTAATATAGATATTTCATTGGGTTAGCACATAGTTTTTTCAATAGTGTTACCAAACCATATTGGTTCCATGTGATAGGTGAATTTTTTGAAAAATTACGCAAAAACTGTTCAATATTAAAATAAATTAAAATTTTCATACATAAAAAATAACGCATTCCCAGTATATTTAACCAAATTCAGCCCTCCATTACCCCTCTTAATTTTACATGGAAGGATTCTAGTGGTGGATCTTTTACCCAGATCCCTCTTCTATATGTTTAGGTTATCTGTGACCTGTTACTATTATTTAAATCCACATTGTTCAAATTAATGACTTCTTCTTCTCAATCACCTTTTTTGTATTCTTTATTTCTATCCATTATCCCTCATATAGAAAAAAATTTTAGGCCCAAACTGATGTAGTTTTAAATTCTTATTGCTTTAGTCTTTGGTTTCTTAATCGGTTAAACTATCTCTTCGGTATTGTTTCTCATCATATTCGATTGTTCCGCTACATCCTCACCTGATTTGAGGTGGGATCTTTTGTACATTTATTTTATTAAAATAAATTATGTTAGTGATATTTATAAAGATTGTTTCCCAACTATTTGTTTTTCTAGGTGATTTTCATTAAATTATAAATAGATTTATAAATCATAAAATCTCTATAATTATTTTTTAATAAAAATATTCATACAATATTTTATTTATTAAAATCCTAAAGAGTATTTTAGTGAGATTTATTGTTTATTTTATTTTATATGGATTTTTTTTCTATTAGTTTATTATATTAGTGTCTAAATGTGATTATTAGTTTGGTTTCCAATTTATTATATTCATTCATTGGGTTGATCATATTTAATCTTTATTGTCACTGAATTGATTGAAATGTATTTTCTCGATGGTTTTATTAGATCTTATAATGAATATGATTATATATATATATATATTTCCATGTGGATACGCCACTATATTTATATATGTTAATTCAAACATATAAATGTGTATAAATATATGTATATATACACATAAATTGGATTTCATTTGATAAATTTATTTAGGATCGTGATTTCAATTTTTCTATCGATTTTAATTATGGAATTAATGGGAAAATATTTCCAAAAAAGTACTTTTTGAAAAGTATAATTTGAAGGCTTATTAAAAATTGATGAAATGAATATATTTTTAATAGAGTTCTACAAAAAAATTCTAAAAATGTTGGCATGATTGAAAATAAAGGTGTTGGTGAGGAATCCCATTGAGATGAATAGTGTAAATAATTTGAAGTTTGTTTTATAATGAAATATTTTTTCTACATTTTATAGATAACCATATGAAAAAAGTCAGGTTGATATTTTTAAACCTCATAATAATATTTTTTTTATTTGGTAGGATAGCCTAGGAAAAACAATGTCCTATAACATAATCCATTCTCGTGAAGTATTTATTTAGAACCACCTTTTCTTAAAGATGTGTTGGATCTCTAAATACACTATAGGGGTGAAATATAATTACTATGTGAACATAACCTTAGTGACCCTATTTTGTTTCTTCCTTGATTCCTATCTTCAATTACTTATTTTTTGTTCATATTTTAATCATTATTACATTATAAGTCCCTTTTTTAAATAGTCCTTCTTAAAATTCCATATTTATGACATACATAATATTTCTTATAACATATTAATTTTTATTTTATTTGATCTCATATAATTCATCTATTTATCATTGTTTTTTGGCGTTAGGATAATTATTTAGGTGTATTGAGTTCATTTTAATTCCATTAGAAGAATAAATAAAACCATGGATTAGAAATTCATTTCCAAAAACATTTATTCAATCTATTGGTTTAAAAAAAATTAAAAAATATTATGGATTTATTTATTAGAGGATATAATTTTTTTACAAATTAGTGTATTTAAAACTATAATTTATAGATTTTTTATATAAAACTGAATGCATAGACCTTTTGGTACAACCCTACTCGGTTTTTAGCTTGCACCCTACTGAAAATATTCTGTTTAAGTATACTAAGTGACTTTGGTTGGTTAATGTATTGGTTTTGAAGAGTTTCACATTATGGTGAATTATACTTATGGAAATTTTGAAATTTAAACTAGAGATTTTTTTTTGTGATGGAATTGGTGGTGAGTGGATGGAATTCATTTATATTATTTTTTTATAATTTATTCTACTTATCATTTTTGTTGAGTACATTTTATTAATGAATAGGTCATTCTAGAATTTCATTATAATTACATTGATATTTTTATTTAATTTCATTATGGGAATTAATTCTCACAGATTATGAAATGATTACCTAGGAATGGTCGTTGTCCTAGGGGATCAAGAACACAAGAAAAACCTATCATGAGAAAGATTAGGATTCCAGTGTGTTGAAAAATGGGTTTAGTTTATTATATTATCCCAAATTTTTGTCCCCCTCAACTAAATTTTTTATCCAGTTCTAAGAATCTTCATTGGGTAGCTCTTTCCTAAGAATCCCAGCAAGTTAAGATACCAGGGGACTAGATTTTGGTTTTTACATATAATGGATTCAAGAAAATATTTTCCTACTAAACTCTCCAAAAATCATAACTATTATTTTGAAGATGATTCATATGTACATAAATAAATGGTGGGGGAATTACAAAATTGCACTCATTATAGAGTGAAATATGGATCTTTTCTGACTAAATATATGTAATTTTTTGAATATTTCATTTTTAGTGGGGTTAATTTGATTGAAATCCATTGATGAGATGATATAATACTGGATACTCAATAGTTTATATATGATTTTTTATATTATCTGATATTTCATGAAAATAATATTGAGATACCTAACATGTTTGAAAAATATAATATTTAGATATTAGTGTCTAATGTTTCTATGTTCAACTATTGGGAAGTGTTTTTAGACTCTAAATTTAAATTTCATTGGAATAAAATTCACTATATCTAACTCATGGGTTTCATAGATTGTTTTTTCATTACATGTTTAGGATGGAAGACATATATTTATTCATGAATGGAAATTCTAAGCAATATGTAAATCTTCATATCTATATTGGTGAAAGATTATTTTTTCATTAAATTCCATAACATATAATTTGATTTCACAAAGTGGATGAAATATATAATTGGATAATTATTATCATTTATCCATAATAATAATAATTTTGATTATATTTTCATTATTACAGAAGATGGAATTTTATTTCTCTATTAAGAATAATAGTTTTCTTTATTTAAGTATAAAATATTATATGGATTTGAAAATAAAGTAAATAATTTATATATTTTATATTTATATATATAATTATGTATATAATGTTTAGAATAAAAATATTAACATTGATTCTAATCCCAGATATATTTTTATTTGTCTCATTAGACATATAAATTGGAACCATGTTCAAACACTCCATATATATGAATTATTGGAACCATTAAATAATGAATTTATTGAAAAATATAAATCATGATTACTAATAAAGGTGACCAGATAACCATTTAGAGTAAAAGTTGATAAGTCAAGTGTAATATTGGATCTCATACACAGTGATGTATGTACAAGAAATTATAACATAATCAAGTTGTGGTTTATGATTATTCATGTCATTTACCAATTATTTTAGTTGGTTTGGATATGAATTTCTGATAAGGAACATGTATAATTTTTTAAAAAGTTTAATGTGTTTTATAATGAAGTATAAAATCATCTGGGAAAAAGAATAAATGTCCTTTAGTTGTATTATAGTGATGTATAATTAGGTTTGGATTTCATTGAGTATATGTGATATTGTGTAGTATTTTCCCAAGTCTCTCCCCTAACACCGCCATTGTGAAATAGTTGATATAAAAGGTGTAATTTTCCTTAATTCGACAAGGTTTGATTAATGATGAGTCAATGTGAAGAAAATAATTTTATTTCTAGGATATTTTGGGGAAACTATTACATTTATTATTAACTATGTTCCATTTATGGATGTCATAAGGACACTATATAAGTCCTTGAACATAAACATTACATAATCTTGAATTACATTACTAATTCTAATTGAGGATATTTTTCTATTTTTCATTTTATAGAATTGTACTAGAACTATTATATTACATCTCATATATTACAAAGTAGACAATTCTACTAAATATCCATTTTTTTCTTAAAATAAAAACTTTTAAAAGAAAACAAGATTTACTTTCAGTATATAAATCTTCTTGAATTATACCTTTCTCTTAACCTTCCTTATATCCTTGGAAAAACAATTAAAAAACATGGGATGAGCATAAAAATCTCAGTAAGGGTTATAAAACAAGGATATAAAACATTATTCCATCAATAAATACATGTCAATTAAATCATAATTTTAAATCCTTAACATTTCACACAATATCAAAATATTTAAGAATAACAAATGGAAATAATAAATCATAATGGTAACTTGTGGCCTCAGAAACCTACATACATTATTTCATTCAAAGCTACGTAGGGAGTTACATTTCGAATACCCATTATAGTATAATCCATAAATATCTTAGGAGAAACATTTAAATTTACCTCTGTCACATTACCCAATGCAATAGAGATCTATCTTGGGCTCACCCACCCTAGGTTTACCATAGAAAAACCCGAATTCATAATCAATTCCCAATAACCACAACAAAATCACAACACGTAAACAAGCATAATGTAAAGATACAATTTCCACATTGAAATTATAATATAAAATTTCAATATATTTAAATAATAAATCCATTCTTAAAACCATTCTCAAAACCAAAATACGTAAAAATATTATATGGTATTTATTTTCCATTTAAAAACATTATGGCTTGTTAAGGAAACCAAATATCAAATAATGTTTGCGACAGTGCAAAGGTCATTGTCACCATGTATTGTAAAAAGAAACATAATTTTTTCATTTAGTAAAATTCATTGTAGAGAAAATATTTCCTTTGAATAAAATTAAAAGTAAAATGAGTTTATACACCTTATAAAATAATGTCGTGTATAAATAAATGTACAACTCAATGAAAGGAGATTGACACGAAGTCCCTTACAAAGATCATTTTGTAAATAGAATAGATTTATTATGTGTATTCACTGTATGAACACATAAAAAAGTATAAATACATGATAATATATAAAAATCCATTTATCACATAATCAAATAATGAAATAAACAAGAAATATAAGATCAACGCAAAGAATGGAAATTGGGTTAAGAAGTTCCCTTACAAAAACTGGGATGCCTAACAGCATCACTTAAAAATTCCAAAAATTAGTTGATGAGATAGAAAAATGGTCTCTTGTCACATGGACATACAATTTTCATCAATAAGGATATATAAGAGCATATCCAAACTTTTTACAATTTAAATTTTCAGACACAACATAAAATAAGTCTTTGACAAAAAGAAGACGTCGAATGGTTCCCTTACCTCATGTCCGACTTGAATCGTTCGTTCTTTAATTTCATGAATAATAAACTTAAGTTTATTTATACATCATTATGAACCTTTTTCAATTTTATTATTCCTTTTATATCACTTATTACCTTGTTATAAAAATTAAATAATTAATTATGTTCATATCGGTAATTTTGTTGATATTGGGTACTTGAGTCGAAAATGAACTTGTTATAATTAAAAATTGTCCATGGGGTAAAAATTACATTTTATACATAATGATATAAATTATTTAGATATCATATATATCATATATATCCAGTATATATATGTATTTAGAATATTCCATATCATTTGTAAATAATAAATGAAATGCACCATTCATTGAGACGGTAAGCCGTACAAACGCATGAACACAACATTAACTATTTTTCATATTTAAAGGAATGAAAAATACATGATAAATAGGTTTATTATAATTCCCTTATAATATATATATTATATTTGTTACATTTTATCATTAATTCAATCCATTATATGTTTCATGTTTAGTACGAACGAGTCATATCAAATTGAGGGGACAATAGTCTGCATTTCCTCAAACGAAGTTATTGTATATATAAAACATGAAAAGAATAATGGTATGTTCTATATGATAATTACATAATCATAGAGGTAAAAAATATCATATATATATTATATAATTTTTGTTCCATCATAATGGCCACCATGATAGGTGGTTGGAGATAATTAAACAATCATCGTTTCGTGTGGCTGTAGTTTGTCATCCACAGAAACAGTATATTCATATCCATTAGATGATGATGTGTGGAAGTGTAGTTATAATAATTCATATAACAACATCTTAGTATATTTTGGATACTATTTTTGTTATGTTGACAATGAATAAGAAGTTCATAGGGAGTGGAGATGGAAAATAAAAGAAAAGAACATAAGAGAAGATGTTACATTTAAATCTAGTAACACCCTTTTGTTTGAACAAAAAGGGTTTCTTGAATTTCTTTATGACTAAGTTAAGGCTTATAGAAGGAATATATGGATGTTTTGATCTTAGTTTATCAAATTTTGGATGAGACAAGAGGCTTTAGAGTTGTGAGTAATGTGTTAGATATGATAGCCTTTTATAAGAGGGAGGGGGGGCTCTTTAGGAAAGTTTGAGAATATTATTTTTATTATAAACTAATTATCTATTTCCAAAGATCTCCAACTCATTTAATTCAAATATAATGAGATTATGGTTCTAAATAATCTCATAAAATGGGTTTTAGATATGTTTTGGGCCTAAAATTAACATTATCTTTTAGCTTTAACCCTTATCTACCTAATTTAACTTTTACAATGTCCTCTTTTATATTTCTACTATATGGTTAATATACTTACAATAAAATTACAAGAGTACTAAAATAGATCATTATTCAAATTTAAAACATATTATATGTAATTTGGCAGAATCATATATTTTTAGGATTATTGTTTCATTTAATAAAATATTAATAGTTTTAAAAACACATTTATATCATTTTATAAACTATTCATATCATGTCTTTAAGAAAATATATAAATACATGATTATTTAGAATTATCGTTATAAATTAAAAGATAAAAATTTATAATTATCTCTAAAATTATTTGATGGTATAAAAAGTTTCAATATAAGTTTATTTTAATATTTATAATCTCATTTATTTAAAACATTAATTAAATAGGTAATCACTACATCACCATTATGTCATAAATAAATTTATTTATTTGATATCTAAAAATTATAAATAAAATAACCTGATATAGGAAACATTTTATCTTTCTAATTACTATTTATAGTCCAAATTATCACTTGTAAAGCCCAATATAAAAGTCGTTTTACTAAAATATATAAGTTTATGTTACATTTTATTTAACGTTAAATAAATTTTTATAAAATATCATTTCCCTTACTAGTGGCAGCATGGGGTCCCAAAATCGACCCAAGGATGCCCATGGTTGGAAATTTATCATCTAAATAAGGTTATAACATGTGTTAGGGTAATTTAATATTATTATTGTATAATTATTTTACCCTTATTTACCAGATTTATCCTTTCACCATAGTAAATAAAATATTTACTGAAATTACTATTCATAATGTCTAAAAATAAAATTTACCTATTTACATATTTTGGACCTCCTGGTTAAAAATATGGAATCAATTTTTCAAAATTCAAAACACATATGTTCCCAAAATTAATTTAAAATTATTTCTCGTTGTCAAAATCAAAAAGCATGTTTTTAGGAAATAATAACTATCCAATGATTTACACGTGTTAATATCCAATTTCAACGTTAAAATTATTCAATGACCAAAATTTTATTAAATGATAAAAATATAATCCATTTACACTTAAAAACCAATTTAAATTATAATATAATTGTATAAATAAATCAGATAAAAATACAATTTTGACCTAAAATACAGTATTTTTCACTATTCATTAAAAATTGAACTTTTTCATAAAAAAAATTACCCAAAGTAAATTTTGATGTCCCTCTTCTAAACAAGAAGTTTAGTTTTTCAATTATAACATATAAAAGTAAGAAAAAAATATATTTACAAGGTTTTCTTCATCCAAAGGTGGTAATATAACATTTAAAAAATATTATAGTATTTATGATTAAAATTTGATTTATTCTAATTTTAAGCCTCTAAATATTATTGGTTAAATGTAAAAACATTTAACAAACATCTATAATCATATTTTAGTTAGTTCTACTTCATCCCACCTATACAACTACTAGGCTTTAACTACCATTAATTATAATATTATTTTATTATTTTTTACTGTGACTCAGCCTTGTGTGAAACATGAAATTGTGGAGAAACCCATTGTTGTGTGTCAGATACGCCATAGAATATAGAATCCCCTTTAAAGTATAGTTAATATTTAATTCAAAAATATTAATAAATTTGAAAATTTAATATCCTTTATTTACCTAGGATGTTACATCCTTCCCTACTTTTTGAAATTGTGTCCTCGCAATTTTTATTCACTTATCAAATAGGTGGGGGTATTTTTCCCTCATAGCATTTTCATATTTTCATGTTTCCTATTAAAGCATATGGGTTTTTTTACAAAACCATTACATGATGTATTACTTTATTCTACAACACTTGCACTGTTCGGCCAAGAATCTGGACTGGTTGTTCCTCATAAGATAGATTCTCTTCCTACTGAACAACCTCTAGACTCAAAACATGAGAAGGATCCGGCATATAATTTCTCAACATTGAAACATGAAAAAAGTTATGTACCTCGGATAATCATGGAGGTGAATCTACTCTATAGAAAATTGATCCAACTTTTTCTAGGATTTTATAGGGTGAAATGAACCATAGACTCAACTTTCCTGTCTTGGAAAAATGCATCACACATTTCCAGGAAGAAACATTGAGAAAGACATGGTAACGTACCTCAAAAGAAATATCCTTCCTTTGGTTATCCGCATGACTTTTCTACATTCTCTGAGTTTTTTTGTTCTTTTGAATCAATTGAACTTTCTATTCCTTCTCTTCTCCCAATTCTGGTCCTTTGAACTACATTTCACCGACATCATCTCCAAAAGCTAGAGTTAGACACTACTTCCCATATAATGCCTCAAATGGAGCCATCTGTATACTAGAATGAAAACTATTATTAAAAGAAAATTTAACCAAAGAAAGACATGAGTCCCAATATCCCTGGTAATCCAATGAGCAAGATCTTAGCATATCACCCAATGTCTAAATTGTTCATTCAGACTTTCCATCGGATTGTGGATGAAAAGTTGTACATAAATTTAATTCAGTAACCAAAGACTTCTAAAAGCCTTGAAAAAATTTACAATTGAACATGGGATCATAAATAAATACAATAGAGAGGGGACCTCCATGCTACCTGAATATGTATTTATCATACAACCGAGATCGTTGATCTAGAGATAGAGTATCTTGAATAGGATGAAAATGTGATGATTTTTTTATTCGATCAAAAATAATACAGATTACATTATTACCTCAAGAATTATTTTGTATTCCCATGACAAAATTCATGGACACATTTTCCCATTTCCACTATAGTTCTGGTAAAGTCTGAACAATCCCTTTTAGTAATTGCTGCTCTATTTTAACATGTTGATAAGTCAAACACATCCTAGTAAAGTTAGAAATAACTATTTTCATTTCATCCCATAGATAATACTCCTAGAGATCTCTTTACATCATTTTACTACTGGGATGAACGGAAAACAGAGAACTATGAGCATCACATAACAACTCTTTCTTCAACTTTGAATCCCAAGGCACCCAAAATCTCTTCTCAAACCGCAAAACACAATATTTATCTATATTAAATTCATGTAAAACACCTTTTGAGCCAATTCTACCTTTTCTGAAACTCACTGTCATATTTTTGAGCATGATTTATTCTGTCTACTATGGATGATTGTACAAAAACCATAAACAAAACAGAGGAATTCCCTACACCAACAATTCTATGCCAAAGTTCATCAAATAATTAATCAAAGGATCTCGTTCCAAACATTAAATGGTTAATGTAGCATTACTCTTTAGGCTCAAATAATCATCCACTTTATTTTCCTTTTATGGATGGTAATTGTTAGTGCGATTATAATCCTTGATTAATTCTAGCCATCTCTTATGTCTCATGTTTAATTAATTCTGAGTTAATATATACTTCAAACTATTGTGATCAGAATATATATTAAACTTTACTCAATACAAATGATGCCTACAAATATTGAAAGAAAAAAACAATATTTGGTAATTACTAATCACGTGTAGGGTAATTTAATTCATGAGGTTTCAAGTGACGTGTATCATAAGCAATTACATGATCATTTTTCATTAGGAAACAACCATGTCCTTTCAATGAAGTATTACTGTAGATAACAAATTCAATATCTCTGGAAGGTAGTTCCAAAACTAGAGCATTCTCTAATCTTTTATTCAATTCCTAAAAAAATCAATGTATTCTTTTTTCCAAATGATCATAAGACCTTTTCGAGTTAACTTAGTCCTTGGGCTAGATATCCTTGAAAAAATTTCAACAAACCTCTGATCATAACCTACTAAACCAATAAAACTACAGATCTGTATTATATTTGTGGGTGTCAGACATTCTTTTTCAACTTTTTTTTAGAATGGTCAATAGTTATGCCATATTTAGAAATAATGTGACCAAGGAATAAACTTTTCTGCAACCTAAACACGCACATGCTAAATTTCCCATATAATTCATTTTCCTTTAAGTTTTTCAATAGAAACCCTAAATGAATTTCATGTTCCTATTTTCTTTTTGAATATAGCAAAATTTTATCACTAATCATAACCACCATTTATCACCTATGTCAACTAACCCATCACTGTATGAATCTATTCAGTTCTAATTTCGTCCATCAAAAGATGTTGATTTAAAAGTTAATTTTCCATTGTATTCCTTTCTTGTAAAAATGCCACATTTACTCTACGAAAAACCATTCTAAACATAGAAATACATTAGGTGAAGCAACATAATAATCTTTAAATTATATATCATTTCAATCTTACCTTAAATTAATTTATGGATATATATTTAACAATATCCTAACTCTGAAGTTATCTAAACCAACCTTTGATTCCAACTATAAGGCCACAACCTTAAAAAATTACTTAATCTTTAATTAAGTTAATAATTCACATTGATAATCTTATCATTTTTTGAGTTTTATTAAATTAGGCCATAACTATTACATTACAAATCATTTATTACAAATTGTACACTTCTACTCAGTATCCATTATTTTCATAAAATAAAAACTTGTAAATGAAAAAAGAATTTTTTTTCTTGATTTAAATCATTCTGAATTCTTCCTTTCTCTTACCATGCCTTATATCTTGTGAAAAACATTTCAAAAAAATGGGATGATCATAAAAATTTTAGTCTGGGTTATAAAACAAGAAAAACAATTAGCCCATAAATACATAAAAGTCAATGAAATCATACTTTTCAATCATTAACATTCCTCACAAGATCATATGATTTGTTAATAACAAATAGAAATCATAAATCATAAAGGCGACTTGTGGCATCTATAAAAAACTTATATTGTTGCTTTCACAGCTACGTAGGGAGTTACATTTAGAATACCCATCACAATATATTCCTTAAATCTCTTAGGACAAACATTTAAATTTAACATTTTGACGTTGCCCAATGCATTGGAGAGCAATCTCAGGTTCACCTGACCTATTTTTTTCATGGATCCACATGTATGCATAAATAATTCCCAAGAACCATAACATAATCCTAACACATAAACAAAAATAAAGTAAAGATAACATTCACACATTGCAATCACAATATCAAATTTTCATATATTGACATAATCAATCCTTTCATAAATCAATTTTGAATAACAAAATAATTGAAGAGAATATATGGTATTTATTTTCCTTTTAAAAACATTATGACTTCTTAAGGAATCCAAATATCAAATAATTCTTATAGTGGTGAAAAGGTCTTTGTCACCATGTACGTTAAAAATAAATATTATTTTTTTTGTTTAGAAGAACTATTCGAATAGAAAAGATTCCCTTTGAATGAAATTAAAATTGAACGAGGTTTATACAACGTATAAAATAAAGACGTGTATAAATGAAAATATGACTCAAAGAAAGGATATTGAGACAACATCTCTTACAATGATCATTATGTAAATAAAATAGGTTGATTATGTGTATTCATAGTAAGAACACATAAAGAATGTATAAAAATATTATAAGATTTAAAAATTAATTTCACACATAATCAATGAATGGCATAAACCTGAAGGAGATGATCAACCCAAATAATGGAAATTGGGATAATAAGTTCCCTTACAAAAATTCAGCAGCCTAACGTCGTCACTTCAAAATTCAAAAAATGATTTGATAAGAGAGAAAAAGGTTCTATCATCACATGGACATAAAATGTTAATAAATAAGTATATATAAAAACATATCCCTACATTTGAAAATATAAATTTAAATACATAACATAAAATAAGTCTTTGACAAAAAGAGAACGGTGAAAGGGTCCCTTACCTCATGTCTGACTTGACTCGTTCATTATTTAATTTTATGAATAATAAACATAAATTAATTTCTACTTTCATCATAACCATTTTCAAATTTATTATTCCTTTTATATCACTAATTATTACTTTATAAAAATTACATAATTATTTAAGTTAATATCGGCCATTTTTTCAATATTGGGTACTTGAGTAGAAAATGAATTTGTTGTAATTACAAAATGTTCATGGGGTAAAATGTCCATTATCTCTATAATGATATTAATTATTTAGATATCATATATATCATATATATAACATATATACTAAATAGATTTATTTATAATAGTCCATATCATTTGTACATAAGAAATGAAATGCATTGTTCATGGAGATAGTAAGTCGTATGTACGCTTGGACACTACTTTCATTTATTTTTCATTTTTAATTGAAAAAAACACATGATAAATAGGTTAATTATAATTCCATTACAATATATATTATCTCTGTTTAATATTTTTATTAATTCCATCCTTTATACGTTCCATTTATAGCACGAACGAGTCATATTACTTCGAGGGGGAGTAGTATGCACTTCTTCAAATGAAGTTATCATATATGTACAACATGAAATGAATAAAGGTACATTATAAAGGAAAATTACCGAATTATATATATAAAATAAATATCATAAATATCATATATAATTTCAGTTCCATCATAATGGACACTATGAGAGGTCGTATGAGATAATTAAACAACCACCGTTTCATGTGGTTGTAGTTCTCCATCCACAGAAATTGTATGTTTGTATCCATTTAATGGATGTGTGTGGAAGTTTAGTTATAATAATTCTAAAAAAACTTGTTTATTTAGGATACTAGTGTTTTTATGTAGATAAATAATAATAATAATATCATAGAGAATGGAGAACGAATATAAAAGAAAATAACTTGAGAGAAGACATCACCTTTAAATCGGGTAACTCTTGTTGGTTTGAACTAAAAGGCTTTCTTAAATTTCCTTATTCCTTGGGTAAGGCTTATAAGAAGAAGATAGGTATGTTGGGATATTATTGGAGTAGAGTTTGTATGATCCATGAGTCTTGAGAGTTGTGAGTAATGGGTTAGAGGTAATATCCTTTTATAGGGGGGGGAGGGGCACTTTAGAAATGTTTGACATTATTATTTTATTATAAAATTTGTATCGATTTAAAAAGATCAAAGACTCATTCAATTAAATGATAAGGTGATTATTGTTTGAACTCCTCTCATGCAATGGGTTTAGACAAGTTTAGGGCATAAAATTAACCTTATCATTTAGCTTTAACCCTTAGTAAACTAATTTATCTTTCACAATGTCCTCTTGTATATTCATACAATATGGTTAATATATTTACAACAAAATTCCAAGATACCAAAATAGGATAATTAATGACATTGGTAACATCATATATTTCAGTTGGATGAATCTTATATTATTATTATTATTATTTTATCACTTAATAAAAAATTAATTGTTTTAGAAACTCATTTATATCAATTTATAAACATTTCATATCTAGACTTTTAAAGAATCTATTAAAACATTATTATTTCTAAAAACCAAAATTAATGAAAATATAACAAGCCATTATTATCCCAATAATTCTGGTATTTCATAAAAAGTTTCAAAATAAATTTATTTTAAAATTTATAATCTCATTTATTAAAATCATTCATTAAAAATATAATCACTACATCATCATTATGTCATAAATAAATTTATTTATTTGATGTCTAAAAAGTAGAAATAAAATCCCATGATGTGTGAAATCTTTTTGGATTTCTAATGAGTATTTATAGTCAAACATATCACTTATATAACACCATATAAAAAATGTATTACTAAAAGTTATATATTTATGTTACATTTTCGTTAACTTTAAATTAATTTTCCAAAGGGTCCCACAATCGACCCATGGATTCCCATGGTCAGACATGTATCATCCAATAAGATTAAGACATGTCCTAAGGTAATTTAATATTATTATAATATTATTTTATTACCCTTATTTACCATATTAATCCTGTAATCATGGTTAATAAAATATTTACTGATGTTACTATTCATAATGTCTAAAAATAGAAGTTACCTATTTACAAAATATAGACCTCCTAATTCTAATTATGGAATCCATTTTTGCAAATTAAAAAATAGATAAGTTATAGAAATTAATTTAAAATTAATTCCCATTGCCAAAACCATAAAATGTGTCTTTAAGAAATAATAACAATAAAAAGATTGACACTTATTTATGTCGAATTTCAAAATGAAATTATTTCCAATGAACAACAATGGATTAAATGATAAAAATATAATCTAATTAACCTTTACAACCAATTAAAATTAAAATATATCTAAAAAATAAATTAGATGAAATGAAAATTTGGACATAAAATTCATTATATTTCACTATTCATTAAAAATGATCATTATTAGAAAAATACCAAATAATTTACCAAAAGTAATGATTGATGTCCCAATTCTAAAGAAGAAGTTTATTCTTTCAATTATAACATTTAAAAGTATAAAAAAACAATAATTCAATGGGGTTCACCATAAAAAGTAGGTAAAAATCCCATTTAAAAATATTATAGAATTTATGGTTAAATTTGGATTCATTATCATTTGAAGTCTCTAAATTTTATTGGATAAATGTAAAAACATTTAACAAACGTGTATAATCATATTTTAGTTAGTTCTGTTAATTCCTGCCCATATAAGGACTAGGTATTAACTACCATTTGAAATATTCTTATATTATTATTATTATTCAGTATGACTCAGCCTTGTGTGCAACAAAAGATTTAGGAGGAACCCATTGTTGTGTTTTGGGTATGCCATCGAACATAGAATACCCATTAATGTAAAATTAATATTTAATTAAAAAAATTAATAAATATGAAAATGTCATATTCTTTATTTACTTAGGATGTTACACACTACATGAGATATTTACTAGATAACATCCCATCATGTGTTTTAATATTTAGGGATATGATGAATTCATTTGAAAATTAACATTTTATTATAGTAACTCTGAATATAATAAATGTTTTTTTTATTTTCCTAATGATTCTAGGAGGTATTATTTTCATAATTCTATGATGAAAAATGTATTCAAATACTAATTTACAACATTATATAATATGTGATTTATTTATTATGGAGGTAATGGGTGGTGTGTAAAACATAGATAAGTCAATGACCAAAAAATTCGAAATGTTACTAAGATTGAAGACGGTATGGTTCAAGAATAATTTTATGATGAAAACCAACTCAATTTAAATAGGAAACATGATAGTCTGTTAAGATTCATAAAGATTTAATGGGATATGGATATTTAATAGTTTATCATAATGAGGTAATTTTTATTACAGATGAACCTACCACTTATCAAATTCTATAGAGTGTTTTGATTCTTAGAAATGATAAAAATACCTTGAATCTGAAATATAATCCATGTATAGAAAAAATTATTCAAACTAGTTTTATGCACTTGATGGGGGTGAGACACATATGGTGACAGTTATACTTTGTTAAGAAATATGAAATTCATAGTAGTGTTTGCAATTATAAAGCACTGATGGTTATAAAAAGCTATATGAAAATTCATGGAATTCACTATAAATAACCCATTTCACCAATATTAATGATAGATTCCATTGGTAATATTCTTACCATGGGAGACTACATTGATTTTGAGATATAAAAAATGGATATAAAAACTTATTTAAATAGTGGTAATTTATTCCATGATGTTTATATAATATATCCTACAGTTTTTTCAGTTCCAAATGAGACTTCTTTAGTATAAAAACTACAAAATACACTTTATGGAGCGATGAAATATTCTTAGAGGTAAAATAACCTATTTCTTATTCTAATAAAAAAGAATAAATTACCAAAAAATTATGATGATTATTATATTTATAAACATATTATTATAAGTATTATAGTCCTTAAAATATTCTATGTGGATGATGTAATTCTTCTCAAAAAAATCCATTTTATAACATCGATATGTGAATATTTTGTTCTATAAAGGATTATCTATGAATAAAATCAGTGAAGATTCCTATATACTATATATAAAGATCAATAAAGATGGATTTAATAAGTTTCTTCGATCATCCTGGATGGTTACATTGGCATATTACTGAAATGTTTTAGCATGTTGAACTCTATGAATCAATAATTAAGATTATTAAATATAATTAATATTTTAATTATTTATGATGATTCCAAAATGTTAAAAAGTTTAGATATAATTTTATATGAAATCTCTATGAGATATATTATGAATTCATTTCTTGTAATTGACCTAATATTTTTTATTCTCCTAAAATTACTTTAAAATACCCATACAATCATTGTGAAAATAACAATATTTCTATAAAGATAGTCATTATATACTTAAAAACGAATAATGATGGGTTTTTGGTCTATAGGGGAGAGTGTGAGCTTTGTATAACGTTTTAATCCATTCGATGTTTCAAATAAGATAGTGATGAAATGGAATCACAATATGGTTTATTATTTTTTATGAGTAGTGGAAATAATAGTTACAATACTTCTAAACAATCTAGCATAGTATACTCGACAATTGAGGTAGAGTACATTACTACATCAAATTCTTCAAAATATGTCTTCTAGATTAGAATGTTCAACTATAAAATAGTGGTTTTTTCATGTAACAAGTGAGAATTGAAGAATTATTTTATAAAATATGGGGTTATTGTTCATGTTAAGGCACCCCAATGTCACTAGAGAATGAACACATACTTAGAAACGTCATCTTATATAATTTTTCATTGAGAATTGAGATGTAATGATCAGTTAGGTGGCCACAAATGATAATGTTGTGGATCAATTGAAGAAATTATTATCATATCATAATCATGAGGTTCGTGGAGATTATCTTGGTATATAGAACTTTAGATATTGATTTCATTGTTTCATAATATATAATTATATTATAATAAAGTAAATATATTGTTATCCTTTATTATTGGTGCCGCAGTTTATTTTACTTGAATAGTCGAATGATAATATCCCATCAAAATATGACATTCAGTTATTCATAATCAATGATCATGAAAAAACATAATGGTTTATATTGATATGTTAATATTGTTAATAATTTAATAATTTTCATGTTAAAGTGGATTTTTTTATATGATACAAATAATAGATAAATTTGGTAATAATTAATGAATTATTATTTTGATTGATCTACCAAGGATATCCCATGGAATATAATACATTAATCTATATAGTTTGGAGTTTATTGTTATTATATATAATTATTACCCATGTTCTCCATGATATATATCATGTGAAAATACATATTTTGATATATTTCATACACATGTTAAAAGATACTAGTTTAATCAAGGCGTGATTTAGTATATCAATGATCGTGTCATTGTTTGGTGTGAAACTAATATGGGATTTCTCCACATATATAATGAGAAAATAAATCATTCCATTGTTTGATTTGTATTTTATAAATTCTAGTAAATTTTTATTTTTTTCACATATGACGAGTTCAAATACATGGATGAGGGACATGTAATGAAATAATCTATTAGATGAATGAAATGTGATGTATTCATTTACATGGTATGTCATAAAAAACAATTAATTATCCAAAGGTTTATACTAGATTCGAATTGATCAATGTCTGGAGGTCACTTATGAAAAGGGATATAGATTATATATGTATACATATTAAATGTATGATACATCTTATGATTGGGATTATTTTATAGTTAAGTGGGGTATTTTTATGAATTTAACACTAGACCCAAAAGTAGATCAAGTATATATGAAACTTCATTTGAGGATACTCTATGATTCCATATATGAAATTGTAATTAAATATTTCTTCAATGATATTAAGGCCTCTAGGCTGACAAAATTAGAACATTAGATAAATATTATTTTTTGGAAAAAAATTTATTCTGAATGGAATGGTGTTAATTGAATCCATATCTCTAATGTGTTTTCATTGGAGTTATAATGAGTAATGAAGTTATGCATAGATTACTTGTTGATTTCAGTGAAATATGTATATTATTATAATCAAAACATAAATACATTTATGGGATACATATTATATATGGATATATTTATGATAATGTATTCTTAATATGGTTCTCAGCATTATATTAGTGAAAAATTAATCTTGTTGGATGGGACTCCATGCAAGACTAAGTACGTCCCAATGTAATACATGTTGAGTGAATTCAACTTACTCCTACCAATTATGTGGTTTCTTTATTTTTATAGTCCATTATGAATGGACAGATAATTCCTTTCATTGTTATTTAATGTGTTTAATGGATTCTACCAACCAGAAATATCATAGGTTTTTACACATGATATGTTTTTTATGGATGATTTAGTTTCATTTACTAGATATATTATAGAATAGACATATGATGGGAAGTGATCCCTCATATTGGTTGAAATTTATCGAATGCTTCATGAAAATATTTCTATAATTTTTTTCCTATAGCTTGTTTTCTTGTATGGTGATGGTGTTATCACCCCTCTTGACATACATTAATCCTTATATAGTATCTTGGATCCATTGAAATGTGTAATCCCTTTTAGGTTAGAATATTTTGGTATCTATGAAAGTTATTATCATCAATATTACTGTGTTTTGATGATGGATTTGATAATACGAATAGAAGATAGCTTTGTTCATCATTTTCATGGTTGTTTATTCTGTTAGGGACAGATTTGACATAAATGGGCTTTCATCCACTATCATCATTGATATGTTGAACATCCAAAAACAATAAAAATGATACTCTATTATATAATGAATATATATGACTCTTTAATACCTTATTATCATAATATCCAACTTGAAACCCCAATGCTTAATGATTTGTGAACGTATTAAGTAAACCATCATGATTTTAATCCATGATTATGTTTTATGTATGTTTATTTTATTTATGGAACTCATATTCATGACATATTAAGACGATCAGTGGTCCTAAATATATATGGCCCCCAATAGGTTGTTTAGTTATTTATATCTTGTGAGATACTTCTATTTCAGAATGATATAGTTATCTTTTTCGACATTTTTATACATTATCCTAGTGTTGGTAGTTTTTTTAGAAAATCTTATGCATCATAATGAGGTCGTTATCTTTGTATATAATGTCATATTTCCTTAGTGGTTAGCCATGACATATATTTATTATGAAATGACATTTTTATTCAATATTTTGGAATCTTATGTTTACCATGATCCTATATTATGAGACTCATATTTTGTGTTTTTATGTGATGGATTATTATCCTTTCTTTACTATTACATGATATGGTTATTAACTCCCATTATATCTCCCCTATTTTTATCAATTTACACCGTTATGAGGTGTTATTTATCAACCCTTGTTTTATGTATGTCCCCATATTATCCATTAAATTGATAATATTATGCTGAACACTAGGAAAATTTCATAAAGATGGAAATAAAATACTATGTTACTAATTTAGAGATGATTTATGATATACCAAATTTCTCATTGGCATTAGACCTTATGATTTTGGGAGTATTTAATGAGTATTTATCCTAGAAAGTATGTAATAATATGTATGTGAGCTCTGGTTCATTATTTTTTTCATCAAAAAAATTTATTTTCATTTCTTCCAATGAGGTCAATGAACTTAATTATAAATAAACCCAAAATAAAATAGATCCGAAAATAGGAAGTCATATGTAATGATTTATAAGTGATATATGTTTCATTCATTATATTTTCAAAATATTCCTTTTATATGATTATTAATTTTAGTATTAACTCCCCTAAATTTATTTTAGTAAATTATTTAAACTAGAATCAAATAGAGTTTGTTTAAATAATGTTCTTTTTATTAACAAATAATTCCCTATTTAATTATGGTTATAATAATTAATTAATATCTTAAATGTTCACTAGAATTTTTAATTCACCACCTAGAGACATGGAGGTTGATATATCAGTGTAAACACCAAACGATGATGTCATTTCATCTTAAGTATATAATTATTACCTAATTTATATGGATGGGTGGAATAATCCTTGAAATTATGTTTTGATACCTCATATAAAATTCAATTAAATTATAGGGATGGAATTATTATCCCCATATAGAACATCGTGAATCATGATATGAATGAAACTATAGCTATAATTCTTGAAGGAAAATGGATAATGGGTGGATGTATGGGGAGATATACATTTCTGGAAAGACAACTGGGTATAAGATTTTATCTTCTTCCCTATAATCCAAGTTCTTGATATTTCAATCAGAGGGGTGAGATTGCATCAAAACATCATCAATGTGACCCTCTATGATTATAAATGGATCATTAACTGGATCATTGTATAATATTATGACTTTTACATGTGTTTTTTTAGGGATTGTTTTTGGTTTATTTAGATTAATGGTGTTCTTCTCTCTCATCCAGTAAAAACATGATATTGTTGAATGGACGATTAAGTTTTTTTCTCACAAGATTCTGATGAAGAGTTGTTTGATAGCCTATATGATAAAAAATAAATAATGTAAAATGAATGAAAATGTGTGGAAGCTATGAATTTATAATTATTTTTGATGTAGTAGCTATGATATTCCATGTTCAAGAACGGTATGAATATTTTATTCAAAAATTGATCAGGCTAGAATCATTTTGGAAATTATTTTCTAGTGGTTTGGGATTTCTAAAATTGGGGATAATATTATTTTCATTCTCAATTATTGGTTGTATGGGGGGATAATTGACATAGTAACAAAATCAAATTGATGTATTGGTGTTTATCGTTGTGTTTTAGGTACTCTAGGAGGCTAGGAACAATGTGAGAGTGGGTAGATTCACATCCCATCACTATATACATGTTCAGGTGAAAGATTTGTTGGTGGACCTTAGATCCATCATTCCTAGAGGGAGGTATACAAACATAATCAATAGCATACTCCCATGATATAATGTTTGATTTCTGGGTCATGTAAAAACAGTTTTGAGGAGTTCGGTTAAGTGGGATCCTACTAATTCAAACTTGAAAATGATTGTTGATAGATCTTCCACACATGGATAGGTGAGGGGTTTTATGGTTCTTGATGGCAGGGGATCCATTCTCAATAACCTTTGAAAATTCTATAATTTTGGTAACACTGTTAAAGGAGAGGCTATACAAATCAACAGTGTCCTATAATTCTATACTCTTAATAAGATTCTTCTCCCTATGGTGGATTCAAAATCCAGAATCTAAGTGGTAATTCTTAATGGTTTTGGAATCCTTCCATAGGACCTGGAAACTCTCATCACAGATGAATGATTCTCACATAATTAGGTATGAAGTTTACTCACACATGGAGGGAAGGGGTCTTTGTAGATGAAATACTATCTTGTTAATAGAAATGAATTTATTTCCTTATTTATTATTAATTTGTTATTTATTAACAAATTTACATAATTTTATTTATCTATAGTGAATCCCTTTGGATTCATCAAATTAACTTCCCAAACCTGAAGCTCAAATTCATTGAATAAAAGGTTAATTTTTAGTGGCTGAGATATAAACAATCATCCATATACCAAACCAGTCTCTAATATTGTGAAAATTCATGGTGAACTATTAAATGCACAGAGAAAATGTTTCTCAATAATGAATACTATTTCCTTTTGTGAAAGAATTCCAAATTCCAATAATTTTGTAAACAGAAAATATTGAATACATGCTCATTGAAAGCTAATTCACTAATGTATTTATGGAATTGATTCTTTCCCATTATTCTAATTGAGGGGTAAAGATCTTAGTAGAACTTATTCCTGGAGATCTTCCGATATCAATTATTCTCAATAAAACAACACCACATGAAGGGGAATAATTTAAAAAGAAACTATAAGAAACACTATACAAGGGTTTTATAGACACTCGTTATTCTCTATTGGGTTCCTCAGTCCTATTTGTTAAGAATAATTATATGTAATTGTTTTAATGAAATTAGTATATTGAGCTTAAAAGTATCATGATAATGAAAATGTATATTTCTCCATGGATTGATGAATTATTCAACCAACTATGTGTGGTTTATTACTTCTCAAAGATTGATATTTTATTAAGATATCACCAATACATAGTGAAAACAGATTATATTCTTAATAAAATATTTTATATATTATATATAAATAATGAGGTCATAGTAATACCATTAAAACATGGTAATTATATGAAAAATAAATTCATCAGCTTGATGAATATAGTCTTTAGAGATTACAAATATAAATTTCTCAAGTTCTATAATGTTATTATTCTTATATACCCTAAATGTATGTAAGAACATGAATGTAACTTGAGAACTGTGTTAAACACATTATGATAGGATATTTTATATGTGAGTTAATGTTAATGTGACTTGTGGATGTGGAAATTCACTTTCATGGGGCATGTGACCATAAAATAAGGGATATTTATTAATCCATCAAAGACTAAGGTGATCAATGAATTGATCGTAATAATAATATTTAGTAAAATCCAATGTTTCCTTGTATTAGGATGGAATTTTCAAGGACTTATAAGGAATTTTTCATGATTTTAAAAACCAATAATGATGATAGCTTAACTTTTTAGTGTCTTTATGGATATGGGAATTTAATTAATATTTTATAGAGCTAAATAAAATTCTATTCATAACACCTATACTCATACTAAATTCAGGTGGGTATGGAATTTCGATAAAAAATGATTCTTAAAATAAGTTCTTGGGTTTTTAACATATTAAAAAAACAAATAATTATACCCTATGACTTAATAAATATGATTTTATATGGGACACATTTACCAACACAAGATTTATATTTAGAAGTTGTAATATTTCCATTTAAAATTTGGTTTCATTATCTTTATGGTGAATGGTGTGAAAAATATACTAATCATAAATTTCAAAAGTATATATTCATGTAGAGGGTTCTTAACATGAACCAATAAATATAGTTAGATTTTACCAAATACTATAACTTGTAAATCAATTTTCCTACTAGAAATGTGAATAAATTTAATGATTCTATGTGGAGAGTGGATCATGCGGTGTTATATATTATGAGGATTAAAAGTGATATAGTCTTCTTTGTGTTTTATATGATGGTCATGGGAATCATAATGGAAGGAAACACATCATTAGATTATCTAATGTTAACTCAAATATATATATTGTTAATATAAAGTATGAAATAAATGGATGATTTATATATTAGAAATAAAGTGGGATAAATAACAATGGCTCAAATATTAGACTTCCACATCGATGGAGATAGAGTTCAATGGAATGGAAACATTTCTAAGTAAAATATAAGACTAATTAATGAAAAATATATTGTAGGATTCTCACAAATCAATATTTTAGATCCATACAAGAACATAAAAGGTGTATAAATATGTTTATGATCATTTTTAGTTGGATAATATGAAGTTAGATACTAATAAATAAACATACGAGTACTTAATGTGTTGTAACACCCCATTCTAGAGGCCAATCAATTGTGTGTTGGGCCATGGAGATACATCACCTCAAGTGAACATCCCTATATATCATAGGATACCAACTAGTGATATGGACCAATCCATTTCAATTGGTAGTCTTTTACCTCAAATCCAATTGAAAAAGTATAACTACTAAGTAAAACATAAATATCATGTAATAATGTTCACATAATAAAATATAAGAATGTTAATCACAATGTCTCATGAATAGTATTAAATCACACATCCCACTAATAAACTATAGGGACAATCACTTATAAAAATCATTATAATAAATAAAGAGTTCCTACTTCCATTAATGGTCTTTTCCTCATCTATATCCCTAAACCTATGAATATATCTATACATGTTCTACTTTATGTCCTATTAGTATCCTGTATGTAGAAATAAGGTCTAAACATGAACCAGATATCCCATATAGGCTATGATGAATACATGTAATTAATTTATATCCACGTTAATCTAGTATACTTCATCATAAATAAGTATTAATGTGGATTACAGATAAACATTTTCACATAAGCACATCGGACGTCAAGTCCAAACCAGTACATAATGACTCCAAGTTTATTGGGTCATTATATGTTAACCATATCACCATGACACTAGATAATACATATTTTGAACTTTGACATAATCCTATTATACTCTCATGATACTGAACCTATAATAATTCCTATACACAACTAAATAGGGTATGGAATATCACTGATCCCTGACATATAAAAACCTTAATCCTATGGACCTAGAGTTAATGGTTACACTATTAGATTCTCAGAAGATACAAGGAATCACATTAAAATGGACTAAATGGAGTAATATTCATGGTAAAATAGATTATACATTAAATTAAAATTAGAATTGAAAACATAAAATATGAAAATAATTTTCTTGGATAAATCTATATTTCCCCTTAGCATGTCCTCTTATATCAATCACATAACAATTCATTGTATCTCGGAGAAAATAAAACATAAGAAATATGTGTTATAAGATGCTCAGTAATGGTAGCTATATATAATAATATATCATAAATAAATAATAATAGTCCATATAGAAAGGTAGATTACTAAAACACATTCAATTTAAACAATAACCTGAGCTTAATATGGTAGGAATAAATAATGATCAAATAAATCCAAATATATAATCACATTAACTTGGAATATATTCATGGATATTGTAACTAATTTAGTAATAAAATTATTATAAATAACTAATCTCATAATGGTGGAATTCATTATTCTGGACAACTGAAACATGTTATCAAAACCTTTTAAAAGATCTTTTAAATCTATCGGTAAAAAACCCATTTAATTTCACCAACCGATTTGTCTCATGATACCTATCGATCCATCAAGGGGTAATCTATAACTAGTCCCCACTTATAACTGAATAATTATATAAATCTCCTCATATGAAATGGGTTATGTATAGTCAATATAGACATTAATATTAAAAAACTTACATATCAATGTACTAATACTTATCCTTGTTAATAAACATAATCCTAAACCATCTAGATTAATATGGTGAATGGTAATAAAATTATAAGTCCACAATAAAATTGATCCTAAAAAATCCAGAAAAATAGTAAGGTTTGAGCCATTAAAAAATATCATCAATGGATAATAATTATAGTATAGGTTTGGGTAATTGACATATATAAATTTGATAAAATATAATTAAATTCATTCTTGAGGGAAAACCTGTTTAATTTAAAAATATTTTTAAAAATAACTATCCAAAAACTATTTTGGAAAATATTTTATTTGAAAATAACTTTTTAAAAATATAATTTATTCTCTAAAATAGTTATTTCTCATGTTGGGAGTAAATTGAATACATTTCAAACATGTTTAAGCAAATATTTCTTTCACATTTTCGAAAAAAATTCAAATGATACATTTGTGGAAAATGAAATAATGATTTTATTAAAAAAAATTATTTAAAAAGTAAAAAATTGGAAAAATAATATTCAATAATTTATTTAATTAATGAAAAAAAATATTAATACATTTTTATAAAACATTTATTTAGATGATAAAATATTTTCGACTGAAGAAAGAAATGAAGTCAACTTTTATTTATAGCATTTTCTCAATCATTTTATGTATCAAATAGAGAAAACATGGTGAAATTACTTAAAAATATAATTAATAACCATATTATAAGAAACTATATTTGTTTTAAGGTATAAACAAAATAATTCCCCGAAGGGAGACTTAAACCTAAACAATCCTGATTAACAATGAGATTGTAAAATAATCCTTTACCAATTTTTGTAACTTCTGAATAATAGGCACAAAAAAATAAATAACAACAAATTAGAATTTAAATACTATCAATAATAATATATCCATAATATAAAATATAAAAATGGGTATTATATACACCACACAATTTAATATGTGGTGCATATGGTATATGTCTTTCCGAAGTAAAAGTGAGATGAGAAACCCTTACCCCGAGTTTGATTTCCTTCATATATGTCTAAAACATCAATATAAAAGTTATTTATTCATTATTAATATATTTAATAACAACAATAATACATTATATACAATATATTATTTACTTATAGTATTTTAATACCCATTTATTAGAAATTATTTGCTAAAATTGTCATTTTGGTTGATAATAACTTTGTTTCTCATGTTTGTTTTGGTTTGTTAATTTAAATCATTTAATATTTATAATGGTTACATAATCTCAATAATTTTAAACAATATATTAATATAATATATATATCAATATTTATGTACTTAAATAACTCTTAAAATTATACAAGTAAAATGGATTATATCGTCCGTGGAGAGAGTATGCCGACTATACGCTTGAGAGTTCTTTCAATTTTTCTCAATGGGTGGAATTAATAAAATTACCTCACTATTATATTATAATTATTTTTTTAAATATAGTATTTATATTAGTCAAATAATTCATTATTATCATCCATGTAAAAATAAAATGAAATAAATTCAAATCACTAGGGTGGGCGGAAGTCCACACAAAGGCACACACAATGTTATTGTTTTCAAATAGATGAGATTTTACAATGGTAGATGTGATATTATATTTATATATTTATTTGTAGGTCACAAATACAACATATATTCATTAAAATTATCCTTACTAACTTCGATGTGTTTGTAATAAAAAATAATCATATCCCTTTGTGAGGCTATAGCCAATTAAATACACGAGCGACATTATCATAAAACCAAAAAATGGAAAGTAATATGATGTATATGACATCATAACTAAATTAGTATAATAATATAATAAATATCATATAAATAAGTTAAATTCATCCTTATATCCCTCCATTAAAGGTGATGATGGAAAACGAATTACATCACTTAATGCGATGATAGTTCATCGTGCGCACGATCAAAAATTTCTGTTCCCATTTGAAGGAAGTATAGATTGATATGGGATATTATATTTAATTAATAAAATAATATTTAAAATGGTACACTAGTTTTATTCTATTATGAAATTTTAGGATGACCTAAAATAGGTGCATGACGAAATTAAAAAAATTGCATGTTTAAGAATTCCAACTCTTCTTCGAAGAACCTATTTTGTTTTATAATTAACTCCTTATTAGGAAGGTTTAATAATAAAAATTAGGACTCTAGGATGTGGTAGATTTAATTAAGTAATATATCTTATAATTTAGTTTTTTAACCAAATTGTTTTTAATGATTCAAGTAGATTGGATAGGGGGTTTCTTTTTAGGTGTGGTAGAGGATACACTTTGAATTTAAAAAAAGAAAAAGTAATAACCATGTTTTCTTCCTGAAACAATCATATAAAATGGATAATTATTAAACATTAGATAATATAAATTAAAAATATGAAAATTAAATGGGTTTTGGAAATGTTTAAAGAATATTTTAATCACTATATTTTCAGTATAACCGTGAGAAATCCCATTTTTACCATAAATGAAGGAATTAATTTTTTTTCTATTTTTATAATTAACCATTTCCATGAATTAAGTTGATATTATTAGATAATATTAATTATGATGATTCCAAATATGGAAAAAAAATTCCCAAATTCAATTCTAATAACTTGAATAATTTAATTTCAAATTAATTCCACACAAGTTATGAAAAATAGATATTTGAAAAAATTATTTGTTAGGGAAAATATGATCTAATGTTAACATTACGAATATAAAAAATCATTAAATTAAATTAAAATATTATGGTAGATGTATAATATTTAAATTTTATTAAAATAATTCATAATTACATTCTATTTTCATTAATTACAGTGGGGAAATATTATAGACTTTAAAACAGTAATTAGAAAAAAAGTGTTTTGACACCTTAAAATATACTTATAATGAAATATAGTATTAAGGTGATTAAGATATAATTAATTTTATTAAATATAAATAAATAAAACATATCTTATATGTAATAAAATTAAAATAATAACAGGACTTTGAAATTATATAATTTATTTATAGTTTTACAAAAAAAATATTTTCTCAATTTACTAAAAATTATTATTTTATGAAAAATCCAAATATTCCACCATAAGTAAATTCTATCATGCTAATTTCAAAAATGATGTTCATTTTCTAAAATATTTTTTTAATCTATAATAATTTAAATTTAATTAATGAGCACATTATTCAACTAAACATGCTTATAGAAAAAAATAGTTTATTATTAAAAATATATTTCTCATTATATAGATTCTAATTTATTTCTAATAAATATATCACCATATATTTAATTTTATAAATGTGAAAAATATACAATTTTCACAACATCATTATTCTTATTCATACTTACTAATTAAATGACTAGGTTATAACTATATTTTATGTTATGGTTCATTCAGACATAGGGTTGTGTGTTTTTGATGCTATAGAAGAGATTAAATTTATTTTAAAATAAATATATTTTAAAATATTATAGTGTTATATTATCATATAATCTATTTTTTTATTTCTTATACAATATAATATTTTCGATATCTCTTTTAAAATATCAGGTTGTTTTATAGACACAACATTAATGTCCTTGGTAGGGTCCTACATCCAAGTCTCATACACAACTTATCACTAAAGGAGTTCTAATATATAATTCCTTTACAATAACTTATCTCTCAAGGGATTTCATACAACAAGACCGTTTTACAACCATATCATTCATGGTAGGGCCTCATGTCGAAATCCAAAATACTACCTTCCTACTCATTCTATGATATATCTTCTATTCCTTAATCAAAAATTTATTCTCACTCTAGACTACTCATCGTCTTGACCATTACCTTGTCACTTAAGGTTGGGCCTAATCATGTGACACAACCAAAACACTACTTTATCTGAAAATAAAAATACCAAATAGTAACATACCACTTAATATGGGGACATTAGGTCTTAGTACACACCTTCTCTCTCTATTTAGTCTCATACTTCTTACATTCTAGGATTCTATCTCAGTCATGAAAGTCCATAAAGTTCCACCTCATTCGTGGAATGGTCGGGCCTTAGGATCCACAACAACCACATGGTAATTTGTTGTAGGTTTTAGAAAAATGTAGTGACATATTCCACAATGACCACACAATAACTTATCACCTTATTATTCAAGACCTAGTCACTCAAACCTAGACCCATATCTCAAATAACATAACATCTCACATAGTTTTCATTCCATTTGGTTTATCCAAACCTGTCTCAATATCCCCACTTTGATACTATCCCACATTCAACACAATATAGGTGTTCCAATATACTATAGTCCCTTCCTAATCAAGGACAAAATATTTTGATCCCAACCTCAATGAAATCCATCATCACTCATAGTCCCACTATCTAGGTAATGTCCCATGTTATCTCTCTCATTGAGTATATCATCTAATAATCCTCCCTCAAAAGGGTCCACCTTACCGATTGTTAGATGTTTCATCATCTTACGCAATACACTAGTCCTAAGACTCTCTTGTATACAAAAAAATCCCTAGGGAACCAATCCTTGGTCACTCTCACTTATCTAACACACTAATACCTACATAATGTCTCTCATAAACTCAACCACCATCTTCTTCAATTAGATACGTAATCATTATGCGATTCTAAAAAAACCAGGATAATGTGTTCAACAAGAGGAGGAATTATACCACCAACTTCCCCACTATAAGGATATAATAATCCATATTTACCTATGGTATCCCATGAAACAAGAAAGAGTTTAATAATTCATCAATAACCATGAGTGTGGATTTATATTAAATGGACTTCCAACTTCAACTAATGATTTACCATCTTTGTCGAGCAACACTCTCCCTTTGAAAAGAACGTCCATACTCATCCAAGCTCAAATTGCCTCCCTATCTATTATCTCACATCATCCAAGACAGATAATTATTTTTTAAAATTAAAACAAATTATTAAATTTAATATTATGAGTAAAAATTTATTAAACACTCATATAACGTTTTCATGTCACCTAAACCTCAACTGATGACCTACTGAAGGCCTATGATACCTAACTAATATCCCCATGAGAAAAATCCCAAAAATATGACACATGTTCAATCACTAATTTGATCTAATTTAAGAAAACCCATAAATTAATTAGGGATATGATGCACCTCGACTAAATCTGTGCAAAATGGCATGTGTTCATCCTGACATGACCACCTCTATTCATGCCAAGAAAAATCCACATCCTTATCTCCAATTCCACCATGATTTAGTGGAATCAATCATAAAACCTTGCCCTAAAGAAAGTATAATTTTTTATAAATGAATGATAGATAAGAATATATGATTAATTAAAGATCACACTTCGAAATCTCCCTAAAAATGTATTTTGAAAATCCCTCTGTGTTGGGGTCAAAGGGAGGAATATTTTGCAGAGAGATAATCTATTCAACCTATTCTGATGCCCTATTTTTATTAAAATTAAAATGGGGAAACTATTATACTAACAATATTTTCCCATTAAAAAACAACTCCGGGGGGAATTTCTATATAGCCTTATGGTATTTCATTGCAGATGTCTCCATCCATGCCATATAATGGTGTGGGCCTCCCAAGTGTAGTGTATCTTTCTACCAAAAGATAGGGTAATATAGTTGTGACCCCCACCATGGTGTTGACCCTTTTATGAATCTCCTATATTTTAGTTTAGGTTGCCCTAAATGGATACAAGGTACAATTTAATGTGTCACATGAAATACTGAGCATAAAATCATACTGAGATATGTTATTAAAATCCTATTTATATATAAATATTATAAATATATTTTTTGAATTTGTGGGTATGAATAAGAAATTCATTATTATGAAATATGAATGGATTTATTTTAGATAAAATTTTTAAAAATGATTTATGCATTGATTATAAATTTGTTTAAAAATGAAGGAAAACCATTTAATGGTAAAATACATTTTATTCATGTGATAAAATATTTTTATCTTAATAGTATAAATTAATCTGTATTGATGAATGATTTTAATGAAATATGAAAATTACATATCCAATAAAAATATCTAACATTCTTTTAATTTTTGGTTGTGGGATATGGAAGGATAAAAATTCAATTTTTTTGCAAAAAGAAAATTTTATTCAAAACAAAAAAAATTCCACTATGAGTGTGAATATTCACATTAATTAATGAAAACATTGGACAAAATAGATGATAAAATGTGAATAATATATCATATAAACAAATAAAATATTTATTATGCAGAATTTTTTGGATTCTTATGAAATATTTATGTTTGGATAAATAGTGAAAAAATTACAATTGTTATTAAAACTATAATTTCATTTAATTTATTTTTAATGTCACTTTTGATTTTGGATTCATTTTAAAATAACATTTGTCTGATTTTTATTTAATTTAATATGAATAATTAAAATTTAATGTACATTATTCCTGATTTGTTTAATAGAATCAATTTTTATTTTAAACCATAATTTTTTTAAATATTGTTTTTTTGTTTCACACCCTTATATAAAAATTATATTTCACCACATCATGAAATTAAATATTATAAAATTATTCCAAAATTTTTATTCATAATATTAATATTATGAAATTAGTTCTATTTAATTTTTATTCATAATGAATTATTGCCATGGTAGACATTTATCACCACTATAAAGGGAGCAATGGGTTAAATGGGGTTAAAACTATGGGATCAGGTATAAAAATCAACGCAAAAATTATCTTTATTATATTTTATGAGTGTATTTTGACTGTAATCATCACAAAATAAAATCGTATATTATTTTTTCAATATTACATTTATTATAACCATTATATTATTTTATGTAATGTATAATTACAAAATGCCAATCTCTTTCTTTTAATATATATAATTTGTCTTAATAGAGACTAATAAAAGTTATGAATTGTAATCAATGTTTGTACTAAATATTAACAAATTACTCTTAAGATAGGGATTTTTTTTATCTGTTTTATAATTATGTATAATGTATATAAAATTCCAATGGAGGATTTGTTAAAATAGTATAAAATCATATAAATAGGTTCAAAATATTGAATTTAAAAAGTTTTAGATAAATAATTGTGTTCCATGAATTAAATGTATAATTTTTAATTAAAAGTCATGTTTATATTTTTTTTGTTTAAATTACATTGTTATATAGATTCCATTAAATCAAAAAATATTTGAATAATTATGAAAATTACATTAAATTGTATTTGATGATTGAAAGTAATTTTTAAATAATAATAAAATCATAAAATCATATAATAACTTAGTTTCATGATAATTTAATGATTATATAATTAATTGTTATTTTATTTTCAACTTTAAATTTTTAAAACTACATTCCTGACCTGTAGTGATTGAAAAATCTGTTACCATTGATATGGATAAAAGTGTAAACGAGGTTGTTAAACAAAGATATAAGTGTCAAAATTACACAAAAAATTTTCAAAACTTTATTTGTTTAATATACTAAGACCTAATCCTCTTTATATTATAATATGGTAATTTTATCCATTTTATATGATTATACACGTATGATATATTAATATTTCTTATATTTTAATGATTTCCACCCACATTAATTATAAAAGGGAATATCCTATCCTCTATTCATGACAACACTAGATCCATTTTTCTAGAGTAGTGTCATTAAAATTGCATTCCCAAACATTTTTTTTATTTCATAGAGGTATTAGTTTCACAAAAATACCTACTTGGAAGGCGTATGGTGTGATCCAAATTCGGTTTCTCAATTAAATTATATAACTCTTAACTAGTGATTTAGTGTTAGTTTCTTCTTCTAAAATCTTAAATATTATATAAATATTATCATTTAATGAAATCACTATATTATATATACTTATATATTATTAGGATGAAGGAAAGACACTTATTTATCTCTTTCTCCATCCTATGGTAAATGAAAACATTGTTCATGTGTATGTGTATACTACCACCACTTTGAAGAGAAGTGTTTTATTTTTCAATACTACCACAAATTGGTGAATAAAATTATGTATAAAAAGAATATATATGATATTTAATACCAAATTATTTTTCTCAAATTATAATATATCTATTTAGGTATTACCTATCTATCTATTGTAAAATGATAATATTGTGCATGCGTATGTGTAAACTACAACCTTAAAAATCAATGTGATTATTTTTTCATGTATTTTTTTTAATGACCTATTCAAAATTGTATATAGTATATAAAAATTATAATTATTTGGGGATTAATATTATAAATATAAATTAATTATTACCCTTCTAACCATATTCAATATTTCGATGTTATTTCGTGATTATGAATCCAACATCCTCAAGACACTTTATATGAATTTAATCGATTTAAAAAATATAAATGGAATGATGATAAATGAAATAAAATGTATTTATATAAGGTAAAAAAAATAAAAAAGTCTTAATTATATTAATAATTTAGATAGTTTTATTATTCCAGAATATTATCGACATACTTGACAAGTCTGTACTTACCGTAAGAGGATTCTAAAATAAATTTTATATTATAAGGTTACATAAATTATTTATTGACTATGTTATGAAAAAATTATGTGTTAAATTACTTATAATTTTCTATGATATATTTACACTTTTTTTATTTTTATTTTTAAGCAGTTCACATAATAACATTAAGGATGGAATCTAACATTAAATGTTACAATCTTGAATAGTTTTCTTCATATAAATATTGTTTCCTTGATACATGTTTCATGTTTTTCCCATAGTTATGTTTTTATGAAATATATACTTCATATTTTATATGTTTTATCATTAATATTTTTTTTCAGGGTATTTTGTGTTTCAATTGATGTTATTTCTTTCAAAAGAGTTATGATTAAAAAGTTACCAAAGTAGTAAGAGTTAATGTCGCAATATCATTTATAATGGGGATTGTTTTTTATTGAATATAATTTTGGGGAGTTATAAGCTATTTAAATATTAAACACCATATAATTTATTCTTTTACATCATGTTATTGGGTTTATCATTTTTTACTGCGATTATTCCTTCTTTTGTAATAAAAATTATCAAGTAAATGATTTAATGTTTATAAGAAATATTAATCTTAATACCTCTTTGTTTGATGAAATATTTATTCCATGTACTTGGTCAGTAAATATTTTTGAATAATATTATTTCATATAACATAACAGTTATGTGAAAAAATTTCTGTCAATATTTTACAATATTTCCAAA
The DNA here is from genome assembly GCA_963277665.1 of Viscum album. Classification (NCBI taxonomy): domain Eukaryota; kingdom Viridiplantae; phylum Streptophyta; class Magnoliopsida; order Santalales; family Viscaceae; genus Viscum; species Viscum album. Next base: position 1,918,720,604 of record OY728128.1, on the reverse strand, counting down.
TTGTCAAAATAGATTTTTTAAAATGTATTCCAAACTGGTTATGTATTAATTTTTATAAGAAATGTTAATTCAATCCTCTATTCTTGTTTACCAAATGAAGGTATTATCTCTCCATCATGATTATTATTATATTTATAGATAAATTTAAAATTTTCTATAATTATTACTAAGGAATTTATTTCATTCCATATTCTGGTAATTTTTCGGTTTTTAATGATATAAAAATGTAAGGATATTGTCTATATTTTCATATAAATTGTCAAATATTACACAAAATTATTTTCTATTTGTATTAAAATCACATATGTTTCTAAGAGTTCATTGGATATATGATCTATTTATACCATCCATTTCTTTTGTCTGGATGTATTGTGATGATATTTTAAATAATATTTTCATAAAACGTTTTCCATAGTTTATCAGGTTGTAAAGAAAATGATAGTTTGTTTCTCTATATTTAAGATGAATTGAAATATCTATGATGTTTTTTGTGATATATATATATAAAATTTTTATCATTACAAGTGATCAATATATAAAATAGGTTGACGGGTGATCCTGATATAACTCATGATAATGAATTTACCCGATATAGCTAGTGATAATTGGTTAGAACAATATAGCTCTCTAATTCATTGGGTAATGTGAATGAGTTAACTAGATAGAAACCACACCTAATTGATGACATATTTTACTAAATATAAGTAATTCAAAATTTATTATAGTGATAACTTGATGGAACATTTTCCAAAGATAATGTTGGAATTTTTCTGGTTAGCAAATTCGATGATGCCAGCATGATATAAAAATATAAAAAAACATTTATCTATGCTTAAAATGAGTTTTAATGTTTATATTAAATAGTATTGATTTTACACGGTTCATTATTGTCAACTCATATGACTCTTGTATTATTCCATGAACCATGTTTCATTATCCATATTTAGATGGGTATAAATTCTCTTATGTTTTGATCATGTAATTTCATTATGTTCTCATTATTATTTGATCATCATGTACTATCTCATTATATTCTATTGATTCTTATGTTTTCCTTACTAAGTGTTTTATATCACCATTCATATTTTTAAATATACCCTGGATATGAAAAAATGTGTCATGTATATTATTTCATGATGGATTTTTGTTTGGATAATTTTGTGGTAAATGATGAAGATTGCTAATAGAGTAATTATTTTTGTTATAATAGTAAAAGCTACCAAAATTTACTTTTGATATTGTCGTTATGGATTGTTAAAATTATGTCACATTCTTTGGTATAAAATCCAAAATTATAAAGAGTATACTTTTAAAACTAGATCCATTTAAAAGGATATAGGTAATTATAGATATGGCCAATGCCATAGTCTCCCATCAACTGGGTCCTGGTTGTGGAATTTCCCCTTAGTTGTGACAAAATCACCCATGAAGGCGAATATGGATCAACTATATGGGCCTTACCCCTATATTATCACCCATGGGATTTACTCTATGATGTTTCAACCCTAAAAATTCATCCACCACATAGACTTGGTTTTGTGGCCCAGTTTTCCACCATAGACCCCACCATGGAACATCCATCCATTGTTGTGTTATAGCCTCCATGGCTATGGTGTTCTATGTAGTGGTGCCTAATCTCAATGTTGTAGTAGAATTCCTAGAAACAAATTCATCCTTGGGACCACTCTGCCCTTATATAATGATCACACAATAATTCAACCACTAATCGGTCCTTGTTTCATGAAAAAAACATATCCTCATTATTTTATAACATTTAAATATATTATCTAAGTCATAATTATTGACATGTCCCCTCCTCTATCCTAAATTTTTACACTCTCTTCAAAAAGTAACAACCATAAAATCCATTTTACATTACAAAATCCACACTATAATCCTCCTCATCTTCAAGATTTTACAATTTCCCACCACTAATCAATACCAAACTACCGCAATCTCTAATTTAGAATGGACTCACTATGTTCTATCTTGGAATTCCATACACGCATCAACTATGTTATTCCAAACACAAAAACATACTATTTAGGAAAAACTAATCCAACTTCCTATCACTAAATCCATTATAGAGACAATAATATACAACACACATATATCCTAAAGAACCATAAGGAGTTTAACACATTCATCATGAATCTTTTGTACCTCACCCCTATGATGATTCAATCATAGTGGTGGATTTAAATAAATGGATCTCCCTATCAGTGAATTATATTTTATGGGGATGATTCAGACTTTTAGTGATCTAATAACACACTTTATATGATTTCCATATCACTAAACCTAATTCTATGTAATATCATGGGATAGCCAACCATTTTCTATCCTCTCCCAAAAACATTCTCCTCAACCATTGATATGTCACCACACCTTCTACAACAACCATCATTCTCTCACCCGAATGAATTACTACTACAAAAATAGGATTTATTAGCTCTCAAAATAGGATTTATCAGTGCTAAAAAACATTGTAAATATCGGCGCTGATAAAGGGGGTCCCCTTTATCAGCGCTAAAAAAGTGCTGATAAATGCTATGTCTGCTGTAAAAAAAATTATACAGCGGCACACCTAAACAACACCTACAAATAATTTAGCATCTAAATAAGTATACCCATACAAAATTGACACATACATCATAAGATAATTACACCAAGTATTCCCATACACCATTAAAAAATAACTAATAAGTTAATTAAATACATAAAGATTTATATTCAGAAGTCAAGGGGTTGGGGAGGTTATTCAGGGGTTTCTGGTGGTTTTCCAAGGGGGGTAGGGGGTGTCTGGGGGGAAGGGGGAGTCCAGGGGTGGTGGGGGTGGTCCAGGATGTTGGGGGATATCCAAGGAGGGTGGTGGTGTACAGGGGGTGGGGGTGTCTAGGTGGTGGGGAGGTGTCTAGGAGGGGGGTGTCTAGGTGGGGGGGCTGTCCAGGGGGTTGGTTGGTGTCCAGGGTGTCAGGGGGGCATTCTAGGGGGTGGGTGGGGAGTCCGGGGGTTGGTGGGGCTATCCAAGAGGGGTGGGTGGTGTCCAGGAGGGTGGGAAGGGGGAGTCCAGGGGGATCGGGGTGTCCAGTGGGGGTGTCCAGGCAGGGTGAGGTCTATCCAGGGTGTTGGTAGGGTTGTCCAAGGGGGGTGGGGTGGTGTCCAGGTTGGGGGGGGGGGGTCTATGGGGTTTGGTGGGGCTGTCCAAGGGGGGGTGGGATGTTGTTTGGGAGGGTGTGGGTGGCCGTCCTTGGGTGGGGGAGTCCATGGTGGTTGGGGGTATAGATTTGGTGGGGTGGTGTGAAGGAGGGGTGGGGGTGTCGTCCAGGGGGTGCTGGTTGTCCATGGGGGTGGGGGTGTTCGGGGGGGGGGGGGGGGGGGTTGGGGTCTGTCCGATGTGGGGGGGTTGTCCATGGGCGTTTCCCGGGGGTGGGGGTGTCTAGGGGTTTGAGGGCACTTTCAAGGGGGTGGGGGTGTCCAGTGGGTGGGTTGGTGTCCAGGGGGTAGGTGGGGTTGACTCTTATACATCCCATAGGACCCATGAATCATTCTCAAAAATGATCAAGACAATTCTAATGCGTTTGGTAGGATTTCCGTAGGTTAGTTGTCGTTTTCACTTAAAATTGTGTCCAATTTAAACAAAAGATAGACCCTTTGAGTGGTACCGGACACACCATGCCTTGGATTGACGTGATAATGACTCGTACATGTCACAAAGGACTAGTGGATCCTTCTCCTAAAAGATCAAGACAATCTGAATGTGTTTGGTCGAATTTCTGTCGGTCAGTTGTTGATATCACATAAAAATTTGTCCATTTTAAACAAAAGTCAGACCCTTTGAGTGGTATCGGTCACACCGTTCCTCGGATTGAGGTGGGGATGAATCGTTCATGTCAAAAAGGATTCATGGATCGTTCTCCTAAAGCATCAAGACAATCTAAATGTGTTTGGCCAGATTTTCGTAGGTCTGTTTTTGTTTTCACTTAAAATTTTTTCCATTTTAAACAAAAGAGAGACCCTTTTTGTGGTAATGGCCACATTGTGCCTAGTAATAAGGAGGGAATGACTCTTACATGTCACAAAGTACCCGTGTATCATTCTCCTAAAATATCCAGACAATCCAAATGTTTTTTGTGGAATTTATGTAGGTTAGCTATTATTTTTACTTAAAAACATGTCTATTTTAAACAGAAGAGAGACCCTTTTAGTGGTACTTGCCACACTGTGCCTCGGATTGAGGCAGGTATTACTCATACATGTCCCCAACGCACCCGTGATTCGTTCTCTTAAAGTATCAAGACAATCCGAATGTGTTTGGATAGATTTCCATAGGTCACTTGTTCTTTTCACTTAAAATTGTGTCCATTTTAAAGAAAAGAGAGACCCTTTGAGTGGTAGTAGACACACCGTGCCTCATATTGAGGCGGGGATTACTCTTTCACATCACAAAGGACTCTTGGATAATTCTACTAAAGGATCAATTCAATCCAAATGCATTTGGTCAGATTTCTGTAGGTCATTTGTTGTTTTCACTTAAATATTTGTCCATTTTAAATAGAAGATATGCTATTTGGTGGTACCAGCCACACCTTCCCTTGGATTGAGGAAGTTATGACTTGTACAAGTCAAAAAAAGAATCTTGGATCGTTCTCGTAAAGTATCAATACAATCCAAATGCGTTTGGTCAGATTTCCTTAGGTCAGTTGTTGTTTTCACAAAAAAATTGGGTCCATTTTAAACAAAAAAGGGACCCTTTGACTGGTATCAGCCACAGAATGCCTTGGATTGAGGTGAGGATGACTTGTTCATGTCAAAAAGGACCTATGGATCGTTCTCATAAAGGATCAACACAATCTGAATGTGTTTGGTCAGATTTCCGTAGGCCAATTGTTGTTATCTCTTAAAAATTTTCCATTTTAAACAAAAGTGAAACCCTTTGAGTGGTACCGACCACACTATTCCTCATATTAATTTGGGGATGACTCATGCACGTCAAAAAGGACATGTGGATCATTCTCTTAAAGGATTAAGGCAATTCGAATGCGTTTGGTCAGATTTCCGTAGGTCAGTTATTTTTTTCATTTAAAATTGTGTCCATTTTAAACAAAAGAGAGACCCTTTGAGTGGTACCAGCCAAAACGTGCCTCAAATTGAATGGTGGTTGACTCGTACACATCAAAAAGGACCCTTGTATCGTTATCCTAAAATGTCAAGACAATATGAATGTGTTTGGTTGTATTTCTGAATTTCAGTTGTTGTTTTCTCTTAAAAATTTGTCCATTTTAATCAAAAGTGAGACCTTTGAGGGGTACTGGCTACATCGTGCCTCGGATTGATGCGGGGATGACTCTTACATGTCCCCAAAGCACCCATGGATCGTTCTCTTAAAGGATCAAGACAATACTAATGTGTTTGGTCGGATTTTTGTAGGTCAGTTGTTGTTTTCACTTAAAATTGTGTCCATTTTAAAGAAAATAGACACACTTTGAGTGGTACTAGCCACAGCGTGCCTCAGATTGAGGACATTATGACTCGTGAATGTCAAAAAAGGCATTTGGATGGTTCTCCTAATGTTTCAATTCAATCCGAATGCGTTTAGTCAGATTTCCATACGTCAGTGGTTCTTTTCACTTAAAAATTTGTCCATTGTAAACAGAAGTGAGACCCTTTGAGTGGTTCTGGCCACACCATGCCTCAGATTGAGGCAGATATGACTCTTGAACGTCAAAAAGGACCTATGGATCACTATCATAAAGGATCAAGACAATATGAATGTGTTTGGTCGGATTTTCGTTGGTAAGTTGTTGTTTTCACTTAAATATTTGTCCATTTTAAACAAAATAGAGACCCTTTGAGTGGTACCATCCATATCGTGTCTCTTATTAAGATGGGGATGACTCTTACACGTCCCAAAGGACCCATGTATCATTCTCATAAAATCTCAATACAATCCGACTGAATTTGGTCGAATTTCCGCAGGTCAGTTGTTATTTTTCACTTCAAAATTTGTCCATTTTAAACAGAAGAGAGACCCTTTGAGTGGTACCGGCCACACCGTGCCTCGTATTGAGGAGTGGATTACTCATACACATCCCCAAATCACCCTCATATCATTATCTTAAAGGATCAAGACAATCCAAATGCGTTGGTCAGATTTCCGTAGGTTAGTTGTTGTTTTCACTTAAAATTGTGTCCATTTTAAAGAAAAAGGGAGACCCTTTGAGTGGTACCGTCCACACTGTGCCTCTGATTTAAGTGGATATGACTCTTGAATATCAAAAAGGACCCTTGTATAGTTCTAATAAATGATCAAGACAGTCCTAATGTGTTTGGTCAGATTTCTGTAGGTCAGTTGTTGTTTTCACTTAAAAATTTGTCCATTGTAAACAAAATAGAGTCCCTTTGAGTGGTACTGGCCAAACCGTGCCTCATATTGTAAAGGGGATGACTCGTACACGTCAAAAATGACCCGTGGATTGTTATCCTGAAATATAAAGACAATATGAATTCGTTTGGTCGGTAGGTCAGTTGTTGTTGTCACATAAAATTGTGTCCATTTTAAAAACAATCGAGACCCTTTAAGTGGTACCGGCCACACCATGCCTCTAATTAAGGTGGGTATGACTCGTTAACATCACAATGTACCCATGGGTATTTCTATTAAAGTATCAAAACAATAAAAAAGTGTTTGGTTGGATTTTTGTAGGTCGGTTGTTGTTTTCACTTAAAAATTTGTCCATTTAAAAAAAAGAGACCCTTTGACTGGTATCGGAAACACTATGCCACATATTGAGGAATAAGTGACTTTTACTCATCACAAAGAAGCCGTGGATCATTCTAATAATATATCAATACAATTCAAATGTGTTTGGTCGAATTTCCGCTGGTCAGTTGTTGTTTTAATTTAAAAATTTGTCCATTTTAAACCGAAGAGATACCCTTTGAGAGGTACCGACCATACTGTGTCTCGGATTGAGGAGAGGATGACTCTTACACATCACAAAGGACCTATGGAGCATTCTCATAAAAGATCAAAACAATCTAAATGTGTTTGGTTGAATTTACGTAGGTCAGTTTTTGTTTTCACTTAAAATTTTTTTTATTTTAAGCAGAAGAGAGACCCTTTGAGTATTATCAGCCACACCATGCCTCAGATTTAGGCAAGGATTACTCATACACATCCCCAACTCACTCTTGGATCATTATCTTAAAGGATCAAGACAATCCTAATGCATTTGGTCGGATTTCCATAGGTTAGTTGTTCTTTTCACTTAAAAATTTGTCCATTTTAAACTAAACGGAGACCCTTTGAGTGGTAACGACCAAACTGTGCCTCAGATTGAAGCAGGGATGACTCTTACATGTCACAAAGGACCCATGGATTGTTCTCCTAAAATATAATGACAATCATAATGCATTTGGTCGAATTTGCATAGGTTAGTTTTTGTTTTCACTTAAAATTGTGTCCATTTTAAAGACAAGAGAGACCCTTTGAGTGGTAACGACCACACCGTGCCTTAAATTGAGGTAGGGATGACTCATGAACGTCACAAAAGACTTGTGGATTGTTCTCATAAAGGATCAGTACAATCCAAATGTGTTTGGTCGGATTTCCATAGGTCAGCTGTTGTTTTCACTTAAAAATTTGTCCATTTTAAACAAAAGAGAGACCCTTTGAGTGGTATCGGCCACACCTTTCCTCGGATCGAGCTGGGGATGACTCTTACATTTCACAAAGTACCTGTGGATCGTTATCATAAATTTCCAAGACAATCCAAAAGCTTTTGGTTGAATTTCGATAGGTTAGTTGTTGTTCTCACTTAAAAATTTGTCCATTTTAAACAGAAGAAATACCCTTTGAGTGGTACCGGCCACACCGTTCCTTGGATTGAGGAAGAGATGAGTCATACATGTCACAAAGAATGCTTGGATTGTTCTTATAAAATATCAAGACAATAAGAATGTGTTTGGTCGAATTTCCATAGGTTAGTTGTTGTTTTCACTTAAATATTTTTCCATTTAAAATAGATGAGAGCCCATTTGAGTGGTACCGTCCACACTGTGCCACGGACTGAGGTGGGAATTACTCGTAAACATCCCCAACACACCCGTGGATTGTTCTATTAAAGCATCAAGACAATCCTAATGCGTTTGGTCGGATTTCCGTAGGTCACTTGTTTTTTTCACATAAAATTGTGGCCATTTTAAAGAAAAGAGAGACCCATTGAGTGGTACCGGCCATACCGTGCCTTATATTGAAGAGGGGTTGACTCGTACACATCCCCAGTGCACCCCGAGATCGTTATCTTAAATAATAGACATAATCTAAATCTTTTTGGTTGGATTTCCATAGGTCAACTGTGGTTTTCACTTAAAAATTTCTCCATTTTAAACAGAAGAGAGACACTTTGAGTGGTACTGGCCACACCGTGCCACAGATTGAGAGAGGGTTGACTCGTACATGTCTCCAATGCACCCATGGATCGTTCTCTTAAAGGATCAAAAAAATCCAAATGTGTTTGGTCAGATTTTCCATAGGTCAGTTGTAGTTTTCACTTAAAATTTTGACCATTTTAAACAGAAGAGAGGCCCGTTGAGTGGTACCGGCTACACCATGCCTCGGATTGAGGTGGGGTTGACTCTTAAACGTCCCCAACTCACTCATGGATCATTCTCTTAAAGGATAAACACAATACAAATGTGTTTGGTCAGATTTATGTAGGCTAGTTGTTGTTTTCAATTTAAAAGTTGTCCATTTTAAACAGAAGGGAGACCCTTTGAGTGGTACCGGCCACACCATGCCTCGGATTGAGGCAGGGATGACTCGTACATGTAAAAAAGGACCCATGGATCATTCTCCTATTAGATCAAGACAATATGAATGCGTTTGGTCAGATTTCCGTAGGTCATTTTTTGTTTTCTCTTAAAATTTTATCCAATTTATACAGAAGTGAGACCCTTTGAGTGGTACCAGCCACACCGTGCCTCAGATTGAGGCAGGGATGACTCGTACATGTCCCAAATGCACCCTTGGATCATTATTTTAAAGTATCAACACAATCCAAATGTGTTTGGTCATATTTCCATAGGTCATTTGATGTATTCACAAAAAAATCAGGCCATTTTAAACAAAAGAGAGACCCTTTGAGTGGTTCATCATTCTTGCATGTTGTTGGTTCATATCATCTGTTAAAATGGGAAATTAACTCATTGGAGAAACGATGTTTTATTTATTACTAATTACAATTTTTTTATGAACATTTAAATACAACAATGTGTCATCTTTTGATCCCCTAAACACCTCTCAAAAATGACCGCCAAATGTAAACGTCCCCAAGTTAGATCTTCATGTTATTTGTTTACAATCTATCATCAGGTATGCGACCCACTAATTTATAAACATATTTATATCATCTTGTGAGTGTGGGGATTTTCAGCAGTCATAGTTTCACTAAAAAAATATAAAAATAAAAAATTAATAAATAAATAAAACGAACTAGTAGTTGTTTTTGAAAATACCTCTTTAGGGATGCTTGTTTCTTGATGAAAAATGATCTCCTTCATAAATTTACAAAAATAATTACTGTAATAATTATATTTTGTTTGTTTTGGACATTGCAAAAAAATTGTTCATTAGGAGAATATGTAACTTGTGTTGAGATGTCTTTGGATAGTGAAATTTATTATATATACCCCGATATTTTTTCAGACGTAGTACTTCCTCACCTCCTTATGCTTAGACCCTGTCCTCATTCATTTTTTAGACAATAATGATACACCACCCTATCATAATATAATCCTCATTAAAAGATAATATAAATTATAATACTTGATTTTTAGACCTAAAATGTAGGATGTAGTGTCTTACAGATTCACAAACTCCATCACGTGTGGTCGGTTTGATGGAAATACTTGCTTTTAATCCAGAAAATAAGTCTTTGGAGTATCCAAGTTCACCTCAATTAGCATCTAATTTTGTCCAAAAACAAAAAAAAATGAATAACTAACAAAAGAAGTCAAAATATAATTGATATTATTTTATCATAGACTTTTACCCCTGTATGGTTGGTATTAATATGAGTCTGTCATCTGTAATCTTTCTTTCAAATGATTTCAGCAAGACGTTCACTATTTCATTCTTTTTTTATGGTTCTATTTTCATTAGATATGATGATGTGGTATGAGGACAAACGAGTCCAAATTTTGGCTCATAGGAAAATTCTTTCAACTATTTTTCATATATACATCTATCAACAATATAAAATGCTTTTAGTCATAATTTGAAAATTATATCATCTTTTAGAAAATCAATTCACATAAACGTACCACATATATATATTTACAACTTTTACTCATAGCCAACCGTTTTCAAGGATCTCATTTACATTTTCATCAAAAATGTAATCTTTACTTTCTACGCTGTATATATTCTCTTAGAAAACAACTATATGAGTACTATCACCTCTTAACTTCATATCCATATGAGTCTTCAATGTTAGTAAATGTGGATAGAGAACAGGTGGTGTTATTGTGCTTTCAGTAGCTCCTTGGTATTGGTTGGTCGATCCTTTAGATGGTTTTGAGCCGACATTTGTCCCCCCCCCCCTTCCCTTTCTCCGTATATAATAACATTCATTGGTTCAGACCCTTTTATCATTAATTGATAAAGGTTTAGCTTGAAAAAAAATGAAATAAATACCTTTTTGGACGCATGTACTAATACAAGTTGTGACGACCATGCAATGAATGTCCCAAAATCCTTTTCAACCATTAGAATATAATCTTCATCAAGTGAAATAGGTAGCTCTGCATTTTGCTCATGTGCTACAGTAATCGTCACTTTCAGATGATCTTTCAGAAGTGGTCTATTATGTAGAATGTCATCTGGGATGTTGAACATTATACCCCTCTCTACAAGGTTATATGAGGGTGTTGACAGATAGAAATCATAATCATTATCACCCGATAGAAGACCAGTACTGGAAAAGTATCAGGGAATTGATTTCAATCTTGAACAGTCTCAACAACATATTTATTCTACCAAAATACCCATTTGTGACTGTCGGAGGGGTCAGAGTGTTGAAATCCGAGAAACATAATATTCCAAGAGAATTCTATTATTATTGTTGGGTTTCTTTTGTTATTTAACAACAACAACAATGACATTATGCTTTTTGATTTCTATGGTGAGGAAGTCCGATTTAACATGAGCACTAAGACCATGAGAACTACATATTAAGAAAATAATGATGGGCAGTACAGGGCTCTGGCAGTGGTTCTAGAGCTAGTAGCCTTATTGATGTGAGAGGATGATCTCTCACTGAGGTCCCGAGATTTTGAACATCTTCATAATACCTTCTGGTTGGTATGCTTCATATGAGTGGGAGATGAGGATCCAAAGGATGAGGGGAAGGATGGGTAATGAAACATGGGGGCTGGTGAGGGAGTTATATCTGGATCAATATGTATTTGGAGCTGGATGACAGGCTTAGTGCCAAGGGATACATAAAAAACTGCTAGGAAGGGGCCTGACCACTACAGAGAAGCAGTCAATAACCTCAGCGAGGGAGAAGGACAGAGATGAAGGTAGGGTGGTAAGGCTATAAATTATGGTGGTCTGGGAATCATGCCATACAAGTGCACTACGAGATAAAGTCACTTAGATAGCCTGAAGAAAAGAAGGGGGAAACCCTCGAAGAAAATAGGGTTCAAGCATTGGATGACCTAGAAATGCATCAGAACTAGGTGGTGTTGTCATTAAAGAAAAAGGTTATCCTTCATTCTTTACTTTACGGTGACATGGTGTTGGATCTAATGGAATCTATGATACCTATGAGGAATCTAGTGAAACTAGAATCCAACTGGGAAGGACCTTAAATATTTCATAAACTTCACTTTGATAGTGTAAACTCATTGGTCGCCATTGATGATAATCTTTCTACCAATACTTGGTTTCTCAAGAGATATTTTACATGAATAAACCATCCCTTTAGTCTGAGATATATGGATTTGAACAAAAAATCCAACATCCTAGTTATTTGTTATTTCGTGTGGTGTTGAGACACCACAAGCCCCTTCTCACATCAGGTTGTTATTCTTGCACAACACGCCAAAAATTCTGGGACACACCCCCTTTGGTCCCTGAATCATGAACATAAACCTTTTTCATCCTATACCCATATTTCACATGGTGTAAGGACTCTATGGATAGAAAATTCACCTCACCCTCACTATATGTTCTAGTTTCATGATATGAGACCGTGTTACATTTTGGTAAAATATATTCTACCTTAAAATACATTATCATAATCCTAATCACAAGATATTAAAATGTGTGTCCAATTTTATCATTGCATGAAGTTAAAAAACATGTTTCATGTCCCTATTGTATGATAAAAAACATTGAGATGAATTTATCCTTCAACCGAGAGGGATCCTTCTTTCTGATGCCGATCACTTACCACACTATGTTGAAGAACTAAATAAGGATTGATTCCCATTTAATATCATGTGATATCAAGAGAATGAAAAATTATATATCATTGTCTCAGGTCACTCATTGAACTACCTAAACACTTCTATAAATGAAAACAAGTTTTTCTCCCACTCACGTATGCACTCTATCTATTAAAAATTTTCATTCAATCTATTAAAAAAAGAAAACATTGTGGCCAACCATTTTTTAAAATATATATTTCATTTTTTATAAATGAAAAAATTCACAAGGAATTCTATCTTCCAAACATAATCTACATTTATAAAAAAACATATTAATAAATCCCTTTTAAATAAAATCAACCCATGTCAAACTTTCCGCAAATATTCTACATTTTTATTTACAGTAAAAAACTATACTAGTAGAAAATCTTAGAATAATGGAGTAATAAGAAAAGAAAAAATTAATAACCAAGGATAAATAAAAACTAAACTGTATAAAAACTAAATAATAAAGTTACTCAATGGGATTAACTCATAATCACAAAATCATCCATTAAAATAATTTTGGGAAAGAAACTAATTTTAATTGGAGAAACATAGGATGATATCTGACCTATAGGTTCTAATGGAAATTGACTCACTCACGGAACACCACTGGGATATGTGACCAAAAAATCAATATAAACAAGGCCTCTTGGGGGCATCAAAAATAGACTCAATTGATCAACTCAAGGCTAACTAGAGTAGAACCCATTTGACTACTCACAAATATAAGGTCACACATGTACCAACTACCAAACATAAAGCAAAGTATTCATCCCAATCATCAATAGTAAAATCCCAAAATAACAAAATGATTTGGAAAACATGCCTTAAACATATCATTAACTTATTTAAGGTATATCTAGAACATTGTTTTGGTCTCCTTATGTTTTGATATTATCTAAAGTTGTTTTGAGTGATTTTTGAGAAAATTTGGTGGTTTTGGGGGGGTGTTCACGGTTGGCTCATTTTTAAGGAAAATAATTTCATTGGGCCAAATAAACCACTCATCCTATGATGAGCCACTACAAGGGGGTTCATAGATTATTCAGGCCGTGAAAAGTGAAGCTCAGTGGGCGGCGGAGGTCTGGAAAAGCGATGCTCCAGGGTGGCAGAGGTCTGGAAACATGAAGCCCAGCGGGCAGCAGAGGTATGGCAATGTGAAGATCAAGGGTGGTGGAGGTCCGGCAATGCGAAGCATAGCAGGCCGTGGAGGGGAGTCGCATGGTTCCAGTACCGCAAGAGCTTTAGGTCATGATAAAACAAGGGCATTGTGAGATTGACTTTATAAAAAAATGGACTACGGTTTTATCAGTGCTAACAAAGAACTAATACAGAGGACCATTATCAGCACTAAAATTTTAGCGCTGATAAAGGTATCCATTATCAGCGATTTTTTAGCAATGATAATCGTCCTCTTTATCAGTGCTAAAAAGCGCCGATAAATCCCTCCTGTATCAGAACTAACATTTTAATGCTAATAAATGGATTCTTTATGAGCGCTTTTCTAGTACCAATAAAGGGACTCTTTATCATTGCTTTTATAGCCCTAATAATGGTTACCCATTATCAGCGCTAACATTTTAGCGTTGATAAAGGGAATATTTATCAGCACTTTTTAACCGCCCATAGAGGGACTCTTTATCAACACTAGAAAAGTGTTGATAAAGATGTCTTGTATCAGTGCTAAAATTTTAGTGCTGATACAGGGGTTCTTTATTAGTGCTTTTCTAGCGCTAATAAAGAGTGCCTCTATCAGTGCTAGAAAAGTGATGATAAAGAGTCCCTTTATCAGCTCAAAAATTATAGCGCTAATAAAGGGTGTCTTTATCAGTGTTTTTTTTCAGGTGCTGATATAAGGTGGCACTTCCCTTCCCTTTTTTTGTTGTAGTGATTTGTCCACCACCCATCCAAAGTAATCTCAGATCAAACCAACTCCATCCCATGATTGAGGTTAAAATCCACTCACCATGTCACACTATATCCAAAATTATTATCATAAGGTTTTTCAAATAAATATATATTAGTGGATCTATCAACACAAAAAAACTACTAATTCTTCCCCAATAGTCTATTAACTCTTCTCACTACACCCACAACCCATACAATGTGAGGATTATACATACACATCTTATATAATTATCCCCCACTAGATGTGTATTGAAATTATCCCCACATAAACTAAAATTTTGATCTCCATGTACCACACTCTATCTAGTACCACATGTAATGATATTACATGGCCATCCATCTCATACCCGAGAGCTAAACCAAAACATCAATGATTACTCATTTTAATAACACTATGAATGTTAACCATTAATAACACCAAAATTCAACCACAATGAAGCTCACACACTCTAAAATAAATTTTTATACTAGACACTATATATATTCCCTTACACCAATCCTTGATCAAATCACATAAATTATTCCAACATCGCATGTTTATTTCTCTTCTCAGGGCACGCTCACCCATCATATAAACCCCCAATAATTATATTATAAACTTCCTAGATTGACCATACCATGGTACCCCAATCCACTCTCGATGTCACCACTCACCATATAGGGATGTCTCACATATTGAAAAAATCCATGGACCACTATGCTTGTGACTGTATCCCCAAACATACTAGTCCGTGGATGGAACATGGCTACTCTCTCATCAAATAACCAACTTGCATCGCACACAAGCGGGGCACACCAGCACTTACAAACTGTCACACCCTGAGATTTTATGAGAAATATTTTTTTATGTCTTATGTTATACGCAAAAAAAAGAATATTTCATAGCACACAATACGAACTTGGCATGCACTACACGCAATCTCGACCTTCCTCGATAGCGTGTGTAGTACGCAATGTCGGGTTTCACTAAACAATGATATATTATTATGGACTAGCCATGCTATCTTATCCATGATGAGGATCACAAAAGATCCAATATTTATGGATTTACAAAGGATGGATCTTGTAATTTTAATGGAAGGGGAGAAATCATATCTTTCTCAAATGAATGTTCAACCATCTATACATGTGAAGATTAAAGAGGCACAGAAAGAAGATGTAGAGTTACAAAATAAGGTGAGAAATGTTGTTGAATTCAACCTTGATTGTGATGGGATAATAAATTTTAGGAATCGTGTTTGTGTTCTTCCCATCCCCGAATTAAAGAAGGAGCTGCTGGATGAGGCTCATAGTTCTTGATTCTCTATTCATTCTAGAAGCACGAAGATGTATAGGGACCTAAAAGAGTACTTCTAGTGGGATGGAATGAAAAGATATGCTGCTTAATATGTCTCTCAATGCTTGGTTTTTTAGCAAGTTAATACTGAGAGACATAAGTCTAAGGGGATGTTACAACCATTACCCATACCAGAATGGAAATGGGAAAACATCACTATTGACTTTGTCACTAGACTTCCTAAAACATCCAAAGGCAATAATGATATCCAAGTCATAGTTGATCGTCTTACAATGTCTGCACACTTCATTGCTATTAGAGAGGATTTCTTTCTAGATCAACTTGCCCGGATATATGTAAAGGATGTTGTAAGATTGCATGGAGTACCACTTTCCATTATATCTGATCGGGATCTGAGGATTACCTCGATGTTCTGGTGAAGTCTTCAGCATACTCTGGATACAATGTTGATTTTTAGCACTGCTTATCATCCTCAGACAGACGGTCAGTCTGAGAGGACAATTCAAAATCTAGAAGATATGTTGAGGGCTTGCTCTATAGATTTAAACTGTGGTTTGGATCAACACCAACCTTTGGTGGAATTTTCTTATAATAATATCTTTCACTCCAGTATTCATATGGCTCCTTATAAAGCTCTTTATGGAATGATATGAAGGACTCCAACTTGCTGGGATGAAGTTGGGGAAAGAAAGATTTTAGGACCTGATCTTGTTAATGAAATGGAAAAAAAGTTCAGATCTATTCAACAACATATAAGAGCAGCTCAGAGTTGACAAAAAAAGTTATTCCAACAACCGAAAAAAATACCTAGAGTTTGAAGTGGTTGATAATGTGTTCTTATGAATATCTCCCTGGAAGAGGGTCAGGAGAATTGGAAAGAAGGGAAAGTTGATCCCTAGATATATCGGTCCTTTTGAAATTCTGGATCGTGTTGGGATGGTAGCTTACCAATTGGCGCTTCCACCGAATCTCTCTCAAGTTCATGATTTGTTCCATGTATCTCTCCTGAGAAAGTACATACCTCATCCTTCACATGTACTCAACTCAGAAGTTGTACCGCTAGAGAAAGATCTTTCTTATGAAGAACAACCGATAGATATTCTATATCGTAGAAAAAAAGTCCTATGGAACAAGAACACTCTCTTGGTGAATGTTTTATGGAGGAACCACAAATTGGAAGAAGCTACATTGGAACTTGAGGATATGATGAGTGAGAGGTATCCTCATCTGTTTGTAATGAAGTGATGAATTTCGAGGGCGAAATTCATTTTAAGGGGGGTAGAATGTAGCACCCTAGATTTTATGAGAAATATTTTTTTATGTATTATGTTATACACAACACCAAAGTAATCTTTCACTGCACACAATACGGACTTGGCTTACATTACACGCAATCACGACCTTCCTCAATAGCGTGTGTAGTACGCAATACCGGGTTTCACTAAACAATGATATATTATTATGGACTAGATGTTATGAATAGTATTAACTACATTTTGAATATTATAACATTATTATTCATCTTACTCATTTTATAGAACATGGTAAGAGAACAAAATAAATTTTTCGGGTAAAATAAGTATTTTTCAAAAAATGCAGTTTTGCCGCCTTTTGATTGCACACCCATAGTAAATAAAGTTTTTAACAAGTTTATAAGTTCAATTTGACAAAATAAAATTCTTTTTTTGAATCAGGATATAAAAATTCACTTTGGATAAATTTTTGATATTTTTCTGATAACTTTCATATTTTGATGAATAATAAAAATACGCTGATTATTAATTGAAAATAACTTTTTCCATTGACATAATTTATATGGTAAAATTATAATATTGAATGGTTTTAAAGTATAAATAAAATATATTTTTACCATTTAATATAATTTATGTCATTAGCATTATTTTCACATTTAATTCATAGGTAAAAACATTTCAATCTTTGGCAATGTTTTAACATCTAAAACCTGTTTTTTTAACAATGAGATTTATTTTAAATTAATTACTTCAACTTATGTGTTTTGAATTTTGAAAAATGGATTCCATATTTGGAATAAGTGGGTCCAAATTATGTTAATAGTATTCTTTTTATTTTTGGCACTATGAATAGTAACTACAGTAAATTTTATTTACTATAGTTAAAGGTAAATCGGGTAATTAATGGTAAATATAAGATTATAAAATTACCCTAACCCCTGAAAAAATTATATTGTATGACTAAACGTTGACGCATATCACCTATGGGTTGGATTATATTCATTTAATGTACTTTTTTCCCTGAAAATAATTTAATTATTTTTAAAACCGAAGGATGTGACAACATGTCACTTTCTTAAATATTATAAGTATAATAATTTTAATTTAGTGATAAACATAATGAAACTTCGAACATGAATAGTCTTAAAAAATATAATACAATTATCTACATCATAGGAATTTGTTTAGAATTTTTATGGATTAAATAATTATCATTAATTATGACACAATAGTGATGTTGAAATTATTTTATTAATTAAAATATCAAATAAATGGTTTTAAGAATATTAAAATAAATATTATATGAGCTATTTAATTTTCTCCACTAATTTTCTAGATACATATGAAATTTCATTAATATATTAAAGCTTTTAGTTCAAACATATATTCTGTATATATTTTATATAAATTCAAATAAATGAATAGTGTCAAAATTGACACTATTGTTATTTTATAAAAATAACATATTATAAAATTGTTTAAAATTCATAAAAATATTTAAAAATTATAAATTAAAATTTTATGGTCGACAGTTTCATAAAGTGTAAAATTATGGAAAATTCACAACACATATGTAATTATTCATAATAATTTAAAATTTAGAATATTATTACCACAAATAAAATTAAATTGATAAATAAGGATAAATCAAGTTGATAATGTTTAAACTAAATTCCTAACATGTCTAAATTTTATTGGTTGATTATATTACAACCCTAACTCGTCTAATATTTATATATGAGTCATTTTGGAAGTTTTTAAGTGGGGTTGGGATTTAATATAAACTAATATTTCTTATATTTCAAAAGGTGCCCCTCTCCTCCCTTATAAAAGGGCACCTCCTCCCTCTCCTCCTCACACCTATTTGAGCCTTCAATCTTGGCAAATACCTGACCATTTTACTTCCCCACTTACCTAGAAAAATCCTAGAGGTCCTGGTATTCTTCCAAGACCAATTGTAGTTCCCTAAGAGTAGCACTCAAAGAGGCGCTTCAAAGAAGAGGTAATGTCCGTTACCGATTATTTCAACTTTATTTCTTCTTCCACTTCTTCTTAATTAGTTGTTTCATTATGAATTAATAACATCAGTATCCCTCATATACTGATATGTTATTATAAATATGAAAAAACTTAATTTCACCATCTATCCATCCTACGGAAAACGAAATCACCGCGCGTGCGTACGTACAGAATACCGTCTCCATGTCGTGGTGTAATCTATTTTCCATCACCACCATACTTTTATGGGTATAATGGTGCAAATAAATAACTATATATGATTATTTTAAAGTGGTATTGATTCTGAAATAGTTTACATACACTCCAATACAATTCTACGATCATGGGAACGATATCATCGCGCGTGCGTACGTACGGAATACCGTCTCCACAATGTGATGTGATTCGTTCTACATGATCTTCATTAAATAATGATTATATAAATGAATTGAATGAATAAATATGATATATAGTACACTAATACCATTCTGGAAATGAGGTATCTATAACCTAAAGAGAAGAATAATAATTTATTCGACAAAACACAAATAAGAACAAAAAATAATAAACACCCGAATAAAAAGTAGTAATGAAATATTACTAATAAGAAGCTAAGAATATGAACATATATGATATCATAAGAATAATTATGATTCTGGAATAATTCAATAACATTATTTAAATCATTATACAGGAGTTTCGGACACTTACGAAGCAAATCGGACCTAAGGTATGGGAAAATATCGCAAACTCAATTTTTATCCGAGATTGATTATACTTCAGAATTTACTGGGGAATATTTATCATCCACATCCATGTTTCCTCAATATGTAATATTAATTATATCCTCCAAAATTTGTTTAAATCCAATTTTACCCTTCTGTGAGTTTTTAGTAAAAGATATTAAAGGAATCATTTGTGGTTTTTTCGTACGAGGTACTTTTTGACTTTTTCGACAAAAGTATGAAAAGAATGTTTTTTTAAACTTATACGGAATGAATGGATTTTTTAAACATTATTTCCAAGAATCTTCCTTTACAAGTATTAAAGTTTATTTTTAATCAAATTCTTTTAGTTTAGAATTGTATGACATATTAAGAAAGGAAAAATCTTTTTGAAGTAGAAAGGTTATTTTCTTCAAGAATGGAGTTCAAGTGTTTTAGCAAAATTATTTTTCATCTAAGATAATATAGGGTTCTGTTTCTATCCCTATTATTACATTTATTTGATTATGTTGTGTTGGAAATATTTTTATGAATTCCAATATCTTATATGAATTGTTTTATGATGTCACGATGTTTAAGATTCCCATTTTTATTACATGGGTTATGCTATGATGTATGTTTATGATTTTGTGGCACATATAAGAATGGTATAATAATGAGATGGGTGGGACCTATATCTCCCTCCAATGAATTGGGTAAAGATTTTATATCTCATGAGATATACATGGCTGGAACGTTAGGTTAAACCGGTTCAGTGAAACAGGACTGAAACGAGAAGTGAACTTGGTTCAGAAATGGACTTTGTCCACTAATATAGTCTTGGAAATGAGTCTTGACTAATAAGAAATGATTCTCTATGATTATGTGTGTATGCCACAAAGATTCATGTTTTAGGTTATGATTATTGGGATTACATTTCACTACCATGAAATATCCCATGTTATGAATTTATGATCTCTTTTGCAGGGTAAGATTTCCAAAATGATTTGTTCTTATGAATTTGATGTGATTGATATTTCATTTCTTTACCCTTACTGAGCATTTGAGCTCACCATTTTGTATGTGTTCTTTCTACAGGTCAGGAAGAAGGTTATTAAGTAAGATATTCCAAAAAAGGACTATAGATATGATGAAATAAATGGGAGACAGTGTACATGCTTTATGAACCAGTTGTTTATGTTTCCCAGTTTCTAAAAACACTATACCTATACATTCCTTTCATGGTTTTGTTATTTTTTGTAATAATTATGCTTCAATTTTGAAGTATTAACCATGTATGTAAAGTATGGGTCGCTATAGTTGGTATCAGAGGAAAGGTATAGTCATCCTTTGGAAACTAGGATGTGAAAGCCTTAGTAAGAAAC
This sequence comes from Viscum album, assembly GCA_963277665.1. Classification (NCBI taxonomy): domain Eukaryota; kingdom Viridiplantae; phylum Streptophyta; class Magnoliopsida; order Santalales; family Viscaceae; genus Viscum; species Viscum album. The sequence goes on along the minus strand of OY728128.1, from coordinate 1,918,699,576 downwards.
CAAAGGATATGTCTAAGCATAGAACACAATATTAGTATTTTAGAAATGGCCATGATGAACCAATGATAACACCTTAAGTGTGAAATTTTATTCTTGATTATGTGGTTTTCCTATTATAATTAGTGTTTCTCACACTATTCTTCTTGGTTTTAATCAATGGATGGAACCCGAAGGAACCGTGTTAATGTAGAATGCGACGGGAAATGCAATGATTATCCCCTTAAGCAACCAAACATTATGGGAGATGGAATGAAAAATCTTGTAGCCAGGCTCACAAAACTTTCTCAAGCTATGAATCATGTAGGACTTCCAAATGAGAAAATTAATGAGCAACATTCTGTTGAATCCTTTATGAGGCAGTGTCCACCTTCATTCAGCGGGTCTTCTGATCCATTAGTGGCTCAACAATGGATCAGTACCACTGAAAAGATATTTTCAGTTCTTCAATGTTTTGAACATGATAAATTCATCTTAGCAGTGTATCGTTTGGATGGTGATGCTGATCAATGGTGGAATCTTATTTAGAATACGAGGCAAAGGGATGAAATTGAGTCCATGGAATGGGACGAGTTCAAGAAATTATTTTTCAATAAGTATTTCCCTCATATTCTTCGAAAAAAGATGGAGAAGGAGTTTCTTGAACTGAAGCAAAAGGATGATGAATCTGTTGGTACCTACGAAGCAAATTTTACAAGACTTGCAAGGTACGCTTCTGGAATTATTATCCAACCTAAGAGTAAGATTGATCGATTCTTTAGTGGATTAAAACCAAGTCTTTTAAGGGTGTTATCCATAAGGGAAATCAATATATATGAGGAAATTGTTCGATGTGATCTCAAGGTTGAGATGGAGATTGGTGTAACCCATCAGTCACATGGGTTTGATAAGAAGAGGAAAATGGAATTCAATGGAAAATCTATGGACCACACTGAAAAGAAGATGAGTTTTCCCTTATGCTAATTGTGTGGAAAGAAACATGGAAGAAATTTTCTTAAGGGGACAATCAAATGTTATATGTGTGGAAAAGAAGGTCATCGGGAAATTGAATGTCGAAATAATTGGAAGAAGATGTCTAATGATACAAACAAAGGAAGGGATACATAGAATGAACCTACTACACTTAAATGATTCAAGTGAAATGATATGGGGCATTATGCTAATCAATTCCCAAATCCAAGGGTTAATGATGATGATTGACGTCAACAAACTCTTAAGGACAAAGACAAAGGAAAGTCACATGCAATTACTATCAGCGATGTGGAGTACGACAACGAAGTGGTGAGAGGTACACATACCATCCACTCTAAAGTAGCAAATGTTTTATTTGATTCTGTATCCACCCACTCTTTTATTTATGAAGAATTTTCTAAGGGTATCGCCGTATTACCTCATCAATTAGATGTTGAGTTGGCTGTGACAACTCCTAATGGCACAACAGTTGCATCAAAAGTTTACAATTCTTCTCCGATTGAAGTTTGTGGGAAAGTGCTTCCTGAAAATCTTGTGATCCTTCCTATAATGGAATTTGATGTGATTCTTGGCATGGATTGGCTTTCTTTATATAGAGCTCATATCAACTGCCAAAGAAGAGAAGTCACATTTCATATTCCAGATCAATCTATGATCGTCTATCGATGCAAGGATGAACATAACCTTACAGTGGAAATTTCTTCTATCTTATGGGTCTTGATTCCACTAAATGAAGAATATTTATCTCAAATTGTTGGAGAGAAACTCACGATTATTAATATTCCCATTTTACGGGAATTTGATGATGTCTTTCTGGTGGAATTTCCAGGTCTTCCACCAAATCTTGAAGTTGAGTTTTCAATAGAACTCGTACCGGGTGCTTTGCCTATTTCAATGATTCTTCATAGAATGGCCCCAATTGAGTTACAAGAATTGAAGAAGAAACATTAAGAGAATCTTGATAAAGGATTCATATGCCCTAGTGCGTCACCTTGGAGAGCACATGTTATGTTTGTTAAGAAGAAAGATGGATCAATGAGACTCTGCATTGATTATTGAGAAATTAACAAGATCACTATCAAGAACAAATATCCTCTCCCACGCATTGATGACCTATTTGACCAACTATGTGGAGCTCAATACTTTTCCAAGATTTATCTTCGTTCAGGGTATCATCAATGAAGGGTCAAAAGGGAGGATATACCAAAGACTGCTTTCCATACAAGGTATGGACACAATGAATTTATAGTGATGCCATTTGGTCTTACTAATTCCCCTGTTATCTTCATAGATATGATGAATAGAGTCTTTAGAGACTATCTTGATCAGTTTATGGTAGTCTTTATAGATTATTCAAAGAGAAAGGAAGAACATGAAGATCACATGAGAATTGTATTAAATACCCAACGAAAGGAGATGATTTATGCCAAATTTACCAAGTCTGAATTTTCTTTTCAAAAAGTTTCATTTTTGGGTCACATAATCTCAAAAGAGGGGATATCTGTGGATCTAGAAAAAACATAGGTTATCGAAAGATGGTCAAGACCAACAACAGTAACTGAGATCCGAAGTTTTCTAGGTTTGGCTGGATATTACAGACGTTTTGTGAAAGATTTTTCAAGGTTATCTAACCCACTCACCAAGTTGACTCGAAAAGGAGTAAATTTTGTATGGACGGAGGAATGAGAAGAGAATTTCAAAGAGCTAAAAAGATGGTTATATGGTGCACCAGCACTCACACTACCTTGCAGTGGAGAAAGGTTTGTGATCTACAGTGATTCATCCACGAAGGTACTGGGGTGTGTTCTCATGGAAAATGATATGGTGATAGCTGATGACTCACAACAGTTAGAAATACATGAGAAAAATTACCCAACTCATGATTTGGAGTTAGCTACGGTAATCTTTGCATTAAGGATTTTGAGGCATTACCTTTATGGTGAAAGATGTGATATTTATACTGATCATAAAAGTTTAAAGTATATTTTCACACAAAAGGAGCTGAATATGAGTCAAAGAAGATGGTTGGAGATGATTAAGGATTATGACTACTCAATTCATTACCACTATGGGAGAGAAAACAAGGTAGCATACACATTAAGTTAACAAGACCATGCTAGCTTATCCATGATGAGGATCACGAAAGATCCAATATTTATGGATTTACAAAGGATGGATCTTGGAATTTTAATGGAAGGGGAGAAATATAATCTTTCTCAAATGAATGTTCAACCATCTATATATGTGAAGATTAAAGAGGCACAAAAAGAAGATGTCGAGTTACAAAATAAGGTGAGAAATGTTGCTGAATTCAACCTTGATTGTGATGGGATAATAAATTTCAGGAATCGGGTTTGTGTTCCTCCCATCCCTGAATTAAAGAAGGAGCTGCTGGATGAGGCTCATAGTTCTTCGTTCTCTATTCATCCTAGAAGCACAAAGATTTATAGGGACCTAAAAGAGTACTTCAGGTGGGATGGAATAAAAAGATATGTTGCTTAATATGTCTCTCAATGCTTGGTTTGTCAACAAGTTAATGCTGAGATACTTAAGTCTAAGGGGATGTTACAACCATTACCCATGCCAGAATGGAAATGGGAAAACATCACTATTGACTTTGTCACTAGACTTCCTAAAAAATCCAAAGGCAATAATGATATCTGGGTCATAGTTGATCGTCTTACAAAGTCTGCACACTTCATTGCTATTAGAGAGGATCTCTTTCTAGATCAGCTTGCCCAGATATATGTAAAGGAAGTGGTAAGATTGCATGGAGTACCACTTTCCATTATATCTGATCGGGATCCGAGGATTACCTCGATGTTCTGGTAAAGTATTCAGCATACTCTGGATACAAAGTTGATTTTCAGCACTGCTTATCATCCTCAGACAGACGGTCAGTCTGAGAGGACAATTCAAACTCTAGAAGATATGTTAAGAGCTTGCTCTATAGATTTCAACTGTGGTTTGGATCAACACCTACCTTTGGTGGAATTTTCTTATAATAATATCTTTCACTCCAGTATTCATATGGATCCTTATGAAGCTCTCTATGGAATGAAATGCAGGACTCCAACTTGCTGGGATGATGTTGGGGAATGAAAGCTATTAGGACCTGATCTTGTTAATGAAATGGAAAAAAAGGTCAGATCTATTCAACAAGACATAAGAGCAGCTCAGAGTCGAAGAAAAAAGTTATGCCAACAACTGAAGAAAATACCTAGAGTTTGAAGTGGCTGATAATGTGTTCTTACGAATATCTCCCTGGAAGAGGGTCAAGAGATTTGGAAAGAAGGGAAAGTTGAGCCCTAGATATATCGGTCCTTTTGAAATTATGGATCGTGTTGGGAAGGTAGCTTACCGATTGGCGCTTCCACCGAATCTCTCTCAAGTTCATGATGTGTTCCATGTATCTCTCCTGAGAAATTACATACCTGATCCTTCACATGTACTCAGCTCAGAAGTTGTACTGCTAGAGTAAGATCTTTCTTATGAAGAACAACCGATATAGATTCTGTATCATAGAAAAAAAGGCCTATGGAACAAGACCACTCTCTTGGTGAATGTTTAATGGAGAAACCACCAATTGGAAGAAGCTACATGGTAACTTGATGATATGATGAGTGAGAGGTATCCTCATCTGTTTGTAATGAAGTGATGAATTTCGAGGGAGAAATTCATTTTAAGGGGAGTAGAATGTAACACCCTGAGATTTTATGAGAAATATTTTTTTTATGTATTATGTTATACACAAAACCAAAGGAATCTTTCACAGCACACAATACGAACTTGGCTTACATTACACGCAATCACGACCTTCCTCAATAGCGTGTGTAGTACGCAATAACGGGTTTCACTAAACAACGATATATTATTATGGAATAGCCGTTATGAATAGTATTAACTACATTTTGAATTTTATAACATTATTATTCATCTTACACATTTTCTAGAACATGGTAAGAGAACAAAATAAATTTTTCGGGTAAAATAATTATTTTTCAAAAAATACAGTTTTGCCGCCTTTTGATGGTGAACCCACATTAAATCTACTTTTTGACATGTTTATAAGTTCAATTTCTCAAAATAAAATTCTTCTTTTGAATCAGGATATAAAATTTTACTTTGGATAAATTTTTGATATTTTTCAGATAACTTTCATATTTTGATGAATAGTAAAAATACACTAATTTTTAATTAAAAACTACTTTTTCCATTGAGATAATTTATATGGTTAAATTATAATATTTGATGGTTTTAAAGTATTAATAGAATATAGTTTTATCATTTAATATACTGTATGTCATTAGCATTAATTTCACATTGAATTCATAGGTAAAAACATTGCAATCTTTGGGAATGTTTTAACTTCTAAAACTCGCTTTCTTAACAATGGGATTTATTTTAAATTAAATACTGCAACTTATGTGATTTGAATTTTGAAAAATGGATTTCTTATTTGTAATCAGTGGGTATAAATTATGTTAATAGGCTACTTTTTTTGGCATTATGAATAGTAACTATGATAAATTTTATTTATCCTAGTTAAAGGTAAATCGGGTAATTAAGGGTAAATATAAGATTATAAAATTACCCTAACACCTGCCAAAATCCAATTATATGACTAAAAGTATACCCATATCACCTAAGGGTGGGATTATATTAATTTAATGGGCTTTTGTCCATGAAAATAATTTCATTATTATTAAAACCAAATAATGTGACAACATGTCACTTTCTTAAATCTTATAAGTATAATAATTTTCATTTAGTGATAAACTTAATGAAACATCAAAAATTAATAGTCTACAGAAATATAATACAATTATCTACATCATAGGAATTTATTTAGAATTTTTAGGGATTAAATAATTATCATTAATTATGAAACAATAATGATGTTGAAATTAATTTATTAATTAAAATATCAAATAAATGGTTTTAAAAATAATAAAATAAATATTATATGAACTATTTGATGTGATCCACTAATTTTCTAGATACAGATGACATTTTATGAATCTATTAAATCTTTTAGTTCAGACATATCTTCTGTATATATTTAATTTAAATTCAAATAAATGAATAGTGTAAAAATTGACACTATTGTTATTTTATAAAAATAACATATTATAAAATTGTTTAAAAATCACAAAAATATTTAAAAATTATAAATTAAACTTTTCATGGTCTAAAATGTCATAAAGTGTCAAATTATGTAAAATTCACAACACATATGTAATTATTTATAATAATTTCAATTTTTGAATATTATTACCACAAATAAATTTAAATTGATAAATAAGGATAAATCAAGTTGATAATGTTTAAAATAAATTCCTAACATGTCTAAATTTTATTGGTTGATGATATTACAACCCTATCCCATCTAATATTCGTATATGAGTCTTTTTGAAAGTTTTTATGTGGGGTTGAGATTTAATATAAACTAATATTTCTTATATTTCCAAAGGTGCCCATCTTCTCCCTTATAAAAGGGAACCTCCTCCCTCTCCTCATCACACCAATTTTTGCCTTCAGGCTCGTCAAATCCCTGCCCATTTCAGTTACCCACTTCTCTAGAAACATCTTAGAGGTCCTGGTCTTCTTCAAAGACCAATTTTAGTGCCCTAAGAGGAGGTCTCAAAGAGGGGCTTCAAAGAAGAGGTAATATCTGTTACCGATTATTTCAACTTTATTTCTTCTTCCACTTATTATTCATTGGTTGTTTCATTATGAATTAATAACATCACTATCACTCATATAATTATATTTTATTATCATTATGAAATAATCCTATTTCACCATCTATCCATCATACGGAAAATGAAATCACTGCGCGTGCATACGTACGGAATACCGCCTCCACGCCGTGGTGTAATCTATTTTCCATGACCAACATACTTGTATGGGTATAATGGTGCAAATAAATAACTATATATGATTATTTTAAAGTGTTAATGATTCTGAAATAGTATACATACACTCCAATACAATTCCACGATCATGGGAACGATATCATCGCTCCTGCGTACGTACGGAATACCGTCTCCACGATGTGATGCGATTCATTCTACATGATCTTCATTGCATAATGATTATATAAATGAATTGAATGAATAAATATGATATATAGTACACTAATACCATTCTGGAAATGAGGTATCTATAACCTATAGAGAATAATAAGAATATATTCGACAAAACATGCATAAGAACAAAAAGTAATAAACACCCGAATAACAAGTAGTAATGAAATATTACTAATAAGAAGCTAAGAATATGACCATATATGATATCATAACTATATGTATGATTCTGGAATAAGTTAATAACATTATTTAAATCATTATATAGGAGGTTCCGAAACTTAAGAAGCAAATCGGATCTAAGGTAAGGTAAAATCTCGCAATCTCAATTTTTATCCGAGATTGTTTATACTTTAGAATTTACTGGGGAATATTTATCATCCACATACATGTTTCCTCAATATGTAATATTATTTATATCCTCCTATAATTTTTTAAATCCAATTTTACATTTCGGTGAGTTTTTAGTGATAGATATGGAAGGAATCTTTTTTCATTTTCTCGTACGAGGTACTTTTTGACATTTCCGACAAAAGTATGAGAAGAATGTTTGTTTAACTTATACGGCATGAATGGATTTTTAAAACATTATTTCCAAGAATCTTCCTTTAAAAATTTTCAAGTTTATTTTTAATCAACTTCTTTTAGTTTAAAATTATATGACATGTTAAGAAAGGAAAAAAAAATTTGAAGTAGAAATGATATTTTCTTCAAGAATGGAGTTCAAGTGTTTTATCAAAATTACTTTCCATATAAGAAAATATAGGGTTCTGTTTCTATCTATATTATTAAATTGATTTTATTATGTTGTGATGGAAATATTTGTATGAATTCTTTTATCTTATATGAATTGTTTTATGATGTCATGATGTTTAAGATTCCCATTTTTATTACATGAGTTATGCTATGATGTATGGTTTATGATTTTGTGACACTCATAATAATGGTATCATTATGAGATGGGTGGGACCTATATTTCCCTCCAATTCATTGGGTAAAGATTTTAAATCTCATGAGATAGACATGGCTTGAACGGCAGGTTAAACCGGTTCAGTGAAACAGGACTGAAATGAGGAGTGAACTCGGTTCAGAAATGGACTTTGTCCACTAAGATTGTCTTGGCAATTAGTCTTGACTAATAAGAAATGATTATCTATGATTATGTGTGTATGCCACAAATCTTCATGTTTTATGTTATGATTATTTGGATTACATTTCATTACCATGATTTATCCCATGTTATGAAATTATGATCTCTTTTGCAGGGTAAGATTTCCAAAATGTTATGTTCTTATGAATTTGATGTGATTGATATTTCTTTTGTTTACCCTTACTAAGAATTTGAGCTCACCCTTTTGTATGTTTTCTTTCCCCAGGTCAGGAAGAAGGTTATTAAGTAAGATATGCCAAAAAGGGACTATAGATATGATGAAATAAATGGGAGACAGTGTAGATGCTTTATGAACCAGTTGTTTATGTTTCCCAGTTTCTAAAGAAACTATACCTATATGGTCCTTTCATGGTTTTTTTATTTTTTGTAATAATTATGCTTAAATTTTGATGTACTAACCATGTATGTAAAGTATGGGTCGCCATACAAACTGAGACTATTCTAGAAATTCTACATTGAAATCACTCTCCTCTTAGTAAAATTGATCCTCTACGTACCCTCTCATAGGTTCTCACCAAATATCTTACCTGGGGTACCTCAATCCCAATCAGTGGATGTTGTCATAAAACCTTATCACACAACATAATACATGATCCAGTGAGTTTTGTTCCATCAAAACATGGACCCTAATCCAAAAACACCAACAATTATCCTATCACATGTAAATCCTATACATTCATAAAGACCTCAAAGAATATTTTAAATTTTTATCCATACACCTCACTCACTCCCATTCCAACCAAATTATCAACCACTACTTGGGTGTTGTTCCAATGTAAGGAGTGTCTACCCACGCTCCCACCATACTACCCAAAATCACACTCACAACCAACAAGGCTAGGAATTAATTCAATCCTATCCTTTCACTAAACCAAGATAACATGAAAATCCATGAATTATCTCATATTTCTATAGTTCCAGTATAGAACTTTTCAAGGTCCCATAATGAAGGCATCCAATGCATACACCTACTCGGTAAGGGTTTTTATATATCCCTTTCTGGAAAAAACTTTATATATATTATTAGAGGGAATCATCCACAATATTCACATTAACATACCTATTAAATAATATTTTGTGGTTCAATATAGTATATTGAGACAATAATTTTATATAAATATTAAAACATATAACATAATATTTTCTCTATGTAGAATTGAATAGTGTCATCTGTGAAATCTATCAAACCAAATCACACTTATGTCATGTGAATCATATATAAAAATATATAATTCATTTATATAATACACCTTCCAATGGTATATGAGATTAAACCATAAATAATTACCATTATTAAACACATTATTTTGGAATAAAAATTTCAACTACAACAATCTAGACCAAGAACTACAATATTATAACCCCAGTAACCAGTAATTCACACCACATATGTTATTCTTCACATTCTATAATAGATCCCTATTCCACTTCTATCATAACCTGAAATAGAAATAAATATTAAAAACACATTGATACTACTTTGTTACACCTCGATCTGGAGAACACTCGACAATTACCTTGGTCATGTATCTGCAAAACATGAAATGCACCTCCTCATACACAAAAGGTTGTAGACTAGTGGTGACGGCCTAATATATTCAATGAAGTAATGTTCCCTATAAAAAGAGTGTAACAAAACAAAACAACCAAAACATCGACAATATATAATCATATTAGAAAAAAATAAAACAAAATCTTATAATAATGTATTATCTTGTATAATGAAATCAAATATCTAACTGATTTCACACTAGGTCAAATTTTTATACAAAATACGGAAAAAATATAATAAGAAAAAGATAAACTTCCATAACCAAGCCTGACCACTTCTCTTTTTCCTATAACCCATTGAATTTACCTAACTTCATACACACCACATTGTATTATCTGACCATTATATAGACAAAATCTAGGAACACACACAAAGGTTCTTGTGTAAAGGCTGACAAATACATCTCTTTAGTGTCTCACTAAGTTCCCATAATATACAGCATTATATACTAGTATGTATGATGGTAATAATTTAATATAATCACATAATAAAGTTGAATTTCATTTTCAATCTATCTACTATGACTCCATACACATATGGACATCAGGTATTAACCAATCCACCATAACACCATATCATACATACCATGAAACTATGAAATAATCGCACCATCGCTAGTTTCTACCAAACCCAGAACCATACCTATACATAAATAAATATGACATGGAACCTAATTGAGCCTCAAATACTAAAAAATGGTATAGGGTAATGTCATATGTCACATTCCCAGACTCCTTGTCTGAATCATGGTGTCTTGGCATCCAAGCCCTAGACTGTCCCTTGTCACTCAAGGGAGGTAATCTAATAAGATCCGACCACTACTATACCACTCAAGGAATATCCTGGTGTCCCCAAACTATCTACTACCCGCTTACTCAATGTAGGTTCTATAATCAAAACTTCATTTTAATTAGTACAATAACTTAATATTATCCATTATCTCTATTATTACATTATTATTCAAGGTAGGGCCTAATCACATTCCACAACCTAACTACTATATTATCCTTTGCGGTAGGGCCCAACAAACACCATATTACCGAATACTATTCCATTTTGTCTCAATACATACATTATAATTTTATATATACTCAAAATTCATTCACACTATAACTTTATTTCACTTATGGTAGTCCTAACAGCTCTATCTCGCTCATGGAGGAGCTATGCCTCATATTCCAAATCATCCACATAAAAATGTTTCACATGTCACTAGATAATGAAATTTCATATGGAATACAACCCATCCAATAATCTCCCCATCTCTTCACATGAGAACTTATCACTTATTTTTATCCATGTACATCAAATCACATCTCATCTCACCCATGATTTTTTATATTAGTGTTTTCTAGGCCCATTATATTCATTTCTTATCTATTCCATGTCCCATTCAACACTATAGTGGTGGTCCCATATCCCATATGCTCTTCCTAATCTAATACTAAAATATCTAGTCTAAACCTTAGCAAAATCATTCTTGACTTAAGATCCCACTACATTGATACATTCTAAATCGATCCCTCTAGTGATGAATATTAAGTCATAATCCACCCTCAAGATAGTGTTCCATGTTATGAATGATATGTAAGATCATATAACTATCACACTAGGTTTGTTCCACACATTAATGACCACCAATACCTATATATGTCCTCTTAGGATACCTTCACTCATCTCGCACACCAAGACCTAGTTAAGGTCTATTATAAGCTAGATCAACACCATCTCCCATTTAATACATTTTCATTGGGATATTCTAAAATCACTATGGTACTAAAGATAACATATCCAACCCTTGTATGATCCATTACAAACTCTATTTATCACTAGGGGATACTTGGTCCTAGTTATTTGACCTAGTTCCCCCAAACATACATGGAAGAATGTAATCATAATTAAAAATCACTTGGATTTGTATTAACAGGACCACCTTTACCCAAAAATAACTTACTATCCTCACAGTGCATTGTTCACCCTTATCCATGTTTGTCCAAGAATCACCCATGCTCTACAACAACCTGATCATTTCTTTCATTCCATGAAACATAATGAATTTATTAAAAAAATATTATTATTATTCATTTAATTTTACCCAAATATCCATAATATCTGAAATACTCACCAAACACCATCACATCACCAAATCCTCAATGAACACCACATGGAAGGCCCATGTCACATCCTTTACACTATCCCAAAAAAGATACATTCCATATGATACTAGTATAATCAATAAATTTAAATAATTTTGGAAAAAACCCAAAATAGTTTACATTAGTGATGTTATCTAACTAAAACCATAAAATAATAAATTTTCATCCAATTGGACCATTTTTAGACATGTTGAGAAAAATCCTCATTTTCCTCAACAAATTCCACCATGATCCAATTGCGTCATTGTAAAAGGTTATCCACAAGAGATACCTTAAAATTATATTCCATAAACAAGAAATAAGAATGGATAATAAATGAAGATCATTCCTCATATCTAAAATATAAAATCCCCAAGATCATATTCCCAATGTTGTGGTCAAATGGAGGAAGGGGAGGAGTAAATTCAGCTGAATAACTATTCCTTAGCACCACATTTACCATAAAAATCAAAGTGTTGACAAGTAAATTACTAGTATGTCCTCATTAAAAATAGCATCATGGGAAAATTTCAAGGAATCCACTAGAATAGGCAAAAAATACCCACATCCAAGACACTATTCAATATGTCCATACTATCATTGGTGTAAAAAACCAAAAAAAAGGTATGGATGATCCCTGTAGCCCCCTCCATAGAATGGAACCTCTTGGTATTAATTTTATCTCCCACAACTAAGTTCATGTTGTGGTCCATCCCATAAATTAAGGGGTCCTATTGTAGTGTGGTATCCTTCAATTATATAAAATTTCCCAAAATCCAAGCCATGTTGTCGAGATTCCCTCCCGTATGTGTTATAACTAGCCCCCAAAATGCCGAAGGGTTAATCCGGAAATCCCCCCTCCCCAACGTTACCCGTCCGGGATAAATTCATGTTACAGTTGACTAAATAAAAGATCTGAAGTTTACATTAGGATATGGTGTAACTAGAAACGATAGGGGAGAGGTCCCGACCCGGGGGACAAACCACTTCAATATGGGCCATAAAGGTTATGAAATTAGGTCTCCTCTAAGAATAATCCATCCATATTGCATCCTTTATGATCCATTGTGGACCTACCATTATAAGAACTACGATGGATGTACCATATGAAACTACATCATGTATTCATTATACACGGGCCATCATTTCATGGTGTATAGTCTCTGAAGTGTGGTGGCTTATTTATCATTGAAATGTTAAAATCATACCAACTGAACATTATTTGAAGATCACCTAAGCCCCAAAAACACCAATTAATCCTCATTCCACATTTAGAAAAATCCTCCTCTATATGATCAAATTTCAAGAATTCCAATATAGGTTCCAAATCATGAAATATCATCTACTATGAGATAAAAAAAAATCCCCACAAAACATAAGGATTTTGAAATATTTTTTTCATTACATGTGCTGAAAAGTTAAGTAAAAAATGATGACTATCTAAGGGGATGATAAAACCATAAACCATACAGGCATGGAAATGATAGATCCCCCCCATTTATTTTTTAAAAGTACTTCCAAATAATTATAAAGGAAACAATATCATATTAGTTGTTTTGGAAAATATTAAAAAGGATACAAATCACATCATCATTCATGAAGTCATCTCACTTATTCTACATTTCGAGATATATATCAATGATTTTGTGAGTATAATTGGAACACCACTATTAATGGTATAAAATCAAGAGATGAGTCACCACAATTTTCTTTTTGATACATTTGAATGTGTTATCCATATATTTAAACATCAATATTGAATATCATCCACTGAAAAATATACAATATAAAAGGACCATTAAAACTCAATATGATATGCTCTAATATTTCTCTAAATTTTTTTCATTATTCTAGATTAAAATTATTATTATAGTTGATTTATCAAAAAACATTATCCAATCAAGAATTTAGAGGGATCCATATTAACCCCTCTTTGTTAAGAACTTTAGAATTCCATCATGTAAGGATGTTGATAAAGAATTATATTTTTTGGGACTAAAATTGTTATAAAGGATGAGTGAAATGGTATAATCCATTTAGAAACATATTAGAGTTTCCCAATGTCATTTGAAGAGATATTTTGATAATCAATATTAGGACATGGAGTTAGATGTTTGAAATAAATTACTCCTCATAATATCTCCAAATATATGTTATATGTGGTTATATAAGAATGTAAATCTCATTATTTATATATAGTCCCAACTGAAAATATTGTTAATTTTGAGGCTATTCCCTCTCAATATGACTTTCCACCAAACATATATCGATTTAATAGTGTGCTCTGCATATCTTAGTTGTAGATGTATATACTATATCCCTCACTTTACTAAGTCCACATGTGGTATATTTGGACCATGATCTCTCTTATTAATAGAAATTTGATTAAATATTTAAACATAGATAAATCATTCTACTAAACCTTACCACAAATCTTATAAAACTATTATAATGTAATATGTAATAGAAACATGAAAACCTAATGGTTTGATGAAAAAATTTAATGTCTCTTCTTTCCATCTTAGGGTATAAATTGAATTTTTTTGAGGAAACAATTCAAAATAGGGGATTAATTTATTTTCCTATAATTTTAGATATAAATATTTTTCCCCCCTATTATTTGTATAGTATAAATCATAAAAATTTTAAAAAACATTTTATTACATCAATAAAAAATATTTACATATAAACTATGAATACACAATATATAATTTAAAAAAGAATAATTTTTTAATAAACACATGTAAATAAAAAATTTGGTATTTAATATTCTAGTACCGGGAGTCCATCTATTTTTTTCACAGATATAAAAAAAAAGTGAAAATAAAATAAACAATTAAAAACTATTGAAATTATAAAATGAAATATGAATTAGATTGAAATAAATAGAAGAATAAATAATTATGGAAATTAGAAAAATTAATAGTATGGTCAGTGAATATATGACTATTTATATTGTATTCATCCATTGAGAATAATAAATAACCATAAAAATGGAAACATGACCAATTATTATACTAAAAAAATTACTCTTTGAAAATATTTTTAAAAAATATAAATATTATAATTCTAAAAAATTATTTCAAAAATCTTATAACTTAAGTTGAAAATAATTGTATATTTTAAAAATTGTTTTTTTTTAATTTCAAAATATTATTATAAGGAAACTACCTTAAACATTACATAATATTGAATTAAATGAATAACTCACATTGAGGATCTTTTTAGGTTTAGAGTTTTTGGGAATTAGAACATAACTATTACATCACAAAATATTACAAAGTAGGCACTTCTACTAAGAATCCATTTTTTCATAAAATAAGAACTCGTAAAATAAATTCATGTCTAATTCCATGTTAAAGAGAGCATGGATTTTCCTTCATCCCATCCTTGACCCTATTCATATTTAAGTCTTGTGAAAAACATTTCAATGCTTGGGATGAGCATAAAAGGCTCAGTAAGGGTTATAAAATAGTGAATGAAAACATTTTTTCCTAAATACATACAAAACATGAACTGTTTTACTTACCTCATAAAATCACAAGATTTATGAAAGACACATAGAAATCATAAATCATAAAGGTAACTTGCGTCATCCATACCATACGTACATTGTAGCTATCACAGCTACATAGGGAGTTACTTTAGAATACCCATCATAGTATATTACCTATATCTATTAGGAGAAACATTCACGTTTACCTCTGTCACATTGCCCAATGCATTGGACAGCTATCTCGGGCTCACCTGCCCTTAGTTTATCATGGAACCACCCATATTTGTAAATAATTCCCAAGAACCATAACATGATTATAACAAATAACATAAGCATAAAAGAAAGATAACATTTCCACATTGCAATACCAAAATATCATTTCAAGACATTTAAATAATAAATCCATTCTAAAAATCATTTTCAATACCAAAATACATAAAATGAGTATATGGTATTTATTTTTCCCTTTAAAAAACATTACGGCTTGTTAAGGAAGCCAAAGATCAAATAATACTCGCGGCGGCAGAAAGGTCGTTGTCACCACTTACATTAAAAAAACATTCCTTTTTTTATTTAGTAAAATGATTCATATAAAAATATTCCATTTAAATAAATTGGGAAGTCAATGGGGTTTATACACTGTATAAAATAAAGTCGTGTATAAAACTAAAAATGCCTCAATGAAATGAGATTGAGATGAAGTCCCTTACCTTGTGTTCGACTTGACTCGATCTTTCTTTGATATACTGAATAATAAACTAAAGTTAATTTACACTTGATTAAGAACATTTTTAATGTTTATTATTCCTTTTATATAACATATTACTATGTTATTAACATTATGTAATCATTTAAGTTAATATTATTTCATTTTGTCGATATTTGGTACTTGAGTGAAAAATGGACTTCTTATAATTTCATGTTGTTCATGTGGTCAAAGGTTCATTATATCCAGAATGATATTCATTATTTGAGTATCATATATATCATATATAGCCATCATATACATGTTTTTATAATAGTACATAACATTTAGAGGTAAGAAATCAAAATGAACCGTTCATGGAGACGGTAAGCCGTACGTACGCATGAAGGCTACATTCATTTCTATTTCTTATTTTAATGGAAATAAAACATAATGATACATTGGTATATTTTAATTCCAGTATAATATCATATATAATATCTTTAACTCCATCCTTTATACATCCCACATAAGGCATTAACGAATCAAATCACTTTGAGGGGGCGGTAGTCCGCACTTGCTCAAATGAGATTATTGTATTTACCCACTATGGAAACCATAAAGTCATCATATATCTAGGAAGTACATAGGAACAAGGAAATAATAAACATAATATATATCATATATAAATATAGTGTCATCATAATGGCCACCATGAGAGGCAGTAAGATGTAATTGAACAATCATCGTTTCGTGAGGCGTTAGTTTTCCATCCACAGAAACATTATGTTCTTCATCCATTAGATGGAGGTGTGTGTAAGTGTAGTTCAAATACTTATCATAACAACATATTATTATATTGAATATATTTTTTTTGTTACAAAATAATGGAAATAAAAAGATTTTAGGGTTTGGAGAAGTAAAATAAAAGAAAACAATTTATGAGAAACTGTTACTTTTAATTTTGGTAACTCTCTTTGGTTTTAACCAAAGAACTTCTTGAAATGACTTCTGCCTAAGTTAGGTCTTCTAGGAGGAGGAGAGGGATTTAGGGAGAATAATTGGTCAATGTTTAGACGAGAAAAATGGCATGATAAGTGTGAGAAATTGTTAGAAGTGGTCTCTTTTTATAAGGGGGAGGAGGGGCTCTTTAGGAAAGTGTGAAACTATTATTTTATTATATAGTGATATTCGGTTTCTAATGGTCCAAAAATCATTATAGTCGAAGATAAGATGAGTCATGGTTGAAATAAAATCATAAAATCAAAATGAGACATGTTTTGGATAATATTTTAATCATTTTAATCTAATTTATTTTAATCATTTATTATTGAGCTAAATACTGCATCATTATTGTGTCATAAATAATTTAATCTATTTGTTGTCTGAAAATTATAAAAAACACCCTTATGTAGGAAATCATTTTAGCTTTCAAATTAATATTTATAGTTAAAAATATTCCTTATATAACACCATATATAAATTAATTACTAAAAGATTTTTGTTTATGTCTATTTTTCCTTTACATTAAATTAATTAGTCTAAATTGTCATTATCACTACCATGTGGCTCAAAGGGGTCCCAAAATCTACCCAAATATGACCATGATCGCTAATGACTCAACCAATAAGTTTAGGACAAGTTTTAATCTAATTTTGAATTAATATAAAATTCATTTAACCTTGAATTACACTATTTACCTTTAACCATGGTAAATAAAAGTCAAAAGTTACTATTCACCAAAAATTATATTTATCTTATTGAACCATATTTTACTACTTGATAACAACCATGTATGTCGGATTTTTGAAATTCAATTCACAGGAGTAGTAAAATATCATTTAAATTAAAAAGTCAGTTTTTTTAACTACCACTAAGTGGTTTCACTATTCATCAAAAATTGAAGTTTTTCAGAAAAATACCAAAAATTCAGCCTAAGATTTATTTGATATTCCAAATTCAAAATTGATTTCTATTTTTCCAAATTAAATACATATAATTGGCATCAATTAATTTAAAAATTAATTCCCACTGTTAAAACAAATAGTGTGTTTTTAAGAAACAATAACTATAAAAAGATTGATACTTGTTTATGTCCAATTTCAAAGTGAAATTAGTTCCAATGACCAACATTGGATTAAATGGTAAATATATATTTTAATTTCACATTAAACATAATAAAATGATAATCTAACCATGTAAAGACCCGTAAAATTCAAGGAAATTTTTTTCTTAATTTTTTTGGGATTTTTAGAAGAACGCAGTTTCTGAGGGCACCTGATTCCGAGGCCCGGTGTGCCCGGAATCATTTTCCGAAGTTTAGCTCGGGTACGTTCAGTGAACGAATGAGCGGGTTTTCTAACTTTTAAACAATATCTTGGAATCAAATTTTGAGGGCATCAATGGAATCGCAGTGCCGGTAATTTCTTAGAAATACCTTTTCCGGAGTTGCGTTTTCTCGGGTGTGGTTTTTAATTTTTAGGGTTAAGTTAAGAAATAAAATAAAAGTGGTGCGACAATTTATTTTATTTCACTTAAAGAAGCTTAACCTAAGTTAAGAGGATAAGGAGGGACCCCCAATATCCAACCCACTTGGTAGGATATTTGTGAGGTGGGGCCCGTACGAGCCACGTCGTTTCTTCCCTTCTAAGTAACGCACCCGCAACCCCTCTTTTAATGATAGGCAAACCTTAGGTTTATTCTGGTTAAGAAACACCTCATTAAATTGGGCGGTTAAATCGTCACAATTAATTCATTGAATTAATTGTTTGTTTCTTATATTTTGAATTCCAAATTCTTATGTTGATAATAAAATAAGGGAAGGACTTATTTTATTATGGTTGGGTTTGTGTTGTGTTAATCCTTTGGGAGAAAAGGAGATGACTCTTCATTCTTCGACGAAGAACGTGAAGAACGCACCACCGCCAATGAAAAACTCCAACCTCTGATGGCGGATGACATCGAGAGACGCCTTCCTCGGAGATCACCTAACGCCAACGACGTTCCTTCCACAACGATCCTCTTCTTCCATGATTATCCTGTTCTTCCGCGGCGATCCTCTTCTTCCGTGACGGTTAATTCTGCGATGAATGCTCGTTCGACGACAACGTTGAGGTATGGATTTATTTTATTTGTTAGTTCGTGAAATCTTCCGTCGTTTTCTCCTTTTCTTTGAACCGCCTTTTATCGTGATAACGGGAGGAGGTCGGACCGCACGAACACGACCGACACTCCTCCCCTTTTTGTTTGTTGATATTGTTGCGGAGAGCAAGGCAACGCGGTGCCGAACCACCGTGCAGAATTTTGATAAGGAAAGGGGGAGAAACATGGCATCGTCGTGCCACGCAGTTGAAGACGAACCAAGACGTGGCGCCATCGCGTCGCGCCATTGAAAACGAACCATAGATGCGGTGCCGTCGCACCGCAACGGAGAACCACTAAATCGGCGTGGCCGGAGCTGGGCCGCGGCGGAGGGGTGCGGGGCCGTCACGCCGCACCAGACGAACTAAGGCTGTGGTCAGTTACAGGCCGCGGCGGAGCAGCGGAACCAGCGGACGGTATCGGGCCTCTGACGGTGGAGCAAAGGGACCGGCCCTTGCCGGTCCCATGGTGGCAGCAGCCGGCCGACCGATGCGGTCCGGCCGGTCAGAGGAAAGCACTGGGGGTCGTAACCCCCGGCTGGCCAGCTGAGCGGCCCCATAATTGGGTCGATGTTTCTCCACACAGGGGCAGTGTGCCCCCCGCCCACATCGCTCGGCCGCCTGGCCACCCGGCACGCCGGGCCGAGCCGCCGGACCGGGCCGGGCCGCGCCCAAGCAGGCCGAACCCAGACCCAGTTCGGGTCGCCCCAGTTCGGGCCAACCCTAGGGGTATCGAGCCGGGTCGGACCAGGCCCGAACCCCCTATTAGCGAACCTCTTTCGGTCTGATGCCCATAATATGAACTACAGGGCTCCGATCGATGCACCGTCAGTTGATATGCGATCATTGGATCGAAACGGTCGTTTCAGTATATTGCACTCAAGGTTTCAGAGTACTTTGGGGTCGGCCGGGTTGGTTTGTACACGAATCCAACCAGGCCCTCGAGCAGAAACGCTTATAACTTGAGCTTCGGACGTCCAATTGACATGTCGTCAACTTGATGGATTCCTCTAAGTGAGAGGGATCTTTTGGCTTACTCCTCCTGAGGTTTGGACATAGGTGGAGTATGTTCGGGTTGGGTTTGACTTAAAAAACCAACCGGGCCCTTGGGACGAAAAAGCCAATAACACTCAGACCGGGCGTCCGATTGATGCGTCGTCTGTGACGTTGAGTTCCTATTGGGGATACGGAACTTTTGGATACATCAACTCCGGACTATGTGTTAGTTGATGTATCTTCCCCTCATCTCGTGGAGCGGACCCTCCCGAACGAACTTGCTGTGTGCGGAAACCCTAGAGCTGGCTGCGACTGCGACGACGACAACGACTATACAGAGATCCTCAGTGGATTCGACGAAGATGACTACATCACTCAGCGATCCTATGTGGATCAGTGCTACTTATCCTGTGTGGGTCAGATCCTGTGTGGGTCCGCACTCAGCGGTCCTGTGTGGGCCAACGCCTATAGATCCTGTGTGGGTCTTTGCGGGGGTTAGTTACCTATCGATCCTGTGTGGGTCAGATCCTTTGTGGGTCATTGAGGGGGTTAGTTTCCTATTGATCCTGTGTGGGTCAGATCTTTTGTGTCTCATTTCGGGGGTTAGTTATCTATCGATCCAGTGTGGGACAGATCCTTTGTGGGTGATTGTGGGGGTTAGTACCTATTGATCTTTTGTGGGTCTGACGGCTTAGATGAATTAGTAGATATATCTGATCATCTCTATCGTCATACGAAGAAGTATACCTGTGTGAGATGAATCTTGACTTGATATCCTGTGTGGGTTACGTTATGATTTCACGTGTGGATTGGGTTTTGATTTCCTATATCGAATGGGTTATGTTTTCCTGTGTGGACTGGGTTGTACTTGGGCTCGGACGTTGGAGAAAACCGGTATTGATGACTTAGGTATATGTATGGGAATATACCTAAGCAGTGTCAGATGTTCTTTGTGATTGAATCTTTTCATTGTGGATTATCCTTTTTGGATTCTGGGAGACCTTTGGGGGTCTTGGGGCCCCTACTGAGTATCTTATACTCACCCCTGCACGGGCTATGCATGTACTATGTTGTGTTGGTTGCAGACGACGGATAGCACTGATCGCGGTTGAGGCTTGCAGAGCAGGTCGGTACCCGGAGGTGGACCACTGGACGGGACGTACTCAGAGAGGATGGCTGGGCCCGAGGAGATATGGAGGCTATCTGTACCCACCCTTCAGGTGGGACTTCCAGTGGACGGCTCGATGCTACGGCTTTACTTTTCAGTTGTTGTTTTCCCTTTGCAGTTATACTTTACTTTCAGTTTGGGTTTCTATACTGGCCCACTTACTTTTCTGCACTTACTGTTGTACCCAGTTTTTACTTAGTGTTTACTTCTACTGCTTGCTTGCTCTATGGTGTTTTTTTACTTTACAAAGGAAATGCCTTCCCTTTTTACTGGGAATTACGCCTTGGTGCTAGTCTCCAACCCATGGCCTATGGAAGGCGGGATTGGGGTAGTCACGGCACGGGCCCCGAGAATGGGTCATGACAAATTGGTATCAGAAGAGTTCGGTTCTACCACAGAACTTTGGAATCTGATATATTTCTAAGTGAATCAATAGTTTTAATCGTATTGGGTGTGGTTATCAGTCCAGGGAGTCCAGTGTTGGTGCAGCGGCTGACGTATCCGTACACTAGGACCCTAACTTCTGATTTCCGACTTAATGCACGAAAGCATTGATTGCATGTGTGTTTCAAGGTTTCTTTGTGATTACTTGGTGTCAGATCACCAGGTATACTATTCTGACTGTGGTGCACCAATCTCTTTTCAGGATGGCCCCACGATGGCAGCCAGCTAGGGTTCTGAGTGATGTGCATGACGACATCCCACCGAGCGATGAGGCCTCGGTACAGGTCACTTTGATAGCTGAAGAACCAACAGTACCTCTACCCGTTGAGCCACCGATGCTTCCATCCCCAGCCACTGATGATGCACGTCGCCTTAGTGAACTGCATGATTTTCAGCACCAATGACAGCCCGGGTTCCGCGGGGAGATGGACCCCCAGGTAGCCGAGGATTGGCTAGAGGAAGTGGTACGAGTTTTCAGGTTAGTGAGGACACCAGCAGACCTCATGTTGATCCTTGTAGCGAGCCTACTGCACGTGGCAGCAGGTAGATGGTGGATCTTGATGCTCCAGGTACATGATGAGGCATCTCTCCTCTGGATGGACTTTGAGATCCTCTTCTTCTCGAAGTTCATCCCAGCCACCCTCCATGCGGTGCGAATCCAGGAGCTTCTACAGCTGCGGTAGGGCAGCTTGACGGTCACCCAGTACTCGGCAAGGTTTACCGATCTCTCGCGCTACTCGACAGACATGGTACGAGACCCATTCTTCTGGGCCTGGACCATTGAGAATGTGTTAAGGAATGAGATCAGGGCATCGCTTATCTCCCTCAGCATTCCGACTCAGGCAGGAGTGTGAGAGCGAGCCCTTTTGATCGAGAGCTTTCTTGCTGAGTCTACATCAGCAGTGAGACCTACCGTAGGGTGGCAGGAAGCAAAGTATTCTGCAGCAGGCAGTTGACGGATGACTCATGGGTCCAAGCAGACCAGGCCCTCAGGCAGACAACCTCAGGACACTGGCTCAATAGTGCAGGGCACACAACGCAGAACCAGTCTTTAGAGAGGCAGACAGTGCTACGCATGCGGCAGTGAGGGCCACATGGCTCGTTACTACTCGACCCGTCGTACAGAGGAGTAGCAGATGGTTGAGGGGCCACCAAGGAAGATGTAGAGGGTCGACCGTGGTGGTCCGCAGGGAGCAAGAAGATGAGGTAGAGGAGGTGTCCGAGCAGCAGGTGGTGGGCGATGCTTTGAGGCTCTACCACCACCACCACCAGGAGGTCCACCCAGACCACAGGGAGCTGGAGGGCAGAGATAGGAACATCTCCAGGCAGCGGAGGCCTACGACCACGGCACGCCCGAGATGATTCGAGGTACAATCTGTTTCTATTCCAGCCTTGATTCAGTTCTTATAGACACAGGAGGGAGTCATTCTTTCATAGCTGCTACCCTTTTTCGGAGCTCGGAGATTCCAACAGAGTTGTTGGCTCGATCCTTACGGCTAGAGACTCCTACATAAGCAGACTCGACGATTACGCACTGGTGCCGGCAGTGTGAGCATACTCTAGGAGGTGATACCTTCGACTGGGGTCTTCTTATAGCATCTTTGAGGCCTTACGACATCATCTTGGTCATGGATTGGTTGTTTACAGTCCATGCTCAGATCGATTGTATTAGGCGTAACGTGCGATGTGTACGCACCAACTAGAGCAGGTTCACCTTCACCGATGAGAAGGGAGCCTTCACAGAACAAGATGGACTCCTATAGAGGAGTGGATATCCCCTCACTCATCAGTTGGCTAGCCTAATCCTATGAGTAGTTGACTTATGGAGTTCTAGTTTTCCTGTAGTGGTGGATCGGTATGTGGACGTTTTCCCCGACGATATTCTAGGACTACCTCCTCGCAGAGAGGTAGACATTTATATTTATCTGTACCCCAGGACAGCCCAGATATCCACTCCAGCATATCAGATGTCCCCCGTTGAGCATCGAGAGCTACGGGTACAGTTGGAGGACTTGCAGGGCAAGGGATTCATCCGACCCAGTGTTTCACCCGGGGCTTCCCCGATATTGTTCGCCAAGAAGGCGGATGGGAGCATGCGACTTTGTGTCGACTATCGTTTCCTGAACCAGGTGACAGTGAAGAAAAAAGTATCCACTACCGAGGATTGATGACCTCTTCGATGAGATCAAGGGAGCATGGTGGTTATCAAATATAGACCTCAGGTCAGGCTATCATCAGCTCAGAGTTCGGGACGAGTACGTGTAGAAGATAGCTTTTAGATGTCAGTATGGCCACTATGAGTTCTTGGATATGCCCTTCGGCGTAACCAATGCTCCCGTAGTGTTCATGGGCATCATGAACAGGATCATTCAGCCATACCTCGATCGATTTGTCGTGGTCTTCATCGACGACATTTTGATTTACTGGACGACTAAGGAGGATCACGCCTACCACTTGCAGGTTTTACTAGACACACTCCGAGAGCACCAGCTTTATGGAAATCACTTGAAGTGTCAGTTCTAGATATGTGAAGTCCACTTCTTGGTACACATCTTCCCTGAGGCAGGACTTGCGGTGGATCCTGTGAAGATTGAGGCAGTGCTAGCTTGGGAGCCACCCAGGAGCGTGAAGGATTTGCAAAGTTTCTTGGGACTAGCTAGATACTATCAGAGATTTGTGCCAAACTTCTACAGATTTACGGAACCACTCTTAGCTTTGACAAAGAAGGGGAAACCCTTTGTATGGTCAGATAGATGTCAGCAGAGCATCCAGAAGATAAGACAGAGATTGACCATCGCGCCTATATTGAGGTTGCCAGAGGAAAGAGTAGGGTACACAGTTTACTGCGATGCATCAGGGAACAGACTCAGATGTGTCCTGATGCAGGAGCGGGAAGTGATCGCCTATGGATCACGCCAGTTGAGGCCTCATGAGTAGAACTATGATACTCATGACCTGGAGTTAGCCGTAGTGTTCTTTGATCTGAAGATGTGGCGACATTATCTGATGGGAGAGCACTTACAGTCTTTTCTGAACATCAGAGTCTCAGGAACATCTTCTCTCAGAAGGACCTGAACCTGAGACAATAAAGATGGATCGAGTTCCTCCAGGACTATGACTTTGAGATATTCTATACTCCTAGGAAGGGGAACGTGGTAGCTGATGCTCTCAACAAGAGGACGGGCATTCAGCTATTTGGGGAGGAGACAGAGCAGCTAGCCTCTTTGCAGTTATCCTTTGTGGATAGAGATGGAGCAGCCTGCCTTCAATCACTCACTGTCACTCCTCCACTACTGTAGCGGGTCAGATAAGAACAAAGTGGGGACGCTGACTATGAGACGCGTTGTGGGAAGATATCCGCAGGACAGGAACCTTATGGTTTCTCCTTAGGAGGAGAGCACATCGTCCTTTTCAGAGGACGTACCTTGGTACCAGTTGCTTAAGGGAGGATCTGCTGAGAGAGTTTCACACTTCCCCTTTGGCAGTACATCCTGGAGTGGCGAAGATGTACCAGGATCTCAGACGACAGCACTGGTGGCCGGGCATGAAGAAGGTTGTGGGAGAGTTCATTTCTCGATGCCTCACCTGCCAACAGGTGAAGGAAGAGAATCAGGTACCAGCAGGCTTAGTACAACCCTTGGAGGTCCCGGAGTGGAAGTGGGATGGGATATCTATGGACATTGTGGCTGGACTTCCACGCACTTCCATAAGTCACGACTCCAATTTGGTGATTGTCGACCGACTCCCCAAGTCGGCTCACTTCTTAACCATCAGAGAGCAGGAATCAGTGGAGTGCTTGGGACGTCTCTACGTTCAGGAGATTGTACGACTTCACGGTGTGCCATCATCTATCATCTTCGATCGAGATGCTCACTTTACTTCCCAGCTTTGGAAGGGGTTGCAGGAGGCGTTCGAGACATAGCTATGACTGAGCACCGCCTTTCACCCTCAAACGGATGGTCAGACGGAGAGGACCATTTAGACCCTCGAGGACATGCTCCGCGCATGTGTCCTCGACTTTGGTCATAGTTGGGAGGACCACCTACCCTTGGTGGAGTTTTCATACAACAACATCTACCACTCCACCATCGGGAAGGCACCATACGAGGCGTTGTACGGTCGACCTTGCATATCTCCTTTGTGTTGGATAGACCCTGGGGAGTCAGCACTTGTGGGACTGGAGATGGTCCAGGCCACGACGGAGAAGGTCCAGATCATCCAGGGGCAGATGAGGATAGCTCAGAGCCTGCAGAAGTCTTATGTTGACAGGAGGCGGAGGCCACTAGAGTTCGAGGATGGCGACCACGTCTTCTTGCGGGTCTCACCTCGATGTGGATTACAGAGATTTGGATTAGGCGACAAGTTGTCTCCACGCTTCATCGGACCATTCCAAGTCCTCAACAAATTTGACAAGGTGGCTTATCGCCTCGCTCTACCACCTCAGTTGCACCGGGTGCATGACGTCTTCCACATATCTTAGATGAGGAGATACGTGCACAACCCGACACATATCATTGACCATGGGGAGCTAGACGTTGATGATGGGGTGGCTTTTGCAAAGGTCCCAGTGGAGATCGAGGATCGATAGGAGCGGGTCCTACGTGGACGGTCGATTCCTCTAGTGCACATCAGATGGCAGCACGGTATCCTCCAGGAGAGCACTTGGGAGCGGGAGGCTCAGATGCATTCTTAGTACCCACTTTTTTCCCTAGTTTTTTATGTATCTTTATGGGGACGTAAATCCCTGAGGTGGTAGTGACGTAATGACCGGTAAAATTCAAGGATATTTTTTTCTTAATTTTCTTGGGATTTTTAAAAGAACTCAGTTTCTGACAGCACATGATTCCAAGGCCCGGTGTGCCCGGAATAATTTTCCGAAGATTAGCTCGGGTACGTTCAGTGAAAAACGAGCGGGTTTTTCTAACTTTAAAAACGGTGCACGGAATCGAATTCTAAGGTCACCAATGGAATCGCAGTGCCGGTAATTTCTTAGAAACACCTTTTCCGGAGTTGCGTTTTCTCAGGTGTGGTTTTTAATTTTTGGGGTTATGTTATGAAATAAAATAAATGTGGTGCGCCAATTTATTTTACTTCAATTAAAGAGGCTTAATCTAAGTTAAGCGGATAAGGTGGGACCCACAATATCCTACCCTATTGGTAGGATATTTGTGAGGTGGGTCCCCCACGAGCCCCACCGTTTCTTCCCTTCTATTTAACGCACCCGCAACCCCCCTTTTAATGAAAGTCAGACCTTACATTTATTTTGGTTAAGAAATGCCTCATTAAATTGGGCGGTTAAATCGTTCCAATTAATTCATTGAATTAATTTTTCGTTTCATATATTTTGAATTTCAAATTCTTATGTTGATAATAAAATAATGGAAGGACTTATTTTATTATGGTTGGGTTTGTGTTGTGTTAAGCCTTTGGGAGAAAAATAAAAGATTCTTCGTTTTTCGAAGAAGAACGCAAAGAACGCACCACCGCCAACAAAGAACGCCAACCTCCGATGGCGGACGACGGTGAGAGACGCCTTCCTCGGATATCACCTAACGCCAATGATGTTCCTTCCGTGGCGATCCTCTTTTTCTGTGACAATCCTCTTCTTCGGTGGCGATCCTCTTCTTCCGCCACGGTTAATTCCGCGACGAACGCTCGTTCGACGAAAACGTTGAGGTAGGGATTTATTTTATTTGTTAGTTCGTGCAATCTTCTGTCGCTTTCTCCTTTTCCTTGAACCGCCTGTTATCATGATAACGAGAGGAGTTCAGACCACACGAACATAGCCGACACTCTTCCCCTTTATGGTTGTTGATATTGTTGCGGCGAGCAAGGCAATGCGGTGCTGAAGCACCGTGTGGCATTTTGATAAGGAATGGGGGAGAAGCGCGGCGCTGTGGCGCCGCACCATTGAAGACGAACCAAGACGCGACGTCGTCGCGCCGCGCCATTGAAACCAAACCAAAGATGTGGCGCCGTTGCGCCGCACTGGAGAACCAATAAAACACCGCGGCAGGAGCGGGGCCGTGGTGGAGGGGCACGGCGTCGTCACGCCACGCCGGACGAACCAAGGCCGCGGTCGGTTCCTGGTCGTGGCGGAGCAACAGAACCGGCAGCTGGGACCGAACCACCGGTGTCAGAGCAAGGGGACCGGTCCCGTGGCGGCAGCAGCCGGCCGGCCGATACGGCCCGGTCGGTCAGAGGAAAGTGCTGGGGGTCGTAACCCCCAGCCGGCCAGCTGAGTAGCCCCATAGAGGTGCCTCGGTTTCTCCACGCTGGGGCAAGGGGCCCCCACCCACATTGCTCGGCTGTAACGGTCGCGCCGGCCGCCCGGCCCCCCAGCCAGCACCAGTGTGCCCAGCACGCCGGGCCGAGCCGCCCAGGCCGCGCCGACCGGGCTGGGCCGCACCCAAGCAGGCCAGACTCGGACCCCGTTCAGGTCGATCCGGTTCGGGTCGACCCAGGGGGTATCGGGCCATGTCGGACCAGGCCGGAACCCCTATTACCGAACCTCTTTTGGTCTGATGCCCATAACTTGAGCTACGGCCCTCCAATCAACGCACCGTCAGTTGAGATGTGATTCTTGGATCGAGAAGGTTGTTTCGGTATATCTCACTCAAGGTTTTGGATATCTTTGTATTCGGCCAGGTTGGTTCGTACACGAATCCAACCAGGCCCTCAGAGCGGAAACGCTTATAACGTGAGCTCTGGACGTCCGATTGATGTTTCATCGACTTTGATGGATTCCTCTAAGTGAGACGGATCATTTGGCTTACTCCGCCCGAGGTTTGGATGCAGGTGGAGTATAGTCGTGTTGGTTTTGTCTTAAAAATCCGACCGGGACCTGGGACGAAAAAGCCAATAAATCTCAGACCGGGCGTCCGATTGACGCGCCATCTGTGACGTTGAGTTCCAATTGGAGATACGGAAATTTTGGATATATCAACTCTGGACTATGTGTCAGTTGATGTATCAGCCCCTCGGCTCGTGGAGCGGACCCTCCCGAATGAGCCTGTTGTGTGCGGAAACCCTAGAGCTGGCGTCGACTACGACGACGATGAGAACTGTATAGAGATCCGCAGTGGATTCGACGGCGACGAATACAACACTTAGCGATCCTACGTGGATCGGTGATACCGATCTTGTGTGGGTCAGATCCTGTGTGGGTCATCGCTCAGCGGTCCTGTGTGGGCCAGCGCCTACAGATCCTGTGTGGGTCCGATCCTGTGTGGGTCTTTGCGGGGGTTAGTTACCTATCAATCCGGTGTGAATCAGATCCTTTGTGGGTCATTGCGGGGTTAGTTACCTATCCATCCTCTGTGGGTCAGATCCTTTGTTGGTCATTGTGGCGGTTAGTTACCTATCGATCCTGTGTGGGTCAGATCCTTTGTGGGTCATTGCGGGGGTTAGTACCTATCGATCTTTTGTGGGTTCGACAAGTTAGATGAATCAGTAGATATATCTGATCATCTCTATCGTCATACGAAGAAGTATACCTGTGTGAGCTGAATCTTGACTTGATATCCTATGTGTGTTATGTTATGCTTTCCTATGTGGATTGGGTTGTGATTTCCTATGTGGAATATGTTACTTTTTCCTGTGTGGACTGGGTTGTACTTGGGCTTGGACGTTGGAGCAAACTGGTATTGATAACTTAGGTATATGTATGGGAATATACCTAAGCAGTGTCAGATCTTCATCATGATTGAATCTTTCCTTTGTGGATTATCCTTTGTGGATTCTGGGAGACCATTGGGGGTCTCAGGGTCCCTATTGAGTAGCTTATACTCACCCCTGCACGGGCTATGCCCGCACTACGTTGTGTTGCTTGCAGATGACGAACAGCGCTGATCGCGGTTGAGGATTGTGGAGCAAGTCAGTACCCAGAGGTGGACCACTGGACGGTACGTACTCAGAGCGGACGGTTGGGCCCAAGGAGCTGTGGAAACTATCTGTACCCACCCTTCAGGTGGGACTTCTAGGGGACGGCTCGACGCTGCGGCTTTACCTTTCAGTTGTTGTTTTCCCTTTCCTGTTGTACTTTACTTTCAGTTTGGGTTTGTATACTGGCCCACATAATTTTCTGCACTTACTGTTGTACCCAGTTTTTACATAGTGTTTACTTCTACTGCTTGTTTGCTCTGTGGTGTTTGTCTACTTTACAAAGGCAATGCCATCCATTTTTACCGGGAATTACGCCTTGGTTCTAGTCGCCATCCCCTGGCCTATGAAAGGCGGTCATGGGGTTGTCACGGAACGGGCCCCGAGAATGGGTCGTGACAAACTATATAAATAAATTCGATTAATATGAACTTTTGAATTAAAATACAATGTTTTTCACTATTCATTAAAAAATGAACTTTATCAGAAAAATTCCAAAAAAATTCACTAAGTAAATATTGATGTCCCCATTCTAATAAAAGATTTTATTTGGTCATATAGAATGTATTAAGGTGACCAAAACTAGATTTTAAAAGGGTTCTCCATTAAAAGGTTATAAATGTGCCTTTTAATGTAAATTAGGCTTAAAATTAGATTCATTCACATTTTAAGCCTCTATCTTTTATTAGATAAATGTAAACACATTTAACAAACATGTATAATCATATTTCAGTTAGTTTCATTCATTCCTTCCAATACAACAGCAAGGAGTTAACAACTTTTTAAAATAATATTATTATATTATTAGTGTGCAATGTAAGATTCCAAAGAAACCCGTTGTGGCGTATCGGGGATGCTATCGAACATAGAAACCCCTTTAAAGTAAAATTAATATTTAATTCACAAATATTAATAAATATAAAATGTGTCTTATTCTTCATTTACTTGGGATGTTACATCCTTCCCCCTTTTGGGAATTGCGTCCTCGCAATTTTTATTTACATATCAAAATAAGTGGGGGTATTTATCCCTCATAGCATTTTCATATTACCACGCTGCCTCTTTAACCATATAGTTTTTCTAAAAAACCATTACCAGGTGAATTACCTTATTCCACAACACTTTCTCTCTACGGTCAATAATCTGGACTAGCTGTTCTTCATAAGAGAGATTCTCTTCCAACTGAACTAACTCTAGGCTAAAAACATGAGATGGATCTGGCATATACTTTCTCAACATTGAAACATGAAAAACATTGTGTACCTGGGATAAACTTGGAGGTAAAGCCACTCTATACGCAACTGATCCAACATTCTCCAGAATTTCATAAGGTCCAATGAACCACATACTAAACATTCCCTTCTTACAAAAACACATCACACTTTTTCATGGACAAACATTGAGAAAGACATGATCACTTACCTCAAAGAAAATACCCTTCCTCCGGTTATCTGCATAACTTTTCTGTCTACTCTAATCTATTCTCATGTGCTTCGGAATCAACTAAACTTTCTCTGCCATCTCTTCTACCAATTCTTGTCCCATCATCTTCCTTTCACCTACTTCATCCCAAAAAGATGGAATTCGAAAACAGTTTCCAAATAATGCCTCAAATGGAGCCGTCTATATACCTGAATGAAATCTGTTTTTATAAGAAAATTCAACCAAAGAAAGATGTTGGTCCTAACTTCCCTGATAATCCATCGATCAAGCACGCAACATATCCTCCAATGTCTGAATTGTTCGTTCTTACTACCCATCTGATTGAGGATGAAAAGCTGTACTAAAATTTAATTTAGTACCCAATGACTTCTGAAAGCCTTTCCAAAAGATAGAAGTGAACCTGGGATCCCGATCAGATACAATGGAAAGTGGAAATCCATGCAACCTGACTATCTCTTTAACATACAACCAAGCATGTTGATCTAGAGACAAAGTATCGTTAATAGGAAGGAAATATGCAGATTTGGTCAATAGGTCAACTATAAACAAGATTGTATTATTACCTCGAGATGTCTTTGGTAGTCCCAAAACAAAGTCCATGGATATATTTTCCCATTTCCACTCTGGAACCGGTAGAGGCTGAAGCATTTCTTTCAGTAATTTCCGCTCTACTTTAACCTGATAACAAGTCAAACACATCAAAGTAAAATTAGCAATATCTCTTTTCATTCCATTCCACCAGTAATACTCTCGAAGATCTCTGTACATCTTAGTACTACCAGGATGAACTGAAAACGGAGAACTATGAGCTTCACATAACAACTCATTCTTCAATTGTGAATCACAAGGTACACATAATCTCTTCCCAAATCTAAAAACAAAATCATTATCAATGTTAAATTCAGGCAACTTACCCTTCTGAACCAACTCTACCTTTTTCTGCAAATCACTATCTTCCTTCTGCACTTGCTTTATTCTATCTGATAGAGATGATCTCACTGACAACTGAAACAAAACGGAAGAATTTCATGCACCAACAACTTCAATGCCATAATTAATCAAATCAAAAAACCAAAGGATCTTGTTCCAAATGTAGCAGGGTTAATGAAGCATTACTTTTTTGACTCAATGCATCAGCCACTTTGTTTCTTATCTCGGATGGTAAAGGATCGTGAAATCATAATCCTCGATTAATTCCAACCATCTCCTCTGTCTCATGTTCAATTCTTTCTTAGTGAATATATACTTCAAACTTTTGTGATCGGTATATATTTCACACTTCACTCCATAAAAATGATGCCTCCAAATTTTTAGAGCAAACACGACAGAAGATAATTACAAATCATGTGTAGGGTAATTTAACTCATGAGGATTCAACTGACATGAGGCATAAGCAATTACATGATCATTCTGCATTAGGACACAACCTATTTCTTTCAATGAAGCATCATTGTAGATAACAAACTCACCATTTTTGGATGTTAGTGCTAAAACTGGAGCATTCACCAATCTCCTTTTCAATTGTTGAAAACTATCATCTAATTATTTTTTCCAGATGAACTTAACTTCTTTTTCGAGTTAACTTAGTCATTGGACTAGATAACCATGGAAACTTTTTAACAAACCTTCGTTAATAACCTGCCAAACCAAGAAAACTACGGATCTCGGTTATATTTGTGGGTCTTGGCCATTCTTCAACAACTTTTGTTTTAGCAGGATCAATAGTTATGCCATTTTTAGAAACAATGTGACCAAGGAAAGAAATTTGTTGTAACCAAAACTCACTCTTGCTGAATTTACCAAATAGTTTCTTTTCTTTTAAGGTTTGCAAGACAACCCTTAAATGACATTCATGGTACCCTTTACATTTCGAATAAAACAAAATATCATCAATGAACACAACCAAATACTTATCCAAGAACTCATTGAATATTCTATTCATAAGATCCATGAATATAGCAGGTTCATTGGTTAACCCAAAAGTCATAACTACAAATTCATAATGGCCATATCTAGTACTAAATGTGGTCTTTGGAACGTCTTCTTCCTTTACTTTCAACTGATGGTACCCCGACCTCAAGTCAATCTTCAAAAAATACTGAGCTCCCTTGAGCTTATCAAACAAATAATCGATATGAGGCAAAGGATACTTATTCTTAATAGTGATGTTATTCAATGCTCGGTAATCAATGAAAAGTCTCATTGAACCATCTTTTTTTAACAAACAAGATAGGAGCACCCCATGGTGATGTGCTAGGTCAAATGAAACCTTTATCTAATAACTCCTGCAAATGATTCTTTAACTCTAAAAGTTGAATTTGAGCAATTCGATAAGGGGGTTTTGAAATTGGCTTAACATCAACAACTAAGTCAACAGTAAATTCAACTTCCCGATCAGGTATAATACCAGGAAACTCATCTGGAAAAACATCAAGGTACTCAATTACCACTGGCACATCATTAATTTGAATAGTTCCTTTGTTTTCAACAATATGTGCAAGCTAACATTCATTTCTATATTTTACCAGTTTTTCGACTTCCTGATATGTTATCAAAAGTAAGAGTTCATTCTTGTACACAAACTGAAAATTATACTGCAAAGAAACCTCTATAGCAATACAGTCAATCTTTTCATGATAAAAAGAAATCCAATCCATGCCAAAAATAACATCAAACTCTACTAGAGGTAAAACAATAAGTTTTCCTGGTTGATTCTTTTTGCACACAAGGACATGAATGTTCTTAATTTTTCTTTTTGGATCAACATTTCCTCCAGGTGTTTTTACCATATGTTCAGTATTCATATCTTGAGATGGAATTCCCAATTTACTATAAAACTTCTCAGAAATGAAAGAGTGTGTAGACCCTGAATCAGAAAACACATTAGCATAATCTGAAAAACAAATAGTGTACCTGATATAACTTCATTTGATGGCCCAACATCTGCTGAACTAGTTGAAAAGGATTTCTCCACCCTTTTATGCTTGTATTCTGGCTTCTTTCCTTCATTTGAGTTATTTGTTGGACACTCATTTGCATAACGACCCATTTCATTGCACTTAAACCATTTTACTGACTGTAAATCAGATTTCTTCCTACCATTACCCGGATCTTTTTCAGTGCAATTATGAGCCTTATGTCCCATTTTACCACATTAGTAGCACTTACAAGAATTCAAAATACATTCCCCAGCATTCTTTTTACCACCATTCTCACAAACTGTAAACTTAAGTTTCTTACCATTAGAATTTTTTGAATAGTTCTTCCATTTTTCCTGCCACCTCGACCTCTTATTTTGTTGTTTGTCAAAGAATACATGATCATCGACAAACTCCATTTCCACCTTCTCCTCACAACGAGCAAGTTTTTCATAACTTTTGAACTCACGAGAAGCTAAATCCCATCAATACTTTGGCTTTAATATTGAGTTAAAATGGTTGATTTTACTATCATGATTTCATATGAAATTTGGAGCATACTTTTCTAGTCGAGTGAATTTTTCTTCATAAGAAGCCACTGAGTCATCCTCCTGCCTCAATTCTTGGAAATGTTTTTCCATCCTAAGACGAACCACCTTACGAAAATATTTCTAAATAAACATACCTTTGAATTCATCCAAATCGAGAGCATCAATCTTTTCATTATCCCTGATATTTTTCACCATCGACCATCACTGATCAGCTTGACCTTCAAAATGGTAAACTGTAAAACTAACCTTTTGATGTTCTGAACAACCCATGACATCAAAAATCTTCTCCAGTTCTTTAATCCACCCTTCAGCTAGCACAGGGTCAGATGATCCTCTGAATAGTGGAGGATGTTGCCTAATGAAATGCTCCACTATTGACATGTTCCTCTGCGTTTGATGTGGCTAATCTTGTACATGGATACCACCACCGTTTATCACCTGAGTCAACTGTGCCATCACATCAACAAATTGTTCAGTTCCGATTCTGACCATCCCAGGTTGCTGATTTGGAAGGTTGTATTTTTCCTAATGTTGTCCCAACATATCTGCTCTATTTCCTCTACGGAAAACCATTCTTAACACAAAAATATCTTAGGCGAAGCAACATGGTAATCTGGAAATGCTATATGACGTCAATATTAACATAAATTACTTTATTTATATTACTTTAACAATACCCTAACTCCTAAAGTTATCTAAACCGACCTCTGATACCAACTATAAGGACACGGCCTTAATCATTACATAATATTGAATTAAATGTATAATTCACATTGAGGATCATTTCAGGTTTAGAGTTTTAGGGAATTATGACATAACTATTACATCTCATAATATTACAAAGTAGGCACTTCTACCCAGAATCCACTTTTTTCAAAAAATAAGAACTCTTAAAAAAAGTCATGTCTAATTCCATGTTAAAGAGTGCCTGGATTTTCCTTGATCCCATCCTTGACCCTAATCATCTTTAAGTCCTCTGAAAAAAATTTCAAAACATGGGATTAGCATAAAAGGCTCAGTAAGGGTTAAAAAACAGTGAATGAAAACATTTTTTCATAAATACATACAAAACATGAACTCTTTTAATTACCTCATGAAATCATAAGATTTATTAATGATTCATAGAAATTATAAATCATAATGGTATCTTGGGCATCCATACCAAACTTACATTGTAGCTATCATAGCTACATAGGGAGTTACTTTGGAATACATATCACAGTATATTCCCTAAATCTATTAAGATAAACATTCAAGTTTACCTCGGTCACATTACAAAATGAATTTGAGAGCTATCTCAGGCTCACCCACCCTAGGTTTATCAGGGAACCACCCGTTTTGGTAAATAATCCCCAAGAACCATAACATGATTATAACACATAACATAAGTATAATGGAAAGATAACATTTCCACATTACAATAACAAAATATCATTTCAAGATATTGAAATAATAAATCCATTCTATAAATCAATTTCAATACCAAAATACGTAAATTGAGTATATGGAATTTATTTTTCTCTTTAAAAAACATTCTGGCTTGTTAAGGAAGCCAAAGATCAAATAATACTCACGGCGGCAGAAAGGTCGTTGTCACCGCTTACATTAAAAAACATTCATTTTTTTCTTTTAGTAAAAATCTTCATATAAAAAGATTCACTTTGAATAAAATGGAAAGTCAAAGGGGTTTATACACTATATAAAATAAATTCATGTATAAATCTAATAATGCCTCAATGAAAGGAGATTGAGACAAAGTCCCTTACCTCGTGTCCGACTTGACTCGATCATTATTTAATATCCTGAATAATAAACTAAAGTTAATTTATACTTTCTTAAGAACCTTTTTCAATTTTATTATTCATTTTATATATCATATTACCATGATATAAACATTATGTAATCATTTAGGTTAATATTATTGCGTTTTGTCGATATTTGGTACTTGAGTCAAAAATAGACTTCTTATAATTACATGTTGTTCATGTGGTCAAAGGTTCATTATATCCAGAATGATATTAATTATTTTAGTATCATATATATCATATATATCCAGAATATACATGTTTTTATAATATTACATAACATTTATAGGTAAGAAATGAAATTCACCGTTCATGGAGATGGTAAGCCGTACGTACGCATGAACACTACTATCATTTCTATTTCTTATTTTAATGGAAATAAAACATAATGATAAATAGGTATATTATAATTCTAGTATAATATCATATATAATATCATTAACTCCATCCTTTTTACATACCACATAAGGCATTAATGAATAAAATCACTTTGAGGGGGCAGTAGTCCGCACTTCCTCAAATGAGATTATCGTATTTACCCACTATGGAAACCATAAAGGCATAATATAAATGGGAAGTATAGAAGAATAAGGAAATCATAAAAATAATATATATCATATATAAATATAGTTCCATCATAATTTCCACCATTAGAGGCGGTAAGATGTAATTGAACAATCATCGTTTCGTGAGGCGTTAGTTTTCCATCCACAGAAGCGTTATGTTTTTCAACCATTAGATGGAGGTGTGTGTAAGTGTAGTTCAAATCCTTATAATAACGACATCCTAGAATATTGAGTATACTGGTTTTGATTCAAAATAAAGGAAATAAGAAGAGTTTGGGGTTTGGAGAAGTAAAATAAATGAAAACAATTTAAGAGAAATTGTTACCTTTAATTTGGGTAACTCTCTTTTGTTTGAACCAAATGATTTCTTGAAATGGATTCATCCTAAGTTAAGGCTTCTAGAAGGAAGAGAGGGATGTATGTATCTTAATTGGGCAGAGTTTGGACTAGAAAAATGGCTTGATTGGTGTGAGGAATTGGTTATATGTTGTCTCCTTTTATAAGGGGGAGGAGGGCCTCTTTAGGAAAGTGTGAAACTATTATTTTATTATATAATGACATTCGGTTTGTAATGGTCCAAAAATCATTATAGTCAATGATACGACGAGTCATGGCCGAAATAAAATCATCCAATCATAATTGGATATGTTTCCAATAATATTTTAATCATTATAATCTTATTTATTTTAATCATTTATTATTGAGGTAGATATTGCATCATTAATGTGTCATAAATAATTTAATTTATTTGTTGTCTAAAAATTATAAAAAAATACCATGATGTAGAAAATCATTTTATCTATCCAATGAATATTTATAGTAAACACTATTCTTTATATAACACCATATAAAAATTAATTACTGAAATATATTTGTTTCTATCTATTTTGCCTTTACATTAAATTAATTAGTCTAAATTGTCATTATCACTCCCAAGTGGCTCAAAGGGGTCCCAAAATAAATAAAAATATTCCAATGGTCTTTAATGACTCAACCAATAAGTTTAGGAAAAGTGTTAATGTAATTTTGAATTATTATAATATTCTTTCAACCTTGAATTACCCTATTTACCTTTAACTGCAGTAATTAAAAGTCAAAAGTTACTATTCACCAAAAATTATTTTCATCTTATTGACCCACATTTTATTTCTTGATAACAACCATATATGTCAGATTTTCGAAATTCAATTCACAGGAGTGGTAAATTGTCATTTAAATGAAAAGGTCAGTTTTTTAACTACCACTAAGTGGTTTCACTATTCAACAAAAATTGATGTTTTTTAGAAAAAGACAAAAAATTCAGCCTAAGCTATATTTCATATTTCGAATTCAAAATTTATGTCTATTTTTTCAAATTCAAAACATAGAAGTGGCATTAATTAATTACCGCTGTTAAAACAAATAGCGTGTTTTTAATAAACAATAACTATCAAAAGATTAATACTTGTTTATGTCCAATTTCAAAGTGAAATTAATTCCATTGAGCAACATTGGATTAAATGGTAAAAATATATTTTAATTTCACTTTCAAACCAATTAAAAAGATAATCTAACCATATAAATAAATTATATTAAAAGGCACTTTTGAATTAAAATACAATATTTTTCACTATTCATTAAAAATGAACTTTATCGGAAAAATTCCAAAAAATTGTAGTAAGTAAATTTTGATGTCCCCATTCTAATGAAGGATTTTATTTGGACATATAGAATGAATTAAAGTGACCAAAACTAGATTTAAAAAGGGTTTTCCATTAAAAGGTGATAAATGTGCCTATTAATGTAAATTATTCTTAAAATTAGATTCATTCACATTTTATGCCTACAACATTTATTGGATAAATATAAATACATTTAACAGACATGTATAATCATATTGCAGTTAGTTTCATTCATTCCTGCCAATACAACGGCTAGGAGTTAACTACCATTTAAAATAATAATATTATATTATTAGTGTGCAACGTAAGATTCCAAAGAAACTCGTTGTTGCGTATCGGGTACGCTATCGATCATAGAAACCCCTTTAATGTAAAATTAATATTTAATTCACAAATATTAATAAATATAAAATATATCTTATTCTTCATTTACTTGGGTTGTTACATCCTTCCCCCATTTGGGAATTGCATCCTCGCAATTTTTATTTACATATCAAAATAGTTGGGGGGTATTTATCCCTCATAGCATTTTCAGATTCCCATGTTGCCTCTTCAAACATGTGGTTTTTTCACAAAACCCTTACCTGGTGAATTACCTTATTCCGCAACACTTGCTCTCTACGGTCAAGAATCTGGACTGGTTGTTCTTCATAAGAGAGATTATCTTCCAACTGAATTACCTCTTGGATCAAAACATGAGATTGATCTGGAATATACTTTCTCAACATTGAAACATAAAAAACATTGTGTACCTGGGATAAACATGGAGGAAAATCCACTCTATATGCAACTGATCCAGCTTTCTCCCAAATTTCATAAGTTCCAATGAACCTCGGACTAAACTTTCCCTTCTTACCAAAACGCATGACACTTTTTCATGGAGAAACATTGAGAAAGACATGATCACCTACCTCAAAGGAAAGATCCTTCCTCCAGTTATCTGCATAACTTTTATGTCT
Organism: Viscum album; assembly: GCA_963277665.1. Classification (NCBI taxonomy): domain Eukaryota; kingdom Viridiplantae; phylum Streptophyta; class Magnoliopsida; order Santalales; family Viscaceae; genus Viscum; species Viscum album. The sequence goes on along the minus strand of OY728128.1, from coordinate 1,918,659,947 downwards.
ACTCTGAGCTATTCTCACGTGCTTCTGAATCAATTGAACTTTCTCTACCATCTCTTCTACCAATTCAGGTCCATTCAGCTTCCTTTCACCTACTTCATCCCCAAGAGCTGGCGTTCGTCAACGTTTTCCATATAATGCCTCAAATGGAGCCATCTGTATACTGGAATGAAAACTGTTCTTATAAGAAAATTAAACCGAAGAAAGATGTTGGTCCCAACATCCCTGATAATCCATCGAGCAAGCACGTAACATATCCTCCAATGTCTGAATTGTTCGTTCTTACTACCCATCTGATTGAGGATGAAAAGCTGTACTAAAATTTAATTCAGTACCCGATGACTTATGAAGGACCTTCTAAAAGGTAGAAGTGAACCTAGGATCACGATCAGATACAATGGAGAGGGGAACTCCATGCAGCCTGAATATCTCTTTAACAAACAACCGAACACGTTGATCTACAGACAAAGTATCATTAAGAGGAAGGAAATGAGAAGATTTAGTCAATCGGTAAACTATAAACCAGATTTAATTATTACCTTGATATGTATTGGGTAATCCCACAACAATTTCCATGGATATATTTTCCCATTTCCACTCTGGAACCGGTAGAGGATGAAGCATTCCTCTCGGTAACTGCTGCTCTCCTTTAACCTGCTGACAAGTCAAACACATCAAAGTAAAATCAGCAATATCTCTTTTCATTCCATCCCAACAGTAATACTCCCGAAGATCTTTGTACATCTTAGTACTACCAGGATGAACTGATAACGGAGAACTATGAGCTTCACATAACAACTCATTCTTCAACTATGAATCAAAAGGAATGCATAATATCTTAACAAATCTCAAAACACAATCATTATTAATGTTAAATTCAGGCAACTTACCCTTCTAAACCATTTCAACCTTTTTCTGCAAGTCATAGTCTTCCTTCTGTGCTAGCTTTATTCTCATTGATAGAGATGATCTCACTGACACCTGAAACAAAACGGAATAATTTCCTTCACCAACAAATTCTATTCCATAATTCATGAAATCAAAAACCAAAGGATCTTATTCCAAACATAGTAGGGTTAAGGAAGCATTAATTTTTCAAATCAAAGCTTCAGCCACTTTTTTTTCTTTTCCCGGATGGTAAAGGATCGTGAAATCATAATCCTTGATTAATTCCAACCATCTCCTCTGTCTCATGTTCAATTCTTTCTGAGTGAATATATACTTAAATATTTTGTGATCGGTATATATTTCACATTTCACTCCATTCAAATGATGACTCCAAATTTTTAGAGCAAACACGACAGCAGCTAATTCCAAATCATGTGTACTGTAATTTAACTCATGAGGTTTCAACTAACGTGAAGCATAAGCGATTACCTAATCATTCTGAATTAGGACACTACCCAATCCCTTCAACGAAGTGTCACTGTAGATAAAAAACTCACCATTTCTGGAAGGTATTGATAAAATTGGAGCATTCACTATTGTTCTTTTCAATTCTTGAAAAAAATCATCACATTCTTTTGTCCAGATGAACTTAACACCATTTCGAGTTAACTTAGTCATTGGACTAGATAACCATGAAACATTTTCAACAAACCTTCAGTAATAACCTTCCAAACCAGGAAAACTATGTATCTCGGTTATATTTGTGGGACTTGGACATTCTTCAACAACTTTTGTTTTAGCAGGATCAATAGTTATGCCATTATTAGAAACAATGTGACCAAGTAATGAAATTTGTTGTAACCAAAAGTCACACTTACTGAATTTACCAAATAGTTTCTTTTCTTTTAATGTTTGCAAGACAACCCGTAAATTACATTCATGTTCCTATTTACTTTTAGAATAAACCAAAATATCATCAATGAACACAACCACAAACTTATCCAAGAACTCACAGAAAATTCATTTCATAAGATCCATGAATATAGAAGGTGCATTGGTTAATTCAAAAGGCATAACTAAAAATTCATAATGGCCATATCTAGTATGAAACGTGGTCTTTGAAACGTCTTATTCCTTTACTTTCAACTCATGGTACCCCAACCTCAAGTCAATCTTCGAAAAATACTGAGCTCCCTGGAGCTGATCAAACAAATCATCGATATGAGGCAAAGGATGCTTATTCTTAACAGTGGTGTTATTCAATGCTCGATAATCAATGCAAAGTCCCATTGAACCATCATTCTTTTTAACAAATAAGATAGGGGCACCCCATGGTGATGTTCTATGTCGAATGAAACCTTTATCTAATAACTCATGTAATCACTGTAGACAGAAAACTCACCATTTTTGGATGGTAGTGCTAAAGCTGGAGCATTCACCAATCTTCTTTTCAATTTTTGAAAACTATCATCACATTATTTTGTCCAGATGAACTTAACTTCTTTTTCGAGTTAACACAGTCATTGGACTAGATAACCATGAAAAAGTTTCAACAAACCTTTGGTAATAACCTGCCAAAACAAGAAAACTATGGATCTCAGTTATATTTGTGGGTCTTGGCCATTCTTCAACAACTTTTGTTTTAAAAGGATCAATAGTTATGCCATTTTTAGAAACAATGTATCCAAGGAAAAAAAAATTTTGTAACCAAAACTCACACTTACTGAATTTACCAAATAGTTTCTTTTATTTTAAGGTTTGAAAGACAACCCTTAAATGACAATCATGTTACTCTTTACATTTCGAATAAACCAAAATATCTTCAATGAACACAACCAAAAACTTATCCAAGAACTCATTGAAAATTCTATTCATATGATCCATGAATATAGCAGGTGCATTGGTTAACGCAAAAGTCATAACTAAAAATTCATAATGGCCATATCTAGTACTAAACGTGGTCTTTGGAACGTATGCTTCCTTTACTTTCAACTGATGGTACCCCGACCTCAAGTCAATCTTCGAAAAATACTGAGCTCCCTGGAGCTGATCAAACAAATCATTGATATGAGGCAAAAGATACTTATTCTTAAAAGTGATGTTATTCAATTCTATGTAATCAATGAAAAGTCTCATTGAACCATCTTTTTTTTAACAAACAAGACATGAGAACCCCATGGTGATGTGCTAGGTAAAATGAAAACTTTATCTAATAACTCCTGCAATTGATTCTTTAACTCTAAAAGTTCAATTTGATCCATTTGATAAGGGAGTTTTGAAATTGGCTTAGCATCAACAACTAAGTCAATAGTAAATTAAACTTCTCGATCAGGTATAATACCAGGAAACTCATCTGAAAAAACATCAAGGCACTCAATTACCACTGGCACATCATTAATTTGAATAGTTCCTTTGTTTTCAAAAATATGTGCAAGGTAACATTCATTTCTATATTTTACCAGTTTTTTGACTTCCTGATATGTTATCAAAAGCAAGATTTCATTCTTGTACACAAACTGAAAATCATTCTGCAATGAAACCTCTTTAACAATACAGTCAATCTTTGCATGATAAAAATAAATCCAATCCATGCCCAAAATAACATCAAACTCTACTAGAGGAAAAAAAATAAGTTTTCCAGGTTGATTATTTTTGCACACAAGGACAAGAATGTTCTTATTTTTTATTTTTGGATCAAAATTTCCACCAGGTGTTTTTACCATATGTTTAGTATTCATATCATGAGATGGAATTCCCAATTTACTATAAAACTTCTCAGAAATGAAAGAGTGTGTAGACCCTGAATCAGAAAACACATTAGCATAATCTGAAAAACAAATAGTGTACCTGATATAAATTCATTTGATGGCCCAACATCTACTGAACTAGTTGCAAAGGATTTCTCCACCCCTTTCTGCTTGTATTCTGGCTGCTTTCCTTCGTTTGAGTTATTTGTTGGGCACTCATTTGCATAATGACCCATTTCGTTGCACTTAAACCATTTTACTGACTATAAATCAGATTTTTTCCTACCATTACCCTGATCTTTTTCAGTGCAATTACGAGCCTTATGTCCCATTTTACCACATTAGTAGCACTTACAAGAATTCAAAAGACATTCCCCAGCATGCTTTTTACCACTATTCTCACAAACTGTAAACTTAAGTTTCTTACCATCAGAATTTTTTAACAATTCTTCCCTTTCACCTGCCACCTCGACCTCTTATTTTGTTGTTTTTCAAAGAATAAATGATCATCGAAAAGCTCTATTTCCACCTTATCTTCACAACGAACAAGTTTTTCATAACTTTTGAACTCACGAGAAGCTAAATCCCATTAATAATTTGGCTTTAACATTGAGTAAAAACGGTTGATTTTACTATAAAGATCTCGTATGAAATTTAGAGCATACTTTTCTAGTCGAGTGAATTTTTCATCATAAAAAGCCACTTAGTCATCCTCCTGCCTCAATTCCAGGAATTGTTTTCCCATCCTAAGACGAACCACCTTACAAAAATATTTCTAAAGAAACATACCTTTGAATTCATCCCAATCGAGAGTATCAATCTCCTCATTATCCTAGATATTTTTCACCATCGCCCATCACTGATCAGCTTCACCTTCAAAATGGTAAACTGCAAAACTAAACTTTTGATGTTCTGAACAACCCATGACATCAAAAATCTTCTCCAGTTCTTTAATCCACCCTTCCTCTAGCACAGGGTCCGATGATCCTCTGAATGGTGGAGGATGTTGCCTCATGAAATGCTCCACTATTGACATGTTCCTCTGCGTTTGATCTGGCTAATCTTGTACATGGATACCACCATCGTTTATCGCCTGAGTCAACTGTGCTATCACTTCAAAAAAAATTCAGTTTCGATTCCGACCATCCCAGGTTGCTGATTTGGAAGGTTGTTTTTTTCCTGATGTCGTCCCAACATAGCTGCCCTGTTTCCTCTACAGAAAACCATTCTTAACACAAAAATATCTTATGTGAAGGAACATGGTAATCTGGAAATTCTATATGATGTCAATATTAACATAAATTACTTTATTGATATTACTTTAACAATACCCTAACTCTTAAAGTTATCTAAAATGACCTCTGATACCAACTATAAGGACCCGGCCTTAAGCATTACATAATATTGAATTAAATGAATAATTCACATTGAGGATCATTTTAGGTTTAGATTTTTAGGGAATTAAGACATAACTATTACATCTCATAATATTACAAAGTAGGCACATCTACCCAGAATCCATTTTTTTTAATAAAATGAGAACTCTTAAAAAAAGTCTGGTCTAATTCCATGTTAAAGAGTGCATGGCTTTTCCTTGATCCCATCCTTGACCCTATTTATCTTTAAGTCCTATGAAAAACATATCAAAACATGGGATGAGCATAAAAGGCTTAGTAAGGGTTATAAAAAAGTGAATGAAAACATTTGTTCCTAAATACATATAAAACATGAACTCTTTTACATACCTCATGAAATCATAATATTTATGAAAGATACATAGAAATTATAAATCATAAAGGTAACTTGCGGCATCCATACCAAACTTACATTGTAGCTATCATAGCTACATTGGGAGTTACTTTGGAATACCCATCACAGTATATTCCCTAAATCTTTTAAGAGAAACATTCACATTTCCCTCCATCACATTACCCAATGCATTTGAGAGCTATCTTGGGCTCACCCACCCTAGGTTTATCATGGAACCACCCGTTTTGGTAAATAATACCCAAGAACCATAACATGATTATAACACATAACATAAGCATAATGGAAAGATAACATTTCCACATTGCAATAACAAAATATCATTTCAAGATATTGAAATAATAAATCCATTCTAAAAATCAATTTCAATACCAAAATACATAAATTGAGTATATGGTATTTATTTTTCTCTTTAAAAAACATTCTGGCCTGTTGAGGAAGCCAAAGATCAAATAATACTCGTGGCGGCAGAAAGGATGTTGTCACTGCTTACATTAAAAACACATTCCTTTTTGTCTTTTAGTAAAACGTTTCATATAAAAAGATTCGCTTTGAATAAAATGGAAAGCCAAAGTGGTTTATACACTATATAAAATAAAGTCATGTATAAATCTAAAAATTTCTCAATGAAAGGAGATTGAGACAAAGTCCCTTACCTCGTGTCCGACTTGACTCGATCGTTATTTAATATCCTGAATAATAAACTAAAGTTAATTTGTACTTTCTTAAGAACCTTTTTCAATTTTATTATTCATTTTATAAAACATATTACCATGTTATAAAAATTATGTAATCATTTAGGTTAATATTATTGGATTTTGTCGATATTTTGTACTTGAGTCAAAAATGGACTTCTTATAATTACATGTTGTTCATGTGGTCAAAGGTTCATTATATCCAGAATGATATTCATTATTTTAGTATCATATATATCATATATATCCAGCATATACATGTTTTTATAATAGTACATAACATTTATAGGTAAGAAATGAAATGCATCGTTCATGGAGACGGTAAGCCGTACGTACGCATGAATGCTAATTTCATTTCTATTTCTTATTTTAATGGAAATAGAACATAATTATACATAGGTATATTATAATTCTAGTATAATATCATATATAATATCATTAAATCCATCCTTTTTACATACCACATAAGGCATTAACGAATAAAATCACTTAGAGGGGGCAGTAGTCCGCACTTCCTCAAATGAGATTATCGTATTTACCCGCTATGGAAACCATAAAGGCATAATATAAATGGGAATACAGAAGAATAAAGAAATCATAAACATAATATATATCATATATAAATATATTCCATCATAATTTCCACCATTAGAGGCTGTAAGATGTAATTGAACAATCGTCGTTTCATGAGGCGTTAGTTTTCCATCCATAGAAGCATTATGTTTTTCATCCATTAGATGGCGGTGTGTGTGAGTGCAGTTCAAATACTTATCATAACAACATCCTAGTATATTGAGTATACTAGTTTTGATTCAAAATAAATGAAATAAAAAGACTTTAGGGTTTGGAGAAGTAAAATAAATGAATACAATTTAAGAGAAACTGTTACCTTTAATTTAGGTAACTCTCTTTTGTTTGAACAAAATGACTTCTTGAAATGCCTTCTTCCTAAGTTAAGGCTTCTAGGAGGAGGAGAGGGATGTATGTATCTTAATTGTGCAGAGTTTGGACTATAAAAATGGCTTGATAGGTTTGAGGAATTGGTTATATGTTGTCTCCTATTATAAGGGGGAGGAGGGGCTCTTTAGGAAAGTGTGAAACTATTATTTTATTATATAATGATATTTGGTTTGTAATGGTCCAAAAATAATTATAGCCAAAGATAAGATGATTCATGGTATAAATAAAATCATCCAATCATAATTGGACATGTTTCGGATAATATTTTAATCATTATAATCTTATTTATTTTAATCATTTATTATTGAGGTAGATACTGCATCATTATTGTGTCATAAATAATTTAATTTATTTGTTGTCTAAAAATTATAAAAAAATACCATGATGTAGAAAATCGTTTTATCTATCCAATGAGTATTTATAGTAAAAAATATTCTTTATATAACACCATATAAAAATTAATTACTAAAATATGTTTGTTTTTGTCTATTTTGCCTTTACATTAAATTAATTAGTCTAAATTGTCATTATCACTCCCAAGTGGCTCAAAGGGGTCCCAAAATAAACCCAAATATGACCATGGTCGTTAATGACTCATCCAATAAGGTTAGGACAAGTGTTAATGTAATTTTTAATTATTATAATATTCTATCAACCTTGAATTACCCTATTTACCTTTAACTGCGGTAAATAAAAGTCAAAAGTTACTATTCAACAAAAATTATTTTCATCTTAATGACCCACATTTTACTTCTTAATAACAACCATGTATGTCGGATTTTCAAAATTCAATTCACAGGAGTGGTAAATTGTCATTTAAATGAAAAAGTCGGTTTTTTAACGACCACTAAGTGGTTTCACTATTCAACAAAAATTAAAGTTTTTCAAAAAAATTAAAAAAATTCCGCCTAAGCTATATTTGATATTCCAAATTCAAAATTGATGTCTACTTTTCCAAATTCAAAACATAGAAGTGGAATTAATTAATTTAAAAATTAATTCCCGCTTTTAAAACAAATAGTGTGTTTTTAAGAAACAATAACTATCAAAAGATTGATACTTGTTTATGTCCAATTTCAAAGTGAAATTAATTCCTATGACCAACATTGGATTAAATGGTAATAATATATTTTAAGTTCACTTTAAAACCAATTAAGAAGATAATTTAACCATATAAATAAATTATATTAAAAGGAACTTTTGAATTAAAATACAATATTTTTCACTATTCATTAAAAAATGAACTTTATTGGAAAAATTCCAAAAAATTGCAGTAAGTAAATTTTCATGTCCCTATTATAATGAAGGATTTTATTTGGAAATATATAATGTATTTAAGTGACCAAAACAAGATTTAAAAAGGGGTTCCATTAAAAGGTGTTAAATGTTCCTTTTAATGTAAATTATGCTTAAATTTAGATTCATTCACATTTTATGCCTATAACATTTATTGGATAAATGTAAATACAATTAACAGACATGTATGATCATATTGCAGTTAGTTTCATTCATTCCCGCCAATACAACGGCTAGGAGTTAACTACCATTTAAAATAATAATATTATATAATTAGTGTGCAATGTAAGATTCCAAAGAAACCCGTTGTTGCGTATTGGGTACGCTATAGAACATAGAAACCCCTTTATTGTAAAATTAATATTTAATTCACAAATATTAATAAATATAAAATATATCTTATTCTTCATTTACATGGAATGTTACATCCTTCCCCCTTTTTGGAATTGCGTCCTCGCAATTTTTATTTACATATCAAAATAAGTGGGGGTATTTATCCCTCATAGCATTTTCAGATTCCCACATTGCCTCTTCAACCATATGGTTTTTCCAAAAAACCATTACATGGTGAATTACCTTATTCCTCAACACTTGCTCTCTATGGTTAAGAATCTGGACTGTGTGTTCTTCATAAGAGAGATTCTCTTCCAACTGAATTACCTCTTGGATCAAAACATGAGATGGATCTGGCATATACTTTCTCAACATTGAAACATAAAAAACATTGTGTACCTGGGATAAACATGGAGTTAAATCCACTCTATATGGAACTAATCCAACTTTCTCTCAAATTTCATAAGGTCCAATGAACCTCGGACTAAACTTTCCATTCTTACCAAAACGCATGCCACTTTTTCATGGAGAAACATTGAGAAAGACATGATCACCTAACTCAAAGGAAAGATCCTTCCTCCAGTTATCTGCATAACTTTTTTGTCTACTCTGATATATTCTCATGTGCTTCTAAATCAATTAAACTTTCTCTACCATCTCTTCTACCAATTCTGTTCCCATCAGCTTCCTTTCACCTACTTCATCCTAAAAAGCTGGAGTTCGACAACGCTTTCCATATAATGCCTCAAATGGAGCCATCTGTATTCTGGAACGAAAATTGTTTTCATAAGAAAATTCAACCAATGAAAGATGTTGGTCCCAACTTCCCTTATAATCCATCGAGCAAGCACGTAACAAATCCTCCAATGTCTGAATTGTTCTTTCTAACTACCCATCTGATTTAGGATGAAAAGATGTACTAAAATTTAATTCAGTACTCGATGACTTCTGAAGGACCTTCTAAAAGTTAGAAGTGAACCTGAGATCATGATCAGATACAATGGAGAGGGGAACTCCATGCAGCCTGAATATCTCATTAACAAACAACTGAGCAAGTTGATCTAGAGACAAAGTATCATTAATATGAATGAAATGAGCAGATTTAGTCAATCAGTCAACTATAACCCAGATTTCATTATTACCTTGATATGTATTTGGTAATCCCACAACAATGTCCATGGATATATGTTCCCATTTCCACTCTGGCACTGGTAGAGGCTGAAGCATTCCTTTCGGTAACTGTCGCTCTGCTTTAACCTACTGACAAGTCAAATACTTCAAAGTAAAATCAGCAATATCTATTTTCATTCCATCCCAACAGTAATACTCCCGAAGATCTCTGTACATCTTAGTACTACCAGGATGAACTGATAATGGAGAACTATGAGCTTCACATAACAACTCATTCTTCAACTATGAATCACAATGAATTCATAATATCTTCACAAATCTCAAAACACAATCATTATCAATGGAAAATTCAGGAAACTTACCCTTCTGAACCATCTCTACCTTTTTCTGCAACTCACAGTCTTCCTTGTGTGCTTGCTTTATTCTCTCTAAGAGAGATGATCTCACTGACACCTGAAACAAAACGGAAGAATTTCCTACACCAATAACTTTTATTCCATTATTCATGAAATCAAAAACCAAATTATCTTATTCCAAACATAGTAGGGTTAATGAATCATTACTTTTTCGACTCGAAGCATAAGCCACTTTTTTTTATTTTCCCGAATGGTAAAGGATTGTGAAATCATAATCCTTGATTAATTCCAATCATCTCCTCTGTCTCATGTTCAATTCTTTCTGAGTGAATATATACTTCAAACTTTTGTGATCGGTATATATTTCACACTTCACTCCATACAAATGACGCCTCAAAATTTTTAGAGCAAACACGACAGCAGCTAATTCCAAATCATGTGTAGGGTAATTTAACTCATGAGGTTTCAACTGACATGAAGCATAAGAAATTACCTAATCATTCTAAATTAGGACACTACCTAGTCCCTTCAACGAAGCATCACTATAGATAACAAACACACCATTTCTGGAAGGTACTGATAAAATTGGAGCATTCACCATTCTTCTTTTCAATTCTTGAAAAAACGCATCACATTCTTTTGTCCAGATGAACTTAACACCTTTTCGAGTTAACATAGTCATTGGACTAGATAACCTTGAAAACGTTTCAACAAACCTTCAGTAATAACCTACCAAACCACAAAAACTACGTTTCTCGGTTATATTTGTGGGACTTGGCCATTGTTCAACAACTTTTGTTTTAGCAGGATCAATAGTTATGTCATTATTAGAAACAATGTGACCAAGGAAAGAAATTTGTCGTAACCAAAACTCACACTTGCTGAATTTACCAAGTAGTTTCTTTTCTTTTAATGTTTTCAAGACAACCCGTAAATTACATTCATGTTTCTATTTACTTTTCAGAATAAACCAAAATATCATCAATGAACACAACCACAAACTTATCCAAGAACTCACGGAAAATTATTTTCATAAGATCCATGAATATAGAAGGTGCATTGGTTAACCCAAAAGGCATAAATACAAATTCATAATGGCCATATCTAGTACGAAATGCGGTCTTTGAAACGTCTTCTTCCTTTACTTTAAACTCATGGTACCCGGACCTCAAGTCAATCTTCGAAAAATACTGAGCTCCCTGGAGCTGATCAAACAAATCATCGATATGTGGCAAAGGATGCTTATTCTTAACAGTTATGTTATTCAATGCTCTATAATCAATGAAAAGTCCCATTGAACCATATTTCTTTTTAACAAATAAGACAGGGGCACCCCATGGTGATGTTCTAGGTCGAATGAAACCTTTATCTAATAACTCCTATAAATACTTCTTTGACACTAAAAGTTCAATTTGAGCCATTCGATAAGGGGGTTTTGAAATTGTCTTAGCATCAGGAACAAAGTCAACAGTAAATTCAACTTATCGATCAGGTATAATACCAGGCAACTCATCAGGAAAAACCTCAAGGTACTCATTTACCACGAGCACATCATTAATGTGAACATTTACTTTGTTTTCAACAATATGTGAAAGGTAACATTCATTTCCATATTTTACCAGTTTTTGACTTCCTGATATGTTATAAAAAGAAAGGGGTCATTCTTGTACACAAACTGAAAATAATTCTGAAAAGAAACCACTTTAGCTCTTCAGTCAATGTTAGCATGATAAACAGAAATCCAATCCATGCCCAAAATAACATCAAACTCTACTAGAGGCAAACCAATAAGGTTTGCAGGTAGATTCTTTCCGCACACAAGGACTGGAATGTTCTTATGTTTTCTTTTTGTCTCAACATTTCCTCCAGGTGTTTTTACCAATGGTTCAGTATTCATATCATGAGATGGAAATCCGAATTTATTAGAAAACTTCTTAGTAATGAAAGAGTGTGTAGACACCGAATCAAACAACACATTGGCATAATCTAAACAAACAAACAGTGTACCTGATACAACTTCATTTGATGGCCCAAAATCTACTGAAGTAGTTGCAAAGGATTTCATCACCCCTTTCTACTTGTAGTCTGACTTCTTTCCTTCTGTTGAGTTCTTTTTTGGACACTCATTTGCATAGTTACCCATTTCATTGCACTTAAAACATTTTACTGAATGAAAATCAGATTTTGTCCTACCATTACCCTGATCTTTTTCAGTGCAGTTACGAGCCTTATGTCCCATTTTACCACATTGGTAGTACTTACCAAAATTCAAAAGACATTTACCATCATGATTTTTACCACAATTTTCACAAATTGTAAACTTATGTTTCTTACCATAAGAATTTTTTGATGAGTTATTCGCTTTCACCTGCCACCTCGACCTCTTATTTTGTTGTTTGTCAAAGAATACATGATCATCAACAAACTCCATTTCCACCTTCTCCTCACAACAGACAAGTTTTTCATAACTTTTGAACTCATGAGATGCTAAATACCTTCAATACTTTGGCTTTAATCTTGAGTAAAAATGGTTGATTTTATTATCAAGATCTCGTATGAAATTTGGAGCATAACTTGCTAGTCGTGTCAACTTTTCTTCATAAGCAGCCACTGATTTATCCCCCTGCCTCAATTCCAGGAATTTTTTTCCATCCTAAGATGAACCAAATTTTGGAAAATATTTCTCAATAAACATTCCTTCGAATTCATCCAAATTTAGAGCATCAATCTCCTCATTATTCCTGAAATTTTTCACCATCCACCACCACTGATCAGCTTGACCTCAAAAATAGTAAATTGAAAGACTAACCTTTTGATGTTCTGAACATCCCATGACATAAAAAATCTTCTCTAGTGATTTAATACACCCTTCAGCTAGCACATGGTCAGATGATCCTCTGAATGGTGGGGTATGTTGCCTCATGAAATGCTCCAATACTGACATGTTCCTCTGCGGTTGATCTGGCTAATCTTGTAAATGGATACCACCACTGTTTATCGCCTGAGTCAACTATGCCATCACTGCAACAAATTGTTCAGTTCTGATTCCGACCATCCCAGGATTCTGATATGGAAGGTAGTCTTTTTCCAGATGTCATCCCAATATAGCTTCCCTATCTCCTATGCGGAAAACCATTCTGAACACAAAAATATCTTAGGCAAATCTACATGGTAATCTGGAAATGCTATATGATGTCAATATTAACCTAAATTACTTTATGGATATTACTTTAACAATACCCTAACTCCTAAAGTTGTCTAAACCAACCTATGACACCAACTATAAGGACACGGACTTAAACATTACATCATATTGAATTAAATGAATAATTCACATTGAGTATATTTTCATGTATAGAGTTTTAGGGAATTAGGACATAACTATTACATCTCAAAATATTACAAAATAGGAATTTCTACCCAAAATCCATTTTTTTAATAAAATAAGAACTCTTAAAAAAATTATGTCTAATTCCATGTTAAAGAGAGCATGGATTTTCCTTGATCCCATCCTTGACCCTATTCATCTTTATGTCCTGTGAAAAACATTTCAAAACATGGGATGATCATAAAAGTCTCAGTAAGGGTTATAAAACAGTGAATGAAAACATTTGTTCATAAATACAAACAAAATAAGAAATCTTTTACTTACCTCATGAAATCATAAGATTTATGAAAGATGCATAGAAATCATAAATCATAAAGGTAACTTTTGGCATCCATACCATACTTACATTGTAGCTATCATAGCTACACAGGGAGTTACTTTGGAATACCCATCACAGTATATTCCCTAAATATATTAGGAGAAACATTCACGTTTACCTCTGTCACATAACCCAATGCATTGGAGAGCTATCTCGGGCTCACACGCCCTCGGTTTATCACAGAACCACCCGTATTCGTAAATAATGCCCAAGAACCTAACATGATTATAACATATAACATAAGCATAAAAGAGAGATAAAATTTCCACACTGTAATAACAAAATATCATTTCAAGAAATTTAAATAATAAATCAATTCTAAAAATCAATTTCAATACCAAATTTCATAAATTGAGTATATGTTATTTATTTTTCACTTTAAAAAACATTCTGGCTTGTTAAGGAAGACAAAGATCAAATAATACTCGCGGCGGCGGAAAGGTCGTTGTCACCGCTTACAATAAAAAAATTCCTTTTTTCATTCAGTAAAATGCTTCATATAAAAATATTCCCTTTGAATAAAATGGAAATTAAAAGGGGTTTATACATAGTATAAAATAAAGTCATGTATAAAACTAAAAATGCCTCAATGAAAGGAGATTGAGACGAAGTCCCTTACCTCGTGTCCGACTTGACTAGATAACTGTGATAATTTTTCAAAAAACTTTCGGTAATAGCCTTCCAAACCAAGGAAGCTACGAATATCAGTTACATTTGTAGGTCTTTTCCATTCTTCAACGACCTTTGTTTTTGTAGGATCAACAGTTATCCCATATTTAGAAAAAATGTGACCAAGGAAAGAAATTTGTTGCAACCAAAACTCACACTTACTGAATTTCCCATACAATTTATTTTCTTTTAAGGTTTGCAAAATAACCCTTAAATGTCTTTCATGCTCCTCTTTAGTATTAGAAAACAACAAAATATCATCAATAAAAACAACCAACATTTTTCACCTGAGTCAACTGAGCCATCACTGCAACAAACAGTTTAGTTCTGATTCTGACCATCTCAGGATACTGATTTGAACGGTCATTTCCCTCTGTATTCCTTCCCAGAAAATCTGTTCTATTTTTTCTATGAAAAAACATTCTTAACAAAGAAATATCTTAGGAGAAGCAACATGGTAATCTTCAAATGTGATATCATTTCAATTTGACCTTAAAAAAATATTTTTCGATAATTATTTAATATAATTCTAACTCCTAAAGTTATCTAAACTGAAATTTTATACCAACTATAAGGCCCCGACCTTAAACATTAATTGTTATTGAATTAAATGAATAATTCACATTGAGGATCTTTTCAGGTTTATAGTTTTATAAAATCAGGACATAACTATTACATCTCAAAAGATTACAAAGTAGAATCTTCTACTAAGTTTCCATAAAATAAAAACTCTTAAAAAGAAACATGTCTAGTTATATGTTTTAGATAACATGCCTATCCATTGATCCCATACGTGACCCTATTCCACATTAAGTCCTGTGAAAAAAATTTCAAAAAAACATGGGGTGAGCATAAAAAGCTCAGTAAGGGAGACACAATGAATGAAAACTGTTAGCTTTTTAAAACAACAAGTAAACCATGTATACTTTATCAAAGCAATACTTTTCACCTTTATGAAGTAGTAAAAACTCTTCATTGAATAAAAGATCATTACTTACCCTTTTGTAAACAAAAGATTACCATAAAACCCATATAAAGATTGCATAACATATAAAGGTAACTTGGGACAGAAACATACTTAAATGGAATAACCATACAGTCGACTTCCACACATATCACTTAATGGAATAGACATACGGCCGAATTCCATACCCAATGCATTGGAGGTTATAACGTAACCACCCATCCTGGTATTCACGGCACCACCCTTCATATGGTTTATCATGTAACCACCCATCAAATGTCCAAATACCATTATAAAATAATAATACATAAAACAAATATAATGGAAAGAAAACATTTCCACACTTTGATCACAATATATCACTTAAATATATTTACATAAAAAAACCATTATAAAAACCATTTTCAATACCAAAATACATTAAATAGTAGAAGGTATTTATTTCATTTTAAAAAACATTATTTCTTGTTGAGGAAGCCAAAGACCAAATAATACTCGCGGCGGCGGAAAAGGTCATTGTCACCGCGTACATTAAAAGAAACATTAATTTATGTCGTTCAGTAAAATGCTTCATATAAAAAGATTCCTTTTGAGGAAAATTAAAATTCAAATGGGTTTATACACCGTATAAAAAAACTTGTGTATAAAAAAATATGCCTCAATGAAAAGATATTGAGACGAAGTCCCTTACCTCGGGTCCGACTTGACTCGATTACTCTTTAATGTCCTGAATCATAAACATGAGTTAATTTATACTTCTTAAGAACCTTTTTCAAGTTAAATATTCCTTTTATATCACTTATTACCATGTCATGAACACTATGTAATTATTTAAGTTAATAATATTTGTTTTGTCAATATTTGGTTCTTAAGTCGAAAGTGGACTTCTTACAATTACATGTTGTTCGTGTGGTCAAAGGTTCATTATATCCAGAATGATATTAATGATTTGTATATCATATATATCATATATATCCAGTATATAAATGTATTAATAATATTACATAATCATTTAGAGGTAAGAAATGAAATGCACTGTTCATGGAGACGGTAAGTTGTACGTACGCATGAACGCTACTTTTATATTTATGTCATATTAATGGAATTAAAACTAAATGAGAGGTGTGTATATTTTAATTCCGGAATTATATTAATCATTTAGATGCAACATATATCATATATATCCATTATATATATGTACATATAATAGTACATTACATTTGGGGATAAGAATAGAAATGCACTGTTCATGGAGACGGTAAGCCGTACGTACGCATGAATGCTACATTCATTTCTATCTCATACTTTTTATGGAGTGAAATAATAATGATATAAAGGTATATTATAATTCTAGTATAATATCATATATAATATCATTAAATGCATCCTTTATATGTCCCACATATGGAATTAATGAATCAAGTAACTTTGAGGGGGCGGTAGTCCGCACTTCCTAAAATGAAGATATAGCGTATACCCATAATGGAAGCCACAAAGGTATGCCATAAATGAAAAATACAGAATATTAAGGAAACAATAAACATATTATATATCATATATATATAGTGACATCTTAATAGCCACCTTTGAAGGTTTTAGAAGAATATTAAACAGTCATCGTTTCGTGAGGCAAAAATTCGCCATCCACGGAAACAGTATGATCTTTAACCATTAGATGAAGGTGTGTGTAAGTGTAGCTCAAATAATTAACATAACAACATCCTAGTGTATTTAATATACTGTTTTTGTTACAAAATAATGGAATAAAAAGTGTTTAGGGGGTTAGAGAAGCAAAATAAAACATAAGAACACAAGAGAAAGCACTACCTTTAAAATGGGTAACTCTTTTTGATTTGATCTCAATGGATTCCTTGGGAAGACTTATGCCCAAATTTAGGCTTCTAGGAGTATGAGAGGGATTTGTAGAGACAAAGAGATCAGATCTCGGCTGAAAAAAAAGTCTTTAGAATTGTGGGTAAGGAGGTAGAGGTGGGGGCCTTTTATAAGAGGAGAGGAGGGGAACTCTTGGAATGTTAAGAAAAGATTCTTTATTATAAAATTATTTTAGGATAAAAAGGGTCCCACAAATATATATATAGAGGATAATGTGATAAGGGTTCTAAATAAACCCATCCAATAGGTTTTTTATAGGTATAGGTCTTAGATTTTACATTATCTTTTCATTTTAAATCGTTAAATAATGAGGTAATCGATGCATCATCATGGTGTCACAAATAATTTAATTTATTTAAGGTATAAAAATTATAAAAAAAATATCATGATTTAGGAATTTTTTTTTATCTTTATAATCAATATTTATAGTAAAAAATATGACTTTTATAACCCCATTTAAAAATTGTTTTAGTAAAACAACTCATGTTTGTGACATTTTTATTTTAACATTAAATAAAAAGATATTAATGGAATTTTCCTACCAAAGTGGCTCCATGGGGTCCCCAAGTTGACCCCTGGATTGTCTTGGTTAGCCATGACACATCCAATAAGGGTAGGACATGTGTCTAGGTCATTTCATATTATTAAAACATTATTTTTACCTTAAACTACACAAATTACCTCAAGTCGCGATTAATAAACAGAAAAGTTACTATTCACCAAATAATTATTTTAATCCCATTGAACCACATTTTAATTCCTAATGACAACCATGTATGTCGTATTTTTGAAATTCAAAACACAAAGGTGGTAAAATTTCATTTAAACGAAAAATCAATTTTTTAAGTACCCCTTAGTGGTTTCACTATTCATCAAAATTGATGTTTTCTAGACAAATACCAACACTTCACCCTAATCTATATTTGATATTCTGAATTCAAAAATGATGCCTATTTTAAAAAATTCAAAACATATAAGTTACAATAATTAATTTAATAATTAATTGTTGATGTCAGGACAAATAACGTGTTTTTATTAAACAATAGGTATCAAAAGATTGACACTAGTTTAAGTCCAATTTCAAAGTGAATTTAATTCCAACAACCACTATTGGATTAAATGGTAAAAATATATTCTAATTCCACTTTAAAACCAATTCAAAAGATAATATAATAATATAAATAAATTAGATTAAAAAGTGGTTTTGAATTAAAATAGAACATTATTCACTATTCATTAAAAATGAACTTTATGAGAAAAATACCAAAAATTTACACAAAGTAAATTTTGATGTCCCGATTCTAAAGTTGAATTTTATTTGGTCCAATAGAAAGTATAAGAGTGACCAAAAATATATTTAAAGAAGGTTCTCCATGAGAAGGAGATAAGTGAACATTCAGTGAATATTAGAGTATCTATGCCTAAAATTGAATTCTTTTCTTATTTTAATCCTTTATCATTAATTGGACAAATGTAAAAACATTTAACAAACATATATAATCATATTTTAGTTGTTTCTATTCATTCCCGCCAATACAACAGCTATGTGTTAACTACCATTTAAAATAATATTATTTTATTACTAGTGTGCAACGTAAGATTTCAAAGAAACTCTTTGTTGCATATCAGGTATGCTATCGAACATAGAATCCCCTTTAATGTAAATTTAATATTTAATTTGCAAATATTAATAAATATGAAATTTTTTTATTCTTTATTAACCTGAGATGTTACAGTGGGGTTATGAGAGATGGTAATAAAATATACCATTAGCATGAAAACATTCTAGTACATTTATGTTAGAGGATTTATCATACTAATAAGGTTACAAAAGAAACTAAAAGAAAAGAAATTAAAAGAATTGAAGGAATTGGAATAAGAAATTTACCTCTTGAGACTTCCTCCTTTGAGAACCTCTTAAAGGGAGAGGTTTTGGTATTTTGAAGAGGCTAATAGCTTTTTGACGTAGGGGAGGATCTTGGGGAGAGACTTAGGAATAATATTGTCAAGGCACAAGGCTTGAGTGGTGTGAGAGGAAGAGGGGGTGAGGGGTGATTTATATTGTGGAGGGGAGAGGAGTTTTCATAATTTTATAATTATTAATTTATTATTTCCTCTCAAGACAACCAATAGTGAGTATTCCATGACCAAGAACAGTAATATATGCATGTGAATTCGAACCAATTGGTCTTACATCAACATATCACCATCAGTGACTCAATTAATCCATTATTTAGCATTTATTGTGAATTATCAGATTTTACTATTCATCAAAAATTTTAGTATTTCAGAAAAATCCCGAAAATTCACCCGTATCGTTTTGCGATGTGTAGAATCCAAAAATAAAGTCCACTTTTCAAAAATAATTTTATAAATATGATTAATTAAATATTTATTAAAATAACTATTTAATCAAAAAATATAAACACTTAAAATATTTATGCTCATTTTTACATTTCCTAAATTCATTTATACATTCAAGGGCACAGATACCATTCATAAGAATCATAATACTATTCATAAGGGTAAGATAATATTCATAAGGGTAGGTTACTATTCACTGAAAATTAAGTTAATTCTATCAGACTCTAATTACTATCTTGATCACAACCATGGATGTTATATTTTTAAAATTTAAATCACAGAGCTCACAAATTTAAGTTTTATGGAATGGTTATGGAAATCTCCTATAAGTAACCATATTTTGTTCCATAGAGGATCAATGATTCTTGAAATATATGTTATAACTAAAATGTATTTAAGAGTAACATACCATATAATGTTTGGGGTTCTACATAATTCACTCCATCGGAAATTTTGTCCTCAAAATTTTATGTATGAAACTCACCAAAAAGATGTGGGTGGTACTTTTTCATGAAAACCTCTAGTTCCCATGTTGCACCCACAATATTTTGGTTCCTCCAATGAACCTTTACAAGACGAGTTGTCTGATTTCTCAATACTTTCTCCCTTGTGTCAGGAATCCCAATATGCCTTTCACAATATGACCAATCAGGTTCCAGTTCAATTTCTTCATAGGTGAGTACATGCATTGGGTCTGGCATGTATTTCTTCAACAATGTCAGATAGAACGCATCATGGACCTTGGATAGATTTGGCAGCACTGCTAAACAGTAAGCTACTACTCCTATTCTTTCTATAATTTCAAATGGTCCGATATACATGGGGATCGGTTTCCCTTTCTTACCGAACCTTATGACCCCCTTCCATGGAGATACTTTCAGAAATACATGATCCCACACTTGATATTCCAAGTCCTTTCTTCGGTTGTCATCAAACATCTTATGCCTACGTTGGGCTACATTAATATAGGCTTGTAAAGAAAATTTGAATTATCCAAATAATATCCCCCGGGAGTGGCATAACCAAGAGTGCAACAAGGCCCGTTGCCGAGCACCGGTTCCCACTCGAGTCTAGCTCAAAGTAGTGTTTTGTGGTTTTCCCCTAAATACATCTGTGACAGAGCTGCCTCTACCAGATCTTATCCCAAAATGGATGTATTTTCTAGAACGATTAACATAATATATTACTTACCAAAATAAGAGGACATTCTTGTACATTTATCCTCAAATACTACATTAGGGATTTTTTTCCCTACTATATATTTCCTACTCTAGTTTCCATGTTTCCAATTAAACTTCCTTGTAACCAACAATAACACCCAGACCCCTCAAGGCTGGAGATAGTGAATTACTTGTGTTATTGGCATGGTTAGAATGAATGAAAATCCCGAAGTAACGATCAATTTAGTAGTATTTAAGAAACTAGATACATATATGTAACTCAAATTACATTTGAAATGTTTACTAAATACAATACATAATGAAAACTAAAAACTGCATCCACATGATCTCAATAAATGATCTTCTCTTTGTCACCTGTTGAAAGTAAACAATGAAAGGGTGAGCTCAAACTCTCAGTAAGGGTTAAAAATAGCAGAAGCATGAGTAAAATAAAACTTTTATCACAATCAATCTGACATAATCAATATGGAATAGTGAATAAATGAATAACTAATTCCATTAATAAACTGAGAATGAAACTGCATCCAAATATTTTTTTCATAGTGAAAACCTCATGGATAATAATAATAACTGATAATGAATAAAGATAATTACTATTAATTGTATGTCATGTATCTATCACATGAAACCATAATACCGTAAAAACGGTTTAGTTATATGGGAAGAAACTCGTCTGATTTTTTTTTCAAACAAACTCAAAGGGTTTGTCACCAACTGATTTGTATCATGAGACCTACCGATGCATCGAGGTGCTGTAGCAGGTCCCACCCGCCACTTTATGTCCAAAAAATTCTTTATAAATTGATTAAATACAAGAGAAATATGCCTTTTCAATATCCGTATAGAGTAGAATATAGATATTTATCAATATTTCAATAATTAAAATAACATTCCAAATAAACACCGTATGTGAAATGGTATACAGTTTAGAAAAAAAACATATCCATGATATGAGACTGTAGAAATTTAATATAAATATAATTTCAAATTAAAATTTTCTCAAATGGGAAGTAGTTACACCACATAAGGATTATTAGGTGCACAATATAAAGCTAGTCACAACAAAATAGTAGTTGAGACAAAGTCTCTAACCACAATGTAATCTGCTGAATAATATGACCAAAACATAATAAACCTGAAATGAATCATGGAATAACATAAATATAAAGAGAATAAAGTTATTATATATCAAATGGAAGTACACATATACCACATTCATGAAATAAGTGGCGAACAATGAAAATATCATAGAAATGAAAGTGAGATTAGAAACCCCTTACAAACATTTTGGCATGGTAACAAGTGTTATTGCGAGGGATTAATGGCAGGTAAATGGGTATTACATTATTTATATGTAACAAGAGAATTATGGGGTACGTATGAAAACATACCCAATCATTAGGAATTAAAAATAAAAGGGCACAATATAGGGGAGATTCTTGAACAAAAGTGAGAGAGAGGATCCATTACCTTATGCTTGAAGTAGTTATTGACTAGTTATGTATGACCTAAATAAACAAATTAGGCTTATTAATTCATAATTTCAGAACCTCTTCTATTTGTAAATGATTTATTATAACCCTCTTTAGTTCATTCAAGGCCTTTTTGTTTAGTTATAAGGTTCAATTTCATTATTGGGGCTCGTTTGATTAATTAGTTTTAAATGATCGGTTCACTTATATTCATGTTCGGATAATTATATAAGATGGATGTGGTTGTCCAGAAATTAAGTTATACCCTATTTTTGAACATCTAAAAGATTACATGGTTTTAAATTTAATTTTTTTGCTTAGAGTGATGTCGAATTATTATATATATATATATATATAACCTTACTGACAACCGTTTTGGCTAAATGTTGGGTTTGATTACAATGAACATGTTTTGCTTTATAACTTAATACCATGTGTACAAAAGGATTACATAACTAAAAATAGGATATATTACATATATAATATTCTGGTTCAACCATAACACAATTGGTTTCCTGACCAGAATTAAAGATTATAATAGAAATTGATAAACCATTGTCCTTGAATGTGCTAAATTAACACATCTCAAATGGTGCATTCATTTCATTAAAATAAATGGTAGGGAAAGGAGAAAGGCGATGAAATATACCATTACCATGAAAACATTCCAATACATATATGTTACTAGATTTATCATATTATTGTGGTGAGGAACGAAACAAAAAGAAAAGAACTTAAAAGAATTGAAGGAATTGGAAAGAGGAATTTACCTCTTGGGACTTCCTCCTTTACAACCTATTTAGGGGAGATGTTTTGGTATTTTTTAAGAGGTTAGGAGCCTTTGGACGTGCGGGAGGATCTAGGTAAGTGACTTGGGCTGAATATTGGCAAGGAACACAGTTTTAGTGGTGTGAGAGGAAGGCGGGGTGAGGGGTGCTTTATATAGTGGAGTGGAGAGGAGTTTTCTTAATATTATAATCATTAATTTATTATTTCCTCTCAAGACAACAAATATTGAGTATTCCACGACCAAGAACAGTAATATATGCATGTGACTTCGAACTAATTGGGGTTACATCATCAGATCATCATTAATGACTCAATTAATCCATTATTTAGCATTTATTGTTAATTATCAGATTTTAGGATTCATAAAAATTTAAGTATTTCAGAAAAATACCAAAAATTCACCCAAACCATTTTTCAATGTGTAGAATCCCAAAATGAAGTCCATTTTGCAAATATAATTATATAAATATGATTAATTAAATAATTAATTAAAGTAATTTTTTAATTGAAATATATAAACACTTAAAATATTCATCATCATTTTTAAGGTGCCTAAGTTCATTTATACATTCAAGGGCATGAATACCATTCTTAAGAGTCATATTACTATTTATAAGGGAATGTTACTATTCATAAGGGTAGGTTACTATTCATAAGGGTAGGTTACTATTCCTCAAAACTTAAGTTAATTCTATCAGACTCTAATTATCATCTTGATCACAACCGTGTATGTTAGATTTTTTAAATTCAAATCATGGAGCTGAAAAATATAGGTTTTATTGCTAGGTTATTACTATCTCCTATAAGTAACCATGACTTTTTCCATAGAGGCTTAGTGATTCTTGAAATATACGCTATAAATAAAATGTATTTAAGAGAAACATACAATAAAATGTTTGGTGTGATACACTAAGAGAAATATATAATGGTATTTTTTACTACTAATACACTCAAAAGAGTAAATCGTAAATGGTCGAGGATGGTTGTAGAGGAAATGCTGAATTGGGGACTATTATAAATCAGTTTCTTTAAAAAATTCCATTAGTGGTTTTACCCAAATGCATTAAATTTTTATAATTTTTGGACTCTATAGAGCTGGATCTAGGGAACATGATGATTCTATAGTATAATGGTTATTTTATAATGTTAAATTTTTACCTAGAGTTTATTAGTAACAAAAAAACTCAAGGAATGAAGGGTTGTGGTTACTCTTCAACCATAGGTTTGTTTGTGTGAAATTATTCCCCATTTACCTAACTATATAGTGGTTGAGAAAAAAGATACCATACAAAATAAAATGTGATTAAATTAATTGGCATGCTTTATTTTCTTCCCCGTAATGTGGGAGGTAATATTTGTTATATTGTGAAGAATACTAAAGTGGATGAATCCATATAGGGATATAGACATAAGAAAATGATGCTCTTTTGTTCATATGAGGTAAGGATATAACATGGGTGGTACTAGTATGGTAGCATTGAACTCCAAAATTACTGCATTTTTAATGAACCTTGGAAATTTCATTAGTATAGATATCATGGGATTCAAAATAATTTTTGTAATTACTTATCTCAGGATCCTATTATTGGAGGTTCCAAAAAGAAATAATGATCGAAGATTCCCATCAAGAAATAAATGAATGATGGAGTTAAATCATAGGAATTAAGTATTGGTAATACTTGATAGGTATAGTTTTAAAAACTATTTACTATATTTTACTATAGAAGATGTACTAGATAGATCTGTAGTAGGACCTATGATACTAATAGGTACTCTACTTTATTATCCATTATTATATACTATCATTGAAACAAATTCATCTCAATAATTCATATATATCAAAGTATTACTGTAACATAGATTTTGATTTTTTTTATTATATATTCCTTGATAATTAAAAACCCTCTTAGAGAAAAGGTTGAATAAAGAATTAAGTTTCAATAATTTATTCTCATTATGAAATCTTGTTCAATGCATAGTGGGGTTGAGCTATGTAAATATAAATGTATTGATAAAATCTATTCAAAAACAAAATCTTCATTAATATTTAACAACCATCAAGAACATTTCTCCATCACATGGTCTATTATCTATCACATCCAAAGATGAAAGGTCCACACTAAAAATCAGATTATACATCACTAAACATGTTGTGAAGTGAATAAAAACATTTATATACTAACATCAAAAACCACATAGTATTAATTAATCCTTTTTGTAACATAGTATCCCTTATAATCAAGTGTACTTATCTAGTAAGGGTAGATTCTCAAAATCCTCATTACATTAAACCCCATTGATCCTTTATGATACATTTTGTATTTAATAAATTTTCTTATTTTTGTATGAATTGTAGTTATTTGTACTAGATATAAACATATATATCCTCATAATTTGAATGTATTTTTTGGTGATCATTAAGGGTTGTATAAACAGTTATATCTATAGATTTTACCTTATATCTTCACTATATGATCATTTTCACTTTTCAGGGATATTGGGATAATAGTGTGAGAAGATGAGGAACACTTATTGAAGACCTTAGTGTGTTAATGTGTAATTTGGATTGTTTTTTTAGATCCATGGAATCATAAAATAAATTTTAATTTATGGTTTTGGTTGATGAGTCTATTCATGTGTTTCTTAATAAAATTTATTGAATACAACAAGAGATAGTTTGATGTTATTTATTAAATTTCTGGGAGATTCTAATAAAATTTCTATTTTATAATATGTAAACTATATAACTGTTAGAGTTAAATATCTAGTTATTGGATTTAGAGGAATATAAATTTATTTAATCTATTTTTTCATTTAATTACACTAATTCTTTTTGTTATGTTGATTGATGATTGTTTGCAATCAGACATATACAAAAAAAAGAATAATTATGTGATATTAAAGAATAAATACACATTATTTTACATGAATGATATATTTGATCAATAAAATAGGGATAAGAAGATTTCAATAACTATATTGGTATTTTTATATCACAAGATGAGGACGAAGGTGGTGGACATTATAATGATAGGTTTTAGAAGCATGAGTGAGAGTTAGAAATTATTGTTATTTATATTTATGTATATTAATTCTCTTTTTATTTGCATACCCATAATTAGTTTTATGTCCCAACAATACATTTAGTCATTTTCAATGTTTCTTATATGATATTATAGTTAACTGTAGATCAAAAAAATGATAATTGAATTCAATTGAGGATTGTGTAGAAGGAATTAAAAATTAAAATGGTTATATATATAAATATATCCAAATATTGATTTAGGATTAAATATGTGATGTTATCAGTATATATTGTCTCTTAGTGGGATATTTCAATTGAACCATAGAATATTAAAGTATAGATGTCATGGGAGTATCCTATGAACAGATTCAATATTTACAAATTCCTCATATTTAAAGGATACTGCGTAATATAAATTAAATGTTTCAGGTTTTTCAATCACTATTAACATTTTTATATTAGAAATATGAAAATAATGACTAGGAAGATAAGTTACCCTAGTATTTTTATGATCGAATGAATTGGTTAAATTATTAACCATCGTTGATCTTACTAAAGTCTTTTGATGGTATTTTAGTGTATTATAATGCATCTAGGAATTTTTTGGCACGTGTTATGATGAAAAGGGGTGAAATTGTGGTGTATATATAAATATTAACAAATATATGAGAATAAATATACCATTTAATATCTATATATGGTAATATTTATTAACATCATGAATAACTATTGATATTAATTATTTATTAAAATGTTCACAATGTTTTCCTGTCATAAAAATATGTGTAAAATTTAGTCTTAGAAATATTTAAACATGATATTATATAAATTGATCATAAAATGTTTTATTTAATGCCATTATATACCCCATGTCAAGATAATGTTACACGTAATACCCTATGTGGTGTACTTATATAGTGACGGAATATAAGATTCAATATTATTTGATGGTATTAATGGTGGATTTGTAACTAAAGTCTCAGGATAAGGGTAAGATTATGGTGTTACAAAGGATCTACGCCACTTTTTATCTATGAACCATGTAATTGAAATAAAATTAATCATTAATGAATGAATAAATATTTTAATTGAAATAAATTTTGGGGATATCATTAATGAGTGGCCTCTCGTGGTTCAATAGACTCTCTATTCTAGTGATTGGGTGGCAGATCCCTTAAGTTTAATGTAAGTGCTTTAGAAAGTGTTTCATGACTTTTGTTTGAATAATTTTGTTCACTAGTAAATATTTATCATCACATCTTGTGATAGTTTTAGTGAGTAGGAATGATGAGAGATATAACTGAGTATATCTCATGACTTTTAAATATTCATTTGGTGAAGGTAAAGAATCATTGATCTGTGGGACTTTGGAAACCTTTTACAATGTCGATATATATTTTATAAGACATCCCAATGAAATGTGTGGTTGGGTTACCCAAGTCACTATTTGAAAATAATTTTATCTATCCGACTATAGATTGAATCATAATTTTATTTCACTTCTTACACATTTATTAGAAATTCATATTTGTAGAAGTTCTCATTTTATATATGAGGGAAATTGTTTGGATTCATATAGTCTTCTTTTCAGTAATTAAAGAGAGATTTTTGTGCTTTACAGTGATATTTTGGATATAATTATTCAAAAATATGGGTAATAAGTTGAATATGGTTACATTATATCATCCACATTCAGAAAAATAATCCTAATTTTCTATACCAACGTAAAATGGAATACTTTGATCTTATGAGAAATTTTATATAGTTTAATAAGATGATAATGCCACATTATGGAGTTTTTTATACTAAAAACAAACAATCATTGATTTGGATGGATTTATTTGGTTGTTTTGTATAGAAGACCCAATAAATCACCTTTTGGTGTAAAAGTTGGAGAAATATATATTTTCGGACCTAGTTTGGTGAAATTGAAGAAAATATAAATTCATTAAATCAGAACATAATTGATGACATATCATAATCAAAAACTAATAGTTTATTAATTGTAAATAATAAGAATATGAGTTTATTCATTGAATATTGAGTTTTTTTGATGGTGTAGACACTTCTAGGATTAAGATAATGAAATAAAAGGGAGATAACCCCCAAAAAAATTGGGCTCTTCATGATTTTTGAGTAGATGAGAGACATGGAATACAATTAAAGATTTCAATCGAATTATTTCATAGTGTATCTAGTGTTTTATTTTTTTTAAATTAAGGAAGTACCAACTAGATCTATCTCATATTGATTTATAATTTCCCATGGATTTAGAACTAGATGAATACTTTGGTAAAAGGCCAGAAAAAATTAGTTAATGGAAAGGGAATATCCTGAGAGGGTATATTATTCCCATTGTGAGATTATTGTGGAGTTATATAATATTTCAACAATAAAATTGGGAGAGGATAGAAAATATTTTAGTGTAATGGAAAAGTTTTTTCTTATAGAACACAACACATTGTCTTCTTAGGAATTGAAAGCTTGATTGTGGGAAGGATTTTGGCTCCTATGATCATGAATGTAAGTTCCCTTTTATTTTTCCAGGACTCAAAATTTTCATTTCTCGGAAGAAGACCAATGTTCATGGTTGGTCACTAGACTCATAATGCATGATGGGTTAGATAGGGACATGTTCATAGGTGGGATCTTAGTTCATGTAACTTTTCAGACTAACCATGTGTTATAGGTATTTATAACTGGTAGGTCTGTTTGTTTATGTATAAAATTTGAAAGACCTTTTAATCCAACCATGTTATCCAGTATGAATAATATATATTCCTTTTTAAACCCCTATTTATCCTCAAAATTTCCAAACTAATTTATTATTATTTATTTTTATGAGCATATGGTAACATGACGGATATATTCAAGACTCATCCATTATAGAATAGTGGAAAACATTACTAGACTAAATAGATTGAAAACAAATATATTGTTAAGTGTAACATCCTAGGTGTTTTTGTGAATAAAATTTTCATCAAATTAAATATATCCCATTATAAATAATATAATTTGAAGTATGAATATTGATATAGGAGACTAAAAATAAATATTACTAGGAAAATAAAACATTAAATTCAATGAGAATAATTATGGTGGGACAAAAATGTCATATATGAAAAAGAACATAAATCTTAAAACATGAATCATAATTATCTCCCATGATGATTAATCCACAAAAAAATAATTATAGATAAAATAATAATTATATAAATAATGCTGAGTTTTTCTAAATAATATGATTGATTTGAAGGTATGGTTTTTTAAAGAGTAAAATATAACCATTATGGGTAGTATTTATCTATTTCATTATGTAGTTGATACGTGTTTCCAATATGATATCCTAAAAAATATGTGTAATATATGATTATATATGTTATTATTATATTTTATTTATTTATTTCATAAATATTTTTTCAAATATATTATAATTATATATTGTTATTTATTTTTAAAATAATTTATAATGGTATAAATATTTTTTATTCTTAAAGTAATTTCTTAAATTATAGTATGATTTAATAATATATTTAAATTAAATATAAATTATCATTAACCAATTAATGGGATTTTTATTTTGAAATTTAATTTTTCTGCATTTTATAAAGATGAAGAATATATCCTGATGTATAATATATTATGTATTTTCTTGGGTGTAGATATTATATTATGTATGTTGGTAATAAAATATTACGCATACTTGGAATTGTGGTAATATACCCAACTCATTTATGTTAGAAACCACATTAATAGAATAAATAACGATGTTACGTAACTATTTAATTATATTATATATAGGATCATTTAGTGAATGATTAAGGAATTTATATTAGACATACTAGATAATATAAAAATATATTACTTATATTGTGCTTGTGTTGGAAATGTTCATATGTTAAAACACTTATGCATTGTAATTGGTAAAGAAATATATTATGTATCATAAAAATGGACATTTTCCTTGTTTCTTATGTTACATATTGATTTTATTTACATGGGAAATAACCTATATATGAATTTTAAATACAACATATCAAATTGAAGTATTATTTATCATTTGAATATTTATTATTTTCCTTTCATTTATCATTCTAGATAATGTTAAATATTCTTTGAATAATATTTTGGATTACAGTATAACTCCAATATATTATGCATTTATAATTTAATTGTGTATCGATGAGTGTAATTTTATATTAATTCATTACTTATTTTAGTGGGATATGGTAGTTATGAATTCTTTAATCTCTTCATAGAATACATTCAGCTTCAGTTTTCACATTCAATTTCAAATATTCATCTATGTAATCCCAGATATTATCATTCAAATATTTATGTAGATTTTAAGCCACCAGAATTTATTATATGATATAATAATTACTCTGTGAGTAAATACTCAACTTTATTTAGATTATCTTGGTTATGAGATTGAATCACTAATTATCACACGACATTAATCCACGAATTTTAGTTCTTCATATACTTCTTGTCTTGTTATTTACTTATTTACTCTTAGTAATAATCACAGTTATTTATTACATCTTGAGGTTTTATTCCTATTGAATACAAGAAATATTTTCACAAAAATACTTTTACAAAACCATTTAAGTGATCATAAAATTTTAAAAAATTATGTTAATATTGTATCTTTGAATTTTAATTCCATTTCTAGTAAAGGTTACACTTATTAATTTTTAATAATAAATGATATTCATTTTTATGATATTATAGCTTCTTATACAACTGGTACGTAGTACATAATCTTCTTAGTACATATCTTTTTAGAAATATAACATCTAAAATTAATTTTTTTCATTATGAATTTAATTCATTATGAAGTTGAATCTTTTGTATGATATGAAAAATTGGGGGAGAAACTAAAAATTTTATATGCCACTACAGCATAGTGAAGTTAAAAGGTTTTGAAAATATGATAATTCTAGTGTTTCATCCCTTACAAATCAAAAAATAAAAATAATTATATAATTAGAAACATTAATGAAAACAACCTAATTAATAATGATTTCTGAAACCATGACTTATGAAATAAAAAGTTACATGAAAATATTTTTTCATTATATTAATATATAGTAGAAAATAATAATTAATATCAATTATATTATTAAATAAGATCTTATGTAGGCCTTGGTATTCATATTTTGAGATGGATTGGTATGGTTTATCCTATCCATACATGTGGACAACAATATTTTTAGATATAATTTATTTGAAGAAGTGAAGTACAGTGTTATATAAGAGTGAAATGTATTACAGAAAAACAATGTTAATAATAAAATATAATATTCTTATGAGTTATGAAAACTGATATATAGTGTGACTTTATCCTACATAAAACATGGAAATATTTTATTTTATTATATTATTTCATTATAGAAGTTTCAATATGATTTTTATATAAAAGGGAACTCACATCCTCTTATTTTAGAGAATTTATGTTTTAGTATCCATCTATACTCATCCAACATAGCTTTTCCCATAATCTAAATACCCTTAATTTCGACTTCAATTTATAGAATAGTCCCATATGGTTTTTTAACAAAGGTGACATAATAAGCTCATTTTTCCTATATGACACAAGGTAAAGGGATTGTTTCATTACAAACATCTATTATTTATAAGATTTAAAGTGTTTCTCTCATTCATTAAATATGATATTTCTATGAACATTATTTTTTGGTAGATTCGTGCAATAATATCCTTTAGTTGGTTGTCTTTGAGAGTTTATGTATATGGATTA
This sequence comes from Viscum album, assembly GCA_963277665.1. Classification (NCBI taxonomy): domain Eukaryota; kingdom Viridiplantae; phylum Streptophyta; class Magnoliopsida; order Santalales; family Viscaceae; genus Viscum; species Viscum album. Next base: position 1,918,627,952 of record OY728128.1, on the reverse strand, counting down.
ATAGAAATTTTTATATGGGTTTTTGATTAAATATCTAATATTATAATTATTTTGAAAAAATCATAGTACTTAAGAATTATAGATCATAGTGGTTGAGACAAATATATAGATATCAAATGCATTGGGTAATGATTTATTTTTTCAAGAACTGATTTTTTGAACTAAAAATTTATGTTATTACATTACGAATGATTTTTTATTTTATTAGTTAACCAATTACTTTATGAATGATGTCCGAATTAACTATATATGTTATTCAATTTAAAGAGTGATGAATATTATTTCCCAACATTCATACATGGTTTTCAATTTATTTAATGAGTTTTATTTTACATCATTGGATTTCTAAACATAAAATGATTATTTTAGAAATGAAATAATGTTTTTTATATTTTAAAAAACTAGAGGTTTGTATTTTTGAATATTTATGATATTTTAAATATTAAAATCTTTTCTATTTTAAAGAAGATAATTTCAAGCGTTTTCTTGTTTCCTCATGTAATTTTCACGAAAATTACTTTTCCAAATTTGTGTTTCTAAAATTATTTAATGGAACTATTAATGAAAATTAAGTTTATTTTTTATTTATAAGTGAATTTTACATAATATAAATGCTCTATATATTAAGATAAATACATATTCAGAGGTTTTAATGTATTTCTAAGGACTAACAAGTTTTTTACTTATTTTATACTGCCTATCGAGCATTATATAACCATCCCATTATTCCGTACGATTTTTACAAGGCATAAAGATAAATATGAATAATTATGAAGTTATCTCATCAGTTATTATATTTCATTGTTAAAGGAAGAATGTGTATCTTTAAAATAGTTCACAATAAATCAACACATTTATATATGGTAGGGGAATATATATTTTTTTATAAAAGGGGTCTTCATAATAATTAAAAACTCTAATCCTCAATGGTCATAGATATATATGTAATGAAATATTTTCTATAAATCATGGAGTTATGTGATGGTTTCATTTGAGACCTTATTATTGATTTTAGATAATTATTTAGGTATCTTTATAGGTAAGGATTGTATCTATTGATGATAACATAAGAGTTATGGATATCATTAATGGTTGATAAGTTTAAATTAAAAGATTAAAAATTATTTCTAGGTTTTGGATTATTTAATTTTAAAGTGGTAAATATTATATAGGGGTACATTTCTTGGGTCTTATAAAGTGTAAATCATTGTGGTATAGAAAACATTTAGGGTTTTTACAGGACGTAATGGTAGGGTAATTATAGAAATTTTAGGGAAACGATATCATAGTTTTGTGAACATATATTGAGAACTTTTTAAATCCTTATTATTAAAAATTGGTTTAATAAAAAGGTGATTACTGTTATATTAAAATAATATTAATATATTATGATGAACATATATGATTAAGACATATATTGGAGATATTGTCTTCTATATTATATTTTGCTAAAGTTGTTAAAAATAATTATGGGAAAAAATTATGTTATCTTTTGGGATCACATGTGATCAATTTGTTCATGAATATTAGGATATAAAGTTTTTAAGAATTAGATGATTATTTATTTTTAATATTTTTTTTGGAAAAAAAATTAGTTTCATGAGATAACATATGATATATGATTTTGTAAATTTTATGTTTCAAATTTCTTAAGGATAATTATATAGAATTTTTGTCTTTTTTTGAATAAGGGGAATAAATAAATAAAATATAAGGTTTCCTTAGTTGAATTATTAATATTATATTAATTGATAATTACTTATTAGGATGATATATTATAATTTCATATTATAATTTTGTTTAAAAATAAATTTTTTTGTTAAAATAAATGGTTTAGAAAAAAATTGTCCAAGTAAAAATTATTTATAAATGACTTAGTAATTTTTTGGTAATTATAAAATTTAATAGATTGTTTTCTTTTGAAATTCAAGTACTTATATTTTAGTTAAATATATTAATTACTAGTTATCACTTTAAAATTATGTATATTTATAAAAAAATTATTATCTCTTCAAGATAAACTATGTGAAAATATTATTACAGAGGAATGATTAAAATTTAAAAAAAACAAAAATTAAAATATCTTGAAATATCTTTATAACATATCAACACCAACCTTTATACATATAAACTCCCATAGATGATTAATTATTTACGATCAAATTTATAAATCCCAATATTCGCATCTTTCTCAACATGGAAAATAGCATCATTATTTTTAAAATACTTTTACACTATAATTACCCTATAAACTGTGTAATGATTTTATAGTATTTTTATATTAGTGTGGTCATTGAGTATCCCACATGTCATCGGTTTAAAAAAATTATTTTTTGGAAATATTTTCAATGTTTTGGGAAAACCTCATTTTGAAAATCTAGAAAAAATTCTATCACATTTTCTAATAAAAACTATGTCCATTTAAATGGATCAAAATTATATTTCCAATATAACACATTTCCAAATTATATAATTGTCTTCAAACATTTAGACTAAGATTTAATATCTGTATTTTTAAAATAGAAGATGAATATTTTAAAAACACTTTGAAATATTTACATGATACATTTTTTCTCGCCCAGTGGGAGTAATACAATAATAAAAATTGGGGTTACCCTAGTAGAGGGATTATTATTTCCTAATAGATTATTATCATCAAAATATTATTGGGTAATAGTTGATAGATTATTATTTTTCTTATATGAAATACACATTTTGATATAAAATACTCAATCCTAGTTTAATAGTGATATGTTTCAATGTAGTAATATTTTTACATTTTTTTTTGAAAGATTCAATTTCAATGATTTTATGTCTTTAATAAATGGAGAATGTAAAAACCCTGGTTTTAAGATATATTATATTTTCAAAATATTGTGTTCTTTTAAAATTATAAAATATAGATATAAATGGTGGAATATATCATGAGAAATAAATGTTACTACGAAAATAAAAAATCAAATGAAATGAGTAAATTTACAATCGGATTGTAAAAAAAATATATACGATAGATAATAAATGATGAAAATTGAATCATTGTGATATCTTGAAAACATGACTCAATAAATGATAATTATAGAGAGAATAAAAATGTGTATCAATGTAAAAATAAATTGAATAATAAAAATGATCTTAGAGGTTGGTAATTTATAATGAATATTTCATTTTGAAGTATATTCACGATATATTTGATTAAGTAGTCATTAATGGTAGAAATTATGATATCATAAAAAGGAAAAATTAATATTGATTTATATAATTTTTTAATATGTTTTTATAAATATTATTTTAATGAATTATTTAAAACATTATGGATATTTATTATAAGTCTAAATACGTTTGATATTTGAATAAAACCAAAATATTGAAAACATTCAGAAGATATTTATATGTATATATATATAAGATTTGTGTCATGGTTGATATGAAAAACATTTGGAAAAAGATTTACTTTCAAATTATATATTTTCACAGTCATCCTAAAATGATAATAATATTTAATTAGACAAGTTTTCAAGTGGTTATTGATTGGAATGAAATTAAAAAAAATTATTATATTAGTAGTTAAATTCAAGGAAATGACATACTATAGTTCCTTATTAAAAATCGTGAAATAAAAAATAATTATACAGTAGTAGTACTATAGCAGGTACTGTTTGGTACTATAGTATCCAGAAATATTCATCAAATTTTGGATTTCAGGACACCAGTTTGGGAGTGTGGGTCTAAGGGACTATGGGTCACTAATGGCCTTCGGGCCACAAGGCCTTCATTATATAAGGACCTTTATTCCGCTAATGGCCTTCGGGCCACTGGGCTTTCTAGAAACAGAAAAAAAGTCTAAGAAGTAACATAGGCTGAACACACAGGAGGAGGGCGAGATGAGGATTCAATGCAAAAAATAGAAACCACCATAGCATAGTTAATCTAATTGTAAGAATGAGAGGGTATTTAAACATGCATCGGTACTAGGAATCATGCTTCTCTCCATGGAGAAATTATAACTGATCAACCGTTCGAGGTAGGGAGCTAGGCGCCTTCCATGTGTAGATAATGGGGAGGGGTTGTTTCAAGTGTGTCTGGTCTTGGTCATTTAGGATCATGTTTTTGGTTGTGTATGTGCATTTTTCTTTGGTCTTATAGGTTATTTAATTGTTACCCTTCAACCCATAAAAGGGGTATTATCCAAAAATAAATAAAAAAACATCCTTTGGGACATTTGGAAGAAGATAATCTTATTTAAGGCATTATAAGGGTAGTTGTGCTTGATCCTATACATACATGTAAAATTCATTTTTTTAGAAAATATTTATATAAATAAATTTAGTAAATTGTAATATAATATTGTAATATTTTATAGAAAAATTTGGGTAACCAATTTTTGTTAGAGTATTATGAGTGACCAATACTAATAATGTGTGTGAACCATTCCTTTATAAAACTTGGTAATCTTTTAATTAAATATAATATTTCATTTCAAAAGTGTCTCTTCAATTTATCTTTAAAAGGGGAAACATGAAAATTATTTTATCAATAATATATGGTGAAGTTTCCATATAAAATATATAGACAATAATTATTACCATAATATAAATATCCAACCTTTGGGTTTCAATTACAAAAATAAGTCCTTGTGGTTTTTTCACCAATTTGAAAGAAAACACTCATTGATTTATTTGGGGATTTAGGTAATGAATTTTTTTTGTTTCAAAACATTTATTTTTAAATATATTTTAAAATATTCTATTAACTAATTTTCAATTAGTTTATAAGACAATTATTATTATTTTGCTTCCAGAAATAATATTCATTAATATGTTGGTTTTAAAAAAATTGATGTTTATAGATGGAGAATGAATGATTATATAATTTTAATGAAGGAATACACAAGAATAAAAATGATTAGATTTAATTATAGTCATTGATAATTATAGATGATATTATGAGAAACCAGAATATAAATTATCAATTTATTAGGATATAATTTTGTTTAGAAAAATTATGTTTGAATCAACCTGTCATTTTATTCCATTATGAATAATTTTGTAATTAAATGGTTATTTTATTCCAATAAAAATGATTTCTAAATTAAATGGATACATGATTCCAATGTAAGGATAAAGAATATAATATTATTAAAATCAAACATAGGGTTTCTATGCTTTCATTGAGTTTTAATAGAAAATTATGGAATTTTATAAACATGAATATTATTTTTATGAAAGTAAGAAAATTTATGACATTTTCAAAACTAAATATTTGTATTTATGAAAAAATTAAAAAAAAATTAGTGATTTAAAATACTTTTTTCCAAGAAAATTGATTTTTAGAGTTTTCATCTATCCTAAATATATTTTTTAAATCAACCCATACACTCCGTACATATTTATTACACTTTAATAGTTAATTTTTTCTTACAAGACATTACGATCCATGTCATGATAATATAAGTTTAGTGCCTTGAAAACATGGATACTTAAACATGTTTTTCAAAATATATCTAAAACATATAACTCAAAGTTCATCGTTCCTTTAATATTACTTAGATACAAAATAATTTAAAATATTCTTCATGGCATGGGAAAAGGAAACAAAAGAATGTGTAAGATCAGTTTCTAGATAAAGGTCAAAAAAGATAGTTATCAATGATTACATAAGAATAATTTCAGAATAAGGTTATGATAACATGAGCTTAAAAATATTGAAATAGTACAAAACATATCATATATCATAATATTTAATCATAGAATATATTTTGGATGTTCCTAAGTCATGAAGCATAATGAAATAAAAAAACATGGCCCATAAGAGTATAAAATTGCAATAAGACATATGTTTTGGCATAAAAAACATCATTGAAAAAAAATTATTTATTAAATAAATTCCTCTGTGACTAAATTAGTGAATATGGTTCACCATATATTCATTTATATTCATATTAAAGGTTCAATTCCTAGACTATCATGGTGTATAGAGTCCCTTGCAAAACTTGATTCTTTTCTCATTCTATATATTATTAATTCATGACATATCCATCTTCATCCATTTCATAATAGGGAGGAATAATTTTAGGCCCATTAAAAAGATAGTAATAATAAATTCATATGTGTTACACAATTTTCTAAATCAATCATTATATATTATAAATTGTTGAATATAAATGGGTATTATAAACATTTCAACAATTCATAATATCATAAACAATGGAAAAAATATGTTTCATAAAAATGACATTATCATAAGCATAAAAAATTAATATAAATAATAAGTAAGGTATCCTTGGATCATATCCCTTTTTAATAAATTGAAACATCAAGGGATGTTATTATAAATGAAATTTAATTAAATGATCCCTTGGAATGTATATTGAGGAATATACCCTCTTCATTTAAAAATAAATTTTTTAAAATATAGAATTCCAAAAATATTAATGATATAATTTTCTTTCAAACTAAACAAGTAAATTTTTAAATTAATTTTCAAATAACTAGGTAGTCATGATGGTAGTTGATTTCATTTAATACTTATAGGTAAAACAAAATATTCATTTCACATTTTTTAATAAAAAATAAAAAATACCACATTTTAAAAAATAAAATAATTTTTCATTTAAACCATATTTTAAAATTTAAAACTATGGTAAAACATAATTTAATGAAAAAAACTGAATATTTTAAAAAATATACAGGAATTTTTTCTTCAAAACACAAACACAAAATGAAAAGGATATTCAAAAAAAGAGAAAAATATAATTTGTTATACATGAAAAAGTTCTTCAGATCAATTTAGTACTTAATAAGAGTAAATTTGAAGTAAAAAATTTAATACCCCAAATATCCAATGAAAATAAAATTCATGAAATTAATGAGATGTATGTCGTTAAATTTAATCATCATAATCCAAATCATTATTAATTTTGACAAACAATATGACTCTAACATAAATTCCTTACTTAAAGTTTGACTTTCATTGAAAGTTATCTTACCTACACTAGAATAAATTTAAATTTGATAAAAATAAAAACCATAATTTACCTACTAATAATATCATATATTATCCACTTGTAACATTTAAAAAATAATTTTTTTAATAATTCCTTATTAATGTAATATTTCCCATTTTTTAACTATTTTATTTTTCATGATAATTTGATTTTATTATTTTTTAGTACTCGTACATTGATCTTGGAAACATAATACAAATAATATTAATAATGATATAAATATAATATATATTAATTATATATATAGATCATGAGTTTTCCACTAAATGTTATGATAGAAAAATGAATTACACTCTTTATGGACATGGTATGTCATATATATTCCTGAAAATTGTTTTCACATTTTCAAGTATAGAAAGTAAAAATGTTAAGTATTAATATACCTTTATATAATATTTATTATATCATATATTTCACATATATTTACTAAATATATAATTTTTTCCATAAATGTAAATAGTAAATGAGAATTGAACCACATTTCATCATAGTGGTGAAAGTACACACTTACATTAGAGTGACATTTTATTTTTCCAATGGATGGAAAGGTAAGATGTAATATATTATATAGTTTTTTAAGAACTATAATTATATCATAAAAATCATATATAATAAATAAAAAAATCATAATAACAAGAAATATTTTTATGGTAAATGAATTGTATAGCTACTTATAAGTGGTTTTCCACATATGAGAATGAGTGATAATTTCACATGACATTTTATCGAAAAAGAGTACTAATAATGGTTGTTCCATTTTAATAATAAAAATTATATATATTTAGGATACTAAATTTATATTTTTATTAATACAAATCAATTAAAGGAATTATAAGAATAATTGAATTGAAATTGGTCGTGTAGGATTATTACATCTTCTTTGGTAGCCCTCTCTTAGAACCTTTTTTAAGTAAACATGGAATTTTATTTTAAGATGACTATTAAATTTATTTCATGGATAGATAATTTGAGAATATATTTTGGTAGTTTTGGGTTGAGATAAATGAGTCAATCTATTTTAAAGGAGAGAATGGAGGGGATCCATTTTATAAGAGGTAGGATAACACACATGGAATTACATAAAAAAAATTTATAATAAAGTCTTACTCATTAAAAATGATTCCAATGGATATAAATTAGAATTATGAATATAATAAGATAAAGATATTGAAAAAAATATAATTTATAATATTTTAATTGTAAAATTTACCATTCTCCCTTGGTTAAACCCCCAGAAAAGTTCTTTTAAGATTATCTATAGTGAATTTTTTTTACTTTTTACTATTCATTATAACTGAGAACAAAAGTGGAATCATTACACAAATTTTACATGATGATTCAAAATTTTAATCTATTTTATCAAATTAAATTCCCTTATAAATCATTATTAAATATAAAAATAAACTAGAAATCGTACAAAACAAGTTTTCCAGAATAATTGTTTTTTAGCTTATAGATGTTTATATACCCAAATCAAAATTAAAAAATTATAATGATAATAATTGAATTATTAATAATAGAAATGGGCAAATTTTAATTTAAAATGTTTTCTTAAAAAATATATATTGTAATTTAATTAAATGAAAACACAAGTTTTTAAAAAGATTCATTATTTTCCACTATTCATCGAGGAAATCAATAATTCTAGAAAATTATAATACTTTTACCCTACTATAATATTTAGATGATAATTTCAATAATTATGTAAATTTTTTAAAATAAATATTCAAAAATTAGAAAAAAATATATATTATGTTCTCCCAAAAATCAATAAAATCATTTTTGATGGAAAATGTGTTTTTGAATCCAATAAAGTCTATATTATAAATTGAGTATTATTTATAAAAATATTTCATTTATCTAAAACTTTTATAAAAAATATAATAAAAATTAGTCATATTTTTTCAAAAAAATCAATTGCTCGGTTTTAATTGGATACTATAATATGGTTCATCTAGAATTAGGTTTGGTTTTATTGAAAGCTATTGAATAAGATTAATTTTTTTAAAGGAAATATATAATAAAATCTCATGGTGTTACCTTCTACCCCATTGAATGAATCTAAACCATAATATTACAACACTACGATACTAAAAAAAGTTTGAATCCTTATTTATCACATCCACCGGTTCCTATGTAGCATCTTTGAATTTTTGGTTCCTCTAGAGAACTTAACTAAAATGAGTTGTATTTTTTCACAATATATGTATAATATAATATTTCAACCTATTGATGTTCACATGAAATATCATGATCTAGTGGAATAAAATATGATTATAATACTTTTGATAGATCAATTATATACTTTCTCAAGATAAATATATGTACCACATTGTTAACTTGAGAGAGGTTCAATGGAAGCCAAAAGAGGTAATCTATTTTCGCTTCACGATCAATAATAAAAAATGTTCCCATATACCTAGGACTATGAGCTCACTTATTTTTGAATCTCTTAAAATTATTTCTTGGAGAAATTCATAGGAATACCTTCTCAGCAACTTGAATGCCTTGATTTCACTAATAATTATTAGCATAGATTTTATATTGACTCTGAGTTACCTTAAGGTGTTGTTGAATGTCTCTAGGTTCATATATATGTTCCCTAGATATCATAGGACCCAAAAAGTTATTTCTATTACTTAATTATATCATGATGGAATTTACACTTCCTCCAAAATAGGTATTCATATGGATCCACATGAATGCTTGAGTGAAAGCTATTGAAATATAAAAACCTGAATATAGGAATGATTGGATCCAAACTACCTTTATAATCCCCAAAACATGATCTTATAATATCCTCTACAGTTTGAATTGTTCTCATATACTAAAAATATTTCTAAGGATGATAATAATTTATGAAACTCATCACTATATCCATAGCCTACTAAAGACCTTTCCATAAATTTGATGTATGTTTTATATCCTAGTCATATACAACAGAATATTGTAATGATTAAGTCCATACAACTTCATTAATGGAAATTCATAAAATATAACCTTGGTTTAAAAATCTTTAATATAAATTAACTGTGAATACTTCATATGGTAATCGACTATAACCCAAATCTCATTATTTCCATTATAAATTTTAGAGAGTTTAATGAAAAAATCCAACTCACAGTTCCATTTTATTATAGCAAATTTTTGTAACCACCAATTATAATTCATTTAACCTACCTTAACATACTGACATACCAATAACCAAGATATATACTCTAAAATATCTCTCTTCATGTTGTCTAACTATAAATAATCTTTCAAATATCTAGACATTTTTATACTTCTAGTATAAATATAGAATGATGAACAATGAGCTTCAACTAATAGCCCCATAAAATATGGTATCGAGGGGACACATAAATTATATATAAACCTTATCATTCCATCACATCCATGGTTGAACTTAGAAACATTTCATTCCTTTTTTGACTATAAATATTACTTTTGGGAAAATTTAATCTTCAGATTGATAGGCGGTTGACCACTCATTTGTGAAAGATAAGTTATGTCCCATTACATGGAGATTTTAATATCAATCCTTTATAAATATAGAATTATTATATTTTTTATCCTCATAAAAGATAATATAGTAAGTTCCTTTTGACTCAAAGAATCAACAACCATGTTTTTTTTCTAGGGTGTTAATTTATTGACAGGATATAACTTTTAATCAACTCCTAACATATTATATAGGAAATATTAAACTCTTTATAATGGAATATATGTTTTTTTTACTTTTCTGATTAGTATATATGTCACCCCATTATCTATAGAAATAATTACACTATATATTTTTTGAAAATTTTTCCATATATAACTCGTAGTAATTTAAATGGAAATTTTTTCATTGAACCATCAATTTTTAAGTCATAAGCTTCGACCATATAATTCTTCTTGAGGATGTATCTTATTCTATTCGTTAACGAATAATTATAGATCAAAAACCATTCCCATTGTCGTTTAATATAAAAATGGGTCTTCTGGTTGGCCATCTCTTTATTTCCTTGAAACTATCCTCACATTAAGTTGTTCAAATTAATTTCGATACCTTTTAAGTTAACAGGGTTCGTGGAATTGAAATCCATGAGAAATGTTCTAGAAAACATTGATAATATCCACCCAAAAAAGATAACTATAGAAATTATACATAATGGTTGGTCTAATACAACCTTAAATAACTTCGGTCTTTGATGGATCCACCGATATTCCCTCTCTTGTGGTTATATTCACATAAAATGAAACCTTTTTAAGACAAATCCAACAAATAGTAATCATTTAATAAAACTACTCCTTTAATTGTGTATTTAGTATGATTATGATGTGATAATAATGATCTTCTTTGATATTGTAATATATAAGGTTTTCATCTAGAAATACTACGACAAACTAGTCAATGTATTTTTATAAGACACTACTCATTAAATACAATAATATAAAAGGGTCATTATTAAGACCAAAGGGGAACACTATAAATACTAACCTCCCTTTTTATTGTTGATACACTTTTATTATTAATAAAAATAATTGGTTAACTCAATGGATTCATAATTGGATTAATGAATCCCTTGATAAGATTCTCTGGGAGTGGTTTTTTCAACTCCTACAACTCAATTGGGGCCATTCTATATAGTGTCCTTAAAATTGGATTACCATAATGTATGACTTCTATTTAATACTCAACTGCAAACTTTAGAGGATGAATAAGAGATTTGTCCAGACAAAAATAAAAAACCTACGATAAAGTAAGAATATCCCCATTATTGAGTTTCTCCCCAATAATCTTAGATAAACACCCCATTTTAATTGAAATCGAGGAAAATAAAATAGATTAAATTTTGATCAAAAGAGAATGTTTATCAATGAACTGAGAGAAGATCATTAGATCATTCATAATATTAAACATGGATTTCCTTCCTATAATATTGATGTGGAATTTTTGTAAAGAAATACAATCTATCCTTAAGCTAATATCAAATTCAACTAGAAGGAGAATATTGATATTTTCAAGAAGTACATTAAAAAATCCAATTAGAGAAGAATCATAAACAAGAGACATGATCATCATACCATAATATTTTTTCAATACTATTTAGTCATCTAGTAATGGTGGTGGTTTTATGATATCATTAGAATATTATTCAGGTATAAAAGATGTGGTAGATATTAATTTAAATAAGGTATTAGTATAATTAGAATTGATGGTAACTTTTCCTTTCACCACTACGTTATCATACACCACATCAGTAATAGTGATCACATAATATTTATCATTTTCCATTGGTATGATATGTTTATGACATCAATCATCATCATTAAAACTTGGATTTAATCACCAGTAATAATAATGCAAAAACCCCTTTAATTTGACATAATAGATTTTGGGAGGTTCATTTTGGGGAGGATTCTCTATATTTACATCATTTTATAGATTCTTTATGGAACTTCATCATTCAATTTACCATTGAGTTTTTTTTTTGCACAATTTTAGCATTTTCATGTTCTCTTAAGAAACTTTTCCCCATTTTTACTTCAAGACGTCAACCAAAAGGGAAATATCATATGATTCTCTTCATGGTATTTAGAATTTCCTTTGAATTATATATTTATTTTATTATCAAATCCATGATATTAATGGGAAAACATATTCTCTATTTCACCTTCATATAGCATTAAATTATTATTTATAATTATTAAATTCCTTCATAGATAACACCCTTTAAGAACATGGTTTAAAGACACTATATAGTCAATAAACCATACTTTATGGTGGGATGATTATACCATAAATGTGCCTCAAATGAATTATGAAAATTTTATCATAGTTACAAATGGATTCATTGCCAATCTCTTTTAGGTCACAGAATTCCATCTTCAGTTTCATATGAATTAAATAAGAAAATTATTTTCTGAAAAATAATATCCTAAAATAATGCCACTATATGGATCCTATTTCTTCTTATTTCCACGTTTTCTGAAAAATATTCCACCACTGATTCTCATCACATTCTTGAAGAAAAACATCCAAAAAACATTTCATGCTCCAAACATTAGATATTAGAAAATTTATTTTAAGTGTTACAAATCCATTGCTCTAAAATTGTTGTATCATTAGACCCACTAAATGAATTTAGTTGTTTCCTTTTTAAGGATTCAATAGAGCATTATTCCCTTTTTTACTCATTTGGGATCTCAATAGCATATATTTCATGATAAAGTTGTTTAATCATAGAAACAAGATTTTTTATTCCTTATCATAAAACATTTTCAATCTTTAGAGGATAATAATTTAATTTCCAATCATATTAAATATTAATATAGTTCATTTAAGTTATATGAATTTCTGAAAAAAAATATTTTGGGTAATAATAATCATTTTGGGATACAACATTATAATCAAAAATCATTTATAGGATGTCTATAAACCCAACCGCTTTAATTTAATAAACAACACCTTAGGTTTAACCATGATTTTGAATAGTTATTTTCAATTGAAATATTTCATAATAATTTGTAAAGAAATGCGATTTAACTAAGGATTATACAATTACTATGTCAATCAAGTTGAAATGTAAAGGAATACTTATCATAAACCATAATAATTGTGGATATATACTCGACCAACACTTTTCTGACTTATTTCCCCTAGATGCATCTGTGGAAAAACCATGTCCACTTATAGTATCCAAACATATATATTTATCTATGTAAACCACACTCCATTCTTTACCAAAATTAAATATATTTTCCAATATATTGGACTATCATATGGGTTATCACTATTTTTTTATTACACCTTTTTTCAAAGGAAAATAAAATTACTTAGATACCAACTATGGTGACCCATACTTTTTAAACAAAGATATTACATCTTAAAATTGGAATATTTTTTACATAATATTACAATTCACACTAGAATCATGTAGGATTACTATATTAGGTAAAATTGACACATAAACAAATTATTCACAACACATAAACATGATATCCTACTAATTTCTCCCAAATTTCAAATCATCTTAGTCATATAATTCATTAAACAATTCATCATGACCTAGGAAAATATAACATAATAATGGGTGACCTATGATTCCAAAAATGGGTCAACAATGGAGATATCAATTACCACATATTAATAAAATAATAAAAAGTTTTTGAGGACAAGTGATTAAAATTTTAAAACCATGACCACTAGATGATAGGTCATAATCATGAATCATAACATAAATTGACGCAATTATATAAGACATGAATCATATTGGAATAAAATATCATTATCTATGAGAGCATGTCATTTTCATAAGCCATAATGTTTTTGAATAAAAATAATCATTAAAAATGATTTCCTTAGTAAAGTCTCACTTCTAGGATTATCATAGTGGATTATTTTCATTCCCCATTAAAAAAATAATTAGTTAAAGTTCACTCCCATGACTATAATAGTATACATTTTCTCTTACTAAACTATGATTGCATACCATTCCATTCCTTATTATATCTTGATATATCTATCATTACTGAATCAATCTGAGGGAAACATAATTTCAATTTAGGACTCAAAATCCATTCATATGAGTTCCAGAATATAAAAAGGTATTCATCCGATATCATAATCCATGGAAAATAAATGGGTTCTATAAACATTATAAAAATTCATCATAGAATAATCCATGTAAAATAAATGGGTCTCGTAATCCTACCATCATAATAAAAGTAAACCATCAATAGAAATAATAAGTATGTTATCCTTGCATAAAATCTCTAGTAAATCATAATTAACATCATGGGATGTTGTCATAAATTAAAAATTCATTATAAGATCACATGGAATATATCTTGATCAAAATATCCTTTCATTTTGAAATAATATATTTAAAATCTAAAATTTCTTAGAAATTAAGGAAATCGTTCACTTGTAAAATAACCTAGTAAAACATTAAAGAATAATTATACCATTGGATGGTCCTCATAATCGGAAATTTATCTCATGTTGTATGAATAAATAAAGGATTCCTTTAACATTTTTAAAAAAAATTTCAAAAGTCCCTCAATTTGGGAAAAACATAAGACACCATTTAAATCATTTTTTTAAATATTTGGATATCATTAAAAATGAATATAAATTCATAATAAATTAATAAAAATCATTTAATTATTTTAAAAAAACAAGGAGCTTTACCTTTTCTATACCTGTAGCGACATAGTCTACATGGGCCCAAAAGCATGGCCCAAATAGGGTGTGAGATACAATCCCAAATGGAAATCACCCAAAGATTTATGCCTTACAGTCAAATGAAAAAATGGCAGTAAATAACAAGAAGAAGTAAACAGGAAATCACAAGTAGTTACAATCCACTGTTCTAACAAGTATTACACACAAGTAAGAAGTCAGCAATGAAGAAAATAGGTAACCCTCTAGGCAGATCTCATAGCCTATCCCCTATGGTTCAACCTATAGTACTAGCAACCCTCTGGGAGGCACAGACAATCTCACCCCTCTGGTTCAGCTACGTAACTAAGCAGACTCTCTGGGGAAGCACTCAAATTCAATTCCAATTATAGTCTCGTATCATGCTAAAGGCTCTCTGGGGAATCATTCAACGTCAATTCCCCCTATGGCCTACGTCAAGGATCTACAGACTCTCTGGGGAAGCACTCAACGACAATTCCCCCTATAGTCTAGCATTGTAATTAAAAGACACTCTAGAGAAGACCATCTGTCAATTATCCCTTTGGTCTGCTACTCTAGGTTTTCACAGTCCTGAGTATATCTAAACATGCTCAGCACGTGTATATCATCCAAGTAAACCTCAAGAACTACTTGGATATCATTCTACGGCTCAATAGTAAAAACAAAACAATAGGTCCGCTATCCTACAACTAGGCATGGAAACTGGGAAAACTCCCAACAGAAAAAACAAGCATGGAAAAGAAACCAGAGCACAATATAAATTACTCTACTAACAAGAAATAACCTCTACTAAAGAAAACAAGAAAGCAGGCAAACAGCAGGGGAAAAGTGGAAACACGTAATACCCCGTTCACGGGTATTGGTGTAAGTTTCACATAATATTCATCAAATTTATACAGAAAGGTACAATCCTCCTACCTTGATCTGAGGAGATTGATATAAGTGAACCATGAAGATATATTCCCCTTGGAACGACGTAGAACTGAGAAAACACACAAAATGATCAACCTATGATAACTTGGAAACCATGAGGAATCAATAAACAGGGCTAAAGAAGAAGGAAGAGCTCACCATTGCGATTCCAACGCAATCGACCATGCTCAAATCAGAGAACAGATGGCGGGGCGGGAGCTCAGATAAGATTCAGCCATACGGTCGCTTCTTGGCGGATGAAATTTAGAGAAGAAAATGATTTGGGGGGTTAGGCGCGACCCCGGTCCATTTAATGAAAAAAAAAAGTACACAGCGTGTACTTCTTGAGTACACAACGTGTACTTCAATTTTCTGTACTCCGATTTAAACATCCTCCACCTCAGCCTTACACACCATGTGTGTGGCCCGGACATAGACAACACACGGCTTCGAGCCGGAAAGAGTACACAACATGTACTCAGAAAGTACCCGACGTGTACTTCTGAAATTTCCAGAAATTTAATTTTCCATAAAAACTCCAGAAAAAGGGAAAACATACCTAAACGAAGATCCAGGTTCTTACAAACTTCCCCCTTAAAGAAATTCATCCCTAAATTTCCCTAACGGGGCGTAAAAGAAGAATCCCCGAACAGTTCCGGCAACTGTGATCGTACATCGGTCTCCCTATCCCAGGTCTTGTTCTGTACTCGCCCATGCTGCCATAGCACTCGTACTAGAGGAACATACCGCCCACAGAGAACCTTCGTACTATGATTGACAATCCGGATAGGATTCTCCTCGAACAATGAATCCTCTTCAAGATCGACTTCCTCATGCTGAAGGATGTGAGATGGGTTTGAAAAGTAACGCCAGAGTTGAGAGACATGGAAGACGTCATGCATGGCCCGATATCTCTAAGGTGGATGCAACCGATAGGAGACCTGCCCAATGCTCTACAAGACCTCAAACGACCTGACATACCACGGTGAAATCTTACCCTATCTCTGAATCCTATTGTGTCACAACCTCTGTGCGACACGTAGGAAAACCTGATCACCGACCTCGAACTCCAGAGGTCATCTCCGCTGATCAGCATAAGACTTCTGTCAAGACTGTGTCATTTTCATCCTCTTCCGAATTAGTTCTATCTATTTTGAGGTCTTCTGAACAAGACGAAGTTCCTATAAAAGTTTCCTCTCCTACCTCCAGCCAGCATAAGGGTGATCAGCATGGCCTACCATACAAAGCCTCGTATGGAGCCATCTGAATGGTCTCCTGGAAACTGTTGTGGTAGGCGAACTCTTCCAAAGGAATATGCTTCTCCCAAGAACCTCCAAAGTCTAGAATGCAAGATCGGATCATATCCTCAACCACCTGGATCTTGTGCTCAGACTGGACATCAGTCTGGGAATGGTATGTTGTACTGAAAAGTAACAGTGTACAGAAGGACTTCTGAATTCCCTGCCAGAACCGAGAGGTAAAGAATGCATCCCTGTCTAAAATAGTGGAATGTGGAACTCCATGCAGACAAATGATCTCTCCAATGTAAAGTCGTCCCAAATCGTCGACACTGAAGGTCTCCTTGATCGACAAGAAGTGAGCAACCTTCGTAAGCCTGTCGAAGACAACCCAAACAGCATCGTTTCCCCGAGGTGACCTCATCAACCCGGTCATGAAGTCCAATGCAACATCATTCCACTTCCATTCCAGAATGGTTAACTACTGTAAAATCCCTGCGGGTCACTGATTATCTTCTTTCACCTGCTGACAAGTAGAACATCTCATGACAAAACCAGCAACATCCTTCTTCATACCTGGCCACCAGTATTTGTGATGAAGGTCCCAATACATCTTGGTGATGCCAGGATGAACTGCCCAAACAGAGGACTGGAAATCCCGCATCAGCTCCTCGTGTATGTCTTCTGGCACCCATACACGTCCTTGGAAACGTAAGATCTCATTATCGCCCACTGTCCATCCAAGAAGAGGGTCCTCTCCAGACACACTCTCCTGCAGGACTAAGCCTTCTGAGTCTGATAGCTGCCTTATCCATACCCGATCAAGTAGCATGGAGGTAATAGCTACAGAATATAGAAAAGTATGTCCCCGTCTGTCGTGCACCTCCAGATGCATCTCAAGGAACAGAGCCATCAGTTTCCACTCACTACTGGCCTCTTGAACTGCCTGAATTTGAGTTCTACTACTCAATGCATCAGCCACGACATTCCCTTTTCCCAGCGTATAGGCAAGCTCAAAATCAAAAGATTGAAGATACTCGACCCACCTGAACCGCCTCAGATTCAGATCACGCTGTGTGAAGATATACTTGAGACTCTTGTGGTCAGTGAAGACCACAATGTGCTCTCCCACAAGATAGTGTCTCCAACAGCGCAAGGCCGGAACAACAGCAGCTAACTCCAAATCTTGTGTAGGGTAGTTCCTATCATGTGGCCTCAACTGCCGAGACTCATACGCAATGACTCCATCTCCCTGCATAAGAATAGCTCCCAGCCCGATACCTGAAGCATCACAGTAAACAGTGTAGTTCTTGCCTGGCTCCAGCAAGACTAGTATCGGTGCTGACATCAACCTCCCTGTCAGCTCCTGAAAGGCTGACTCACAAGAATCTGACCATAAGAACTTCTCCCCCTTCTTGGTCAGACCTGTCAAAGGTGCTGCTAGATGAGAAAAGTCTTTAATGAAACGTCTGTAGTACCCATCCAGCCCTAGGAAAATCCGTATCTCAAAGACGTTCTTCTGCTGCTCCTAGGAAACTACGGCTCTCACTTTCTCTGGGTCCACTGATACTCCTGCCTCGGAGATGACGTGACCCAATAAGTGAATCTAATCCATCCAGAAGAGACACCTAGAGAGTTTAGCATAAATCTGATGCTCTCTCAGTGTACTTAGAAAGATCTCAAGGTGTGTGGCATGGTCTTGTCGAGTGTGAGAGTACACCAAGATATCTTCCATGAAGACCACGACAAAGGGGTATAAGTAAAGATGGAACACTTGGTTCATCAGTTCCATGAAAACTACAGGAGCGTTCGTGATACCGAACGGCATGATTGTATACTCGTATAGACCATAACTACTCTTGAAGGCTGTCAGAGGTATACCTGATGGTCTAACATGCAACTGATGATAACCGGACCTCAAGTCGATCTTTGAGAACACCCGGGCTCCTCGAAGTTGATCTAAAATGTCATCAATCCGTGGCAAGGTATATCGGTTCTTGACCGTCAACTGGTTTAGCTTCCGATAATCCATACAAAGCCGAAGGGTACCATCTGCCTTCTTTGCAAATAGGACAGGCGAACCCCAAGGAGAAGTACTGGGTCGGATGAATCCCTTATCCTGTAGATCCTCCAACTGCTTCTTGAGCTCCTGCAATTCAGGTGTGGCCATCCTTTAGGGAGGAATGGACACTAGTGCCACTCCTGGCACGATCTCAATAGAAAAGTCTACCTCACGCTCTGGAGGAAAACATGAAAAGTCTTCTGGAAAGATGCCCCTGAAGCGATTCACCACCAGAGGAAAGTCCAACTATGGAGTCCCCTGATCATCCAGATAAAGACTAGTAATCTGGGATGTCACCCCTCCTAGCCCAAGATGCTTGAGTCCTTCCCAACTTGCCCGAACATCCCACTCGCCTTTATGAAGAAAGAACTCTCCCTCTGGTTAAACGAAACTCACTCTACGACGATAACAGTGGATGACTGCCTGAAAGGGAATCAACCAATCCATGCCAAGGATGAAATCATAGCCTGTCATCTCTGGGACTTAAAGATCCCATAATAAGCGATACCCTACAACCTCTAGAGGGCACTCTCTACACTGGCATACACTAGATGTCCTCATTCCCAAAGGTGTGTCTAGTGTCAACGAGTCGACAGAAGAAATGACGCAGAGTCCAAGGCTCTCCATAGAAACAATAGATATAAAGCTTTGTGTAGCACCAGTATCGAAAAGGGTTGAAGATAAAAATGAGGCTACTAAAATATTTCCTCGAATAGTAGAAGGGTTGGGATCCTGCTCCTGATAAGTCTGCTCCACGGCGAAAGACTGGCCTATACCGCGGCCCTGCACCCCTGGCTGACCACTCTGAGCTGAACTGCCCTACTGGTGCTGAGGAACTGGTGGCTGACAGCTACAGCCTCGACCTCCACCTCGGCCCGAATGGTCGAAAAAACTCGAATTCCCTGACTGGTGAGAAACTGGTGGTGCTTCTCTTGAACTAGGAGTCATGGAAGAACCCCGGTCACTAGCTGCTGGTGAGAAAACCTGGCAGAAACACTGAAGGTGACCCATCTTGTCGTAAGATCGGCAATCCATGGGGTCCCTCTAGCACTACTACCTCGTGTGCCCTGTCCGGTCACCCTGATAGCATGTCACCTGGCTGCCTGATGATGTGTCTCGCTTCCTTGAATCACCTCGTGTAGGCTCCCTACGGAGCTTCATACAGTAATCAAGAGGATGGATAACTCTGGAAGCAGAAACGCCCTGGCTTGCAGCTCCAGAGTCTTTCAGATTGTGCTCTGAAATCAATGCTTGATTGACGATTGATGTAATGGAAGTCAGCTGGAAGATTTTCACCTGCGAGCGGATCTCCCACCTAAGACAATCCTAAAACATCCTCGACAAGAACACCCCAATCCCATCCTGAAGGGGAGTAAAACACTGCAGCTCAGTGAAACAAGAGGAATACTACATGACAGATAGGGTACCCTTCTCTAAGCTCATGAACTCCCAGGCTTGATCGGCCCTCAGGGTCTCCGGGCAGAAGTAGTCATAGAACACACACTGGAACTCCTCCCAAACCATAGCCTGTTGCTGACATTCCTATGAGATCATGTCCCAACACCTCTTGGTGGATTCTCAGAGCATGTTGGTGGTGAGCATGACCCGCCTCTATGGAGGCATCTCCAGATGCTGAAAGATAGTCAGCATGGCTTCCAGCCATGACTCTACAGCTTGAGGTCCTCCCTCCCCTGAGAACGTGGGAGTATGATGATACTAAAAGGCCCACGTCAAGTCTTCCATAGATGAGGCAGGAGGCGGTGCTCCCTGGAAGGCCTGTATCATCCTCATGAAACCTTCCCTGAACTGTGCATCATCTCCGGCAACTGGTACAACAACCGGTGCCAAGGCTGGCTCGGCTGGAGGATTGGAAGGATGTCCCTGATCAGCCCTATCTGGCGTCTGATCACTTTCTGACGACAGACGTACGGCCAGAGGATGTCTCTAAGGCATAGCTCTGAAAGATCAAAAGCACACCTAATATCAGGAAAATAAGGACAGATAACACAATGGTACAAAACGGGAATAAGGGAAGAAAAACACAAAAGTTTTCAAAACACGACTACACGGCGTGTATAAAACTACACGACGTGTCTTCTTTACCCACTGACATGGGTGTGTACTCCTTCCCTACAAGTCGTGTACACTTAAACCTACACGGCATGTTGCACCCACACATGGAGTGTACTTGAAAATTGTTCCCCTTCTCGAGTCTCCTTACACGGCTAACCCACACGGTTCGACTTAACCCGAGACTACACGGCGTGTTCTTAACACACACGGCGTGTACTAGACAAGGCTTTGGCGACCCATGTTTGTGAAACACACGGCCGTCTACATAGATGAAACTTACACGGCGTGCACCGAATAAATAGGGCATGCATAGGCAAGGTGACCTCGTCCCGTGTTATTCGTGACACGGACAGGTACCTAGACCGGACTACACGGTGTGTTTCGATCAAACACAGCATGTGGAAAAGAAGGTAACGCTGGCCCGTGTTGTTCGTGACACGGCCGGGTACCTAGACAAGACTACACGGCAAGTTCCGAACAAACACAGCATGCGGAAAAGAAGGTAACATTGGCCCATGTTGTTCGTGACACGGTCGGGTACCTAGACAGGAGTACACGACGTGTTCCCTAAGGACACGACGTGTTCTACCTGAGCTTCCTCGGGCCATGTTGTTAGTGACACAACTGAGTACACGGCTCCGAACATACATGGCGTGTACCAATCATAGACGGTGTGTTCCCGAAGTTACTCCCAAGACACCATGTTCTAATCACATGGTCAGTGACACATCCAGAAAACTACAAGGCGTGCATCCAAAAAGTACACGCCGTGTATTCTGGGTTTTTCTGGGCAGTAGCTCAGAAACTTCTCAGACTCACATAAACACTAAAACAAGGGAAATAGGTGCCAAATTTCTATTTTTGAGGGTCTATAATCTCCACGAATCAAATCTCGGCATCTCTTGTAGTCACATACAAGGGAAAACAATAGATGTCTAACATAACAGTAGGGATTCGATCAAGCGTCTATCACAACATCATGAATAATCTACACAAAGCCTATCACAACAACAGGAAATCGCTAATGCACCATAGATGGCATGGAATGTGATTTATAGAAGTGTTTATATGATGCATGAGATGTCATACCCTCATCTCATCAGGTTTCCATAGAAATAAAACTGCAATATCAGAACAATAACCGCACAAGTCATGTGAATCACTCTAGGTGAAAACATATCAACCATAAAACTCCAAACCAGAAAACTGCAATTAATGAGGTAGTATGGCCTTTCCCTATACACGGGGATACTACTCCCGATCACAGCTTAATACCAAGTACCGAATCCATCCTATCCTTAGATAAAGTCTCCAAAAAGTAAATCAAGAGAAAAGAACCCCTATGATACCACTTTGTAATGACCCAAATCTGGAGTCCCCCCCCCCAACTGGTGCCCCATACCCAGTTCGCCACATAACCTCTAGCATGTTTCCCCGAAGGCCAAAGGCTGCCGACTAGCAGTGAGGGCCTTGGTGAGTCAGTGGGGATACTATGCCCTCATTCGGTAAGGTATATATCGGAAAAACAACAATAATCAGCGGAAGCAGTAAACAACATGCATACAACAGAAACCAAATAGTGGAAGCATTGTAGATATATAACTATGATGAAAATGATGCAGCAGGTACAAGTATCTAAGGAAAACAGCAAACACAACAACGTGCTGAAGTACAACTGAAACCAAGTGAAAAAGAAAAACAAAGTAAGCTCCTCAGCATAGCGAGCCACGGCTCGGTCCCATTCTCCCTAGCTCCTGGTGAACTCAAGATCCTGAAGTCGAAGGGCGCATTCCCTTGTCTATACCTACAGCGACATAGTCTTCTTGGTCCCAAAAGCATGGCCCAAACAGGGTGTGAGATACAATCCCAGAAGGTAATCACCCAAAGATTTATGCCTAACAGTAAAATGAATAAATGGCAGTAAATAACAAGAAGCAGTAAATAGGAAAGCACAAGTAGCTACAATCCACAGTTCTAACAAGTATAGAACACAAGTAAGCAGTAAGCAATGAAGAAAATAGGTAACCCTCTAGGTAGCTCTCACATCCTAACCCCTATGGTTCAACCAATAGTACTAGCAATCCTCTGGGAGGCACACATAGTCTCACCCCTCTGGTTCAGCTAAGTAACTAAGCAGACTCTCTAGGGAAGCACTCACCGTCAATTCCCCCTATAGTCTTGTATCGTGCTAAAGGCTCTCTGGGGAGTCACTCATCTTAAATTACCCTTGTGGCCCGCATCGAGGATCTAATGACTCTCTGGGGAAGCACTCAACGTCAATTCCTCGTATATTCTCGCATCGTAATTAAAAGTCACTCTGGAGAAGCCCTTCCATCAATTCTCCCTTTGGTCTGCTACTCTAGGTTCTCACAGTCCTGAGTAAAACTAAACATGCTCAGAACATGTATATCATCCAAGTAAACCTCAAGAACTACTTGGATATCATTCTACGGCTCAACAACAATAACAAAAAAACAGTTCTGCTATCCTACAACTAGGCATGGAAACTGGAAAAACGCCCAGCAGGAAAAACAAGCATGGAAAAGAAACCTGAGCACAATATAAATTACTCTAGTCACATGAAATAACCTTTAGTAAAGCAAAAAAGCAAGCAGGAAAATAGCAGGGGAAAATAGGAAACACGCAATACCCCGTTCACGGGTATTGGTTAAATTTTCACATAATATTCATCAACTTTATACAGAAAGGCACAAACGACCTACCTTGATCCGAGGAGATCTATATAAGTGAACCACAATGACAGATTCCTCTTGGAATGATGTAGATCTGAGAAAACGCACAAAACGCTCAACCAACAATAACATGGAAACCAGGAGGAATCGAGAATCAAGGATAAAGTAGAAGGAAGAACTCACCACTGCAATTCACACGCAATCAACCATGCTCAAATTGGAGAACGGATGGCGGGGCGAGAGTTTAGAGAAGATTCGGTCGTACGGTTGCTTCCGGGCAGACGAAACCTAAAGAATAAGATGATTTTGTGGGTAAGGCATGACCCCAGTCTATTTAATGAAAAAAAGAAAGTACACAGCATGTACTTCTTGAGTACACGGAGTGTACTTGAATTTTCTATACTTCGAATTAACAGGCCTCCACCTTAGCCTTACACACCATGTGTGTGGCCCAGACACAGCCATCACATGGCTTCGAGCCGGAAAGAGTACACAGTGTGTACTTAGAAAGTACATGGTGTGTACTTATGAAATTTCTAGAAAATTTATTTTCCTTAAAAACTCCCGAAAAAGGGAAAACATACCTGAAAGAAGATCTGGGTTCTTACAATATACATCAAAGTTCCTGGTGTACCAGCAAGTGAAGGTATAGAGGCATAAGTCTTAGGGGATAATGCAACCACTTCCCATACCATAATGGAAATGTGAGAACATCACCATGGACTTTTTCACTGGACTTCCAAGGACATCCAAAGGCAAAAATGCAATCTCGGTTGTTGTGGATCATCTAACAAAGACTGCACACTTCATTGCTATTTGGGAGGATTTCTCATTGGATAAACTGGCACAGATATATATCAGGGAAGTGGTAAGGTTTCATGGAGTACCAGTATCTATTGTGTTGGATCGAGATCCAAGATTCACCTCTATGTTTTGGGAGAGTCTTCAATATTCTATGAATACTGAATTGAACTTTAGTACGGCCTATCATCCTCAAATTGAGGGAAAATCTGATAAGACTATCCAAACACTTGAGGACATGTTGAGATCATGATCAATGGACTTTAAAGGAGGATGGGATCAACATCTTCCTCTGGTTGAGTTCTCTTATAACAACAGTTTCCACTTGATCATCAAAATGGAACCATATGAAGACCTTTATGGGAAAAGGTGCAGAACACCGGCATGTTGCGATGAGGTCAGTAAATGTAAGCTTCTTGGACCAGAAATGGTCGGGGAAATGGTGGAGAAGGTGAAAACCATTCAGCAGCATATCAAGTCAGCCCAGTGTCGACAGAAGAGTTATGTAGATAATCGTCGATGAGACCTTGAGTTTAAAGTGGGAGACATGGTGTTTCTATGCATATCTCCATGGAAGAAGGTCATGAGGTTTTGAAATAAAGGGAAGTTAAGTCCAAGGTACATCGGCCCCTTCGAGATTCTTGATCGTGTTGGGGTTGTGGCCTATCAACTAGCACTTCCACCTACCAAGGCCAAAGTAGATGATGTCTTTTATGTTTCCCTCTTAAGGAAGTACATACCAGACCCTTCACATGTACTCTCTTCTGAGGTGGTACAATTGGAAGATGATATTTCTTATAAGGAGCAACCAATGAAGAACTTTGATCATAGAGAAAATTTTTTATGAAATAAGACAATGCCCCTTATCAAGGTGCTGTGGAGAAAACACAGGTTTTAAGAAGCAACTTGGGAATCGGAGGAAATGATGAAGCTAAGTTACCCACATTTGTTTTAGTGTGGGAAAAGGAAAATTTCGAGGGAGAAATTTCTTAAGGGGGGGATATTATAACGACCCAAAGTTTCATTAATGGAAATCCCTCTTGATCTAATTAAATGTATCTTTATGATTATATAAAATGCCAACTTCATTGGTTTTTTGTTAAGAATTTTGACCGTTGCTAATATAGTTTTTGAACAGTGATCGCATGATTAGTATAAATATAGGGCTTTAACAAATCCAATTTACTCAGACAAAAGAAGCGATGGCCTCATCCAATAGAATTGCTCCTTACGAAACCCATTTATCAGAGTTTGGAAATGTGGTGGAATCCTTGGGCTTCGCTCATGATCAAGCCCAAGTGGAGCTTCATCATGTCAAGATCGAACGGGACTGTCTACGGGAAATGTGGAAGTTGATAGAGATTACAACTCGAGCGATGTTATCCGAGCCACCCCAAGAGTCTGTCACCGTCACACACCTTACCCTTAGGTCTTATGAGTCTATTTTAAGGGGTTATGTAACAAATTGCTAGTACTATGTTCATGTAAATTAATTTTTTGTATATATTAATAAATATTCCTTCTTGTCATTATCGATACATTGTAAATAGATTTTAATGTACAAATAGTGTTTTTATTTATTTATTAATTAAGAAATATATTTTATTAAATTAATCAATTTATTTGAATTAAAAATATTTTAATAAAATATTATTTATATTATTACATATATTTTTATTAAATATAAATGATCTTATAATTTTATGAATGCAATTGTAATTTTTTTTAAGGTGTGACGGCCATTTTTGTCAAAACTTGTGAATTTTCGATAAATGTTGGATTTTCTTTTAAAAGTGAAAATTAACATATTTGGAAAATTATTTATATAAAATAAATGTTATTTCTAGAATCAGGATGTCAAAATTATCCAACGGTGAATTTTTCATAATTTTCCGAGACAGTCAAATTTTTGGGTAAAAATTAAATATCGTTTAAATATATAAGGTGTTTTATGACATCATAATGTCCCAATAGTGATGTAATAAAATACAATAAGCTTTATTTTCGGCCAATATATATTTTACCATTAAAATAATGTGATTTTTTGTTTGTTTGACTTACTTATCAAAACATTAATGGACCACTCCAGACTTATTAAACACCTTGTCTTTTTAAATTGTTTTCCATGGGAGTGTGACTCACCTCCACATAATCAATCCTATTATTTAAAGAAATTCGGACGTTGGCCTTATAAAATATATTTTCCCTCTTCCCTTTTCCAAAAACCATGGGCAAAAAACATGGGATGGTTTGTGGTTTGGATTAATTTAATATAAGGGGTCCCAAACCTAAATAATAAAGAATTCCTTCACCTTTTCTATATAAACCCACCCAAGCTCCCACTTCCGCCTCACTCAAAGCCTTTGGAGTTTATCCAACCTCTGGAATAATCTCTCTATAATACTCCCAAGGTTCCCAAATCTTCCAATAATCCTCTCTCAATCCTCTCTCTAGCCTTTGGAAGTACACTTCCATGTAAGGGTTTTTCTTCCTTTCTCATTTTTGTCAATTTTCATTAAGTTGTTTTTCCCTTTTAATTTCAATTGTGAATTTTGGGGTATGGTTTATCACCTCCCTGATACTTCCCTATTTATGTTTTCATGATGGGAGACCCCTTTCTCTCTCATTAAATTCCTCCCATGTACACCTGTTACTATGCCGAAATTCCGAAAGGGACTTCTCTCTCCTCATTTACATTCAAGCAATAATTCTGTATCATGAATCTAAATTCTATTATAATTGTTTGGACACATATCTATATGACCTCCTTACTTTCCATTACATGTAAATATGATTAGTAACCCCTTTCTCCCTCATGAACCATTTTTATGAATTCTTATGTCATGCCGTTACGCTGCCGAAATCACACCGATTTTCTAAGCCAGTGTCTTTGTGTAGTGAATACCATGCCCATTTCTCCATCAAGGGTATTCACATTTATTAACATTTACTTATTGATTATAAAGATTCATGTATAAATTCTACATTCCTTAACATGGAATAAATGATTATGTTTAATGAATCAATGTTTTATGATCCATGTGGCAGACTGATGCATGAAATGAAATGTTTAAGAAGGGTGCGCCCTTATAGCGCTCCAATGCATTGGGTAAAGTATAGTATCATGATACTTCATGTGCAATGAGTGTTGACTCATGCTAATTCAAGTGAAATGAGGGTTTACTCGTGTTTTATGTTCAATGAGGATTTACTCATGCTCTATGTGCAATGGGCCTTGGCTCATGCTAAATCCATGTTAAGTGTTGTTGCCACATTTCCATGTTATGATTATCATGCTTTATCATGCCTTTATGTCCGTGTTTCTCTTGTTATTTATTGATATTCCTATTGTCTAACTTGGATTTTACTCCTCATGAATTCCATGTTTGTTCCCTAACTGGTCTATTTAGCTCACCCTTTTTTTATGCATGTCCTCAGGTTATCCCATGCAATGCTAAGTACGAGGGAATGTAGTGGTCATGTAAAAGAAGTTTTCAATAAAGATGTTGCATTTCATGTTTTAAGTTTTTATGTAATATCCTAATCCCTAAAGACACTAAAACGCTTGATATTCTTGTTGTATAAAGTGATATTTTATGTAATAAATCATGTTTAAGTTTGTAATAAATGTTGTTTTGTCATACATGTTTTCCAACTTTTAATGAAGCACTTGTTTTAAATATAATTTCTAGTGAAAATATAAAATTTTTATTGAAAATTAATCTCATATTTTATATTTTTAATATAAAGATATTCTTAAAGTGGGGTTTTGGTACTTTCCTAAGAATCTTCATTTTTTGATGAATAGTGAAAAAGACAAAATTTTAATTGAAAACTGAATTTTCATCTAAAAATTTTAAAATGTAAAATTAAATTTCAATTATTTTTAAAGTAAATTTAGATAAATTATTTATCTATTAATATAATTTATTTAATTTTGTAATTCATAGACCCCAGTTATTATGAGTCAGTGCATTATTACATAACATTGGCATGATCACAAAAGATCAAGTCTCGAAAGACTGATTAGTTTAGTAGCCTTGGAAATACTAGATACATTATTAATGTTTAAATTACATAATGAAATGGAAAACTGCAATAACATTATTTCCATAGACAACACTGAGATCCCATAGTCTATCCCTGCAGGTCAGTCATTAAATACTTCTTCAAAACCTGGGAAAATAAAACATAGAAAGGGGTGAGCTCAGATGATCAGTAAGGATAAAAATATAGCGGAAACTTTGATAAGTAATAATAAACATTTAAGTTAATTTATAACTAAAACAAAAGCCTTTTAAACTTGAACTTCAACATAACATGGAAAAAAATGAAATAATGCCATTTACTTATTCACATGAATATTCTACTAGTCGAATAATCACATGCAATATCAATAATCACTTTCAAAATGATGGAATTCATAATGTCAGACTATCATAACCGCATAGTCAAGGCATTGTGCCAAGACTAAAAATAAGATTTTTTCAAGGCCTGGTTACAAGGCACTAGTTTGTCTCATGAGACCTACCGATGCATCAAATAGATGTAGTGGGCTCCACCCGTCACATACTAAGTCGAATTCATTCTTCATATGAACAGGTTTAAACATAACATAAACATTCGTATTAAAACTAGAGTACGAAATGTCAATACTTTATCCATAAAGCATGAATGGTAAAAAAATGACACATCCATAGTCAAACATATCACAAAACCTTCAATACAATATTGAATTCTTGTATCATAATAAATAAACTTCAAATAATCTTAAAATCCATCAAAGGATGCTAACATAGATGAAATCAAAACTATTTGAGGCAAATATCTTTTTTTTAATTATTTAAAAGTCACATAATTATAAAATAAAAAATTTAATTTGAAAATATTCTTATAATCTAGTAAGGGAAGCTTCGATGATTTTATAATGGTGGAAAATAGCCACACCCTCTGTATATGTTAAAAAGCCATTCTTACCTTAATTATGTCGAAAAGGTTAAAAAAGACCTTGTTCGGAAAACGACGGAAATATTCATTTATAAACATATCATAAAAAAGCAAAAAAAGGGTATAAATTACTTTAACCCATATTCTAGTAACTAGTAAAAATGTTTTGAAATCCATTTTTAAGAATCATGGATGTGGATGATAAAGAGGTCCTAGTAGATAATTACGTATAAACAACCTCGGATAATGAAGAGATTGTGAAATAAACCCTTACCTTGTACTTTTCCTTGGTCTCGGGTAGTTTATCCTCCTGTATAATAGTTAAATAATTGTTATTAAATTATACAAGAATTATATACACAAATATGATATCATATATGATCTTTAAATATTGATTTGTTAATAATATTTTAGTATGGTCGTCATTTTGGGTGTTCACTTACTCTTTTTCGTTTATATGTTTTGTTACATAAGTCGTGTTTTTTATACATAGGTTTTATATTATTCATATCCAGATATATATCAAATCCTTGAACATTATTTTTAATCATCAAAGGAAAATTAGTCTTGAATGGATACAATGGGGAATGAATCTCATCGCGTTCGTGGAGACGGTAGTCCGTATGTACGCACGAGCGACAATAACATTATTTTGATATTCAAATAATATATTATTAGATGGTGTATCATATATAATGAATCAATAACATTTTATATTTAATATTTACATGAATTACACTTCATTATTGTACAGATCCAAATAATAATGTATTGAATAACAATTACACCACGACGTGGAGATGGTAAGCCCTACCTACGCACTTATAGTGACATGTCATTCAAAGGGATGGATAGAATAATGAATTTGGTTGTAAAATATTAATAATAACATCATATTATATAGAATATACTGGAGTTATTATTTTATAATGGAAACAAAGAAGAAAATGGAAGTGGAAGAAGAAAGGAACTTGAAAGAGGTGGTGAGATTTTTACCTCTTCTTCGGGTTCTTCCTTTTGATTTGATGAAAAGGGATTTTTAAGTAGGCTTTCTGACTAAAGAAAGGACTCTAGGATGAATTGAAGGAATTTGATAGGATATTTTGGTAGGGGTTGTCTGATCCAAAAGTCTTTGAAGGTATGAATTGGAGAGAAGGGGGAGTGCCCTTTTATAAGATGGGTGAGGGGCACTATAGGAAAAACTTAAAATATTATTTTAAAAGAAATTCATATTCAGTTTATAATGGATCCCAATTGACTTATTTATAGTATAAGTTGGTTATGGGTCTAAAAACTATAAAAAAATAGATTTTAGACAGGTTTGGGTCAATATATTAACCTCATCATTTGTATTTAACTCTTAGTTAAATAGTTTGACATTTACCATGTCTCTTTGTATTTTTATATTATATGGTTAATAAACTTACTATAAAAAACCAATATAATCCAAATTTGTTCATTATTAATATATATAACCTTATATATGTTATTTTTCCTAAATATAGATTTTTAGGAATAAAATTTCAATTAATAATATAATATTTGTTTTAAATAATTCTTTATGTCAATTTTGACACTATTTAATAATTGATTTTTTTAAAGTCCTAAAAACTTTATTAATTATAAATAAATTCATTTAATCCATCCCAACATGTCATATTAACCTATATAATTATTGGATGGAATCAAAACGTTTAAATTATATTTATTTTAACATTTACAATACCATTTATTTGATTCTTTCATTAATAAGGAAAATACTTCATCATCATTGTATCATAAATAAATTTAATTATTCAATGTCTAAAAATTATAAATAAAATGTAATTATGTAGGAAATATTTTTATATTTCTAATTAATATTTATAGTCTAAGATATAACATATATAACCTTATGTAAGAATTATTTTACTAAAAGATATATGCTTTTGTCATTTTTGTATTTACTTTAACATAATTAATATAAAGTGTCATTAACACATACAAAGGGCTCCATGGGGTCCCCAAATCGACCAAAGGATGCACATGGTCGGACAAGAATCATCTAATATGGATAGGGCTTTTTTTAGTTTGATTTATTATTATTATAATATTATTTTGTTACACTTATTTATCGGATTTACCCTTTAACCATGGTAAATAAAATATTTACCGAAGTAATTATTCAAAAAGTTTAAAAATAAAAGTTACCTATTAAAAATTATTGTAATTATTGTATCTAAATAAGAAATCCATTTTTCTAAATTAAAAACATATAAGTGGCAGAAAATAATTTAAAATTAATTCCCGTGGTTAAAACAAAAAACGTGTTTTTAAGAAATAATAACTATCAAAAGATTGACAGTTGTTTATGTCTAGTTTAAATGTGAAATTATGTCCAATGAACAAAATTGGATTAAATGGTAAAAATATATTCTAATTATAATTTAAAACCATCAATATTATAATTTACCTCTATTAGTAATTTTGATTAAAAAAGTTGTTTTTAATTACAATTTAGTATTTTTCATTATTCATAAAAAAGTCGATGTTCTCAAAAAAATACCAATAATTCATCCTTGGATAATTTTGATATTTATAATCCAAAAATGGGGTCTATTTTAAAAGATAAAATTTATATAATTTCAAAATGTGGGTATTATTATTCATAATGGCTAGTTTGATTAGTTATGGTGTGTTAGAACCCGAAGTTGCGTACAACACACGCTATTGTATTATTAAAAGAGAAGCGTACCAGGGAATCTTGGGGTGTTAAAAATTTTACTCTTTTATATAATAAATTTAGATATGAAAACAAATAAACGATTTGAAAATTTTTCACTATAAAACCCCACCTTCTTTGACACATATGCTGGATTTATTTTCAATAAATTTGTTCAACATAAGTGAATTGAATTTTGAAAAATAGATTAAATATTTGGAATGATAGAAATTTATATTTTTTAATATGTTCAATTTTTTTTTCCATATTTATTTTTTAATACAATTAAAATTAAATATTGTGATTGTGGTAAAAACAAGTTTACTTAGTGGTTAAACATAGAGTATACGGTGTATAAATGACCCTAAAAGTATCCAATACACATTGTATGTACATATTTAGATCATTATAAAAATATGGTAATTTTTTATTATGTAATAATATTTTTAATAAAACACATGAGTACACCTAACTTCTTTTATAAAATTTCAACTTTTTCCTCTTCGTAGTTATAAAGGGATGCCCCCTCTCCCCCTACTTGACACCTATAAACCGACTTCGGTTCATCCAATCACTTCCCAAGTAACACCCCAACATCAATACCCTTTTCATATAATCATTTTAATGGGAATTAATCAATCATAAGGCATTAGTTCAAACATAAGGAGAATACCCAAAAAATAGGCCATGTTTTTCTAAAAGAGTTTTTATGTTCTTTCCTTCTCTACCTCATTCAATTCGTATAAAATCAAACTTATATAATAACATAATTATATTCTACATAATATTATTTTTTTATGTTAATGTTATTACCTAAAACTATACACAATTCTATCAAATGGGATACATAATCATAATTCAAGTGTATGGCATACTGCCACCTCATAAACTGATGTCATTATTTCCTCAATTACCACCTTTCAACATTTGTAATAATGATTTTTTAATAGTTTATATATGTTATATATTATATTTATTATTACTTAATTATTATTTAATTATTATATAACACATACCTTCACGTTTTCTATTTTGTGAGAATATGATAACATTTTCGTGTGTACGGTAGACTACCTCCTCAAGAAGTGATTTGTTTCACTCATTCTTCAAATGGAATGTATTAAGGAATGATTTGATAAAAATATGTGATATATATCACAAAAAAATGATACCATATCAATATATATATATATATATTATTTACTTTTCATTCATTTGATACGATCAAAAAATGTAAACACTATTCATCGGTATGTATTTCCTACCATGTCCATGAAGGACGTATTTAATTTTCTATCACCAAATATTATAGATTAAACTAAATAAATATTTGTTAAATATTGGTGATATTTTTGTCATGATATGAATTTTTTATATGATGAAATCATGATTTAAGTAGGAGGAACAAAAAATAACAATTCAAAAATATGACAATTAACACCTGAAATGATGAAAATAATGAAATATTATGAACATATGGGTGTTATGATATTAAAACAGGATCATATATGATAATATAATTACTAATATGGTTATATTATATGTTAATAACATGTTTAAAACAAATATGTATGTGGTTAAATTATGTTTGGTGAAAATTAAATCATGAGGTAGGGGATTCTGTCTCAATTTAATTTTATTAAGGAAAATTGTAATGGTATGAAACTAGATTATTTTATATGGTGTGCATACTTCCCCTTTGAAATTAAATATAATGAATATTTCATTTTAATGTAATTTATAGTTTCAATTTTAAATATTTCTTCCTAGGATATTTGAATATAATGTTACCAAGTAGTAAATAAATTTCATAACTCAATTCTTTTTCAATATGTTATACTACATACTCACTATATATAATAATATATGGTTACATGTAAGATAAAATTTAGTATATATTTATATATTTTCCCTTGTTTTATTTTATTTATATTTGATACACATAAATTATTAATTGATTTATTCTCACTTCAATGTTATGATTATTTTAATTCTTTATCTCACAATACCATTCTAATCAAGATTTATTATTCTTGATATTCAATTAAAAGAAATTATATTATCATTTATTAATATACCTTTTTTTATTCCACTCAATTTATTCATGATTTTTTTCATGTTAGGGTACAATTTTCCCACTCTTTGGTAATTGAAATGTTTTAGAAATTGATTTAAAAAAATGACTTAATGTCTCTCTTCGGTCATAAATTTGTTTTCTCTTAAAACCATGTTTCCTAAAAATGTTTTTAATCTTGTTTTAAACATTTTTAAAAAAATTTAAGGATTTTTTCCAATTTTTAATTGTTATTTGTTTTGAAAATAATATGATGTCATTTTCAAACCAATTCTCATTTATCTTTTAACAAAAATTTAAAATATAATTTTTTAAATGAAAAATGAGTATAATATTACCCATTATAATGACTACTCAGTGATTTAAATATTCCATTTTATGTTTTCAAATTATTTTCAATGAAGTTTTTTTAGAATTTATTTTCATAGAAAATGATTTTTGACAAAAATTAAAACAGATGTTTTCAACAAAAAATTTTTCAAGAGATATTTTTATGGTATTTATATTTTTCAATGAAATATACCCTCTATTATAACACCAATGGGAATATATTATATTGATACCATCCTTATTCTTAAATTTGATGGTTTAAGATCATTTTGACTATGGAATACATTTCCATTCACTTCCATGATTCATTTTTATATTCAATAACCTTCCATTGAATTACTAAATTTTTTGTGATCATTAGAAATTAAATTTACCCTAAATATCCACATTATTTTTCATGTATTTGATCATTGAGTAAAAAGTATACCATTTTTACATACGGTGTTCACATATAAGGTTATTTGATTATTTTTTAAAATATTAATATATCTTTATCCTTTACTCAATATTAATACATGTTGATAAGGAACATTTTTTATGAATTCAATCGATTATTTGATATATGAGGAATTCTTTGGACTGGTACAACATTGGTTGGGGACTATTGTGACCCTCTATTTTGAAAAATTAACATTTCATTACATATACAGAATACTTAAACATTATACAAATAGACCCCCATAGACCATAGTAGGTATAGTTCCTTTGGAATCATGGAAACCTTAAACTTGTACATATGTGAGCTATATTATCTACGACTAGGTTCTTCGCGAATAACACCCTTTTTATACAAATAAAACTTAATACATATCTCCCAAACCAATAAAAGAACCATAAGAATGGGTGAGCTCAAATTCTCAGTAAAGGTAAATAAGAGAGGCATGTAAGCATAAACATGAGAATAAGGGTACGAGAACATGATCATGATAATAGAAGATTTCACCCTGCATATCAAAGATCATATACATGAATCACGAATTAACTTTCAAAGTTCATAAGACATGAGGAAAAGGTAAGTAAAGGAAATAATCCAATAAATAATAACATATGAGTAATACATGATATTATGTAAACACATAATCATATACTTATTTCAATAGTATCCATGGAATAAATACCAAGACCATCAATGTTTAAAAACTACTTTACTGAATTGGGTGAATTCTCATTCTATCCCTATATTACTGAATCTTGTATACCCCTAATCTAGCCTTGTATTACTGAACCGAGTAATCCCTCATTATAACCATGTATTATAGAACCATTTAAAACTTTTTTATATCCCCATATCATTGAACTAGGTAAACCCTTGTTATTTCCTTGTCTATCTCTTGAGATATATATCTTTACCCAATGCATTGGAGGGAGATATCGGTCCCAACCATCACATAATAAAATAATACATACAAGTGACACAAGATCATAAATGAAATTATCATAACCCATGAAATGAAATTGGAATTACAAACATGAAAACATATCATAATCTATAAAAGATATAGGTTTTGTAATCATTTCATTAGAAAAATAACTTGTGAAATGAAGTGGGTTTTAAAATCATATAACCCAAGAAACAGAAACTAGTTTCATAAACATCATTCCATCTAAACATAATCCATTTAAAGAAAGAATATGGATGGAAATATTGAATAATTTCCCAATAAAGTTATGATAAAAACCAATAGATGTTATCTTAGATGGAAAATAATTTTGACTGGTCTTTTAAGAACATTTGTTGAGGAAAATATCATTTTATTCACTGAAACTGATTTTTATAACATAAATCCTTTTAAAAACCTTTTTATTCAAAACTATCTTTGAAATATTATATAATAAGTTTTTAAAACATTCCAAAAATCTTTGTTCCCTGAAAATGATCTTCAAGTATCTTTGGAAAACATTTTTCAATGCATTTTTTAAAACATGGTTTTTGAATATAATAGATTTCTAACTAAAGATAGATATGGTCCGATTTTTTTAAAAATGTCATATTAATTCCCAAAGAGTGGAAAAATGGTACTGATATATGAGTATATATTAAAGAAACATATTAGAAGTAATCTCATGAATATTATAGAGAAATTTAATCAAAGGAAGCATAAAAATAAACAATCTCCAAAAATGATAAGATTGTCTCAATAAACTCTTATAACATGGTTACATGGGATCATACTCTCCATGTAATAAAATGAAATTACATGAAGATTAATATACTATGAAATGATTATGATTCCTGATATAACATGTAAAATTTAAGTATATACACCTTGAAAAAGTGTTAGGTTCATAACAAAACATGAGTCTCAATGATGAAAAATTGAAACAAAACTATTTTACTAATTTCGTAGCTTTTGAATGTTAAATCCCATGAAATAAGGGTCACATAATGGATATGTAAATATAAATAAATTTAGGTATAATATACATAGAATAAAATCATGGTAACTGCATACACCACACAAAAGGAATGAGTGGTGATCATAACATGAATCTCACAGAAATAAAAAGTGAGATGAAATTCCCCTTACCTTGTGTCTTGAATCTCTCAATACTCATAAAAGATTCTTATATAATAAATATTGGTTTATTATAAATATTATAAATATTCATATCCTTATACGTAACTACATAATTGTCTTGCTAATGACTTTATATCACTATCTTGTTAACAAGCCTATGTTATGTTTTCTCTTCAGGTAATATTTGTTTTGTTCTCCGCATGTTTCTTACTTTGTTATATTGTCGGCTTTTATACTTATATCAGGATTCTGGAATATATATCATGATATAATTATCAAGTATACGTATAATATTTATATTATAATAATTTATTTCATAATGATTTACAGAATCAAAGACACTATTCATTGAGATGGTAAGTCATTCGTTCGCATGAACGTTGTTTCCGTTTTTATCATTGTATTGGAAGAAAGTATGTAAATAATATATATATATATATATGTATATATATGTGTATATCATTATTCCTGTAGAATTAATATATCACATATATCATATAATTTTATAAATAATATCCTTAATAAATTCCATGTTGTGTGAGAATGAATCACATCGCTTTGAGTGTGAGGTAGTCCACACTTCCTCAAATGAGATTATCATATTAACAACATATGGAAGGTAAAAAGATGTGTTTTGAAAAAGCAATAAAGAAGCTTAAAGACATAATAAATATTATATATTACATATATAAACATATTTTCCATCACAATGGCTAACATGATTGGTGCTAATGGAAAAATGGACAATCATCATTCTGTGAGGCATTAGTTCAGCGTACCTAGAAATATTATGTTCAACATCCATTAGATGGATGTGTATTTAAGTGATGATCAAATATTTTTAATAAAAAAATCATAGTTTATTGACAAAACTATTTTTTCACACTATATGGGAATAAAGAGAGTGTAGGGATGGTGAAGGAAAATAAAGTAAATGAGCATGAAAGAAGATGTTACCTCTAAATCAGGTAACTCATTTAAGTTTTGTGCCAAAAGGATTACTTGAAAAAGTTTTCTTATAAAATGGAAGTTTCAAATTTGAATAATGTATTTTTTGGAGGAAACATGTCCAGATCATGGCAGATATTAAATGGTTTGAGAGATGTGAGGAATGGGTAGATGTGGTGACCTTTTATAGGGAATGAAAAGTACTCACATGAAATTTTTAGAATCAAATTATCTGTCCACTTTTTATTACCTCAAATAAGTCTTACCAAAATAACAAAACTCAATAATGGGAGGTTTATGTACAAAATATGAATAGAAACTGGGTTTTGGACAAGTTTCTAGGTC
Organism: Viscum album; assembly: GCA_963277665.1. Classification (NCBI taxonomy): domain Eukaryota; kingdom Viridiplantae; phylum Streptophyta; class Magnoliopsida; order Santalales; family Viscaceae; genus Viscum; species Viscum album. The sequence goes on along the minus strand of OY728128.1, from coordinate 1,918,589,115 downwards.
ATTTTTGACTCTTCAATGTAAGTATTAGTTCCTAATTAAGCTTAATTTGGCCTTAATTATTGTGATTAATTTTAATCATTTTACTAATCATTTTGTTCAAAAAATATCATCATATTATAAGAAACTAAATATTACAATGAATAAAATGTTTTATGTTGGATTTTTTAAATTATAATCATAGAAGCAGCAAAAATAAAATTTGTGTTAATCCCTCAGACGGGACGAAATAACAGGGTTTTAAAGTAGGATAATGTTTACATGTTTGTTAATATTTTACAATTGGTTTCAAAGTGAAATTGATCTTAATGAATTAAATTTTATTAATATATGTAATATTAATATAATTTGTCCATAAAAATATTTATAATATACTTTATTATTAATAAACAATTAGGAAAAAGCTATTTTTAAAGAAAAACCAGAATTATTCACTATTTATCAAAAATAATGTTTGTCAGAAAAATCCCAAAAATTCACCCTAAGATAATTTTTACATTATGAATTAAAAAATGAATTTTGTTTTATCTATTTAAATTTCTAAATTCATCTAAAAATATTTTCATTATTAGTAGTAGTTTATTCAAGAAAATGATGCTTTTTAAACATAAAAAGGACTTTACCAAATATCATATCTTTTATTATAAATATGTTTTATTTATATAAAAAATTGTAAACAATATTTTAAATGTAGTTATTACTATTCATAGTATTATTTTTAACTACTTTGTTATAATTATCTTTTTAAAATAATAAAAATAATGAAAATAGATATTTCATAAAAACTCAGTGTTGCGTGTATCGTACGACAACTCAGTATTGCATGGATCGAATGCCACGTCAGTGTTGTGTGTATCATATATAGAGTCAGTTCCATGTGAAAGGAATATTTACCTTTTTTGATTATAGGATATAATTAAAATTTTGAATTTATTTGAAAAAATCGGTCCATAAAAAACCCATGGTGTAACATTTTACCACCCTTAAAATGAATTTCACCCTTGAAATTTGTCACTCAGGGAAAAACAAGTGAGGATAATTCTTCTTCATCATGTCCTCAAGTTTCCATTTAGCTTTCACTAACTAGTTATTTCACTACAAAACGTTGACCAAGGGATTGGTCTTATTTTGTTGAACTTTCTCTGATCGATCTAGAATTTCAACATGTTGTTCCTCAAAAGAATGATTCTTCTCATACGATGTGTACCCTAAGTTTATTACATGTGAAGAGTCATTTATGTACTTCTTCAATATTGATACATGTAACACATCATGGAATTGATATATAATTATAGGAAGTTCCATGTGATAGTCTACCTTCCTGATACGATCAAAAATTACTAAGGTGGTGATATACCTAGGGCATAGTTTCCCTTTCTTCCTGAATCTCATAACATTGTTCTATGGTAAGATTCATAAAAACACATTTTCACCATATTCAAATTCAATATCGCGCTGATGATTATCAGTATACCTTTTCTTCTATCTTTGATCTTCAATGATATGCTACTGAATGGTTTTAACCTTCCCGACCATTTCTTCATCGATCTCAGTCCTAATATATTTTTTTTCTCAACCTCATCCCAGTAATTTGGATCTATTAACTTTTTCCCATATAGGGATTTATAAGGTTCCATTTGAATGCTTAAGTGAATGCTATTGTTTTAAGAAAACTCAATAAGGGGAAGATATTAATCCAAACAACCTTTGAAATCCAAAGAACAAGATCTTAAGATATCTTATAGGGGTTGAATTATTCTTTTAGACAGACGATCTATTTGAGGATGATAAGCAGTGTTAAAACACAATTCTATATCAAGTGTTTTCTGAAGAATTCTCCAGAACTTGGAGGAAAACCTCATATTCTAATATGATATAATAGAATGTGGTACTCCATAAAACCTTACCATTTTATAAATGTATATTCATGGTGGATGATCATGAGAGAAATCTACTCTAATATAAATGAAGTGTACAGACTTAGTAAGGTGGTATACTATGACCCATATATAAATAAACCCTTTAGAGGTATTCAGTAGTCCAATGAGAAAATCCATAGAAATGTTCTCCCATTTCCTATTTGGTATTAGCACTGGAAGCAACATCCCTTTATAATTTTTAGTTTTATCCTTAACTTTCAAGAATACCAAACACAGAGCTACAAACTCCAAGATATGTCTCTTCATGTGATCCCAGCATAAGTATTATTTCATGTCCCTCTACATCATTATACTTCCCAGATTAATAAAGAATTAATAAGTATTAGAATTCTCTAATAGCTTCTTCATCAAATTTTTCATGTAAGGAATAGATACATGGTAACCAATCATAATAAATACATCCTGATCAAGGTTATACTCAGGAATATTTCTAACATTATTTTGAAGCTCTTTATCTTCCTTCTGCGCCTTCTTAATATTTACTTGGATAGAGGGATAAACATTCATTTAAAAAAGATAATATTTTACCCCTTCATTCGATATTTCATGATCTATCCATTGAAAATATATAAATATTAGATCTTTTGTTATCCTCATCATGGATAATGTAGGATGATTGTTTTGACTCAAAGGATCATCCACCATGTTTTCTTTCCAATGGTGGAAATGTATTGAGTAGTCATAATCCTTTGTCAACTCTAACAATCTTCTCAAGCATATGTTCAACTCCTTTGTGAATATATATTTCAGAATTTTAAGATCGGTCCATATATCACACTTTTCACCAAAAATATAATGCATCCATATCATTAAGGAAAATATTATTGTCACTAACTCCAAATCATTATTTGGGTAATTTTTCTAATGAATCTTCAACTTTAATGATGAATTGTCTACATCTTTGTTATTTTTTTTATAAGAACAGTTCTGAATCCGTTATTAGATGCATCACTAGAAATTACAAACCCTACTCTACTATATGGTAATGTAACCTCAAGTGTTCCAACCAACCTTCTCTTCAGTTCCTTAAAATTTTCCTCACATTTCTTTATCTAGATTAACATCACACCCTTCTGAGTTAACATGGTTAGAGGAATAGGGAGTCATTAAAAATTATCCAATTTTTTTGATAATATCCATCTAATCACAGAAATATACGGATCATAGTCATTGTGGATCATCTAGGATAACTTTAAATAGCCTCCATATTTGATTGATCTACTACTTTACCATCTTATGAGATTATGTTACCTAAAAATGAAACCATTTATTATCCAAAACTAACATTTTTAAAATTTTTCATATGACTTCTCCTCAGGGTATCCAATAAAAATAGCAACTGATCTTCATGGTATTCCTTTCACCTTGAATAGATAATAATATCATATCTAAAGACTACAAAAAACATATTGAGGTAATATCTAAAGACAATATACATTAAATCCATGAAGATAAAAGTGGAATTAGTGAGAACAAAAGGCATCACAATATATTCACAGAGCTTGTACCTTTTGCATAATTTCATATTAGGTATATCCATATTTTTGACCCTCAATTGATTATATCCAAAACAAATTTCAACATTTGAAAATTATTGAACTATGTGTTATTGATCAAACAATTCATCAATGCGGGGAAGCAGATAATTTTTCTTTATTGTGATCATGTCTAACTCTTGATAATGAATTCAGAGTCTCAGTGATCCACATTTCTTCTTAAAAAATATAACCTGTGTATCCCATTGTGACACACTTAGACTAATGAATCCCTTATTAAGTTTTTATTAGAGTTTCTTTTTCAATTTTTACAACTCAATAGTGGAAATTATATTTATATCCTTTGACATTGGTGTGGAATTGGGTATAAGTCTTATTGAGAACTCAACTTCACATTTCGGTGGATGACTAGGAAACAGTTTTAGAAATGAATCCAAAAATCCCAAACAATAGTCATATCATCAATGTTATTCTTCTAACCATCTATTTGAGATAAAAAACCCATTTGAATGGGAAATAAGACCCATACAATGGATGTAATCTCCACGGGAAGTTCATAATTACCATCACATTGATGTATGATCATAGGAGGGTTTGAAATATCAAGCATAACTTCCATTTCTTAAATGTTGGTAAGGGGTTTATATAGAAAAATCCAATACATGCCTAATATGACATTGAATATGACTAAAGGAAGAATTTTAAGATTCGAAGGAATCATATTCCCACAAACTTCTACCAAATAGGAATCATAGACTTGAGATACAATCAGCGTACCGTTGGGGCTTTACACTAAAAATTCTACATCTAATTATTTTCAATGAATATTAACACCCTTTGAAAATTATTTAAATATGAAAGAGTGGGTAGATCTGGAATCAAATATGACATGAAAAGTTCAAGAGTGGATAGTAAATGTAAAAACTTCCTTAACAAGAAGATACGGGTGACCCATACGTGGAGGGAGGGGAATAGGGTTACAGACTACATGGCGTCCATGTCAGGACCTTTTTTGAATATTTTCCAGTATAATTATCATTTCAAGGATGAGGGGGATAATCTGATTAGAGGCGATGCCCTTGGTCTCCACTATTACAGGCCCCCCTAAGCATGTTGGGGACCTCTTGAATGGCTTGTTTTTAATAAAAAGTTTGGCGTTGGATGGATGAAGTCGACCATCGTCGCCAACCCTTGTGTTTGGATAATGGTTAGAAAAATTCCCATTCTCATAAAACATGTAACACTGAACAATGGGAGGTTAATTCTATGAATATTTTTCTCCATTATAATTTTATGAATACTTCTTCACATCACTTCAACAATCAATCTCCCGATGGTCTTCCCCTCCACACATAAACCATTTTATGGAAAATCTAAGGAAATTTCCCCCAGGATTCATTCCAATCATAGATCATAAAGGAATATTCAGCTTCATTTATCCATGGTTCTTATTGTTTTCCCTGGAACTCCATATTCCTATTATTGCCAAATCCATGAGTTTAAAACATGGATCCCACCTCTATTTCAACCTTGATTACATGACGCAAAGTCTTTTCATATATAATAATGTCTCTTATGGAAAATTGCCTTCTAAGACTCATCTTTAAACAACCAATGAACCTGTCAACATTAACTTTAGACTAGAAGATAATTCCCTAAGTGTACCTTCCATTTCTTGTGAAATTAGCCTCATGGGTAGCAACAAACTCATCATCCATTTTCTTCAAATCAAGGAACTATTCCCCCATCTTGGTATGAATAATTATAGGAATGTACTTATTGAAAAATAGGTTCTTGAAATCAACCTATACCATGGATTCAATTAAATTATACTACCTCGTATTCTTGATTAGATTCCACCATTGATATACTTATTCTTTTAAGAGACAAACAACCAGATCGACTTTTTCAGGCTTCGAACAGTGAATAATGTGGAATATCGTTTATGTGGTACTAATCCATCATTCAGAAACATGTGGATCAGGATACCCTCTGAAATAAGGTGAACATTTCATCACTAAAAGATTAATATAAGTTTATTCCCTCCTTTGATCATTAGGATTTCAACCATGATTCAAAGCTTGAGAGATCTGAGTGAGCATAACAATGTGGTTTTTTATTTAATCTCAAATGGCATTTGGTTTCTTATTAGTACAATTTCTAAATTGTCCTTCATAATTGTCATTAATGAGGTTCCTTTGGATTCTAGCTATTGACTAAAACCAAATGAATATATTAAGAAATAATTATCATAATGAAGAACCATATAATCATGAAAAATTGATTTTAGGAGGTGTAAATTATGAAACCTTCCTTAATCTATGAAACCATAGGTTTATCCTACGTTATTTATGGCCAACCTATATTTAAATCATTCATAATAGTTCGTGAAGAGTTTGTGAATTCCCAAATCATATCCCCTAGGAGTGTCAAACTAGGTGTGAAGTAAGGCATGTTTTTATATATGAGATTACCCAAAGTCAAGCCTGGAATATCGTGTTGGAGTTGTTATGCCTAGGTAAATCTATGCTAGAGCCACATCCACTTGTAGTATTCAGACAAATATATATTTCTAGAAAACCACTCACTCAATCCTTCACCAAAATTCCAATTCATTTTCTTATACTTTTCTTAGTCCTCATACGTATCCCTAGACATGTTCCATAGGGTTCCCACTATGTTATTATAATCCTAGTTTCCAAGGGTTTACTATACCTTTTCCCCTAATAATAAATATAGAAAACCACACTTTTCAGTTATTAAAATTTCATTAAAAATTCAGAATAATTAACCATCACATAAAGAGATGCCCAAATACTGTAGTTTGTATAGTGCCTTTGGAAACATTGAAACATAAAATTCATACATATGTGAGAAACATTATCTCCCACTAGGTTCTTTGCAAAAATCATAATTCTTAAACACATCAAACATTATACATAACTTTACAACCTAGATAAGTAAACATAAAAATGGGTGAGAGAAAATGCTCAGTAAAGTTAATAAAGTGAGACATGTAAGAAAGAACGTGAACATAGGGGTATGATAACATGATCAAGATAATAGAAGATCATACCCTGCATATCAAAGATCATATACATGAATCATGGCATAAACATTAGTAGTTCATAAGAATGAATCCAAAGGAAGTAAAGGGTATAATCCATGAAATCATAATATAAGAGTAAGATATGGAATTTTTGAAACACATAAGAAAATACTAATTTCTATAATATACAAGGAATCAATTCCAAGACCATCTTAGTGAAAGAAGTCATTTACTAAACCTAGTAAAATCCTGTTCCATCCCTATATTGCTGAACCAAGTAAACCCTCATTCCAACCCGATATAACTGACCCAAGTAAAAAACCATTCTAGCATTGTATTACTAAACCATGTAAACCCTCATTCCATCCTGTTATTACTAAACTGAGTAAACTCCCCTTCCTGCCTTTTCTATCTCTTGATATATAATCTTTACCCAATTCATTAGAGGTAGATACGGGTTCCACCAGTTAGAAAATTAAATCATACATACATGTGCCACAATATCATAAAGGAGCATATGATAACCCATTAAATTAAATTAGAATCATAAATATGTAATCATATCATATAATGTGTAAACAAAAATGTTTCATAATCATTTCATCATAAACATAACATGTGAAAGGAAATGGGTTTCAAAATAATACAACCCATGAAAGGGAAACGGCCTCGTAAATAGCATGCTATCAAAATTTTATCCATTAATAGAAAGAATATGAATGGTAGCATTGAATAATTTCCCCATAAATGAATTATGAGCACTAATTGATGTTATATTATATGGGAAATAATTTTTAAATGACTTTTAAAATCATTTCTTGAGAAAGATATCCTTTCTTATTTGAATTTTTTTTATAAAATAAAACCTATTGAAATACTTTTTCTTATAAAATAGATTTGAAAGCATATAAAGGAATATTTTAAAAAAAATATCCTTTTTCCTTGGAAATAATCTTCAATGATCTTTGGAATACATTTTTGAAAACATGGCTTTTGATGACAATGGATTTCCAAATGAAGAGATAGATTGTCCTAATTTTTAAAAAACATCATATTAAGTACCAAAGAGTTGGAGAAATGATACTAAAAAACTGATTACATATTGAATAAAAATAGGGTAAGGTAACTCATTATTATTCTTGTTATATTTAATTAGATGAAGTGTAAACCTAAACAATCTCAAAAAATGAAACGATTGAATCAGTAAACACTTATAACTTGGTTACATGGGGTCATGCTCTCTATTTAAGAAAATGAATTTACATGAATCTTTGGATATCATTAAAATAAGGAGATTAATGATATAACATGTAACATGTATGTATATAGACCTCATAAAAGATTTTAGGTTCATAACCAAACATGAGTCATAAATATTGCAAGATGAGACAAAATAGTTTTACTGATTTGGTATCTTTTGAATGTTAAATCCCTTGAAGAAAGGATCATAGAGTGGATATGGAAATACCCATAAATTTTGTTATAAGTTAAATTTATTTCAACCATGGGTATTATATACAACAGACAAATTAATGAGTAGTGATTATAACATGAATCTCATTCAAATTAAAAATGAGATGAAATTCCCCTTACCATGTGTCTTGACTCTATCAGTACTCGTAAAAGCTTCCTGTATAAGAAATATAAGATTATTATACATATTTTAAAGAAGAATATAATTATACATAATACCATATATGGTTTTATTATTACCTTAAATTACCCACTTGTTAACAATCCTATGTCATGTTTTCACTTCGAGTAATATTTTCTTTGTTCTTTGCATGTGTCTTAATTAGGTATATCATTGGTCTTTATACATATATCTTGATTCCATAATGTAGATAATTATGTAATTATAATGTATGAATAATATATTTATATTATAATAATATATTTCATAATGCATTATGAAATGTGATACACCATTCATTGAGATAGTGATTCATTCGTATTCATTAATGTTGTTTCCGTTTTTCTTGTTGTATTGAATTAAATTATATAAAAGACATATGTATATATGTGTGTGTAAATATATATACATTTAGTTATTACAATAGAATTAATATATCATATATATCATATAATTTCATTAAACCCATCACTAATACATTACCTGTGGTGTGTGAACGAATCACATTGCATTGTGGTTGTGGTATGCCACACTTGATCAAATAAGAGTATCATATTAACACCAAATAGAATGTAAAAAATGTGAGATTTAAAAAATGAATAAGTAATATTAAAGGAATATTAAATATAATATATTATATATATAAATATATTGTACATAATAATGGAAACCATGATTTGTGGTAAATGAGAAATGAACAATCATCGTTTCATGAGGCAGTAGTTCATCATACAAAGAAGAAGTATGATAAAAATTTATTATACGGTGGTGTTTGTAAGGTTAGGTCATAGAATTTTCATAAAAAAATACAATAATTTGAAGTATACTAGTTTTTTCACTCAATAATGGAATAAATAGGGTTGAGGGTGGAGAAGGAAAATAGAGGAAAGGAACTTGAAAGAAGACATTAGGTCTAATCTGGTAACTCCTTTTGGTTTGTCCTAAAATGTTTTATTGAGTGGGTTTCTTCCCAAAGTGGGGATTCAAAGTCAAAGGTAGGATTGTTGGGAGAAACATTAGGCATATCAATGTCGAGATTAAAATGTTTTAGTTGTGTGAGTAATGGTTAGAAGTGGTGGCCTTTTATAGGGAAGGAAAAGGACTCACATAGAAGTTTTAGAATAAAATTAGGTGTGCACATGTTCATACCTAAAAACGTCTTACCAAACCCATAGAATTCAAGAATGGAAGGCGTTTGAAATATATATGTATATCCAATGTGTGTCTTAGAAGTTATTAGGTAATTTGGGCCCTTAATTTTATGTTTTTTCCTAATTAATCTTAAATTTTCCTTAATTACTATGATTAATTTTAATCACTTTTACTAATCATTTTGGTCAAAAATTAACACGTATTATTAGAATATAAATATTAGACTTAATACAATGGTTCAAGTTAGATTTTTGAAATTCAAACCATACAAGCGTAAAAATATATATTAGTGCTAATCTCGTAGATGAGATGAAATAATTTGGTTTTAAAGTAGGATAATGTTCAAATGTTTGTTAAAATTTTACATTCAGTTTCAAAGTAAAATTTACTCTATTGAATGAAATTGTACTAATAGATGTAATATTCATCAAATGTGACCTTAAAAAGTATTTATAATAACATTTATCTTTAATAATTAATTAGACAAAAAAGGGAATCATTTATTAAAATGTATTATTTTTCATTATTCATCAAAAAATTAAGATTGTCAAAAAATCGAAAAAAATCAACCTAAATTAAATTTGACGTGATGAATTAAAAAATTAGTTTTATTTTATCAAATTAAATATCTAAATTTTTCTAATATTATTTTCAATATTAGAATTACTTTATTTGAGAAAAAGATGTTTTTGAATATAAAAATGACATTAAAAAAATTAAACCTTTTATTTTTAATATGTTTTATTTATGTTAAACAACTGTAAAAAATATTTGAAAATTAGTTATTACTATAAATATTACTAATTTTAACCACTAGGTTATAATTATCTTAATTAAATAATTTAAACTATAAAAATATATTTTTCATAGAAACTCTATGTTGTGTATATTATCTACCGACTCAATATTGTGTGCATAATTCACCAAGTCAGTGTAGTATATAACATACGCAGAGTCATTTCCATGTGAAATAAATCATTTTATTCGTTCATTATAGGATATAAATGAAAAATTAAATCTATTGAAAAAAACTGGTCTATAAACACTCGGGTTGTAATAGGGATTCATTTGAAGTAATCCCATCAATGCACCTATAGACTAATGGGATTAAATTAGTTACCAAAACTATATATATATGTAACAAGTATGTTTTAAACTATCTTGTGAATATAGAGATAATTTTTTCTAAACCAAATCATTTTTTACTAGTTATTTTTTAAACCATTTTTTGAACAATCTTAATTACAACGGAATCATTTACATGGGAAATATGATAACAAATAATTTATCAAATGTTCATTAATTTAATAATTATTATTATAATTCATATTTTTTCAATGAAAAAATATATGGATGAAATTCACTCTCAGTTTATTGATTTAATGGTGTGGTTTTCAATAATCTGCCATTCCATATTTATTATACCTTACCAAGTTATTTAAATTGAATTTTTTTACTATTATTTTCATTTCCTATTGATTAATCCTAATCTAGTTATTTAAATGGAACATGTTTTTAGGTATTTAACTTTCTTTATTGATTATTAATTATTGATTCATGATAGCTTCTCTTATATATAACCCTCATTGATCATTTGAGCTCACCCATATTTTGTTTACCCTAGGATTACATGAAGTTTACTATGACCAATATTCGTAGATATACATGATGATATAAATCTTTTCTTGAAAAAATAATTATGTTTCAATTTGTTTATTTAATTTTAATTAATCACTAATGAATTTATATAGTTTAAAAATACTACTAAACTATTCGATACTTCATGATGTAATCCATTGTATCTTATGGAAATGTAATGGAAGAATGAAATAGATCATAGATTCTGAGGTCATCATGCAATAATTACTATTATATTATATTTATTTGAATCCTTAGGAACTAGATTTTGGAAGTCATATGTCAGAGAACGTAAACCCATGATATAATGTGAAGACAAGTATAGAAGAATATAGTAATATTTTGGTAAAATAGACATTATGTGGTTCATCAATGAAATATATCCCAATATAGATATAAAAAGTGGATTTTATTCTGTCATTGATGTACTTAGGGGGAATAAATCCAAAAATGTTTCTTCAACATTGACCAGAGCATGACCTGGTACACAAAAATGTGCCTTACTATAAAAAATTATTTACACTACTAGAGGCTATGCATGGTAAAATTCATATTATATTTTTAAACTATTATATAGTATTTGAATGGATAATGATAATAAATAATTTAGTACATAGACTGTGGAAGGGAAATGTGGAAATAAAATTTATATCGTATTTCTGTATTGGGACTCAAAATTAAAATGACGAATTATTTTTACCAATGGTGTTTTGGCTATAAGAATAATGATACATCCAAGTATTGTGTGATATTTTAGAATAATATGTGTCTTACTTAACATAATAGTTATAGATACCATCATGGAATATGATAATTAGGTTGAACATAATTTATAATTCATAAACAATTCCTTTTCCGTTTTATGTGGTGGGATTCTACCAAGATTAAGGATAATTTCGGTGAAATTTAAGGAAATAGAACCCATTGGTTTAGTGTATATTTTAATGAAATATATATTTAAGGAATAAAATATTTACATCTTAGAGGCATGAGTTAAAATTTATTGATAAACTTTATGGTTAAAAAGATCAATGCAGTCAAATAATATTACTATACAATGATAAAAAATTGTATTGAAAACTCCTGTAAAAATGGTTATTTAATTATATTTCAGGAATTTCCATCATTTTTTAGGAACATTATATGAATTATATTAATATATTTTTTAAAAATGGAAACCCATATGCAGGGTGAAAACTCAATAGATCTTGAAAGGAGGTGATTCTTAAACTCATGACCAAAAGACAATAAGGATATCACATCTACCATTAGTCAACATGATGTCCTGGTTAATATGTCATTGTTTTTATGTAAAATATTTAAGAAATAAATATTAATATTGGAATATTTGTATTAATATTTTTTATTGAATAAATTCTTAACAATATTGGTTTTTTAAAATGTTTTGAGATATGTGCAAGGGCATATCAATTTTTATGGATCCTATAGTACTTTAAATATAAAATTTAGTTCTCTATGAATAAAATTTAGTTTTTGGATATTCATTTCCTAGAGTAAGGGATGCACAATATATTAGTTGAAGAACAACCAAAGGATGAAACTGTTTATATTTCTCTATACTATTAGGGAGTAAAATAATTTCTCAATATTTAGAAAACAATATTAAATTTTGTTATTCTAATACCTAAATTTTGTTTAACGATTGGTCTTTTAAGTGATCACATATTTATAGCTTTGAGGCCCTAAACATTTAACTGATCATTAAATTTTTTGTGATAAATGACCTAAATCTCCCCATATAAATATTTATTCCATGCCCATATCTTCACTTTGCATGAATTTTCTTTTAAATGGAAGCCCTGTTATGTTTTATTCTAGATGAATTTAATACTTTCTTTTCTCTTTTATTAAGAGTATATTTTATTAACCCTTTTATGATGTGGGTTTTTCAACAATTTAATTTTAAAATATCAAACCCTTGATTAACATGGTCAATTTTAAATTTCTAACTCTTAAATTATTTAAGGTTCATAGAATGTAACACCATAAAATAAAAAAGAGTAAAATTGTATTCCATAGAGTATATAACACACAACACCATGCGTAGAAGGGAGTATAAAAACCAAATACATTAACATATATTTACAATTTTAAATAAATTAAATCAATAATATATTTTGAAATGCACAAAAAACTGGGTTAGCTTGTGTTAAATGAAAAAACAAATTTCTTTCATAACTTATATTACACGCAACACTGAGTTTTAAAGAATATAATTAATATTGTTATTTAGAATGAAAATTATATATTGGATATTAAATTTGTGACTACGAATAGGATTATATAACTTATAGAAATATATTTTTTACAAAAATTTAAAATTAATTCATTGGTTATAAATTAATTAGAAGTGATAATAAAAACCAGTAAAATGTAAACAAAATGTTTTTATAAAAAATGTATTTATTCTCCCGAAAGAATTTTTTCCAAATAAATTAAACTTGATATTATTTATAAATATTATTAATAAAATAAATATTTTATAAATTCATAAAAATAAGTTTTACATTCATCAAATCATTTTGATATTCATATAGTAATAACAAATCCTATTTTATGCAAAAAAAACATAGTTTTTTCACCTTTTAATGGCGTACTTGTGTTGAATGTAATTTTTGAACATTTTAAGAATATTATATGAAAGAAAATATATTTTTTACATTGGAATGTCAAAAATATATTATAGTGACTTTTGGTATTTTTCTAAGAAAATTCAATTTTTTTGAATAGTTAAAAATGCTAAATTTTAATGGAAAAATCTATTTTTTATTAAATAATATATATTGATAAATTATTTTTGGAATTATTTTTAAAGTAAAATTTGATAAATTATACATATATTATTGAAATTTATTTAATTTCTATCATTTTGATATTAATGGTCAATATAAAAACTTAGTAAACTTCTTAGAATTTAAACTTTAAAAACCCACTTTCTCGACATGTATGTATGATTCATTTTAAATATTTTTTTACTTTTAAATAAATTAAATTTAGAAAAATGTAGTAAATATTTGGATATATAATATATTATAATTTATAATAAGTTCAAATTAAAATTTTAAATGTAATTATTAGTGAATATAGTTACAATTAATTACTATGATTAAAGTTAAAACAATTTGATATATTGGATAATCATAGAGTATAAGGTGTAAAAATGACACTATACATTCACAATACACATTTTCTATCTATACTTATAACATTTCACTTATATGATCATGTTTTCTGTATTATAGAAGCCTCTTTTTAGGTAAAAACATCGATACACCTAACTTCTTTTCAAAAATTCCTAGTGTGTCATCTCCCCTACTTATAAAATGTCACCCCTCTCCCCATTAATCACACAAATAAAAACACTTTAGATTATCTAATACCTACCGAAATTACTCCAAAAATTATCTTTTCACATCTAGTAATCATTATGTTGGTCATAAATCCATGTTAGGAATGAATTCATTCAAACCAATGTAGAATACCTAAAGATGAGGTATTGTTTTTCAAAATGTTTTTACTTTCATTCATTATATTTCTCCATAAATTATTAAAATATCAAGATTATATTATAAAATAATAATTTTAAATATAAATATATGTTATTATCTTAATCTTCCGACTGATAACCACACACACTTCCATCAAATAGGATTCACAATCATCGTTTATGTGTATGGGAGACTACCGCCTCACGAACTGATATCACCCATTCTTCCATTACCCCATTTTAAGGTTAGGAGTAATGATGTATTTATAGTTTATAAATTATATGTATTATATTTAGGATGAATTTTTATTGTTTAATTCTAATATAACACATAAATTTATTAATTAAATTTTGTGGGAATATTTTTAATTTTGTTCATATATACATATGACAACCACCTCACGAAGTGATATGATTCATTCATGATTTATGTAGAAAATATTAAGGATGGGATTAATATAAATAATTTATATATATGAAATAAAAATGATAATTTAATGATAATATAAATATATAGTATTTAATTTTATTCCATTCAATATGATTAGAAAATAAAAACAATGTTTATGCATAACCAGTTGTCTCCACAAAATGGTGTATTTCATTACTAATAAAATAACTTATATATTACTAATTATACATTTATAATAAATTTGTATTAAATTTAAATCATTATTTAAATTCTTAAAATTATTAAATCATGGTCTATGTAAGGTGAACAACAAAAAACAATTCAAAACAAAATTGAAAATAATGGAAATAAACACCATAAATGGTGAAAGTAATAAACGATTATTAACAAATGGGTGTTGAGATATTATAAAATTATCTTATAAGATATGATAAATTCAAATATGGATCTCTTATAAGTTAATAACATCATTAAAACCACTATGTTGGATTTTAAATAAAGTAAAATTTGAAGGAATTCATGAGGTAATGGATTCTTTTTAAATTTCATTTCATTAAGGAAAATTGTAATTTTATACACAAATATTTTTTATGGTTTGTATAATAACCCCTATAGATTTAATATCATGAATACATAATTATTTATGGTATTGTGAGTTTCAATTTTTTTACTTCATCTAAAGGTATTTGAATAGTATATTACAAAGTGGTAATGAAATTTCATAACTCAATTCCTATTCATTGGGATATATTACTTTATAATTGTCATTAATATTTATTGGTTATGTGTATAAGGAATTTAAATATCTATTTATGTATTTGAAATTTTATTACTAGGAATAAATTTTATATACATAATCTATTGATTAATCAATTCTCACTTCAATGTTATGATAATTTTAAAGGGTTCTCTCATAATATCATTTTAATGGAGGTTATTTATTCTTGGACAACCATTAAAATAAATTATATGATCATTATTTAATAAAAACCATTAAGTTTATTATACTATGGTTATTAATGATATTTTTCAAGTGATATTACCATATTTTAATCTTTGTTTCATAAATGTTTTAGAAAATGTTTTAAAGAAAACCAGACTTCATTTCTCTCTATAGTTAGAAATTAGTTTTCTCTCAAAACATTTTTTCATAAGAATGTTTTACAAATATTTTTTATTCTTTTCAAAATGATTTAAAAGAATTTAAACCCAATTTTAATCCTTAATAAATGTTTTCAATATAATATTATATCATTTTAAAAAAAATAACGATTTTTCTTTAAATGAAAATTTAAATAGAATCTATGATTTTTACATGAATAACATATATAGTATTTCCAACTTTTGGGAACACTTAATGATTTCAATATTCCCTTGATATTTTAAAAAAAATAAATGGTATTTTCAAATTGAATTATGGTCAAAACTAATAAAATTAAAATGGATACTTTCTTCAAGAATGTTTTTAAAATAACTTTTTATAGAATTTATATTCATCAATGACAAAATCCCTCTTTTTATTCTGATTGGTATACATTATAATTATTCCATCATTATTCCTCCTCTGGACTTTTTATGATCATTTTTAATAATAAATTTATTGACATTCACTTCCATTATCCATTTTGTTTTCAATAACATTCCATTGAAATGATCACTTTTATGTGATCATTAAACATTAAATTTATCATAAATATCCAAATTATTTATCATGGATGTGATTATAATAAAAGGTATACCATTGATAATGTACAACATTCACATTAAAATTTATTTGATTATCGTGGAAACATTAATAAATCATTATCCTTTACTCAATATGGATACATTTTGATAAGGCACATTTTTTAAGAAGTAAATCAATTGTTATATATATGAGGAATGATTTGGACTTGTACAATATGGTTTGGGGAACATTTAAACTAATCTCCATAAAAAAAGGTCGTGTAATGGAACAAAATCAGTTAGACAATCCCTAGGTGTTTGTAACTATTCTTTTTAAATTATCTTTGTAAAGGTCTTGATGGTTGAGATATGGTTGGCTGAACCAAATCAGTTTTCACCCAGTATGTTTCAAACTATCTTGTGAATGGTATTAAAGGTAAAGGTGTCATGAAACTGGAAACATGACATCCAATAATTAAAAATTTCTTTATTTATATTATATTTATTATTATCCATGATATTTTCCCCATGAAAAAAATATATTGATGCATCTCAATCTCATTTTGTTGATTGACTACAATGGTTTTATTTTAAATACATTTCCATATTTATTTTGACTTATGTAGTTATTTAAATGGAATATGTTTTACATTGTTTACCTTTTCATATTTTTTATTCTTTATCGAGCTATTTAAATTGAACTATTGTTCAGTTATTTACCATACCATAATGATTATTTATTATTAATTCATGATATATTCTCTTTTACATAACCCATACTGAGAATTTGATCCCACCATTATTTTGTTTAATTTTTTCATTATTAGAAGTCATTTACTATGAATAATATAAAAATATAATATAGATTAAATAAATATATTATCGAAAAATATTATGTTGTAATTTTTGTATTCAATTTTAGTTCAAGACTCATGTATGTATCTAGTTTACCGAGACTACTAAACTATTAAATCCTTTGGGATGAAATTTCTTATTTTTTATTCTAAGGTAATTTTTGTGGGAACAGAATCCAATATTCTAGGGTTGGTTCCCTACATAATTCAACCAAGAGAAATAATTTAATTTTCTAACATAAATAACCACATATGAACATTTACTGTGTAATATAATAACTTTATCACAATATATTGTACAGGTTTAATTAGTGATGACACTGATACATTGGTGGCAGCACAAGGTCTATTGGTGGCCTCTCCTATAGATTTACTGGATGCTTCTCGAGAATCTATACAGGTCCCTGGTTCTGAGTCTTCTCAGGTCTCCCTACAAGTGCATATTAATTTTTTAGAGCACGCAATGCATGTCCCCATGTAGGGAAAAAATCTATGTTCCCATTCTGTTATGCATCAGGTCTTCATGAATGGGAAGACAACATGTCTTGAACATTCTATTTAGAGTACAATGCAAGAGGCAAGGTCGGATTTTGTTGATCCTGTGGCAGTATCTGAAATGGAATTTCCATCAAAATAGGGCATTGAGTCTAGTAGAATTTCGGAACACCAAAAGGATGTGGTTCTTCCTGCTACATCTGTTATGCAGGGGCAGGTGCAGCACCTTTCTGAATCTTGTGGGCAAAGCTGGTTACTAAGTTTTTTGATACAAATAAAACTTGTGATAAAAATGTAGATGTGTCATTCTCTCAGGTCTTAGTGTCTAAGGTTGCAAGAAATCATGTGATCCAAACTACCCAGGATCCAATTGGTTCATTGAATTAATTCACTCCTCTAAGTGGTGTTTTCTTTTCTGATGATAAGGAGGACCTTGTCAGTGATGAAAAACCTCAATCTTTATAAGTTTCTGCCCACACTACTTGCACATTAGCCCCAGAAGGATGTAAGGGGAAAAAGAAGAAGGGTGAGAATCAGGTGAAGTATGTGAATATGCAACGAGATGGAGGGCCTATTACCAGGTCCAAATCCTCTCTCTCATGAAGATTTTCTTCTGGAATTTCAAGGGGCTTGGGAATTATCCCACGATCACAACCCTTATGCATTTTATTGTGGCTAACAAACCTATCCTCATTAGAATTGTTGAGCCTTTTATGTCTTTTTGTAAATGGAAAACCTTCAGATGGTGTAACAACCCGAGATTTTGAGAAAATTATTCCTTTTAATTTCATTGATGTATTGTTTTGTACGCTACACAAAAATTAGCTTGTGCTATACGCAACACCGTATTAGCTCGCAGTATATGCAACACTATTCTTGGCTCGTGTTACACACAATTTCAAGTTTGTTTTGTAGAAACTATTTTATGCAACATTTAGTATAGATTTTTCTTAATGTATTAATGAAATAAGTTTTCATTATGTTATACGCAACACCGAACAGAGCTTTCACTACACGCATCCCTGACTTGGCTTTCATTACATGCAATCAAGAACTTCCTCGATAGCGTGTGTATTACGCAATACCGAGGTTCACTAAACGGGATATTATTATAATATAATTATGAACTAACTGTTATGAATAGTAATACCCACTTTTTGAAATTTTAAAAATTTTGTCTTTCAAAATGGACTTCATTTTTGGATTCGTAATATCTAAATTAGCCTAGGGTGATTTTTTGGTATTTTTCTGAAAACATTCAATTTTTGATAAATAGTGAAAACCCTGGGTTACTATTTAATAACTGAATTTTTATTTAAATAATTATTTATTTTATTTGAACTTCATTTTCACTCAAAATTGATACATAATACCTATATAAGTTCATTCTAATTCATTGGAGTCATTTTATAATGATTTTAGATATATAAACATTTTATTGAACTTTTCACCGTCTTTTACCCACCTCCTAGGAGAATTTTAAAATTTACATCAAACTTTATTTTACTGCTTATGTGAGTGGAATTTCAAAAATCTGAGAGACACGGTTAATATCAAGGAGTAAAATGTAGTTCAATAAGATAAAAATAATTTTTGGTGAATAGTAACTTTTTACTTTTATTTACCACGGTAAAAAGTAAATAGGGTAATTAATGGTAAAAATGATATTACTATTACCCTAACACATGCCCTAATTCTATTGAATAAGTGTAATTTGATCAAAAACAACCTGAGGAATAAAATATTATCCTTTAGGTCCACTTGGATTAGATTAGGACATTATTTATTATTTTATTTAAAGAAGGGTTAAAATAGTTAAAATCAATGTTTAATAACTAAAACATTTTTAATTCAGGGTAATAAATAATATAAATTAGACCATAAATATTCATTATAAAGCTAAAAAAATTTCCTAAATAATTTTATTTTATTTAAAAATTTTAGAAATTAAATAATTTAATTTGTTTATGACACAATAATGATGCAGTAATTACCTTATTCATGAAATATTAACATAATTGATGTTATAAATACCCAAATAATTGTAATTTGAGAATTTTCTTGAAATACACTAATTTTAAAGGTTAATATGACATGTTAGTATAGATTTAATTAACTTTTTTAGAACTAATCAGGCTGTTATGATTTTCACAAAAATCAAGTACCAAATAGTGTCAAAATTGACATAAAATAGTTTTTAAACAAAATATTATATTATTAATTTTTATTCTATTACTAAAATCTATGATTCTGAAAAATGACTTATATAAGGTTATATATATTAATAATGGACCACTTGGGGTTATTTTGGATATTTATAGTATGTTTATTAACCATATAGTGTAAGAAAACAAAAACGATACGGTAAAAGTTAAATTATTTAACTTAGAGTTAAATATAATTGATAAGGTTAAAATAGTAACCTAGACTTGTCTAAATCCTATTGGTGGATAGGATTTAGACCCATCCCCGCCTTAGCTTCGAAATAAATCAATTTGGAGCTATTAATAACAGAATATGACATTATTATAATATAATATTTTATGTTTTTCCTAAGGTTCCCCTCTCCTCCCTTATAAAAAGGGCACCCCTTCCCTCTTCTCTTCACACCATTTTTAGCCTTGAATCTCAGACAACCCCTGAAAATTACTCTTATGAACCTATATAGTTATATCATAGAGGTTCTGGTCTTTTCTAAAGACCAACTCTAGTTCCCTGAGAAGAAGTTTAAAAGAGGTGTGTTGAAGAAGAGGTAATCTCTTCTACCGATTCTTTCAAGTTTTCTTTCTTCTTAAACTTATTCTTCTTTAGTTGTTTTATTATAAAGTAATAAAATCAGTATCAATAATATAATTATATGTTATTATAAATATTAAACAACTCCATTTCACCTTCTATCCATCCTACATAAAATGAAATCACCGCGCGTGCGTACGTACGGAATACTGTCTTCACGCTGTGGTGTAATTTTTTTTCCACCACCTCCTTACTTGGATGGGTATAATGGTGTAAAGAATAACTATATAAAGTTATTATAAAATCATACTGATTCTGTGATATTATATCCTCCACTACAATTCAATTTAATAATTATGAGAATGATATCATCGCTTGTGCGTACGTACAGATTACCGTCTCCACGACGCGATGAGATTCATTCTCCATATTAACCATTCCAGAATGAATATAAAGTATATATAATGAATATTAATGAAATATATGACATGATAATGCTAATGAATTTATGTATATATATATATATTTAATCTACTTACTTCCATTCAAGTCAATATGGAATGGAAAACAGCATTCACGCGTACGTACGGCCTACCGTCTCCATGAACGGTATTTTTCATTTCTTTTATATATCGATTATATATATTTATACTGAATATATATATGATATATAAATCATGATTTACATTCTGGATGTAATTAAATCAATATATGAGTAATAATAATATCAATAATAACACGTCCAACCACGTACGACAAATAAAACGATTTTACCCAAAACGCTGCTTTAACATGGAACTTACAAAAGAACGGGTAATATAAAGTCATAAGTGAACCATATATGATATAATAAAAATGAATATTATTCTATAATAAGTCAATGAAATTATTTAAATCATTATACAGGAGGTTAGGATACGTACGAAGTATATCGGACCTAAGGTAAGGGATAACTTTTCCAATCCCGTTTTTATCTGAGTTTGTTTATTTGTTTGTATTTAATGGGGTTACATTTTTCATCCATGTCTATAAAAATGTTTTTTATAAATATTTTAATATTCTTAAATATATTTTTAAAGTCATGTTTACCCCTCTTTGACCTTTACTTTTTATTATTTAAGGAATCTTTCTTTTGTTAACCATACGTGGTACTTTATGACTTTTCTGTTAAAAGTATGAGGAGAATGTTTTTTTAACTTATACGGCATGAATGGATTTTTACGGTTTCATAACACCATATTTTCCTAAATCTTAATCTACATGATTTCATGACTATTTTCAATAAAATAATTTTTTAAAAAATTTCATGTCATTTTGTGAAAAGAAAATGATTTTGAAGAAGAAAGGATATTTTCCTCAAGAATTCATTTCAAGTGTTTTATCAAAACCATTTTCCATCTAAGTTGACATTATTTCATATGTATATGTTTCATGTATAATGTATCTATGATTTACATGGTTTAACTTTTCTTATGGTGAAATTATATCCATTTGTTTTATATGGATTATGTTATGATGATATGATGTTTATGAAACCAATTATATTCTTTGGGTTATGATGAATGATTTGTGTATATGTTGTGGCACAAGTAAGAATGATTTCATTATGAGATGGGTGGGACCTATATCTCCCTCCAATGCATTGGGTAAATATTTATATCTCATGAGATAAATATGGCTGGAATGGAAAGTTAATCTGGTTCAGTGATACAGGACTGGAATGAGGAGTGAACTCGGTTCAGTAAGTTACTTTGTCCACTAAGATGGTCTTGGCAGCAATGCCTTGGCTACTATGGAAATCATATCATGTGCTTAATTGTTTTCCACAATTACATGTTTTATTCCCATTCTATTTTATCATGATTAATGTTCTTGTATGTTTTATTCCTTATGTACTGCAATGTTATACGTCATTGCTCAAGATTTTTATGTTTAGATTTTATGCTCATGTTTTTTACATTCAAATGTCTATGGATTGTTTTATGTTCCTTATGTTTACCCTTACTGAGCATTTGAACTCACCCTTTTTATGTTTTATTTTCCCCAGGATATAAAGAAAGTTTTTCGGTAAGAAAAAAAGGGGAAGATCATAATGGGAGATGTTGAAGATCTTTCACCATGATTAGAAGATTATGTTCCGAGTTTCCAAAGACAGTAAAATATTACGGTCCTTGTGTGTTGGTTTTGTTATGGATTATGTAATCTATAAAAGTATTGTAATTTCCATGTATCCAAGATTTGGGTCCCTATAGATGGTCAACCCTTGGGTACTCTTTGGTGTCTCATAACGCTAGTCAGAATTCATCAGAATCTCTTTGGGTCTGGAAACATGATAGTGTCTCCTAGATATCCTATTTTTATGAGCAGTAGTCGATTACTCCATATATTGAGATAAGTGTCTATAGTATTTCATTCATTTTTTTATACTTTAAATCAGTATACTGGTAGATGTGATTTTTGGTCATCCTTGAATAACACTGCTCTTGGAATGAGACAATGTTGGGTCATTATTGGTGATTATAATTTAGTGATTCGGCCTGAGGACAGGACAAGAAATTGCTTTAACAGGTCGGCTACCAGTGAATTCTCTTCCTGTATTGAGGTTTATAATCTTGTTGAGATTCTAATTATGGGGTCTTATTTCACATGGTGAAGATACCCTTTGAATGGGTTACAGGATTGTAAGATCGATAGGTGTTTTGGTAATGTGTAGGGGGTGCTCCAGATTTCTCTCTATTTGGAATAACTATTTCATGGGGTAATTTTGATCATAATCCCCTTTTATTGGATTTGATTATTCATAGATTGAGATCATCTCTGTTACCTTTTAGGTTTAACAATTCCTGGTTATCTATTCATGGTTGTAGACAGGTTGTCGTTGAAGCTTGGAAAACCCCCTTTATTGGAAGTCCCTTCCATATAATGGTTATGAAGTTGAAGTATTTGAAGGAAAATCTCAAAGAGGGGAGTACACAATCATTCTCATGTCTGGATCATGATATTAAAGGTTCTTAAGATAATCTCTGGCATTGTCAAGGGATTAATGAGGGTCAGGAAGTGATTTCTAGGGACGAGTTTCATGCTCTTTCTAAATTTAATTACCTCCTAGCTTTGAAGGAATGTCTCTCCAGGACTCAATATAATGTAAGGTGGCTTAAGTATGTGGATATAAATAAAAATCATTTTTCATTTCTTGCACAGAGAAAAGAAGGTGAAATGTGGTATGAAATCCTTCATGGTTTATAGAGTTCATTTCAATTCTAAAAATGGTATTTATGATGCTCCTTGTAGCTATTTTGAAAGGATGTATACTTATTCATGTCATGATAATACTCATAATATGTTCCAGAATATTCCTCCTTTGGTTGGGGTCTCCCAGAATGATATGATCACTAGAATTCTTTTAGAGGAGGAAATCATGAAGGCGGTTTTTTCTATGAATGATGATAGTGTGGAAGGGCCAGATGGGTTTTCAAACTGATTCTTTATGGCCTATTGGGATATCATTCACACAATGTTTTTTAATACAACTAGATATTTATTTTATCATTCTTAATTCCCCTTTATTTCCAATGATAAATTCATTACTTTGATTCCAAATAAGGAGAATGATCTTGATATTTGGGATTTCAGGCCCATGGCCAAAGGGAATACTATTCAAAAAGTTATCTTCAAGGTCCTGGAAAACAGATTGGGAAGTATTTCCAAGATGTTTATCTCCACAAATCAATTTGGGTTTGTGCATGGAAGGAACATTCAAAACTGTCTGTATATAGAAACTGAATGTGTTAATGTTATGAGGAAAAGGTGAAGTATGGGAATATGGCTCTAAAAGTTGGCATTTTGAAGGCCTTTGATATGATGAAATGGAGCTTCATTTTTGCAGTATTAATAATTCATGGATTTTCCAATGATTTCATCAAGTTTATTGGTTGCATTCTCCAACGTTCTATGCTATTGTTTCTTGTTAATGGCTCTCCTAGAGGTATATTTAAATTCTCTAGGGGGTGAGACAAAGTGATCCCTTATTCGGCCTTCTTTTTTCTATCTCTAAGGACTATTTGAGTACATGTATTTTAGATTTCGTTCATTCTGGTGTGTATCCGCAAATTACTATTAGTAGAGGTATATTTACTCCTTGACATTGTTTTTATGCGAATGATATTCTGTTGTTTGGTAAGGCTGATGGGGTCATTATTCGTTGTATTAAAGAGTCTTTTGAAAATTATGAGGCCTTTTCTGGTCAAAAAGTGTTTCTCACTGGCTTGGGGTGAAGAGAGGTTCTCTACATTTCATTTATCTTGGGGTTCCCCTTTTTTGGGGTGCTATGAAAAGGTTCTATCTATAAAATATCTATCTCATAATTATTAATCAAATGGCTACCTGGAAAGGTAAATCTATGTCTCAAGTAGGGCATGTCTGTCTTGTTAATTCTGTGATCACTTCCATGTGTGTCTATGTTTTTTCGTCATACAGACGGCCTAGAACTCTTCTTAAGGATCTACAAAGGCTTATTCAGAATTTTATTTGGACTGGCTCAATTTATGAAAGGAAGCTTGTTATTGTTTCCTGGAGTGATATCATTCATCTTGTTGACATGGGTGGTATGGGGCTTCATGATTTGAAGTGTTTTAATGAGTCTCTCATTAAAAAGTTCACTTGGTCACTTTTGACCTCCAGTGATTTATCTTTGGAGTTCTGTGTAACATATTTGGATCCAAACTGTTTAATGGGTATTCTCTTTATGTCCATTCATGGATATGGTCCTCAATTAAGAATGTTTATAGTAGTCTCTCACAATCCTCTAAATGGGTTGTTTGTCAGAACTCCTCTTTGAACTGATGGAAGACTATTTGGTTATCATTTGCTATTGCTGAGGATATTGAGATTCCTTCTTCTTTGTGGGATCTTTCAATTGATGATTTTTAAAACAATATCTTGGCTTAGTGGTTTTATTCTGATTCATTGAATGAAAATATGGGACGTTATCATTACTTTGTGATGGATACTTTGAGTTTGTTGCACAGTCTTACTATAAATTTCATCACTAGAGAAGATTATAGATCCTTGTGTGTTGAGTCACTATTGGTTCCTTCTTGGTTTCTTATGTTCCATTCTGATTTTATTCCATCGGATTAATATTTTCTTATATGGGGGATTTGGAAGTGTAGACTTTTGTTGCAACAGATGATACAACGAGATGGATTTTCTCTCGCATGTAGTTTATTTCATTGTCTTGCTGCAGATGAAAATTTTGATCATCTCTTTATATCCTATAGCTATTCATCTATTTTATGGGACTATTTGTTGGGTTTTTTTGGATTCCATCTGAATTTGGAGTGTTTTGGAAGGCTAATGGATTCTATTTATTGAGGCAACTGCCCCTCTCAGGTAAAACAATTGCTTCATTCTGTAGTCTCCACATTGATTTCTTTTATCTGGAAGGATTAAAATGATATTGTCTTTGAGAACAGAGATACACTGACTTCTATTGGTATTCTAGAGATTCATATTTGTGTTCTTGCTGCTGCACGAGCTCATGTTGGGGTCATGCAGAATGATGTTTAATATCTGGAGCTTTTGCGAAGTTTGGTGTTTCTAGCAGGTGTAAGATGTCGATTATGATAAAGTATATCTCGTGGATCCCTACAATATTTTTGTTTCTGAATGTTAATGTGGATGGAGTTTCTTTAGGTGCACCGAGACCTTCAGGTTGTGGTGGTGTTTTTCGCACCTATAGGGGCTTTGTTAAGGGATGAATTTTCCATTTTTTAGGAAATAGTTTATCGATTGAGGCTGAAATCTGGGCTATGGTTAAGGATTTCTGGTATTCTTATTTTCATTGTTGGATGACCTTATGGATGGAGTCTGATTACATCTTGGCGGCTGATATCCTCAGAACTCATTCAAGGAATGTCCCTTGGAGGATTCTTTTGGTCTGGGATGACTGTCTAATGCTAGTGGAGAGTATTGTTTTGGTTGTCACTCATGTTTATAGAGAGGAAAATCAGGTTGTTGATGCTTTGTCCAAGTGTGAAATTGAGGAGGTTTACTCATCATGGTCCTTTGTTACACCGACATTCTGCTGTGGTTTGGTTGATGCTCAGGTGCGTGGTGATGTGTACACGTGTCTTTATTGACCCCCTGC
This sequence comes from Viscum album, assembly GCA_963277665.1. Lineage (NCBI taxonomy): Eukaryota > Viridiplantae > Streptophyta > Magnoliopsida > Santalales > Viscaceae > Viscum > Viscum album. The sequence continues at coordinate 1,918,562,392 of OY728128.1, read as the reverse complement.
TTCTCCTCTTTTTATGTCTTTACTTTTTTAATAATAAAAACTTCTCGGAGTGGGCATTCCTACTACTGAGTCTTCGGATTACATCATCAAGAAGGAAACTCACACACATCTCATCAACATATTGGTAGATATATCATATTACATTGATATGTAAGGGAAAAATCCTTCCACAACATATTAATTGAAAATACGTCACTCATGATGCACCCAACATAACCAACATCACCATTAACTTTATCGTCTTGATTTATGAAATACAACAATTTTTCCCAGTCATTACATCCATTAAAAATAATCTTGTAGTCTAACTACCATTACACATTCTCATATATATAAATAAATAATGACACATACATATGAGTAATTCCAATTGGAGGGTCTAATCTCGTAATATCCCATCTTTTAAATTTTACATTTGAACTTTATGAGAATAAGTCACATCTATTTTGGATTAATCTCACATTGAATTCAACATTCTATGATCCCCATTATTGATTATTATGTGAACATATAACTATATTTAATAACATTATAATGGAATTTCATGTATTTCATCATATTGGGGAACTTCGCAAACCATTTCAGTGGGATGGATATTTAGCAACATTATTACATTAATTTCATCCATAAAAATAAAAAGTATGTAATAAGATATTTAATTTATATTCCATTATTTAAATATAAATTTAATACAATATAAAAATTGTTGGTTCAAGAACACCCACACCAATTTTCTTCCAAATAAATGATAGCCAACTGCATGTGATTTATAGTCCACTAGAGCCCCCATTATGGTAATTTTCTACAAACAAATTGATTTATTCAAGGGGAACTCCATGTTTTCATCGATGGTGATTCTTCCCTATGTGATGTCATATCCTTTTGAAAAAAAATCATCATGATATGATACTTCCAAATTATGTGCTTTATTCATTAACATGACCTTTCCTCCTTTCAAAAAGGAACCATTGCAGTGTTATAATAAAAATTTGTGATTGATTCATCTCTAATAGCCCCCACATTAATCTCTTTTATGAAGTATAATATTTAAGATTATTCTTTAGCTTCCATGGAAGCATCAATATACTTAGACTCTACTATATGATCAGAAACCACAACATTATTTTAGATCTTCCATCACACAACACCTCTACTAATAAGGAAGATATATTCTGACTATGATTTCTTTTCATTTGGATATATTTGGAAACTGGAATCTGAATATCCTATAATGACTAATATTTTATCTTCTCCACAGACTAGTAACATATCCTTTAAATAAACTATATAATAAAGTGTAGTCTTGACTTCCATCCAATGTGAGTCGCTTGAGTTTTATTCATATACTGGAAACATATAGACTAGTATATTACATAGCATATATAACTAACCCATATGGAATCCTTTCCATCATTTTTCTTTCATCATGTTTCTGTGGAAACATTTTCATAGAAAGATGAATTCTATGCCACATAATAAATAATAAATTCTTGGATTGATCCATAATGAAACTCTTTAGTGTCTTTTCAATATAGAAACATTGAATTAGAACATGAATCCCCTTAGAACTATAATTATGGATCTTTATCCTATGAATATATATTACTTCACCTAATCCCTTGATGGAGAATAATGTATTTAATAAGGCTTTGTGGACCGTATGACTTCAAATTTTATTCCAATTAGTAGTACAACATCATCATAAACTATTAAGAAAATATAATCACTACCAATAATCCTTTTATAAACATAAGGATCATTCTTGTTCTCTATAAATCCAAATTATATTGTGAATTAATCAAATTTAATGTTCCATTCCATGTATTCTTGATTTATTCTATTAATGTATCTTTGAAAACATAGAAACCATGTGGGAATCTTTTAGACTCATAACCCCTTCATTTTGTGTTATATTGATCTCTTCCTTAAGTTCCACATTAATTATTTTATCATCCATTATCCAAATCATATTGTTATGTTTGGATGATATGGAAAGTATAATTATAATGGATTTTAGTATATTAACTGCTAAAAATGTTTCATCATACTGTATTACTTGTTTTTTGACCCCTTTTGAAACTAATTATGGAATAAAAGTACTGACGTTTCCATCCATGCCTAGTTTCTTCTTGAATATCTATTTATAACCAATGGTATTTACATTAACTATAATATCTAACAAAATCAAGACATGATTTTTGTCAATGGAATCCATTTCTGAATTCAAAGATTCATTCCATATAGAAACATCTCTTCCACTTAATGATTCTATATAATATTGGAGACAATTATTATCAAATAATATTGCTTTTCCAACCATAGTGACTAGAATATCATATCATTTAGGTTATATATCCTCTATTCTAATACTATATAGTACCTGTTTCCCTAGAACAATATCTTTGAAAGGGATTATTGGAATTTGTTCTTATTCCAACTCTTGTATATCATGATCTTAGAATTCATGTAATTCTATCTTTCTCTCACTTTCTCATTTATATATGTGATCCCCTTCAATAATGGTGGGATTTTTGTTGACTAAAAATTTCTAGTTAGTATAATAATATAGTTGGAACTTGGTTTAGTATGTATTCTATTATTTTTAATGTATATCCCCAAAAGGATAATGGAAGACATTAATCACTCTTCATCGATATGCCTTGTCTAAATTTGTGTGGTATATCCTTCTTCATACACAATTCCAATGATTTTTTAAGGACTGAGTTGGGATTGAATCCCAAACTCCCTTAAATTATCAATAGAGTCTTGATTAATATATTCTCTATTGTAGTATGAGTGGTGTATCACAATAAAACACTGATATTTTTTAATTTATTTTTCAAATATATTTATTAATTTAATTTCATGTTACATAAAACACTTCTTTTATATTGTATTATATGACATACTTATTTTTTCTTATGTTATACACAATCCCTAGTTTAGCTTGTGTTACACGCAACAATAATTTTGAACCCAATATGATATATTTTTTAAATATTATTATATAATATGATAGTTATCAACTAGTCATTGGAATTAAATTTATGAATAGGATTAACTAATTTAAGAAAATATGGCTAAAAAGATTATATAATGAATTCTTTGGGGACCAATAAATTCTAAATGAGAAAAACATTTTAAAAGAAAATGAAATAATTTTCTAAAAAACTATTTTAAGTGCACAAGGGGGTTTTATATCAACATATTAACCAAATAAAATAACATTATTTATGTTAATAAAATTTATATATTATATATTCAATATAATTTTTAACATTCATCTTATATGTTTTTTAAGAAAGATATAAGAGGAAATCCAATTTAAGGATTACAATTTTTATATTTCTAAAATATTGTTTTGTCTCCCTTTTTTAGTAATCTTATTTGAAAACCAAATTATGAAAAATTAAATTTATAAAATAAGAAAAACCACATTGGAATATCAAAATTATATTCGGATAAATTTTTTAGATTTTTCTAAATAGCTCAATTTTTTTTGTATAGTGAAAAATATATAATTTTATTTAAAAACAACATTTTCATTTAATTTGTGAATTAATTTAAATTATATTTTAAATTGGTTTAGATGTTTAATTACTTAAATTATAAATCTAATAAGATAATTTTATTATTTTGAATTAATTTAATTTTGAAACTAGATATAACAACTTGTAACCTTGTGATCATTATCTCTTCAACCTTCTTTCTTATAACATCTCCAAGTTAAATTTAAAATTAAAATTTTCCATATCTATTATCAAATTTGAAAAAAAATAGAATTATCATTTGGAATAATACTAATAAATAATTTAAAATAATTCAACCATATTTTTTGACTAAAATAAATTGGGAATTTAGAAAATATTAATTAACGTAATTAACGTAAAAAAATAGGTTTTCTGGGGGTTAAACATGAATGATAAGAGTGAAAATTACCTATAATATTATTATAATTTTAATTAACGGTTTTATTTAGATATTTTCCATAAAATTATATAAAATAAGGTAATTTATTGCAACATTCCATTGAATATGACACACATAATATGTTTTGTAATGAAAAAGACAAAAAGATACTTTTCTTACATTTAATTTACATAAAGTTTTGGGATAAGTAAGTAAATATAGGTTAATTTATAAATATTATTTTGAATTATAAATTTTTTTTTTCATTTTTATAATTTATTTTTAAATTTTTAGAGATAAATTAATTACTTTAAATGCATAAGAAACACTAATATAATATTTATTTAGTTAATAATTAAAAGAAATAAATCAAACTAAAAATATTAAAAGTGACATAAATTGAATGAATTTTGGTATTCCATTAATTTTATAGTTTAATATATCTTTTTATATAGTTTTTATGATAATATATTCTAATTCCATCATTTTCTGGCTATTTTTTTATTCAAATTAATCAAATGATGACAAAATTGACAATAATGTTATTCAATAATAAATGATATTTTTTTAAATAATTTAAAATTACTAAAAAACCTATCTTCTGTTAAGTGATTATTAAATTTCAATAAATGTTTAATATATTTCTTTAAATAAGAAAATTTTAATTTATAATTAAAATATTAACCGTTAAATGGAAAAAATTTAGTTAAAAATTAATTTTAAAGTGTTGGGGTTGCACGTTTCATGCTCTTTTATTAAAATTAATTTCCAAAAAATAAGAGTTAAGTTTAATAAATTAGATATAATATTTATAATAAATGGGTCCAAATTATCAAATAATTATCGTTCTATGTTTGTTTCAAAGGATAAATTACAAAGGATAGAAAACTAGTTTCCATGGTGAAAAACAAAAATGATAAAAATAGGGATACATTGAATTTAAGGAATGAAATGTTTAAAATATGATTTGTATTGTGTTTTTGATATTTTCTACAAACATATAATCCATAGACACAAATTTATATCATATTTTTCTTCACTTGAGGTATTATTGGCCTCCCAATAATTAATACTTTCGACTATTTAGAAGAATTCCACTCCTCCTCAACTATAAAATCGCACTCACTCTCTCCATTTCTTCACACATCTAAATTAATTTGGATCAACAAATATATGTGAAAATAAATTTCAGAAATACATAATCTAACATTATAATAAATTTTTCTATAAATAAATCCAACCTACAAAGGATTTAGTGAAGACTTTATGTGAATACCTAAAGAAGAGAAAATGTCCTTCAATTGGAATCTCTGTTTTTTTCTTCTTCTAACCCCATAAATTATTATTATATAAATATTAAATAATAAACTCGGTTTCTTAAATATAATGATATTTTTTTAAGTTATTTCTAAAACCTACACCCACACACACATATATAAAATTTGTTTGGAAATCATTATTCATGTGTACAACGGACTACCACCTCGCGAACTAATTTCATTCATCTTCCCATTACCATAATTTATGGTTTTGAATAATGATGTATTTATATTTTTTATTTGATTTATATGATATTTATTATTTTATTATTTATATTGAATTTTTATATATTAAATACCATTATTCTTCAATTTTGTGGGAATACGATAATGGTGTACATGTGTATGGTAGACTATCGCCTCACAAAGCAACATGATACATTCATGTGTTATATAGAAATGTAATAATTTTGGGGTTAATAAACATATGTTATATATATTTATTTAAAATTATATTTCTAATGATTATATATATATATATATATATATATCATTTACTTTTCTATCTTTCAATACAATAAGAAAATGAAAACAATTTTCATGTCTACATATGACCTATCGTCTACATAAACTGTGCATATCAAATCCTGTCACTAAATATTATGGATCACTATAAATAAATATATATTGAATATATATATATATTATTTAAATAATTATTTTAAATTTGGATAATATGAACCCATGATTGATGTAAGAGGACCAAAAATTATAAGTCAAAATAAATACTAAAAAACTAAGCAGTTATTACGTGAAACAGAACATTAACAAGAAAATATTAATAAATTGGTAATAAAATATCATAATAATATCATATATGGTATGATATATATATATATATATTATTTAATACATATATAATAAACTTATATTTATTATACAAGACATTTAAATGAGTATAATGGAAACAAGGACTTAAGGTAAGGGATTTTTGTATCATGTTTTTCTTCTTTGAGATACATGTCATGTTCACTACCTATTGATTTTATATGGGTAATATAATACCCATGAATTTATACTATTATTATTCATTTCAAAACTATTTAGGTTTATATATCCATTTGAGTAACTATGAATTATGGGGTTTACAGTTCAAAAGTTTCAAAATCACTAAGGGATTTTTATCTGAATTTTCCTTCCTAAACAGGTACATTATGTTATAAACCTATATTATTTCAAAATATGTATATAAAACACATTTAAAATTTAATATCATAAATTTATTTATCCTCATAAAATTTAAATCTTTTATTATTTTATTCATTCATGGGTCTTATGAATTAATGTTACCAATGTTTGTAACGATTTTATATTAAAATCTCATCATTAATCAGGAGTATTTATGATTAAGACTAAAATATTGATATTTAATGATATACCTCTCATAAAGTATCATTAATTTATTTCATTATATCATTATTCAAGATACCTTCATCTAATAGTACCATTTTCCCTCACTTTGTTGCTTAATGTTTTTATAAAAATTGAAATTTATTTCTCTCTTCAATCAGAAATCAGTTTTCTTCCAAAACCATGTTTTCTAAAAAAATATTTTTTAAATGATTTATTATTTTAAATATCAATGAAATCTATTTTTAATATTTTATAATTAAAAAAATAAATTATTTTCAAAATAATCCTTTATAATTTTTCTATTCTATTTTGAATGAATATGGTTTATAAATTTTTTTATTTATTAAACAATAATTTTCAAATTTGACGGAATATTTTTCACAAAAAAATGATTTCAATGATATTTCAAAATTATATTCATTTAATATGAAAATTTTTTATGTCACATATTCCTTCATGGGGATATGTTCTATGCATACCATTCATATTCATTATCTGAATGGTTAATGTTTGATAGCATGAGGTTAATGAAACATGTTTCTCATATATTGGTTATACCATGGGGAAATACTAATGGAATCCACTTCTTTTAATAGGTTATTCGATGATAAAATGATTATTAATCCAATCTATTTTCCATACGTTATGATATAATAAATTGTTCAACATAACCATTTCATTTAATGGGTATTGGTATGTTGAATATTCATGATCTTTTTTCACATGTAAAAATAGTTTTAATTTTTTGATAGGGGGATATATCTCCCTCCAATGAATTGGGAAAATATTTATATATCATGAGAAAGATATGACTATAATAGAGAGTGAATCTGGTTAAGTAAGAGACTATGTTTCCTATGATGGTCTTGTGAGTGATCCTTGGATACTATTATTGATTTGTGTGGACCAGTATTTCATGACCATAATGTCATGTGCGAACATGATTATGTGTTCACAATGTTATTCATGAACCTTATTAAATTTTTACAATGTTATGTGTGAATATGATTATATGTTCCCAATGTTAATCATTGACCTTAAATTCATGTTCATATTTATATGTGTGGAACTGGTTTCATGTTCATTATTATATGTGAGGGTATTATTTTATATCCACTTCATAATGAGTGAAAATGGTATTATTTATACATGTTCACAATGTTAAAAGCATATGTGTATGCTATAAATTAAATATTTTATGACAATGTTATGCTCTCGTACATCATGTTCTTTTAATTCTTTATAATACATTTATTATGAACTATCAATTAGTATATAGTTGCTCATGATTATGATCTTTGATATAAATGGTATGCTTTTCAAATTCTATCCTCATGTTCTCATAAAAAAAATTATGTTATTCTTACATACCTCATTTATTTACCCTTACTTGGAATCCTGGATCACCCCATATTATATTCCCATTCCCCAGTATATGAAGAATCGTTTTAAGTATGGGTACTAGTGGGTAAGATCAATATAAGATACATTAATGATAATTCACCAAGTAAAAAATATTATATTTATATTTCTCCAAAGTTTCTAAACAATTATGGTCTTTGGACATGTTTTTGTGTAATGTATTAAATATTCATCAATAAATATGTAATATCCTTTTATGAGATTCCTAGGTCGATATAGTTATTATCAAAAGAATGGTTTAGTTAACCTTCGGATGCTATGATCTTAAACTTTAGTGAGGTCCCCAGGGATATTACTAAGGATATGAATGGTAATGTCTCTAAGATTAAGTATATGGATGAGTAAAAGTATAGGAAAATGTCATGGTGTTTTGGTAAAGAATAGAGAGAGTAGCCTCTCAGAAATTAAATTCATGTTTGGATAAAACAAGTTGATGTGGGCTAGACATAGATGCAGCTTGGGGAAATATATGGGAAAACACTATATTAAGCTTGAACCAATCAGGATCTAGTGCATGGAAATATTAATTGTTTCACACATGGTTTGACACTCTAAGGGTATATTATTTGGAAATTTGCAAACTCTGTACAAACCATCATGAGCGATTTAAATATATGATGAATATGAATGGCCTAGGATAAACCTACAGTTTCATAAATTAAACAAGGTGTCATTGTTTAGAAATCATTTTTTTATTTTTCATGATTATATGGTTACCCACTATGATTAATATTTCATACATTCTAATTTTTAGATGTATTCAATGGCTATAACCAGAAGGAATCATTGTAACATTGAATATGATGGAAAATTAAATGAATATGAGAAACCAAATTGGTAGATGTCTAGAGAGAAAGATAAAATGATTATTCTTAATAATTTCTAGTTATTTATTATTAACAACATGAACATTAATTAGATTGATAATGCATCTAAAAATATTAATGAGGACTTATTAGAAAGTTAATGTGGTAGTGAACGTAGAGTGAAGAATATTTTTCATCATAAATTCTAATGAGTTTGGAAGAAACACCATAAGGAATATCTCTAATGGAGGGGAACATGTCATCAATTTAATATAAGGTTATATAGTGGCAAATTTATGAGGATTTCAATGTCATATCTATCGAGAAAATGGGCATTACCGAACTCAATTCCCAAACTCAATAATTAACTTCTAGACCAATGAATAACATGTTCCATTCCAATCATTGAATTGGAAGTAATAAAGTTTTTATGTATTTGGATTCATGAATTAAAAACGGTGAAATATATAAGGATCGTTCTATATAATATTTTCAATACTGATTTGAATGAATATTTTGAATGATGTTAATGACCTAGAAAGATTTTTAATAGTGTGGTGTTATTCATGGAAAATATATGATTATGATGTTGGGATAAAAATACTTGGATAAATAGATGATTTATTTAGATAAAGTAAATTTCATAGTATCGATGACCTCCAGATGGATAAATGGTTTGTTGAAAAAGTGGATTGTGTTATCCACCACCTACAAAGAAATTATTATTCATTATAAGGTAAAGAGGTTGAAAAGACTACAAAACATGAAAATTAAGGTGGTCTAAAATAATTAAATCCACGAGAATCACCCCGAAAAAAGTGGGTACCCTCAGGATGAAAGGATCCCATGTTAGAAAACATCAAGAGATACTCATTCTTATATTATCTAAAAGTAATATAGTTTACCACCACATTACCCTCATTCTAATTTTGAAGTATGGATATGTAATTAATTATAAGGACCGTGTATCTCTTGACCGAATATTCGATGGACCATAGAATATGAACATTTCTAGAAACATATCGTAGGATACTAATTAATATTTCTCGTTCTCTGAAATAGGGTTGTGTCTTTGATTACATAGGAAAAATCATGTTTACATTGCATGAGAATCCTCTTGAATGGAATCACCACTCCCAAAAAAATATGAGAACATGACCACAATAGATCCTCTAGGATATCTAATTAATATACCACCCTGAATGTGTAACACCCAAGACTTTTAGGTTATATAAATCATCAAAGGAATCTTTTTCTACACACAACACTTTCTTGGCTTGCTTTACACGAAATCACGACCTTCCCCGATAGCTTGCGTCGTACGCAATACCGAGTTTCACTAAACAATGATATACTATTAAAATATTATTAAAACTAGCCGTTATGAATATTAATAACCACTTTTTGAAATTTCATAGATTTTATTTTTCAAAATGGACTTCATTTTTTGTTTTCGAATATTGAAATTAGGCTAGGGTGAAATTTGGGTATTTTTCTGAAAACTTTCAATTTTTGATGAATATTGAAACCACTAAGTGGTCGTTAGAATAACTGAATTTTTCATAAAACTTAATTTTACCACTTCTGTGTGTGGAATTTCAAAAATCCGAGAGAAAAATTTGATGTCAGTAAGTAAAATGTGGTTCAATGCGATGAAACTAATTTTTTTGGTGAATAGTAACTTTTTACTTTTTTTGCCACGGTTAAAAGTAAATAGGGTAATTAAGGGTAAAAATGATATTATTATTACCCTAACACATGTCCTAATTCTATTTGACAAGTGTAATTCGACCAAAAACAACCTTAGTAATAAAATATGACCATTTAGGCCCACTTGGATTAGATTAGGACATTTATTATTAATTTATTTAAAGAAGGGTTAAAATAGTTAAAATCAAAGATTAATAACGAAATCATTTTTAATATAAGGTTATAAATTAAATCAATTCGACTATAAATATTCGTTAGAAAGCTAAAAAATTTCCTACATAATTATATTTTATTTGTAATTTTTAGACATTAAATAATTTAATTTATTTATGACGCAATGATGATGCAGTAATTACCACAATAGTGAAAAATTAGAATAATTGATATTATAAATACCTAAATAAGTATAATTTGAGACTTTTTATGAATTAAACTAATTTTATAGGTTAACATGACATGTTGGGATTGTGTTAATTAACCTTTTTCTAAGTAATCATTCTGTTATGAGTTTCAAAAAAATCAACTACTGAATAGTGTCAAAATTGACATAAAATAGTTTTGAAAACAAATATTATATTATTAATTGTTATTTTATTCCTAAAAATCTAAGGATCGGAAAAATGACTTATATAAGGTTATATATATTAATAAAACACAAATTGAGGGTCTCTTGGATGTATATAGTAAGTTTATTAACTATATAATATAAACATACAAAGTGACATGGTAAATGTCAATCTAATTAACTAAGAGTTAAAACTAAAGGATAACATTAATATAATGACCTAAACTTGTCTAAATCCTACTTTATGAGAGTATTTCGACCTATACCCACATTATCTTCGAAATAAATTAATTTGGAGCTATTTAAAACCGAACTTGACTTTATAATAAAATAATATTTTTAGTTATTCCAAAGGTGCCCCTCTCCCTTATAAAAGGGAACCTCCTCCCACTCTTCCTCACACCACTTTGAGCCTTCAAGATCGGCCAACCCCTGCCACTTTCTTCTCTACACTTCCCTAGAAACATCCTAGAGGTTCTGGTCTCCTTAAAAGACCTATTTTAGTTCCCTAGAAGGAGGTCTCAAAGAAGCACTTCAAAGAAGAGGTAATGTCTTTTACCGATTCTTTCATCTTTATTTCTTATTCCGCTTCTTCTTCTTTAGTTGTTTAATTATGAAGTAATAAAATCAGTATCAATTATATACTTATATGATATTATAAGTATGAAACAACCATATTTCATCATCTATCCATCCTACGGAAAAAGAAATCACCGCGCGTGCGTACGTACGAAATACCGTCTCCACGCCGTGGTGTAATCTATTTTCCACCACCACCTTACTTGGATGTGTATAATGGTGTAAATAATGACTATATATGACTATTATAAAGTGATATTGATTCTTAAATAGTATACATACACTCCAATACAATTCCACGATCATAGGAATGATATCATCACTCATGCGTACGTACGGAATACCGTCTCCACGATGTGATGCGACTCGTTCTACATGATATTCATTTCATAATGATTATATAAATGAATTGAATGGATGAATATGATATATATTACACTAATACCATTCTGGAAATTTGGTATCTATAACCTAAAGAGAATAATAAGAATTTATTCGACAAAACACGCATAAGAACAAAAAGTAATAAACACCCTAATAACAAGTAGTAATAAAATACTACTAATAATAAGCTAGAAATATGACCATATATGATATCATAAAAATAAATATGATTTTTTAATAGGTCAATAATATTATTTAAATCATTATACAGGAGGTTCGGACACGTACAAAGCATATCGGATCAAAGGTAAGGGAAATATCACAATCTCATTTTTATCCGAGATTGTTTATACTTTGGTATTTACTGGGGTGTATTTTATCATCCACATCCATGTTTCCTCAATATGTAATATTTATATCCTTATAAAATAGTTTATATCCAATTTTACCCTTCGGTGAGTTTTTAGTAAAGGATATGAAAAGAATCGTTTGTCGTTTTTCGTACGAGGTACTTTTTGACTTTTCTGATAAAAGTACGAAGAATGTTTTTTTAACTTATACGGAATGAATGGATTTTTAAAACATTATTTTCAAGATGATTCCTTTACAAGTTTTCAAGTTTATTTTTAATCAACTTATTTTAGTATAAAATTGTATGACATGTTAAGAAAGTAAAATGTTTTTGAAGTAGAAAGGATATTTTCCTCAAGAATGGAGTTCAAGTGTTTTATCAAAATTATTTTCCATCTAAGATAATATAGGGTTTTGTTTCTATACCTATTATTACATTTACTTTATTATGTTGTGATGGAAATATTTTTATGAATTACTTTATCTTATATGAATTGTTTTATGATGTCCTGATGTTTAAGATTCCCATTTTTATTACATGGGTTATGCAATGATGTATGATTTATGATTTTGTGGCACACATAATAATGGTATCATTATGAGATGGGTGGGACCTATATATCCCTCCAATGAATTGGGTAAAGATTTTATATCTCATGAGATAGACATGGCTAGAATGGTAGGTTATACCGGTTCAGTGAAACAGGACTTAATCGAGGGTGATTCAGTTCAGAAATGGACTTTGTCTACTAAGATAGTCTTGGCAATGAGTCTTGACTAATAAGAAATGATTCTCTATGATTATGTGTGTATGCCACAAGGTTTCATGTTTTATGTTATGATTAATGGGATTACATTTCACTTCTATGATTTATCCCACGTTATGATATTCTGATCTCTTTTGCAGGTTAAGATTTCCAAAAGTTATGTTCTTATGTATATGATGTGATTCATATTTCTTTTTTTAACCTTAATGAGAATTTGAGCTCACCCTTTTGTATGTTTTATTTCCCCAGGTTAGGAAGAAGGTTATTAAGTAGAATATGCCAAAAAGGGACTCTAGATATGATGAAATAAATGGGAGGCAAAGTAGATGCTTTATGAACCAGTTGTTTATGTTTCCCAGTTTCTAAAGACACTATACCTATACGGTCCTTTCTTGGTTTTGTTATATGTTGTAATAAGTGTGCTTCAATTCTGAAGTAATAACAATGTATGTAATGTATGGGTCGTTATATTTGGTATCAGAGGAAAGGTATAGTCAACCTTTGGAAACTAGGATGCGAAAGCCTTAGTAAGAACCCTAAGGATAAGTCTATGTATAGAACACAATATTAGTGTTTTAGAAATGTCCATGAATAACCTAGGATAAGACCTTAAGTGTGAAATTTTATTCTTGATTATGTGTTTTTCCTATTATAATTAGTGTTGCTCACAGTATTCTTCTTGGTTTTAGTCAATGGCTGGAACCCGAAGGAACCGTGTTAATGCGGAATGCGACGGGAAATGCAATGATTGTCCCCCTGAGAAACCAAACATTATGGGAGATGGAATACAAAATCGTGTAGCCATGCTCACACAACTTTCTCAAGCTATGAATCATGAAGAACTTCTAAACGAGCAAAGGAAGGAGCAATATTCTATTGAATAATTCGTGAGATAGCGTCCACCTTCTTTCAGTGGGTCTACTGATCCATTAGTTATTGAACAATGGATTAGTACTACTGAAAAGATATTTTCAGTTCTTCAATGTTCTGAGCATGATAAATTCATCTTAGCAATGTATCGTTTGGAAGGTGATGCTGATCAATGGTGGAATCTTATTAAGAATACGAGGCAAAGGGATTAAATTGAGTCCATGGAATGGGAAGAGTTCAAGAACATATTTTTCAATAAGTACTTCCCTCGTATTCTCCGAACAAATATGGAGAAAGAGTTTCTTAAACTGAAGAAAAAGAATAATGAATCTGTTGGTACCTGTGAAGAAAATTTTACAAGACTTGCAAGGTACGCTTCTAGTATTATTATCCAACCTGAGAGTAAGATCGATCGATTCTTTCGTGGTTTAAAACCATGTCTTCGAAGGGCCTTAGCCATAAGGGACTTCAAAAGCTACAAGTAAATCATTCGATGTGCTCTCAAAGTTGAGATGGATATTGGAGTAACCCATCAGTCATATGGGTTTGATAAGAATAGGAAAATGGAATTCAATGGAAAATCTAAAGAGCACACTGAAAAGAATATGAGCTTTCCCTTAGGCACAAAGTGTGGAAAGAAACATGGAGAGTGTTGTCTTAAAGGGACAACTAAATGTTTCAAATGTGGAAAAGAAGGTCATCGGGCATTTGAATTCTGGGATGATGGGAAGAAGATGTCTAATGATGCAAATAAAGGAATGGATACACAGAATGAACCTACTACACTTCAATGTTTCAAGTGCATGGAGATGGGACATTATGCCACTAAATACCCTAATCCAAGGGTTGATGATGAAGTTCGACGTCAACAAACTCTTAAGGATAAAGAAAAAAGAACGTCACATGCAATTTCTATCAGCGATGTGGAGTACGATAACGATGTGGTAAAAGGTACACTTACCATCCACTCTAAAGTAGAAAATGTTTTATTTGATTTTGGATCCACCGACTCCTTTATTTCTGAACAATTTTCTAAGGGTATCACCATATTACCTCAACAATTAGATGTTGATTTAGCTGTGACAACACCTAATGGCACAACAGTCCCATCAAAAGTTTATAATTATTCTCTAATTGAAGTTTGTGGGAAAGTGCTTCCTGAAAATCTTGTGATCCTTCATTTACTGGAATTTGATGTGATTCTTGGCATGGATTGGATTTCACTACATGGAGCTCATATCAATTGCCAAAGAAGGGAAGACACATTTCATATTCCAGATCAATCTATAATTGTCTATCGATGCAACGATGAACATAACCTTCCAGTGGAAATTTCTTCCATTTTATGGGTATTGATTCCACTAAATGAAGGATATTAATCTCAAATGGTTGGTGAGAAACTTATGATTAAGAATATTCCCATTGTACGGGAGTTTGATGATGTCTTTCCGGAGGAATTACCGGGTCTTCCACCGAATCGTGATGTTGAGTTTTCAATAGAACTCGTACCGGGTGCTTTGCCTATTTCAAGGACACCTTATCGACTGGCCCCAATTGAGTTGCAGGAATTAAAGAAGCAACTCCAAGAGAATCTTGATAAGGAGTTCATACACCCTAGTGCGTCACCTTGGGGAGCACTTGTTCTGTTTGTTAAGAAGAAAGATGGATCAATGAGACTCTGCATTGATTATCGAGAACTTAACAAGATCAATATCAAGAACAAATATCCTCTCCAGCGCATCGATGACCTATTTGACCAACTACACCGAGCTCAATACTTTTCCAAGATTGATCTTCATTCAGGGTATCATCAATTAAGCGTCAAAAAGGAGGATATACCAAATATGGCTTTCTGTACAAGGTATGGACACTATGAATTTATAGTGATGTCATTTGGTCTTACTAATGCCCCTGCTATCTTCATGGATCTGATGAATAGAGTCTTTAGAGTGTATCTTGATCAGTTTGTGGTCATATTTATAGATGATATTCTTGTCTATTCAAAGAGTAAGGAAGAACATAATGATAACATGAGAATTATATTGAAGAACCTGATAAAGGAGAAGCTTTATGAAAATTTACCAAGTGTGAATTTTGGCTTCAAAAAGTTGCATTTTTGGGTCACATAATCTCAAAAGAGGGGATATCTATGGATCCAGCAAAAACAGAGGTTATCGAAAGATGGTCGAGACCAAAAACAGTAACTGAGATCCGAAGTTTTCTTGGTTTGGCTCGATATTATCGACGTTTTGTGAATGATTTTTCGCGATTATCTAATCCACTCACCAAGTTGACTCGGAAAGGAGTTAAGTTTGTTTGGATGGAGGAATGTGAAGAGAATTTCAAGGAGTTGAAAAGAAGGTTATCCAGTGCACTTGTGCCCACACTGCCTTGTAGTGGAGAAAGGTTTGTGATCTACAGTGATGCATCCAAAAAGGGATTGGGGTGTGTTCTTATGCAAAATGATATGGTGATAGTTTATGCCTCACGACAGTTGAAAATACATGAGAAAAAATACCCAACTCATGATTTGGAGTTAGCTGCGGTAATATTTGCATTAAAGATTTGGAGGCATTACCTTTATGGTGAAAGGTGTGATATTTATACTGATCATAACAGTTTAAAGTATATTTTCACACAAAAGGAGCTGAATATGCGCCAAAGAAGATGGTTGTAGCTGATTAAGGATTACGACTGCTCAATCCATTACCACCCTGGGAAAGCAAACAAGGTGGCAGATGCATTAAGTCGACAAGACCATGCCAGTTTATCCATGATGAGGATCACAAAAGATCCAATATTTATGGATTTTCAAATAATGGATCTTGGAATTATAATGGAAGGGGGAAAATCATATCTTTCTGAAATGAATTTTCAACCATCTATACATGTGAAGATTAAAGAGGCACAGAAAGAAGATGTCGAGTTACAAAAAATGTGAGAAATGTTCCTGAATTCAACCTTGATTGTGATGGGACAATAAAGTTCAGGAATCGGGTTTGTGTTCCTCCCATCCCCGAATTAAAGAAGGAGCTTCTGGATGAGGCTCATAGTTCTTCATTCTCTATTCATCCTGGAAGCATGAAGATGTATAGGGACCTGAAAGAGTACTTCTGGTGGGATGGCATGAAAAGAGATGTTGCTGAATATGTATCTTGATGCTTGGTTTGTCAACAAGTTAAAGCTGAGAGATAGAAGTCTAAGGGGATGTTACAACCATTACCCATACCCGAATGGAAATGGGAAAACATCACTATGGACATTGTCACAGGACTTCCTAAAACATCCAAAGGCAATAATGATATCTGGGTCATAGTTGATCATCTTACAAAGTCTGCACACTTCATTGCTATTAGAGAGGATTTCTCTCTAGATCAGCTTACTAGGATATATGTAAAGGAAGTGGTAAGATTGCATGGAGTACCACTTTCTGTTATATCTGATCGGGATCCGAGATCTACCTCGAAGTTCTGGTGAAGTCTTCAGCATACTCTGGATACAGAGTTGAGTTTCAGCACTGCTTATCATCCTCAGACAGACGGTCAGTTTGAGAGAACAATTCAAACTCTAGAAGATATGTTGAGAGCTTGCTCTATGGATTTCAAAGGTGGTTGGGATCAACACCTACCTTTGGTGGAATATTCTTATAATAATAGCTTTCACTCCAGTATTCAGATGGCTCCTTATGAAGCTCTCTAGGGAAAGAAATGCAGGACTCCAACTTGCTGGGATGAAGTTGGGGAAAGAAAGCTATTAGGACCTGATCTCATTGATGAAATGGCAGAAAAGGTCAGATCTATTCAACAACACATAAGAGCAGCTCAGAGTCGACAGAAAAGTTATGCCAAAAACAGAAGAAAATATCTAGAGTTTGAAGTGGGTGATAAAGTGTTCTTACGAATATCTCCCTGGAAGAGGGTTATGAGATTTGGAAAGAAGGGGAAGTTGAGCCCAAGATATATCGGTCCTTTCGAAATACTGGATCGTGTTGGGAAGGTAGCTTACCGATTGGCACTTCCACCGAATCTCCCTCAAGTTCACGATGTGTTGCATGTATCTCTCCTTAGAAGGTACATACCTGACCCTTCACATGTACTCAGCTCAGAAGTTGTACCGCTGGAGCAAGATCTTTCTTATGAAGAACAACCGATAGAGATTCTGGATCGTAGCAAAAAAGTCCTACAAAGCAAGACCACTCGATTGTTGAATGTTTTATTGAGGAAGCAACAATTAGAAGAAGCTACATTGGAGCTTGAGGATATGATGAGGGAGAGGTATTCTCATCTGTTTGTTACAAAGTGATGTATTTAGAGGGAGAAATTCATTTTAAGGGGGTAGAATGTAACACCCGAGACTTTTATGTTATATAAATCATCAAAGAAATCTTTTTCTACACACAACACTTGCTTGGCTTGCTTTACACGAAATCGCGACCTTCCTTGATAGCTTGCGTCGTACGCAATAACGAGTTTCACTAAACAATGATATGCTATTAAAATATTATTAAAACTAGCCGTTATAAATAGTAATAACCACTTTTTGAAATTTTATAAATTTTATTTTTCAAAATGGACTTCATTTTTGGTTTCGGAATATCGAAATTTGCCAAGGGTGAAATTTTGGTATTTTTCTGAAAACTTTCAATTTTTGATGAATAGTGAAACCACTAAGTGGTCGTTAAAAAAACTGAATTTTTCATAAAACTTAATTTTACCGCTTCTGTGAGTGGAATTTCGAAAATCCGAGAGACATGGTTGATGTCAGTAAGTAAAATGTGGTTCAATGAGATGAAAATAATTTTATGGTGAATAGTAACTTTTTACTTTTTTTTATCACGGTTAAAAGTAAATAGGGTAATTAAGGGTAAAAATGATATTATTATTACCCTAACACATGTCCTAATTATATTGGACAAATTTAATTCGACCAAAAACAACCTTAGGAATAAAATATGACCATTTAGGCCCACTTGGATTAGATTAGGACATTTATTATTAATTTATTTAAAGAAGGGTTAAAATAGTTAAAATCAAAGTTTAATAACTAAATCATTTTTAATATAAGGTTATACATAAGATAAATTCGACTATAACTATTAATTCTAAAGCTAAAAAGATTTTCTACATAATGATATTTTATTTTTAATTTTTAGAAATTAAATAATTTAATTTATTTATGACACAATGATGATGTAGTAATTACTATAATAGTGAAAAATTAGAATAATTGATATTATAAATACCTAAATAAGTATAATTTGAGACTTTTTATGAATTAAAATAATTTGATAGGTTAATATGACATGTTGGGATTGATTTAATTAACTTTGGTTGATGTAATCATTCTGTTATGAGTTTCAAAAAAATCAACTATTGAATAGTGTCAAAATTGACATAAAATAGTTTTTAAAACAAATATTATATTATTAATTGTTATTTTATTCCTAAAAATATATGGTTCGGACAAATGACTTAGATAAGGTTATATATATTAATAAAACATAACTTGGGGGTCGCTTGGATGTATATGGAATGTTTATTAACTATATAATATAAAAATACAAAGTGACATGGTAAATGTCAATCTAATTAACTAAGAGTTAAAACTAAAAGATAAGGTTAATATAATGACCTAAACTTGTCTAAATCCTATTTTATGAGAAGATTTCGACCCATCCCCACATTATCTTCGAAATAACACAATTTGGAGCTATTTAAAACCGAACTTGACTTTATAATAAAATAATATTTTTAGTTATTCCAAAGGTGCCCCTCTCCTCCCTTATAAAAGGGCACCTCCTCCCCCTCTTCCTCACACCACATTGAGCCTTAAAGCTCGGCCAACCCCTACCAATTCTCTCCAATTCCCTAGAAACATACTAGAGGTTCTGGACTTCTTTAAAGACCTATTTTAGTGCCCTAAAAGGAGGTCTCAAAGAAGCACTTCAAAGAAGAGGTAATGTCTGTTACCGATTCTTTCATCTTTATTTCTTCTTCCACTTCTTCTTCTTTAGTTGTTTAATTATGAAGTAATAACATCAGTATCACTTATATACTGATATGTTATTATAAGTATGAAACAACCCTATTTCACCATCTATCCATCCTACGGAAAAAGAAATCATCGCGCGTGCGTACGTATGTAATACCATCTCCACACCATGGTGTAATCTATTTTCCACAACCACCTTACATGGATGGGTATAATGGTCTAAATAATGACTATATATGACTATTATAAATTTATATTGATTCTGAAATAGTATACATACAATCCAATACAATTCCACGATCATAGGAATGATATCATCACTCGTGCGTACGTACGGAATACCATCTCCACGATGTGATGCGACTCGTTCTACATGATATTCATTTCATAATGATTATATAAATGAATTGAATGAATGAATATGATATATATTACACTAATACCATTCTTGAAATTTGGTATCTATAACCTAAAGAGAAGAATAAGAATTTATTCGACAAAACATGCATAAGAACAAAAAGTAATAAACACCCGAATAACAAGTAGTAATGAAATATTACTAATAATAAGCAAAGAATATGACCATATATGATATCATAAAAATACGTATGATTCTGTAATAAGTAAATAACATAATTTAAATCATTATACAGGAGGTTCAGACACGTACATAGCATATGGAACAAAGGTAAGGGAAATATCACAATCTCATTTTTATCCGAGATTGTTTATACTTTGGTATTTACTGGGGTGTATTTTATCATCCAAATACATGTTTCCTCAATATGTAATATTTATATCCTTCTAAAATAGTTTATATCCAAGTTTACCCTTTGTTGAGTTTTTAGTAAAGGATATGAAAGGAATCTTTTGTTCTTATTCGTACGAGGTACTTTTTGACTTTTCCGACAAAAGTACGAATAATGTTTTTTTTAAATTATACAGCCTGAATGGATTTTTAAAACATTATTTTCAAGAAGTTTCCATTACAAGTTTTCAAGTTTATTTTTAATCAACTTTTTTTAGTTTAAAATTGTATGACATGTTAAGAAAGGAAATTGTTTTTGAAGTAGAAAGGATATTTTCCTCAAGAATGGAGTTCAAGTGTTTTAACAAAATTATTTTCCATCTAAGACAATATAGGGTTTTGTTTCTATCCCTATTATTACATTTACTTGATTATGTTGTGATGGAAATATTTTTAATAATTCCTTTATCTTATATGAATTGTTTTATGATGTCATGATTTTTAAGATTCCCATTTTTATTACATGGGTTATGAAATCATGTATGATTTATGATTTTGTGGCACACATAAGAATGGTATCATTATGAGATGGGTGGGACCTATATCTACCTCCAATGAATTGGGTAAATATTTTATATCTCATGAGATAGACAAGGCTGGAATGGTAGGTTATACCGGTTCAGTGAAACAGGACTGAAACGGGGGTGACTCAGTTCAGAAATGGACTTTGTCCACTAAGATAGTCTTGGAAATGAGTCTTGACTAATAAGAAATGATTCTCTATGATTATGTGTGTCTGCCACAAAGTTTCATGTTTTAAGTTATGATTATTGGGATTACATTTCACTTCTATGATTTATCCCATGATATGATATTATGATCTCTTTTGCAGGTTAAGATTTCCAAAAGTTATGTTCTTATGTATTTGATGTGATTGATATTTCTTTTGTTTACCATTACTGAGCATTTGAGCTCACCCTTTTGTATGTTTTATTTCCACAGGCCAGGAAGAAGGTTATTAAGTAGAATATTCCAAAAAGGGACTCTAGATATGATGAAATAAATGGGAGGCAAAGTAGATGCTTTATGAACCAGTTGTTTATGTTTCCCAATTTCTAAAGACACTATACCTATACGGTCCTTTCTTGGTTTTTTTATATGTTGTAGTAAGTTTGTTTCAATTCTGAAGTAATAAAAATGTATGTAATTTATGGGTTGTTATAGAATGTAACCCAAAACGCATGATCCATTAGTGTTCAGTTTCATCCCAATGCTGGGAGTATTTCATCTAATCCATGATTTTCTGGCTATGGGATTATTATTGAGGGAGGAATGTGGAGGTAAAGGGGCATGAGTGAAGGCTCATTGGTCACATATTTATATAAATTGTAGAGATAAAGTCTAATGTTTCTAGTTTTTAAGAGGATACCAATGGAAGATCTCAATATAAACTGATGTAGATTTCCATTTCTGGGAAACCGTAGAATCCGACAACCAGTTGCGAGCATAATATGTTTGGATTTTCTCTCTGAATTAGATATATCTTCACTATAAAACCAACGTTGTGTCAATTTTTTGGGGGAAAGGGATTGATCGGATGAACATTAGAACTGCCCAAATTCCTTTTAAATTGATTTATCCTATTTACTAGTAAAGAACAGATGATCCATGGATTCAATAGTAAGCTCCCTGTAGTAGAGACACCTCGAGGTAAGGTTTATCCTCCTATCATGGATATTAAAATCAGAGGGTAAAGAATTATTTTAGAAATGCCACACCAAGAAGTAAAATTTTGAAGAAATTTCATTGCAACATATAGTTTTACCCAAATAGTTTGGTGAGAAATCAGAGAGTTGGGTTTTAAGAACAGATTTTAGGGAGAAGGTAAAATCCAAAGAACATGTGAAGATAAAGTTTTTTGGGTCACTGGTCATCACAATGATATCAATGTGAACCTTATGGTTGTTATCCATGGTGGTTATAATGATATTGGAATGAGAGATGTCCTCCTTAAAGCTGATGTTTGGATAATGGAAGCTTGAAAACCCAATATTTCTCCCTAACTAGTTATAAAACTCGAATATTGCATCCCCATTTTAATAAGACAACGGGTGTGTTGTTGAAGAACATATAAATGAGGTTAAACTAACCTATGAATTTTGGGTGGTTTACATAATAAAAGGTTTCCTTCCTATCCATTGGTGTTATATATATGTTTTCCTCCATAATGAATAACTCTCAATAAGTATCCAGGTGATTCTGTCATGAAGACCCATCGTGGTTCCCAGTATACTACATAAGTTAAGACCCCCATCTTTAATAGGATTAGCCATCTTGTTCCAAGAATCATAATGGAATTTACAATTTAATTTTTCATCCCATAGAAAGGTTAACAATGTATTTTCAATATAGGATATCACCTTTTTTCAAAACATTATAGTAGACAAGATATTAAGGTGGATTGAAGAGATTTTCGTATTGATCGAAGTGATTCTACCTCCAAAAGATAAGAACATGTTTTCCCAATTAAGGATGTGTACCAAAAATTTATCAGTGCCCATATCGAAATTTCTAATGGATAGTATATTAGGGGACATAGGAGCAGCCACTTACATCATATGAACAGACCCTTTTTGCATTCCAAGGTTTGCATACAAAGATCTGATTATTCTCACCAAGAATTTGTTAGGTACAAAAAATTATTTATATCCTAGTTGAAATTTCTCTACTCCAATTATAGTAAACATCTAAGTCTTAATTAACCCCATGAATATATCATCTACTCCAATTGATAAACTGGATTATTTTATCTACAAACATGACATGGTCGATGGCCCCAATAACCTTCTTATTACGATAAGGGAAGAACTTTCCCACTATATTGCTTTTGATAATATAGTGACTCATAAAATCATTATCCATGATAAATATTGATGAGGATATGGTCTCACCATGTCTTAAAACCATAATTGATTTAAAAAATCTAAATTTATTTCCCATTAAAGAATATGTTATCCATGGAGAGCCAAAACAATGGAAAATAAGATCAATCACCCAAGACAAGATTTTCAGCCTTGTGAGGACCATGAGTATAAAGTTCCATTGAAATATATCATATTATTTTCTCATTCATATTTTTATGACCATATTTCTCCCAATTATTTTCTAGTTGATGTCACTAATAACTTCCGGGTCTAATTTAATAGCTTCTTAACTGGATCTTCCCTTTACAAAAATGTGTCTCTTAAGCCATCCAATTTTGGAAGTAGGGAGCTAGCCTTGAGTTAATAATTCCTAACAAAACATTATCAGGAATATTTCAAAGACTAATATGATGAAATTGGTTCAATGAGTTTTTGTCTTTGACCTTGGGAATAAGGATAAGTTTAGTAGCACAGGCTACATAGGGGAGTAACCAATTGAAAATAATATTTCACCAAGCGGATCATGATATTCATAAAAATGTACCCAGAATCCCTATAAAAGGAAGTAAGAAAATAGTTAATACTGGGATCACTTTTAGGATTTATAGACTGAATACAATTACAAACATCATCATCATTTGGTATATCCTTCAAATGAAAATTAATTGCATCACGTAGTGGACTGGGAAAGAATTAAAATTAAACAAAAGGCCCTCTCAGGTCGACACCCACAATATGTGGGTTTGTAAAAGCTTGTAGATTCATGAAATGAGTTTTATCTACATGTAAAATAGTATCTCTTTCATTATTATAGGACCCATCCTCTAAAATAAAGTTATAATTTGGAAGTATGATTTTTCCTTGATACACTCATAAAAATACTTTTTGTTTCTATCTCCTTCACTTATCCATCTAAATTGATATTTCTCCTGAGAAACCCATTCCATTTTCAAAAACAGGCCATCCATAGTGTATTTCTCTCATATCAAATCAAAAAACACATCATCATCCAAGATGTTCTCTAGACTCGCATTCAGCTACTAGATATCTCTGCTAAGAGTTTCAATTTTAAGATCATCAGGAGGTAGAAACTTAACCCATGATCAAATTCGGCCTTCGAGATGTTTTGGATTTTTATGAAATTAAATCAATTAACTACCTATAATAGTTTGATTCTAGGAATTCCATAAAATTTCATGGAATTATCGATTATCTATCAATGCGAAGGTGTAGTGGAAGAACTCATCAGTACAACTATTAGCCCTTAGGGAAATTAAAAAATGTGAGTGATCAGAGAAACCGCAAACTAGTTATAAAACCTAGATATCAAGGAATGAATAAATCACCACTCTATTACAATTAAAGTGATCTAGATAGCTCCAATAATGTCTATTCCCCCTATATTTATTTCATCACATAAAAATATCGCGTGAGAATCAAACGTCTAAGATTATGTAGGATGTTATGAGTGAGGTGAAGGCCTAACTTTCTATTCTATGATAGGGACCAAAACCCTTTTTATCGTTGGGAGTGGATATAATGTTAACCTCTCCTCAGACTAACAGAGGCTCATCACCTAGGTTAATGGTGTTAAATTTTATCAAAGGGACTCAAAGTATTGAGCTTCACATTTGGAATACATGTCTAATAGAAAATTAAACTTATCCCCTATCGAGAGAATTATATTGATGCATTTATTAAATGAATAAATTAAGTCAACGGAGATGAATACTTTCCAAAAGATTCATATTTGAGAGTTGGCTAGGAAAATATTGAGAAAATTATGTGTTCTTAAGAGATAATAATAGTCCTTGATCTATTAAAAGGCCTATTTCGATTTTATTACTAAAACTAAAGAAATAGAGTGAAGGAACAATTCATTGAACAAAAATCATATTTTACCCAAGAACACAAACTTATAGAATTATATAGGATGGGATTAATAAGTGATGGAATATTTGTCGTGAATTATCCAAAGACTTTTGGTTCAAAAGTTTCTTAACCCCCTAGACTTATTTTTGGACCGTGAATAAGATCTTGTCTGAATACCATTTGGGAGAAGAATATAGTGAGTGTATGATGTGTGACTTTGTAATACCAAATATTTTAGAGTTGAAGGAGGATTGTTCACAAGGGAAGGAACCAATATGTTCTCAACAAAATATGAGGACTGGTAACTTGAAACCGAAGAGGATTCTAGCACAAGATCAGTGGAATATTCCCCTAGGTCCAACAACTTGAGGGATATACACTATGGGGGGAAAGCCCAAGTCACCAAAAGATTATCTAAGAGGGGAGAAAGTAGATAAAAGCAGTGAAACATGATAGGATAATGAGTTAGGAAAGGCCTGATGGGAAAGATCAGAACCATGGATTAACAAAGAGTGTTTCAGGACATCGAGGATGTAATAGATGTGGTGGAAGAGTCCTCTTAGTCCATAGATGATGGAGAAATAATCATACTCTTCCATTGATCACAGGGGTATAAATTTCCTTAATGATGAGGAACAACTAGCACCAGGGAAGGTCCCTCAGGGCCCCAATAGAGATTAGGATGATCTTGAGACCTTGGCTATGGGACTTCTAACATTTAGTGGTTGAATGTCCTTGAAGGGGGAAGCTTTTGAAAAAATTTGGAGGAGAATGAAAGATAATTGTAAGGGAAAAATCATCCATCCCTTCAACTATATGTAGAAAAGTGGACAGAATAGGTAGTAATAAATCCAAATCCACATAAATCTAGGTAGACGCATTATCTTCCTGGTGGAATGTTCTCTGATCAGCACAAAGGAATAAACCCAAAGTGTTTCTAATTCCACTAAGAAAGTTGGAAGATATGAAAAGAAGCAGCAAGATAATAAGAGAAATCCAAACCGCTTCCCTTGAGAAATCTTTTCCTAGATACACATCCATCGACCAATGAAAAAGAGAGAACCTCCAGCGGCCCTCAAAGCATAGACTATTGCACCAAGTATATATAAAGTCACCCTGTGAAGACAGCACAATGAAAAATGAGTTCTGATTATGAACGAAAAACCTAAATGGAGAAACCAAATTCCAAGAGCTGGAAAAGAAATATAATGGGGGAATAGGTGGCTTTTAAATTATAAATCTTACAATAACATACCATTTAAGATGATCAAAAGCTTCATGAAATGAAACAATTGAGATATCAAGGGATAGAATTTTGATATCCATGAAAGAAGAACATCTCTAATTGTCCTCTGTGACTACATTAGAACCATTTGGGATTAAATAGTTCTGACATGAAACATACTTGAACAAAGTTTCATGCAGAGGCTGGCTTGGATGAGGTTTGTATGGGACAAAAGATGAAGTTATTCACATGTTTTGTATTTCAAATTCATGATGAACTTTATGATATATGTCGGATTAGTGTTAAGTTTGTTTTGATAAATTTTGAAACCTTATTTATAAATTTTGAATGATGGAAGGGTTACAAGGTTAACCATTTAGGTAATGTTTAATGGTCATCTTCACATGAAGTTCTAGACATTAATGTATCACTTCACCATATGAATATTCATCTATATTGGATAACCTTTGATTGTCATTTTTTATGATAACTAATGATATATGGAATTACATGTCATTCTATCTGTGGATGTTATGACATGTTTGTCTTTAGTCAAAAAAAATGATTCACCTTCATTTCTTAGAGGGAGAGATAAAGTGTATATTTTTCTAAGAATAATCAAAGGGTGATATTTTTCATATAAAATTTAATGAAATAAACTAATTATATCCTCCTGTAAAAATTCTTCAACTTCTGTATGGGGATCTAGAAATATAATATTTTTCTTTTTTTCATCAATTTTGATGATATAAAAATCCTTTGGAGGGGGATGAGTACGTGCAGTGGTTCTATAACAGTGATGCCCTCATCATGGGAATTTCACTTGTTCTAGCCTCCAAGAATGGGCCAATTCATGACATAGTAGTATTTAAGTTGATGATCCAAGCTCTTTCTTTCCTTCTATATATTCTTATGGATATCTCGTTATCATACATCCTTCCTCTTTAGGTCTCATATGTCCCCCATCAAGGTCATACCAAAGCAACCTGCATCATAAAAGGGTTCTCAAGCATTTGGGCTATCAAAATTGGTGTTCCATGGTGTTCCCACATTTCAAGTTCACACTGAAATTTCCATATTTGATTATAATTGTCAAAAATGGATGGTATTCAAATGATATATCATCTCATCTTGAAATATGAGGTTCCTGACATCTTTTTTGGTTCTAAAAAACAATTATATTGTTTATATTCACTTGAATAATGATTTTGACCATGAATGGTCATCATAATACCAACATTGTGATGAATGGTGATTTCTTATCCTTCAGTGAACTGTTGATTTTGACAATATATGGGATTGAAAAAGGGAGGTTTTTTAGTTGCACCAGCTGGGGTTACCTCTTCCCTTCTATAACTTGACCATTCTAAAAGGAATCATGGATCTCCTAGGATTCTTCTTTTATTTATATTATCCATCCCTTCATTTAAAGTAGTCACATGGGGCGTGTATGTTTGTTGAGATGGACAACTCAAAGTCACTCCAATGGTAGATTCTTTTATGGGTTACTGACAAGAAATTATTCTGCATGTTGGTTGATTTCAAGGGTACATTTGGATAATATCATTTATTTCAATTTCAATGACACATTATAAATTAATCTATGCATTGAAAACATTAGGGAAATTAGATCCTTGAACAGCGTCTCTCCATAGAGTTTTCATCTTCTACCCAATAGGTCGCATCTATGAATGGACTTCTGCTTAATGGTGCGGGAATCCAATGGGATGAGGCTACATCTTCCCGATCTGATACGGGATTCTAAGTCCCTCCTAATCTTGTTTAAGTGGTATATAAATAATATTATAATTATTTATTTGGGGTTCAATCAGATTATTCTCATACCTAGTAAGATAGAGGTGAGGTTTATAAAGCTTACATGATCCATCTTTCTTCTCTAGAGGCTCATCTGGCTCATTTGGTGGTGAAAGGTTTTTATCTTGAGAAGATGAAAGTAAAACAACTCATTATGTATGTAGAAGGCCACACACTATAACAAGGGAGAAATTTCAAGATGTTTAATATCAACAAGAATCCCCATGGGGAATATTCGGTGGAAAGGATTTCTAATTAACTCTATATTTCATCTTATAAGGTAATTAACATGGAAGGTGAAACATTTTGTAAGGATATAGGTTCAGGTAGAAATAAAATTGGTAATATCATGGGGATGTACAGAGGTTTTATTAGTAATAAGTGTAAAGACCCGTAAAATTCAAGGGAAATTATTTCTTAATTTTCTTTGGAATTTTACAAGAATGCGGTTTCTGACGGCACTTGATTCTGAGGCCCGAAGTGCCCGGAATCAATTTCCGAAGTTTGTCTCGGGTACGTCCAGTGAACGAACGAGCGGGAATTTCTAACTTTTGAACCGGTGCTCGGAATTGAAATCTGAGGACACTGATGAACTCGCAACGCCGATATTCGCATAAGGAGACCTTTTCTGAGGTTGCGTTTTATACGGGATGAGAGTTAGTTTTGGGGGAAATTAGAAAAAGCTAAATAAATTGTGGAACATAATTTATTTTTAACCTTGTTGGTTATTTCCTCCCAAAGGGAGTTAGAGGTGGGTCCCACATCCAAACAACCTCCCTTGAGAGGATAAAGTTTGGTGGGGCCCACAAGATCCCTAACTCTTGAACTCCCCTTAAACTCCCCAATAACTCCACTCTAATTAATTTGACAACTTCTGTTATTAATTTAGATGAGTTAATTAATTTCAAACTCTTGAATTTCAAAAAGGTTAGGATGTGCAAATAAAATAAGGCTTGGACTTATTTTATTTTGGTTAGTTTCTTTTTCCACCTTGAGAGGATTGGGAAGCGTTCTTCATCTTCTTCAACCTTGACGAAGAATGCGAAGAACACCATTCTTTAACGAATAACTTCTCCGCCGAAGAACACGGTTCTTCCGCGACGCTGTATCCATGACGCGAAGTTCTTCTTCCGCGTCGTCTCTTCCGTGACGGTTTTCCCGCGACGAAATCGCCGTCAACGACTTCGAATCCTCGCTATGCGACGTTGACGTTCTTTTTCCGCGACACCCGACCTCCGCGACGCTCGTCTTCCACAGGTCGCTGATGAACACCGTTCCTGAACCGAGGTAGGGGTTTTATTTATTTAATTGTTCATAAATAGCAACTTGATGATGATCGTGGATTAAAACCATTTGTTATCGAATAACGCGAGGGGGTCGAACTGCAAAAACACGGCCGACCCTCCTCCTTATTTTTGGGTTGGTTTCTTGTGGATGGTACGAGAAAACGTGGTGTCGTCGCACCACGCGGTTACATGTGGAAGTTATGCGCGGCGCCGTCATGCCACGTCGTGGAAAGAAATTCAAGAACACGACGTCGTCGCGCCACGTCGAAGGAAATCGAAGGCACTGGGGCCTGAGCGGGGCCGCGGCGGAGAGGCGCGGTGCCGTCACACCGCGACGGACGACAAGGGCCGCTGCCAGTTCCGGGATGTGGCGGAGTAAGGAGACCGGCGACCGGACCGGGCCGCCGGCGTCAGAGCCGGAAAGGGACATGCCACCGTCGGTCCCGTTGAGAAGGAGCCGGCCGGCCAGGTCAGGCCGGCTGGAAGGGAAGGGTGTCGGGGGAATGAAATTCCCCCAGCCGTTCAAACGGCCCCCCATTAATTTGGGGGGGGCGCGGTTACACAGGGGGGCAGGAGCCCCCCCTTTGCCGAACGGCTCGGCCAAAAGCCGAGCCAGACAGCGCACTGGGCGCGTTGTCCCCAGCTAGACCGGCGCCCGGCCGGTCTGCCAGGCTGGGCCGCGCCGGGCCGGGCCGCGCCCAGCCAAGATGAGCCATGCTGGGCTGGGCCAACCCGGACCCAGGCGGGTCGACCCAGTTCGGGCCAACCGGGGGGTCTCGGGCCGGGCCGGTCTCGGGCCCGAAACCCCCGTTATCGGACTGTCTGGGTTCAAATGCCCATAACTCGGGCTACGGACCTCCGATCGACGCGCCGTCAGCAGTGACACAATCCTTAGAATGAGACGGTCGTTTCGACATATCGCACTCAAGGTTTCGGAATACTTTGATTTCGGCTGGGTTGGTTCGTACACGAAACCAACCGGGCCCTCGGAGCGGAAACGCTCATATCTTGAACTACAGACGTCTGAATGACGTGCCATCAACTTTGTTGAGTTCCTCTTAGTGACACGGATCATTTGGCATACTCCGCCCGAGGTTTGGATGCAGGTGGAGTACGGTCGGGTTGGTTTTTCCTTAAAACCCAACCGGGCCCCTGGAACGAAAAATCCAATAACTCTCAGACCGAGCGTCTGATTGACGCGCCGTCTGTTGCGTTGAGTTCCTGTTGATGATATGAAACTTTTGGATACATCAACTCTAGACTATGTGATAGTTGACATATCAGCCTCTCGACTCATGGAGCGGACCCTCTCGAATGAGCTTGTTGTGTGCGGGAAGCCTAGTACTGGCTGCGTCTACTACTGTGACTGCGACGACGACTGTGCAGAGATCCTCAGTGGATTCGACGACGACGACTACAACACTCAGCGATCCTAAGTGGATCAGTGCTACCGATCTTGTGTGGGTCTGATCCTATGTGGGTCAACGCTTAGCGATTCTGTGTGATCCAGTGCCTACAGATCCTATGTGGGTCCGATCCTGTGTGGGTCTTTGCGGGGGTTAGTTTCCTACCGATCCTGTGTGGTTCATTGCGGGGGTTAGTACCTATAGATCTTGTGTGGGTCCGACGACTTAGATGGATCAATGATCATCTCTATCATCTTACAAAGAAGTATATCTGTGTGAGCTGAATCCTGTTTGCTTTCCTGTGTGGATTGTGTTGTGCTATCCTATGTGGATTACATTTTGCTTTCCTGTGTGGAATACGTATAATTTCCTGTGTGGACTGGGTTGTACTTGGGCTCGGAGGTTGGATCGTATTGGAATTGATGACTTAGGTATATGTATGGGCATATACCTAAGCAGTTTCGGTTGATACTTCGTGATTGTATCTTTCCTTTTTGGTTTATCCTTTGTGGATTTCGGGAGACCTTCGGGGGTCTCGGGGTCCCTAATGATAAACTTATACTCACCCCTGCACGGGCTATGCCCGCACTACGTTGTGTTGGTTGCTGACGACGGACAGTGTTGATCGTGGATGAGGCTTGCAGAGCAGGACGGTACCTGGAGGTGGACCACTTGGTGGACATGCTCGAAGCGGATGGTGGGACACGAGGAGCATTGGAGCTATCTGTACCCACCCTTCAGGTGGGATTTCCAGTGGACAGCTCGGTGTAATGGATTTTACTTTTCAGTTGTTGTTTTCCCATTCGAGTTTTACTTTACTTTCAGTTTGGGTTTGTATACTGGCCCATTTAATTTTCCGCACATACAGTTGTACTCTGTTTTTACTTAGTGTTTACTTTTCCGCTTGCTTACTTTGTGATGCTTGTTTACTTTACAAAGGCAATGCCTTCCCTTTATACAGGGATTTACGCCTTGGTGCTAGTCGCCAGCCCATTGCCTATGGAAGGTGGGCTTGGGGTAGTCATGGTACGGGCCCCGAGGACGGGTCGTGACAAATTGGTATCAGAGGAGTTCGGTTCTACCGCGAAGTCTGATCTTTTCTATGTGCATCAATAGTGTTTGGGAGTATTGGGTGTGGATATCAGTTCAGGGAGTCCAGTATTGGTGCGGCGGCCGATGTATTCGTACACCAGGACCCTGACTTCTGATTTCCGACTTAATGCACGAAAACATTGATTGCATTTGTGTTTCAAGTTTTCTTTGTGATTACTTTGTATTAGCTCACCAGGTATACTGTTCTGACCGTGGTGCACCTGTTTCCTTTTCAGGATGGCCCCACGACGGCAGCCAGCTCGTATTCCGAGAGTCCAGCGTGATGACAGCCCACCGAGCGACGAGGCCTCGGTGCAGGGCCCTTTGTCAGTAGTGGCACCAGCGGTAGCTGTACCCGCTGAGCCCTCGATGCTTCCAGCACCTGCCGCTGACGATGCACATCCCCTCAGCGCACTGCATGAGTTCCAGCGCTAGCGACCCCCCATGGTTCATGGGGAGACGGATCCCCAGGCAGCTGAGGACTGGCTGGAGGCAATCGTACGAGTTTTCAGGCTAGTGAGGACACCCGCAGACCTCATGGTGATCCTCGCTGTGAGCATACTGCACGCAGCAGCGGGCCGAAGGTGGAGCTTGATGCTCCAGGTGCACGATGAGGTATCTCTACTTTTGACGGACTTTCAGAGCCTCTTCCGCTCGGATTTCGTCCCAGCCACCCTCCATGCGGTGCGCATTCAGGAGCTTCTTCGGCTGCTGCAGGGTAGCATGACGGTCGCTCAGTACTCGGCGAGATTTACCGATCTCTCGTGCTACTCGACCAACATGGTACGAGACCCATTCTTCCGGGCTCGGACCATTGAGCAGGGATTGAGACATGAGATCAGGGCATCGCTGATCTCCCTCAGTATTCCGACTCAGACAGGAGTACTGGAGCGGGCCCTTTTGATCGAGAGTTTTCTTGCTGAGTCTACACCAGCACCGAGACCCACCACAGGGCGGCATATAGCAGAGTCTTCTACAGCAGGTAGTCGACGGATGACACAGGGATCCAGGCAGACCAGACCATCAGGAAGACGACCTCAAGACAATGGCTCAACAGTGCGGGGCACACAGCGCGGAGCCAGTCTTTCGAGAGGTAGACAGTGTTACTCGTGCGGTGGGCAGGGCCACATGGCTCGTGAATGCCCGACTTGCCATGTTGAGGAGCAGCAGACGATTGAGGGACCACCGAGGTAGAGGCAGAGGGTCGACCGTGGTGGTCCGCAGGGAGGAGGCGGACGAGGCAGAGGAGCTGGCTGAGCAGCAGGTGGTGGGCGACGCTTTGAGGCTCTACCACCACCACCACCAGGAGGTCCACCCCGACCACAGGAAGCTGGCGGGCATAGACAGTTACAGCTCCAGGCAGCGGAGGCCTACGACCACGGTGCGCCCGAGATGATTCGAGATACTATCTATGTCTAATCCACCCTTTCTGCAGTACTTATAGACACAGGAGTGAGTCACTCTTTCATAGCCGCTGCCCTTGTTCGGAGCTCGGAGATTCCGACAGAGCCGTTGGCTCGATCCTTACGGCTAGAGACTCCTACGGGAGCAGACTCGACGATTACGAACTGGTGCTGGAAGTGTGAGATTACACTAGGAGGCGAGAGCATCGGCTGGGATCTTCTTCTAGCAGCGTCGAGGCCTTACGACGTCATCTTGGGCATGGATTGGTTATCTACGGTCCATGCACAGATTGATTATTTTAGGCTCAAGGTGTGATGTGTACACACCGACGGGAGCAGGTTCACCTTCGCTGGCGAGAAGGGAGTCTTGGCAGCACAGGATGGACTTCCGTGGAGGAGAGGACAGCCCATCACTCATCAGTTGGCTAGCCTCATCCTAGCAGCAGTTGACGTGCGGAGTCCTAGTTTTCCTATAGTGGTGGAACAGTTTGCGGAAGTTTTTCCCGACTATGTTCCAGGGTTACCTCCTCGTAGAGAGGTAGACTTTTATATTGACCTTTACCCTGAGACAGCTCTGATATCTACTCCAGCATATCGAATGGCCCCCGCCGAGCTTCGATAGATACCGGTACAGTTGGAGGACTTTCAGGTCAAGGGGTTCATCCGACCCAGTGTTTCACCCTGGGCTTCCCCGATATTGTTCGCCAAGAAGGCGGACGAGAGCTTGCGACTTTGTGTTGACTATCGTCGCCTGAACCATGTGAAAATGAGGAAAATTTATCCGCTACCAAGGATTGATGACCTCTTTGATCAGATCAAGGGAGCACAGTGGTTCTTGAAGATAGACCTCGGGTCAGGCTATCATCAGCTCAGAGTTCGAGATGAGGATGTAATGAAGACGGCCTTTGGATGTCGGTTTGGCCACAATGAGTTCTTGGTAATGCCATTCGGCATGACCAATGCTCCAGCAGTGTTCATGGCCCTCATGAACAAGATCTTTGAGACATAACTTGATCGGTTTGTCATGGTATTCATCGACAACATTCTGATTTACTCGACGACTAAGGAGGAGCACGCCTACCAGTTACAGGTTGTACTAGACACACTCCGAGAGCACCAACTTTATGGTAAGCTCTCGAAGTATCAGTTCTGGAAACGTGAGGTCCACTTCTTGGGACATGTCATCTCTGAGGCGGGAGTTTCAGTGGATCCTACGATGATCGAGGTAGTGTTAGTTTGGGAGCCACCCAGGAGCGTGACAGAGGTTCAGAGTTTCTTGGGACTAGCTGGATACTACCAGAGATTCGTGCCAGATTTCTCCAGAGTTGTGGCACCGCTCTCAGCTTTGACGAAGAAAGGGAAACCCTTTGTGTGGTCAGACGGATTTTAGCAGAGCTTCCTGGAGCTGAGACAGAGATGGACCAACGCACCTATCTTGAGGCTGACTGAAGAGGGAGTAGGGTACGTAGTCTACTGCGATGCATCAGGGACCAGACTCGGTTGTGTCCTGGTGCAGGAGCGGGCAGTGATCGCCTATGGATCACGTCAGTTGAGGCCGCATGCGCAGAACTACGCTACCCATGACCTAGATTTAGCAGTAGTGGTCTTCGCTCGGAAGACATGGCAACACTACCTGATGGGTGAGCGCTTTATAGTCTTTTCTAACCATCAGAGTATCAGGTACATCTTTTCTCAAAAGGACCTGAACCTGAGACTGCGGTGATGGCCCCAGTACCTCCAGGACTATGACTTTGAGATATTCTATACTCCTGGGAAGGGGAACGTGGTAGCTGATGCCCTCAGCAGGAGGACGGGCATTCATCTACTTGAGGAGGCGACAGAGCAGCTAGCTTCTCTGCAGATATCCTTTGTGGATAGAGATGGAGAAGTCTTCCTTCAGTCTCTCACAGTCACTCCTCCACTACTGCAGTGAGTCAGAGAGACACAGCATGGGGATACCGACTATGAGACGCGGCGTGCACAAATATCCTCAGGTCAGGCACCTGATGGTTTCTCCTTTGGAGCAGAGCACGATATCCTTTTTAGAGGATGTACCATGGTACTAGTCGCTTTATGGGAGGAGGTACTGAGAGAGTTTCACAATTCTCCTTTGGCGGTACATCCTAGTGTGGCGAAGATGTACCAGGATCTCAGACGACAGCACTGGTGGCCGGGAATGAAGAAGGCTATGGCAGAGTTCATTTCTCGATGCCTCAACTGCTAGCAGGTGAAGGCTGAGCACCAGGTACCAGCAGGCTTGGTACAGCCCTTGGAGGTCCCGGAGTGAAAGTGGGATGTAATATCTATGGACTTTGTGACTGGACTTCCATGCACTTCCATAGGTCACGACTCCATCTGGGTGATTGTCGACCGACTCATGAATTCAGCTCACTTCTTACCCATCCGAGAGAAGGGATCAGTGGAGAGCTTGGGACGTCTTTACGTTCAAGAGATTGTTCGGCTTCACGGTGTGCCATCATCTATCATCTCCGATCGAGATGCTTTCATTACTTCTTGGCTTTGGAAGGGGTTGCAGGAGGCGTTCGGGACGCAGCTACGTCTGAGCACAGCCTTTCACTCTCAGATGGATGGTCAGATGGAGAGGACCATTCAGACTCTCAAGGACATGCTCCGCACATGTGTCCTCGACTTTGGTCGTAGCTGGGAGGACCACCTACCCTTGGTGGAGTTTGTGTACAACAACAGATACCACTCCACCATCGGGATGGCACCATACGAGGAGTTGTACGGCTGACCTTGCAGATCACCGCTGTGCTGGACAGACCCTGGGGAGTCAGCACTTGTGGGACCATAGATGGTCCAGGCCACAATAGAGAAGGTCCAGGTCATCCAGGAGCGGATTAGGACAGCTCAGAGCCGGCAGAAGTCTTATGCTGACAGGAGGCGGAGGCCACTGGAGTTTGAGGATGGCGACCACGTCTTCTTACGGGTCTCACCTCGACGTGGTATACGGAGATTTGGCCGAGGCGGCAAGTTGTCTCCACGCTTCATTGGACCATTCCAGGTTCTCAGCAGGATTGGCGAGGTGGCTTATCGTCTGGCTCTACCACCTCAGTTGCACCGGGTGCATGACGTCTTCCACGTATCTCAGCTAAAGATATACGTGTACGACCCGACGCACATCATTGACCATGGGGTGCTTAACATTGATGATGGGGCGACTTTTACGGAGGTCCCAGTGGAGATCAAGGATCAACAGGATTGGGTCATACATGGACGATCGATTCCTCTAGTGCGCATCAGATGGAAGCACGGGAACCTCCAGGAGAGCAATTGGGAGCGGGAGGCTCAGATGCGTGCTCATTACCCTCATTTGTTTCCCTAGTTTTGATGTATCTTTACGGGGACGTAAATCCCTGAGGTGGGAGTAATGTAAAGACCCGTAAAATTCAAGGGAAATTTTTTCTGAATTTTCTTTGGAATTTTACAAGAACACGGTTTCTGATGGCACTTGATTCCGAGGCCCAGAGTGCCTGGAATCAATTTCCGAAGTTTGGCTCGGGTACGTTCAGTGAACGAACAAGTGGGAATTTCTAACTTTTGAACCGGTGCTCAGAATTGAAATCCGAGGACACCGATGAACTCGCAGCGCCGATATTCGCATAAGGAGACCTTTTCCGAGGTTGCGTTTTATGCGGGATGAGAGTTAGTTTTGGGGGAAATTAGAAGAAGTTAAATAAATTGTGGAACATAATTTATTTTTAACCTTGTTGGTTATTTCCTCCCAAAGGGAGTTAGAGGTGGGGCCCACATCCACATAACCTCCCATGAGAGGATAAAGTGTGGTGGGGCCCACACGATCCCTAACTCTTCAATTCCCCTTAAACTCCCCAATAACTCCACTCTAATTAATTTGAAAACATGTGTTATTAATTAAGATGAGTTACTTAATTTCAAACTCTTGAATTTAAAAGAGGTTAGGATGTGTAAATAAAATATGTCCTGGACTTATTTTGTTTTGGTTAGTTTCTTTTTCCACCTTGAGAGGATTGGGAAGCGTTCTTCATCTTCTTCAACCTCGATGAAGAACGTGAAGAACACCATTCTTCAACGAAGAACTTCTCCGCCGAAGGACATGGTTCTTCCGCGATGCTGTATCTACGATGCGACGTTCTTCTTCCACGTCGTCTCTTTCGTGACGGTTTTACCGCGAAGAAATTGCCGTCAACGAATTCGAATCCTCGCTCCGCGATGTTGACGTTCTTTTTCCGCGACGCCCGACCTCCGCGACGCTCGTCTTCCGCGGGTCGTTGACGAACACTATTCCTGAACCAAGGTAGTGGTTTTATTTATTTAATTGTTCGTAAATACCAACTTGATAATGATCGTGGATTAAAACCATTTGTTATCGAATAACGCGAGGGGGTCAGACCGCACAAACACGACCGACCCTCCTCCTTATTTTCGTGTTGGTTTCTTGTGGATGGTACGAGAAAGCGTGGTGCCGTCTCACCACGCGGTTACATGCGGAAGTTATGGGTGGCACCGTTGCGTCGCGCCGTGGAATGAAATTCAAGAACGCGACGTCGTCGAGCCGCGTCGAAGGAAATTGAAGGCACTGCGGCCAGAGCGGGGCAACGACGGAGAGGCGCAGTGCCGTCTCACCGCGCCGGACGACAAGGGTCGAGGCCGGTTCTAGGCCGCGGCGGAGCAAGGAGACCGGCGGCCATATCGGGCCGCCGGCGTCAGAGCCGGAAGGGGACCGGCCACCGCCGATCCCATTGAGAAGGATCCATCCGTCCAGGTCATGCCGGCCGGAAGGGAAGGGGGCCGGGGGAATTAAATTCCCCTGACCATTCAATCGGCCCCACATTAATTTGGGGGGGGGGGGCGCGGTTACACAGGGGGGCAGGCGCCCCCCCCCCCCCTTTGCCGAACAGCTCGGCCAAAAGTCGAGCCAGACAGCGCTCTGGGCGCGCTGTCCCCAGCCATACCGGTACTCGGCCGGTCTGCCAGGCCGGGCCGCGCCGGGCCGGGACGCGCCCCGCCGGGCCGCGCCCAGCCGGGCCGACCCGGTTCGGGCCAACCGGGGGGTCTCAGGCCGGGCCAGTCCGGGCCTGAAACCCCCGTTATCGGACTGTCTGGGTTCAAATGCCCATAACTCGGGCTACGGACCTCCAATCAACGTGTCGTCAGTGGAGACACGATCCTTAGAACGAGACAGTCGTTTAGACATATCGCACTCAAGGTTTCTGAATACTTTGAGTTCGGCCGGGTTGGTTCGTACACGATACCAACCCGGCCCTCGGAACGGAAACGTTCATATCTTGAGCTACAGACGTCCGAATGACGTGTCGTCAACTTTATTGAGTTCCTCTTAGTGAGATGGTTCTTTTGGAATACTCTGCCCGAGTTTGGACGTAGGTGGAGTACGGTCGGGTTGGTTTTGCCTTAAAAACCAACCGGGCCCCTGGAACGAAAAAAGCCAATAACTCTCAGACCGGGAGTCTGATTGACGCGTCATCTGTTGCGTTGAGTTCCTGTTGATGATACAGAAGTTTTGGATACATCAACTCTGGACTATGTGACAGTTGATGTATCAGCCTCTCGGCTCGTGGAGCGGACCCTCCCGAACGAGCTTGCTGTGTGCGTGAACCCTAGTGCTGGCTGCGTCTGCTACTGTGACTGCGACGACGACTGTGTAGAGATCCTCAGTGTATTCGACGACGATGACTACAGCACTCAGCGATCCTATGTGGATCAGTGCTACCGATCCTATGTGGGTCTGATCCTATGTGGATCAGCGCTCAGTGGTTCTGTGTGAGCCAGTTCCTACAGATCCTGTGTGGGTCCGATCCTGTGTGGGTATTTGCGGGGGTTAGTTTCCTACCGATCCTGTGTGGGTCATTGCGGGGGTTAGTACCTATCGATCCTTTGTGGGTCTGATGACTTAGATGGATCAGTGATCATCTCTATCGTCTTACGAAGAAGTATACATGTGTGAGATTAATCCTGTTTGCTTTCCTGTGTGGATTGTGTTGTGCTATCCTATGTGGATTACGTTTTTCTTTCTTGTGTGGAATAGGTATACTTTCCTGTGTGGACTGGGTTGTACTTGGGCTCGGAGGTTAGAGCGTATTGGAATTAATGACTTAGGTATATGTATGGGCATATACCTTAGCAGTGTCAGTTGATACTTTTTGATTGTATCTTTTCTTTGTGGTTTATCCTTTGTGGATTTTGGGAGACCTTCGGGGGTCTCGGGGTCCCTACTCAGTAACATATACTCACCCCTGCACGGGATATGCCCGCACTACGTTGTGTTGGTTGCAGACGACGGACAACA
Source organism: Viscum album (assembly GCA_963277665.1). Classification (NCBI taxonomy): domain Eukaryota; kingdom Viridiplantae; phylum Streptophyta; class Magnoliopsida; order Santalales; family Viscaceae; genus Viscum; species Viscum album. The sequence continues at coordinate 1,918,522,288 of OY728128.1, read as the reverse complement.
TTGATCGTGGATGAGGCTTGCAGAGCAGAACGGTACCTGGAGGTGGACCACTGGGCGGACATGCTCGGAGCGGACGGTGGGACCCGAGGAGTAGTGGAGCTATCTGTACCCACCCTTCAGGTGGGATTTCTAGTGAACAGCTCGGTGTAGCGGCTTTTACTTTTCAGTTGCTATTTTCCCTTTCAAGTTGTACTTTACTTTCAGTTTGGGTTTGTATACTGGCCCATTTACTTTTCCGGACTTACAGTTGTACTCTGTTTTAACTTTGTGTTTACTTTTCCACTTTCTTACTCTGTCGTACTTGTTTACTTTACAAATGCAATGCCTTCCCTTTATACCGGGATTTACGCCTTGGTGCTAGTCGCCAGCCCCTGGCCTATGGAATGCAGGCTTGGGGTAGTCACGGTACGGGCCCTGAGGACGGGTCGTGACAATAAGGGTAAATTTCTGGTGAATTTCCATAACCTAGTTTCTATTATCACAATTGAAAATTCACTATGAAATTATGGTCATTGGAGAAACATCAAACAAGTAAATTTAAGGGTGTTAAAGGAGATGAAACACCATCATTAGTGAAAATAACAATTCCTCCTCAGTAGGGGGAAGGAAGGAAAATAAATGGCCTCTCAAATTCACCCCATCTAGAATATGAAACCCATGGGAAGAGGTATTTTTGATTTCAATCTAATAGCCCCTTAGTGGGTATTGTAAGGGTATCTATTTATGCTTCTTTAGACTTTGGTGGTTTTTATAGTTCTTTAATACCAGGTTTTGAAAATTGGATTTATCCTCTCTTATGAAACTATAATCTGAATATCACTATTTATCCTCCCCTCTTGATGAGGAACAGAGCAAGAATGATGGTACATGTGAAGTTGGATAACTCCATTTTCCAGAGGAGTCGAACCATATGTAAATTCAATAACACGATTTAATGTGGCACAATATCGATTCCTGGTTGGCTTCAATTAAGGTGTTATCATTTACTTATGAAGGGGAATGTCAATTATATTTTTTATTTTTTACTTAACAATGTGGTGATTTATTATGAAGATTTATTCATTTGTGTTCTTGTTCAATGTTTTGGTTCTTACTCAACCTCTGAAAAAAATTATTCCTTAATAAAAATTTAATTTTCAATCATTCAATAACATTTTCATGTTTATTTGGGTTATGTTTTTTTGGTTCTTAAATTTCTATAGATCACAAACATTTTTATGATCAGTTATCTTTATCACTCTTCAAAATTATTTATGTTTTCCTTCCATGTCCAAAACATGAATTCCCACTTATGTTCCCCTCTGTAGAAACATAGACATGAATTAATTTGGGTAACTATTAATTTTCTATCATTAACTATTTAATAAATGTTTTATTATTAATTTTTATGTTGTGGGTTTCTATGAATGAAATTCTTAAATTTTAATCCTTTGGTGATTGAGAAAAATTTTGTGTGGAGAGATTCATTTTAGGTGAAGTACAATGTAACACACTGAGTTTTTGTGAAATGTTATTTTTAAAATATATTTAATGTATTTATTTTACGATACATGAAACAAATATTTTATCTTTTATTACATGAAATACTATGTTTTTCTTTTTTTACACACAACCCTGAGTTTATATCGCACAACATGCAACATAGTCTTCAAACCAAACCTAAAAGACTATTTGAATATTATTATTTAATATAATTGTTATCAACTAAATGATAAAATCATGATTATGAATATGATTAACTAAATTATTAAAATAGAATATAAAAATGTTTATATAATTATGTTCTTGATTAAATATTAATTATAAATTAAAATAATACACTTTTTAAAATAAAAGGAAATATTTTTTCAAAAAACTATTTATTAGGAAAATATGTTTTTCTATAAATATATTAGTAAAATCAATTTCAGTTAATTTTTTTAATGGAATTTATATATTATATATTCAATAAATCAATTAATATTCATCTAATATGTTTTCTAGACAATATATAAGATCAAATGCAATTTTATTTTTAAAATTGTATTTTTCTAAAAAGAATTTTTATCATGTTTTTACGGCACACGTATTTTAAAAATGAAAATTTCCACCTTTATGGAATTAATTTCATAAAATTAACATCACTTTTGAAATTTTAATATAAATATTATATATATTCCATATTTGGAATCATAATAATTTACAATTTAAAATAATTCCAACTTAATTTTTTATTGAAATGAATAGCTAATACAATAAAAATCAATTACCGTATTTATAGTATAAATGGGTTTACCGGAAGATAAACTGGAGTGATAAGATTAAAAATGACCTAAAATATTAGATTAATTTTATTGAAGAAATTTATTTATATATGGGATATAAAATTATTTGAAATATGAAATTTCACTACACTTTCGTTTGAATATGAAACATAAATTAAGTTAAGTAAATAAAAAGACAAAACATATACTTTTCTTTCTTTAAATTTCTAAAAAAAATTGGATAGGGAAATAATAATTATAGGTTGGGTTATAAATATTATTTTGAAATATTCATTAGTTTCTTTTTTTCATGGTAATTTATTTTAAATTTTTATTGATAAATTATTTACTTTGAATACTTAAGAAATGACAAGTGAGAAATAATTCCGTCAATAATTAAGCGAAATAAAAGCTACTAAAAATATTAATAATGAAGTAAATTGAATCAATTATTATCATAAAATAATTTTATAAATTAAAATATCATGCTACCTAGGTTTAAGAAAAATTTATTCTAATTCTATAATTTTTTGATGTTTTTTTATATTTCAAATTAGATGAATGATATAAAAATTAACATTAATCATATTATATAATAACTGCTATTTTATTAGATAGTTTAAAATTACAAAATTAATATTTTTTTATAAGATATTTTTAAATGTTAATAAATATATATTATGTTTCATTCATGGACCAGTTATTATTTTATAATTAACATATTGACTATATAATAGAAAAAACTATGTATGTTTTGTTAAGGTTATAACGACGTTTTTACACATAACAAGTGGTTATTTTAATATTCATTTCCACCACACATAGAATTTATATTTTATAAATTAAATATTATATTAATAATTATTGGGTCCAAATTATCGAATGATTATCACTATAATATAGTTTTCGAGGATAAATTCCCACGGTTAGAAAACTTGTTACCACAGTGAAAAACAAATATAGTAAAAATATAGATACTTAGATATTAAGGAATGAAATATTTAAATCATGTGTTTAATTGTGTTTTATAAGTGTGAAAAACCATATCATCCCTATAAAACTTTAATTATCATATTTGGAGCCACTTGAGGTAATATTGACCTCCCAATAGTGAAAAATTTTGTGTATTTACAAGAATGCCACTCCTCCTCAACTATAAATGGGAAATAACTCTCCCAACATCATCACATCTCTCAAGACATTTGTCATGACCAATATATTCCCAAATAACATCACTCCCCCCCCCAAACCAGATTCTATAATCAATTTTATGGAATAAATCCAGCCTATGAAAGATTTAGTGCAAAGCTATGGAGAATACTCAAAGAAGAGGCAATGTTCTTCAATAATCATCTTAATTTTATTTCATCCTCTGCCACATTTAATTGTTGTTATAACATGATAATATAATAACCCTAATATCTTCCATACACTAATATTTTTTTATGTTATGGTTATAACCTACAACATCAAACACATCCATCGAATGGGTTATGAAATTATCATTCGTGTGTACGACAAAGTACCTCCTTGAGAACTGACACCATTTATTTTTCCATTATAACCTTTTAAGGTTAGGAATATTGAAGAATTTTTTGTTTATATTTGATATATAGGATTCTAATTTTTTATTGTAATTTTTGAATTATTATATCACTCATCCATTTATTCTTTCCATTTTGTTGGAATATGATATCATCATTCATGTGTACTACAGACTACCGCCTCGCGAAGTGATGTGATTCATTCACACTATACATAGAATGTATAAAGGATGTAAATAATAAAAATATGTGATATATATGAAAAAAAAATTATACCTAAATCATAATATATATGAATATATATATATATCATTTATTTTTCATTATTTCAGTATGATAAGAAAATAATAACTTCATTCACGCATATGTACAACCTCCCATCTCCATGAACAGTGTATATCATATCTTGTCACTAAATATTATGGATTACTCTAAATAAATATAAACTGAAAATATATTATATTTATATATTTTTAACATTATATATATTATGAAACCATGATCAAATTAAGAGGATGCAAAATATCAAGTCAAAACATATATGAAAAAGCCAAACTGTTATTACACAACACATAACTTTAACAAGTAATTGTTAATTGATGGCTTAAAAATTTTCATAATAAAATAATATATGGTATTATATATATAATTATTATTTTTAATATATTTATAATAAACATATATTTGTTATATTGGAGGTGTGAATGAGTATAATTGAAGCCAATACTTATGTTATAAAATTTGTTTCTCACTTTTTACTTCCATGAGACACATGTCATATTCACAACATATTTATTTTGTTTGGAGTTTAGAATATGAATAAATATATGTCATGAGGATTCTTCTGAAAAATATATTTTTCATATATATTTATGTATCTCCCTTTAATGGGGTTTACGGTTCAAAAGTTATCAAATTGGTTATGTATTTTTCTCTCAATTTTCTATCCTTGAAGAATATGTAATATTATACACCAATATTATTTCACAAGTTCTATTTAAAGGTTCTTTTAAATGTAATATAAAAAAATTATTTATCCCTATGAAATTTTACATTATATTTTATGTTATTAATTCTTATGTATTATGATTCAATGTAAAAAAATTTCTAAATATTTTGTGTTATAATATCACTATTTATCAATATTTTCTATGATTAAGTCTCCAATGTTGATATATCATGATCTTCCTTACATTAATTCTCTTAACTTTTATTATCTTTTTGTTATTTATGAAATCATAAATTAATGGAACCATTTATTTAATCTTTTGTACAAAAAATTATTAATAATTTTATTTATTAAAATCCATCTTTATTTATCCCATTGTTCATAAAAATACTTGTCTTCTAAAACCACATTTAAAAAAATATAGTTTTTTTACAATGTATATTAAGGTAATTTTCAAGGAAAATTAATTTGAACATATTTTAAAAAAACTTATTTTAAATTAATTTATTAATCTTCCTTTCTATGTTTTAAAATCTATTTTCAAATAAAAATTTTTACAAAATTTTCAAAAAATTACAATGATTTTCCTCAAATAAGAAAGGATATTTTATTAAAAAAATATTTTAAATGATATTTCAAAATTATTTTCAATTTAATATGACATTAGTTGATGTTACCTATTCATTACTAGGGATATGAGATAATGATATCATTCGAAAAAATTAATGGTTTATTTTTGTTTGAATGATGTTTTTAGAACAAGTTTATCTTTCATTGGAAATACATTGAGTAAATTCTTATGAAACTTGACCGATTCATGAGTTATAATATAATAAAATGACTATTAAACCTTTCTCCTTTCCATAGTTTATAATACAATGAAATTTTTATGATACCCATTTCATTTAATAGCTTATGATATGATAAATAGTTATATTCTTGTAGAACACCTAAATATTGTTTTCATTATTAAATGGGTGGAACCAATATATCCCTTCATTGAATTTGGTAATGATTTTTATATCATGAGATAAGCATGACTTGAATAAAGAGTGAATTAGGTTCATTAAGGAACATTTTACCCTATGTTGTTATCTAGAGTAAACCTTGAATACTATGGTTAATATGTGTGGATTTGTATTTATTATCATAATGTTATGTGTAAACCAGATTACATGTTCATAATGTGATACATGAATCGAATTATATTTTCACAATTCTATTTGTGGAATTGTATTTCATGTCCATATTGTTATGTGTGGACCTAGTTCTATGTCCATAAGTTTATCTATGGTCCAAATTTTATTTAGTTATCTTAATGAGTAAAGCTAATTCTTTTCATACATGTACACAAACATATAAGCATATGTTTATGACATAAATTCCATGTATTACGATAGATTTATATTATCATAGAGAATTTTATTTAATTCCCATATGATTCATGTCTTATGAACTACAAATATTTATTCACTAACTCAAGATTATGATCCTTGATATGCAGGGTTTTGTTTTTAAGTTTTATGATCATATTCTGATAAACTTATTTTCATGTTATGCTTAAATTTCTCCTTTATTAACCCTTACATTGAATTTGATATCAACCATTATTATGTTTCCTTTCCTCATGTTATAGATAATTTTTTTTATCTATGATTACTAAAGGGGAATATCTTTATGGGAGACATTAAAGATCTTTTAGAAAGTGATAATATTATTTTTACAATATCAAATGGCACTAAATTATTATGGTCCTAGAGTTTTTGTTTTTGTAATGTATTGAATATTCATCTAAAAATATGTAATATACATGTATGAGAATGCTAGTTCCTTATATTCATAATATTTTTAATAGGCTAGTTATGAACTTATTTTGGTCATTATTTGAATTTATCAAAATAATCTCATGTGTACCTCATTAAGTATATATCTACATATCTACAAAAATTTTCTATAAAAGTTATGATGTTTTAGTACAGGACCCTGTATTCAATTGAAAATATTCTACACATATCGGTATAAACTAATTGAAGAATCTGATTGGCCCTTTCACCTTTTCCACTAATTGGGTCTTTGTCATTTTACTATGTAAAGAGGGATGAGACACCCCTTGTTGTTTTAGTTAAAAATCATATAAATATATATCTTGGTGTAATATACTCAAGAAATTATCATTTACATTACTATTCTAGTGATACCATATTCATGTGTGGTCTGATTCATGTGAACTATCTTTATTAACTATTTCTATTACATATTTCATTTGATCTAACACATAAATACCTTTACTTAAATTTACCTTTTTATAAAAAATTAAATCATTATTGAAGAATAAATATATATTCCCAACATTGAAAGCAAAATCATTTTTATCAATTATGGATATAGAAATAATTGTTTTGGGTAATAGATTGAACATAATTTATCAATTTTAGAACCATGATCATTTTTATTTTAAATGTGTTGTGGTAGTCCTAAATATCCTGAAAAGAAATTATAGCTTTGTTGGATTCTTATAAGTCTACTTCTACTTAGGAAATCCTTGATAATATAATTTTTCCTATATTTAAATTCATATATGAGCACCAAATATTATATCTAATTACCAATTGGTAGAAATAGATAAATTACATTCCATGAAAACCCACCTAAACTTCCCCTTATTTAATTGTGTTATATTTTTATTTCAGTGGCCCTTCATTCCATATGTGAAACAAATAGCATCATGTTCTCTTATATGAACCATAATCCTTCTCCTCTGGGAAGGGTGTTGTATTGGAACTTTATATTTAGAGATATTCTCTGAGACATTACTTTTTTCACCATTTGAATAGAATTATTTTCCTGATTTTTAACCTTATCAACATCATGAATATATGTGAGATGATCAAGAAGATACTTATTCATAGTGATCATGTCATAGATAATAAAAACCAGAAAAGTAGTGAGAGCTTAAAGAAATAATTAGATCATTTTTTATTTCATTAAATAGATTAAAATCTCAAACATATAGATGCATAATATATCTAGAGTTTATGAAAATGTAGTTCCCAGGTTACCTATTTTTACAAAAAAAAAGTGCTTTAGATGTCCTAAATCATTATTGTCTGGAGGAATTCATATAAAGAATACATAGATTTTAGATAATGTTATAATAATCCATGTCTTTATGAGACTTCATGAGTTCATTATACCTGGATGAAATCATTAAAAATATAATTTTATGATGACACTAATATGTTTATCATAGAAAGTTAATTCCTCTTCAATAACATCTTTAGTAGTGAATTTTGGTATTGAGGATTCTAACTTGTAATATTTATGTTCATAGTTCGACTCTAACCATAAATGACTGAAATAGTCCTTGAAGTTACTACCACTAAATAGATAGTCATTCTCTAAATCAGAATATATATATTTTTTAGTTTAAGAACCTTTCATTAGTCTTCAATATTAAAAGAACAAATTGTTTTTAATTTCTTTTATTAATATTTTTTTTAAACATAATTATAATTTCAATTTAATTAAGTCTCCAAAAATTTTATCAAGTACCAACAACTATCACTATTGAACTAAGAATTTCCTTTCACAAAATCAATTGTAGTTATAATGATCCATGTTTACATTTTTTATAATCCACAATCATCCAATTAAAACCATATGAATATATTTTGGTAGGTGGTCTTACTAACTGGAAGCTAGCTACTATTTTGAGGCATTCAGTGGATTCCCTAATCCAGAAATCCTAAAAATAATTCCTCTACACATTCCACCAATTTTTTATTGAAAAACTATCTCCATTAAATTCAATACATGATTGGTAATGATGACCCACAATATTAGTTAAGACTCCCTGATAATTAAAATTAGACATGATTACGGATTGAACTAACACATTAGTAATGGTTTCATTTTTATTCATAAGAAAGATGGTGTAATGAATTAATATTAATTTGAGATATTGTGTTCCATTATGTGTGACATTTTCCTTGTTTTAACCTTTAAATGTATTGTTAATATTCATTGTATTTAACTTAAGTGATCAACCAAGTTTTTTTTTGAAAATACATTCATAATCAATTTATTTAAATTCCATCATTTTATGTTAGTAAATTCATTTTTGTAATCATGGTATTGCATGAATATAATAAATCAAGCATAAGATGAAAATAATTAAATAAATACATTTCACAACCATGACCTTAGGTATTATTAGATTTCTTTAGTGGACATTAAAAAACCTATAAACCTAGGGAATACTCCTTATGCTTCTCTTGGTGTGAGATGAAACAATTTACTTTTCCACTTATGTATCACTCAAGTTTGTTTCATCTCAGATCTTCTATGAACAGGATCAATGTTCCTTTGGATACATGTTTTTATATATAAAAATATAAATATATATTTATATTTAAAACTCATATATATGTTAGGGAAACCAAATTATTGGTTTATAAGAATTACATAAACAACCTTGTACATGCAGTTCCTACATAGAAAAAGAAAAGGGATTGATAGGTGCACCATCATATTTTATTTAATAATAAGTAATCTAAAACCATTTCAATAAAATTAATACAAACCATAAAATTTTCATGTTAAAGTTCATGATTATTCATACTCATGAAATGAATATGATAATGTACACTGACTAGAATTCACTTCAATTTTCACTTATTTATTAAGTTAAATGTGATTGTATTAATTAATTAATTAATCTAGTATTTCTATTTATCTTAATGGATATAAAAATCCTCATTATGATACACTTAATAAATGAATTTATGGAGAATAAACATATTGACCTAAAATTTTATATAATTCCAAAGAATTAATTGATAATTTATTAATTTCTAAAAAACATTATTATATATCAAACACAAGTGGTTACAATTGTGTAATTATGTTTTAATTGTGCAATTTGTTTTTTAATGGAATTTAATTTTTTCCTTTATAAGGATACTATAAGGTGTGATATAATGATCTACAGATCATGTTCTTTTTTTCATGTATCCTGGATAAACGCCCATGATATGGTGTGTATATCGACGAGATTACAATGTGTGTAATAAAGATCTACAAACTATGTGGTCGATATTTTCTGTGTCTACGTAACCTTCTGATTAACATGGAATATACCTTAGGCAGAAATATTAATGATTCACACTACATGAATGCCTGATATATTTCACGTGTTTCATTAATGTTCCTGGTTTTCAATCTATTGCGGCATAAATAGTATATTTTTTGACATGGTTATTGATAGTTTTTCCAACAAAATGTTTACAATATTAAACACGTACACCAGCTACACATCCTATAGTTTTTAAAATTGTGTCTAGTTGGCCCGGTCAACACATGGTATAAAATACATGTGCCTTATTTAGTATATACTCAGCACATCATGTATCCCACAACATTTCTAGAAGAATTGAACTTGGGTAGACAAAGTATACTCTGGCTACATGCCCTGTAACCTAATCTATTAGGTAGAATCTTTTATGAGTCCAAATTAAATCCCCAATAATTCATCGATTTTTCTTATTCCTTAAGAAAATTTGAATGTGGAACAAACAATATTAAAATTTTGAAATAATTTTAATTAATCATTATATTAAAAACAAATATTATAGAACAGAAAACTAACCAAAATTGAAAATGAATGATATAAAATCAAATAAATAACTATAAATATAAACCTGACCAATCTTTTACTACTAAATTATTTCTGTAGCAATGGAATCTCCTTTTGGGATTATTTCAAATATGATTTTTTCATATTTTTAGTATCATAAACTAATGTTTAAAGACATAAATATCAAGACTAATATTGTATTTAAAACAAATTTTGATAAAGGAATGTCACTAAAACATAGATGGATTATCTAGTGAAATCATGGAGGGATGATCATCTTATATTGCTTATCTTGATTGGTTTAATTTTCTCTAGGGTTGAAGAATTTTTTTTTATTATCATGCACGATAGGATGTGAGGAGGAATCTAGATTGAAATATGTTTTTCACTAAGATTTTTAATTCCGTATAATCCACAGACAATTGATCTAGTCATCTATTTCAATTCTATTTAAATACTCAATGGACCATACAATACCACACATGAGTTCTTTAAAATTGATAAAATATATATTTTTCAAAATAAAAAGAGAAAAAAATTTGAGCACCTTAAAAATTCATTGGAATTTATTAGTGATAGAAATCCACCGATAAAGGGTCGCTTTATCATTGATAAATAATTTAATGTTAAAATAGGGTTTTATAAACACTAATCTTAGAACCAATAATGGTCCTATTTATCATCGGTTGTTTATCACTAATAAAGGGTGCATTTATGTGAACTTATATGGTGATGATAAAGGGATATTTTATTATTGTTATTAAAATAATCGATAAAGGGGAATATTGATAGAATGTGCTATGGAAATTATAGCACAATGTTGTAGAAAATTCAGGGAACTGAAGCAGTAAATAAAGGGAGATGCATTAATAAATAGAAGGGAAAATATTGGTATCAATTACATAAATTAATTTAAATAAAATTTACAACACAAATACAAGAAAAAACATTATATTATAGATAGTTCAAACATTGGTATATATAATTACATTAGTATGAAAATTTATCTCTCATCTATAAAAAAAGTATTGTTCCTTATTCTTTGTCCATTAACTCATCTTCATGTTGTTTAATGCCAAAAAAACCCAACTCTTCTCTAGAAATGGAATCCACTCGTATAAGAAACTAATTATTTTATAATTATTACTATAATAAAAAAAATTAAACACAAAGTATAAATTTCAAACTAAAAACATATATTTGCCTCGCACTAGGTATATTGAGTATTTTATTGATTTGTGGTCGATTGTAACAGGTCATACCATTTCTTTTTTTTATCAAAAAAAATTCTATTAAATTACCTAACCTCTATAGTGATAAATACTATCAATACAGATGTGTGACAATTATGGATCACATAATTTTGAGAATAGGCCTTCAACTATCACAATATTTCTTTTTCATCTTTAGGTATTATCTCGGTGAAAATTAACTAAATAATTATCTGATAAAAATAATAGGAAAATTAATTAAAAATAAGACATTAGATGAAGAGAAAACAATATGAACCTGTTTTCTCGGTTTTTTCTGGGTGATGGAGTTTTAAACTGAAATGGAACTTGTATATTAAAAAATAAAATCTCAATCATACTAACCAAATCGTGTGTTGGTTTGATGTGAAATCAATTTCTATAGATCACAAATGAAATATACAGTTGTGTCCTAATGATTGAACAAAATATGAGCTTATTTTAATGTTTTTTAGTATGGATTTTTAAATTAAAATTAAACATTTATATTAAAACACACACACTTTGAGATATATCAGTCACATTATGTGATAGATTTATTTGAGGTCAATTATTACACATAAAAATGAATTATATGACATTTATTAAACTTTGAAAACAACAAGTGCCTATTTTCTCAATTATGGATCTTTGAAGATGGTTTTAAACTAAAATGTAACTTCTGAAGTAAAATCAGGAACTTCAAGTCATGCCAACCACATTGTGTGTTGGATTAATGTTTGTTCAATTTTTTTACACAGAAAATAAATTATATATCAATTTACTATTTTTTGAAGAAAACAAAATTGAGATCATTTTCGTTGTTTTGGAGATATTTTTTGTGTTTTAAGATAAAATTACACATTTATATTAAAGACAAAAAATTCAAGTAATTCCAACAACATCATGGGTAAAATTAACATTTGATTAATTCCTTGAAATAAAAAATTAATTATGAATTGGTTTCCAATTTTTTTAAAACAATATAGTCATATTTTCTTATGTTTCTCCAGTAATGCATCTTTTAAAATAAAATGACTCCTTTATATTGAAACATATAATTTAAGTCATATCAGTACTAATGTGTGTCAAATTGTTATGTGTTCAATCCCAACATATAATAAATTAATTATGGTTCATTATCTTATATATTGAAAATAATATGAGTTTTCTCTTAGTATTACCTATTTGGTGTGTGTTTTATACTAAAATGGAACTTTCATATTGAAAACACTTACTTTGAGTCATACCGACCACATTGTGTATAAAATTTCTATGTAATATATTACTATATATCTTAAATTGGTCATGAATCACATTCTTAATGTATTAATACAATCCATTCTAATTTTATTTGTTTAGGATATGGGATATATGTTTTAAACTAAAATCACCCTTGTATATTGAAAACACACATTTTAATTCATACAGGCCACATCGTTTGTTGAATTGGAATATTGTTGAATCATACATAGAAATAATAAATTTTAGATGTTTTTACTAATTTTTTAAAACAATATGAGATTTTTTGTTGAGTTTTGATTAGTTGATGTGTGTTTCAAAATAAAATGGAAATTTTTTATTGAAAACACACAATTCAAGTCATACCAAACACATTGTGTGTCAAATTGGTGTCGGTTGATTCCTACACACACACAAAATTACTAATAAATTATTTTCTTAATGTTTGAAAATACACTATAATAATTTTTTTAGTTTTGGATATAGGATACACTTCTTAATATAAAATGTCAATTTAATATTAAAATCATGCACTTTGAATTGTACCGACGACATTAGGTGTCATAATTTTGTGTGGTTAATTCATACATTTCCAAACTGATTTATGGATAATTTTCCAAATGTTTAAAAATGACCCAAAAAATGTTTTCATCATTTTCACTTTTTGATGTGTGATTTTAACTAAAATGAAACCATTGTTTTGAAAACATGCACATCAAGTCATACCAACCGCATCATATGTTTTATTGACATTCATTAAATTCCTATACAAAAAATGATTTTTAGATCATTTTTATGATGTTTTAAAACAATATAATCTTATAGTATTGTTTTTAAAAATGTGATGCTCATTTTAAACTAACATTACGCATTTATATTGAAAACATATGTTTTGAGTTATACTAACCACATCAGGTGTCATTTTGTAGTGTAGTCAATTCCTACACTTCAAAAATGAATTCTAGATCATTTTTCTATTTTTTAAACAATTGAGCACATTTTCTCAATTTTGTAAATTTTATGTCTATTTTAAACTAAATTTGGCCTTTTTATTGTTAACACATATTTTGAGTTATATCGACCACATCTAGTGTGAGATTGACATTTGGTCAATTACTACATGTAATAAAATTAATTTTAGTTATTTTTAGAAATGTTTGAAAACAATCTGAGGGCTTTTTCTTGGTTTTACTTATGTGACATGTGTTTTAAAGAAAAATTGCACTTTTATATTGAAAACATGTACTTTGAGTCATATTGAACACATCATGTATCAAATTGATGGGAATTAAATTCCAACACATCAAAAATGAACTAGGAATAAATTTCTATTTTTTAATTATAATTTCAGAATATTTTATCAATTCTGGATACCTATGCTCATTATAAACTAAAATGAAACTTTTATAATAAAAACATGTATTTCGAGGGTTATCCACCAGATCATGTGTCAAATTTATGTGTGGGAAATTCCTAAACATCAAAAATGAATTGTTGATTATTATCCTATGTTTTAAAAATAATCCAAGATCATATTCTATTTTTTCTAGGTGATGTGTTTTAAAATAAAACAACATATTTATGATTAAAGCATGTACTTCAAGGTATATCGATTACATCATCTTTCAAATTGGTGTATGGTAAATTCCTACATGTCACAAATTAATTATAGATCATTTTATTATAGTTTTAAAAACAATTTGAACTCAATTTCTCAGTTTATTCTATTTTATGTGTGTTTTATACTAAATTTGAACATTTTTATTGAAACAAAAATGTGTTTTCATAATGAACACATAATGTGTTTACTTGATGTGTGGCAAATGAAAACATGTCAAAAATGAATTATAGACATTTTTTCCTAAATTTGAAAACAATTTTAGCTCATTTTCTTAGTTGTAATGATGTGACACATATTTTAAAGTAAAATGGAACCTTTATATTCAAAATACACACTTTAATTAACACCAACTACATCTTGTGTCAAATTTATGTGTGGTAAATTATTACGTGTAAATGATGAATTATGAGTTTTTTGTTAATGTTTTAAAAAAATTTGAATGTTTTCTCAATTTCTCTAGTTATGTATGTTTTAAATAAAAATAACAATTTTGTATTCAAAACCTGTATTTTGAGTCATATCACCCACATCGGGTGTCATATTAATGTGTAGTTGATTCATACATATGGAAAAATAATTTTTGATCATTTTACATTAGTCTAAAAATAATCAATTCTCATTTTCTCAGGTTTTTCTTCATGATACTTTTTAAACTAAAATGAAAACTTTTATATTGAAAACATGTTCTTAAAATCATAATAACAACATAATTTGTCAAATTTGGTTGTATTAAATTCATATATGTGAAAAATTATTTATTGATCATTTTTGTAATGTTTGAAAACAATATGATCTTGTTATCTGAGTTTTGGTTATGTGATTCTTGTTTTAATGTAAAATGGAACTTTTCTTTTGAAAACAAATACGTAGATTCATACCAACCACATTGGGTGTTATACTGACAGGAAGTCAATTCCTATATGTCACAAATGATTTATGTATTTTTTTCCGAATGATTAAAAAAAAATTCAACCAATGTATGATAGGTTTTCAGTGAGTGACATGCCTTTTATATAAAATTTCATTTTTAAATTGAAAAAAAATATTATTTATTCGATAAAAATTATAAATAAATTAACTAAAAAGTTGATAAAATGATGGGAAATTTAACAAAATAAGCAGTAGTCAATAACCTATTCAATGTGCCTATATACATTCTAACACCATTTACTCTGATGATTCATTTCTAAAGAAATAGATTTTATCTATTATACTACTCCTTGAGAAACAGTTAAAAAATAATGTATAAGAAATATGACACTAATGTATGAGAAACCAAATGTATCTATATGGTCATATCCTATAATAAATCATAAAATTAAAACATAATTTCATAAATTTGATTTTAGAAAACATTATATCACTGTGTACTCTACACACTCATATCTAAAGAAATTATTTATTATTTTTGTATATAGATTGATGGAAATTTTGGTGTTATTAAGAAAATATAGACATAAAATTATTAATAAATAGTTTTAATGAAGTTTTAATTACCATTAGAAATTACCTATTAAATTATTGTATTCTTCATAAGGTATATGATATTTTTCAAAAAACTAAAAATATAATATTCATAATTTTTGTCATGTTCTTTCTTCGTATATTAGAGAAACATTGAAAAAAATAAGTAATTTGTTTTGAAATATATTTTTAATGTTATATATTTCTATTTATAACTTAAATATTTTTATTTGAAAAAATCCATAGGCTTCTTATATTTAAAGACTGACCTCATACAATGAGTTATCCTATATTGACGGATTTACCTATAATAAAAAAATTACCTTTAAAAAAAATAAAGCATATAATTCGATTTTTATCTATAAATTTATTATTAGAATTAATTAAAAATCACAATAATCATCATTTGTGGTCATTTTTAGGGAAATTCATGCATTGGATCTAAAATATATATTTTTGGTATCCAAATATATTACAATCAAAATCTAGTGCTTCTTAGAAAATATGTTATTAAAAAAACTATCTGACAAGATTTCTATGTATTACCCATGTGTTATAGGCATTGAGAATATTATCATATCTCTTATTTTATTCTCAAAATCCTCTTTTAGTTCATATTTTTTATAATCAATTAATTCCACATCCAATCAAATTATTTCCATAGATAAGATACATGGATTAATGAATCCAAATCATGCTTCATATTTTTCCCTTGATATTGTACAATTGTAAATTCTTATAGAAAATATGATTTTTTTATTAACATTAATGAACATATTACTTCATTTTTTGGATATATGTATTATGAGAATGAAACTCAAGTATATACTCACAACGAAGACTCGCATTCATTCAAATTGGGTAATCTCATTTGTTCTCTCTATACAAACCACATCTATACTAAATTTTAAAAAATTTAATTATTTATATTGAATGTAAGAAATATCTCCATATTTTAATGTGGTGTCTCTCTAAACTTTTCATTTAAATACATTTTCTGATGGAACTGGTGGGGAGATGGTACTCCCAGAAGGTCATTTTGTTTTCTTGGTCAATTCACTACATTGTCATTTTCTAAGAATCGGTTTCCCCTCATTTTATCTATCTATAATACTATACCTATTTAATATAATTTCTCATTAGATCTTATAGGTTTTTCATAAGATATTTTTTTTTGGAACAGACCTCATGTTACTTTTTAATATTAGATTTCCATGCTATAAAAGATCATATAGAATAATTAAGTATTCTAATATCTAGACTATCAGGTTGAATATGAAACTCTGTTCTTAGATCTTGAGCTACTTTTATCTCTGCTCTTATGTCATATTTTGGGATTTCGATATTATGAAACATGTCTCATGGGATATTATAAAATATACCCCACTCAACTATCTAGTGTGTGAGTATTGATAGATAAAAATCACATAAAACTTCACCCTATATGATTTTAGTAGTATAATGTTAATTGATGTAGTTTGATTCAAATTTAAGATACATAGTAATAAGAAAATTTATTACCTTGGTTAAGGTATACAGATCAGGGGAATGACTAGACTCAAATATAGTGGGGACATTTGGCTTTTTATGTGTTAATCATTCGTCCACTACTTGTTCTCTTTGATCCTTTCACTTATATTGGACTTCCTAACAAAGCTAAATAATAATATACTTCAATGAAACTATTTACACATGAATTGATTTCCTCATCTAATATTTATCTTCTTGCGGCTTTCTATTCTTGAAATATATTCAAGGTGACACTCCAAAACATGTACCTCTAATGCAACACTTTTGTTCTAGCCAGATAAAATCTACTAAAAGTAATTTTTCTTCAGGTATGTATGTTTCCATTTATTATGTATAAATAGTAAAAAAAATAATGCAAACTCAAATAGATATTTTTATGTAATATTATTATATATCATAATTAATCACTATTATGTCACACGTACACATGATTCATATACTATTTATGTGTTTTCATCAACTCATTTTCCTTATTTGTTTACG
Source organism: Viscum album (assembly GCA_963277665.1). Taxonomy (NCBI): domain Eukaryota; kingdom Viridiplantae; phylum Streptophyta; class Magnoliopsida; order Santalales; family Viscaceae; genus Viscum; species Viscum album. The sequence continues at coordinate 1,918,504,348 of OY728128.1, read as the reverse complement.
TAAGCCTTGTTCCATAGCATATGATATCGGATTTATATGGATTTGGATTTTAATTTATCAATATACATATAAACAATAAAAACATTGTTCTTTAATATCATATAAGACTTTTATTTTAGATTTAAAACAAATACAATATTTATCACTAGTGAATAAAGCCTTAACCTTTCTTTACGATCAAGGTATATTGGTTCGGATTAATTTTGTTTTTTTAGAACACATTGTTTGTTTCACAAATTATTAATTTTAAATAAAATTAGATAAAATAAATAATTTAAAATAATATATTATGCACTATAATGAAATTAAAATGATTTCTCATCATGATGATGAACTAATTAATTCCATGTTTATTTCTTTATACTGTGTGCATACATAAGTGGGTGGTGATTTATTTTCCCCTCATTAACATTGGGATAAATTTTTACAATTAGTGTCTAGATGTTTATATGGGATTCTCCAGTATCCATTAACAAATATTTCGTATGGAAATCATCAAAAATAAATGAACTCTATAAGGGATAATAAATTTTAAATAAATATGTCATTCTATAATTTTTTTGTGAAATAAAGAAAGTATATTGTAACATTACATTAATATCATCCCAAAGGTTTTCCATAATTACAAGATAGAAATGGCACTATGAATCTATATCAATTGTAACATGCATCCTCATTGTAACCCCATCATAACTAAAAAACATTAACATTTTGGGGTTAATAGGTTGGCCATGTTTATTCCTTGCAACCTCAAAAATTTTACCTTTACATGTTGAATGGATAATTTTAATCAACACAGTGTCTCTAAATTGTTATTGTTTTTCATAAACATGTTGTTGATCCCCTAATAAATCTTTAATTTCATCATCAACTAATTGTTTTTATCTGAGATTGAAAACTGTATCATGTGCCGAATTCATTTCATATTTGAGTTGTCAAACATTTAATTTAGATTTCATAAATACATTAGGGAACACATAATATTATGACTAAAATAATATTAAGTTAAAATACTTTAACATTCTCATTTAACTCTCTTTATATTATTTAAATGTTAATGGGATTTGAATCCTTTATTCAGAATCATAATCCTCCATTTGTGGACCCTGCTAACATACAAGGCATTGTCTATATTTGGACTGTTGTGGAATGATTATGATCCTTGAATGAAATTTTCATACTCAATTAAATTTTAATTTAACCCTATAATTATTTTAGTCACCAATATGACAATTTAAAAAGTCTTTTTTATGGATCTGAGACATACAAACCTACACTCATTGTGATGTCATTAAGAAAAACTCTGTTGTATACCCTTACACATTAAAATTAACCTTCATAAATCCCATTTGAAAATTCTTCACTACAATAATTTTATCACCCCTTTTTCAATGAAAAATTAGAACTTGAAATATCTTATAATACAACTCATATATTTGTTCAATGATTCCAAAATATGAAATATTCAAATATATTGAAATTATATCCTTGGAACCAGATATGTACATCTCTTCTTCCAAAATCATAACTCCACTATTTTTCATCATACTCTATCCATAATGTAATTATGTATATAATGTATAAACATTAATTATAAAACAAATTTTAGATATAACCTTTTCATTTTCTCCCCTTGAAAACCAAAAAGTCATTCTAAAATTAAATTGATATTTTCAAATAAATTTTTATAAATATGATATCAAAGTCATCTTATAAAAATGTATTTTTTGAATCTGGTATCCGTCATTCGGTCTTTCATATATTCAAATGTCAATGAATTTATTCATGGGATTAAATTTATTGATGAAAATATTCACTATTATATAAAATATAAATGTGAGATTCATCCTACTTTGTGATGATAATTATAAAAAAATCTATTCTAGAAATAACATCTCCAAGAATACATCCACTATGATAATACTTTGGGAGACCAATATATACACAAGTGATTGGTAATCTATGGCGACTTCAATAGATTCTTCAAAAATATATTGTTCTACAATACACTATTCTACATAACATCGATTTTTCTCCTACACTTCCAAAATATTCATATACTATTTTAGGGGTTTCATCTATCTATAGTGGATATGACCAAAGAGTTAAAAATATCAAAAAAATGAACCACCGAGTAGATTATTACTCAAATATGGATGGCGGGAAGAACGTCACTAATTCATATAATATGACTACAACCTCCTTATTCATGATAGGAAACATCACCATGTGTATAAATTTAATCTATATGGCTTAAAAAACATATTCTGGTTAATTAGTGTCATACATTTTTAGGTAGAATGCAACATAAAGCTAAGGGAATCAAATAATGAATCAAAACGTGGAATTCAGGTGATTTTAGTCCATATAAAATCAAATTTTTTATTGACACGACATTTTGGATATTTGATGAATACTAATTTAAATATTTTACACAATTAATAAAAATAAATTTTTTCAATTTTTCTAGTCTGGTTACAGTGTAATAAACTAGAGAAAGAAAAGTCTACCTTTTACCCTTCACTAGACCCATGTATTCCCTCATCCTCATATCAATCATATGTATCATATCCTTGGTTTTGTATTTTTTCCTCGAACATTTATTAATGTGCCAATAATTCTATTGAATAAATTTTATTATATATGCATTACATAAAGAAAACCCTTGATGTACAATCAATTTCTATATGTAAATTCGACAAAAACTAGTCTCTTTATCTAAAATGGTTTAATAAGTTTTTATAAAAATAGTTTACAAAAAATAGATTACATAAATTAGTTTCAATGTCTTTTAATTTATCAAACTATTGATCACTCAATAGTGGAGGAGATTTTGTACCTTATTTTGTATTTCCAACTAATTTTTCCATTAAGGATTGGTATTTATATAATCTTGATAAATAAAATACCTAAAAACATAGTTTTTGAGTAATGATTCAATGAAACTGAGACTGTAAATTATCCAGAAATTGTAAACCCCAAAATTTCATCAATTATATATCCTGATAAATTTATAGATGAGGTAAATTCATTTATCATCCAAAACAGCTTGGACCTCAATGCGAGTTCCTCACATAAATAAGCATCATAAAATGTAACACTTGTATCCCACATCAAAATCACATAATTAATCAATGGTTCCAAATATATATCAATATATTTACTAGCTTTTGTTAGTATATAAGAAGAGACAACATAATGTATATAGGATTCATGCATTAAAATGGTGGAATGCAATAATTTACCAACACAACTAGACATATGTCGTGAGTACTAATATATACACCAAAATTATTTATTCAATTTATAGATAATGTAAGACATATTTTTCGTTGCTCATTTTTAAATTGTGGATAGTCATATTCAATTTTTGTCTAGAAAAGAGATTTTACTGGATGATGTAGTTTCCCATATTCACATATTATATCTTTATACCATGTAAATTTTCTAACTGTTTCTGGATATCCATATAGTAGTCTAAACCGTGTAATGATAAGAATGTACTATATATCTATTGAAGGACTTGGTTAATATTTTTTGTAAGAATTAATTCCATGCTTAATGAATTTTACAAGTGATTCATGGTGCTTGTGAAAAAATATTAAATAATACAAAAAAGAATTTATTTTTTAGATATCATTCCCATCAAACATTAAACTCATTTATCTTTAAAAGTTTAACCAGTGTGTTCATTTTCTTCTTGTAGAAAATCATTCTAGAGACTAACTAGTTTTCTAAAGTTGGATTCACTCCATCTACTACCCACATTAAAATTATATATCTTCAATGCTGCTGGAAATGTTATATATTTAGTATAAACAATAGAAAATGGTATCTTTGAATGTGTATTTAACTTCTAAAACAACTTTGAATTATCATGAAGGTCATCTTCAATCTTTATTGTCATTCCTTCCATAAAATCTCTATAATAATTTACTCTGTTATTTATAAAATATGATCCATAAACTATAGAATCATCCCATGAAGTGTGACCAATATATTTTTTCCTATGATTAGTCCAACATTTATATCTTTGAACTATTCTGTGAAAAATCTAATTTCCTTCCAAATCATATAAACTAATGTTTCTTGAATAACAACAACATAAACATAGACAACTGATTTGAGAAGGTTCGTATGTATGATCTATTGTAAACATGATGAACATTTTAACTACATCATCGGGATATTTTGTGGTTTGATTATAATGCATAACTTTTCGATTTATATCCATCCAATTAGGTTCATAAAATATTAACTTCATGTAAAAAATAATTAAATACAAATAAAATATTCTAAATCAAAGGATAAAGTTATAGATATTTCTAATTAGGGGAACACAATATCTAAATGTTATCCGTTAATATTGATAACATGTTATCAGATTATATAAGGGTGACTTTAAAATAAACAACCCGAGGTAATCATGTGGATGCTAGTCCAGGTTCATGATTTTAAGTTTTGTGGAACAAAAGGGAGGCAAGTCTAGAAATGATTATGTAACCTTTCTATATGGGAAACTAACCAGAGGTAGGAGTTAATGATTACTTATTTCTTCATATGGTACATGGTCAGATAGGTGTTGTTTCATTGAAAGGGTATTTAGGAACTGAAGTTCATGATCTTTTATCAAATGATGAAATATTCAACTACAACAGATGTTATAGATGATTCCTAGTGGGGTCAACTGAATGCCTAAACACCAACTAATGATTGGATTATAATACCAACTACCTGGGATCACTTTAAAATAGAACTCAACCATAGTGTAAACAATAGAGATAATCAACTCTGAAAAAAATTTAGATTGGAAACAAAGAGAGAGGTTTTAAAAATGAAGAAAAAGATATGTATATTTTGAATAGTGGTCATGATACAAATTTAAGGAGTTATTTACAGTCCGATTGAATTTTAAATAGAATTCATGGAGTCCTTATCTCAAGCTAGTGATAGTAAGGATTCCAATTTTTTCTCTTTGGATGTAAGTATTCCTGCACAAAAATATTATCAAATATATCTCAATTATCTAACTATTTTATATCCAGTACCTCTAAAACTGTTTCTATATATTTTCTCTATGGGGGTACAATAAAAGGGACAACTTTATTATAAATTATCCTTGAGTATCCTTTATTATTTTTAATTTCACATTCTACTTGGATATTGTTATAAATTTTATAAATATTATATATGTCATAAGTGGAGTGGATTGTCTAATTTGATAATAAATTTTTATTCTTGTTATAGTTACTTTATACCTTGTCACTTCTTTCCACTTAAAAGTTTTTCACCATTTATGTCAATAAATCAATGATTCTATCATAATCATATATTTTTATTATTAATTATTTAGTTTTCTAGTTTTTCAAACTTTTTTATTTTTCAACCCCTTTTTTAGTCCATAAATATTATACTTTTGTTATTTAATTTTTGTTTTAAATATTTATCAACCCAATTAGCATTATTTCAATGAATTATTTTTATAAAAATTTATAAAATATTAAATAAAAATATATATTTAATGTTTGGATGGGGATTAGTTTAAATCTGAACAAGGAAATCACACATGAGAGCTAAGTGCAGGGGGAGTCAATATTGGAGAAAAGACTAAGAATGGACCATAACTAGAAAAGAATCATATAACCTGATGCGTGTTCGGAATAGTATAAACCACTATAGTGTGATAGTGTGTGCTCTATTATCAAATTGAAACCAGACATGATACAGAATTGATGTATTATAGTTGAAATAAAGGTATTTTGGGGAAAAAATGTGACGGAGGAGGAGAGGGTGAAGAAAGATCACAACATTCAGAAACATTGGAAAAATAATAATAACAAATAGCTGAGAACAAAAAATTATAAAATAATGAAAGAGCTTGAATGATGGATCACAATTCGCATACATTGGGTTTTGAATGTGATGATTATTCCGAGATATTTTATTAGAAATGATGCAAAAATATTCAATTCTGTGAGATCTAGAATGACATGAGAGATAGGGAATCCGGTTAGGGTTCTATTTAAAAGATCATAAATATTTTTAAAACCATAAAAGTTAATGAATAAATATATATAAATAAATTATAAAAAATATTGAAGGAATAAATATTTAACATTATTAAATTACAATAAAAATTTATTAATATGTAACATTATTAGTGAATAAATAATATTAAATGATAATAAATGAATAAATATTTAAAAAGAGTAAAATTACTAAATTAATGAATCAATGAATAGAAAAAAAACATTACAAAAATGAAAGGATATTATTAATTATATAGATTATTAAACAAATTAAAATGAATATAAGTTAAAATGAAAAAGAATACCTATTTATATATGTATAAATTACAACAATTTTAAAAACATTAAATGGTATTCAATAAACAAGTATAAATAAATATTTGAAATTTATAAAATTAAAAAATGAATAAATTAAAAAAAAATTAAATATATAGGATTATTAATGAATAAATAATATTAAAAATTAATAAAATCAAAAAATATAATAAAAATTAAAAAATAATATATATATTGAATAATAATGTAATAAATGAATATAATATACCTATAATGATCATTTTAAATGATAATAAATAATTATAAATAATGATTCAAAATTAATAAATTTAAAAAATATATATATATATAATTAACACAATATATATATATATATATTAAAAATTAATAAATAGTGTTTTTATGTGTATATATGTATATATATCCATATATATTACTATATATGGAATAGGAATTTAATTATCAATAAATATTAAAAATGAATAATATTCGAAAAATATTAAACATATACAAATCAATATATATATATATATTAAATTTAAAAGAAATAAATATTATGTATGTGTGTGTTAAATTATTTCATTTTTATTAATAATTTTTTCATTAATAAAAAAATTTAAAAAATAATTAATTTATTTTTCATTTTTATTTTTTTAACTATTATATTTTATTAATTTTATATATTTATGTTTATATATATATATATATATATATTTATCAATATTTATAATTTAAATTTAGATATATATATATATATATATATAATTTATTCATTACAGTTACTAATTTTTTCATTAATATATGAAATTTATTTTTATTTATATTTAATTTTTATATATATTAAATTTATTCATTTTTAATAATAATTTTTTCATTAAAAATGTATTTAATATTTTTTTAATTTATTCATTTTTATTTTTTATTTTTTTAATTACTTCATTTTTTTCATTTTTTATTTTTATGTTTAATATATACAACTTTTTACTATTTTTAATTTTTATTTACTTATAATTTTAAAATTTATTAATTTTTATTGATAATTATTCCATTAATATTTTTTTATTGTTATAATTTCATCATTTTTATTTTTTATTTTTTTAATTATTTCAATTTTTATATTTCTACTATTCATATTATTTATTTTTTATATTATTAGAGTATATAAAAAAATTAGTGGAGGACGAGTCGGTGGGCTTTGAATAGGACATATGTATCTAGGCCGAGTATTCTAGTTTGGAATGTGGTTCAGTAAGTGTAAGGGCTAGCCCATGTGGCATGTGGAGTATAGTTTATGTGGGTGTTGATCCCTCATAGCCTAGACTCATTGTGACTGTGAAATATCTAGGGTTATAAAGCGCCACCCCTAAAATGAGAAAGTTCGATATGGGATGAAGCCACACTGAACAACCATTTATCATATCTATATAAAAGTTCTTAAAAGGTAATCCTTTATCATCTCTAAATAAAAGTGCTGATAAAGGGTGGCCTTTATTAGTGTTTTTATGTAGTGATGAAAAAGGGTAATGTTACTTGCACTTTTATCTTGCACTGGTAAAGTTCACCACTATTTATTAATGTTTAGTGTAGAGTAATATATTGAATCTTATATGGCCCCATGACAAATAAAAATATTATTATTATTTTATGGCTTGTGCCAATTGGTTAAATGATAAATATTATTTTACTGACATGAAAATTATTATTTATCACTAAATACAATCTCAGAATGCACCACCTCCTCAACATTTATTGAATACCTGAACAGAAATTATATTAAATGTTTATTAATAAATATTTTTTTCCCGTAGTGTGGTTAATAAATATTTATTAAATATTGAATAAATAAAATAAATATTTTATTCATAATATGAAGAATTAATATTTATGAAATATTTTAATATATATATATATATATATTTGTCAATGAATAAATAATTTTATATTACCATTTCAATAACCAGAGAGAAATAAATATTATTTATTTTCATAATTAAACAATTACCCTTAAATAAATATTTTTTTAACATTTTTCATAAAAAACATTAAAAAATTATTTCTTAGTCTTGAGTGTAATATATGTTTCAATTATCTAATTCAAATAGATTTTAATGGAGATTAGAATAAACATTTAGTATCTGACCATATTGGATTCATTTTCATTGGAATTAGGGAGAGTGCCTTATGTCGAAGATCACTTCCTAGTAATGGGTCAAGGCACCCAAGAGAAAGAACATAATTTCAACATGTTGGTAACCACAATTGAATGCTTACAATGTAATATAACGAATTTCTAGTAATATTTCCTCAAACATGTTGTACACACAAGTCATTAACCTATGTTCTTGACATGTCATTCTTTGAATACATAAAATAAACTATGAATTACACTATGACCATTGAATTTAACATAGATTGTATGATTCATTCAAAGTCCATGATATCAACTTCTATGAATACAAAATGGATAAACCCTTACTTATCTTATTAATTAATAAGACACTAACATGAAAATTAGATTATATCTAACTTTACATGGAACTGTATCATTTTGGTTTATAAAATACATTAATTTGTGTGATTCATGACATGCATTAAAAATATTCTTAAATTCTAAGGGCCATTACACATGCTCACAGATATGAATAAATGAGGACGCATAAATATATATAATTATTATAGGTAGTTCTATTATTATAACCCCCCATATTATAAATTACCAAACAAAATCTTCATAAAACAAGGGTCATCTTATTACGAGTAGTCTCACTAGACAGTAAACATTCTATATGTCCAATCATTGAATGTTAATAGATAGTAGAACTATAATTCAAAATATGACTCAGAATTTGATGGTTATTGTAATATCCCAACATTTATTCTATGTAAAAAACCTTTGGGTTTCAATTTTTTCCTATATTTTTGTTTTAATAATAGTTACCAATGAGGTTATGGAGGAAGCAAGGGAGTATGGACTTTTTTAGAGCTCAGCGCCCCAATTTTTAGAGGAAACCGATGGGTTACATGGTTAGTAGAAACTATGTCTCTCAGTCTACAAAGTCAAAGAAAACCATTTAGGGCTTTTCCCAGAATAGAAGAGGGTTACACAGTTTGAATTAACTATTCATAAAAGCCAAAAAGTCATTTAGGGATGAGGTAGAGGATTTTCATGAGCTTAGAATGGATAATTTGATTATGCACTAGAGGCTAAGCAAGTTGTTCCTTGTAATAAATATGGAAGCACTGTTGGTTAATATTTTTCCCAATTGTGAGGTCAAACTCTGTGGACAGTTAGAAAGTGGTGAATTACAATTATGTCCCTCTTTATATATAACTCAACAAATTTTTTATCTCTAGTTGAAATCAGCCTCATGTACTCCCATTTGAGCTCTCCTCACACCTAGCCAAGTCATTGAAAATGTTTCTTCATCCAGACTCCAATTTCATATTTTTCTATCACATTGGATCACTACTGGTAATATATCTATTCCTTTATATCCTTTATTTATTCTTAATCTTATTTATGGATTTATATATGTGTGAGGGAATATACCCTAATTTCATGATGTTAATATATTATTTTATTTTTTCTATTCTAGACTGAATCATATGTCGATACTTGTTGAGTTTTCTGGCATGGGATTTTGTTATGTGACTTATACCTTTTTCCTAAGGTTTTGTTGTCTATTTAACTTTCACCATTGTAGCGCATGTTAGAACATTTGGTTTTATCTTCAAAATTAACTAAAAATTCATATAATGACTGTTGCTTCTAATTTGGACTCTTTTGTAGCACATTATCATGGTCGGAGGTTTTCAACCTCAATCCAAGCCACCCATGGGGTGTGTTCAATAAAACCCCATTTGTTAAACAACCTTTTTTGGTGTGTGAGCTCACTATCCTTATAGTCGGAGCCTCTATGGATTAAATGATATAGTCGGAGGGTATCATTCCTCCTTTTTGGTGTTTTTAAATTCTACTAATATTATCGAATGGATAATTAAATGATAATTTTTATTGGGTATAGACACTAACCTGAACCTTGTGATATTACTATTATTACATACATGATGTTTTCCATCTCAGTATGGCACAAAATTTATATTAAGGAACGGAATTTATTGCATTATTGAATAGAAATGATTTGGGGATTGAGGTATGGATCCCACGACCCATAGATGTGATTACATATGGTATAAAACCATTTAGGGAATCAGATTATGTCACCTAAATCACATATGTTTGATTATTTATGTTATGGAACCAAATAGGAAGATTGATGTTATGTCACATAAAATATCCTTATACATTCAAATTAGTGGATAAAAGTTACATGGTTTATATACCTTAGGACTAGGCCCTTCTAGGAATGTTACTATTCTCAAATGTTGAGTATGTCGATCTCTTTACAACTTTTTTTGACACTTCATATATATATATTCATGAAATATTTTCAATTTCTCCCATATGTATCATCTCATTAATCACTCTTCATTGACATAAAATAAAAAACCATTTTTCATAACCTCTAGAATGGACTCATAAGAAAGGGTGATCTTAAATCCTCGGTAAGGGTAAATAAGGAAGATGTATAATACTGACTGTTAATTAAGCTATGAGAACATTATTAAATCGTTTGAAAACAATACCATACATATAAAGACAATAAACATTATTCATGGCATAAATATTGGAATTTCATAAAAAATAAATCATAAGTAAATCAAAGAAAATGATCCATGAGAGAGAAAAATCACAATCCATATAATTGTGGTATACACATAAACATAGAAAATATTATGTTAAGAATACCATCCAAGACATGCGTAACATTCTCAGATTTGGATAACCATCTAGGTACCTACTTTTCTCTTGGGATAACCACCAATGTACCCTCCTTTTAGGCGTTTAAATAACAACCCAGTTACCTTCATTTTTTTTGATAGGGATAACCACTTTTGTACCATCATTTTTTGGGAATTGGATAACCACCCATGTACCCTCTATTATGATCTTGTACTAACCACCTCTGTGCCCTTCTTTTTGGGAATGGGTTAACCACCCATGTACCCTCGGATCTCAAACAAATTTTACAATTACCCAATTAATTATATAGAAATATTAGTCCCATCCATTTTTGGTTATAGCATAACCACTATCCTTGGTTTTAATGTATCCACCATACTTGGTTATAATGAAACAACTATCACATAATAAAAATCATGCATGTGTGTGTGATAAGATCATAAAACATTCATCATATCATAACCCAATAACTGAAAAGGGATTCATAAATATTTCAACATATCATAACCTATAGATAATAGATCAGTGTAATAATAATTTCATCATTTCATCGTTGCATAATCAATGAAAATATGTGGTTTTCATATGATCCATATCATGGTATAACTCATTGAAGGGAAAGAGAAAACATAAATATCTTGTCATCATATATATAAACCATTCATATAAATAATAAGAATTGTATCCTTTATTCATATCCCTCGTAAATAATAAATAATATCGAATGATGTGATCATAGATGAAAAATAATTTTTTAATATCACTTGGAACATTTTATAAAGAAAATTACCTATCATTTAAAATGTATTTTCAAAACATAAAAATTATAGAAATAATTTTATTTCAAAATAATTTTGGAAACATATAATTAAATCCCTGAAAAAAATCAAAATATTATTTGAGGAAAATATCCTTTCGGCATTTAAAATATTTTTTAAAAACTTTTTTGAATTTTTTTTGAAAACATAGTTTCATCTAAGATGATTTTTTGATCAAAAGTTGATTTTTCATAAAAATATTATTTTGTACTCTTCAGAACATAAGGATAATAAAACTAAGGGTTAACATGTGTTGCTATGAAATAAATAGAGGAGAATAAAATCTATGATTTTTATGAGTGGCAGATCATAAAATTTCTTTATTGTATGTATAGTCATAAACAATCTTGATAAACGATGAGATTATAACAGAAAAACACTTACCACTTTGGTATCATTGACTCAAAATCCCCACGAAATAATGTCATTAAATGAAACATTAAATAACATTAAACAAATTATATTATTGATATAACATATCACTTGGTAATTATATACACCTAATTGAAATGGATAGGTGTATAAAACAACTTATGTCCTGAAGAAGGTAACTTGAGACAAAATACTTTCACGATCTATTAACTTTTTAACCATAATCCCTGGAAAGAGATATCCTAAAATGGATATGCCAATCACAATAATTTATGGAGAATAAACATAATATAAATTCATTGTAATTATGTATTTCACATAAAAGAAATAGGTTGTGAAGATTCATGGGTCTCAAAGATGTAAAAAAGTGAGATAAAAATACATTACCACTTTAGTATCATTGTAGTTATAACCCCTAATAAAAATAACATCAAATGAATCCATAAATATCATTAAAGGAATTTAATTAGTGATATAATATGTCAAAGGGGAAGTATATACACAACAAAAAATAAATTAGTAATGAAGTTACATATTTCACCTAGAATTAAAAGAGTAAAATCAAATCCCATAACTTAAGACATGACTTTAATTATACTCATTAAAACCTCCTCCTCTTCGGTTATCCTCCAATGTTTTTCACTAAAATGATTCCACTGATTGATTTATTTCCAAAATAATGATTATAGGGTGATTGTATAGATTTTTTGAGTGATTTGGGTAGGGTTTGGATGAACCAATGGTTTTTGAAGGTATGGGGAAGATATGAGATGGTGTGGAATTTTATATATATTGTATAGAACATAGTCTGTAATTTGTAAATGAATTGAGTGATACCATGTTTTCATATGTAATAAGGGTAAAACGTAGATCATTCTAGAACCTTAGAGTTTTGAGTTTCATAATATGTACATGGAATAGTTTTTGGACAAGTTTTTTGGAAAATTTAACACTTATATTTTTAGTTTAACTCCTGGTAAACCTTTTCTTACCAAAACAACAAAAATTCATTTTTAACGAATTTTCATTAAATTTTGTTCAAAAACTAATTAGAAATTATTAGATAATATAAATTATTATTATTCTAGATAGGAAATCTATTTTTTCAAATTCTATTCATAGAAGTGGCCTCAATTTATATAAAATTAATCCTATGAATGTGATGAGAAATTCTGGTTTGAAACAGAAATTGTTCAGAAGTTTAAAAAATATTAGATCAAAATTCAGAATGAAATTGATTCAAATGACCTATAATATATTAAATGGTGTATAATTTAACTAATTTTTACTTTAAAATCAACTCTAAATTTAATTTAATTTTTTAATAAATCAAATGAGATCGATGTTTTAATTAAAATTCAGTATTTTTAACTATTTATCAAAAAAAGATATTTTTTAGAAAAATCCCATAACATAACCATAAGACAAATTTTACAAGATGGTTCCAAATAATATTTTTATTGTATCAAATTAATTTTCTAAATTTTTTGAAAATATATTTTAAATTACATTCAGAGTGCTTGACTAAACCAACTTTTAGAAAAAAATAGTTTTTTCAGAAAACATTAATTTTTATATTAAATTATTATTATTTAATCTATAATAAATTGATCACTATTAAATGTGTTTAAATATATATATATATATATATTAAATATTTATTTAATAATATTCATACCATACATTTAAATGGATATTTGATATATTAAATGATAATGTTAATAGTATATAATATTTCAATAAGACTCAGTATTGCGTGTAATGTAAGAAATAGAGGAAAATCATTGTTTATTGTATTGGAAGATAAATCAATGTTGTGTGTGATGAAAGATATCAAAGAAATATAATTTATTCAAACAATAACAATTCCTAAAATCTCAGTGAGTAACATTCTTCCCCACATAATATGAATTTAACCCATAAAATTAATCACTATGATACAACCAAATTTTGATACATCTACCTCATCATATCCCCATATTCCCATGTATCTTTCTCAAAATAGTGGTTTATCCACAAATATTTGACCAGGTTGGTGGTATTGTTTCATAGAATTTTCATTGTTCGGCCTAGAATCTCCACTGGTGGTTCCTCAGAAGAAAGATCATGCTCTGGAGGTATGACCTATGAGTTCCATACTTCTTATGGATCATGTATTTACATTATTATGATAGACAAACAGAACATATCATGGACCTCATGGATGTTATATGCAAGCATCATGAAAAAATATACTTCACCTATATGACCAAATATCTTAATGGTATTGATATACCTGGTTTTTATATTTCACTTCTATTTTCCATGGATAAATTCATAGAATGAAATTTTCAATATCATCAAATTCTAGAACACATCACAAATTATTGTCATAATATTTATTTAAACCATGTACATTCTATACATTTTTTGAATACATATAGCATTTTCTTCAATCTTATCATCTAGTTTAGTTCCCAACAGCTTTATTTTTACCACATCATTCGAGTTTGTTATTGTTCAACAATTCCTTCCATAAAGGGGTTCATTATGAGTCATATAAATTCTCACGTGAAATCTATCATCATATGAAAATATAATTTATAAAGGTGTTGAACCCAACCACATTAAGAATACATAATAATAGACAATAGATTAACCCTTAATCATATTTCAACAACCACTAAATGCATTCCTCCTCAATTAAAATTTCCACTATATAAAATAGAAGTGTCTTATTACCCCATATTTCTCTTAAAATATTGTTATCCTTGATAGAATCCCATCACATTAAACCTTAAAAGGGCTACCGATTTCTTTGAATTTATGATCATGATTAAACTCATAAACTTTTGAAGGTATCCATAACTCTTATGTCAAATTCAAATACAGACATATTGGTTTCCCAAATATAATAAAAAATTTATTCAATAAATAATAACTTATATTATATAAAAACATTTACTATAGATGATTGATTTTAACGTTGTACCAATAGAATATAAAATTTGATTTAATTTTTCCATATTTCATATTGATGGAGATAATAATATAAAATTTCACTAAATAATGAACAATAATATTTTCATAGTGGTCATTCATATAAAATAAAACAAGAAATTCCTAGCTAAAGAGGGGGGATTAGTGTTCCCTAATTATTGGGATTCATTTCAACCACCGTGAAAGCATAATCCTTCCATTTTCCATTACCTTCAAAGGTTGTTGGATTTAATAAGAATTATTTACCATCAGATTTGGTCAGTAATTGTAATAATGAATGAAATACATCAAACTGAATCATTTAATTGTAGGATGTCCATTATATTGGGATTTCACATTATTTAAATCATTAGCTAACTTTTTTCAACTACATTGGCATTCAATTCCTCGATGACCTTATTTTCCACACTTCAAAAATCTATTGATCGCGTTATGATAATTACATCCATGATTCTTTCCCACACATTGAGAATAAAAGGAATATCATATTATTCTCTACATGGTTCATATCTTTTCTATTGAATTACAATTTTCTATTCATATCCAAACCATTAGATTGATCCGTAACTCCAACCAACATTTACACCTTAATAGTGCATCGAACAATCTCTTCATAACATCCAAAGTCTCTAATGGAAACCACCATTTTCAGATTTATATTTAAGCCATTGATGATTAGATCAACCTTTATTTCACACTGAATGATAGTACCTGAATTGTTCCACTAATGTCATGTAATGTTTTATTTATAGGAACTAATATATTCATTATACTTCTTCTTAAGATCAAGCAATTACTTCACTTTTTTGTAAGAAGAATACAAGGTATATACTTATTAAAAACAATATTTTAAACTCATCCCACTTCATGGAATCAATTTTATCTTATTCCATGTAATTCTTAATAATATTACACCATTAATTCACCTCACCTTCAACATAATAGGAAACCACAGTGAATTTCTCATGCTTTGATCTCTGCATAATGGATAATATCTTTTTACAACTACCAATTCATTTACCCACAATAAAATGATCAATAGAACCAATGAAATAAGGTGTAAATATCCTCATGAAGGAAAAAACATACAGTTGCTCCCTCCTTGTCTCATTTTTATTTCAAAAAGATGCATATCTTGAGAATATTATGTGATCATATAAACAAGGTTTTTTATTTTCTCTCCAATAAAATTAGGATTTAGAGGAGGAAACTCGTTGAATTATTCGTTGAGTTACTCATTAACATGTATCCTTTAAGTTCCCACCATTTACTAAAACCAATTTTATTTTTTGAGAAACATTAATCATAGTGGGAAACAACATAACCATGAAAATCACAAATCGGATGTAGAAATCATGACAACTTCTTTTTAATCTATGTCACCATAGGTTTATCCTAGATTATTCATAGTCCTACTCTATTTAAATACATCATTATGGTTCTTAAAGAGTATGTGAATTTCCAATTCATATCCCTTTGGATTGTTAAACAAGGTGTGTATAAAGGCCCATTTTCATGCACTGCTTCCCAATCAAGATTAGATCAATATGGTGTTTTAATTTTTATTACCCATAGGTATATTTGATACAATTTCTCATCCTATTTTTGTATCCAAATGACGATTTAATTTTGTGATAACCAATTTTCATATCCCTTAAAAAATTTACCTAACATTTTTTCTAAAAGATGACTCATCATCAGAATTATCCATAGTGACATCCCTAGAAATATCATTATAAATAACCCTATATATGTCATTAAAGTTGTCTCATACTAGTTTCCAATGTATAAAATATCTGTTCCACTAATACCAACTATAAAGACCTTGGAATCTCGTACCAGGATATTAAATCCTTATAGATGAATATTCATTAAATTACACAAATACATGCATGAGAAAAATAAATTTCTAGTGCCTTTGAAAACATGGAACACAACCATCTTAATTCCTAAAAGATCTTCAATGTCTCCAATAAGAATTTTCCCATTTATTATTTTGCATAGAAATACCCTACATAAAACCATTATTTATAATCTTATGATAGGAAACATAAGAAAGGATGAGCTCAGACTCTTAGTAAGGGTAAACAAAGGAAATAAATATGTATAACTTGATCACAAGAGTGTGATAACTTGATAATAACATTTGAAAACCATACCTTATATATCAATGATCATAAACATGAGTCATGTCATAAATATTGGGATTTAATAAAACATCAATCAAAAGGAAATCAAAGAACATGACCCATGAGAGCATAGCATTGTCATAAAACATAGAATTATGGCATAAACATAAGAACAAAAACTCTTATGTCGATTCTAAACAGTAAGACATTCATAACATTTTAGGCATGGGATAACCACCAATGTACTTACTTCAGGATTAGTCTAACCACTTGTGTACAATCTTTTGTCTTTGTATAACCCCATATATACCCTCCCTATCAATATTTTGTATACCACTTATGTACCCTCATTTTTAGTCTTTGGATAACCACCCATGTTGCCTCAATTTTTTGTTGGGATAACCACCCTTGCACCCTCTGAGCCCATAAAACATTTGTCATTACAAAATGAAGTGGATGGATATATTGTTCCTGACTAGCTATGGTTATAATATATGTACCACCATTGGTTATAATATTTCCACCATCATTGGTTATAATGTAAAAACTATCCAATAAATAAACTCATACAAATATGTGCCAAAATATTATAAACATTTCATCATATCACAACCTGTGAAATGAAAAGGGTTCCTCAATCATTACATCATATCACAAACTATGGATAATAGATTCCTTTCAAAAAAATTCACAATTTCATCATTTAATAACCCATGGAAAGATGTGTCTTTTATAATATTTTGATCATGGTATTACCAATGGAAGTGAAACAAGATTAATAAATACCATGTATTCATAAACATAAACCATTCAGATAAATAATAAGAATGGAAACCTTGGTTTATGTCTACATAAAATCATAAATTATATCACAATATGTCATTTTAGTTGGAAAATGATTTTGAAAGATCACTTGGAACATTTCTTAATGAAAATAACATTTCTTTGATAATCAATTTTTAAAAAATAAAAAATTTTCAAAATATTTTTCTTTGAAAATGAAAATTGGAAATTCATAAATAAATATTTGAAATTTCATTTAAAAAATTTATTAATGAAAATATATTTTATTTTTTGGACAAAAAAATTATAAATAATTTTTAAAAAAAATTGAAGATTGTTTTAGGAAGAAAAATTGTTCTCGATTGAAAGGAAATTTTTTCCTAAATAATGATTTTGAACTCTTGAGTACATAAATATAAAACAATGATGGGATATGGTGTCTTCTCATGACAAAACAAAATTAGTAGAAAATTAATTACTTTCACGGGTGATATATCATAATACATTATTGATTTATTAGCTTTTGAGCTATAGTCCTCTGTAAAGAGAGATATTTAAATTGATATGTAAATACCCAAAATTTTTGAATAATTATCATAAAATTCATTCATGGGATGTATATAAACAACATAAAATAAATAGTTGGTGAATCTGTAATGTGTCTCATAGAATTATAAAATTGAGACGGAAATCCCTTTCTATTTTAGTAATATTTTTAATCATAAACCCTAATAAAGAATATATCAAATGAAACCTTAAATATCCTTAAAGAAATGACATTCATGATCTAATACGTAAAATAGTCAGTATATACCCAAAAAAAATATTGAGTGCTGAATTTTCATATATATCTTAAAAATAAAACAGAGACTAGAAAATCCTTACCTTATGTCTTTACTTTATACGTACTCATTTAGACCTCATATTCTTCTAGTATCCACCTTTGGTTTTCACTAAATTAGTTCCTTATATATATTTATATCCAAGGATTCTGGGTTCATATGAGAAAAGTTTATAATTTATTTTGGGAGGGACTGGCTGGTCCAAATGGGTTTAAATTTTTCAGTAAGAGAGGATAGGTTGTGGCCTTTTATAAGTGGGGGGAAAGGACACACTTGGTTTTTTTAAAGGAATTCTGGGTTCCCTAATTATACACATTTGAAAAGAGTCCAAAATATACCATTATAAAATGAATGAGGTTTAATGGTAGAAATATTCCTAGAAAATTGTTTTTAAACAAGGGTCTAGGTAAAATTAACCTTTATTTTTTCAGTTTAACCCACTAGGTAAACCCATTTTTACATTAACATTAGTAATTTGTTTTTACATTATTAACTATTTATTTTGTTAAAAAAATATATTCAAATTATTATATAACCTAAACTAATATGATTAAAAATATGGAATCCATTATTTAAAATTTCATTCATTGAATTGGAAATGATTAATTTAAAATTAATTCCACAGACAAGATGATCAAGAATGATTTTGAAGGGAAAAATTTTAAATTGTGAAATGTTTTTATATTAAAATTCAATAAAAACAATTGAATAAATTTTAATAAATTTTATTTATTGATGTTTAATTGAACTAATTGGACTTTAAAATCAATCAAAAATATAATTTAACTTTCAAAATAAATAACAAATAGAATTTTTAAATTAAAATTCAAAAAAATTCACAATTCATCAAAAATAAAGCATTTTAGAACAATCCCAAAAATTATCCTTAAGATAATATTGACATGATGATTCAAAAAATGGAGATCATTTTATCAAATTCAGTTTATAAAAGTGGTAAAAATAATTTTTTTTCTCATTGTGGGACGAAACCGTCTTTTAGATAAAATATTATTTTTCCAAAAACATTTTTTTAAATGATTCATATATTATTTATTATCAATAGAAAACTCATAAATATGTGTAAAAATTATATTTTAAAAAGTTAGTTAACCTTATTCATACTATCCATTCAAATGTCTTTGTTATATGTTGAATATTAATGATAATAGTATGTTGTTGTTCAGTAAAACATAGCTGTGAGTATAACACATGATATTGAGGAAATATATAGATGTATGTAATGTAAGGTAATCTCGTGTCTTGTGTGGTGAAATATATAAAATAAATTTAAAATTTTCAAAACAAAAATAATTCGGAAAAACTCAGGGTGTTATAATAATGTTATTTCAAAATATGTTAATGAGCCTATGTCGGGGATTAGCTAACCCATGTACAGGGAAAAATGAAAAGTACCGTGGATGGGAGTTGATGTTCTAGTTTATTCTTATTTTTTTTCAACACCATCATTGGGTAAAGAAAATGATATGTGATGTTGTTATTATTATTAATTTGTGGGATTACATTTTATCATTTATCTAGTATGGAAATGATGATTTGATTATGCATAATTTTAAGAACTTTATATGATTAATATGTAATTCATTATTCGATTCCATGTAGGTTTTAATTCTTAATTGTATGATATATTTTTATGTACCATGCGAGATATATCTTCTATTCCACAAACATATCTGTTGGAAAAAGGATATTAGATAATGGGTTATTAAAATTTCTCCGTTAAATTGAATGGTGTTTTACTATAAGTTTGATTATAGCACCTAAACTAAACGATTATTACATGTTTAATTCAGGTAACTGATGTTACATTGAATGAAACATTAGTTTAATTTGAATAAATGAATGTAATTTGTAATTTAGATAGTGCATGTACATATATAGTATTAGAATTGTGGTTCATTTAGTCTAATTATCATGTCCTACCTATTTCATTATATTATCGAATGTAAGGGTCTCAAAACATTTAAATTAAATACCAATTACAATTTATAAACCATGTACCTATAAATATTTGAAATGGTATTCATTTAAATAGTCTGTAAGGTAAATGTAATAATTTATAAATCTTTAATTTAAATAAGGTCACTATTTAATTCATAATCCAATTGAACCCTAAAAGTTTCAATTGACTGTCCATATACCAGGACCCTTATAGTAAAACAACGAACATTATCCAAACCTAACCATATAAGTGGGTAGTAGAAAGGGTACATTTTTTCCTTATGATCATAAATTTCACCGAGACCTGGCATTAAGTGTAGTAATATGGGTGTGAATCTTGTAAAATGGGAATTGTACATATCCTATTCAGGTATATGTCATTGTAGTTTCTACTAAATCTTCTCTAAACCATATTCTTGGAATTTATAGAGATATTACACCGCAATGTAATATTGTCAGGAATCCGTGGGTGGTGATGACTATGATATATAGGTGGTTGTCCCTAAGCCACTATTGATACCTCTATTTGTGTCACATATCAATCAAACATATTTCTCTAATGTGGGTAATTATTCCTGATTTAAAGGGGATTTGTACGTCTTATGCAGACTATGCAGCAAGATTCATGAATTACATATTATATAGATGGATTTATGCTAGTTGTCTTATAGTAGCATCCACCCACATATGTGGGGGATGACAGTCCTCAAGATAAAGAGTCATTGCTAGAGGCCATGATGACTGTATTTAAGCACCTTGAGAAACATCAAGATATGAGACTTAAGATATCTATGTATATGCTTCGATATTCCTCCAAGAGATGGTGGGATGTAATCGCCCGGGAGGTCCAACATTAGGGTATGTACTGGGATGGTTTTCATACAGTATTCTATGACTAATTGTTTCCTAAGACCATGAGGGTCGATCATGCAAAAGTGTTTAAGAATGTACAGCAGGGTTCTATGTTTGTTATGGATTACCAAACTCTTTTTATAGAGCTTCAGTTCTTTGAACCTATCATCATTGTTGATGATCTAGTGAAATAAATTGATTTTATGTATGGGATCAGGCATCCTATTCATTCAAGGGTGATTATTTTTCGGTTGACTACCGTTTCTGATATAGTGAATTGGTCTCTTATTACAGCATGTAAAATGTGGAATATTTGCGATTCAGAATAGATTAGACCATCTTATTGACTCATTATTATGGTATCTGGTGGCAGAAATCATCGCATTGGAACCTATAATAAGG
The DNA here is from genome assembly GCA_963277665.1 of Viscum album. NCBI lineage: Eukaryota > Viridiplantae > Streptophyta > Magnoliopsida > Santalales > Viscaceae > Viscum > Viscum album. The sequence continues at coordinate 1,918,482,103 of OY728128.1, read as the reverse complement.
AAATTTATAGTTCAAGTTCATTTACTATGGTTTGGGGGTATTTCATTAGTGCGGGAAGCAGAGGTACATGGAAACATAGTGTGAGAGGGTCATAGTTGACTCCAAATCCTATGGAATTATGTTCCATTTACCATGGTATAGAATCATATTATCACCATTGGCCAATGATGGGGGATGATTACTGACTCTAGGTCCCTAAGTGGGATCTAAAACACCGTATTTTGTAGGGAGTTGGTGTGTTACTGGTCAGTTAGGCCAAGGAGGTGGTCACGACCTAGGGATCCAACAACAGTTTCATAATAATAGGAGATTGGTACTTCCTAATATAGTCATGTTTTAACATAGGGTTGTAATATGGATTAGGTTTGTGGAGTGAAATATTATCTCAGGGGAGATTCCATGACCTTTTGTAGTCTGAGCATTTATTTATTGCATCCACTATGATATATACAATGTTTTTCATAAGGGCTTTAAGTACTTTTTTATTTATGGATATTATGGAAATCATGATAATTAAAATTAATTACATCTATGGGGTGATGATCCTGGAAACTACATTAGGTATAAATTCCGAGATTGTATATAAATATGTAGATTTACCCCATGAGGTAGGTTATAACACCCCCAACATTTTATGTTATGTACCATTTTAAATTTAATCTCTTATGTAGCTTATGTTACACACAACACTGAGATTAAAAGAACAACGATATACTATTAATAATACTATTTAAAATAAAATTATCTCATAGCAGTTAAATTAGTTGTTATGAATAGTATTAAATATATTTAGAAAATATATTATGGAATTCATTGGTTACTAATTAATTAGAAATAAATATTAAAACCAATTTAATATAAAAAAATAGTTTTAATATAACTGTTATTATGCACTGAAGGTTTTATATTCTAATAAATTAAATTAATTACAGTGAGTGAATTATATTAATTAATTTTACATATAATATATTTTAACTAATTTTTAACATTCATTCTATTTTTTATAGTAATGAGAGAAAAATAAATCCAATATATACACATAGAAACTATATTTTTTTAAAGGTAGTTTTTCCTCCTTTTGATAGAGAACTTGTTTTAAAACTAAATTTTCATAGATTTATATATTATATTAGATATTATTAGCTAAATTATTTAAATAGGAAAATAAAAAAAAATTGGTTTAATATTTTTTATTTTTATAATATGTTTCATTTTTTGATGAATAGTAAAAAAATACTACATTTTAATTGAAAATGGTTTTTTATATAATTAATTTATAATAGTAAATTATATTTTAAATTGGTTTTGATGTAACATTAGATCAATAGTACATATATTAACCCACTTAAATTCTTTGGAATCTTTTTCATAATGAATGTGGATATAAAAACATTTTGATCATTTCCACGTTTTCTCTTTAGTAATATTTTTTCTAAACCCATCAACAGGATTAATTTTATATTTATATTATCAAATTATATGTTTCAAATTTTGAAAAATATATTATATATTTAGAATTATAATTTTCAAATTAATTAAATAGGTCAATTTTATTTGTGGCCAATATGAATAGAAACTTTATTATGTTTACTAGCCACGATTAAGGGTAAATCATGTAAATAAGGGTAAATATATTAATATAAATATTAGAAAATTGCCCTAAAAGTTATCCAAATTTTATTTTATGAGTTATAATAGATCAAAATCATCCTTGAGTGGATTTTATAATCTCTTTGAGCCCCTAAGATGACTTTAAGCATTTCATGGTATTTTATTTTAAGAATATTCAAATGTTTCATACACATTTTTTAATAAGTATGACATTTATAATAGGCATTGATACAGAATTTATATATTATTATAAAAGGTATTTTTAAATATAAAATTTTAATATTCATCATGATGATTTAGTTTTAGTTATTAATAAATAAATAATCTCCTTACATGATTACAGAATGATGATACAATAATTATTTAATTAATTGAAATATCAAATGAATAATTTTAAAAACATTAAAATAAAAAAAATTGGAGATAATTAATGTCATCCAAAAAAATTATATATTAATTTGATATGTTTGGAATGTTTTAAAGTAGTTGGTTCAATTATATAATGTCATTTTGATATTTTAAAAAAAAACAAGTGATGAATAGTATCAAAATTTCCATTATTGATATTTTAAAATAATTAATATTTTATTAAATGATATAAAAGTCAAAAATATATATAATTAATCCAAATTATTGGGATAAGGAAAAAAATTAATCAATTATACATTTATGGTTCTTTGGGAATTATATATTAACTATATTAACATTTATGGAGTTAAAACACATGTTGTCATGGGAAGAGTCAAAGGGATTAAAAAAGTGTTAAACCCACAATATAATGGTAATAATGTAACCTAAACCTGCCTAAAAATTATTTTATGAAATTATATATACCCATACTCATCTTATATTTAAAATAACTTACCTTGGATCTATTTTTAATTGAAAATTAATTAAAATTATTTTGTTAATTATTTTAGTTTCTAAAAGTGCCCCTCACCTCAACTATAAAAGGACACCTCCTCCATCACTTCTTCATAGAACATTGAGCCTTAATCTTAACCAAAACCTACCCATTTTTCTTCCCAAAATCCTTAAACAATTTCTACTAATCCTAGTCTTCCCAAAATACAATCCTTATATCCCTTAAGAAGAGATCTATGGAAATTATATCGAGTAAGAGGTAATTGTTTTTATCAACTCATCCAATTTAATTTCATCATCTACATCCTCTTCATGTGTTGTTTACATGATAAAGTAATAACTAAAGTATAATATTTTATTTTTATATTTTATTATGATTATGGGAAACCATATTTCACCTTTTATCCATCCTTTAAAATATGAATGAATCATGTGTTCGTACATATAACATATCATCTCCATGTCATGGTGTAATATGTTTTTCATCACCAAATTACAAAGATGGGTATAATAAAAGAAATAATAATTTTATTTTAGATAATTAATGTTATAAATAAATTTTATAGATTAATTTGAAATTTTAATGATGTTTTAAAATAGTTGGTACAAGTATATAAATTTTTTAGGTTATTTTTACAAAATCCAAGTAACTAATAGTATCAAAATTGACATTAATAATATTTTAAAATATATAATATTTTATTTAATGATATTAATTACATAAACCTATAGAACTCAGAAAATTTGTTGGGATAATGTTTTAAATTTCATAAATTAACCATTTAAGGTTATTTTGGAAGTTTATAATAAATATATTAATCCTTAAGGAGTAAAAACACATGTTGTCAAGGTAAGAGTAAAGATAATTGAATAAGTGATAAAACCAAAAGATAAGGGTAATATTGTGACTTAAACTTGTGTCAAAATTATTGGTTGAGATTATTTATACACATAATAATCTTTTATTCTAAATAATTCACTTTCAATCCATTTGGAAATGAAAATTAATTTATATAAATTTAATGTTTTTAGAGTTTTTAAAAGTGCATCTCACCTCAATTATAAAAGGGAACATCCTACATCACGTACACATACAATATTAATCCTTCTAGCTCAACCAATACCTACCTATTTCTCTTTCCAAAATCATTATCCATGTTCTCAAGATCCTTTTATTCCAAAATACCAACCTTAGATCTCTTAAAAAATAGATCTAAAGGAATTCCCCCAAAAAAGAGGTAATCATTTCTAACAACTATTCCAAGTTAATTTCTTATTATAATTCCTCTTAATTTATTATTTAAATTATTAAGTAATAACTACAGTATCATCTATATGATAAAATTTTATTATTATTATGAGTAAATACTATTTTTCATTTAATATATCCTATAAAAAACAAAATCATTGTGTGTGTATACGTACGACTTTCCATATTCATGTCATGGTGTAATATTCTTTTTCTCATCAATATATATGGATGAGTATAATTATGGAAATAATATATATATATATATATTTGATAATTATTACTTGAAATTTATTCTACAACAAGTAATATACCATCAATTTCCTTAACCTATCACCAATAAGAAAATGATACCATTGCATGTGTGTACATAAGGCCTACTGTCTCCATGACGTGATGTGATTAATTTTCCACACTCACCATTCAAGTGGATTATAAAAATGTAAATAATGAATAAATATGATATCTACCATATTACTATCATTTTTGAGATTATGGACCTATATTCTAGGCACATAAATTGAGACACACATGATGAAAATTTTATATGGAAATGAAGCAGTTAACAACTGAAATAAGGGTAAAAACAAAATATTATTAACATATGGATTATAAATTAATATAAGTTGGCCTTATTTGATATAATAAATATCAATATGGTTATGGTATTAATTAATAACAAGATTTAATTAATTATATTGGAGTTTAAGATACATAAAATGTAAATCCAACCTAAGGTATGGGTTATTTAATAATCTCGTTATTATTAAGTATTTTTTGTATTTAAATTCCTACTAGGGATCATTTTTCTTCCATGTACATGTTTTCTAAAAAGGTAATAAAAATGTTTTTTACAATTATCCTATAAATTATTAAATTCATGTTACCTATGATCGAATGTGTATAAATGTTTTGGAAATGAATCCTATTGTTGTTTTCCAAATGAGGTAATTTATGGAATTTTTTACAAAAATATAAAAGGAACGTTTTTTTTTGAATTATGTTTTATTATAAGATACTTTTATGTCATGACACCTTAATGTTTAAAATATTAATTTCAATTTTTAAAATGTTATTTTCAAAGAAAATGTTTTTATTTATAATCATGCATCATTTTAAATAAATGATTTAAAAGTAAAAAATATATTTCTCTCAAGAATTATCTTGGATTTTATTAGTGTATGTTTATCTATGTCATCAAAATTTATTGAAACTTAATCTTCATTTAGGATGTTCTATTATGATATCATATTCCATATTTTATAAAAAAAAATTTGTGACCAGTTTGACTATAGATGTTCTATTCTGATACAACTCACCATATTACTTAGAATGGATTGTGATTATGTTTAATGATGCAGGAGATTTTTTTACATTTTGTATGTATATGTTGTTTATGTTTCACCTCATTCATATGAAGAGTGAATTGGAATCAATAATTGAAATGAGGGGCCCACTATAGCTGCTTGATGCATCAATATGTCTCAGTATACAATCATTATTGAGATTTTGTTGAGGCCTTACCCATTTATTCTCAGATGTCTTGACTAAGGCCTCAATAGTTTGTATCAAATGTATAGCGTTATACATTACATAATTATGTAATTACTTATTGATTTCCATGTTATTATTTGGTTAAATTAATTTCCATGGATACATTTTATAGCTCATGGTATTTTTTATATGGATTTATTTGATCATCTTTTATACCATCCATATAATGATCAATCTATTAACTAAATGAAATGTGGTTTAATTAATTTTAATTCCATAATTGTTATTTATTATCTTCCCCTATATACATACCGTTTCTGAGCATCTAATATCACAAATTTATTATGTTTTATTTTTCCCCATGATTACATGAATTATATTATGACTGATATGAAAGGTAAAGATTGAAGTCTAATGGCCCTTATAATGAAGTTTCAATATTGTATATTATATTTTTCATCAAAATTTAGGATTCATCTATGTATCTATTTTTCCAAAACTACTTAACTATTCAGTACTTTGGGATATTATTTCGTGTACTTTGTACCAATGTAATAATGTTACTACCAACTCTAGGTTACAACGATACACTAAAAAAAGACTGATATTTATCTAAATTACGATAATAGAAAACATACACATATAATTAGGTATAATTTGAAAAATAAAAAAATCTCATATAAGAAATGTGTTAAATTTCAGGTAGAGGTATATATATTTTAATAATAAAATTTATATCATTTTTGAATTTTTGTATATAATAATATATTTTATAATAATTGAAAACTATCTTCTTTCCCATTACATTATGGGGAGATTTATTTTTTTATGTTGGGCCAAATCCGAAAAATAATACATTTTTAAGGATTTTAAGAAGTGAGGGGAGAGATAGAATGACCATATTTGATGGAAGAGTATTATTAAAAGAATGAAATAGTGGGAAATCTATTGTGGAAATGAGTGAGTAATAGTGTGTGATAAATAGTAATATTTTTTTATAGAGTGCCAATAGAAGTGAGAAAACTACACTGATGGGAGATAACTGGAAGGTTTATGTAATGATATAAGGGATCAACGATATGGTATAACATCATTGTTCAAGTGGTTAAGAATATGTAGAATAATGAAATAAATTTTCAAACTAAAGTTATATCTTTCAAAAAATGAAATTTATTTTCCATATGATATTAGATAAATCTCTTAATAACTGCTTTCATTTTATCTATGACAGGAGATAAATTTCACTTATATTTTTTAAAATTTTAAAAATTTAAATTCATCTCATATAGGTAATGAGATAAATCTCAAAAACAAAAGTGAATATTTTAAAAATTAAATTTATTCCATGTATGGTTTGAGTCAAATTACATGTTTAATTGTACATTATTTGTTAAAAAATTATTTCAGAAAAAATATTAAAATAATTATGACTAAGAGAGTTCCTAATTATAATGCTTCACCTGATTAAGAATCTGAAAGAAACCCTGGAGTTTTTTTCTATCATATAATGAGTTAGATTAATCCACTCACAGTGTTAGTTACTCATTGTTCTCATACCACAACTCATTAATTAATATTATAAAAAATATATCAAATCAAGTGGAATATCTTCATCACATTTGAAGAGTAATGGGGGATTTATTTTCATTTATAAATACATTTTATAAGAAAATTTTGGACATTATGGATTCAAATGAGAATGTGGTATACAACCTTATTTCAAAATTTAAATATGCATTGATCAAAAAAATCATTAACATAATATCATAATCATCAAAACAATATTTTAATTTATTTTATTTTTTATTATTAATTGTCTAAGATAATCGCAACATTTATTGATAATATTTTATTCTAACTACTGTTAATATCATAATTGGATTCATAATATCAAACGAGCTTGTACCAAAGTGGTACAAGTTCCTGCTAGGCATCCAAAAGACCCAAGATAGAATCTGGGAAGGGAAACATTTCTACTGTACTATTGCAACGTTGTAGCAGTACTATAGAAGCGGCGACTGTAGAATCAACGACACTCTAGCGGCAAAGGGACTGTAGCAGGAACTGTAGCGGTGGCGGTACTGTATTAGGTACTATAGCTACCGAGTACTGTAGTAGTACTATTCACCGAAGGGTCCTCTGGGCCAAATAATGGGACTTCAATCCTTGTATTCAGACCACATGGCCTTGGGCCTTCGGGATATGTAATGGGTCTCACTCTACCTAGACAAAAGAGGTATTTTCTTTAATAATAAAATGAGGCTTCGACCCTAACCTTTTAAAAAATCCTTGGATTCATAAATACCTATAATTTTAATTTATTTCCTCTGAAAATATATAAATGGATATAAAATTTTCACCATCCCTAAGAGTCTTCATTTTTTTGGTTTACCATGATCAACATCTTATTTTACTCCTAAACAAGTATTCTCTTATACTCGTAGGAAAAACTATCATTCATTATATCAATGAAAATCCTTCTACTCCTTGGGTATTTAACCATATCTTTCTCACATATTAATTGGGTTGAATGTATGTAAACATTTTCAAAAAAATATGTGGATCACTAATCATAAAAAGACTTATCTAAATATATTAACATTTTAAATACTACCCTATTAAATATTTTATCATGAACATGGTCATTATACATCTAATGGTTTTGTCACACATTATAATAGTCACAAAAAATAAAATTTCCACCTTTTCATGTTGTTTTCCCTCCTAAATGTTGATGGAAAACAAACCTTAACACTCCAAGATTCCTCAAATTACAATGACCATTAATTGAACCTTGATAAATATTATCAACTTTTATAAACAATTAATACTCAAAAAAGTACTAATAATAAGTAATGAAGGAACAAAGCTACCTAAATTCTTATAGAAATTGATGCCTTCTTCTGTATTGACATTTTTTTGACTTTATTGATAGCCACATTCTATAAGATTAACCAATCCATGGTAATATTTGTTATATTTAGAAAAATTATAGAGAAGATCTATCTCATGTTTCACCACACCATTTCTACCCCTATATATTTATAAAGTTGAAAAATACACATTTAAAATTATAAAAATTCCCCCAATTTTATATTTTTCTAGATTTTTTAAAAGGATATTCAAACATTCTATTAATGTATTATGAAAACTTATTGGTTTTACTCTTCAATGAAAAACAATATCTAGAGACATTAAATAACAAGTAAGTTAAAATCATTCATAGAATATTTTTACTATAAGTTCAATTAAAAGTTATCTAATGTTTTCAAACATGCCTCACAATGTTATAATTATTCACATATAATGTAAAATTTAATGTCTCCATCTTTAATAAGTCTTGATAAAAATATCAAACATAACTACAATGATTTAATTTCTATTAATAAGATTATTTGAGGCACATATAAACATATTATGATGGACTAGAAACATTAATTACGTTATTTTTTGAATAACATTTCCAATAAAATATGGGTTTTTTGAGATTACACTATTTTTTTATCTATTATAAAGAAATATTACAAGATTATTTTATGATTATGTGAAATTATATACTTATAATCATGGTTTTTCAAGGACTAATGTTTATTCTACCTCTATAAGATATGGTAAGTTTCTTATTCAGTCATATTTCATGAACATTGATGATTATTATAATGAAAAATAGATTATATGATGAAATTTAAAAACTTTTAATAAAATTACTAAAACCATTGGATATAATAATTCTAACATCTCCTGTATAAATTATTTTAATATTTTTATTAACCAAAATGGCCATCTCAAATCCCATTACTTAAGATGCCAATTCATTTGGAATGGATTTTTACTTGATAAAAAAATTGACTAATTCGATATATACATCATCTATAAAATCTTCTCCTAATCAAACTACTGAAACATTACCCAAAAACAATGTGAAAATTTCATCTAACAATATCCCCTGATTAGAAAAGGTTATGTGATGGAATAAATTGACTAACAAATTTCATGATCATTGGTTTATCAAAATAACTCACAAAATAACCACATACCTATAAAAAATCACAATGCATCCATGTATTTAATTTTATATAATTCATGATACAAAACTAAAAATAATATTTATAATAAAAATATATTATTTTAAAAATGTCCCAAAATATAACAAATTACACCTCCTACACTAGTCTTTGCTAGCCAATCTATGTTTATATATCCTATCTAAAGGTAATATACTAAAAAACATTCAAAACAAGATAATTTTTACATAAATATACACCAAGATACATATGATAGACTTGAGTGTAACCAATAAATAGTATTTCCCTACTGACTTATCATGCACCTAGACATGTGAGAACCAAGTAACTCTTATGAATTTTATGAAACAAATACCTACCCCATAAAAACCTATAACACTAAATTAATGCAAACTATTAAAAATTAAAATAAAAATAATTCTATAAAACCACCAAAAAAATATGTCCTAATTCTACTATTTTCCAATTCATCAACCCAAAAAAACCATTTCAACTTTAAAAACATCAAGAACCTGAATATTGTGAGAAAAAACCATTTAGGTAACCCTTATCCAAAATATATACTTATCTTATTAATTTTTTTTTTGAAATATATACTAATGAAAAAAATCCAGGCTAGGTGTATTTCAACTTTTTTGTGGCTTAGAATGGAGTAAAATACATCATAGTAAAGGTCACCACATCACAATTTTGTGAATGGAAGTGAATCAATTATATGATAACATAATTTTTTTACTTATTTCTTCAATATTAGCAATAATATATTTATTAAAATATCATATAAAAATATTTAAAGTTGTTTAAATGTTCAAATAAATTGTTTAAATATTAAATAATTAAATACAATGATGAGTTGAATGATATAGAGTTATCGCATTGGGAATTTTTTATGATACACTTACTCATATTTTAATGTATAAGAAATTATTATGATCCATGTAGAATGTGAAACGAATATATATGAGACTATTTTTCAATTAATATGGAACTCCTTGAACTGTATCTCTAGTTCTCTATTTACCATTAACTAATGTTATAGAAAATATAGAGGAATAGGGAATCCTTAATATGTATTGGGAGATTCATTTAAGCATATTTATTTCCCTTGATGGTGGGACACTCTTTCCAATGAGAGATATTCATTAATTCCCAATATACTTTCTTTAAAATATCAACATCCAACAAAAAAATAGGTAAGTAATTCACTTATATTTTATTCAATTCAAATGAATAGTTATATATGATGAAAGAATGGATTTTAATGGTATATTTACAATATGTTTAGATAATGGTTGTCCTATATTAGTACTGGTATTTGATATAATAACATTATGTTTGGATGAATTCTTTTTAAAGATAAATAATTTAGATATTGAGTTGATTATTTCTTTAACGAAGATGCATTTTTTTCAAAATTTGTTGTGATTCAGAAAAAAATTCGTCAAACCACACTATGGTTTACAAACATTATTGTGGTTTTTTAAAAAATTTAGAACCACACATTATGGTTTAAGAAAAATGATCATGATAATTATTAAACTAAACAATTCATCATAAAATATGATTTTATTAGATGTAATGTCATAAATGTATCCCATTAAAACCCCTACAAATTCATAACTGAATATAAGGGTCCCCCATCAAAGCCCACCTCCAATCAGACATAGTTTATCTACTAGAAAATGGGTGTATGATGAATACAAATGGGAGGCATTACCCACAAGAATCATAGGAACATAAGAAAACAACCACAAATTATCTTCATAGAACCAAAATATAAAAAACCAATACTCCCTTAATATAGGTATATTTTATACAAAACCAAGTGTCTCTAATAATAAAATACAAAAAATATAACTCTTATGGTAGTGAAAACCAATCAATAACCTAATGACCTAATGAGATCTATCCAGATAACTGAATTTATACTAAATTGTTCTAAAAAATAGAATATATATATAAAGCAATTGGTGAGAATATAAATATAACAATTAGGATACTCCCAAATACGTCTCTTACAAATATGGAAGAACTATACTAATTCTTTAGCAAATAAATAGAAGAAACTACGCATTAACTATATCAGGTAAATTAATTTTCGATCCTCACCAAATCTCACTGACCCAATATCGCATAAAATATTGTAACCTAACTTCAAGATAATATAAAATAAATTTATACTATAATCAATATTTCAATAAACTATTCTTCCTCATATCCCAATGGCATATGTCTTTTCATTTCGATTCCTTCCATATTCACATAGGCAGATAACAAAAAAATCAGAACTACATCAACAAGATCACAACCACATATCCCTTCACTACATTAACACAATCTAATCACACTATATCAATGGCAAGGAATGTAATAATAAATTAAATAATCCTTATTCCTTCATCCTTCCATGTACACCCCTATTATCCACCACATCATGGCCTCATCATTATCACCATACCATATATCATTACCATAAACCAGTAGAGCCAATAAGATAAAATAATTCCATCACTAAATATAATATGACTATATGAGGGAGTATGTAAGGGAGAGTCCTTATCTATACATGTTATAACAACACTACATTTCTGTGACGACACATGGAACCCATGATGTTATGTGGGAGGTGATGTGGTTACCCAACTCGAATGAAAGTGCCTACAAAATAATGTGGAAAATAAAATTTATATGGTAAACCACAGAAGACCAATATAATGGTTAACTTATAGATACAACACATTTATTTGTAATAACTACAAAAATAATTTTATAACCATCATCACACACTAATAACAACTTCTATAAGTAACAATAATGAAACTTACCACACAACCACTACCTAACAACAATACATAATTTATTGCTTCTGGGTTTATCACATCATAACAAATTTCTCATATTTTCCATTACCAGCCACTTTAAATTCATTATTTTACTTTTAATTTCAGAAACCATTTATTAATTTAACTATATTTGATTCATCTATGTCATACCCCAGGATTTCATAGTACGTTATTTCTTCAAAGTAATTCAATAACTTCCACTACACGCATCTCCGAGTTCGAGTGCACCGCGACTTACCAAAAAAGTTGTTAAAAAGTGGTTATGAATATTAATATATCCATTTTTTATTTTATATATTACATATAAATTTTAACATCCATATTATGTGTTTCTTAGACATAATATAAGAACATATTCATTTTTTTAGATAAAAGAAGTATTTTTCAGAAAATACAATTTTACCACCTTTTAATGGAGAACTCTTTTTAAATACAGTATTTGACACTTTTATATATTAAATATGACAAAATAAACTTCTTATTTAGAATCAGGACAAAAATAATTTTGAAAATTTTTCGGTGTTTTTTTGATAACTTTCATATGTGGGTGAATAGTGAAGAATACTAAATTATAATTGAAAAAACTTGTTTAATCAAAATAATATATAGTGTTAAATTATAAATTTGAATGGTTTGGAAGTATAATTAGATTTTATTTTTTATAATTTAATACAATGTAGGTCATTATATGTAATTTCACATTTAAATTCGACATATTCACATGTTAATCTTTTGATATTTGTTACTTTTTAAAAACTCACTTTTTGGTTTTGACAATGTAAATTAATTTTAAATTAATAAATTCAACTTATATTTTTTCAATTTGGTAAAATATACTTTATTTTTTAAATCATAATTTCAAAATTATCTTAGAGTGAATTTTTGGTATTTTTCTAAAAACATTAAATTTTTGATGAATAGTGAGAAACACTACATTATTATTTAAAACTGAATTTTTATTTAAATAATTATTTATTTTAATTAAATTTATTTTAAGTAAAAATAGTTATATAATACCTATATAAGTTTAATTTAATTCCTTGGAGTCATTTTATAATAAAATTTGATGTATAAAAGTTTATTGATCTTCTTAACATTTTTTACCCACCTTCTAGGAGCATTTCCGAATTTGCATGAAATATAATTTTACCACTTCTATGAGTTTTATTTCAAAAATACAAGAGACACAATTTACATCACTAAGTAAAATGTGGTTCAATGAGATGAAAATAATTTTTGTTCAATAGTAACTTTTGACTTTTATTTACCAGGATTAAAAGTAAAAAGGGTAATTAAGGGTAGAAATGGTATTATAATTTCACTAAAACATGTCCTAATTCTATTAGATTAGTGTAATTCCACAAAAGAAAAACTTATTAATAAAATATGATCCTATTTGATCCACTTGGATTTGATTAGGACATTTATTATTATTTTATTTAAAGAAGGGTTAAATGTGTTAAAATCAATGTTTAACAACTAAACCATTTTTAATATAAAATTAAACACAATATAAATTGGACTATAAATAATCATTAGAAACCTAGAAAGATTTTCTATATAATGGAATATTATTTATAATTTTTAGACATTAAATAATATAATTTATTTATGACAAACTGATGATGCATTAATTACATTATTAATGAAATATTAAAATGATTGATATTATAAATAACCTAATAAATGTAAATTGAGACTTATGAGGAATAAAACTAATTATATAGGTAAATATGAAATTTTAGGTTTGATTTGATAAAAACATTTTGATTTTATAAGGTTGTTATGACTTTCACAAAAAAATACCCAATAGTGTCAAAATTGACATAAATCAATTTTTAAAACAAATACTATACTATGGGTTGATAAAAATAAAGGGTCCAACAGAAGGGAATAAATAATATTATATATGTAATAAATTAACCATTTTAGGTTCTATTGGAAGTTTAGAGTAATTTTATTAACCATATAGTGTAAGAATACAAGAAGACATGGTAAAAGTTAAACTATTAAACTAAGAGTTAAATCTAAAATATATGGTAAAAATTTTAATCTAAACGTAACTAAAACATATTGGTTGAGATTAATTCGACCCATCCACACCTAATACTAGAAATAAATTTATTTTGAGACATTATAAATGGAAAATGATTTGATAATAAATTAATATTTCAATATTCTCTTAAAGTGACCCTCCCCCCTCTTATAAAAGGGAACTTCCCCTTATTTCCAAATCACACCTTCAAAGCCATTAGCCTCATCCAAACCCTACCAAAATATCCTCCCAAAATAACTCAACTCAACCTAGATTCCTCACTTTGATCATAAATCCAACCTATTGAGCACTTTTGATCAACTCAAAAGGAAACACCCGAAGAACAGGTAATAATTTCACCACCCTCTTTCAAGTTCTTTTCTTCTTCAACTTTCTATTTCTTTGTTACATCCATACCAAAATAATAATTCCAGTAACTTCTACATGTTGTGATGTTATTATAAATATGGTACAACCATATTCATTATTCTATCCATCCTATGAATGATAATTTCACCATTCGTGCATACGTACGTCTTACCGTCTCCACACCGTGGTGTAATTTGTTATTCAACACTATGTTATTTGGATGGATATAATGATGAGTAATATGTATATAAATAATGAAATTAAATTTCTAATGTCTCTTTAAAATTAATATACCATACAATTCCACACCTTTTAATCATTAAAAAATGACATTGCCGCTCCTATGTACGTACGGCTTACCGTCTCCACGACGCGATGATATTCATTTCCATATTCATCATTCAATGATGATTATAAAAATATATATTATTAATAATTATGTAATATATGAAATAATAATTCTAATTAATATATATATATATATATTTGTATGTACTTACATATATCTTATTCACTTACTTCCATTTTATACGATATGAAAACTGAAATAGGGTTTATGCGTCCGTATGACCTACCATCTCCATAAACGGTGTTTTCCATTTCATATATCTAACTACTATACATATTTATATTATATAAATATATGATATAAAAATCATTTGTTATATTCGGTAAATATTTAAATCATAATCAAAATGATACGATCAAGAATAACAAGTTAAAACACGTACAATAAAGAAAGCGATCATTTCCTGAAATTTTAATTTAACATGGAAATAATTATTAAATGGGTTGTATAAAGTCATATATGAATCAATTATGATATAAGAAATATGAATATGGTTCTTGTAAAATTTATTAACATACTATGGTCATTTCAAATTAGGTTAAACGTACCCTCTACCAAAGGAAAATGCATAGTAAGAGGTTTTCATCTCACTTTTTTTCCCAAGAGATTCATTCTATATTTTCCACTATTACCTTTTGTGTGGTGTATGTACTACCTAGGATTGTATTTTTTTCATAATATAATTTGATTTATGTGTATTTAAATCATTTTTGGATTTTCCTTCTTTAATGGAGTGTATGTTTCGTAAGTTACCAAATCGTTAAGGGAATTTCAAATTTCAATTTCTACTCATTTGGTTTTACACAAACTTCATTGATTAATTTACTCCCAGATTATGTGGGAAATCACTATTTATTTAATTATGTAGTAATTTACACTCCTCATTGTGTATATATAATTTCGATACACATAATAACTCCATTGACCAATTCTTATTCAATCAATATAAACTTGATAAGAGTAATTTTAACTCAATTTCTATTCATTGAGTTAAACATCCAAGTCATTGGTGTAGTTTTTACAAGAATATGTGTGAATTTCCTATGATTTATTTACACTGAATATCCAATAATATTGAGTGTATTTATATTTTTCACACATAATTATGTCATGGATTTATCCTTAACCTAAGGATACAGTATTTATAAAAGAATTCATATCAACTTACATTCCATTGAGACTTTTTTGTTGTTATGGGCCAATTCAATTTTATTTGTTGTATATATGGTACTTTGACATAGTATATCATGAATCCCTTTATTTTCATGATATTATAAATTTTTTATTACCTCAATTATTTTTATTCAAGCATATCTCATTTGGTTAGAATCTATAACAAAAATATCATTTTAAATGTTTTAAAAATTTATTCTTCTAAAACTTTCTCATTGATGTCCATGTTTTAAAAATGGTTTTAAGGTTTTATTTCTATGAACATTAATGTTTTAAAATTGAAATTCCTTTTAAATTTTTCAAAGTGGTATGGGAAACTTTTATTCAAAAATCTATTTTAAATAGCTTCTTGATAAATAGTGTGACTTTTAAATGTTTTCATGAAAAAGGGATATTTCTCTCAAAGATTTTTGCAGATCATTTTCAACTATATCAACATCATTTAAAGGATATTATTCTTGATCAAGGTTCATTTATTATAATACAAATATTTCATAATGTATTGAAGGTATTTTGATATTTTTGATTGTGGATGTGTTATTTTTATACCATTCATGGTTTATAGATAAAGTATTGACATTTCGTATGCTAGTTTTAATATGAATGTTTATGTTATATTTCAATGGAATGCATTAGACTTTGTAAGTGACAAGTTGAGCCTGCTATAGCTCCTCGATGCATTAGTAGGTCTCATGAGGCAAACTACTATCTTTTAATAAGAACTTTAAAAAAATATTATTTTTAATCTTGTAACAAGGCCTTGAATGTGTGGTTATGAAGACTGCCATTATACATTCCGTCATTATGAAATTGGCTATTGATATTACATGTGATTATTCGACTAGTAGAATATCCATGTGAATTAGTAAATGGAATTATTTTATTTAAATTTTCCATATTATGATGAAGTTTAAGTTTAGAAGGCTTGTGTTTTAGTCTTATACATTACCTTAATTGTTTATGCTTATTTATGAATGTTTCTACTATATTGTTATCCATACTGAGCATCTGAGCTCACCCTTTTCTTATGTTTTATTTTCCCTAGATTCCATGAAGTGTATTATGATTTCTAATCAGGGTTAATCTTGGGTATTAATGGTGTTCTCAAAGGATTATTTATGTTGTGTTTTATTTTCTAATGTGTAATGTAACCTTCATTTATGTAATCTATTTTTCAAGATTTCTTAACTGATCGGTCATTCGGTACTTGATTCCTTGTAACAATGCCAATTTATTATAATAATGCACTAAATCTGGGCTTCTGGGCTTAGGGTATTATAGTTGGTATCAATGAAATTTTAGTAATAACCTTAGACACTAGATTTAGAAAATATCTGATTAGAGAACATTGCCCTAAGATATACCTTGAGGATTATAATATATTAACATACTAGAATTTTGGTAATGTAGAGATTTTTTGACGTTTCCATGAAATACATCCCTATATGGATACAAGTAGGTAGAGGTGGCTCTAGCACAGATGTACCTAACAGTGAAAACACTGACAAGGAGTTTCGGTCTTGACCCAGGGTATTCTGGTACACAACAACGAGCCTTGCTGCACTCTTGGTTACGACACTCCTGGAGGATATGCTTTGGATAATTCACATTTTCATTACAAGTCATTATGAAGGATTTAGAAGTAAATACATCCTCAAAGAAAACGTTTTTTAGGATTATATATCATATTCATAATCTTTTCAATTTACATTAGGTATTTTATAAGTTAGGAATTATGCATTGTGATTCATAAAACTAACCTAGTGTATGACATTGTTTACAAATGGCACCCAGTAGATTGAATGAGAACTCCAGGAATATGCATGATCCAAAGAGAAATAACTATCATATCATTCATGGTATTAAGCCAAACTTAAGAAATGAAATAGTCTCCCACATATTTTCATCATATGAAGAAATAGTATCATGTGTTAATAAGATCAATTAAAGAATTATTTAAGTCCTATGGCTTTGAAGGAAAGCAAAAGAATAAAAGGATGGAAGAGAGAAAGTTAGATAAAGGGGAGTGGGGAAATAAGGATTTTCCCATTAGTTAAAACTATGGAAAGAATCACCATCATAAATGCTTGAATGGAATGGGTGTTTATTATAAGTGTGTGGGAAAAGGAAACCATGTACATGATCATAAGGGAAAGAAATTTTTTTCAAATGTACAATGCTTCATCTTCAAAGAGTTGAGACACTATGCGAATCAATGTCCAATCATCAGAGTATACACCAAATGCTGCTATTAGATAATAATGAAGTTATGATACTACTGATGAATAATAGGAATGATTAGGGTTCTTATATTGTTATTAAATTATTGTTTCATTTAAGTATTTTATTAATTATGTACAATTTATAAGAATTATAAAGTATATAAGGATTGTACTGTAGTACTATTTCATTAAGGACTCGAGATTGTTTGGAACCAGGAAAAGTGACTCAATAGCAGGTTAATTTTTTTTCAAAATATATTGTTGAGATAAAGATAAACCATAATATGGTTCAGATACTGAGGTAGAGATTTTGGAATAATATATGATTGATTTTGGATAAATTATATTGTATATTTTTGAATACCTTGAAACTAATTAATAATTTGTATATTCTATCATTGTTGAAGTTTAAACATTTTTGGATTGAATGAGTATATCTAGTATTCTATAATGAATAAGGGAGAATGAATATAATCAATAAGGTTTTATTGTAATTTATGGTGTTATAGTGTTTTAAGAAAATACACGATGAAGGTATTCACGTGTTATTACGTGGAAAAATGGATCTTCATTGTGGTTTACCTTCCTTATAAATTTTGGACTTTGAGTTTGGAAAAAAGTATTTTTGATAAGTCTAAAGGTTAGAATCAATTAATTTTGACATTGGATATTATTGGTACGGTTAAATCAATTGTTGAGAGTATTTTCAGATTCTCATAAAAAGGAATAATTGGAGGTCGGGCGACAACCACTCGCGTCCAGCAAGGCTATGAGACTTGAACCTACAACCAAAGGGCTACAAGGGTGGATCACCTACCACTGACATACGTGATGTCTTTGTTTGTATAATGTAGTTTCTTTAATAGTCTATTAAATGAAGTATAAATTCATTATTTTTGGAACTCTATGATTTGGATAAATAGAATATTTTTGAATTTTATAATTTATTGGAGTGAAAGATGAGTTTGTGGTAGGAATTAGTTGAAGGATCAAATTATACTTGCCAAGTATATTTTTTTCTCCCTTATTCTATAAATAAAATAATTCTTAAACTTTAGGGAAGAGATTTTAAAACCAAAAATGCGTTATCTTAATACCATATGTTTTGTTAAACCGATGACATTTTGAATCATCATAGATTGATCACTTTTAGACCTCAATTTTACACGTGATTGTGATGGATAACCTCAATAACTCCCTATAAATATTTACATTTTTTCTCCAATAATGTGTCTCTAATTTCCACCAATGTTCTCCTAATCGAGATCATAATTTTTTTGTGACATTTTCATTTCCCTTTCCCCCCTATTATGAATAAATTTTATTAAACCAATTTCCTATGTGGATTTTCTACAAAGGTATTTTTTCTATTTCAAACCTTTAATTTTTGGAGAAAATTTTCAAATTGTGAGCATGAAATTTTTTGAAGGAGGGCAGAATGTAATATCCCAATATTTCATAGTACATTATTTTTTCAAATTAATTTAATAACTAGCACTACACGCAACCCTGAGTTCGAACGCACCATGACATACCAAAATAGCTGTAAGAAATCAGTTATGAATAGTTTTATCTGAATTTTGAATTTTATATATTCCATATAAATTTTAACATCCATATTATGTGTTTCTTAGACATAATATAAGAATAAATTCAATTTTTCAGATAAAGAAAGTATTTTTCAAAAAATGTTATTTTACCGCCTATTAATAGTAAGCCCTTTTAAATATAATATTTAACTATTTTATAAATTAAATTTGAAAAAATAAACATATTATTTAGAATTAGTACATAAAAATTTAGTTTCGATAAATATTGGGTGTTTTTATGATAACTTTCATATCTGGATGAAGAGTGAAAAATACTAAATTTTTAATTGAAAACAAATTTTTTAATCAAACTAATATATAGTGTTCAATTATACATATGAATAGTTTTAATTTCTAATTAGATTATATTTTTATCAATTAATACAATGTATTTCATTAAAAGTAATTTCACATTTAAATTTGACATAAACACACGTCAATCTTCTGATAGTTTTTACTTTTGAAAAACTCGTTTTTTTGGTTTTGAAAAGAGAAATTAATTTAAAATTAATAAATGAAACTTATATGTTTTTAATTTGGTATAACAAACTTAATTTTTCAATTCAGAATATCAAAAATATCTTAGGGTGAATTTTTGGTATTTTTCGGAAAACCTTCAATTTTTCATGAATAGTGAAAAACACAGCGTTATTATTTAAAACTGACTTTTTATTTAAATAATAATTTTTTTATTTAAATTTATTTTAAGTAAAAATAGATAATTAATTCCTATATAAGTTCAATGTAATTAATTAGAGTCATTTTATAATAAAATTATATGTATAAATGTTTTTTGATCTCTTTAACGTTTTTGTACCTTCTTGGAGAATTTGAAAATATGCATAAAAAATAATTTTACCACTTATGTGAGTTGAATTTATAGAATCCGAGATACACGGTTGATATTAGTTTGTAAAATTTGGTTCAATAAGATGAAAATAAGTTTTTATGAATTTTATCTTTTGACTTTTATTTACCACGTATAAAATTAAATAGGGTAGTTAAGGGTACAAATGATATTATAATTACACTAACACAAGTCATAATTATATTTTATATGTTTAATTCAACCAAAAAAACCTTAGGAATAAAATATTATCCTCTTTAGTACACATGAATTAGATTAGGACATTTAATATTATTTTATTTAAAGAAGAGTTAAAAGTGTTAAATTCAAAGTTTTATAACTAAACCATTTTTAATATAGGGTTAAAAACAATATAAATTGGAATATAAATATTCATTATAAAGATAAAAATATTTACTACATAATGGTATTTTATTTATATTTTTTAAACATTAAATAATTTAATTTATTTATGACACAATGATAATGCAGTAATTACCATATTAATGAAATATTAAAATAATAGATATTATAAATATCCAAATAAATATAAATTGAGACTTATGATTAATTACACTAATTTTATAGGTTAATATGACATTTTAGAGTTTATTAGACAAAAAACTTAACTTATAAGGTTGTTATGACTTACACAAAAACAAAATTACCAAATAGTTTAAAAATTGACATAAATTAATTTTTAAAACAAATACTATACTATGGGTTGAAAAAATATTCCTAACAATATAAGGATTGGAAAAAGGTCTTAAATAATAATATATATTTTTCTAATGAACCACTTGAGGTTATCTTTGAATTTTAGAGAATGTTTATTAACGATAGAGTGTCAGAATACAAAAAGACACAGTAAAAGATAAACTATTTAACTAAGAGTTAAATCTAAAACATAAGGTTACAATTGTAACCTAAACTTGTCTAAAACCTATTATTTGAGAGTCTTTAGTCCCATAACCACCTAAATATATAAATATATTCATTTAGGGCCATTATAAACCTAATATGATTGTATAATAATTTAATATTTTAATCTTTTCCTAAAGTGACCCTCACCCCTCTTATAAAAGGGAACTTCCCCTTCTCTCAAAATCACAACTCCAAATCCATTTGGCTCATCCAACACCTACCCAAATATCCTCCCAACTTCACTCACTTCATTCAAGAGTCCATACTTTAATGATAAATCCATCCACAAGGAGCCCTTTTGATCAAATCAAAAGGAAACACTTGAAGAAGATGTAATAATTTCACTGCCCTCTTTCAAGTTCATTACTTCTTCCACTTTCTCGTTCTTTGTTATTTCTATACCAAAATACTAACTCAAGTACCTTATACATACTGTGATTTTATTATAAATATGGTACAATCATGTTATATTTTCTATCCATCCTATTAATGATAATTTCACCATGCATGTGTACGTACGGATTAACGTCTCCACCTCGTGGTGTAATTTGTTATTCAACACTATGTTATTTGGATTGAGATAATGATGAGTAATGTGTATATAAATATTGAAAATAAAATTCTAATTTCTCTGTAAAAATAATATACCATCCAATTCCACACCTTTTAATCATTAAGTAAATGATATTGTCGCTCGTGTGTACGTACGACTTACCGTCTCCAAGACATGATGAGATTCATTTCCACATTCACCATTCAATGATGATTATAAAATTATATATTATTAATAAATATGTAATATATGACATAATAATTCTACTAAATGTATATATATATATGTGTGTGTGTGTGTGTGTGTGTGTTTACTTTCATGTATCTTATTCACTTACTTCCATTTAATACGATATGAAATCGGAAACAGTGTTTATGCGTATGTACGGCCTACTGTCTCCATAAACGGTGTTTTCTATTTCATATATATAACTACTGTAAATATTTATATTTTAAATATATATTATATATAAATCTTGTGTTATATTCTGGAAGTACGTAAATCTTGATTTAAATGATACCATCATGAATAACAAGTTTAAACATGTACGATAAAGAAGGCGATTATTTCCTAAAATGTTAATTTAACATGGAAATCACTATTAAATGGGTAGTATAAAGTCATAAATGAATCATGTATGATATAATAAATTTGAATATGGGTTTTGTATAATTTAATAACATACTATGGTCATTATTAAGGAGGTTAAACGTACCCTCGACCAAAGGAAAGTGCACGGTAAGGGGTTTTCATATAACTTTTATTCTCATGAGATTCATGCACTATTTTCCTCTATTACCTTTTGTGTGGTGTATGTACTGACCATGATTGTATTTTTGGTGTAATATAATTTAATTTATTGGAATTTACATCATCATTGGATGATCCTTCATTCATGGGGTGTATGTTTCTTATGTTACCAAATCGATAAGGGAATTTCAAATTTCAATTTCCACTCATTTGGTTTTACGCAATGTTCGCTGATTATATTACTCAAAAATTATGTGTGAAATCACAATTTATATTCTTAAGTAGTAATTTCCACTCCCATTTATGTGGATATACTTTTGATACACATAATCCCTACATTGATAAATTATCATTTCATCGATATAAACTTGTTAAGAGTAATTTTAACTCAATTTCTATTCATTGAGTTAAACATCCAAGTCATTGGTGTTGTTTTTACAAGAATATGTGTGGATTTCATCTGATTTATTTACACTAAATATCCAATCATATTGAGTGTATTTATATTTTTCACACATCATTTTTTCATTGATTTATCCTTAACCTTAGTATATGGTCTTTATAAAGAATTCATCTCAACATAAATTCCATTGAGACTTCATTTTTTTATGCACCAATTCATTTTTATTTGGTGTATATACTGTACTTTGACATAGTATATCATGGATCCCTTTATTCCCATGATATTATAATGTTTCTATTACCTAAATTATTTTTATTCAAGCATCTCTCAATTGGTTAGGAACTCTAACTAATATATCATTTTAAATGTTTTAAAATTTTATTCTTCTAAATCTTTCTCATTAATGTCCATGTTATAAAAAAAGTTTTAATGATTTATTTATATGGACATTGATGTTTTAAAATTGAAATTACTATTAAAAGATTCAATGTGGTATGTGACACTTTGATTCAAAAATCTATTTTAAATAGCTTCTTGATAAATAGTGAGACTTTTAAATGTTTTCATGAAAAAGGGATACCTCTCTCAATGATTTTTACTAATCATTTTCAACTATATCAATATCTTTTGTGGGATATTATTCTTGATCGAGGATGATTTATTATGATAAGAGTATTCTATATTTTATTTAAATTTTTGTGATATGTTTGATTGTGGATGTGTAATTTTTATACCATTCATGGTTTAAGGTTAATGAGTTGACATTTCATATGATAGTTTTAATACTAATGTTTATGTTATGTTTCAACGGAATGCATTGGTCTTAGTAAGTGATGGGTGGAGACTGCTATAGCTTCTCGAAACATCGGTAGATATCATGAGAGAAACTAGTGTCTTGGAACCAGGCATTGACAAAATCATATTTTTTGTCTTGTCACAATGCCTTGACAATATGGTTATGAAGTCTAGAATTATGCATTCCATCATTATAAAATTGGCTATTGATATTAAATGTGATTATTTGACTAGTATAATATCCATGTGAATAAGTAAATGAAATTATTTGATTTATCTTTTCCATATTATGATGAAGTTTAATTTTAAAAGACTTATGCTTTAGTCTTATACATTGCCTCAAATGTTTATGATTATTTATGAATGTTTCCACTATATTGTAATCCTTACTGAGCATCAAATCTCAACCCTTTATTATGTTTTATTTTCTTAGGATTCCAGGAAGTGTATTATTATTGATAAGCAGGGTTATTCTAGGGGATTAATGGATTTCTAAAAGGATAATTTATGTTGTGTTTTATATTATAATGTTTAATGTAACATTCATGTTTGTAATCTATTTTCCAAGACGGCTAAACTGATCAGTTTTTTGGACTTGATTCCTTGTAATAATGTCAATGTATTAACATAATACACTGACTCTGGGCTTATGTGGTTGGGGCATTACAGTTGGTATCAAAGGAAGTTTAGAAATAACTTTGGACACTAGATTTAGGTAAACTATTATTAGATAACATTACCTTAAGATAGACATTGAGGATTGGAATAGAAGAACATACTAGAATTTTTGTAATGTAGAGATTTTGTGAATTTTCCATTCAATACATCCCTGTCTAGATACAAGCAGGTAGAGGAAGCTCTGAAATAGATGTACCTTGGAGTGAAAACACTAACAATGAGTTTCCGTCTTGGCCCAGGGTATCCTGGTACACAATAATGGGTCTTTCTACACTCTTGGTTAGGAAACTCCCGAGTGATATCCTTAGGATAATTCGTATTTTCTTTAAAATCAACAATGAAGAATTTAAGAGTAAATAAATCCTCAAAGAAAACATTTTTTTTGTAATTATCGATTATATGCATACTATTTTCAATTTACATTAGGGATTTTACAAGTTGGAATTATGCATTGCAATTCATTAAACTAACCTAGTATATGTCATTGTTTAGAAATGGCACCCAATAGATGGAATGAGAACTCCAGGAATACGCATGATCCAAATAGTAAGAAGGATCATATCTTTCATGGTATTAATCCAACATTTAGAAAGAAAATAGTCTGCCGTGTATTTTCATCATATGAAGAAATAATATCATATATTAATAATATAAGTAAAGAATTCTCTAAGTCTTATGGCTTTAAAGGAAATCAAGAGAAGAAAAGAATGGAAGAGGGAAATATTGATAAAGGGAAGAGGGGAAAGAAGGATTTTCTCATATGTGATAACTGTGGAAAGAATCACCTTGGTAAATACATAAAGGGAATGAGAGTTTTTTATAAGTTTGGAGAAAAAGGACAACATGTACATGATTTCAAGGGTAAGAAAAAGGTTACAAATGTACAGTCATTCATCTTCAAGGAGTTGAGACACCATGCTAATAAATTTCCAAATCATCAGAGTATACACAAAATGTTGTTATTGGATAATAATCATGTTATGATAATACTGAAGATGGAGAAGAATGATTAGAGTTATTATGTTGTTATTGAAGTATTGTGTCATTTTAGTATAGTATTAATGATGTACATGTTATAAGAATTATAAAGTATATCTAGATTGTACTGTAGTACTATTTCATTAAGGACTTGATATTGGGTGGAACCAATAAAATTGACTCAATTCCAGGTTAAATGTTTTTCAAAATATATGGTTTAGAGAAATATAATCTATAATATGGTTCTGATACTGTGGTAGTGATTTTGGAATAATATATGATTGATTTGAATAATTTATATTGGATATTCTTGACAACCTTGAAATTGATTAATGATTTTTATATTCCATCATTGTTGGGGTTTACAACATTTTTGGATAGAAGTAGTATATCATGTTTTCTATAAGGAATAATGGAGAATGAATATAATAAAAAAAAATTATGGTAATTTATGGTGTTATAGTGTTTTAAAAGAATACATGATGAAGGTATTCACATGTTATTACGTGGAAAAAATGATCTTCATTGTTTTTACCTTATTTATAAATTTTGGAATGTCAGTTTGGACAGAAGTATTTTGGATAAGTCTAAAGGGTGGAATCGATTAAGTTTGGCATTGGATACTATTGTTAATGTTAAATAATTTCTTGAGATTACTTTTCGATTACCATAAAAAGGACAACCCATAGGTCGGGCGACAACCTGTCACGTCCGACAAGGTCGTGATACTTGAACCTACAACCGAAGGGTGACAAGGGTGGATCACATACCACTAACATACATTATATCCTGGTTTTTATATTCTAGTTTTTTTAATAGACTGAAAAATTAATTATAAATTCATTATTTTTGGAACCCTATATGATTAGGATAATTAGAATATTTTTTAATTCTATTATCTTTTGGAGTCAAAGATGTGTTTGTGGTAGGAATTAGTTGAAGGATGAAACTCTAATTTTCAAGTATATTTTTTTCCTCTTATTCTATGAATAAATTAATTCTTAAACTATAGAGAAGGGATATTTAAACCAAAATTTTTTTATCCTAATACCTTTTGTTTGGTTGAACTGATGCTATTTTAAATCAACAAATATTGATTCATTTGAGGCCATCAATTTTACACTTTTTTGTGATTGATGACCAAAATAACTCCCTATAAATATTTACATCTCTTCTCCAATTGTGTGTCTCTAATTTCCACCAATAATATCCTAATCAAGATCATAATTTGGTGGTGACTTTTTCTTTTCCCTTTCCCTCTTATTATGACTAAATTTTATGCACCCAATTTCTGATGTGGGTTTTCCACAAAGTTATTTTTATATTTTTAACATTTAATTTTCGTTGAACAATTTCAAATTTCGAGTAAAAAATTTATTGAAGGAGGGGAGAATGTAACACCCCAAGATTTCATAGTACATTTTTTCTTCAAAGTAATTCATTAACTTGCGCTACACACAACACCGAGATCAAGGGCACCATGACTTACCAAAATAGCTGTTCAAAAGCGGTTTTGAATTGTATTATCTTCATTTTAAATTTTATATATTTCATATAAATTTTAACAGTCATATTATGTGTTTCTTAGACATAATATAAGAGGAAATTCTTCATTTCAGATAAAGGAAGTATTTTTCAGAAAATTCAATTTTACAGCCTTTTAATGAAGAACCCTTTTTAAATAAAATATTTGACACTTTTATATATTCAATTTGACAAAATAAACACTTTCATTCAAATCATGACATAAAAATTTAGTTTTGATAATTTTTTTGTATTTTTCTGATAACTTTCATATTTTGGTCAATAGTGAAAAATACTAAATTTTAATTGAAAACAACTTCTTTTAATCAAAATAATTTATAGGGATCAATTACACATTTGAATGGTTCATAAGTATAATTAAATTATTTTTTTATCATTTAATACAATTTAGGTAATTATGATTAATTTCACATTTAAATTTGACATAAACACACGTCAATCTTTTGATAGTTTTTACTTTTTAAAAACTTGCTTTTTGGTTTTGACAATAGGAATTAATTTTAAAATAATAAATGAAACTTATATGTTTTGAATTTGGTAAAATAGACTTCATTTTTGAATTCATAATATCAAAATTATTTTAGGGTGAATTTTTCGTATTTTCTCAAAACTTTCAACTTTTTATGAATAGTGAAAAACACTATATTATTATTTAAAACCGACTTTTTTACTTAAATAATTATTTATTTTATTTAAATTTATTTTAAGTCAAAATAGATATATAATAACTATATGAGTTGAATTTAATTCATTAAAATCATTTTATAATAAAATTATATGTATAAAAGTTTATTGAACTTTTTAACATTTTTTACCCACCTTCTAGGAGAATTTGAAAATTTTTATAAAACATAATTTTACCGCTTATGTGAGTTGAGTCATAAAAATCTGAGAGACACGGTTGAAAACAGTATGTAAAATGTGGTTCAGTGATATGAAAATAATTTTTAGTGAATAATAACTTTGGACTTTTATTTACCATAGTTAAAAGTAAATAGGCTGATTAATGGTAAAAATGATATTCTAATTACCAAAAAACATGTAATAATTATATTGGATAAGTGTAATTCGACCAAAAAGACATTAGAAATAAAATATTATCCTTTTTCGTCAACTTGGATTAGATTAGGACATTTATTATTATTTTATTTAAAGAAGATCCAGAAGTGTTAAATTCAAAGTATAATAAGTAAACCATTTTTAATATAGGGTTTTACACAATATAAATTCGACTATAAATATTCATTAAAAATTTAAAAATATTTCCTACATAAAGGATTTTTATTATTAATTTTTATACATTAAATAATTTAATTTATTCGTGACACAACGATGATGCAGTAATTACCTTATTCATAAACTATTAAAATAATTGATATTATAAATATCCAAATAAATGTTAATTGAGACCTCTGATGAATTTGGATAATTATATAGGTTTATATGACATTTTAGGGTTGATTATGTAATTTTTTTCGAAGTGATAATGTTTTTATGATTTTCATTAAATCAAAATACCAAATACTGTCAAAATTGACATAATTTAATTTTTAAAACAAATTTTTTATTATGGGTTGATATAATATTCCTAAAAATATAAGGTTCATCCAAAGGGATTAAATAATATTATATTTGTCATTAATGCACCACTTTAGGTTCTATTGGATGTTTAGGGTATGTTTATTAACCATATAGTGTAAGAATACAAGAAGACACGGTAAAAGTTAAACTAGTTAACTAAGACTTAAATCTATAAGATATGGTTAAATTTGTAAAATAACCTTGTCTAAAACCTGTTGGTTGAGATTATTTCGACCCATAACCATCTAAGGATCAAAATAAATACATTTTGAGCCATTATAAACTTAATGTGATGGGATAATAAATTAATATTTTAATCTTTTCCTAAACTGACCTACACCTCCCTTATAAAAGGGTACTTCCCCTTCTCTTAATTTCATACATCCAAAGCCATTTGGCTCTGCAAAACCCTACCCAAACATCCTCCCAACTTCACTCAGTTCATCCTAGAGACCTTACATTGATCATAAATCCAACCTAAATATCCATTTTGATCAACTCAAAACGAAACACCGGACGAAGAGGTAATAATTTCACCACCCTCTTTCAAATTCTTTTCTTCTTCCACTTTCTATTTATTTGTTATTTCCATACCAAAATAATAAATACAGTACATTATAAATATTGTGATTTTATTATAAATATTGTACAACAACATTCATTATTCTATCCAATCTATGAATGATAATGTCACCATCCGTGCGTACGTACGGCATACCGTCTTCATGTCGTGGTGTAATATTTTTTTCAACACTATGTTATTTGGATAGATATAATGATTTGAAATATGTATATAAATGATGAAAATAACATTATAATATCTCTATAAAATTAATATATCATCCAATTCCACAACTTTTAATCATTAAGAAAATTACATCGTCGCTCGTGTGTACGTACAACTTGTCGTCTCCACGATGCGATGAGATTCATTTCCACATTCACCATACAACGATGATTATAAAAATATATATTATTAACAGGTATGTAATATATGAAATAATAATTATACTTAATATATATAAATATATATATATGTATGTACTTACGTATATCTTATTCACTTACTTCCATTTAATACAATATGAAAAGAGAAACATCGTTTATGCGTACGTGTGGCCTACCGTCTCTATAAACTGTGTTTTCCATTTCATATATCTATCTACTATACATATTTATATTCTAAATATATATTATATATAACTCCTTTTTTTCTTGAAGTATGTAAATCATGATCTAAATGATACGATCATGAATAACAAGTTAAAACACGTATGATAAAGAAAGCGATTATTACCCGAAATGTTAATTTAACATTGAAATCATAATTAAATGGGTAGTATAAAGTCATAAATGAAACATCTGTGATATAATAAAAATGAATATGGTTCTGGTATAATTTAATAAAATACTATGGTCATTATATAGGAGGTTAAACATACCCTTGACTAATGGAATGTGCATGATAAGGGGTTTTCATCTCACTTTTATTCTCATGAGATTCATGCTATATTTTCCACTATTACCTTTTTGTTGTGTATTTACTTCCCATTATTGTATTGTTTTAGTAATATAATATAATTTATGTATATTTACATAATCATTGGATGATCCTAATTTCATGGTGTGTATGTTTTCTAAGTTTCCAAATTGGTAAGGGAATTTTAAATTTCAATTTCCAGACATTCGGTTTTATGCAAACTTCATTGATTACCTTACTCCAAGATTATGTGTGAAATCAATATTTATTTACTTATGTTTTAATTTCCACTCCCCTTTGTGTGGATATACTTTTGATACACATAATCACTCCATTTATAAATTCTCAAGTCATCGATATAAACTTGATTAGATTAATTTCAACTCAATTTATTTTAATTGAGTTAAACATCCCAATCATTGGTGTTTTTTTACCAGAATAAATGTGAATGTCCTAGGCTCGATTCACACTAAATATCCAATCGTATTGAGTGTATTTATATTTTTCACACATAATTATGTCATTTATTTATTCTTAACATAAGTATATGGTATTTATAAAGTAATTCATATCAACTTACATTCCATTAAGACTTCTTGGTTGTTATGCGCCAATTCACTTTTATTTGGTGCGTATACTGTACATTGACATAGTATATCATGAATCCCATTATTCTCATGATATTATAAATTTATTATTACCTGAATTATTTTTATTAAATATTATCTCATTTGGTTAGGAACTCTAACTAGAATATCATTTTAAATGTTTTGAAATTTTATTCATTGAAATATTTCTCATTAATGTCGATGTTTTAAAAATGGTTTTAAGGTTTTATTTATATGGATATTAATGTTTTAAAAATTATATTACTTTTAATGGTTCAATGTTTTATGGGACAAATTGATTCAAAAATCTATTTTAAACATATTCTTGATAAATAGTGAGGCATTTAAATGTTTTCATGAAAAAAGGATATTTCTCTCAATGACTTCTACTGATAATTTTCAACTATGTCAACATCATTTATGGGATATTATTCCTTATAGAGGTTGATTTATTATGATACAAATCTTTCATACTATATTGAAGGTTTTGGTATAAGTTTGACTTTGGATTTTTTATTTTCATACCATTCATGGTTTATGGATAAAGTATTGACATTTCATATGCTAGTTTTAATACGAATGTTTATGTGATGTTTAAACCTTTTGATATGAGAATTGCATTGGACATATTAAGTGACAGGTGGAGCCCGCTATAACTCCTATATGTATCAGTAAGTCACGTGAGATGAACTAGTGTCTTGGAACAAGGCCTTTAAAAAATCTTATTTGTAGTCTTTGAATAAGGCCTTGGCTATGTGGTTATGAAATTTGGCATTATGCATTCAAACATTATGAAATTGTCTATTGATATTACAGGTGATTATTCGACTATTATAAAATATATGTGAATAAGTAAATGGCATTATTTGATTTATATTTTCTATATTATAATGATTTTTATGTTTAAAAGGCTTGGGTTTTAGTCTTATACATTGCCTTAAATATTTATGCTTATTTAAGAAAGTTTTCGTTATATTTTTATCCTTACTAAGCATTTCAGCTCACCCCTTTATTATGTTTTATTTTCCCAGGATTCCAAGAAGTGTATTGTGATTGATAATCTAGGATAAGCTAGGGTATTAATGGCATTATCAAAGGATCATTTACGTTGTGTTTTGTTTTTTAATGTGTAATGAAACATTCATGTAAGTAATATATTTTCGAAGACTGCTAAACTCATTGGTCTTTTGGGAAATGATTCCCTATAATCATGCCAATGTATTAAAATAATGCACTGACTTTGGGCTTCTAGGGTAGGGGTGTTACAATCTATCAACATTTCATACAAGCCATTCACTTTCCCATATATTATTTTTCATTATTATTATCATTGGTTTCATCCCACACTAAGAATGTATTTTAAAACCCCATTATTTTCCATAATTCTATGAAATTATAAGGAAAGCCACCACAACATCACATTCCAATAGCCACGATAAAAATTCATATCTTTCACAAAATAACCCACTTGTTATAACATCATTTATTCTAAAACATGGTCTCAACAATATCATAACACCAACTCCAAAATCAACCACAAAAAGAATAACCATACATTTATAAAATCTATCATCATTAATTAATATATTGAAAAAACAAATGTCTTATTTATATATATTTATATATATTTTTAGAAACACATGAATAAGTAGCATATATATGAATTAAATGCTTCCATGTCCATTTTAATAGAAAATATCAAGTGATTGGAAAATTATAAAGTTTAATGGAATATCAAAAAGAAATATACAAAGGTTTTCATAAGAATAAATATTAATTAAAAAAGTAGTGATATATGGAAATAACTTAATTCCTCATAAATTCCATTCAAATTATATATTCCCTTTTACTGTATTGAATCTATTCATTATATTAATTATTATCAATTTAAAAACCTACAAACTAAAAATTTATACATGATAATTTTACCTTTAGACATAAATAAAGGAAGATAAATCTTAAATTTCCTACTCTAATTGAATCTTCAGCAACCACTACACATGAATGATGATTAAACACCCAAAAATAACAAAATATGGTATAAAAATCATGCACAGCCATTCCATTCAAATATCATGACCAAAATTTTAAAATATTTAATTCACACCACTTCCAAAACCTCCTCAAAATGGAAAATCAATATAGTAATAGACAAAAATATAAGTGAAGAGAACCTTGGATCAATGATCATATGAAAACATGGAATAAAGTTCCAAAAAGGAATAATCTAAATCACCACAAAATGAGAAAAATAGTTCTTAGGGATCAATGGATTTCATTGAAATATTGGGGAATCCAAGTAGGAACAGAAGTTTATTTTAATAACCTAGATACATCATTTCATGGTGTGACAAATATGGCCATGTCATAATAGTGGCCTGAATCAAAAATAATAATGTGATCTCTATAATCATTATGGGTTTAAAACTTTATAATTTAGATAAAATACGTGAAACTCGTAATAAATTGGGTTACATAACGCTATAATTATTAAATACCTACGAATCATTGCACAAACATCATATTCCCTCTCTAGAACCTAATAACCCCAAAACAGATTCCATGGTACAGCACTGTTCCTTGTGATGTAATGTATCAATCATAATATTAAACCAAAAACAACAAACAACTCTCCATGCCACCACACATTACACCAAACAACCACATACTTCCCCTCTCTATCCCAAGACACGCCTTAATTCTCTAGCCTAATCCAAGTTCCATAACACCTCACATAACCCTACATCCAAAATTTTTATAGTTAAACACACCAGTCTAAAACAAATCATTCCATCCATTAACCCAATCATCTTCTAACATTATTGTCTATGACATGATATACACCTCCAAATTAAATTTTAATCATTACTCTACATTTATTCCCCAATTCACCTCTAGATCACTCCCAAACACACCCAATTCCTCACAAATGAGACACATAGGGCTAAAATAAATTTCATCCTCTATATTAGATAAGATCAAATTATTTTTATCATTGAGAATAAAGAAACTCACAGTTTAACATGGAAACCTCCAAACCCAATCACCATTGGGAGATACCTCTCAATTAAGAACCATGCCATCATGAATGTATAATATAGTATAAAAAAGAAACACACCATGAACATAATATTATAAATTCCATAATATATGAGTTTATAAAAGAATCATAATATAAAATAATTTGTTACTAGGAACACATCTAGAACTCACACTGTCATTTACTCTTGTCTAAGAAACAATGTTCCCAAAAGATAAGAACCAAATGAATTACTTGCCTATGAAACTCCTATTATTGATCTCTAATCATAATGGATTTCTTTATAAATATTACATCCTTTGAATGTCTACCTCTCATAGTTAATGATATTGGATTAATCATAAAAACATTAATAAATCAATGAATAATGAATTTATTATATAGTTTATCCATGTGAAGAATAATCACCAACTGATAAACAACCTATCTACACACTATAACACCATAAAAGGTATGATATAATGAGGAAATATCTTATTACCTTGATTAAACCTATGTTAACAATGATGATGAGAAACCATCAAGAACACATGATCTCTAACAACAACCTCCATAAGCCTAAAAATTTAATAAGAATATTTTTTATGACCATCATGATCTCGTTCAACAACTCATGAATCAGCGGTACCATCTCAATAATTCTCTACACCAAGTGTGGTCCATGAATCACTAAATCTCACCCTCGGTCCAATATATCATAGAACCCAAAATCATTCATAATATTCCTTGAAAAGATTTATTCCAATGGAAGTATGGTAGTTATTATTATAAGAAAAATTAGGAATTATTTGTTACCTCACCTCCAAACCTACAAAATCAAGAGCACACATATAAGAAACATGTCATCCAATTTATAGACCAACCTCTCTATATAACCATTTATCTGACCATGAAATGAAGTACTAAGAAAAAACTATTATCCAAATAAATGTTTAATACCCTTCTAAACTAGAGAGGTAAAATAAGGAACGTTCTTGGATATGATCATCCTCAAAACCCGATAAATCAACACAACTACCTCCATATGACACCGCGACAAAGCATCCACCAGGGTCAACTCCTTGATCATTATCAAATGAGATGACTTCATCAACTGATCCCCAATCACCCATATACTATCACATCCTCGTTATTCCTGATGCAACCCGGTGTAGAAATACATCAACATATCCTCCCATTTCTACATAGGAACATACAATTGATGTAGAAAATAACCTCGAACATGAGTTAAGCTTTAACTAATTGAAAAATAATAAACTGGAATATGAACTCAACAACCAACTTTTTAATCCCTAGAAAATTCAATAAACACCTCAAATAATGGGCTTGAATGTGTATATTTCCATGAAGTAACACAAGGTGTGAAAATTCATAGAACTATTCCTTAGTTTAATCTCTATAAATGTTACGATCACATCAAATCTCTAATTTGAGATCTCCCAACTGAGACACCGACACATGATTCATCAAGGATGATTTCACTATCATCTTATATAATCAACATTTTCCCTCTATTCCCTCTATATAATTATATAAAATTGTAATATCCTCTATTACCATTCTTCCATCTCTAGTCACAGAAAAAAAATCTCAACATGACATCTTTCATAGGGAATCAATAATAACATTACCTTTCCCATGAGTGTAATAGATCTTGAAGTCTTAATGATTTATTAACTTTATCCATTACTACTCACATTGACTTAAAAATGTTAAGGGAAAATTAAATTCATGATTCTATGATTGATAAAGAGTAAAAATAATTATTCAAGAAGGTAATGCCTCTATTGTTTTAGAGAAAGCACAATCGTCACCAAATCAAGGTCATGGGTTTCATAGTTATACTGAAGATGATGTAAATGTTATGTCACATAATATTATTACAATCTATTACATAAGAAAACACCCCAATACAATATGAGAAGAGTCACAGAAGACCATAAATATAAATCATTCCTCTAGAAATAAAATAATTATAGAACGAATCAGTTTCTCCTTCATGTACACATATACCACCAAATATATATCACACTACAAAAAAAATTACACATTCTATATTACTTCTGAAGAATTTATAAATATGGATAAATTAAATATCCTCATTTAAAAAATAGTGGTAAATTATGTGTGGGGAAATTTGAACTATTTTGAAACATTAATAATTAGTCACGTTTATAAAAACATCACTAAACACGCATAAAAAGTAGTATAATATTTAAACAAATTATCATGAATCCAAACATATGTCCTTCCTACTTCCCCTATTATAAACTATGACCTCACATTACCTTACATGATTATCCCATGTTCCAATTAATAGTCTGACATGGACCCCATAATAATATTTAACATGCATAAAAAGAAAAATTAATAAAAAACATCACTTATTTTAATAATAAAAACCAATTTTTACACAAACTAACTGACTCTATGACCAGTAAACCATGTGATACATTATTAATTTGTATTATATATTCACATATATATATATATAATGGTATATAATTAAAAATAAAAAATAAAATAATAGAAAATAAAAATTAATATATCAATACATATTTATATATATAATGGTACATACTAGAGCACACATTTATTGGGATCAAAGAACCAAAAGATCAGAAGATTAGTTTACTCAATATATTTGTACAAATTTACAAGAAATTCAACCAGTGAATAGTGTGTAATAATGCTCAATAACAACTGAAGGCTAAAGGAAAATAGCATAGGTTGGGTAACTAACAGTCTATTCACGGAATGTTGTGGCACTGAAAAATGAAACATTGTGGATTCAAGAGCCTCAAACATTGTTGAAAATATATTCTGGAGTCAAATTTTTGGTAACATACCAGATCTAGGTGCCACTAAACTCAAACCCTGTACCCGGTTGGTCATATAGTCTCAGGCACATTTCCCGAAATTCTAGACATTGCCAACTGGTAGTGAGGACCTAGTGTGTGATAGTGCGGAAACTATACCCTCATTAGTAGAGTTTAACATAGTGTAATAATAATATACATTAGTGGAAGTAGAAAATAGCATATAAATGAAAAAATAGCAAAAGAAAAATAAGATAAAGAACCAATCACTATTCAATACAAAACATGGTGCATCATTTCCCATGGTCTTGGAAAGAATACATACAAGGTACACATTAGTAATCCATTACATAATTTCCAAAAGAAATAAAAACAATGGAAACTAAGGTGTATCCCAAGACACAACAAGGTCTCGTGCTCTCCTGCCCCTAAACTGCATCTCAAGTACTTGTAGAAGGGTGTTTTCCCTTATCAACTCTTGCAACAATAAAATATGTTTGGGTTCAAAATCATGACATAAAAGGGTGTGAGATATAAATCTTAGTATGCAACCACCAAAGATCTATTCTTATCTTTTAGTGATTATATGAAACATGTATTGTACAAAAAGGATAAGCAGTAGACTAGGATGAACTTAAAAGTAAACAACCATTCAAGTCTGGTTTTCCATTTTCATTTATTTTGTATAGTTCAACAATACAATTACACTAAATTATATAAGTATCAAGGTATATCATAATCCATTCAATCCTTTGTATAAATAATATTAAATAGACACCTCATATGGATATCTAAAAGAATAATGTGAATACCGAATCGAATCTTGTGTGTTGTCTTGGTAGATGCATCAGATGTCATTACATTTCAATAATCAATTCAAGAACTTTACTGTAGTCATAGAAAACACCTATCTTTATGCATAAACAATTCTCCCCCTCAGGCTTAACGAATCCCCAGCAATATACATAACAAATCATCGCTAATAGGGATAACATGTCATCTCCCATAGGTATAACATTCTATCAGGGTCGATCCTGGTATATCATCATTTAATCATAATGAAAAACAAATATAAATTACACTATTACACGGTTACCATATTAATAACTCACATGGGCATCATAAAAAAAAGCAACTACTGAATTAAACTATCAAAAGGTTTAAACAATAATTGTTGTATCCTGAGGAAAATGGTAAATCACTAATCCCAAATCCTTTAATCAAATAAATATCAACTTATCAACATTCCAATTAAATTATAAATTTAATCCATACTTAGAAACCTAACCGGGAAAAACAAGGCATGCCTCATAGGTAACCTCAACCAAACATCCATAAACGGTCATTCCAAGGGAACACATCCAACGTGTTTCCCTAAATCAAACCAAAAAACTCAAACATGATTGAATTAATTTAATTCATGACATAATCATCATTATACAACAAAAATTTTCAATTACCATTCATGGTTACATAGTAAATATGGTATAATGGCAAAGCAACACATATAAAAAACTTGACATTGAGAGAAAGGCTCAAGAACACCTTCCTCATCGTAAGAAGACTCTCCTCATCTAGAATTTTTCTTTGATTCACCTGAGAATGGAGTATATCAACAAAAAAGTTATAAATTCTCTACCTTAAATAACTATATCAAGAGAAGATAACATGAATAAAGGATCCATATGAAATCGATAGCTCATCCATGAAGATCAAACTCAATTGACATCGAAGGAATCAGGTTTGGATGATAAATTGGGAAGGAAAATATCCCTCAGCACTTCTATTTTAGAACCTGGACGAGCCCATACCTATTTTCACAAAAAACGTCACTACTTCTAAATTTCATCCATAAAAAATTAAATGTCATGTACTTGAGACTACATGCCATGTCCATAAAAATTAGGGCATGACCATTATGTGGTTGTGTACCAGTATTACATGGCATGTGGCCTTCCATACAAAAAATGTACCTATAAGTACATGGCATGTAGTTCCCAGTAACGTCTTGTAACAGGCCTACAACCAGCCCTTCAACCCCTTTTCAACATTTTATTATGTAAAAATTGAAAAGGATTGATCCATACCTGAAAAGAAGAACCAGGTTCATACAAAACTACCCCCTTAAATCAATTCACCCCCGAATTCCCCTTCCAAGGATGGTGAAAAATATCTAAGAACAACTTCGGAAACTATGATTGTACGTCGGCCTCCCTATCCGAAGTCTTGTTCTATAGTCAACTGTGTTTCCATATAACCCTTATGAAAGGAACAGACTAGTCATGGAGAAAAGTGGTGCTATGATCCACAATATGAATGGGATGTTCTACAACGGACGCATCTTCCTGCAACTTCACTTCCTCATGATGAAAGGAGTGATACTGGTCCAAAATGTAATGTTGCAATTGAATAATGTTAAGGATGTTGTGAATATCCCCATACCTCTCAGGTAACTGCAATTGATAAGAAACTAACCCGACCCTCTCCAAAATCTCAAAAGGACTGACGTATCTTGACAAAAGCTTACCCTTTCCCCAAATTCTCTTGTGTACCAACCTCATTACAACATGCAAGAAAACTCGATCCCCAGCCTCGAACTCAAGTGGTCATATTCGGAAATCAGGATATGATATATAACAAGAATGTGTAGTATCTATCCACTTCTGAATCAACTATACGTGCATAGAATTCTCTTGCATGAGACATGGTCCTGGTAAAGCTTCCTCTCCCACCTCTAGCCATCATAGGGTTCATCGGCATGACCTACCATTCAAATACTCTTAAGGTTTCATCTTTATAGTCTCATGGAAACTTTTATTATAAAAAATTAATCTAGGGGGATATGCTTCCCCCAAGATCCTTCAAAGTCTTGGATGCATGCTCACAACATGTCTTCAAGAACAAGTATCATATACTATGACTGGGCATCAGTCTGATGGTGGTATGATGTTCTCAGGAGAACCTATGGACCCAACAACCTCTGAACCTTTAGAAATGAGACATAAAGCATGTGTATATATTAGAAATGAATGTACAAGGGACCCCATGAGGTCATACCACCTCATGAATATACATCTTCCAAATCTCATCATCATTGAAGGTCTCCTTAATTGAGAAGAAGTGAGCGACCTTCATAAGTCTATCAACCACCACCTATACTACATCATTACCTTAGGGAGACCATGATAAAACTATCCTGAAATCTATCACAACATCATCCCATTCCACTTTGTAATAGGTAAATGTTGTAAAAACTTGGTAGACCATTGATGTTCTGCCTTCACCTACTGACAGGTGAAAGACCTCGTAGCAAAACCGGACAACTCCCTCTTCATACTCGACCACCTGTATAGACAGTTCAAGTCACGGTACAACATGGAAACTTCAGGATGAACTTACCATGATAAAGCATGATACTCACTCACTAACTTATCATGTATTTCTAATGGAACCCCAACATATACATGGATCCACAAGATCTCATCATCACATACCGTCCAACCAGGTGGTGGATCCTCACAAGTTACACTTTCCCATAAGACTAGGCCCTTATAATCGAATATTAGTCTCATCCTCAGAAAGTTTCAGTGTTTATAAGTATGAGATAAAGATGAATGGAAAGTCTTTCTCTGACTTTCATCCAACTCCAAATTCATATCAGATTAAATTTCCATAAGAAACCACTCACTACTAGCCTTCTACGCTGCCTGAATTTGAGTCCTCTTACTCAGTGCATCATCCATTGCATTGTTTTTTCCAAGTGTGTAGGAAATATCTAATTCAAAATAATGGAGGTACCCCACCCACTTTCACTGCCTCAGATTTAGATCATTCAAAGTAATGATGTACATGAGACTTTTGTGGTCTGTGTACACCACAAAACGCTCCCAAATTATGTAATGTATCCAGTAGATAAGTCCAGAACAACCATGGATAACTCAAGATCATGTGTCGAATAGTTCTTATCATATGGCCTCAACTTCTGGGACCTTTACACAATGAATCGATCCCCTATCATAATAACTTATCCCAACCCGATACCAGATACATCATAGTACACAGGTTAACTTCTTCCCGATAGTGGAAAAACTATTATCAGTGCTGACGTTAATCTCCCTTTCATCACCTAAAAGGATGTCACAAAAGAATATGATCATACGTACTTCACACCCTTATTTTTCTAGCATGTCATCGGAACCTCTAAGCATGATAATTATTGTATGAAACTCATGTAGTAATCATCCAACCCTAGAAAACTCTTCACCTCAAAGACATTCATGGGATGCTCTTAGGTAACTACCACCCTCACCTTTTCTTGCTATATTGTTCTCTTGTCTCTAAGATAGCGTTGCCTAGGAAGTGAATCTAATACCTCTAGAAGTGGAACTTTGAGAACATAGAATATAATTTATGGTCTCCCAGTGTGCTCAATATGATCTCATGATTTGTGGAATGTTCATGTAGATTAAGAGAATATTCTAAGATACCATCCATAAAATCCACAAAAAAATAATCAAGATAGGGAACGAACACTGATTTCATCAGTGCCATAAAAACTACTAGTGCATTCAGGATAAAGAATGGAATTATGAGATTCTCATATAGGCCATACCTGTTACGAAATATGGTATGAGGTATGTCTGATGTTCTAACACGTGCCTGGTGATATCCTGACCTCAAGTTAGTTTTTGAGAACACTCGGTCTCCTCAAAGCTGGTAAAATAGATCATCTATCTATGGAAAAGGATATCTGTTCTTAACCATCATCTGGTTTAGTTTTTGTTTTTCCACGCATAGCCTGAGGTTATCGTCTACCCTCTTCGCGAAAAGGACTAGTGAACCCCACATAGAAATACTGGTTCGGAAGAAACCCTTAGCCTCCAAATCATATAGATTACTCTTTATATCTTTCAAATACATCATAGATATCCTATAAGGAGGAATGGATACTATTACATCTCATGAAACTAGCTCGATAGAGTACTCTACCACTCTTACCTGAGGTAAAATTGAAATTTGTCTGGGAAAACATCCCTGAAATGATTAACCATTGAAGGGAAATCTATATGATGTGTTATTTGGTCATCTATATATGAACTAGAAATATTTTTTTTCATACCACTAAACCTATGAAGCTCAAGTCAAGCACGGATTGATTGGAAATTCCATTATCCTTTGTATAGAAATGATCTGCCTTTTGGTGATGTAAAATTTATTTTACGGTGATAGAAATCAACAAAGTCTTTTAAGGAGAATCACCAGTAAATTTTGAGCATGACATCATTGCATCTCATCTCTAAGACATAGGGATCCCTAAAGAAGTGACACCCACAATCCTCAAGGGGAACTCCTTACACTAATACAGATCTTCCGTCATTGTCTGTAACGAAGTGTCTAGTTCCATAACATCATCATAAGAGAAAACATAGAGCCCAAGGATATCTAAACTGGGAAGAGATATAAAACTATGATAAACCCTTGTATCAAAGAGTATAGAAGATTAAATAAAGGGGACTAGAATAGTACCTCATACAGTATAATGTTTGGGATCCTTCTCTTACTATGTCTGTTATGTTGTAAAAGCCTGGCATGTGCCACAACCCAATGACAGAGCATGGCTGCCATGAACTGATCCACTCTATTGTCTCCGAAAAGCTAGATTTTGGCTACCCTGGCTAGGAACACAACCTCGTCTTGAGTGGCCTGACAAATTATAGTTCCCCGACTAGTGGGAAGACACTTACCCAACTCATGAATGTGGAGCCAGTGAAAAACCTCTCTCACTAGATGCT
Organism: Viscum album; assembly: GCA_963277665.1. Lineage (NCBI taxonomy): Eukaryota > Viridiplantae > Streptophyta > Magnoliopsida > Santalales > Viscaceae > Viscum > Viscum album. The sequence continues at coordinate 1,918,439,487 of OY728128.1, read as the reverse complement.
GGTGGAATCTCCATGCAGTAGCATTGTAGATGGCCCATCCTTCTACAAGTTTGGAACTCAACTTGGTCCACCCGGAACTGTAGTCTCACATACCTATATCTACCACATTGATATCACCTCATCTGGCTACCTTAAGAATCATTATTACTACTCGTATCCTCGTGATAAAGCTCCATACGATTCCTATTTCTCCCAACCATGATAGTATCATATCTTTGTGTCTAACTGCCTTGGTTCACACCTCCAACTTCCCACATATTACACTTGATAATCAGTTCTAGGTTCTCGATGTAACATACATAAGGAAACCTGAAAACATTCGCCTATGATTAGATATCATACCTGATACCATCCTTAAATTTCCTATCCCTTGATGTCTCATCACCGATTAGAGTGGGTGTGAATCTCTGAAGCTTAATGGAATGGGAGGAGTAGTTCATAGCTGACCAAGATCCCTTCTCTAGATGCATAAACTCATTGGCTATATCGGCCCTCGGCATCTTGGGAAAATAGTATTCATAGAATACCATCAGAAAGTCTCCACATGTCATGTCCTCATGATTCTCTGTCTGAGTGATAACATCACACCATGTCTTGGTGGAATCACGCAGCATATAAGTTTCTAGCTGGACCCTCCCCTCATGAGGAATCACTAGATGCTCAAAGATCGTGACCAGGGACTCTAACCATGACTCTGTAACCTATGGTCTACCATCCCCTAAAAACTAAGGTTGATGTTGTTGCTAGAATACTAATGTTAGTTCTTCCATAGATGTGGCATGTTCATTTACTCCCTAGAAGGCATGTATAAACCTCGTGAAGCCATCACAGAACTATCCATCCACACTTGTGTCTGGTATAATAGATGGTTCTGAAACTTTCTTGTCTAGAGGGTCCACTGGTATCCCATTTCTTACCACCTTCGGGGTATTCTCATTACAACTCTCCTAGAGTACAACTAGAGGTCTCTCTGGTGGAATTTCTCTATAAATTCCAACACATATTCCTCATTATAATCTTTATTCATCAAGGTATATATTTCCAGTGTGAATGAACATAATAGAAGAAGAAGAGCTTCAAAAGATCAAAAATGGATAGTACACTATGTGTAAGGATCATTAATGATGTGTACACTTAAGCCCTGCCATGGTCTTGTACTCCTGCTAGCCTGGACGTGTATACACCATAGGTACATGGTGTGTAAGGACTAAACATGGAATCTACACTTAATCTCTTAAATGGTAGTGTGACTATACCTTCTTTGGACGTGTAAACATCCCAGGATCACATTGTGTCAGGATGACAAATATAGTTCACTCAAGTCTTCCCTCCATGCGATGTAATTTTTCAAGGCCAAATCCAAACGGGTCAGCCTATGTAAAACTACACAAGGTGTACATAAATTACCCAATGTGTTCTAATAAAAACATAACAAATTTTGTTTTCTCTCACTTGGCCAGTGACACAATCATCCATTAAACGGCGTGTACTTAGAGTACACGTCGTGTACTTGAAATAGTTGTTTCTTTCCGAACATAAGAACACATGGCGTGTGTTCATAGGACTACACATCGGGTTTTCTGGGTTTCCAGATAGTAATCCGTAGGAACTACCTTGGAACCATTGTTTTGTAAAATAAAGCAACGGTATACCAAATTCTGATATTTATGGTCTCACACTCCCCGTTAATCAAATCATGGAATCCACATATACAAAATAAGATCACTATTTATTTTCAATGGATGAAAAATGACCCACCAAATTCTGATCCAAGGGGGTTCATACTCCTCTAGAACCAAAGTTTGACATCCATCTAATTCAACCAAAAAATGTACCAACACACCTATTACAATAGAAGGCATATCTTGCATGACATCTATCACAAAATCTTGCAATTAGTAATGATCTCTAATAGTATGGAAAGAATGCATGACATGTGATTTATAACAAGTTCCTATATGATGCATGAGATGGAATACCCTCATCACATCAGGTTGCAACAATATAGAACCAAAATGATATCAATAGTAATAGTACAAAATAAGTGAGTCACCAAATAGTGAAATCGAATCAATTGTAATAGATGAAAATCCAAAATTGACATTTCAATTCGAGGTAATTTGGATTTTCCATGTACACATGGTAGCTACTCCCGGGGACAGTTAATTACCATACTCCATTTCCTTCATATCCTCTATAATGCCACCAAATAGTAAGAAAACCCAAAAAAGAAAACTCCTTTGATACCACTTTGTAACATCCCGTAATCAGGTTCCACTCAAATGGTACCGCATACCCTGTTGGCCACATGGCCTCATGTGCATTTCCCAAAACACCAGAGGATGCAAATTAGTTGTGAGGGACTAGGGTGTGATATTGGAGAAACTATGCCCTCATTGGTAGATTGTAACACAACAGAATAATAATATACCATAGCAGAAGTAGTAAACATCATATACCTGAAATAAATTGTGGAATACTAATAAGACAAATAACCAAGAATCATTCAATACAAAATATGATCAAGCTTGTCACATGTTCTAGGAAAGAATACCAACAAGGTACATTGCAGGAATCCACAACATAAGTTACAAAAGAAAATTAAACAAAGGTAACTAAGGAGCATCAAAACCCACAGCTCGGTCCCATGCTCTCATGTCCCAAAAAAACATATCGTGTACCTGTAAAAGGAAGCATTCCCTTATCAACAACTACAAAAATAAAATCTATTTTTTTCAAAAAAGTATAAACCAAATAGGGGGTGACAAAAAATATTAATTGGAAACCACTAAAGGTCTGTGCCTATCTTTTAGTGATTATATGAATTATGTAGTGTACAAAAAGGAAAAACAATAAACTATGAAGCACTCAAAAGTAAACAATCCTACAAGTCCTATTTCCAATTTTCATTGATTATCTTTAGTTCAACTATCCAGTTACATTGAATTATATAAGTTCCGAGATCTAGAATATTCCTGTCAATCCCCCATATAAAGAATACTGAATATATACCTCAGATGGATATCTAAACAAATAATGTGAAGATGGAATCAAATCTTGTTCTTTGGCTTGGAAGACATGACATATTTCATTACATTTCAATAATCAATTCAATATCTTCCTTATAGGAATAGAAAACAATAACTTGTTGGCATAACCAATCCTCTCCCTCTGTCCTAACAAATCCTCACCCACAATCATAACAAATCCTCACCCACATGCATAATAAATTCTCACTCACAGTCATAATAATCATTCAGGGTCAATCCCGATATATCAACATTTCAGCATATTAAAAAAACATGAAAATTATACAATTACATAGTTACTATAATAACAACTTACATGGGAATCAAACAAAACAATCAATAAGTGAAATAAACACTCACAATTCTTAAACAATATTGGCATATCATGGGACAAAGAAGAAATAACTAATACCAAACCGTTTAAACAAATCAATCAAAACATATCAAAATTGTAACTGTATTATAAATGTAATCCATAAATAGATACCCAATAAGGGAAACCAAGTCATTCATCATAGGAAACCTCATCCAAATGACCATAAATGTTCATTCTGAGGGAACACACCCATGGGGTGGATCTTAATCAAACCAATTACATCAAACCTGATTGAATGAGTTTAATTCATGGCCTACTTATCATTAGAAAAAAAACAAGGGTCAATTTCCATTTATGGTTACACCCTAAACATTGGATAATGGTAATATAGAACATATAAACAACTCTACATTGATAAAAAGGCACAATAACTCCTACCTCATCATAGTATGACTCTCCTCGTCCAGTTCCTACCTTTGATTATCCCTAGAAAGAAGTAAATCTACAAAATTGTTAAAAATTACTGACCTTAAATAACTAGATTGATATAAGAAAACAAGAATAAATTCACAACATGAATCGAGAGCTCATCTATCGGGTTCAAATGCAATTGAAAGAGAAGGAATCAAGGTTCAGATGATCAATCAGGAAGGAAAATGGCCCTCACCACTACTGTTTGTGAACCAGGATGAGCCCCTGCCAATTTTCACAAAAAATTCACTACTTCCTAATTTAATCAATAAAAAGATTACACTGAATGTACTTAATACTACACGTCATTTCCATTCAAAGTAAATCATGATCATTACGTGGCCACGTTTCAAGTTTACTATGTTTGTAGCCTTCCACGCAAAGCATGTACTCATAAATACACGACATATAGCTCCCAGTCACACCATGTAACAAGCCTACAGCTAGCCCCTCGACCAATTTACACCATTTTCATATGTATAAACTAAAAAGTAAATAGTCATACTTTAAATGAATAAATAGATTCTTACATTTCTATTCTGGAGGTATATGGATAATATAAATTTGTTACATTTAATAGACACTAGTGATCTCAAATTCAAAGATGTGGAAGTGATTCTCTATGACACAAAGCTGCTGGAGTTATCCATGAAGAAACAAATGATTTATTTAATGTTCAATGGAACTTTGGATATTACATAAATGTTAGAAAGAAGGTGAGAATTAGAGAATAAATGGTTTTTTATTTAAAGTAATTGGATTATTAAAGTAAAATATAAAAGGAATTATTGGTGCTAAATGTTTTCCAATAGAAATAAGGAATCGATTATGTTTATTTTTTTCACATTTATTATATAATACTACTATATGATTAATTATATTTCTTGTAAATTTTATTGGTTTTATAGAGGATAGATACCAAGAGTTCCTTTCTTCATGATGTTTTTGAGGAGGTGATCTACATGATGTTTTCCAAGTGATTTTAAGTCAAATAGATTAAAGAGTGTTTTTGTAAATCAAAGCATATCCACTAAAAATTGAAATACGTACCTCATTAGTGGAGCCAAAGGTTTTATACTATTATGATAAAGAAAGGTTTAATACATGATGACTCTGATTATTGTTATTTTCATATATTGGGGGATGGTAGGACATGCATCATACTTCTTCTGTATATATGGATGACATATTTATATAAATTATGAGGAGTTAAATTATTCAAGAGATAAATTGTAATTTGTTTGAAATATTTGAAAATAAGGATCTTGTGTGAGCCAATAAAATCTTGGTGGTGATAATAATGTAACACCATGAGTTCTTATGGATTTTTTTCAAATAATTTCAATATTCATTTCTATCTTGTAATGCATTAAGTAAATAATTACATTTAGACGAACCAAAATAGGTTTATGTTACATGAAACACTGACTTGGTGTAAATTACATGAAACAGCAACTGGGTGAACGTTTCACACAACATCGACTGGGCGTATGATACATACAACACCGACTTAGTATACATCACATGCAATGCAATGTTTTTACAAAACATTGTTTTAATGATATAATCATTTAAATTGGATAATTATAACATAAAAATTTTACATAGTAATATGAACTTTATTAACTACTTTTCAAATATTTTTCATAATTTTTTTATATAAATAAAACATACTGGATAATGAAAGATATGATTTTTGGTTAATTACTTTGAAGTTTTTACATACAATTTTCTCGAATGAACCAATTTTAATAATAAAATTATTTTTAAACACATTTAGATATTTAATTTGATAAAATAAAATTCATTTTCGAATTCATAACATCTAAATTAACCTAGGGTAAAAAAATTCTTTTGAGAAGCATTATTTTTTTATTCATAGTGAAAAATACTGATTTTTTGATAAAAAAACAAAAAATTTCATCATTAATTTTTAATTTTAAATGATATAATAATTTTTCGGTTAAATTAGAATAGTATTAAATCTTTTTATATGATTTAATTCACTATAATCAATTTCCCTTTAAAATTTAATATAAAATCTTGACAAACTTTCGAATATTTCTCTACTTTAAAAACACGTTATTTCGCCCCGTCCGTAGGATTAACATGAATACTAAGTTTTCTAATTCTGTGATTTGAATTTAAAAAAATTGACATAATACATTTTATATTTTATATTATTTAGACTCTAATAAGACCAATTTAATGTTTTACCAAATTTATTAATAAATGTTATTAAAATTAATCACGTTGATTAAGGCCAAATTATGATTAATTATGAAATAAAACTTCAAATTAATGGCCCAAATAACCTATTTACTTTTCCAACAGAAATTTTATTTTCATATTTATGCCATAAACCATTAATTATTCAGTTTTTTGTTTTTATATCTCTTTTTTAAGGTAAGAGCCTGGGTACACCTAACTTGTTTTGAAACAATCCAAGTGAGTCATTCCTTCTATATAAAAACCCACCAACTCTCCCACTACGTCAAACCTATTAAGTTAGGAAAAGTCCTACCAAATACACTTTCCAAAATTCATATATTCCACATATAATAAATCCATTTTTCATAATGAATTCCAAATAATCCATTTGGTACAATCCAAAAGGAGTCACCCAATTAAGAGCTAACATATTCTCTTAAGATCCTTTCTTTTATTTTCCTTCTCCACCCCCTCCACTATCACTATTACATTATTTTATGAAAAAACCAGGTATAATAAATATAAAATTATTTTTTTATGCTAATTTTTTTACTTTTACTTACCCACACCTCCATCTAATTGGTAACGAATATAATATTTCTATGTACGGTGAACTACTGGCTTACGAAGTGATGATTGGTCATTTTTCCTTTACCACCTATCAAGGTGGCCATTATGATGGAAAATATATTTATATATGATTTATATAATATTTATTTATTATTTATTTATTATTTATTCCTTTTTACAACACATACATTTTTACTCTCAATTTGGTGTTATTTCGATAATCTCATTTGTGGAGGTGTGGATTATTGCATACTCCAAGTGATTTGATTCTTTCACACACCACATAGAATGTATTATTGATGGTTTTGGTGAACTTATATGATATACATAAAATAATAGTGCTACTATAATAATATTATATATTTAAATATGTATACATATTTCATTTACTTACTTTTTTTCAATACGACTATTGAAACAGAAACTGCGTTCAAACATATCTACGGCTTACCGTCTCCATGAATGGTGTATTCCATTTCGTACATATATATTATATAGATTTCTATAATATAAATATAATGAATATAAATTATATTTATTTAATTTTTTACATTCTGATATCATTATATAATTATAATGTCGAACGATATAACAAATTTAGACACATGCGAAGAACAATGTGAATATTACCCGAAGTGAAACCTTAATATAAGATCATTAACAAACGGGTAATATTAGGTCATAATTGAAACATATATGGTATTATATATGATTATATGGTTCTTAAAAATATGTATAATAAATTTATATTTATTATACAGGTATTTTGAGTGAGTACAATGAGATTCAAGGAACAAGGTAAAGAGATTTTATATAACATTTCATTTATGTTTAATACAAGCATTGTATGCGACTCTTTCCTTTTGTGTTGTGTATGAAATGAACATGATTGAATTATATTTATCATATACCTAAATTTATGTTTATTAAAATACCCATTTTATAATCTTTCGTTCATTGTTTCTATGTTTCAAAATTCACCTAATTCATAAACATGTTTTTCCTCAATTTTCGTTCTTTGAGACTCAAGTTTTGTTATGAACCTAAAATCTTTTTCAAAGTTTATATAAATAAATTTTTAATGTTATATCACGAATATCATTCTTTTTATGATATTCTAAGTTTCTTGTAATTTTATTTTCTCAGATTTATAGTATGATATTAAGTTACCATGTTATAAGAGTTTATTGAGGCAATCTCGTCGCTTTTCGAAATTGTTTACATTTATAATTCGTTAGATGAAATATTTAGATCAATATATCAAAAATAATAATGAGTTTCTTTATCCTATATTTATTCAAGATATCCTTATCTTTTAGTACAACTTTCTCCACTCTTTGGTAGATGAGATAATATTATTATGTAAAATATGATTATCTCTCTCTCTTTGGTCATAAATCTATTTTATTCAAAAAACCCATGTTTTCGAAAATGTCATCAAAGGATCATTGAAGATAATTTTCAATTAAAATATTTTTTAAACTTTTTTTTGAATATTACTTTGTATATTTTAAAATATCTTCTCAACGAATTTTTTTTCAAAATGTTTTATGTTTTAAAATGAATTTTCAAAGAAGAAAGGATATTTTCTTCATGAAATTTTTTAAATATCATAAAAAATTATTTACCATATATGATAACATCCATCGGTGTTACTAATTAATTTATGAAGAAATTATTTTATATTTCCATTCATATTATTTCTCTGTAGAGATTATTTTTTGATAGTGTGTTGTTTATAAAACATGTTTCTATTTCACAGGTTAAATGATTTTGAAACCTACTTCTTTTAACGGGTTATGTTTATGATGAAATGATTATTAAACCAATATCTTTCCACAAGTTAGGATATTATTAAATTTATATATTACCCATTTCATTTCATGGGTTATGATATGACTATTAACGATCTTTCGGTATATGTAGTAATGGTTTCACTATGAGATGGGTGGTACCTGTATCAACCTCCAATGTGTAGGGTATAGATTTATATCTCATGAGATGGGTTAATAAAGTATTCAAAATAAGAATTAACTATTAATATTTCCATGATAGTTAACTATGACTACTATGATGGTATAAGGATTGAAATCGTGACACTAATATGTCCACGGGAGTGAAACATGATTACCATGATGGATAGGGAGTGAACCAATACAACCAACATGGTATTGGCAGTGATGCCTTGGCCACTATGGAAATCATATCATATGATTATCTATCTACCACAATTCCATGTTTTATTCCCATGTTATGCTTTCATGGATTATTATATTTACTTCATTGTGTTTCTTGTCTTATGAACTAGCAATATTTTCCATGTATCTTGTTGTGATATTTGATATGTAGGATATGATCTTATATTTTCATGATCACATTATCATACCCCTATGATCATGTTAATTCTTACATGTATCCCTTATATATACTTACTAAGTAATTGAGATCACCATTTTAAATATTTATTTTTCCCTAGGTTAGGATGATATGTATTATTTTTAAAATGTCTAAGAAGGGTTATAGTTAAGAAGAACCTAGTGGGATGTGATGCAGCTCATTTATATACAAGTGTTTATGTTTTCATGTTTCCAAATTCAATAGAACAATTACAGTGTTGGGATTCGTTTTGTGTAATGTTCAACTATTTCTAAAATATTATGCAATTTTTATATTTGAAAAGTGAGGGTCTCTATAGTTGGTATTAGTGAACGGGTATAGTTATCGCATGGAATCAATGATGAGAAAACCTTAGTGAAAACCCTAAGGAATTGAATAATGATAGGTCTAAGGTTAAATAAAACGTATTGGAAAATATCATGGAATATTGGAGAAGTATAGTGTGAGTGGTTTCATAGTAATACCTACATGACTAGATACTACAAGTGGATGTGGATCTGGGAGAGTTGTACCTAGTGGTAACAACTCCAAAAAGATGTTCTGGGACTGGCTTGGGGTATTCTTGTACACAATAAGGGGAATTGTTTCACTCCTAGTTTGACACTCTCGGGGGATATTATTTGGGAATTAAAAAAGTCTTCATCAATTTTTATGAAGGATATAAACAGAATGCGGCTCTGAATAACATGGGATAATCCTAAAGTGTCATAGATTAAGGAAGGTTTCATAACCTAGTTATTCTATAATTTATTTTTCATGATTATGTTGTTCCTCATTATGATAACAATTTCTTACTCTATGATTTTTTTTAGTCAATGGATAGAACCCAAAAGAACAACATTAGTGGTTATTACAATGGACAATGAAATTATTTTACTCCTGTGAAACTAGATGTTTTGGAAGTTGTAATTAAAAACCTCATTTCTATTATCAGACATCTTTACTAAGATATCAATCATGGTAGACATCCAAATTAGAAAATGAGGGAACAACATTCTATTGAGTCTTTCATTAGGAAATGTTCACCTTCTTTTAGAGTGTCTTCTGATCCACTTGTTACTAAAAATGTATCAACACTACTGAAAATATATTCTTTGTTCTTCAGTGTTCTGGTTATGAAAAAGTCATTATGGATATTTATTGGTTAGAAGGAGAATTAGATCAGTGGTGGACGCTAATCAAGAATATAGTGTAGAAATATGAGATTGAATCCATGGATTGAGATGAGTTAGAGAACTTATTTCTAAATAAGTAATTTCTTATAGTTCTTCTTACCAAGACGGAGAAATAGTCTTTGATTTTAAGCAAAGGGGTGATGAATCTGTTGGTGCCTACAATGCTAATTTCAATAAACTTGTGAGGCATGTTTCAGGAATTTTCATCCAACCCAAAATATAATGTTAATAAGTTCTTCTGTGGCATAACTACATGTCTCAAAAGTTTATTATCCATAATACAATTAAGTAGTTGTGAATATATTTTGCGTTGTGAAATAATGGTTGAAATGGAGGTTAGACTCACACATCAATCTCATTGTTCTGACCAGAAGTTGAAGATGGAGTTTAAATGAAAATATAAAAACCATGAAAAAAATAATGTTATATTTCATTTATGCTATAATTGTGGGAAAAAGAATGGCGGAATTTTACTTTAGGGTTATAACAAATGTTTTACATGTGTAAGGTATGGATTTCAGAATTTGATTTCTAAAGCGATTAGAAGAAGATAGCTCAAAATTCTATTGGAGAAAAAGAGGCACTGAATGAAACTCCCATGGTTCAATTCTAAATGAGTATGGAGAATGAGAATTATGAAAACCACTACCCAAACCTAAGGGATGGTTCTGATGATCGATGTATGAAACCTCATAAACCAAGGGACAAGGGAAAATCTCATTCAATAGCTATTTTTTATCATTTAATACAATTTAGGTAATTATGATTAATTTCACATTTAAATTTGACATAAACACACGTCAATCTTTTGATAGTTTTTACTTTTTAAAAACTTGCTTTTTGGTTTTGACAATAGGAATTAATTTTAAAATAATAAATGAAACTTATTTGTTTTGAATTTGGTAAAATAGACTTCATTTTTGAATTCATAATATCAAAATTATTTTAGGGTGAATTTTTCGTATTTTCTCAAAACTTTCAACTTTTTATGAATAGTGAAAAACATTATATTATTATTTAAAACCGACTTTTTTACTTAAATAATTATTTATTTTATTTAAATTTATTTTAAGTCAAAATAGATATATAAAAACTATATGAGTTGAATTTAATTCATTAAAATCATTTTATAATAAAATTATATGTATAAAAGTTTATTGAACTTTTTAACATTTTTTACCCACCTTCTAGGAGAATTTGAAAATTTTTATAAAACATAATTTTACCGCTTATGTGAGTTGAGTCTTAAAAATCTGAGAGACACGGTTGAAAACAGTATGTAAAATGTGGTTCAGTGATATGAAAATAATTTTTAGTGAATAATAACTTTGGACTTTTATTTACCATAGTTAAAAGTAAATAGGCTGATTAATGGTAAAAATGATATTCTAATTACCAAAAAACATGTAATAATTATATTGGATAAGTGTAATTCGACCAAAAAGACATTAGAAATAAAATATTATCCTTTTTCATCAACTTGGATTAGATTAGGACATTTATTATTATTTTATTTAAAGAAGATTCAGAAGTGTTAAATTCAAAGTATAATAAGTAAACCATTTTTAATATAGGGTTTTACACAATATAAATTCGACTATAAATATTCATTAAAAATTTAAAAATATTTCCTACATAAAGGATTTTTATTATTAATTTTTATACATTAAATAATTTAATTTATTCGTGACACAACGATGATGCAGTAATTACCTTATTCATAAACTATTAAAATAATTGATATTATAAATATCCAAATGAATGTTAATTGAGACCTCTGATGAATTTGGATAATTATATAGGTTTATATGACATTTTAGGGTTGATTATGTAATTTTTTTCGAAGTGATAATGTTTTTATGATTTTCATTAAATCAAAATACCAAATACTGTCAAAATTGACATAATTTAATTTTTAAAACAAATTTTTTATTATGGGTTGATATAATATTCCTAAAAATATAAGGTTTATCCAAAGGGATTAAATAATATTATATTTGTCATTAATGCACCACTTTAGGTTCTATTGGATGTTTAGGGTATGTTTATTAACCATATAGTGTAAGAATACAAGAAGACACGGTAAAAGTTAAACTAGTTAACTAAGACTTAAATCTATAAGATATGGTTAAATTTGTAAAATAACCTTGTCTAAAACCTGTTGGTTGAGATTATTTCGACCCATAACCATCTAAGGATCAAAATAAATACATTTTGAGCCATTATAAACTTAATGTGATGGGATAATAAATTAATATTTTAATCTTTTCCTAAAGTGACCTCCACCTCCCTTATAAAAGGGTACTTCCCCTTCTCTTAATTTCATACATCCAAAGCCATTTGGCTCTGCAAAACCCTACCCAAACATCCTCACAACTTCACTCAGTTCATCCTAGAGACCTTACATTGATCATAAATCCAACCTAAATATCCATTTTGATCAACTCAAAATGAAACACCGGACGAAGAGGTAATAATTTCACCACCCTCTTTCAAATTCTTTTCTTCTTCCACTTTCTATTTATTTGTTATTTCCATACCAAAATAATAAATACAGTACCTTATAAATATTGTGAGTTTATTATAAATATTGTACAACCACATTCATTATTCTATCCAATCTATGAATGATAATGTCACCATCCGTGTGTACGTACGGCATACCGTCTTCATGTCGTGGTGTAATATTTTTTTCAACACTATGTTATTTGGATAGATATAATGATTTGAAATATGTATATAAATAATGAAAATAACATTATAATATCTCTACAAAATTAATATATCATCCAATTCCACAACTTTTAATCATTAAGAAAATTACATCGTCGCTCGTGTGTACGTACAACTTGTCGTCTCCACGATGCGATGAGATTCATTTCCACATTCACCATACAACGATGATTATAAAAATATATATTATTAACAGGTATGTAATATATGAAATAATAATTATACTTAATATATATAAATATATATATGTATGTACTTACGTATATCTTATTCACTTACTTCCATTTAATACAATATGAAAAGAGAAACATCGTTTATGCGTACGTGTGGCCTACCGTCTCTATAAACTGTGTTGTCCATTCCATATATCTATCTACTATACATATTTATATTCTAAATATATATTATATATAACTCCTTTTTTTCTTGAAGTATGTAAATCATGATCTAAATGATACGATCATGAATAACAAGTTAAAACACGTATGATAAAGAAAGCGATTATTACCCGAAATGTTAATTTAACATTGAAATCATAATTAAATGGGTAGTATAAAGTCATAAATGAAACATCTGTGATATAATAAAAATGAATATGGTTCTGGTATAATTTAATAAAATACTATGGTCATTATATAGGAGGTTAAACATACCCTTGACCAAAGGAATGTGCATGATAAGGGGTTTTCATCTCACTTTTATTCTCATGAGATTCATGCTATATTTTCCACTATTACCTTTTTGTTGTGTATTTACTTCCCATTATTGTATTGTTTTAGTAATATAATATAATTTATGTATATTTACATCATCATTGGATGATCCTTATTTCATGGTGTGTATTTTTTCTAAGTTTCCAAATTGGTAAGGGAATTTTAAATTTCAATTTCCAGACATTCGGTTTTATGCAATCTTCATTGATTACCTTACTCCAAGATTATGTGTGAAATCAATATTTATTTACTTATGTTTTAATTTCCACTCCCCTTTGTGTGGATATACTTTTGATACACATAATCACTCCATTTATAAATTCTCAAGTCATCGATATAAACTTGATTAGATTAATTTCAACTCAATTTATTTTAATTGAGTTAAACATCCCAATCATTGGTGTTTTTTTACCAGAATAAATGTGAATGTCCTAGGCTCGATTCACACTAAATATCCAATCGTATTGAGTGTATTTATATTTTTCACACATAATTATGTCATTTATTTATTCTTAACATAAGTATATGGTATTTATAAAGTAATTCATATCAACTTACATTCCATTAAGACTTCTTGGTTTTTATGCGCCAATTCACTTTTATTTGGTGCGTATACTGTACATTGACATAGTATATCATGAATCCCATTATTCTCATGATATTATAAATTTATTATTACCTCAATTATTTTTATTAAATATTATCTCATTTGGTTAGGAACTCTAACTAGAATATCATTTTAAATGTTTTGAAATTTTATTCTTTGAAATATTTCTCATTAATGTCGATGTTTTAGAAATGGTTTTAAGGTTTTATTTATATGGATATTAATGTTTTAAAAATTATATTACTTTTAATGGTTCAATGTTTTATGGGACACATTGATTCAAAAATCTATTTTAAACATATTCTTGATAAATAGTGAGGCATTTAAATGTTTTCATGAAAAAAGGATATTTCTCTTAATGACTTCTACTGATAATTTTCAACTATGTCAACATCATTTATGGGATATTATTCCTTATAGAGGTTGATTTATTATGATACAAATCTTTCATACTATATTGAAGGTTTTGGTATATGTTTGACTTTGGATTTTTTATTTTCATACCATTCATGTTTTATGGATAAAGTATTGACATTTCATATGCTAGTTTTAATACGATTGTTTATGTGATGTTTAAACCTTTTGATATGAGAATTGCATTGGACATATTAAGTGACAGGTGGAGCCCGCTATAACTCCTATATGTATCAGTAAGTCACGTGAGATGAACTAGTGTCTTGGAACAAGGCCTTTAAAAAATCTTATTTGTAGTCTTTGAATAAGGCCTTGGCTATGTGGTTATGAAATTTGGCATTATGCATTCAATCATTATGAAATTGTCTATTGATATTACAGGTGATTATTCGACTATTATAAAATATATGTGAATAAGTAAATGGCATTATTTGATTTATATTTTCTATATTATAATGATTTTTATGTTTAAAAGGCTTGGGTTTTAGTCTTATACATTGCCTTAAATATTTATGCTTATTTATGAAAGTTTTCGTTATATTTTTATCCTTACTGAGCATTTCAGCTCACCCCTTTATTATGTTTTATTTTCCCAGGATTCCAAGAAGTGTATTGTGATTGATAATCTAGGATAAGCTAGGGTATTAATGGCATTATCAAAGGATCATTTATGTTGTGTTTTGTTTTTTAATGTGTAATGAAACATTCATGTAAGTAATATATTTTCGAAGACTGCTAAACTCATTGGTCTTTTGGGAAATGATTCCCTATAATCATGCCAATGTATTAAAATAATGCACTGACTTTGGGCTTCTAGGGTAGGGGTGTTACAATCTATCAACATTTCATACAAGCCATTCACTTTCCCATATATTATTTTTCATTATTATTATCATTGGTTTCATCCCACACTAAGAATGTATTTTAAAACCCCATTATTTTCCATAATTCTATGAAATTATAAGGAAAGCCACCAAAACATCACATTCCAATAGCCACGATAAAAATTCATATCTTTCACAAAATAACCCACTTTTTATAACATCATTTATTCTAAAACATGGTCTCAACAATATCATAACACCAACTCCAAAATCAACCACAAAAAGAATAACCATACAATTATAAAATCTATCATCATTAATTAATATATTGAAAAAACAAATGTCTTATTTATATATATTTATATATATTTTTAGAAACACATGAATAAGTAGCATATATATGAATTAAATGATTCCATGTCCATTTTAATAGAAAATATGAAGTGATTGGAAAATTATAAAGTTTAATGGAATATCAAAAAGAAATATACAAAGGTTTTCATAAGAATAAATATTAATTAAAAAAGTAGTGATATATGGAAATAACTTAATTCCTCATAAATTCCATTCAAATTATATATTCCCTTTTACTGTATTGAATCTATTCATTATATTAATTATTATCAATTTAAAAACCTACAAACTAAAAATTTATACATGATAATTTTACCTTTAGACATAAATAAAGGAAGATAAATCTTAAATTTCCTACTCTAATTGAATCTTCAGCAACCACTACACATGAATGATGATTAAACACCCAAAAATAACAAAATATGGTATAAAAATCATGCACGGCCATTCCATTCAAATATCATGACCAAAATTTTAAAATATTTAATTCACACCACTTCCAAAACCTCCTCAAAATGGAAAATCAATATAGTAATAGACAAAAATATAAGTGAAGAGAACCTTGGATCAATGATCATATGAAAACATGGAATAAAGTTCCAAAACGGAATAATCTAAATCACCACAAAATGAGAAAAATAGTTCTTAGGGATCAATGGATTTCATTGAAATATTGGGGAATTCAAGTAGGAACAGAAGTTTATTTTAATAACCTAGATACATCATTTCATGGTGTGACAAATATGGCCATGTCATAATAGTGGCCTAAATAAAAAATAATAATGTGATCTCTATAATCATTATGGGTTTAAAACTTTATAATTTAGATAAAATACGTGAAACTCGTAATAAATTGGGTTACATAACGCTATAATTATTAAATACCTACGAATCATTGCACAAACATCATATTCCCTCTCTAGAACCTAATAACCCCAAAACAGATTCCATGGTACAGCACTGTTCCTTGTGATGTAATGTATCAATCATAATATTAAACCAAAAACAACAAACAACTCTCCATGCCACCACACATTACACCAAACAACCACATACTTCCCCTCTCTATCCCAAGACACGCCTTAATTCTATAGCCTAATCCAAGTTCCATAACACCTCACATAACCCTACATCCAAAATTTTTATAGTTAAACACAACAGTCTAAAACAAATCATTCCATCCATTAACCCAATCATCTTCTAACATTATTGTCTATGACATGATATACACCTCCAAATTAAATTTTAATCATTACTCTACATTTATTCCCCAATTCACCTCTAGATCACTCCCAAACACACCCAATTCCTCACAAATGAGACACATAGGGCTAAAATAAATTTCATCCTCTATATTAGATAATATCAAATTATTTTTATCATTGAGAATAAAGAAACTCACAATTTAACATGGAAACCTCCAAACCCAATCACCATTGGGAGATACCTCTCAATTAAGAACCATGCCATCATGAATGTATAATATAGTATAAAAAAGAAACACACCATGAACATAATATTATAAATTCCATAACATATGAGTTTATAAAAGAATCATAATATAAAATAATTTGTTACTAGGAACACATCTAGAACTCACACTGTCATTTACTCTTGTCTAAGAAACAATGTTCCCAAAAGATAAGAACCAAATGAATTACTTGCCTATGAAACTCCTATTATTGATCTCTAATCATAATGGATTTCTTTATAAATATTACATCCTTTGAATGTATACCTCTCATAGTTAATGATATTGGATTAATCATAAAAACATTAATAAATCAATGAATAATGAATTTATTATATAGTTTATCCATGTGAAGAATAATCACCAACTGATAAACAACCTATCTACACACTATAACACCATAAAAGGTATGATATACTGAGGAAATATCTTATTACCTTGATTAAACCTATGTTAACAATGATGATGAGAAACCATCAAGAACACATGATCTCTAACAACAACCTCCATAAGCCTAAAAATTTAATAAGAATATTTTTTATGACCATCATGATCTCGTTCAACAACTCATGAATCAGCGGTACCATCTCAATAATTCTCTACACCAAGTGTGGTCCATGAATCACTAAATCTCACCCTCGGTCCAATATATCATAGAACCCAAAATCATTCATAATATTCCTTGAAAAGATTTATTCCAATGGAAGTATGGTAGTTATTATTATAAGAAAAATTAGGAATTATTTGTTACCTCACCTCCAAACCTACAAAATCAAGAGCACACATATAAGAAACATGTCATCCAATTTATAGACCAACCTCTCTATATAACCATTTATCTGACCATGAAATGAAGTACTAAGAAAAAACTATTATCCAAATAAATGTTTAATACCCTTCTAAACTAGAGAGGTAAAATAAGGAACGTTCTTGGATATGATCATCCTCAAAACCCGATAAATCAACACAACTACCTCCATATGACACCGCGACAAAGCATCCACCAGGGTCAACTACTTGATCATTATCAAATGAGATGACTTCATCAACTGATCCCCAATCACCCATATACTATCACATCCTCGTTATTCCTGATGCAACCCGGTGTAGAAATACATCAACATATCCTCCCATTTCTACATAGGAACATACAATTGATGTAGAAAATAACCTCGAACATGAGTTAAGCTTTAACTAATTGAAAAATAATAAACTGGAATATGAACTCAACAACCAACTTTTTAATCCCTAGAAAATTCAATAAACACCTCAAATAATGGGCTTGAATTTGTATATTTCCATGAAGTAACACAAGGTGTGAAAATTCATCGAACTATTCCTTAGTTTAATCTCTATAAATGTTACGATCACATCAAATCTCTAATTTGAGATCTCCCAACTGAGACACCGACACATGATTCATCAAGGATGATTTCACTATCATCTTATATAATCAACATTTTCCCTCTATTCCCTCTATATAATTATATAAAATTGTAATATCCTCTATTACCATTCTTCCATCTCTAGTCACAGAAAAAAAATCTCAACATGACATCTTTCATAGGGAATCAATAATAACATTACCTTTCCCATGAGTGTAATAGATCTTGAAGTCTTAATGATTTATTAACTTTATCCATTACTACTCACATTGACTTAAAAAATGTTAAGGGAAAATTAAATTCATGATTCTATGATTGATAAAGAGTAAAAATAATTATTCAAGAAGGTAATGCCTCTATTGTTTTAGAGAAAGCACAATCGTCACCAAATCAAGGTCATGGGTTTCATAGTTATACTGAAGATGATGTAAATGTTATGTCACATAATATTATTACAATCTATTACATAAGAAAACACCCCAATACAAGATGAGAAGAGTCACAGAAGACCATAAATATAAATCATTCCTCTAGAAATAAAATAATTATAGAACGAATCAGTTTCTCCTTCATGTACACATATACCACCAAATATATATCACACTACAAAAAAAAATTACACATTCTATATTACTTCTGAAGAATTTATAAATATGGATAAATTAAATATCCTCATTTAAAAAATAGTGGTAAATTATGTGTGGGGAAATTTGAACTATTTTGAAACATTAATAATTAGTCACGTTTATAAAAACATCACTAAACACGCATAAAAAGTAGTATAATATTTAAACAAATTATCATGAATCCAAACATATGTCCTTCCTACTTCCCCTATTATAAACTATGACCTAACATTACCTTACATGATTATCCCATGTTCCAATTAATAGTCTGACATGGACCCCATAATAATATTTAACATGCATAAAAAGAAAAATTAATAAAAAACATCACTTATTTTAATAATAAAAACCAATTTTTACACAAACTAACTGACTCTATGACCAGTAAACCATGTGATACATTATTAATTTGTATTATATATTCACATATATATATATAATGGTATATAATTAAAAATAAAAAATAAAATAAAAGAAAATAAAAATTAATATATCAATACATATTTATATATATAATGGTACATACTAGAGCACACATTTATTGGGATCAAAGAACCAAAAGATCAGAAGATTAGTTTACTCAATATATTTGTACAAATTTACAAGAAATTCAACCAGTGAATAGTGTGTAATAATGCTCAATAACAACTGAAGGCTAAAGGAAAATAGCATAGGTTGGGTAACTAACAGTCTATTCACGGAATGTTGTGGCACTGAAAAATGAAACATTGTGGATTCAAGAGCCTCAAACATTGTTGAAAATATATTCTGGAGTCAAATTTTTGGTAACATACCAGATCTAGGTGCCACTAAACTCAAACCCTGTACCCGGTTGGTCATATAGTCTCAGGCACATTTCCCGAAATTCTAGACATTGCCAACTGGTAGTGAGGACCTAGTGTGTGATAGTGCGGAAACTATACCCTCATTAGTAGAGTTTAACATAGTGTAATAATAATATACATTAGTGGAAGTAGAAAATAGCATATAAATGAAAAAATAGCAAAAGAAAAATAAGATAAAGAACCAATCACTATTCAATACAAAACATGGTGCATCATTTCCCATGGTCTTGGAAAGAATACATACAAGGTACACATTAGTAATCCATTACATAATTTCTAAAAGAAATAAAAACAATGGAAACTAAGGCGTATCCCAAGACACAACAAGGTCTCGTGCTCTCCTGCCCCTAAACTGCATCTCAAGTACTTGTAGAAGGGTGTTTTCCCTTATCAACTCTTGCAACAATAAAATATGTTTGGGTTCAAAATCATGACATAAAAGGGTGTGAGATATAAATCTTAGTATGCAACCACCAAAGATCTATTCTTATCTTTTAGTGATTATATGAAACATGTATTGTACAAAAAGGATAAGCAGTAGACTAGGATGAACTTAAAAGTAAACAACCATTCAAGTCTGGTTTTCCATTTTCATTTATTTTGTATAGTTCAACAATACAATTACACTAAATTATATAAGTATCAAGGTATATCATAATCCATTCAATCCCTTGTATAAATAATATTAAATAGACACCTCATATGGATATCTAAAAGAATAATGTGAATACCGAATCGAATCTTGTGTGTTGTCTTGGTAGATGCATCAGATGTCATTACATTTCAATAATCAATTCAATAACTTTACTGTAGTCATAGAAAACACCTATCTTTATGCATAAACAATTCTCCCCCTCAGGCTTAACGAATCCCCAGCAATATACATAACAAATCATCGCTAATAGGGATAACATGTCATCTCCCATAGGTATAACATTCTATCAGGGTCGATCTTGGTATATCATCATTTAATCATAATCAAAAACAAATATAAATTACACTATTACACGGTTACCATATTAATAACTCACATGGGCATCATAAAAAAAGCAACTACTGAATTAAACTATCAAAAGGTTTAAACAATAATTGTTGTATCCTGAGAAAAATGGTAAATCACTAATCCCAAATCCTTTAATCAAATAAATATCAACTTATCAACATTCCAATTAAATTATAAATTTAATCCATACATAGAAACCTAACCAGGAAAAACAAGGCATGCCTCATATTTAACCTCAACCAAACATCCATAAACGGTCATTCCAAGGGAACACATCCAACGTGTTTCCCTAAATCAAACCAAAAAACTAAAACATGATTGAATTAATTTAATTCATGACATAATCATCATTATACAACAAAAATATTCAATTACCATTCATGGTTACATAGTAAATATGGTATAATGGCAAAGCAACACATATAAAAAACTTGACATTGAGAGAAAGGCTCAAGAACACCTTCCTCGTCGTAAGAAGACTCTCCTCATCTAGAATTTTTCTTTGATTCACCTGAGAATGGAGTATATCTACAAAAAAGTTATAAATTCTCTACCTTAAATAACTATATCAAGAGAAGATAACATGAATAAAGGATCCATATGAAATCGATAGCTCATCCATGAAGATCAAACTCAATTGACAGCGAAGGAATCAGGTTTGGATGATAAATTGGGAAGGAAAATATCCCTCAGCACTTCTATTTTAGAACCTGGACGAGCCCATACCTATTTTCACAAAAAACGTCACTACTTCTAAATTTCATCCATAAAAAATTAAATGTCATGTACTTGAGACTACATGCCATGTCCATAAAAATTAGGGCATGACCATTATGTGGTTGTGTACCAATATTACATGGCATGTGGCCTTCCATACAAAAAATGTACCTATAAGTACATGGCATGTAGTTCCCAGTAACGTCGTGTAACAGGCCTACAACCAGCCCTTCAACCCCTTTTCAACATTTTATTATGTAAAAATTGAAAAGGATTGATCCATACCTGAAAAGAAGAACCAGGTTCATACAAAACTCCCCCCTTAAATCAATTCACCCCTGAATTTCCCTTCCAAGGATGGTGAAAAATATCTAAGAACAACTTCGGAAACTATGATTGTACGTCGGCCTCCCTATCCGAAGTCTTGTTCTATAGTCAACTGTGTTTCCATATAACCCTTATGAAAGGAACAGACTAGTCATGGAGAAAAGTGGTGCTATGATCCACAATATGAATGGGATGTTCTACAACGGACGCATCTTCCTGCAACTTCACTTCCTCAAGATGAAAGGTGTGATACTGGTCCAAAATGTAATGTTGCAATTGAAAATTGTTAAGGATGTTGTGAATATCCACATACCTCTCAGGTAACTGCAATTGATAAGAAACTAACCCGACCCTCTCTAAAATCTCAAAAGGACTGACGTATCTTGACAAAAGCTTACCCTTTCCCCAAATTCTCTTGTGTACCAACCTCATTACAACATGCAAGAAAACTCGATCCCCAGCCTCGAACTCAAGTGGTCATATTCGGAAATCAGGATATGATATATAACAAGAATGTGTAGTATCTATCCACTTCTGAATCAACTATACGTGCATAGAATTCTCTTGCATGAGACATGGTCCTGGTAAAGCTTCCTCTCCCACCTCTAGCCATCATAGGGGTCATCGGCATGACCTACCATTCAAATACTCATAAGGTTTCATCTTTATAGTCTCATGGAAACTTTTATTATAAAAAATTAATCTAGGGGGATATGCTTCCCCCAAGATCCTTCAAAGTCTTGGATGCATGCTCACAACATGTCTTCAAGAACAAGTATCATATACTATGACTGGGCATCAGTCTGATGGTGGTATGATGTTCTCAGGAGAACCTATGGACCCAACAACCTCTGAACCTTTAGAAATGAGACATAAATCATGTGTATATATTAGAAATGAATGTACAAGGGACCCCATGAGGTCATACCACCTCATGAATATACAGCTTCCAAATCTCATCATCATTGAAGGTCTCTTTAATTGAGAAGAAGTGAGCGACCTTCATAAGTCTATCAACCACCACCTATACTACATCATTACCTTAGGGAGACCATGATAAAACTATCCTGAAATCTATCGCAACATCATCCCATTCCACTTTGTAATAGGTAAATGTTGTAAAAACTTGGTAGACCATTGATGTTCTTCCTTCACCTACTGACAGGTGAAAGACCTCGTAGCAAAACCGGACACCTCCCTCTTCATACTCGACCACCTGTATAGACAGTTCAAGTCACGGTACAACATGGAAACTTCAGACTGAACTTACCATGATAAAGCATGATACTCACTCACTAACTTATCATGTATTTCTAATGGAACCCCAACATATACATGGATCCACAAGATCTCATCATCACATACCGTCCAACCAGGTGGTGGATCCTCACAAGTTACACTTTCCCATAAGACTAGGCCCTTATAATCGAATATTAGTCTCATCCTCAGAAAGTTTCAGTGTTTATAAGTATGAGATAAAGATGAATGGAAAGTCTTTCTCGGACTTTCATCCAACTCCAAATTCATATCAGATTAAATTTCCATAAGAAACCACTCACTACTAGCCTTCTACGCTGCCTGAATTTGAGTCCTCTTACTCAGTGCATCATCCATTGCATTGTTTTTTCCAAGTGTGTAGGAAATATCTAATTCAAAATAATGGAGGTACCCCACCCACTTTCACTGCCTCAGATTTAGATCATTCAAAGTAATGATGTACATGAGACTTTTGTGGTCTGTGTACACCACAAAACGCTCCCAAATTATGTAATGTATCCAGTAGATAAGTCCAGAACAACCATGGATAACTCAAGATCATGTGTCGAATAGTTCTTATCATATGGCCTCAACTTCTGGGACCTTTACACAATGAATCGATCCCCTATCATAATAACTTATCCCAACCCGATACCAGATACATCATAGTACACAGGTTAACTTCTTCCCGACAGTGGAAAAACTATTATCAGTGCTGACGTTAATCTCCCTTTCATCACCTAAAAGGATGTCACAAAAGAATATGATCATACGTACTTCACACCCTTATTTTTCTAGCATGTCATCGGAACTTCTAAGCATGATAATTATTTTATGAAACTCATGTAGTAATCATCCAACCCTAGAAAACTCTTCACCTCAAAGACATTCTTGGGATGCTCTTAGGTAACTACCACCCTCACCTTTTCTTGCTATATTGTTCTCTTGTCTCTAAGATAACGTTGCCTAGGAAGTGAATCTAATACCTCTAGAAGTGGAACATTGAAAACATAGAATATAATTTATGGTCTCCCAGTGTGCTCAATATGATCTCATGGTTTGTGGAATGTTCATGTAGATTAAGAGAATATTCTAAGATACCATCCATAAAATCCACAAAAAAATAATCAAGATAGGGAACGTACACTGATTTCATCAGTGCCATAAAAACTACTAGTGCATTCAGGATAAAGAATGGAATTATGAGATTCTCATATAGGCCATACCTGTTACGAAATATGGTATGAGGTATGTCTGATGTTCTAACACGTACCTGGTGATATCCTGACCTCAAGTTAGTTTTTGAGAACACTCGATCTCCTCAAAGCTGGTAAAATAGGTCATCTATCTATGGAAAAGGATATCTGTTCTTAACCATCATCTGGTTTAGTTTTTGTTTTTCCACGCATAGCCTGAGGTTATCGTCTACCCTCTTCGCGAAAAGGACTAGTGAACCCCACATAGAAATACTGGGTCGGAAGAAACCCTTAGCCTCCAAATCATATAGATTCCTCTTTATATCTTTCAAATACATCATAGATATCCTATAAGGAGGAATGGATACTATTACATCTCATGAAACTAGCTCGATAGAGTACTCTACCACTCTTACCTGAGGTAAAATTGAAATTTGTCTGGGAAAACATCCCTGAAATGATTAACCATTGAAGGGAAATCTATATGATGTGTTATTTGGTCATCTATATATGAACTAGAAATATATTTTTTCATACCACTAAACCTATGAAGCTCAGGTCAAGCACGGATTGATTGGAAATTCCATTATCCTTTGTATAGAAATGATCTGCCTTTTGGTGATGTAAAATTTATTTTACGGTGATAGAAATCAACAAAGTCTTTTAAGGAGAATCACCAGTAAATTTTGAGCATGACATCATTGCATCTCATCTCTAAGACATAGGGATCCCTAAAGAAGTGACACCCACAATCCTCAAGGGGAACTCCTTACACTAATAAAGATCTTCCGTCATTGTCTGTAACGAAGTGTCTAGTTCCATAACATCATCATAAGAGAAAACATAGAGCCCAAGGATATCTAAACTGGGAAGAGATATAAAACTATGATAAACCCTTGTATCAAAGAGTATAGAAGATTAAATAAAGGGGACTAGAAAAGTACCTCATACAGTATAATGTTTGGGATCCTTCTCTTACTATGTCTGTTATGTTGTAAAAGCCTGGCATGTGCCACAACCCAATGACAGAGCATGGCTGCCATGAACTGATCCACTCTATTGTCTCTGAAAAGCTAGATTTTGGCTACCCTGGCTAGGAACACAACCTCGACTTGAGTGGCCTGACAAATTATAGTTCCCCGACTAGTGGGAAGACACTTACCCAACTCATGAATGTGGAGCCAGTGCAAAACCTCTCTCACTAGATGCTGGTGGAATCTCCATGCAGTAGCATTGTAGATGGCGCATCCTTCTACAAGTTTGGAACTCAACTTGGTCCACCCGGAACTGTAGTCTCACATACCTATATCTACCACATTGATATCACCTCATCTGGCTACCTTAAGAATCATTATTACTACTCGTATCCTCGTGATAAAGCTCCATACGATTCCTATTTCTCCCAACCATGATAGTATCATATCTTTGTGTCTAACTGCCTTGGTTCACACCTCCAACTTCCCACAGATTACACTTGATAATCAGTTCTAGGTTCTCGATGTAACATACATAAGGAAACCTGAAAACATTCGCCTATGATTAGATATCATACCTGATACCATCCTTAAATTTCCTATCCCTTGATGTCTCATCACCGATTAGAATGGGTGTGAATCTCTGATGCTTAATGGAATGGGCGGAGTAGTTCATATCTGACCAAGATCCCTTCTCTAGATGCATAAACTCATTGGCTATATCGGCCCTCGGCATCTTGGGAAAATAGTATTCATAGAATACCATCAGAAAGTCTCCAAATGTCATGTCTTCATGATGCTCCGTCTGAGTGATAACATCACACCATGTCTTGGTGGAATCACGCAGCATATAAGTTTCTAGCTGGACCCTCCCCTCATGAGGAATCACTAGATGCTCAAAGATCGTGACCAGGGACTCTAACCATGACTCTGTAACCTATGGTCTACCATCCCCTAAAAACTAAGGTTGATGTTGTTGCTAGAATACTAATGTTAGTTCTTCCATAGATGTGGCATGTTCATTTACTCCCTAGAAGGCATGTATAAACCTCGTGAAGCCATCACAGAACTATCCATCCACACTTGTGTCTGGTATAATAGATGGTTCTGAAACTTTCTTGTCTAGAGGGTCCACTTGTATCCCATTTCTTACCACCTTCGGGGTATTCTCATTACAACTCTCCTAGAGTACAACTAGAGGTCTCTCTGGTGGAATTTCTCTATAAATTCCAACACATATTCCTCATTATAATCTTTATTCATCAAGGTATATATTTCCAGTGTGAATGAACTGAATAGAAGAAGAAGAGCTTCAAAAGTTCAAAAATGGATAGTACACTATGTGTAAGGATCATTAATGATGTGTACACTTAAGCCCTGCCATGGTCTTGTACTCCTGCTATCCTGGACGTGTATACACCATAGGTACATGGTGTGTAAGGACTAAACATGGAATCTACAGTTAATCTCTTAAATGGTAGTGTGAATATACCTTCTTTGGACGTGTAAACATCCCAAGATCACATTGTGTCAGGATGACAAATATAGTTCACTCAAGTCTTCCCTCCATGCGATGTAATTTTTCAAGGCCAAATCCAAACGGGTCAGCCTATGTAAAACTACACAAGGTGTACATAAATTACCCAATGTGTTCTAATAAAAACATAACAAATTTTGTTTTCGCTCACTTGTCCAGTGACACAATAATCCATTAAACGGCGTGTACTTAGAGTACACGTCGTGTACTTGAAATAGTTGTTTCTTTCCGAACATAAGAACACATGGCGTGTGTTCATAGGACTACACATCGGGTTTTCTGGGTTTCTAGATAGTAATCCGTAGGAACTTCCTTGGAACCATTGTTTTGTAAAATAAAGCAACGGTATACCAAATTCTGATATTTATGGTCTCACACTCCCCGTTAATCAAATCATGGAATCCACATATACAAAATAAGATCACTATTTATTTTCAATGGATGAAAAATGACCCACCAAATTCTGATCCAAGGGGGTTCATACTCCACTAGAACCAAAGTTTGACATCCATCTAATTCAACCAAAACATGTACCAATACACCTATTACAATAGAAGGCATATCTTGCATGACATCTATCACAAAATCTTGCAATTAGTAATGATCTCTAATAGTATGGAAAGAATGCATGACATGTGATTTCTAACAAGTTCCTATATGATGCATGAGATGGAATACCCTCATCACATCAGGTTGCAACAATATAGTACCAAAATGATATCAATAGTAATAGTAAAAAATAAGTGAGTCACCAAATAGTGAAATCGAATCAATTGTAATAGATGAAAATCCAAAATTGACATTTCAATTCGAGGTAATTTGGATTTTCCATGTACACATGGTAGCTACTCCCGGGCACAGTTAATTACCATACTCCATTTCCTTCATATCCTCTATAATGCCACCAAATAGTAAGAAAACCCAAAAAAGAAAACTCCTTTGATACCACTTTGTAACATCCCGTAATCAGGTTCCACTCAAATGGTACCGCATACCCTGTTGGCCACATGGCCTCATGTGCATTTCCCAAAACACCAGAGGATGCAAATTAGTTGTGAGGGACTAGGGTGTGATATTGGAGAAATTATGCCCTCATTGGTAGATTGTAACACAACAGAATAATAATATACCATAGCAGAAGTAGTAAACATCATATACCTGAAATAAATTGTGGAATACTAATAAGACAAATAACCAAGAATCATTCAATACAAAATATGATCAAGCTTGTCACATGTTCTAGGAAAGAATACCAACAAGGTACATTACAGGAATCCACAACATAAGTTACAAAAGAAAATTAAACAAAGGTAACTAAGGAGCATCAAAACCCACAGCTCGGTCCCATGCTCTCATGTCCCAAAACAACATATCATGTACCTGTAAAAGGAAGCTTTCCCTTATCAACAACTACAAAAATAAAATCTATTTTTTTCAAAAAAGTATAAACCAAATAGGGGGTGACAAAAAATATTAATTGGAAACCACTAAAGGTTTGTGCCTATGTTTTAGTGATTATATGAATTATGTAGTGTACAAAAAGGAAAAACAATAAACTATGAAGCACTCAAAAGTAAACAATCCTACAAGTCCTATTTCCAATTTTCATTGATTATCTTTAGTTCAACTATCTAGTTACATTGAATTATATAAGTTTCGAGATCTAGAATATTCCTGTCAATCCCCCATATAATGAATACTGAATATATACCTCAGATGGATATCTAAACAAATAATGTGAAGATGGAATCAAATCTTGTTCTTTGGCTTGGAAGACATGACATATTTCATTACATTTCAATAATCAATTCAATATCTTCCTTATAGGAATAGAAAACAATAACTTGTTGGCATAACCAATCCTCTCCCTCTGTCCTAACAAATCCTCACCCACAATCATAACAAATCCTCACCCACATGCATAATAAATTCTCACTCACAGTCATAATAATCATTCAGGGTCAATCCCGATATATCAACATTTCAGCATATTAAAAAAACATGAAAATTATACAATTACATAGTTACTATAATAACAACTTACATGGGAATCAAACAAAACAATCAATAAGTGAATTAAACACTCACAATTCTTAAACAATATTTGCATATCATGGGACAAAGAAGAAATAACTAATACCAAACCGTTTAAACAAATCAATCAAAACATATCAAAATTGTAACTGTATTATAAATGTAATCCATAAATAGATACCCAATAAGGGAAACCAAGTCATTCATCATAGGAAACCTCATCCAAATGACCATAAATGTTCATTCTGAGGGAACACACCCATGGGGTGGATCTTAATCAAACCAATTACATCAAACCTGATTGAATGAGTTTAATTCATGGCCTACTTATCATTAGAAAAAAACAAGGGTCAATTTCCATTTATGGTTACACCCTAAACATTGGATAATGGTAATACAGAACATATAAACAACTCTACATTGATAAAAAGGAACAATACCTCCTACCTCATCATAGTATGACTCTCCTCGTCCAGTTCCTACCTTTGATTATCCCTAGAAAGAAGTAAATCTACAAAATTGTTAAAAATTACTGACCTTAAATAACTAGATTGATATAAGAAAACAAGAATAAATTCACAACATGAATCGAGAGCTCATCTATCGGGTTCAAATGCAATTGAAAGAGAAGGAATCAAGGTTCAGATGATCAATCAGGAAGGAAAATGGCCCTCACCACTACTGTTTGTGAACCAGGATGAGCCCCTGCCAATTTTCACAAAAAATTCACTACTTCCTAATTTAATCAATAAAAAGATTACACTGAATGTACTTAATACTACACGTCATTTCCATTCAAAGTAAATCATGATCATTACGTGGCCACGTTTCAAGTTTACTATGTTTGTAGCCTTCCACGCAAAGCATGTACTCATAAATACACGACATATAGCTCCCAGTCACACCATGTAACAAGCCTACATCTAGCCCCTCGACCAATTTACACCATTTTCATATGTATAAACTAAAAAGTAAATAGTCATACTTTAAATGAATAAATAGATTCTTACATTTCTATTCTGGAGGTATATGGATAATATAAATTTGTTACATTTAATAGACACTAGTGATCTCAAATTCGAAGATGTGGAAG
This sequence comes from Viscum album, assembly GCA_963277665.1. Lineage (NCBI taxonomy): Eukaryota > Viridiplantae > Streptophyta > Magnoliopsida > Santalales > Viscaceae > Viscum > Viscum album. The sequence goes on along the minus strand of OY728128.1, from coordinate 1,918,409,208 downwards.
TGATTCTCTATGACACAAAGCTGCTGGAGTTATCCATGAAGAAACAAATGATTTATTTAATGTTCAATGGAACTTTGGATATTACATAAATGTTAGAAAGAATGTGAGAATTAGAGAATAAATGGTTTTTTATTTAAAGTAATTGGATTATTAAAGTAAAATATAAAAGGAATTATTGGTGCAAAATGTTTTCCAATAGAAATAAGGAATCGATTATGTTTATTTTTTTCACATTTATTATATAATACTACTATATGATTAATTATATTTCTTGTAAATTTTATTGGTTTTATAGAGGATAGATACCAAGAGTTCCTTTCTTCATGATGTTTTTGAGGAGGTGATCTACATGATGTTTTCCAAGTGATTTTAAGACAAATAGATTAAAGAGTGTTTTTGTAAATCAAAGCATATCCACTAAAAATTGAAATACGTACCTCATTAGTGGAGCCAAAGGTTTTATACTATTATGATAAAGAAAGGTTTAATACATGATGACTCTGATTATTGTTATTTTCATATATTGGGGGATGGTAGGACATGCATCATACTTCTTCTGTATATATGGATGACATATTTATATAAATTATGAGGAGTTAAATTATTCAAGAGATATATTGTAATTTGTCTGAAATATTTGAAAATAAGGATCTTGTGTGAGCCAATAAAATCTTGGTGATGATAATAATGTAACACCATGAGTTCTTATGGATTTTTTTCAAATAATTTCAATATTCATTTCTATCTTGTATTGCATTAAGTAAATAATTACATTTAGACGAACCAAAATAGGTTTATGTTACATGAAACACTGACTTGGTGTAAATTACATGAAACAACAACTGGGTGAACGTTTCACACAACATCGACTGGGCGTATGATACATACAACACCGACTTAGTATACATCACATGCAATGCAATGTTTTTACAAAACATTGTTTTAATGATATAATTATTTAAATTGGATAATTATAACATAAAAATTTTACATAGTAATATGAACTTTATTAACTACTTTTCAAATATTTTTCATAATTTTTTTATATAAATAAAACATACTGGATAATGAAAGATATGATTTTTGGTTAATTACTTTGAAGTTTTTACATACAATTTTCTCGAATGAACCAATTTTAATAATAAAATTATTTTTAAACACATTTAGATATTTAATTTGATAAAATAAAATTCATTTTCGAATTCATAACATCTAAATTAACCTAGGGTAAAAAAATTCTTTTGAGAAGCATTATTTTTTTATTCATAGTGAAAAATACTGATTTTTTGATAAAAAAACAAAAAAATTCATCATTAATTTTTAATTTTAAATGATATAATAATTTTTCGGTTATATTAGAATAGTATTAAATCTTTTTATATGATTTAATTCACTATAATCAATTTCCCTTTAAAATTTAATATAAAATCTTAACAAACTTTCGAATATTTCTCTACTTTAAAAACACGTTATTTCGCCCCGTCCGTAGGATTAACATGAATACTAAGTTTTCTAATTCTGTGATTTGAATTTAAAAAAATTGACATAATACATTTTATATTTTATATTATTTAGACTCTAATAAGACCAATTTAATGTTTTACCAAATTTATTAATAAAAGTGATTAAAATTAATCACGTTGATTAAGGCCAAATTATGATTAATTATGAAATAAAACTTCAAATTAATGGCCCAAATGACCTATTTACTTTTCCAACAGAAATTGTATTTTAATATTTATGCCATAAACCATTAATTATTCAGTTTTTTTGTTTTTATATCTCTTTTTTAAGGTAAGAGCCTGGGTACACCTAACTTGTTTTGAAACAATCCAAGTGAGTCATTCCTTCTATATAAAAACCCACCAACTCTCCCACTACGTCAAACCTATTAAGTTAGGAAAAGTCCTACCAAATACACTTTCCAAAATTCATATATTCCACATATAATAAATCCATTTTTCATAATGAATTCCAAATAATCCATTTGGTACAATCCAAAAGGAGTCACCCAATTAAGAGCTAACATATTCTCTTAAGATCCTTTCTTTTATTTTCCTTCTCCACCCCCTCCACTATCACTATTACATTATTTTATGAAAAAACCAGGTATAATAAATATAAAATTATTTTTTTATGCTAATTTTTTTACTTTTACTTACCCACACCTCCATCTAATTGGTAACGAATATAATATTTCTATGTACGGTGAACTACTGGCTTACGAAGTAATGATTGGTCATTTTTCCTTTACCACCTATCAAGGTGGCCATTATGATGGAAAATATATTTATATATGATTTATATAATATTTATTTAATATTTATTTAATATTTATTCCTTTTTACAACACATACATTTTTACTCTCAATTTGGTGTTATTTCGATAATCTCATTTGTGGAGGTGTGGATTATTGCATACTCCAAGTGATTTGATTCTTTCACACACCACATAGAATGTATTATTGATGGTTTTGGTGAAATTATATGATATACATAAAATAATAGTGCTACTATAATAATATTATATATTTAAATATGTATACATATTTCATTTACATACTTTTTTTCAATACGACTATTGAAACAGAAACTGCGTTCAAACATATCTACGGCTTACCGTCTCCATGAATGGTGTATTCCATTTCGTACATATATATTATATAGATTTCTATAATATAAATATAATGAATATAAATTATATTTATTTAATTTTTTACATTCTGGTAGGATTATATAATTATAATGTCGAACGATATAACAAATTTAGACACATGCGAAGAACAATGTGAATATTACCCGAAGTGAAACCTTAATATAAGATCATTAACAAACAGGTAATATTAGGTCATAATTGAAACATATATGGTATTATATATGATTATATGGTTCTTAAAAATATGTATAATAAATTTATATTTATTATACAGGTATTTTGAGTGAGTACAATGAGATTCAAGGAACAAGGTAACGAGATTTTATATAACTTTTCATTTATGTTTAATACAAGCATTGTTTGCGACTCTTTCCTTTTGTGTTGTGTATGAAATGAACATGATTGAATTATATTTATCATATACCTAAATTTATGTTTATTAAAATACCCATTTTATAATCTTTCGTTCATTGTTTTTATGTTTCAAAATTCACCTAATTCATAAACATGTTTTTCCTCAATTTTCGTTCTTTGAGACTCAAGTTTTGTTATGAACCTAAAATCATTTTCAAAGTTTATATAAATAAATTTTTAATGTTATATCACGAATATCATTCTTTTTATGATATTCTAAGTTTCTTGAAATTTTATTTTCTCAGATTTATAGTATGATATTAAGTTACCATGTTATAAGAGTTTATTGAGGCAATCTCGTCGCTTTTCGAAATTGTTTACATTTATAATTCGTTAGATGAAATATTTAGATCAATATATCAAAAATAATAATGAGTTTCTTTATCCTATATTTATTCAAGATATCCTTATCTTTTAGTACAACTTTCTCCACTCTTTGGTAGATGAGATAATATTATTATGTAAAATATGATTATCTCTCTCTCTTTGGTCATAAATCTATTTTATTCAAAAAACCCATGTTTTAGAAAATTTCATCAAAGGATCATTAAAGATAATTTTCAATTAAAATATTTTTTAAACTTTTTTTTGAATATTACTTTGTATATTTTAAAATATCTTCTCAACGAATTTTTTTTCAAAATGTTTTATGTTTTAAAATGAATTTTCAAAGAAGAAAGGATATTTTCTTCATGAAATTTTTTAAATATCATAAAAAATTATTTACCATATATGATAACATCCATCGGTGTTACTAATTAATTTATGAAGAAATTATTTTATATTTCCATTCATATTATTTCTCTGTAGAGATTATTTTTTGATAGTGGGTTGTTTATAAAACATGTTTCTATTTCACAGGTTAAATGATTTTGAAACCTACTTCTTTTAACGGGTTATGTTTATGATGAAATGATTATTAAACCAATATCTTTCCACAAGTTAGGATATTATTAAATTTATATATTACCCATTTCATTTCATGGGTTATGATATGACTATTAACGATCTTTCGGTATATGTAGTAATGGTTTCACTATGAGATGGGTGGTACCTGTATCAACCTCCAATGTGTAGGGTATAGATTTATATCTCATGAGATGGGTTAATAAAGTATTCAAAATAAGAATTAACTATTAATATTTCCATGATAGTTAACTATGACTACCATGATGGTATAAGGATTGAAATCGTGACACTAATATGTCCACGGGAGTGAAACATGATTACCATGATGGATAGGGAGTGAACCAATACAACCAACATGGTATTGGCAGTGATGCCTTGGCCACTATGGAAATCATATCATATGATTATCTATCTACCACAATTCCATGTTTTATTCCCATGTTATGCTTTCATGGATTATTATATTTACTTCATTGTGTTTCTTGTCTTATGAACTAGTAATATTTTCCATGTATCTTGTTGTGATATTTGATATGTAGGATATGATCTTCTATTTTCATGATCACATTATCATACCCTTATGATCATGTTAATTCTTACATGTATCCCTTATATATACTTACTAAGTAATTGAGATCACCATTTTAATGTTTATTTTTCCCTAGGTTAGGATGATATGTATTATTTTTAAAATGTCTAAGAAGGGTTATAGTCAAGAAGAACCTAGTGGGATGTGATGCAGCTCATTTATATACAAGTGTTTATGTTTTCATGTTTCCAAATTCAATAGAACAATTACAGTGTTGGGAATCGTTTTGTGTAATGTTCAACTATTTCTAAAATATTATGCAATTTTTATATTTGAAAAGTGAGGGTCTCTATAGTTGGTATTAGTGAACGGGTATAGTTATCGCATGGAATCAATGATGAGAAAACCTTAGTGAAAACCCTAAGGAATTGAATAATGATAGGTCTAAGGTTAAATAAAACGTATTGGAAAATATCATGGAATATTGGAGAAGTATAGTGTGAGTGGTTTCAAAGTAATACCTACATGACTAGATACTACAAGTGGATGTGGATCTGGGAGAGTTGTACCTAGTGGTAACAACTCAAAAAAGATGTTCTGGGACTGGCTTGGGGTATTCTTGTACACAATAAGGGGAATTGTTTCACACCTAGTTTGACACTCTCGGGGGATATTATTTGGGAATTAAAAAAGTCTTCATCAATTTTTATGAAGGATATAAACAGAATGAGGCTCTGAATAACATGGGATAATCCTAAAGTGTCATAGATTAAGGAAGGTTTCATAACCTAGTTATTCTATAATTTATTTTTCATGATTATGTTGTTCCTCATTATGATAACTATTTCTTACTCTATGATTTTTTTAGTCAATGGATAGAACCCGAAAGAACAACATTAGTGGTTATTACAATGGAAAATGAAATTATTTTACTCCTGTGAAACTAGATGTTTTGGAAGTTGTAATTAAAAACCTCATTTCTATTATCAGACATCTTTACTAAGATATCAATCATGGTAGACATCCAAATTAGAAAATGAGGGAACAACATTCTATTGAGTCTTTCATTAGGAAATGTTCACCTTCTTTTAGAGTGTCTTCTGATCCACTTGTTACTAAAAATGTATCAACACTACTGAAAATATATTCTTTGTTCTTCAGTGTTCTGGTTATGAAAAATTCATTATGGATATTTATTGGTTAGAAGGAGAATTAGATCAGTGGTGGACGCTAATCAAGAATATAGTGTAGAAATATGAGATTGAATCCATGGATTGAGATGAGTTAGAGAACTTATTTCTAAATAAGTAATTTCTTATAGTTCTTCTTACCAAGACGGAGAAATAGTCTTTGATTTTAAGCAAAGGGGTGATGAATCTGTTGGTGCCTACAATGCTAATTTCAATAAACTTGTGAGGCATGTTTCAGGAATTTTCATCCAACCCAAAATATAATGTTAATAAGTTCTTCTGTGGCATAACTACATGTCTCAAAAGTTTATTATCCATAATAGAATTAAGTAGTTGTGAATATATTTTGCGTTGTGAAATAATGGTTGAAATGGAGGTTAGACTCACACATCAATCTCATTGTTCTGACCAGAAGTTGAAGATGGAGTTTAAATGAAAATATAAAAACCATGAAAAAAATAATGTTATATTTCCTTTATGCTATAATTGTGGGAAAAAGAATGGCGGAATTTTACTTTAGGGTTATAACAAATGTTTTACATGTGTAAGGTATGGATTTGAGAATTTGATTTCTAAAGCGATTAGAAGAAGATAGCTCAAAATTCTATTGGAGAAAAGGAGGCACTGAATGAAACTCCCATGGTTCAATTCTAAATGAGTATGGAGAATGGGAATTATGAAAACCACTACCCAAACCTAAGGGATGGTTCTGATGATCGATGTATGAAACCTCATAAACCAAGGGACAAGGGAAAATCTCATTCAATAGCTATTTTTTATTAGGGGTGTGATAATGACATGATGAGGGGTACACTAACCATCCACTCTAGAACTTTTAATGTCATATTTTAGTCTAGATCTACCCATTCTTTCATATGTAAAGTATTTTATATGGGTGGTAAGATTCATCCAAAACAATTATATGTGGAATTAGTAGTGAAAACTCATAATGCAAAGATGATTTCAACTCAAGTCTATGATTCCTCTCGGGATGAATTTCATGAAAATGTACTTCTTATAAATATTTTCATTCTTCATTTGATTAAATTCGATGTAATCATAGGCATCTATATTATTTAACTTCATAAATCCCACATCAATTTTCAACAAATGAAAATTACATTTTATATTTCAAACCCTACTATGATCATACATCAATGTGATGATATGCATGAACTTCATGTGGAGATTACATGCATTGTTATAGTTGTAAATTCCCATTAAAAAGGGTTTTTAATTTGAAATGGTTGTGGTGAAGATCGGCATCATTGATATGCATTTTGTTCATGATTTTGTATAAGTATTTATAAAATCATTTCCCATCCTTCCACCAAAACATGAAGTTGAGTTCTCAATAGAACTCATACCTGGTTCCACACCAATTTCAAAGACACCTTACAGAATGGACCAGAATGAGTAGTAGGAACTGAAGAAGCATCTCCAAGAAAAACTTGATATGGGATTCATTTGGCCAAGTGTTTCACGATGGGGTGCATCGGTTCTTTATGTTAAGAAGAAATATGGATTAATGCAACTCTTCATTAATTATCCGGAGTTCAACAAGATACCAATCAAGAACAACTATACTCTTAGACATATTGGGGACTTTCTTGATCAACTACATGGAGATCACTACTTTTCCAAGATTGACCTTAGTTATGGATATTGTAAAGACCTAGAATCTCCGTTTATTGTTTTTAAATTAAATGGGAATTTTGTGTGTCCTCGAAGATTGACGACGCGTGATTCTGAGGAATAGTGTGCCCTGAATGAATTTATGATCCTTTTATTGGGTACATTCAGTAAAATTACGAGTGGATTTTGGTAACATTTGAACTCGTGCTCGGAATTAAAATCTAAGGGCATCGTTAAACTCGTAGTGCTGGTATTCACTTAAGGATACCTTCACCTCAACCGCATTGGGTCGAGAGTGAAAGATAGTTTTTCTGTTTTTTGTGAAAGAATAAAAATAAAATAAAAATGTGTAACATTTTTATTTTCTTTTGTTGAAACCTTCTGTGTGGATGTTTTAATGGTGGGGACCACCTGTAATACAACCTCTCAACATAGGATATAGAGGTGGGGACATCGCGATCCTAACCTCCCATGTGGGTTATGGTGGTGGGGACCACCCGAGAATTAATTCCCCTGGAACCCATTTGAACTGCCTATTTATTTGGAGAAACCTCTTGATGTCACCCCACTTAATTATGCAATCTCTTCCCTTTAATGAATTAAGAAAAACCATCAATTAATTAATTAATCTATTTTGAAATTATGCCAAAAAACATAATAGATAACGTTTTCTATTATGTGGGATACCTTTCATTTTGGAGGAATTGGGAGAGAGAATAACAATTGGGAGAAAGCTCACCAATGAAGAACGGCAATGAGGAACATCTCCAATGATGAAAGAACTGACGATCAAGGAAATGATGACGTCACCAATGTTCGTCAATCCCCAACATCATTGTCTCCTTCCTCGCAGCCTCCATCAATGAACCTTTGAGGTAGGGGTTTATTTATGAGTGATTATCACATCCCATGTTCTTCACTTCTAAACTAAGAACATAGATCAACTATCATAAACTAGTTGATCCACAGATGTTTTCTTTTGCGCGATTTAGAATAGTTATTGATGAAGGTTGTGGGGATTGATGTTTTTAAATATCTTCCATACACATTCTTGATACAAATTTGTGAACCACTTGCCATCGCTCTAACGCGGAGGGTGTGGGCCAAACAAACATGGCCCAACCCCTCCGCCGTTCTTCTTTTCTGTGTTCTTCGCAATGGTGATAGCGACCAATAGTAGAGTTTGTCACCAGTGGAACACGACAATGGCGGACGGTACCACCTCCAGCCGTGACGAAGACAATGGCACCACCCCACGGCCACCACACTACCCATGGCCACCGCCTTACACGGCCTCTGCCATCTGCTTCCAACACTGCCCTGTTCCCTCACGCCGTTTATGGTTCCACTGCCCCACGACCTTCGTTGCCCCATGGCTTCACCCCCGCAGCACCCCGCGCTGCCCCGTGGCTTCACCGCCCACAGCCTCGCCACCCATAGCACCCCACGGCTCTGTCGTGCCGACCTCATGGCCTCGCAGCCTCCGTGATGCCAGCTCGAACCCAGCAGGTCGGGCCGGGTCCACCCAAATCGGTTTGGCCCAGGCCGAGTCAGGCCAGGTCGGACCGTACCAGGACCCACTATGACCCTTTTACGCTATTTCGGCCATTTCTTTGGCACATAATGTCAGTTTGATGAACCTTCAGTGGCTCCATAAACCGTGGGGCGAGAAGGTCTATTGTGTATACCCCATTAAATATTTGGGTAATGTTGGAGTATAGTTAGTTTGGATCGAGCACGAATCCAACTGGGCCCTTCGGACAAAAATTCTAATAACTTACAGATCGGGCATCCGATTGACGCACCATTAGTTGTGTTGAGACCCTTATGACATGACGGTCCTTTGAGATACTTCTTATTGAGACTTCATGGGAGTTGGAGTATTGACCAGTGGCTTGTGGAGCAGATCCTTCTAGAGACAAGCGAGCGTAGTGTGGAAACCTAGTAGCTGGCTATAACATGAAGAATGGTGAGCGATCCTATGTGGGTCAGCACCAAGTGATCCTGTGTGGGTTAGAACTGAGTGATCCTATGTGGGTTCGCACTGGTCAATACTGTGTGGATCTGCACCTAGCAATCCTGTGTGGGTCAGCACTTAGGGATCCTTCATGGGTCTACTTCTTAACAGAGTAAGATGATTTAGTAGTTACATCTAATAACCTCTACTAGTGTACTAAAGTTATACCTGGTGTGAGCTGAGTCTGTACCTATGTGGTACTTTCCTTCATGGTAAAACCTTAGTGGTATTCTTCTGTGTGGCGTACCTTTGTGGTACTTGCCTTCGTGGTATTTCTTCATTTTTGGAACAGTTGAGCTTGGGTCTTTGGAGTTGGACTCTCTGTTATCCTCATGATTGATATGGGTTCACATGATAACTTAGGTATATGTATGGGAATATACCTAAGTAGGGTTATCAGTTGTTTATTTTCTTTTTGGTTTGTCCTATTTGGATTTTGTGAGGCCTTAAGGGTCTTGGGGTCCCTACTGAGTATCATTATACTCACCCATGCACGGGCTATGCTCACACTTCATTGTTTTATGTGCAGACGACGGACATCGTTGACTAAGGACGTGAGTACAGGACTGGAGGTAGCTCGAAGGTGGACCTAAGACTAGGTGTATTGCATAGATGACGGATCGATAGTTGTACCTTCCCTTCAGGTAGGATCCTTAGAGTGTGTTCACAGGATCTCTTCCAGTTTACTTGAACTTTCAGTTTCCTATACTTTCTAGTTGGGCAGGTTTTCTGGCCCCTTTTACTAACTTTACTCACTATGTTTACTATTCATTTTACTTTAGTTTGTATCTTGTTGTCTGCTTGGTTGCATGTGATTACAGGTTATAAAGGCAATACCTTCCTAGTTTTAGGGAATACGCCTTCGGTGCTAGTCACCTGCCCCTAGCCTATGGATGTCGGACGTGGGGTAGTCGCGGCATAGGTCCCGGGGACGGGTCATGAAAAACTGGTCTCATAGGAGTTAGTTCTACCATAGAACATAGGACTCTGGTCTTTTTTTAACGGCAATAGTGTTATGTGTAGTTAGTGTGGCTATGAGTTTAGGGAATCCTGTATTGGTGAGTCGACCGACGTATCCATACACCAAGACCCTGACTTCTGATTTCTGACCTAGTGCATGAAGACACTGATTTTGTGTGTGTTTTCAGGAGTATCTTTTGTAATCTCTTTGAGTCAGTTCACCAGGTATAACTTATTGACCGTGGCGTGCCTGTTTCTTTTCTGGATGCCACCATGTAGAAAGCCTCCTAGGGATCTAGATATAGTACACACTGATAGCCCACTGAGTGACGTGGCCTTAGTAAAAGGCCCTCTTCCAATAGAGGCACCAGTGGAGGAACCAGATGTACCTTTAACCATTGGACCACTGATGCCATTGGCCCTAGCAGAAGAGGGTGCACACTGATGGAGCACATTGCATGAGTTCTAGCACCAAAGGCCAATCAGTTTTAGGGGAGATACGGACCCACAGGTGGCTACGGATTGGCTGGAGTGGGTGGTGAGATTATTTCGACTGGTAAGGACACCAGCCGGTCTCGTGGTGATCCTTGTCACCAGTATTCTACAGGAAACAATAGGAAGATGGTGGAGCTTGATGTTATATGCTCACGGCGAGGTGACGCTTCTATAGGAAGACTTAGAGAGCCTGTTTCAGGAAGAGTTTTTCCCTACGAATCTTCACCTAGGTGGATATAGGAACTACTTCATATGCAATATATCATCATGACTATTCCTCAGTACTCATCAAGGTTCACGGACCTCTCATGGCACTCCACATATATGGTTCGGGACCCATTCTTTAGGGCACGGGCCTTCGAGCAGGGACTCAGGTGGGTGATCAGGGCATAGATGATCCCACTTAACATCCTTACGTATGCTGGGGTGTAAGAGAGATCCATCCTAGTGGATATTTCCCATGCTGAGTAGTCACCAACAGCGAGACCCACCACCAGTCATCACATAGTAGAGTCTTCTGTAGCTGGCCACAGACAGATGTCGCAGAGGTCCAAGAGGACCAGACCTACAGATGGACAACCGCAGGATTCATGGTCGGTTATGCGGGGCACCCAAGGTAGATCTAGTCATGAGAGGAGAAATTAGTGTTATGCATGTAGCGGGTAGGGTCACATGGCTCATGACTATCCGACCCGATGTACGGATGATCAGTAGACGGTCTAAGGACCACCCACGCAGAGATAGAGATTCGACCGAGGAGGTATGTAGGGAGCAGGCGGACTTGGCAGAGAAGCTGGTTGTGTAGCTGGCAGTGGGTGATGATTTGAGATGTTACTGCCACCACCACCAGGAGGTCCACCGCGACTGCAGGGAGTAGGCGGATAGGGGAGATCCCATCTCCAGGAAGCTGAGGCCTACGGTCACGGCGCTTTGAATATGATACGAGGCGTGATTTGTGTATACTCCACCATTTCAGCAGTACTTATAGGCATAGGTTCCAGTCATTATTTTATTTCCACTACCCCCATTCAAAGCTCGGAGATTCCTATGGAGATATTGGCTTTATCCTTACAGCTAGAGACTTATACAGGAGCAGATTCGATGATTACGCACTATTGCCGGTAGTGTGAGCTTTCTCTAGGAGGTGAGAGCATCAGCTGGGATCTCATAGTAGCGGCGTTGAGGCCTTACGACCTCATCTTGGGTATGGACTGGTTATCAACAGTCCATGCTCAATTTTACTATATTAGGCACATAGTGTGGTGTTTCCACACGGATGGGACCAGGTTTACATTCACTGAAAAGAAGGGAACCTTTGCAGCATAAGATAGACTTACCCGGAGGAGGGTGCAACCGATCACTCATCAGTTGTCTATCCTTACCCTTAGAGTGGTTTATGTTGACAGTCTAAGCTATCCTGTTGTGGTTCACCAGTATGTGGATGTCTTCCCTGATGATCTTCCGGGTCTACCTCCTCATAGAGAGGTGGACTTTTACATTGACTTGTACCTTGGGATGGCACTGATATCTACACCAGCATATTGAATGGCTCCCTTGAAGATTTGTGAGCTGCGGGTACAGTTGGATGACCTACAGGGGAAAGGGTTCATTTGGCCTCGGGCTTCTCCTTGGGCAGCACCGATTTTGTTCGCCAAGAAGGCGGATGGGATCTTGAGACTTTGTGTCAACTATCGGCGCTTGAATCAAGTGACCATGAAGAACATGCACCCGATCTCGAGGATTGAAGACCTATTTGATCTGCTGAAGGGAGCACAGTGGTTTTTGAAGATAGACCTCAGATCAGGCTATCACCAGCTCATAGTACGAGATGAGTATGTGCAGAAGATGATTTTCAGATATTGGTACAACCATTACGAGTTCTTGGTTATGCCATTCGGCATGACCAACACTCCAACCATGTTCATGGGACTCATGAACATGATATTTCAGTCATACATTGATTTCTTTGTGTTTGTCTTCATAGAGGACATTCTGATCTACTCGACTATTGAGGGGGATCATGTTTACCATTTTTGGGTAGTACTAGACACACTCCAAGAGCGCCATCTTTAGGGTAAGTTCTCGAAGTACCGGTTCTGGATCTGATAGGTGCACTTTCTATGACATGTCATATCGGAAGCTGGAGTGGCAGTGGATCCAGCGAATATTGAGGAGGTACTTGCTTGGGAACCACCCAGGAGTGTAATGGAGGTACGGAGTTTCCAAGGTTTGGCTGGATAGTACTTGAGGTTTGTTCTAGATTTCTCCAGAGTTGCCGCACCTCTATCATCATTGATGAAGAAGGGGAAACCCTTTGGGTGGTCAGAGAGATGCCAGTAGAGTGTTCAGGAGATGAGGAATAGGCTGACTAGTGCCCCCATCTTGAGGATTCTAGAGGAGGGTGTAGGGTATGTAGTTTCCTGTGACGCATCAAGAAACGGGCTTGGATGTGTCCTGATCCAGGAGTGAGAAGTGATCGAATATGGTTCTCGACTACTAATATAGTACATGTAGAACTATGCTACCCATGACCTGGAGTTAGTAGCAGTGGTATTTAACTTGATGATGTGCAACATTACTTGATGGGCGAGCATTTTACAATGTACTCTGATCACAAGAGTCTCAGATATATCTTCTCTCATGAGGACCAGAACCCACGATATTGATGTTGGAATGAGATCCTCCAAGACTATGACTCTGAGATAGTCTATACTCCTGGGAAGGGGAACGTTGTAGCAGATGCACTCAGGATCACATCTAGTATACAACTGCGAGGTGGCGCGACGGAGAACCTAGCCACTTTGCAGATATCATTTCTTAATAGATATGGACAAGATTTTATTCATTCTCTTACAATCACTCCCCTACTTCATCAGCGAGTCAGGAAGGCACAGCATGGGGACGCTGACTGCGAGACGTGACATGCTCAGATATCCATAGGACAGGACCCTGATGGATTTTTTGAAGGTGTAGAGCATGTCATCCTCTCAAGAGAACGTACCATGGTACCAGTGTCACTTCGGGAGGAAGTGATGAGGGAGTTTCACACATCCCCTCTATCGGAATATCCCGGAGTGGAGAAGATTTACCAGTATCTCTGACGACAACACTGGTGGTTGATAATGAAAAAGCAGTAGCATAGTTTGTCTCTCAGTGCCTCACTTGTCAGCAATTGAAGGTGGGGTATCAGGTACCAGCAGGCTTGTTTCAACCTTTAAAGGTCCCAGAGTAGAAGTGAGCTGGGATATCCATAGACTTCATGATAGTATTTCCACATACTTCAAAGGATCTTGATTCTATTTGGGTGATAGTCGACCGACTCACCAAGTCGGCCCACTTCTTACTGATTAGAGAGTTGGGTTCAGTAGAGATCTTGGGACGCCTCTATGTGAAAGAGATTTTGCTGCTACATGGAGTAACCTTGATGATTGTCTCCGATTTTGATACACATTTTACATCCCTGCTATGGAAGGGGTTGCAGGAGGCTTTCGGGACATAGCTTCGTTTGAGCACCACCTTCCATCCTCAGACGGATGGCCAGACTGAGCGAACCATTCAAACTCTCGATGACATGCTGCATGATTGTGTCCTCAACTTCAGTCACCACTGGGAGGATCACTTGCCTTTGGTGGAGTTTTAATAAAATAACAGTTATCACTCCACCATTGGGATGGCACCTTTTGAGGCATTGTACGGGCGACCTTGCAGATCAACTTTGTGTTGGACTGACCCAGGGGAGTCAGCACTAGTGGGACCAGAGACGGTCAAGGCTACCACAGAGATGGTCCAGATCATCTAGGAGATGATGAATATTTAATAGAGTAGGCATAATTCGTATGACAACAAGAGACGGAGACCTCTGGAGTTAGAGGATAGCGACCACGTCTTTCTACGTGTCTCACCTCTATGAGGTTTGCGGAGATTTGGCTGAGGTGGAAAGTTATCTCTGGGGTTCATCAGACCTTTTCAGGTCCTCAGCAGAGTTGGTGAGGTGGCATAACACTTAGCTCTTCCACCTCATTTGCACTGGGTACATGATGTCTTCCACATATCCCAGATGAGGAGATACGTGCATGATCCTTCGAACATCATCGACCACATCGAGCTGGACGTCAATGATGGGGTGGCATTTATGGAGGTTCTAGTAGAGATTGAGGATTGATGGAAGCAGGTCCTTCGTGGTCGGTTGATACCTATGGTGCGCGTCTGTTGGCAGCACGAGAACCTCCGAGAGAGCACATGGGAGCGGGAGGCTCAGATTCGTGCTCAGTACCCACACTTGATTTCCTAGTTTTGATTTGTGCCTTACGGGGATGTAAAGGCCAGAGGTTGGGAGAATTTAAAGACCCTAAATTTCCATGTAATTTTTTTTTAAATTAAATGTGAATAATACGAGTCTAAAAAAATTGATGGCGTGTGATTCAGAGGCCCGTTGTGCCTAGAATGAATTTATGAACATTTTTTAGGTACGTTTAGTAAATGTATGGGAATGTTTTTGTAACTTTTTAACCGGTGATCAGAATTGAAATTAAATGGCACTGTTGAACTCACAACGCCGGTATTTGCTTAAGGAGACCTTCACCTTGACCACAGTTGGTCAAGAGTGAAGTATAGTTTTTGTGTTTTTTGTGAACGAATAAAAATAAAATAAATATGTGTAACATTTTTATTTTCCTTTGTTGAAACCTTCCATGTGAATGTTTTAATGGTGGGGACCACCTGAACTAAAACCTTTAAACATAGGATATGGTGGTGGGGACCACCCAGGGCTAACCTGCCATGTGTTTTATGGTGGTGGGGAACACCCAAGACATAAAACCTCTTGAACCCCTTTGAACTCCCTCTTAATAGGGAGAAACCACTTAAGCTCCCCCACTTAATTTTGCTAACTCTCCTCTTTAATTAAATAAACCAACCCATCAATTAATTATTTAACTTATTTTTAAATTATGCCCACAAAAATATTAGATACCTTGTTCTATTATGTGGGCTACCTTTTATTTTTATGGAATTGGGGAGAGAAGATATATTGGGAGAAATCTCTCAAACGAAGAATGCCAATGAGGAACATCTCCAACAACAAATGAATCGAAGATTGAGGAAACGCCGATGTCACTGACATCCATCTATCCCCAACGTCATCATCTCCTTCGTCGTGGCCTCTGTCAATGAACCTTCGAGGTAGGGGTTTATTTATGACTGATTATCACTTCCCATGTTCTTCCCGTCTGAACTAAGAATGTGGATCAACTCTCATAAACTAGAAGATATGCGGATGTTTTCATTTGAAAGATTGGGAATAGTGATTGACGAAGGTTGTGGGGATTGATGTATTTAAATATCCTTTATACATGTTATTGATTCAAATTTTTGAACCACTTTCTACCGCTCTAATGTGGATGGTGCGGGCCAAACATACATGGACCGACCCCTCTGCCCTTCTTCTTTTGTGTGTTCTTCGCGATGGTGTCGGCGACCGAGGTCGGCGTTTGGCACCGGTGGAACACGAGAACGGTGGCCGACACAATCCGCTGGTCGTGACGAAGACAACGGTGCCACCCCACGGCCACTGCACCGCCCGCGACCACAACCGTTTGTGGCCTCTTCCATTTGCGGCCAACGCAGCCCTGTGCCATCGCGCCGTTCATGGCTCTGCCTCCCTATGGCCCTGCTGTGCTGCCCCGCGTCCATCGCCACCCCGTGGCCCTGTCGCCCGTGGCTCTTCTGACACATGGCTCCACCGCCCACGACCCCACTGCACCGCCCCATGGCTTCACAACCGCTACGGCCCCGCGGCCGCCACGCCGCCAAGCCGAGCCACCCTGCGCGGGCCGGACCGCCCAGCGGGTCGGGCCACCCAGTGCGGGCCGGGTCGGACCAGCGGGCTGGGACACAACACAGGTCGGTCCAGACCCAACGGGTCTGGCCGGGTCAACCCAAACAGGGTCGGCCCAGGCTGGGTCGGACCAGGTCGGATGGGACCCAGACCCACTATGAGCCTTTTACGCTATTTTGGCCGTAACTTTGGCACAGGACATCCGTTTGACGAACTGTCAGCAGTGATGGAATCCTTGGAACGATATGGTCCCTTGAGTATACCCCATTGGAGATTTGGATAATGTTGGAACACAGTCAGGTTGGATCAAGAACGAATCCAACTGGGCCCTCGGGACGAAAAAGCTAATAACTTACAGATCGGGCGTCTGATTGACACATAGTCTGTTGCGTTGAGACCCATATGACGTGGAAGTCCTTTGAGATACTTCTTAGTGAGACTTCATGGAATTTTGAGTATCGACTAGTGGATCATGTAGAAGACCCTCTTGGAGACAGGCGAGCATAGTGCGGAAATCCATTAGCTAGCTCTGATGTGAAGAATGAAGAGTGGTCATGTGTGGATCAACATCGAGTTGTCCTGTGTGGGTCATCACTGAGATATCCTATTTGGGTTAGCACTGAGTGATCATGTGTGGGTTATCACCTAGTGATCCTGTGTGGGTCAGCACCGAGCAATCAAGTGTGGGTCAGAACTGAGCAATCCGGTGTGGGTCAACACTTAGGGATCCTTCAAGGGTCTACTTCTTAATAGAGTAAGATGATTTATTAGTCACATCTAATCTAATCTACTATTGTAATAATGTAATACCTGGTGTGAGATGAGTCGGTACCTATGTGTTACTTTCCTTCTTGGTAATCCCTTGGTGATATTATTTTGTGTGGTGTACGTATGTGGTACTAGCCTTTGTAGTATTTCTTCTTTTGTAGAATAGTTGAGGTTGGGGATTTTGAGTTGGACTCTGTTTTTTCCTCATGAATGGGATGGGTTTACTTTATAACTTAGTTATATATATGGGCATAAACCTAAGTAGGGGTATCAGTTGTTTCCTTCTATTTTGATTTATCCATTGTGGATTTTGTGAGACCTTGAGGGTCATGGGGTCCCTACTGAGTATGGTTATACTCACCCATGCACGAGATATGCCCATAATTCATTATGTTTGGTGAAGACGACAAACAATGCTGACTAAGGATGTGAGTACCAGGACTGTAGGTTTCCTGGAGGTGGACCTTAGATGAGGAGTACCATAGAGATTATTGATCTAGAGTTGTACCTACCCTTCAAGTAGGATACTCGGCGGGTGTTTAGAGGAGCGGCTCTACTTTACTTATACTTTCAGTTTCTTGTACTTTCTAGTTGGGCATGTATTTTGTGCCCCTTTTAATTACTGTACCCACTCTGTTTACTATTCATTTTACTTGAGTTTGTATCTTGATGTGTTCTTGGTTGTGTGTTCTTACGGGTTATAAAGGAAATGTCTTCCCAGTTTTAGGGAATACGCCATTGGTGCTAGTCGCTAGCTCCTAGCCTATGGAAGGCGGGCTTGGGAAAGTCACAGCACAGGCCCTGGGGGACGGGTCATGACAAATATCATCAATTAAGGGTCAAGAGAGAGGATATACCCTAAAAAATTTTGTACAAGGTATGGAAACTATTAATATATAATGATGACTTTTTGTCTTACTAATTCACCTGATATCTTCATGGATTTAATTAGTAGAGTCTTTGGGGATTTCCTTGAGATGTTTGAGGTAGTATTTATAGATTATATTCTTCTATATCCATAGATAGAGTAATTTCATGAATATCACTTTATACTTGAACTAAATACCCAAAGGAAGGAGCATCTATATAAAAATTTTACAAGTGTTAATTTTGGATGAAAATGTTTTCATTTTTGGGACATATAATCACAAGATATGGTATAGAAGTAGATCCATGAAATATGGAGGATATTTATTACTATCCTAGACTAACCATAGTGACTGAGATCCATAGCTTTATTGTTTTATTTGAATATTGTCGATTTTTTATGGATAATTTTCCATAACTATCTAAACCCCTGAACAATTTAACTAGGAAGGGTGTCAAGTTCCTCTAGACAGAAGAATGTGAAGAAAATTTCGATGAAAGGAAGAGAAGGTTAGCCAATTAACCTATGATTACATTAGCCTATTGTGGAGAAGGGTTTGAAATATTTAGAGATGCATCTAGGACAGAATTAGGATGTTTTAATTTTATGAATTACATGGTTATCACTTATGCCTCCTAACAGTTGATGATTCATGAGAAAAATTACCCAACTCATGATTTGGAGTTAGTAATGAATTTTTTTGAATTAAAGATATGAAGGAATTATCATTATAGAGAAAAGGGTTAAATATATACTAATAATAAAGTTACAAAATACATATTCACATAAAAAAAGTATGACATGAACTAGAGAAGATTTTTAATGTTGATAAAGGATTATGACTGCTCAATACAATACCGCCCTAGGAAAGCAAACATGGTGGTCATTGCTTTGAGTCTGAAGTATCATGCCAGATTATACATGATGAGGATCACAAAAGATCCCATATTTATGTATTTGGAATGGATGGATCTAGAAATCCTAAAGGAAGGGGAAAATCATATATTTCTCAATTGAATGTTTAATCCTTTATCCAAGTGAAGATTAAAGAGGAACAGAAGAAAGATAAAGAGTTAAAAAAGAAACTTAGAAATGTTCTTGAGTTTGACCTCGATTAGTATGGAATGATAAGGTTTAGAACCCCTATATTTTTTCCTTCTATAACATATTTGAATAAGTAACTATTAGAATAAGCTCATAGTTTTTAATTCTCTATTCATCCTAGAAGTTCGAAGATTTATAGGGACTTGAAAAATACTTATGTTGGGATTTTATGAAGATAGATATCATAGAGTTTGTATCTTTGTGCTTCGTATTACAACAAAGTTAAAGCTAAAATACATAATTTTAAGGGGATTTTGAATCTGTTAACCCAGCCGAAATATAAATGGAAAAACATCACTATGGGTATTTTTTTTAGGCTACCCAAAACATCAAAAGAGGTTTAATGGTATATGGGTGGCAGTCGATCACCTTACTAAGTCAACACAGTTAATTTCTATTAGGGAATAATTATTTCTAGAAAATCTTTCCATGATATACATTAAGAAAGTGGTAAGGTTTCATGGAGTACCACATTCTATTATATCAGATCGAGATCTGAGGATTATCTCAATGTTTTGGAAAAGTATTCTACAAGTACTTGATTCCAGATTGAGTTTCAGCACATCATATTATCCTTAGATAGATGGTCAGTCTAAAATAGAAATTCAAACCATATAAGATATGTTGATATATAGTTTTTTAGATTTCAAAGGTGTTTAATATCAACACCTTCCTCTAGTTGTGTTTTATTTCAATAGTAATCATTCATATGGAACCCTATGAATCCCACTATGGGAAAAAAAATTTAGAGCTCCAATGTGTTCGGATGAAGCTAGAGAAAGAAAACTACTATGACCTAATATCTCTAAATAAATGGTCAATTAGGTTATAACCATTCAACAACATATCAAGGCAGCTCAAATCCGGCAGAAAATTTACCCTAATACCCGTTTGTGTGATCTGAAATTAGAAGTTGGTGAAATGTTTTTTCTATGAATTTCACCGTAGAGTAAAGTTATTGGATTCGTGAATAAAATGAAACTAATCCCAAGTTATATTAGTTCCTTTAATATTCTTGATCATATAGGGATAACAGCCTATTCTTTGTAACTTCATCCAAATCACTCTAAAGTCCATGATGTGTTCCATTTATCTCTATGAGGGAGTAGATACCTCACCCTTCAGAAGTACTAAACTTTTTGGTCATCTCCCTAGAGAAAGATGTATCTTATAAAAAATAACCAGTTGTAATTCTAGACTGATTATAAAAAGTTCTACGAAACAAGACCACTCACCTGGTCATTGTTATGTAGAGAAATCACCAGTTAGAGGAAGCTATGTGGGAACTTAAGGATATGAAGAAGTTTAATTATCCTCATTTTTTAACCCAAGTGATGAATTTCTATGGTGAAATTATTTTTATGGGGGGTATAATTTAACATCTTGAGTTTTTATGGACTTTTTTTTAAATAAATTAAAAATTCATTTGTGTATTGAAATTAATTAAATAAAACCTTCCATTAACATGGCACAAAATAGGAATATGTTACATGAAAAACTAACTTGGAGTACATTTCACTCAACACCATATTAGAATTCATTTCACACAACACTGATGTGGCATATGATACATGCAACACTGACTTGGAATACATCACATGCAATAAAGAGATTACGTGAAACATATTTAATGATATAATTATTTAAATGAGATAATTATAATACAAATGTTAAAATTAGTAATATTAACAGGAATAACTACTTTTCAAATATTTTTTATAATTTTTTTATTTAAATATAAAATATTAATAATGAATTATATGATTTTTAGAAATGTCATTTTATGTTTTAAAATACAGATTTCTCAAATACAATGATTTTAATATTAAAATTAATTTTAGACATAGATTTAAATTTAATTTTATAAAATAAAATTCATTTTTGAATTTAGAATGTTGAAATTAAACTAGGGTGAATTTTAGGAATTTTTCTAAGAAAAACATTTTTTGATAAATAATGAAAAATATTGGTTTTTAGTTAAGAAATACCTTTTTATTAATTAATTATTGATTTTAAATGATATTATAGTTTTTTAAGGTCAAATTAGATTAATATTACATAAATTAATACCATTTAATTCACTATAGTCAATATCACTTTAAAATGGACTATAAAATCTTAACAATCATTTGATCATTCTTCTACATTAAAACCCCGTCATTTTTTTCCCATCTGCAGGATTAGAATTAATATTAATTTTTCCAATTCAATGATTTTAATTTCATGAAACTAACATTTTAAATTTTATTCTATATAATATTTAGATTATAATAATTCCAAGTTATTTTTTTCCAAAATTATTAGTTAATGTGATTTAAATTAATCACAATGATTAAGGCCAAATTAAGCTTAATTAGGAACTAAAAATTAAAATTAAGTTCCCAAATCACTTAGAAACCTGTAGAACTCCACCTTTATGTCCATATATCGGTCCTACATCTTCCAATAATTATTTTTTTAGTTTTGTATGATTTTTTTATGTAATAAATTGTGTACACCTAACTCGTTTCAAAAAATTCCATGTGAATCATTTTCCTTCCATATAAAAAGACACCACCTATCCCACTTCCTCACACCTTGAAAACCACTTTTTTTAGGAAAAACCTGAGAAATAAACATCCCAAAATCCATCTCTTCCTCCTATAATTCTTCCATTCAACATAAGGAAACCCAAGCCTTTTGGCACAAACTAAAAGGAGTTAACCGATTATGAGCTAATGTCTTCCCTCAAAAGACATTCTTTTATTTTCCTTCTCCACCCATCCACTATAATTATTCCATTATTGTATGAAACCATAATTATCCAAAATACACAAGTATTTTTTTACTAAGTTTTATTCATACAATTACACACACCTCCTTCTAATGGGTAACGAACATACTATTTCGGTGTACGGTGAACTACTACCTCACAAAATGATGATTGTTTATATTTTCATAACCACCAATCATGGTAGAAATTATGATGGAAATAATTTTTATATATTTTTTATATTATATTTATTATTTCTTTAAGATTATATATTCTTTTTTACACCACAATATTTTCTTACCTTCCATTTGGTGTTAATATGGTAATCCCATTTTAGGAAGTGTGGACTACCGCCCCCTCAAAGCGATGTCATTCATTCACACACCACATGGAATGTATTAGAGATTTTTTGTGGACATTTTATATTTAATATGATATAATTATTATAATTTCATAATGTTATATAGATATAAATTTTTTATTTAAGTACTTTCTTTCAAAATGATAACAAAAACAGAAACAATGTTCTTGCCTACGTACAACTTACCATCTCCATGAACGGTTTATTCCATATCAAGATTCTATATTATATATAAAATTATAATATAAATATTATTAATATAAATGATATTTATATGATTTTTTAAATTCTGGAATCATGAAATAAGTATAAGAACAAATGATATAACAAATTAATACTCATGTGAATAACAGAAAGTATATTACCCTAATTGAAACCTTAACATAGTATTGTTAACAAGTGGGTAATATAAGGTCATAATCATATCACATATGGTATTAGAAATAATTATATGGTTCTATAAAATATTTATAATAAATTTATATATATTATACATGTGGTTTGAGTGAGTACAACGAGATTCAAGACACATGGTAAGAAGATTTTATCTCACTTTTTATTTATATGAGATACATGCTAAGTTTTCCACACATTACTTTTGTGTGGTGCATGTAATTTCACTAATTTTATAAAATTTAAATCATACCTAAATTTATGGGGATTAACATGTCAATTTTATTAAGATTCATTCATGGGTTTTAGATTATAAAAGAAACCAAATTGGTAAAAATGTTTTGTCTTAGTTTTCTTTTTTTTAGACTCATGTTTTGTTATATACCTAAAGTCTTTTTAAGGTGTATATATTTACATGTAACATGTTCTATCAATAATATATTTATTGAAATTATATTTTAAGATTCATTTAATTACCATTTCTTACATGGATCATATAATCCCAAGTTACCAATTTAGAATAGTTTATTGAGGCAATCTCATTACTTTTTGAGATTGTTTACATTTATCCTTCCTTTGATGAAATATTTTGATATATCTCTCAAGAATACTCAGGAGTTTCGTTATAATCAATTTATTCAATATATCATCATGTTTTAGTAAAAAATATTCCACTCTTTGGAGCTTAAGATAATTTTTTTAAGTAATATTTGACCATCTCTCCCTCTTCTGTCAAAATTCTATTGTATTAAAAAAACACATGTTTTTTAAAATGATTCCAATAATATTTTCAAAATATTATTAGGAAATAGGATTTTAATTTTTTTATTGTTTTCAGATATTCCTTTATAAACATTCAAATATTTTTTCATTTAAACGTATTTGAAAATGTTTTAAGTTATAAAAATCATTTTTCAAAGAAGAAAATATATATTTCTAAAAAATGTTTTTAATGATCTTTAAAAAAAATTCTCATCTGAGATAACATCCATCGGTGTTATTATTTCCTTTATGGTGAAATTATTTAATTTTCTATTCATATTCTATCATTAAATTGATTATGTTTTTATGGAATGATGTTTACGAAGCCTATTTCTCTTTCATGGGTTATATGTTTTTGAAAACAGCTTCTTTTCACGAGTTGTGTTTATAATGAAATGATTATAAAAGCTATCTCTTTACATAGGTTATGATATGGTTACATGTTTATAATACTCATTTTATTTCAGGGGTTATGATATGACTTTTTATGATCTTGTAGAATGTGTATGAATGATTTCACAATAAGAAGGGTGGGACCTATATCTTCCTACAATCAATTTTGTAATGATTTATATCACATGATATAGACTATGATTATCATGGGAATGAACCTTGACTTCTAAGATGGCCATTGAAGTATAACATAACTACCATGATGGTTTGGGGAGTGATCTCATTATATTATTATGGCCATGGGAGTGAACCATGACTATTATGATGGTATAGGGAGTGAACCCATACTACTAAGATGGTATTTCCAGTGATGCCTTGGATACTATGGAAATCATATTTATTGTTTATGTGTCGTCCAAAATTCCATGTTTTATTCACATGTCATTATTTCATGGTGTATCATCTTTATATCAATATGATTCATGTATTATGACCTAGAAATATTTATTCCCTGATTATTTTTATCATATTTGATATGAAGTGTATGATCTTTTATTTTCATGATCACATTCTTATACCCTTATGCGCATGTTTATGATTACATGTATCCCTTTTTTACCCTAACTGGGCATCTAAGATCACCCATTTTTATGTTTACCTTCCCCAATGTAATCATGATATGTATTGTTTTTAATGTTTCTATGAAGGGTTCTAGTCAAGAAAAACCTATTAGTAGATGGTTTAACTAATTTATTTAGAAGGTTTTATGTTTCCATGTTTCCAAATTCACTAGACCAATTACATTCTTTTGGAATCTTTTTGTATAATGTTTAAGTATTCAACAAAGGATATTTAATTTTAATTATTGAAAAGCGGGGGGTTTTAAGTATCCAACAAAGTCTATTTAATTTTAATGATTTTAAAGAAGGTATTTCTATAATAAAGATTACCAAAAAATTTATGTGGTAAGACATTGAATTTTTGATGATAATAGTAATTATATTTATGTAAAAACACTGAAGAGAAAATTTTTAAGTTGTGAAATAGATCATCTGATATTTGAAGGGATCTGCAGATACAATTTTCTAGTTTAGTGAAGATTTTCCTTTACAGTTATTTATTTATGTGGATTTCATTGGGGATACTCATATAAGTAATTAAATGGTGAGATTCATTTTTATGTTTTGTGAAACAATGTTTGGTTGTATGTTTCAAATATATCCTATGGTTACATTATCCTCAACCGTAGTATAATATATAATAGTAAAGCATTACAAAAATGAGTTAGTTTGGTTAATGAGCTTATTGAAGGATATAGGAATGTAATTGGAAGATGGAGTTCTATTCTATGATAGTTAGAATGTAATTAACCATTATTTAAGTCTAGTAATTCATGAAATATTAAAAAACATTATTGAAATCCCATTTCATCCGATGTATTTTAGAGGATCAATTTTTAGAGTTATGGAAATTTGTAAGAAATAAAAATATAGATACTTTTTTCTGTAATGTTTGAATCATCAAAATTATATGGAGCCACTATGTCTCAAAAAGAATTCAAAAAAAGGAGAATGATAGATAGAAGTACGTTCATGGAGGGAAGAGGGTGATTTTGTTCTAAGGGTTTAAATATTTCAAGAAGATTCCTTAAAAATTTCAAGTGATATATTTTTGAGAATATGAGTATTATTTATGTCATTATATTTATCTTAATAAAAGGAGTGACTCTATAAGTTCATCTTTGACATGTTACAGCAGTGAAAACAACTCCTTAAACACACAAGGAATAATTTTTAAAATGTAAGGAAATGTTTTTAGGATGAGTAGGTTGGTTTAAGTTTACCCTATATGGGATATAAACCATTCACTACTTAAAGTGGTTGAAATGTTATTTCCACAAAATAATGGTGTAGTCAATTGATAGATGACTGCATTTCTCAAATTTTAGTGCTACAAGTGTCACCAGCTATAAAACTCTCTAAAATAGATTAGAAATAAAATATTGTTGTATGAGAGGAATAAATCAAAGTTCTTGTAACTTTTATAAGAGATTGTGTTAAATCATTATACCTTAATCTATAGTGATTTACATCCTAGTAAATCCATTAAAATAAATTATTGTAGTGTTGCATCATGTACATAGGATGAAAGTTCGAACCAAACTACCTTTTGTATCCACTTTTCTTTATTGTTTATTTTATTTAAACACTTATATTTGAGTTTTTCGTAAGATAGTGTGTGAGAAAAATTTAATTAGGGTAGTGAGTATGGTGGTTAGTATCGAAATCTTCTGATACACTAAGTCCATGTTGAACATCCTATCGAATTACTTTCATTGTAACGCCCCGACCCCAGCTACCCAGAGTCGGTGCATTAATTCGTAACATTGGCATGATCACAAGAAAGATCAAATCCCGAAAGACCGATTGGTTTAGTAGCCTTGGAAAAACTAGATATAATCATAAAGTTTTACATTACATTTCAAAGTGAAAAACTACTACAACAACAAAGTCTTCATATCCACACTATTAACCCCTCATAATATCCCTGCAAGTCATTCATAATTTACTTCTTCACTACCTGGGAAAAATAAAACATAGAAAAGGGGTGAGCTCAAATGCCCAGTAAGGTTAACAATAAAGTGGAAACTTTCATAAATAAGAATAAACATTTAAGGCAATGTATAACTAAAACAAAAGCCTTTTAAATACGAACTTTCAACATGGTATGGCATAAATAAAATGAAATAATTCCATTTACTTATTCACATGGATATTCTACTAAATGAATAATCACATTCAAAAATCAATAACCACTTTCATAATGTTGGAATGCATAATGCCAGACTATCATAACCACATAGCCAAGGCCTCGTGCCAAGACTACAAATAAGATTTTGTCAAGGCCTTGTGCCAAGACACTAGTTTGTCTCATGAGACCTACAGATGCATCGAGGAGCTATAGCGGGCTCCACCTGTCACTTATTAAGTCCAATGCATTCCCATATGAAAAGGTTTAAACATAACATAAACATTCGTATTAAAACTAGCATACGAAATGTCAATACTTTCACAATAAACTATGAATGGTATAAAAATAGCACATCCACAGTCAAACATATCACAAAACCTTCAATACAATATAGAAGTTTTGTATCATAATAAATCAACTTCAAATAATCTTAAAATCCATCAAAGGATGTTGACATAGATGAAATCAAAATTCTTTTAAAAGAAGTATCTCCTTTTATTTTTAAAACATTTAAGATCCATATAAAATAAAACATTTTCTTTGAAAATATTCTTATAAGCTTGTAAGGAAAGCTTCGACGATTTTATAACGGCGGAAAGTAACCGCACCCGCCGTATAAGTTAAAAAAAACATTCTTACCTCAATTCTGTCGAAAAGGTTAAAAAGGACCTTGTTTTGAAAACGACGGAAAGATTCCTTTATAAACCCTTTATAAAAAGTCAAACAAGGGTATAAATGACTTTAACCCATATTCTTGTAAATAGTAAAAATGTTTTGAAATACATTTTTAAGAAACATGGATGTGGATGATAAAGAGATCCCAGTAGATTATTACGTATAAACAACCTCGGATAATGAAGAGATTGTGAAATAACCCTTACCTTGTACTTTTCCTTGGTTGGGGTAAGTTAACCTCCTGTATAATGGTGAAATAATTGTTATTAAATTATACAAGAATCATATACATTAATATGATATCATATATGATCTTTTAATATTGATTTGATAATAATATCTTAGTATTAACGCCGTTTCGGGTGTTAACTTACTCATTTTCTTTTATATGTTTTGTTACATAAGTCATGTTTGTTGTATCTTATTCATATCCAGAATGATATCAAGTCCTTAAACATCATTTTTAAATCATTAAATGATAATTATACTTGAATGGATACGATGGAGAATGAATCTCATCGCGTTCGTGGAGACGGTAGTCCGTACGTACGCACGAACGCTACTTCCATTTAATTTTTATTTTAAAAGAATCGAATCCAAATTATACATAGGTATATTACTATTCCAGTATAATATAATATTTTATATATGTTACTTAAGTTCATTAACACCATCCTTTATACGTTCCATGTGTGGTATGAACGAGTCATATCATTTTAAGGGGGCGGTAGTCCGCACTTCCTCAAATGAAATTATCGTATGTATATACAACATGAAAAGAATAATGGTATGAAATAAAATGGAATTACAGAAGCTTATATATAAAATATATATCATTAATATCATATTTAATTACAGTGCCATCATAATGGCCACCATGAGAGGCAATCATCGTTTCGTGAGGCGTTAGTTTGCCATCCACAGAAACATTATGTTCATCATCCATTAGATGGAGTTGTGTGTATGTGTAGTTTGAATCCTTATTATAACAACATCCTATTATATTGAGGATACTGGTGTTGTTACAAAAGAAAGGAAATAAAAAGATTTTGGGGGTTGAAGAAGCAAAATAAATGAAAATAATTTAAGAGAAATCGTTACCTTTAATTTAGGTAACTCACTTTGGTTGGAACCAAAGGACTTCTTGAAATGCTTTCTGCCTAAGGGGAAGCTTTAAGGAGGAGGAGAGGGATGTGGGGAGCTTAGTTGGGCAGAGTTTGGACGAGCCAAATGGCTTGAGAGGTGTGAGGAAATGAGAAGGAGGAGTTCCCTTTTATAAGAGGGGTGAGGGGCACCTTTGGAAAAGCTAGAAATATTAATTTATAATAAATTCATATTCGGTTTCCAAAGGCTCCAAAGTTGATTATTCAACGGTTAAGGTGGGGCTAGGTCGAAAACCACTCAACCAATAGAATTTAGGCAGGTTTGGGTACTTATATTAACCTTATCTTTAAGTATTAACTCTAAGTTAATTAGTTTCACTTTTACAATGTCTCTTTGTATTTTTATATAATATGGTTAATAAACTTACTATATACATCCAAGCGACCCCCAAGTGGTCCATTAATGATGAACCTATCCTTATATAAGTCTCTTGGCCGAAACTTAGATTTTTAGGAATTTAATATCAATTAATAATATAATATTTGTTTTAAAAACTCTTTTATGTCAATTTTGACACTATTCAATAGTTGATTTTTGTGAAACTCATAACAGATTGATTACTTCGAACAAAGTCAATTACATCAATCCTAATATATCATATTATCCTAGAAAATTATTTTAATTCATTAAAAGTTTCATATTATATTTTTTTGGGTATTTATAATATCAATTATTTTAATTTTTCACTATTATAGTAATTACTGCATCATCTTTGTGTCATAAATAAAATAAATTATTTAATGTCTAAAAATTATAAATAAAATATAATTATGTAGGAAATATTTTTATCTTTCTAATGAATATTTATAATCTAAAATCCAACTTATATAACCCTATGTAACAATTGTTTTGCTAAAAGATATATGCTTGTGTCATTTTTGTATTCATTTTGACTTAATTAAAATAAAGTGTCATTATCACTTACAAGTGGATCCATGGGGTCCCAAAATTGACACAAAGATGCCCATGGTCGACCATGTATCAACCAACAGGGTTAAGACACGTTTTAGGGTAATTTAGTATTATTATAATATTATTTTTTAACCCTTATTTACCGGATTTACCCTTAACCATGGTAAATAAAATATTTACCGCAGTAATTATTCAAAATGTCTAAAAACAAAAGTTACCTCTTTACACAATTTGAACATCCTGATTCCAAATATGGAATCCATTTTCCTAAATTCAAAACACAGAAGTGGCAGAAATTAATTTAAAATTAATTCCCGCTGTCAAAACAAAAAGCGTGTTTTTAAGAGATAATAACTATCAAAAGATTGACACTCGTTTATGTTCGGTTTAATTGTAAAATTATGTCCAATGACCAACATTTTATTAAATGGTAAAAATATATTCTAAATATACTTTAAAACCACTCAAATTCATAATTTATCACTATTAATTATTTTGATTAAAAAAGTTGTTTTTAATTAAAATTTAGTAATTTTCACTATTCATCAAAATATGAAAGTTATCCGAAATGTACCAAAATTTCACCTTAGGCTAAATTCGATATTCCGAATCCAAAAATGAAGTCCATTTTAAAATATAAAATATATATAATTTCAAAAATTAGGTATTACTATTCATAAAGGCTAGTTTGATTGGTTGTGGTGTGTGTTAAAACTCAAGGTTGCGTACAACACACGCTACTGTATTATTCAAAGAAAGTGTACCGTGGAAGCTTGGGATGTTTCATTTTAAATTTTTGATGTCCCCATTTAGTCAAAAAGTTTAAAATATTGTATTTAAAAAGGGTTCACTATTAAACGTTGATAAAAGTGCAATACTGAAAATGAATTTGTTCTTGCATTATATATAAGAAACTCATAATATGGATTCTAAAATTATAAGGATTATATAAAGTTAAAAATTCAGTTAATACTATTCATAACCTCTTTTGAATGGATTTTTTTTTTGGTAAGTCATGGTGCAATTGAACTCGGTGTTGCGTGTAGTGCAAGTTATTGAATTATTTTGAAGAAATAACACACTATGAAATCTTGGGGTGTTACATTCATAGTGTAGAGTCACTTTTTTAAGTGATCTTTCAGCTGATAAAATAAGTATCTTCTAGTAGTTACACAATTTCTGTCATTACCTAAATAGTATTTATATATATACACACAAATTTATATATATATATATACTTATTTTTAAATAAAAAAATGTGTGGCTCTTAATTTTATATAAGTATCATTATTTCTAAAGTTATTTAATACTATTATATTTGCACTATATAAATATATAGTTCACTATATATACACTATGTACACAAAAATATATATATATATGTAAATAAAAATGTAAATACATGCATACATATATACATAAATACATACATAAAGATTCTCACACACATATAATTAGTAATATATGATATTAATACATATATATTCATGTTTCTTATAAATATTAACATATAGATAAATAAATAATATTATTAAAATATATAAGAATTTATACATATGAAATTCTTTATTTCTACTTATTATTAATAAATTATTATTAATGATCATTTGGTTAGTAATTATTATTTAATTATAATCACTTTTTAACATATAATTATAAATTAATAATTTGATTAACTATTATAAAAACATCAATATTCATGCGTGTATATTTATATGTATTTCAGTGTGTGTGGATGTCAATTTTATATAAATAACTATTATTTTTAATGTCTTGTAATACTATTATATATGTATTATATATCAATACATATATTAATTTACTCATATATGATATCTTAAAAATTATATTAAACTATTATATTACACACACACACACATATACATATATTTATAGACATATATATATTAAATTAAATCATTGAATTATATATTCGGAACACATACTTATATATAATATTTAAATTAAATTTTATGTTTAAATATCAATTGATTATGATTTTATATGTTATAAATTGGTTGTGTGTTAAATTTTATGTAGTGATAAAAAAAATAATTATATATTTATATATAAATATTGAATAAATAAATTATTTTTTAATTAAAATTATCCATGTTTTAAGTATGAAAAAAATTATAAGTTAGTCATATTTTAAAAGACACAGTTAAATTCAAAATTATCCCTGCTTAAAAAAATGAGACTAAATTGAAAAATAATCCACCATGTTTTAAGAAAAATATGTTTTAAAATTTGAAATTTGGTATTTTTTTTGTAAGGTTAGACCACAGAAAGCCATAACATTTCTTGGTAAAGTTTATCAAATGGGTTATAATCCAAGATAGGTCGGATACAAACCACTAGTAATAATTTCGAAGACCAATGAAACTATGAATCTCTACATCATTCTTAGGAGTCACCCCAGAAAAAACTACCTCAATCTTCAAAGGATTGATTTAACCACCAAGATGATACATAAAATACCGAAGGAAATTCATCCACTACAACTAAAAATTTAATCTTGACCACTTCCCATAAATATTATGTCATTGAATAACTTTGAGAAAAGATGTAAAATTATCACAATGGTCCTCATTTGAGTTCTAATACACAAGGATTTTATTAATAAACATAACCATAAAATAATCATATAACTTATGAAAAACAAAGTTCATTATTCCTATGAAACTAGTTGGTGTGTTTATAGGATTAAATAAAATAACCAAAAACTCAATATGTCTTATAATTTCATTGACACATTTCACCCTATTATAATTAGACTAGATAAGTAAAATATCTCAGGCACACCACCTTATATACTATAGGCTTCCAATGGGTAGCGGGGGTCTAGGGTTTTACCATCTAAATGTTATACCCCCGAAATAGAGTAAAAAATAGAATTGGTCAATGAATAACTAAACATCAACCAAAATAATAAAATAGAGTATGAAGAAGTAATAAAAACAATTTAACATATATAAATGTATAATTATATATTTATACAGACACATGGTCATTCTATTATAAAATGACTTATTCCCCACCTGGAGGGTAATAATATATTCAATGGAAAAAATATTAAATGAATGTATATGGCTCACCACTTCCATCCTTGAGCCATAACTCATTTTAATTCTCTAACTTCATATGAGATATCATAATCTATCAAACAACATCATGCCTCTACCCTACTGAAAACCACAACCAATGAGGTCGTCTTGGGTATTAAAGGGTCATGTCTACCCCGGAAGGCTGTGAATAAAACTCAGTAGGGTACCACCACCATGTTCTTCTACATTTTTAGAAAATACAAGGTGAACACATGTGAAATATTTTTTGGAATAACAAGAATGGTGTGATAGTGTAAATAAATAGACACTGTCGATCCTCGAGTTCTAACATGACACATGGGATTGACCCAACTGGGTTCATCTAGTTACTGAATGTATCAGATCACATACCCTCATCTGAAAACTTGGGTAGATTCTCCATACAAAGGAAAACACATCATCCCAAGACTCAAGGATATATATGAACCCTTTTGGGAATGAAAGTCATCAAGAAAATTAGGGTCATATTTGTACCATTCTTGGGAAGAAATTCATCCAAAAACGTAGAGATATATATAGAACCTATTGGGGAATAAATTTATTTGGAAACTCAGGGGAATATATACATATTTTTAGGGAAGAAATTCATTAAAAAATAATGAAATATCCATAACGTATTGGGGAAAGATACAATAGAAACATAGGTATTTATTTTGACCATTCTAGAAAAGAAATTTATATATATAATCAGTGGTATATTCACACCTTTCTAGGGAAGCATGTCATCAAAAAAATCTAAGTTGTATCTCAACCCTATTAGTGAAAAAATTCATCTAAAAACTCAACGGTGTATTTTTACCCCATCAGGTAATCAATTCACTTAGTCTAAGACATGGAGGCTAGATCCAAATAAAATATCCAATTAATATCATATATCTGCAACAATCAAAGTGGGATGTTTATACTACCCAAACCATCTCTTATAATTTTTCTCAACTGTGTTTTACATCTTCACAAACCCATCCCATATAATAATGGATATCCTATTAGGTGAAATAGCTATCACTTTTATATCCATAATATGCTAACACCATTAATTCATACTCTAATGTGACACATGAAATATTCTATACCAATCTCTATGAACACTATATTGATGGTCTATATATCACTAGGGTTCCTAATATATCACACTGGGTAACATCAATCATGGAAACTTCACATAGGATCCTTAGTCTCAGTCATAACTCTCCAGTCATTGACCATCACTTGGAAGGAATTATTCCCCTCAATATTATGATAATAAAAAAAATAGCCTCATTAGCCCCATATGTTAAAAGACATATTCAAAAATCTGAACAGATGAAAAATTATGCATCTCATTTGCCATGTCATATTAGGTTGGTCCTCTTACCCAACCTAGGTACTCACATCTAAAGAGGGTAAAAGTAGTCACCTCATTCCCATATCAACTGGCTTAAAGTCCATAAGGATTCAATGCATCCCATATTACTAATCCCAAGGTCATCCATTTCAATTCATCATTAATGTATACCATGAGGTCACTATCGACATTGATCAATGTTAAAGATATTCACATAATTCATTCAATTTTTTAACTCTCTGGTTATATATATCATAATCCACAAAATAATAATGCATTCCTCATCCATCAAAGGTCAAGGCATCATGTCCTTGCACTAGGGTTACTCAAGACCCTTGGTACTTGTTCCAATTTATCCTGGAATTAATTTTTAAATAAAAAATTTAATAAAATAAAAAAATCAAATCTCTCTTAGTGGAAAAACTATGTATTAGAAGAAAAATAAATATAAATAAATTAAAATGCAATAGGTTCATGTTCTAGGGACCACCTACCTCAATTCCATAGTTACCCTATTTTTTATAAACGGCTTAGAAACCCTCTCCCAAACTCATACAAGACCAAATAAAAATTTATATTAAACATGTAGCCTAATATGATAACAAACATCCAATTTAATTTAGTATATTCAAATTAAAATTAACTAAAAATAATAAATTATTTTATATTTAAATATATTTTGAATAATCACTAAATAATTAAACTTCGGATTTTGTATCACTGAAGCCACAAGAAAATTAATGTGGAATATATATAGTGTTCTCATAATATCATCTATGTAAAAAATATATCAATCAACACATATTCAATACCCAACATATTTTATTTAATAAAATAATATGAATAAATTTTTTTTAGTGTAGAGACAGTTCGATTTTTGATAAAATGAGATTTTTGGATTGATTATTTGAAAACCTCCTCTCATTTTATTATCCAATTTCTATTATATTATTGTTCAATTTTATTATTGGAATTAATGTTTAAATTTATTTAACGAATCCTAATTTTAATATGCATATATTTCTTGCGATCATTATAAATTTTTATGTTAATTATATTACATGTATTAAACATTTTAATTTAATAAAAAAATATTTTATGTTTTAATTTTTAATTAGCATAATTATATTTACTTTTTAATATATATTGTATTAGTTTATTACATAATAAATTGATTTAAATTATTTTTCAAATGCATTATTTTTATAAAATCTTTTTAAATTTGTACATCTTATTCAATGTGTTAATTATTTTATTTTTAAATATAGTCTATAATTTTTTATAATATTTTTTTTCTAATTTTTTTTATTTCATTTTTACTCAATTATTTTTATTATTATTAGTATTCAGTATAATTATTTTTTGTTGAATCTTGAATGAAAATTAATTTTCTATGTATTTTATTCCATTTTATATACCCTTTAAAAAAATATCTTTACCCTTAAACAAGTTTCTTTCTTACTTTATTAAATATTTCTTAAATTATGTCTTACCCATATAAAAGATTCATCTTACCATTACACAATATTTTTTTACCTTTTTAAAATGTATGAAATCATCTCTATACCTTTACCCAACTATTTCTTTACCCTTATGCGAGATGTGTAAAATATAGATTTTTTTATAGAACTATATAATTTCTTTATAAACCATGTATATTATAATGGTTAACTTTTTACAAGTTATGAAAAAATCATGTCACGTTATGCAAGGTATAAAAATTCTTTTTAGCTTTATGTGGTGTTTTAATATACCATTACACAGCATGTATAAAACATATTTTAAATTTACAAAACCTATGAAAAATATATTTTACCTTACAAATTCATGAAAACAAACCTATACATAGATTTTAGAATCTAAAATTCAATTTTTATCTATTTTCATGGTATTCATGGTATTCTATTTCATCTCATGTTTGTTAAAAATGATTAATTTCATTAAAAATTCTATAATTACATATTATTGATATAGAAATTTTGTGAAGTGTTTATACACTTTTAAACTAATAAAAATAGCAGAAGTTATATATTTAATATCATATTTTAATGAATTATGAGAGTTAAATGGTGTGTTTGAGTGTGGTACTTCAGAGTACAGAAAATAAAATTATGGTTCAATTTTTATTTTTTTAATAATTAACTTTAAATATATGTTTTCAAAATAAGAAACACATGTTTGGATTCAGTTTATGAATGTTTAAAGAAAAAAATTTATGTCAAAACATTAATCTATAAAAATGGTTACACAATTTAGTGAGAAATAGATGAAAAATATTGATGCGATATTATACAATTTCTCCCAACAGATTTGGTATGGCATTATTGGTTCTCCAAGTTTCCTTGTTCTGTATTAATTCTTGAAGGGTTTAAGATTATTGTTCGACACCAACCTTCTTTATCTACATCTTCTAATAGTGTTGTCAGTTTTATAATTTTTGGAAGGGGTCTAAATTTATTAATTCACACATAGATATACCTCCATTCAAAAGGATTTATTTTGTTATGATCTCTTAAACAAAACGTAGGATCACTTTGGTTATTATTTCCCATTTTTAAAAGATATTGTTATGTTTTTTATATCTATAGAATATACTAGTTCTTATAGATCCCAAAAAAAGTAATAAATGTTTTTTTTTATTCATTGAATTGACTGGGTTATTTATGTTCTTGTAAAAATAGGGAAAGGTCACTTTATCCTAAAATTTACCCTGATTATTTTTCACTTTGAAAATAATTTTTCTTTCATTGTTATAGTGAGTACCAATCCACTTAAATAGATAGATGGTATTGAAGAGTAGATGTAGGTTCTCTATGAACCGAATGACTATAAACATCTTTCTGTTATTATTATTTATTTTTATTCCAATATATATATATATATATATTGATTATTTCCCTAATATTCCTCAATTAATGTGTTTTCATAAATATTACTTTGATAATTTTATAATTATGTTTAAATATTTTAAAATACTATTAAATCTCCCTCTAGTATCTGTGATCATCAATAACTCTGAACAACAATTGATATGAAATGAGATTATTTAAAGGTTTTTTTATACTCTATTTTTTTCTAATAATTTCAATAAACTTTTGAAATATTAAGTTTATATTTTTCATTTTTATTATGCTAACACTATCCTAGACCAAATAATCTAAGGAAGTTTCATTTTTATTTTAAATATATTTTCAATAAATGGATGTCGTACATAATTTCATGCCACCTAATTTCAATGTAAGTGATTATACAAATTGTAAGGATTTTATGGAGGTATTTTTTATAATATTGGGATATAATATTGGACTACTATGAAAAAACCATATAAATTTCCTAAATAATATTTTGATATATTTTGTGGAAATAATAATAACAAATATATTTCTAATTATAAAGTCATACATTTTATTTATTGTGATTTTTTAGAAACATACATAGTTATATTGCATCATGAAAAATTACTCAAGAAATTATGATGAAATTAAAAGTCACTCACCATGGAATCAATAAGATTCACATAAATAATTTAAAAATACATCAAATTGAATTTTACAAATTCGGAATGGATGATCATGATAATATTAGTGGGATGTAAAACCAATTTACTAAGATTGTGAATGAAAGGATTGATTTAAAAGAGAGTATAGGTAATCATGAAGTTATTTAAATAATACATTGAAAATTACCTAAGAAATGGAACTCAAATAATATTTAAATCAAATAAATGAACGATTTCCCTAAATATACTATGGATAAACTGATTAGATATCTCTTTCGATATATGTTAGAGTGGAATACAATTGATAAAAAAGTTTTTGATAAAAATAAGGGAGTAGTATTTAAATCTTATAATTATATGTATTTTGACTCTTCGGATGAAAGTAAAAGATACTATTATCTTTACAAAGGTAATGGGTTGAATCAACATTCTAAATATTTGAAAGATCTTGTAAAGAAGTAATGATGATAAAATAATAAATATCAAAGAATTATAAAAGGGTATTAAAAAGGAAAGTAAATCCAATTAAATAAATAATGCTTAAAAATTGACAAGTTATAAATGTAGGAAGATAATACAAATAAAACATGAATATCCAATATTAAATAAGGATGGGAAATACAAGTCATACAAGAAGAATGAAAAGTAAGCTTATCATGTTGGTTAGAGTTGTAAAGAGGGTTTAGATTTAATAATTGATTATTCAAATAGTTATAAGAAAATATGTAATCTTTCATTGACGGTTACACATGTTCAGGTACCATAATCATTATTTACACCTTTATTAAATCCTTGTCGTGTTACTATAAATTATGGTTTTGAAGGAAATTCTGAGTGATATTCAAGGTCTATTGATGCAACATAATGCAAAAGTGTTGGGTATATGGGATTTAAAAATAACTAATTATAGATCACAAAAGGGTTCTTTAAAAGCTATAGAGTCTTTTAAAAACATTAATAAGAAATAAGTTAAGCTAAAAATGGAAAATAAAAGGTTGATTAAAGATATCAAGAATTTTAACAATTATGATTCATGTTTTAATTGTAATAACATGGGAAAGACTTAAAAATGAAAATTTGATGTTAAGAACTGATAATAAAATAAATTATGATTTTATGTCTAAAAATTATGAAGATCAAGAAGAGATATTCAAATTGGTCAAATATTAAATTTTTAAAGACAACAAATAATAAAATAAGGTAAAGGAAAGAAATATAATAAACTAAAGAATTAAACATCAATCTCAAATGATATTGTTTGTACATATTTATAAAATAATAAAAAAGGGAATAAAATATAAAAATGAAATCGTTTATTTGAAAGGGAATTTTTTAAATTTATTAGAGTGAAAGAATAGTTTGATGTGATGACATCCGAAAGTAGACCAAATAACAAAAAATACGGTTTTAGATACACATATTAGATTCCAAATATGAATTATACTATTTCAATTAAAATTATAAATGGAAAGATCCCTAATGTTGATTTTTATAATTTTAGAACATTTTTAATCTATGCTTTATATTTATCTCTATATCATGTTCAATCATTAGGAAACAAAAACATGTTTCTTTCCAACACATCTTCTAATTTCAATATGACTAACATTTGTATATCATGGGTTACCAAATGATCATATTCAAATATAATATGTCTCATGGTAGACTTCATTATTAGGTAAGTACTTATCTTATGGAAATCACACATTTACTATATTTATATAAGAATATGATTTTCTAGAATGTATCAATCTATTTGGTTTCATTATATCTATTGGGAATATTCTTACTTTTTTTATTATGTTTTATTATAGTTTCATAAATTTTTTATTTTTTATTCAATATAAATATATTTCAAATTCCTTTAATATTTTTTTTAATATATTCATCAATCTATGGGGGAGAATATATTCCTAAAGTGATTTTATAATTTTACATATTTTTGTGGGTAACTGTATAAATTTAGGGGGGGTTTCCCACAAATTTTAAATTGTGTAACATGGTGAATTTTTTAGAAAATGTATTTACAGTTTATGTGAAATTTGTATTTGGGATTAGGAGTTTTATATCTCTAATTAATTAAATGACGATGGTGTTTTCAATATTAAGGGTTGATCCTATTTTCATTTTTATTATGTTTTTACCCTATTTTATTTAAGAATGTTCATGTATAATAATTACTTTTTTATATTTAAAAATATGATTATATCATGTGCATTAATGTTCTTAAAATAAGCAGTATGATTGATGCTCTTTAGTATTAATTATCCTTTATTTATTTATTTTTTCTTTATTATAGACAAATGTCAATTCTAAAAAGTGAAATTTTTTCACAATAATTTTCTATTCTTTTTTATAAATTAAAATATAGAATTTATTTTAGTTTTTGAATTAAAATTTCAGTATTTCAATTTAAAAAAGGTGGATATTATTAGTGTTAAGACACAAGGTGTTTGGGTAATTTGAGTTTTATTGAATCGATAAATTGAAACCCACCACGCATTTTATTATTTAATTTATATTAGGATGTTGTTTATTTTTATTATGGAAATTATTTATTAAACTTAGTTTTGAAATCCTAATTTAAATATCCATCTCTTTATTGGTTCTTAATAAATTTGATATTTTAATTATATTATAAGTAATAAATGAGTTATTTTATACAATTCAATTGCATGTTTTAATTTTAAATTAGAGTAATTATACTCTCTGTTTATTGGTGGACATCTTATTACATGTGTTAATTGTTTTAATTTCAAATGTGATATGTTGTTTTTTATAATAATTTTATTGAATTTAACATTTATTTAACTATAAATTAATTATTCTTATTATTGTTATTATTCTATATAATTATTTTTGTTCAAATGTTTTAAAAAATTATTTTTCTAAGTATTTTATTTACCCTTACACACCCTTCATAAAAATCTATTTACCCTTACACAACTTGTGTCTTTACCCTAACCCAACTTATTTAAATTAAGTTACACTATTATGTAAGATACATATTACCCTTATTCAATTTTTTACCCTTTTGTTACATACAAAATATTCTTCTTACCTTTATGAAAATACTTTTGTACCGTCACACGAGTTGTATAAACTTTATCTTACCTTTACACCACTAGAGTATACCTTTATGAAACATACATATTTTAAATGTTTTCTTCATGAATGTTATTAAAAACTCATGTTACACTTATTCATGTTCTTAAAAAATATTTTTACCTTTACATTGTGTCACAATTTACCTTAATGCATTATATATATAATTTAGTTTACATTAAAAAATCCTATAAAAAATATGTTATGGTTATACATGCATTAAAAAATTTCTATATATTAATTTGAAAACCTGAAATTCTATTTTTCTCTATTTTCTTTATTTTAATTGTATTCTAGTTTGATCTTTTTTAAAAAAATGATTAAATTCCTTTAATTATTTCATAAATTCGTGTTATTGATATAGAACCGTTTTGATGTATTTATATGCATGTCAACTAATCAAACTTCTTGAAATTTTCATTTTAATTTGATATATAAATTAAGTGTGAGAATTAATATTTGAGTTACAGTTACATGCTTTAAAATATATGAAACCATAATATGTTTCCACATTTTATTTGTGGACCATTATTTTTAACTATATGATGATGAAATAAGAAATACCCATGTGGATACGGTTTGTGATTTTTTAAGGAAAAAATATCAATAGACACACTCATTTATGAAAAGGGTTTAGGAAATACATTGAGAAAAAAATATAAAAAATAGAGACACAATGTTATAAAATTGCATTCTACTTATTTTCTGAGGCATTACTAGTTATAAAAAATTTATTGTTCTGAATAAACTCTTGATGTTTATAAGGTGACTTATCCACACTATATTTCTTCATATATATCTTCTACTAGACTAGTTAGTTTTATTATTTTATGAAAATGTCATTATTTCATACTTCAAGCATGGTTATAACTCCTTCAAAAGGGTATTGTTTAGTTATACTAACCAAACCAAAAAAACAGGATCAATTAGGTTACAGTTTCACTTTTTTAAAAGACATTGATAGTTTTAGCCTATCATTAAAATATACTAGGCTCTTCTAGATCCATGATAAAGTAGTAATTTCTTGCTAAATCATCATAATATAATAGGTTATTCATATTCCTCTAAAATATAGAAAAGGTATCGAATGTTTTATAATAAACATGGTTGAGTATTAAACTATAATGGAATTCTTCATTAATTTTTACAATGAATACAAATCCTATCACTATGTTATAATGGAATGAATATTATATTTATTTTTTCTTTAAACTGAACTTCAATAGAAAAACATTTTGTTATTGTACTTTATTTTTATTTTTTTCACATATGTAGAAGATTACACTCATATTAAAATATTATTGTGGTTGCATTAATATTTCTATTCTAATTTTATAATTAAGATTAAAAAGTTTAAAAAGACAATTATACCCACCCTCTATTCCATCTAAACATCAATAAATATGTCTAGCAATGTATAAAACGTTTTATCATTATTGAAATTGAATTCCATGATGTGTGATCTACATCATAATATATCCTCTATCAATAAAATGAAAATCTGATTATATTTTCATGATCCCATCATACTCGGCTAAATTATTAAATAAAACACTAAGATATATATCTGGAATTAAATGGGAAACAAATAGAATATGAATTAGGAATCAAATACGAGAACTTACCAAAACTCACCAGATAAATCACACTAAAATTCACCCAAAATCATAGTGTTCAATGGAGGAACGAGCATGAAGTTGGGAGGATAGGGTGGTTGTGGAGAAAGAGAAAAGGGGGCCCGAGCCCTTAATAATTTTATTGGGTAAAATGGGTTATTTCCCTCAAAAATTTAAAACACAAATGTTAAAATAGTTTTCAACATGGATTATCATATTCCCTGGTGAACCTCCAAGTATCCCCTTGAGAACTAAATAGAAGAAGGTCTATGAACAATGCCTCCTCACTATTTCCAAATGTGGATCCTCCCAACTGAAATTCCAAATGGGCAAAGACCATGGTGTAGTTAATCCCCATTTTTCTCCCTAGTGCCTCAAAAATAATGATCCCCACTTATGTAAACTAGGCACATAACCTTGGTGTTTTTATTAAATAATTTCTTACTAAGGCCACCAAATTAAACCAAAAATATCTCTATAACATGGATCTACTCATGCTCTATCAAAATAGCCATACCAGGGGAACCATGGAATATCTTGTATCATCAAGAACTTGCATACAACATTCACTCACTCAACCTTTCCCTAACATCCACTCAATAACCCATACTCATATACAGGTCATGTTCTTGGTTAAGAAATGTACATGAGATGTAAAAACACATGGTATCTCAATCTTAAGTACAATTATAAAAACAAAATATTATTTAGAGAATAAAAAATAAAATTATATTGGAATTTCACAATGTAATTAGGGATGATATTTTACAATATCCCCACCATAGTAGTTATCATATGATAAAATTATCAGTGGTATTTCAACAATTTACCTCAACCTATCCCATTTGTTAACTCATTCTCACCTACAATCATCCAATCATATAATGTTGAATGATATTATACATAGAAACACAATCATATA
Organism: Viscum album; assembly: GCA_963277665.1. NCBI lineage: Eukaryota > Viridiplantae > Streptophyta > Magnoliopsida > Santalales > Viscaceae > Viscum > Viscum album. Next base: position 1,918,366,091 of record OY728128.1, on the reverse strand, counting down.
GGTTAATTATTCATCAAAAATAATTATACCACTCACTAATATAACTAAAACACCAAGTCATTGCTTACCCATCATCATATATCATGATACACCATGGTGTCATTAGAAAAATAATATATCATATTACAAATATCCCAACCATTATACATCTCTTATTAAGGGACTTTTCTCAGCCATAGTCCTCCCTTTCATTGGGAATTCCTACTAAAATGAATTTTAAATTATTTTTCATCTTTCTCATTGTATATTCAGACTCACCACACCCAACCACATGAAAACATATTTGTCTTTCCTCCTCTAGATGAACAATCAAGAAAATTATAAGTTACACCCACTATAGTGTAGTAATAACAACTGGTAAAAATGTCTAATCTATTCAAGTCATCTTTTGATCACCTTAGAACACACATTGAAGTCTAAACATGATTCTCAATGTAATTCCATGGTTTCATACTCAAACAAAAAGATCGAAATCTTCTTAAATAACCACATTTAAAACAGCACGTTTCCGTTGACCTAATACACCTTTGGATAATGTTAAATTCATCTTGATACCTATACCAATGTGTGGATTCCTTCCAATTCCAAATCCACTTTTTGAATCATGTATTCCCCAAGAAACCATATTTTAGTGAATCCTAATAAACACTAACATCCACATTCCACCTTGACCATTCAGTTACCTATCTCATCAAGTCCATGAACCAGAAACAATGGGGTCTTACCTCTATGGCCCGTTCCCTAACCATTAATACACACAATGACTGTATGTGGTTGTTCTGCTCATTCACAAGTGCCAAAAAAAATTCAATTGTTATCCATTACTAGGTCTACAGAAAGTCCATCCCCAATAATCATTGAATTTTTTATTCTCAATGAGGGTCACATATAGAACCATACAATAGTGTAATCCCCAATATATATCTTTCCTTATACCACTAAATTATCACAACCTTAACAGGTTCCACCATCATGCATCCCTAAAAATTTATTTCAGTGACCACAATCGGGAAACCATTCTTATAAAAATATAAAACATTTCATCTATTCTCAAACCACAAAAATCCACTAAACACTCCATAATATAATGTAATCTCACATAACCAGCACAAATCGCCTTGATATTATCTGAATATAATAGAATATTCTCTCATACCACTTTCTTACTAAACCTGTCTCATAATCTCATGATCTCTGAGTCATCGAACCGAGGAACACAAGCCAAAAAAACATCCAATAATCAAAATATATAAACCACTTCTAACCAAAATCACCCTCATTACTCGTCTTTAATATTGAGCAGGTCTCCCATGTTAATGTTTAATGCTTGATTGTACTCTATACTTAGTGTCATTCCAAAAACAAAAAAAATATCTACCCACTCTCTATCCAAATTAATTATAACCATATTGTGTCATGATCCTATATACCATCAAGAATTAGTCCTAAAACAACATGGTTAATAATTATATTGTTCCTACCCTGTGAAACAAAACCTGGATAAAATTTAGGTATCACAAAACCTTCCACTCACTAGAAACCTCTATGATCATGTCTCAAATATAACTTGGAAAATAAAATTCCAAACCACTCACTCTAGGGTTGTCATATACCTATACTCATTTGGCATCACATGACAAAAAAATCAGCCTACAAGGGAACTAATCCTCAATAGGAATCTGCATACAAGACTACCCTCTTGACGTATACAATCTTATGCACGTGTATATAATGTCATCATCCTATGGTAATCTGCGTCAATTAAAATAATTCGAGTGGTTCAGTTAAGTATAATTCCATCAAGAAGACATATGGGAAAATACCATATACTTTTTTACACTTTAAGTAATGGAGCTCATATGCTTTTGAGAACAAGTACAACAATCACCCAGAAAGGTTTTTTCACTAATGCATAAAATGTATGAATTAGCCAACTAGGGTCACTATATGATCCTTACACTAAGGAACCACAAGGTAGTTAAGGAGTATCTTGGTGTATATCTATAAGAAATTTAATCAGATAATATATTTTGATTTCCAACTGAGTAGATATTCATCATCATGTTATATGCTGAATCATCGTATAAGTTTTTAAATACACTTTATTGTAGTTGAACTCTTATATTCAATGATTTAAATCATAAAAAATAATGTGTATTCCATTTGAATATTTCATTCCAAATATAATTCTTGTACAATGGACTCTTTTTATAGATCAAAAAAAATAAATACCAATAAAATATAAATATACAAAACCCATGTGTGTCATGCTAAGTAAAATCCTAAATTATATCAGTACAAAACAGAAATAAATATCTCATTCCCTTGTAACCGAGATTTTCCATCAAAAGAGGTTTCAACAACACACTATTCTGAGGTCCATCACAAGTTATAACATGTTTTTATGTAACCTATCATTCATCCCACAAAATTGTAAGGCAAAAAAACTTTGACACACTCTTTCATACTAATCACACAAATGATTTGATACCACCATGTAACTTTCGCACACCAGTTCAATCTAAAGTAACAAAATAGTTTCATTAAGATATCTTAATAATGCCTCCATATGTACTATATTTCACAACCCAATAAAACACTTCAGTAATATTTTATTTAATTTTAATTCCCTTTTTGTTTCCCCCTCATTCAGCGTAGTTTTTTTAAAAAAATTGGAGTTTTGAACATGTAGTTCATGTCATAAACATTAGGCACATTGTTTTCCATACAATGAAACAATCATACAATAAGATCTAAAATTTAAATAAATTAAATTAAATAGTTAACGAACAGTTTGAAACACCATATGCCCTACCCATGTGTAGTTATTTCAGTGCCTAGTAGAGGGTGTATGGTTTTCGAAACATTGTTCCCAAACCATGTGCAATACCCAAATTCATTAATAATAAAAAATTTACTTCAACCTTCCTTAGTTTTAACCCCCAAATTAGACCTTTTTCTCCAAAAATTTGGACTATAAAAATATATAGATCCATCTCTCTGTGTTCCACCTCCACCCTTTGGCAATTTCATGGTCATCATTCATGTTGTTTTTAGGGATCTACAGGGTAATTTTCTCTAAGCCCTCTTCTTACTATCCTTATTTGATTATAATTTTAGTTCGTACCTGAACATTGACTTAGAAAATAGGGGTTTATATTATTTAAATTTAAATTTGGTTTATTATTTTTTAAAGGTTTATTTCTTCCTTTATTACTTGTTTAGACCACCTTGAGGTGGATTTGATCCACCGTTTTCAGAGGCGACAAAGTGTGAGTTTTGTTACCCTATTTCTAGAACAATAAATTGAAATATATGATTTTTTTATTATTTTAATGTGTGTTTTAATTATAATATGACTGTAATTATTGTAGAAAATTCTTATGATGAATGGAAATGTATTCTTCCATGTCCTCTATATTTTTATTATGTTTCTGCCATTACATTCCCTTATTAAAACAACATTTCAGATGTGTTTTAAAATGTTAAGCACATGAACTGATTGATTGGTTCAACATATGGGTTTTATGATGTAAAATTACAATACTTGGGAATTTATTGGTCTTCCAAATAGTCTTAAATTAATTTACAATATCTTGTTCAGTTCTTTAAGAGCTTCAAATTGATTTCTTATTTTAAAATAGATAGGTATGACTTATGCACATATAAATATATATATATATATATATACTCTTCTATAAATATTAAATATTTTTTTTCTGAATATATACATTTAGTTGAGAAGTATTTATATATATATTATGGTTGGTATGTGTGTAATGTAAATGATAGTTTTCAAACAAGATAGTTATGGATTAAAAGTGGATTTTCATATAATAAAAATTCCTTCCCAATTATTGAGGACCCGTCATCACATTAAAATTTCTTCATTAAAATTTCTTCATTAAAATTTTAAAAACTCTCAATTCATAAACTCTTATATTATGAAACATGGATGGGTTCCAGATGTGTGACATGTGGTGTACGCCCGACAAGAATATTTTCCATTGTTTTTTTCATGGAAGGGAAAAAGGGTTGCACTTAAAAGGGAACTCAGAGGTTATAAAGTGAAATTATTATTTAAGAATGAAATGTATGATACATATGTTTATGATAGATTAATAAATCCACATACATTTATTTTTCATGGTCTGAATTGTCTATCTAAGAGGTAGGTATAGGTTTACATATTATACCAGTGAAATATCACCCTCTAACTCATGGGCTTGGTTGACTATTTTTGGATTTGGGGATTGGACCTAGGTTAGGCCGGGTAGGGAAAAACCAATTTAGAGGGGAGATTTTATTAGTATTCTAGCACTGGTCATTTCTTATATTGGTATTTTTTAGAAATGACCAGCAATATCCTATATATCCCCTAGGTTCCCATGATGTCTATTTATTATGTACTATATTTTCCCATTATATTGTTGCAATATTCCTACATTATTTCAAATGTTATGTTTTCTTACTGGGACATTTACATTATCACATTCCCTTCTTTTAAATGGTTCATTAGAGAATATCGCATTCATTAGAACATGTTTTTAAAATAAAAAGAGAAATCAATTTCAAAAGTGTTATATTGCTACTTTTTAGGAAAAGAGATAAACCACCAATTTTAATATATATGTATTTTTTTTAAAATACCACGAATTGGTTTTCTCTAAAAATTAAAGGAATTAGTACATTTTATTTTTGGAATACATACAGAGAATATTTATTCTCATGTTTAATTTATCATTTAATTGTTGGGTTTTTTTCAACAATGTGATTCTAGAGCAAGCGTGTCTTGAGGTTGGTGGTCCCCCTAGAGGTCACATAGATGTATGTTTATTCTTTTTTTCAATACCAGTGCATATTTTATGAATATTTTTCTTATCCAATTTCATGTATTTTTGTCTAAATAAATCCAAATAGAGTGAATAATGATTCCTTAAAATATATCCCATCTTGGGATTATTAATAACATGACTTGGGTCATGTATTAGGTTGGATCATTTGTTCAAATGAGGGACAACCTTTAGTGGTTCATGAAAAAATGGTATCAAATCTTATTTTTTTATATAGAAATCTCTTGTAGTTTTTTCGTAGGGTTATTTTAACTTGAGGTTGAATCATAAGTGGGTGCCATATCACTAACATTACATGTTGAGACTTGAATTACTAGGGTATTAATTGATGAGAAGGTATATGATTTGAGAATTCATTAATGATTTTTTTGAGATAGTGAGTCTTTATTTATGTATTTTGAGTTTTTTTTTGCATTACCATTGAGAAATTGGTGAACATCGTCAAAATTGGGATGAACATAGAGGGAATAAGGTTGTTGTGAACGATATATAAAACCATTCACAAACCATGTTTTCTTGTTTGGGGTATTCATGTGCATCTCAAACAATTAGCACATGACCCAATAGGCCATGTGGCTCATCCATTTTCAGTCGTAAATTTTGTAAAGATATAAATTTTCATCTCCTTTTGGAATTTTAATTTGTCTTATCCACTTGAAACAAATTTTAATGTTTTTTAATACATTATATTATATTTTTTTTGTTTTAGTTTGGTTGGGTAAGGATTTTGAAATGTTGTATTCAAAATTCTATTTGAATGATCTGTTTTTTCATAAACTAGTGTTGTTTTTACAAGTAATTTTGAGCTTTATAAATGGAAATGAAAACATGGTTTGGGAAAATTATATTTTTTTATTGGAATAGAAGTGATATTTTCATTTTGAATTTTAAGATATAGGGATTTGGTCATACTGTTTGGTTGGGATGGAAATGATATTAAAATGGGTATTAGAGAAATGTTTGGATTTAGTGAAATGTTTTACTCCAAATTGTAATATATGTTTCAATAATGAACTACATAATATGTTTTTTTCCGAAATGATATATTTTAAAAGATATTTTTAATTGAATGGAATGTTTATTTTTATTATTTGGTGATGTATTTTTTATTACTTTTTATTGTATTTTGACATTATCAATGAATTTATTATTGAGAATTTGTTACTTGGATTTAATAAAATATTTAATTGCGATATAGGCTTCGAGTATTTGTAATACACTCTCTCAATATTTTATGGAATATTTCAAGAAATATAAGGGTTATATTTCTATTGTGTTCCCTTTGGTTGGAAATTTTTTTCCTTGGTAAAATGATTTATTTTCATTGAATATGGATCCAAGTAGTTCTTTGACTCTGTCCCATCATCGTGACTTTGTCAATAAGTTTTAATAATTAAGCCCTCTTCATATAGTTAGAACTCTAAAACCAAGAAAATATTTATAATATTTTCAAATTTTTTAGGAGATGTCTATTTAGCACATGACTCCCAAGCCTCATATGCTCATGTTTTCCACATTTATAGTAGATAGTTCAAGATGGAAGTGGTGGAAGTAAATTATTCAAAACATGGTAAAAAAGGACCACTCATGGAAAAGATTAAATTTCTTTTGATAAGATATTATATCCTTGAATATGTGAGGATACCAACGGTTATTAAAAATTATGGAGTCTTTCTATGGTGAATGATTTTACCAAGTGTTTCACTGAGTCGTTGTCATATCTTTATAATATATTTGGAGATGAATCCTTGAAGTCTCGATACATTTGAATATGTCTTTGATCTAATTTTCATTTAGCAATGTCCTCACTAAACCTAGACACTCGTGAAGACATAGTGAGGAAGGTTGTTTGTTCTATGTCTCTGGCTAGATCAAGTGTCCAAGTGAGGGATGACCTAGGGTGGTTCTTGAAACTAGAGGATGTTAGATAGAAATAGGAGTATAGGGTTTTATCATGAAGAGAATATACCCCCAAATAAAAGTTCAAATACCAGTGAAATATAAATAACTAAACATCATTCATAATAAGATTATAGTGTACTTGGTAGAAATAAACATAACATATTGTGACATATGTAATTATTGAAGCATATAGTCATACGAACACATAGTCATGAAATTAAAAAATAATGACTCCCCAACTAGGACAATTAAAATACACTAATTGAAATAAATAAAGTTAATATATTCCAGGAATTCGTTCAATCCTTGATCCATACGCCAGTCCTAGTCTCCAACTCCATATGAGATATCTTACTCACTCATGAAACACTAATACACTACCTAACCTAATGCTATACCAAATGAGTTCTTCTTAGGTACCCATGTTTTATGACCACATAAGAAGGTTGTGACTACAAATTACTAGTCCACCAAACATGTAGTTTCATCGATATCAATTAAATTTGTGGGGTACACATGTGATATGATCAGCATAATAATAAATATTTTGTGCAAGAACAAATAAATAAACACTATCAATCCATGAGTTTAAATGAGACACAAAAAATAAAACAAACCTACTTTATCTAGTGTCAAAGTGTCTCAAATAACATATCCTCATATAGAACCGAAGGGTAGATTCTCCACCGATAGGAAAACATGTAATATGAAATCTAAAGGGTGTATCTGCATACAATCAAGGAAGAAATTCATATTGAAACTCAAGGGTGTATATGCACCCTCTCAGGGTATCAATCTATCTAAATATGTAGTGGTATATAGGATGGGTCTTGGGAATAGTGAAATTGTTCAACCTCATTCCCAATAGTTATTTTTCATTAAATCGTTATAATTTGTTCGTGAAACTTGAAAAAATAGAAAGACCATAATCTAAGAGATAATATAATCACATATAATTTAAAATTGATTTATATATATTAATAATTATTTCCCATTAAAATTATTTCTTCATTGTAGATTTGTTAGAAAAATTATTTTTGTACCATTGTTTCTGATGCTTTTTTCGGGGCGCGTGCAACCGTCTGTGGAGGACGCACATCTATTTCCCCACATTCCTGCTTACCAAAGGTGGGCGTCATCCGATCCTTGTTTAGGGATGTTTTCTCCTTGATCGAAACCGGAATATGGGATGCAGGTTCTTACTTCTATGGATTCCTCCTCAAAACTCATCATCGATCCAGGGTCTCCCTTATGGATTTATGATGTTGTTTGTGAAACTCTTACTGGTGCCATATCTTCATTGACACCAGTTAATTGCACTACATCTGTCAGGACATTCTAAGGGGTCTGGTAAGGGAAGCATCCTTCGGTCAGGGGAGTATTCACGTTGGACATCACTGGCATGTCTGGGTGCTGGGACATTGGCGCATATATCTTCTCTCCCTTATTATAGGGCTTCTCGAGGGTGCAGAAGCCTGAGGCATCCCACATCGAACGCGGGGAATCATTTTCCATGGGCATGTATCTAAGGTTTTCTTCATCTTACCATGTTTAACACAGGTTATTCCTCAAGATTAACATCCAGCAGGGATGGATCAGACTGATTAGAATACTGACTAGAGTGGATCAGATGGGTGGAACCCCTGTAAGGAACACTGATGTTGTGGCCAACATATGGTTTACTTCCCAGTCACTGTTGTGGGGAATGGAGAATTAGATTGCATGATTTCATCGGTATGTGGCGGCCCTCAGATAAGAATAAAGATGGATGGTGGGTGGATGAATGAAGCAGAGGGGGAATGATATAGGACCATCGCAAGGGCGATGGTGAAGTTGGGCTTGAGCCTCGAAGAGACTTCCTACGTATCCCCGTTGCAGGGAATCCAAGTCCGCATAGTTCGGTGAACATGGTTTGACTTGAAAGCGGCTTACCACTAGTTAGAGTTCCAACGGCTTACCACTGAAAAGGGAAGCACCATATTACCGCTGAATGAAGCTGACCACAGCTTACCACTGAAAGGGGATGACAACAGCTTACTGCTGAAAGGGGAAACAACAGCTTACCATTGAATGAGGCTGAAAATGGCTTAGCACTGAATGGAGAGAAAATTGATTGATACTGAAAGAGGATGAAAATAGATTACCACTGAAGGGACTGACAACGTCTTGCCACTAAAAGAGGCTGACAATGGCTTACCACTGAATGGAGTGACTACGTCTGGCCACTGAAAGGGGAACAAAAGTGGAATACAGTTTAACATCCTGCAGGACGAGGGTGGACCAACATGAATTGGTCAAGACCATTGGTTGTTGGGATTGAACCTTGGGTAGGCTTCCTACCTACCCTTCCTTGGCAAGGATCAAAGTCCATGTAGTTTGGGTATGGGGTATGATTCGGTGAAACAACATGAATAAGGACCTAGTGTCCAGGTGGATGATGGGCAAGAACCTCATGGAGGCTTCCTATATACCTTGCCATGGATAATATCAAAGACCACGTTATTCATGTTAGGATTTTTTTGAAATGGCTTACTAATCATTGGGGTCCACTGTAACACCCCAAGCTTCTACGGTACACTTCTCTTTGAATAATGTAATAGTGTGTGTTGTACGCAACATCGAGTTCTAACACACACCACAACCAATCAAACTAGCCGTTATGAATAGTAATGCCTACTTTTTAAAATTTTATAAATTTTATCTCTCAAAATGGACATAATTTTTGGATTCAGAGTATTTAATTTAGCCTAAGGTGAAATTTTGGTACTTTTCGGATAACTTTAATATTTTGAAGAATAGTGAAAATTAAAATAATTTTAATTAAAAACAACTTTTTTTAATCAAAATAATTAATAGTGATAAATTATGAATTTGAGTGTTTTTAAAGTATATTTAGAATATATTTTTACTATTTAAAACAATTTTTTTCATTGGACATAATTTTACAATTAAACCAGAGATAAACAAGTATCAATCTTTTGATAGTTGTTATATCTTAAAAACACGCTTTTTGTTTTGACAGCGGGAATTAATTTTAAATTAATTTCTGCCACTTCTGTGTTTTGAATTTGGAAAAATGGATTCCATATTTTGAATCAGGATGAACAATTTGTGTAAATAGGTATCTTTTATTTTTAGACATTTTGATTAATTACTTCGGTAAATATTTTATTTACCATGGTTAAAGGGTAAATCTGGTAAATAAGGGTTACAAAATAATGTTATAATAATACTAAATTACCCTAAAAAGTTTCATAACCTTATTGGTGGATACATTTCCGACCATGGTCATCTTTGGGTCGATTTTTGGACCCCATGGAGGCACTTTTAGGTGATAGGGACACTTTATTTTAATTAAGTTAAAATAAATACAAAAATGACATAAGCAAAAATCTTTTAGAAAAACAATTTTTAAATAGGGTTATATATGTTGGATTTTCAACTATAAATATTAATTAGAAAAATAAAATGATTTTCTAGATAATGGTATTTTATTTATAATTTTTTTACATTATATAATATAATTTATTTATGACACAATGGTGATGTAGTAAATACCTAATTAATGAAAAATTAGAATAATTGATATTATAAATACCCACATAAATGTAATATGAAACTTTTCATAAATAAAAATAATTTTATAAGATAATATGACATGTTAGGATTGATTTAATTAGCTTTTTTCGAAGTAATAATTCTGTAATGATTTTTACAAAAATCAATTATTTATTAGTGTCAAAATTGACATAAAATAGTTTTTAAAAACAAATATTATATTATTAATTGATATTAAATTCTTAAAAATCTAATATTCGGCCAAGGAACTTATATCATGATAGGTTTATCATTAATGGAAAACATGGGGGTCACTTGGATGTATATAGTATGTTTATTAACTATATAATATAAAAATAGAAAGAGACATTGTAAAAGTGAAACTAATTAACTAAGAGTTAATACATAAAGATAAGGTTAATATAGTAACCCAAACCTATATAAATCCTATTGGTTGAGTGTTTTTTGACCTATATGCACCTTAAACCTTAAATAATTCACTTTGGAGCCATTAAAAACCGAATATAAATTTATTATAAAATAATATTTCTAACTTTTCCAAAGGTGCCCCTCATCCCTCTTATAAAAGGGAACTCCCCCTTCTCATTATTTCACACCATAAAAGCCTTTTGGTTCGTCCAACCCCTGCCTAAATACTCTCTAAACTTCTCTAACTTCATACTAGAGGCCTTAATTTAGTCATAAAGCTATCCTAAGGATCCCTTTTGATCAAATCAAAAGGAAGAACCCGAAGAAGAGGTAATGATTTCACCACCCCTTTTCAAGTTCCTTTCTTCTTCCACTTATTCTATCTTTGTTATTATCATTCTAAAATATTAAATTCATTATATTATATATAATGTGATGTTATTATAAATATGTTACAATAATATTCATTATTCTATACATCATTTGAATGACATGTCACCATACGTGCATACGTACGACTTACCGCCTCCACGTCGTGGTGTAATTGTTATTCAATAAATTATTATTTTGATGGGTATAATAATGATGTGTAATTAATGTAAATAATAAATATAACATGATAATGATTCTTTATATATGATATACCATCCAATTAAATATTATTTTAATATCAAAATAATTATATTGTCGCTCGTGCGTACGTACGGACTACCGTCTGCACGAACGCGATAAGATTCATTCTCCATCGTATCCATTCAAGCCTAATTATCATTTGATGATTAATCTAAGGACTTGATATAATTATGTATATGAATAATGTACAACCTATCCATGACAAACAAGGCTTATGTAACAAAACATATAAAAGAAAACAAGTAAGTTAACACCCAAAACAACAATAATACTAAGATAATGTTAACAAAGCAATGTTAAAAGATCATATATGATATCATATTAATATATATGATTCTTGTATAATTTAATAACAATTATTTCACCATTATACAGGATTTTAACCTACCCTAACCAAGGAAAAGTACAAGGTAAGGGTTTATTTCGCAATCTCTTCATTATCTAAGGTTGTTTATACGTAATAATCTACTGGGATTTCTTTATCATCCACATCCATGATTCTTAAAAATGTATTTAAAAACATTTTTAATATTTACAAGAATATGGGCTAATGTCATTTATACCCTTGTTTGACTTTTTATAAGAGTTTTATAAAGGAATATTTCCATCGTTTTCCAAAAAAGGTGCTTTTTATCCTTTTCGACAGAATTAAGGTAAGAATGTTTTTTTAACTTATACGGCGGGTGCAACTATTTTCTGCCGTTATAAAATCTTCGAAGCTTATATTACAAGATTATAATAAAAATTTCAAAGTAAATGTTTTATTTTATAATTATGTGACTTTTAAATGACTTCAAAAAAGGGATATTTCTCAAAAAATAGTTTTGACTTCATCTATGTTAACATCCTTTGATGGATTTTACGCTTATTTAAAGTTGATTTATTATGATACAAAACTTATATATTGTGTTGAAGGTTTTGTGATATGTTTTACTGTGGATGTGTTATTTTTATACCATTCATGGTTTATGGATGAATTATTTACATTTCGTATGCTAGTTTTAATACGAATGTTTATGTTATGTTTAATCCTTTTCATATGGGAATGCATTGGACTTAATATTTGATGGGTGGAGCCCGTTATAGCTTCTTGATGCATCAATAGGTCTCATGAGACAAACTAGTGTCTTGGCACAAGGCCTTTGCAAAATCGTATTTGTAGCCTTGGCACAAGGCCTTGGCTATGTGGTTATGATAGTCTGGCATTATGAATTCCATCATTATGAAAGTGGTTATTGATATTGCATGTGATTATTCGATGAGTAGAATATCCATGTGAATAAGTAAATGTCATTATTTCATTTTATTTTTTCCATTCCATGTTGATGTTCAAGTTTAAAAGGCTTTTGTTTTAGTTATACATTGCCTTAAATGTTTATTCTTATTTATTAAGGTTTCCGCTATATTGTTATTCTTACTAGGCATTTTAGCTCATCCATTTTCTATGTTTTATTTTTCCTAGGATGTGAAGAAGTAAATTATGAATGACCTGCAGGGATATTATGAGGGGATAAGAGTGTGGACTATGGAGACTATGTTGTTGTAGTTTTCATTTTTATGATGTAATGTAAAACTTTATAAATATATCTAGTGTTTCCAAGGATACTAAACTAATTGGTCTTTCGAGATTTGATCTTTCTTGTGATCATGCTAATGTTATGTAATAATGCACCATCTCTGGGTAACTAGGGTTGGGGTGTTACAGTTGGTATTAGAGGAAGTTTAGTAAAAACCTTGGAAGCTAGATTTAGATAAACTATGATTATAGAAAATAGACCTAAGATGAACTTTGAGGATTATTATAGAAGAACTTCCTAGAATTTTGGTATTGTAGAGATTTTGTGAGTTTTCTGAGAAATACATCCATGTATGGATACGAGCAGGTAGATGCGGCTCTGGAACATATGTACGTAGGGGTAAAACCCAAAACACCGCTTTGAGCTGGACTCAAATGGGAACTGGTGCACGACAACGGGCCTTGCTACACTCTTGGTTATGACACTCCCGGGGGATATACTTAGGATAACTCTCATTTTCATTAAAAATCATTATGAATGGTTTATGAGTACATACATCCTCAAAAAAATCATTTTTATGATTATGGATTATATCCATAAATTGTTCAATTTATGTTAAGTGTTTTATAAGTATGGAATTATGTATTTTGATTCATAAACTGATTTGGTTTATGCCATTGTTTAGAAATGGCGCCTAGTGGAATAAATGGAAATTATATCAATGCACGCACTCTAGGTATGGATTTCCCTCCTGCTCAAGATAATTATAGTGGATATGGTGATGCAACTGGTGCCGATCAGCTAATCACCATAATGGGACAACTCACTCAGGTTATGAATAATAACCTTACCCGTATGGATCACCCTGATCCGCAACATGGAGTATCAATGTTAGATCGCTTCATGAGGAAAAAACCACCAATGATCAATGGGTGTACAAATCCCTTAGTAGTCGAGCAATGGATAAATTCCCTAGAGATAATATTTCGGGCTTTGGGAAGTAGTGAAAGGGAAAAAGTTATCATGGAAGTTTACCGCCTCACTGGAGATGCTGATCAATGGTGGTCATTGATTCAAAACATGAAGGAAGATGATGAAGTATCAAATATGGAATGGAGGGTGTTCACAGATCTGTTTTTAGAAAAATACTTTCCTCATGACCATCGAGCAGCTATGGAAAGGCAATTTCTGAGTCTGAGACAAAAGGAGGATGAGAATATCGCAAAGTATGAGGCTAACTTTAAAAGGTTAGCAAGGTATGCTGGAGATTATATATGTAACCCAAGAAGTAAGATTGATCATTTCTTTGATGGGTTAAAACCATTTCTCTGTCGAGAATTAGTCTCATAATCCTTCTCGTCATACGAAGACATTGTCTCATGTTCTATCGAGACTGAAAAGGAATTCTATAAGTCATATAACTTTAAAGGAAAGAAAGAGAAGAAGATATCTAATGATCAATCTGGGAATGTAAATAAGGGGAAGAAGGGAAAGGTTGAATATCCATCCTTTGGTAAATTTGGGAAGAAACACCCTAGTACTTGCTTAAAAGTAACGAGAGTCTGTTACAAGTGTGGTGAAAAAGGCCACCAAGATCATGATTGCAAGGGGAAGAAGGAAGCTACCGATGTCTAATGCTATAATTTCAGGGAGATGGGACATTATGAAAATGAATTTCCTAACCATCAAGGGAACATACCTCAAAAAAGTCCAAGGGATCAAGGCCAAGCTTATGCTATCACTACTGCTAAGGTAGAATCTCTGAAAGACATGGTGGCAGGTAATTTAATGGTTTCCTCATGTTTAGAAAATGAATTATTTGATTCTGGATCATCGCATAGTTTCATATCATCCCATTTTTCTATGAAAATTAGATATTTACAATTTTATTTAACAAGGGAGTTGTCAGTTAAAACTCGTAAGGGAAGTATCATTGCAAAAAAGTTTTCTGAATCAGTCCCCATTAGAGCACATAAATGTTCTTTATCCGCTGATCTCATCGTCATACCTATGATTTAGTTTGATATAATCCTTGGTATGGATTGTATTTCGGACTATGATGTGAAGATTTATTATAAGAAAAAGGAGGTTACGATTTTTGTTGATGATGATAAGGAACACCTAATCTTTAGAGCAGAATCTTCACCACCTAATTCTTATCTAGATCCACCCCCAATAGCTCAACTAAATTCAATTATTGGGGTGGAAGAGAATGAAATGACAATGGGTGAGTAAAGGAACGTTCAAATAGAGGATATACCTATTTTGAAAGAATATGTAGATTTGTTTCAAGAAGATTTACCTGGACATCCTCCAGAATGAGAAGTTGAGTTTTCCATTGATTTAATTCTTGGATCAAGGCCTATATCGAAGACCCCTTATAGAATGACCACTATAGAATTTGTTGAACTAAATAAAAAACTAGAGGAATTGAGTAATATAGGATTTATTAGCCCTAGTGTTTCTCCATGGGGAGCCCCTATTCTTTTTGTTAAAAAGAAAGATAGATCTATGAGGTTATGTATCGACTACAGGGAGATGAATGCTATAACAATAAAGAAAAATTATCCCCTACCTCGCATTGATGATTTATTTGACCAACTGCATGGATCTCAATACTTTTCAAAGATTGACCTTCGATCTGGATACTATCAGTTGTGTGTGAAGAAGGAAGAAATTCTGAAGACATCATTTTGAACCAGGTACGGGCATTACGAGTTTACAGTAATGCCTTTTCGATTGACTAATGCACCCTCTGTATTCATGGATCTGATTAATAGAGTTTTCAAGGAATATCTCGATGAATTTTTGGTGGTATTTATTAATGATATCTTGGTATACTCCAAAATCTTTTAAGATCATGAAAATCACTTGCACATTATCCTGAAGACTTTGAGAAGACATGAATTATATGGGAAGTTTAGCATGTGTGAATTCTGGCATCAGGTGATTTCTTTTCCTGGCCATATTGTCTCTAAAGATGGAATCTCTGTTGATCCTTCTAAGACCAAGGCAATCCAAGAATGACCAGCACCTATGAGAATAACTGAGGTACGCAGTTTTATTGGTTTGGTAGGTTATTATCGACGTTTCATCCAGAATTTTTCCTGGTTGGCTAACCCATTAACAAAGCTCACAGGTAAAGGGGTTAAATTTGTTTAGACAAAAGAGTGTGAAGAATTTTTCGAAGAACTGAAGAGAAGATTAGTCAATGCTCCTATATTGACTCTACCATCGAGGAATGATGGGTTCGTTATTTATAGTGATGCATTGAAGAAATCACTGGGTTGTGTCCTTATGCAGAATGATTGGGTTATTGCCTATGCATCACGACAGTTGAAAATTCATGAACAACACTATCTTACTCATGATCTCAAGTTAGCAGCTATGATCTTTGCTTTGAAGATATGGAGGCACTACCTCTATGGTGAAAAATGTGATATTTATACTGATCACAAGAGTTTGAAGTATATTTTCTCACAAAAAGAACTCAACATGAGGAAAAGGAGATGGCTTGAATTACTAAAGGATTATGATTGTACGATACACAACCACTCAGGGAAATCAAACATGGTGGAAGATGCTTTGAGCAGAAAAGACCATGGAGTTTTGAACAATATGAGAACTGAAAGGGATCTAATTTTCATGGATCTTGTGATGATGGACATGGGAATAACCAGGGAAGGAGAAACATCAATGATTTTTCAAATGGTTTCCAAACCATCTTTTGTAGAAAGGATTCATAATTCGCAGACCGATGAAGAAGAATTTCAAAAGAATATTAAAGCTGTGAATGGTGGGAGATTGAGAGACTTTATGTATGAAGAAGGAATTTTGAAATTTGGGAAGAGAATTTGTGTTCCCAATATACCTAATCTAAAAATGGAATTGCTGGATGATTCTCATAGTTCCAATTTCTCTATACACCATGGGAGCACCTAAATGTATAGAGACTTGAAGGAACATTTTTGGTGGGAAAACATGAAGAGGGAGATTGATGATTTTGTGTCAAGATGTATGGTTTGTCAACAAGTGAAAGCTGGAAGGAAACAGCCTGGATGAGTCATGCAACCTCTTCCCATACCGGAGTGGAAATGGGATAATATCGCGATGGACTTTTTCATGGGACTACCAAAGACTCCTAGAAGAAATGATGCAATATGGGTTATTATTGATCGGCTTACCAAGTCAGCACATTTTTTTTCTATAAGAGAAGATCTACCACTGGAACGTCTAGAAAGACTATATATTAATGAAGTTGTGAGACTTCATGGAGTAATCCTATCAATTGTTTCTGATCGTGATCCCCTTTTTATGTCTAGATTCTGGAAAATTCTTTAGAAAGCCTTGGATACTGAACTTCATTTGAGCACTGCCTACCACCCTCAAACAGATGGACAATCAGAACGAACTATTCAAACCTTAGAAGACATGTTGATATCCTGGTCACTTGACATTCACGGTATGTGGGGTCAATATTTACCTCTGGTAGAATTTTCTTATAATAATAGCTTCCATTCGAGTATTCATATGGAACCATATGAAGCGTTATATGGAAAGAGATGTCGCACACCAACCTGGTGGGATGACGTTGGTGAAATAAAACTTGTAGGCCCATAACTGGTGGAAGAAACGATGGAAAAGGGTAAGGTAATCCAAAACTATATCAAAGCAGCTCAAAGTAGGTAGAAGAGCTATGATGATAATTGAAGGAAGGATTTGGAATTTCAAGTCAGTGATCATGTTTTCCTGAAGGTATCTCTATGGAAGGGAGTCATACGTTTTGCAAAAAAAGGTAAATTGAGACTCAGGTATATCGGACCTTTCAAAATTCTAGAATGAATTGGGGGTGTAGCTTACCGAATGGCAATGCCGACAAGTCTCTCCAAAGTTCACGATGTGTTCCACGAATCTCTGTTGAGGAAATACATGCCTGAACCAATGCATGTACTCACCTATGAGGAATTAGAACTGGAACCCAATATGTCTTATTGCGAAAATCCCATCAGGATTCTTGATACGAGAGAACAAGTACTGAGAAACCGGACGACCAGTCTCGTAAAAGTATTGTGAAGAAACCATAAGATGGAAGAGGCAATGTGGGAACCCGAGTAACTTATGATGAAGAACCACCTGAGTCTTTTCATGCGGTAGTATTCTAGAAATTTTGCGGAAGAAATTATTTTAAGTAGGGTATAATGTAACACCCCAATCTTCTATGGTACACTTCTCTTTGAATAATGCAATAGCGTGTGTTGTACGCAACATCGAGTTCTAACACACACCAGAACCAATCAAACTAGTCGTTATAAATAGTAATACCTACTTTTTAAAATTTTATAAATTCTGTCTCTCAAAATGAACTTCATTTTTGGATTCAGAGTATCAAATTTAGCCTAAGGTGATATTTTGGTACTTTTCGGATAACTTTAATATTTTGATAAATAGTGAAAATTACTAAATTTTAATTAAAAACAAATTTTTTTAATCAAAATAATTAATAGTGATAAATTATGAATTTGAGTGGTTTTAAAGTATATTTAGAGTATATTTTTACTATTTAATACAATGTTGGTAATTGGACATAATTTCACAGTTAAACTGGACATAAACAATTATCAATCTTTTGATAGTTATTATATCTTAAAAACACGCTTTTTGTTTGGACAAAGAGAATTAATTTTAAATTACTTTCTGCTGCTTATGTGTTTTAAATTTGCAAAAATGGATTCCATATTTCGAATCAGTATGTCCAAATTGTGTAAATAGGTATCTTTTATTTTTATACATTTTGAATAATTACTTCGGTAAATATTTTATTTACCATGGTTAAAGGGTAAATCTGGTAAATAAGGGTTAAAAAATAATATTATAATAATACTAAATTTCCCTAAAACTCGTCCTAACCTTATTTTTGGATACATTTCCAACCATGGGCATATTGGGGTCGATTTTGGGACCCCATTGAGCCACTTGTAGGTCATAGTGACACTTTGTTTTAATTAGGTTAAAATAAATACAAAAATGAAATAAGCATATAGCTTTTAGAAAAACAATTTTTACATAGGGTTATATGTGTTATATTTTCAACTATAAATATTCATTAGAAAGAAAAAAATATTTCCTACATAATGGTATTTTATTTATAATTTTTAGACATTATATAATTTAATTTATTTATGACACAATGGTGATGTAGTAATTACCTAATTAATGAAAAATTAGAATAATTGATATTATAAATACACAAATAAATGTAATATGAGACTTTTCATAAATAAAAATAATTTTATAAGATAATATTACATTTTATTATTGATTTATTTAACTTTTTTCTAAGTAATCATTCTGTAATTAGTTTTAAAAAAAACAATTATTGAATAGTGTCAAAATTGACATAAAATAGTTTTTAAGACAAATATTATATTATTAGTTGATATTAAATTCCTAAAAATCTAATATTCGTCCAAGAGACTTATATCATGATATTTTTATCATTAATGGACCACTTGGGGGGTCTTTTGGATGTATATAGTATGTTTATTAACCATATAATATAAAAATACAAAGGGACATTATAAAAGTTAAACTAATTAACTAAGAGTTAATACTTAAAGATAAAGTTAATATAGTAACCCAAACCTGTCTAAATCCTATTGGTTGAGTGGTTTGCGACCTATTCCAACCTTAAACTTTAAATAATCCACTTTTCAGCCATTAGAAACCGAATATGAATTTATTATAAAATAATATTTCTAGTTTTTCCAAAGGTGCCTCTCTCCCCTCTTATAAAAGAGCACTCCTCCTTCTCATTGTTCACACCTTAAAAGCCTTTTGGTTCGGCCAAAACCTGAAAAAATACTCTCTCAACTTCCCTCAATTCATCCTAGAGGCCTTATTTTAGTCAAAAATCTAACCTATGGATCCCTTTTGATTAAATCAAAAGGAAGAACCCGAAGAAGAGGTAATGATTTCACCACCCCTTTTCAAGTTCCTTTCTTCTTCCACTTATTCTATCTTTATTATTACCATTATAAAATGATAAATCTATTATCTTATATATACTGTGATGTTATTATAAATATGGTACAACCATATTCAGTATTCTATCATTCCTTTGAATGACATGTCAACATACGTGTGTACGTACAGCTTACCGTCTCCATGTCGTGGTGTAATTGTTATTCAATAAATTATTTTTTGGATGGGTATAATAATGATGTGTAATTAATGTAAATAATAAATATAACATGATAATTATTCTGTATATATGACATAGCATCCAATTAAATATTATTTTAATATCAAAAGAATGATATTGTCGCTCGTGCGTACGTACGGACTACCGTCTCCACGAACGCGATGAGATTCATTCTTCATCGTATCCATTCAAGTATAATTATCATTTGATGATTAATATAAGGACTTGATATCATTATGGATATGAATAAGATACAACCTATCCATGATAGACAAGGCTTACGTAACAAAACATATAAATGAAAACAAGTAAGTTAACACCTGAAACAACGATAATACTAAGATATTATTAACAAAGCAATGTTAAAAGATCATATATGATATAATATTAATATATATGATTCTTGTATAATTTAATAAAAATTATTTCACTATTATAAAGGAGGTTAACCTACCCCAACCAAGGAAAAGTACAAGGTAAGGGTTTATTTCGCAATCTCTTCATTATCTGAGGTTGTTTATACGTAATAATCTACTGGGATTTCTTTATCATCCACATCCATGATTCTTAAAAATGTATTTCAAAACATTTTTACTATTTACAAGAATATGGGTTAAATTCATTTATACCCTTTTTTGAATTTTTATAAGAGGTTTATAAAAGAATCTTTCCGTCATTTTCCAAACAAGGTGTTTTTTAACCTTTTCGACAGAATTAAGGTAACAATGTTTTTTTTAACATATACAGCGGGTGCGGCTATTTTCCACTGTTATAAAATCTTCGAAGCTTCCCTTACAAGATTATAAGAAAATTTTCAAAGTAAATGTTTTATTTTATAATTATGTGACTTTTAAATGATTTCAAAAAAGGGATATTTCTCTCAAATAGTTTTGATTTCATCTATGTCAACATCCTTTGATGGATTTTACGCTTATTTGAAGTTGATTTATTATGATACAAAACTTCTATATTTTATTGAAGGTTTTGTGATATGTTTGACTGTGGATTTGTTATTTTTATACCATTCATGATTTATGTATGAAGTATTTACATTTCGTATGCTAGTTTTAATACGAATGTTTATGTTATGTTTAAACCTTTTCATATGGGAATGAATTGGACTTAATATGTGACGGGTGGAGCACGCTATAGCACCTCGATGAATCGGTAGGTCTCATGAGACAAACTAGTGTATTGGCACAAGGCCTTTGAAAAATCTTATTTTTTGTCTTGGTACGAGGCCTTGGCAATGTGGTTATGATAGTCTGGCATTATGCATTCCATCATTATGAAAGTGGTTATTGATATTGCATGTAATTATTCGATTATTATAATATCCATGTGAATAAGTAAATAGAATTATTTCATTTTATTTTTCGCATTCCATGTTGAAGTTCAAGTTTAAAAGGATTTTGTTTTAGTTATACATTGCCTTAAATGTTTATTCTTATCTATGAAAGTTTCCGCTATATTGTTATCCTTATTAGGCATTTGAGCTCACCCCTTTTATATGTTTTATTTTTTCCAGGATGTGAAGAAGTAAATTATGAATTACCTGCAGGGATAGTATGAGGGGATAAGAGTGTGGACTATGGAGACTATGTTGTTTTAGTTTTCATTTTTATGATGTAATGTAAAACATTATGAATATATCTAGTGTTTCCAAGGCTACTAAACTAATCAGTCTTTTGAGATTTGATCTTTCTTGTGATCATGCCAATGTTATGTAATAATGAACTGGATTTGGGTAACTGGGGTCAGGGCATTACATCTATAGTTTAACATCATACAGGATGAGGGAGAACTGATGTGAAGGTGGTCAGAGCGACCGAGTGTTGGGCTTGAAACTCGTGGAGGCTTCCTACGTACCCTTCCTTGGCATGGATTGAAGTCCATGAAGTTTTGAAGGAAGCATTTGGGGCTTACAATTTGAGGCAGCCCAAAGTGTTGGTGAACCGACGTGACGATGGTCAGAACAACCTATGGATAGTGATCTTGAAGCTCATGGAGTCTTCCTACGTACCTTGCCTTAGCAAGGATCAAAGACTCTATAGTTTATGGTTGATGGTAGGGGTTACACTATAGGATACCTAGAGTGTTGGAGAACTAACTTGAATGGGGTCGGAACCAATGGTTATTAGGATTGGAACTCAGGGAGGATTCTTACGTACCTTGCCTTGGCAAAGATCAAAGACCTCATAGTTCATGGGAAATTTTGGGCTTACACTCTAGGCTACCCAGATAGGATTTCATGGTTTATGCTTACTGTAAGACCACATGAGTCATGCTCGGTGTGAGAAACAAGAGGCAGAAAAGGCCTGATGATCATGTCACGAAATGTACGTCCATGAGAAGTAGAGTGGGGCTTACACGTGATCGCAACCCAAAGAGGAAATAGGGGCTTCTGCGTGGTTAGTATCCAGGAGAGATGGAAATTGGGACTTACTCCAGGGTGGAGGCCCAGTGGTGACAAATACCAGTGGGATAGGGACTTGGTACTGAAGAAAGGAGGGGTCCAGCATCCATCCCCCCCCCCTCGCTGGTCCTTGCGACCAAATAAGAAAGGAGAATGGATGCCACCTCCTGCAAGAAAAGCTAGGGGCTTACACTGAGATAGTTTCTCTTTCCCCAAAGACAGACGTTGCTCCGATAAAAAGGATCTCATTCTATGTGAGGAATGATCTCACTCCCGTGGAGACCAGTGGGCATGCAGAATGTCCATGGTAGGGGAACCCCACGTGTGAGGCATGAGGTGAGGTCACAGTTTAACGCCATGTGCTGAGGATGAAGGTGCTTGGAAGATTAACGTCCTGTAGCACAGACGATGTGGGTTCACTATGTACCCCTAGTACTTACATAACTAGTACCCTCTGCACCTTGGTGATGAGAAGGGACATGCAATGTCGTGGATAGGGGGTGTTTTGGAGGTAACCATTGGGGGGTCCATGTTAGTGTGGCTATGTGAAGAAGCAATAGTCGTTAGCATGCCTATGCGAAGAAACATAAGGAAAAGCAACGCAATTGGAAGTATCGTCCAATAGACTTTCAAGTAACATTGCTTGAACCTAGAGGGTCATATAAGAAAAGAGTATATGTCGAAGTTTCTTTGGGCATGGGAGGTACCTGAAAATGATGCCCAGAAAAGAAACATCATGAGCACACAAGGAGAGAGGTTTTCACGCAAAAGGAACATTGGAGAAAAAAAGGGTCGGGCTGATGTAGAATAGGTCTCCTTGCGCAAAAAAGGTCAGGGCGGCGAACAGTCAGCTGGTGTGCGCGAAAAAGGCCGGGGAGGCACACTATCGGCCGGTGTGTGAGAAAAAGGTATGGGCGGCATGGAAATGAGGGTGTATGATTTGGAAGGAATTGCACATTGATGAAAATGGATTTCCCACAATTGGAAGGAATTACGTGCAGGGGATGAGATTTAGATGAGGATTAATCCTGAGGGGTCTCGTGCAAAGGCGGACCCCCGAGAGACCTGGCACCGAACATTTAGTACATGAGAGCCATCTTTTGCGCGCATGAGATCTGAATTTCACGCTGGAGAGACGGTTCAGATTCTTTTTCACCCGAAAGTCGAAGGGGTGACCTTCAATTTATAGGTGCTCAGGGTTGCAGATCGGTGTGGAAAATAGATCTGCACGAAATATTGTGTGTCGGCATTGGCAGTGCGAAAATTCAACCACGCGGGGTGGTGGTGCGTAAATTTTCGTACCCACGCGAAAAACTCTATCAAATCCCGGTACTTTTCATGAAGGATGGATTTTCCACGCGCTACTAAATTTTTTTATGCAGCCCCTCCACCCCCCCCCCTCATGGACTGGATCGCTGGTTCCAAGTATGGATTCTCTTTGTCACGTCCAATCCTTCTTCTTCCCTTGAGATTTTTTAGGCCTCTACAAACTTACCCCCTTGGAATTGGATTGGTGAGGGGCTGTAAAGGTCAAATACCAAGGGAAACACAGAGATGTAGGACTCCATGGGGCCTGTGTGCACTCAGAACTGGAGTGGCGCGTAAAAATGATGCGGACGCACCTTCTTCTTTTCATGCATGTGCAGAAACCCATATCCAGACCTATAAAATCACTACAGGTCCCTGATTCCATATGTATGTTCTCACATGATAAGCCAGGAGATCTCGTGTGTGAAACATTTCATCTACCCTGCGTGAAAAAAACACTTCGGTTGTGCATAATTCACCAAGGTCTGCCTTTGTTTTTCAGGAAAACATGGGATTTTTCGTGCTACCCTTTTATATTTCGCACCATCCTCTGATTTTTCATGCCAAATTCTTTTTTTTCATGCCAAACTCTTAAGACCTTGCTAGCAAAAGATAGATTCTAATAGGGCTCACGTTGATGGAGAAGACGCATTCGCTGCTTGAAGGAATAAGATGGTTTCCAACCCTGAGGTTTATGGTGCCCAAAGGATTGAATCCAGCAACCATACACTTTTCAACATGTTGACCCCAGCCCAGAAGGAGTATGCACTATCTTCCAACCTATCAATATGAGACTTGGGTATCTTGGAGGAGGTACTCGTGCCAAGATTTGAAGTCGACACATCACGGTCATGGGTGACCCATGAGGATGACTGACCTCGATATAATATCACCTATAATGGCCATCCTGCTAGAGAAACTAGTCATATGGATGTTTACGTCCAAAGTCCTAGGACCAGGACCATTTCGGGGAGTAACCCTTTCATGGAAAATTCTCCAGCCCTTTACGCAAGCACCTTCCATCAGAGAATTACTGACAAGACTAAAGGCTGGCTACAGGATTGGGACATGTGGTCTGGAGAAAATTTCATGATCAAATTGTCCTGGGCATATTGTGTTCGCCAGACATGTGACCAGTTTGGGGCCGAACTGCAGAACATCGGTTTGTTCAGGGCGGTGTGGACGTTGTAGTTTCATTTCTATTGCCAGCATGAGCTCGGGCCAGAGCTGTTTACTCGATGGCCCCCGATACCAATACCTTCCATCTTCTTCATGGGTAATTTGGTATCAACCTTTGGGACATTCATTGAATTGGGGGTATCCCTTTGGATGGGCAACAATATGATGAATTCCTCCCGCCAAGGAACATCTGGGGAGACAGATCACGAACCCCTATTCTGACATGGCACCTGTTGGAGCTGGCTAAGGAGAGGCTAGGGGTCAAGAATTTTTTTGAGGACATTTATTATAAGAAATGGTTTATCTTGTTCCTATAAAGAGATCTGGAAGTCAAGATACTGGGATGAGGGAGATGAGGTCAGACTGCATCACAGACGAGAAAATACAGATCATACTGGAGGATCCTGGAGGTGGGGGAATATCTTTCATGGGGCATCAGCATAAATGAGAGTTGGGACCTAAACGATTTGTACGCAGAATTTCTTCCCTCATTCTTGATTGGGTGGCTCTTACCAGTGAGGGATGCAAGGATGGATGTTCGTCCAGTGACCCTGGTGATGGGTAGCATCATGACTACTAATCAAGGATTAAATCTGAGAGTCCCCGTGTTGGCTAGTCTGTACACCATTTTGGGATTCCTTTTGAGAGGGGGGTCACCAAGGAGGATCTGTGGTCCCTTACAGATCATTTATGGCTGGGTCGCAGCTCATTTCGGCGAGTATACCTTTCCGAACCCCATTCGTCTTCCAGGTAATGGAATGTGACCTTCTTTTCTGAACATCCCATGGGTCAAGCCGTCTATGCTCAATGAGGAGGGAGTAAGGATCAGAATCGGTAATCATCCCAACATCACATTCAGCCAATTCTCCACCCTGACTGGCCAGATAATAGATAACGTGAAAGTCTCACTGGAGCAAATGGAATACTTATAGAGCCTCAGAGGTGGGGTTTTCATGGCCCAGATTGATGGGAAGATCTTTTGTGAGCCCTACATGTCATCTAGGTTCGCAAGGTCGTTTGGATGTCTTCAGCGGATGCCGAAGAATGTGCACATAGATGATCAAGAGGAAATGAATCCTCACATTCTTCGCCAAATGTGGCTGATGTTCATGACCCAGGGCTCTGGTGAAGTTATCACCTTTCCTCCCACCAGAGTTGATGATGGATTCACAACTGAATATGTTGAACATTCCTCATATCATACCCTAAGGGGATTTTTCGGATGTGAGTTCGGAAACTCAAGGAAGCTAGTGTAGAACATGGGCATTGAGATAGCAGACAGGGTGATGTTGGGTGGGGGGGTTGGAAGCATGCCGGGCAACTGGGCCCGCACAGGTCGGGACATTAGTAGTAGGGACGTCACGTGGCGCGCCCATGCCCTCATCGCCTAGGGGGAGAGGGGCTTACAGAGCTGTCAGGGAGCTTCTAGGGAAGCAAATGGATTACCACTAAATGGAGTGACAATGGATTGCCACAGAAAGAGGCTGACAAAGGCTTACCATTGAATGGAGTGACAATGGATTGCCACAGAAAGAGGCTGACAAAGGCTTACCGCTGAATGGAGTGACAATGCATTTCGGATGAAAGGGGAACAAAAAGTGGAATATAGTTTAACATCATGCAGGACGGGGGTGAAATGACATGAAGAGTCTGAGACCCTTGGTTTTTTTACTTGAACCTCGGGGAGGCTTCCTACGTACCCTGCCTTGGTAGGGATCAAAGTCCACATAGTTCGGGTAAGGGGCAGGAATTGGTGAACTGATGTGAATAAGGACCTGGGGTCCAGGTGGATGGTGGGATTGAACCTCATTGAGGCTTCCTACATACTTTTCCACGAAAATATCAAATGCCACATAGTTCAGGGTAGGATTTGTGTGCAATAGACTACCGCTAACTGGGGAAACAACGCCTTACCACTGATTGGGGTCTATAGTTTAACGTCATGCAGGACAAGGGTGAACAGATGTGAAGGTGGTAAAAGTGACTGAGCGTTGGGCTTGAAACTCGTGGAGGCTTTCTATGTACCCTGCCTTGGCAAGGATCAAATTCCACGTAGTATGGAATGGGGAATTTAGGGATTACGCTCTGTGGCCACCCAAAGTGTTGGTGAACCGATGTGAAGATGGTCAGAACGACCTGTGGATGGTGGGATTGAACCCCGTGGAGGCTTCCTACGTACCTTACCCTAGCAAGGATCAAAGACCTCATAGTTCATGGTTGATGGTAGGGGTTACACTCTAGGATACCTAGAGTGTTGGTGAACCGACGTGAAGGGGGTCAGACACAAGGGATGTTGGGCTTGAACTTCAGGTAGGATTCCTACATACCTTGCCTTAGCAAGGATCAAAGACCTCGTAGTTCATGGGGTGTTTGGGGATTTCACTCTAGGCTGCCCAGATAGGATTTCATGGTCGATGCTTACTATAAGCCCACGTCAATCATGCTCGGTGTGAGAAACAAGAGGCAGAAAAGGCTTGATGATCAAATCGCATAAGGTGTGTCCATGGGAAGTGGAGTGGGGCTTATATGTGATCACATCCCAAATAGGAAATAGGGGCTTATGTGTGGTTAGCAGCCCAGGGATAAAAGGATTAGGACTTACTCCAGAGTGGAGTCCCAGTGGTGACAAAGCAAAGTGGGAGAGGGATTTTGTACCAAAGAAAGGAGGGGTATAGCATCCATCCCCCCCCCCTATTTGGTCCTTGGGACCGAAGAATAAAGGAGGAGCAGGGATGCTGCCTCCTGGAAGAAAATCTAGGAGATTACACTGATATGGTTTACTTTTCCCCACGGACTTATGCTGCTCCGATAATGAGGATCTCATTCTATGTGAGGAATGATCTCACTCCCATGGAGACCAGTGGGTGTGCAGAATGTCCAAGGTGGGGGCACCCAAAGTTCTAGGCATGAGGTGAGGTCACAGTTTAACGTCATGTGCTAAGGACGATGGTGCTTGGCAGTTTAACATCCTGTAGCTCGGAAGATGTGGGTTCACTCTGCACCCCTAGGACATACATAACCAGTACCCTCTGCCCCTTGGTGAAGAGAAGGGACTGGAAACGTCGTGGCTACGGGTGTTATGGAGAGAACCATTGGGGGGTCCACATTTTTGTGGCTATGTGAAAAATCAATAGCTGTTAGCATACCTATGCGAAGAATAATGAAGCGAAGAAACGCAATGGGTAGTATCATCCAAGGGAAATTGAAGTTACTTTGCACAAACCTAGAGGTTCATACGAGAAAAGTGTATATGGAGAAGGTTCTTTGGGCATGGGAGGCACCCAAAAAATGATGCCTGGAAAAGGTACATCACGAGCGTACAAGGAGGAAAGTTTGCACGCACAAGGAACAATAACGTAAAAAAGGGTCGGGCCGATGAGGAATAGGGCTCCTTTTGCGAAAAAGTCCAGGGCGGCATGCAATCATTTGGTGTGTGTGAAAAAAGGATGGGGTGGCGCGCTATTGACCAGTGTGCGCAAAAATGGATATGGAATCGTAGAAAGGAGGGTGCACTATTTGGAATGAATTGTGTGCCAAAGAAAGTATTGAGCGCAATTGGAAGGAATTGCTCCCAGGGGATGGGATTTGTAAAAGGATTAAGCCTGATGGGTCTCATGCAAAGGCCAACCCCCAGGCGACCTGGCATGGAAAATTTATTACCTGAGGGACATCTTTTGTTCCCACAGTAATTGAATTTCACGCCAGAGAGACGGTTTCAATTCTTTTTCTCTTGGATGTCAAAGGGGTGACTTTCGATTTATAGTCACTCGGGGTCGGGGATCCGTGTGGAAAATAGGCGTGTGTGAAATATTGTGTGTCTTCATCTGCAACACGAAAATTCAACCACGCGGGGCAGTGGAATGTCAATTTCCATGACCATGTGAAAAACTCTCACAAATCCTAGAGTTTTTCACACAGGACGGATTTTTCATGCGCCGCTGAATTTTTTTCGTGTAGCCCCTCCAGGCCCCCCAGACTGGATCGCCGGTTCCAAATATTGCTTCTATTTGTCTATCCCAAACCTTTTTCAGCCCTTGAGCATTTTCCGGCATCTACAACAATCATTTAAATGATACTATTAAAGGTTATAATCCATATAACAATGATTCACATGTGCTCCATAATCCTTTGAATATAATAGTTGAAACACCTAGGTTCTAGCTTCGAAGACTCTAGCCCTTATGTCATTCAATTTTGATCAACTTGAAAATATCTTCAAGGTTAAAAGATTCAATTTTTTTCTATAAAATTGATATCATGGAGAAATAAAACAACACTCCGTTATTGAAATTAATATAAGAGAAGATATCCATAGGTTTTGAGTGGATTATCTATAGAATTTTAAGTGTTCTATAATTAAAATGGCATGGATAGAGTAAAAGAGTGACATTACTGACTATTTAGACATGGGGTTTTAAAATTAATTATTTCACGTAGGCATTTATTATTCACATAATCCTAGGTGAACCATATATCTAAATATTATTATTATTATTATTATTATTATATACATTACATGTGCTAAACAGCTTAAATAAATTTATATAATTTCATGTAAATGTTAATCAAAATTTATTCAAATAAAATCTATTATATCATTTCTCATTGGACTGTTGAATATATTATGTCCGTCCTCTTATGTATTTACCAAACCTTGAATAATGACTATTTATATAAAAAAATCATTTCATTATTCACAGATAAATAGATAAATACTGTATTCACAATAATAGAGTATAAATAATTATTTAATATTCAACTCATATATTTTCTCTCAAATAATAGGTTATGGAATTTTTTTATCATGAAAATATAAATAATTATTAAAACATATATGGTAATGATATTTATTCATCATATTGAATACATATATAATTTAACTATGGTTCTAAATTCACATAGTGTGTAACCCTCAATGAATCTTTCTCAATGGAATTATGTGGTACCACCTATAGTCCCAAGGTTAGAATCAAGAAACATACCATATAACTCATAGAAAAAGTACTTAAATGTTTCAATAAAAATAAGTACATATTAATATGCGCCAAGTAATATAATCCATTTATCCTGATATCTCTAATAAAACAAGTTTCATACTGGTGTCATCAACATATGTGCATGGCGTCACTTTCATTGAATTTTTGGAAATAAACTAGTCAATAAAACTTCATATCCATATACATAAAAAGGTAGTACCATTTCCATAAAAGGATCTAAAGTATCTACTTTTATTAAAGAAAAAGGGTAAATCCTTTCTTTTATTTTTTATCAATACATATTACTCATGATGCTCCCAACATACCCAATATTCTATGAATATATGTCATTATGTTTTTTGTTAGTAGATCAAATTAAAATAAAAATTAAATTCATAAATAATAACCATAAATATTAAGTATCAATACACATATTCTCATATATGAACATCTTGTGAGACATGTAAATGTGTATTTTCTATTAGAAGGTAATGTTCTCATAATCAATTTCTTGAGATTTTCATGGGTATACACCATGAGAAAGTATCATAGAGTATTTTGAGTCTCCAACCATGATAGCCTATATCATTTATGTGATGAAAAATTATATCAACCTTCTGTAGAATATATATTTAATAATACTATCATAACACATCTATGTTCTCATCATAGTAGGGAACTAATATGAACATTCATTGGATATGTACCCTTAAGAAATTTTCACAAAAAAATTCACATAGATTAACAGACCTGATGTGATAAGAACATTATAATCGTTTAATATATATATATATATATATTTATTTAAAGTACATAGAAGTTGGTTCTAGGGAACTAACTCTAATATACTTCCACTTATACTACAACTGAAAACTAATAATTTTCATTCTAAAATATCACACATGTTGTTCATGTTTCTACTAGGATAAATATTCATTCAAGGACTATACCAAATTCTCCCATGGGGAAACTCATTCACCTCCGCTTGACCGTTTTGACTGAAATCCCTCAAGAGGTAATATTTATGAAGTATGTTTTTTATTTTTTTGATGTGAACTTAACTCTTTTGGGGTAGCCTCCACTATAGTATTATCATAATACAATGTGATATATTAATTATTGCTAATAAAAAATAATTTGTTTGATGAATATTTTTAACCAAACATCATTTTAATTGTATTATATACTCTAATATACGTGGATTCCACTGTATAATCGATGAAAACTGGATGCATTAAACACTCCCAGCTTACAAATCATCCATTGAGTTTTAAAAAATAACCTGAAAAATGCTTTATAATATTATTATAGACTTTGAAAATAGAAAATTTTTATCCCTTAATGACTAGATTCTCATTTCCTCCATATACCAAGAAAAATCATTAATATGCCCCAAATTCAAAAGGATATCCTTAACAAAACACTAATGTTTTTCTCCAAGAACTTCTATATATCTTAATATCATGCTCATGGAAAATTAATCATCAATTTTCACACATAACTTGGAATACATGATTGATCATATTATAGATATGTATGGTATTATACACATCCTCTCTCACTCAATTTGAGTATGTTGTTGGATTATCTTGAAGATATGTGTTCCATGTGAAACATGAAAAAAATCCCCTCTTGGATTCTTTTATACAAAATCTCTTCAATATCAGGTTAATATACGTACCTTAAATTTCACAAAGATACCCCAAGGGTCTAACATGATTGCTCTTAATCCTATGAATGTAGACATATTCTCTTAATTATTTCAGAAAAAACAATGTGTTCAATAATATTTTAACTATCTGTACGACTATTATGTTTTTTCCAATATGTAATGTTTCATTGAAATATAATACTAAAAAATAACCACACTCCCACACAACTTCTTGAAAAAATTAGATCACATTCATTCTTTTGGGAACTAATTTTTTGTGGCATCATAAAAACAAACCTTTCATGACCTTGATGATTACTCTAATCTATAAATAGATCTATTCAATTTCCATACTATATATAAATTAAAAGGAGTCAAAATCCCTTCTGGTTGTGTCATATAGTCATCTCGTACCAATTTATCATGAAGAAAATATTTTTTGTCAAATATTTGTTTAATCATATAGTCATGGAAATATATTACACAAATTATCATTCTAATGGATTTTACGTATGGAAACTAGATAATATTTTTAATCGTAATCTATGAATTTACACTATTTGAACCTTTTAGAAAAAGTTGTGATTTATTGGGGCCCACTTTACCATCCATTCGATTTCTTATTTCGAATACCCATTTTCACCAAATATTCTTGAAATCAACTAATAGATCGATCAGAATCTCTACACAGTTTTTTTATAATGAATACATCTCTAAATTCATGCCTTCCTTCCATATTTCAGCTTCTATGATCCCTTATACATCCATTCAGGATATATGATCATTATTTCCAACCAATAATAAGCCACCATTCCCAGTGATGGGAAACCCATATCTTTATATTTCATTAATATCTCTCGTGATCTGATATAGTACAACTATTTCTGGAATAATAATTTTCTTAGGTATGTTAGGAATATGTTATTCCTCCAACCAATGTGTATCATGTGCATGAAATTCACCAATGTAAATATTTATCCCACTATCCTTTTTGGGGATTTAATCTCTCTTATAAAATATATATTTTCCTAATATTGTTTCATTCATTTATATCAGGTTGTATAGATAGTATACCCTTATTTCATTAGAATAACCTTTAAGACACACATTGTGTCTTGTGGTTATAGTTAATTTATAGAAATTGCCTCAACAAATGCTTCACATCGCTATACATATAAGTTCTACAACATAAATTTCTTTCCATAAATTAACTTATATGTTCTTTCATTTCCTATCTTAGTTTCTACGTGGATTAGTGTGTATATTGATGTTTATAATGCATATCCTAAAACTAATAATAGAATACCTATATGACTTATCATAAATGTTACCAAGTTCAATAAGGTATGGTTCATACATTCACTGAAACCATTCCATTGATGTGAATAATGAGGATTGTGTTTAGATAGAATCCTAAACTCCCATAAATAATCTATTAACCCTTGGTTAATATATAGACATCATTAATTATATCAAATCATTTTTATGTTCTTTCCAAGTTCATTATATTCTTCATTATTGAATTATTTGAAATTCAAAAATGATTCTGAATTATGTCTAATTTTGTATACAAATACGTATCTAGTCATTTCATCAATAAAATTAATGATTTCATAATAACCACCTCTATATTATACTGGAGAGGTTCTACACACATCATTGTGTAGAAATACTATATACTCTATGGCCCTTTATCCCAACACACCAAAATGTGTCTTAGTCATTTTCATTCAAAATAATTGATACATATATCAATTGACTTTAGTTCAAATGAGTCTAAATAACATTTTGATAGATCTTTATTAATTGCTTCTGCTTTACATGACTAAGGTAGTGATGCCAGAAATTGGGGTGATGTAAGTAATTCGAACCCATATCGTTATAATTTTCTAATAATTTTTTTTAATCAAGTATATAAGTACATTTATTTAAATTATTTATATAATACTATATATTTTATTTTTAAAATAAATTCCTTTTATTTCATAGTATGAAAATATATGAATTTATATCAAGGTATGATATAATCTTTTTGGTAACAAAAGGTATAAAATAACAATATTTTAAAACCAAGATCATTAATGTTGGTAGAAGAAGTCTGTACTCTCCTATAACCAATTTATTGAGTCATACTCCATTGAATTCTCATAGATCCAAATATCCCATGTCAATCTTTTAGAATCTAATTGGGTCAGAAATTTGGATGATGGTTTTAGTGGAAAAAATTGTACCTAATACCCAATTTGTAGATATGGAAATATTATACATGATAGTGATCACAACATGATATTTCCATTAATTCTTTAACTAGGATAAATTTTTATTCCATTGGACTTGCTTGTCACGTGATAAAGATAACAAGCCTTTATCCTTTGAATTTATTGGTTTACTTTTTCTTGGATGGATTTTGCATAAGATCCTTATAATTAGAAGGTGTATTCATCCCCACTTCCTTATTATTTTTCTTATTCACAAAAATAAAATAGATTATTCATAGCCTATGTTATTATCAATCCCAAAAAATTAATGTAAGGAATTTTTAGAGATATTTCTCACTATTACTCATATTATGATTTATAGTGAAATGGATAAATGCATAGGTTGCGAGGATAAAATTGGATCTTTATAAAACTCATTAGGTATATTGAAGATCATGATATCTAAGAAATGTATATAACTAATGAACTTTAATGCATGATTCCCAACATGTTCTAACTCCAAAGAACGCAGGTGAATAACTCATAATAGATCCAATGTATCTCTTTTTAAGTTATCTCTTGATAAATACATCAAATGTGATACATCATGATATACACATCCATATCCATATGATTATTTAGAGTCTGACTAGATTTAGATGATAGCATAAAACCTTTAACATCTATGGTATTGAACCGATTTTTCATGTAGAGTGGTAGTTCTTATTCACATGCTTATTTTCTATGACCTATAAGAATAATGGTTTCATTGAAGTATAATTTCCACTCATGGCATAATACAATGCACAAGCACATATACCAATCTTAGGAATTCGAGTCAAAGGGAAGCTTATCAAAATATAATAATGATCACAATGATATAGTTTAATTTATATAGCATTCAATTTCATTAAAAATATGATAATTGTTTTAAGATTTTATTTAGAATAAAATATTAGATAATAAAATTAATTTAATTTATTAATTTAGACAATTTTTTTTGAAATATAGTAACGCTCACTATTGGTTTAGGAATATATATAATTATATGGATATCTTAGTGAAATTGATCCATATTTCCCTTCTCATAATCCAAGTGAGCAATTTTCTAATTAATCAATGGTGCCTAGGTAGAAAAGTTTTTCCAACTAAAATAAATCATAACTCCTTGATCAATTGACTGGTCTCTCCAATCCTAAAATCTGACAAATGGATTTCATAAATAGTTTCCTCCTAATATTCACCATGTTTAATGAGGGTTACACCTACTGATATGATTATGGGTATGATATCCAAAAAAATTATTTAGAACTCCCTGTTAAATAGTAGTATCATAGAGAGGACCGGATAAAACATTATGATATTGTGGTTCCATTTTAAATAAAGTAATTGAAGTATATAAAAAAATAATTTTTTTATCATTATATTTTTATAAATATTAATCAATTACCCATTTTTATATTATTACTTGCATGTTAATCGTAACTATGTTTTACATAAGTTATTAATCATGTTTAGATTAAATTTATGCACATTTTAATTAATTTAATTTCATATTACATGATTTTTCATTCATTTATTATGAAATCTCAATAATTAATCAAAATAATAATAATTAACCACACAATTGATATAAATAAAATAATAAAGTTGTATCTTCTTGAGCTTTTCTAATGTTTGTTTTACCTAGAAGTTGATAAAAACACATTCCCATAATAGAGAAATTATTGGAACCATTACTAGTCCAAGTTACAGCATTCCACCATTACGTTATGTATGTTTTGGATTGGTTTCACTTTGAACTTGATCTTAGAATTCCTATATTCCATTGACAAATTCGTCCATCACATTTTATGTTATTCACATATAGGTTATGGGAACTAATGGATTGGTTAAATGGTTTTACATTAAATAAACCACAGGAATGAAATCCCCAACATAATAAAGTGGATGGGATGACATATTGGATATAATGTTAAATTAATTAAAATAAATTAAAATAAAACAACACTTACACATATTGATATATTCTCATGAACATGTATACATATGTGATGACAATGCATTTAATAAACATAAATTCATTTCAATTATTAAAAATTAAGATACAACTTTATTGATTCAATAAATTATATTTATTTATTAATTCATTCATTTATATTAATTTCCATCTTACTTATCTTCAATATATTCATCCATACTAATTTAGAAAAAATTAAATAAATTAATTTTATTCATGATTAACTAAGAATACAACATGAAATTATAGGTAACTAGAGGAGTAACCATCCGAATTTATTTTCTTGTATTGTAGTTGTTTATGGTCTCTCGTATGGAATATAGTATAAATGTTTTATTACATAATTACATGTAATATAGTTCTAAAAATTGAAACAATAAAAAATGTTATTTACATAATGTGTAATTTATTTAATGCCATCAGAGTAGTTGATGTATTCTAACAATACATGATATGTAGTTTTGAATATTATACAGAAATCAATTAATAATTTAACATATTAATACTTGTCACATGACATGTTTCGCCAATAAATGACACACCTATATGTGTTGATCAAGTTTATATAGAATATTAAATTATATTTACTTTCCCTTTTAATAGTTAATATAAATGATGTGTACAATCCAACTACACACCATGAATATCTTTTCATCATCTATCTGTGACACATGCCTAAGGACTGTGTTTGTATGTTAGCTATGGATATTCATGAGGTACACAACATGTAATGTATTTACATGTTGTGTGACCAAATATTTTCAGGGTTTCCAGTCACAAATATAATTTAATAAATACTTATTTCATATTTAAATATATGTTTCCATCACAAAAAAACATTGACTACATGGCGTGTAACCGAGTTCCATGACATGTAGTCTAGAAAAACATGTTTTAGGTTGTCCTAATCAACATGTATTGTGTGTTAATACATTACATGTGTATTTATTGTATGATGATCATGATTTCCTAGAGTTATGGGTAATTATACATGGATAAATGACATGTAACAATTGGCTGCACATTTTGTAATATTCTTCTATCCATTCAGAATCCTAAACAACTCTAGATTGGTTATTCATATATAATTAGTCCATTTTTTATTATATAAATGATTATAAGCAAGAATAAGATAAGGTCTTGAAATTGTTATTTTAAGATTGATTAAACTAAAAATAAAAACTAACACCAAATATGTATAATTGATCAATAATCAATAAAAAATAATAAATTGATATGTATCTCTTTGATACCAATTGATGGTTCTGTGAGGGAAAGTAGAAGAGGATAGACAAGTTCCTGTAAATTGTTTTTTATCATCTCCTTCTGGTTTATCCTCATAAATAGATGAAATAGAAACCCTAAAATATACTATACAAGATCGTTAAATTTAATTTATAATGAAATTATAATGTTTTAGAATTACCTCATGTTGGAATTATTTCATCATTTAAAACTGATTATTCCATTTATTATAGAATTTTCATTTTAGTGAGAGGAATCGGGGGTATAATACCACTACTGGTTCCCCTCACATGCTCTATAAACTTATTAACATCATCGAATAAATTCCTAATATCCAGAAAAGAATAATTTAACACTCAAATCTTTCTTTATTGCTAAAATATCTATTTACAGAGAAAGCATTGTTTTTTTCTCTCTTGAATTGATATGATGGAAGTGGACCTCTCTCTATTTTTAGAGAATTATAGGTGCAGAACTCTCTATGGAATGAGAGTATTCTTTCAATAATTCATTGGTTTTAATGAATTGAATTGATAGTTCGGAGTTAAAGAATGACTTAATCGGGTATTTATAAACTAAGGGTTATAGAATTTAAAATTGAACATAGTCCCTTTTTATTATCTTAATCCACCATGAACCCTATAGCTAAATAATAATATTTTAAATATTATTAACTTTTCATGGGATATAAATATTATTTATTGAATAAATAATTAAAAATTTAATCAAATAATAATTTATATATCATTTCTCACAATACAATTAACTCAGTCCCCTTCATTTCTCGTTAGTATTTATAGAACAATGAATAATCACAATTATTTTAAATAAATAAAAACCACTAAATTATTCAATGATGAATAGATAAATATTATATTTAATAAAATTAACAATAGATATTTATTAAATACTCAACTCAAATGTATTCTTTTGAATAAATAGTGGCTTCATATTTTTAATCAACCGAACATGAATAATTATTAAACCGCATACTTGAAGAATATTTATCTAATGTAATAAATTTATATAGAATTTAACTGATGTTTTGAATTCACTTGCGGTGTGCCCCTTTGGGCCTTTATGTTATTAGCATTATGTGGTATCACATAAATCCCAATGTTGGCATCCACTAACACAAAAAGGCACCCATAGAGAAAAAATATAAATTCCACAATGATAATTACCACATAAAAATACACACTATGTATTATAATCCTTTTATCAAGATCTATCAAATCAAATAGGTTTTATACATGTCTCATCAACCCATGTGCTTTATGTCCCTTTATTTGAATTTTTTAAAATGATTTTTATGACTGAACATCATGTACATAAACTTAATCAATGTTTTATATTTCCATTATAGATCATAATATATTAAATTATATTAAATAAAAATAGATACAAATATTTTCTTACAATATTCATTAATAAATGTTACTCCTAACATACCCAATATATCTTACTTATTGTGAACATATGTCATTAAGATTTTGTTTAATATATCAAATTAAGTGACTCATAATATAATTTGACCATAATAATAGTTTTTATGAACCATTAAACATGGTTTTATATAGGAAAATCCAGTGGAAAATATAACTATGGATTTTCTATAGGCAGTTCACCTTCTCAGAATTTCTTTTCTTGATATTACCATGGTCATACACTCTATGAAAGTGTCACAATGTCCTAAGAGTCTCCAAAACAGATCGATTGTATCATTTGTATCCCATTAAAAGATATCACCCTACCATAGAATATATATTTTAGAATCTTTTCATGGCATTTAAATGTTTTCATCATAGTGGGGAACTTCTCTAAACATTTAGTAAAACAAGTTCCATTAGGAAATTATTACGTAAAATATATTTCATAAGAATAATCATGATCATATAATAAATTTATTATTATTAAAAAACCATTAATAAAAAAATTACATAGATTTTATTTCTGGGGAACTGACTTCAATAAAAATAATACCCTATTATCAAAGAATGTTATCTAAAAACTCAAGGATGTATTACACCCTACTTGAGAAGTAATCATCCATAAATTTTGAGGTATATCTATATCCTCATAGGGAAGAGATGAATCTAGAAACTCAAGGGTGTGTCTATAACCTTTTATGGAATAAATTCACATAGTATTAGGCATTTAGGCTAGAACCAAGGAGAATATCAAAGTCTTCCCATGTATTTATAAACATCTTTCTATAATGTAAATCTCACATAAATCCTCTCTTATAATGCATCTCAATAGGGTAGGTCATCTTCTTGAACTCGTTACACATAACAATGTTCGGACTCCTAAATATAAAATATATCATTATCATAGACATAACAGGCTCACACCACTAATTCAGGTTTTAGAATGACACATGAAATAATCTATATCCCCCTTTACATGTTGTCTCTGAAGGGTATACATATCACTAGAGAAACAGCTTAGGTCCACTAGATCGCATCAAGAATAAAATCCTCATACGTGCCTTTTAGTCTCAGCCACAACTATTGGGGCATAAACTATCACTCATAAGGAATAACATCCCTCAATTCTACTGTTATCACAACATATCCTCACAAGCCTCAAAGGATAAACCTTAATAGCATCAGCCTTAAAAGATGGAATAGTTCCCATATCTTTTCTTAGGTCATTTTAGGCTTGTCCTCTAACCCAACCAATCATATTCTACCTAGAGTATTCCCACCCAGTTACTTGGAACACCTCATTTGAGAGTGTGACATCTTTCAGGACCCAGATCCATCATATTTTGTTTTATTGATTAATTATCTCAACATAGTCATGTAAATATCTAACCAATGGAAGATTGGGAGAAGAAGTAAAATAAAATAATTGAAGTAAATTTGAGTTTCATGCCGTGGGTTAAAATAAAAAAACTCATGAATTTCACTCTTAACTATCATAAACATAAAATAAAATTTAAGAAATAGTTCAAGAAAACCTTAACCAACCATGATCCAAGCCTCTAGTCATCCTCTCATTGTCGAGGATAAGAGATCACAATGGTGGAAATATCGAATAGAATAAAAATAAATATAAAAATTGAATAATAAAATAAAAGAGAAGAGATTAAGAAATAAATAATATATAGAACACATGAATTCACAAAAAAAAGAATAATAAGAGAGAGAAATATAGATAAAGAGATATAGAATAATAAAAAAACATGAAATAAAATATAAATAGAAGAAATAAATTAAGAAATTAAAATTAAGAAAATGAAGGAAGAATACGAAGGGTGAATGGGTGAAAAACTTTATAAAAATTAATTTTCCGGAATTCTAATTAAGAAAATTAAAATTAAAAGAATAAAATAGAAATAATGAAAAAAAAATGAATAAAAGGAGAAATATTGGCCTCTCCTCTTTGTCATTGGGTGTTGACTCCCCCTTAGTCATCATAAAATATATCCTTATATTTAGAACAATGATTGAAGGGTGAATCATTAAATTATCTGAGAGACCTGTACATGAAGATTTAATATAGAAAACTCCTAAATATATATGTGTTTGAATTGATCTATAGAATGTAAGCTTTGGGATGGAACCTCTCAGCACGTGGAAACAGTGCATGGTGGGAACAGATTATTTGGTAGAGGTAGAAGAGGAAATTTAGTATCAAGTTGTGTCAGTGGATCTCATCCTTCATATGGCCTCTATAGTGGAATGGTGAGGACTAGAGATGGTCTCAGGGTGGTCAGCTGAGGTGTAGGGGGAGATCTAAAGTGATCAGGGAGGGATCGGTAGTGGTGTGTGGCTTGGGACTGAGATTGTCCAGTAGTGACCATTTATTATTCTAGGGTGGAGTTGTGGATGATGATGATCATCGATATTTTCAAGAGATGAGGCTCAGTATATCTGTGTGCATGAGGTATGGGGTGAGTGAAGTGGGAGTTAGAAGACACCTTTTTTTAAAATGAACTATGACTGGTGAATGTTTTCCCCATATCAGAGTGGAGTATAGGGTATGTGATAATTTAAATGCATACAAGCTACATCCCTAGCTCAGAAGACTGATCCTATGATGGGATCCCGGTATACACGTACAAACATAGGCCGCATGTCCCTCATGGCCTTTGGCCTAAGCAATACTCCATAGAATCTTGAATCCATTCAGGACACTACCGACTAGTGGGTGAAGTCTCCGATGAGGTCTCCAATGAAATCCCAGTTTGGGAGTCTAGAAAGGCTGTAAAAATCACAAACAGAAGCAAAACATTATCCACAAAGAGGATAAGGGGACTACCTATCGACGACTTCGCAGGATCGTTTTGGGAATCGCTTCGCACGAAGAACACAAAGGCTTAGAGAGAAGGTAGAGAGAGAATTTCTGAAATCGTTCTGATTTCTATTCAAAATCACCTCTCTGAACAAATGGGTCGGAGGTCCCTTATATAGGCCTCTGGGCTCAGATTGCCCGAGAAGCTGACTCGATACAGGACACACAAAAGAAAATGAAAAAGGAAAAGGAAAAGGTGGACCGCACTACTGCAAAACTTCCACCGAACACTCTTACAATAAATACAAACTACATAAATGACATGTTCGATGTGATCCGCTTCGTCCATGTCGGGTATGACGCGTTTCTTCATCAGCGTCTAGAATCCATCCAAGTCGTATAGAGCATCAATCATCTCTCCAACTAAGACTTCTTTCTCTGACTCCTTCATTTTGATCAATTTTTTGATGGAGCGTTGGATTTGATCTTTGACAATAAAGATATCTTCTTTATGTCCCTTCCACGTCTTGAGTTCTTCAAGAATCATGTCTGCCTCCACTGCGAAGTCTGTCAGATGTGTCATCTCTGCATGATGCATGTCTCTAGAGTTGATAGAGACCAACACATTGTCTCCTACAAAAAATATACAATCTTTGCTCGTTGATTTTGATTCAATCAGATAAATGCTCCAGGAGATTTGGATATGTTCATAATGACTTTTGTTAAAACGGAACTCTAGCCAATCTTCATCGCTAAACTGTGAGTCTTCGAATGCTTTCTGGAAAGGTCCTTTAGTCCAGTACCCTGGGTAAAGGTTCCATAGCATAACCACTCTGTCCACTAATATGATAGGTTCAATATGTGCAACCCACCATAAAAAACTTGGATATGCATTGTTCAGAACTGTTCTAACCATCTTGGGTACCCAATTGAATGTGGAATTTATTTTCTTAAATACCAAAAACTGTACTGCTCCCATGCTGAAAGCTTTCTGGCATTCAATGAGCTCTTCTGGTTCTAATTCTGTATCTGGTATATGGAGTTTTGGAATCCCTATTCCTGACATTGTCCAAAAACTCTTCAAAACTGGATATTCTTCCATTCCTATTTCCTTGATTCTCCTAACTTTGTCAAGGAGTCCTGAAACCTGGACCTTCAGCCTGATCTCTTTAGTGATGATCATACTGATCAAATCTTGATCAATCTTTTTAGAATCTTCCATAAGATCTTCAGATTCTTCAAGCATGTCTAAAACATGGTTCAGACCTCTTTTGAATATCCGATTATCTTTACTTTTCTGGATCAGATTATAAACAGCTGTAGACTTATATCTTGAAATATTTGGAATCCTTTGCAAATATTTCCATATTTCCTTAGTTGGATTGGGCTCTTCATCTAGCTCATCATCCAGACTTTCTTACTCTTGTTCTTCCTGAACATTCTGTCGTTGAGGTTCTTTCTAAGACCTTTGATGCTTTTCAAGTTCTTCATCTACATGATCATCCCAACTCTTAATGTTTTTCTCTCTTCCTTTAGAGATTTCATTCATCTCAACCTTCTGGTTATTCCGAGAATTTTTGTTTCTTGGATTATCTGCACATTGAGTGCTGTAATGGCCTTTCTGACCACATACAAAGAATTCAATATGGATTTTATCCGTAGACGTACTGTCTAGAGGTCTCTTCGAAGCATTTCCTGGTTTTTCAGCCTTTCTAGCTAAGGAACCTGTGCTTTCTGATCTTCTAACCTTATTGGATGAAGATCCCCTCTTCTGAAGGTTATTCTCTGCTAGAATCCCCTTCCTTTGTTCAAGTCGATCAACCCTTTCATTCATGGCTTTGATAACTGGGCATTCTACCAAAGAATGATTATCTATGAAAACAGGGCATCTTCTTGATTTGATACTTTCTGCCATTGCACCTGCAAGAGTCAAAATAACGAGTTAGTGCACCTGGAATGATATTGTCTTTCCCTTTAATATTTTCTATATTAACGTTATAATATTTCAATTCATTACTCCACCGTGCAAGTCATTCCTGGGTAAACCTTTTCAATTTAATTCTCATAAAATTCTTTATATAAGAACTATCTGTTCTTATAGTAAAAGTTCTTCCCAAGAAAAGCTCGTTAGCCCTAATTCCTTTAAGGACAGCAAGAAATTCTCTTGCATGGATAGGATAAATCTTCTCTGCCCTGTTAAAACATCCACTTCAGTTTCTGATGATACTATCATTATGGTTTTTACTTATCTTTAAGATACATCCCCATGCTGAGTCTGATGCATCTGTTTCTAAGATAAGCTGATCTTTACTCCCATCTGGATACTCCAATTCTGGGAGGTTCTATACTTTTTGCTTCAGAATTATGATTTCTTCAGAATCATTTTTTGTCCAATCCAAAGGTACCTTACTGGATAAATTTTTCTGTATTGGAACTGAGATTTTTGCTAAATCTCTGATGTATGCTCTGGCATAACTTAGTATATCGAGAAACACTTGTATTTGCTTATGATCTGTAAGCTCATCGGGGAAAGTTTGTAGCTTTTCTGCAATATGCGGTTGAATCTTTTCTCTACTTCCTTAGATCTGCAATCCCAAGAATTCTATCTTTGGTTTCATCCAAATGATCTTTCTTTTTGAAAGTATCATCCCTTCTTTTCTAAAAACTTCAGTCACCTACTGCAAATGTTTAATATGCTCTTCTGTATTTTTACTAAATACGAGCACATCATCTATATAGACTACCACAAACTGTGATAATCTATTGAATGCCTTATCCATTCTTCTTTGGAATATTCCTGGTGCATTCTTGAGTCCAAATGGCTTCACTATCCCTTCAAACAATCCAACTAGCGTTGTAAATTCTGTCAATGGTATAGCTTCTTCTTTGATCTTTATCTACCAATATCCTTACTTGAGATCAAACTTAGAATATACCATTGTCCTTTCATTCCTAATCCTGCTTCTAAAAGCTTCTTGGTTAGGAAGATTGTAGCCATCATCCTTTGTTGCACAATTT
This sequence comes from Viscum album, assembly GCA_963277665.1. Classification (NCBI taxonomy): domain Eukaryota; kingdom Viridiplantae; phylum Streptophyta; class Magnoliopsida; order Santalales; family Viscaceae; genus Viscum; species Viscum album. Next base: position 1,918,321,745 of record OY728128.1, on the reverse strand, counting down.
CGATCACGATAATCTATAACCATTCTGGCCTTACCACGTTGTTTTTCTGCATGATTCATTTCCATGAATGTCGCACTCTTGTGAGGACTTTCACTGTTCCTGATTAATCCATGATTGATTAATTCTGGAATCTGTTTCTCAAATCCCTTAACCATCTCATCTGGATAGGCAATTCCCTTACTTCTGATCACTATACTAGGATCCTTAAGAGTGATGGTAGCTTCTGGAATTTCCTTCTTCCATAGTTTCAGAGGATTTTCTGACCAATTTTCTGATAATTATTCTTTTATCTTGGTCAATTCCTCTTCTTCATTAATCCTTAGGACTTTTAATCCAACTAGTTCTTTCCACTGCTCAATTTTTCTGTGGTAATTTCTATCTTCATCTAGATAGGCTTCCACTTTAACAGTAGATACTTTCTTATCTGGGACCATTCTGGTTTTTCCAGATGCGGTTCGAATCAAATAGTTGTCAAGGATAATTCCTTCTGAAAATATCGTTACTGGTTGATACCTTTTAAGGAACCTATTTCCAATCAAGAATTCATCTGGCAATTGGGGAATAAAAAAATGCATTTGATCTATATATATCCTACCATTGAGTTCAATCTGAACATCCTTGGCTACTTCTTGAATCAGAATTGTTGCATTATTACCAATTGAAACTTGCAACTCTGAAGATTCCCAGGTTACTCCTGAAAATTGAATTCTTGTACAAGAGAATGTACATCCTGTATCTACTAGGGCAATACATGTTGTTTCATTAATACTTAATTTTACTAATGTATCCCATTCCTCTATCTTTGCACTGAGTAATGAAGATCCTATATATCCTACATGAGTTTCCTCATCCTCATAGATAGGTAGTCGAATAGTCCTTTGTCCAACTATCCTTCTGGAAATTGATGTTCTAGGTGCTTGTACTGAAGTACCTTCATCTTTTCCAATTGAGATCCTTGGATCTTCCAAATGGTTCTCCAGTATTTCTGATTTGAAGTATTCTATCTTGAAATCTGATCTTTCTAACCTTGATCCTTCTTATCTAAGATCATCTTCAAATTCTCTAACCTCAAAGATAAAAAGTCTATTTCCAACTTGTCTAATAACATTTGGAATAAGTAGCTTCTGCCGTCTTTCTTCCTCTGGATTTGGTGAAACCCATTATCTAGGCCAAGTTAGCCTCTTGGGGTTTATCACCTGTGGTGTCATCGCTCTAATTGATGTTCCTTCATCTTGAAAAAGATGTGTAAATCTTTCCACATCCTTCCTTAGAGCTGGCCTTCCAGTATTATAGAACTTCACATAGAGACGAGTAATTACTCTGACACATCTCCGGTCAGGTGGACATCCCAATGTCTTCTGCCAGTTCCTCATGTTGATCTTTACTTCTAGAGTTCTACTAATACTTCTATCCATAAGAACAACATGCAAGTCTGGTATTAACTTTACCCATGCTACTCCTTCATGCAGATTTGCACATGCTCCTCCTAATAATGCATTGGATAAATTGGATAAACTTCCATCCACAACTGCAATTAGGACTGGTAGATCTTGTCCTTTTCGACAAGAGGATCTACTCCTTTCTGGATTATTCCAAAATTCACATACTTTTCATTTTTCTGGATTGCCTAGTTAACCCTTTCTGGTTTTAGCAAAGGCATTGAAAATAATCCTCTATCTGTTTTATAGACTTCAGCTGTCTCTTCATCTTCAAAGATCTTGGTCATTTCTCAATATGGTACCCAAGACTTCTGGTATACCTCAGACCAATCAACTCTGGGCATCTTCCATTCTTGAAAATCTCTTCCTTCTGAAGGGATTTCAGTTTCTGAAGAATGAACCAGACCTCCTTCCATCTCCTCTAGTTTTACTAGTTCTGGAGATTCTTCTGATGCACTAGCTCCTGTTCGAATCATGGATATTCGAAGCTGGCTCAAAATAGGGTTACTTACTTCTTCTTCATCTGAGGTAGATTCTTCCTCTTCTAAGTACTCTGAAAATAATGAATATAAACTCTCATCATCTGAGTCTATATCTTCTCCCCAGATTGGCTCAAACAATATTTCTGATGAATCTTCCATCATTATTGTTTTGAAAATAACCCTTCGTTTATCTACATCTGGGGAACTGTCTGCTCTGTGCCCTTTCTTGCCGCAAAACCAACAACAATCACTGCTGGATAGAGATTTTCCTTGAGGGAATTTGGGACACTTCCCATATTTGGCCTTAAATATTTCTCTCATATCCTTCTGGATTCTATTTGGTCTAAGAAATCTCTTAGATTTTTCGGGATTTCTGCCTGAAAATCTACTTGATGATTTTCTTTTTCCAAATCTTTTCCAGACCTTTTTGAATGGTTTCTTTCGTTCACACTGGCCATCCTGGAACTGTGTTTTGAATGTTCTTTGTGGGGTTTTACCAAGCTCATGCCTGGTTGGACCGCATCCATATCTTCCTGCAACACCTTCTACTTTTGGACAACAAGAAGAACTCATATATGGCATATTTCGTACAACTTGTAAGACATGCCTCTGCATACAATAGAGCCTTATCACCTGCCTTATTGTTTCCTCTTGAACTCCTAGAGTGTTTTGCAAATCTTCACTCTGAGAAATATGAGTCTTCAATGCTTGTTGAACAATTTCAGGACAACTGCCTGAAAGCTTCTAGATAAAGACATCTAGAGCATATTCTTGATCTCTTGGTCTAAGAAGATAATACCAATGATGAAACTCGCAAAAATATTCTTCAAAGTAACACATGTCACAAATTTGGATTTTGGTTAAAGTTGTTCTAGCTTTTTCTACCAATGCACCATCCCGATCTACCAGTGAATTTCCTGCAAAATCTTGTTTAAGGAAATCAAAAACTACTGGTATAACTTCAATTGGGAATGTATCATATTCCTGGATAGCTATTCTCACTTCTGAGTGTCTCAGCAGCATATCCCAAAATTTCCCTGCATTACCTCTTAAGGTAGCTCCTGCGAAATTAAGTGCACTATCTATGGTCCACGACTGTAAACCAACTGATAACATATAATATCTAAGGTCTAGATCCCATTCATCTATGGAGGCTCCAGGATCCTTTTCACAGTCTAGCTTTAGGATCGTCCCATGTTGAGGAACACCTTCTGGATGTGCTTTCTTTGGCCTATATTCTTCCTGAATATGGCTGGGATATGAGGGATTGGCTTCCCTATTGATCTTCTGAAACAAATCCTTGAACGATCCTTTCTGTCGTTCCTAAGGAATTGGTTTCTGGAAGATTGTCTGCTATACTGGCTTGGATTCCCAAGGTTTTACACCAAGTCTTTCAGTGGGAGATAACTTACTCACTTTCTTTTTCCTCTTCTCTTCAAGTTTGTCTTGTAGGTCTTCAACTTTCTTGAGATTTTCAATTAGGTTTTCGGAGACACGCTCTATATCCCCAAGCTCCCATTTCTCCTGAGTAATAATATCATGGATCTGTCTCTGGTATTCCTAGATACTTTGAGGAATACTCAAAACTTCTTCCAGATATTCATGATCTTCTCCTGCTAAAGGCCATGCGTAATCTTCTGCAGTATATCGTCCTGATAAACTTGCTCTCTCAGTATCTCGATGTGGATTTGTATCAGAGACAGTGGCACTGGGATGATTGGAAGCTTCTCCTAAAGCTCTCCCTTCAAGCATCTTCCAAATATCTCGTATATTTGGTCCGACACCAGATCCTCTTCCGGCCATATTTTACTATTCAAAGAAAAATACTTCTCCTTCTGGATCTCCTAGAGTTCTTTCTAGGTTTTCGACTAACCACATGGTCTATCGATGTTGAGACTTTGTATGCCTAATTTCTACCTTTAATCCTTCAAGCTTATCACGAGTTGCCTGGGCTTTCTGCCCTAACTCGATTACTTCAGGTTCGTTCTCAAAAGAGAATCTGGCTTTCGGAATTTGACGATAATTTCTAAGCCAAATACGATTGGCTTTGTTTTCGTAATATTGTACCCTTTCTTCTAGCCGTTTATGCTCATAGTAAAGACCTTTAACCATGGGATACAAGAATTCCTTGCTGGAAAATATGTGAAAGCAGTGCTCTGGCTGGCTTTGTTCTCCCCCCCACTAGTGGGTGAAGTCTCCGATGAGGTCTCCGGCGAGATCTCAGTTTGGGAGTCCAGAAAGGCTGCAAAAATCACAAACAGCAGCAAAAACATTATCCACGAAGAGGATAAGGGGACTACCTATCGATGACTTCGTAGGATCGTTTTGGGAATCACTTCACACGAAGAACATAAAGGCTTAGAGAGAAGGTAGAGAGACAATTTCTAAAATCGTTCTGATTTCTATTCAAAATAATCTCTCCGAACAAATGGGTCGGAGGTCCCTTATATAGGCCGCTGGGCTCAGCTTGCCCAAGAAGCTGACTCGATACAGGACACGCAAAAGAAAAAGAAAAAGGAAAAGGAAAAGGTAGACCGCAATACTGCGAAACTTCCACGGCACACTTTTACAATAAATACAAACTACATAAATGACATGTTCGATGTGATCCGCTTCGTCCATGCCGGGTATGATGCGTGTCTAGATCAGTGTCTAGAATCCATCCAAGTCGTATAGAGCATCAATCATCTCTCCAACTGAGACTTCTTTCTCTGACTCCTTCATTTTGATCAATTCTTTGATGGTGCGTTGGATATGATCTTTGACAATAAAGATATCTCCATTATGTCCCTTCCACATCTTGAGTTCTTCAAGAATCGTGTCTGCCTCTACCGCGAAGTCTGTCAGATGTGTCATCTCTGTATGCTGCATGTCTCTAGAGTTGATAGAGACCAACACATTGCATCCTGCAAAAAATATACAATCATTGATTGTTGATTTTGATTCAATCATATAAACACTCCAGGCGATTTAGATACGTTAATAATGACTTTTGTTCAAACTGAACTCTAGCCAATATTCATCGCTAAATTGTGAGTCTTTGAATGCTTTCTGGACAGGTCTTTTAGTCCAGTGCCCTGGGTACAGGTTCCATTGCATAACCACTCTGTCCGCTAATCAGATAGGTTCAATATGTGCAACCCACCATAACAAACTTGGATATGCATTGTTCAGAACTTTTCTGACCATCCTGGGTACCCAATTGATTGTGGAATTTATTTTCTTAAATCCCAAAAACTGGGCTGCTCCCATGCTGAAAGCTTTATGTCATTCAATGAACTCTTCTGGTTCTAATACCGTATCCGGTATATGGATTTTTGGAATCCATGTTCCTGACATTCTCCAAAACCTCTTCAAAACTAAATATTCTCCCATTCCTATTTCCTTGATTCTCCTAACATTGTCAAGGAGTCCTGAAATTTGGAACTTCAGCCTGATCTCTTCAGTGATGATCATACTGATTATATCTCGATCAATCTTTTTATAATCTTCCATAAGATCTTCAAATTCTTCAAGCATGTCCAAAACATGGTTCAGACCTCTTTTGAATATCTGATCATCTTTACTTTTCTAGATCAGATTATAAACATCTGTAGAATTATTTCTTGAAATATTTGGAATCCTTTGCAAATATTTCCATATTTCCTTTACTGGATTGGGGTCTTCATCTAGCTCATCATCCAGACTTTCTTGATCTTGTTCTTCCTGAACATTCTGTCCTTGAGGTTCTTTCTGAGACCTTTGATGCTTTTCAAGTTCTTCATCTACATGATCAGCCCAACTCTTAATGTTTTTCTCTCTTCCTTTAGAGACTTCTTTCGTCTCAACCTTCTGGTTCTTCCGAGCCTTTCTGTTTCTCATATTATCTGCACATTGAGTGCTGTAATGGCCTTTTTGACCACATACAAAGCATTCAATATGGCTTTTATCCTTAGACTTACTGTTTAGAGGTCTCTTCAAAGCATTTCCAGGTTTTTCAGCCTTTCTAGCTGAGGAACCTGTGCTTTCTGATCTTTCAACCTTACTGGATGAAGATCCCCTCTTCTGAAGGTTATTCTCTGCTAGAATCCCCTTTTTTGTTCAAGTCGATCAACCCTTTAATTCATTGCTTTGATAACTGGGCATTATTCCATAGAATTATTATCTATGCAAACAGGGCATCTTCTTGATTTTTTACTTTCTGCCATTGCACCTGCAAGAGTCAAAATAGCGAGTTAGTGCATCTGGAATGATATTGTCCTTCCCTTTAATATTTTCTATATTAAAGATATAATATTGCAATTCATTTCTCCACCATACAAGTCATGCCTGGGTAAACCTTTTTAATTTAATTATCATAAAATCCTTTATATAAGAACTATCTGTTCTTATAGTAAAAGGTTTTCCCAAGAAAAGCTCGTAAGCCCTAATTCCTTTAAGAACAGTAAGCAATTCTCTTTCATGGACTGGATAATTCATCTCTGCCCTGATAAAACATCCACTCCAGTATCTGCTGATACTATCATTATCGTTTTTACTTATCTTTAAGATACATCCATATGCTGAGTCTGATGCGTCTGTTTCTAAGATAAGATGATCTTCGCTCCCATCTGGATACTCCAATTCTGGGAGATTCTATGCTTTCTGCTTCAGAATTCTGATTACGTTAGAATCTTTTTCTGTCCAATCCCAAGGTACCTTACTAGATAAATTTCTCTGTATTGGAACTGAGATTTTTTCTAAATCTCTGATGTATGCTCTGGCATAACTTAGTATACCGAGAAACACCTGTATTTTCTTATGATCTGTAAGCTCATCAGGGAAAGTTTGTAGCTTTTCTGCAATATGCGGTTGAATCATTTCTCTACTTCTTTGGATCTGCAATCCCAATAATTCTATCTTTGGTTGCATCCAAATGATCTTTCTTTCTGAAAGTATCATCCCTTCTTCTCTAAACACTTCAGCCACCTGCTGAAAATGTTTTATATGCTCTTCTGTATTTTTACTAAATACGAGCACATCATCTATATAGACTGCCAAAAACTGTGATAATCTATTGAATGTCTTATCCATTATTCTATGGAATATTCCTGGTGCATTCTTGAGTTCAAATGGCATAACTAGCCATTCAAACAAGCTAACTGGCGTTGTAAATGCTATCAACGGTATAGCTTCTTCTTTGATATTTATCTGCCAATATACTGACTTGAGATCAAACTTAGAATATACCATTGGTCTTTCATTCCTAATCCTTCTTCTCAAAGATTCTTGGTTAGGAAGATTGTAGCCATCATCCTTTGTAGCACAATTGAGATCACGATAATATACAACCATTCTGGCCTTACCATGCTGTTTTTCTGCATGATTCATTACCATTAATTCCGCACTCCTATGAGGACATTCATTGTGCCTGATTAATCTAGGATTGATTAATTCTGGAATCTGTTTCTAAAATTCCTTAACCATCTCATCTGGATAGGCAATTCCCTTACTTCTGATCACTGTACTAGGATCCTTAAGAGTGATGGTAGCTTCTGGAATTTCCTTCTTCCATAGTTTCAAAGGATTTTCTGACCAATTTTCTGATAATTATTCTTTTATCTTGGCCAATGCCTCTTCTTCATTAATCCTCAGGACTTTTAATCCAACTATTTCTTTCCACTTCTCAATCTTTTTGTGGTATTCTCTATCTTCATCTAGATAGGCTGCCACTTTAACAGTAGATACATTCTTATCTGGGACCATTCTGGTTTTTCCAGATGCGGTTGGAATCAAATAGTTGTCAAGGATAATTCCTTCTAAAAATATCATTACTGGTTGATACCTTCTAAAGAACCTATTTCCAATCAGGAAGTCATCTGGAAATTGAGGAATAAAACAAAGCATCTACTCTATATATATCCTACCATTGAGTTCAATTTGAACATCCTTGGATACTTCTTGAATCAGAACTGCTGCATTATTACCAACTGTAACTTGCAACTCTGAAGATTCCCAGGTTACTCCGAAAAGTCGAATTCTTATACAAGAGAATGTACATCCTATATCTACTAGGGAAATACATGTTGTTTCATTAATACTTAATTTTACTAGTTTATCCCATTCCTCTATCTTTGCACTGAGTAATGAAGATCCCATATATCCTACATGATTTTCCTCATCCTCATAGATAGGTAGTCGAACAGTCCTTTGTCCAACTATCCTTTTGGAAATTGATGTTCTAGGTGCTTCTACTGAAGTACCTTCAACTTTTCCAATTGAGATCCTTGGATATTCCAAATGGTTCTCCAGTATTTTTGATTTGAAGTCTTCTATCTTCAAATATGATATGTCTGACGTTGATCCTTCTGATCTAAGATCATCTTCATCTTCTATGACCTCAGAGATAACAAGTCCATTTCCAACTTGTCTAATAACATCTGAAATAAGTAGCTTCTGCCTTCTTTCTTCCTCTGAATTTGGTGAAACCCATTCTCTCGGCCAAGTTAGCCTCTTGGGGTTTATCACCTGTGTTGTCATCGCTCTAATTGATGTTCCTTCATCTTGAAAAAGATGTGTAAATATTTTCACACCCTTCCTTAGAGCTGGCCTTCCAGTATTATAGAACTTCACATAGAGACGAGTAATTACTCTGACACATCTCCTGTCGGGTGGAAATCCCAATTTCTTCTTCCAGTTCGTCGTTTTGATCTTTACATCTAGAGTTCTACTAATACTTCTGTCCATAAGAACAAAATGCAAGTCTGGTATTACCTTTACACATGCTGCTCCTGCATGCAGATTTGCACGTGCTCCTCCTAATAATGCATTGGTGAAATTGGCTAAACTTCCATCCACAACTGCAATTAGGACTGGTAGATCATGTCCTTTTCTGACAAGAGGATCTACACCTATCTGGATTATTCCAAAATGAACATACTTTTCATTTTTCTGGATTGACTTGTTAACCCATTCTGGTTTTAGCAAAGGCATTGAAAATAATCCTCTATCTGTTTTACAGACTTCAGCTGTCTCTTCATCTTCAAAGATCTTGGTCATTTATCGATATGGTACCCAAGACTTCTGGTATACCTCAGACCAATCAACTCTGGGCATCTTCCATTCTTGACAATCTCTTCCTTCTGAATGGATTTCAGTTTCTGAAGAATGAACCAGATCTCATTCCATCTCCTCTAGTTTTACTAGTTCATGAGAGTCTTCTGATACACTAGCTCCTGTTCGAATCATGGCTATTCGAAGCTGGCTCAAAATAGGGTTACTTACTTCTTCTTTATCTGAGGTAGAGTTGTCCTCTTCTGAGTAATCTGAATATAAAGAATATAAACTCTCATCATCTGAGACTATATCTTCTCCCCAGATTGGCTCAAACAATATTTCTGATGAATCTTCCATCATTATTGTTTTGAGACTACCCCTTCATTTATCTGCATTTGGGAAACTGTCAGCTATGTGACCTTTCTTGCCGCAAAACCAACAACAATCACTGCTGGATAGAGATTGTCCTTGAGGGCATTTGGGATAATTCCCATATCTGGCCGTAAATTTTTCTCTCATATCCTTCTGGATTCTATTTGGTCTAAGAAATCTCTTAGATTTTTCTGGCTTTCTGCCTGAAAATCTACTTGATGATTTTCTTTTTCGAAATATTTTCCAGAACTTTTTGAATGGTTTCTTTTGTTCAAACTGGCCATCCTGGCACTGTGTTTTGAATGTTTTTTGTGGGGTTTTACCAAGCTCCTACCTGGTTGGATTGCACCCATATCTTCCTACAACACCTTCTACTTTTGGGCAACAAAAATAACTCATATATGGAATATTTATTACATCTTTTAAGACATGCCTCTGCATACAATAGAGAATTATCACCTGCCTTATTGATTCTGCTCGAACTCCTAGAGTGTCTTGCAAATCTTCACTCTAAGAAAGACGAGTCTTCAACGCTTGTTGAACAATTTCAGGCCAACTTCCTGGAAGCTTCTGGATAAAGACATCTAGAGCATATTCTTGATCTCCTGGTCCAAGAAGATAATACTAATGCTGAAACTCGCAAAGATATTCTTTAAAGTAACACATGTCACAAATTTGGATTTTGGTTAAAGCTGTTCTAGCTTTTTCTACCAATGCTCCATCCCGATCCACCAGTGAATTTCCTGCAAACTCTTGTTTAATGAAATCAGCAACTACTGGTATAACTTCAATTGGGAATGTAACATATTCTTGGATAGCTATTCTGACTTCTGAGTGTCTCAGCAGCATATCCCAAAATTTCTCTGCATTTCCTCTTAAGGTAGCTCCTACGAAATTAAGTGCACTATCTATGGTCCACGACTGTAAACCAACTGATAGCATATAATATCTAAGGTCTAGAGCCCATTCATCTATGGCAGCTCCGGGATCCTTTTCATAATCTAGCTTTAGGATCGTCCCATGTTGAGGAACACCTTCTAGATGTTCTTTCTTTGGCCTATATTCTTCCTGAATATGGCTGGGATATGAGGGATTGACTTCCCTATTGATCTTCTGAAACAAATCCTTGAATGATCTTTTCTGTCATTCCCAAGGAATTGGTTTCTGGGAGATTGTCTCCCATACTGGCTCGGCTTTCCAAGGTTTTAGATCAAGTCTTTCGGTGGGAGATCACAGACTCTCTTTCTTTTTCCTCTTCTCTTTGAGTTTGGATTGTAGGTCTTCAACTTTCTTGAGCTTTTCATTTAGGTTTTTGGAGACACACTCTATATCCCCAAGTTCCCATTCCTCCCGAGTAATAATATCATGGATCTGTCTCTGGTATTCCTGGATACATTGAGAAATACTCGAAACTTCTTCCTGATATTCTTGAGCTTCTCCTGCTAAAGGCCATGCGTAATCTTCTACAGTATATCATCCTGATAAACTTGCTCTCTCAGTATCTCGGTGTGGATTTGTATCAGAGACAGTGGCACTGGGCTGATTGGGAGCTTCTCTTGAAGCTCTCTGTTCAAGCCTCTACCAAATATCTCAGATATTTGGTCCGACACCAGATCCTCTTCCGGCCATATTTTACTGTTCAAAGAAAAATACTTCTCCCTATGGATCTCCTAGAGTTCTTTCTAGGTTTTCGACTAACCACTTGGCCTGTCAAAGTTGAGACTCTGTACGCCTAATTTCTGCCTTTAATCCTTCAAGCTTATCATGAGTTTCCTGGGCTTTCTTCCCTAACTCGATTACTTCAGGTTCGTTCTCAAAAGCGAATCTGGCTTCTGGAATTTGACGATACTTTCTAAGACAAATATGATTGGCTTTGTTTTCGTAATATCGTACTTTTCCTTGTAGCCATTTCTTCTCATAGTAAAGACCTTTAACAATGGGATACAGAAATTCCTTACTGGAAAATCCGTGAAAGCAGCGCTCTAGCTGGCTTTGTTCTCCCCCCCCCCCCCCCCGCGCTCTGGCTGGCTTTGTGATCCCATGCTCTGCTACCATGAACATTCTCTCCTAATGACGTGCATGGAAGGTCGACCCCTATGGGTAGGATTTGTGGCTGGTGGTGGCTGTGGTTGAGATATTTCCGTGGCTGGACCGTTTTTGGTAAATTAAACACCAAAAACATCATTCACATAACAAAGAAAAACATAAAAAAATATAAAAAGAAACACCAAACACTAATGTTGTAAAAATTATTTATTTTTATTCATTTTACATCCACATTAAAAAATTACCACAATTTAATAAAAAATTTGATTTCATGGGTATTTTCATTAACTAACCATTAAAACTTATTGAGAATTACATAAAAATATTCATGAAGTATGACTATATTAGTACTCACATATCAATAGGAGAGTAACTCTCAGCCTATACTCATTTCACTTATCTTAAAGTCTTTAACACATCACAAGTTTCCAAAATTTCCACTCCCTTGTCCATCCATATCAATTCATCTATCAAATCTACTTGGAGGTAGATAAGGGTACCTATAAAGGTGCACTAAAATAATTTAATTGATTTAAATTTTCACCCCACCAAGCCTGTAAATCCTAATTCAGACAATCATAATCTGGGAGTTGTCCATCTATGTCCCAAGAACCGAGTTAGTGCATAAGGGTCCCTTGTGTCCCTTGAAATATTGTTCAATTTATATAATTATTTTATTTTAAATAAAAAATTTATGAAATATAAAAAATTCATTTCACTTCATGGGGAAACCAAATATCATATTTCAAACATATATGAATAGATAAAAATATCTTAGGGTCTGTAAAAAGGACAACATATCTAGATTTTGGTGTTATCCCCCCTTCTAAGCATATCTCGACAACCCTCACATGAGAAATTCTGATCCCAACTGGTCATCACCGTTCAACACAGGTCCCTATATCATTCCAAACATCAATATTAACTACTTATAATCAATTTAGAATTAATTAAACAATAAAAACTTATTTTATATTAAACATTATTTGTTATAATAACCGAAAAATGCATTGAGAAGCATCGTTGCATCGAATATGTGACTAGTTGCACACAGAAGGTCTATGGCATACTCCTAACATCATCTTGGGAAAAATCCGAAAAAATTATCACTTTTTAAATATCCAATGTTTTTTCAAAAAAACATGAATGTATTTATATAGAAGTGTACCTTCAATTAAATATCATGCCAATGCATGCGATTATCATCAAGGGACAACCATATACTATGACATGAAAAATCCATGCCATGTCAGGATGATCTTACCATTATTTGGTGGAATCATCAATGAACCACAAATAAATATAAATTAAATCAAAGAGGAAACTAATATAAGATTAATAAAGAAGAAAATTTTATAATTCACCTTGAATCACAGTGCACTATCCTTCACCGTCTGGAAAAGTAATTCTTCTTTATGAAGATTCGATTAAAAAATGTATAAAATTAAAACATTTCCTTCCAAGGATAATATTATATGGGTTTATTTATTATAATAGTAAATCCACCAAGTACCCCATAACCATCATATAATCTTGACACATCATGAGAAAACTATACAAACCAAGAACGGTAATAGTTCACACTAGGGAACGAAGAGTATCTCCACTTCATGTCCCAAAGAATGGAATAATGTAAGAGAAAAAAAGGGTTAATAATATAAAAAATAAAATAATGTATAATATAATGAATAATAAAAACATATGGTAACTAATAAAATAATTATTCTACTCCAAACTATAAATCCAAGATATGTAATTCACTATCGCCTTCTCATTCACTTCACTGTGTAACACCTGAATGTTTTTTTGAAATATTTTCATTAAATAATTTTTATTCATCAGTATCTTGCATTGAATTTAATTGTGAGTTTACAAAAACCATGATATGTCCTTATTATAAAATTACCATTTATCTTAGTTTTTAGGCTAGCAAGAATAATTATAACTCCCTTATGAAAATGCATTAGGAATTCATATGCTAGCAATTATTTATCAAAAATATAAATCAATTAGAAATTAGTATTTTTGAGAGAATTACTATTGGTAATTAAATTAATGAAATTTATATTCTCTATAATTAATAAAATATTTTTTATATTCATCCAATGGATATTTTAGTCATTGGGTATAAATAAACCCTATTTGATGTATAAAAAACTATATTTTATAAAGGATAATTCATTACCTTTGAATGGAGAACCCCAATTAAATTAATATTTCGAAACAATAATTATTTTATCATGAAAAGAAAATACTATCTTTTGATTCAGTATATAAAAATTTAATTTGGATGAATTTCTGATATTTTTCTGATAAAATTCAATTTTTGATTAATAGTAAAAATATACTAAATTTAATGTGAAATTTTTTTTCCAATAAATAATTTACATGGTTATATTATAATGTTTAATGGGTTTAAACTATAAATATAATATATTTTTATCATTCAATATAATTTATTTCATTAGAATTAACTTTACAATGAATTCAGATGTAAAAACATTTCAATATTTTGCAGTGTTTTACCTTCTAAAACTCGTTCTCTCTTTCTAAAAATGTGATTATTTTTAAATTAATTACTAAAAATTTATGTTTTTTATTTTGAAAAATTAAATCTATATTTTTAATCAGTAATTCCATGATATTTAAATAGATTTATTTTATTTTTGGGCATTATGAATAGTAACTATGATAAAAGGGTAAACCGAGTAATTAAAGGTAAGAATGCTATAATAAAATTACCCTAACACTTGTCTTAATATCATTGGATGAGTTTATTTAGACCTAAATAATCATTGGGTGTAAATGATATCCATTTGAATCCAATTGGATGAGATTTGGACATTTAATTTATTTTATTTACTGGAATGTTAAATATGTCTCCCTCAAATTTTAAAAACTAAATCATTTTTAATATAAGGTTATGCAGAAGAAAATTTAGATTATAATTACTTAACAAAAATAATTTTTTTAATATATCATGATAATTTATTTTTTATTTTTAGGAAATAAATAGTTACCTTAATAGCTTATACATTAATGATGCTGAAATTATTTAATTTATTTGAAATCAATAATATAGTATTTATTAAAATAATAATACCCATTAAAAGATCAAAAAACATTCATAAAGCTTTTTGTATGAGTATATCTCGACCACAATCATCCAAGGGTTCAGTAATGGACCATTTTAAGACTTATAGAAGGGATTAAAACACTTATATTATTATATTTTAAGTGATGTTAAAGTCGTCACATTCTTAATTTAATAAGAATAAATATTGAAATTTTGTATTTTTTAGGATAAAAATTTATCTAAAAGTATTCTATTAAAATATAATAGATTTATATTCATCATAGTATTTTAAATTTAATTTTTATTCAACAAATAAGAATATGAAATAATTACACAAAACTATTGTAGTAATTATTTTATTAAGAGAAATATTAAATAAATATTATTAAACAAATTAATGTAAGTATAATTTGGGATAACTAACATCTATAATGAATTTTATATATGACCTCTACCTCATTGGAATATAATTATATTTTTGGTTAGAAATTATCTTTTTATATTAATATTATAAAAATCAATTAATTGAATAGTTCCAAAATTGAAACTATTGATTGTTTATCAAAATAATTTTTTATTATATTATCAAAAAATCATTAAACATTTTTTAAAAATATATAATAATTATGATATGGTATAAACTGGTCGAATTTATTTATTTATGGTATATTTTACATCAAATAAGTAAATATTTTACCCTTTTAATATAGAATTATTTGTTACCCTAGTTAAAAATTAAACAGAATAACTAAATGTTAATTAAAAAGGTAAGGTTTAAATTGATAGAAATACTTTTCCAAATTTTATTATTTGATGATATTACAATCCTATCTCATATAATATTCCTAATTTATATATTTTGTCGGTTTTTTGGTAATGTTTTATGTTATTATAAATACTTATTTATAGAGTTTCCAAAAGTGTCCATCAGCTCAATTAGAAAAAGGGACCTCCTCCCTCACTTATTCACTTCAATTTGAGTGTTACTTCCCAGCTATCCCCTAACCATTTTCCTTATCAACTTCCCTATTTACATTCTAGAGGTTCTAGTAAAATTCAATGACCAACTTTAGTTCTCTATGAAGTGATTTAGAGGAAGCACATCAAGAAAGAGGTAATCTCTTCTACTGTTTCTTTCAAAAAAAAATTTTCTAATTCTTCTTCATTAGTTGTTTCATTAAAATGTAATAACATAAATATCACTCATATACATATATGTTGCAATATTTATGAAAATATTATATTCCACCTTTTATCCATCTTATGAAAAAGGAAATCACTACTCATTCGTACGTACGACATATCGTCTCAACGCTGTGGTGTAATCTGTTTTTCACCACCACCTTACTTGGATGGGTTTAATAATTGATATAATAACTATATATTATTATTATAAAACTATACATATTATAAAATGTTTTACATCACGCACTTAAATACCGTTCAACAATTATAGGAATGATAGTGTCACTCGTGCGTACGTACGACATACTGTCTCCACGATGTGATATTTTTCATTCTACATGATCTTCATTAAACCAAAATTATATAAATTAATATAATGAATAAATATGATATATATTATACTAATATCATTATATATATGATATAACTATAACCTAATAAGTTGAACATGAACTTATCCGACAAAACCAACACAAGAACATAAATAAGTTAATATCTAAATATCAAGTGACAATGAAATGTTACTAACAAAGATAACAAACTATAATCATATATAATATCCTAAAAATAACTATTATTATCGAATAAGTTCGTAAAATTATTTGAGGTTCAGATACATACAAAGGATATCAGGCCTAAGGAAAGGGAGAATTTCCCAATCTCATTATTATCCAAGATTATTTATATGTATTTACTCGGGTATATTGGTCATCCAAATACATGTTTCTTAAATATGTAATATTATTTCTATTATTATAAAAAAATTTAAAGTCAATTTTACCCATTGGTGAATTTTTATTTAATGATATGAAATGAATCTTCTTTCATTTTTGGTATGATGTACTTTTTACTTTTCTAGTAAAAATATGATTGGAATGTTGTTTTAACTTATACTACATGAATGGATTTTTTTTGTTTTCGTGGAACCTTATTTCTAGGAAGATTACCTTAAATGTTTTCATTGTTATTTTCATATAAATTTTATTCTTCTAAAATTTTGTGCTATTTTTAGAAAAGAATGTTTATTTGAAGAAGAAATGATATTTTGTTGAAGAATTTATTTCATTTGTTATATCAAAACTACATTACATAAAAGATGAAATTATATAAATAGGGTTATGTTTATATTCCCATTAATACTATGATTTTTTGTGTGTTTATGATGGAATAATGCTTATGAAATCCATCTGTTTTACATGGATTATGTTATGATGGAATGATGTTTAAGAAACACATTTTATTCCTTCAGTTATGATATGATGAATGATTTATGTTTTTGTGGAACACATAAGCATTATTCAATTATAAGATGGGTGGGACCTATATCAACCTAAAATTCAATAGGTAAATATTTATATCTCATGAGATAGACATGATTGGAATGAAAATTAAATTTGGTTCAGTAATATAGGTCTGGAACAACAAGTAAACTTGGAGTAGTAATGAACTTTTTCCACTATGATGGTCTTGGGAATAATCCATGAATAATATTAAATAATTTTATACTATTCTGTTTACGCCACAAAACTTCATGTCTTTGCATATGAATTTATTTAATATGACCGTTAATTCCTATGAACGTTTATCCAAAGAAATGATATCATGATATTTCATATGTAGGATAAAACATTCAAATGTTGTGTTCATAAGTCTTATGATTATGATATGATTGATATTTCATTTTTTACCCTTACAAAGCATTTGAGATCACCCTTTCATATTTTTATTTTCCCCAGGTCTTAAAGAAGGGTATTGTGTAATATATTTAAAAATTAAGTCTAGTTATGAATAAATAAGTCGGAGACAATTTATATGTTTTATGAACAAATTGATTATGTTTCCTGGTTCCAAAATACACTATACCTATATGGAAATGTTCTAGATTTATTCTATTTTTTAATAAATATAAACCAATTTAATGTAATATCAATTTATGTAATGTATGTGTCATTATAGTTGGTATCAGAGGAAAGTTATAGTTAACCTTTAGAAACTAGGATTTGAAAACCCTAGTAAGAACTAGATGAATATGCTTAAGTATAGGTTACAATCCTAGTGTTTTCTAAATTACCATGAATAACCTAGTATAAAACCTAATGTTTCTCAAATTTAAACTTTATTCTTGATTATGTTATTTTCCAATTATCTTTAGTGTTGTTCACACTATGATTCTTGGTTTTAGGGAACAGCCGGAACCCAATGGAACTGTGTTAATACTGAATGTGATGGGAAATGCAATGATTGTCCTCTTCAGAAACCAAATGTAATGGGAGTTGGAATGAAAAATATTGTACTTATGATCACAAAAATTTCTCAAGCTATGAATCATGCAGTACTTCCAAACGAGCAAAGGAGGGGGAAAATTATTTTGAGTCCATCATGAGGAATCATTTTCCTTCTTTCAGCGGGTCTTCAAATCCATTAGTGGTTGAACAATGTATTAGTACAACTGTAAATATATTTTCAGTTCTATAATGTTCTAAACATGATAAATTCAACCTATAAGTCTATCGTTTGGAATGTGAAGCTAATACATATTGGAATCTTATCAGGAATATGTGGAAAAGGGTTGCAATTGGGTCTATGTAATGAGATTAGTTCATGATGTTATTTTTCTATAAGTACTTTACACATATTCTTCAAACAAAGATGGAGAAGTAGATTCATGAACTTAAAAATCGATGATGAATCTATTGGTTCCTACGAAGAAACTTTTACTAGACTTGGAATGTATACTTCTGGAATTACTATTCAACATGGGAGTAAAATTGATAGATTATTTAGTGGCTTAAAACCAAGTCTCCAAAGGGTCATTAGTCATAAGTGACTTTAATAGTTATGAGGAAATAATTTCATCTTCTCTCAGGGTTGAGATGGAGATTGGATTAACACATCATTCCTATAGATTTTATAAGAAGAGAAAAATGGAATTCAAAGGAAAATATGAAGACCACACTTAAAAGAATATTAGTTTTCCCTTATTCCCAAAGCATGGAAAGAAACATAGAAAAAATTGTATTAAAGGGACTATTAAATGTTTTAAGTGTGTCAAAGAAGGTCATAGGGTAGTTTAACTCCAAAATGATTGGAAAACAATGCCTAATGATGTGAATAGAGAAAAGGATACAAAGAATGCGCATCCTACACTTCAATGGAACATGTGGAAGTAACTGGAGAATTATGTGAATAAATTCTTGAATCCAAGAGTTATAAATGATGATTGACATCAGTAAACTCTTAAGGACAAATACAAAGTAATGTCACATGAAATCACTATTGAAGATGTAGAATATGATAATGAATTGGTGAAAGGTACCCATACTATCCACTCTAAAGTAGAAAATATTTTATCTGATTCTGGATCCACCCACTCTTTGACATCTAAAAAATTTTCTAAGGGTATCTTGGTATTACCTCAAAAATTAGATGTCGAGTTTTCTTTGAAAACATATAATGGAACAATAGTTTCATAAAAAGATTTTGACTCTTATATGGTTAATGTTTGGGGAAAGGTCTTTCATGAAAATCTTTTTATCCTTCCTAAAGTGGAATTTTATATTATTATTGGCATGGATTATATTTCTCTATATGGATCTTATGTCAATTTTTAAGGAAAGTAAGTTACATTTCATTTTCCAGACCAATCTATGATCATTTATTAATTCAAGTATGAATATAACCTTCCAATTGAAATTTCATCTGCCTTACGGGTCTTGATTCCTATAAATTAAGGCTATTTTTCTCAAATGGTTGGGTATACACTCACGATTAATAATACATCCCAGTTTATGGGTATTTGATGATGCCTTTCTAGAAGAATTTCTAGGTTTTCCCACAAATCATGAAGGTTAGTTTTCAATAGAACTCATACTGCGTGCCATGCTTATTTCTTAGAAACCTTTAAGAATGGCCCCAATTGGGTTGCAAGAACTGATTAAGAAACTCTAAGATAACCTTGATAAGGTATTCATATTTCCTAGTTTTCCACCTTGGGGTGAACCTATACTATTTGTTAAGAAGAAAGATGGATAAATTATACTCTTCATTTATTATCGAGAACTTAACAAGATCACTATCAAGAAAAAATATCCTATTCCTCACATATATGAGTTATTTGACCAACTACTCATATCTCAATACTTCTCCAAGATTGATCTTTATTCATGATTTCACCAATTATGGGTCAATATGGGGGATATACCAAAGGTTTTATTTTAAAAAAGGTATTGACACTATGAATTTATAGTGATTCCTTTTGGTCTTACTAATTCCCCATCAATATTCATGAATCTAAGGAAGTGTGTCCTTATTGACTGTCTTGATCATATTATGATAGTATTTATAGAAGATATTCTTATATATTTTAAGAGTAAGGAAGAACCTGAAGACCACTTGATAATTGCACTTAAGACCCTAAGAAAGATGAAGATTTATGAAAAAATTACCAAGTGTACATTTTGGCTTCAAAAAGTTTCATTTTTGGGTCACATTGTCTCAATAGATGGGATATATGGGGATCCATCAAAAAAGATGTTATTGAATGTTGGATCATACCTAAAATAGTAACTGAGAACCAAAGTTTTCTTGGTTTAGATGGATATTATCGACATTTTGTGAAATATTATTCATGATTATCTAATCCACTCACCATGTTGACTTGGAAAAGAGTTATGTTCGTATGGGCGGATGAATGTGAGGAGAATTTAGAAGTCCTAAAAATGGTTTTTCTAGTGCACCTCTCCTCACACTACCTTGTAGTAGATAAAAGATTGTGATCTATACTGATTCATCCAAGAAGGGTTTGGGATGTGTTCTCGTGAAACTTGATATGGTGATAGATTATGCCTCATGGTAGTTGTAAATCCATGAGAAAAATTACACATCTCATGATTTTGAGTTAACTACAGTAATCGTTTCATTAAAGATATGGAGGCATTATCTTTATGGAGAAAGGTGTGATATTTATTCTGATCATAAAAGTTTAAAATATATTTTCACAAAAAATGAGTTGAATAAGCACCAAAGAAGATGTTTAGAGTTGATTAAAGGTTATGATTTCTCAAAAAAATTCCACCCTAGGAAGGAGAACAAGATGTAATATTCTTTGAGTCGACAAGACTATGCTAGCCTATCTATGATGAGGATCATAAAAAATCTAATATTTATGGATTTTCAAATGATAGATATTGAAATTTTAAAAGAAGGGTAGAAATCTTATTTTTAAAAATTAATGTTAAACAATCTATACATGTAAAGGTTATGGAGGCACAAAAGAAAGTGTATAGCTACAAAAGAAGATGATAAATGTTCCTAAATTCAACCTTGATTGTGTTGGAATAATAAGGTTCTGGAATTGGGTTTGTAATCCTCCCATATTAGAATTAAAGAATGATCTATAGGATGAGTCACATAGTTCATCATTATCTATTCACCCTAGAAGATCAAATATGTAGAGGGACCTAAAAGAGTACTTCTGGTGGGATGGAATGAAAAAAATGTTGTTGAATATGTCTCCTAGTTCTTGGTTTATCAGTAAGTTCATATTGAGAGACATGAGTCTAAAGGGATGTTACTACCATTACCCTTACCAGAATAGAAATGGGAAAACCTCACTATAGACATTGTCATTAGACTTCCCAAAACATTCGAAAGTAATTAATTCTATTTGGGTTATAGTTTATCACATTAAAAATTTGAAAAACATCATTAATATTAGAGAGAATTTCACTCTTGATTAGCTTTCCATGACATAGGTAAATAAAGTTGTCGAATTGTAGTGATTACCACTTTCTATTATATCTGATCGGGTTTTGAGGTTTGCCTCAAGGTTCTGGAAAAGTATTCAACATGATCTAGATTTATAGTTAGCTTTAGCACTACTTATAATACTTAGATAGATGGTCTGTCTTAGAGGACAATCCAAATTCTAAAATTCATGTTAAGAATTTCCCTATGGATTTAAAATATGGATGGGATCAACACCTACATTTGGTGGAATTTTAATAAAAAAATAGTTTTCACTATAATATTTATAGGGCTATTTATGAATCTCTCTATGGAAAGAAGTGCATAACACCAACATGCAGAGATGATGTTGGGAAAAGAATCTATTAGGACCTGACCTTGTTGATGTAATTGAAGAGAATGTCAAACATATTCAACAACACATAATAGAATCTCGGAGTGAAAAAAACAATTACGTTGACAACCGAAGAAAAGACCTAATGTTTGAAGTGGGAGATATGGTGTTTCTAATCATATCTCCATGGAAGAGATTAATGAGATTTATAAAGAATGGCAAGCTGAGCCCTAGGTATATTGGTCCTCTTGAAATACTAGATCATGTTAGGAAGGTATCTTACTGGTTGGCACTTCCACCAAATCTCTCTGAATTTCATGATGTTTTAAATGTGTATCTCATGATAATGTAAATACCTAGTCCTTCACGTTTACTAAACTCAGAAGTTGTAATTCTAGAGCAAGATATTTTATTGAATAACAACTGATAGAGATTTTGGATCGTAGTGAAAAAGTACTATGAAACAAAACCACTCGCTTGGTTAATGTTTAATGGAGGAACTAAAAATTTGAGGAAGCTATGTGGGAACTTGAGCATATGATAAAGGATATTTATTCTTATCTGTTGGTTTCCAAGTGATGAATTTCGAGGGTGAAATTCAGTTTAAGGTTCTAGAATATAACACCCAGATGTTTTTTTGAAATATTTTATTTTAATAATTTTTATTCTTTAGCATATTTAATTATACACAATATGAGTTTAAACAAAATGCAAGATTCCCTTATTATAAAATTACCATTTTATCCTTGCTGTTAGGATAGTAAGATTATGTATGACTAACTTCTGAAAATGCATTTTGAATTCATTGGCTATCAATTATTTGTGAAAACAATAAATCAATTAGTTATTTTTATTTTTTAGTGAATTAACATTAGTAATTAAATTAAGGATATATGTATTATATACTTTATAAAATATTTTTGATATTCATCCATTTGATATTTTAGTCATTGTGTATGAATGAACCTTATTTGATGTGTAAAAAATATATTTTTTTAAAGGGTAATTTTATGACTTTTAATGGAGGACCCATTTTGAATTAATATTTTGATAAATTAATAGTTTTATTTGAAAAATTAAATATTTTATTTTGAATTGGTATATAAAAATTTAATTTGGATTAATTTCTGATAATTTTATGATAACTTTCAAATTTTTATAAATAGTAAAAATACACTAAATTTTATGTTAAAATAATTTTTTTCATCAAAATAATTTATATCATTAAATTATAATATTGAATATTTTAGATTATAAATAAAATTTGCCTTTTTTCATTAAATATCATATAGAAAATTATCATTAATTTTACATTGAATTCATATTTAAAAACATTTCAATCTTTTTTAATGTATTAGCTTATAAAAATTTTTCTCTCTTTTCGACAGTGGTATTAATTTTAAATTAATTACTGCAAATTTTGTGACTTTAATTTGGAAAATTAACTTCATATTAAGAATTAGTAGTTCCAAATTATGTAAATAGATTTATTTTATTTTTGGGCATCATGAATAGTCATTTTGGTAATTTTTATTAATACGGTGAAAGGGTTAATGAGGAAATTAAGGTTTAGAATACTGTTATAAAAGTATCCTAACACTTGGATTAATATCATTGTATGAATGTGTTTCTACCTAAATCTTTATTGGGTCAAAATTATTTCCATTTTAATCCACTTAGACGATATTAAGAAATTTATTTTATTTTATTTTAAAAAAAGTTAAATATATCTCACTCAAATTTTAATAACAAAATAAATTTTAATATACGGTTTTAGTAAATATAATTTTGATTATAAATACTCATTTTAAATATAATTTTTTTTTCAATTATCAGGGTAATTTATTTTTAATTTTTAGGAAAATAGCTACCTTAATAGCATATATATTAATGATGAAAAATTATTTAATTCATGAAATGTCAATAATATAGTTTTATTAAAATAATAACACTCCTTAAATGATCAAAACACTTGACCAAATGTTATTGGTCGAGTATATCATGAACATAATCATCCAAGGGTTGAGTTGTGGACCTTTTGGAGCCTTATATAAGTGATTATGACACTTATATTATTTTATTTAAAGGGATGTTAAACTTATCACCTCCATAATTAAATAAGTATAACACTTTAAATATTGGATTTTATAGAAGATAAATTCGACTAAAAGTATTATTATAGAATCTAGTAGATTTATCTTCATCATAGTATTTTATATTTAATTATTATTCAACAAATAATCATATTAAATAATTATACAAAACTATTGTAGTAATTATTTTATTAAGATAAACATCTAATAAATATTATTAAACATATTAAATTAAATTTATTTTGGGCTATATAACTTGTATAATGATTTTTTTAGATGACCTGGACCTCATAAGAATATAATAAAATTATTTTCTTCAGTTATCTTATTATGTAAATATTTTTAAAAAACACAGAATTGAATAGTGTCCAAATTGATATTATTAATTGTTTATCAAAATAATGTTTTATTAAATTTTCTAAAAATAACGTTTTATTAAATTATCTAAAAATAATTAAACATTTTTTAAAAATATATAATAATTATGATATGGTATAGCATGATAGAATATATTTATATATGGCCTATTTTACATCCAATAATTAAATAATTCACCCTTTTAATATTGAATTATTTTTTACCCTAGTTAAAAATTAAAGAGAATAACTGACTGTTAATTAAAAGGATATAGTTAAATTTGACAGAAATACTTGTAAAAAATTATTTTTTGAATAAATTACAACCCTATCTCATATCATCTTTGAAATTGGAACTTTTTTAAGGTTTTGGGTAGGGTTTTATTTTATTAGAAATTATTATTTATAGGGTTTCTAAAAGTGTCCCTCGCCTCAATTATGAAAAGGCACCCTTCTCCTTCACCTATTCACTTCACTTTGAGGCTCAAATCTAATTCATCCCCTACCAATTTTCCTTATCAACTACCCTATTTACGTTACATATGTTCTACTTATCTTTAAAGACAAACACAAGTGCACAAATAAGAGATTTAGATGGGGCACGTCGAGGAAGAGGTAATCTCTTCTACTGATTATTTCAAAATTATTTCTTTTTATAATTCCTATTCAATAATTGTTTCAATATAAAGTAATAAAATCAGTATCAATCATATAATTATATGTTATTATAATTATAAATCAACCATATTCCTCTTTTAATCCATTCTATGGAAAATGAAATCACTACGCGTGTGTACGTTTGACTTGCCCTCTCCACGTCGTGGTGTAATCGGTTTTTCACCATAACTGTACTTGGATTGGTATAATGAGGGAAATAATAACTATATATGATTATTATAACATTCTAATTATTTGAAAATATAATACACCATCCACTTCAATACTATTAAAAAATTATGGTAATGATATCATTGCTCATGCGTACATACGGTCTACCGTCTCCACGATGCGATTCGATTAATTCTGCATGATATTCATTAAACCATGATTATATATACAAAATGGAATGAAAAAATATTTTATATATTATACTGCTATCATTTTTTAAATTATATAACTATAATATTGAAAGGGAAATATGAATTTATCCAACAAAACCTGTAAAAGAACCGAAAGTAGTTAATATCTAAATAATGAGTGAAAATGAAATTTTTTCAATAAATGGATAATAATATAATAATATATGATATCATAAAATTAACTATGATTCTATAATAAGTGAATGACATCATTTAAATTAATATAAAGGATTTTCATATACATACAATGGATATCGTACCTATGTTAGTGTATAATTTTTCAATCTCATTATTATACTAGATTGTTTATATGTAAGTATTTACTGGGGTATATTTTTCATCCACATCAATGTTTCGTTAATATCGAACATTATTTCTATTATTTTATAATTTTTAATTTAAATTTTACCCATTGGTGAATTTTTATTAAATATTATGAAAGGAATCTTTTTCATTTTTGTTATGATTTAATTTTTCTCTTTTTCAAAAAAAGTATGAGAAGAATATTTTTTAACTTATACACCATGAATGGAATTTTACGGTTTTATGACAACTTATTTTGATGAAGCGTCCATTACAAGTTTTCATGATTATTTTCCATGAAATTATTTTAATATAAAATTGTGTTGGGTTTTGAGAAAATAAAAAATATTTGAACAAAGGATATTTTTCTCAAGAATTAATTTCATGTGTTATATCAAAACTAATTTCCATCTAAGATGACATTATTTAAATAGGGTTATGTTTCTATTCATATTAATACTATTATTATATTGTTTTTATGATGGAATTATATTTATAATATACATTTGTTTCACATGTTCTTAGTTGTGAAGGAATGGTGTCATCGGGTTATGCTATGATGAATGATTTTTGTTTTTATGGCACACATGAGAATGATTTCTTTATAATATGGGTGTTACCTATATCTCCCTCCAATTAATTGGGTAAAGATTTATATCTCATGAGACAAACATGGATTTAATGGAAATTAAATCCAATTCAGCAATACAGGGTAGGAACGACAAGTAAACTCGGTTTATTAATGGACTTCATCCGCTATGATGGTCTTCCTAATGATCCTTGAATAATATGAAATTATTTTCAATGGTTATGTGTATGCCACAAAGCATAATGAATTATTTTATGATTTTTTATTATGACCATTAATTCCTATTAAATTTTATCACATGAAATGATATCATGATTTGTCATATGTTGGATAATACTTTCAAATGTTATGTTCTTATGTCTTATGATTATGATATGTTTTTTATTTCCCTAGTTTACCCTTAATAAGAATTTTAGCTCACCCTTTCTTATGATTCTTTTCACTAGTTTATGAAGTAGGGTATTAAGTTTGATATGTCAAAAAGGATCATAATTATTAATAAATAAGTGAGAGACAGTTTAGATTCTTTATGAACATGTTTTTTATGTTTCCCATTTTCTAAAAACACTATACCTATATAGTCATGTTATGGATTTATTATATTTTTTAATCAATATTATTTAATTTTGAAGAAATAGAAATGTATGTAAAGTATGGTTCATTATACACAAACCCTGATGATGGCCACTTCCATAACTATTATTTTCCATCAGTCACCGAGGGATAGGAACATCAAATAGAAATCCTCAAATGAATATATCTACATTTTTCCACCATAAGGAAAATTTACCCTTTTATATTTACTAATAAGGCCATGGTGGTAACTGCTAAAAAAGTTTCATAATAATGTAACCTCTTTCCCCACGCTGACCACCAATGATGGTTGACTACTTGAACTACCAATGGTTTCATCCTCCACAGGAAAAATATAACACTATAAAACTATAGGTACATTATGGAGAACTACCTTCCCATATGAAATGGGAATAATATACTTGATTTTAACTAATTTCCAATCAAAATTCCAATTACCCAGGTAACTGAAAACCTTAATAAAAATATTTATATTCAAGAAGTTTTATTATCTTATCTCTTGAGATAAACCAATTCATATTAGCATCTTATTTATCACATACTTACCTTTGAATTGTATTTTTTAATTTCCAAAAATCAACTATTATGGGATAAATGGAAACCTGAGTAAGTGTGAAATTACATGAAAAAATTAAACCATAAAAAAAATTATGATCCCTTAAAATAAATAAAATATTTGGACCATGATCCCATTGAAGACTCTTATAAATAAAGAAATTATTCCACTCCAACTCATCTTGGATGAGGTCATCAAAGAAAGAATCCATCTTTATATATGACTTGATATAATATGGCACACTGATCATTACTTCATTAAATAAATGATGTAATAGAAGGTCTAAGGTGTTAATATATGTCGTTTGTTATGTATTTCTATTGACATAAATATTTATTGCATACATCATATCAAAGAACCAGTTTGGGTATTTAAAGTTAAATACACATTCTACAATCTTCTTTATACAGAACATATGGATGTCCAATGTTGGAGGTAGGTTAAATTCTTCTTTCCCCATATTTCATGCACCTACAATATTTTCTAGTTGGAGTTTATCCTCAATAAAAAACATACTTCCATAGGACCATCATTCAAAATAAGGTTTCGTATTTTTGAAATATAGGGTACTTTATATTTAATACTAAGTAAAACAATAATATAAAAGAGTCTCAATTGAAATTAATTCTAAATGTATGTGTTTATTTTTTTATGTAATGTGCATAAAATCATATTAAATTTTAAATTACTTATAATTTTATGATGACATTATATTAATATTATATCATTTCCATGATTTATTTATGAACATAATGTGCTTATATGATGAATATATAAATTATTTATTTTAAAGTGTCAAAATACTTCTTATATATTTTATACCAAGAAAACGAGAAGATATATGAAAGGTATCACATCATATATAGTTTCATTTTCAAATACTGAATTTAATTTTTTAGATAATTACTTTATATTAATGGGTGGTTATGATTTATACATATTAGATTTTTATATTAGAATATAATTAAGGTCCTTATAGAATATTGATATATGTGTAGTGGGATGTGGGGTCAGACTTCTTACTAACCAAGGGGATTATGCTCAACGAAGAAGAATGATGGTTGTTTATTATATTGTACTTACTGTTGTGTGGTTTTTTATTTCATATGATTCTAAGCCTTTATATGAATGGGTTTTTTAGAAATTATGAATATGTGTATGTGTGAATACAATTGGATTTTATTTTTAGATAACTAATTAAAATCATGAGTTTTATATGGTATTATACATTATATTTTGAACATATTAATCTGGCTAAATATAGAAGATATAAAAAATAAATCACTAAAATCACACATTTATTAAGGTAATACGTGAGATATGATAAATTTATTTTAAAACCACAATAAAATAATAACTGTTAAATAAAATACAAATAAAACACTTATTAAGGCCTTGGTCATCTAGACAAGTGTGTTGATTCTAAATTTGGGTGTCCATGGATGATCTTATTTATGGTAACCAAAATATGGGTGACTGAAATAAGATTAAATAATTATGGATAACATTGTAATTTGGGTCACACTTAGATGGGAACTTATAAATGTTATAAAACTAGAGGAATAGGGATGGGATAATATGTATGATAGATTTCAATAAGGATCTTTTGACTAAAATATTCAAGAGTTATATATGGCATGATTGACATAATCATATGTCTAAATGGAAATGTGATGAGTGGAAGGATAATGTTGAATAAATGATTTAGTGAAAAATAGATCTTTTACTAGTACTATAAATCATGTAAAATTAAAATGGGTAATCATTTTTGTGGATTGAATTTAAATAAAATTCATGGTTGAATTATTGTATAATGTGATACTCATCAAATAAAAACTTCTATTGTAGAGAAACATGGAATAAACATAAACTTGTAAGTTGAGATAAATTCTTCAAAATAGACAATTAATAAAAGAAACCTCTAAGATTTATATAGTAATATAAGTATTGTTCTCAATAAAGTAATAAAATATTATGGATTGGAAAAATAACATCCTGAAAAATCACCCACGGATGAATCTAGTTAGGAAGAGAAAAATTTCATAGAATGTTCATTAAATATTCTATTAACAAAATTATTCTGATGATTGTTTTTATGTATACTCGGATTTAAAAGTAATATGAAAATATTTTAAATTGACCTATCATATATTTACTTACCATTAAAGTTATAAACCTAGTAATGTAGCATAGTGCAGACATCAGCAACATTTCTCAAGGAAGACTAAGAGAAAATGTATTTCCCCTTTAATTTCCTTATGTTTTTTTGTTTCAAATAGTATTTAAACAAAGGAAAAATCATTCCTTTTTTGGAATGATAAAAATTAAATATAAATTATGGAAAAAATAAATTAAATTTTGTAAGAACATATATATGTGTCTTGCAGAATTTCCAATTTCATCCTACCATTATTCTTTAATGGATTGTTATAAATATATTTATTAAAAATAATATCTTCCAATAAACCATGTCAACAATTATAATGTTTAGATAAATTTATTTATTTCATAAACACACCAAACATATATTTTTATGTTGACTAATCTGCACACTCTAGGAGTGAATAGTGTTATTTCCCAAAACAACCTCTTTCAATCCATTCATTATTCAAGAATTAAATCCCAAGTATTATTCCCAATCATATAATGATACTCTCATGGAATAATACCACAGTTTACACTCATTTCTCCAATTTTATTCTAGATAACTATGGAAAAATAATTTTAAATTTGTTGATAGTATAGAAAAGTAATCACACTATCATATAATAGTGTGAAACTATCACTAACCGCCATCTCATCTCATGAAATATCAATGTAAGAAGACATTTTCTAAAATATTGAAATATTATTTCCAAAATTTATGAACTATACAAGATCCTCTGTTGGAATAACCACATGTAGTTAGCCATCCATTGAAATTGAGTAAAAACAAGAGAAGAATAACCGGGTGGAAAAAATGAAGTAAAATGAAAAATAAAAAGGAATATAAAATATCTATATGTATTTAGTTATCTATACTACAAGAATAATTAGTACCCAATACACCATATTTATTGTATAATAATACACATAAAATATGTTGGTATAACTACAATGTGGGAATAAACTTCTTCTTTACGATTCTTATATGTGGAAGTGGAACCATCTAGGCCACATTCCCTTATCATTAAGATTTATGTGAGTATGGAATTTGGAGAACTTGATAAAATATCTCTTATATATTCCTATATATAGATTATTTTATATTTAATAGATTTTTTAACTCAATGTGAAAGAATAATCCAATATATCCCCCACCCCTCATGTTTTCATGTATTCCACATGAACCTCTATCTTTATTGATTAACATATATTCTACATTTTCATAGTTTGTCCCATTAATTATTGAATAATAATTGATTGTGTGTGGGGTATCATGGAACAACCTTTTTAATTATAAAAATATTTTGGTTAGTTATAACGAGATCGTGAGTTTTAAGATACATGGTAATTGAATTTAGAAATATGAAACACTCTAGTTTGACTATATAGTTCAATGATGAATCTTAGTCATAGAAAATAATACATAATTTTATCATACTTAAACATCCAATATTTTAGGTAATTACCATGGATATGACCTTAACAATTTTTTCATGCCACGCTTATCATATTATAAAATCAATTGGATATCATATCCAATAGAGTGCACGTCTCCTTCTATCATAACTGATAACTTTTACATGTTTTAAAATTTAAAAGACAAATTGTATACATTTTATCACCACTATAAAAATAATGTGTAATGGTTATGTCTTGATATACTGATATCATTGGGTGTGATTTGTTTTTCAAATCCAAATTGGGAATGTCATATAAAATGATATCCTTATCTTGTTTATGTCCCCAATAATAGACACTTATATTCCTTGAATATATGCGAGATCTATATAATATCTTGAGATTATCCTACATAAAATTATGTAGTGTTGAACTATGTAAAGATAATGGTATATTTATACCTATGTTATCATTTCTCCTTAAAAAATCTCATTTTAGTATGGAATCCCTTTATGTCATTAAATACAACATGTATAATTCTTACAAAGCCCCTTTGAATGATACCAGTTTCATGTCTCAGCTCAGCCTCTTCAAACATTTCAACAATAGAAAAATATTTTAAAGGTTCAAGTATCATAATTAAAATAAAAATTTTTGAATATAAAAATAAAATAAATAATTTATATTGATTTTCTCTTTATGTTATGAAATTATAAAATTAAAAAATTTAAATATATTGACCCCAAATTAATGAATAATGTAGTTATTTTAATAGTTTATATCATAAAATGGATTTATTTTTAGTTCAACCACCCCAAACATACAGAAAATTATGTTATTATACTCCTTGTAGATACTCAACAAAATTAATTTGAAAATGATATACCCTTATCATGTTTTAATATCAATAGAAATGAGTAAAAAAATCAACTATAGTAATAGTACATTTAACATACGTAATTTATAATATATAATCCCTAATTTATATTATTTCTTATTAAATTTCATCCTAACATTCAATTTACATCACTTAAAGTTTCACCTAACTTCCTATAAATGGTTTCCCTCATCATAGATTGTTTTATTTTTTAATGATTTTTTTAATATTAAAGTCATGCATGCATCATCATAGGATTTCTAATATTCTTGTATTTACATTATGTAATTAAATATAATTATCAATATTATGGCCTTTTGGGTTTCTATGTGGGAGAAGTTGTGTACCACAAAGGTAGATACAAAGGGTTGGATCTTTATGAATAATATTGAACCTGCAAGTGTGTCACTCAAGGAATGAATCCCAAGTATTCCACTTCATATGATGAATTAATCACCACACATACCTAGTTTCCATATAGTTTAATACAATAATGATAAAAATGAATGATAATTAATCTATTATAAATTTTACCCTTTTAATTTATTGTAAAAAATTTATGTTTTTCATTGAGAAATAGAAGTGAAATTGAATTTAAATAAATATTATGAACTCTCTTACCATAAAACTAATATCACACCTACAAATATTTATACTAAGAAATATTTCTACCCTTAAATCCAATTAAATATCTCTTTCTCTTAAACATTTAAAGTTTCAACCATGAAATATAATCCATAGAAGGGTAGGTAAGGATTTAAACTATTAGTGTGGTTAACAATTCGGTTTTACATGGTTTTTAGGTGAAGAAGAATTATTTTTAGGTCTACTGGTTGTTCCAAAAGAGTGATATTTAAAACGGATTTCAATGTATAAGATCAATAATTAAAATAAGGAATCATAGTTTATATAAAATTTTTAGAATATAAAAATAAAATTTCTATTTTTCAGTTCATGGATCGAGTTCTTTTATGAAAATGGGATATGTAAGAAGATGCAAAAAAAAATAAATAAATATCCTAGAACTATATGATTAGACAATATATTATCCATATATAATGGGTTTACATATTTATTTTAATTTAATTTATGTTTAAAAATTGAATAAAATTAAGATAATCATATAAAAACTACTATACATTTCTTATTTATTAGGTTAAATTAGTCAATCAAATTTAACTATAGAAACTACAAAACAACAGAATTCTATTAAATCATAATATTTTCGTATTTGTATTTTATAAAACACAATAAAATTTTAAAAAAAATTAAATAACAAATTCAATAGTAAATGGGTTCATATTCATCCCCAAAAATCATCTATTATTATAACTCATTTTGGTTTAGGAATTATATAATGTAATATGGAGAGTATTCAAATAAACATAAAGGATGTATATTATCTAGTTATTCTCTAGCATGTAATATTGATATATCATGTCCCCTAGTTTATAAAAATAAAAAATATATATAATTTATCAAAAATAATAAAGAGAATATGAAATGGAGAGAATAAATTGGATTAACCCCCTAATTGGTGTGATATTTTCATCGTCAACTGCTATATTATTTTAGTCTCTAAATCTAATGAATAGGAAGATATGGTTTCTAAGACAAGAACCACCATATCTTATTGCTTCAATAGATATTCATAAATAAACTCCCGTAATGGTCCACTTGGGATAAGTTCTACGTGTTCACCCCCTGTCTAGTGAGAATTTGGTTGAAACATGGGTTGGGTAGTTTAATATATAGGGTTTCTTATTCTTCAACTTAAGGATATCTACATCCCACCAAGGTTCCCTTATATATCTTAGAAGGTGGATTATTATTATTACCAAATCTTTCTCGTCCACCTAAAAATACCTAATAGATATAACTAGGGGCTCCTGCATCAGTTTATAAAAACTAGCCACCTCTTTCTTGGAAACCTCTTCAAAACCATCCAGGTCATTCATCATTTGTTCTGAAACATCAATATTAAATTAAAGGAGATTATTATATACATTAATATATAATAATTTACTAAAAAATAATTCACATTATAAATTTTTCCAACATATGATTCATCATTATGCTATTTCACATTGAGAATTTCCTCTAGGAATTCATCTTTGATAGAATCAATTAGTGGGAAGTGTTTCTATAATTCTATATTAATCACATTAATCACATCATCAAAAGTTTCATGAAAAACATAAAACACTATAAGATTAGGCATAACGGTATCTTATGGGTTGATAAATTAATTAAACTCTACTATGATTTCATGAATCATTTCATGTATATGCTTGATGTCATCTTGAAATTTCAAGATAATATCAATTACATTATTCATTCAAGTTGGATACTCCTCCTCCTTCCAATAGTATTTTTATCATTGTTATTAAATTCCATAATACTTGGTTAATGCACAGAATCTATATTCTATAAATAGAAAACATTTTGAAATATCCCACCCATGTTCTTTTCTATAATAATATGTGGGGTGGAATGGAATTAGAAACATTGAGAAGAGAAAACTCAAAATATTGTGAAACATTATGTGACAGGTAAAATTCTTAAGAAAATTTTCTAAAATAAAAAAATTAAATGGTTGTAGGGTTAATTTCTTAAAATTTAAAAACCTGAGAATATTGACCACATGTGTGGTGTTTTGTATTCCAAGTGGTGGAAAACGGTTTGAAATTTATTTTAGTTGAAACAATACTGACTATAAAATATTAATATAGTAAAATCATGAGGTAAATCCCATGTGTAACTAGGAAGATTGCTTATAAATTTATAAAATCATTATATCTTAATAGTTTTGTGAAAACTATGGATTAAAACCTATATTAAATTAATAAATAATGTTATTGAGATAAATAATAATATAGAGAAAGAATATTTGGAAATAAACATCAAATTAATGTTTTTCTTTTGAATAGAAAAACTCAACTTCACTCATGTTATTAATAAAATAAATAGTTCTAGGATTATAATGTAATTGAAACTTATGTAATCAATTTCAATCAATGCTAATTAAATTTCTTGACTCTTAATAATTACAATATTCAAAATAATTTAAGTGTAGTAAGTTATAATCTCAGGTGTAAAATAAAAAACCATCTTTGTTTTCATGATTTTTTTTCTCGATCATGTGGGGTTTCACCCTTTATTAAACAAACATATCTAATAATTTAAGGAAAAATATGATGATTTAATTTGGTCAAAAATTAATACTATGTATTAATACTAATTTTTGAGAAAATAAAATTTAAAACATTTCATACAAACAATTTTCTATTTATCCCACTCCCTTTTATGAGTTTACCCAGTGATAATTTTTGAATCATAAAAAATGAATAAAATATACATCATAGAAGAGAAAATATAAATAAAATCACCAAGAATAAATTTAATAATAATGGAAAAATTACTTGAATTTCAAGGACATATCCAATGCATGAATCCTATGATTATAAGATGAATGACCTAAAAGAAAATATTAAAGTTATAACTATGATAATCTAGGTGGATAATTCATTAACCATGGATAATTTTTTTCTATTTATATAGATAGACACGAATATATATATATATATATATATTATTCCAATTAATTCTCACATTAAAATCTAATTATATCTCAATCCTACTCAAAATAAGCCTTAAAAGTCATTTATGGTCCACTTCTTTTCATCCCTTAAATATGGGATAGTTCCTAAGATTATAGGTGATTTAATATATTCAATTATGTTCTTATATTTTTCACACCAAGACCCTACTAATCATTCCACAACATAGAAAACATATGTGAATAAATTATAGCATTTCCATTACAATGGGACAGATCCCCAAAGTCCACCAAAATGATCATATATCCTCTAATATATATACTATTAGACCAAAAATCATCCATATAGTTATGTAATCATTAGTAAGGTTAAAAATCTCTTAAATCATCAGTTTTAGGATTCTCTAAAACCATCAGTTTTTCAAAAATAGTCACCCAATCATCCAAAAAATTAATGTAATATAACCTATATTGATGGAAAATAGGTGTATCTCATGACCTCCAACAATCCTCCAATCATTAAGTACATATTGAATCATCATTTAAAGATATATATCCCTTATATTTTCTCCTTAAGTTTCCCAAATCATGGTAAAAGGATTGATTTAACAATGTGAAACTAATATCTTCTTTCTTAAAAATATAAATCTCTCATATATTAATTTATGGAAGACCAGAGTCCTCAATCATGGAAGTTATCAAATATTATCTTCCATAAGTATGTTGTAACATGATGGGAAAAGGGATTCAGTGTGACATTTTGGTTTTTTACTGGTTAACTTCATCTTGTGATTTCATTATGTGGTGATCTATTGTGGCCAAAATACTTCAAGCTACTCTAAGTTATTATTATACAGATCCAATTTAATATTAAATATCCTTATATTAAATATACTTACACCCAAGTTACTCTAACATAAGATAATTTTGGTTTGATAAACGTGGATTGAATCATTGATTTTTCTACATCTCCATCATTAAATTACTCTAAAATATATCGTGCTATAATGATAGGTTATAAATCTTGATTAAGGTAATTTTTCATTAGAATCATCCAAAAATATCTAAATTCATCCTGAATCTCCATCCTTCTAAAATAATAAATAGTAAAATGAATAAATATGAATTATTTATTATTTTCTGTAATTTTTATGGTGAAGATATATGTATAAATTTTGTTATAAAATATGGCATGGGGATGGCCTCAGAGTCATATCTCAATGATTAATACACTGTAAAAACTCAGCATATATTTTAAAATGTTTTTATGTCTTTATTAATATGGAAACAAGGTTAGTTGTGGGTGTGGTATTTAAATAAAACAAATAAAACAAATGAAAACAAATTCAAATGAAAATTATAAAAAAATTAGGGATTTGTCCTTAGTAATTTCCAATTCATACTATCATTATTAATTACTATATTATTAAAAAAAAATTTCTCAATGTTATCCAATCCTAATATCATCTCCGTTTTATTAATATAAAGATGATTTTATTTAATTCTCAAAGGCACTTATCTCATGATCATTTATAGATTGTTTTACACACTATAGGAATGAATAATAAACCTAGTGCTTTGTTACCCAAAACATCTTCTCTGAAGGTATGTATCCTTTATGTGACCAATATCATATAGTATATCTCAAGTCACATAGAAACTCTCATGGACTAATCCCTCCATTTCCAGATAGTTCTCTAATTGTATAATAGATATATAAGAAAGATTTATCATTATTGTGTTGATAAAATAGATAAGTAATCAATATGAGATTCGATGGTGGAAAACTGTCACTTACCCATATATCACATCACTATAAAAATGAAAATATTATTTAATGAATTAAAAAAACAACATTTCATCACCCCTAAAAATAAATAAATTATGTTATAACTCTATTTTAAATGATTAAAAATATATAAAAGATCATAGAAAATAAAAAATGATATGATTTAAAAAAATTAAGAAAATCCTAACTATCTCTTCAATGTTGAACTCCCAAATTCCTAGAATTTTTCACCTATACCCTATCTTCCTTTTATAATCATTCACAAAAAAATTTGGTATTGGGATCACTTATATGTTGATATAATCTTATTTATTGTGATTACTCTACATTGTAGTGGAACCTTTGTGGCATCCTTCAATTTTTATTAAAATTTGGGGACTCATGGAATTCAGTTCCCTTGATCACCCCTCTATTAAAATTTTATTTACATGTTTATTTATTTTCCCAATGTCCAAATTAGACATTTGTATGAATAACCATTTATGGTCACCATGATATTACTTTTATTTCACATTGCCTATTCTCTTTATTTAAAATTATGGCTTCTCCCATGGCTTAGATTCTCCATTTCCTTTGACAATGATTATCAAATCCATTTGGGGATCAATAGATCAGCATCTAGAATGATTGATAATGGATAGTGAGTTATGATGAGACTACTAATTTTATGATATCATTGAATTGTATTTATTGTTCCACATTAATATAGTTTAACTGGTTAATATCCTACTACAATATAGCCTATTCAGAGACTACAATCCCTAGATTGCGTGTATTACTACTTCAAATATCACTTGTTGAAATCCAAAATAGACCTTTCTACATTTATTTTTACTGTTGAAAATTTTGTATTGTATTGTTGATTAGATATCATAGTCAATGAAAATTTTTTCCCCTTCAATCATAGGAGACAACTTATCCCTGTTGTAAAATAAAAAAATAAGGATTGTAAACTATTCATCCCCACCCCAAAAACAATGTTAGATAGTCAAGTATTAATACCATGATATCATATGTAGTGATAAATTTATAGGTAATGTAACAAGAATATCAAAGAAACTTTCCTTCT
The DNA here is from genome assembly GCA_963277665.1 of Viscum album. Taxonomy (NCBI): domain Eukaryota; kingdom Viridiplantae; phylum Streptophyta; class Magnoliopsida; order Santalales; family Viscaceae; genus Viscum; species Viscum album. The sequence goes on along the minus strand of OY728128.1, from coordinate 1,918,283,645 downwards.
TCCCTATTTTTTTACCTCTATCACAGTAATCAATATGTTTCAATCATAGCATGTGATTTATATTGTATTCAGTGACACTATATAACCACAATATATGGTTATGTTATTAATAACAATAAACACAATCCTCTACCAATGGTATTGTTTCTCCTCCAATGTTAGCATATCATGATATATGATTCCTCAATATTACTAAATATAGCACACACAATTTCTCTACATCCATATGGAATTCCATTGATTCCATGGCTCTGATCGGTCTCTTCAATCTGTTTAACAAAAAAATATTTTAAATTTTTACTAATCAACATTTTAAAAATCATGAAATAGTTTTTGGGTTTCAACAGATCAAATAATAGTAATTAAATTAATCAAAATGAAAAAATAAAATAAAATTTCCAAGATCACAACACTATAAACAATGCAAAAATGAAAAATATAAATAAAGAAGATATAATTTTTTCTACAAATGAATGATACTCTTATCTTTAATAACGTTTTTTATTATGATCACTAAGGAACATAAAAATAATTCTCCACTGTAGGGTGTATCAACCGGAGGATATGTGCTACCCAATTATGGGATGGAATTCACTAAAACTCCCACAATACATAGGTACCTCTCGGTGGTAAGGGGAGAAGTGAGAAGATATATTCTATAGGTAGAATCTATTAGATGATAACCATATCAACATATATGTCCTATTAATATGAGTCTAATTATTCTATGATTATTATCATGAATTAAAGTTTACGTTACATTAAATATGAGTAAAGAATCTATTTTTCATGTATTTGATATTTAAATGCACTATTGAATCTCTGATCGGTCTTATCTTATGAAATATCCATATTTGATAATATTCATTTGAGGAAGATTAAAAAATGTTAAAACATTCAAAAAAATCATTAAGAAAATATTATAATTTATATATTTCACACCCATTTATATCACCATATCATATAATACAAAATGAATAAGGTAATGAAACAATATCCAACATTTCCCCCTATGATATTCCATAATCATAGAATATGATATAACTTTGATTTTTATATGGTATACCATACAAAATTTATATATATTTAAATATCATTCATCACATTTATATATCATAGAAATTAATGTATATATGAAATATCTCTATAACGTTCTCACTTTAACTAAAGTCTCATAGGTTGTTCCATTTTAACTTATATTTTATCATATAAAATAACTTATCAAATAATATGAAAAACTTGTTATGGAGATTTTCAAAAACATTTTTTTGGAATTTGTAAGAAAATACACCATGTATCACATCATATAAAACACCCTATTAATATGCATCTAAAACATCTTGGATGAACTATAAAACACTATATAGAGTATTTTTATATGTTGTATAAAAATCAATACCCATTTATTCAAGAAAAATGTGTGATACATTAGAACATTTTATAATTTAAAATAATTAATTAATTAATAAATTTAATAAAAAAATAACCCTCTAGAAAAGCATCAATACTACTCAATATATAATGGGAACAAATGTGATCTCCATTGAACACTTGTATCTCTATAACTATGTCCAAATGTTGTATCACATACAAGTATTTATAATCATATGATCCATTTTTAAAAGGAATTGTGTTACCATGAGATGATATATAATGTTATTACATATATCCCCTCATATATTATAGATTCTATAATATAGACTGGTCAGGTCAATGAATACATTACAAATCATTCATCTAAGTGGATGAGGGTATCACATGCACCTCACCCAAATAGATGATCACATTACATGCACGTTATCTTGTTATTGGCATACACATTCACCATCTAACTCAATATATAGCCCAAATTCCACACTATTAAAAAACAATTTTTTTTATTTATTCATCGTATATGGGAACAACAAGAGGATAGAGAAATGAAAGGGGAGGGGAGTCCTGGAATCATGGGGGTCCAAAATAGTGAAGGACAAGAGCATATTCATGTACCATATTCATTGCATCTATGGGGAGGGAAACAATTATTGAGAATCATGATATCTATTCCACTGGGGTTGCATAAGAAGCCAAGATGTTAGAAACAATATTACCTTCGCACCATGTATGAGAAATATTCAAGTGGTTGTTCATCAACTCTTTTTATCTCTGAATGGTATCCTAAACAGACAATGGAGTAGACCCATGTTCACATAGTAATTTAAAAATTTCCATCAAATTGGTTTCAACTTCCACAAGATGAATATTATTCTAAGTACACAGAAGTAGACCTATGAGAATGGCTTGGGCCTCATTGAACAATGTTATAATCCTATGCATATTGATAACCTCTAGTATGATGATTCAATATGAAATATTCTCCCCTATAATACCAAATACATATTTTGTGACACTTCATGTAATATACATTCCATGTTATCCATCACATAACACAATTTTTATCCAATATAAGTATATTACATATCTCTATATGAAATTATACTCACATTGACATTATAATTTCATCATAACATATTTAAATAAACTAATAAAATCAGTGAGAGATAACTCAATGTCATATATTGAGAGGATAATTATCATTTCACATAAAACAATATATATAACAAATGTGGGAGAATAATAATGTGGTGATTTTTTTTGTATGACATGATTCATTTTATATTCTTATACTATTTTGAAAATAAAACCAAAACCTCACATAAATGTTGATCTATTTATATCACACATCAAAACCCACCCAAGATTCCTTATATTGACCCAACAATTCATTTTTTTCAAAAATCATTATATCTCTATATATCTATTTCAACATCTTTTATGAGACGATTTGATAAAAAGCTCCCACTAAACTGTTTAAGTGGTTAAATCTATAAAATTGGTATGTTTGAGTAATGGTGAGACTCGAGAATCATATTCCATGTGATTAAATATTTGGATTTAGTATCCAAGATGTATTACTTCCCAAAATTGAATTTTATAATTTTAATCACTTATATTTACTTTTTAAGTTTATCATCGTTATCAACATTCATGGAATTTTTCCCAACAATTTTTTTCAGTAACATTATTTTAGTAATAAATGTAATTCTTTACATCATAATATTTACCAAAAAAACATAAAACCATTCATAATATTAATTTACATCCATTTTTATGGTAACTAAATGTAAAATATTACATTTTTCATTAACTAAATACCCTAAAAAAATATATGATATTATGTGAAATTCACATTGAACTTGACTGGTTTAATTTTATATATGTTAAAAAGTTTAACTTCTTAACTTAAACGTACTCCCACTAGCATCTTATAAAATATAATCTATTAAAAATATCATTCTAATATACACAAAAAATCTATATTCAGTAAATATCATTTATTTCATTAAGATGGAATATTTAATAATTAAACTATTGTAATCATATCATGCATGGTATTCTATATTTTTAGTGCATTATATTGAAAATAAATGTTTATTCATTAAAATATTATATTGGTCAATGTTAAGATCTATTTTCCCCATATTTTTTTCAAATATCTTCAATAATATGATTTTTTCTCAAATAGAAAATCATTTATCATTATATTTTTCTCAAACATATCATTGAATTTCATGAACCATATATCATTTGTGACATCCCACTTATTCCTAAAAACTATTTTTTACCAAAAAATATCTTAATAGATAAGATAAATGAGATAACTATATGTATTATATATATTAGATATATCTGATCTTGATGAATTCTTTTACCCCCAACCCCATGATTTTACAACCCATTTATTGCTTATTTAAATGAAAACAACAATATCTATGAATTATTTCAATGATTTTAAACTCCTGTATATTTAAAAAAATTTGAAAATATGAATATATTATTATATGACCCTCAAAAATCAAAGAATTAATTTTTATAAAAATAAATCTCATCATGGAAACTTCTGTAGAGTTTATTGAACTCCTTAAGGTGTCTTGGGTAATTATTCCCAATGAAACATTTCCTTCCCATATGTGTTTCAATGTGTAATGTTAAATATTTTACCATCCATTATTTTCCTTCTAGATTACGCCTCCCCCCTATATATGTTCTTTATAATATAATGTCATAGACATCCCATGTAATGGTTATATATCATCTATAATTTGAGTGGGATGCACTTTTTTTAAAAAAAAATTACATTGTCAGAATATTTCAAATAATGACTCCAAAATTAATTCCATAACCATAATATACCTTAATGAATATTTTTATTCTCACTAATTTTTAAAATAACGTTTTTCATATATTTCAATATATTTTAGTTCCTTTGGTAATTTTTTATTTAATTTCCATTAGATATAAATTTATTTCATCTATGTTTCTCAGAGGAATATTGATCCTCTTATTGAAAATTTTTAAAAACTATAAATTGTGGATTTTTTAGATCTAACTCATAAAAAAAATTACTTTTCCATAACAAAAAATATCATTTTTTAAATTCATTTAAAGTGAACATTTATTATGTGTATTTCTGTGGAAATAATGAAAAATTTTAATTTCTTTATATCAATTAGTGGGAAAATATCCACATTTTTTTGTTATTTGGGAAACTTTATAATTTATCCCATAACATATCTACTTATTTAGGTCATCATGTCTGTCATATCAAATATGAATTTTTCAAATTGTCATCGAAAATTCTTTTTCTAACCCATCACAAATACAATAAAACTATATTCCTCTCATACCCTAATCGTATTGGGTTTTCCCAACTAAGTGTATCCCAAATAAAATGAAACAATAATAACCTAAACCTTTTAGGGTAGCCCATTATGTAACGATTATGACTGAATATCCCAAAAAAAGCAAGTACAATCACTAAAACACCTAAAATGAACCTCCCAATTACTATATGATAACATCAACATTATGGGATTAATAAAACACAAGTTTTAGTTGTTTTCACTTTAAAAATTATATACAAATCAAATAATAGTCAATAAAAAACATATAATGGGTCATGAGGTTTTGGAACATGTACCAAAACATGGTTCCCCACCAATAGGAGATAGTATTAACAATGAACAAAGGACAAAAATTCTATAGCAACTATATGTGACATATATAAATTATTAACTAGTATTAGACTGATATAAATCCCAAAAATGAGGTTAAATAAACCATAACTCACTCTAAATATGTAAGAACCTTGTTTTTATCTTAGGTATGGATCCTTAAAATATTGGTCTATTTCTTTATTTTGGAATTAATATAGATTCTTAATAATTTCACAGTTGTTTCAGGGGTGTTTGGGGCTTGTTCGGAGCTCAGAACACTGACATGTTGGTAAAATGTAGTAGTTACATGATTATAATAAACCATGTGCACTAGTATGCATGGTTTACCTAAATTTGTGAGGGATGGATAGAGGGGTGAAGCAGGGCACAAAATTTGACCTAATCATGAGCCAAGGCCCACACACTCATGAAGATTGCACAAAATAATGTAGTCAAGCGATCGACATGAATGATGTGTGGTTTCTCAAACTGATTGGGCCTAACTATGTGGTGTCCCTCCCTAATCAGTGATGTACACATGGTCGGTGCATGGTTTGGCCAATTGTCTGACCAAAGTATATGACCCATATATTTTGGTTTAATTTATGGATTTCCATTATATCATATTAAACCTCACACCACCTCTTATTTCCTCTAGAGTAGGGAGAAGGAGCCCATTTCTTCACATTGGAGCTCCAACAGTTCCCTCCAATTTTTTCTCAGATTTTATATGGAGTCTGGTTGAATAATTTTTCATCACTTTGGATTCCTCTAGGTAAGCATTACATTAATCTTGAGCACTTATTCCTTTGTATTCTCCTTGAAATAGTTATCAAGGAGTAGGATCATATTATGTATTTTTGCAGTTTTGATTCATTCTTCAGATTTATTCCAATCCATATAAGGACCCGGCCTTAAACCTTACATAATCTTGAATTAAATTGAATAATTCACATTGAGGATCTTTTTAGGTTTAGAGTTTTAGAGAATTAGGGCATAGCTATTACATCTCAAAGATTACAAAGTAGAAAAATCTACTTAGTTTCCATTTTTACCACAAAATAAAAACTCTTGAACGAAAGAGTCATGTCTATTTCCTTGTTTTAGACAGCCTGACATTTCATTGATCCCATCCTTGACCCTATTCAACTTCATTACCTGTGAAAACATTTCAAAAACATGGTATTAGCATAAAAATCTCAGTAAGGGTCATAATATTATGGAAAGAAAATATCAGTCCATGGATATATAAGAATCAATTATATCATACTTTACTCAGAAAACATAAGCAATTTAACATACCTCATGAAATCATTAGATTTATGCTTAACTCAGTAGAAATCATAAGGAATAAAGGTAACCTGAGGCATTCATAACATTATTACATAGGGATTAACCCTCATGGTTACGTTTGGAATACCCATCATAGTATATTCCCTAAATCTCTTCGGAGAAACCTTTGTGTATAACTCCTTCGTGTTACCCAATGCATTGGAGAGCTATATCGGGCTCACCCGCCCTTAGTTTATTACGGAACCACCCGTCTTAATAAACAATGCCCAAGAACCATAACATAATCATAGCACATAACTTAAGCATAAAAGAAAGATAACATTCCCTCATTAAAATAACAATATAACAATTTAAGATATTAAAATAACAAATCCATTCTAAAAACCATTTTCAAAACCATTTAAAACATTTAATAAAAAGATTTTTGAATCAAAGTGTCCAATACCACTATAAATATTTTAACATTTTAAACCATTAATATCGATATAAATAAATACTTATTTTTTTTTTAAACATGGATATTAATCAGAAATATTTTTAAGAATAAATCATTAAAACATTTAAAACAATATTTTAGTTAAAGGGTTTTTAACAAAATGAGACACACTTGAATACAATAATTGAGGAATAAAATTTAATCAGAAATTTATAATATCATTAGAATTAAGGGATTAATGATATAATATTCCAACGGACAGTATATACACCATATAAGAGTTAATTGGTGCATAAAAACAATGAAGTCTCAATAGAAATTTAAAATGAGATACAATCCCTTATAAAGAAGGTATCCTTAAATTAAGGATAAATAAATCTCATAATTATGTGTGAAAAATATAAATACACCCAATATAAGTGTATATTAAGTGTAAAACAATCAAAGTTCATTCACACATATTCAATGGATGACATATTAAATAACTACATGTTGAACCCAAATAAATCAAAATTCGGTTAAGAAGTTACCTTGGTAAAATTCGACAGCCTAACGACATCACTTTAAAATTCATAAAATTAGTTTATGAGAGAGAAAATGGTATCTCATCACTTGGACATAAAATTTACATCCATAAGGATATATAAGAACATATCCCATCATAAAAAGATGTAAATTAAAAGACATAACAAAATAAGTCTTTTAAAAAGAGAAGGGTGAAAGGTTCCCTTACCGATTTGGGTAACTTTAGAAAAGTACACCCCATGAAAGAAGGACTATACAACATTGATGTAAATACTCATAAACGAAATTATATTACACAAATAGTATAATAATGGGCAGTACATATACCACTCAAAAGAAATGGTGGAAAATGTAGCATAAATCTCACGGGAATAAAAGTGAGATGAAAAACCCCTTACGAAAACTCGGCAGCCTAACAACACCACTTAAAACATCAAAAAAATGGATTGATGAAATCAAATAGAGTCTCTAATCATATTAACATAGAATGTATATTAATAATAATATAAAAGAACATCCCCCAACTAATAAATAGGATCTTAAAAGAAACGACATAAAAGAGAGTACTTGAAAAGAAAGAGAGAGATAGGATCCCTTACCTCAAGTCCCACTTGTCTTGTTCGTTTCTTTATATTCCTGAATAATAAGCTTTTGTCAAATTATAATTTCATAAGGAACTACTCTAAAGTTTATTATTCAATTCACATCACTTATTATAATGTTATAATAATTAGTTAATTATGTGAGTTCAAATCAAATGTTTTTGTCGATGTTTGGTACATGAGTCAAAAATGAACTTTTTTGAAAGGAATCGTCCATGTAGTTATATGTAAATCATCTCCAGATTAGTATTAATGATTTAAATATCATATATATCCTGTAAATAATAATTTTATACTATTCCATAACATTTTTAGATAAGAAGAAATGAAATGCATTGTTCATGGAGATGGTAGGTCGTACGTACGAATGAATGCTACTTTCATTTCTTTGTCATATTAATGGAATTAAAAATAATTGAGAGATATGTATATTATAATTACAGTATAATATATATGTTATATATTTCACATAAGTTCATTAATTTAATTCTTTATACATTCCATGTATTTCATGAACGAGTCACATCATTTGAAGGGGCGGAAGTCCGCACTTCCTCATATGAAATTATCGCATTTTTACAACATGAAAAGAATAAAGGTATGTTTTAAATATAAAATACAGAATCATATATAAAACATAAATACCATATATATCATATATAAAATACAGTGAAATCATAATGGCCACCTTTAAAGGTGTTAAAAGCATATTGAACAATCATCATTTCGTGAGGTAGTAATCTGGCATCCACAAAAAAAATATGTTATTTAACCATTAGAAGTATGTTTGTGTAAGTGTAGCTCGAATACTTCTTATAAAAACATACTAGTATATTGAAGATACTGTTTTGGTTACAATATAAAGTTATAAAAATAGTTAATAGGTTGGAGAAGCAAAATAAAACAAAAGAACATAAGAGAAGACATTACCTTTAAATTGGGTAACTCCCTTTGGTTTGAACCAAAAGGGTTTCTTGAAGAGATTTATGCCTAAGGTGAGGATTCATTGATGAAGAGAGGGATTTGGAGAGATGAAATGGACATGGGTTGGCCGATCCAAAGTCTTGAGAGGTGTGGGTAAGGACGTAGAGGTGGGGGCATTTTATAAGAGGAGAGGAGGGGCACTCATTGAAAGTCAAAAAATGTTACTTTATTTTAAAATGAGTTTAGGATTTTAAAGGTCCCACGTTGATATATTTCTAGGATAAGGTGATAATGTTTCTAAATATACTCATCCAATAGGTTTTTTCCAAGTGTAAGTCTTATATTTTACTGTATCTTTTCATTTTATTTAAATCGTTCATTAATTAGGTAATAGCTGCATCATCATGATGTCATAAATAATTTATTTTATTTAATGTCTAAAAATTATAAAAAAACTTCTATGATGTAGGAAAGATTTTTATCTTTACAATGAATATTTATAGTCTAATATATCATTTACATAGACATAACTAAAATTGTTTTACTTGGATGATACATAATTTTGTTCTATTTTCCTTTCTATAAAAATAAAATGTTAAAGTGTCACTATCACACAAAGGTGATTCCATGGGGTCCAAAAGTTTGGTACATGGCATAATATGGTCGTCCATGACACAACCAGTAGCATTAGGACACATGTTCGGGTCATTTTTTATTATTATGATATTATTTTATTATCCTTAACTACCCGATTACTAATTAATCACGATAATTAAAGATAATTACCATCATTACAATTCATAATGTCCAAAAACAAAAGGGTCTTAATTACATAATTTGGATCTTCTGATTCCAAATATTTAATCCATTTTACCAAATTCTAAACATATAATTTTCAATAATTAATTTAAAAATACTTCCTGTTGTCAAAACAAATAGCTGGTTTTTTTTGAAGAAATATCTATGAAAAGTTTGGCACTTGTTTATGTCCATTTTCAAAGTGAAATTAATTATAATGACCACCATTGAATTAAATGGTAAAAATATATTCTAACTAAACTTTAAAACAAATTAAAAATATAATCTAACCATATATTTAAATTATATGAAAAATCAGTTTTGATGTAAAATGCAGTATGTTTTCACTATTCATTAATAAAATATACAATGTCAGAAACATACCAAAAATTTATCCAAAGTAAATTTCGATGTCCCAATCATAAAGAATAATTTTATTTTGACAAATAGAGCTTATAAAATTGTGAAAAGTTATTTTAAAAAAGGTTCTCCATCAAAAGGCGGTAAAACAATCTTTTAAAAATATTAGACTATTTATTCTTAAAATTGGATTTATTTGGATTTTAAGCCTCTAACATTTATTGGATAAATATAAAAATATTTAACAAACATATGTAATAATTTTTTAGTTATTTCTTTTCATTCCCACTAATACAAAAACTAGGCATTAACTATTATAATATTATTATATTATTAGTGTGCAACGTAAGATTTCAAAGAAACTCGTTGTTGTGTATTGGGTATGCCATCAAGCATAGAATTCCCTTTAAAGTAATATTAACATTTTATTCAAAAATATTGATAAACATTAGAATGTAATATTATTTATTTACCTGGGATGATACATCCTTCCCCCCTTTTGGGAATTTTGTCCTCGCAATTTCAAAATCGGGCTTGGAAACTTCATTGAAAGTCCCACATCGGAACAAGAGTCAGTAAAAATATCAATTTAAAAGAAAGGGATAGAAGTACAAAGGTCACCCGAGTTAACCCATACAATGATTCCAAGTAGGAAAATATGGATATTGAGGATAAAACAAAGGTTCATGTTCTGATGGAGAGTGATAGTAAACTTGTCTAGGAGAAATTTTACCACAAGAAAATCACAAACTTGTGATGGGTTAAACGGTATTCGATTCCCCAGTAGGAAAAGTTAACAGAACACATTTTTTTTAAGTTACTTTTCATTGAGGAATTTATTTTCGACCTTAACTAAATCATAATGAAACATACTTACTTGTCATATAGACTTTCAACTTTTACTAGATTCCTTAATCAAACTCATATTTTCTCCAAAAGATGATTGTTTAGGAAGACTTGTTCGCATTAAGAGTACTATAATCAACTTCATGAGAATCACCTAATCCACAAAATAGAACTATATATTTCCCATGTATTTAGATCTCAATCAGAAACAAACCAAAAAGTTTAGTACAAGATCAGATAATACCCAAAAAGGATATATTATTTACAAAAAGAAAAACTACTCCTAATCTCCAAAAATTTTCAAACAAAACCCAAAGTTCAACAAATACCATTCTATAAACAACTATCCATAAAATTCTTCAAATTAAACCAAACTAAGATTGAAACCCAAATCTCTTAAGGATTTAATCACATATTCTCCTAAGATAAATCTTAACATTTTTCTCTAAAATAACATCAGTTACTCTTACAGTCTCATACTAAAAATTAATTAACCTAATCACATATCCTCCATGATAGGCTAATAATTATCATTGATAACCAAAAATCAACTTAATCTTAATTCATAAAATCATCTAACTAAAAATAATCATTCAAACTAACCAGGGAATTTATGTAGTCTAGTGGTAGGCAATAAATACCAGTTGCACTTTGGTTGTGTGTTCGATTCCCGTAGCTTCATCTGATGTGACGGGTTGTCACACGGTCTACGTGTTGTCCTTTTTCCAAAACTATATAATTCTTAAAACATCCCCCAAAAATTGTTAAAATCTTCAAAAATAACCATAACATATTTTAACCACAAATGTTATCTAATAACTTCCATTTTGAAACCCAAAATGTATTAACCAGTAATTGCTTAAAATTCAAGGATCATATAAACCCAAATGGTTCTTTATAACTATATCCACAAAATAAAGGATAATTATTCCTTGAATATAATTTTAGTATATCAAACATCAGGGTTAAATATACTATAAAAAGTCTTCTAATGTAACCCCATCATCAAAAGAGAATTATTACATATAAGAATTTCACCATCCTAAAATCTACCATTACTCTTGAATCCCTTATATGTTGACTTCTTACTCATTCAACATTATTCATGATCCATTAACCATTAATTTTTAACTTATTCTGAAATACTTATTTCCTACAAACAAAATCATGAATCATATCCTAAGATTCCAATAATAGGAAAACATATGTTAAGAAATAATCCATACCTTTCATTGGTCATTGTCAGTTTCTTCATCCATAATCAGAATGGCATTAGGTATTGGTAAATGAGTATTTGTACGATTTTAGTGACCCCATTCTTAAAACTTCTTCATAGGACATGTGTTTTCATAATGACCATGAACATCACATTTAAAACATTTAATTGATCCTTTAGAAAGAACTTCTTTCCCTTTCCTAGAGTCTACTAGATGCTTCATTTTTTCCATGGAAGGTTCTTGCTTTATGACCTTCATTTCCACATCTATAGCATCTTTCTGTCCCTTTGAAACATTTTCCTATGTGTTTCTTTCCATATCTTTGACACATAGGTTTTTGAACATACTTACCATTATTATTATTACCTGAACTTCCGTAGGGATTTGTTTATAGCATATACGATTCCTTATAAAAATCACTAAGGTTCAGGTGGTCAATCATGACTCCAGATAGTTGGTTGAGGATAACCACAGGAGTTCTCATTGCAGCTCCCATAACATTCAGTTGTTCTTTCATAAAACCATCACAGTTTTATTCAAATCCATTATTACATTGGTAACTGCTAGATCCAGCCATTTACTAAAACCATAAAGGTCAGTGTGCGTATATCAGTAAAATATTCATATAATAAAGAGGAAGATAAACACCAATATATACGTATCCAAATTATCTTAAAATCACTATAACTTTAAAAAACAATGACTTCATCTAATATACTCACCATTGTGGTTATACACAACTTGTCACTTTTCCTTAAACAACACTCTAACCTCTAAAGTTATCTAAACAGACCTTTGATACCAACTATAAGGACACGGCCTTAAACCTTACGTAATCTAGAGTTAAATTGAATAATTCGCATTGAGGATCTTTTCAGGTTTAGAGTTTTAGAGAATTAGTACATAGCTATTACATATCAATGATTATAAAGTAGTTAAATCTACTTAGTTTCCATTTTTCCACAAAATAAAAACACTTGAACGAAAGAGTCATGTCTAATTCCTTGTTTTAGACATCTTGGCATTTCATTGGTCCCGTCCTTGACCCTATTCAACTTCATGTCCTATGAAAACATTTTAAAATGTGGGATGAGCATAAAAAGTTTAGTAAGGGTTATAATAGTACGGAAAGAAAACATCATTCCATGTATACATAAGAATCAATGATATCATACTTTATTCATAAAACATAATCAATTTAACATACCTCGTGAAATCATAATATTTATGCATAACTCAGAAGAAATCATAAGGCATAAAGGTAACTTGAGTCATTCATAACATTCTTACATAGGGAGTAACCCTCATGGTTACGTTTGGAATACCCATCATAGTATATTCCCTAAATCTCTTCGGAGAAACCATAGCATTTAACTCCTTCGCGTTACCCAATGCATTAGAGAGCTATATCGGGCTCACCCGCCCTTAGTTTATCATGGAACCACCCGTCTTCATAAATAATTCCCAAGAACTATAACATAATCATAACACATAACTTAAGAATAATGGAAAGATAACATTCCAACATTTCAATAACAATATAACATTTTAATATATTGAAATAACAAATCCATTCTAAAAACCATTTTCAAAACCATTTAAAACATTTAATAAAAATATTTTTGAATCAAAGTGTCTCATACAACTTTCAAGCTTTTAACATTTTAAACTATTAATATCGATATAAATAAATCCTTAAAACCATTTTTAAAACATGGATATTAATGAGAAATATTTATAAGAATAAATCATTAAAACATTTAAAATGATATTTTAGTTAAAGGGTTTTTAACAAAATGAGAGACACTTGAATACAATAATTGAGGAATATCATTTAATCAGAACTTTATAATATCATGAGAATAAAGTTATTCATGATATAATATTCTATAAAACAGTATATATACCATATAAGAGTGAATTGGTGCATAACAACAATGAAGTCTCAATAGAAATGTAAAATGAGATACAATCCCTTATAAAGAAGGTATCCTAAAATTAATGATAAATCAATCTCATAATTATGTGTGAAAAATATAAATACACCCAATATAAGTGGATATTAAGTGTAAAACAATCAAAGTTCATTCAAACATATTCAATAGATGACATATTCAATAACTACATGTTGAACCCAAAGAAATCGAAATTTGGTTAAGAAGTTCCCTTGGTAAAATTCGACAGCCTAACGGCGTCACTTTAAAATTCATATAATTAGTTGATGAGAGAGAAAATGGTATCTCATCACTTGGACATAAAATTTACATCAATAAGTATATATAAGAACATATCCAAAAATAAATGGATGTAAATTAAAATACATGACAAAATAAGACTTTTAAAAAGAGGAGGGTGAAAGGTTCCCTTACCGATTTGGGTAACTTTCAAAACACACACCCCATGAAAGAAGGACTATACAACATTTATGTAAATACTGATAAACGAAATTATATTACACAAATAGTATAATAATGTCCAGTTCATATTCAACTCAAAGGAAATGGGGGAAAATGTAGCATAAATCTCATGGGAATAAAAGTGAGATGAAAAATCCCTCACGAAAACTCAGTAGCCTAACGACACCACTTAAAACTTCCAAAAAATGGATTGATGAAATAAAATATGGTGTCTCATAATATGAAAATAGAATTTACAGTAATAGGAATATAAAAGAACATCCCCCAACTAATAAATAGGATCTTAAAAGAAACGACATAAAAGAGAGTACTTAAAAAGAAAGAGAGAGATAGGATCCCTTACCTCAAGTCCGACTTGTCTTGTTCGTTTCTTTATATTCATGAATAATAAAATTTTGTAAATTTATAATTTCATAAGGACATCCAATAATGTTTATTATTTAATTCATATCACTTATTATAATGTTATAAAAATTAGTTAATTATGTGAGTTCATATCAAATGTTTATGTCGATGTTTGGTACATGAGTCAAAAATGAACTTGTTTGAAAAGAATCATCCATGTAGTTATAAGTACAACATCTCTATATTAGTATTAATGATTTAAATATCATATATATCCAGTAAATATTAATTTTATACAATTCCATAACATTTGGAGATAAAAAGAAATGAAATGCACTGTTCAAAGAGATGGTAGGTCGTACGTACGAATGAACGCTACTTTCATTTATTTGTCATATTAATGTGATCAAAAATAATTGAGAGATATATATATTATAATTAAAGTATAATATATATGTTATTTATATCACATAAGTTCATTAATTTCATTCTTTATACATTCCATGTATTTCATGAACGAGTCACATCACTTGAGTGGGCGGTAGTCTGCACTTCCTCATATGAAATTATCGCATTTGCACAACATGAAAAGAATAAATGTTTGTTTTAAATATAAAATACAGAAGAATATATAAAACATAAATACCATATATATCATATATAAAATACGTTGACATCATAATGGACAAATTTAAAGGTGTTAAAAGAATATTGAACAATCATCATTTCGTGAGGCAGTAATTCGCCATCCACAGAAACAGTATGTTCTTTAACCATTAGAAGGAAGTGTGTGTAAGTGTAGCTAGAATCCTTCTTATTAAAACATCATTTTATATTAAAGATAATTTTTTGGTTACAAAAGAAAGGTATAAAAAGAGTTTAGGGGGTTGGAGAAGCAAAATAAAACAAAATAACATAAGAGAAAACATTACCTTTAAATTGGGTAACTCCCTTTGGTTTGAACCAAAAGGGTTTCTTGAAGAGATTTATGCCTAAGGTGAGGATTCAATGATGAAGAGAGGGATGTGGAGAGATTAAATGGGTAGTTGTTGGCCGAACCAAAAGCTTGAGAGGTGTGAGTAAGGAGGTAGAGGTGGGGACCTTTTATAAGAGGAGAGGAGGGGCACTCATGGAAAGTCAAAAAATGTTACTCTATTTTAAAAGGAGTTTCGGACTTTAAAGTTACCACATTGATATATTTCTAGGATAAGGTGATAAGGGTTCTAAATATAGTCATTAAATAGGTTTTTTACAAGTCTAAGTCTTATATTTTACATTATCTTTTCATTTTATTTAAATCTTTCATTAATGAGGAAATCGTTGCATCATCATGATGTCATAAATTATTTAGTTTATTTAATGTAAAAAATTATAAAAAATACTATGATTTAGGAAATATTTTTTTCTTTACAATGAATATTTATATTCTAAGAGATCATTTACATAGATATAAGTAATTTTTTTTACTTGGATGATATATACTTTTGTTCTATTTACCTTTCTTTAAAAATAAAATGATAAAGTGTCACTATCACACAACAGTGATTCCATGGGGTCCCGAAGTATGGCACAAGGAATACCATTGCCTTCCATGACCCAAACATTAGCATTAGGACACATTTTGGGGTCATTTTTTATTATTATGATATTATTTTATTATCTTTAACTACTCAATTACTAATTAATCACGATAATTAAAGATAATTACCATCGTTACTATTCATAATGTCCAAAAACAAAAGAGTCTTAATTAAATAATTTGGACCTTCTGATTCAAAATATGGAATCAATTTTACCAAATTACAAACATAGAAATTTCAATAATCAATTTAAAAATATTTCCCATTGTCAAAACAAATAGCGGGTTTTTTTGAAGGAATACCTATGAAAAGTTTGGCACTTGTTTATGGCCATTTTCAAAGTGAAATTAATTCTAATGACCACCATTGAATTAAATGGTAAAAATATATTCTAATTACACTTTAAAACCAATTAAAAATATAATCTACCCATATATTTAAATTATATGAAAAAAGAAGTTTTGATGTAAAATGCAGTATGTTTTCACTATTCATTAAAAAACGAACAATGTCAGAAACATACAAAAAATTTAACCAAAGTAAATTTCAATGCCCCAATCAGAAAGAATAAGTTTATTTTTACAAATAGAGCTTATAAAATTGTGAAATGTTATATTTAAAAAAGTTTTGCTATCAAATGGCGGTAAAACAATCTTTTAAAAATATTAGACATTTTCTTCTTAAAATTGGATTCATTAGGATTTTAAGCCTCTAACATTTATTGGATAAATGTAAAAATATTTAACTAACATATGTAATAATTTTGTAGCTATTTATATTCATTATCTACATTACAATGACTAGGAATTTACTATTATAATATTATTATATTATTAGTGTGCAACGTAAGATTTCAAAGAAACTCGTTGTTGCATATTGGGTACACCATCGAGCATAGAATTCTCTTTAAAGAAATATTAACATTTTATTCAAAAATATTGATAAACATTAGAATGTAATATTATCTATTTACCTGGGATGTTACAATCCAAGTCATACTAAAGGATGATATTGGACAAGGAGAGTGTTATAGGATTGAGGTAGGTGGTTTATGACTCATTCCTTAATTATCATTGTTTTACAAACTGATATTTTAGTGTGTGCGCTGATTTCATCAAGAATTTTCTATTTAATTATTATTCCATTCTTATAATCACCATGCTCATATTCTAGATCCATTTATATATAATATCATCACACCATTGTAGGATGATACCTCAACTCTTTCAACCCAAGTAGGGTATTTTCAATGATTATACCTTTAGTGGTTTGTTGTGACCCTCGGTGCTATTGTTTATGTGTTCTATAAACATGGCCTAATAAATTAATCTCAAGTGTAAATTGAATGTATAATAAATATATCACTTGGCCTAATTGAATGTAAATGAATGACATGGTTGCACATCTATAGCACACCATTCCATGATTAATGGAAGTCATAAGAGTAAACCTAATTAAATATTTGGTAATTAAACTACTAAATGGTTTCACTTTATTCATATAATTTCCATTTAGTTTGAAATATAAGGGAATAAACCTATTGAATTATTCAAAGGAATGAAAAATAAATGGACTTAATTAAATAATGAATTATATATAAGGTTACAATTTAATATGGAAATATTCATATTTATATGAGTGGTCAGACCTGAGATATTTCTTGGATTCCCAAGGGAATTATTTGACCACTCAAAGGATGTCATTCTAATTCAAGGAGATGTTTTCCAAGGGAGAAATCTACCTTAGGTCATGGTATTTTTCTACTAAAGGATGCCTAAAATGATTTCATGGGATCCCTTCTCTATTTATTGATATTATGATACCTCAGATACAGTCATTGGATTCATCTTGTTCACTTTGAACATGTGGTTCCATGGATACACCCCATTAGGCCTAGACATGCTTAGCCCATTTTACCTTAGAGGAGATACTTGGACTTAGTTAGATGATATTACAGTGGAATTTCATGGTCAATGCCACTGAGATTATAACCATACCCCCTTTATCCAGGCTTCAAATTACTACAGATTTGGATCGACTCCTGAGGCCAAGGATTTTATGGTTATTACCTTGGATCAACTTACTATCGTTATCATATTTGGATTCCTTATTATACCTTGGATCCGTATATATTACTACCATGAAAATATTTCAGTTCAAGTTATTCCTCATTTGACTTACCTAATTAGAATGGGAAAAAAATTAATGAAATTATTACACATTTAGAGACAATTTGAGACTAAAATAGGTATCATGGTATTTAGAATACTATACTGATTTACCTTTATATGTACATGAACAATTTTTGTTTATATTTCTCAAACTAGATGGTATAGACGCCATTTGTGGTGGCCTACTGAGATTTATGTCACACCCTATATGGGATTACATTGACACTTATGAAGATTATATGTATATAAGTGTTGAAATGGGTAATCATCCCTCTTTGGAAACTTGAATAGTCTTTCTTTTTTAGGATGGATCTAGGTAGCAGATGACTGTGTGAGTGCATGGGATGTAGGGTAGTTTTTTTTCTTCTTTTTTATTCATTTATATATCTTGTATGGGATGCTTCCTTATAAAACTATTTTCTAGTTTCTTAGAGACACAACATACATTATCATTAGATTTTTTATATGATTCTTTTTACAGTATTTGTTTATTATTATTTGTTTCTTGGATGATTACATCTTCTACCAATTCATGTTGTTTATTCATTACACTAATTTCAATAATTACCTTGTTATTATATCCATTTTTATACACTATAGTAATGAGGGGATAGTCTCCCCTTACATGAACCCTAGGCCCTAACTGGTAGTTGATAGTATCTAGAATATGTGGATGTTCACTTAAGGCCATCATTCCAATCGAGTTCAAGGCAACTTTGAGTGGTACCTGGGTTGGGAGGTCACAACATAAGTTGGAAAACCCAAATTTTTCCTTAGGGATGAAATATTAGAGGTCATGTTCCTGGAAACCTAGTGGGAAAAATTATAGATACATACAAAAGATATTATCAATAAGTGTACTAAATATACTAAAAGAATTCTCCACCCACACACCAAACTCCAAGAGGTTATGACTCCTATTTCTTTTGGGAATAAAAAACAATGAACATATCATCAAGAACATGGAACCTAAATTTTTGTAATCATGTAACTTCATTTCCACTAAGGTTTTCATAATGGGATGACCATATACATACTAAGTAGGGTTCCAGTAACATACCTCATATCATAAGTTAATAAATAATTCTATGTGTGGGATTTTATACGCATATATATATATATATGCATATATGGTTAATAGTTTACTTAGAAGATAGAAAATATACCCTAGAGATTCTAGTAAATAGTCACTAGAAAAATATAATAAAAAATATGAAAATTAACTCCTTGTACTAGGATGATCCAAACCAACTAAACCCACTGTGAGAATCATTTCGATGTCTCAGATGAGTTGGGGAAGGAAATATTATAGTCTTTTAAGCTAAATGAGTGTAATATAGTCTGGGTTCAATACACATTATATATATGGGATAAGTGTTCATGTATACTATAGTTAGGTAAATCTTTTAGTTCATATCTTTGGGAATATAGAAAGGGTTATAAAAGTGTTAGAGTACAATGAGATCATCCCATGCCATTAAACTATCTATCATAGCATTATTTATTTAAGTACCATTAGTTCCAACCCATTTTACCCCTTTCATAATTTTTGAAAAAGATATTTAATTTACACATAAAAAGTTTATTAAAATCTATCCAATTATAATTAATATAGTATGTAATAATCATATTCCAAAATCAAGTAAAACATAAATTCCAACATACATTTTAGCTTGAAAATTATGCATTATTCCCAATTATATAATGACATACGTAATAACATGGTATGTTTTAAAATTTTATACTTATGTGACATAAAACATCTGCATACAATGATAACTATAATAATAATTCCAAAAAATTATATAAGATACACCTTAAATAGGGCACTAAGAACTGTGAATAACAAATAATTTTAAAGTTTTGAGTATATTAAATGGTATAATTGATTTAGTAAATTCTAGTGACCCACTCATAAACAAGGTACTGAATTTCAATAAGTGGTCATAAGTATGTTCTGAGGATAACCCAAGTAAAATATTATCTATGACATTTTCCATAACCCATAACTACTGAGTAAAACCCTACTAGATGACATAATATGATATAAATATTAAGTTTGAAAATTTAAGAATTAGTAAAAAAAATTATAAAATAATCATTCCACATTTGAAATCCATTTATAAGAAAATGAAACATTTATAAGAGAAATATTATTAACCAATTTAGGTTTTAAACCATATACATTACCATTTAAAAGATTAAAATTCATTAGGGGAAAGAATTTGTAATTAGAAATACCAATACCCTTAACATTCATAGAGTCAATGAAAATATACTCAGTTGCAAATGAAAATGTTACATTGTTGTGAATGGTTCAGAGAATAAGATTTCAAAGGATAATGTTGTTTTATAATTCTATCCTAACCATTATATGATTTATAAGAACTAGTTTGTAATATATTATCCTAACGAAAAGTTAAATTATTAATTATATATGGTGTTGTGTTTGGGTACATAAAAACATGATATTAAAACCATGAATGTATAAGAATTAGTCAATTTCCTCTACCTAGTTAGCCAATCCATTACCTCAACATCGAAGTAACTATTAACAGGGGTTAGATTTGGATTGTTGACTTATAACTCGTTCAATATATAATAAAATAAAGTGATTACATAGGAATAAATGATAATTATACACAATGGAATTCCTAGAACATCTTAAGAAAAAGGTTCTCATAGTCAAATTTTATGGTCTAGTCATATTCAAAATATAAATATAAGAGGGTATATAATAAAAAACCTTCTTTCTTCCTCATTACCCATATAGCATCCCATAACATTACTAGGCATGGTAAAAAATTTAAATTATCCATTAAAATATATTGTATCCATAAGAAAAATCCCCAAGAATTGAAAACATTAAATATTATACTGTGGAACATACTAGAAATTTTATCAGCGATTCCAAAATTAACACTCAATATAAATATGGAAGGATTTCACAATTCAGTCTTTATTAAAACCCATTTATTTATAAAACTATAAGTCATAGGATTAAAGTATGGATTTAGTCCCATTTTCTAATATCTCGTGAAATCCTAAATACAATAATCTACATGATATAGAATAATTTAATGAAAATCTATCAATTATAGGTTTCAAAAAGATTATGAAATATTATAGAATTAGAATAAAAAATATTGGTTAAAATGTCCCACGAATAACATAAATAATACCCAAAGGGTTTAGAACACCTTATGTTAACCATGGGTGAAATTTACTATTCAAATAATCATCACAAATATCTCTTATCGCTACTAAACTTTACCTAATATTCATTAGGAAAGATTTTATAAATAATAAACCTAAAATATTAAATCATTGTAATTAATGAACTATAAAACCCAAATAATAAAAATACATCCATAAAATATTATAACACAAAATACACTAAAATCCCTAATAAACCCCACAAATTAGTATTTTAATTCTAACCTCAGGTAAATAATTCCCCTAGAAAAATACCAGGACACCCTATTTCATCAAAAAAAGTGATAGAGGAAAGTAAATCCATTCTCCGTGGACTCCTTTAGAGATGGAAATATTAATCCCCATGATTTGAGGTGATTTTTCCTTTCCATGGTGAAACCACAATAATTATTTCTAATTAAAAAGAATATAACAAAGAAAAAATAATGAAAGGAAGAAATGATATGGGAGATGAAGTATTACCGACGATTTTGTGGAAGAAAGATACTTTGTATAAACTTTTATTGAATGAAATTGAAGTAGTAGGAGAACTCGTACAAGATCGATATAGAAGATCATGATAAATTAATGGGGGAAATACATATAGGGAAACCTATTTATGGGTATTAAAAAATGAAGGAAAAAAGACCAAAGTTCATTTTTAAAATGGGAGAATACACCATATCCTACTGGGTAACCACTAGAGGCACACTTTGTAACAGGTGGAGCTATATGGGAACCTTAGCCTCTTTCAGAATCACTAGGAACTTGGTGACCACCCCCAAGTACCACATATCATATATAGAAAAATGGTACAAGTGACACCCATATCCAACTATCTAGAAACCTCATCTCACATATTGAACCCCAAACCATTGTAAAACATAGTTGTGATTCCATTTGTAAACATTTGTATTTGTTATTGAATTCTAGGTTGAAATATGACCCATCATCCAAAATTATATGTTCAAAAGGGGTCATGATCTCAACAACTAGACTCTTTAAATTCTATGTTTAATCGAATACACAAGTAAAATAATGTTAATATTATACCAACTATAAATCCATTTTCCCCCTAAATGTTGAACCGATCATTTATTCCAAAACATATCTTCTTAAGAGGTGAACCAAACTCTTCTCCACCCAAAGTACACTATATCCCTAAGCATCCATGTAAAGACCCGATATTTTAGATCCTTTAAAATAAATAATCTATTTTATACCATTTCATACATGATACACCCAATGTAAGAAAACTACAATATATTAATAATAAATTATTAATAAATCTATAATAAACACTAAGATCATATTCCATTAATAGTTGGTACCTTTAGTTGACAAGCAATTATTATGAGTTAATATAGAATAAGATAATAAAAAAATTCATTTTCATTATATTGTAACTTATTTAAAAATTTAATTTTAAAATTTTCAAAATGTAAATTAGATAAAATAAAATTTATGTTTTGACACTTCTCATGAAAATGTTCATCTTATAATTTTTTTTTCTGAAACGTTTTTTTAATTATTCTGAATTTTTTTTAACTTTATAACTCATTAAGAGTATCCTAGAGTTTTAAAAACATTTTTAGAAGTAAAATATATATTTATGGAATAAAATTAAGTATTTAAATATATTCTTTGAGCATATAAATACCATGTCCAACATTTTTTGAATCGAATAAAAAATGCACTTTAATAAAAATTTATTTCAGTCTTCTCTCTGAATGAGGTATTTTTAATGTGATAATCTGTTTCAAATTTTATTATAATAAGTATAAATATAATTTGATTTATAATAAATTAGTTTATTTTATTAAAATTAGTAATAAGGGTGATTTAGTCTTGTATATAAATTTATTGATACAGAATATCATTTATCTAAAAACTTTTATTACATTATTAAGTATATTTATCTTAAAATTATCATTTCACACATTTGAAATATTGATATGATAAACTTATTTGAATATTTAAAAGTATAATTTTCAAGTTATATAATTAAGTCAATTTAAATTTTAATTATCAAAATTAATTACAAATTTTAGAAAATAATTACATCTGTAAAAAGTAAAAAATAGTAAAAAGAGTATTACATAGGGGGAATGGAAAAAATTTTAAAAATATGTTTCCAAATAAGTGTTTTAAATGATTTTAGAATTTATAATTTCTAAAACTCTACTTTTTCCACTTTTCATCTATTTACCCTTGAATATTTTCATCAAATTGTCAAAAAATGATGAGTATTTCCAAAAGTGATTTTTTATCCAATTATAAAAGTACATTACTTCCACCTATTCAATGATACACATAAACTGTGAATTAATCATTTTAAATATAAAATTTTAATCTAACTATAACCCTATCCCACAAAAACTAGCCGCTATTCACTAATTTTTAGAATGATACCTTTAATTTCAATGGAACTTTCAACAAAAAATCATGTTTGTAGCATATGTATTATCTCTTTAAGCCTTTATTCTTTACCATACTCTTCCAAATATCTTATCACCATAATAATATTTTGAATTTATTATTATTATTATACATATATGTGGTTATATAAATGTTATAACACTTATTTATTGATTTCTATCCACTCAAAAAAATAACATCGTCAGTGTGTTGCGCAGACTACTATCTTCATGAAGTGACGTTGTTCATTTTTCAATATTGACTTTCCTAGATGGTATTAATGGAGGTAATGATATTTAAATTTTATATATCTCATATAATTATGATTCTATAATGTTAATTTAATATCCATCATCACCCCTTCTCATGATTAGAGAAATAGAAATGCTATGTGTGCATAGGTGCAGATTACCACTGCAATGATGAAAAAAATCCATTTTAATTTAGATATTTATAAATAATATAAGAATAATAAAATCTGGATAAAAATAATGAAAAAAATAATATAAAATAATTATTCTTCTATTGTAGTGATATTACATCAAAATAAATAACTCTTTTACCAAACACACCAACCGAGTTAAAGGTTGTTCATGTTTGGGTCGATAAGACCACCAATACGGTGAATGCTTTAAAATTAAATTATGGATGAATATGGGAACATGAAAATTAGTATTAATATTATATATTAATAAAATCATGGCTATTATATAATTCTGGAAATTGTAAATTATCTTTTTAACTAATTATTAAAGTAACATTTCCATTCACTAAAATTACCCAAACAAGCCATTATCAATTCAGTTTTCACTTAATGTAAACAAGACACATGTTGATTGAAATAGGAAAAATTTACAGCAATAAATTTTATATATTTTAGAATGATAAATATAAATACTGATATTAGTATCAAATAATGGGTGATGATATCAAATTATTGAACATGTGAAAAATAGTTAAAGTTATGAACAATTCATGGTCACAATACACTATAAATAATTAATGTACTCATGATAAATAATTATAATAAGGATTATAAAATGGTAATAATAATGATTAATGTTTTTAAATAGATTAATAATTTTGATATTTTTTACTAACATAATGTTAGACTCAGATCGATTATTCAAGGAAATAAGGTAAGGTATTTTTTTCTAAGTTTCCTATCATTGAGAGAATATTTATATTGTGTACCTATTTGTATTTATATGGTTTTTATAATACTTATATGATATATTATATCATAAATTATTTCTTTATAACTTTTATTATATTTTCAATTTCTTGTTCATTCTCATTCAACAGTTTTTTAAATCATAATCAATACGTAAGGATTTATTTTCAACTTCCTTCTAAAATTCAATATCTCTCCAATATGATAATAAATACAGAGAATTTATATTCTCATTAACTATATATATTCTACTATTTTTTATCCTATGTATATCTATGTTAAATATCATTTTTAGTAAATTGATTTAAATTTTATGTTTTATAATCTTTTAAGTGATGTAGGTTTTGAAAAAGGTGATTTCAAATAATGTAAATTATATCTATACCATTTCAAAATAAAAGGTTTTATCATACACTCCATTTTTTATTTGGATAAAATCTATATCTTATTCATGATTCTATTAATTAATATCCATTTTAAAAATAGAATTTTTCAATTTATTTTCACGTTCCCTTCTGGAAAATATCTTGTCTTTTTCATGTTTCCATTATTATTTTTTATTTTTTAAGGTAAAATTTTTCAAATTATTTTCAGTTGAATTTTATAAAATATTATTTATTATTTATGTTTTCTTATTTAAAAATTATTTTTATAGGTAAATTATTTAAACATATTTAATCTTACCCTTTTTAAAACATTATTTATTTTTCATGTTCCCAATATTAAATATTATTTTTTAAGGATAATGTCTTCAATGTACACTTACCTTTTTGAAAAAGTTATATCTTCTTCAGGTTTAAACTAATAAATATTTTTTGAAATAAAAAATTTTCAAATTATTTTCACTTGAATTTTTTGAAATCATTATATGAATTTCATGTCTCAATAACTAAATGTTATTTAAAAAAAAGTTTTCATAGTATTTACACTTCCCTTTTTGAAATCACTGTGTATTTTTCAAGTATCAACTTTTAAATATTTTTTAAAAATTAAAACTTTTCCCAGTTTTTTGATACTTATTTTATATTCATTTTTTTTGTTTTCATGGATATTTAATTTAGATATTAGTTTTTCAAAATTCTTCTCTTTACAAGTACAATTTTTTAAAAATTAATTTTTACTTCAATGTATTAAAATATTTTTGAACACATTCATATTTTCACTTTTATTTACCCTATAATGTTTAGCTATAATGAAGATATTTTTGTAAAACCCTTTTTATTTTTTTTTGATAAGATTTATTTTAGAAATAAATTTTTTTATATTTTATGATTTTATAAGTTCATGTTGTGGGGTGTTCATGAATGTCTTAAGAAACCCAATCATTTTTCATGTTTTTTTCTTAAATGATTTAGGATTAATTATCATATAGAACTCATATATATTAATGGTGGTGGATAGGGTCATATATCTTCCTCCAACACATTATTTAAGGATCTATACCTCATGATAAATGGATGTTGAGTGTGGACATTTTTTTCACCATATGATGTGTGGTATTTTTTTCTCAATATGATATGTGGCAATTTTTATTGTAAAAAATGAAGTGGGGATATTTTTTTGTTCACAACAAGAATTGTGAAAAAAAATTCACATCATAGTCCATTGGTTTTTTCCACAACATAGACTGTTGGTATTTTTTTGTTCACAACATGAAATTGAGATATTTGTTTCACAACATGAAGTGATGTAATTTTGATTGTTCATATTAATATAATTTATATATGATTATTATTTTTAAATGATTTTATGTTTTTATGTTTTTATCTTTTTATACCATGTTTTCATGATTATGATATAGTTTTTAAGTATTCTACACTTTTATATCATGCTTACATGTTTTTTGTTGTTAGTATTTATTTTAAGCAAGGTTATAACATTTATGATTCCTTAAAGATATTTTTATGATATTATGTTTCTCTATAATGTTTTATGATTATCATATATGTTTTTATCTTTTATTAAGATATTTAGGCCTTCCATGTATTCTTCTTAATGTTAGTGATTTAATACATCATGACATATTTCTCCCTTAATGATCATTTTAAGTCACCCATTTTTTATGTTTCTAATCCCTAATTTATGAATATTATTGTATCAAGTGATATGTCTAAAAAGGAATTAAGGATAATTATTTTGGATAAGTTTTCATTAATATATTAAAATAAGATGTTTACGTGGCTAATATCTAAGACAATAAACCTTTTAATCCTTATACTGTGTGACTATTGTGAGATGTATAATACAAATCAAGAGATTAATGTACTATTTATATTAAATTTCCAATGGGTCACTATAGTTGGTATAAAAGTGGAGTTTAGTTATTTTTAATATTAGTGTAGTTATTTTTTGAGATTAGATTAGATAAATTTATCAAAAAACATTGGGAAAAATATAAGTGGTGAGTCTAAGTGTATGAAAACAACCTGATGTTTTGGTAATGTATAGATTATGTGATAATCTAAGAAAATACATCCATTTCTAGATAATACAAGACAATACATGATCTCGAATAGTTTTACCTAGGGGTAACAACCCCAAAGAGGGTGTTTTGGGTATTAACTCCGTCATTACCTAGAGCATGATAAAGAGGCTTAACTATACACCCAGTTTGACAATATCAGGGGTTATGCTTTGGTTGATCACATGTTATTTATGAACCACAATGAAAGATTTATTTCCTATTTAATTTTAGCAAATATTTTTATAAGTATGAGAGAACATAACATAACATTACCAATGTATAACCAAGAGAGTTATAGGATTATACATATATTATATAGTTGAAAAGAAAGTATCATAGTTTCAAATGAAGGTGTCAATAGAGAATACTTCTTAAGATTGAAATTTCATATTCATATACATTAATTTTTTTGATATTATGATAAACTTTTTTTATTTGGTATTTGGTTGAATTTAGATCTAGTAACCAAATATATTATAGGTATATCCCAAAGAACATTTAAGAAGCATATTTGGGATACTTAGATTCTTGGTATTACTATGTTTAATGAGGTAGATATCTCATAAAAGGTATATATTGATTTTTTAATATATATATTATCATTTTTTCCTCTATTAGATGATAATTAAAATTTTGAGGATGTAATTTATTTTACGGGGTTGGAAGGAACAACTAGAGATTTTTGATCATTTAAAATAGATACAATGTTCCATAACTTGTTAAATATGACACACCCATAGTAAAAAAACATATTAACAATGCATTATTAATAAATATATAATAAAAACTAAGATGGTATACCGTTAATAATGATTATCTTTAAAAAGATAAATAATTGATATTATTTAATATACAAAACTTTTATAATAAAATGTATTTTAATTGTATTGTACCATATTTCAAAAACTAAATGTAAACATTTTGATATTTAAATTTTTATAAATAAAATTCATTTTTTAACTCTTCTTATGAAGAATATCTTTTTATGAATTTTTTAGTTGTTTTGAAATGATTTATATTTTTGTCCAAAAAATGGTTTTTTTTTAATTTTATTACTATGTAAGTGTATACTAGAAGTTTAAAAAATATTTCATGTTATGAAATATATATTTAAAGAATATCAGTTTTCATTTTGAAATATTATGGAATATTATAAATACCATGTAAAATATTTTTAGAAATAAATAAAAATGTTAGTTTAATAAAAATTAATTTTTCTATTATCTTGATTAAATTTTTTCCAAGGTGATATTCAGTTGTGGTATTCCATGACGATTGGGGTCCCATATCACCCTGTAATTCATTTGTTAATTTTTTTTTCATCGTGAAATGAAGATGTCAATAATGAACATGATATGAATTGTCTATATTCACAAGATTGAGTATGAACACGATACATATTGGCTATATTTACTATATTGAGTTTGAACATGATACAGATGAGCTAAATTCAAAATATATATGATGAACTTGATATAGATTCTCTACGTAAACAATATTTAGCATGAACATGATAAATATTGTAAATGTTTATAATATTGAGCAAGAACTCGATGGGGTTATCTATATTCACAATGTTATGATTTCCTATTATTATAACTATTTCATGATTCTTTTCTATTTTCTTATTATTATGCTCCATAGATCATCTTTATAATCTCGGACTCTTTTAATATGGTACAAGTTTATTCATTTTTTATTACATTTCCTTATATCATGACTTATTTACAACTGTTATAGTTTTATGATATTTTTAATAATATATTTATTCACTTTTCTTTCTCTATCAAATTAATAAGATCTAAC
This sequence comes from Viscum album, assembly GCA_963277665.1. Taxonomy (NCBI): domain Eukaryota; kingdom Viridiplantae; phylum Streptophyta; class Magnoliopsida; order Santalales; family Viscaceae; genus Viscum; species Viscum album. The sequence continues at coordinate 1,918,254,038 of OY728128.1, read as the reverse complement.
TAATAATGACATATTGATGAGTTTCTTTTTTACTAAGAATTTGAGCTCACCCCTTTATTTTGTTTCCACACCATAGGTTATGAGGATGACTATAACCAAAAACGAATTTAGAAGGAATATTTTGTGGTCCAATTGTGAATAAATTCTCTTCGGTATTGTCAAATATAGTGATTAAATAGAGTGTTTGGAGTACCAAACCTAGGAGTATGGGTCTTTTAGGCATCAGTAGATATCATATTAGTATTTAGTATTTTATGGGATTATTTTAGTATTTTGGGATTATGATGAGATAAATTTAGTGAAATTCCCTGGGATATTTCTAACTATATGATAAAATATTAAATTATTGGTAAATTTTATATTTTTATGGGTCTCTTAGAAATTATATCTCATTCTGGATACAAGAAAGTGGAAAATGGTGTGCCACAGATACACCTAGGGGTAGTCACTCGAAAACATATGGTTATGTATCTAATAAATTGTTACATGGGTGCATGATTAGTGGCCTAGGACTACACACCTTGTTATCCACTCATATTGGATATGATTTGGTTAATCACAATATTATCATGATATATTATGAAGGATTTATCATATTGTGGAATTAGGATAAAGAGTATGAGAAAACCCAATCTAAAGAAACATAGATTGAAAAAAGATTGATTTTGGATGAAGGGGTAGTTAATGTGATTCTTTTGAAGAGTAATATATTTTGAGGTTTATTTTCCATTATATTATTTATGATAATTCTTTTATGATGTTAACTATTCATCACCCACGTTAATCACATTTGGTTTTATTAGTGTTTGAAGGCCAAAAAAACCAAGTTAATGATGGATCCCATGGATAAGGAAATTATTATACTAATTAGAAACCAAATGGTATAGGATCTACTATTAAATATTTTTGGTCATTCTTAACCAACTATCATTATTTATGATTAAAAACCAGAACTGTAAAAGTCTCTCAGACTTGATAAAGAAGATAAGGTTAAAGTTTCATGGATATTTTGGGGTAGAAGTCCATATAATAAAAAATAATCAACTTCCAATATCCATTGAATGTGGTAAGAAGAACATAGATAAATATCTTAAGGAAATGCGATGGGATTTTAACTATATAAAATCAAGGAATAGAGAAAAAAACTACCATGGAAAAATATAATGTTTAGTTAACATGATTGAGGGGAATAATGTCCATATTATGGCACTACAGTTAGTTAAATGTGGCGAAATTAGGAATTATAATCATTAACTCCCTAATCCATGTCCTAGAAATGATGGAGATCATAAAAAACTTTCTAGACTAAGTGAATAGGTAAGTACCCTTGCAATTACCACTCTTTGTATGGACCACTATAACAAAATAGGGAATATAAAATTCACCCTTGATATGGAAAGAAGGTATCTAAAAATAATCCAACTCTCCCATCTAGAATATTTGATTCTAATGATCATTACTAAATCTATCGTAAGTGATTTGGAAACCTTTTACAACATTCAACTTACATGTAAAAAAATTACAGTATATCTCAATCATATTATATATTTTTATGTCATGTAGGATCATGGGAATCATTTGATCATATTTGCAGAACCCAATTAACCCATCTTAATAATTTTAGAGAATACCATATGGGAATTTATCAAAATTGTACAAGGAAATTATTAAAAAATGACTTAAATTCCTCAATTGTACTATAAATTATGGTGACTTACAGGTAGAAAATTACTAAATCTTATTACATGATTTTTTTGAGTTCCCTAAATGAAAAAACATATTTCAAAAACACAGTTTAAATCATATCCTAAGGGTTTTGGGAAAAAATTTCTAGAATAATACTTATAAAAATTATGTTCAAATTCCACAATTAAATATTTTTATCTATGGTATCTCACACCTATTTTGAGAAAGTATTCAAATTTTTCATGTTCATAAGAATTACATGAATTTAGAATCCTTATAATGAATTATTTAGAAACATGGACCCAACTTGATGCAACTATAACCCTCCAAAGGAAAAAAAATTGCATTACCTAGCGATATTCATTTTATAGGGTATATATCTCTAAATACTTATGTCTATAAAAAACTATGGAAGATAAATTTATAAAAAAAATATTTATATCAGTTATGATGTAAAAAATGAGTTTTATACTCAATCCTAATAGATTGAGATTTATATTTTATTAGAAATTATATCTCAAGTAATGGCTATGTTAATAATAATATAATCGATTTTCTTAGTGTGAAACAAATTGAGGAGGATGATTATTTAAGGTGGAGAAGGTACCACCATAAGATTTGAGAATATATTTTTAATAAATTAATACTTTTTTCAATAAATTGTACCATATGAGATTGAAAACTAAAATGATCTATAAAATATTATATAAAAAAATTATAAAATCAATAAATCCTATGGTAGATAAAAAGATAGTAATAAATTGTAAATTCATTGAAAATATGAATAAAAACTAGAGTTTAAAGAGTAAATTTTTTAAATAAAAGTATTTTTCCTTATAAATTTTATTTAAAAAATAAATTCATAATTTCAATCATTTAATTTTCTTAAAATGAAATTAATTTTTTAATTTATAATTCCAAAATTATCTTAGGATGATTTTTTCGTGACTTTTCTAAAATAATTAATTTTTAGATGAATTATGAAAATTTTTGTTTTTATCCAAACTATACCTTTTATGACCTCATTATTTAATAATTAAGATCAAGAAGTGTATAAAATTTTTTAATTAATAAAATATTATTTAGTCCTTGAAAAATTATGTTCAACAATTTAATATAAAAGTAACATTTTTTTCTAATTCAAAAATTATTCTTAGCATTTTTTTAATTAACTATTTTAATGTTGATATTTTGTTTTAGAATTTTATGAAAGAAAAATAAAATTATTTTTTTAATAAACCAATTAATATTATGAATTTCAATGAAATTGATAAATCCATACTAGACCTAAATTATAATCCTAAAACAATAACTTTTTGAAAAATGTTCTTTTCACATTATGTGCGCTAATAATAAAATTAAATTTTCATATCATTATAAATTTTACATTATAAAGTGGTTATAATATTTTAATTCAAAATGATTAAATTAATAAATAAGTCCCATTTTTATTTCGGTCGCTAAAATGAATTACCATGGGTGAAAAAATAAATTACTATAGAAAAGGCCAAAAGGGTAAAAGGCTAAAAATGTAAAAAATATGATTCTAATTGTGTGTTTAAGATCTGGATCAACTACACTTTTATGAACTCTGTTATTTTCTATTTTTTATTCCTTTTAGCATGTAAATAATTTAATCTCTTTATATTAAGATGAAATATTTCTAAAAACGTTATTCTCATCATTTATAAAAGGGGCCTCTCACCACTCAATCATGGTGAAAATAAATTTCATTTTCCTCTTCCAAATATAACCTTTTAATTACCTAAGAAATATTTTCTTATTATTTTATATTTTGGTAATATTAAATAATCATAATCCCTCCCTATCAATGGAATTCTCTAAGGGAAGATCAATGTTCTCAACATTATTACTAAATTTTCTATAACATTGATTATTTTCTATTATTCCATTTTAAACATATGTTTTCACTATTATATAATGAATTTCAGGTTTATATTATACCAAATGTTTTTTTTATTTTGTGGAAAATTATTTTCCACCTTTCCCATTTTACTTTAAGGAAAACAAAAATGAAATTCTTCCATATGTTCAGACTCCCACCTCCACAAATCTTCTTGTTTCATTTTACTCTACCACTATACATGGATGGTCCTCAAGAGAAATTTTAAAGTTTAAATTGATTACTATGAAATTATTAATGTTTTCCATGAAAAAATGGAAAAAAATATTAATAATATTAGCAACAAACTATCAATGTAAATTCAATTATATAAAATGAATGTATTAATAAGAAAAACAATTTTTTTATACTATATACTAGTTTTTTATACTTTAAATATTCTTATATGTCTCTTAAATAATGATATATCACTTTAATAAGACAGAAAAATATCATTATTACTTTATTATAATGGTATTATAACTAAATCACTTCATAATCATCCATTAATTATGGTATGTTCATATTTGGGTAAGTATAAACATATACTTGAACTATTCTATAAAATAATATCATGGATGATTATTAGAGATTTATTGTGGATAATATATCTTATAAATATGTTATATATGATTTTGTTTTAGGTTTTTGAATGGTAACAAAAATATTATTCTCATTAATTAACATAACAATGAATATTAATTAAAAATATATGAAACTTGCTCATCACAAATTTTATATTTAATGATTGTAAAAAACTACCACAAAATAAAATTATATATAATATTTAGAGAATTTAAAATAAATACTTCATTTGATAAGGTACAAGATATGCAACACTAAGCTTAAACAAACCCTGAAATATTATTATATAAATATGACTATTATAACCTAGTTGTTGAATAAGTGATCATGAATAATATTAACCAGATTTTAATATATATATATATAGGTTCTAATAAATAAAATAAAATTTATTAATTCTTAATAAATAATCAATCATTATTTATTAAATCCATTTTATTCTTTAAAAATAGTTTTTATTACTTTTTATGAGAAAATAAATAAATTTATTTTTTGAATTTTATAAATTATCTAAAAAGTACATAATTTTTTAAATAGTAATATAGAAATTATCTGTGGGTGAAATTTTGGTATTTTTCTTCAAAGAATTATTTTTCATGGAAGAATGAAAAATATATTTTTTTTTAACCTATCATTTTATTTTCATTAAAAAGTTTCATTTTTCATATAATTTTATTGAAAAGTAATATAAGTATTATTTAATTAGATATAAACTAATTAACTTATTTTGAATCATTATTATACATTATATTGGTATAATAACATTTATTGTCATAAATATGAATTTTTCTAAAAACTATTTATAGTTGCATTTTATGCAATTATATTACACGTAATTTATACCACATCTACAAATTGATTCATGAAAAATAGATTCAATATTTGGAATAAATTGTTCAAAAAAATTTAATATGTTTCATTTATTTTTGATAAATATTAATAGTAATTTTTTTATTTTTTGTAACCATGGTAATGGGTCAATCGGGTAATTAATGTTTATGAAAATTAGTAAGGACTAAAAATGACCATAACACCTTCCTAAATTTTATTGTATTTTTATATCTCATCTATAATTAAAATATGTTTCCTTTGTTTCTTTTGTACCTCCAAATCCATTTTTTTAATTTTTCAAATAAACCACTTTTTGGGTTAGTGGGAACCTCACAAACACAACTCCTTAGAGGCCAGGATCCAACCCAATTGCAGAACCATCATACAAGATAGGGAAAAACGATTCCCAACTGCTCCACAACACCAAAAAAGATTCAAAAATCAAACCAAGCACAGACACAACCATCTTCCAAAATCCATTAATTCCATTGAAAATACACGATGACCGAAATCGAAGACACCAAATAGTCAAAGCTACTCCACAATACCATAAAGAACTAGCTGTAGGGACACAAATTCAGAGACAAAACCATCACAGACACCTCCTCCTGGAACTCCATCGATCAATTCACTACACATCCCAAAAAATCATGAAACCCATCACTGAAGTCCGTCTAGGAGAAGAGTGTTGGGATTCAAGTGCCAGAGCATAGTAAAAGCATCGATAGGGAGCCAATATCGTTGTTGTAACTAAAAACCTCTAAAATAACCACTAAGAAGAGGACCAACAGATATAGAATGGACACTACTGGGATCAAAAGGTAGAGTAAATCAGGAAGAAGCTGTACTAGAGGTAGGACCTTGAGCAATTTGAAGAGGTCATAAAATAATCTGTGGAATCGGGACTGTCAGATCTGAGGAAGGAATAATTACCTTTGCCTTCCGACAATAAAAGAATCCTCTCCACTATGCCACAAGGGAAAGCATCATGAAGTCTTGTGGTAGGTAAAAATAAACTATAAACGGACGTCAAAGGTGAGATTTCTTCTCGTGGATGCTGATCTGCTGAGCCAGTCACCTCTCCCTCTACGAAAAACAAACAGCACGGCGCCTGGACAAACCCGTGAGCGCAAAAACTCATAAGTGTCAAGAATAGGAGAAGACGAAGAAGAGAATGACTATGAAGGCTTGCCGAGAGCTCCAGATAAGTTCTCTCGGCCGAGCAGACGTTCATAGTGGAAAAACCCTAGAATGCCAATAAAGGATAGTTCCTAGTCTTTGTTTCTTTTGTACACTAATTGTAACTTTATAATATTTAAGTGAATATAAATCCAAAAATGTCATACTATTTCTATTAATAATTATAATATTTTTAAAATTGGGATAAATAGAGAAGATTTATGGTTATAAACTTTTTTTTGAAATAAAAAAAATTATATATCATGATAATTTATTTTTAATTTTCAGTGATGAAATAATCACATTAAAATCTTATGCAGCACTAATGCAGTAATTATTCACTTAATAGAAAAATGAAATAAATGTTATTAAAATATTAAAAGTAATATAATTTGAAAAAATAATTATAATACAAATAATTATTGTATATATATATAATTTTAGGATTATTTTATTTGATTATATTTGAATTCCTTCATTGTATTTATGTTTTTAAAGTCAAATTAAATGAATTGGGTTAAAACTGACAACAATTTTATTTTATGTTAAATATTGTTTTATAATATTATTAAAAATTATTAATAGTAATATATTCATCCAATTAATTGATATATGGCATGTTACATCAACCATGGTCCATTGTGGGCCATTTTCCCTTTTATAGAAACAATACTAACCCCTCAAAAGTAAATCTATTTATTTCATCATAATAGTCAAAGGGGTTAATGGAGGGTTAAAACAAAAATATAAGCATACAAATTAGATATAAAAAATGTTAAACTCATTCTCAAATTGATGTTTCTCATTATACACCAATTTCTCCACGTTTTTCATCATTTTCAATTTCATATCAGACACCATTTTCACATTCACATTAATCACCATTTATATTAAAATTTACAGAATATATGAACAACAATTTAATTTCATCAACTTACCCAAAACTTGTTTTCCTCTATGTTCCTAAAATGATGCATTTAAAAAAATAATGAGTTCCTAGAGTGATGCGTTTATACTAAACTCTCATTCCATACCAGTCCATAATTCAAATCTCATAAAATCTCAAAAATTATAATCACATCACACAAGAAGTGTATCACTCAGGGTGAAATATCATCATCTGTAACAACACACATCAATTTAATATACCCAAATTTCACAATCCCTCAATTAATTAATTGATCAAATTAATTAATAATATTTATTAAACTCAATTTTTAATCATCCAATATAAATTCTAAAATAATATACAAAAAATTGAAATTTGGACATTGTGATTTGAATATTAGAACACCTACCTAAAAATCGGTGATGAACACTCACCCACGGATATACCCAATTTAGGAAAAATAACACTAATCAAGATGAAAAATGAAATATTAATTCAATTAAAAGATCCAAGATTTAAGTCGATTAGATCAAATAAAACCTAGATCTAGGTCCATCATGAACATTTAAAAAGATACCTTCTAGGATGGGAGAATAATTGGAAATATATAGAAAAACAACGAGGGTGGGGATCACATACCGAGAGAGGTGTGGATCTTCATTCCACCCTTAGATTTTCCAAGACCGGAGGTCTAGATGGCTTGGAATCCATTCAAAACCTCTAAAATGAGAGAGAATTTTGGGAGTCAATATATTTCTTATTAGGGGTAAAATTGGGGTGTTCAAGAATTTTTATTCAATATTTTTTGTTAATTTAAAACTAGTGCAAGGTTTCCTATGAAAAGGCACATGGTTTGACGAAATGCATGCCTTAACTTTGATCCCCTAATATAGGATTCATGGTTTCTCTAAATAGGGAACACAGTTTGACAAACTATGTGTTAACCTTACAATTCCCCTCTATTTTTGGTTTCATGGATTTTTGGTCCAAGGTGAATGGTTTGGGAAAACTATGTGTCAACCGTTAACTACCCTTGTTTCTTCAAATTTTCTCAATTCGAACCCAAATTAACCCAAGGTAAAACCTAAATAAAATTTACTATGAACAAGGAAAACGAATACCTAAAATCTAGCTCAAGACATCTTTAGAAAAGGTTGATGTCTTACAATTACATTGGTTAATATTTTTGATATCACATATCATAAGAAACTAATATATAACAAATTATAATGTATTATATTATAAATTCATCCACAATACGATGTTTTATAACTCCATTTATTATAGTAGTAAAGACATACAAATTTATATAATAAAATATATATTATATTGAATGGTTGAAATCTGATATTCATAGTTTCCTCATTTTAAACATGATTTCAATAATCAAGAAGCATGCTAAAGATCTAATACCACTATTTGGTTTCTATGTAATGAATTACACTTATTCAATAAAAAAATTAAATAATAAATAATAATTCATTGGATCACCATCCTATGAAAAATTGAAACTGTGTATAATATAAATGAAGAAGATGTAGCTTTCAACATATATGGTATCTTATCTTATATATAATCAAGTGTTTGATGAAAATCATTAATGAACAACCAAATTAATCTTTTCCCAAGGGTTTATCCACAAGAAAATATGAGTCACACAATAGTTATATGGGATTACCTTCAAATCCCTTGATATTTTAGTACCACTCAGTGGAAAGAAGAGATAGGGGAAACAATATTTTTCTTGGTGAATCAATAGGATGATACCCATATCAGTTGTTATAACTTATTTTCATAGACATAATGATTCGTCTGATCCTTCATGTAAGACCCTGATTTTTGGAAAGGTATGTTTTTTATGTATTTTGGGTTGAACCCTTTGTTTTAGGGCTTAAAAATGTTTCCTGAAAGTGTGAGAGGCCTTGAGGGTGTTCCGGGGGCTCAGGGAATGGAATAGAGGAAATCTGGACAAGACAGGCTTGGGCGAATGGCCTGCGCAAGGCCCGGTAAACCGTGCGGCCTGCCCACGCTAAACCATGCGACCCCACATCCTCCGGATAGAATCATGTGCACGGTTTTCCCACAGTGTTCCTAATCATGCTGCTAAATCTTGTGACCCATCCTCCTCTGAGCAGTGGCATGCACACGGTTTTTTCATGGTTTTCCAAACCGTGCGGACAAACCGTGCGGCCACATAAAGTTGTAAAAATTACAAGTTTTCCACTCCGAGCTTTTAAATCCCACTCAGGATTTCCTCTCATTTCCACCCTATCCACCCTAGCCACGAACCAAATATCCCAAAGGCTCTATGAGACCGATCTTCTTCAATTCTAATGCTTTTTGGTGTTGTTGGTTGCGGATTGAAGCTCCAGGTAAGGCTAATCCCATCCTTGCTTCTCTTTTTGGTTTAGGGTTTGTATATTCTCTCCCCCTCATTCTGAAGCTCTAAAACCCTAACTTTTGGGTGAGTTTTAGGTTAAACCTCCAAATGTTGGTTGGGTCGAGTTCTAAGGACTCTATTGGGAGTGCGTTCAATCGTGGTTTCGAGGTAGGTGGTCTACAAGTGATATCCCATAGTTGTGGGGTGTTTGTGCATGTTTAGTAATGTTCTTGCTTTCCTTTGGTTATGTTTTGAATAACCTTGGCATGTTTGGTAATAATGATGCTTAAAATGGTAAATGGGGACCCTCACAATCCCCATGGTATGTGTTGGGATATACTTGCACCAAATTGGGGCCATCCATGGGATGTCCCGACTTTTCCCAGATTTAGGGATTGATATTAAATAAGTGACCTTGTTGTAATGAATTGTAGAGACCTTGCTAAATATATTGGCATGATTGGTCAATCTTGGAATAGAAGTTATGTGATGCACCTAGACTTGGAAATAACCTAAGGGTTAAAGTGGAATGGGTTAAATGGTTGATTCATGGGAATGATGAACGGGTTAAATGGGTTAATGTGTAAACCGATTAAAGTCGATAATGGGATAGATTATGGGTTTAAGGTTGAATGCTTAGTGAGATAGGCATAACACATGGGAATTGGGTGAATGGTTAAATGATGTGAAATGGTAATGTGTTAATGCGTTAAGGCATGATGTGGATTCTCATGTGGGTTGTTGTGAATAGTGTTTGCTGAAGGGAAATGGTTTGGATGGTTGATGGTTACTTATATATAAGCATGTGCACATGGCTTCGTAGAGTGGAGTATGACATGAGGATCTACGCCCACGGGTCGAGTGAAGACTGAGGTTCTAAACTCCACCCTAAATGCACGGGTTAGGAAAGGGGACTGAGGGACTATTCTCATAATGGTTGCATCCACACGGACTGAGGCTTTGAGGTGAGGTTATGGTTTCATTGAGGGGTTAGTCCTAGTGAGATATGATAACGATGTGTTTACCCTCTTTCATGTGATTGTTGGACTTAGACCCATGTAACATAATGTATGTGATTAACCCATGGAAATGTGATGAAATGGTAAATGGTGATAGTGGGTGTGTAATGAATGGTAATGGAAGTGGAAATGGCTTGGTTCTAAACTGGTTAATGGTACCTTGAATAATTTTTTGCAATTATCATTCATATTTCTTTTGTATGCACTACCAGTTTTTACTTGATGTTTTTTAGACACCATTGGTGGTGGCCTACTGAGTTGTACTCACTCCCTACTCGGTCTGTCATTGGGTACCCGAGCAGACTACATGTCTGTAGGTCAGGAGAAGGGCAAAGGTCCTTTCTAGATAGTGAGTGGACATTGGTAGCACTTGGTGGAGGATCCAGACTTGGAGTCGGGATCATTTTGGGGATTCTGATCGTGCCATTGTTTTTGGGCTTTTGTTCACTCGTGCACTTGTAGTGTGACATGGCACATTTATTGTTATTTGGAATTGGATGTTATACATGTTCCTTGTTTTTGTTCATTGTTTATGCTATCTGGTTATTCTATTGTGGCTTACTCTGATAAAAAGGGGGTATAGTCTCCCCACTTGACTACATAGACCCCCGCTGCTAGTCGGCAGCCTTTGGCGTACGAGGAGGCGTGCTTAAGGTAATGTAACTACCCGGCTCGGAGCACCGATTTAGTGGTTTCCGGGTTGGGGATGTTACAAAGTGGTATCATAGGAGGTTCTTCTTCTCCTTCTCTGAGGTCTTGTTATTTGGGATTGGTATCCATGGGTTAAGATGTGTCGGGACTTGATAATGAGCTCGTGATTGGGATTATCTAACCCAGGTATGGGGGAAACCCAAGTCACCCTGGGTGAGAATTTTGTTTCTTGGTTGTGTGTTGTTACAGTTGATGATATTTCACCATTGGGTGATGCACATGTGGTTTGATGTGACAGTTTTATGATATTTGGCTCGTGGCCTTAACGGCATGAGGATTGGAAATCATGCATCATTATAGTCACCTAGGGAGATAGGTGACATACATTGTATTAGACACACTCATGGGGTGGGTGTGTGAGGTGGGAATGTAGGATGCATCATGTATTTCATGAAACGAAGAAATAATGAGAGGAATGAAATAAAAAAAGTGGGTAAATGATGTTTAATGGAGTAATAGGGTTTGAAAAAAATTGGGAAAATGTTATTGGGTTAGTGTATGAAGAGTGGGTTGTTGTAGCTAGTAAAGAGATTTTGATAAAGTTTTGAAAGTTTTGTGTTATGCGGTCTAAACTCTCGTTCTTGGCATTGTAGAGAAATGCCACCACAAGGTCGATTACCCATTGGGAAATGGGAGGATGTTCCTGAGAACACTCCTCTGATAGAGGAGTAAGAAAATTTGGTGATCAATGAAGATAGAGAAGACCAGTTCCAAGAGAACATGGCTCGCCTTATGCAAATGATGGATCGGGACCCAGGGCGGGTTGAACCGAGTATGTTTGAGCTGACCAGGGAGTTCAAACTACAGCACCATCCGACTTTCACCGGAGAAGGTGGGCCAGAGGCAGAAGAGTTCTCGATAGAGTCTGTCCAGATGATACTAGATCATCTAGAGACCCTTGTCAAAAAGCGGGTGAGGCTGGACACTTATATGTTGCGAGGCCAGGCGAGGCGTTGATGGGACATTCAGGCTCAAATCGAGAAGGCTGAGGAAATGTCATGGAAGGTTTTTAGGAAACATTTCTAGATCATTTCTACCCAGATACCTTGAGACAGGATCGGGCTGCATAGTTTATGAGCCTGACACAGGGATCACTATCGGTGATGGACTATGCTAGTCACTTCACTAATTTGAGACGCTTTATCCCAATGTTAGCAGGGGATGAGGCAGAAGTAGCAAGGCATTTCCAGTATGGGCTGAGACATGATATCAGGTCTCAAGTAAACATCTTCAACATGAAGAGGTTCACAGAGGTAGTAGATCAGGCACTGATCTCATAAGGAAACCTGAAGGGGGCTCCGGGTAGTGGGCTTGTGGTGTTAATGGGACAGAAGAGCGGTGGAGATAACAAAGGTCTAAAGTGACGCCATGAGAGCTCACAACATGGTGGAAGTGTGGAGAGTGGTTGGAAGAGAGGGTCAGCCTCTCCGATTGGAAATCAGGTGTTCTGCTATCAGTGCGGTAGGTCGGGGGCATATGTGTGGTCAGTGTCCTCGACCTCTAGTTGAGTGTCGTTCAAGCGGCAGGATGGGGCACATGCAGAGGTTCTGCAGGAACCCTCAAAAGGCGGGTGAGCATGATGGTGGAAGGAAGGTACTGGATATAGGAAGGGGATATGTTGCCCCGTATTAGGCAGGCATTTGGATCTCCATGGTCCTTACTGGCAGGGGCGATGGATGTGGAACTCCAGGGAAAGATCGTGCATGCCAGCAGGGCAGTGCAGCGCATGGGGTTCAGGCTGGAGCCCATGGTAGAGGGGCAAGTTAGCTTCAGGCAGTTCAGTTTGTGCCTGGTGATGGCGAGGCTGGACCATCGACTCTTCGAGGTACGATCCATGTACTATCTACTTTTGCTTGTGCGTTGTTTGACACAGGTGCAACACATTCTTTTATCTCTACTCAACTTGTGGTATGGCTGGGTTTACCTATGGAAAGGCTGTGTGGGGTTATGTCAATTGAAACTCTGTTGGGGGTATGGGTTGAGGATATCAAGCATTGCAAGGGATGTGCCCTTTATGTTGGGGGGTATCGTTCCCTATGGGATTTGTTTGTTCTCTAGATGTCAGGGTTTGACCTAATCTTGGTAATCGATTGGTTGGTGTTTTATCGGGCACACATAGACTGTTATCGTCGTAGATTATTGTTCAGGTCACTTGATGGTGATGCTTATGTCCACCGTGGCGAATGAGATGTTCGAGTAGGGTGTGTAGGACTGATTTGTCAGTGGTTGAGTGGAATCATTGCTCAAGTCGGATGTCTCATTCTTGATGACAATTAAAGAGGAGGGAAGTGTATTTTCCCTCCTGTGGTGGATCGGTTTCAGGATTTGCTTCTTGTGGATTTATCGGGGTTACCACCCAAGAGGGATGTCGATTTCATGATCGAGTTGCTGCTGGGAGTGGACCAAGTTTCTATTCCTCCATACCGAATGGCTCCAACAAAACTCTAGGAACTGAAGGTTCATCTTGAGGAGTTGGAGCGTAAGGGGTTTATCCATCCTGGTACGTCTCCTTGGGGATCTCCCCTGCTTTTTTCAAAGAAGTTCAATGGGTTGTTAAGGTTTTGTGTTGACTATCAAAAGTTGAATTAGATGAAAGTGAAAAATATGAACCGTCTTCATAGAATTGATGTCCTATTTGATCAGTTGAGGGGTGCATTGGTGTTTTCTAAGATTGATCTAAGGTCGGATTATCACCAGTTAAGGGTGAGGTCTTCCAACATACCCCGGACCGTGTTCCGGAGTCGGTACGGGTTGTTTGAGTTTGTGGTAATTTCATTTTGGCATTACCAATTCACCGGTGGTTTTTATGGCTTTGATGAACCGGATCTTTCATCCCTATCTAGATCGGTTCGTGGTTGTCTTTGTTGATGATATCTTAGTGTACTCGAAACTCAAGACGATCATTACCAACATCTTAACATCATCTTGGGTACGCTAAGAGATCATCGGTTATACGCCAAGCTATACAAGTGTCAATTATGGATAGGTGAGGTACATTTTCTAGGTCACATTGTCTCGGAAGCAGGTGTCTCAGTGGATCCAGAGAAAGTGCAGGCAGTTGTATCTTGGGATCAGCCCAAGAGTGTTTCTGATGTTTAGAGTTTTCTGGGTTTGGCTGGGTATTACAAAAGGTTCATTTAGGATATCTCTCTCTTGGAAGAACCACTTTTGGGCTTGAACAAGAAGGGAATCATGTTCGAGTGGTCTAAGGATTGTGACAATTCCTTTCAAGAGTTGAAGAAGCGGTTGACGACCGCACCTATCTTGATCTTGCCTGAACCGGGTAAGAAGTACATCGTGTTTTGTGATGCGTCCGGAATCATACTTGGGGCTATGTTGATGCAGGAGGAGCGGGTTGTGGCTTATGGGTCAAGGTAGTTGAGACCCCATGAGAGTAATTATCTCACTCATGACCTTAAGTTGGCTATAGTAGTGTACACCTTGAAGTGATGGAGGAACTGTCTATTGGGAGAATAGTTTACCGTGTTTACCGATCATAAGAGTTTAAAGTACATATTCTCAAAGTGGGAGATGAATCTTTGGAAACAAAGATGGGTTGAATATCTCTAGTTTTTGACTTTGAGTTGGTGTACATGTCGGGAAAGGGAAACAATGTTGTTGATGCTATGAGCAGGAAGGTTCAGAATCAGATGGTTAAAGAGTCCATCACCAAGTGGAAGGTAATGGTTTTGTTTGCAGAAATCCACCTGGAGGTACAGGAGGAGAGTGTTCAGGTCACTCTTGATTCCATAGTGATGGAGTTGACCCCTTTGAGTCGAGTTAAGGAAGGTCAACATGATGATCCTGAGTGTTTGATCATGAAGGAAAAGCATAAAAGTGGGGAGCTACCTTCTGGTCGGGCCGTCAGTGAGGATGGTGTTTTTCATGTTTGTGATCGTGTGGTTGTGCTGAAGTGTGTACGGGAAGATTTGATTCATGAGTCCCATTAATCAAAGTGGGAAGTGTATCCTGGTTTGACCAAGATGTACCGTGATCTCCAAAGGCATTTTTGGTGTCCTAGAATGAAGAAGGAAGTTGCAGGATTTGTGGCACAGTGTCTTATATTTTAGTAGGTGAAGGTCGAGCATCAATGCCCAGGTGGTTTGTTGCATCCATTTCCCATTCCAGAATGGAAGTGGGATGATGTAACGATGGATTTTTTCTTGGGTCTTCTGAGGACTCCACATAAGAATGATGCAATATGGGTGGTTGTGGATCAGTTTACAAAAGTGACTCATTTCTTACCGATTTAGGATACCCACACAGTAGACCAGTTGGGTGAGCTGTATGTTTAGGAAATAGTGTAGTTGGATGGTGTGTCGTAGACCATAGTTTTGTACCAATATATGTGTTATACATCGCATTCCTTGCAAGGTTTGCAGAAGGCTCTTGGGACGCAGGTGTTTTTGAGTACGGATTTCTACCCACAGACGGACGGGCAGTCGGAACGTACGATCCAAGTGTTGGAAGACATGTTAAGAGCTTGTGTCTTGGACTTTGGTGGTTATTGGGAGAGACACCTATCATTGGTTGAGTTTTCCTACAACAACATTTTTCAGGCTATGATTCAGATGGAACTGTTTGAGGCACTTTACGGGAGGCCATGTAGATCTTCGTTGTGCTGGCTAGAGGCTGGTGAATCTGAGTTGTTGGGAACAAGTCTCGTGTAGGAGACTTCAGAGAGAGTTAAGTTGATCAGGATGCAAATGGCTACAGCTCAGGGTGGGCAGAAGTCTTATGCAGATCGGCGGTCTAGACCTCTTAAGTTTGGGGTGGGTGATAAAGTGTTCCTTCAGGTGTCTCCAAGGTTGGGTAACTGTTGGATACGAAAGTTGGGTAAGTTGGCGCTCAGGTATGTGTAACCTTTTGAGATTGTGGAGAGGAATGGACCAGTGGCTTACCGATTGGATCTTCCATAGTGGTATGGTGGGATTCATGATGTGTTTCATGTGTTGCAGATTCGACGGTATCACCCTGAACCATCTCACGTGGTTGATGTTGAAGATGTGGAGCTTAAGGCTGATGCGTCCTTTGAGGAGCACCCGGTTCGTGTGGTGGATCATAGTGAAAAGGTCTTGCAAGGAAAGTTTGTGCCATTAGTGCGAGTACTATGGAAGAATGTGGATGTTCGGGAAGAAACTTGGGAGCAGGAATCGGATATGCGGGCTCAGTGGTCCAAACTCTTCTCTTCGGTGGATCAACGAGGCTTGGAAACTCGACTCGGTGATGAGTCGTTAGAAGGTGGGGAGGTTGTAAGACCCTGGTTTTTGGAAAGGTATTTTTTGTGGTATTTTCGATTTAACCCTTTGTTTTGGCTCTGAAAAATGTTTCTTGAAAGTTTGAGAGGCCTTGAGGGTGTTTCGGGGGCTCAGGGATCATAAGAAAGGAAATCTAGGCAAGACAGGCTAGGGCGCATGACCTGCGCACGGCCAGGTAAACCATGTGGCCTGCCCAGGCTAAACCGTGCGACTCTCCTCCTCCGGACAGAATCATAAGCATGGTTTTCGCATGGTTTTCCAAACCGTGCGGGTAAATCGTGTGACCCCTCCTCCTCCGGGCAGTGGCATGTGCACAGTTTGCGCACGGTTTGGGAAACTGTGTAGATAAACAGTGCACCCACTTAAAGTTGGGAAAAATTACAAGTTTTCCACTCCGTGATTTTAAACCACACTCAGTATTTCCAATCATTTCCTCCATATCCATCCTAGGCATGAACCAAATCACCCAAAGTCTCCAAGAGACTGATCTCCTTCAATTCTAAGGCTTTTTGGAGCTGTTGGTTTATGATCGAAGCTCCGGGTAAGGCTAATCCCATCTTTGTTTCACTTTTTGGTTTAGGGTTTGTATCTTCTCTTGCCCTCATTCTAAAGCTCTAAAACCCTAACTTTTGGGTGAGTTTTAGCTTTAAGCTTCAAAGGTTGGTTGGATCAAGGTATAAGGACTCGATTAAGAGTGCGTTCGACCGCGATTTTGAGGTAGGTGGTCTATAAGTGATATCCCATAGTTTTTGGGTGTTTGTGCATGTCTAGTTGTGTTCTTGCTTTCCTTTTGTTATGTTTTGAATAACCTTGGAATTTTTGGTAATAATGATGCTTAAAATGGTAAATGGGAACCCTCACGATCCCTGTGAGATGTGTTGGGATAGACTTGACCTAATTGGGGCCATCCATGGGATGTGCCAGCTTTTCCCAGATTTAAGGATTGATATTAAACAAGTGACCTTGTTGTAATGAATTGTAGATCCCTTGATAAATATTTTGGCATGATTGGTTGAACTTGTAATAGAAGTTAGGTGATGCACCTATACTTTGAAATAACCAAAGGGTTAAAGTGGAGTGGGTTAAATTGTTGATTCATGGGAATGATGAACGGGTTAAATGGGTTAATGTGTAAACTGATTAAAGACCATAATGGGATAGATTATGGGTTTAATGTTGAATTATTAGTGAGATAGGCATAGCACATGGGAATTGGGTGAATGGTTAAATGATGTGAATTGGTAATGTGTTAATGGGTTAAGTCATGATGTGGATTTCTCATGTGGGTTGTTGTGAATAGTGTTTGTTAAAGGGCAATGGTTTGGATGGTTGATGGTTAATTATATATAATCATGCACACATGGAATCGTATAGTGGGGTATGAAATGAGGATCTATTCCCATGGGTTGAGTGAAGACTGAGGTTCTAAACTCCACCCTAAATGCACCGGTTAGGAAAGGGGACTAAGGGTCTATTATGCTAATGGTTGCATCCACTAGGACTGAGGCTTCGAGGTGAGGTTATAGTTGCTATGAGGGGTTAGTTCTACTGATATAGGATGACAATGTGTTTACCCTATGGCATGTGATTGTTGGTCTTAGACCCATGTAACATAATGTATGTGATTAACCCATGGAAATGTGATGAAATGGTAAATGGTGATAGTGGGTGAGTAATAAATGGTATTGGAAGTGGCAGTGGCTTGGATCAAAACTCGTTAATGGTACCTTAAGTAATTGTTATCAATAATCATTCATATTTCTTTTTCATACACTACCTATTTTTACTAGATAATTTTTAGACACCGTTAGTGGTGGCCTACTAAGTTGTACTCACACACTACTTGGGCCGACGTTGGGTACCTGAGAAGACTTCATTTTTGCAAGTCATTAGAAGGGAAAAGGTCCATTATAGGTTGTGAGTGGACATGGGTAGCACTTGGTGGAGGATCTGGACTTGGAGTCGGGACCATTTTGGGGATTCTGGTTGTGTCATTGTTTTTGGGCTTTTATTAACTCACGCACTTATAGTGTGACATGGCATATTTATTGTTATCTGGAATTGGTTGTTATACATGTTCCTTGTTGTTGGTTATTTTTTCCGCTATATAGTTATTCTGTTGTGGCTTAGTCTGATTAAAAGGGGTTATAGTCTCCCCACTTGACTACATAGACCCATGCTACTAGTCAACAGCCTTTGGCATATGGGGAGGTGCGCTTAAGGTCATGTAACCACCTGGCTTGGAGCATCGGTTTAGTGGCTCCTGGGTCTGGGACGTTACACTTCCTGATAATTTACCAATGCATTACATAACATACGAGTAATGATTTGTGTGATCAATCATTTTTTATTCAAAATCACCATTGATTCTCCCCTATATTTCAACTTATGAAGTGTCCATAATTAATAATACTAATATGTGGAAAATACTATAATATTAAAATTCATGGCTAAATCATCACTCTAAATTTATTTATTATTTTCAAATATTCACATTTAGAATGGTTGAGAAGAAAAATTATCAATTATACGTTACTATTTATACATATATAAACCACTGATGTCATCATATTATTCTAGATGGTAAGGATGAGGTAGTGGAGTGATATCCTATATCACCCCCTATGATTTTCGTAAATAGAAGCATATGGTAAGCCTTTGGCTTATATATATCATAAAATATGAAATATATTTATTATAAAATATGAATAAATATTTATATATCATATGAATTCATGTATTTATGTAATATCACTATCATATAACAATAAAATTTGTAATTTTGGTTACTTTTACATTTATGTTCCAAAATTATAAATTTACTATAAATGAAATATATTACTAAATAATTAAAAAATAATGGGACAAGTTTCAGTAAATTCTAAAGTGGATAATGTATTCACTTGTTGATCCTCATATATGGATGTTTTTGGGAAGATAGATGACTTGAAAAAGTATCAATCAATAATATATCATACATTAAAGATATAAAGTTTCTAAAACAATTCTGTGAAAATATATTTTAGGAATGTCAGTCTAAACTAGTAAACTCAATATTATTGGGTCGATAAGGGAATTATAGATACTAGGATCCACTAAAAATGCTTTATATTCCTACAAACATGAATTTTTAATCAATACCAAAAAAATATTTTATTGTTCATTCTCAATTATAATATGAATTACTTCAATAAAAGATTATATGTTCTCTTAAATATGTTAATGATTTATAAATATGATATTGGATATCCATTCATGAGTTAAATAATGGTTTTATTGAAAGAAAAGGGTAAAAAAATTTAATATAAAAAATTTATGAAAGGCTACAATGATTCAATAATAATATCCTTGAAACTGAAAAAGTGATCTTCTATAGAAAGACAATTTTTCCACTATGTAAATTCATGAAATTAAAAACAAAATTATCCTGAATAATTAAAGGGGTGTATAAAAATCCATGAATAGTCAATGTTAGTTATTGATGTTGTAATAATAAATTATTTTATTCTTAATTGTATATTATATTAACTATATATTTTTCAATTATTTTAAATATATAGGAGTTCAAAATTGTGTAAGTGTTGTCGGATAAAGTTTGAATTTTTTATGTGACAGAGAAGAAGGTCGATAAATGAAAGAGGTGGATGTATTTTAATATTCAAATATAATGAACCACACATTATATAAATTGATATTACTTCAAAATTGAAGTATATTTATTAAAAAATATAATAAATCCACGATACGACTGTATAGTTATAGTGTCTTTAGAAACTACGAAACATAAACAACTAGTTCATATGACATCTACATTGTCTCCCCCTTATTTCTTCATAACTAGACTCTGGTTTGACATTTCTTACTTAATACCCTTCTTCATGACCTGGGGATAAGAAACATATGATAGGGTGATCTCAAATACAGAGTAAGGGTAAAAAATGGAAATATCAATTATATCATAATCATAAAACATAAGATCATGACATTTGAAAGTCATATTCTTCATATCAAAGATCGTCATATCATTTCATGTGATAAATGTATAAAATAATTAATTTTCATAATCCCAAAAGTCCTAACATAAGACATGATGTTTTTTGGAATATACATAAGAATAGAAAATTATTTAATATTATTCAAGGCTCATTTCCAAAACCATCATATCATACACGATCCATTACGGAATCGATTTTACTTGTTGTTATGGCCCTGTATTACAGAACCTGATTTACTTGTTGTTCCAGTCACGTCTATCTCGTAAGATATAAATTTTTACCCAATGCATTGGAGGGATATATACGTCTGCCCATATCATAATTAAATCATTCATATATGTTCCACAATAATATAAATCATTCATCCTAGCATAACCCAAGGAATGAAATGGGTTTCTTAAACATCATTCCATCATAACATAATCCAAGTAAAACAAATGGAATTCATAAATATAATTACATCATAAAAAAATAAAATAATATTATTAATAGGAATAGAAACATAACCCTATTTAAATAATTCCATATTATATGGAAAGTAGTTTTGATATAACACATGATATTAATTATTAAGAAATATATACATTCTTCTTTCAATACATTTTCCTTTCTCAAAATTCAATGTAATTTTAAAAGAAAAAAAATTATTTGAAAATAAATTTAGAAACCTATAAGGGAAGCTTCATGTAAATAAGGCATCATGAAACCATAAAAATTCATCCATGTCTTATAAGTTAAAAAAAATTATCATACTTTTTTGAGAAAGTAAAAAAGTACAACGTACCGAAAATGAAAAAGATTCCTTTAAAAACGTTTAATAAAAATAACTAATGGGTCAAATTGAATTCAAAAAAAATTTATAGGATTATAAATAATATTACATATTTACAAACCATGGACATGTTTGTTAAATATAACCCAATAAATAATTATATATAAACAATCAATAATAATGAGATTGTGAAATTATCCCATACCATAGGACTGATATCTTTTGTATGTATTCGAACATCATTTATAATGATTTAATTGATCTCATTGACTTATTCCAGAATAATAATCATTTTGTGTTAGTAACATTTCTTTGTCACATGTTATTCAAATATTAACTATTTTAAGTTCTTGTGAAGGTTTTGTCAGATAAGTTCACGTTCCACTTCTAAGGATATAGTTATATAATTTAATGAATAATATTATTATATTATATATAATATTTATCAATTCCATTAATTTATATAATCATGGTTTGATGATGATCATGTATAATGAATCACATCGCATTGTGGAGATGGTAGGTCGTATGTATGCCCGATCGACAATATGTTTCTCATAATTGTTGAATGGTATTGAAGTATATGGTGTATAATATATCATACTTAGTAAAATGTCATAATAATTATATATAGTTATTATTTCTATCATTATACCCATCTAAGTATGGTGGCGGTGAAAAATAGATTACACCACATCGTGGAGGTGGTATGTCGTACATTTGCACGCATAGTGATTTTTTTTCATAGGATGCATAGAAGATAGAATGTGGTTGTTTAATAATTATTATTACATATAATTATATGAGTGATACTGATGTCATTACTTTAATGAAAAAACTAATGAAGATGAATTATAAGAAGAAAGAAGTTTGTACTAATCAGTAGAAGAGATTACCTCTTCCTCGATGTGCTTCCTCTAAATCACTTCTTATAGAACTAGAGTTGTTATTTGAAGATGAATAGAAACTATAGAATGTAAATAGGGAATTTTATAATGAAACATTATAGGGTATGATTGATATTTAAGGATAAAAGTTAACTGGAATGGTGAGGGAGGAGGTTCCCTTTTTATAATTGAGGTGAGGGGCACTTTTGGAATCATCATAAGTAATAATTTATAATAAAATAAAACCCTAACCGAAAAACCTAAAAATGTCCCAATTTAGATGATTATATGAGATAGGGTGGTAATATCATCAACCAATAAATTTTTAACAACAATTTCTTTTAATTTAATCCTTATCATTTTAATTAACACTTAATTATTTTATTTAATTTTTTACTAGGGTAACAAATAATTCAATATTAAACGGGTGAAATATTTACTTATATGATGTAAAATAAACCATAAAAATATAAATTAGATTATTTTATACCATATCATAATTATTATATATTTTAAAAAAAATTATTGATTTTATATAATTTAATAAAACATTATTTTGATAAAAATCAATAGTATCAATTTTGACACTATTCAATTCATTGTTTTTTAAAAATATTAATATAACAATTTAAATTCAAACCAAAAACTTTATTATATTCTTAGGAGTTCAAAGTAATTTGTAAAAGCCATTATACAAGTTAGTTTCTCAAAATTAAATTTACTTTTATATGTTTGATAATATTTTTTTGATATCTATCTTAATAAAATAATTACTATAACAGTTTTGTGTAATTATTTAATATACATATTTTTTGAAAAAAAACTAAATATTAACAACTATAATGAATATAAATCTATTATATTTATTAATAATACTTTTAGTCTATTTTTTATTTTATAAAATCCAATATTTAAAATGTTATACTTATTAAATTAAGAATGTGATAACTTTAACATCACTTTAAATAAAATAATATAAGTGTCAAAATCGTTTCTATAAGGATTTGAGTAGTTAAAAACTAGAAACGTATAATATTATGGTTGAAATATACTCTACTGAAAATATTTGGTCATGTTTTTGGATCTTTTAATGTGCATTAGTATTTTAATAAAAACATTATTATTGATTCATCATTAATTAAATAATTTTTGTAACATTAATGTATAAGATATTGAGGTAATTATTTATTTCCTCAAAATTAAAAATAAATTACCATGATAAATTAAAAAAATTTAGCTTTCAAATGATAATTTTTAGTTGAATTTATCTTTTTTATAACCGTATATAGAAAATGATTTAGCTATTAAAATTTTAGCAAGACATATTTAACTTTTCATTAAATAAATAAATAAAATCTTCTAATCTCATCCAAGTTGATTAAAAGGGATATTATTTAGACCCAAGCATGATTTAGTTCTAAATACACTCATTAAATTATATTAACACGATATTTTGGGTAATTTTATAGTAGTATTCTTACCCTTAATTACATGGTTTTCCCTTTTATCATATTAATAAAATTTACCAATGTTGCTATTCATAATGATGAAAAATAAAATAAATCTATTTAGATAATTTGGAACTACTGATTCAAAATATAGAGTTCATTTTCATAATTCAAAATACTGAAGTTATAGTTATTAATTTAAAATTAATCACATTTTCAGAAAGAGAGAACGAGTTTTAAAAGCGAAAACATTGAAAAAAATTGAAAATTTTTTACATCTAAATTAAATGTAAAATTAATTATAATTTAATACATTATATTGAATGAAAAATATATATATTCTATTTATACATTAAAACCATTAAATATTATAATTTAACCATATTAATTATTTTGAGGAAAAAGTTGTTTTCAAATAAAATTTAGTGTATTTTTTCTATTCATCAAAACTTAAAAGTTATCTAAAAAATATAATAAATTCATCCAAAATAAATTTTTTTATCCCACATAAAAATAATATGTTTATGTTCTTAGAAAAATTTTTAATGTATCCAAATCGTAATTTAAAAGAGATTCTCCATTCAATGGCGTAGAATTGCCCTCTAAAAATATAGTTTTTTATACCTCAATTAGGGTTTATTCATACCCTATGACTAAAATATACATTGAATGAGTATCAAGAATACTTTATTAATTATATAAAATAAATATTTTTTATTAATTTTATTAAAAATTTTAATTATCTCAAAAATAAAAATATCTAATTCATTAATATTTTTCATAAATAATTGGTAGCCAATGAATTCACAATGCATTTTCATAAGTTAGTTATACGCAATATCGATAATCGAAAGACTATAATATAATTGTAATTTTATAATAAGGACATATCATGGTTCGTTTAAACTCACTGTTGTGTGCACTGCAAGAAACTGAAGAATTAAAATTATTTAAATAAAATACTTTATAAAAACAACTAGGTGAACATTCTAGCACCTTAAACCGAATTTCACCTTGAAATTTATCACTTGTAAACAAAAATATAAGGATACATATCCCTCATAATATCCTCAAGTTACCACATTGCTTCCTAAAATTGGTGTTTCCACCATATAACTTTAACCAAGCAATTTATTTTTTTTCATAGAACATTTTCACAAAAATCCATAATCTCTATCGGTTGTTCTTAATAAGAAATATCATGTTCCATCAGTACGAATTCTGAGTTTAGAACATCGAGGTAAACCTCATATCTCAATCTGATATAATTTATATTTATACTCCATGTAATATTATCAGTTCATTTACATATATCATTTGAATATGATCAAGATAGATATCCTCTATAATGGTAATGAATTGTTCCAACTTTGTAAGGCAAACAACTATAACCCAAATAGGATTATTGCCTTTTTAATGTTTTGGGAAGTCCAATAAAAAATTCCATAGTGATGTTTTCTCATTTACATTTTTGTATGGGTAATTTATGTAACATTCCCTTATAAGTTTATCTCTAAACATTAACTTATTGAAAAACTAAGCATCGAAAAATATATTCTGAAACATCTCTTTTCATCCCATCATATCATAAATACTCTTTTTGGTCCCTATACATCTTTTTTTCTTCCAAGGAGAATAGAGAATGAATAAATATGAGCCTCATCCAATAGGTACTTCTTTAATTCTGATTTGGGAGGAATACAAACCCGATTATTGAACCTTATTGTTCCATCATAATAAATGTGGAATTCAGGAACTTTTCTCACCTTTTTTTGTGGCTCTACATCTTTCTTTTGTGCCACCTTAACCTTCACTTGTATAGATGGTCGAACATTCATTTGAAAAATATAATATTTATTCCCCATCCTTTAAAATTTCAATATACACCCATCTAAAATCAATAAATAATTTCTCATTTTTTATCCTTATCATGGATGGTCTATCATGGCCTTGGTGACTCAAAGCATCTGCCACTTTTTTAACTTTCCCAGGGTGGTAATGTATTGAGCAGTCGTAATCATTACAAAACTCCAACCATCTTATTTTTTTCATATTTAGATCCTTTTATGTGAAAATATAATTTAAACTTTTATGATCAGTATAAATTTCACGCATTTCCCCATAAATATAATGCCTACATAACTTTAATGAAAAGATTACTAAAACTAACTCCAAATCATGATTTGGGTAATTTTTCTCATAGATTTTAAATTTCCATGAGGAATAAGCTATCACCATATCATTTTCCATGATAACCATCCCATACCCTTCTTGGATGTATCAATGTAAATCACAAACCTTTCTCCACTACCAGGTAGTTTGAGCATAGGTTCTTTGGCTAACCTTCTTTTTAGCTCTTTGAAATTCACTTCACATTCCTATGTCCATACAAACGTAACTACTTTTCAAGTCAACTTAGTGAGTGATTTAGATAATAGTGAAAAATATATCACAAATCATTGAAAATATCCATCCACACTAGTAAAACATCATATCTCAGTTATCTTTTTTTGTCTCAACCAACTTTAAACAACTTCTGTTTTTGATGTATCCACAGATATCCCATCTATTGAGATTACGTGACCCAAAAATGAAACTATCTAAAGCTGAAATTCACACTTGAAAAATTTTTCCTAAATCATGTCTTTTATTATAGTCTATAGTAAAATTAACAAGTGGTATTCATGTTCTCCCTTTCTTTTCAAAAAGAGAAGAATATAATTTATAAATTCTACCAAAAACTGATCAAGATAGTCTCTAATGACTATATTCCTTCGATCCATGAAGATAGTGGGGGAATTAGTATGACAAAAAGTCATCACTATAAATTCATAGTGACCATACCTTGTACATAATGTTATCTTTGGTATATCATCATTTTTAATCCTTAATTGATGATATCCTAAATGATGATGAATCTTGGAAAAGTATTGAACTCTGTGTAGTTGGTCGAATAAGTCATCAAAGCAGGGAAGAGGATATTTTTTCTTTATACTGATCTTGTTATGTTCTCAATAATAATTATAGAGTCTCATTGATCCATCACTATTATTAAAAAAAGAACAGGTTCTCCCTATGATGATGTGTTAGGGAATATGGATCCCTTATCAAGATTCTCTTGGAGTGGCTTATTCAATTCCTGCAACTCAATTTGGGATATTATATAAGGTGTCTTTCAATTAGGCATAAAACCTGGTATGAGTTCTATTGAATACTCAACTTTTTAGTTTGGTGGAAGACTTAGAAATTCTGTAAAAAAAGATATAATCAAACTCCCATACAATTGGTGTATTCTTAATCATGTGTTTCTCCCGAACCATATGAGATAAATAACCTTCGTTTATAAGAATCAAGACCCATAAGATGGAATAAATTTATATTGGAAGGATGTATTTTTCCTTGCATAGATAGATGATCATGGATTGGTCTGGAATATAAAATGTGACTTCCCTTCATTATCAATTGATATGATATCCATATGGAGAAATCAATTTCATGCCAAGAATCATAGTAAATTATACTATATAACTGATTACAATACTTATAGGAATCATTTTCCCAAAAACCTCAACCGAAGAAGAATTATAACCTTGTGATCTGACTTTTTTTCCATTAGTAGTTGTATCAGTTAACTCAAGATCTAATTATTGGGGTTATACGGTGATACCCTTATAAAATTATTAATAAATAAAAGAGTGGGTGGATCTAGAATCAAATAAAATATTTTCTACTTTAGAGTGGATGGTAATTGTACCTTTCAACACTTAATTATCATACTCAACATTTCTGATAGTGATTTCATGTGACATTCCTTTTTCTTGATCACAATAGTTTAATGACATCGATCATCATCAATAACCATTAGGTTAGGTAATTGATTGGAATAATTTCCCATTTCATTCACTAATATAATTGAAGTGTAAGAGGTGCACTATCTGTATACTTTTCTCTGTTCTCGTCGTTAAAAATATTTTTCCCATCACCTTGGCATTCAATAGCCTAATGACCATATTTTACACACATAAAAAAATTACTAGACCCTTTATGATAATTTCCTCCATGTGTATTTCCACACTTTTAGAAAAAGTAAAAACACATATTATTTTTAGTGTGTTATTTAGATATTCCTTTGAATTCCATTTTTCTCTTCTTATCATGCCCATAGGACTGATGGGTAACTCCAATCTCCATCTCAACCTTGAGAGAACCTCAAAAAACTTCCTCATAGAAATTAAATCCCCTTATGTATAAAACATTTCAAGGACTTGTTTTTAAGACACTAAAGAATCGATCAATTGTACTCTTAGGTTGAATAATAATTCCAACAGCATACCTTGTAAGTCTTGTAAAATTTGTTTTGTAGGTACCAACAATTTCATCACCATTTGTATTTAGATCAAGGAACTCATAGTCCATATTTTTTTGATTAATACAAGGAATGTACTTATTGAAAAATAAGTTCTTAAACTCATCCCATTTTATGGACTCAATTTCATCTCTTTGCATTGTATTCTTGATAAGATTCCACCATTGGTCATCTTCTCCTACCAAATGATAGACTACTATGATGAACTTAACATATTCAGAACATTGTTGAACTAAAAATATCTTTTCTGTGGTGATAATCCATTTTTCATCCACTAATGGATCATAGGACCCACTGAAAGTAGGTGGGTGTTTCCTTATGAAAGACTCAACAAAATGTTGTTCCCTACATTGCTCATTGGGATGTCCTTCATGATTTATTGCGTGATAAATTTTTGTGAGCATAGTTATAAGATTTTCTATTCCCGGTACCATAATATTTGGTTTCCCAGGAGGAAAAGCATTGCATTTCTTATCACATTCAGTATTAACGCGGTTCATTTGGGTTTCATCCATTGACTAAAACCAAGAAGCATAGTGTGAGAAACCATAATCATAACAGAAAAATAAAATAATAAATAATAAGATTTCTATTTATGAAACTTTAGGTTTTATGCTAGGTTATTCATGTTAATTTATAAAACACTATTATAGTAACCTATACTTAGACAAATCCTTAGGGTTTTCTATAAGGATTTCTCATCCTAGTTTCCAACGGTTAACTATACCTTTAATTTGATACCAACTATGACAACCCATAATTTATATAAATTCATCTTATGTAAAAATTGAAGTAAATTAATTACTAAATATAATAAATCCATGATAGGACCGTATAGGTATTGAGTATTCAAGAAACTAGGAAACATAAACAACTGGTTCATTAAACATCTACTTTGTCTCCCACTAATTTTTTCATAACTAGACTCATTTTTGACATATCTTACTAAATAACCTTCTTAATGACCTCAGGGAAAAAACATATTAAATGGTGAGATAAAATGCTCAGAAAGGGCAAACAAGGGAAATATCAATCATATCATAATCATAAGACATAAGAACATAACATTTGATAGTCTTATCTTGTATATGAAATATCATGAAATCATGTTATGTGATAAACATTCATAAGAATTAATGGTCATAATACCAAAAGTCATAACAAAGACATGGAGTTTTTTGGAATACTCATAAGCATAGAAAATCTTTTCATTTTAGTTAAGGTACATTTATATGACCATCATAGCTAACAAATTCCATTACTGAATCAGGTTTACTTGTCATTCCAGCCCTATATTACTAAATTATATTTACTTGTCTGTCTATTCATGTATATTTAATGAGATTTAAATCTTTACCCAATGCATTGGATGGAAATATAGGCCCAACCCATCTCATAATTAAATCATTCTTATGTGTTCCACAAAAACATAAATCGTTCATCATAGCAAAACCCAATGAATAAAATGGGTTTCTTAAACATTATTCCATCATTACATAATCTATATAAAAAAAATGGATTTCAAAAATATAATTCCATAATAAACAAAATAAAATCATAGTATTAATAGGAATAGAGACATAACCTTATTAAAATAATCTCATATAATATGGAAAGTAGTTTTGATATAAGACATGGAATTAATTTTTGAGGAAAATATCCATAATTCTTCAAATACATTTTCTTTTCTCCAAACGCCAAACAATTTTAAAAGAAAATAATTTTTTTGAAAATAATATTGAAGACTTATAAGGTAATATTCATGGAAATAATGTTTCATCAAACCATAAAATTGTATTCATGTCTTATAAGTTAAAAAAACATTCATCTCATGCTTTTGTTAGAAAAGTCAAAAAGTACATCGTACTGAAAACGAAAAAATATTCATTTCATACTATTTAATAAAAATTAACCAATGGGTAAAATTTTATTTTTTTTAAACAATAGAAATAATATTTCATATTTATGGAACACGGACGTGTATGATAAATATACCATACTAAATACTTACGTATAAATAATATCATATAATAATGAGATTGCAAAATTATCCATTACATCAGGTCTAATATTCTTTAAATGTATTCGAACCTATTATAAAATGATTTAAATTATTTCATTGAATTATTCCAGAATCATAATTATTTTCATGGTATCATAAATGATTATAGTGTCATCCATTTGTTAGTAACATTTCATTGTCCCTCGTTATTTGGATATTAAAGGCTTTATGTTCTGATACATGTTTTTTCAGATAAGTCCATAATCCACTTATTAGGATGTGGTTATATTATTTATTGAATGATATTAGTATAATTTATATCATATTTATTAATTTAATTCATGTATATAATCATGTTTTAATTAATATCATGTATAATTAATCGCATCGCATCGTTGAGATGGTAGGTCATACGGACACACGAGTGATGATATCATTCCTATAATTATTGAATGGTATTGAATTGGATGGTGTATAACATTTGATAATTATTATCATGTTATAATAATCCTATATAGTTATTATTTTCATCATTATTTCCATCCAAATAATGTGGTGGTGAAAAACAAACTACACCACGGTATGGAGACGGTAAGTCGTATGTATGCACATGTGGTGATTCCATTTTTTTTGTAGGATGGATATAAGGTGGAATATGGTTGCTTCATAATTATAATAATATATAATTATATGAGTGATACTTATTTTTTTACTTTATAATGAAAAACCTAATGAAAATTAAGTATAAGAGGAAAGAAGTTTTATATAATGGGTAGATGAGATTAGATCTTCCTCGAATTGATTCCTCTAAATCTCTTCTTAGAGAACTAGAGTTAGTCTTTTAATATAACCAGAAAATATATAATGTAAATAGGGAAGTTTTGAACGAAAATATTAGGTTAAGGATGAGCTATAAGGCTCAAATTGAAGTGAATGGGTGAAGGAGGAGGTTCGCATTTTTTTATTGAGGTGAGGGGAACTTTTGGAAAATCCAAAAATAATAAGTTTCAATTAAATCAAACACTATCCAAAAACCTCCAAAATGTCCCAATTTTGAATATTAGACATGATATTATTATACTCTCATCAACCAATAAAAGTTTTACAAGTATATATTTCAATTTTAACCTTATCTTTTTAATTAACACTTCATTATTCAATTAAATGTTTAACTAGAGTAATAAATAATTCAATATTAATAGGGTGAAACGTTATCTTATTTGATGTAAAATAGACCATATATAAATAAATTAGTTCCTTTTATACCATATAATTATTATTATATATTTTTAAAAAAATTAATGATCTTTAGATAATTTAATAAAACATTATTTTGATAAATAATCAATAGTATCAATCTTGACATTATTCAATTCATTGATTTTTAAAAAAGTTAATATAACAAGATAAATTTGAACCAATAATTTTTCTATATTCCTAGGAGGTCAAGGTAATCTATAAAATTACTTATACATGTTATTTAACCCAAATCATATATACTTTTATATGTTTAATAATATTTATATGATATTTCTCTTAATAAACAAATTTCTACAACAGTTTTGTGTAATTATTTAATATAAATATTTGTTGAATAAAAATTAAATATAAAATACTATGATGAATATAAATCTACTATATTTCAGAATGAAATATTTATTATAATTTATATTATGTAAAATTCATTATTTAAAATGTTATACTTTTTAAAATATGAAGATTACAGCTTTTGCATCACTTTAAATAAAATAATATAAGTGTCACAATTCCTTCTATAAGGCATCAAATGGTCCCTAACTCTAACCTTAGATTATTATGGTCTATATATAATCTAAAAATAATATTTTTTCTATTTTTTTGATATTTTAATGGGTATTGTTATTTTAATAAAAACTATATTATTTATTTTTCGTCAATTAAATTATTTTTTCATCATTAATGTATAATATATTAATTTAATTATTTATTTCATAAAAATTAAAAAAATATATGATAAAGGAAAAAATTTTATCTCTCAAATGAGTATCTATAATCGAAAATATATTTTTTATTTCCTTATATAGAAAATGATTTAGTTATTAAATGTTGAGTGAGACATATTTAACCTTTCTTTAAATGAACTAAATTTCTTGTCTTAATCCCATAAAAGTGGATTAAAATCGATGTCATTTAGACCAAAGGATACTTTAGGTCAAAAAAAACTAATCTAATGATATCAAGAGAAGTGTTATTGTAATTTTATAATTGTATTATTACCTTTAATTAAAGGGTTTAACCTTTTATCGTATTAATAAAAATTACCGAACATATTATTCATAATGACCAAAAATAAAATAAATATATTTATATAATTTGGAACTACTGATTAAAAAAATGGAGTTTATTTTTCAATATTAAAAACACATAAATTTCATTAATTAATTTAGAATTAATCCAGTTGTCGGAAAGCGAGTACGAGTTTTAAAAGCTAAAAAATGAAAAAAGATTGAAATGTTTTTACATTTGAATTCAATTTAAAATTAATGCTAATGAAATAAATTACATTTAATTATAGAAATATATTATGTTAATATTTTAAAACCATTCAATATTATAATTTAACTATATAAATTATTTCAGAGAAAACTTGTGTTCACATAAGCTTAGTGTATTTGTACAATTCATCAAATCATGAATGTTATCAGAAACATATCAAAAATTCATCCAAAGAAAATTTTTATATCCCAATTCAAAATAACATTCTTATTTTTCATAAAAATTATTAATATCTCAAAATCATAATTTTAAAGTAGTTCACCATTCAAAGGAGTAGAATTGCCCTCTAAAAAATATAGTTTTTTTATACATCAAATAGGGTTTATTCAAACCCTATGACTAAAATATCCTTTGGATGAATAATAAAAATATTTTATTAAGTATATAACATATATATATCATTAATTTATTTACCAATAGTAATTCTCTCAAAAATACAAATATCTAATTGATTTATATTTGTCATAAATAATTGGTAGCCAATGGATTCACCATGTATTTTCATATGTTAGTTAAACTTATTCCTGCTAACCTAACAGCTAGGATATAAATATATTTTTATACTAAGGGAATCTCATAGTTTGTTTAA
Source organism: Viscum album (assembly GCA_963277665.1). NCBI lineage: Eukaryota > Viridiplantae > Streptophyta > Magnoliopsida > Santalales > Viscaceae > Viscum > Viscum album. The sequence continues at coordinate 1,918,221,003 of OY728128.1, read as the reverse complement.
AATCATGATTTCATTCAATGAATTCTACTAAATATTTAAATTATTTAATGAAATATTTCATAAAAACATCCTGGTGTTACATTAAATCTTAAATTTATCAAGATAAAATTTATGTATTCTCATGTTGTTTTCTCATATGTTGTAAGATATGTTGTTTGTAACAAATTTATGTTTTGAAAAATATATGATGTTTTTTTTGATACACAATAGTTAATATTAATAAAATTATATAAATTTTTTAAAAAGAACGTAAAGATAAAAATATATTTAACTAGTAAAAAATAGAATATCCAAGGTATTTATTAAAATAATAGAGAAAATCACTCACCACCCAGCAATGTAAAATTTAAAAAAAAATCATTTTTTCAAAATATTTCTCCAAAGACATAGAATAACATATAATATATGTATATAAAATTTATTTTTTTGTATATTCTTATAAAATGAAATAAATTTTACTTCTTATTATATAGAATTTTGTGTCCTATAAAAAATATCACAGTGAAAGTATAATTTTAAAGGGGATGTTGGGAGTATGTTTTGAATATATATAAGTAAACATTATAACATATATATGATTATAAAATTTTGATTCATTGCGAAGGATATTATATATCCTAGAATATTTTAGGATGTTTTGGGGATAAATTATTTTAATATAAATTGAAACATTTAAATTCAATATAAAATGATAATAAAGAAAAAATTTAATGGAAACATTCCAAAATTATTATATTACAATTATTTATACATATTTGGAAAAATAATTTTTAACACCTTGATATTGGATATTACAATGCAAAACATTTGGAGTTATATTTTGTAACAGTTTAAACTGGGATAATTAATGCTAATATCACCATTCTTAAAAAATATATTTTTTCATAGATTTCAACTCTATGATGAAGTTTAGTGGAAGGAAATGTCATACAATAACATGGATGTGTGGTAGGAATTATGCTAAGATATAATAATTTTAAAAATAATATAAAATGTTCTAAAAAAATTCCCTCCCTAGTGGTATATCATGTAGGATATGATTATAATGGAACTTATGTATGGTTTTGTTATAATATTCATAAAATTATTTGTGAAAATATAGAATTTATCAAGTTATACTAGAAGTAATCACCACTTTATAATTATATCATGTTGGCTATATATGTTATATGAAGTGAAATGATATTTAACATTTAAATGTATAGTGTTGATTTATCCCTAATCAATACGAATAATAAGGTATTCTAGGTTTTGATGATTTATTAGGTGATTTTTTCATGAATTTATAAATAATTATATTTAAATTACTCCTAGAATGTAGTATTAGTGAAAAACAGGTTTGTCTCTTGTTTATATTTTTCATTCACTTATTAATACCATTCATTTTTAGTTATATAATAGTAAAATAAATAGAGGGGGGTTTGTGGTGTAAGAAAATGAGTTAATATAGACACATTGGTGTTATTAGGAAATGGAAATGATCTACAAGTAACTATAGATTCATTTATTATACTCTTAAATTTATAAATCCATTCTAATAATAAATTAATTTCCATTTTTTAGTACTCCCTTTACATAAATGTTGTGGAACTAAACACACATGAAAAACCTCACATACATATAAAGACATACCTCTTCCAAAATTAAAGGGAATTGTACACACCTCAATCACGAGTCTGAAACCTTCAAAAAACCCAACACTATTATATATCATACATCCCTAAACCAATGCAAATCAATCATTTGAAGTGTTTTTTTGAGAGAATAGAAGGTTTGAATAAGAGTGTTGAATCAACCCCATAATGAGTTAAGGATAATAATCACCTAGTCAAACCCTCCATATCTTACTACCCACTATAAAAGCGAAAAAAATAAATAATTAAAAATAATAACTCATGAGATCCATAGATTCCCCAGGGATCAAAACTATTTATTGTTACTCCTCCATTAAGGAGTTACATTAGAAAAGTAGTGCAAATATAATGAAATTGAGAAGAAAAGAAAATGAAAAATATATTCGATTTTTGTAAAAGAATTTATTATATATTAAAAATGGAAAAGTGAAATTAAATCAAAGAAAATGTAATATATACTATGTGAACAAATCCATGAATGAGAGAATAAGTTGAAATTTTTAATGGGTGATAATTTGTAACATTATTCTCATTTTATAGGTAGGGAACTAGCTTCTTAAAATTATCCATTCTAGGATAGACTCTGTGAGTTGCAGGGAAGAATTTGATCATTCCATGTATGTGCACTATTGATTATTCTGATCATCTATGATCCCACACATGATCAACCCAAGATAATTATTTTCTTCATTTTATTAGATTATGACATGTGATAGCACTAAACTGAAATTTATCAATTATGTTAGATAATTAGGGAATCAATTTCCATAGTGTATGTATGGATATTACTAATGATCAATGTCTTGGATGTTTTAATTGAAATTTGTAAAAGCTTGTGAAGATATTGGAACATGATAGAAAGTATGTTGGAGTGAAAAAGTGTATTTCATAGAGAATATACATTACACCAGATTTTAAGGATGTGTTGGGAGCTAATGGAATCTATATTTTATCTTGAATCTACACTGAATACCTAATAAAGATTACAATAAAATTTGAGAATGTATTTTCAGCTTAATTTATCTTTCACTACTATTTTAATATTCTCCCATGAATAGGGAATAACATTACATTTTGATATATTCATAACATGTGTGGTATAGGATGGGATGTTGTTTAGAAGTGGTGGTGGGGATATTATAGATTTTGGATAATTCTCTTGTATGATAGATGCTAAACCATGACTCAAAATACTATTGGTAGTGGCTTATATGTTGTATTAGGGACCTAGGATCTGTTAAATTCTTAGTGGGGATATAACTTGCATCACAAAAGTTAACAAGATCATGAAATATGAGAATATGACTTTTTTCACTACAAGGTATATTCTACACCCCACATCAAGGTTTCACATGGAATATAAGGTAATTTATAAACCTCTGATTTTTATCCATACCCCTAAATTATGCCTCAGAATAGCATGTATGAGTGTTTTTTAGGAGCTACCACAATGGGATTCTAAATTGTAAACCTGATTCTAGCACAACCACTATATTTATATTGTGGTACATTTCATATCCTATGGCCCAAAAGTTCAATCCCTCTCTCCATGATTATTCCTTGGTTGCGTTGAGTTCCCTTTATGGGTTCTCATCACCTATTTCGATTAGGATGGGGATAGGCTATTTTTTCTATGTCCTACAAATTAAAACATTAGTCATCCCATTTTCTCCTAAAAAACTCACACACTTATATTTTATTTTTTTACTCATTGATAAAACACTTAATAAACATTTCATTTGTGAAAATAAATTTTTACGCCATATTCACATTCAATTAATTAATTAAAAGATAAATTAAAATATGATTATTTTAATTTTTATATAATATATGGCTCATTTATAATGTAAATGTGCAATGAAAATATATAGAAATACGGATGGATCACTCCCATATTCTTTAATTTTTCCTTCTACCCAATGAACGTGTCTTAATAAATATGTTCAAACAAATCCATATTGTCCCGTGTTTAATAATTTTTTCAATAAATGACAAATTGTTAATGATTTATATGAATCTCATTGTTAATGAACAATCACATTTACAATTCCCTTTTATTTATCCTTCTCCTCAAACATTAAAATTTTAAAAACAATAATTTATCACTATAAAAATTATTAGATAAATCCATTTTTCCCTTGCTTATTCATGTTTTGAACTAACCTTCCATTCCATATATCTCAATAAAAAAGAACTTTCTCTCACAATTTTTTTATCCATTTTAGGCACATAAAACTTATTCATGATTTTAGGAAAAAAAAATTGGAATTGAGTGATTCCAATTATTTGGCATTCCATGAAGATCTATATGATAACCAAGTTATGAGAGAAACAATAGGATAACCAGCTCTAATATTGATATTTACACTTACTAGGGAACTTTATTTTTCACACACATGACACAATTCTTTAGTTAACTTGAGGGACCTATTTTTTATCCTAATATATTAAATTACTATAATTCTAATTGATTTATAAAACTATTTGTTTAGTAATGATTCCTTGAATTAATGATTTTATTTCTCAGTTATTTCCTGTAAATTAAAATTCCTTGATCCAATTCATGAAATTAAATTATATCCACCTTAAATATTTTTAAATTATAATTAATTTCTCAAATTCCAAAAATACAATATTCCATTTTTTTCAAAAATGAATAATGACTCCTAGAGAACTCAAAAACAAGAAATAATTAGGTGGGAAAATCACGAAAAAAAATATTTAATTATAAACAAATAAACATGTAAAATTCACACAAAAAATGGGCTGAAAATCCACCATACTAGAACTTCATCACCACATTAAAGATAAAAAACACACTATATCATCGATAAAAAAACTATTGGGATAGAGAAACATAGCATTGTTGTATTTCGAATTAGTTTCTTGATTTAGGGTATTAATAACTAATTTATTCATCTTATAAAAAAATTAGACTCCTTATGTTTAAATCATGTTGTAATGATCACAAATCATGTTAACCCTACTTAATCTATCTCAAATCATGTGTAGAGATAGTTGGTTTCCCTATACTTTAAATAACCTTTCACAATATCCTGATTCCTATAAATCATGTTTGACTATTGAAAACTATATTTAATTTCGTTATATAATTTTTACTTGTATGAATTATTAAGTATAATTCATTCTATAAATATTACTTCTTAAGATTTTTTTCAGATATATGTCTAAGTCTGAGAAACCATAAGTCTTCCATCGGTTCTGGTTTTTGGAAAACCTCAGACACTGTGACCTAGACACCATGACCCTGACACTGTAACCAGTTTCAGATCTCATAAAGTTTGTGACACTGGTTCCTTGCAACCATCACTAAGTCACTGTTCAATGTTTTGTAAAGGACCATCCAATGTGGTCCTAATACCACATTTGTGCTACTAGTTCTAGATCTCAATGCCTCTATAGCATCATGACTATCTCACTGCTCCATGGAAAATAATAAGACATTGTTTCTTTGTTAAACCATTTACAAGTGATATTGTTTCAAAAAAAGTTGTGGATCTTTTTTTTAATATGTTTTCTCATTTTTAATTTAATCTATGACAGTAATATTTGTGTCATTTAATGGCACTGACATAATTAATGTTTCTTTATAGATATGTCACCAGATAGTATGATGTACGAAGTGAGGAAAACATGCATCATGTTAACTCCAACACATGCACTTTGAAACAAATGAAAGTGTGGCACTGGAACAAACGTAGAGGAGAAAAAATTTGAAAAGTGAACTGAAACATGCAACCAAATTCAACTAAATAACACATGAATCACTCTCGATTCCAAAAATACTGGACTAGAATAGATCAGATCTAAAAACTTCTTTGCATTACCAACTCTAAGAAGAACATAAGATAGATCTCTGAACTGGAAACCAGAGCACTAGACTTGTGATACTCTATTTATCATAATAGGACTTGATACATGCATCTTCTTCATCCTATAAGCCCATATATGCATAGAATAAAACTCAGAGCACTTATAAGCCTTTATCATTATCTTTGATCTATTGGGTACTAATTTTATCTTTCGAGCAGTGTGTGTGTCTCTATTACAACATACACAATATCATATATTAAACTGCAGGTTACAAGATATCCTTCCTCTCATATCTTTTTAAATATATTTACTCCCATGGATAAGTGTGGAAGAGGTCCTTGTGTGACCTGGTAGCTTATTCCCATGAAGAAAATTGGAAGAGGATGTGTGACCTAGATAGTCTTGTGTACTGTTATTTACCCCAATCTAGGGTGTGGATCAAGTTTATTAATATAGACTTCTTGGTGTATGTGTATCACTAAGTGGAGTGAATTAAGTCTAGGATTGAGACTGAACCACTTTTATTATCCATTATGTCTTTTAATTTAGTATTTCTCGGTTTTACTTTATATTTCAGAAAACTAGATATTACTTTGATAGTTATTTTAGAAAGTATTTATAACTATTTTGAACTAGTAGGTTAGTTTAAAAAGTTATATTAATCTCTAGATTAGTATAACTGAGAACTAATCATTATTCTAAGAAATTAATTGAACATTCTGGATGTTTATAAATTCACTCCAAACAAACTTTGATTATATTTTAATTGGGGGAACTTTTCAAAAAACAAATTTTTAACAGAACTTTTCATAGATACTCAATTCACCCCCCCCCCCCTCTTGAGTAATATACTCTGACAAATAGTTTATAAATATATTAGTTTAGAAAGATGTTTCATATATTTTTAAATAGTAATTATAGTTGTCTTTCAAATATCTTAAAATTTTTGTTATTTCTATTTTTTTATCTCTTTGAAATACTTTTACAATTTATATTACGGACAACCTTTTAGAATGATATGTTACTAATAGGCCACCTTTCTTTAATTTCACAAACTATGATCAGTGGAATCTTAAAATCAAAATACATCTAGAAAAGCATGGGTATTGAAATCTGGAATGCTATTGAAAAAAAATATGAAATTCCTGCCACTGCTAGAAACACTTTGGATGAACCTACCAAGATTGCCTATAAAAATATATATAAAGCAATGAATTCTCTATACTATTCCTTAGAAGATGAATAATTCAATAGAATTTTTTCTTGTAAAAATGCCCATGAGATTTGGGAAACCTTGACTGTTTCTCATGAGGGAAACACTGATGAGAAAGAAATGAGATTAAATACTTATACTATTAAGTATGATAAATTTAAAATGAATCATGGTGAATGTATTTCAAATATGTATCTTTGGTTCAATTAAATTTTCAATGCAATGATCTCTCTTGGATGATATTTTACTCCCAATGAACAAAATCATGCGGATTCTCAGATGCCTACCTGATAGATGGAGATGAACCTTTGTCTCCATTAGAGATTCATGTGACATTTGAATATTACCTTTAAAATAACTCTTTGGGAAACTAATGATGTACGAAGTAGAGTTGAAATTCAATAAAGAATATGAGGATGAACCCAAAATAAAATCTATGGCATTCAAGACCACCACCTCCAAACACAATAAAAAGGAGAAACTTCAAGTCTCTGCATGGAGTTCCGTCAGTGAACAATCATCACCCTAAAGTGATGAGGATATGGATTAATTATCTAGAAGGTTTAATAAATTTTAAAAAAGTAATAAATTTTTCATAAAGTCTATCTTCAAAGGAAGATATGATCAAAATGGAAGCTGGAAGAAATATTTGAAAAAAATGACATGTCTGATGAGATAGTAGGTTATGAATGTAAGTAAAAGGGGAATGTAAAGGCAGATTGTCTGAAGCTCTAGTATAGAAATAATTGTGAGGACAAAGATAAAAAGTATAAAAAGGCAATGAAAGAAACTTGGAGTGCTTTTGAGAATAGTTCAAGTGACTCAGAGTATTCACATGATGAATAAGAAAACAAAGTTAATATGTGTTTCATGAAAAATACATCTGAGGTAACCCTGGACTCTCCTGTACACAATTCCTATTATTTTGGAGATGACAGTGACTCGGAAAATATTTCTAAAGAAATGAATGTTTGAGTATTTAAATATTCTTAAAGATACATGTAATGAACTAAAAGATAAATTGAAGTCTTTAATGAAACAGTATGCACACACCTCGACTGTTAAAACTGAACATGTTATAGAAAGAGATAAAAATGTTCAATTACTCAAAGAAAACAATGAATTAAAGATACCTAATGAAAAATTAAAAAGGTATATTGAAAGGATTAATAATGGAAAAGATACCTTGGTATAAATACTAGGTAAATAGATTTCCCCTAGATACACTACTAGTATTGGATATCAACTTAGTTAAAGAAATTAGTGAAAACCCAATTATGTTTCTAAATCTAGAAAATAAATCTTTACTCTTAGTTTAGGAAAACATTATTCTAGTTCAAACTACGATACACTATCTATTGTTTCGAGTTTTTCTGGACAAGATAGAGTTTATTTCTCAAATACTTGACATAATTCTTATAGGAGACCTTTGAAGCAAATTTGGGTTCCTAAAACACTAGTTACTAATATTTCTGGGCCCAAAAAATATAGGTACGAAGTCTATTTTATTTGACTATTTTGTATTAAAATTTTTTGAAGTGCTCATGTAAATTATTATAGTACTTGGACAGTGGTTTTTCAAGACACAAGATAAAATATTATTCATGTTTTAAGAATCTAATAAAAATTGATGGCGGACATGTCACTTTTAGTGACAATTATGGAGGGAAAATAATTGGCCTTTTCCAAATCGGTAACTATAACTCAGTTTAAATTTCCAATGTACTTTTTCTTGAAGGACTAAAATATAATCTTCTTATTATTTCACAACTATGTGATAATGGATTTCATTTCAAATGTGAAAATGATTCTTGTAATGTTTTTAATTATAAAAATGAATTAGAATTGTCTACATTAAGAAATAAAAATGTATATTTTGTTAACTTATATACTTTAGTTTCTCAAAATGTTTCATGTTTTAAGTATATTTCACAAAGATTATTGTCTTTGGCATAGAATACTAGGACACTACAATATTCACTCCCTTAGAAAGCTAACTAGAAAAAGTATAGTGAAAGATCTACCCAAACTAGAGTTTCCAAATGATAGAGTGTGTAATCCTTATCCAAAGAGAAAGTAACACAAAATTTCCTTCAAAAAAAAGAAGTTTCAACTTCTCAACCGATCAAGTTGGTTCAAATGGATTTATTTGGACCATCTAGAGTTTCTAGTTAAAATGGGAAGTACAGTTTTTTTGTTCTCATAGATGACTTTTAAATATATATTTGGACCTTTGTCTTGGCTCAAAAAAATGAAGCATGCACTCATTTCACTAAATATGATAAAACTATAGAAAAACATACTGGAATTAAAATTAAATCTTTAATAAGTGACCATGGCCATGAGTTTGAAAATCCAATGTTTGAATCCTTTGGCTCACAGAATGTCTATAGTCGTAACTTCGCTTCCCCTAGAACACCTCAACAAAATTGAGTTATAGAAAGAAGAAATAGGACCTTGAAAAAAAAATCTCTAACCGTTATTAGTGAATATTAATTACTTATTTATTTATGGGTATAAGCTGTAAATATATAATTCTATATTATTAATATGGTATTTATTAGACCTATTCTTAAAAGAACTCCATATGAGTTATGGAACAATAGAAAACCCAAAGTAAGCCACTTAAAATTCTTTGGTTGAAAATTCAATGTCCTTAATACTAAGGACAATCTTGAAAAGTTATCATCCAAGAGTGATGAAGGAATTATTGTAGCATACTGAATCTCTAGTAAATCTATTAGAGTGTTTAAAAAATAAACTAAATGTGTGGAGGAATCTATCCATGTCATGTTTGATAAGATAGAACGACATGAGCCTAAAATATCTTTAGAGAATCTTGAGAGTGATATGTCAAATCTTTACATCAATACCAAACCCTCCAACTATCCTGAAAAGAAATATGTACAAACATCAAATTCTAGAAATTCTCCAGATTCAAGTCATAATGAACCCTAACCTGTTGAAGAACCTGAAATAACTAGCACCTATTTTTCTAGAGCTGTTAGAACTCTTAGAAACCCTCCTTTAGATGTTGTTGTAGGGAATTTAGATAAAATAACACAAACTAGAGATTCTCTTATAAATCAAGTTTAACCTAAATTTTTCTTGTCACAACTTGAACCTAAAAAACTTTAATGATGCTATCAATGATGAATTTTGGGTGATGGCTATGCAAGAAGAACTTAATCATTTTGATAGGAACAAAGTTTGAAAACATGTTGATCGACCCAAAGACATATTTAACATAGGCACTAAGTGGGTGTTTACAAATAAGGTATTTGAAGCTGGTAACATAGTTAGAAATGGGGATATATTGGTTCCCCAAGGCTATAGTCAAGAAGAAGGAATTTTATATGGGGAGACCTTTTCACCTATTTCAAGACTTGAAGCCATCAGAATCCTACTTGATTTTTCTACCAATATGAATTTCAAACTATATTAGATTGATGTCAAGAGTGAAATCCTAAATGCATATATAATTAATGATGTCTTGGTTGAACAACCCTCTCGTTTCACAAATCAGCATTTTCCAAATCATGTTTTTATATTATCAAAAGTTGTGTCTAGTTTAAAGCAAGCTCTAAGAGCTTGGTATGATAGATTAATTACTTTTCTTATTTCCAAAGGTTTTACAAAATGTATAGTTGATCCTAAACTTTTTATAAAACTAATTTTCAATGATTTTTTAGTAGTTAAAATATATGTATATTATATTATTTTTGTATCTTATGAAAATACTTTATGAATTGAGTTTTTAAAATGACGCAAAATGAATTTGAAATGAGATTAATGGGTGAAATAATATTATTTATTGGATTTCAAATATTTTTTAAAATCAAGATGGTATTATTTTAAATAAAAGAAAATACACTAAATATCACGTAAAAGGTTTTGTCTTGGATAGAACTAAAAGTAGTGATACTCTAATGAGTACTACTTGTAAGTTGGATCTTTATGAAGAGGGAAAATATGTTGATCAAACTACTTAAAAAGGAATGATTGGAATATTACACTACTTAACTTCTTTTCGACCTGATATTATGTTTTTTGTATGCATGTGTGCTCTTTTTCAAGAAAATTATAAAGAATCTCACTTAAATATTGTTAACAGAATTTTCAAATACCTCAAACTTACACTCAATCTAGGATTGTTCTATCCTAGAGGACAATAATTTGAGTTAGTTAGCTATTATAATGCTGACTTTAGTGGTTATAAGTTATATGGAAAAATAACCTATGGATCATGTCACATTCTAAGTGAGTCTCTAGTGTCATGGTGTTGTAAGAAACAAAACTCTGTTTCATTATCTACTACTGAAGATGAATATACAATTTTTGGTAGTTTTTGTGCACAAATTTTGTTGATTAAATGCACATTACTAGATTATGGATATCAATTCATGAATGTACCTATAAAATGTGACAATACAAGTGATATTAACATTTCAAATAATTTTGTTTCACACTCTAGGAAAAAACATATTGATGTAAGACCTCCCTTTTTGAGAGAACATTGTCAAAAAGGGGATATCACTTTGGAATTCATTGGAACTGAATGTCATTTTGCTGATATATTCAAAAACCCATTAAATTTTTAAGGGATATATTACATCATACATGAATTAGTAATGATAAATCTCAAGTAGAAAGTATCTTATTTCAAAACTTGTTGTATCACATATTACTATTTCACAGTTTATAGTTTCATGATTTACGGTTTCACAGTTCACTATCTCGCTCTCACAGTTTTATATGTTACTATCTTGAAATTACTTTTTCATATTTATGGTCTCATAGTACCTCTATCTTGGTTACTTTCTTTAACATAATTTAAAAAATGATACAGTCGCACCGTTTGGAGTCACACCATAAAGATGAAACTATGACAATCTGTTCTAGTCTCAATGTGACAATATGTTCTGGTCTCACCATGACAATCTATTCTGGTCTCTCCATAATGAATTTTTTTCATTTTATTTGTATTTTATTACCCATGTTGCTATGTTTATTGTTTTATTATTTTTTCCACAGTTTTGAATTTGTGACGCTTGAAATCCCTAAATTATAAAAAACCAAATATCTTTCACCCATTTCCCTACTCAAGCTCTCTTCTCTCGAAACTGAAACCCCTCTCTTCCAAACCATAATTTCTCTTTCAGACTTTATCTCTCTCTCTCTCCAACCATTTTTTGAATACCTAGAATGAAGCACCCATCTTCATCAACTCTTGAGAAGCGCATATCTCAGAAGAAAGTGAAAAGATAGGGAACCAAAAATAGCGCCCGAAGGACCGTTGAACTCGAATCTTGTTAATAGAATAGTAGTACCAAAAATGGAAATTTTTCCTAAGTGGTTGCTATCAAGTAAGCCTTTAGTTTTGAAAATAGAGGAATATTTGGGATAGATGAATTGGTTCAAAAAAGAGACACGGTCAATTTATCCAAAACATGTTTCCTAGTTTTATTAGTTTATCTAGTTTTCATTCAATACTGAATATTGTTTTCTTATAAGAAGCTATATTAATGTTCAATGATGTAATTTTTCGTCAATGATATGGGTTAGTTGCCTAGGGATACCTAATGAAGGAATTTCTAAGGACTACCAGAGATTCCTCCTCTTCCTAGTGATTTTTTTATCTTAGAAGAGGCCCTATGAAGTTTTACAGTTAACAAGAAGAAAAAAAAGTGAAATTTCTGTTGAGTTGGATGGTGAAACGATATTGTTTTTTATGTTTATCTAGAATCTGATTAGTCCAAGGAAAGAATATTTTTCCACCCTCAAGTATCAATATGTATTCTTGATACATCTTATGAAAAATGGGCACAATATTAACCTATGTAAGTATGTTATACTTCAAATGTGTGAATTGATTAAGAAAACTTCAAAGTCTACCTCTTTGTTATATTCAAGGTTAATCTTTGCAATGCTTTATGATAAAGGAGTGGTGGGAAAAAATGAAGAAGTCATCAAAGACTATCAGTTCTGTATCTCAACATTTATAGTCAAAGGGATTAAAATATGTTGGAATCCTTGGAAAAAGTATTGGGTAGTGGATAATGAAATGATATATGAAAAGATTTGATCATCCTTCAAGACCTAAGAACATATCTGATTCTGGTTTGGAACCAGATGATGTTGTTGATTATCAAGATGAAGAAAAAAAGAAGAAGAAATTGTTGCACCTATGGAAGGAACTGTCTTGGACAAGAAAGATAGTGGTCTACCTGTTTCACAAAATTAATTTGATAAGGAATCACCTCTTACTAAGATAAGTTTTTATTTAGAAGAAGAACCTACATCTAGAATTGAATCTACTATTAGTGTAAAAGAAAATGTTGTTCTTGAGGAGCATCTAGAAGAAGAAATTACCATTGAGGAAGAGGTTGTTGTTGAAAAATATTTAAAGGAACAAGCAAATCCTAAAATTATCCTATCTCTTGAGAAGATAATGGAACAATCCTTCTAGCTATATAGAAAACAGATGTTTGAGGATATTAGAGTTTAAAATTTAGAAACAGACCAATGGATTGAATCTCTTAATCGTGTAAGAGATTCACCTATTGAGGGTGGGCATCACCCCTGTCTAAAAAGTGTTATAGTTCCTAATCATGTTCATCAATTCACTATGGATAACTAGTATTAGTTTCCCAGATAATTTGATGTGGATAATACTGAGGAGGCCTTAGTTAATGACATAGACCTTTCCAATGTGTTTCAATTGAAACTAGTTTCTGCTCTAGAAGAAATCTCTACTAAGGAGCTTGAACCTATCTCAGCTCCTGTTACTGAATATTTAAAAGAACCTTATTCTCCTATGAGTCAAATTGATTTGAAATATTTTGGATTTACTTTATTATTTGGATTTTAAAAGATCATTAACACACAACCTACTCCTGTGAAAAAATTTAGTGAGAGAGATGTTTCCTGGGTATTAGATAAAATCATATGGAAGATTCAACCAAAAATAATTACGGAAATAAAAGAGGATATAATTGAGAAAAAGAAGTTGAATGATGAGGTGAATTATCACAGGGATGTGGTTGAAGATATTAAAAAAGTGTTGTAACTATAAAGAACTCTTATTTCTCATCTTGTTTAGGATGTTAGTTTTTAGATTCCATAGAAAGTTGTAATTCTGATTCAACCAAACCTGACTTCAATATTTTAAAAAGTGGCAAAGAGAAACATCTATACAGTCAATGAGATGAGTGATCATGTTTCTGTTCTTAACAAACTGACTGATGAGTACAAGTTATGTCTACAAAAATTTCTAAATCAACTCAAGTCCCTCACTTCAGCTCTTATAGCCTCTAATGCCTCTGGATAGTCATATCAACCCATTTACTGTAATATACTTAGAAATGTTGTTGAGGAGGAACTTTAGTCAATGTTTAGTGGTTTTGAAAAGGAAAGTGTATCTATGGTTGTCAAGAATAGTGATTGAGTACTTGACTTAGTGATGATTCATTTCATTATTTCCAATGATGCTCTTGAAGAAATTACATAGAAAGTAGGTTTCTACTTTAATAAGATTTAAAATATGCATGATATGACTTATCATTTCAAATGTCTTATCAAGAATTTGGAAATTCATCCTATCACTCAAGCTTCGGTAGTCATGTCCAAAAGCAGAAATATTTCACTCCTATATTCAAAAAAATCATGGATAACAAAGATGATTTTGGGAAGGTAATGTAGTCTGGTGGTGAGATCATTTCTGATTTTATTCAATTGTTGAAGCCTTATCTTCATGTGCAAAGTACTTTAATTGGGGCTCTATCAGCTGTACCTTTATGTCTTGGTTTAAATGTTTACTCCTCCACTGGTTTATCTTCTTCCTTGATGTCGGTATATCTAGATCTGAGCCGAAACAGACCTGTTATCCTTGACCAAAACTTGCCTTAGTATTCAACCAAACCCACTTTGGCACCTTCTATTTTAGAAGGGTGGCCTCTTCCTTCTCTAATAGTTGGCTCACTCCCTCCTTACACCTCTACTTATTATCATGTGTCTCCTTCTGATGAAGCTTCCAAGGGAAAATAAAAGACATTTAGTGAAAAATAAAAGTGAAAACTATATTTTGATAGTGAGGTTTTGTATTTTTTTCCTACTGATTGTACGGACAACTATATTTCCATCTAATGCAATATGCACTTTTGTGGTCTATTATCTTATTTATTTTTATTATTTTTTTCTTATTCCTCTAATGTTTGTGATATTCCCAAAAGGGGGAGAAAGCACAATAAGAATAGAAATCTAACTCCTATGATTTTTTATCATAAAAAATGGGGATATTGTGGGAATCCTTATGTTTTAATCATATTTTAATGATCACTAATCCTGCTAAATCTATTTAATATATCTCAATTCATATGTAGAGATGGTTATTTTCACTATG
Source organism: Viscum album (assembly GCA_963277665.1). Taxonomy (NCBI): domain Eukaryota; kingdom Viridiplantae; phylum Streptophyta; class Magnoliopsida; order Santalales; family Viscaceae; genus Viscum; species Viscum album. The sequence goes on along the minus strand of OY728128.1, from coordinate 1,918,205,921 downwards.
ATTTAAATAAACTTTTATATGATCCTAATTCCTATAAATCATTTTTGAATATTGTAAACTATATTTAATTTTTTTTATAATGTCTTCTTGTATGAATGATTATGTCTAATTCATTCTGTGAATATTACTACTTAAAAATATTTATAGATATATGGATAAGTCTGAGAAACCATAGTTCTACTACTAGTTCTAGTTTTTGGCAAAGACCTAGACACCGTGACCCAGACACGGTGACCCTGACATCGAAACCAATTTCAGATCTCATAAAGTATGTGGAACCGGTTCCTTGCAACCAACACCAAGACACTATTAAAAGTTTGGAAAAGGACCAGAAAACATGGTCCTAGCACCATATCTATGCTACCAGTTCCTGATCTCAATTCAATTGTGCCGTTATTATTATCTCACCACTCCAATGAAAAGAAGAAGACACCATTTCGTGGTGACACCTCTTCCAAGTGATACCGTTTCAAGAAAAACTGTGGAACCATTTTTTAATTTGTTTTGCCTTTTTCAATTTATTTTCTATCGGTCATATTTTAGTCATTTAAAGGCACTGAAATAATAATTTTTCTTTTTAGACATGTCACATGATAGTATGAGGTATAGGGTGTAGAATAATTACTTCCTTTTAGATCCAACACATTCACTGTAAAAAAATAGAAAAGCATTTCATTAGAAAAAACTTAGAGGAGAAAGCATTTGAAAAGAGTACTCATACATGAAAAAAGATACAACTGAAGAACACACAAAGAACTCTCAATTCCAAAAATGATGAACTACCATAGATCAGATCCAAAAACATCTTCGCATTACCAACTCAAAGAATAACCCAAGAAAGATATTTGAACTAGAAACTAGAGCACCATACATGCGGTACTCTATTTTTTACAAGAGGACTCGATACTTGCATCTGCTTTATCCAACAAGCCCAAAGATGCATAGAATAACACTTGGAGCACTTATAACACTTTCTTATCATATTTTATCTATTGTGTACTACTTTTATATTTCCAGTAGTGTGTGTGTGTGTCTTTATTAAAACACACATTGTCTCTTATATTAAACTGAAGGATAGAAGATACCATTCCTCTCACATCTTCTCATATCTATTTACCCCCACAGATAAGTGTAGTAGAGGTCCTTCTGTGATCTGGTATCCTATTCCCATGGAGAATAGTGGAAGAGGTCGTGTGACCTAGATAGTCTTGTGTAATGTCATTTACCCTGATCCATAGAGTGGATCAAGGTTATTAATATAGTCTAGTTAGTGGTAGTTCATCACCAAGTGGAGTGGATAAAGTCTCATGTTGAGACTGAATCACTTGTTTTATCTACAATGCATTTTAATTTAGTATATCTCTATTTTAATTTATATATTAAAAAAGTAGATATTACTTTGATGGTTAGTCTAGAAAGTGTTTATAACTATTTTAAATCAGTAGGTTAAATTCAAATGTTATATTAATCTCTAGATTAGTATATATGAGAACTAATCAATATTATAAGAAATTAATTGAACATCCCAAAATTTAATAAATTCACTAAAAACTAACTTTCATTATATTTTAATTGGGAAAACTTTTAAAAAACCAATTTTTAACAGAAATTTTTATAAATACTCATCTCACCCCCCCCCCCCCCCCGAGTAATCTACTCCGACCAACAAAAATAAACATGAACACTTTTTCCAAGTAAAAAAATAAATAAAAAGAGAGTATAAATGATTCTTCCATTATCCCCAATGTAGTGTTCTGTTTTTATTTCCTTTAGTTAGGTACCTTAGGTATCAACACTAATAAAATGGTTGATGAAATGTTTTTCGATAGGAACCACCACACATTATTTTTTCCAAATTCTATAAGTGGACACCGAGTGTGGGAAATCCTAATGGATACAAAAGAGTAAAATCTATCTGAATGGGGTAATAAGAAAATAAAATTAAGTCTATAAAGTAGTTAAGGGGGCATTTTTATCTATAATGGTGTCCTATTATATTTGATATGCATTTTATTATTCAAAAGTCAGTTACTTAACAGTGGGATCATTGAACTTTTCCGATGCAAACTCCATCTTTTCCATAATGGTGGATTCATTTTAATGTTTATCCAGGTCTAGGAAAGGCTCACTAAAATAATGAAAGTCAGTTTAAATGTATTTAGAAGGAAATAAAAATAATGGATAATTTAAAGAACTAAATATATGGAATCTTCCACTAGGATAATTATATAAATGTATAAGAGAGAAGGTTTTTCCAATATATATTCCACCTCTATAATTTCTTCATAATAGGTAGGAAATAATTTGCCTATTTTTATTAGACACATGTTGATGAGAATTTGGAGAATAATATGATGAATTTATGGTCTCCATGGTTAATGATTCAATAAATTGTTGTTAAAGGTCTTCTTAGGTATTCCTAGATGATATATTTGAACACTTATTCTCTATAGTTGGATCTAAGAACCCTATCATGCATCTATCAAATATTTTAAACTTTTTATGCATTGTAGATGTTGAATCAAACATATATTCCATTTTTTAGTTTTTTTAAACAGAAGTATTAAAAAAATTGAAGAATATTAAGTGACCTACTAGTCTCATATGTAATAGAACCAAATGGATTGGTTTGGAATGGACTCCCAAAAAATAATATTTATATTGCTCCTAGAATTAAATATTATTATAGGCCAAGATCATCTATCAAATATCTTTTTTGATCAATCTTTTTTACTCACTTAATATTATCTTCGGTTATAATTATATTAAATAAATAGAAATGTTGTGGGTTGTTTTTTATTTTTGAAATGAAAAATTAATTTAATAAAGAAACAAATTTGTTAAAAATAAAGAGTACTTATCTATGGGTATATATTGATTCTATTATTTCAATCGTTGTTATTTATATCCATTTCAATAATCCATTCTATATATTTAATTGATTACTCTATTTATACAAATGTTTTGGAAAAAAACTACTAGAAAATATCTCATGCATATCAATCCCCGATACCTATATAATTCAAGGGAAGTTCACACATATCATTCATGAGTTTGAAACCTTCTAATAATTTTTCTATGTTATATTTTATTTATCCCTTCACTAACCTGACCCCATCATATGATGTGATGGATGAGAGAAGAAAGGTAGAAGAGAAGATAACAGATTTCATCCCATAAGGAGTAAATGGTGACTATATCATATCCAAACCCTCTGAATCATGTTTCTCAAAAAAATATGAACAAAACAAATGAATAAGAAGAATCAAGATAACTACTACATCCTCAAGGATAAAAACCATTTTTTACTCATATATTGAAGAGTTATTGGAACAAAATGGGGGAAATATAAATAAATATAGAATAAAATAACAATAAAAGTCTAATGAAATATAAAACATAAACTATTATATATTAAAATTTTGGAAAATATTTTTTTTCAATAAAAACATAAAACGTACTCTACTTTAAGACCTGGTTGATAGGCCATGTGTTAATATAGAATGGGGAACAAAAAGAAACCTTCCTCTAATTTTAAGTCACAAGAATAAGTACCCAATAAATCTCGATTCCTAGATGAAAACATTGTTTTTTTGGATAATATTGGAATCCTTAAATGAATATATATTCTTGATTATTAGTTTAGACTATTATTCTCCCCAAAATCACACTAAAAACATTGTTTACTTCTCTTGATCAGATGGGAGAATGTGGTAGTTCCAAAAATTTATTCCAAAATTCATAAAGACTAAGAGTATGTTCATATACACAGTAGATTAATGGATATTTCAAATTATTTATGGCTCATATTTGTTTGGTGATTAAAAAAAGATCAATACTACATTGTAACTTAATTAAAATTATGTTGGAGTAAGTTAGTCTAGTTTATAAAAATTTGATTTTATTCTAAATGATGGAGACACATTAGGATGTGATAATTGTTTCATTATTTATTGAATTATAATTCATTCCAAATATAACTTTCATTTATATTCATGAATTTTTTTCAAGATTGATGGATCTTTCATTGGTGAATTGAAAGGTTTTCCCAAGAATTGGGCACCACTATATGGGTTAAATTGTGATGTATTTGTAATATAAATGTTATAGGATGATATATTATTGTTTCGTGGTATAGGATACATTGGATACTAATATTTTATCTTTGGTATGATAGATAATGTATTGATTCCTATAATTCCATTGGAAGGGATTTGTATATTCTATTAGGGACTGAAGAATCATTTTGTGCATAGTAGGGACATCACTCGCATCATATAAGCGGAGAAGATCACAAGGAGTTATTAACCAATTGTTTTAGAACTATAGTATGGATTTTTTAGTCCCAAATAACGTTTTCAATTATTAGAAAACATAATTTATAATGTTGAGTGAAATTTTATTACTCATGAATTGTGTATTAGTGTAGTGTGTGTATGTGTTTTTCTGAAGATTCTATTGAATAGATCTATTTTCTGGGCCTAATTTTGTCCCAATCTCCAGATAACCACCATGGTGTATCCTATTTACTAAATACCAAAAATTTACATTCTCACCTCTGGCATATTTTTGGGCCATGTCAAATTCCCTTTATGTGTGTCCTCACCCTTGGTTTATTGGATTGGAGTTTGGGAATATTTTCTAAGTCCTCCAATGGAAATGAAAGTAAATCCCATTTTCTCATAAAAATATATATATATTGATTAATTTTCCTTTAATCTCTAAAACATAGGGAAAGATTTTATCAATAAAAATCTTTTTTTTTTTTGCTTATTTTCCCATTAATCTCAAAATTTTCACAATAAAATGAAAAAAATATATTTTCAATATTTAATATAATATATGATTTATATAAAATATAAATTTATAATAAAAATATATAAAAATATGGATAAATCAATTAAACTTGATCATTGGTATGGTTTTGGTTACATATAAATATATGGAATTCACTCATGAGGTACAAAAATAGTGGTTTATACTATAATAGCCACCAAGTTTACCACATTGAGTGTAATATATTATGACTCTGTTATATAAGGGAGAAATTTTTATATTAAATCCAAAATATATTATTCTTATAGGATACCTATAATGAGAACAATCATACATCGATTCAACCTTTATTCCAACTCTGATACAGAGATAATTAGGGGTGGTTAGGTATGTTACTAATCATTTAATCAGTCAAGATTTAACCATGATTGAGTTTTTCCTCTATTTTAATGAGTATGAAATTTGGGACCTCTATTGAGATGTATGGAACAAGTATATATATATATATATATATATATATATATATCCTATCAAGTGATATTTTATATGATTATCTATCTAGATGTTGGGACATCTAATGTTCTCAAGAGTTTGTGTGATTGAAAAGCCATGTTTTCATCTATCTAGTCAGTTTATACTTAGATAATCGGGAACTTATGAGTAGTCTACAAATAATTTACATACTCCAAGTCCAATTGTTACTTATTATATTAGAAAAATTATTATAATATTATGTATATCGAAAAATATATAGTAGTTGGACACATGTTAGGAGGTATATTTGTTAAAATAAATCTCATTATAATTAGATTGGGAAAAAATCATTTGAGAAAACCTTTTTCATATAATTAGGGATTAGATAAATCATTATTATATTTAGTGATACATTATGGTTTTGTGAAATAAGACTTAGTACAATTATAAATCATTTTTTATAAAACATGGAAATTTTCTTCAAAGGTGTTAAGAGGGTGTTTAAATATATATTTTGATATATTTTCACAATTTTTTACATATGATATACTGTATGATGAAAATTTATGATGTTGTTTCCAAAAAGAGTTTTGGAATATTTATAAAAGTGGTTTTGCATATGGTTTCACAGTTTTTTATATATCATACAACATAAGGTAAAAGTATATAAAGTCTATAAGGGATTAATATAAGTGTTATATTGATATAAAAATTCACAATTACTAAAACCATGACATGGTAGTATTAACCATGTTGTGGTTTATACTAGAGTAAAATGCTTTTCAGTGTAGTTCACCATATTGTGGTTTTTTTATAGAAGTTTACACATAATATGATATTTCTTAACTCATATTATTTCTTCTCTATTAGATATAATATATTGGTTACAATATCATATGATGGAATATGATGGTTTTTAAACTTCTAAATCAATAATTTTTGTGTTATGAAATTAAATATATTGATGATATGGAAGATACAAAGTGTATCGATGTTATTAAACATTAATTAAATGCTTCATCTATATCCAATTTTTTTAGAAACATTTGGGGTCCTAGTAGTATCTCAATAGGTCTATATTAATGGTTTTATTCTATATTAAATTTATGTACATCAAACTATGATTTGGTCATTAAATCAAAAATCACAATTTATATTTATCTTTAAATAAGGCTCTAACAAACTATGAATAATATATATTCTTTTCCAATAATTTGTTACTCATAAAAAAATATATTAACCTTGGAGGAGTGATAAATTTACTCTAAGAGATCTTCATCTAGCTTCTATAGAATATCTTGAATAAATTGAATTCATATAGTAAAGTGGTTTATTAATTATTTATGAATAATTTAATTGTAAAATGGATGAATCATAAGGGAAAATGGGTTTTATAGAGTATATATATAATATTTGGATATAGGTTATCCCATATAAGACCAAATAGAGATCCACCCTCGTAGGTGTTAGATTTAGTCACCATCCTTTTCTAACCTGAAAAGTCCCCTCTTATTATTTAAGTTTTAATGAACTACCCCATAAAATTTTTGTGGAACAAATGTATAATTGGGATCCAATTATAGTGTCATTGATTTTATAAATATCCTAATTTATAATTTAATATTTTGGGATTTGTTGGGATGAAATTTAAAGGATGATGGTTGAATGAGAAGTGGATTTAGGTTGAGAATTATAATTATCAACCAAATCATAGGCTTGTATCCTGATGTTATTGGTTTCGTTGTAGAGATTTAGTCATAAAATTTATTTGTGATTCTGTTTAGAATGGATGAATGGTTTCTCTATGTTGTGGTAGGATATGATGTGAATGTTAAGTATCACCATAAATGCCTTGTTAATGAGATTTGGAGTCATTAAATCTAGTAAAGTTGTGTCATGGTGGTGTCCATTGCACCGTGGTTATACCTGGGGGTTATTAGGTAAAAGTAAAAGTGATTAAAGAGTTAATGATGATCTTCACGAGTTTGTGTGTTGAGATGTAGTGAGTGTTGTTGTGTTATGTTATTAATTAGGTGGGACATTTTTTAATGATTATTGAAGGAATTTAAATCGGATATCCCCTTTTGATTTCTGGTGGGGCAATTGACTGACTAGTATTGCAGTATAACCAAGGTTTTTACACCATAATTTTGTATTACCAACTCTTTAATAGAAATCTAATATTATTCTCAAATTCTATTTGATTATCCAAAATCTTTTTATACTCTAATATTTCTATTGATTGATTTTAGTGGTCCTTTATTTTCCATTAGGGTATTTTCATCTTGGCCTTTCATGATCGATCTCCAATGAGTTGAACTACCCTTCTAATTCACTTTTATTTTTATTCTTGTGTTCATCATTCATGATGAGGTTATGGTAGAGGTACTTGTATTGTTTTATAGTGTTTCATTAAAAATTTTATAGATAATTATTGTCTATGGATTTTTTGGGGATTTCTTGTAATTATGGTTGTAACACCCCGAGCTTCCACGATACGCTTCTCATTCAATAATGCAATAGCTTGCATTGTACGCAAGTTCGAGTTCTAACACACCGCAACTAATCAAAATAGCCGTTATGAATAGTAATAACCACTTTTTAAAATTATAGAAATTTTATATTTCAAAATGGACTTCATTTTTGTATTCGTAATATCGAAATTAGCCTATGTTGAATTTTTGGTATTTTTCTGAGAACTTCTAATTTTTTATGAATAGTGAAAAATACATAAAAACAACTTTTTTAATCAAAATAATTTATACAGATAAATTATACTATTTAGTGGTTTTAAGGTATAATTAGAAAATATTTTTACCATTTTATCCAATGGTGGTCATTAGAATTAATTTAACATTGAAATTGGACATAAACAATTGCCAAACTTTTGATATAAATTGTTTCTTAAAAACACGCTATTTGTTGTAACAGCGGGAATTAATTATGAAATTAATTAATACAACTTATATGTTTGGAATTTTGTAAAATAGACATCATTTTTGAATTCGGAATATCAATTATAGCTTAGGGTGAAATTTTGGCCTTATTCTGAAAAACTTCAATTTTTGATGAATAGTGAAACCACTAAGTGGTAGTTAAATAACTGATTTTTCGTTTAAATGAAATATTACAACTTCTGTGATTTGATTTTCAAAAATCCGACATACATGGTTGTCATTAAGAAGTAAAATGTGGTTCAATGAGATCAAAATAATTTTTTGGTGAATAGTAACTTTTAAGTTCTTAATCGCGATTAGTGGTAATTAGTGTAGTTTAAGGTATAAATAATACATTAATAATATGAAATGACCTAGACACATGTCCCAACCTCATTGGTTGAGTCATGGCCGACCAAGACAAGCCATGGCCTAACTTGGGGACCCCATGGATCCACTTTTGTTGGGAAATAACATAAATTACTTTTTATTTAATGTTAAAGTGAAAATGACACTAACATAAATTGTTCTACTAAAACAATTTTTAATTGGGGTTATACAAGTCCAAATTTTGATTATAAATAGTCATTGGAAAGCTAAAAAGATTTCCTACATCATAGTATTTGTTTTATAATTTTTAGACATTAAATAAATTAAAGTATTTATGACATAATAATGATGCAGCGATGACATCATTATTTGACGATTTAAATAAAATGAGAAGATAATGCAAAATCCGAGGCTTACACTTGTCCAAAGCCTATTGGATGAAGATATTTCGAAACCGTATCACCTTAGCCTCGAATTATATAGATGTGGGACCTTTAGAATCCGAAAAGCATTTTGAAATAATGTAACATTTCATTACTTTCCAAAAGTGCCCCTCCTCTCCACTTATAAAAGGCCCCCACCTCTCCCACCTTATTCACACCATCAAGCCATTTGGCTCGGCCAAACTCTGCCCAAATACTCTCCCAACATTCCTTCCTTACTCCTAGAAACCTCACTTTGGGCAGAACTCTTCCCAAGGAAGCCTTTAGCTCAAATCAAAAAGAGTTACCCGATTTTGAGGTAATGTCTTTTCTAATGTTGTTTTGTTTTATTTTTCTTCTCCAACCCCCTAAACTCTTTTTATTCATTTCTTTTGTAACAACACCAGTATCCTCAATATACTAGGATGTTGTTATAAGAAGGATTCGAGCTACACTTACACACACCTACATCTAATGGTTAAAGAACATATGGTTTCTGTGGATGGCGAATTTCTGCCTCACGAAACGATGATTGTTCAACACTCATATAACACCTCCAAAGGTGGCCATTAAGATGTCACTATTTTTATATATGATATATAATATGTTTTTGTTTTACTTATGCTTCTGTATTTCTCATTTATGGCATACTTTATGATTTCCATTATGGGTAAAACGCGATAATTTCATTTTAGGAAGTGCGGACTACCGCCCCCTCAAAGTGATTTGAATCGTTAATGCCATGTGTGGGATGTATAAAGGATGGAGTAAATGGTATTATACACTATATTATACTGGAATTATATTATACATTTATATCATTATGATTTCATTCCATTAAATATGAAATTGAAATGAAAGTAGCGTTCATGCGTACGTACGGCTTACCGTCTCCATGAACGGTGCATTTCATTTCTTACCTCTAAATGTTACGTAATATTATAAATGAATGTATATACTGTATATATATGATATATATGATATCTACATCATTAATATAATTCTGGATATAATGGATATTTCACCACATGAACAACTTATAATTATAAGAAGTTTATTGTTGACTCATGTACCAAAGATCGACAAAACGACCGTTATTAACTTAAATAATTACATAATGTTCATAACATTGTAATAAGTGATATAAAAAGGATAATGAAATTAAAAATGGTTCTTAATAAGGTAGATATTAACTCTAGTTTATTATTCAGGAGGTTAAAGAACGGTTGAGTCAAGTCGGACACAAGGTAAGGGAATTTCTTAACCCAACTTCCATTCTTTGGGTTAATCTCCTACTTTCAAATTATGTCATGATGTTATTATGTCCTATTTTGTATTTTTACTTTCTTTATGTGTACCTATAGTGAATACACATAATATATCTATTTTATTTTAAAAAATGATCTTTTTAAGGACTTCGTCTCAATCTCCTTTCATTGAGGCATATTTGGTTTTATACACAACTTTCTTTTATACGGTGTATAAACCCCTTTGACTTTTAAGTTTATTCAAAAGGAATCTTTTTATACGAAGCATTTTACTAAACGACAAAAAGGGAATGTTTTTCATTCCGTACTTATGCGGCGACAACGACTTCTCCGCCGCCGTGAACATTATTTGAGTTTCGGCTTCCTTTACAAGCCATACCTTTTTTTAAAAAGAAAAATAAATACAATGTTTTAACATTCTTTTATTTTGGTATTGAAAATGGTTTTGAAAGCGTTTTTATTATATCAATGTTTTGTACTGATATCTTGTGATTGAAATGTGGAAATGTTATGTTTCCTTTATGCATTGTTTATGTGATATGATTATGTTATGGTTTATGATATGTTTAAACCTATTCATATGAGGAATGCATTGGACTTAATAAGTGACGGGTGGAGCCCGCTATAGCTCCTCGATGCATCGGCAGGTCTCATGAGACAAACTAGTGTCTTGGCACAAGGCCTTGACAAAATCTTATTTGTAGTCTTGGCACGAGGCCTTGGCTATGTGGTTATGATAGTCTGGCATTATGCATTCCATCATTATGAAAGTGGTTATTGATATTGCATGTGATTATTCGACCAGTAGAATATCCATGTGAAGAAGTAAATGGCATTATCTCATTTTACTTTTGCCATATTATGTTGAAGTTCATGTTTAAAAGGCTTTTGTTTTAGTTATACATTGCCTTAAATGTTAATGTTTATTTATGAAAGCTTCCGCATTATTGTTATCCTTACTGAGCATCTGAGCTCACCCCTTTCAATGTTTTAATATTTTCCAGGATGTGAAGAAGTATTTTATGAATGACCTGCAGGGATAGTCGGAAGAGGATATGAGTGTGGACTATGGAGACTTTGTTATTGTAGTTTTTCACTTTTTGATGTAATGAAAGACTTATGAATGTATCTAGTGTTTCCAAGGCTACTAAACTAATCGGTCTTTCGAGACTTGATCCTTTGTGATCATGCCAATGTTACGAAGTAATGCACCGACTCTGGGTAGCTGGGGTCGGGGCGTTACAGTTGGTATCAGAGGCAGTTTAGTACTAACCTTGGAAGCTAGATTTAGATAAACTCTGATTAGAGCACATAGCCCAAAGATAGACTTTGAGGATTAGTATAGAAGAACTTCCTAAAATTTTGGTATTGTAGAGATTTTGTGAGTTTTCCGATCAATACATCCCTGTCTGGATACGAGCAGGTAGAGGCGGCTCTGGCACAGATGTACCTAGGGGTAAAACCCGAAAACACCGCTTTGAGCTAGACTCGAACGGGAACTGGTGCACGACAACGGGCCTTGCTGCACTCTTGGTTACGACACTCCCGGGGGATATGCTTAGGATAATTCTCATTTTATTTACAAACCACTATGAAGGGTTATGAGTATATACTTCCTCAAAGAAAACATTTATTTTTATGATTATGGATTATATCCATAAATAGTTCAATTTATGTAAAGTGTTTTACAAGTATGGAATTATGTATTTTGATTCATAAACTAATCTAGTTTATGCCATTGTTTAGAAATGGCGCCTAGTAGAAGGAATGGAAACCGTATCAATGCACGAACTCCGTGTAGGGATTTCCCTCCTGATCAAGATAATTATTGGGGATCTGGAGATACAACTGGTGCTGATCAACTTATTACCATACTTGGACAACTCACTCAGGTTATGAATAATAACCTTACTCGTATGGAGCACCCTGATCCGCAACGTGGAGGATCAATGTTAGACCGCTTCATGAGGCAACAACCGCCAACCTTCAATGGGAGTACAAATCCTACAGTAGCTGAGCAATGGATAAATTCCTTAGAGAAAATATTCCATGCCTTGGGGAGTAGTGAAAGGGAGAAGGTTGTCATGGCAGTTTACCGCCTCACTGGAGATGCCGATCAGTGGTGGTCACTGATTCAAAACACAAAGGAAGATGATGACGTATCGAATATGGAATGGAGGGAGTTCAAAGAGATTTTCATAGAAAAATACTTTCCTCGTGACCATCGAGCAGATATGGAAAGGCAATTTCTGAGTCTGAGGCAGAAGGAGGATGAGAATGTCGCAAAGTATGAGGCTAACTTTACAAGGTTAGCGAGGCATGCTGCCGATTATATACGTAACCCAAGGAGTAAGATTGATCGTTTCTTTGATGGGTTAAAACCATTTCTCCGTCGAGCTTTAGTATCACAATCCTTCTCATCATACGAAGATATAGTCTCATGTGCTATCAAGACAGAAAAGGAATTCTCTAAGTCTTATGACAACAAAGTAAAGCAAGAGAAGAAGAGAACGGTGGAACAAGAGACAGATAAAGGGAAAAAGGGAAAGAAGGATTTTCCATTATGTGATAATTGTGGGAAGAATCACCCTGGTACTTGCCTAAAAAGGAATGGGAGTCTGTTATAAATGTGGAGAAAAAGGTCACCAGGCACGTGATTGCAAGGGAAAGAAAGAGGCTGTCAAAGTTGAATGCTACAATTGTAGAGAAATGGGTCATTACGCAAATGAATGTCCTAAGCGTCAAGGAATCTTACCTCAGAAAAGGCCAAGGGATCAAGGACAATCTTATGCTATTACTACAGTTGAAGCAGAATAACTAATGTATTGATGCTTTCGGACTCATGGATTATATTCTGGTTATTAGAATAATGTGATCTATATAAGGATTGTACTGCAGTACTTGTTGGTTTCAGTAAGGTTTTAATATGATTAAGGTAATCATATTTTTAGTATGTGACAATAAGAGAAACTTTTCTTTGTTTGGGGAATCTGATGTTACAATTGATTTTGGAATTAAGTGACCTTTTAGAGAAAGTTTGGACAGAGGTATTTTGGATAACTATAAATGTTGGGATGGATTAAGTTGAACTTTGAATAGTATTGTTTAAGGTTAAAACTTTTCTGAAGATTATTTCTGGAATACTATAATACTATATTTTTAGAAAAAGGACAACCTGCAGGGTGGGGAATAACCCGTCGCGTCGGACACAGCTGCAGGAATCGAACCCACAACCATAGTGCGACAAGCCTTTATTTCCTACCACTAGCCTACAGGAAGTCCCTGGTTATTACAAAATCGTTTTACTAATCTAAATGGTATGTGTTAACATTTGGAACCTTATACAATTAGGATAAATAGAATATTTTTGAGTTCCGTTACCATTTGGAGTAAAAGTTGGGTTTGTGGTAAAAATTTATTAACGAATGAAAGTATACATAACAAGTATGTATATTCCCTTACGTTCTTAGTAAATCTCATAAATAAATTCCTCAACATTATAAAAGGTAACTTAAAACAAAAATGTTGTCGGTTAACTTTTCCAACTGGGGATTCAATGACCGTTTAACCAATCACAAGTTTGTGATTTTCTTGTGGTTAAACATTCTCCTAATCCTGTTTTCTATAACTCTCCATCAGACCTTGATGGTTTGTTTCTCCTCCATATCCATATTTTCATAGAATCCTAGAATGGGCTATATCGGGTGACCTTTGTACTTATCCTGCTTTCTTTTAATGTTATATATTTATTAACCATATTTCCGATGTGGGTTTTCCACAAAGGTATTTTCTATTTTCAGCCTTTTATTATCAAAGAAAAATTTCAAATTGCGAGGACGCAATTTATTGAAGGAGGGGAGAATGTAACACCCCGAGCTTCCACGATACGCTTCTCATTCAATAATGCAATAGCTTGCATTGTACGCAAGTTCGAGTTCTAACACACCGCAACTAATCAAAATAGCCGTTATGAATAGTAATAACCACTTTTTAAAATTATAGAAATTTTATATTTCAAAATGGACTTCATTTTTGTATTCGTAATATCGAAATTAGCCTATGTTGAATTTTTGGTATTTTTCTGAGAACTTCTAATTTTTTATGAATAGTGAAAAATACATAAAAACAACTTTTTTAATCAAAATAATTTATACAGATAAATTATACTATTTAGTGGTTTTAAGGTATAATTAGAAAATATTTTTACCATTTTATCCAATGGTGGTCATTAGAATTAATTTAACATTGAAATTGGACATAAACAATTGCCAAACTTTTGATATAAATTGTTTCTTAAAAACACGCTATTTGTTGTAACAGCGGGAATTAATTATGAAATTAATTAATACAACTTATATGTTTGGAATTTTGTAAAATAGACATCATTTTTGAATTCGGAATATCAATTATAGCTTAGGGTGAAATTTTGGCCTTATTCTGAAAAACTTCAATTTTTGATGAATAGTGAAACCACTAAGTGGTAGTTAAATAACTGATTTTTCGTTTAAATGAAATATTACAACTTCTGTGATTTGATTTTCAAAAATCCGACATACATGGTTGTCATTAAGAAGTAAAATGTGGTTCAATGAGATCAAAATAATTTTTTGGTGAATAGTAACTTTTAAGTTCTTAATCGCGATTAGTGGTAATTAGTGTAGTTTAAGGTATAAATAATACATTAATAATATGAAATGACCTAGACACATGTCCCAACCTCATTGGTTGAGTCATGGCCGACCAAGACAAGCCATGGCCTAACTTGGGGACCCCATGGATCCACTTTTGTTGGGAAATAACATAAATTACTTTTTATTTAATGTTAAAGTGAAAATGACACTAACATAAATTGTTCTACTAAAACAATTTTTAATTGGGGTTATACAAGTCCAAATTTTGATTATAAATAGTCATTGGAAAGCTAAAAAGATTTCCTACATCATAGTATTTGTTTTATAATTTTTAGACATTAAATAAATTAAAGTATTTATGACATAATAATGATGCAGCGATGACATCATTATTTGACGATTTAAATAAAATGAGAAGATAATGCAAAATCCGAGGCTTACACTTGTCCAAAGCCTATTGGATGAAGATATTTCGAAACCTTATCACCTTAGCCTCGAATTATATAGATGTGGGACCTTTAGAATCCGAAAAGCATTTTGAAATAATGTAACATTTCATTACTTTCCAAAAGTGCCCCTCCTCTCCACTTATAAAAGGCCCCCACCTCTCCCACCTTATTCACACCATCAAGCCATTTGGCTCGGCCAACCTCTGCCCAAATACTCTCCCAACATTCCTTCCTTACTCCTAGAAACCTCACTTTGGGCAGAACTCTTCCCAAGGAAGCCTTTAGCTCAAATCAAAAAGAGTTACCCGATTTTGAGGTAATGTCTTTTCTAATGTTGTTTTGTTTTATTTTTCTTCTCCAACCCCCTAAACTCTTTTTATTCATTTCTTTTGTAACAACACCAGTATCCTCAATATACTAGGATGTTGTTATAAGAAGGATTCGAGCTACACTTACACACACCTACATCTAATGGTTAAAGAACATATGGTTTCTGTGGATGGCGAATTTCTGCCTCACGAAACGATGATTGTTCAACACTCATATAACACCTCCAAAGGTGGCCATTAAGATGTCACTATTTTTATATATGATATATAATATGTTTTTGTTTTACTTATGCTTCTGTATTTCTCATTTATGGCATACTTTATGATTTCCATTATGGGTAAAACGCGATAATTTCATTTTAGGAAGTGCGGACTACCGCCCCCTCAAAGTGATTTGAATCGTTAATGCCATGTGTGGGATGTATAAAGGATGGAGTAAATGGTATTATACACTATATTATACTGGAATTATATTATACATTTATATCATTATGATTTCATTCCATTAAATATGAAATTGAAATGAAAGTAGCGTTCATGCGTACGTACGGCTTACCGTCTCCATGAACGGTGCATTTCATTTCTTACCTCTAAATGTTACGTAATATTATAAATGAATGTATATACTGTATATATATGATATATATGATATCTACATCATTAATATAATTCTGGATATAATGGATATTTCACCACATGAACAACTTATAATTATAAGAAGTTTATTGTTGACTCATGTACCAAAGATCGACAAAACGACCGTTATTAACTTAAATAATTACATAATGTTCATAACATTGTAATAAGTGATATAAAAAGGATAATGAAATTAAAAATGGTTCTTAATAAGGTAGATATTAACTCTAGTTTATTATTCAGGAGGTTAAAGAACGGTTGAGTCAAGTCGGACACAAGGTAAGGGAATTTCTTAACCCAACTTCCATTCTTTGGGTTAATCTCCTACTTTCAAATTATGTCATGATGTTATTATGTCCTATTTTGTATTTTTACTTTCTTTATGTGTACCTATAGTGAATACACATAATATATCTATTTTATTTTAAAAAATGATCTTTTTAAGGACTTCGTCTCAATCTCCTTTCATTGAGGCATATTTGGTTTTATACACAACTTTCTTTTATACGGTGTATAAACCCCTTTGACTTTTAAGTTTATTCAAAAGGAATCTTTTTATACGAAGCATTTTACTAAACGACAAAAAGGGAATGTTTTTCATTCCGTACTTATGCGGCGACAACGACTTCTCCGCCGCCGTGAACATTATTTGAGTTTCGGCTTCCTTTACAAGCCATACCTTTTTTTAAAAAGAAAAATAAATACAATGTTTTAACATTCTTTTATTTTGGTATTGAAAATGGTTTTGAAAGCGTTTTTATTATATCAATGTTTTGTACTGATATCTTGTGATTGAAATGTGGAAATGTTATGTTTCCTTTATGCATTGTTTATGTGATATGATTATGTTATGGTTTATGATATGTTTAAACCTATTCATATGAGGAATGCATTGGACTTAATAAGTGACGGGTGGAGCCCGCTATAGCTCCTCGATGCATCGGCAGGTCTCATGAGACAAACTAGTGTCTTGGCACAAGGCCTTGACAAAATCTTATTTGTAGTCTTGGCACGAGGCCTTGGCTATGTGGTTATGATAGTCTGGCATTATGCATTCCATCATTATGAAAGTGGTTATTGATATTGCATGTGATTATTCGACCAGTAGAATATCCATGTGAAGAAGTAAATGGCATTATCTCATTTTACTTTTGCCATATTATGTTGAAGTTCATGTTTAAAAGGCTTTTGTTTTAGTTATACATTGCCTTAAATGTTAATGTTTATTTATGAAAGCTTCCGCATTATTGTTATCCTTACTGAGCATCTGAGCTCACCCCTTTCAATGTTTTAATATTTTCCAGGATGTGAAGAAGTATTTTATGAATGACCTGCAGGGATAGTCGGAAGAGGATATGAGTGTGGACTATGGAGACTTTGTTATTGTAGTTTTTCACTTTTTGATGTAATGAAAGACTTATGAATGTATCTAGTGTTTCCAAGGCTACTAAACTAATCGGTCTTTCGATACTTGATCCTTTGTGATCATGCCAATGTTACGAAGTAATGCACCGACTCTGGGTAGCTGGGGTCGGGGCGTTACAATGGTGGTAGTTAACCATCTTTTTTATTTTTTGTTATGTTGTGGTAGTTGAATCTTTTATCAAAGTGAGGGATTTGGAATCTATTTCCTTTATTAGGATGAATATTGAATTATTATTTTGATGGAACCTCTTTATTTTAATTCCCATAAATCGTGTTTATTATGTTTCTAATGAGATTACTGTTTTATAATACAATTTTAATTTGTAATTAATTTTGATGAAAATTTGGGTAATTGCTGGAAGAATGTGTCACCATTAGTTCAAATGTATCACTTCTATACATGAATCACCACATGACATGAATCAAAATTAGTTAAAATTTCTCATCATAGAATGTCTTCCAGCTATTGTTGTGCAATTTCTAGACATGAGTCACCACCATAGTTTGGATTCCACTAGACAAGAGTCACTAACAGACTTGAACTTCTGCTAATCAGTCCTACCATTAGTTCAAATGGGTCTCCTCCTGGATGTCTTTATTCTAGGATGTCTTTCCACCAGGGAGTTTTTTCCTCCACTATGTCAAACCCCTAGTAAAATCTTCCCCTAGAGATTTCTTTACCCCAGAAGAGATGCCATTAATATTCTCTCTATTTTTAACTAAATGCTTTAATTGCTATATAAATTCAATTAATGTATAAATTTATTTTATGATTAGATTCTTAAACACTTAATGGATTCATTAAAGTAAATGTAAGAGATTAGTATGAGTGTGCATAAGATCTGGATGATTATTCTTCAAAAAGACACTCCTTCATGCAGTTCTTTATATTTTCAGAAGACTCTCTCTTGCGATCATGATCTAAAACAGAAATAAATATTGATCAAAAAGTACATTTACTAGATACCAAAAAGGGTCATCACTTTAGAGATTACATGTTGTACTTCTACTAATTATAAACTATGAAATACATAAACTCATTAAAGATCAATATCATTTCATACTAATATAAAATTGAAAAAAAAATATTACATTTTTTACCACAAATTTCATTTAAATAGCTTGAGAACTTCACCAAGCCACATCTTAGGATACTAGAGCATCAATAGAATTTCAAAATGATTATCATTACTCTTTCTATGTCTTATTTATTTATCTTTCAAATTTATTTCTTTTTATTTAATATCAGGTGTTCTTTGTTCTTTTTATTAACACACACTATCTCCATCTCTATAACTAGAGAATACTACATATTCTCTTCTATCATTTTTTACCTACTTACCCATGTGTTTGTGGAGAGGTCCTTATGTGGCATGTGATTTTTTTTATCCCACAGTTATTATAATAGGGGTCCTTGTGTGGCCTAGAAATCTTTTTATTTGTTTCTTGTATACCTAATATAGTTTTTTATTATATTATACTTATATAATCTCTTGGTAGTGGGCAATTCACATTTTGAGGTCATTAAGTCCCTGATTGAGACTAAACCCTATGTTTAATTCCACTTTTTGATTTTGTTTTTTTTTTTGTTTTCTTCAAATATTTAAACTAAATTTGGTTTTAAAATATAAACAAAACTGATAGTTTTATATTTAATATTATCTAGGATTTATATGAGTATTTCATAGATTAAATTCATTTCAATGTTAATGTAATTGTCATATTTTTTTTAAATGACCACTAATCAAGCTTTGAGGAATTTTTTAAAAGATCAAAATTATGTTAAACTAAACTTTTGATTAACTAGGTTATTTTTTAACTCGGGGCGATTTTATTTAAACATTTTTTTAATATATTTTGTTTTTAGTAACTTGATTCACCCCCATCTCTTTAGTTACTCACTTAGACCAACATTTGGTATCAATAGTTTTCAAAATTGTTTCAAATGTGATTTTAGTTGTGTTTTAGAGATTCTAAATTTTTGTAAGATCTAAATTTATTTATTAAATGGATAATAGAAATGTTGTATCTGATACTAATAGACAAACTTTATTTAATGGAACAAATTATTCTCTATGGAAAATAAAGATTAAAATTCATATTTAGATAATGGATTTTGAAATATAGACTAGCATAGTAAAAAAATACAAGATACCCAATACTTCAATAAATACTCAGGATGATGCAACAAAAACTGATTATAATAATAACTATAATGATATGAATTCCATTTATTTTTATTATGGTGATGATGAATTCGATAGAATTTCTACATGCACAATAGATTTTGTAATCAAGGAAACTAGTTGTTTCCCATGAAGGAACAACTAATATTAATAAAATGAGATTAAATACATATTATGTTAAATATGATACATTTAAAATAAATCTTGATGGTTATAATTCTATCATGTATCTTGGGTTTAATGATATCATAAATATAATTCATTCTCTAGGAAATAAAATCACTGACAAGAACTAAGTCATGAAACTTATTAGATACCTAATAGAAAGATGAAGGGGAACCTCAGTATCAATCAAAGAATCATGTGATATAAGAAAACTACCTAGAAATGAGAAGGTTGGAAAATTAATGATGTATGAGGAAGAAATAAAAGTTAATAGAGAATATTAGGATGGACCATAAAATAAGTTTCTATATTTCCAATCCACTACCTCAAAACAAAATTATAATGTTCAATATGAATGTCTAAGTGATAAAGAATCACCAGCTGATATTGATGAATAGATGGCTCATCTAGCATAGAGAATTAAGAAGTTTTATAATAACAAAAATTTCTTTAGGAAACCATTCTAAAATAGAAAATATTACAATAGATGAAATTAAAAGAAATACTATAAGGGAGATGAAATTTCAAATTAAATAGTGTGCTATTAATGTAAAAGGAAAGGAAATTTCAATCATGGCTATCATAAGATTAAATATGAAAAAATATGATGAAAATGATAAAAAATACATGAATATAATGATAGAAACTTAGAGTTCTTATGAATACTAATCTAGAGATTCAAACACTATATAATAGTAAAAACATGATAGAGAAAACATTTGTTTCATGAAAACACATATGAAGTATCAAGTGTCCTTCCTACTTCTCATGAAAATATTTTAAATCATTATTGAGAGGAAAATAATGAGGAAAATATTTCAAATGAGGATATGTTCAAATATTGTAGCATGATAGAAGATACATTCAACGAGATTAAAAAATTTATAAAGTTATAAATAAAAACATTATTTAACAATTAATTTTAAATATAAAATTTCTTTTGAAAAAGAAAAAAATTCTCAACTATTGATGGGAAACATTTAATTGAAACTTCTTAATGGTAAACTAAAGAAATATTTATAACGATTCACTTATTTTAGAAACACCAACACTCAAATTCTATTCAAAAACTACTCCTAAACACACTCCTATTATAGGTTATCAACCCACGAAGAGGAGAATTGTTTAATATAGTTTCATTTCAAGTTCAGGAGCTGTTAATATTTTTTAATCATTTGTACCTAATAAATTTTTTATTTCAAAATTTTTAAAATCACATTATAGGAATCCCATTATGAAAATATGGTTTCCAAAATCCTAAATTACTAACATTTATATACCTAAAAATATTTTGTTACCAAAATAATTTTTGGTATAAAACTGGTTTTGTAGAGAACCTACTTAAATATCTCCTGCAAGAACTTATGATACTTCAACATTGGTTCATGAAACATAACTGGATATTACTGAATATTATAGAATTTGATAAAAGTATATGGTGTACATGCCACTTTTAGTGACAATTTCAAAAGTAAAATTATTGGCCTTGGATAAATAAGTAATTCTAACTCAATTTTAATCTCTAAAGAATTATTTATATATAGTTTAAAGTGAAATATTCTTAGAATCTCATAGTTATGTGGTGATGGTTTTATGTGAAATTTTTAAATACGTTTTTAAATTTTTTTTACTATAAAAATGATTTAGTGTTTATTATATTAAGAAATGAATATTTTTATGCTGTTAATTTATAATGTTTATTTTATCAAAATATTTCTTCTCTCACTGACCTTAATAAGGAATCTTAGCTTTGTTATATGAGACTAGTCGATTTCAATATTCACTCACTTATAAATATTACCAGGAAAGGGTTATTCAAAGATCTACTTAAACCTGAATTCCCAAATGATAAAGTCTATAACCCTTGTCCAAAAGGGAAACAACACAAGATATCATTCAAATCAAAGAAATGTGTTTCAATATCTCAACCCCTATAGCTGTTTCAAATAAACTTTTTTGGTCCATCTATAGTTTCTATTTTAAATTGTAAGTGCTATGTTTATGTACTTGTAGAAGAATTTTCTAGGTATACATTATTATTCTTTCTCGCTCCCAAAATTAAAGTCTTCTCCTACTTTACCAGATATGATAAATCTATATAAAATCATATTGGGCTTAGGATTAAGACCTTAAGAAGTGTTCATGGCCATGAGTTTGAAAATTTATATTTTTTAATCCTTTTTATCATGAAATATAAATAACCATAACTTTTCTACTCCTAGGTCCCTATAGTAAAATGGTGTTATAGAAAGGAGAAATAGAACACCTCAAGAAATATCCTATACTATTCTTAATGAATATGACCTTTTTATTTACTATGGGGGAGGGGATATGAATACAACCTGTTATATAATCAATATAGATTTCATTAGACCTCTTATTAATAAAACCCCTTATGAACTATAGAATATTTTAAATACTAATGATAATTACTTTAGGGTTTTCTATTTTCCTTATTCATAACATGTATGATAATATTGAAAACATTTATTCCATGAGTTATGAAGGAATTTTACTTGGTTATTCAACTAAAATTAAATCATATAGATTGTTTTAAAAAATAACCAAGACTATGGAAGATACTTTTCATGTAATGTTTGATAAACATATCAATGTGAGCCTAACTCCCATTTATAAAACCATGAGGACTATTTATCAACTTTGAACATAAATTCCAAATCTTCTAACACTTCTATAATACAAGTCTAAAAATCATCTACGTTTGAAGAACATGCATAACTTGATCCTGAATCTATTAAAGTTCATGAGATGTACAAGCATTCTTTTTGAATATCTGTTAGGACTCATAAATTCTATCCTCTATATGTTTTAGTTTGAGATCTAGATAGAGATACACATACTGGATATTATCAAAGAAATTTTGTTGAACATCAAGCATTCTTGTCACATCCTGAACCTAAGGACATCAATTTTTCAATTAATGATGAATTATTGGTGATTTCAATGCAAGAAGAACTAAACCATTTTGAAAGAAATAAAGTATGGGAACTTGTATTTAGACCTAAAGACACTCTCATTATTGGCACTAAATGGTTCTTTCGAATTAAGGGTGATGAATATGGCACCATAGTAATAAATAATTATATATTGGTTTCATAAGGGTATAATCAAGAGGAATGTATAGACTATGAAGAATCCTTTGCAGCCATCAATAGACATGAATCCATCAAGATATTTTTATCCAATGAAACACATTTGGATTTCAAAATATATAAAATGTATGTCAAAAGTGCATTCTTAAATGGTTATATAGTTGATGATGTTTTTTTATCAATGACATGTATTTGAAAATCCTCATTTTTAGAATACTTTTTTCAAATTTAAAAAATTATATGGTTCAAAATAGGCACCTAGTGGTATGATAGGCTCAACACTTTTCTTATTTCAATATGTTTTTCAAAAGGTATATTTTATCCAACTATTTTTATAAAAATAACTTCAAAATATGTTTTATATGTTCAAATTTATGTATATGATATTATTTTTTCCCTTAAAAAAATCTTTGTGAACATATTTTTAAAAAATGATGCAAAATTAATTTGAAATGAGTTTATTGGGTGAACTTAAATTCTTTCATGGTTTTCAAAATTTTCAAAATAAATATGGAATTATTTTAAATCAAGGTATGCTCAATAAATATATATTAAAACATTTTGGTTTTGAAAACACTAAAATTAGTGAGACTCCCATAAGTACCATATATAAGTTAGATCTTGATGAAGATCAATAGTTAGTGGATGAAACCAATTATAGAGGCTTGATTGGAAGTTTGTTATACCTAACTCCTTGCTGACCTGGTATTTTGTTTAGTGTGTGTATGGGTGCCTGTTTTTAAGAAAATCTGATATAATATCATTTAATTTCTATTAAAATTATTTTCAAATACCTCAAAGAAAAAATCAATCTTGGTCAGATCTATCATAGAGTGTAATCTTTTGACTCAGTGACTCATTCAGATAGTGATTTTAGTGGTTATAAGCTAGATTGAAAAAGCACCTCTAGAACATGTCATATTTTGGTAAAGTCTCTAGTATCTTGGTGTTGTAAGAATCAAAATTATTTTCCACTGTCTATTGTAGAAGAAGTATACATTGATGCATGTAGTTCTTGAGCTCAAATTTTTTAGATCAAACACACATTACTCAACTAAGGATATTAATTCAGACATGTCCCTATAAATTTTGACAATATAAGTGCTATAAATATTTCTATAAATACATAATCTCTTAATAGAGAAAAAAATATTTATGTAAGACATCACTTTTTGAGGGATCATTTTCAAAAGGGTGATATAACTCTTTAATTCATAGGAATAGACAATTAGCTTACTGATATTTTCATAAAAACCACTGAATTCAGAGAGATTAGACCACATAAAACATGAATTAGGTATGATTATTTTAAAATAGTATTTAAATACATGGATAGTTGACATTGGTGAGTCACCATTAGATAGTCTCCATTGGCAATTCACTATTGGTGAGTCGTGGTTGAAAAGACACCATTAGCGAGTCATTATTGGACAAGTCACCAGTCTATGTTTCAAGTGTTCTACCAACCCTAATTTTAAGTTCCTATTAGATTTTATTCATCACTTATTATTATATTATTTTTACCCCTAAATGATATATCATTCTTAATGTTCAAATCAGGGTAACTCTCACTCATGCACCTACTACCTTTGAGCCATTTCACCTTCTTTCTCTCCCAAGATTTGACCTTCCTTCAATTATT
The DNA here is from genome assembly GCA_963277665.1 of Viscum album. Taxonomy (NCBI): domain Eukaryota; kingdom Viridiplantae; phylum Streptophyta; class Magnoliopsida; order Santalales; family Viscaceae; genus Viscum; species Viscum album. The sequence continues at coordinate 1,918,181,139 of OY728128.1, read as the reverse complement.
CTACACTTTTGTTTCATCGAGATGGTATGAGTTAAGAGACCTATAATGTCAGCGTATAGGGAATTGAGCATAGTAAATAAATAAAAAGTAGAACCAATCTATTCTATAGTATAATTGAGTAACACATGGTTAGAAAATAGAAGCATAGTTTCCAAAATGAATGTGGATGAAAAGTGGTTTAATTAAAGTAAATAATTATTTCTAAAGGAGACCCAAGATAAAGTATGGGTAGATTGGTTCTCTCTAAAAAACTAACCTTTATATCCTAGTTTGGTTAAATATTTTTATCAGTATGTCAAGTTTAGCATTGTGAATAAGAAATATTTTATTCGAATTATGATTGGTGATAATATTTTTTCATTTTCATCAAAGGAATGGAAAAAACATATGAATGTATCTCATCAAGGTGTTTATGAAAATTATCAGGGTATGATACCCAATGATAGTGAATCTTTCATATGTTAGGACTCTTTTCTTGATTTTACTGGAGATAAAACACTGAATAAAAATACTTCTATTGAGTTGGAAGGAGAATGTAATCTTCTATTTATGTTTTTTAGCACTTGTTATATCCCTTGAATGAGTAATTTCATAACTTATGATATCAATATGTGTACCTCATGTTCCGTATGAAAATATAGGACACTATTAACTTATTCATATCCTTATGGTACATATGATGGAGATGTGTAATCCATCCTCTTGATCTAATTCCTTAATTTATCCTATGTTAATCTATTCTCTATTTGAAAAACGTTTGGGATAGATGAAGGGGGAGAATTATGGGTAAAATGTGGTGATATATGTTTAACTATATTTATTTTTAAAATGATGATTGTTTGATGGAACTCATGGTTGGAGAAATCTGTTAAAGATAATAACCATATCTTGGAATATTTTTATCTCAAAGATCATTCTACCAGACCCAAGGATTCAGTACATCCTAGCTCAGATCCAGATAGGTTATTTTTTTATTTTAATGAAGATGAAGAAGAAGTTGTTATTGATAAGGAGTTGGCCACCTTAGTGGTGGAGGGAAGTGGACCTAACATTCCTAAAATCCCTCCTATGAATCTTTAACATGAGATTCCACCTCACTCACTCCCTTCTAGAGATAGTTCTCTAAGTGACAATGAAGATGGTGATAATGAGGTTGAGGTATCAGGTGATCACTAGATTAGAATATCCTCTTATAAGTCTTCCAAATAATTTATGTAAATCTCCAATGAAGAAAATGTAGAAGATTGTGTTGATAATAGTGATTAATATTATGATGAGGAAAGTGATGATGGAGTACCTTTCCATGATACTGATGTTATTAGGATTCTAACACCCCATCTATCCCCTAATGGTTTATTTTCTTCATACTATTGTATGGATAGACCTATATCAACTTTTACTACACATATAGAGATAACTAGTTTGACTAGATTAGTTCCCTTTGAGTGATTTTTTCCGTAAAACATGAAAGATATGTTTCTATTACTAGATAAGAGACCTGAGTACCTACTGAGGGGAGGCAATATCCATGTTCTATAAGAGTGGTTGATGGTAATGCTGATTGAGAGAAATTTAATATTTTTATTTATTTCGGTTTGGTCTATTGAAAGTCCAATTAGGAAGGGGATGTTTTAGAAGGTAATGGAGATTATCAAACAAAGGTAGAAGTATCCTCTAAGGAAGATCCTTCCACGTGTTCAAAAATTTCTTGGATTAGCAAATGTATATTCAGATGATGATGGGAGAAGTACACCAAAGTATATTGGACCTAGAATTGTAGCTGGATATATAAAACTATAGTAAATAGAGGTTGTTATTCCTATTACTAAGATTTCTACTACTCCTTTACCCACTGCATCACTAGTGCCTGTAGATTTTGTTTCTAGGGAATATTTATAGTCTCGCAGCCAGATACTTCTTGATGATTTTGACCTTCTTTTGTGGTCTAAGGATCTTCTAGTCCCTCAACTCAGTAAAACTAATTCTAGTCACTTTTTTGGATCTTGTGATGTGCTATATTCAGCCAGATATGAATCATCACATTCAGAAAGATGTAATTTAGAACCATAGGTTGGAATGTGAAATGAAGACTTTGAGATTAGTGATAGAGGAGATGAGAACCTCTTTTGTTACTAGTTAGGCTTATTTGATAGAGAGGAAATAAATATTACATTCATTGGATTCTATATCTTCTACTCCACCATCCTCAATTTTCATTCATCCAGTGTTGGTTTGGTCTATTTTTCTAAAGGAACCTCATGTTTCTTGGGGTGATGTTCATGATCCTCATGAAGAGTATTTGAGAAAAATTCATTTTCACAACAAGTATATATAAAAACTAGTAAGGGAATTTATAAATAATTATAGATCCTATGTGGTCACCCACACTAAGTCTTGTTAATATTATGATTTTAGGGTGTATATAAAACATTATCTAAATTTTCATTTCGTGGGTTTGAATGAGAGTCTAATAATTCCACCTATCACCAGGGATTTAAAGGGGTAATTAGATCAGTGGAAGTTTTGAAACCCCTGATTGAGTTGTTTACGGAGGAAAAGAAAGTATTTTAGTGCTATAGTCAGAGGAAGTGATATTATTATGTATTTTTTTAACCTTATTAAGCCCTTATTATATGTGTTTGAAACTTCTATTTTTTTCTCCAAATGCCATACCCATATTAGACTTGACATCTGCACATTCTTCAACCCCTTTACCTCTATAGTACTAGCCCTTCAACATGGTTCATATGGAAACAACCCGGAATCTTCAGACTATTGTGATAAGATAACTTTCTATCACTACCTCTACTACTTCATCTTCAACATTTTTCCCTCCTACCTCTAACAAGGGTAAGGGAACTATGGACCCTGGTACCCGAGATGGGAGTGACACTAATTGAAATTAATCTATGAAATCGATTTTAATTGATTATCACAATGTACTTTTTTGGTATATAATATTATAAAAAACTATTAATGGATTATCTCACTAATTCTTTATCTCTTTAATTCATTATCCATTGATACTATATTTCTCCTGCACAGTTTCTTATTTTTACCTTTTTGATAATCCCAAAATATGGAGAACCATTTGGATGGAATTTTCATCTACCTTTGAAACTATAGAATGTTATTTACCTTTTAACTCCACCAAATTCATTTTTTATTTTCATATCTCACTTTTTAGATGTTACTCTTTTACTAAAACATATTTTTATGCCTTTTATCATTTCTTCCATATTTAATGGACTCAAACTTTGAAATCTTTCTTATTTGTACATTGATACTATTAATATTTATTTGTGATTTATATTACCAAGTACATCCTTAATTACATGTATATTTGAATTATCTTTCATACCACATCTCTTACTATTTGATACATCTTTCACATTTGACATTTGAAATGATAATCAGATTTTCACCCTTTAAATTCATATCTCTATATATAAATTTATTTCATACAAGGTTTGTAAATATTCTGGGATTTTTTATCATCAAAAAGGTGGATATTGTTGAAACCTCTTTATTTTAATGCTCACAAATCATGTTTGTTATGTTTTTAATGAGATCAATATTATATGATAGTATTTTACATTGTAAGGAATTTTGGTGAAAAATTGGATAAGTGCTGGAATAAGTCACAATTAGTTCAAATGTCTCACCACCAAACATTAATCGCCACCATAAATTACTCTCCATTAGTTAATATCTCACCACCGGAATGTCTAACAACCAAAGTTCAGCTACCACTAGACATGAGTCACCGTCGGAGTTGAGCTACCACTAGACATGAGTCACCACCAAACATGAGCATCTGTTAGGCTATCTCACTGTCGGTTCAAATGATTCACCACCAATATATCTTACTTCTAGGATATCTTGACTCTAGATAAGTATTACATACAATATGTATTTACTCTAGAGATGTCTTGCCTCCAGAGATGTCTTGTCACCAAAATAGACTCCATCACTATTCTATCAACTTTGAATTAAATAATTCAATGGATATATTAATATAATTAATGAAAGGAGTTATTTTTTTAATTATATTCTTGACTATGATAGGGAAAAATTGAAAGAAATTTCAATGCTTGGTTTGAGGATGTAGAATATCTGGATGATTACTCATCAAATGGAAACTCTTTCATGTAGTTCGTTATATATTTAGAATACTCCTGCATGCAATCATGATATGAAATATATGTATCATATGGTCAAGAAGTTAATTTATAGAATACCAAAAAGGATCATTGCACAAGAGATTACATGATACACTCCTTATAATTTTCAACTGTGAAAGATAGGAACTCTTTGAAGATCAAGACCATTTCTTACTAATATAAAATAAAACCTTTGCAATGATCTGTTTTACTACAAGTCTCATAGAAACAACATGAGAACCTCACCAAGCCAAATATTAGGATACTCTAGCATTTAAAAAAATTTATACTGAATGTCATTACTATTAAAATATCTTATATCTTTCTATTGCTGATTATTTTCTTTTTATTTCGTACAGTGTGTTGTTTTCTCTATTTATCAACGGACATTGTATCATGCGCTAGAACTGGAGAATACTATTCTCTTCTATCTACTTTTAACTTAATACCCCTGTGTTTGTGAAAGAGGTCCTTTTATGGCATATGGTTGTTTTTTTCATGGTTATTGTGGAAGATTTCCATGTGTTTCCTTGATAGATTGTAATTTATTTCATGTATTCCCAATCTAGGTTGTGAATTAGATTATAGTTATGTAATCTACTTCACTTTGGGTGATTTCCAAATGTAGGGGATAAGGTTTAATCTTGAGAATAAAATCCTATTTTTATTCCATTGTTTTAATTGGTTTTTTTACTTTTCTTTAATTCTTTAATCTATTTTTGGTTTCTAAACTACAAGTAAAATTGGTAATTTGATGGTTAATCTTAACTAGTGTTTATATAAGTATTTGATTGAGTAAATTGATTTCAAAAGTTAAATTAATTTTTATATTGTTTTAACTTAGTGTTAGTAAATATTTAAGGAATATTTTAAAAGATCAAAATTATATTACACAACACTTTTATTATGTGGGTGAATTTTTTTTTACATGGTGAATTTTAATTAAATGCGTTTTATAGAAGTTTTTATTGGGAACTCAATTCACCCCTCTTGAGTTACTAACTCCAACCAATAAATTTTTTATTTAGATAAATATGTGATATAAACCAAATGATTATAACAATTTTATCTAGTAAAATTGATGTTTGGGAAGTGACAAGAGAACCCTTTATATATTTTCCTTATTTGTATTGATTTCTTGTTTTATTGATGAGATGATCATGTAGTAGTGATGTTTATTCTTTATGATATGATGTATCATGTTGAAATTTCATAAATGATTGAAATATAGTAATGAAAACAAAAAGGTAGAAATCTAAAATAAACGTTATTGTTTCTTAGTTTTTGTTATTTAATTATTGATAAGTAATTAAAATATGGTAATGGATTAAGGGGATAAAGTAGGGAATTTTTTATTACTATTATTATTATAAAAATCAATTGATAATTAAGCGATAAAGCATGATTAAAGAATTTTTTTCATTATTATAATTTTTTCATATTGATATTAGGTCCATATTAATTTCTATTTCTCAATCAATATGGACGAAATTTTACAGTGGTAGTGGTATTTTGTGGTTATTTTATGGTTTTTATATGGTGATTATGTGGTCAGAATGTATTGTGAATACAAGTGGATGCATTTAATGATGTGGGGTAATGAAGGTGAGCTGATGGTTGTGATTGTAGAGGTGTTTTATTATGAATTTGAACCTTAGAATGATATTTTCATATATATATATATATATATATTTATTTATATTGATTTCAGTACCTGTTATTTATTACACACCACCACAAAATTCTATAAACCTTATTGACTCCAATATATTTTTTTGGGTACCATGTGTAGCCCTAATATTCATAATGATAATAATATGGATGTCTGAATACTCTTTCATACCCTATATCAATTCCAAATGTAGTATGGCTTGTGATGGATTAAGGATATGGAATATTTCTTATAGTAGTAATGCAATGATAAGTACAAGATGAGGTTGTGTTGATAATTCATTCATAGGAAGGAGGAAATAAGGTTTGAATGATTTATCATATCTATTCATCTCATTCAAATATATGGTATGTGGTTATGGTATATGGACTATAGATTTGGAATATGATCTATGGATATTGTATGTGGTATTTGGTTCTGATATGGTTTTTTCATATGAGGTCATGTGGTTATGAAAGTGTTGGTGTCTTCAGGACATAAGTCATTAGAGAATGAGGGAAATTAGTTCAATGTGTGAGAAGGTGATGGGTAACTTTTTTTATATATTATTTTTGACTTATATTAAAAAATTATGTTTAGATTTCTTGAGTGGTCCTCTATAAGGTAGGTTTTCAATTGTCTATTTATTGGTAACAAGTTGGTTATGTTATTTATCAGTGAAAGTTGTAGTATCTTCCTATATATTTTCGTGAGATGTTTTAAGGATGATCTTACTAATCATTATTATATTCTCACCCTTATAAAAAATATTTTATATTTACATATATATATATATATAATTATGTTTTTGATTAATCTGGACATTTCTATCTCATGGCAAGGAGCAAGCCAGTGCTTATGGAGTCACTGTTATAGGGGATTCTTATGTTAGGTTTTTATTAAGATACCTTGTATTATGTATGATACTACATGAATTGTGTACTTGGTTTTTTATATATTATTTAAATTATATTTTTTCTTCTTTATTATATTACTAGTAATTTTTAGGGAAATACCTCCCATTTTGTGGTTTACACCATTATTGTTGGTCCCCAACCCATGGCTTACTCGAGGAATGCTTCAAGGGTAACACTCAACATTACTACTCACCCAATATGGGTTCTATTGGGTAAAATTCATAACATATGTGTATCAAAGATTTGGTTAAGTGTTAATATGTATTTTTAAATTAGTCACTGGTGAGGAATGCATTGGGTTAGTAAGGTAATGGTATCAATCGAATATAGTACATGATTTTGGCAAGGGAGATTAGAAAGTACATGGTGTTTAGGGCCCCCATAATTCAATATAAGGTCTTTAATCATTTGGAACAAACTAAATTTTGGTTATAATAATAATCGGGTATTAACCTAGGAAATGTGCATACATCATCATTTGTTTGTTTTTGTGAATAAAATATGTAGTTTTTATGTTCTGGTTGTTAGAGGGAGGTAAGATATTGTTTCATCTTATGTTGTATGATGTATCTTTAAAAATTTGAATTGTTATTATGATACCTATATTTATATTTATGTTTTTATATTCCTAAAGTATATATTAATGGTTTTGGGTGTATTGGAAGTGTCAGTAGGGTACTCCTATGTTGGATATTTTTTATAATTGATTATTAATTCAAGATGTACATCAATGAAAAATGTTTTGAACAATGGAATTGAGTCAAATATTAAGTGACATGAGAATAACCAAACCAAATCTAGGATCATAACAAAATGATATATAATTAATTTAAGAAGTTAGAGAATTAACTTGTGATTAATTATTTCTTTATAAGAAAATTTGAAAATGTATCTACATTGTACAATCATTTCATCATTATAATCATGTGTATATTCCCTCCAGTGGTGATCCACATGTATACTTTGAGCCTCCGACCATCGTAGTAGGATAATCTGAGTTCTATCATGGGAGATCCTAATGCATGAATTGTTCATCCTTTATCACCATGTGAATCGCTTCCAAGAAAAGATTCACTTTGATCTCTTTAGAATAAAGAGTGGTGGGGGGGGGGATTGATCTCCATTATTTATATCACTATTGGAGAGGGGATCATTAGGGATTTAGAGGATTATATGTCATCATTTTTCAAAACAAATATACATTTCAATCTTTATGATTGTAAATAATATAATTTAGTTCAAATATCTCTAAAGTTAAAAATAAAAAATTTCACATGCTCCATTACTATTTCCATAATCCCCACAGAACCCCAGGCCTACAATAATAAAATTATTATTTCTTCACATGTGTGATACCAATGAATTAATTCAATATTATATATTAAATTATTTTTTAAAAATTTATAAAAATTATTTTGAATATATATTATTTTTCACTAGATATTTAAACATAATTTCCATTCCCCCACAATATTTATTTCCATTTTACTAATTAATATTTATTTAATAAATAAATATCACTGTATTATTAGATAGAAAATAAATAAAATATTCACTAAATGGAAGATAAATATCTATTAAATATTGTTATCACAAATATTTTTTCAAAATAACTACTGATTGAATATATGGAATAAATAAAATAAGAATAGATATTAAACAATATATGAGAATAATATTTATAAAACATGTTAAATAAAAAATTAAATTTAATGTTTAACTAAGGTTTTGGATACACTTAATGTGTGGCCCTCTATGCCTCTTTATTAATGGCATTAATTGAAGCCCCCCAAAGTCTAAAGATATCATCTAATTGTAGAAACCCTTATCCCAGGGTGCCTTATGAGACATGATATACTAACATTTCATTACAACATTTACAAATAATATATAATGTCCCATTACTACAGAATATCACGTGGCTCAGGGTTCTGGGAAACTAGCTGCTTCTGATAAAATTCATTAGTACAAACCATGCCTGAAAAATATAAAACAAAAACATAGGGTGAGAAAATATGCCCAGTAAGGGGTTTTAAAAAAGTTTTAAGAAAACTCTTTCTCAAAGCATCCCTTTTGAAACTAGTAGAACACTTCACTGAAAATAAAGCATTATCTTTTCTTAAAACATGAAAATCTTACATTTTTAAAAACCACTTGCATAGAGAAGAAGTACGAACTTAAAATAAACTTTAAAGTAAACATAATCAGAGAGCACAAACACATGAAGAATGGAAGATTCATAATTTACAACCAAGATTTCTTCAGTTCTGAAAATCTGTGAGTATGCAGGGAAAACATTCATAACATGATTCATGGGAACATAAAGTTCTTATAATAGAATACCACATGTGTTAAGTTCTTATTTCATAAATTCATTCTCATAGTCAAGGGACTTTTCAACTAGGGGATGTCTTGTTAGTTGGACTAACCCCTGGTTGACCATTTATCATCACATGTAGAGGGAAAGTATAATGCCTAGACTTGTTAAGACCTTGTGTCATGATCTTAAAATATAACTTAGTACGGGTCAAGGCAAACCTCCAATCCCGTTTCCCATAGTAGCACAAGCCAAGGCTAACCGCCAAGACCGTCGCACATAGAAGCACAAGCCAAGTCTAACTACCAACACAGTCGCACATAGAAGCACAAGCAAAGGCTAACCGCCAAGACCGTCGCACATAGAAGCACAAGCCAAGGCTAACTGCCAAGACCGTCGCACATAACGTCTCATGAGACTCTTAGTTTACCCAATGCATTGGAGCACTATATAATTCTGGTCACACTCGTCCATAAACATTTAATTCCAAAAACAACCCTCACATATCTTTACATGGTCTTTCTTTCATAGGGTTTCATTCATACATTCTTATTAAAACCCCTTTTTACATGGGTTTTCATAGTCATGAAGATAGATCAATCATTAATAAAACTAAGACATACGTACTAAAAATACGTACACATAAGAAATTAAATTAACGATTGAAAACATGGGTTTTAAGGAAATGAACATAAACACTTTAACATTCAAAATCATCATAAGTTAAAAATAGGGTCGTTCATAACTAATACACATGCTGATAAGTGGGTATGGTGGATGTTTATTTAAAAATATGTGAATATACATATATTTATATAGTTAGTGATATAAAGTGTTCAATTAGGTCCATCTTGGTAAGTCATGTATATATGTATACAAACTGCATGAGCATATATATAGTTGTGTAAATACTCATTTTCGCTTTAAATAACATGAGCTTTCCTTTGAAAAGTTTTCAATTATCATAAGAAGAACTTTTATTCGAAGACAACATATTGATACAAGGTTATATATACCTATATATATAAATTTAGGTGCGTATTCATATGTGCATGGGTTTACCAAATTAAACCATACTCCATAATATTTCCTTGTTATACATTAATCAAAATTAATGTTTTGTAAAACCGTATGGAGTTCTTTTACATGGAAAAAAATGGATGTGAACATAGTTTTCACAAAACCCTTATTGGCATAAAATCATTCTTGAATAGAACATGGTAAATCCATAAAAAAATGAGTAGATATATATAAATACACATATACACATGTAATCATTTAAGGAATTCACACTACACATTTCCACAAAACAAAAGCGTGAATTGTCAAGAACGTTGATAAATGAAAATTTTCAATTGGAAGAATTATTTTGATGTCAAACTAGACCTCCAATGTATATATATATATAGAAATTCTTGACATCGTTCCTAAAAAAAATAATCTTTAAGGGTAATATAATTTTATCAAACATCATGTTATACCAAGATAAATTAGAACATAATGACCATACACTTCCATTATATATTATGAAATTATTCGAACTTAACTAAGAAGACGTGTGCATATATTGGTATTAAATACATATATATATAATTATAGGTACACACATATTTACGTACAACCATAAATTTTTCACCTGAAACTAAAACAAGGTGAAACATTAAAATCCCTTTGCTTATACGGAAATGAAAACTTTTACTAGTTCTAGGATAATCCTTAAAAGAAAAAGGACTGTAGGGTGTACGGTTCATGGAATTATATAAGCGTATATATATATATATAATTAAACTGGAAACTAAAACGAATTTGGAATGATAAAATCTTTTTCTTACCCCAAAAAAAAGGTTACTAGATCCGGTGAGAGCATAAAGAGAGAAACAAGGATTATGATGTATGCGAGCTCTATGTTTATTCATATGTTTATATATACACATATATATATATATAAACACAAACTGAATCTGAAACATAAGCAAGGAAAAACAATGATTTCCCTTACCTAGACTGTTAGAAGCGGCCGGAGGAGAGGAGGTTAAGAAATAGGTGGGGTCGTCGCGACTGGAAACTCTGGGGAGAAAAACACCACGGAGCCGCGGTACTTCCGGTGCAACTCGAGACTTATAAAAAGGAGAAAAAAAATAGCTGACCTAGAGTTAAGAGGCGTCGAGAGGAAGGATGAGCATTAATGGGGCGGTACCGACATTGTGGAAAGATGGGTGTCCACTGTCGGCTTAGGCGGAGAAAAAAAACGGAGCCTCACCCTACTAGTACAACGGTGCGAGGAAGAAGAAAACCGCGGGGGAGAAGAAAACCGGAAAAAATGATGGACAGCCAAGATTAAAAAGGAATATGATCGGGTGGCTCAGATGCAGTGTGGCTTAAAAAAACTGACGGTGCGATGGAGGTGTGCCAGATCCGACGGTCAAGCGAGGGGTGCGGTGTTAAAAAAAATACGGGCCTCCCCCATGTTTCTTATATTTATATATATATATATATATTAAACAATAATACATTTTAATTTTTTATTACTCTTATTATATAAACTTTATTATTATTAACCCTCAATTATTAATAACTTATTATTATATTAATAAAGGCCAATGGTTTATTAGATAAACAAGTAAAAAACTTAATTCACCCTTATCAAAACCATATTTTTTTATTTTCCTTTATTAATTATCATAATTTTCCATAATTGAAGATTTATGTTATTTAGTACCATTAAGCATTTAACATAACAAAATTACTAATTATTTTCAAATTCATAAATAAGAGTGTGTTTAACATTATGAAACATATATGTAAATGAAATCACAATTTGACATCGTCTAAAAACGGTTAATTATAAAAAGGTCAAATTGTAAACATTTGCATTATTATTATTACTTATATTTAATTTAGAGATAAATATAATGCATTTAATTTTAATTTTGACGCATCATATATATATATATATAACTCAAGAGTTTGAGTACATATTTTCTTATAAAAAGTAAAAACCCATCAGATTCATTATGATTTCAAAATAAATGTTTATTGGCTCAAGTTAAAAAAATGTGTATAGTAAATAGTGGAAAAAAATAGTAATATTAATTCTCACCGTTTTGCAATATAAAACATAATTCTTATTTTGAGAAAACAAGCAATAAATTAATTATATTATTATTTATTTAATTCTTTAAATATTAAAGCAAATAACATAATTAACTTTTTGAAACTTTCAGGGGGTGATCAACACTTATCCCCAACGGTCCGTTTGAAGATTAAAATATTAAAGGATAAGTGGATCATGGAGGATCCAATGGTTATATTTATATCCATTAGGGTCCAATGGTCTGATATATGTTCTTATAAAAATTCTGGTCTCGGGGTATCCCACACTCAAGGCAACTAAAGTAGAAACAGAGGAGATGGTTCATGTGATTCCTTTGGTGCTCAGTACGGCTACGGTGGCTTCGGACATCCTTATGTTTATTATGATGGATACCAAAGACCGTTACCGACTTCTTGGGGTCCTTGTAGTTTTTAGTAGTCTCCCTATAATTGTAATTTTGTTTTTAATTGGGATTTTTTGTTAGCTAAACTTCTTTGTTTGATCAGTGTGAGTTGTGGTAACCAAGATTTCCCTCATTTGAATAAAAGGGCCTTTCATTCATTTAGATGTGTTTTATCTATTTTATTATTATTATTATTTTATAAGATGATTGTTTATTCAATTAATGGATGACATTATAAAATAAACCTGTCATTACTCAAAACACAGTTTCTTGGGTTGTTACATTATTTCCCCCTTCAAAGAATTGGGTCCTCGCAATTTTATTCATAAAAAGAAAAATAGAAACCCCAGACGTAAACCATTACCGAAATATGGGATCTGGCTCGGTTAATGGAATACCAAAGTTGGAACATAGTTCTTCCATTTCCCTAGCCCATATGCACTTTGAGCAGTATGTCTTGAACTCCTGCTCGTGCGTACTGCACATAGGCTTCCAAAGGGAGGCTCGTGCGGTGAAAAGCTCAGAAACGTCCGAGTAGATAATTTCCCTAATAACTATCTGGGATACTTCATGCTCGAGGTAATCGAGGGAAATGATATGATTGAGGAGAATGAAATTAAAGACCTGGAACATATAGGCTGCACTAAGCTGGCCATCTTGGGTAGCTATGAGGAAGCACGCTCTGGCAGAAAAGTTTTGCACTAGAGTAAAACACTGAAATAGACCCTCATAGTATCTTCCCCTTCGACTATAGCAGGGAAGTTGAGCAGTGGGTATGAGATGAGAAACATGGTCATCTTCCTGACACGAACGAAGAATCTCAGAACCGTTCGCTAAATCAAGCAGACGTTGGCAGGACCCTCGCAGGTGTAGAAAGGACGGATAATCCACCATGCATGTCCTGATCATAATAGCCTCCACTAGCTCATCGGGTAGTGATGAGATGTTCGTTTGACCAGCCATCTGAAAAAAAACATTCGAAAGAGAACTCTTGACAACAATGATAAAGTAGAGGCAGAAAAGGAAACGTGAAACTTTCATTTATGCAGAAGTTTACATATTAAAGCCCAAGTTTACTAAACTAACACCACAAAGATAGGCGAAACTCCCTAACTCTTCAAAGAACACACAAGCTGAAAAAACGGGGTTAAACTCATGGGAACATCTATGATTCCTTCTGATTTTAGCATGAGGGGTATGGAGTTGGGAAACATCAGTATACACCTCTTGCCTAAGAGACAATCGGGTGGACTCATCTTCCAACACCCCAAAGTCCATTAACTAGCCCCAAAAGCCATAGTGAAAAATATGACATAGGTAAGCCGCTCGGAGGTCTCCAACAGCATCAGCTTCTTGAAAGGGGTTATCAAGAATCATGCCAAATTCTTCGCCAGTCATGAACACTCGGAAGATTCCCTCGTGATACTTTCCCCAACGTGCATAAGAGGGTAATTGGGTTGTCATCATTAGGAGATAATCCATCCCCAACCCCTAGTGTAGTCTAGGCACACTAGACAAATTTGACACGTCATACAGGTGCTTACATGTCATGCGAATTTGGGCGTAAGTTAGAAAGTTATCACGGCTAGCTAGAGATACAATGTTCTCTAGACCCTCAGTGGGAAGTGACAGTAGGTCGGTAGGTACATTTTCATCAGCCATCTAAAACTGATAACATTTTTACTTAGTCAATCATAGTAATACATTCATACCACCTGGTTTTCCAGAGTTTCCAGAACCCATCCTCTGATACCAACTGTAGAAACCCTGATCCTAGGGTTCCTTATGAGACATGATATACAAACATTTCATTACAAAATTTAAAAATAATATATCATGTCCCATTACTATAGAAGATCGTGAGGTTCAGGGTTCTGGGAAACCAGTTGCTTCTGATAAACTTTATTAGTACAAACCATGCCTGAAAAATATAAAAAAAACATAGGGTGAGCAAATATGCCCAGTAAGGGGTTTTAAAAACATTTTAAGAAAACTCTTTCTCAAAGATTCCCTTTTGAAACTAATAAAAAACTTCACTGAAAACAAAGCATTATCTTTTCTTAAAACATGAAAATCCTAAATTTTTGAAAACCACTTGCATAGAGAAGAAGTACGTACTTAAAATAAACTTTAAAGTAAACATAATCAGAGAGCACAAACACATGAAGAATAGAATATGCATAATTTACAAACAATATTTCTTCAGTTCTAAAAATCTGTGAGTAAGAAGGGAAAACATTCATAACATGATTCATGGGCACATAAAGTTATTATAATAGCATACCACATATGTTAAGTTCTTATTTCATAAATTCATTCTCATATACAAGGGACTTTTCAACTAGGGGATGTCTTGTTAGTTGGACTAACCCCTGGTTGACCATTTATCATCACATGCAGAGGGAAATTATAATGCCTAGACTTTTCAAGACCTTGTGTCATGATCTTAAAATATAACTTAGTATGGGTCAAGGCAAACCGCCAATCCCGTTTCCCATAGTAGAAAAAGACAAGGCTAATCGCCAAGACCATTGCACATAGAAGCACAAGACAAGGCTAACCGCCAAGACTGTCACACATAGAAGCACAAGCCAAGGCTAACCGCCAAGACCGTCGCACATAACATCTCATGAGACTCTTACTTTACCCAATGCATTGGAGCGCTATATAATTCCGGGCGCACCCGTCCATAAACATTTAAGTCCAAAAACAACCATCACATATCTTGACATAGTCTTTCTTTCATATGGTTTCATTCATACAATCTTAATCAAACCACTTTTTACATGCATTTTCATAGTCAAGAAGACAGCTCAATCATTAATAAAAATAAGACGTACGTGCTAAAAAGCCGTACACATAAGAAATTAACTTAACGATTGGAAACATTGGTTTTAAGGAAATGAACATAAACACTTTAACATTCCAAAGCATCATAAGTTAAAAACAAGGCCGTTCATAACTAATACACATGCTGATAAATGGGTATGGTGGATGTTTATTTAAAACTGTGTGAATATACATATATTTATACAGTTAGGGATATAAAGTGTGCAATTAGGTCCATCTTGGGAAGTCATGTATATATGTATACAAACTGCATGAACATATATATATTTGTGTAAAGACTCATTTTCACTTTAAATAACATGACCTTCCCTTTGAAAAGTTTGCAATCATCATAAGAAGAACTTGTATTCAAAGATAACATATTGATACAAGGTTATATATACCTATATATATATAAATTTAGGTTTGTATTCATATGTGTGTGGGTTTACCAAATTAAACCATACTCAATAATATTTCTCATGTTATACGTTAAAAAAATTAATTTTTGGTAAAACCGTATGGAGTTCTTTTACATGGAAAAAATGGAGGTGAACATAGTTTTCACAAAACCCTTATTGGCATAAGATCATTCTTGCATAGAACATGGTAAATCCATTAACAAATGAGTAAATATATATAAATACACATATACACATGTAAACATTTAAGAAATTTACACTACACATTTCCAAAAAACAGAAGCGTGAATTGTCAAGAACGTTGATAAATGGAAATTTTCAATTGGAAGAATTATTTTGATGTCATACTAAACCTCAAATGTATATATATATATATATAAATTCTTGACATCATTATTAAAAATAATAATCTTTAAGGGTAATATAATTTTACCAAACATCATGTTATACCAAGATAAATTAGAACATAATGACTATACACTTCCATTATATATTATGAAATTATTCGAACGTACCTAAGAAGATGTGTGCATATATTGGTATTAAATACATATAGATATATATATTTATAGGTATGCACATATACACATACAAGCATAAATTTTCCACCTGAAACTAAAACAAGGTGAAACATTAAAATCCCTTTGCTTATAAGGAAATGAAACCTTTTACTAGTTCCAGGATAATCCTTAATATAAAAAGGATTGTAGGGTGTACGGTTCATGGAATTATATAAGCGTGTATATATATATATATATAATTCAACCCGAACCTAAAACTAGTTTTGAATGATAAACTCTTTTTTTAACCCAAAAAAAAGGTTACTAGACTCGGTGAGAGCATAAAGAGAGAAACAAGGATTATGATGTATGCGAACTCCATGTTTATGCATATGTTTATATATACACACAGATATATATATATATATATATAAACTCAATCCAAATCTGAAAGATAAGCAAGTAAAAATAAGGAGTTCCCATACCGAGACAGTAAGAAGCAGCCGGAGGAGAGGAGGTTAAGAAATAGGCGGGGGCATCGCGACTGGAAACTCTTGGGAGAAAAACATCATGGATCTGCGGCACTTCCGGTGCAACTCGAGACTTATAAAGTGGAGAAAAAAATATCTGACCTAGAGTTAAGAGGGGTCGAGAGGAAGGCCATGTTTTAATGGGTCGGTGCCGACATTGTTGAAATAGGGGTGTCCACTGTCGACTTAGGCGGAGAAAAAAAAACGGAGCCTCACCCTACTAGTACAATGGTGAGAGGAAGAAGAAAACCGCGGGGGAGAAGAAAACCGAAAAAAAAATGGTGGATGGCCAAGATTAAAAAGGAATATGATCGGGCAGCCCAGATGCGGTGCGGCTTTAAAAACGGACGGGGCGATGGGGGTGTGCCAGATCCGACGGTCAAGTGGGGGGTGCGGTGTTAAAAAAACGCGGGCATCCCTCATGTTTCTTATATATATATATATATATTCAATAACAATACATTTTAATTTTTTTTACTCTTATTATAAAAACTTTATTATTATTAACCCTCAATTATTAATCACTTATTATTTTATTAAGAAAGGCCAATGGTTCATTAGATACAAAAGTAAATTACTTAATTCATCCTTATAAAAACCATATTTTTTATTTTCCTTTATTAATTATTTTAATTTTCCATAATTAAAGATTTTTGTTATTTAGTACCATTAAGCATTTAACATAACAAAATTACTAATTATTTTCAAATTCATAAATAAGTTTTCATTTAACATTATGAAACACATACGTAAATGAAATCACAATTTGACATCATCTCAAAACGGTTAACTATAAAAAGGTCAAATTGTAAACATTTTCATTATTATTATTACTTATATTTAATTTAGAGATAAATATAATACATTTAATTTAAATTTTGACGCATCATATATATATAACTCAAGAGTTTCAGTACATATTTTCTTAGACAAAGTAAAAACCCATCAGATTCATTATGATTACAAAATAAATGTTTACTAGCTCAAGTTAAAAAAAATATTTATAGTAAATAGTGGAAAAATAGTAATATTAATTCTCACCGTTTTTCAATATAAAACATAATTCGTATTTTGAGAAAACAAGCAATAAATTAATTATATTATTATTGATGTCATTATTTAAATATTAATGAAAATAACATAATTAACTTTTTGAACCTTTCGGGGGTGATCAACTCTTATCCTCAACGGTCTGTTTGAAGATTAAAACAATAAAGGATAAGTAGATCCTGGAGGAGCCAACAGTTATATTTATAGTCGTTAGGGTCCAACGGTCAGATAGATGTTCTTATAAAAAGTCTGGTCTTGTGGTATCCCACACTCAAGGAGACTAAAGGAGAAACAGAGGAGATGGTTTGTGTGATTACTTTGGTGCTCAGTATGGCTGCAGTGGCTTAGGCCATCCTTATGTTTATTCTGATGGATACCAAAGACCCTTACCGCCTTCTCGGGGTCCTTGTAGTTTTAAGCAGTCTCCCTATAATTGTAATCATATTTTTAATTCGGATTTTTGGTTAGCTAAACTTCTTTGTTTGATCAGTGTGAGTTGTTGTAACCAAGATGTCCCTCATTTGAATAAAATGGCATTTCATTCATTTAGATGTGTTTTCTATATTTTATTATTATTATTATTTTATAAGATGATTGTTTGTTCAATTAATGGATGACATTGTAAAATGAACTTTTCATTACTCAAAACACAGTTTCTTGGGTCGTTACACTAATAACATTCTGAGGCACCCATGTAGAAATAATTTAATTTCTAATTTCATAAATCCTCATAAAAATACTTACTATGTAATAAAATCACTTTATCATGGTATGTCATATCAAGAAAGTTACATGCTAATGTCATCAACCTATGTGATCATTGTTTATTTCTTTGAATTTATGAAAATAAACCTTCCCAAAAAACATCATGTCAAATAATTTGATTAGGTTGTTACATTACCATTAAATGGTTTTAGATATCATATTCTGTTAAAGAATACTAGGGGAAAATCCTTTCTTTCATTATTCATTAATACAATATTACTGATGGTGAAACCAATGTATCCTACTTTATCGAGATACATTTTTTGTCATAGTTCCCATCAATACATCAATGTGTCTAACTAAAATAACCATTAACAATAATTTTAATGTTTAAAGATCATGACACACATCCATATATATGAATATCAAAAAATAGAAATAATTGTGGATTTCCTACAGGCATGTTATCTTCTAATAATATCATGCACATAAAATTATCATGGGATTACACCATGAGAAAGTTACTCAAAGTCATATGAGTCTCCACACATGATAGCATATGAAACTGTTTTCTCATAAAATAATATCATCCATTTATAGAACATATATTTATGAACACTATTGTGGTACTTATGGGTTCACAACATGATAAGTAACTAATATGAAATTTCATTGTTATTCCTACTCTTCAGACATTATCAAATACTATTTCATATATAATAATGATCATGATGTGATAAGAATTTTATTAATATTCAAAACAAGGAATTTAGGTGATCATAAATTATATATAAGCCAATTTAATTGAACTAACTCCAACTTACTTCATCTTTCACTAGATCCGATTGTTGAAATCCTTCAATTCACTATTTCTCACTTGATACTCGTGCTTCTTATAAGGTAATGATTTCGTCATGGTGTACACCATGTTTTATTTCATGGAAAATCTACTCACTAAAATTTTACCCCTTTTTATAAAATTACCTCTAGAGTTAATACTTCTAAAGTATATTCTTTTTCTACTCGTGTGACCTTATATCCTTTATAAGAGACACCACTACTATAATATCACAATAAAATGTGGTATAAAATTTACTTCTTGGTAAAACATCAAACTCTTTGAAAAATTACTATATCAAAAAAACTTCTTTGGATGCATTAAAAGCCTATATATACTAATAATCTATTATATAATTGGTAATAACTAGTAGTTTTGAACTCTTCCATCTCACAACTCCTTCATTGAGACGAAACACATGTCATAATTGTGAATTTATATTATTCTATTATTTTTTAAATATATCATCGATATAACCCTTTAAGACTATCTCCTCTTATTATCTATACATTGAGAATATATCATTACTTCTTCTTAGATACATAAGGATTTCCTTAATAGTATACTGATTCAATTCATCTATGTCATCATTAAATCTTCTAACCATAGAAAAATCATACATAACATAAAAAATATTATATAAAATGGTATACATGGTTGATCCTTTTAAATAATCTTAAGGTATTTTACTCATTCTCTCTTTCTCCTCTTTGTTTATAGACACATTTTATTAGAAAAAATTATACCATGTGAAATATGAAGAAATACACTCTTATATTTTTCTATACCAAATATATTTAGTATTAAGTCAATGTATATACCTTTAATTAGTCTTAGTATCCTCTTAGATATATCAAAAATGATCTTGATCCCCAAAATTTAAGTTAAATCGCCTTAGTAACTAATGGATAATAACCTATTTATATAGCCCTTAACTGACTATAATATTTTAATTTTGTTTCTAATAATTAATATGTCATTAAAATATACAACTAGAATAACGAAAACACTCTCACTGAACCACTTGTAAATACGTGGCTCAAAATAATTTTTAATGAAACTGTATTATTTTATATCAATATTGTACTATTTTTTCCTTGACCAGGATTCTTGCTTCAATCTATAAATGGATCTCTACAACTAGTAATCCCTTTGGGATTAATTTTTATCATAAACCCTTTTGGTTGGGTTTTATAGACATCTTCTTAAAGTCTCCCTTTAAGGAATGAGGTTTTGTAATCCATTATCCAAATTTCATATTCATGGTAATTTGATAAAAACTGTAATTTTGATGTAGTTAAACATGGGAACTATAGAAAATGTTTTTTAGTCAATTATGTGATTTTTAAACCCTTTATCCACTAGTCATACTCTCTAGTTATTTACATTATTTTTGTGTCTAATTTTATCTTCAATATCTCTTAATACTCAATAGAATTTTCATCAAATTGTGCATCGACCAGAACCCAAACAAGATTCTAATATATAGAATCCATTTTCATGAATCATCGTAGACCTTATCATGTCAATAAATGTACGATTCATCCTTTCACTAAAAAAATTCCCTATGGTGTATGAGGTGGTGTGAGTTGGGATAGAATCCAAAACTCCAATATAAAGTTGATATAATCTTGGTTAATATATTCAACACCTCAATCATATTTAATCCTTTTTATCTACTTACCAATTTTATTCTATACTTCATTCTTAAATTATTTGAATTTATTAATGGACTCATACTTATACGTCATCAATTTGACATATCCACATCTACTCAAGTCATCAATAAATGTTATGAAGTAATAATATCCATAACTAGATTCTATTGGAAAAGGTACACACATAGTAGTGTGTGTAAATATTAGAATTTTTGTGGATCATTCACCAATTCCATTGAATAGTGGTTCTTTCATTTCACCTTCTAAACAAGAATTATATATTTTATATGTTCTAAACTCAAAAGAGTATGAATAACAATCTTGATAGCACTTTTTCATATTCTTCTCATTTATGTTACTAATATGTGGATTCCATAATTGGGCATTAAATTACTTCTAAAATCATGATTCTTTATCAATTTCCAATATTTGATTTTCATAATTTAATATATGTATATAAATCCATCATTTATTTGTTCCATAACATAACAAATGAGGTATTTTTAAAAGAGTCATTATTTGTTTCTAAATTTGAAAATACATCCATCCAAGTCAATTTAAGAAATATATATTATGTTATTTGTAACAATTATCATAAAATAAGAATTCCTTAAAACCAAAATTATTCTAGTAAGAAAAAAAGGTGGTTGTCTCCTGTAGAAAAGGCAACAAGTCTGTCTCCACTGGATGTTCAAATATCCACATCTACTCATGATATATTTTGAAATCTACGTGGTTTCTACATTTGGATATATATATATATATATATATATAATCACCATAAGTTATATCTAATACCCAATATATAGATATAGAATGATTACACATGAAAATGAATAAAATTTTATCTTTCCCCTAATTTAGGGTGAAATTATTCTTCTACTGAACTGGATTACCACATGTGAAGTAAAATATATCATTTTTATTTTGTCTAACATTCAATATCCTACATCTTAGATGGATGGTGTTTGGGAGATTTAAAATTAGTATTATTTTTGGGCCCCTTTTCCTTGTTCTAACTTTTCATGTTCACCATCATGTTTGTAGGTTTTTCATGACCCATATCACTGTTAAAATGGAGAATAATAGTGATAAGTTAGGAAATTTTCCTTCGATATTACTCATATTGTAATTCAATATAAAACTAAATAAATATTTTGGTAGTTTAGATAAAATGATATCTACGTATAGATAATTAGGGTATTTAATGCCCAAGATGTCTAAGTCCTCTATGTAACTAATCATCTTGACTACAGGAGGCCCAGTAGGTGCTGACTCTACACAATTTCAAGTTAAATGTGAATTTCAGGTCACATATTTCTCTAATATTTCATTATCTTAATAGATATAATTAAAGTGAGGCATCATACAATATGCCTTGATAACCACATGCTACATTAAAATCTCAATGGATATGGAAGACAGCATAAAACATTGGACATATGTTGAATCATCCAAATAGTTATCATATAGATATATTTTTTCCTCACTACCCTCTTGGATAGTATATTTAGGGATTTTTTTTCCTAGAATATATAATTTCATTTCATGGAATAGAATAATGTGAAAACCCCATTGAAATTCTTGGAAATTAGTTTAAGTGAAAATGTAATCCTTATCATGTATGGATCACATGATATGGTTGAAGTAATGTGTATATTTGTTTCTATAATTAAGAATAGAAAAAAAATTACATCCTATTATTTATAAAATTAGATGATAAATATTTAATATTTTAATCCCCCGTTATTTTATTCAAGCATAATATACCTCAAAATTTGTTTTAAAATATCATGTTTCATGGATATTTTAGGGGTAAAGATCCATATGACACTTCTCATAACCCAGATGGATTTATTTAAAGTTATTCAAAGGTATTTATATTTGAGTAACTTTCAAAATACTTTAACTTGTATATCCTTAATCTATTGAGTGGACTTCTGAATCATGAAATCTTGAATTTTTATTTCCTTAACACTTTACATACTAGTTTCAAAAAGTCTCTCATATGTGATCAAACCTTAATGTGAAATTGGTTGCATCATTCAAGAACTCAATATAATATTACATGATAATTGAAAGCACCCCAATAGAGGTTAAAAAATCACATTGAACTACAGTTTAATTTCTACCCAACAAGAGGAAGGTGATACTGAATTAATATATATAAGTTAGTTATTTTAATATTTGTGTGAATACTTAACATTTTATATTTACTAAATGATTGTTAATAAGAAGTTTATTTATATAAATTATTATACATCTCTTATATTATGATTACACATAATGATATGTTATTTTAGTTCTATATTATATGATTAATAATTCATTAATTCATTAAATATCGACAAAACATTGATGAGGAAATTAACCATGTAACTTGGAAGAAACAAACTAATTAGAGTGGAATCATAATGAGCCTTTCCTATAGATTAGTTTATCTATAAAATGATAAATTAATTATTGAACTAGGGGTAAAACACCTTGAATGATGGGTTGGTTAATGTTGTAGCTTTCCACCTATCCTGTCTTCTATCACTTGGATTTGTTTCACCACGGCTCCAAACATGAATCCCTTCCATATTCCTTGGATCTATTTACATTATAAAATATTTCATTCATATACAGTTGAGGAGAACCAAAGGATTTTTTAAAGGGATTTACATTAAAGAAAACTGTGGGCATGCATTCCCTTACATAATGAGAGGAGGGATGAAATGTAGGCTATCTTGTGAATTTTATAATAATTTAAAAGGAAAATAATCACTTACGAATTTCTAGTATGTGATCAAGATCGTACACATACATGAAACGAATTACACATTTAATAAAATAGAATTCGATCCAAATTGTTCTTATTTAAGATAAATAATGCTCCAATAAATTAATTATTATATTTTATTAATCAATTATTTTAACTTAATACATATCTAAACTTTCTAGAAATTCTCATACCTCATGGTTTTAAACAAATTAAATAAGATTATTTAAAATTGACAAAGTACAAAATATGTACCATAGATAAAACATGATGAGTACCCATCCAAACTACCCATCTTGTATTATATTAAAATATTTTTTACTAATAAAAAACATAAAATTCACGTCTTATCATATAATCTCATGGAATATACTTCCAAATAAATGACATACAAAAAGGTCTTATTTATGTAGCATGTTATGTTTTAATTCATGTAGAGTAATCATTGTATTAAATTTTATACATGATATGTAGTTCTTAATATTACCCAAAAATTAATTAGGAATTTAATATATAAGAAATATATCAAATGGTTTGAATGATTCAAATTAAAGTTACATAGAACATGTGTGGATAAAGTATAAATATCATAAAATTTATTTTAAATTCCACATAAATAGGTAATGCACACAGCATGTACAAGATGGTTATACGTCGTGTATATATCTTCACTATTTATCCATGAAACATTACTATGAACTAGTCATGTTATCCTTCCATATACATTAATGCTGTAAAAGACATGTGTAACAGTTATAAAACCCATTGTATTCGAGGTACGTGGTTACCAGTCACACATTTTGTAAAAACCACAAGGGTCATCATTGACTAATGTAATTTTCATTATGTACAAAGGTTACACACCATGAAGTCAAGCTAACCATGCACCAAGATGGACCATTCAACTTCTAGTGTATTATTACACAACACATGATTTAAATTCCCATGTCCTAAATTAATTCATTAGTAATTTAAGATAATTAAGCACTGGTACAAGATGTGTATATAAACGCTACTTGGTGTGTACTCTTGTACTAAACCGCCAGAATCTATGGTGCCTCTTGATAATTTCATTCAATGTTCATCATTTAAAATTAATATATTTATTTATTTTCTTTTATGATAATAAAGAGGAAGAAGAAAAAATTCTTGATTGAGATTAATTAAGAATTAAACTAAAATTGAAAACTAAAAATAAATGTATAAATAAATCAATATTCATTAAATTATTAAAAATTGTTATGTCACCCTTTGATTCCACTTGAAGGTTTATATCATATTGCAAGAACTGGTAGGTCATGAAAAACTCATATTTTTATCAAAATAAATGATTAATACAAGATATACATCCATAAAGAACATCATAACCAATGGAATTAAATCATATATTAATTAACATGTGAATACTAGAACTAAATGTAAGATCATTTCATAATGATTTATAATTGATTTAATAAATTAAGTAGTTACCTTGAAAAGAATTATTTATTCTTTGATTAATATAACAATTTATCTAAATCATACCATCATTGTTTCTTAATAATAATGTATAAATTCTCTCTAGTGGTGATCAACATGTGTATCATGGACCTATGAGAAACACCATAGGAATATTTTAGTGGTAGCATCAAATATTCAAATGCTTGGATATTTCTTTGTTAATATCCAATATAATCACTTCTATAAAAGGATTTTACATGATCTCTCTAGAATCAATAGGGGTGGTGGAGGAATTATCTATATTCTTGAGAGAATTATTATAGAGAGGATCTCTAATGAATTAGAGGATTCTTTGAATTCATTGTTCACAACCAAAAAAATGAATATCATTAGGGTTGGAAATAATATAATAGGATATAAATAGTGTAGTGTTAGAAAATTATAATTTTCACATGTTCCCTTATTATTTCCTTAAACCCCATAGAACTCTGTGTCTATAATAATAATATTATTATTTATTAACATGTGTAATACTAGTGAGCTAATTAAATATTTTTTCTGGAAAAAATTGTTTAAATTTTATTAAAGTAACATTTAATATATATTATTTCCTATCAGGCCTTTAATCTTGGTCTTTCATTCCTCCGTAATATTTATCAAGCCTTGAATAATGATTTTTTAATTAATAAATAGAAATCACCTCATTATTTTCCAATAAATAAAAAAATATTATATTAAATAAATAGATAATAAATATTTATTACTTATTATACTAAAAAATATCATCTCCATTAATTAAAGACAAAATATATTAGATAAAGAAAATAAGAATGACTACTAAACCATATACGGGAATAATATTTATTATAAATGTTAAATAATGAATAATATTTAATATTTAACTAGGATTTTGGATAAACATAGTGTGTGGACGTCTATCCCTCATTCTCATTGGAATTAGGTGGAGGCACCCAAAGTATAAGGTTAATGTATAGAAACATTCCAAGGAACCCATAAAGAAATATTTTAATGTCACAATGGCATACAGATTCTTACTATGTAATATAATCTATTTATTATGCTATCTCATATCAAGATGGTGGCATACTAGTATCATCAACCTATGTGCCTGATGTCTCTTTATTTGACATTACATAATCAAATATTTCCATAGAACACAATGTATATATATTTATTTCGGTTGTTACATTCCAATAAATGGGTCATAGATATCATGTTTTGTTAAATAAAAGAATGGAAAAATCCTCTCATGTATTATTCAATCGTGAAATATGACTCATGGCACACCAAAAGTATCTAACTTCACCATCAACATATGTAATTTGGTCTTCATCAATACATTAATGTATGTGATTAATAATAACTATTAATCATAATATTAATGTCTAAGGATCAATACACACATTTGTAGATGAAAATATCCCATGACACATATAAATGTGGATTTTTTAACTAGAGGATCGTGTTCTCATAATCTCCTGCACTAGAAATTACCGAAGGTGTACATCCTGAGAATGCATTTCAACATCCTAAGAGTTTCCACCCCTCATAGAAAGTATCATGTTTTCCCATAAAATGATATCATTTGGCTATATTACATATATTTAATAATGTTATTGTGAAACTTATGGGTTCCCATCAAAGTGGGTCACTACTACCAACATTTTGTGTAACTCTTACTCTAAGGATAGTATCATGTAATATATCCTAGAGAAAAACAATCATGATGTTATAATAATATTATTAATATTAAAAACAATTAATACAAGTGATTGTAATGTATCTAAATTTTTTTAGTTAAGAAACTCCAAATCCTATAAACTTTATATTCTTATTTTATTTTAAAGGAATTTGTTACTAGTATTGAATTTTAATTCTAATTAGTAATGAATTCATTAAAGGTAGAAGGTTAAAAAAATTGTAACCTTGACATAGATAAGATCAATTTAATGACTTTATTTTTTTTTCCAAACTATGATATTATTCTATTCACCTTGATGTGTTCTTAATTATTGAAGATGTGATAATAACATAGTTAACCTTTAAACTAGTCAAATAAAACTACTTAAAAATCAGGTTTTTGGATTTTGAAGAGAGTGAAAACCCATGTGTTAAGTTCATTTTCTGATTTAGTGTTTTATGTATGTCAAATATGATTAAGTGAAGATCAATATTAAATTATTTGAGTTAAATTAAATAAATTGATGAATGAAAATAATTTTTCACTGAGTTATAAAAAAAATGTCTTTATAATGATGAGTAATGGAATGAGTATATTATTGATATGTTTTAATATGATATTTTTTTATCATGATCATTATGTTTCTTATTAGTAATATTTTCAATTAAACTATTACGAAATCATTTTAAAATAAATTACATGTTAGTGGTGATTCCATAATATAGAAACTATAGATAATATCTTATTATTCATGAAATGTTGAATTGTTTAATTATATTGTATATTGAGAATGCATGTGTTATAGCAAACCAACCTTTTATTACATTACTATTATAGTATTTTAAGATAAAAAACATAATAGTATTACAAATAGAGCATCCAAATGTTTAGTGTCTTGGGAAAACTAGGACTATACATCGCAATTACATCATCAAACATAAACATTTATTTAATTTCATCTTATATAGTTTCTTATTGGAACTTGACCTATCCTTAGTACATTTAGACAGATGAGGATATACATCAAAAGGGGTGACCTAAAATACTGGTAAGAGGATATATAAGAACAATATAGCATGGGTTGAGCATAATCATAACATGGGAAAAAGATCATGAACATGAGAGGAAGCATAAATAAAAGACTAGAAGTGAGGAAATGCATAAAAATGAAACATCATGTCTTAGTGGTTAACTACCACACATAATTGTGAAAAAATATAGCATCTGGTCCAAATCATTTCACATTTACTCATGAGATTCATCACTTTACCCAATACATTGGAGCGCTGTATAATTCTGGGCACACCCGTCACATTCAAACATTTATATTGCGCTATATAATTCTGGGCGCACCCGTCACATCATAATATTATCATTATCAGGAATTCCACATAGAAAATATATAAATAATGATCATAACTAATCCATGTAAAGTAATGGGTTTCATCTCATAATAACACATTCATAAAATTCGGGTTCCCAAAACAAAGAGGGAATAACATACTCGATACAAGAACCATCAACCTTGAATGAGAAGTAAAAGGTGAGTTCTTAAAAGAATAGTTCTTTTAGAAAACATTTTTTTGGACAGAAAAAAAAATAGTGGTTAACATTTATATCCTAAAAAAGGAAAGGAAAAGATGAAAAATTGATTTTTTAGGAGTAACCATTTCAAAAATTGAGTGAAAGAGGGTTAACCCGAAGGATGGAATTTGGGTTTGGGAATTTCCCCTTAGCTTGTATCTGAATTCTTCCTTCTCTTTAATGTCCTGTATAATGACATTATATTCATTAATCATAAATTCCAGAACCTTTTATACATGAATAGGGTTCATTTTGGTTTCATTATGTCATTTTATGGGCCTTTTGATGAGTTAAAGGGTTTAAAAACTTTGTTCGGGAATGTTCATTTTTATGGTCTTCCTGAGTGGTTTACTTGTATTATTAAATGAAAGTTTGGGTAGAAGATGGGTAAACATACATAAATGATATTAAATGTTATTAATTACATTACAGAGCTTAAAATAATGAATTATATACCTTGTGCATGAAAATTAAATGATGATTGTTTGGGTTAATTTGGGCGGCTTTTCGATCACAAAGAACTTGTTTTAATTTATCACTTAATAATATGTACATAAGTTAGTTGTAGAACATAAAATAGAACATAATACATATAAAAAATTCATTTTCAACCATAAAAATGGTTTTATGACCAGATATGAAGGTAAAAATTGAAGAAGACATGTCGTTCTTGAAGGTGATAAATTAACACCTCACGAACAACATTCTCTTTAATGAAATAAAAAGAAGAGGTGAAAGGGGGTTGGATGATATAATATACCATTAGTATCATAAACTTAAAGTATATGTATGATATTGGATTTAACATACCATTTATATAATCATAGGTGTGGATAGAATAAGAAAAGAACTTGAAATTGAAAGTGAATTAAATGAGAAGAGGGAGAGAAATTACCTCTAGAATCTTCCTCTTGAGATCCTCCTTAAGGGGACAATGCTTGGAATTTTGATGCAAAAAAGAAGCTTTTGGACCTGGGGGAGGGTCTAGGGAAGATTCTTGGGTAGATTTTAGAGAATTCTTTAAGCTTGAGAGGTGTGAGGGAATGAGGGTGTGAAGGGTGGTTTTTATAGTGGAGGGGAGAGGGGTTTTCTTAATATAAAATTCATTAGTTTATTATTTCCCCAAAAGACAAGGAATAGTGAGTCTCCCATGACCAAGAATAGTAGTTTAATAATTTAATACCGAACCAAGTGGTTTTACAGCATCCGAACATCACACATGACCCTATAATTAGCTTATTTAGCTTATTTTTGTAAATTACGGTATTTCACTATTCATCAAAAAAATCAAGTATTTCAAAAAAATACCAAAATTTCAGTCCAACCATTTTTCAACGTTTAAAATCAAAAAATGACGTCTATTTTTCAAAAATAATCTTCTAAATATTATTAATTTAATATTTAATTGAAATCATGGTTTATTACTAAAAAACAGTTTTGAAACATTCATTTACTTATTCTAAAATATAGGTACATCATATTGTCACATGAATATTATTTTTATACTATCATAGGTAAGGCTACTATTCATTAGTGTATATCACTATTCATAAGGGTGTGTTACTATTCATAAGGTTAGGTTACTATTTACCAAAAATTAATTTTTTTTATTAGACTTCAAAAAACATCTTGAACACAACGATGTTTGTCAGATTTTCAAAATTCCAAACACAGAAGTGAAATACTTATGTTTAAAGGTCACTTAGAACATATTAGTTTATTATGTTGTGATTTTATGTGATTTTATGAAATAATTATAAGAAGGGAATTTCCATTGAAAAACTTTGGGACGTTACATTCTTCCCCCCTTGAGAAATTTCACCCTCGAAATTTCACTTTACAAAAATAAGTGAGGGTACTTATCCTTCATTGCCTCTTCTGGTTCCCAAGTTTCTTCCTCAAACTTATGGTTCCTCCACAACACATTAACAAGATGAGTTGTCTTGTTTCGTAGAACCATATCTCTCTGATCAAGAATCTCTAATGGCTGCTCTTCATAAGAGATATCATCTTTCAGTTGTATTACCTCTTAGTTTAGTACATGTGTGGGGTCTAGTTTTTACTTCCTCAGGAGTGATATGTGAAACACATCATGAACATGATCCATATTCGGTGGAAGTGAAAGTCGATAGTCCATGGCTCTTATGTGGTCAAGGATCTTAAAGGGTCCAATGTACCTTGGGCTTAGCTTCCCTTTCTTTACAAACCACATGACTCTCTTCCATGGTGATATTCACATGAAGACTTTTTCTCCAACATTGAACTCCAAGTCCCTTAGATGGTTGTCAGCATAGCTCTTTTGCTGACTCTGAGCATCTTTGATGTGTTTCTGGATGACATGAACCTTTTCTGTCATCTCTTGCACAAGATCAGTTCCAAGTTGCATTATTTCTCCAACTTCATCCCAACAGGTTGTAGTTCTACATCGCTTTCCATATAGAGCTTCATATAGAGCCATTTGAATACTCGAGTGGAAGATATTGTTGTTTGAGAACTAAACCAATGGGAGATGATGATCCCATCCACCTTTGAATTCTAGAGAGCATGCTCTTAGCATATCTTCAAGCATCTGAATAGGCCTTTTAGACTGGCCATCAGTTTATGGGTGATAGGGTGTCCTAAAATTTAATTCAGTACTCAAAGCATGTTGAAGGCTCCTCCAGAATTTAGATGTGAACCTAGGATCACGGTCAAAGACAATTGAGAGTGGAACACCATGCAGTCTCACCACTTCCTTCACATATATCTTTGCAAGTTGTTCAAGAAAGAGATCTTCCCAAATAGTGATAAAATGGGTAGTCATGGTGAGTCGATCAACCACAACCCATATCGCATTATTTCCCTTCAACATCTTCGGGAGTCCCATGACAATGTCCATAGTAACATTTTCCCATTTTCACATGGTTATAGGTAATGGATGCATCATCCCTTTAGACTTTTGTCTCTCTACTTTGACTTCATGACATACCAAGCACCTTGATATATATTCTTCAATCTCCTTCTACATGTTATCCCACAATAATTGTTCTCGGAGATCACGATACATCTTGGTGATACCAGGATGGATAGAGAAAGTTGAGCTATGTGAATCTTCCAATATCTCCTTCTTTATCCTGAGTGATGAAGGCACAAAAAGTCACGTTCCAAACCGAATCACACCATCATTGTTGATATGGAACTCTTTCATCTTCCCTTCCTTTACTACATTCATCTTCTTTTGTATATCTGCATAATCCCTTTGTGCTTCCCTAATCTTCTCTTGGTTGGATTGTCACGAAATCATTTGGGAAAGGTAGGATTTATCCCCTGCCCTTATGATTTCTAAATCCATGCTTTTCATATCCAAGAAGATATGGTCTCTCTCAATCTGTAACCTGGATAGTGTAGCATGTTCTTTTCTACTTTGAGCATCAGCTGCCTTTTTCACCTTTCTAGGATTGTAGTGAATAGAGAGGTTGTAATCCTTGATTATCTATAACCATCTCCATTGACACATGTTCAGATCCTTTTGTGAGAATATATACTTTAGACTCCTGTGGTCAGTGTATATGTCACACTTCACACCATAAAGTTAGTACTGCTAAATTTTCAAGGAAAAAATCACGGCTTCCAGCTCTAATTCATGTGTCGGGTAGTTCTGCTCATGGATCCTCAACTGTCGTGAGGCATAGGCTATCACATTATCATTTTTCATGAGTATGCAACCCAAGCCTTTCTTTTAAGAATCACTGTATATAACAAAACTTTCTCCACTTTTTGGTAGTGTGAGTATAGGTGCAGTGATCATCCTTCTCTTTAGATCCTTGAAGCTTCCCTCACATTCTTCTGTCCAGACATACTTTACCCCTTTCCTTGTTAACTTAGTTATCGGTCTTGACAATCATGAGAAGTTTCCCACATAACACCAGTAGTACCAGCTAATCGAAGAGAACTACGGATTTTTGTGACACTAGAGGGTCGGGATATTACTCAATTGCCTTTGTTTTTAAAGGATCCACATAAATTCCCTCACTTGTGATCACATGTCCCAAGAACGTGACATGCTTCATCCAAAAGTCAGACTTGCATAACTTGGAGTACAACTTCTCCTTTCTCAATGTCACCAACACAAGTCTTAGATGTTCTTTATTTTCCTCATTACTCTTGGATTATATGAGAATATCATCAAAAAATGCTACCAAAAATTTGTGAAGGTAATGTCTAAAGACTCTATCCATCAAATCCATGAAGATTACAGGGGCATTAGTAAGTCTGAAGGGAATCACCAAAAACTCATAGTGCCTATACCTTGTACGGAAGGCAGTCTTCTGAATATCTTCCTTCTTCAACATTAGATGATGATATCCAGAATGAAGATTTGCCTTTGAGAAGTATTGAGCTCCTCTTAACTGATCGAACAAGTCGTCAATCCTTGAAAGAGGATACTTGTTCTTTATGGTGATCTTGTTGAGTTCCTAATAATAGATACACAGCAGCATTGTTCCATTCTTCTTCTTCTTCACAAAGAGCACTAGCACACCCCATGGTGATGCACTAGGGCATAAGAACCTTTTGTCTAGAATATCTTGTATCTGCTTCTTTAACTCCTCCAGTTTGATAGGATCCATCCTATAGGTACACTTTGATATAGGAGTAGCTCCGGGTATGAGTTCTATTGAGAACTCTACCTCAGGATCTCAGGGAATTCCGGGTAACTCTTCGGGAAATACATCACTGTATTCCCTAACGATGGGCATTTCCTCAAGGTTGTAAGTTTCCATTGAATCAACCATTTGGACGAGGTATACTTCTTCATAGGGAATCAACACCCACACAGATGAAGGATTTTTCAATGGAGATTTATGATCTTCCCTGCATTTGTAGAGGATCATGGGATGGTTCTGAATATGAAAAGATATTTCATTTTCCTGACAGTTGATATGTGATCTATATAACAAGAGCCAATTCATTCCCATTATAGTGTCGAATTCCACCAAGGGAAGTATTACGAGATTTTCTAGAAGAATATTCCCACATACGCAAACAAGAGAACAGTCAAACACTTAGGTAGAAATGATTTCACCACTTGGTGTTGTTATAGATATATCTACTTACAGGTTTTAGGGCTTTGATTATATAGTTATAAAAAACATACAAGATATAAAGGAATGTGTAGATCCAGAATCAAATAAGAATTTTTCTATTCCTGAGTGAATATGAAGTCTACCATGTTTGACTTCATTATCTTGCTCCACTTCTGCAGTGGTGATGGAATAAGCCTTTCCTTATTCCTTTGGATTTGGTGGCTACTGACGCTGATTACCCTTGAGAACTTGAGGTTTAGTACCCTCGCTTACATAGTTCCCTAGATCCATCAAATTGTAGCATCGAACCATGGGTGGTTCTCTCCTTTCTTATACTATAGTATCCTTCCTTTTCATTTATTTTCGAAACTCTTGAGCATGATGTCCTTCTTTCCCACACTTTAATCATTTCCTTGTCCCTTTAAGGTAGTTCCCATGGTGAAACTTCCCACAGTTTTTGCGTGTGGGCCGTTGAGTTTTCTTACAACCTTTATCATTAGATCCACTAGCTTGAAACTCCAACTTTATTTTCTTATCACTATATCCATGTGACCATTCTCTAAACTCCATCTCCCCTTTGAGATCACATAGAACAACTTCTTCAAAACTCCCGAAGTCTTAAAGTGAAAGAACCTTTCGAAGGTTTGGTTTTTATCCCCTATAGAATCTATCAATTTTTCTATCATTGTTGATAACAAAACCCAAAGCGTTCCTTTCAAGCCTTGTGAAATTCGCTTCATAGGTTGTGACAGATTCTCATTCTTTTTTCTTGAGATCTATGAATTCTCACTCCATCTTTGTACGAAGAGTTATTGGGAAATATTTGTTAAGAAACATTATCTTAAAGTCTTCCCATTCCATCTCTCCAATTTCCTCCCTTGTCTTGTTGTTCTTAATCAAAGCCCAACATTGATCATTCTCTCTATCTAGATGATAATTAGCTAGAGTCACCTTCTCCCTCTCAGAATAGTGAAGAACAGAAATATCTCCTCTATGGAGTTGACCCACTATTCTGCAACTAGTGATTCGGATGATCCACAAAACGTCGGTGGTCATTGTCACATAAAACATTCGATAGCCAATTTCTCTCTCTTTGGTGAAGTAGAGTGTTCCCCATTATTATGGTTATTATTCATATCCAAAGATAATTAGTTAATCATCGCCATGATGTTCTTAACTCCACCTCCCAAATCATTGGGGATGTCATTCGGGAAATCGTTGCATTAGCCCTCACACAAGTTTTTGGCCTTATTTCTCCTAGTTCCCACCTTTTTTTAAAATAGAAAAGGTTAGAACAAAACATCAGTGAAAAATTCATGAATAAATAACTTATTCATGTGCAAAATCTATTCTAAAAGCATAACATATGGGATCCCTATGTAGAGATTCTTGTGTTCATATTTGTACTTAGTCACATGCTAGAGGTTTTTTCTAGGGTTCACTAATCCTAATTCCCAAATTAACTAAACCTTTCCTCTGGTACCAACTATAGTGACACAAAATTTTTTTACATTACTATTACATTATGTTAATATAAACAACAAAATAGTATTACAAATATAGGATACAAAGGTTTAGTGTCTTGGGAAACTAAGACCATACCTGGCAATTACGTCATCAAACATAAACATTAATTTATTTTCTTCTTCTCTAGATTCTTATTTGAAATTGACCTCTCCTTAGTACATGTAGAAACCTAAGGATTTACATAAAAAGGGGTGAGCTAAAATCCTGGTAAGAGGATAGATAACAACAATATATCATGGGGTGATCATAATCATAACATGGAAAAAAGATCATGAACCTTAGAGGAAGCAAAAATAAAAGACTAGAAGTGTGGAAATGCATAAAAATGAAACATCATGTCTTAGTGGTTAACTACCACACATAATTGTGAAAAAATATTGAATATTTTCCACATAATTTCACATTTACTCATGAGATTCATCACTTTACCCAATGCATTGGAGCGCTGTATAATTCCGGGCACACCCGTCACATTCAAACATTTATATTGCGCTATATAATTCCGGGCGCACCAGTCACATCATAATATTATCATTATCTTGCATGCCACATAGAAAATATATCAATAATAATCATAACTAAACCATGGAAAGGAATGGGTTTCATCTCATAATAGCACATTCATAAACTTTGGGATCCCAAAACAAAGAGGGAATAATATACTTGATACAAGAACCATCAACCTTGAATGAGAAGTAAAAGGTGAGTTCTTAAAAGAAGAGTTATTTTGGAAAATATTTTTTTGACATAAACAGTAGTGTTAAACATGTATATCCTATAAAAGTAATGAAAAAGACAAAAAACATATTTTTAGGAGTAACCATATCAAAAATGGAGTGAAAGAGGGAGAACCCGAAGGATGGAATTTGGGTTCAAGAATTTCCCCTTACCTTGTATCCAAATGCTTAATTATGTTTAATGTCCTATATAATGGCATTATATTCATTAATCAGAAATTAAATAACCTTGAATACATTAATAGGGTTCATTTTGGTTTCATTGTGTCATTTTATGGGCCTTTTGATGAGTTATAGGGTTTAAAAACATTGTTCGGGAATGTTCGTTTTTATGGTCTTCTGGAGTGGTTAACTCGTATTCTTAAATGAAAGTTCAGGTAGAACATGGGTAAACATCCAGAACTGATATTGTATGTTATTAATGAAATTATAGAGTTGAAAATAATGAATTATATACCATGTTCATTAAAATTAAATGATGATTTTTTGGGTTAATTTGGGTGGTTTTTCGTTCACAAAGAACTTGTTTTAATTTATCACTTAGTAATTTGTAAATAAGTTAGTTGTAGAACATTAAATAGGACATAACACATAAAACATATTCATTTTCAACCCTAAACATGGTTTCATGACCATATCTAAAGGTATAAATGTAATAAGAAGACATGTCGTTCTTAAAGGAGATAAATTAACACCTCCCGAACAACATTCACATTAATGAAATAAAAAGAAGAGGTGAAAGGGGTTGGATGATATAATATACCATTACTATCATAAAATTACAGTATATTTTTGATACTAGAGTTACCATACCATTTGGACAAAGATAGGTGTGGATATAATAAGAAAAGAACTTGAAATTGAAAGGGAATTAAAGGAGAAGAGGGAGAGAAATTACCTCTTCAATCCTCCTATTGAGATCCTCCTTAAGGGGAATAAGCATGGTCTATTGATGAGAAAAGAAGCTTTTGGACATGGGTGAGGGTATAGGGAATATTTTTGGGTAGAGTTTAAACATTTCTTGAAGCTTGAGAGCTATGAGGGTATGAGGGTGGGAATGGTGGTTTTTATAGTGGAGGGGAGAGGGGTTTTCTTAATATAAAATTCATTAGTTTATTATTTCCCCACAAACAAGGAATAATGAGTATTCCACAACCAATAATAGTAATTTTATAATTTAATACCGAACTAAGTGGGCTTACAATAGCAGAACATCACACATGACCCTATAATTAGCTTATTTAGCTTATTTTTTTAAATTACGGTATTTCAATATTCATCAAAAAATCAAGTATTTCAGAAAAATACCAAAATTTCACCCCAACCATTTATCGACATGTAAAACAAAAAAATGACGTCCATTTTTCAAAAATAATTTTCTATATATGATTAATTTAATATTTAATTAAAATCATGGTTTATTACTAAAAAACAGTTTTAAAACATTCATATACTTATTCTAAAATATAGGTACATCATACTTCGACATGAATATTATTTTTATACTATCATAGTTAAGGTTGCTATTAATTAGGATATATCACTATTCGTAAGGGTATGTTACTATTCTTAATGGTAGGTTACTATTCACCAAAAATTATTTTTGTTTTATTAGACTCAAAAAATCATCTTGAACACAACGGTGTAAGTCAGATTTTTAAAATTCCAAACACATAAGTAAAAAACTTCTATTTAAAGGTCACTTAGCACTTAGTAGTTCATTATGTTGTGTTTTCATGTGATTCTATTACATAATTATAAGAAGGTAATTCCCATTGAAAAAATGTGGTTTGTTACATTTGTAGTGATAAAATATTTTGGGGAATGATTTAATTTGGAATATAAAAGTAAATAATGTGTTACATAGAGTTTTTTACATAACTATTTAAAAACAGGTTAATATACAAAGAATATGATAACATTATCTTACTAATATGAGTATCAAAATGATTTGTTAATCATATGTCTATTTTATGAGCTGTAAAAATTTGAATTTGATCCTGAATATAGAAATTATTTATTGTATAATGTAAAAAATACTTAAATATAAAATTAAATGTTCTTATATGTTTTGGTTGGTGTATGAAATTGAAAAAAAAATCATTAATATAAAATTATGTAAGTAAATTATTCGAGGGATTTTTGAAAATGTCTAATCATTGTGTTTGATAATGAAATATTTCTTGTTGATTTGTTACTTAAAATAATAATGTAGTTGATTAGTTTTTGTTTTAATAGTTGTTTTGTTGATCTAAAAAAGAATTTTTTGGTTCCTTGTTTTAAATAGAATACTTTAAGATTTTTATTTTTATTATATTTTGGTAAAAAAAATATCTGTTTTAAAAAAATCATTATGGTTGATTTTAATTGTAAAAGTTTTCCAATATGTGATTTTCAAGCAATTTTATGGTGTTTTGATTTTATATTATGATTTAATGTTACTTCTAATGAAAAATCAATTGTGAATAAATTTATGTGTGGAAAAATTATTATAAAATGACAAAATTGAAGCGAATTGAGAATTCTTTTTTCCTTTCATGATATTAATAAATTATTTATATAGTTGAAATTGATGTTCTTATAGTTTAGTGGACATGGTTGGTGGGAGTGTAACTATCCATTTGTGTTGTTAGATGGAAAGGTGGTGTTGAATTGAAAAGATGATGGGATTTTTCATAAATGGTATGTTTGTTCTATGGAGTGGTGGTATGAAAGTGATTTTTATTCATTTTACAAATTTTT
The DNA here is from genome assembly GCA_963277665.1 of Viscum album. Taxonomy (NCBI): domain Eukaryota; kingdom Viridiplantae; phylum Streptophyta; class Magnoliopsida; order Santalales; family Viscaceae; genus Viscum; species Viscum album. The sequence goes on along the minus strand of OY728128.1, from coordinate 1,918,142,506 downwards.
ATTCCCCACTATTTATATACCATTTAATTGTTTTTAATTAACCTAGTTGTTATTGTTTTTTGAATTAAAGTATTGTTGTCAAGGAATTTTTTAGGAGTTGAGTGTGTGAAATGAAAGTAGAATTCATGAAATAATGTTATATTGAGTTTTTATTAGTAGGAGTACTAAAACTCATCAATTTAAGGTGAGAATCTATTGTTAAGGAATGAATTAAATTGTTTGGAGTAGTTTTTGAGCTAAAAATCCCCTATATTTATTCTTAGTTTCCTTGGTAGTGGGTTTGTTTTGAGGTTTTTTTTAAAAGATTGTTAAAGAAGAATCACGGTTTCCCAAAATTGGTGACTTGGAAATAGTTTCTTATGTTGGTTAATAATGACTATATTTCTCATGTGTGAGAGGATAAATGTATTAGATGCCTTTAAGAGCTTCTTTAAAGAGGATTCATAGTGAGAAATATTTAAACATTGTGTATATTGATTTTCCAATTCTTAGACCACTTAGATAATGGTGGAATATGACACTGATATTTTTGTTCGGATTTGATTCTAAAGATTTGATGTTGGTTGGGGATATTTTAATTAAGTTCTGGTAGGAATGTAAAAAAATCATTTTTACATCATAAATGTATATTATTTCCATAATATCATGGGAGTTGAAGATGATGTTTCTTATTAGGGGTCTCATTGTAGTTAAAGGTGTAGAGTGATGTAGTATGGTAGTGTTTGGGAAAAACATAATTCTTTTTGAGTATCTCTAGGTTTCTCATGTTTTTAAATATTATCTATTATTATTCTGATATTGTGGGGGATCTGAAATATTAGGACCCAATGTTTCATGTTATTCCACAATTACTGGTGAGTGTTTATTTTTTTGTGGTTCTTTTGTTTGATGGTGATGTTAAACCTTGGTGAATGGTTGGTTATGGTAGAGTGTGTTTGTACTTCAGGAATGAATGGTGTTATGAGTGGGTGAACTTATTTCATTCATAAATAATCCTTTTAAAATTATATTTATAATTTTAAAGTGTTTATTCATGAAATTTTTTTATATTTATTTTTATGAATAATTTTGGAATCCAGTTTTATAATTTTTTTAATTGTGTGTTAATTTAACATTGATTAATTTTTAAAAGAAATTAAAATTATTTTTTATATCTTTTTAAATACTAAAATTATTTTTTTAAAATTAATGAAATGTTTTGATAATTTTAGGATGTGTTTGGTTAGAGGGAGAATTGTCTTAAGAGGTTATTTTATAAACAATAGAATTTCATTCTATTATAAAACTACTAAATGTTGGTAAGGGGGTTTTAGTTATATACTGGTGAAAATGAAGTAAAATTTCCTCTTCTCTATTGATTTGAGTGTTTTTTATAAACAAATTCTTTTTTTAGGAATCATGCATGATAGTAAGGTTTTAAGATATTTCTTATTAGAGATGGATTGATGTTTTAGTGTAGTTCTTGAGTTGAGTTTTTTCATTATATATTTAGTGAGTGATTCTAATTTCAGGTGTTGTTGTCATTCGGTTTGATAGTGTATTAGTGGGACGTATTGGATATATATGAAGTGTATGGGATTTAAGGACCAAGGTGTTTGGATTCAAGCTCCAGTGATCACTAGAAGAAAATATCTAAATCTTCTAGCCCGAAACTAAGCTCTATAACTTATATAATAAGAAGAATCATTCAATGTTAATGTACCAAAATAATAAAACAAACATCACCTTATTCAACATCTTAGATCGACACCCTCGTACACTTAATAAAAACAAAAAATGCACCTAAAAAACAAGAAAATTTGATACAAAAGGAAAATAATGATTAAAAATAAGAAATTTAAATGTTTTGGACTTTAGTCCCATGTCAAGGGGAGAAAAATTATAATTCCTTTCATTTTATTAATGAAGAAATTTTTTAAACCACAATTATCTAAATTTGATTATATTAGATCAGTCGCATTATTTTATAACATGTGTACAAGTGGTCACACCCCACCTTTATTGTGGGACCCATATGGTCAATTGTTTCTGCCACCACTTGAGATTTTTTAAGGAGCCACTATTAGTCTTTTCAACCAATAATTTCTTATAGACTATGCTTGTGTAACCATTATCTTCTTGTGAATGTGTATGTAATGATAAAGAAACTCTTTGATGATTCATATGATGATTTTGTAAACCATATAATGAAATTGACATGAGATCCCCATGTGTAAATTAATCAAATTGATTTTGTTGTGATCCCTAAATTCTTTACTCTCTCTTTCATGCATGACCACATACAGTCCTGGTTACATAACATATCATATAGACTGTCTTGATTTATGATGGTTACCTCCTTATGTGAGACTCCCTTAGTCTAATTCCCTAGGTTCTAGATTTCTTCCTTCGGTATACAAATAAATGAAACATAAAAAAAGAATTATTATTTCCTAATAATCCCTCACTTGAAGAATTTTTATATGTATTCAATCTTCCTTCAATAACTAGCAAAATTTTGATCATTCAAAACTTCTATATAAACATTCCAAGTCTTTCTTTGACCATTTGATCACAAAAGTCCCACTAAAGCCTAATATGGCCACAATGTTTTTGGGAATTAAACCTTGGTAAACATGTAATGTATATTTTAACTTCCATGAATCTTCTATGTCTTGAGTATCCCTTCCTGATGAGATGATACTCCAGCTCAACAAGATTTTTTTTTCAAGTAGAACACCAGATATGTATCCAAATAAATTATTCTATGATTATCATATAGTGAAAACCCACTTTCCTTTCTCCTTTAATTTTCTTATAATAATTAATTCTTCTTGATAAATTCATTCCCAACTTCTGTGATGGCCTCATAGATGACTTCCATTGTATATAGTTAAATAGTCAACTACAACCTTGATATCCAACATATGATTATCCCAATAAAGGTAAATAAAAAATCTTTATTTTTATTTTATTAATGCATATACCTTCCAAATTCACATAAATATAACTCTATAATATAATATCTATTCCATGACACAATTCCATATCTTTTGAACCATTGAGATATTTTTAAATAGAATACACGACTTCTTAGTGCTCATTTATTTAATTCTCTATAAAGAGACTTACAACTCCCACTTCATGTAAAATTTCAGGAAAATTATAAACCATGGAATACATAAATATATTGACTATTGATGAATATAAAAATTTATCCTTATAATTAGATTCATATTTCATTATTGGTGACTTTTTATTGAATAACATAAAGTGTTTGACTAATGGAGTTGATGTTGGTTTATATATGATCATTCAGAATATTTTGAAGAAATTCCAGATATATTGTATCAAAGAAAAATTTTAGGCTCCATTCTTCCGATCTCTATTGATATAAATCCAAAAAATATTTTTCATTTTACTGAGATCGTTCTTCTCTAACCTTCCATAAAAAATCACATTCCACCTCCTAAATTCATTCCACATTCAAACTCACTAAGAGAATTTCATCCATGTATAGGAGAAGGATGTTGTAAGTATAATACTTGAATACCTTATAGTAGAATCAAAGATATTAGGTTCTCTAATTGAACCCCTCCTCCTCCGTAAGGGGGTCAAACTTATCTTTCCATTTCCATGGAACATACTATAAACCATAAAGGCTTCCTTTCATCTTTCACATTGGGACCTCATTCAATTTTTTCAGGAAATAATATAGATACTTTATATATATTTAATGTTATAAATATCTAATAATGAATTCTTTCTTCACATCCATTTATTCTATATAAATAATATCAGTATCAAATAGAATTAACACTAACTGGATGACTATTTTTTTTAAAATGGTTTAGAAAATTTATGATATATCTAGTGATTCCATATATTAAAATCCCTTCACAACCATCCAAGAATTTTTTTTATTTAAACCATGTTCTTCTACAATAAATTTGAAAACTAATTTTCTCTATATTGATTTATTCCCTTATGGAAATTTCATTATATCCCAAGTTGTTTTTTCATGAAACAAATCCATTTTATCATTTACTGCTACTCCCACGTTCCTAAATCACTGAGACTTTCCACTTCATTAAGGATCTTGGGATATCCCTAATCCTTAAGAAGAAAGTAGTGAAGATTATTTTAGAACCTTTCAACAAATTATATGATCCTACAATAACATAGTGAATAAACATTTTTCTCTTCCATTTTTGGAACCAGTACTTTTAGACATTCACCTTCAATAGATCTTCCATGATATTTTTTAGTTCATGATTATGAAAACTAATTGGAATATCAGACACACTGAGGGGGTGGGATTAAATCCAAATATTTTTAATTAAGTCCAATTTTCTTTTACTACTCTCACTTTTTAAATTGAAAGGATCACTATTGTTTTATCTCCTCGCATTTCTTCTTTATTACAACACAATCAAACACACACAAGAGGCATAACAATTTACAATGTTCCAAACTCAATAAAAGATATCAATTATTTGGTGTCAAATATATTCTTCCAAGATAAAAAAACCCCACTAGAATCATCATGTAGGATTTACACTGTAGTTTCTTGATTTTGTATAGGTATAATTAATTCACAACTCAGTTTGGTGTATACAGCACTCTATTAATTCTTGTGACATACAATATTGTAAAAAGGGTAAAAACCAAAGAGTCTTGTCAAAAATTTATAACTCTTCAAGAAATAAATTTTATTTTTTGATATATTTCATTCTCTTCTTTCAGTTACTCAACAGCCTGAAAAGACTTACTATTCTTTTTGTGCTCAAATAGTGATGCACAGACTTTCTTCTTTTCTTCACAATACAGAGTGATCTATTTATTTCATATAGGTTACATGAATTCTTATTCAATACACAAATTATTCTACACAATACTTCCCTATATTATTCTTCTTTCACTTCCATACAAACATACAATTACTACTTCTTCTTTTTTATTTAAATTGTAACGCACAAACTTAACCATTTTTCTTCATAGCAGCAAGTAGTGGATGCATTTACCTCATAGGTTTAAAAACTTATTCATTACAACAAAAACACTTATTCACTTCACTTCTACTTGTTATTATTATTTTCTTCTTTTCATCTTTTCTTCTTTAACTTCAGTTCATAGAAATAATACACTAGATCTATTCCTTTTTTCTATTGTACATCAGTGTAAAAATAGGAATACATCTTTTTAATCAATTATTCAACACATGATCTATATTTAAATTAATATGAGATTTGGTTCTCTCTTCATTTGGATAATATATGTATATAATTCAAATAAATAATTGTCCAAATACCTTTTTGCACACTTTGTATAATGTATTTTTCCACAATAAATATATACCATGCATAGTTACCCTCAAATTATATTATTTTAAATTTTAATTCCAAATTAAAATTTAAACACTTAACTCCAAACTCATCCCTTGGTTCCTCTTCCATTTAGTCTTCACCATAAAATTATGATTGGTAGTTATTATAGGATGAAATAAAAAACAAACCTCTTGGATGAATCCAAGTCTTCATGGATCTTCAAACAACATATTTTTTCACTTTAATGGTGATTCGTCCTCCTTTTCATCATAACATAGTAGTTTGAAAAAATAAGTTTTTAAAAACATAAATATATTGTGACGTGATGTGACCACTATAGTATAAAGGTCCTCCAAATTCATGTGGCATGGGAAAAATGGTTATAATCCATTACATAATGGAATCCTCTCCTATGACGTGAAATGATTTCTTTCAATATGGTATATAAATTGCAGCACATCCTCATTCAAAACTCAAGTGACACCAAAAACAACTTGTTCATATCCACTATGGTGTGGTCCAAGATCCATGGAATAATCACCTAATCTTGTAATCCATTGTGATGTGAAACTATTTTATGGTGTATAGTTACCCAATATTTCAGAGAAGTAAAAATTCTAATAATAAATCTTTGTGATGTATCCAAATCCATGCAACATGGATTTCTAGAAATAGACAAGGTTATTCAAAACTAACTCAATCTTCTTGGTGGAACAATGTTTGTTTTATAGTGGAAAAAAATCATTCTTCAATCTCATTCTATAATGAAATCTCGTGATCTATATCTAGAAACTAGTTTCTTTAACATCTTGTATCATGAAATCTCTTCAGGATATATAATAAATACAAATTAGATTAATACTCAACTTGTTGGAGTTGGTTCCCTGGAACCATCTTCTATTTACTTTATGATTAATATGTATTCATTGTTTTTAATATTAATAAACTACTTATCACATCATGATTTGTCTTCTGTATGACATAGTATATGATAATTTCCTAAGAGTACCTATCCCACTAAAAGTTCAAAGTAGTTCCCTATAATGATGAGAACCTAGAAGTGATATGACACTATTCTTGAATAAATTTTCTATAGTTAGATGATATCATTGAGGGACACATATGATTCTAATTATCAAGGGTGGAGAATCATAGGACATTGAGAGACATTGTCATGGTATATTCCATTTGTAATATCTAGTATGGTATTTTGATAACAAGACCCAAAAGTAGGAAATCCACATTTATATGTTCCATTGGATGATTCTATATATAGACTTGTGTATTGGTCATTATACATTAATATTATTATAAATGATTATTTTGAGTCTCATACATAGATGTATTGATGAAAACCATGATGATAGATGTTTTTAGCGAAGTAGGATATGTTTGGTGCGTCACAAGTAATATTTAATTAATTAATAATGAGAGAAAGTATTGGACCCTTCTGTTTATTAATGGATGTTGATATCTCGGGCCCTTTTGATGGAAATTATATAGCCTAAATAAATCCATGCCCATGGTGTTATAAAGGATTGTTAATTTTTTGTGAAGTCAAAGAAAGAGACATTGAACACATAGGTTGATGGCACCAATATGCAATCTGATTTATTGGATATATCGAGATAAAGGGATTATATTATATAGTAAGTATCTATATGAGGTGATAGGTTATTGCGGCATTAACTTCTTTCTCTATGGGTTCCTCGGCAAATTTATAGATGTTAAGCTTGGTCTTTAGGATGCTTATCCTAATGCAACTGAGAAATGGTCCTAGAGGGTCACAAAATAAGTGTATCTATAATCTTAGTTGAATAATATATATTCTTTTTTATTATTTAATAGTTTGAATAAATATTATTCCCATAGGTTGTTTAATAATTATTCATTTCTTATTGATCACATATAAATTTTTATTTTCTATTTAGTAAATATAATATTTATTTATTTATTGGAAAATAATTTAGTGATATTTATTTAATAAATAAAGATTCATTATTTAAGGACTGATAAATATTACAGAGGAATGGAGGATCGAGTTTTTATTTCTGGTAAGAAATAATAAATACTGAATATTATTTAATTAAATAATATTTAATTATAATTCTCAATTTAAGTTCATATTGAAAACATTATATTATTATTGTTTGAAATTAGTTCCTCTAGGATTAAATAAATAATTAAAGTAACGTGGGAAATTATTTTATTTTAACCCTAGCGATATATAAACCATGTTATGTTATTTTATTATTAGGTAAATTCTTTTTTCTTGGTTGTGTGAAATGGATTTAGAGGAACCTCGCAAGCCTGTAAATCTCCCTTCTAGATGAATCCTCTCAATAAAGGAGAGAAATCCCCCTCTACTTGATCAAGGAGAATGCTTTGGAAGCAGTTCTTGAAGCGATCAAAGGAAGATGACACAAGTGCAAGGATCTGTTATGCTAGCACATGGAGATTCCTTTGGAGATTTGTGGAGATTCTAAGAACATGTGTGGATCATCTCTTAGGGATGTCTACACTTGGTTTATACAGAAAAATAATGGTGCACTACAGATCTGTCACTGTATTCATCCATAAAGAAACAATTTCAAGGATCTCTATTTTGAGAAGTTAGTGTAGGAATCATTTTTGGCTAATTTGTTGTAAAAGAAACATACAAAACGTTGGTTCAATGTGGTCTTCCATTGAATATTCATTTATTATTGGTTTTTTTGGTTAATTATGAGTTTTGTCTTCATTTTGATATGTGAAAATGGTTTTTTAATTGAAGGATGAAATGTATGGGTTTGTGTGGATGTTGCTTATTATTTCATATAGTAGAGAAAATATTTGTGACTATCAGCCTATGGTGCAATAGTTTTGTTATAGTGTCTTCTTCTATAGTTGTTTATTAATTAAAAGATGAAATGCATGGTTCTATGAATTTTTTTTTCAAGGTAGTTCTGAGATTCATAATATGAAGCTGTATTTTTTTGTAAATCAATATTTACAAGTGGTCACAACCATCACAAAATATGGTATATTTTGTTATTATCAGCAGTTAAACCCACTACTAAATATAATGCACTATTAATCTAGCGGTGGTTCTTTTGTTTTAAGGGTCATTTTCTGTCTAGAAAAATTTATGATGTAGTTTTAACCATATCTAAATCCTCGTTATTGTTTTCCAGAAAACCTTTATAAAAACAAAGAAACCCATCACTAGATACACGGTCTATAATTCTTTCCCAAAACCACCAATAAATAGAAGGAACTACTACATATTAGATGTTGACATAAGATTTTAGTGATGGTTTTTTGAAACCGTCACAGAACCATGGGGTGGTGGTTTAAACAACCGTGAAATCAAACAAAACTGCCACTAAGTAGTGATTTTCTTTTAGTGATTAGACAACCCGAAGGGCATAACTAAAATATAAAAATACTCACATCTAGTCCAAAACATAGTCTTCCTAATATCTACATCCTTCACCTTACAATGATGGTACCCTGAACTCATATCAATCTTTAAAAAATACTATGCTCCCTGGAGCTGATCAAACAAATCATTAATATGAGGCAAAGGGTACTTGTTCCTAGAACTGATGTTATTAAAAACTCAATAATCAATTAAAAGTTTCATTGAACCATATTTATTTTTAAAAACTAATATAGGAGAACATTATGGTGATGTTCTAGGAAAAATGAAACATTTATCTAGAAAATCCTATAATTTCTTTTTTAGTTACAAAATTTCTACTTGGTCTATTGGATAAGGGAGTTTTGAAATTGGATTATCAATAGGAACTAATTCAATAATAAACTCAACCTCATGGTAATTAATAACACCAATCAATTATTTAGGAAAAACATACATATATTAAATAACTACTGGAACATCACTAATCTGAAGAGATTCTTTCTTTTTTACAACATGTTCTTTGTGACTTTCACTGTCATTTATAATCAATTTCTCGATTTCTGGGTAGTTTATCATGTGTATTAAATCATAGAACAAAAAATTCTAGGTTCAAAAATATATATTATAATGAGAAATTGAAAGCCAATCTATACTAAAAATATATCAAAATCTTCCATGGGAAGTTTAATAAGATTTGTAAGACTGACCATCCTACTAATAACAATAGAAATATTCTTATAAATCATGGTTGCTTTAATAATTCTACCTTGAGTTTTCACCAAAAAATATATTATACATTCATGAGGTGATACTCCCAATTTATGTGAAATTTTATCAGAAAATAAAGGAATGTGAATATCTAGAGTCAAAAAGGGAATTGGTAAAATTTGAATAAACAAGTAACATACCTATCACCACTTTATTAGATGGCCCTGCATCAGTCGTAGTAGTAAAAGAATATTATTCCTCACCTTTATACTTTTTTCATGATGATTTTGATCCTAAGTAACTAATATAAAAAACAAGTTATCATAATCACCCAACTCATTGAAACTAAAAAATCTCACCAATGGATGGATGTTAGTTACCCCATTCTTTGATTTCACATAATTCTTTTCTTTTTAATCCGGAGCCTTATGAACAAACTTACCACACTGATGAAACATTCCATAACTTACCATAATTTCCCATAGATTCTTAATATCTCACTTATCACAATATGATAACATTATTTTCTTAGATCTAGATTTAATTGATGAATTATTCCACATTTCCTACCATCCAAACTATTGTTTTCTTTTTATTGACATAGAATATATGATCATCAGTGAAATCCATTTTTAAAATACCCATACACATAACAAGTTTCACATAACTTTTGAATTCATGGGAAGATAATTCTCTTTGATATCTTTGTTTTTACCTAGAGTAAAACTGATTAATCGTAAGATACTGGATAAAAGATGGTATATACCTGGATAATCTTGGAAAATTTACTTCATATTAAGCTAGAGAATCGTCATAAATTCCAATAATTGTTTCTCCATCCTAATTCGAACAAATTTAGGGGATTATTACCCAAGGAAGAGATTCTTAAATGTGTCACATTCCATGGAGTCAAGCTTTTCTCTCTCTTTTTCATTCTTAACCAATAACCACCATCAATAAAATTCCCCTTCAAAATAAAAAATAGAAAGGGTTAACTTTTTATGTTCAAAACCCCAAAAGATATTGAAAGTATTTTCTAGGGAATTCATAAATCTTTTATAATCAACTATATCATAAGTTCTATAAAACACTGGAGGGTGATATTCCATGAAGCTCTAAACTATCATCATGTTCCAATATGGTAGACCTATATACTCTCTAGAATTAATTTCACAACCTTTTATAGATTGATTCAACTGAACCATCACAATAAAAAACTATTTAGTTCAAATTCCAACAATGTAGTGTTTCTTATTTAGAAGGATTCCATCCTATTGGTGCCTTCCTACTACAAATTATTTATTTCCTCTATAGAAAACCCTTATTAAAAAACATATATTAGATGAAGAAATACGGTAATCTTAAAATTACATATCATTTCAACTTAACCATTTTGTAAAATATTTTAAGGGTATTCTATTATGATTATCCTATCACTAAAACTTATCTAAACCATATCTCTGATAGAAACCTTAAGGAAAAAACCTTAAATATAACATATTTTAGTGACCATAAATAAGAATTAATTATCTTTCATTCTCAAATATATTTTTGGTTTATAGTTTTAGATATTTAGGTTGTATTTTTTAAATAAAAATATCATATATTAAAATGTGTACACTTCTACTTAGTGTCAATTTTTTCAAAAAAAAATTAAAATAAAACTTTATTTCTTTTTATGAAATATCTTCAAAAAAATTGATCTTAACATAATCTATGTCTCTACTCATTCAAAAATCCATGTGAAAAAAATTTTAAAACATTTTATGATCATAATAATCACATTAAGGAAGAAATTTATTAATCTAGGGAAAAAATGAAAACCCTTCTATTAAAAACATACATTTTTATCTGAAAAAAACATCATTTTTCCTTTAAAAATATCATTATCTTACCTTTTTAAAGAAACTTATTTATATGAAAACCCATTAGAAATAATATAAATGTTATGTACATTGATTGGGAAATATTTATCTTAAACCCTTTATAAAACCATTAAAATTGTAATAACCATACATTCTACTTCCATTATAAATATATAATGAAAATAATCATTTCCCAATGTATTGGTGAGCTATTTAGGTTCACACATTATAAAAGTTATATCAGGATCACGAGTGAACCATAATAGGGATAAACCAATCATATAAGCTATATTAAATCACCAATGATATATAATTTGTATCAACTCCTCATAAACAATGTCACATAACCATATCATTAATAAAAAATTTAAACTCTAAATCTTATGGATAAAATAATTTAGGATATCAAAATTTCATTTTCTTTTAAAACCCCATATTCAATACCAAAATACCTTGAAAAAAGGGAAATATGGTTTTCATTTCAAGAAAACATAAAATCATATAAAGTAATATAAACTTAAAATAATGATTATAGCAGAAATAAAAGTCATTATACTGTATACATTAAAATAAAACATTCATTTTGTCATTGTAAAGAAAGTAAAAAATTATGTAAAAATATTCCATTTTGAAAAAATTTGAAATAAAGAACCAGAAAATTTACTTTAATGTTATTTTATATCCATATAAATACATTTATATAATAAATTTCAAAACATATACATGTAAGAGAAATTTTTTTGAAAATAGATCATTATAGTATTTAAAATAATGTTTAAGTTAAAGTGTTTCTTACCTCGAGTCTAAATTTTCACGTATGTTATTTATCTTAATGAATAATAAACTCATTTTAATTATTTAATTTCTTGAGATACTTGTTAAAGATCATTATTCCATTAATTTAACTTATTTCCATTTCATGTACAATTATATAACCATTTGTGATTATGGAGGACATTTTGATGATATTCAGTTCATAAGTTCAAAATGACATATGTAGGTTGACTATGGTCAAAGATTTAATTATTAAATCATATATAGAAAAATAATTATGAATTAATTATCATGTTTATAGATAATATATAGTTTTAAAACTAATCATAAAATATGGATATTAAAAATAAACTTTGTTACAATCATGGAGACAATAGGTCGTACTTATGCATGAGTAACATTTCCATTTTTCAACACTCATTAAATAAATAATATTTGTATTATTTATTATTTAAAAATTATTATTATATCATAAATACCATATTATTTCTTTAAAAATACTTCTTTATTTCATCTATGTGATGTGGGGATGAAATATGAATCCCATCATTTCATGGAAGTGTAGTCTGCATGTGTGCACGAACGACGTAATAATTTTTAGTGAAGGTAAAGTTAAGAAATTAAATAATATAAAATATTTTAATAATGATAAATATTTCATGAATATCATATACATATATATATACATTAATTCTATCATTATAACTGACTTAGAGATATGGTGATGGAAAACATATTACATCAATTCGTGAGGTGGTAGTTCCCAAAACACACGAATAATGGTTTTATTTCCTATATTATAGAAGAGGATATGGATGTAGATTTTTATAATAACATAAAAATACAATAGTATAAGGAAATTTTTGTTATTATTTCATCATTTTGAAAGAATATTTTAAGTAGTAAGAGAAATAATTAAAATAAAAACACTCGATTAAGAATGGTAACTCCTCTTCATATAATATATTAATTTTTTCCACAAAAGTTTTAAGATGTTAGTTATATGATCAAAACAAAGCCCTTAGGATGTGATCATGGATGTAACTAAGTTATTTGGTCAGATATTGGATGAACTAAAATGTTTTTTAAGTGTTATTAAATGATAATAATAGGTTCCCTTTTATAAGAGAGGGGCGGTTCACTCTTGCAATTTCTTAAAATATTAAATTAATATAAATTAATTTTTAGGAAAAATTGAATCAAAATTGATAATATTCAAAGATAATGTGAGGATGAGTCTAAATAATATTATAAAATAGAAAATAGTAAACTTATGACTATGATTTTACCCTAATATTTTGGTTTTAACTTCTCATTAACCCCTTTCAAACTTATCATGACAACAAGGTTGTTTACTCTTTGATTGTCATAATAGTTACCATAAATGGAAAACATAATATAAATGGACTATGGTTGATATTATAAACTAAAAGATAATCACTTGGATGAATCTTAGACTTATAGTAATTTTATATCATTTAATAAAATATTATTTTTATAAATTATCAATAATGTCAATTTAAGAACTATTCAATTACTTTGACTTTTATTACATCAAGATGATAAATTAAATTCAAATAAAATATTTTAATAAATCTATATCATGTCATATTTATCTATAAAATTCATATGTCATGATAAGTTTTTCAAATCATACTACTTTTATTAATTTAAATATCATATTTTATTTTTTTCATTAATCGAATAATTACTACTTTGGTGTTTTTGTAAGTCTTTAAGGTAATTATTTTTTCCCTAAAAATATATAATAAATTATCATGATGGATATAATTAATTAATATTTAATATTTTTATTTATAACCAAACATAACTTCTCTTTATCTCCATTTTAAAAATATTATATTTATTAAAAACAAGAGTATTGTAATATACCAGATTTTCGGTGAATATTTTTAACTATTATATGGATTAATTTCAAGATCGGGTGATAAGACGGAGTGATATTATGAGGCCTAGTTTTCCCGAAATAAATGATTAAAATATATTAAAATATTAAATAGCATGTGCCTATAATTTTCTTGAAAAAGTAGAATAACGTCTAAATGGGTGTTTGGATCAGAAATATGAGGGCATCATTGCATTCAAAGAAACAACATTACCTTAGGCGTGACCTAAAAATGGTCAATGTGGGTCAACTATGAAAAGTAGTTTTAGGTGTTTTTAATTCATAAAATAAATTGATATTTTATTTTATTTCTCTATTGCATCGATGTAGTGACGCAGAAATACTTATTCTTTTAATTAAGTCTTTTGGTAGGGATCGAGGGTTAGGCACATAAACCTAGAATTCCCTTGACACTCTAGAGATAAACCCTAGAACATTCTCTTGACAGTGACGAAAGAGACATGGATCAAATATCATTCTTGATTGATCTCACCAGCGGTAATCTCCCTTAAATACAGAATGATCCAATTATTAGATAGGATACATTATTTTGGATTTCCTTCCCCATTCTTGAATTTAATAATGAAGGTGGACCAACCAATGAACAGGTTGATCGGTTGTTTGATCATTCCTAATGGTATGGTTTATTATTTGTGGGATTTACCAGTCTTGACTTTTGAGAATTGATTTTCATTTTTTTATCATTCTTACAGGATCAGATCAAGGCCAAAATGAACAATGGTCATGGTTCGTTCCTTGGATTTGTTCCTTGTGTTTTTCTCTCCCCCATTTTCTATGTGTGTTCTTTGTTCTTCATTGTTTTTATCAACTAATGATTGTTTCACCATCTTTTACTGGTGAAACAATCTGAAATTGAATATTCAATCTCATTGTGACCAAATGGAGGTATGAAGGTGACAGAGACAGATGAATTGGAGCGAATTAGAAGAAATTATTATTTGAGCGGTTTGCATTGGGATCGATTTAAATATTTTTCTAAGCCCATTGAAGGACCAAAACACCTCTATTCGGTGTTAAGGCGATTAAAAGAGACTAGATCATAATTTTTTGAGGTGTAAGGACCACAAAGTAGGAACCTGGGTGATCGGTCGAAGTGTACAGAGGAAGAACTCGATGTTCTGGAAATTCCACAACACGTCATGTGTAGTATGGGCTACACTGTGTGTGTTCATCATAGGACCACTCACCATGTACTCTAGGAGTACACAATCATGGATGGAGTACATAGATTTCCTACAAGAATGTACTCCCCCACAAAACTTTACCTAGACCATGTACATGGACTACCCCATGTGCTGGTACACGGGTAGAGACACAGATTTTGAACTGTGTACTAGCACAATACCAGATTACATGGGTGGACCTCATAGAGAAGGACACATCTAGTGACTTCTTATACATGTCAAGTACCCATAATCTACACAACACAGTTGGAATGATATGGGTCGTTGTATATGGGTTGTACCCAGGGTTAAGGGACACGGTGTGTGACCCTACTACAAACTGTGTACCCCTTTCTACATGGATTGAATCTCTTTTCCAACGTATCTTTGATAAATTTCCTTAGGGTTCATTCCATTTATAATTTCTCTTAAGGTTGGAGTGAAAATTTTCCTACTCATAGTACTATGATTCTTTCAGTATGACTTCCTAGATCTAATTTATTGGAATCCCCCGAGAGGCCTAGAGCATGATCCTTTATTCAGTCTTCATGACCTAGGTAGAGTATTTGGTATTTTTGTGACCAACTTCACCAGGCATCAATCCTCAACTTAGAGAGTTAATCCAGATAGATTTATTTGTATCACTACATTTCCCTATAAATGATCCTCATCTGTTATATCATATCTCTCTATCTCTTCAAATCTATCATTGTATCTCTCTCATGATAGTTCTTGATGAACAGTACTTCTTAGACAGACATCGTTAGTGTTATCGGACTGAGGAGTGTTTTCTCCTAGATGATTGCTTTATGGAATCTTCTAGCTAAATTCCAAGTGTTAGTATGCGGTGGTTATGAAATTCCCTAGAATTTGTGGTATGGATTGATTATATCTAAATACTCTTGTTTTATTTATTGTATACATAAACTTGTTTAGAGATGATGGCGCCTTTACTTTGTGTATTTATTTGTGGTTCAGGGTGTCCTATTGAGTATTGTTATAATCACTCTTACATGGTCTTTTCCCTCATGTGTCATTTTTTCTGTAGACAAGTGACCTTTTTATAGAGTCCTAGGTAGACTAGGACCAGAAAAAGATTTGTGAGATCATACTGGTCGAGGTGTTCTAATGGATTCAGACATGAGTCTTAGTACCTTTGTTTATAGGTTGGACTTTATAGTTTACATACTATTTTTTGACATGTATTCTGTCCCTATTTAAAATACTTCACTTTAATTTCCTATCATACTCTTTATTGGGATATAGTGGTATGAATGCATTTGGTTCTCAGTGGATTTTTATTACATTTCATCATTTTGTGGGCATGGAGATGTGTGGGTGTGTGAGTGAAGGTACATAGTCAATACCACCTATGTCAATAATATTCATGTTCAGTTCTAGTCACCAGACCCTTCCATCTACGAGGCAGTCTTGGGGAGTCACGAAATGGTACCTACTAGGATGGGTCATTATAGATTGGTATTAGAGGGTTTGGATATACTTTAGGGATGGGAGTCTATGAGATTGGTTTGGGTTGATAGTGTTAAGTGTTACAAGTTCGACTTTCGGTCTATGGAATATAGTGTATATGGGGGATACTGAAGTATCAATACACCCGGACTCTGATAACTGGCTTTTAGAATTGGTTTATGAGAACACTAGTTTTAGAGAAAATAATGGCACATGCAACATATAGGAATGGGTTGGGGTTTCCATGTCCTTATTCTGTTAGTTATCCATATATACTCATTGACTATGGTACATCTTGTTTTCATGAAGGATGTGAATGTGATACATACCAGCAAGGATTCATCATATTGATCACAAGGATAACCCCCTCAGTGAAGAGGCTTCGATACAAGGACCAATGCCTCATATGTTACCTCTAGGTGGTGATCTAGCCATACCACCACCTGTAGAGTAGTACTCGGTACCCACAGTACCAACAAATGAGGAGTGTAGGATGAGCACACTTCAGGAGTTTCAAATATTAAGACCCCTCAGGTTTCAAGGTGAGCATGACCCTTAGGAAAATGAGGAATTCCTTAAGGTGGTGACCTAAATTTTTCATCTATTTAGGACACCATCAGATCAGATGGAGGTCCTGGTGAAGATCCTTCTACATGGCTCGGAAGGGTGATGGTGGAGTATGGAATCCCAAAGTCATGATGATGTGACACGTTTATTGATATAGTTCGAGAATCTCTTCAGAGAGGAGTTATCCCTAGTTACTCTAAGAGTTGTACGTATTCATGAGCTTCTTCAACTTCATCAAGGAAGCATGACTGTGGCCGATTACTCATTAACGTTCACCAACAATTACAGGTAATCGATGGATATGGTTAGAGATCAATACATTAAGTATCAGACCTTAAATAGAGGTCCATGTATAAACATATGTTCTATTATTATCCCTTTTTGCATCCCTACTTATGTTGGGTTACTTTAGTGATCTTTGGTGGTCGAAAGCTTCTTGGTTGAGCAGGTATTGTCGGTGATAATCTGTAGTGGATAAGCAGGTGTAGAAACCTTAGTAGTAGGGATCCAACATCAGTATCAGGGATCTGGATGTGGGAGACATTTTAGGAGGAGGCCCCATGATAGACGACCTGTAGTTCAGGGCTAATTGGATGCATTTAGTCACCATAGAGAGAGGTACTTCTATTCATGTGATGGAAAAGGACATCCCACTCAAGATTGTCCAAACCACTATATTGTTGACTTGGAGATAGTGGATGGACCACATAGGTAGAGACAGTGATAGGATAAGACAGATCTGTAGGGTGGAGGACTTGGTAAAAAAGCTAGGATAGAAGTAGGAGTTGGTCAATGTTTCTACATGTTACCACCACCACCCCCAGATGGTCCACACCAGGCTCAAAGAGTTAGAGTAAATGGGTGGGGATAGCTACATGTGGTCGAGGCACATGACCCAAGGGATCTAGGAATGATTCTATTTATGATATATATCTTTATTACTTTAGTTTTAGTACTGATAGACATGGGTGATATATATTATTTTCTATCCAAAAATCTTTATTGGGGCCTACAAATCATGGTTAAACCCTTGACTCAACCCCTATGCTTGTAGACACCCACTAGTGAAGACTCTATGATCACACATTTGTGCTGACAGTGTGACCCAACCCATGGAGATAAGAGTTTCAGTTGTAACTCTTAGTGGCAGCGATGAGGACTTATGAGGACATTATTGGAATGGATTGGTTATCCACATTCTATGCCCAAATTGACTGTTTTAGGCAAAGGGTGTGGTGTGTCCAGAGTGATGGAATAAGGATTTCCTTTTTTGGGGGAAAGGAAACCCAAGAAACATTGGATTAACACATGCATATGAGGGTGTAGCCGATTAATCCTCTGTTTACTTGTCTGACACTCGATTTAGCGGTTGTTATGATCTTCTAGTTTCTAGTGGTGGTGGTGGATTATGAGAACATATTTTTCTGAAGATGTTATAGGATTACATCTTCATCCAAAAATAGACTTATGAATTTATTTACACCCCAAGATGGAACTGATATCTACACCATCATATTTTATGTATCCCATATAGGTTCATGAGTTGAAGGTGCAGTTGTAGTACTTACAGAGGAAGGTTTTTGTGAGACCCAATGTTTCACCATGGGCAGCCCTAGTTTTGTTTTACAAAAAGGTGGATGATATCCTGATGTTGTGTGTGAACTAATAGCACTGGAACCATGTGATCAGGGATAAAAATTCTCCACTATCAAGTATCGATGAACTCTTTGATAAGTTAAGTGGGGCACAAAGGTTCTCGAAGGTTTCCTTCGATCATAATATCACCAACTACGATTGTGGGATGCGGATATACCAATGATAGCCTTTAGATGTTGTTACATTTACTATGAGTACTTAGTTATGCCCTTTGGAATGATGAACACCCCAATAGTGGTCATATGACTCATAAACCAAATCTTTCATCCTTATTTAGACTAGTGTTTGGTAGTCTTCATAAATTATATCCTTATGTACTATGCATTCGAGGAGGAGCACATGAGATACTTAAGGATAGTTCTTGATGTACTCTGAGAGAACCAGCATTATGGGAAACTCTTGAAGATCCAGTTTTGGATTTAGGTGTCCTACTTTCTGGGACATATTATCTCAGTGGATGGAGTGGTAGTTGACCCATCCAAGGTCGAGGTAGTGTTACCATGGGAGCCACCTAAGAATGTGATGGAGGTTCAGAGCTTCCTCAGGCTAGTAAGATATTATTAGAGATTCATACCTGTTTTCTCTAGAATTTCAGAACCTGTGACATCTTTTACTCAAAAGGGGGAGCCTTTTGTTTGGATAGATAAGCTTCAACAAGCTTTTCAGTAGTTGAGGTCGAGGTTGAACAGGATGTTGATCTTGAGATTTCCAAAGGATGGTGTCGAGTACGTAGGGTTATACAGTGCACCAAGAACCAATATTGGTTGTGTCCTGATGGAGAGGAAATAAGTGATTGCCTATGGTTCGTGCTATTTGAGACCACATGAGAATAATTATTTGACCCATGAGCTAGAATTAGTAGAGGTAGTCTTCACATTGAAAATGTTGTGATACTACCTTATGGGAGAATTTTTTTTCATCTACTCTGATAACAAGAGTCTCAGGTATATCTTCTCTCAAAAGGGTCTGAACATGAGACAGAGGCGATGTCTAGAGTTCCTCTAGAACTATGACTTTGAAAATGTCTAAACTTCTAGGAAGTAGAATGTGGTGGCATATTATCTAATCAAAAAATATAGTTCGTAGTTTTTGAATTATGAATTGAGTAGTTAGCCTATCAATAGTTATACTTAGTGGATGGAGATATAGCATCTTATCTCCAATTGATGTTTGTCACCCCTCAACTCTCACAGCGAGTTAAAGAGGCATATCTTGGAGATTCCGACTGCGAGACCCTACATGATCGTATGTCCAAAGTGAATGCTTCAAATGCATATTCAAAATGTGGGGGGTATGTCATTATTTTAAAAGGAAGGATAGTAGTACTAGTGGAATTGCAAGATGAGGTTCTATGAGAGTTTCATACATCCCATTTGTTGGTAAATATTTGTGTGTTGAAAATTTACCAAGACCTCAAACATCAGTTTTGGGGGCCAGGAATGACAAAAGGAGTGGAAGAGTACATTTCTTGATTCTTTACTTGTCAGTAAGTGAAGGATGAGCACTAGGTTTCAGTAGGTTTAGATCAACCCCTTGAGGTGTCGGGATGTAAGTGGGATGGAATATCAATAGACTCCATGATGGGTTTACCACGTACGTTCAAGGGACAAAATGTCATATAGGTGATCATTGACTGACTCACCAAGTCATCTCACTTCTTAGCTATCCGAGAGTAGAGTTTATTAGAGAGATTGAGATGACTCTATGTGAAGGAGATAGTTTGGCTTTATAGAGTTCCATTTATGATTGCTTCAGATCATGATGATCATTTTACATCCCGGTTGTGAAAGAGATTACAGGAGACATTTGGAACTCAGTTGTGCTTGAGCACAACATTTCACCCACAAACAAATGGCCAGAATGAGTGGGCCATTCAGGTTCTGGAGGACATGATGTGATCATTCTTGTTGGACTTAAGCTTTATTTGGGAGGATCACCTACCAATAGTGGAGTTCACCTACAACAACATCTACCATTCCACCATTGGTATGAAACCATTTGATTTGTTGTATGAATGACATTTTCGCTCGCCAAATTGTTAGACTGACCCAAGAGATTCAACACTCATGAGACTAGATTTGGTGTGAGATACTATAGAAAAGGTATAGATCACCCTTGAGTGGATGAAGATTACACAGAGCTATTAGAATTATTATGCTAATAGGTAAAGGAGGCCTTTGGAGTTCAAGGAAGGAGACCATGTGTTCCTTTGGGTTTCACCTCGATGAGGATTTCAGAGATTTGGTCAGAGAGGCAATTTATCTTTGTGGTTTATCGACACTTTTCAGATTCTATATAGAGTTGGTGAGGTGGAATACCACTTAACTCTACTCCCACAGTTATACCGGTTACATGACGTCTTCCGCGTGCCACAATTTAGGAGGTACGTGCATGACTCATCGCACTTCATTAACTCAGGTGAGTTGGACATCGAGGATCGAGGGAATTTTTCTGAGTACCTTGCAGAGATCAAGGATCATCAAGAGAGTATCATTTATGGGTGATCAATTCCTTTTGGGTGAGTTCGGTGCTATCATAGGAATCTCTAGAAGATAACATTGGAGCAGGAGGATCATATGCATGCTCAGTACCCATATCTATTTTAGCAGCCTTTATTTGGGATTTTTGGGGATGTAAATCCTCAATGTAGGGAGAATATAATGTCCTGGTTTTCTGTATATATTTTTAAATATTATATGGATTAATTTTGATATAAGGAACTGAGACATCATGTGATTCTAAGGCACGATGTTCCTGGAATTAATGTTTGAAATATATTAAAATATTAAATACCACGCATAAACAGTTTTCTTAAACAATTGGAATAACTTATAAACAGGATCCCAGATAAGATATATGAGTACTCCATTGTGTTCAGAGAAGTATATTTACCTTAGTAATGACCTAACAGTGGTCATTATAGGTAAACTGTGAAAAGTGGTTTCATTCATTTTTAATGAATAAAATAAGTTGATAATTTATTTACTTTCTCGGTTTCTTCAACGTAGGGATAGAACAGTGCTTATATTTTTATTAATCCTTTAGTCAAGGATATAGGGTTAATCTCATAACCCTTGAATTCCTTGGGGTATCTGGAGATAAACCCTGGAGAATTCTATCAGCAGCGACGACAGAGACTTGGATCGAAGATTGTTCTTGAAGGATCTCACCAACGGTAATGGATCTTAAAAATTGAATGATATAATTCCCACATAGGATGCATTATTGGGGATTTCCTTCTCTATTATTGAATTCAATGATGAATGTGGAAAAACCAACAAATAGTTTGATCTATAGTTTGATTGTTTATTTTATGATGGGTTATACTTTACGGGATTTACGGGGTATGCCTTTTGAGAATTGATTTTGATTTTATGATCATTATTACAAGAAGGATCGAGGCCGGAATGAACAATGGTTGACATTCATTCCTTGGATTTTTTTCCTTGTGTTTTTCTCTCCCTTGTTTTCTACGTGCATTCTTAGTTCTTCATTGTTTTTATGAAGAAGTTATTGATGTGCCTTCTTTTCTTGGCACAATGATCCGAAATTGAATATATAACCTCGAGATGATCTAAGAGTGGGGTAGATGTTATAAAGATGATCTAATTAGATTGAATTAGTAAAAAATTTTCTTTGTTCGGTTTCATCGGAATCGATTTATGCATTTTTTTTCTTGCTGATTAAAGGCCTGAAACATATTGATTTGGTGTTAGGAAGTTGAAATGAGCCTAGATCTAGAGTTTAGAGGTGAGCATACCACAAAATCAGAACTCATTAGATCGTCTAATGCATGTAGATGAAGAACTAGATGTTCTAGAAATTCCAAATCACACAACATATAATAAGGGCTACATGTCATGTGCTTATAGTTTCACCACTCGGCATGTATTCCAGGGTTACATGGGAAAGGGTGGAGTACATGGGTTTCCTACACGGTGTGTAATCCACCACACGACTTGGCCTAGACCAAGTATATGGACTACCCCATGTACTGGTACATGGGAAGAGACATAGGGATTGACACCATGTACTAACACATGGCCAGAGTACACGAGTAGACCCTAAATGGAAGGACGCGGAGTGTGACTCCTAAAATATGTTGTGTACCCATATTTTGAATGACACCATTGGAATGACAAGGGTCATTGTACATTGGCAGTAACCGGGGTCAAGGGACCCAGTGTGTGACCCTACTACATTCCATGTACCCCTTTATACATGGATTTAATCTCTTTATACCATATCTTGTAAAAGTTCCGTTCGAGTTTGGGCTCATGATCATTTCTCAAAATGATGGAGAAAATTGTTTTGTGCTTATAGAACTATGGTCCCTTCAGCAATAAATCATGGATGGAGCTATTATAATCCTTTGAGGGTCCTGGAGTAGTATTCTATATGCATTCTTTGTGACCTAGGTAGAGTCTTTAGTATTTATGTGCCCAACTTCACCAAGTGTTGATCCTCTATTTACTGGGTTAATCTAGATTGTGTTGTTGGTACAACCCCATGGCCCTGGTAATGATCTTCATCTGTTGTATTGTATATCTCTCTCTTCAAATCTATCATTGTTTCTCTCTTATGATAGTTCCTAACACATATTACTTCTTATATGGACATCCTCAGTGCTATCAGACACAAGAGTGTGTTCTCCCAGATGAGTGCTTCGTAGAATATTCGAGATGACATCCTTGTGTTGTAATGAAGTAGTTATAACTTACCATAGACTATGTAGTACAGATTGAGCATATCTGGATATTCTTGTTATATGTTTCATAGACATATACTTGTGTAGAACTAATTGTACCTTTCCTTTCTGTATTGATTTTTGATTTTGGGGTGTCCTACTCTGTATTTTTATACTCACCCCTACACAGGATTGTCCCTCACCTGACTTCTCTTGTGTAAACGAGTGACCTTTTGACAGATTCCAAGGCAGACCAGCACCAGATAGAGATTTGCGAGATCAGAGAAGCCGAGGTGCTCTAAAAGCTTCAGAAAGTAGTCCCAGTACCTTGGTTTATAGGTTGGACATTATGGTTTATAGACTTTTTTTCTCATGGGATGTATGTTGTCCAAGTTTACTTTACATCACTTTACATTATTGTTGTACTCTGGATTGGGATATAGTGGTATGCAAGCATTTGGTTCCTACTATTTTGTTTACATTTTTGTATTTTGTGAGCTTGGAGATGTATGGATGTGTACAAGTACATAGGAAATACCTCCTATGTTAGTGATATTCCTACTCGGTGATAGTCATCATCCCCTGGCCGATTGGAGGTGGGCTTGGGGATTCGTTGCTCAATACCAACTAGGACAGTTTATGACAAGTGTGACATCTACTACCATTTCTTTATGTAAAATATTATAAAGTTCAAAATCACATCCAAATGAAACAAATGTAAATATATTTTACCTTTAAATGATTATGGATGATATATAATCATAAATTAAAATTTTGGAAAGTTTTAGAGACATTTTTAATCCTTATCATTTTATTTTTAACTTTAATTGTCCGACTTAACCTTTACAATGGAAACAAAAATTACTAAGGTTACTATTCATATTCATAAAAAATGGTCCTATTTTTTGAATTTGGTCCTTATTATTCCAAATATGGAATCCTCTTTTGGATATTCAAAATATATAATTACAATAATTTAATTTAAAATTAAACTGTAAAAACTTTATTAAAATCAATTTTCAGAAAAATAACTTTTTAATATAGATATGTTTTTATATTTAATTAATGTATAAAATTAATTTCAAAAATCATAACTAAATTATTTAAAATAAAAATCGATAAATTAAAATGAAAATTCAATCAAATATATTATTTTACCTCATAAATACTTGAAAACAAATACAATCTTTAATAAAAAAATTAGTATTTTCACTATTCACTAAAATTCAATCATTTTAAGAAATTATCAAAATTTATTATTAAGATAATTTTAACATTATGATTTCAAAAAATAAATTACATTTTTAAAATTAAAATTCTACTATTTTAAAATTAAACTTTTAAATAAAACCTTATAAGAAATTTTTTAAAAAACTATTTCCTTTTTAATTTTAAAAAATACTTACTATTTTTATAATGAATATAAGTATCTAATTCATGAATTATATAAATTTTAAAATGATTTATTATAGAATTATCTATATTTTTACATGAACCGCTATTATCCTTCTACACCAGTTTGATGATGCTCCTCCACCGTCTACCTAGTGGACCTCTACTACAAGGTGAAGCCACTCAGCATGCCATTAGTTAGAAAAGTGCTTCCTTCTACCTTAAGTTTCAACAAGTGGATCCTCCCCTATCTTCAATGTCTTTATATTGATATTATCTTATATTCTTTAATACGTACATTAATACTCATTGAGTATCCTTCAATGTTTTTAAAATATTCTAACTTAATGTCATCTAGTCTAATTTCTACCCACATAAAAGAAATCATTAAACACATTAAAGAGTTTTGTGATTATTAAAACTAAATATGGTGACAATAACACTAATCTCCCCCTTTTTTATCCAAAAAAACAAAAATAAAAATTGAATAAAAAATAATATAACAAATCATGATAATAATGGTAAGTTTTAAAATATTTTTCTCCATAATAATATTTTAATTTACTGTATGTTGAGAATTCTCCCCCATTAAAAAATTATCCCTAAAAACATTCCCCCTTTAACATTAACCTTATCCAGTATTTAAATTATTAAAATTTATTTACAAATTAGGTTAGATTAAAAATAGAAATAAAATTTAAAACTATGTTTTTCATCAATAATGATCTTTCAATAGAGATAAAAATAATGTTTTGAAAATTTTGAACAAATAAAATTTATAAATAAATATTTTAAAAAAATATTAATATATAAGGAAACAAAAATTTTCACTAAAAAATATAGAGAAAGATAAAAATATAACTTTTAATAATTAATTTTTAGAAAATATCAAGAGTAAAAAAATTGAACAAAAATTTAAAAAATAGTCTCTCTTTGAGGATAATTTCAA
The DNA here is from genome assembly GCA_963277665.1 of Viscum album. NCBI lineage: Eukaryota > Viridiplantae > Streptophyta > Magnoliopsida > Santalales > Viscaceae > Viscum > Viscum album. The sequence goes on along the minus strand of OY728128.1, from coordinate 1,918,116,639 downwards.
TATTAAAAAGATTATCTCCACTTAAAATAATATATAAGATGAGATAAATATATATTTTTTATAACTAAATGGTGAAATAAAAAATTTAAAAACAATATAAAAAACATTCCATCATTAAGGTTTAGAAAAGTTTACGTTAATAATCAATAGAAAATTCCCTAAGAGTGTCAAACCAGGTGTGTAGTAAAGGATCACTACTTGTGCCTAGGGTGAATATTGGATTAATAATATTACTATTCCTTTTTAGTTAATAATCTCTAGAAGAATCTACTTAGTACCACGTAAAATAGCTTTTTATCTATATAGGAATGTTCTATTTGGATTATCAAGCTCCCTTATATTTACCAAAATTATCAAAAACATTGAAAAATTTATTTAAAAAAATAAATGAAACAAATTAATTTGAAAAATAAATTGAAAATTTTATCAATATTTAAAAAATTTAAGAGATAAGTATTGAAATCTAATCATACCTAGCATTCCATTAATAAATCCAAAGTGATAAATAAGAAGGTGTTTTTTGAATATATCTACAAGTAGAAGTTTAGTACAAAAAAATTTATGAATTATCTCACCATTTTAAAAGTTTTATAAAATCAAATGGTGGATAATATCAATATTAATATTGGGCTAGTTCTTGAAAAGGATTTTATATATACTAATTGAACTAGTTTTGTCACACTTGAAAGAGATAAGATTATATCTTAGCATAAAGTCTAAGAGAATATGTTTCATCAATATGAATTGACTACAAAAACTCCTAATAGATACGTATTCTACTTAAAGTATTAAATGAGTGATATAATTTTTCTTCTTACTACTCTATAAGATAATGTATTTACTAGTACGTGGAATGTCCCACTAGTTCTTTTCCATTCTAGTTACCATCCTTCAAAATTTGCATCAGAAAAATAAGAATTTTCAAAAGAGGTTTCCTTGGGATAAAATAATCTGGGGTTTTTAGTTCCATTCAAATATCAAGAAAAATATTTTTAGATATTTTCAATGGTATACCTTTGGATTTGATTGTAATTAAGTATAAAATAATACACTAAACATGATGTTCGGTCAGGTCATAGTAAGGAAAATCATACTTCCAATCATACTTTTATAAATATTATTGTCAGCCAAATTTCAAGCTTCAACCAACATTTTATTATAAGTTGTAATCATTGGTGTTATAATTTCTTTATTATTATCCATGTAAAACTTATTTATAATTTTATTAGTTTATTTACTTTTTTTTAAAAAAACCATCGAAATTTTATGAAATTTGATAAGCAAAGAATAATTTGAGTTACCCCATAAAACATATTATAAACTAAGTATACATTAAGTCATAAAATTAATTACTAATAGTTTCATTAGTTGAGCTAAAAATAAATTTTTCAACATAAATATAAACTATTAATAAATCATTTGACAAAGTTTTAATAAAGTGAGTCAAATTCACTTTTCCCTTTTTAAATAATTTGGTTAAAGGAATTTAGTTAACCTATCATACCAATCTTGGGGGACTTGTTTTACACCATTAAGGGATTTGGTTAACTTGAAAAAATGATTTGGAAGATTAGAAATTTCAAAACTAGGTGTTTGATCCACAACAACATTTTTAGAAATAAAAAAAATTATACATTACTTTTTACATCTATTTAAAACAAATTAAAGAAAAAAATAAAAAAATGAATTCCAACAAGATTCTAATAGATTATATTCATGTAATATTTTAAATGGTTTTACTAAAATTAATATCTTGTTCTTAGTTATAGCCTTTAGTAATGATTTTAACCTTTTTATTATAGATAATTCCTTGGTCATCAAGTTTTTTTTAAACCCCACTTACTAACAATAATAGGATGATTATTGGGTTATTCCATGAGATCCCAAACACTGTTCCTTGAAAATTGGTTTACCTTGTATTGCATGTGATGTATATAATTCTCTTAATTAATGGAATTATCAAGGGATTTAGGTATAAGTTGAGAGAGAAAATATTTATGTTTAGCCTCATTTAAGACTAAACTTCAAGTACAAGTTCCAAATTTTATTTCAATGATAACATTCTCAAGGAGTTGGTCTTTGGATTTAACCCATGCCTTGGGTAAATGAGTAAAAGGTGGGTCTAGAACATCATTAATTACATCATAATATTAGGGTTTGGGAAAATTCAAATTATCATGTTCAATATCCTCATCGATTTGAGGATTTTATAAAGGAATATTCTCTTCAATTCCTATGAAAATTAACTCTTATAAGGTCTTGATCCTATTATTGAAGAGTTAAAAGTCTGTATTTGAGTTTTAGTACCCAATAAAGATAAATTCATTGAATTTAGGGTCAATATTTTCGATATATTCTTTAGTATTTAGAAAAAATCATTTCCAACTAAAAACATTAAAAAACAACTTTATGAAATCTACCATTATAAAATTCATTGTGTATTTTTACTAAGATGGGTCTTATAATAACACGATTAAGGACAAATCAACCATTACTAACCACCTTAACCCAAAATAATTGAGGAAGTGTAAAATACTTAAATATAGTCTTATAAATTTCTTAGAGTGTCTTATTTCATCTTTTTACAAGCCTATTTCTTTGTTATAGAAGTGCATAAGGAGTAATGATAACCTTTAGAAGCACAAAAATCATCAAAGTCATTGTTGTCAAATTCTTCACCATGGTCACTTATAAGGAAAAAAAAGTTTGAATCTTTTTTTTTCAAATTTTATTAATAAGTTGATAAATACATTACAAGCCACATTTTTAGAAACTACGAATAAAACCCACGTAAATTTATCACATTCATCAACAATTATGAATCTATAATATATACCTCTGATACTACCAACTTGAGTTTGTCTGAAAAGATCAATTTAACTAGTTCTAAGGCATTATAGGAGTAAAAAACCTTTTATATTAGATATAAAATTTATCTTTATAACAAAGTTAGAAAGTTTTTAAAACTAATCTATCTTTGAAAGAAAATTTTGATAAATATCATGCTAGTCGGTTATGGTTATTCTTTAAAAGAGAGTGAATATTATAATCACCACACAGGTGTATCAAGAACCCACTTTCCATATTCCAATTATCTTCTCAAGTTTTTCTTATTAGACACATTTCCTATAAAATATTAAGATATTAATACTTTATATACCAATGTTTGGTCCCACTAATGTTATCCAATAAGAACTTTTGAATCCAAACTTGTTCAGAACATAATTTTCCATTAGATATATGTTAACACACACATATATATATATATATATGAATGTTCTTTGGTCTACCATATCAATAATTTTTATAATTACATTCATAAAAAAGATCACTAAATTTATTTTAATAATTAAAAATTATATTTTTGAAATTTCCATTTACAAAAGTAGAATTTTTGAATTTCTGTTAATATTATATTATTTTAAAATACCTAAACTATTATTACTTTTAAAAAAATGTTGAGATCCCAAATTTTATTGATTTTATCTTCACGTGGGGTGATTTCAGAAATATTAGTTTTCATATCATTAATTTAAAATTTAAAATTATCAATAGTTTTTTTTTTAATTTTTAATACCAAATCATTTTTATCTTTTAAAAGTTTATATTTTTTAAAAACAACAATATTTTAATTATTTTTATGTTATTTAAATTTTTATACAAGTTCAAAAAAATCATCTTGAAGTTGATATCTAGTATAAATATAATTATCATATCTTAAAGAAGTGGTATAATAGGTATAATAATAAGAACTATAGCATATAGAATTCAATTCCTCATATACCTCGACAATGGAAATGTGGCAATTAGGAATATCTTAACTTGATTCATTTTTTGAAATTAAATCCTTGAAATAATTCCATGTTGACACTTTTATCGATTTATTACCTTGCCTTTAATTTATATTAAAGGGAAAATCTATATTGATGTGACCATTATTTTCATAACTAAATCAAGTGGCTTCCACCTCTTGGTTTTCTATTCTGAATTTTTTTTGTAGCTCTTTTTTTCATGTACTTGTTTATCCTTTTAGAAATTTTAGATAAATCAACTTCTCTTTCAGATGATTCAGTGTTGATTTATCTTAAATAAATTTTTCTTTTAGTATCTATAACCTTATTTTCCTCATTTTTAGCTTTTATTTTTATTTTTATCTCATATTTCATGAGATAAATGACGATCTCCTCAACTGCCTTATTCCTTATGACTTCAGCTTCTTGAATTATGGTGAATTTTTTTCCCTAATTACTTGATAAAATCTAAATAATTTTCGTGATAAAGGAATCTATATAAATCGAGTCTCTAATACCAATTATACCATTAGAAATATCATTAAATTAAAAAATCATTTCTGTAAAAGATATGCTTTGATACTTTTAAAAAGTTGAAAAGTCATGTCCATGAATATATAATATTGTATTTTTTTAATTTATTTGTTCCTTAATGAGTTAATTGTAATAGTTTTAATAATTCATAATCTGTTTTCCATGTATAAATTTGATTAAATTCATTTTGGCCTAAACCAAAATGCAGGGTATTTATTGCTTTACCATTTAATTCAAACGCAGAAATATCATCAGGAGGCCATTTATCTTAGTCTTCAATATTAAAAATATAATAATTCATAAAAACATTCCATTATATTTAACCAATAGTTCTAAGAAATATATACATGTGAGTTTTTTAATAACATTAATTATTACCAAAATAAAGGGAGCATAGTCCATAGAGTGTTCTTTGGGAGAACCAAAAGTGTTTAAAATCCATTTAAAACCCTTTTCTTCAAAAATTAATTAAATATTTTGAAAAAAATATTATATTTTAATGGATTTGAAAATAAAAAAATGAACAATTTCAATCCTCCTCTAATGCCAAATATAGTTCTAGGTAGGTAAAATGAGAAGAGGGGGTTGAATTTCTATTTAAAATTTCAAAGAAAATAATTTATGAAAATTACTTTAGAAAGATTTCAGATAATTAAAATCTTTTTAATGAGAAAAAATAAATCAAAGTTGAAACAAAAATGATATAATAATATTTTTTTATAAATTATAATAAAAAATAAAGAGTGGTTCATAAATAAAGCCATTCATAGAAAGATGGATTAAAATGAATGATTAATTAATTGAAAGACTGTAAAAAAATAAACAAAATACAGAAAGAAAATAAGGAACCCAATTTGGTATGGACTTCTAGTAATAGTTTTAGAATATCCCTTATGTCTACCACCCCATTTACTTTAGGTCTTAATGTATTAGTTCCCTAGATTTAATAGCATCCAAGATACCAAAACTCCCTATATTTTTAGGTAATATCAATAATTTAAAAATAAAACTAGTAGTATCTTGTTAATAGCTACATATACAAATATCAAAGAGAATATTCCCTTTATTTTTAATAGATATGGAAATAAAACCCAAGTCCCTCACATCAAAGGTTATGAGAGCATATAATTTAAGAAAGATGAAGCATGGAGGATTTTTTAAGTAATCACATTTTTTGTATAATAGCAATTATCTCAAAAGAATATGGACAAAACCAAGAGAGGATGATAAAAATGATATTAGTGAGATGATATTAAAATAATCACACACTCTATATAAGAGAAGATGTTATTTAGGAAATGATATCACTTTGGAGAAAATTGGAGATCATAGCACATTGTCATTAGAGAATGGATTTGAAAGTTAGTTTAAAAGGTTATTGAGATGTCTATTTATAGCCACAAAATTAATTGGGAACATTTCAGAATTCAGTAGGGCTAATTAATTTATAGAAGAATAAATTTATAGTTTTTTTACTATCATTAAATTATGGCCTATATAGAATATCCCAATATAACTAGTAACTCGGTAGCCTTCACCAAGTACCCAGTGGATTGCCTTTTATTGTCTAGAAAACTATAGATCACATTGAATGGATAGTGATCTCCCACAAGATGGACATTAATAAAAATATACATGCTCCTCTACTTCACATATAGACTAGCAGGTTGTTGTTCCTCCATCGATTGGCTGGTGGACCTCTACTATAAGGGGAAGGCACTATACATGCCACCGGCTGGCCAATGCTGCCTTCTGCCTTAAGCATCATAAAGTAGCTCCTACACATTATTTAATGTATTTTTATTAATCTTTTAGCCTTTATCCATGGATTCATTACATCCATTAAGACTCCTTAATGATCCTTTATTGTTCTTTCAAGATTCTATCATGATATCATCAAGTGTAATTTCCAACCACTTAAAAGAAATCATTAAACACTTTAAAGGGTATTTTTTATCATTGAAACTAAAAATGAATTGAAAAAAATAAAAAAATGGGAAATGTTTCAGAATATTCCTTAATTTTAAAATAGAAAACATTATGTTATTAATCATTTGTAAGTTCATCAACTTATACACATCTTAAACTAATTTAATCTGATGAATATCTATCACCAGGTTTTATGAAAAAGTCATATCTGGTTTATTTCCTCAGGTGGATGACCATCAGAATCCTCTAAATTCATTCTTACTTATTTAGGCTTATGTTCATCCAATTTTTCATAATCTTGTAAGATAATTTAGTATATAAAAAATAGTAATTAAATTTATATTTTACATGAAAGGTTATTCTTTAGTCACCTCAAATATATACATTACTGAATCTAATAAAATTCACTAAGTATTCAAAATAGATCCAATCATAGGTAACCACTATCTCATACTAGTTAATGTTCTTTGCAGGCTGTTGTAGACACCTAAGAGGGGGGTTGAATCAGGTGTTAACTATATTTTAACAATTCCAAATTCTTCTTTGATTCTTTAACCCCATTGGAATTATACCACTATTATATATTTATGAAATTGAATCTATTAATTTTTAATCTATAAATAATAAACTATATTAATATAGGTAAATATTTAAAGGGAAAAATAGTATTTTTACAATATTCAGAAAAAAAACATAATTTGTTCCTTGATTATTATTTTTCTCCAATCTATAATTATCTATTATAATCAATGTGAATATAATGGATTCAATATTTCCCACACCTACATTTCCAGAGTCTTTCCATAATTACAAATTCTTGTCTCACATGAGACATCCTTATATACCTTCACATAATTTTGCAAGAGTTGCATTGCAATATCCCTACATACCCTAAGTTTCACTGGTTCTAGGGATTCTCTTCATATATATGCAAGCAGTTTATTTGAAGTTATTATTGGATGTATATTATTATACACACATATGATACTTCTATATCAATAAGATAGATCTCCTTAATATCACATTAGCTTCTTCAAATGTCATATGATGTTGAAGAAATAAAAAAAACTCGATCATTTTTTGAAAATTGGATTCACATATCCTTAGGACATACTCATCCATATTCCTTGCTCATTTATCACCTATGATCTTAAAACTCAACAACTCCTCATTAGGTCTATCACCTACACATACATAAACAATAGAATACTTGTATGTTGAGATTAATCAACTTATTTTTCTTTTCAATATTCTATAATAATGGTTATCATAGATATCACTTATTCATCTTCTTCAATACCCATATGATATATCTTCTCAGAATATGTTCATGTCCTATTTTATCTTATTATTGAGTGTTCTTTAAAATATCACACAGATCAACCACTATTACTTTCTCTATTTTTCTAAAATCTAATCTTTATCCATATTCTTCCTTTTATATGTATATTAAAGAAAATAATATTATCCATATTTAAAATATATAAAATCTTCACTTAATTTGATTAATGATGATTTTATCAAAATAATCATACACCACAATCCTGATTTATTTACTCATTTGGTTAGGCATAAAAATATACACCATTATCCTCATTTATTTCACGCATTTTTCATATGTGGGATACTCATGATATAATTATTCTTTATTTCTCTTGAACTGAAGTTTTTTTATCTTAATAGGAGTCCCATCTCATTTTATTTCTCATATCTCTTTACTAACTTAACTATTATAAATCCATCTAGTAGCCCCAATCTATACTTTATTTCTACCTCAACTTCCGATTCCCTTCCCATTTTTCTTGGATCAGCCAAATAAATCATCAAATAAAGACACTATTAGGCTCAGAATCTTATTCTTCAAACATCAAAATTATATGAAATATATAGAAAATAGATACGGTATAGAACTTATATAATTTTATATTCAAAACATTCAGTAAAAATAGTACATACTTTCATATCAAATATGTACAAAACTATAGAAACTCGTCCCTTCTTTATTCACACTCAAATAGCCTCAAATCACAATGATTTTAGGATTTAATGAATAGTTGGGCTCAAAATTAACAACATATTCATTACTATTGAAAACATGATAGTTTTATTTTATTTGTAAATAATTTAATGTCTAGGATCTCCTTTGATATCCCTCCAGATATGCTCAAATCTTGCAGTAAATAAGCTTCATGATGTTTCATTCTTGAAAACACCACACAAGCATCATCAAATGTAATCTCTTCCAAATTTAAAAATTCTAGAAACTCCCTTTTTCATTTAGAATTTATCAACCCATTACATAGATGAACATTAGTATATCTTTCTTCAAAAATCATAAATCACACCCCATTCATGGGATTTTTTATGTATGAATATTTAAAGATCAGCTTCAACATAATCCAAAAAAGATTTTGTTCTTCAAAATATTAATTATAGAAATTGTAAAATTTCACCTGGTATGTATGAAAAATTCCATTTTTTGAATCTAGGTGTAGAATCTATGTACATGGGTATCATTTATGTGGGTACCACCTTATGTTGGAGAAAATTTTATTACACAATTCAAATTTTTATATATTGATTTATCTATGCAGTATTTGTTTATATGGAAATTTATTTAGGTACGTGGTCCTAAAATTAGATATGTAGTAATATTTTTCTATGTGAATTTTTGGTATATCATGGAAATCACATAATTGAGGAATTTGTCCACATCACAAGATTTATATATGTGATTCTTCAATTTGGAAACACATTATATATTTTAATATAAAAATCTTTACTTGTGTGCATGGTTTATCTATGATGTAGAATTCACATATATGGATCTCCACATATGTCAATATTTATATATGTGGTGACTTCGGTAACATGGATTTGGCTATAATAGAGTTTTACTATACTAGAATTCACATATATGGAACCTAAAATTTCTAGAATTTTTTAATTTTGAACTTATGCTCTTCAAAATTTACTCTAGTTGATCTCAACCACTCTTAAGCACCTTTAAATCATCTCAAAACGTTTTTAAATTATTTCTAGAATTATTAGAGTAATTCCAAAATCCTTCACATGCAATTTCAAGGTGTTATAGCACATGAAATACTCATGGTAAAGTATTTCCTCGAATTCCTCTCGGATCTGGAGTGGGGATCTACTTAAGTCAATCATGATACAAATTTGATCAATACAACCTTCAACTAGGAATGTATAAACATGCTTTTATAAAAAGAAACATTTTTACTCTATTGATGTGTCTCTTATTTTATATACAACTCCTCCATGATTTGAACCTTCTTTATATGAGTTTTCCATTAATTTTCAAGATTTCCATTCATAGGTTATAAAACTAGAGGCCCTTATATTCAACCTATTTATGAAAAGTATTTAATGACTTTAACTCCTATCATAGACTTCAATATAATCACTTTTAATCATCTGATTTAATGGTATATCCATCTTATTTTTTTTTCTAGGTATCAACTGAATCCAATGCCTCATAGTGTCACGACCCGTCCCAGTGGGGCCCATGCCGTGACTCCCCAAGCCTGCCTCCAATAAGCTAGCGGCTGGTGACTAGCACCGAGTAGGCATATCACTAACATGGGAGGCATTAACTAAGTACATGTACACACGCACACATCTCCAAGCCAACAAATGCTAAAATGTAAAACACTATGGAACAAAAAAATGCATGCTTACAAATAAACCCAACCAACAAAGTACGATGAAAGGTAGAGTACTGTAAAACTAAACTGGGCCAGAATACAAGCCCACCAAAAACAAGAGTCTGAAAAACTGCAAAGTCCAACCTGTAAGAACAAAAAGGTACTGGGACTGCCGCTCATAGCCATAGGAATGCCTCGGCCTATAGGGTACTCAGAAAACCAGGTCATGTCCTAGTCCACCCTGGACTCTATCGAAAGGCTGCTCATATGCACAAGACACCAGACGTGCGGGAAAATCCCAAGCAGGGGTGAGTATAACAATACTCAATAGAGGACCCTGAAAACCACAAAGCAGTACACAAAGTAAAGTTACAGTCAGGTATGCACAGTATATGTCTACAGAACATATAGAACAAACCAGATATACTCAAAACCTAGACCAGTGGTCTAGAGACAAGTCACACAATTGCATACCCCCGCAAGGGATTTTGTTCGAAGATTCCGTGATGCACTCGTTCTGGGAGAACACACTCCATGAGTCTAATGGCTTTAATTATGTATGTCTGAGAAGCGATGTTCATTGGGAACCGCCATGAGAGGTAGCTACACTCATTACAGGAGACAAACTCCTGAGTGGAAAGGTTAAGGTAGATAGAAGTACTCGTTATGGGAGACACACTCCTGAGTGGAAAGATCACGGTACACAGATGAGGATCACTGCTAGGGCCATGGCGGATACCGCAACTCATCCGGATTCACCAGTTAGGTGATACACTAGCTAGGTAGAGGATCAATGCCCAGTAAGGTTGGTCATGTCGATGCCTGACTCTTCCTTGGTTCAAGAATGGATAGAGGATCTCGATCCGGGCCTCTTGGATGGATGCCTAACTCTATCACAGAAATTCCTGCTGAAGGGATCATAATCCTGCATGAGGGAATGATTACTGACCTTCAAGGGAACAATAATAAGAGGCACTAACCTAAACAAAAGATGTCCAAGGTATGGTGAACAAAAGGACCAAGCCGTTTTCCAAAAGGTACACGACGTGTAGAAATGATACACGTCGTGTTGACCAACCCCGGGTATTGCCCATGTACAACGGCCCATGTCGTGAGGCTGGTCATGTATAAAAATTAGTACACAGCGTGTAATACGGAGTACACGCTGTGTCTGGGTAATTGGGTTTGGCTCCGTGTACTCTGGTCATTTTCCTATACATGGTCACCAACCCACGTACTCCGACCTGTGTAATCTGCACACGGGGTGACCCACACTGTTGACCTCGCATGGCCATGTGATGGAGTACATGGTCATGTACTCCAACCCGTGTCTATGTATCCCCAGGATACATGCCAAGCTCCACGTATCCACCTCTGCCGAGCTGTACACGCCGCGCCGCCTGAAGCCGTGTAGATCATCCCTTGTCTGTGTACTACCCAAAGTACACGTCGAGCTTCGGGGAAATTCCAACACACCGTGTGACCGGGGTCACACGCCGTGTGATTCTTCTCTGACCACGAAACCCTAGTTACCGCCACCAGTACTACACGGCATGTTCTTTGGAAGTACACGTTGTGTATTCTGGAAATTTCCAGAAACGATGCCCTTCACCGGCCCACCTACCATGGTGCTCCAGTCATCGATCTGGCCGTCTGATCACTGCAAATTTCTCGGGTTTTGGTCGCCCCGACACCACGAAGTCGCTTCTGTCGTTTTCGAGCCTCCGATCGGCTCCGAAAACGTGTTCTGATCTTCTCGCACGAAGAACACGTGAAGAACTCTCTTTCCGATCCGGTCTAATTTTTCATCTACCATCATCGCCGCACCTCCATAAGGTCTTTGCGGTGTCGAAACTTCAATTTTGGGGGGTCGTTGCGTCATAGAACGGATGTGCAATGATGCGTTGTTCTTCACCCCACGAAGAACATGAATAATTTGCTAGGAAAGAAGGGTGAAGAAATCCAAATAAACAAATTGAGGAACGAGCCTCCACCGTCGTTCATCACGGTGTTGATCCGCTCCCGTTAATAGGCTTAAACGAAGCAAGAATCAACAACAACATAAAGCATGGATCAATTCCCCATAATATTCCCAAAGAAAAAATCCTTCCCGCAAGAATATACGAATCCACGGATCAACTTGTTTGTGGTTGATCCGCGTTCATCGTTTAAACTCAAATACGGGGAAAAGAAATCGAAATAAAAACCCCTACTTTCCGAAAGGATCGATCGTTGATGAAGGTTTCTCTTTTCCATTGTCATCGAGATCCATCAACATCGGCACATCGATCCTTGATTTTGATCTGTCATCGTTCGTCGTCGGGAGTTCACTCCAACCCGTCGCGGATTCTACAAAGTTTTCTCTCTCTATGTTGCCAATGATCAACAATTGGTTAACCCATTAAAATGGGAAACATGTTGGCATTTAATTACGCGGAAGTATTAATGAAGTTGACTTGCCATTTCAAAGTCATTAAGACATGCCATTAATTTAGGAAAGAGTTACGTCGTTGCCGCGCTGCAGCGGATGTTTCCTTAAATAAAATAAAATAAACTTGTTAATTTAATTTATTTTATTTAACTTAAAACGTCAAAAAATTAACTTTTCCCCCCGACCCGCATCGGTCAAGGTTAGGCTCATTCTTAGGTAAATCCATCATCTCAGATGCAATGGTGTGCTCAGATTTTTAATCCGGGAATCCGTTTGGAAACTGCCACAACCGCGCACAAGTGATGACTCACTTAACTTAAAAAAAGTTCAAACCACCATTCTGGACTCACTGGACCTCGGAATGATGTGCCGTCTTCACACCCAGTCTCGAAATAATTCCATATAATATTTAAAAATAATAAATGAAAAATCCGAGACATTACATTCTCACCACCTTGGGGATTTACGTCCCCGAAAAGCCAAAACAAAGGCTACTCAAAAAGATGAGGGTATTGGGCACAAATCTAGGCATCCTGCTCCCACGTTCTCTCCTAAAGATTCTCGTGCTGCCACCGGACGCGCACTAAGGGAATCGATCTCCCACGAAGGATCCTCTTCTGCCGATCCTCAATCTCCACCAGGTACTCAGCAAAGGTCCCTCTATCCTCGATGTCCAGCTCGCCCTAGTCGATGACGTGCGATGGGTCATGCACGTACCTCCTCAGCTGTGACACGTGGAAGACATCATGTACTCGATGCAACTATGGCGGTAGAGCTAGGTGGTACGCCACCTCGCCAACTCTACACAGAATCTGGAAAGGACCGATGAACCTTGGAGATAGCTTGTCGCCTTGGCCAAATCTCTGCAACCCTCGTCAAGGTGAGACCCGAAGAAAGACGTGGGCTCCCTCTTCGAACTCCAGAGGTCTCCATCACCTATCAGCATAAGACTTCTTCCGGCTCTGTGCAGTCTTCATCCGCTCCCAGATGATCTTCACCTTCTCTATGGTATCTCGCTCTAACTCTGGACCCATGTGTGTTGACTCCCCGAGGTCATTCCAGCAAAGCAGTGACCGGCAGGGTCTCTCGTACTAGGCCTCGAATGGTGCCATACCGATGGTGGAGTGGTATCTTTTGTTGTATAAAAACTCCACCAGTGGTAGGTGGTCCTCCCATCTACGACCATAGTCCAAGATACAGGCCCGCAACATATCCTCCAGAACCTGAATGGGAATTTCCATCTGATCATCTATCTGGGGATGAAATACTGTGCTCAAGCATAGCTGAGTCCCAAAATCCTCCTGCAATCCCTTCCACAACAGGGATGTGAATCGGGCGTCTCGGTCTGAGACTATAGTCGAGGGGACACCATGAAGCCGAAATATATCCTATACTTAGAGGCGCCCCAAGCTCTCCCCGGAACTCTGCTCCCTAATAGCTAGGAAGTGGGCCGACTTGGTGAGTCGGTCAACGATCACCCATATGGAGTCATGCCCCTTGGACGTCTGTGGTAAGCCTGTCATGAAGTCCATCAATATTCCATCCCACTTCCACTCGGGGACTTCCAGGGGTGAGCTAATCCTGCTAGAACCTGATGCTCAGCTTTCACCTGCTGGCATGTGAGGCATCGAGAAACAAACTCTGCTACTGCTTTCTTCATGCCTGTCCATCAGAACTGTCGTCGGAGATCCTAGTACATCTTTGCCACTCTAGGATGTACCACCAAAGGGGATGTATGAAACTCCATCATGATCTCCTCCTGCAATTCCACTAGTACAACAGTGCGTTCTCTGAAAAGAAGTATGTGCTCCCCACCTTGCGAATATCCATCAGGAGCATGTCCTGTGGATAACTGAGCATGTAAGGACACACAGTCGACATCCCCAAGATGTGCCTCCCTAACTCGCTGTAAGAGTGGTGGGGTGACAACCATCTACTGTAGGTAATCTGCATCCTCCCCATCCACGAAGGATAACTGTAACGTGGTTAACTGCTATGTCTCCTCACTCAATAGTTATAGCTTGACCTTCTACTAAGAGAATCCGCCACCTTGTTCCCCTTCCCAGGAGTATAGATGATCTCAAAATCATAGTCCTGGAGGAACTATAGCCAACACCTCTTCCTCATATTCATATCCTTCTATGAGAAGTTGTACTTGAGGCTCTTGTGGTCAGAGTAGACAATAAACCGCTCACCCATAAGGTAGTGTCACCACATCTTCAATGTGAAGACTACCGATGCCAACTCGAGATCATGGGTCACATAGTTCTAATCATTTGGCATAAGCTGGTGCGAACCATAAGCAATAACTTCATGCCGCTGCATCAGGACACAACCAATCCCGGTCCCTGATGCGTCGTAGAAAACTACATACCTGACACCCTCCTCCGGCAATCTCAAGACTGGGGTGCTCGTCAAACTCGGTCTCAACTGCTCAAAGGCCTGTTGGCACTTCTCTGTCCACACGAAGGGTTTCCTATTCCTGGTCATGGCCATCATCAGTGCTGATATCCGGGAGAATCCAGGAATGAACCTCATGTAATATCCTTCCAACCCAAGGAAGCTTCACACCTCTGTTATGCTCTGAGGTGGCTCCCATGATAACATAGCCACCACCTTGGCTGGGTCCATAGCCACTCCATCTACTGAGATGAAATATCCCAGAAAGTGGACCTCCTGAATACAGAACTGACACTTTGAGAGCTTCCTATAAAGCTGGTTCTCCCAAAGTACGTCCAGAACCATCCGCAGGTGTCTCGCGTGCTCCTCCTCTAACGCTGAGTACACAAGGATGTCGTTGATGAAGACCAATACGAACCGGTCCAAGTACGGCTAGAAGATCCGGTTCATTAGTCTCATGAACAAAATAGGGGAGTTCATCACGCCGAAATGCATCACCAAGTACTCATTGTGACCGTAGCGGCATCTGAAAGTATTCTCCGGTATATCCTCGTCCCGCACTCGAAGCTAGTGATAGCCTGATCGAAGGTCAACCTTCGAGAACCACTATGCCCCTATTAGCTAATCGAAGTGGTCATAGATCCTTGGTAGTTGATATTTGTTCTTCACCGTCACCTGGTTCAGGCGCCGGGAATCCATGCAAAACCTCAGACTCCCATCTGCCTTCTTGGAAAAAAAGACTGGGGCCGCCCAGGGTGAGACGCTGGGTCTTACAAAACCCTTGATCTACAAATCCTCCAACTACACCCTCAGCTCGCGATGCTCTGTGGGAGCCATCCGATAAGCCGATGAGGAAATTGGTGTCGTCCCAAGGTGTATGTCAATGCAGAAGTCGATTTCCCAGTAGGTAGGTAGTCCAGGAACATCTTCGGGAAATACGTCCTCATACTCCGCCACCACTGCTAGGAACTAAGAGCTCACAACATCTACTGCTCCAAGGGTAAGTCTAGCCAACTCATGAGTGATCAGCTGCACCCTCCTATGCCTGAGCCCATTTTGTGCTGCCTGGGTTTCCTTTTCTCTGACAAAGTAAAACCTCGTTCCATCACAGTGGACACACCGCACTCTTCACCTAAAACAGTCAATCTGGGCATGGATTGAAGATAACCAATCCATACCGAGAAGGACGTCGTAAGGCCTCGACGCTACCACCAAGAGGTTCCAACAGAAACTCTCGCCTCCAAGAGTAAGATCACACTATCTGAAAATGTGTGTGATCGTCGAGTCTCCTCCCGTAGGTGTCTCCAAGCGTAAGGATCGAGTCAACGGTTCTACCAGAATCTCGAGGATTTGTACAAGACATGTGGCTATAAGGGAATGACTGGAACCTGTGTCTATGAGTACGGAATATAAGGTAGAAAAGACACAAGTCATACCTCGAATCATCCCTGGAGCCCCTGTGTCGTATGCCTCAACTGCATGCAGCTGTCCCCGCCCCTGTCCCCCAGCTCCCTAAGCTTGGTGCGGACCTCTTGGGGGTGGTGGTGGAAGTAAGTCGAAGCGTCTACCACCACCTGCAGTTCTCCCTACTCCTCCACCATGTCCATCGCCTGGCGGGTCTGCCTGCTCCATTCTCTGCCTCTACCTCGGTGGTCCATTCACTACTTCCCTGTCAGCAGCTCGACGTGTCGGGCAATCTCTAGCGAGATGACCCCTACCGTTGCATGCATAGCATCGCTTCTCCCTAGGATGACTGCATATAGCCTAAGAGCCTTGTACTTTCGATCCCCTGTCTTGGGTCCTCCTATGAAGTTTCCCACATCCAGATCCTTATGCCTAACGTTGGCTCCCTGTTGCCGGTGTCTCCGCACCCATCTGCCTGCTGCTGACTGCCGGCAGCTGTCTCTGCTCCTCCAAGAAACTCTCGATCACCAAGGCCCACTCGAGCACTCCAGCATAAGTCGATATTCATAGAGGCACAACACTAGCTCGGATTTCTTGTCGTGGACCTTGCTCAATGGTCCGCGCTCTGAAGTACTGATCCCTGACCATATCCATCGAGTACCTGGCGAGGTTGGTGAACCACTATGAATAGTCAGCTACTATCATACTGCCCTATTGGAGTTGAAGAAGCTCATGGATGTGCATAGCTCTCAATGTAACCGAAGAGAACTCCTCCCTGAAGAGTCACTCAAACTCCATCCATGAAAGATTCTCCTCGTCTTGAGTCGGTGTGGTCAGACTCCACCATTGTCCTGCCGAACCCTGAAGAAGGCTCGCTCCTAGGACCACCATCCGGTCTGATGGTGTCCTCACTAGACGGAAAACTCTTTTCACCGCCTCAAGCCAGTCCCCAGCCACCTGAGGGTCAGGCCCGCCTCGGAACCTAAGGTGTCTCTGTCTCTAAAACTCGTGGAGTGCGCTGAGCATGCGCTCCTCGTCGGTCGGTACCGCGGGTACCACTAGCTGCTCCACTGGTGGTGGTATAGCAGGTGCACCACCTGGTAGAAATGCCTGGGGAGCTGGTCCCTGTATCAAAGCCTCGTCACTGAGGGGGTCATCCTCATGATTGTGCTGCTGAACCCTAGCGGGTATGCATCGCGGAGGCATCCTATAAACAAAAAAGATGTACTATGGTCAATGAGTATATCTGGATATCTAACACAAAGGACATGGAAAACACAACCCATTACTATATGATGCGTGTACCTTTTATTTCCCACACAACTAGTATTTTCATGTACCGAGTCAAAAAACAGGTTATCAGAGTCCTGGTGTACGGATACGTCGGCCGATGCACCGACACTGGGGTCTCTATCCTGAAAGCTGAACCCAAAACACTCAACACTATTGCCCCAAACCCAACTCACAGACTCTTGGTCCTAAGGTAGAACCGACCACCTCTGATACCACTCTGTCACGACCCATCCAAGTGGGGCCCACACCGTGACTCCCCAAGCCCACCTCCAATAGGCCAGGGTCTGGTGACTAGCACCGTGTATTCATATCAACAACATGGGAGGCATTTCCTAAGTACCTGTACACACGCACACATCTCCAAGACCACAAATGCTGAAATGTAAAACACTAAGGAACAAAAAAAAATGCATGCATACAACTAAACCCAACCAACAGAGTACGATGAAAGGTAGAGTACTGTAAAAGTAAACTGGTCCAGAATACAAGCCCACTAAAAAAAGAGTCTGAAAAACTACAAATTCCAACCTGTAAGCACAAAAAGGTATTGGGACTATCGCTCGTAGCTGTAGGAACGCCTCACCCTGTAGGGTACTCAGAAAACCCGGTCATGTACTGGTATGCCCTGGACTCTGTCAAAAGGCTGCTCGTCTTTACAAGACACCAGACATTCGGGCAAAGCCTGTGCAGGGGTGAGTATAACAATACTCAGTAGAGGAACCCAAAAACCACAAAGCAGTACACAAAGTAAAGGTACAGTCAGATATGCATAGTATATGTCTACAGAACATATAGAACAAAACATATATACTCAAAACCCAGACCCGTGGTCTAGATACAAGTCACACAATGGCATACCCCTACAAGGGATTTTGTTCGAAGATTCCTTGATGCACTAGTTCTGGGAGAACACACTCCACGAGTCTAATAGCTCTGATGACGTTCATCCGAGAAGCACTGTTCATCGGGAACCATCACGAGAGCTAGCTACACTCATTATGGGAGACACGCTTTGGAGTGGAATGGTTACAGTAGATAGAAGTACTCATTACAGGAGACACACTCCTGAGTGGAAAGATCACGATACACAGATGAGGATAACTGTCAGGGCCATGGAGGATACCATGACTCATCCGGATTCACCATTTAGGTGATACACCAGCTAGGTAGAGGATAAACTCCTAGTAAGGTTGGTCACGTCGATGCCTGACTGTACCTAGGGTCGGGAATGGATAGAGGATCTCGATCTGGGCCTATCGGATGGATGTCTGACTCTATCACAGAAAGTCCTGCTGAAGGGATCATAATCCTGTGTGAAGGAATGATACCTGACCTTCAGGAGAACAAGAATAAGAGGCACTAACCCAAATGAAAGATTTCCAAGGTACGGTGAACAAAAGGACCAAATGGTTTCCAAAAGGTACATGGCGTGTAGAAATGATACACTCAATGTTTTCCAACCCCGGGTACTGCCCGTGTACAATGGATCGTGTCGTGAGGCTGGTCATGTAGAAAACTTAGTGAAAGGCATGTAGTACAGAGTACACACCAGGTCTGGGTAAACGAGGTTGGCTCTGTGTACTCTGGCCATGTGCCCGTACATGGTCACCAACCCGCGTACTCCAACCCATGTAATCCGCACATGGGGTGACCCGTGTTGTTGGCCTCACCTGGCTGTGTGATGGAGTACACGGTCGTGTACTCCATCCCGTGTATGTGTATCCCCGGGATACACGCTGAGATCTGTGTAGCTGCCTCTGCTGAGCTGTACACGCCGTTCTGCCTGAAGCCGTGTAGATAATCCTATGTCCGTGTACTACCCAAAGTACACGCCGAGATTTGGGGAAAGTCCAACACAACGTGTGACTGGGGTCAAACGCCATGTGATTTTTCTCTGACTCGGAAACCCTATACGCCATCTCCAGTACTACACGACATTTTGTTCGGAAGTACACGTTGTGTGTTCTTGAAATTTCTAGAAACGACGCCCATCGCCAGATCGCCTCCCGTGGTGCTCCGGTCATCGATCCAGCCATCCGATCACCGCAAATTTCCCAGGTTTTGGTCACCCTAACACCACGAAGCCACTTATGTCGTTTTCGGGCCTCTGATCGGCTCTGAAAACATGTTCTGATCTTCCCGCATGAAGAACATGTGATGAACGCTCTTTTCGATCAGGTCCGATTTGTCGTCTTCCATCGTCGTTGCACCTCTATAAGTTCGTTGCAGTGTCGAACCTTCGATTTGGGGATCGATGCATCGCATAATGGATGCGCAACGATCCGTTGTTCATCACCCCGTGAAGAACGCAAAGAATGCTCGGGGAAAGAAGGGGTAAGAAATCCAAATAAAAAAAATTAAGGAATGAACCTCCACCGTCATTCTTCACGGTGTTGATCTTCTCCTGTTAATAGTCTTAAAAGGATCAAGAATCAACAACAACATAAAGTATGGATCAATTCCCCATAATCTTCCCAAAGAAAAAACCCTTCCCGCAAGAACGTATGAATCCACGGATCAACTTGTTTGTGTTTGATCCGTGTTCGTCATTTAAACTCAAATACGGGGAAAAGAAATTGAAATAACAACCCCTACCTTTTGAAATTATTGATCGTTGATGAAGCCGTCGCATTGCCGTTTTCTTCGAGATCCTTCAATGTCGGTGCAACGATCCTTGATTTTGATCGGTCGTTGTTCATCTCCGGGAGTTCACTCCAACGCGCCGTAGATTCTGCAGAGGTTCGTCTCTCTACGTTTCCAATGATAAACAATTGGTTAACCCATTAAAATGGGAAACATGTTGGCATTTAATTATGCGGTAGTATTAATGAAATTGGCTTGCCATTTTGAAGTCATTAAGACGTGCCATTAATTTAGGAAATACCTGTGATGTTGCCGTATTGCAGAGTATGTTTCCTTAAATGAAATAAAATAAACTTGTTAATTTAGTTTATTTTATTTTACTTAAAACATCTGAATATTAACTTTTTCCCTCGACCCGTTCCAGTTGAGATGAGCCTCATTCTTAGGTAAATTCATCGTCCCAGACGCAACGGTGTGCTCAGATTTTTAATCCGGGAATCTGTTTGGAAACTGCCACAACTGCGCACAAGTTCCGACTCACTTAACTTAAAAAAAGTTCAAACCACCATTCCGGGCTCACTGGGCCTTGGAATGGTGTGTCGTCTTCGCGTCGGGTCTCGAAATAATTCCCTATAATATTTAAAAATAATAAACGGAAAATCCAAGACATTACACATAGTCTTTTACACAGTATGTGGGTAATATATCCAAGCTCTATTTAATTAGTATATGCACACTCCATCACCCAACATCTTATTGAATACTATTTACATGTACATTGACACCCAAAAAGTCATTAATCCAAATGGTACTTCACCACGAAAGGTATTTCTTCCCCTTCCTAACTAAGGAATAAAAGTATTCACCTTTTGAGAATCTATAATGTTCACATCTACTAAAGTAATTTTACAAACCACCTCTAAAATATTTGGTTATTAAAATAGAACAATCATAGAGAATATCTCTAGTTGTAGATTCATCTCAGATCTTTGAGCCTTAAGATTATCATTCATGAACAACTCTATTATATAGTTTACAAGATTAAAAAAATGACATATACTCTATAGAAACATATTTTTTTACTTGAAATCCAAAAAAAATATTCAGATCTCACTAACATTAATTGTTTTAAACAATATTTATTATTAAATGTCATATAAAAACCTTTGTAATCGTGATCCTTATCTTTTCCTACCCCCTTAACTGATCACCACTACATCCTAGCTGGCCCCTCGTGTATAAATCATTTAAACAGAACCATAGAGGTTTTGGGAATTTTCGGGAACATAAAGATATTATTAGTATTTTACAACCACTATTTATCTTTTTTGGGCCCAATATCACCTTTGAATGGTGGTGGGGATCAGTTTAAAAACATTTTGCCTTAATTTATCTCTCTTCGCATAAACTAATTATAATCCTTGATAATCCCTTGGACAGTTTGCACAATCGTATTCACTAACTAATGACCCATAGGATCATTATCTATTTCTCCTATCCTACATCCATCTAGAATCATTCTAGGTGGAATAATTATATAACACATGGAATAATATATTAAAATCATAGCACATCCAAAGAAATAATTATCACAAGGTTTATATTCTATAATATGTATAGGTTTCATTCTATCCCTTTACTTTGAATAACCCAATTTCCCATTTTTTTATTATAATAATTCGATCAAGATATTTAATAATTTTTTTTGAAAACAAATTATGAAAATAAAAAATCATTAATTCATTGAAAATACACTTTTAATGCAAGAAATACTATAATTTAAATGTCCAAGTGATGTTACTCCTTAAAATTCTTATCATGATACAAGAACACTTTCCATTTTTGATCCATTATGGGTTAACACAGCATAAATAATAGTTTCCTATAGGGTTATCACTAACTTTTAATTTTCCAAGACTTCTTGGTAACTCAATGTTTTATATAAAATGTTCAGATACAGTTATTATTTGGGCTCTGTGCATCGTATTATCTACACTAACTAAACTTAACAAAACTCATTTTAAAACCAAACTCTGATACTATTTTATAAAATATTGGTTCAGGGAATTTAATCCTAAAATCTAAATCAAACTACCACATGGCCACAAGTGGACACCCCTAATAACAATATACTATAAAGGTGTGCCGAGTTAAAAATTAAATCCTCATCAAATAATTTCCCCTAAAAGTATTAACAAGAATATGTATAATGATGCATGTGATATATAAAACTGTTTTATTTAAAACCATTGAAATTGACAGAAAAATATATATAGGTTTATAAAATCATAAAATAATATACAATAATACATGTTGACTTGAGTAAATAAAATTGAATTATGTCTAAGACACCATATGTTACAACTACCTTCATGTCACTATAGTATATCTTTATCTCTCCACCTGTAAAATAGTGAACTTTTATTTTACCAAAATCATAGCCAGTCATGATAACAAGTCCAAAAAAATTAAAATATAGGGGTTAGTATAAACTCAGTAGGATTTATCCAAATGACTCTAACAAAAAAAATGCATCTGAAAATACAAAAAATAAAATACTAAACAAAAATGAAAAACAAAATAGTTTAATTAAAAAAAATATTTTCCAAAATCTTTTCTAAAAATGATATATCAAAATCCAAGATATCTAAACCAATTTAATAGAGAAAATTTTATCAATGGGACACTAAATAAATTCTATAATTAACAAAATCATTAATAAATAAGTATTTATTCTAAAATTCATTCCTTTAGAAAGATTTATATATTTTGAAAACACAAAAAAACTTCTTTTTCCCAGAAAACACTAGAAAATTCACATTTCTTGAAATTCATTAAAGTTTTCAATTGAAAAATTCACTAATGAAATGGAATAAAAATTTATAAACAATTCCATTTAAGTATTTTATTTCTTTCTTTGTCATGTATAACTCTATTCATCAATCATTCACACATTTAACCCAAACCCTCTAATTTACTATGATATATAATGATTTATCACCTTCTAGTCATTAGTCAATTTAATTTAGGCTCTCTAAGTTCCTATCTTTACTATGGTAGAATTTTATAGGTTTACAAAAACCATTATCTTAAAAAACTATTTTCACACACACAATCTCATCATTAATGATTATATAACAGACTAAATTTAAAAAAAATTAAAAATAAAACCTTGAATTGGGTATTTTAACAAAATAAATATCACAAAATCATATTTAAAAAAATAATGTTTTACTATAAAACATGGATAATTTGATCATTTCATGATCATAATAAATAAAAAAGGCATATATGAACTAGTTAATCTTATAGAAATCATCAAATAAACTTACATATATGGTAATTCATGAATCCAATACAAATTCTCAACCTGGTAATAATTTTAAACAAAAACACCCATGTCATATAATCAGAATTCTCTATAAATCTTAATTCATAAATAAGATGTCACAACTCTCTATTTTCATGGAATTTAAAATGAACCATAATATATAATAATGGCCCCATAAAATTTTCTATTCAATAGTGCACAGCCCCTAATGGGTTGCATTGACCTCATGCCACTTGGAACATCCCCATGTAACTCTCTAGTTGTGAAGTGAATATGGATAAATATTCTTGCATAAAATTTTTTCGTGTATGGAAGAAACCACAATCCAATTTACTTAGACTTATTCCAAATGTATTAAAATATATTTTTAACACCTTCATTAATAAATAATAAAAAATATGGTATTATTTGGTAGTCAATTGTTCTGATACTTTAAATACGTAAATCAAAATATATAGAGTAACGTTTTCTAAATACCTTAATTTCGTAACATATCTCTAAACCTCTGATCAATTTTTAACTATCTCACAGTCTAAATTCCACCACCACAAGCACTTGAAATGTCTCTCAAAGAATATAATTAAACTATTATCTATCCAATTTATAAACCCTTTCATATAACCTCACATAAATCTATTATAATGTCTCTATTTAATGAACCAATTCCTCTATCATTAAAACTCCCACAATATCCCATGTAACTTATCACATAAATTCCATTGATTTAATTCTCTAAATTAAATCCTCTTCACTATTTCTTCTATAATTTATGCTAAATTTCATAATAAAGTCTCAAAATGAGATAATTAATTTCAATATTATATGAAACATTTAACAAAAAATTATATCACTTTTTAAATTCCTCAAAATTGAATGTCATAAATCCCAAAAAATCATTTCACCATTAATCTAATATAAGTTATGCATGTTAGGGAAAATTAATTCCCATCCACAAATCAATTCATCTATTTTTATTATATAAATATCATAATAAAAACAATTTACAATGAAAATATATATTTTAGAATATTAATCTATCACCATTAATTCTCCATGTAACATTTAACTCCCTAATAATGTATCATCAACCTCACCACATAATTAAAATAATAAATTTTTAATTACATTCCAATGAAAATCACACTTTTATAAATAAACTGATGTTAAAATCCACTTAATTAAATAAACCTAAAAACATTACAGTTATAAGAACCCTAAAAAGGGAATTAGGATTTTTTTTTTAAATAGTATTTTGGTCTATATTTGGTAAGGTAAAGTGATACATCCATTAAATGTGTTAATGAATTCTATGTTGAGTAGGGGTGTTTTAAAAATCACAAAACCAATCTAACCCATAAAACCACAAAGCTATAGAACATCCATAGACAAGATGGTTCAAATTTTTTCTTTAATTTTGGTCAGGTTGGGTTGTAGGGTTACTATTTTTTTAAATTTGGTTGACCCAACCCATCCACCTTAAGTATTAATGTATCTTATACTATCAATTTTAACCTTTTGTATAAAATTTATTTAGGATTAACTAATTTTAGACATCAATGGTATTCTTCTATTTAATTGTTAGAGTTAAAATGATATTTTAAAAATTGATTACATTTATAGTAATATATTTCAAATAATAATTATTAAAGAAAATTTTTTTATTTTTATGAATTAAAAAATTTAGATATTTTTATGAACTATTATAAACTTTTTTCCAACCCAAACTAACCCACCCTTCAAACTGCCTCAACCAACCATGTTGAGTTTTTTATAAACCAACAATTGAGGTATTGAATGTGGGATAAAATTATTTTTACCTTCCAAAGATGGGTTAGGTGAGATTTACTTTTAAATAAAACCAACCCACCCTTTACAAATCATTAATATTGTGTGTCAAAGTATAGAAATAAAAGATTCGGAACCTAGGTTGGTCCTTAGTTTAGAGTTTTTACATTTCTCATGTGTGAGGGTAGTGATACTTGAAATACAATGAGATTGTATTATGGTGGTAAAGTGTGTTTCAAGAGTTAGACTATGAGAATGAACTTAACTAAGGATGAATTGAGTAGTGCGTTGGACCTTGTTATACCTGGAAAATTCAATCTAGAATATGAAATTTAGAAACATAATTATAGACAAAAGTACATAACATCTAGAATAGAAACGAAACTAAAAATGTCATGTTTACATAATTAGGAAGCCTATGGACCTCATCCACTGTATAAAATCACCACCATCCCATACAATACTTCCCAAAGTCAAATAACAATAAGAATACAAGAAACACACATTGAACACAAATTATAACAAGGTTTGAAACTTAGTCATATTCCAGTATAAAAAAACTACAACTTTCATTAGTAGAGATACAAAAAAGTGCATCTGAGTAACAAGGGAAAACCTAAATACATATAACACTAGTTATACCCTATTTTATAATGGACCTGTATATAGGACCCCCTATGTAAACACATAAGATGATTTCTCCAACACTTCCATGACAATTATTGTTTCATTCAATCTTATTGTGTTAGAATGGGGAATTTTAAAAGATACCTCAATCCCTCCTTATAGATCTCCATCTTACACTTCCTCATATCATTTATTCAACCACCCATCTAAACAATGACCCCATTCCTCCAACATAAATCCATTGGAATTTTAGTGCTCTATTATATAACACATGTCAAGTGACATCATTCCATCCATTTATAAACATACTCCACAACATCTAGTAGATTCCAACATCTTCCTTATTCTCCAAGGTAACATCAGTTCCTTTTTCTCCCCATTACTAACCCTTTATCCAGTCAAAGAATTTATCTGATTCCACCAACCTCAACTGATCATTCTAGTGAAAAGTGAAAGTTCTAGATTCTCCACCACCTTCCATGAATCATGTGAAATATTATGAAACACCAATTATAACTTTTGTAATTATACTTGAATCTATATTCATCCCTTTTATCAAGATAAATATTATATAGTATCTTTATAATAATCTCATTCAAGACCTTTTAATCATACATAGCCTTATTCGTTGCCTATAATTTGTTTTCTATTATCTCCTCCACTTAATTTTGAAATTACATGCTATATCCAAAACACCTCTCATATCACTTCCTCTAGAACATATATCCTTCCCAAGTGCATTCATCTAGAACCAACTTTATTTCCCATTACAACACTTAATCGCTATATTTATTTCAAAACCTTAATTATTAAACATGGTTTAGGACATATGAATTAGAAATGGCACCATAGACTCAATATTTTTTGAACTAAAAATTCCTTTCACCCCATCCACCACATCAAATCACCACCATGATAGACAAGACTTCCAAAGATCAATTAACTAGAAGAATACATGAAGATCATAATAAATAAAATTACTAATAACATAATCATACTCCATAGTAGAATGTGGTAATTTTCATTAAGGGAAAAATAAAAAAGTATATCTAAGTTATAAGGTAAAACATAACTTCTAGTAAACCTAAATAGATCCCAAGTAACAAGGGACCCATCTTCTTGACGCCCTACCTGAACATGGAATAATATTACCCCAACACTCCCATGAAAAAGTATTATCACATGTTATCCCACTATGTATTCAATACATTTTAAGCTAAGGAACTTCAAAAGATCAACAAATCTCTCCTTTTATATCTCCATATTTTGATTCCTCTTCTTCTTCTAGCCTACTGCCCTTCTAGACTATAACCTTATACATAGAACATCATGTATTCACTACTTTGGTACTCTACTAAATAACAAATGATCTAGTTACCTCAGTACATAATTTTATATATGTGATCCATAGTATCAAACTAGTTTATGTACCTTCCCTTCTTCACATAAGACATCCCTACATTTTAATCTTTATAGAGGGAGCTCCATCCGGTCAAAGAAACTAGTTGAGTCCCACCACCTCAATTGAATCATAGAGATACTAGTGAAATTTATTAATTCTCCATTGATTTCCCTACATCATGTGAAATATTCCATAACACTTTCTATATTTTCCTCACTTATACTAGTTTTCAAAATCATACCTTGATCTACATTAATCTTATATATCTACTTAAGATTAATCTCATGCAATATTTTTTAATCTTATATAGCCTTATTAATCACTAAGAATCAACTCCACCACTTCCTATAAAACATATATGTCACATTTGAAAGATATATTGGGTCATTTACTCTAAAACATTGATGCTTTATAAGATAATGTGTCTAGAACATAGTTCATTCCATATTATAGTGCTTAATCACTACTTCTTCAACCATTCTAAACCTTAAAGATGTTGGGTGAGATATACTTATCTAGTTTCACCAAGTAAACATTTATAGGTCATATTCTAAAAGTTACAACACTTTAACTAGAAAACATTTCCCACACCCAAACCTAAGAGGAAAATACATGTAATCCATGACTGTGGTTGATTATGGTAGGCATCAAACACTATACACACATAGGATCGATCGGAATTCCAAGTCAAATATTATTGGGTTTTGAGTGAATTATGCATGTGGGTTGGTTGGGTGACCTTATCTAGCTTTTCTATTAGGTGGTTTTTTGATTGGTTGGTTATGTTATACAAACATCATGAGTTGAGTGCATTTCACATTCTCATACATTCTAAGGAATATTAAAGATATATTTTTTCTCATGGTGTGGGTTATTTGCAGATATATTTATTATGTTACACTCACCTCATGATATAGATACACTTACCATTATTTTGTATTCTAGGAAATGGAATGAGTGTCATAACCCTTCCATATGGATATTCATTCTTATGATTTTGGAAATATTATTTCCACTACTAATTTAGATGTAAACCATGTGTTTGGAAGACATGGATTCCATGTTGTGGTCTCACTAGGATATTTCCTCTTGGTATACATTGGTTTATTATGACTATATCCAATATAATTTGATGAAGAATGTGAGTTTGGGGTTCATGGAGACCTAGTAATCACACGATCACTCAACATGGTGTTTAATTTTATGATTAATTTATATATTTTTCTAGTTCATGTACTCTATATAATTTAATGACTTAAGTTAGAAGATTGTTTGTGGTTTCCTATTAATTATTGATCCCACACCCTACATATATACTATAGTGAGTGTATATATTTCACTATTCATGTTGTTGGTAAGGGGAAAACCCATATGATAAGAGGTTAAATAGGGATGGGATAATAGGGAGATTGAGGTGGTACTAAGACTTTATCTTGGACCTTTTATAGTTTTTCCTCCTATATTTCATTCTTTTTTAAATTTCCATGTATACGATTCATTGGTTGTGGTGATCAATCTTTTGATTTTAGATGTACGATCATGACATTAGTTATTATTTTGTTATTACAAAGTGATTTTATTTTTTATTATTGGAATTTATTTGTTATTCTATATTTTGTAGTAATATTATTTATATTGAATTACATGTATTATTAGATGGAATAATATTGAGAGCATAGTCTCTATATGGTATGGTCTAGACCATTATCTTTAGTTAGTAACATATGGAATATGGGGAGAAACATTTGAGTTCATGTAGTGCTCCAAATCAGACCAATAAACCTTGTTTGGGGAATTATATGTTCACTCCACTAAACAAACAATTTAGGTATTTCTTACAATAAATTTCTCTATGAAATGTGATATTCCTCAAATAATTAATTTGTATGTATTATATCCATCAAACAAATTTTAATTTGACCCTATAAACCTACCAAAAGTCTCTCTATTATAATTTAAACACTTACCAAAAATGAATAATCATACACAAAAATAACCAACCAATCATTTATGAAGTCCAAAAACTATCCCCTTATATCAGGATAGTGAAACCAAAACTCAATTCATTCTATGAAATAATCTATAGTTCCCAAATCTCATAATAAAACTCTCAAAACATAATCCTTACAAATATAAACTCAAGATTCATCTATGTATTATTGATCCCTGAACCCTTAAATACATCCAAAATATTCCTCAACACACTATCAAAATAATAATCCCAAACACATATCTATGTTGTTCCTTGAAAACTATCAATAATTAATATAATTCTATATAAATAAAAAATAAAAAACATTTTTTAATTAATCAAACCACTATCTATACTCTAGAATCAATATTTTCCAATAATGAACACTATTGTTATTCCAACACCCTCATATTAAGAAAACTTTTCATTCTTTCGATATCAATTATCACTTCCTAGTATCCATTTACGTAACTATGGAAAATTTCTATTTTCCCAAACTTCATTAAATATTCTCACACAAAACAACCCATTTTTAGGAATCAAAGTGTCTTATACATTCATGGAACCCTGATTAGAAAAGTAATATTAATCCAAAGCACTGTGGGACATATTACTTGTGAGGATTAGGAAGTCATCGTATGATGTTGAACATGAAGTTGGAGACTCAATTCCACAAATATCTCTTTTGGCCTTTGTGAAGATATTAGCAATTTGATACTCTTTTGAGAAATATTACATCAAAACATCTCCAATAGAAACTTTCTCTTTTATAAAGTGAAATTTATATCAATTTGTTTTGATCTTGAATGTTGGACATGATTTTTATAAAGATCCATTAAACTCTGATTATCACAAAGGATATTAAATGGTTTAGAATCTTTCACTTTCAAGTCTTGCAACTAAACTTTCATCCACAAAATTTGAGTAGAAGCCTGAGTAGATTCAATATATTTGGATTTAGTTGTGCTAAAAGTTATTGAATTTTGTTTCTTACAATGCCATCTCACACGACATTCACCCAAGAAAAATATTCCTACATAGGTAGATTTTCTATCATTAAAATCTATATCCCAGTTGATATCAATATAACAAAGAAACATCATCTCACAATTTATTTTGTATAATAACCCATATGAAGTTGTTCATTTGAAATATCTCAGAATCCTCTTTGCTTCCAACATATGTGATTATTATGGATTACATTGATACCTAGCACACAAATTCCAATCATATAAAATGTCAGGCCTTGAGGGAATAAGGTAAATTAGACTTCCTACCAGCTTCTAGAAATATTTTTGATCACATATTATTCGGACTCATCATTACTCAATTTTGTGCTCATAGAAATAGGATTAGAAACCTTTTTAGATTATCTTATCCCAAACATCTATAAAATTCCATGTAATATGTTTCTTGAGATAAGAAAATGTACTTTTATTTTTTTGAACTTGTAATCCAAGGAATAATGTTAATTCTCCCAACATTGAAATTTCAAAATTCATCCTTATTTCTATAGAAAATATCTTACAATAATATTCTCTATCACAGAAAAGATTATTTTATTAACATAAATAATTACAATTAGAGTTTCATATTAAGAAAATTTCTCATATAAGTTTTTGTCATATTTTAATTTAGAAAAATTCAACATCATCAAAAAATTATCAATTTTTGAATACCAAGCTTGTAGATATTGTTTCATCCCATACAAATATTAATTCAGTTTAACAACTTTTTTTTCATCCTCAACAAGAACCCATAAGGTTGTTCAATGTAAACTTCTTCCTCAATCTCACCATTTAACAAATCTGGCTTTATATTCATCTGATAAACTTTTTAATTTTTATGTACGTCCACTGATATAAACATTTAAATAGTTTTTATTCTTGCAACTCATGAAAAAGATTCTTTAAAATCCAAACATTCCACTT
Source organism: Viscum album (assembly GCA_963277665.1). Taxonomy (NCBI): domain Eukaryota; kingdom Viridiplantae; phylum Streptophyta; class Magnoliopsida; order Santalales; family Viscaceae; genus Viscum; species Viscum album. Next base: position 1,918,085,558 of record OY728128.1, on the reverse strand, counting down.
GTGCATAGAATTTTAAAAAAGTATTTCTTTGTTTCTTGAAACTTCTCTATGCTCATTCAATTTGTTCCTATAAACCCACTTTTTCTGATAAAATTTTAATTTTTTTTTCATGGAGAAAGTTCTGATGTTTTATTTTTTTCAATTTTATCTAACTCTTCATTGATATAATCCACCCATTATTCATGTTTACCTACTTTTTGAAACTAATTCTTGTTCAAATTTTGAGATAAGTGAAGTATCATTTTATAATATGAAATTTCTTCTAGTCTAAACTAGAGCCTTATAATTTATAATATTGTTTTTGGACTCAATATGTTTTAGTAATGTTGTAAATTTAAAAGTTTCTCTCCCAGCTTCATTTTCCTCATCACATGATTCATCTGAATCTTGATAAGTATTTTTTTGACTTACTTTCACTATTTTTGGAAATCTCTAGTTTATCCTTCTCAAAATTCTCATTAACTTTTGATAAGTAATTTTTATTGTCAATTACTTTCACATCATATGATTCAACTAACCACTATAATAATTTTTTCCATCATTTGTAACTTCTTCCATTTGGTGAGTAACCCATTAAACATCCTTCCTCATCTTTTTCATCATACATTCCTAGATCCAGATTTTTCATTTTAAGTAAACATGGAACTATAAAAACATTGAACAACTTCAATGAAGGTTTTTTGTTATACCACATTTAATAAGAAGTCATGTTGGATTCTAGCCTTAACAAGCACCTATTTTGAATATGTACTTCAGTACTAATATATTCTCTCAAATACAATATTGAATGTTTGTATTATACTAACATACTTCATCCCATTTCTACCAAAATATTATTATCTCCTTATGATAGTCAATTTTTGTGGTGTTTATGAAGAAATATATAGATGGTTAATACCATTCTTTCATAGATAATTTTCAAATGTATTTCTTGTGAATTTGGTACCATTATTTGTTATAAACTTCTTTATATAATACCTAATTTATTTCTCAACTTCTTTTCTGAAAAACTTCAAAATTCTCACAGTCTCTAACTTGTGTTTCATAAACAATATGTTTCTCATCTAAGTGAAATGATCAATAAAAGTGATGAATTATAAATCTATTTTGGTTGATTGATGCCTCATCAACCCGCATAAATTGGAATGAATGAGTTCAAGAGGTATGGCAGACTGAATCTTGACTCTCTTATGACTTCTGTTAGTTATCTTCACTTTTTGAAAAGTAATATAAACATCTTCATCTATTCTTTTCAATTCAGGAAAATAATTTATAGAATCAACTTTAGAAAGTTTTTTCTTATTTTTCTAGCTTAGGTGGCCAAGCCTTTTGTGCCCCAATTTTATTTCATCTTCAGCACTCAAGTGACATGATTTATTAAATTATTCTATTTGTAATAGATTCTCACTTTTTCAATAAACTTTTTTAATAAATTTCCATCTTTCACACTTTTGATATCATAAGAATATTTTCTAAAAATAACTTCTTTTCCATCATTGAAAATTTGACATACACTAAGTAAGTTATGTTTCATCCCATCAACAAACAAAAAATCCTTATATTTTAAGTATTCTATTTCAATATCAAATATTTTGATTCCTCTAATTTTTAAGAAACGGTCATTACCAAAGGTAACTACTCTTCCATCATGACTTTAAATGTGTTTGAATATTTTTATATCAATATTAATATGTAAAGAACAACCACTTTAAATTATCTATGGTTTGTTCCTTTAACTTGGTTTTAAAGTAGTCGCAACATCAAAATATTTTTCTTCAACTTTATTATTTCTAGATTCTTTTTCTATTCTACCATAATAAATTTTTTCTATAAGTATTTTCATACGTATTTTGGTATGATGACTAGGCTCATCTCATATTCCCCAAACTTCTTCCAGACATTAAAATAAATTTTTAGTTGGAAGGTTTCTAATATCTTTATATTTTCAATTTTGAACATCATGTGGGTTAGAATAGTTACTCATCCTACTTCCACCATTGTTTTTAATTTGTTCTAAATTTTTTTATGGCAAGTGAAAAGTTATGCCAACAATTATAAGCCTTGTGATCATATATTCCACAATACTGAAAATAGCCATAAAATCAATATTTTATGTTTAAGTAAGATCATTCTCTCTAGAAAATATGTTGTGGTGGATAACTTCTTTCTAATTTATCATAATTTGGATGTAGTCTATCTTTCCTTATGATTGAGTTTTTAAATTTTCTATATGTGATAGGTTTATCACATTCTTTATACACCCAATCCTTCCCAACACCTTTTCTGAAACCTAAAATGTTTTAAGAATTAGATGAAACATTATTTTTGGGGACTGAGGATTTCACCTTATTCTTATTTTGAGCCTTCTCAATAACTTTATAAGTCTCAACATTTAATTCTAAATCTTTGTTAAAATTTTAATTCATCTTCCTCAAAGCACTTTTGGGTAATTTTGGACTCAAGAAGTTTTGATTGAAACTTCTTAACATCTTCTTCCTTAGAAGTTATCTTTACACTGAGATATTTAATCGTCTTTTCATGTTCAATAATTATTAGTTTTAACATAGTATCTCTTTAATGTATTCTTCCTCCTACTTAATGAGATATTTTCTTCCTTTCAAAAATTCTTCACTATCTTTCTTTATCATTGTGATTTATTTTTTTAGAGATTTTTTTGTTTAAGACATGCAATAAGTTCTAGTCTGAGTTGATACTCTCTATAAGATTTATCACCTCCTTTTTCTTCACTATTTTAGGATTCATCAACTTTCTTAACTGTTTCAATGAATTTTCTGAACTTTTATAAACTTTCATCCCCTAAGGAATTGTTGTCATTTGATTTTGACTCAACTTTCTTACTCATCGTACTCATTTTGTCTCCCATGAACTTCTTATTATATTTTTTGGATGAATTTTACTATTTAAGAAATTTTTTCCACTTCTTCCATCAGGTTTTTTCATCAGAATCCTCTCAAAATTCTCCAATATTCTTCTTGGTAAAATTCACCGAAAAGTGTCTAATTCCACTACACTCAGAACATTTGAGAGTAATTTTAATTTAATATGTTACTCTTCATTTTTTATAGTTCTTGGATATAAGATACATGGTTTTTTTATTCAAATCATCATCCTATTTATCTTAGGAGTCACAAGGATCAACATCTTCATCATCTTGTATTTTAATTTTTGTAATGGATTCCAAATCTATTTCATATTTCATATTCTTTTTAAACATTTTATCTTTCCTCATTTCATAATAAACATTAAATTTATTCAATTTATCAAGAGATAAATCATATTTGTCTTATAAAGAGGAAATTTTTGAATCAATCCTATTTGGAAAGTTTCTCATGGGTTTCTTCATAATTGTAAAATCATACAGGAAATCTCTAAATCCACTAATGTTAAAAAAACCATTTACTTTTGTGAAGAATTCATCAATAGTTTCTTCATCTCTCATTTTGATGTCTTTATTCTTACTATGCCAAATTTTTATCATTTCTTAATTCACTTTATTATTCCCTTCAAAAATACTTTCTATCTTTTCCCACATATCTTTGAAGTTTTGACACCCATCAACTTTTGATAAACATTTTCTAATAAGTACATAAAGATAGAATTTTTAGCTTTTCCCTAAAATCAATATTTATCTTATTATAAAAATTCATCAAGGAATATTTCTCAATAAGAGGGAAGTTGGTTGTAGTAGCATCAACAACGACTTCCATGCCAAGTGATAGGAGATATAGAATCATCCAATTTTTTCATCCATAATAATTTTTTCCATAAAATCTTGGAATTCCTCCATTGTTAAAATAATTGATATTATCCATGATAATGATTTAATAAGAAAACCTTTGGATCTAATACTAATTTAAGTTCCAAAGGATCAAATAACAACTGAGAAGGGTGGTTGAATTAGTTGTTCACTTTTTATGATGTTCAAAAAAATTAGAAACTTAACCCCTATAACATGTTAAGATTTTTTTCCATATCAACTTTTAGTAAATACACATGCATGAAAAAGTAGGAATGAAAGTAAAGAACACAAGATTTACAAGGATCGACCTATATGTGAGAACCTATATCTTTGTTATATCCACTCCCGTGGGTCTATGGAAATTCACTATTAAGAAGAAGTGAATAAAATAAGTCCCAACTCCAATTAGACACCTTCTATTTCTCTTTTGGAAAGATTATAATGACTCCAATCAGTTAAAAATTATTCTTATAAAAAAATTGAGACAAAAATAAAATAATAGTCTTTTTTCAAACTGCTCCATAATTGCTTAATCTGAATCCTCAGTCTAATTTGGCTAAGTCTGATTCTCTCAATCTGATGAACTCAATACAATTCCCCCTTACACAATCTATACTTCTTAAACTCTTCTAAAAAACTCAGTATGATCTTATTAAATCTAATGGAATCAATACAATGTTTCTCAATATGATATTCTTAATTAAAATCATAAAAAAATGCAAGTCAGATCTTCTAAATAGATCTTTTTTTTGTAGGAACTTTCACTATGAACTCTTCAGTGCTCTGCTTTTTGTGATTATGTGAAAAGTTGTAATAAATGAATGAACTGAGAAAATATTTATTGGAGACTCAAAAAATCAAGAGTTGTAAACTTGAAAACTTTCCCCACATCCTCGGATTTTAAAACTCTAAAAATACTTAACATTTAAAATTCAACATTGACAACTTCAATCATTCTCATATTTCTCTGACATTAAGGCATAATTGAATTTGAAGTTTGAAAACATCAACTCTTTATTAAAGTTCTAATATATCCTTATGTATTTTATATATTTTTCCTTTTAATGCTTAGTTAATTTTCTTATGTTTGATTAGTTGAATCTGATTATATCTTATTTCTTGGCTTTGATCTTCCTTCTTGCTTCTACTTCAGTCTGATGTAACTTGCTCAGCTTCATTATGATGAAACTTCCTCTTCTTCATTATGATGAAACTTCTTCAGATCACCATGATCTAACTTTATTCATCTAATTTTTACAATATAAATATCTTCATCTCATTATTATTTGACCTTCTTCATCTCATTATGACCTGAATTTCTTGAATTTCTCATTATGATGAGCATCCTTAGATTCAGCTTCCTCTTCTCATTACGATGAACTTCATCATCATCACCTTCCATTTCTCATTATGATCTTCTTATCTTTCTCATATTATTATGATCATCTTTATCTGATTCAATCTAATTATCTTTTTCAACTTTAGAATGATGGAATCCTTGTAATGATAGAATTGTCATTATGATGGAATTCTTATTATGATGAACTTCACTCTGCAATTCTGAAAAACTTTTCTATCTTTAATCAAAATGATTACTTACAAATCATGATTCTGGTACTTATAGATCTGATGGAGGCGTTGTGTTGATTTCAAGAACTTATGAAATCTTCATGATTCCTTCATTTCTTTAAAGGATTGTATCATTATAGTTTTCATGATTTGTGAGAACTTCATAACTAGAAAAGAATTATCTGATTTTAATTATTTATAGAGTATGAAAACATTCTAACACCTGACTTTAATTTTTTATTTTAAAACTCTTCAGTAACATTATGACTTCTTTACTCAGTAGATTTTTACTTTATTACAAATGTTGAGTCCGATGAATCTTTAACTTTATACTGATGGACCTGAGACCAATGTTGTGCGCAAAAAAAACCTCATCCTTATGACCACCTCTATGTCTGGTGATGATCAGTTTGATGCTCTGCATATGATACTTCTCAGTTCAATGATTTGAGTTTGGATCACATATTTCTTAAAAACAAAACTTTTGTCTCCCTTTATTTTTGGGTTCTAACTTTCCTCAAGTTTCAACTTTCTTACCAATCACATTATGATGTATTGGGTCTGATCCTGAAAAAAAACATTCTTATACAAAAAATTTATTTTTCAACAAATATAGAAAATTTGTTAAAAAAAATTATTACAAATGTTATTCAGTACCTAGCACCCAAAATTGGATCACTATGATAATACCACTGAATACACCCCATCTAATTGAAATTATGGAATTCTCTTGGTGGTGTCATATTATCGCATTTCATATCATCCAAATAACCACAGTGAAAACATCCCCTCTTACTCTTTGGTTTAAGAGGAAGATTCATTTACCCATACATATGATTATAAGTCATACCACCACCTTATAAATAGATGTATCTTTTCTTATTATTCTTAGAATTAGAGTTCCCACCTTTTTTATAGGTATCAATAGTCTTCCTACACCCGTAGTACCTGATATGTATCTTTAAACCATTGTCGCTCTATTGACTGTATCTTTAGAATTTGATAAACAAAGTACATAAATCTTCGAGAAAATATCTATCATAAACCCTAATTCAAATATTTTTTCCATCAATGATGTACTTATAAGAAATTATAGTGAAAATGGACCAAATTCATAAATTTAGTCGCATAATCAGTCACTGTGAGGTTTTCTTACTTCAAATTGAATAAATCTATCATTATAAGAATTTTGAACATGTGAGGATAAATATTTATGTTGAACAATTATTCACAATCCTCCCATCCAATAACTTGATATAATTTATATTAAACTACTAAATCCCACAACTGTAATTCTAGTTCTTCCAACATCTACATTTCTAACTTTAATTTCATTTCAACTGGTATACATAAGAAATCTAATATTTGATTCATCCTATTTATGCATACTTATTCTTTTTATGGCTCTAAATAAAATTGAAATATGGGTGGATTCTACTTTTGGAACTGAATGAAATGATCTAATTTCCTTGGTTCATCCCTTATTTCCCTTTATACACGTCTTGAAAAGCCTAGGAAATACTTTGAACCAACTACTAGTTCACATATGGCTCAAGTGCAACCACATTCTTAGCATCCGCTTCTAGTTGGTTACTACGGTGCCTAATGGGTGCTATTTTCTATAACCAAAAGAAAATTCCATTTATTATTACCCATAATAAACTGAAGTCGTCTCAATTTAAAATTTACCACATCACAAAGATCACAAGAAGGCTTTCAAAAAATTCAGCAATTTCCCTCTTTCAAACCATTTTTTAAAATTCTACCATGCTCTTTGAAAATCAATCCAATTTAAACAATTTTAAATAAACAATACTTTTTAACCAAGTCATAAATCATTACTCAAAAATTAAATATGAACTCCTAGTGGTATTTCAATTATATAAATGAATTACATTCTCTTATCATTGGATAAACCCATGTCATTGATGTAGAAACTCCTAGAAGTGTCTCAGAACACTTATATACCCAAAATCTCGGGTAACTTGAAGTTTAACATAAATAGGTTAGCTACACCTCTTTATGCCCTATATTTTAAGTTCCAATGATCCCAATATTTTCAACCATCCCAACATAAGGGATATAAAATAATGATTTATCAACTCTAGGACTGAACAAACTGAAACCATTTTTAACATACTACACCTCACCCACTGTCTTAGGAAGAGGCAGTGGGTGTTAGTGGGCCTTAGGTGACATTACCAATACAGTAAAGGATTGAAATAAATTCAAATGGATTAATGAACAATTGAGGGGATATTTTCCCTTTAAAAATAAACAACCAACCAAAGATAACCATAACCAAAAAAGCCACAATATGAATCATGAGTATAAAAATAAAACTCAATAAAACCAAACCAAACCAAACCATATCAGAGCACAAAGTGAAAACCAAAACCAGAAACTCAAAGACAACTAAGACATCCAAAATCCACTCCCAATAATATCTAAGATCCAAGACAACAATCCAATCAAAAGTTATTAGGAAATATCAATGAATAATTTGGAAACCTTGACTTTACTTGTATCTTGTTATATCACATCTATAAATGCACTGATGTTCCCAAGAATGGGTGAGTATAAAACTCAATAGGATTTACCCAAGGAATTAATAACTCATTCCACTAGGATAGAACATGTTATATCATTTATATAAAAAATTTAAAATAATTTAAAGTAGTTTATATCAAAGACAAAATAGTTTTTTAAACCAAGAATTATTCAAAGGAATGTAACCAAAAAAGTCTTAAACCAATTTCATAGATCTAATTTTGGTATACCCATTTATTTCCAAAAATCCACACAACCACACACATCCACACATGCATGTAAAACTTGGAAATCCATTACTCATGAGTGGTGTTTTGTCCTTTTACCAAGCCATCACTTGGTAAACCATTTGATAGGGTAAATGTCATACCCTTATCTGTCCCATTCTTTTGATAGGGGAAACTTCACACCCTAATCTGTCTCCAATTCACATGAACACATGCCAACCATAAATTCCAAAACTCATGCCAACCCATTTCAATAAAATAATTATTTTGTTGAGAACATTTCCACAAACCTTTTCCATGAATCAAAAAAACTATATTTTAAAATCAGTAATTTAAAATCAAGAAACAAAGAACTTTCCACCAGACCAACCAATTTCCACCATTTAAAAAAAACCATCAAAAAATTGGTTTTCTATAAATAATAACAGATAAATTTAACAATCAATTTCAAGTTATTAAATAATTTTAAAATAAATACTTAATGTTATAATCAAGAGAAGTCGAGAGTGATTACACTTACCTCACAATTATTGGTGAAACAAAAGATCAAAACAAAAATATAAAAACCCTACTTGAAACTCTTAAAAACATACTTAGATCTAGTTCCCTATCACATAAAAAATCATATATCATCATGATTATCATCACAAAACTTGGATCTATCCACAACAGACTATATCCTTGATTCCAAGAGAGGGAAGAAGATGAAAACTAACATAAACTATGAATAATGATCACATTCCAACCAATCTAACCCCTAAACATCCTAGATTCACTTCATAATCACTCCTGAATCAAGAGGAATGTTCTCCATGTCATTAAGATGAAGAGGAATTCAGGTTTTGACATTGTTATGGGAAAAATGAGAGGTTTAGTGGCTAAATAGAGTAGTATCCACAAAACCCAGATCTAAATTTTAATGATGCACCGTTATGGTGCATAGTTAGGAAAACCGTGCGCTAATTGTTCACTAAACACTACCTCTAAACATCCCTTGCATAATTGGATCACACGGTTAGATAAATCATGTGTCAACCATGTTGAACCCCACTGTATAACATTTCATGGCTACTCTTGGGTGACCGTATGGTTTGTCTAAACCATGAACCTAGTTGTGCACCTTCCCATATCCCATTGTATCACTTGCACAGTTTTCTAGGAGTTCTTTCACGGTTTCTATTAACCTTTATCAAACCATGTACCACCATAAAATCCTCTGAAACATTAAAAAACGTCTTTGAACCTCCCCAAACTTAACCCAATTACTTTTTTTCTTAAAATAAAAAAAATAAAAGGTCAATTAACTTAAATTAGGGGTTCTATATCAGTTTATTTTTTAGTCTTTATCAAATTATTTTTACCCTTAATTAACCTATTTTAACTTTACCATGGTAACAAATGTTTACTACATTTACTAATCATAATAACAAAAAATAAAATGCTACCATTTATCAAATTTTCACCTCCTGATTCTAAATATCAAATTCATTTTTAAATATTCAAAACATAGAAGTTTCATAATTTAATTTAAATTTTAACCAGAAAAATATGATAAAAAGGGTTCTTTGGAAAAATTATTTTTAAGTATAGAATATTTTTATACCAAATTGAAGTATAAAATTCATTGAAAATGCTATAATTTTATTATTTTAAATATAAGTGAATGAATTAAATTTTAAATTTAATCTATAATAGAATATGATTTTGGAAATACTATAAAAAAATAAAATTTTTAATTAAAATCAGTATTTTTTCAATATTCATTGAAAAAATAAACTTTTTATAAAAAATTAAAAATTTCACAAAAAAATAATTTTGAAACACTGATTTAAAAAATTATATCCTTTTCATAAAATTTCATTTCCAAAAGTGGTATAAATTAATTAAATTACCCACTCACAAACAAATCATTTTTGAAGAAAATGTATTTTTAAAACATAAAATGACATAAAAAAAATTGAGTGATTTTTCATTAATAATTAATTAATACATTTGTATTTATTAAGACTATTATATATATATATATATATATATCATAACAAGATTAATCCTATTCATACCCAAAAATTAAACAACTAGGTTATAATGGTTATATTTAAATAATAATATTTCATGGTTCATTTAAACTCATTGTTTCATGTCCTATATGTTATTGAATATAATGTCTTTCATTAAAACTATTTGGGTTTTATAGATATAATTCCTTGTTATGGATATTATTTCCAATTATAATCAAAAAAATATTTCTAAGAGAAAGATATTATGATTTGAAAAGGTGAGGTGGAATATCTTGTTTTTAGAGGGGAAACTTCATCATCTAAATCATGTCTAGATCCTCCCTGATAGTTCTCCATAACGAAATTTTGGGAATATATAAAGATAAAAAACAATGTGTGGCTTAGAATCCTAAGAAATGAGTATGTACCCATGGTACAGAAATTTCATGATGTTTTTCTAGAATAATTACATGGTTATCCACCTAAATATGAAGTTGATTTCTTCATTTAACTCATTCTTGAAGCAATACATATATCTAAAACTTCATATAGAATGGAATAATTGAACTTGGTTGAGTTGAAGAAATATCTACAATATTTTTTTGTAAGGACTTTATATAGCATATTATTTCATCATAGGGATCCCCTCTTTTATTCATAAAAAATAAGTATGGGTCTGTGAGACAGCTCTTTGATTATAAGGAGATCAATTCCATTACTATAAAGTATAAATATTTGTTACCACACATTAATGTATTTTTGAGTGACTAATGCACCTTTTATATTTATGGATATGATGAATAGATTATTCATGGATTATCTTGAGAACGTTTTGTTGGTATTCATTGATTATATCTTGACATACTCTAATAACTATGAAGACCATGATAGTTATCTAATAATAATTATGAGACCTCATAAAAAATATTTATATGGGAAATATAGTTAGTGTGGATATTATGTCAATGAATTTTCTTTTATTATCCATATTATCTCCAGGGATAAAATATTTATTGATCCTTCAAAGATAAATTTAGTTAAAGAATGGCCCACACTGACAAACATAATTGAGATCTAATTTTTCCTGGTTTTATGAGGTTACTATAGGTAGTTTTTTCAGGATTTCAATAGGTTGACAAACCCATTAACCAAGTTAACATGTAAAGGGTTTAAATTCATATGGTCAAGGGATTGTGAGGAATGTTTTGTAGAGATAAAGTTGATACTGTTTAATTATTTAGTATTAACTCCATAATTATGTAATGAAGTATTTTTAAAATATAATGACCTATACAATAATGTAATTGGTTATATCCTTATAAATAATGATAGGGTGACTGTATATGCATTAATTAAATTGAAAATACATGAACAAAACTATCCAAATCATGACCATGAGATGAAATATTTAATCACTACTTCGAAAATATAGATACACTTCTTCTATGATGAAAGATGATATATATAAATATACACATCACAAAATATTTTGAATTATATTTTCTCTAAGAAGGATATCAACATGAGGAAAAGAAGATGGTTTGAACTACTCCAGAGCTATAATTTCTCAATACACTACCACCCTGGTAAGAAAAATAATATGGATGATCTATTGAGTAGGAGGTACCATGGAATTCTGGCTATAATGAGGATTAACAAGGATATTATATACATAAATCTAGTAAAGAATTATGTGGTGATTTTCAGGAAAGGGGATCCATAATTCCGTTTCCAAGAAATTACTAAACAACCTTTACTAGAAAAGATAGAAAAGTATTAGTAGAATGATGAGAAATTACAAAGAAAGATTAATGTAATAAATGATTGGATATTAAAAAAAATTAATATATAGAGATATTGTAGGACCCCATGGCACCCTGAGAGGGGAGGGGTGAATTAGGGTTTCATCTTTTTCTTCTTAAAGTTGTGGATCTTGTTCCCACGTTGGTAGGAACTCATTAAATCTGTATGATGGATATAATCAGTAATGAAACATTCACATGCAAAGAGATGACACAGATATTTTTACTTGGTTCACCACTAAGGGCTACGTCCAAGGAGCATACGCCGACCAGTTGTTGGTCGTACCTAATTCCACTAATCTTCACTAGTTGTGGATTACAATTGTTCGGGCATAGTCACTATGTCCCAGGCTCACTGCCTTTACAAATGTTCAGGGATAGCTTATTGCTTCCCTTGGGTCACTCCCGTTGACTCCCCCTGGCTCACTGCTATTGGTGAAGTCTCACTCAGTTTATAGACATGAAGGTCTCTTCAATAGATAGACATGAAGGTCCTTGTCTCATGTTCAGCATGAGACCTTTCTTGCATCAGAGTCATGAGTTGATGCTTTGTTAAAGTCCAAATTCTATCCACTGATGAATACCCCCTTTTCCCTTGTCCATTGGGTAAACAACCTTTGGAAATGGCCTTCACAAAGTACCCTACTTCGCAAGCCTCCCAATATTGCAAAGCTCAAACAAGCCTTCACGGAGTCCCTGCCTTTTCGCAAAGCTCAATCGCGAAGCACTCTCGCGATTCTCCAGCCTTTGCAATGCTTGGCTATCGTGGAGATCCTGCCTCTTCGTGATGCTCACTAAGCCAACGTGGGGCGCCCGACTTTCACGGAGCTAGAATAGCCGTCGTGAAGCTCCTCTTTCGTGAAGCACACTGACTTCGCGAGAGACCTTTGTGAACCGAGAGCAAAAAACATTCTATGAAATTCTCTCTAATTCTCTTGAGGGGGTAGGCCTCTATTCATAGGCGATTCCACCGACCCTCGACCCTTCCATGCGAAGTCAATGCCACATCATCTCAAATCGTGAAGCTCCAAAGTTTCCTCCGGAATTCTGTCCAAATCGCGAAGCACTTCGGTAATTTTCTGATCGCGGAGCTCGTCGTAATCGTGGAGTATCACCGTCATCATTCCTTCGCGCCTTCGCCATGAAGGTCCCTCACAAAGCCCTTCACCGCCGCGATGCGATTCAACTCTTCCATTCATGAAACTTTGACGTAATCGTGAAGACTCACCACCTCCATTCTTCTGGTCTTCGCAACCATGCATCCTATCTTCGCGAAATTGATGCCTTTTCCATATTTAATTATTATCTTCATGGAAATCCTCTTTTCGTGATGCTCAGTAAATTCCAGATTTTGGACCCCAAAACTTTGGCAAACACTGGGAAACGGTGCCACCTTCAATACTGTTTTCTGCTTGAACGGCATGACCTCTTTGCGGGTCCGCGATCCGAACTTCCTCTGATGATTGACAACAAACACGAACCATACTCCAAATCATGCATTGAATACCATGGTTCCAACAATCTCCCCTTTTGGGTTTGTTGGCAATCAGAAAATAAATTCAATAGATCTCCATCTATGTGAAAACCAAAAAATGCAGGAATCAACTCATCCAACACTCTAAGTCTACGTGAGCAATGCTCGGTGTAGAAAATAAGAGAGGAGGCTTGAATTGGGTTCCACTATTTTCCTTCTCATTCTTCTCATCACAGAAGTTTCCTGAATTTATTCCTTTCTAATTTCTCCCCCATTGACAATAAATCCAAAGACCAGTAATTTTTTGTCACGTTCAGCTCAAACCATACTCCCCCATGATAGTATCTCCCCCATAAACCTGCATCACAGCCATAAACATATTAAAATAGTTATAACAAACGGGGAGAGGTGAATTCTGTAACCTCCTTATGCACTGGGAGGTGGCCGAACACTGAGGTTCAACCGATGCTTCTCAAAAACAGCCGATGACAGTGGCTTTGTCAGGATATCATCCACTTGCTCATATGTTCCCAAGTGATCCATTCTAATCACGCTTTTCTCAACATTCTCTTTGATAAAGTGATACCTGATTTCAATGTGTTTTGTATGAGAATGCTGAACAGGATTCTTCGTAAGATCAATTGCGCTCTTATTGTCACAGTAAATCATCATTGGTTGCTTCACCTCATCACCAATATCAGTTAATTGCTGCTTCATCCATAGAAGTTGAGTGTATGCCTTTGTGGCGGAGATATACTCAGCTTCAGTAGTACTAAGAGAAGTACTTTCTTGTTTATTCCTCAACCAGCCAACACATTTATGCCCAATATAGAAAGATCCACCACTAGTGGACTTTCTGTCTACTACATCACCAGCCTAGTCAGCATCAGAAAACGCTGATAATTCACTGTCCCTACCTGCAGGAAAATGTAATCCAAAGTTGTGTGTACCTTGAATGTACCGCATGATTCTTTTGACTCCCACCATATGTTCCTCCTTTGTACTACTCTGAAAGCGGGCTGCAAGACATGTGGAAAAGACAATATATGGCCGTGTTGCTATCAGGTACAGTAGGCTCCCAATGATTCTTCTGTACATGGTGGGATCTACAGATGTCCCTTCCTCATGCTTTCCAAGTTTGGTTCCAACTGCAATCAGAGTTGACATTGGTTTGGAGTCTTGCATATTAAACTTCTTCAGCAGCTCTCTGTCATACTTTTCCTGAGAGATAAAAGTGAAGTCTTTCCTTTGAGTCACTTGTAGTCCCAAGAAATATGTGAGCTCCCCTATCATTGACATTTCAAATTCTGATTTAATATGATTGGAAAATTCATCCACTGATTTCTACCTACTGCCACCAAATATAATTTCATCAACGTAAACTAGAACCATGAACTGATCTTTCGAATAATTCTTCACATAGAGATTGTGATATACTCCTCCTCTTTAGAATTCCAGCTTCTTGAGGTAAGAATCCAGTCTAGAGTACCACGCCCGTGGTGCCTGTTTCAGGCCATAAAGTGCTTTCTTTAGCTTGCAGACCTTTGATTCATCAGCACCAAGAATAAAACCCACAGGTTGTTCAATGTAGACTTCTTCTTCAAGTACACCATTTAAGAATGTTGTATTGACATCCATTTGATATACTTTATATCCTTTTTGGAGGGCCATGGCAAGAAATAGCCTTATTGACTCTAGTCTAGCCACTGGAGCAAAGGTATCATCAACATCAACACCTTCTATCTGAGAATACCCTTTACATACAAGTCGAACCTTGTTTCTGATAACACTTCCATGCTCATCAAACTTGTTCTTGAATATCCATTTTGTTCCAATAACATTGTGACCTTTTGTTCTCTAGACAAGATCCCATGTCCGATTCTTGTCAATCTGATCTAACTCTTCATTCATGTCTTTCACCCAGGATTCATCCTTTGCAGCTTCTTCAAATGAGTATGGCTCCACAACTGACAGAAATGCAGATGGTGTGTTATTCCTCATCCTCCTTGTCTATGTAGGTGCATTCCTATCTCCAATTATGTTAGATGGATCAATTTCTACTCTTCGATTTTTCTTATGAGGTTCAGTCGCATTCTTTCCATCCAATATTTCCACTTCAGATTCTTCATCTGATTCAACATCATAATGTGACCCCTGATTGTTTTGTACACCTTCCTCTATTTCTGTATTTGTATTTATTCCATCTTCACATTCATTCTCATCTTCTATCTCATCAGCATAGGTACTATTTGAAGAATTTCGAGTTTTTCATTCAATGATCTTAACATCATTGATTTCCAAAGTCCTCCCCAAGAGTTTATTGAAACACTTGTAAGCTTTGATGTTCATTGGATACCCAAGAAAAATTCCTTCATCAGCATTGTCACCATACTTTCCTTGGTTTCCTTCTTTATTCCGGATGAAACATTTTCTTCCGAAAACACAAAAGTATTTCAATTAAGGCTTCCTTACATGCCACAATTTGTATGGTGTCTTCATTTCTCCCATATAAATCCCTATTCGATTCTGAATGTGCACTACAGCCTCAACAGCTTCCTTCCAGTAATGGAGAGAGATACCACTCTCAATCATCATAGTCCTAGCCATATTGTTGACCTGTCGATTCCGGCGCTCAACAACTCCATTTTGTTGCGGAGTTCTCACAGCAGCTACCTCATGCTGTATTCCATGTTTTTCTAAGTAATTTTCAAACTTGATGGACATGTATTCCCTTCCATTGTCAGATCGCAGGACTTTTATTGTCTGTCCAATATCATTCTCGACAATCCTTCGATAAGTTTTCATACAATCAAGTACTTGTCGCTTCCTGTGGTTCACCATTACACAAGCCATTCTGCTATAATAATCAATGAAAAGGACAAATTACCTTTCTCCATAGGTTCCAGCAACATTTATTGGGCCACATACGTCTGTATGAATGAGATCAAGAAGATGCGATGCCCTTTTCTTCTTTGGCCGATATGAACTACAAACCAGTTTCCCACGAATACAAGCATCACAAAACTTTTCCCGTTCATGTTTTAGAATGAGAATATCCATGAATATAATCATCTTAGATATCTTTTCCGTGTATTGTTGGTTAATGTGCCCCTGCCTTCGATGCCATAAATTTTTTTCTTTTTCAACAGACAAATAGCAAGAGATCACTTTATTGTCAACCTGATATAAGTTTCCATCTGTTCTATAGCCTTTCATAAGAGAATTTCCTGTTTTTTCTTTTATATTGAAGCCTTTTTGATTGAAGGTTACTATGAGCCTTGAGTCATAGAGTTGAATTACACTAAGGAGATTATGGCATAGACCGTCCACGCAAAGAACTTCAGTCTTCTTCAGCTCCCCGTTGGTGAGAGCAGTATTCCCACTGCCTTTAATCTTAAATCACCATCATTACCAAACCGTACTGTTCCATGAAACTTCTTTTCAATATTCATCAAGAGGTCAGCATTTACCATCATATGGGAAGAGCATCCACTATCAAGGATCCAGGTGCTGCTTCTCTTTGTAGCTTTGAGTGATACCTCTGCAAGATTGGATTTCTCGATCTTCTTCTTCTCTTTCCATGAGATATTGGATTGATCATATGATACTAGTGGACTATTAATACTTTCTTCCACATAATATGATTCTTCATACCCATAATCTTCTTCCAGAGGGGAAACTATTTGTGATAACAACATCATCAGGAGGATGAACATTGTCCCGTCTTTGAGTGCTGTATGAATTTCTCCTGTCGTACCGCTGCCTGCAATACATAGCATTATGGCCAAAGTTAGAACAATTAAAACAGTAACCATAGAAGCTATTTCTTCTATAAGATGAAGGATATGAAGTCTGTCTCCTTTATTGAATTCCCAGATATTCACCAATCATGTAGCTCCTTGCCTCTTTGCAATATGACATGGTATGGCCCAGATAGCCACAGAACTGACACTTCATGAGAGGGAATGTCTTCTCACCTGAATTTCTCCTCATACCTTCATCCTTGGGAGAATAGTTGAACTGCCTATCATTTATGAATGTTTGAGGATAATTGTCAGTTCTCCTTCTAGTTTGGATTGAGGGTTTCTTTTTCAGAACTTCAGGCAATGTTTCAACATGTTCAACCTTCCTTTTTTCTTTCTTTTGGCACTCTTTATTTCCAGCAGTTGATGTCTCAGCTTCACAGCCAATTCCACTCTTTCCCATGCAAGCAGGTCGTTGAACACTCAAGATTTTTTCAACCACATCAGAACCACACTTGTCTCTTGCCAGTAATTATGCATCTGAGAATCTTTTAAACGGTATTTTCTTCCTTGATTCTTTTGAAAATGATTCAGTCTCAAGTTTACTCCTAAGAGTAACAACTTCCTCCTCAAGACCCTCAGCAGTCTTGGACTTTTCTTCTAGTCTTGACATGAGTTCACTGATGACCTTTCCCTGCTCTTCAATTCTCTGATTTAGATCCACAACATCATCATTTCTTTCAAGAATTTTAGACTGAAATTTCACAAATTCTTCCAGAAGTTCAATTTTAGCTTTTTGTTCATCAACATATTCTGATGATTCTTCCACCATTTCCTTCCACTTATTACATCTCTTACATTTACTCGCAAGCTTGTAGAATGCATCCTTAATTTGAATCTTTGGATTACCAATAGCAGTAGTCTGATTATCTATGCCTTTATTGATTGAGGATTCTGATATTTTAGTGGTAGCCATCATGGAAGCATGGTTTTCAGTTTTAAATGTTGGTTCTTCTTCCTCACAAAATTCAATATCATTATCTTCTTCTTCACAGACAAAACTCTTACTCTGCATTTTCTTTCCAGATTTGAAGTACCCTTTTTGAAAAACCTTTTCCGACGCTTATCAATGTCTTCAGCTTCGCTCTCATCATCATCTAACTTTCTTTGTCACTGAGAGGCAATGTGCCCAACTCTTCCACAACGGAAACATGCAAGAGGTAGCTTAACTCAAAATTTACCTTTTCCCTTTTTCAACTTATTGGCAATGAGATAAAGAATTTATTTTTCTTCTTCATCTTCACCACCACTATCTTCTGAAATTTTTAGTTTGTCCATGGCTTTGAATGCCATTTCCTTACTCACGCGAGTCATGGCATCTTCGGGTTTGACTCTCATCTCATATGCCACTAAACAACTTAACAAATCATCCAGAGATAGTTTAGATAGATCTCTTTCTTCAAGGGCTGACACCTTTTCATTGTACATGGGAGGAAGTCTTCTCAAGATTTTCTTTACGATATCAATGTCTTTGACTTATTCTCCAAGACCTCGAATTGCTCCCACTACTTCAGTAATTCGATTAAAAAAAGAATCTGCATTCTCATTGGGATGCATCTTTAGATCGTCAAACCTGTTGTGTAAAACCTAAAGTTTTGCCTCCTTTACCTTGCTATCTCCTTCATAAATGTTTTCAAGTTTATCCCACATAGAATTTTCTGAAGTGCAACTTATCACCTTTAGATAGATCTGATCAGAAAGAACTGCGGTGAGTGCATTTTGTGGTTTAGCATCTGCATCAAGAATTTTCCTATCTGTGTTAGTCAGAGACAGGCCTGTTGGATCAGTGACTTGTATTCCTTGAACAATAGAAAAAAAAACTTCCATTCCAAGAGATCTTAGATGAGATCTCATCCTGATCTTCCAGATCTGAAAATTACTTCCATCGAAGAGAGGGACTCCCCTAGCATTGACTGCATTCTCCATGGAAACAATGGACAGATTCAACGCCAACAACCTCCCTTTGATACCACTTGTACGACCCCGAGGCACCCTAAGAGGGGAGGGGTGAATCAGGGTGTCAACTTTTTCTTCTTAAAGTTGTGGATCTTGTTCCCACGTTAGTAGAAACTCGTTAAATCTGTATGATGGATATGATCAGTAATGAAACATTCACATGCAGAGAGATGACACAACTATTTTTACATGGTTCACCACTAAGGGCTACGTCCAAGGACCATACGCTGACAAGTTTTCAGTCATACCTAATTCCACTAATCTTCACTAGTTGTGGATTACAATTGTTCGGGCACAGTCACTCTGTCCCAGGCTCACTTCCTTTACAAAGGTTCAGGGATAGCTCACTACTTCCCTCGGGTCACTCCTGTTTACTCCCCCTAGCTCACTGCCGTTGGTGAAGTCTCACTCAGTTTATAGACATGAAGGTTTCTTCAATATATAGACATGAAGGTCCTTGTCTCCTGTTCAGCATGAGACCTTGCTTGCATCAGAGTCCTGAGTTGATGCTCTGTTAAAGTCGAAATCCCATCCACTGATGAATACCCCCTTTTCTCTTGTCCACTGGGCAAACAACCTTTGGAAATGGCCTTCACAATGTACCCTACTTCACAAGGCTCCCAATATTGCAAAGTTGAAACAAGCCTTCGCGGATTCCCTGCCTTTTCGTGAAGCTCAATCGCAAAGCACTCTTGCGATGCTTCAGCCTTTGCAATTCTTGGTTATCGCGGAGCTTCTGCCACTTCGCGAAGCTCACTGGTCCAATGCGGGGCACACGACTTTCGAGGAGCTAGAATAGCCGCCGTGAAGCTCCTCTTTCGCGAAGCACACTGACTTCGCGAGAGGCCTTTGCGAACCGAGAGAAAATGACTTTATCTGAAATTCTCACTACTTCTGTTGAGGGGTTCGGCCTCTATTTATAGGCAATTCCACCGACCCTCGACCCTTCCATGCGAAGTCAACACCACGTCATCTCAAATCGCGAAGCTCTGAAGTTTCCGCCGGAATTCTGTCCAAATCGCGAAGCACTTCGACAATTTTCTGATCGTAGATCTCATCGTAATCGTGGAGTATCACTGTCATAATTCCTTCACGCCTTCGCCATGAATCTCTCTCGTAAATCCCTTTACCGCCACGATGCGCTTCAACTCTGTCGTTCGCGAGGCTTTGATGTAATCGCAAAGACTCACCACCTCCATTCTTCTGGTCTTCGCGATTTCCAAACCATGCATCCTCTCTTCATGAAATTCATGCCTTTGCCATATTTAATTATTATCTTCATGGAAATCCATTTTTCGTGATGCTCAGCAACTTCTAGATTTTGGACCCCAAAAATTTGGCAAACACTGGGAAACGGCGCCACCTTCAATATTGTTGTCTGCTTGAACGGTATAACCTCTTTGCTGGTACACGATCCAAACTTCCATTGATGATTGACAACAAACACAAACCATACTCCAAATCATGCATTGAAGACCATGGTTCCAATAGATATAGTATTAAATGTTTGGAATAGGTTATGTGTTCCATCCATACTATAGTTATAGAGAGGAATTCTATATAAATCACATAGAATGAATTTCTCTATACACCTTGTTTGAAAACATATATATATTGATTTAATCGAACATTTTTTGTGAGATTATATAGAGTGGGAAGTTGCGGACTATGTGTTTGGATACATAGTATTCTAACAGGTAGAGGATGAAAGACAACATCCTAATAGAATCATGAAACCTCTTCCCATAACTATATGGAAGTGGGATAATATGTCAATAGGATTCATCACTGGACTCCCCAAAGCTCTAACAAATAACGATCATATATGGTTTATTATTTATCATCTTTCCAAGTCTGGTTATTTCATAGTAATAAGATAAGATTTACCACTTCAACACATTTCTTGGATCAATATTTATGAAATCATAAGGCTTCAGGGGTCACCTATATCGATTGTATCTGACGATGAACCATGGTTCACATCAAAATTCTAGAATATTTTTCAAAGGGATCTTAATACTAAGATGCATTTAAGCACCACATATCATCCCTAAATTGATGGGTATTATAAAAGGATAATGAAAACATTGTAAAACATGATAAAATTATTATTTTTATATATTTTCAAATAAATTTAATTTTTTGATATTTTAAATTCCAAACAACATCGTGTTTAGCTTGAATTACATGCAACACTGAGTTTATCATGTGTTTCATGTAGAACTTAGTTTAAACGAAACATGACACATTATTAAAATATTATTATATGATTTATATCATCTATAAATTGGAATGGAGGGTATTAATAGGGTTAAATAAATTACGAAAATATATTTTTTTCACATGAATAAAAAATGAATTATTTGGTGATCATTTAAATAAATATTAAAATAAAGAAAATCTTTTTCTGAAAAACTATTTTTATGAAAACAAACACGTTTCACTAAAATAAATCAAAAAAACCACTTTTGGTAAATGATTTTAATTAAATTTATATATTACATACTCAATCAATTGTTTAAAATTCATGTTTTGTGTTTTCTATATAATTGATAAGAATAAATCAAATTTTACCGATAAAACAGTATTTTATAAAAAAGTAGTTTTATCTCCTTGTTGCGAACTAATTTTTTAAACTTTTAGAAAACTTATTTAATAAAATATATTTAATTTATTAAATAATAATGTCAAATTTATATTAAGGTGATTTTTTGTGAATTTTTTGAAAAGATTAATTTGCATATGAATAGTTAAAAATACTAGATTTTAATAAAAAAACTTGCTTTTCATTTAAATTATTTATGAAGTTAAATTAGTTTTTAAATTAGTTTTAAATTAAAATTAGTTAAATTATATATCTATTCATAAAATTTATTTCATTATAATCATTTTAATATTTAATTTTTATATAAAAACCTTATACACATTTGAATATTTTCTCTTTGAACCCCCGCTTTCTCATTGCATCTCAATAATTAATTTTAAATTAAATTTTTTAACTTATATGAATATAAATTAGAAAAATGAATTCCATATATTTAATAATAATAATTTATATTATCTAAAAAGTTTAAATTATTTTTTTACCATAATTAATAGTAAAAATAGTAAAAATTATTTACCACGGTTAAGGTAAAAATGGGTTTATTGGGGGTAAAACTAAAAATATAAGGGATATAATAACCTATAAACTTGTATAAAATCTATTTTATGGTCATATTTAGACACTATAATTAAAAAATATTTATAATAATACATTTTATGCCTGTTTTTTTAATGAAAAAAATGGGTACACCTTTTTCTTTTCAAAAATTACATGTGTGCCACTCAACTCACCTATAAAAGGCCACTACCTCCACTCTCTTATTCACACCTTAAACTAATTTTTGGATAATAACTTCCAAAAAATCCTAAAATACATACTATAATCCTAGAAGAATTATTTTATTAATAAATCTAACCTTGTAAGGCTTTTGGTGTAATCCTAAGGCGGTTATCTAAAGAAGAGGTGACGTTCTTCAATGCGTGTTTTTATTTTATTTATTCCTCCACCTACTTAAATTATTATTAAACCATGATTATATAATAACCTCAATGTATAAAATATAATAAGATTTATTATACCAATGAAATTATCTAAAATCATATTCACTTCCATCAAATGGGTTATGAAATCATTATTTATGTCTTCGGCGGACTACCACCTCACGAACAGATGTCATTCGTTTTTCTATTACCACCTATCTCAGTTGGGTATGATGATGGATATAAATTATATATGTTATATTTATAAAATAATTTTACCTATTTAGTGATTATATAATATATATCTTTTCATTTTTCATTATTTAGGGGATATGATTACGTCACTCGTGTGTATGGTGGACAACTGCCTCATGAAGCAATGAGATTCATTTTTCACTAACTCTTTGCATGGATCCTGATAAGAATAATGTTAGTAAATATATATGTTATACATGAAATAAGTATAATATTAATTAAATATATATCATTCTTAAAGATGATATATCATTTTATTTCTTACCTTTTCACTCGCTAAAAGATGATAACATTGTTCATGCACGTGTGGACTACCGCCTTCACGAAGCGATGTAACCCCCTATTTTCATAAACATTCCACATGTAGGATATTTATAACTATATTTAAGGAAATAGTATACTATTATGATTATTATAAAAATATAAAATATTACTTACCTACTTTCCATAATGATCGTGGAAAAATGGAAGCATTACTCAAGCGTACGTATGGTATACCGTCTCTATGATCTTAACATACTTTATTTATCAAAACCATCTTTCATGGTTAGTATTAAAAGTATAATTTATGTATAAATATTATAATTATATCAGGATTATTATTTTATATATTATAAAACCATGATCAAATTAATTATAAATAAAATAACAAATCAAAACATATATCAAAACAAAGCAGTTATTACCCAAACTGTGATTTTAATAAGAAATTTAAATTAAAAGGGTAATAAATTGTCATAATTAAATCATATATGATATGATATATATAATTATAATTATATAATATATGTAATATAATATTATATTTATTATATATGGGGTTCTAATGGGCACAAATGATGTTGATACTTAAGGTAAGGGATTTCTAGTCTCTTTTTTATTTCGAGGAGACATATGGAAATTCACAACTATTTTATTTTATGTACTGTATGTACTACCCCTTTTTCATGTTATGTCATGAATCTCTTAATTATCATGACATTTAAATATTTATTAGATGTTATTTTTTATTGGGAATTTTGATTCAAAGTATTACTAAAGTTGTAAGGGATTTTTATCTCACTTTTTTACTCCTATGAGACACATGTCATATTCATCACCTATATCTTTTATGTGATGTATATACTGCACTTGAATTTTATTTATGATTTTATATTGAAAATTATGGTGAGTTATTTATCCATTTTATGATCTCTTTCATTGTAATTGTGATTCAATGTTACCAAAGTGGTGAGAGTTTAATAATACAATCTCATTGTTTATCAATATTGTTTATGATTATGATTCTTATGATGAAATATTATGATTTATCCATCAAGAAACTCATCAATTTTCCTCTACTATATTAATTTCATGAGAATACATGTTTTCACTTCACTTTCCTTGTTATATGTACTCAATATTTTAAATGATTTTATTTAATAAAAAATTTCTTTCTTTATCTCTTCGATTGAAACCCTTTTTCTTCCATAACCATGATTTATAAAAATGTTTCCAAAAATGTTTTGAAAATTATTCAAATGATTTATTAAAAAAATTACCCATGTTTTAATTTTTAAAATATGTCTTAAAAATGAATATTTAAGTTGTTTTCCAAATAATGCACATTTTTTATTTACTGAAAATGTGAAAGGAATATTTATTTCAACATGTATCACATGAATTGAATTTTATATTGTCATACCTATTATTTTATTTTAATATTACTTTATACACTTTAAAATTTATTTCCAAAAAAATAATTTTTAAATTTTTTTATTAATTTTTAGTTTTAAAAAATGATTTCTGAAGAAAAGTTATTTTCCTTATGAAATGTTCCAAGTGATCTATCAAAATAAGTCTCCATCTAAGATGATATCATTTGGTGTAAATTATGATTTTCTAGGTATATTAAACAAGGATACCATTATTATTCTTTATATGAATGTTTTATCATGACAAGATGTTAATGAAACTTGTTTCTCTTCTACAGGTTACACCATGAAAAAATTCTTACAAAATCAACTTCTTTTTACTTGGGATAAGCTATAATGAAATGATAAAATGATTATAAAACTTGTATCTTTTTCATGGGTTATGATATGATGAAATTTCTATGAAACCCATTTAATTTCATTGTTTAGGATATGATTAATGTTTTATGATCTTGTGGAACACATACATATGATTTCCATTATGTGACGGGTAGGACTTATATCTCCGTCCAATTACTTTAGGTAAAGATGGATAAATCATTACTAAATATTTTATAAGTGAACCTGATTATATGTTAACAATTTTATGTTTAAACCTGATTAAATATTCACAACTTTATTTGTGAACCTGATTACATGTTCACAATATTATTCATGAACATGATTACATGTTCACAGTGTTATGCATGGACCAATATTTAATGTCCATATTGTTATGTGTGGACCTGGTTGCATGTCCATAAGTGTGTATGAGGGATTGATTTAATTTCCTTAACTAAATGAGTGAGCATGTATGTATTTATACATGTTTACAATGCTATAATCTGATGTTTATGCCACAAATATATTTCTTATTCTAATATAATTCTCTCTTAGATCATGTTCTTTGATTTCATTATGATTCATGTCTTATTAACTTATAATATTTATTTCGTCACTCGAGGTTATGATCTTTGATATTTAGGGTATGTATTTAATATGTTATGATCACGTTATTTGTATCACCCTAAGAATTTACCATATTTTTTCCTTTTAAAATAAATTTAATGTTTTTGACATCTTACAATGCACACAGCCCTATGTTTAAACAAAACACTATTTAGTCATGTTTTGCATAGTAAATTAATTTCTAACACTTATATGGAATTTATATGGTTAATTTATATTTTATATACACAATAAAATATTTTTACATTCATCATATATATATTTTATAGGCATAAGATAAGAACAAACCAATATTATGCATAAAAACCTATATTTTTATAAAAGTAGTTTTACCGCCTTCTAATGGAGAATGTATTTTAAATCCAATTTTTGAAACTTTAATATATTATATTTGAAGAAATAAACTTCTTATTTTAAATAAAAATATAAAAATTTACATTATTTTAATTTTTGGTATTTTTCTGATAAGTTTTATGTTTTGATTAATAGTGATAAAATATTACATTATAATTGAAAATAGCTTTTTCATCTAAATAAGTATAGTTTTAAATTATATCTTAAATTAGTTTTAAAGAATAATTAGATAAAATTTTTATCACTTAATCTAATTTAGGTAATTGAATAAATTCCAAATTGAATTTGGATATAAAAAAATTTCAATCTTTTGAACGTTTTCACTTTAAAACTTGTTTTCTCATTCCTTCAACGAGATTAATTTTAAATTAATTAATGAAAATTATGTGATTTGAATTTTTAAAAATATATTCCATATTTTTAATCAGTGTTTCCAAATTATATAAATATGTTTCATTTATTTTTTGTTATTATGAACAATAAATTTAGTGCTTTTTTATTAACATGGTTAAAGGTTAATCGAGTAATTAAGGGTAACAAATAATATTATAAATACTAGAAAATTAACCTAACACTTTTAAAATTTTCATTTTCTGAGTTTGTTTGACCAAAATCATCATTGGTATGAGATTATAACATTTGTAAGCTTCTTGGATGAGAGTATAACATTTATTGTATTCTATTTAAATAGAAGTTAAATATTTCATACTCATATGTTTAATAACTATATATTTTTTAATATAGTGTAATATAGAAAAAAATTAACTATAAATAATAATTTCAAAGTTAAAATTTTTATCTACATCATGATAATTAATTTTACATTTTTAGGAAATAAATAATTACCTTAATGTCTTAAATAATGATGATGTAGTAATTATTTAGTCAATGAGAATATCAAATAAAGTTTATTAAAAATATTATAATAAATATAATTTGTAATAATTAAAGTAATAAAATAATTTTATAAATTATCTAGACATATTATTAGTGAATTAAATATTTTTTTTCAAATTTATAATGTTGTTATGATATTTTTAAAAATTCCAATAATAAATAGTGCCAAAATTGACACAAATTATATTTTAAAATAAATAACAATCTATTAAATGATATAAAATTCATAAAGATCTAAAATCTAGAAAACTAGTTGGTATAATGCTAATATTTTTATCCATGGATTATTTAAGGTTATTTTCTAAATTTATTTTATATATATTAACCTTCAAATTGTAAAAACACATGTTCTCACGGTAAGAGTTAAAGGGTTTAAATAAGGGTTAAAATTAAAATATAAGGGTAATAATGAGACCTAACATGTATAAAAAATATTGGTTGAAAATTTTTAGACCCATAATCATCTTATATTCTTAATAACTCACTTTGGGTCCATTTTTAATTTGAAATTAACTTATATTAATTTAATTGTTTTAGAGTTTTCAAAAGTACCCTTCATGTCAATTATAAAAGGGAACCTCATCTCTCACTTTCTCAGGCCACTTTGAGCCTTATATCTAGACCAAACCCTTACCATTTATCTTAAAAACATAAATAACTTCATTATATATTTCTTAATTGGGATATAAATCCAACCAATGAAGTTATTTTCTACAAATCAAAAGGAGATACCCAAAGAAGAGGTAACATTCATCAACAAATGTTTTTGTTTTATGTCCTAATTAAACCCATTAAATTATTTTTTTTTCATTTTTATAAAATAATATAATCACCATTAATATACATTATTGTTTTTATGATAATATTTTGACATACACTTTCACATGCATCTATCTAATGGGGAAAGAACTTATCGTGCATGTACAGAGAACTACCGCATCGGAAAACGATGTCATTCATTTTTTCCATTACCACCTATCATGGTTGGTAATTATGATGAAAATGATATTTATATATTATATATATGATATTTATTTTGTATTTATGCTTCCTTATATCTTATATAACTCATACATTCATGATTTCTATTTTGTGTAAATACGATAGCATCGTTTGTGGATGTGTAGACCACTACCTCCTCAAAGCGATGTGATACGTTAACAGTATACATGGAATTTATAAAGGAAGGTTTTAAAAAAAGTTTTACATAAAATTATATTGAATTTATAATATACATATATATAATTTATGTTGCATTCTTTTAAATATGACAAAGAAATGGAACTAGAGTTCATGCGTGCGTATAGTCTACCATCTTAATGAACGGTGCATTTCATTTCTTATCTAAAAATATTATGAATTATTCTAAATACATATATATAATAAATATATATGACATTTAAATCTTGTTTTACATTCCTTATATGATTAAATAATTATTAAATTAATGGTAACAATAAGTAACATGTTAAAATATACTCGAAAAACTAGGCAATTAGCACCCGAAATAGTGAAAATAATGAAAGAATACTAACTAGTAATATAAAAATATAAGAGGATCATATATGATATCAAAAATATTAATATGGTTCTAGAATAAGTTATTAAAATTCTTAAAACCATTGTACATGAGGTTAATAAGATTCACAAAAAATTACACACAAGGTAAGGGACTTTATCTCAATCTCCTTTCTTTGAGCCATTGTTTGATGTTATACACCCACCTTATTTTATGATGTGTATATATATCCCCATTGACTTATCATGTCATTAATTTAGTTATTATTATGTTCAGTTAAATTTTATTCATTCATTGGGCTTATGATTTAAATATTCAAAGTGGTATGGTACACCTTGAATATTTAAATATTTGATTATCACATATTTTTCTCCAAGCCCAGGTTTTCTAAAAATGTTTTCAAAAATGTTTTTAATATTATCTAATGATTTTTTATTGTCATTTTTAACCCTTTTTTACTTTTTAAAAATTCTTTATAATGTATATTATTTGTTTTACAAACAATTTTCTTTGAGGTTTTTCCAACAAAAAAAAATATGAAAAGAATTTTTTTTAACTTATATGACATGAGCAGCTTTTACCACCATTCTGAAACTTTAATATTTTGAACCTTAATTTATAAGTTTACAAATATCATTTAAAAGAATATTTTTTTTATTATTTCACGTCTTTTAAATAAATTAATTCAAAGTAAAAAAAAATATTTCTCTCAATAAATTTTAAGTATTTTATTAGACTATTTGCACCCATGTCAACATACTTTGTTTGATTTTATGCGTAATTGAGGTTGATATATTATGATAAAATATTTTATTGAAGGGTATATGATCATTTTTAATGTGTATGTTCTATTTTTATACCATTGATGGTTTATTATTAAACTATTCACATTTTGTATGCTAGTTCCTCAACACAAATGTTTATGTTGTTTATGTTTCACTAATTTTATATGAGGAATGAATTTAACTTAGTAAGTGTTGGATGGGGCCCTCTATAGCCCATAAATGCATCAGTAGGTCTCAGGAGTCAAACTAGGAAAAAAATTACCCATTATTGTATGGTCTCTTGGCCTAAACCTTGAATGTATTTTTATGATATCCTGCATTATTCATTCCATCATTATGACATTTCTTATTGATATTCCATGTGATTATTAGACTAGTTGAATATACGTAGTTAAGTTTCATTATCATGTGATTATTCATATGGAATTATTTTATCATCTTATATTACTTCCATATTATTCTTAGGTTATTTATTAAATTTATTTTGTTTTAGTAAATCATCTTTACAAAATATTTTATGCTTGTTTATGATACATTTTGTTGTATTACATACCCTTACTGAGCATCTGATCTCACCCCTTTATTATGTTCTATTTTTTCTAGGATTACAAGATGTATATCATAACTGATATTCATGGTTAATTTAGGAGAAATATGTTGATCTCAAAATATTTTCTTTGTTTTATTTTATGATCTAAATTGTAATCTAAGGTTCATGTATGTAATATGGTTTCCAAAACTGCTAAAATGATCGGTCCTTTGGTATTTGATTCCTTGTAATCATGACAATGAGATAAAATAATACACCATCTCCAAGATTCTGGTGTCATGGTGTTATAGTTTTTATCAAATGAAATTTAGTAGAAACCTTGGGAACTATATTTAGGAAGATATAGATTAGATAATGAAACCCTATAACATAATTTAGAAATATATCCAAATAAAAATAGCTTATTATTTATATATTAGTTATGATTAAATTTTCTATTTAGTTATTTTGATTCACTAGTTCTAAGATTATACATTATGTTTCATAATGTTATGATCTAACCTACTGTATTTCATTATTTAGAAATGGAAGCTATTGGAAGGAATGGAAACCATATCAACTCATGTAATCCATGTTGGTATTTCTCTCCTATGCAAGACCATGATGTTAGAGATGGATCTAAAACTTAATATGAACAACTTAAAACAATACTTGGAAATCTAATAGGTTATGAACAAAATCCTTACCCATATAGAACAGTATGATCCACAACATAGAGGAACAATGTTAAACTGCTTCATGAGGAAACAAACTCCATCATCAAATGAGAATAAAAATATATTTTTAGATGAGCAATGGATAAGTTACTTATAGAAGATAATTCTTACTTTTGAAATTAAATAAAGGGATAAGTTTTTCATGGATTTTATCATATATCAGAATATGTGGATCAATGGTGGTCACTGATTCAAAACATAAAGGAGAAGGAAGAAATAGAAAACATGGAATGTATGAAATGTATAGGTATTTTATTAGAAAATTATTTCCATCATGAACAAGGAGCATATATGGAGAGAAAATTATTGAATCTGAGGTAAAATTGGGATGTTAATGTTGCTAAATATAGATCTAACTTTATAAGGTTTGTAAGGAATGTTGTGGACTACATACATAACCCGAGGAGTAAGATTGATCATTTCTTTGATGGGTTAAATCTATTACTTTGAAAGGAATTTGTATCCCAATATTTCTCATCATATGAAGATATATCCTGGTGTGCTATCAAGATAGATAAATAATTCTCTAAGTATTATGAATTTAAGGGAAAGAAATAGAAGAAGATAATAGTGTAGAAAGATATGGATAAGAGGGGAAAGGGAAAGAGGGATTTTCCCACATGTGATAATTATGGGAAGAAACACCCTGGTACTTACCTAAAGGGAATGGGAGTTTGTTAAAAGTGTGTAGAGAAAGTTCACTAGGCTCATGATTTTAAGGGAAAGAAATAATCTATAAATGTAAAGTGCCATAATTGTAAGGAGTTGGGAAACTCTACACATGAATTTACTAAGCATTAAAGAAATATAGCTCAGAAAAAGAAAAGGGATCATGGTCAAGCTTATGATGTTACTACAGTCGAAGAGGAATAATTTAATTATTTGTGATTTTAGATTCAATAATTATATTATATATTTTTTTATAAGAATCATGAGATATATATGGATTTTAAGGTAGTTCTTATTTAATGATTTGGAATAATGTTAGTTTTCATTAATATTTTAAGGAGATCAATGTCTTCATATATTTGGTATGAGATATTAAGAGTTACTTTATAATGTTTAAGGAACCTATTTTTTAAAATTTGGGGATCTTTTTATTGGGTGTTTGGACTTTGAATTTTGATAGAATTATTTTTAATGAGTCTTAAGGTAACTACTTATGGAATTTATTAAGTTGAGCTATAGATAAAATTTTTTGATGTTAAAGTATGGTTTATAAGATACTTTGTGATAACCTTTTTGGTTTTTTGTAAACATTTAGAAGATAAATGAAATACATTCATACCTTGTGATTCATCAAAATTTCTTTAGTCATAAATGTTCATCTTGAATATCCATCTTCAGGTGTATGATATGAAGTGAAAATAGATTGAATCCCAAAAAAAAGGATGATATTATGATAATGACATGGAAATAAATCAAGTAAGTTCTTATTTGGATTATAAAATAATCTCTTAACTATCAAAAAGGAATTTGATAAAAAACTCTTTGTTTAATTTTTTTAACAAGAAATCAATATCTTCTTTAACATATCATAGATTTATGATTTTCTGATTGTAGATTTTATGATTATCATGTTTTCAAACACACACAATTAGAACATGATGGTTTAATTTCTCTTCTATGTCTTGATTTTCCCTTCCCATTAATTTTATCTTATTTGAAAGCCAGATCT
Organism: Viscum album; assembly: GCA_963277665.1. NCBI lineage: Eukaryota > Viridiplantae > Streptophyta > Magnoliopsida > Santalales > Viscaceae > Viscum > Viscum album. Next base: position 1,918,053,499 of record OY728128.1, on the reverse strand, counting down.
TTTGGTGACCTTTTCATTTCCCTTTCCCTATTATTAAGAGTAATTTTTATTAACCCTATTTCTAATGTGGATTTCCCACAAATGAATTTTTAAGTATCAACTATAGTTTTTTTAATTACAATTTTAAATTTTGAGGAAAGATTTTTTTGATGGATGGGAGAATGTAAAACCCCAATACATTACCATATTTTCTCCTTTTAAAATAAATTTAATTTTTTTGATAGCTTAAAATGTTGCAAACACCGAGTTTAAAGAAAACACTATTTTTTCATGTTTTTAACAGTCAATTAAATTCCAACATTTTTAGAGAATATATATGTTATATAACCAATAAAATATTTTTACATTCACCCCATATATATTTTGTAGTCATAATATAATAACAAACTGAATATTAAACAAAAAAATCTATATTTTTATAAAATCATTTTAATCGCCTTTTAATGGTGAACCTATTTTAAATCCAATTTTTGAAACTTTTATATATTATATTTCAAAAAATAAACTTCTTATTTTAAATTGGAACATAAAAAATTTACTTTAGTATATTTTTTTTATTTTTATGATAAGTTTCATGTTTAAATGAATAGTAAAAAAATATTGCCTTTTAATTGAAAATAGCTTTTTCATCTAGATAATTTATAGTGTTAAATTATATTATTAATTTGTTTTAAAGTATAATTAGGTCAAATATTATCATTTAATCTATTTTAGGTCATTTTAATAAATTCCACACTGAATTTGGATATAAAAACATTTCAATCTTTCGAGCATTTTCACTTTAAAAACTAGTTTTCTCATTCCGTCAACATAATTAATTTTCAATTAATTAGTGAAACTTTTGTATTTTGAATTCTGAAAATTAGATTCCATGTTTGGAGTCAATAGGTAAAAATTATTTAAATAGGTTTATTTTATTTTTTGGGCATTATTAATAGTGACTTTAGTAATTTTTTATTAACACGGTTATAGGTAAATCGAGTAATTAAGGGTAAATAAATAATATTATAAATATAATAAAATTACCCAAAAACATGTCCAAATTTCATTAGATAAGTGATTTTAGACCAAAATCATACTTTTCTAAGATTATAACCTTTTTAAGACACTTGGATGATAGTATGACATTTGTTATATTTTATTTAAAGAAACGGTAAGGATGTCATACTCATATTTCTAATAATTATATAAATTTTAATATAGGGTTATATAGAAGATAAATTAGACTATAAATTTTAATTTGAAATATAAAATGTTTAAATTCACCATGATAATTTATTTTTAATTCTTATGAAATAAATAATTACCTTAAAGTCTTATATAATGATGATGTGGTAATTATTTAATTAATGAGAATATCAAATAAATGTTATTAAAAATATTGTAATAAATATAATTTGATATAATTAATATCATCCAAAAATATTATATATTAACTATACATTTTAATGATGTATTAATTATTTTTTTTCAAAGTTATCATGTTTTTATGATATTTTTAAAAGGTCAAGTAGTAAATAGTGTCAAAATTCACACTAATGATATTTTAAAATAAAGAAAAATTTATTTAATAATATAAAATTAGAAAAAATATTAAATTTGGATAAATTTTTGGGATAAAGTTAAACTTTTCATACTTGACTCATTTAAGGTTCATTTGTAATTGTATAGTAACTATATTAACCTTCAAAGAGTAAAAACAAATGTTGTCATGGTAAGAGTTAAAAGGTTTAAATAAGGGTTAAAATGAAAAGAAAAGGGTATGAATGAAGCCTAAACTTGTATAATAATTATTAGTTGAGAATAATTTTACCCATAATAATATTAGATTCGAAATAAATCACTTTGGATCCATTTAGAATTGGAAACTAATTTCTATTAATTTAATATTTTGAGAGTTTTTGAAAGTGCCTTGCACTTAAATTCTAAAAGGTCACCTCCTCCCTCACTTTCTCACACCACTTTTGGACATTTTAGCCAGAGCGAACCCTTACCATTTCACTTCAAAACTTCCCTCTATTCATCTTATAAGGCTTACTTTGGTAATAAATCCAACCAAAGAAGTATTTTTGTGCAAATCAAAAGGAGATACTCGAAGAAGAGGTAACGTTCATCAATAAATGATTTTCTTTTATTTCATCCTTAAACCCCCAAAATTATTTTACTTCATGATTATAAAATAACATCAGAATACTAAATATACTTGATTATTTTTATGATAATATTTTTACCAACACTTTAACACGCCTCCGTCTAATGGGTAATAAACTTATCGTTCACGTATGGTGAACTACCACCTTGGAAAACGATGTAGTTTATTTTTTCTTTACCACCTCTCATGGTAGGAAATTATGATGTAAAAACTATATATATATGATATATATGAAATATATTATTTATTTATGCTTTTATAATTTTTATATAATTGAAACATTCATGCTTTCCGTTTTGTGTAAAAATGATAACATCATTTGTGGATGTGTAGACTATCGCCTCCTCAAAGTGATGTAAACGTTCACACTATACAAGGAATGTATAAAGGATGGTTTAAATAAAAACATGTGAAAAATATTATAGAAAATTATAGATTAATTATAATATACATATATATCCTTTACATTTCATTATTTTAAATATGACAAAGAAATGGAAGTAGTGTTCAGGCGTATGTACGGCCTACCATCTCCATGAACAGTGCATTTCATTTCTTATCTCCAAATATTATGGATTATTATAAAAACATATATACTGAATATATATTATATTTAAATCATTTTTTAAATTCTACATATGATTAAATCATGATCTAATTAATAGGAACAAAAATTAACATGTCAAAACATGCTTGAAAAACTAAGCAATTGACACCATAAATAGTGAAAACAACAAAATATTACTAACAACTAATAATAAAATATTATAATATGATAATATATGATATCATAAATATTAATATGGTTATTTTATAAGTTATTAAAATTCTTAAGACAATTATACACTAGGATAAATAACATTCAGACAAAAAGAAATGCAAGGTAAAGGACTTCGTCTCAATCTCCTTTCATTAAGGAGTAGTTTGATGTTACACACAAACCTTATTTTATGAGGTTTATATACATACCATTTGACCTATCATGTCATTAATTTATTTATTATCATGTTTTATAAAATGTTATTATTTCATTATGATTATGATTTAAATATTTAAAGTGGTATGGGACACCTTTAATGCTTAAAGTTTTAATTATCACATATTTTTCTCCATGTCCATGTTTTCTAAAAATATTTTCCAAAATGTTTTTAATATTATCCAATGACTGTTTAGAGTAATTTTTAACCCTTTTACTTTTTAAAAACTCTTCAAATTTATATTTTTTCATTTTCTAAACATGGATATTTGAGGTTTTTCAGACAAACAAATACAGAAGGAATGTTTTTTAACATATACGACATAATAAGATTTTGCCACTGCCATGATGCCTTAATATTTTTAAAATTACTTTAAAAGTTAACAAGGATCTTTTCAAATAATATTTTTTAGTTTATAATTGTGTGTATTTAAAATAAATGACTTCAAAGTAAAAAAAGGGGTTTCAATAATTAAATTTTAATGATTTTATTAGACTATATTCATATATGTGAACATCCTTTGTTTGATTTTATGCTTAATTGAGGTTAATATCTTATGATACCATATTTTATTGAAGGTTTTATTATCATTTTGACTATGTAAATTATTTTCTGATAAAATTCATGGTTTATGGTTGAAGTATTCACATTTTGTATTCGAGTTCTTTATTACGAATGTTTATGTTGTTTATGTTTCACCCATTTCATATGAGGAATGAACTGGACTTAGTAAGTTTCAGGCGAGGTCCATTAGAGTCCCTCGATGGATCAGTAGGTCTCATGAGACAAACTATATGGGTTTTTACCCATTTTTGTATGGTGTCTTGGCTTAATCCTTGATAGTGAGTTTATGTTGTCCCTCATTATGAATTCCCACATTATGAGATTAGTTATTGATATTCCATGTGATTATTAAACTAGTATAATATCCATGGTTAAGTTTAATTCTCATGTGATTATTTATATACCATTATTTGATCATCTTCCATTCCTTCCATATTATTCTCAGGTTATGGATTAAATATCTTATGTTTCAGTTAATCACCTTTCCATAACTTTTTATTCTTGATTATGATAGCTTCTGTGGTAATGCTTACCCTTACTGAGCATCTAAGATCACCTATTTATTATTATTTTTTCTAAGATGTCAAGATGTATATTTTGATGGATATGAAGGTTTAATATATGAGAATGAGGTTATTATAGAAAATTTATTTGTTGTATTTTATGATTTAAATTAAATTTCTAGTTTATGTATGTAATCTAGTTTCCAAAATGGATAAATTGATTGGTCCTATATAATTTGGTTCCTTATAATCATGCGAATGTAAAAAACCACCAGCTCTAGGATTCTAGTGTTGGGGAGTTACATTCTCAAACACTTATCTTCATGTTATGATTATGTATCTCCCTTGTTTACCCTTACTAGGCATATAATCTCACCCTTTATTATATTTCCATTCCCAATTTTATGAAGATAGGTTTTAAGTATGGTTTTTTTATGAAGAGTACAAAATGGGAAGATATTTATAGGATATGTTGAATATTATTCACCAAATTATATGATTTTGTACCTAGTCTCCAAAGACACTAAACTATTACAGTACTTGGGAATGTGTTTGTGTAATTGGTTTAATATTCATCTAAAAAGATTTAATAAATATGTATGAAACACCTGGGTCTCTATAGTTGTTTTTAGAGGAAATATTTGGTTAAATTTTGGAAACAAGGATGAGAAAAGTTTGGTCATATCCTTAAAGATATTTCTAAGGATATTTCTTTGGATATCACTAATTATAAGTCTAAGGATGATTCAAATTATAGGAAAATTTCCTAGTATTTTGTTAAATGATAGAGAAAATGGTTTCCTAGAAATTGAATCCATGTTTGGATACTATAATTGGATTTGGCTCTAGAACAGAGTAATCTAGGGTGAATAACTCTGAAAAGGGTGCATTGAGTGGGACTTGATCATCACCTGGTGCATAATAATGTAAAATTCTTCACACATGGTTTGACACTCTTGGGGGATGTTCTTTTGAAATTCACAAACTCATTATGAGCCATTTTGAAATATTTAAATAGATGAGGACTATGAATGACCTAGGATAACAATTATGTGTCATAGATTAAAAAACTAGGTTTCATAATTTAGAAATCCTATAAGTGATTTTCATGATTATTTGGTTTCTTTTTACAATCATAATGCTCACACTGTGCTTTTTTTGTTTTAGTCAATGGCGGGAACCTAAAGGAACTAGGGTAACATTGAATGTGATTGATAATTTTTTGATGAGCAGCCAAATGGGGTTATGAATGCAGTGAAATATATTTTGATTATTCCTAATCAGTTATCATGGAACATGATTAATAATTTTCACCTTAACCAACTCCCAGACTCACCAAAGAAGAGAATGATAGAGTTCTATGAGAGTTAAGGTAGTGGGGACCATGGAGGAAATAAGACTGGGTTTTCTATATCTCTAGAATGTGGAAATAAGCACTTGAGGGAATGTCTCAGAGAGATGAGATGATGTTTTGGGTATGTACAGAATGACACAATTCAAGTAATTGAAAATGAAAAATGAAAATTTTTATTAATGCAATGGATGAAAATAATGGTCTCCCTAAGGTATCATTGACTGTTTAATGTTTTAAATATTTAATGTAAGGGAATTATGTAGATCTATGTCCTATAGGGAAAGCTCTTATAGATAATTAGCATGGTGGTATGAGTAATGGTTATATTATTGCTGAAAAAGTGACTACGAATGACATATGAAATAAATGAGGTATTACGGAATAAGATGATGAATCATAGTTAATGTTTTGAGAAGGAAGTGGGATGATTGAATTATTAATGTGTTGGAATTATAGGATCTCATTATTTGAATAATGAAATATATCATAATTGTTATGTATAATTTTTTTCATTAAGGATTTTAAAAAATTTGTTAAATGGTACTGATGGAATTGAAAATTTATTTAATGGAAATGTGATATTTTGATTAAGGGATGATAACCCTTAATATGTTTTGGATATTGAGATAATGATGTTGGGATAAAGAGATATTGTATATGAATAATTAAATTAGATATCACTAATTACCTCGGAGCTAATTAATGATTTGTTGAAAATTAGTTTATGAAATCAATGATGGAGTTTATAAAATTTTTGGATTTAAGCAATATATCCAAAAATTTGTGCTTTTATAAGTATTTAAGAAGCATGTATGTTTTCAATAATATTATATGGTATTTCATGTTATTACCATGTTTTAAGAAAATACATGATAAAGATATTCACATGTTTGGTATGTGACAATCAAGGGATACTTTATGATATATAGGGGATTAATGATAAGTTTATTTTGAGGAATTTAATGACCTTATTTACAAATTTTGAATTTTTATTTTAAGGGTTATAAGGTTATACATTTATTGAATGGTTTAAGTTTAGCTTCAGATATGGTTTTAGAGATTAACATATTATATCACCATATGAAGATTTATCTATATTGGATAACCAGTTCTAAATTTTTTTTAAACTATAGATATAAGGAATGACTTATAATTCTATTATGGATCATATTTAGTGCTTCATACATGATAAAATTCATATATTAGTGTTAGATATGAAGTGAAAATCTATTAAAGAACAACCAAAGGATAATATTTATCTTATGAAATAGAATGAAATTAAGTATGTATATTTTTTCATCAAGATTCCACAACATTAAGAAAAGGATATTGAAATAAAATTGTATCCTATTACCATCATTTTTTATGATATTAATGGACTTTTTCTTTCCTCTTTGGTTTATAGTTTTTTGGTCATTAACCTTCTCTGGATCACCCAATTTCTTGTGATAAATTAGCTCAATCACTCAGAATAATAGTTTACACTTTTATTTCATGTCCATATCTTCACATCCCACCTATATTTTCATATTTGTAGACCAATAATGTTTTATTCCAAGTTAATTTCATACATCCCTTTCTCTTTTTCAAGATTATTTTTTATTAACCCTTTTTCAGATGTGGGGTTCTATGAAGGAATTTTCAAATTTTAAACCTTTGATGACTGAGATGAATTTACAGGGAGAATTTAATTTAAAGAATGAAACACCCCTATATTTTGTGAGATATTTTTCAAATAAATTTAATATTTTTGAAATTTTTCATTGCACACAATACCTATTTTAGCATATGTTACACGCAACACTAGGTTTATCTTGTGTTACATGCAACACTCAGTTTAAATGAAACGTGACATATTATAAAAATATTATTATATCATAGATATCACCTATCCATTGGAAAGGAGGGAATTAATAAAATTAACTAAATTATGAAAATATATGTTTTACACATGAATCTAAAATTAATTAAATGGTAACCATTTAATTAAAAATGAACATAAATGAAATTCTTTTCTAAAAAACTATTTTTTATGAAAGTAGATATATTTTACCAAAAAAATTAATCAAACCAATTTTGGTGAATTATTTTAATAAAATTTTTATAATATATATTCAATTCAATATTTAACATTCATCTTATGTTTTTTCTAGATAAGATATAATAAAAAATCTAATTTTATGCTTAAAATTATATTTTTCTAAAATGCAGTTTTATTTCCTTTTACACACTTATTTTAAAAATAATTTTTGATGATTTTAGAAAATTTATTTTTTAAAATAAATATAATTTTTTAAATTATAATTTCAAAATTATATTAGTATTAATTTCTGTAAATTTACTAAAAGGAATTATTTTTTGATGAATAGTGAAAAATACTGAATTTTAATTGAAATATACTTTTTCATTTAAATAATTTATATAGTTAAATAATATTTTAAGTTAGTTTTAAATTAAAATTATTTAAATAATATATATATTAATCCAATTTAGCTCATTGGAATCATTTTCATATAAAATACTTATATAACAACCTTGTACACATTTGAATATTTTCTCTTTGAAAACCCGATTTCTTGTCTCATCTATAGGATTAATTTTAAATTAAAATTTTAAAATAATGTAAATGTAATTTGTAAAAATGAATTAAATTTTTATAATAATAATAATTTATATTATCTAATAAGGACAACTTAATTTTTTACAGTAATAAATAGTAAAAACAGTAAAAAATAGTTATCGCAGTTAAGGTAAAAATGGATTTACTGGGGCTAAACTGAAAAGATAGGGGTTTAAATTACCTAAAAACATTTCTAAAATATATTTGATGGACATATTTGGAACCAATAATTTATAATTCTCTGTAATAATCCATTATTTACCCTTTTGGAATGTAAAAAATGTGGGTAAACCTTTTTATTTTCAAAAATTACAAGTGTGATGCTCACTACACCAATAAATGTCTTCCACATATCCTCAATTATTAACAATATAAAACCATTTTTTTGAAAATTAACTATAAAAATAACTTCAAAAATTCACTAATATCATCTTATAATCCTTATTTTGTTAATTTATCCAACCTAATAAGGGTTTTGTGCAATCCTAAGGAGGTTACCTGAATAAGAGATAATGTTCTTTAATGGGAATTTTATTTTATTTCTTCCTCCACATCCTTCAATTATTATTTAACCGTAATGATATAATAACGTCAGTATCCTATATATACTTATATTTTTTTATATTGAGTTCTTTATCTAAAAACATCTCCACTTCTATCAAATGGGTTAAGGAATCATCATTCATGTGTGCGGTGGACTACTATCTCGTGAACCGATGTCATTCGTTTTTCCATTACCGCCTCTCAAGGCTGGGTATGATGAGGTATATAAATCATATATAAATTATTAATAACATAATTATACCTCTTTATTCATTTCTTATTATTTACCTTTTTTACTTCCCATTCCATAGGGGATACATTAATTTCGCTCGTTTGTACGGCTGGTTGTCGCCTCGTGAAGCGATGTGATTCATTTTTCACTAATGTTTAACATGGAATGTAATAAAGATATATTTTATGAATATATGTTACATAAATGGAATAATTATTATATTAATGTAATATTTATCATTATTAAAAAATAATATATCATTTTATATCTTACCTTTACACTCACTGAAAGATGATTGTGTCATTCAAGTATATATGGACTACCGCTTTCATGAAGCGATGTGACTCTCTATTTTAATCACCACAACAAAAGAATTATATTTATAAGTATATTTAAATAAATAATATTATATTATTATCAATATATAAATATAAAATATAACTTACCTATTTTCTATAATGATCATTGAAAAATGGAAATGTTACTCATGCATACGTACGTCCTACCTTCTCTATGATCATAACATACTTCATTTATCAAAAACCATAATTCATGATTGGTATTAAAAGTATAATTAATTTATAATTATTATAATTATTTAATTATTATTATTATTATAGAGATGATGGAATCAAGATCAAATAAATAGGACCAAAAATAACAAATCAAAACATATACAAAAAACAAAGCGGTTATTACACAAAACATGATTTTTACAAATAATTGTTAATAAAACGGTAATAAATGATAATAATTAAATATTATATGATATTATATATATAATTATGTATAAATTGTATATGTATCATAAACATGTATTTATTATATAGTAGGTTTGAACATTTACAAAGGAAATTGATACTTAAGGTAATGGATTTCTAGTATCTCTTTTATTTTTTGGAGACATATGAAAATTCACCACTCATTTATTTTGTGTGGTTTATATACTACCCATTTTTTATGTTATATCATGAATCTACTCCTTATAATTTTTTTAAAGTTTCATTTTATATGATTTATTATGTATTATGATTCAAAATATTATTAAAGTGATAAGAGATTCATTTCTCACTTTATTACTTCGGTAAGACACATTGCATATTCACTCCAAATTTTTTTGTGGTATACATACTGACCATGAATTTAGTTTATTATGCTTACATTAAAATTATAGTAATTTAAATATCCATTTTAGGATCTATCTTACCTGGGGTTTACAATTCAATGTTACCAAAGTGGTGGGTTTTTTATAATACAATCTCATAGTTTATCACGGTTGTTTATGATTATGTTTCTAATGATGAAATATTATGATCTATACCTCAATAAAATAATGAATTTTATTCTCCTCTAGTTATGATAATAGAATATATTTTTCTCTTCATTTCCCTCTCTTTATGTACTCTAGAGTTCAAAAAATTGTTTTTAAGATAAAACGCATTTATTTCTCTCTTCGATTGAAACCCCTTTTTCTTCCAAAACTGTGTTTTATTAAAATTTTTTCCAAAATATTTTTAAAATTATTAAAATCATTTATTAAATAAATGTTTACCCATGTCTAATTTTAAAAAGAATTTAATGTAATCTTCATTTCATCTCCCAAACAATGTATGTTTTGATTTTACTGAAAATTTAAAAGGTGTATTTGTTTTAACATGTACAACATGTACATAATTATCAACAATAATATACATTATTTAATTTTAATATTAATTTATATGTTTTCAAGGTTATTTTCAAATAAATTTATTTTCATAATGTTTTATTAATTTTTAGTTTTAAAAATTAATTTTCAAATAAAATTTATTTTCCTCAAGAAATGTTCCAATGATCTTTCAAAATCATTCTCTTTCTAAGAGGATATCCATTGATGGAACTTATTCTTTATTAGGGATTTGAACCAAGGATAACATTATTATTCTTTCAATTAAATGAATATCCTAACAATATTTTATTAAACCCATTTCTATTCCATGGGTTATGCCATGATAAAACTCTTATAAAAAACACATCTTTTTCCATGGGTTGTGTTGTTAGGAAATGATAAAATAATTATTAAACCTATCTATTTTCAAAAGGTTGTGATATGATGAAATTTTTATAAAACCCATTTCATTTCATGGGTTATGATATGATGAATTTGTGATGATCTTGTGGAACACATATGTATGGTTTTCATTATGTGATAAGTGAGACCTATATCTTCCTCTAATGAATTTGGTAAAGATAGATAACTCATGAGTAAGTGTGCTATGAATGAACTTGATTATATGTTCAAAATGTTCTGTGTCAACCTTATCACATGTTCAAAATATTATGTGTGAACCTGATTACATGTTCACAATGTTATGTGTAAACATGATTACATGTTCATATTTTTATGTGTAGATCTAACTTTCATGTCCATGATGTTATTCATGGACCTAGTTACAAGTACAAAAGTATATTAAAGGGCTTGATTTTATGTATGTAACTTAATTAGTGAACCTATAGATATTTATAAATGTTCACAATGTTATAATTTTATTTGTATGCCACAAATCTATGTCTTATTCCAATGTTATTCTCTCTTGGATCATGTTCTTTGATTTCATTATGATTCGTGTCTTATAAAGTGTCAATATCTATGTCATGACTCAATATTATGATCTTTTATATACAAGGTATGGTTTTCATATGTTATACTAATATTCTAATACCCTTATGTTCATGTTATGCTTAGAAATATCCCTTGTTTACCCTTACTAACTGTTTGAGCTCACACTTTCTTATGTTTTCTTTCCCCAAGTTATGAAGAAAATTTTTTAGTAGGGTATGCTTTTGAAGAGTAAAAAAAGGGGACATCTATATGAGAGATTTTGAATATCTTTCACCAAATTAGAAGTTTTTATTCCTAGTCTCCAAATAAACTAAACTATTATGGTCCGCATGCATGATTTTGTGTAATTTTTTTAATTTTTATCTTAAAATATGTAATATCTGGGTATGAAAATCCTAGGTATATATATATTCTCTTGAATTCCAAGATATGTAAGATCTGTATCTACCATTGGTGGGATTTTCAAACAATAATAGCTTCTATTCAAGAATCGATATGACACTATATAAAGCATTGCATGGTAATAGGTGTCATACTCCAATCTATTGGGAAGAAGATAGAAAAATAAATATAGTTGGAATGGATCTTATGTAGGAGATTACTATGAAAGTGTGGACAATGCAGGATAATATTAAATCAACCTAGAGTATTAAAAAACATATATGGTAATAATATAAGGAAAAAATGAAATTTCAAGTAGGGGATTAGGTATTCTTAAAGGTTTCACCATGGAAGGGAGTTGTAAGATTTGGTAAAAAGGTAAATTTAAGACCTAGGTATGTTGGACCTTTTTAAATACTAGAAAAAATTAGAATTGTAACTTACCAATTGGCTATGTCGTCCAGCCTTTATAAAGTACATGACATATTCCATGTTTTATTACTATGTAAATACATGCCAGATCCAATTCATGTGGTCACATCTGAGGGAATATGGCTGGATCCTAACCTTTCTTATAATGAATAAACTATCTAGATTCTTGAAATAAGAGAGAAAGTGTTTCAGAATCAAATAACTTGATTAGTGAAAGTCCTTTGGAGAAATAATAAACTAGAATATGAAACTTGGGATCCAGAAAGAGAGATGAGGTTGAAATATTCACATTTTTTCAATATCTGATATATTCCTAATTTTCAAGGAAACAATTATTTTGGGGGGTATGTAATACTCAATACCTTACGATAGTAGGTAAACACCATATCTTCAACTATCACACAATGCGCACTCTAAAGAGACTTTATTCATGATTATATTTAAATACATTATTCTTGAATGATAGAATTATATTTTTAAAGAACAGAATTTTTTAATTATTCATAAATATATTATATTAATATTAAATTTTCTTATTTTTCCAAAAAAGATAGATTTTTTAGTGAATGGTGAAAATACCATTTTTGTTAAAAGGGTGACTTTTATGACACTGCTAGGATATAATCATAAAATAAAAATCAAAAAATGAATATATTTAATAAATATATATTTTATAAAAAAATGATAAATTTTAAAATAATATGTTTAATTTGTAAACCTTTATTTTATATTTTAAAGCTTAAGTTATATTTTTCACTAAAATTGTTTTACATATTTTACATTTAATAAATTAAAATTAATTTATCACTTTTAGAAATTTAATATTATTAAATTTATTTATCAATAAAAATAATGAGTTCCTTATTATTTAAAAATTACCATTTTATTTTTAGGCATAAAAATAATATTGTAATAATTAAAGGTAATTACTATGATAATGGTAAAATTGTTCATCCCATAGAATTATTTTATCAAAATTGTGTAATTTTTATCTAAATAAATAAATCCATAATTTATAAATAATTATTATTATATAATTTTTAAACTTAAATATAAGTATACTAAAACTAATTAATTTTTTAATCAATATTAAATATTATTAGGAACTTTTAATTTTGAAAACATCGGTTTTCTATAAAATAATGGTTTTTATATATTATATGTTTTAATTTAAAAGTAAATTTTATCATATTTTGAACATTAATTAGATTAAATATATTATAAATTTAGGCTCAAAATACCCAAATTTGGTAATATGGGTTACCTTATACTAATAATAAAATATAAGTACTTAGTTAAAAAACATTTAACAAGGTAAAAACTAAATTTAGAAAATGTAAAAAATGGTAAATAAATAAAACATGTATAAAAATGTTTGGAAATTATTTTTGAGGATTAATAAATGTAAGGAAACCCCAATATTCATTATTTAGTAATTTTTAATCTTGTAATATTTTAGTGATATTATTGAAAAGTAAAGAGTATTCACAAAAGTTCCTTTTTCTGCACTTATAAAATGGACTCACATCCTACACTTAATATCACATATATCCACGCTAATTTATTTTTTAAAATATTAATTTTTTTCTAATAGAATCATATCTCACTTAATTAGGCCTATGGTTACCATTATTTAGCTTTATGCCTCCAATTCTAAGGATATTTCAAAGAGGAAACTTAAGCTCGTGACGTTAGTATTATCTTCCTCTTAATATTTTATTAATCATCCTATTCCTAAACTATTATATTTATATAAATAAAATGAAATAAGTATAATTATTATATTGAGATGTTATTATATGAATTTAACATACATTATTTATTCTTCTTTTTCTATTATTAAAAAAATCAAAAGCGTCATTAGTGTGTGTGTACAGACTATCACATCCACGAATCGATGAATTCCATTTTTTATACTACCCATCATAGTTGGTTTTAATGATGGTATTGATAAATAAATATTAAATATATAATTTTAATATGATGCATAATTTTAAAATTATCATATAACTTAATTCCATCTCATTCTTTGAGAAATAAAAATGTTAATCATGTTTGTGCCGACTACCACCTCCACGAAGTAACATATGTAATTTTTCACCTAGTTTCTTTATTAATTATCAAAATGTAATTAAATATAACATGAAACCTTAAAATTAAGTAAATAAAATTATTATTATTATTTAATAATTATATGATTTCCAAAATAAATCACTTTTATAATCATAATGAACCATTAATTATAGTGTGTTCATGTTTGGGTCGGTTAAACAACCGACTTTAACAATGATATAAAACTTCATCATGAAAACTATATAAAATAAATAATAATGTTATTAAATTTTAATAAGAAAATAATAATTTTTTAATGGTTTTTTAATTTTTATATTAATTATTGAGTCTATTATTGATATTACATCTTCTATTCCAAAAATTACTAAAATAAGTCAACACTGATTCCACTTTCAAAAAGCATAACTAAAACACTAATGGAATGATATAATAGCAGTATAAAAAAATAAAATTTATTTTTTAAAATACCTTATATTATCTAGGAATTATGAACTTTTTTATAATAATAAATAACAATTTTTTTTTACAAAACTTATACAAACAATCTAACTTTAAACACCTGATGTGGGAAAATAGGTCAACTAATTAGAATTAATATAGATATTGATTATATATAGAGATTTTAATTGAAAATTAATATGAGTAAGGTTATGAATTAATTTATTAAGATATATATTTTTCTAATACTTGATATTAAATTATGTTCGTGGAATTCTATATATGAGGTAAGGTTAATCTGTTTAAAATTCCTCTTTTTGAGTCATGTTTTATGTTATGAACCTAATTTCCTTTATACAATGTATATAATTCCAATTTAAGATTATATATCATAAAATTACTTTTATAAATTGTATTTTAAGATCAATATTAATCTCTCCATTTCAATAGGTTTTAATTGAATTGATACCCAATCCATAAGTGAGTTTTTCCATCTCAATTTTCATTCTTTGGAACTCATGTTATATTCACTACATATTTACTTTTGTGTGGTGTATAAATTTACATGGAAGACTTTTTACCATATTCATCATGAATTTTAAGGGATTTAAAAGTCTATATTTTATCCCTCCCTCACATTCTTTTGATTTAAGAGTTACCAAAACTTTTGTAAAACTCAATCTTTTTCATAGTGGAAAAATCATCCTAGGTTTTGTTAAAGTAAAAATTTGTATAGTTTCCATGAAAATATGTGGATGTGGTTGTCACATATATTTACCTAGGGTTAATCACCCACAAAAGGGTTGTTTTACTATTGACTAAATCATCACTCTGATGCACAATAATTCATCCTAAGACCACACACCAAGATAGAAACTCCTGGGGGATATTCTTTAGAATATTCACATTCTCTTTATGAACCATAATAAAGTATTTTTACCATATTTTCCTTGGTATCCTACCAATTAAAAATATTTAACCCAATTATTATCTTACATGGATAAACTGACACATTAAATTACTCCTGCCACTATATTTCTATGATAAGTGTACTTCATGTTACTTTGATGATACCCAAAAACTCTTAAGTTCATAAAGAGATGTTCTCCTAAATATCCAAATTATTCTATTTAATTGGGAAGTTTTTTTTATTTCCCATTATGAATATAATCATACATTTATTCATATATATATTCCTTTGGGATTTTATGAACTTTCATGTTGACTCTAGGGGTGAATGAATTGGACTTAATCAAGTGTAGTGTGAGGCCTAGAATTATATAGCCACTTGATGCTTAAATGGGTATCATGAGACAAAACAGCTTGGGTTTCGGTTTACATGACTCCCCATATTAGTATAGTGTCTTGTAATAAGTCATTGAAAGCATTTTTTGATGTATGACATTCTGAATTACATCAGTATGAGATCAATGATTATTGTTATCCATGTTTTCATTTATTTCCATGAATATGGAATTCCCTTGGTTTTAGTTGACTATGTTCTTTATTTATTTATATCATATCACTTATTCTATGTTTATGTTATGAGATCATCTGATATATGTTACTCCTTACTGATAAACTGAGCTCATCCTTGTTTTTTCCTTTCCCTAGGACCCTAGAGGAGTAGTGTTTCTAATTTTCAAGGATATGATGGAAGGATAATAATGTTCCTGTAATGTGTTCATGATGTATCTTATTTTTTCAAATAAAGTATATATGAATCTAGTATTCCATGAAAACTAAGATATTATATCCTATAGTAACTATTGTATTATGTACCAATAATGTAATATAACTAATGGATCTAGGTTTCTGGAGTCCGAGATGTTACTGAACTGATGAGGAGAAATTAAATAGCCCCATTAAAATCTAAATTTAAAACATAAATTTTTTAAAAATATATAAGTATACATGGTTAGTATGAATGGTTAGCCTAACCATGAATCTAACCATATTTTACTACTATATAGTGTGGTTATTATGAATGGTTATCTTGAATGATTTGGGTATTCATGCAACCTATATTTTTTTCTAAAAACATCAAATTTTGTCTCCAAGACACAAAATAAATAATAAGTAAAATCAATAAATAAATATATATATTTAAATAAAAAAAATTGTGTTAAAATTCTCCCCATAATATAACTTTCAAACCATTTAAATTCCCTACGATGATGGTTAATCTGAAAATAGGTTAATTCATTTCTCCCTCATGTAAGATTCTCATTCTCATGTCTTCTGAGAACCAATCTTATTCTATCCTTGGACTAGAATTTAGGGAACTGAATTCCCCTAAAACACTTTTATTGAGAATAATAATTTAACCCCACCTTTAAACCTGGAAATGTATATCCCCAACTCCAACTCTTCCCAAATAGAAAATAAGAAATATTAAGATGATGTTTCTTTAATTTAGAGAGAAATAAGACATTATGAATTGACAGTGTTTGATGATGTAAATCTAATCAATATGTGACCTTTTAAATTCCTGAAATAATTTCTATAGGTCCCACATACCTCAGTATCAATTTCTTTTCTCTTCACAATCATTGATGACTCGAAATAGGTGATACTTTCAGGAATACATTATCACTAATGAAGAATTTTAGAGGTATTTGATGATCATCATCATTAGAATTATGGTAAATTTAATTTATCCCCAATAATTTATAAATAAGATTAATATTTAATTCCATGACTTATATTATGCCTAGTCCCATTAGATAAGTCTCACTAACCTAATCCTAAAAAATTGTATTTTGATAAGGTTAATTTTACATTGATTCAAAGGGATTCATCCTGATTGATTATTAAAAATTATTTTTTATGAGAAAATTCAACCATTGATAGGTGGGTATCCCAAAGTCCTTAAAAGTATTATATGTAATAATAGGGAATATATTTTAGAATTTGGATTTTTTTATTTTCTGGTCCATTTAAAGATGGTTCACCATGCTCAAATTCAATTGATTTCCCATTATAGACCATGTTGAACATAAATAAATAATACATTGATAAAATGGTTTAACTAATATATATCAAAAATAGTTATACAAACCAAGTACCTAAAGGTTCAGTGTCTTGGATAATATCTACATACACATCTTATTTTACAACACTTGTGAATATTTATCTATAATTATGCTCTTCTAGACCCTCTAATATACTTGACAAATGATATAATCATATTTATATTCTAAGGAATGTAAATATAAGAAAAAGTAGAGATTGAATGATCATTAAGGGAAACATATCAATTGGTCAAAACTTATATATCATAAACATAATGGAAAACACGGGTAAGTTAGAAAGATTAGATAAAACGATAATGGTATCATAACTGATAATCATAAAACTTCATTGAGAATTAAGGATAATGGAATTCAAATATATTATAAAAGAAATGTCATTAAACATGGATTAGAATCACATAATATAAATCAGACAAAACAAGAAATCATAACATAAGAAATAATAATATCTTTAGAACATGTAATATCATAAAAATTTGGAATTAGTTGGAAATAAATAATAACTTAGTAAAATTAATGTGGCATAAACATGATCATATAAAAACGATAACATAGTGTAGAAGTATTCAGCACCTTATTCCCATAACATAATATAATATGAATCACTACCTAACTTCCATAGTAGAATAGGAATCACTACCTAATTACCTTAGTGGAGCAGGAATCACTACTTGATTCCCATAATGAAGTTGTCATAAATACTTTTTTCTTCTAGTGGAGTGGGCATCACTACCTGGTTCCTAAAGTTGTACAGAAATCCCTACTTGATTCCCATAGAGGAGTAGATATCACTATCTAATTCCTATAGTTATCTAATTAGATATAAAACCTTAACCATAAGGGTGATATAAGACCCCTCACATCATCATCCATACAAATGAGTGCCACGTAAAATCAACCCATTTATAGTATCATAAAGGACCCACATAAATAAAATTAGTTTCAAAACATATTCAATTGGCATCACATAAAATGAATTTTCAAAGAAAATGTTATTATTTTATTCTAAAAACATGATCACAAAAAAATAACAAAAAAAATATAGGACGACATATGAAACAGTACTCCATTAGATATGAATCCTTTGAAAATGGAATAAAAACATAAAAAAAATTATTAGAAAACATTTCTTAACATCATCTTAAAAAAATATGATTTTTAAGTAACATTATAAAACCAACTTTTTAAGGATAAAGAGAAAACATAATGAAAAATAAATTCAAAAAAAATTATAAATAATAGACCAGGAAAAAAATCCTATTCCAAAAATGTGAAGTATAAGGGAAGAATATAATTTCACTAAAATGAAAATCATTTTAAATATTTTAAAATGACCATATCGAAAACTCATATCATAAAATGGAAAATGAAAATTTTGTATTAAAATGAATAAATGGGAAAAAAGAATTATTGGAGATAAAAAAATCAGTTTCCACTAGTTAAAGGATAAACTTTTGGGGAAATAAAAAACAGATATGGATGAAAAACACATTAAAAGAAATTGTAATTACTCTTAACAAAAATGTATCTTCAAAAAATAATAGAATCATAAAAGAAAAATCATTTGGTGTGAAAATTATTTAACTATAAAATAAGGTTTTATTACCAAATAAAATCATCATAAGTTAGAATATATCAATATTGAAATATAATATTCAAAGAAGAAGGATTTTTACCCAAGAAAAATATTTGAGTCACAAAAACCCCTTAACATTATTTATGCTTAGTTGGGAGTGATATAAACTCCTATAAAATAAACATAAATATATTAATACTCTATTTAACAGCCTTAAAATATAAAATACCCTTTTATATACTACAATTATTAACATTTATTATGAATATATTATGTAGTTATTGCTTATTTTTACCATCACATATTAGTAACTTTAATTATTTTGCACAATCTTTATGATGACGATTTTTGTACCATTTCATTGATACTAAGTTTATTATTATTAGATAATATAAGCTATATTAATTTATGTTTTATAATGACCAAAAATATTATAATCATATTATATAAGAGTTTTGTCTCATTTTATGAAAATGAAATTGGTGATGAATTAATTTCGAGTTATTTATTAATATTGATGGATCACCTGATAATGATATTTAATTTTATGTTAAACATAAAGAATAAAATGAATAATATTTATTAATCCTATATAAAATACATACTCATAAATTATAATTTATAACCATCAATGAATGTGGTAGTGAAAAATGGGATATATCATTCAATGGAGGTGGTTGTCTATACGTACCCATCGATGATGATGTCATTTCCAAATCATGGGAGAAAGGAGTGTTATGAATTATAATTTTCAGAATATAAAACATGATAAAAATATCATAATTATATTTTAATTAATTCTTTGTACTATCCTTATAATGTTTTTATGGAAAACAAAACCATGTTATGTGTGGAGGTAGTAGTCTGCACATACGCATGATGGATGTTTTTTCTTTTCTTAAGAGGAAGGAGAGAGGTGTTAGTGATTATTCCCAAAATATAAAACAATTAAGTATACTATAAATTTTTAATTAATAATATAATAATGTAAAAAATAAATTTTAACTTTAAAGATAAAAGTAAATGGTGTTAGTGAAAAGATTGAACTTATGTTTAGAACTTTGAGTTTCTCTTGGGGGATTCCTTGGAAAGGAAGGTATTAGGATAATATCTTATGGAATAAATCTTTTTATAGTTAGTGAGTATGATATTAAAATAAAATAGGGTAGAGTTTTTAAGAGTAAACTAAATTTTGAACATGGTATTAAAGGTTTAGTGAGAGGCCCGTTTTATAAGTGGTTGGAATAACTTTTTTGTAAATATTTCAAATTAATATAAAGGCATCACATGTTAAAAATATCAAGTTGCTCTAAAAATAGACAATAATTGAGTTTAGGGTGATATATGGTCTATATTATCTCATACACACAATTTTAAACGTGTTTTTAACATGTTTCAAGCCCTTTGTACCTTGAATTATTACTTTTCCCATTTAAACGTTTACTATGGTGACTAATTTTAACCT
This sequence comes from Viscum album, assembly GCA_963277665.1. Taxonomy (NCBI): domain Eukaryota; kingdom Viridiplantae; phylum Streptophyta; class Magnoliopsida; order Santalales; family Viscaceae; genus Viscum; species Viscum album. The sequence goes on along the minus strand of OY728128.1, from coordinate 1,918,032,555 downwards.
ATGGTAGCTTAATTTTATGCCTAAAAATAAAGTGTGGTAATTATTAAATAATATTTACCCACTGATTATAAATTTAAAAACCCTTTATTCAAAATAAATTTCTAAAATTCTTTAAATTAATTAAAATGTTATAAATATATAATGTATTCAAATAATTATTGAGAAAAATATAACTTATGTTTTATAAAATAAAATGTAGGTTCATAAACTATAATAAGTATTTGAAATGTATGATTTAAATTATAAAATGCATATTTTTTCAATAAAAACGTTTTATAAATTTATAATTCATACTTATATTCTAATAATGTAATAAAATCCACAATATCAATATATTTCACTATTTACCAAAATAATCAGTTTTTTTAGAAAAATCACAAAAATTCATGAAAATGTAGTATTCATATTTTAAATACAAAAATGAAGTTATTTAAATATAATTAAAATTTATAAATTTATAAATTTAGTTTTTAAATGAAAATACAAAATAAAAATAAAAACTACTTTTATTAAAAAAATAAACATTAAGTGTTCTTGATATCATTTCATATAAATGTCCAATTTAAAAGTTTTCAATAAATTGTTTCGTATATAATAAAATTTTAAAATTATTCAATTTAATCTATTAGAATAAAATATATAATACTTAATAAAATGTTTCTTTAAAAAGAAGAAATATTACTTTTATAATAAATACACTTCAACAAATACCATTAAAATTAATTATTTATATTCTAAAATTTAATTTTACTACTAATTTATATTAAAATCATTAATTTAGTTTTTTATATTCATATGTTGGAGCTGAAATTGTTTTATTTGAGGCATGAGAAAAGTTACATCTGTTTCAAAGCTAATCTAGATCTGTATGGCCTCAGAATTCATTAAAATCCTCAAAGGAGTCTCTTTCATGAAGATCCTCTACAGAGATCCTTACCTCTACAATTGATAAAAAGGTTGAAGGTATATTCATGAGTCTGACCGAGTGTTATGGAGCCTATCCCCTTCATGGTGTCCTTATTCTTCACAACATTCCCTATGATCACTTCTTTGGCAGTGCCTTCGCAAGTCCAACAAACACTTATCTTCTTTGCAGCATCACATCTTCTTCGTGATGTCCTGTTTTTCTTCACGGCATGGCCCACAAGCACAACGAACCATTGTTTCCTATTAATAGTAGGCTCACTATAACAACCATTCTCTTTATTACACACTTAAACATTATTTATTACATAAAATTTCACTTAAGACAACTCTAAGGATCCATAAGTCTTGTGTCTTGGGAAATTAGGAACATTACATAACAACTTAGAACATAAAACCCAATATCTTTATTGAAAATTTATTTTACATGACCACAACATTCCATCATACATAGAATTTCATGGGATAACCTGAGGACATTCATAAGAAAAGGGTAGGCTATAAATCCTAGTGAGGGAGTAAAAAAGGAATAAAATGAAGAATATAGAACATGTTTGGAAATAGTCATATTAATAGATCACAAGAGAAACAAGAACATAAAGGCATGATATAGCATGATTATCATAACATGGAAATGTGACATCAAAATTTAACATGGTATTAGTATGATCCAAGGAACATTACACATGGAGAATTAGTAAACCCTCATTTTAATTGAATTAGCATGATTAAACCCTCATTTCACTTGATGTATCATGGTATTAATCTTTACCCAATTCTTTGGAGCGCTATCAGGGTTCTCCCTTCTTAATCATTTCATATCATGCATTAATGTGCTACATGGGTCATATAACATGGATTCATTAAAATAATAATTTATTCCACAACAAAGTAATTTTAAATGAATTCCTTAAATTATATAATCAATAAGTAAATGTGTATAAAGTTTAATACCATTGATAGATAAATTATCATGGTATTCACTACACAGTGACTTTTTCTTAGAAAATCACGGTGCAATTTTGACAGCATAACAGCATGACATAAGAATTATTAAAAATTATTTATGAGAGATAGAAGGGTGTATCAAAATATTTGCCTAAAATGGGTATTAATGAGGTCATATAGATAAATTTCCTAACATATTTAGTGAAATTTAGATTCATAATACAAAACAATAGCTTGAATGTAAATGAGAAGAGAGAAATTCCTTAGAGAATTTCAGCATGGTAACGAGTGTACATAGGAGGAATTAATGATAGATAAAGAGGTTTATCATCATTAAAACATAAGGATGGAAGTATTGGGTATGTGTGAAATCATACCCCAACATTTTTAATAGAAAAATATGGTATAACAACATAATGAAATTTGGGAAAAAATAAGAAAGGAAGAAATTCCTTACTTGGAAGTGTGATCCCAAAGGCTTGGAAGAGGCTTGGGATAGGCTTTAGATAGGATTATAGGGAGATTTGGGAACCTTGGGAGGATTCTAGAGATATGAGGGCAGAGTTTGGTCGATCTCCAAAGGTTTTTAGTGAAGAGAAGTTGGATCTTGGGTGGGTTTATATAGGAAAAGGGAGGGAATTAATTATTATATAGGTTTTGGACACAACATATTAAACTAATGAAAACCACAAACTATCCCATGGTTGTTTCCCATGGAGTTTTTAAAATTAGAGTGGAATAAATTATTTTATAAGTATAATGGCTTAAATTCTTGTAATATTATGCTTTCTTATGTGGAGATGTGTGACACTCTCAAGGAAATCATTTTAAACGTTAAAATGTTTTATAAGTCTTTGAGGGTCCACTGAGGCACCATAAAATTAATCAAAAAAATTCAAAATCACATTATTTTAAATTTAAAACATATATTGGAAGAAAATACCGTTTATAGTATTTTAATACACCATTATTGGGTCATTATGATGTTATAAAACACATTGTATATTTAAACGGTATTTAATTTTTACCCAAAAATTCAACTATCATAGAAAATTATGAAAAATTAACTGTTGGATAATTTGGACATCCTGATACCAAATATAACATTTATTTTATCTAAAAAATTTTATAAATGTGAGAATTTTTAATTTTAAAATAAATACTAACATTTATCAAAAATTCATGGGTTTTGAAAAAAACAGCATTCAAACCTTAATAAAAATTACAATTGTATTCATAAAAATTATACGATCATTTATATTTAATAAAATTTAATTTAGTAATAATATTTTATTAAAATATTGTTTAATTAAAAAATCTATTAATTTCTCAAAATATATTTCTTAATTGAATATTAACTAAAAATATTATTTGTTCTTAAAACACCATTTACAAAGTAACAATAATAAAATTAATGTATATATTTATTCTATACAAAACTAATGCACATAATCATAGTTTTAGGGTATTGTTAAATAATCCCTTATAACACCCTCATAATACTGAAGGTTAAGGTGTGTGATGGTGACTGACTCTTGGGGAGACCCAGATAATATCGTTCGGGTGGTAATCTCTATTAACATACACTTCTCCCGCAGGTGGTTCTCTTCAAGATTAACGTGTTGAATCTCAGCCTGGGCATGGTCAATAGTGAAGCCTAGTGATTCTACCTCCTTTCTGTGCTTCGAAAAATGGGCTTCGTTTGGAGAAATTCTACTAGATTAGTTCATCGCTTCTTTTGTCTGATTAAATTGGATTTCTTAAAGCCCTATATTTATACTAATCATGTGGTCACTATTCAATGGCTATATTTGCAATGGTAACAATTATTAATGGTATATTAAAATCCAAAAACATAAAACCATGTAATTTCATATGTTATATAACCATTTTACATAATAAGACATTAAATTAGATCAAGAGGAATTTTCATTAATAAAGGTTTGGATCATTACAATCTTCCCCCCTTAAGAAATTTCTCCCTCAAAATTTCCTTTTCTAAAACATAAATAGATATGGGTAACTCTGCCTCATCACTTCCTCTAGTTCCCATGTTTCTTATTTAATATTATGGTTTCTCCACAACACTTTTACTTGGGTAATTGTCTTATTTCATAGAAATTTTTATCTACAATCAAATATCTTCACCCGCTTTTCTTCATAGGAGAGTTCATTCTCCAATGGTACCACATATGGATTGAGTACATGTGATGGTTTAGGTATGTACTTTCTCAATAGTGATTCATGGAATATATCATGTACATTAGATATGTTCGGTTGGAGTGCTAGTCGATAGACCACTACTCCAATGCAATCCAGGATAACAAAAGGGTTGATGTACCTCGAACTAAGATTTCCCTTCTTCCCAAATCTCATAACTCTCTTTCGTAGTGATAGGCGGTGGAATACCATGACTCTAACATCAAACTCTAGGTCTTGTTGATGAGTATCAAACTCTAGGTCTAGATGGTCTTAACCTACTCCACCATTTCTTCGACCATTTCTGGACCTAGGAGTTTTTTCTCCCCAACTTCATCCCAACATATCAGTGTTCTGCACCTCTTGGCTTCATAAGGATCCATTTGGGTGCTTGATTGGAAACTATTATGGTAAGAGAACTCAACCAGAGGAAGATTTTGATCCCATCCTCCTTTGAACTCTATTAAGAATGCTCTCAACAGGTGCTCAAGTGTTTGAATAGTCTGCTCAGATTGGCCATCAGTTTGAGAATGATAAGTCATACTGAAGTTCATATTAGTATTCAGAGCACGTTGAAGACTCTTCCAAAACATAGAGGTGAATATTGGATCTTTATCGGATACAATAGATAGTGGTACTTCATGAAACCTTACCACTTCTCTGTTGTATATCTATGCCACTTGATCCAATGATAAATCCTATAGAATGGAAATGAAGTGTGCAGTCTTTGTAAGATGATCCACAACAACCTCGATAGCATTGTTTCTATTGGATGTCTTCATAAGTATTCTGAAAAAGTCCATGGTGATGTTCTCCCATTTATACATTGGTATGGGTAATAGTAGCATCATCCCCTTGGACTTCTACCTCTCAGCCTTCACTTTATGACTTACCAGGAACTTTGATGTATACTCAGCGATCTCCTTCTTCATGTTATCCCACCAATAATTATCTCAGAGATCTCAATACATATTTATGTTTCCAAGTAGAATGTGTAAATTTAAACTATGTGCATCATCCAAAAGTTCCTTCTTTAACACTATATTTGATAGAACATATAGTATTGACTGAAATCTCACAATTCCTTCTTCATTAACATTGGACTCCGAGGATATCCATTTTCTGATAGTTTCCACTTTCTTCTAAATTCCCACATTATCATTTTGATAATCCTTTAACTTTTCCAAAAGCTACGGTTGAGGAATCATTTGTTAAAGGATTGATTGTATTCCCTTCTTTATGATTATCATTTCCATCTTCATAAAATTTAAGAATATTGGATCCATTTCAATTCTCATCAATAATAGAATTATTGGGTCCTTTATACTTAGAGTAGCCACAACCTTGTTCGCTTTCCTAGGGTGGTAATGGATTGAGTAGTCATAGTCGTTGATCAGCTCTTACCATCTTCTTTTGTTCATGTTCAACTCTTTCTATGTGAATATATACTTGAGGATTTTGGGAACCGTTTATATTTCACACTTCTCAATAGAGAGGTAATGTCACCAAATTTTTAAATCAAAGATTACTGCATCTAACTCCAGATCATGTGTTGGATAGTTTTTATCATGAACTTTCAATTTCCTTGAAGTATAGGCAATGACTTTTTCATGTTTCATCAACACATAGCCTAGGCCCTTCTTTAAATCATCACTAAATACCATAAAAATTTTCCACTTGTGGGTAGTGTGAGCATGGGCACAGTTATAATCCTCGTTTTCAACTCCTTGAAGCTCTATTTGCATTCATCACACTACTGGAAAACTAACCTTTACCAACGGTTTGGAACCGTTGGTATAGGCCTCCAAACCATTGGTATAGCCTATACCAACGGTTTGAAGAACCGTAGCCAAGTAAGCCGTTGGGATAGGTCTATACCAACGGTTTTCCAAAAACCGTTGGTATAGACCTATACCAACGGTTTCCAAAACCGTTGGTATAGGTAATAAGAAATCTATACCAACGGTATTGGGACCGTTGGTATATAAATTCAAAAAATAAAACATCCGCTGGGATTTGATCCCAGGACCCCTCGTTTATAATCGAACGACTTAACCACTAAGCTAACATCACTTTTGTAAACATAATTTCATAAATATATATATGTATTATCATAATTATTTAAAATTTTGATTTATATAATGTTCTCGGTTAGTAGATCTGGAAAAAATTAAAGAACCTATCCCAACGGTTTTCAAAACCGTTGGGATAGCCCTTTAATTTGTGGGTGGTTTTTCCCAACGGTTTTGAAAACCGTTGGGAAAGGTTTGAGTGGGTTGAATTCATTTTGGCCGAAGGTTGAATTTTTGGGTGACCTTTCCCAATGGTTTTGGTGAACTGTTGGGAAAGGTCACTCTTTCCCAATGGTTCACCAAAACCGTTGGGAAAGAGGCTCAATTCTCACACCCTTTCCCAATGGTTTTGTTGAACCATTGGGAAAGAGTGACCTTTCCCAACGGTTCACCAAAACCATTGGGAAAGAGGCTCAATTCTCACACCCTTTCCCAATGGTTTTGGTGAACCGTTGGGAAAGGTCTCAATTCCCACACCCTTTCCCAACGATTCACCAAAACTGTTGGGAAAGGTCACTCTTTCCCAACGGTTTTGGTGAACCGTTGGGAAAGAGGCTCAAAACAGACCCTTTCCCAACGGTTTAGGTGAATCGTTGAGAAAGGGTAGCTATACCAACGGTTTTTACAAACTGTTGGTATAGAAGTGTTGGGAAAGATCATATTTCCAGTAGTGTCATTCCAAGAAAACTTGACTCCCTTCCAGGTTATCTTGGTAAGAGGGTTTGATAATCATTATACATTTCTCACAAATCGGCGATAATATCTAGCTAACCCTAGGAATTTATGGAAATATGTCACTGATATTGTCCTTGGCATTCCCTTTATTGCAGTTGTCTGGGAGGGATCCACAGATATCCCATTTCTGGTGATGATATGACCCAATAATGAGACTTAATTCAACCATAACTCACACTTGTTGTAATTTTCATAGAGATTCTCCTTTCACAAGGTCTCTAGTACAGTTCTTAGATGCTCCTTATACTCCTCCTTGGTTTTGGATTATATTAGAATATCGCCTATAAATACTACCACAATTTTTTCAAGGTAATCTCTAAAGACTCTATTCATCAAGTCCATGAAGATTTCTAGAGAATTAGTGAGTCTGAAAGGAATTAAAATGAATTCAGATTGCCTGTATCTTGTACAAAAAGCAGCCTTGGGGATATCCTCCTTCTTAATAGTTACATAATAATATCTCAGCCATAAATCCACCTTAGAAAAGTATTGTGCACCATTTAGATGATCAAACAAGTCATCAATTCGTGGTAGAGTATACTTGTTCTTTATCATGATTTTTTTGATATCACAATAATCAATGAAAAGGCACATTGACCCATCCTTCTTCTTGACGAAGAGGACTGGTGCACCCCATAGTGAAGAACTTGGGCGTATAAACCCTTTATCCAAATTCTCCTGTAGTTGTTTCTTAAACTCCTCAAACTCCACAATAGCCATTATATATAGGGTATTGGATATTAAAAACATCCCAAGTATAAGATCAATTTATAATTCAACATCTCTTCTAGGAGGAAGAGGAGATAATTCCATGTGAAACACTTCAGCGATTTCCCCCATAATAGGTATGTCTTTAAGGATGGTTACTTACTTAGACTCAATAATATAAGCAAGATATGCATGCTCATAGGGTAGTAATATCCATTATTGAGATAGTGTTTCTAAAGAAGATTCATCCTCTTCCTTGCACTTTTACAGAATCGGGGGTTGATTCTCCATATGGAGAGTGATTTCCCTCATAGAAATTTATGTTGGCTCTATATAGGTAAATTCAATCCATGCCCAGAATTGCATCAAAATCCACCAGAGGGATTATGATGCGGTTCTCCAGAAATTTCAATCCAAAAATTATGACAGGGGAGGAGTTATAATCATAGGATTAAATGATTACCCCATTTTTCATTCTCACTGACATATTTACTTCCATGATTTGTGGTAGTATTTGGATTTTTCTACTAAACATTCGTGATGTAAAAGAATGTGTAGAACCAAAAATAAAAAATTACTTTCTCTATTATTGAATTAATAACTAGTGTACTTGTCCCCACTTTTTTTTGGGGTTCACTTCGGTGGTAGTGATGGAAAAATATCTCCCTTGCTGCCTTAGAGGTTGTTGGTTGCCTCTAAAAACCCTCGTCTTAGGGCACTGGTTTGTAAAGTGCCCTAGTTTTTTGTAGTGTATGTAATGAACAATGTGCTAAGGGTCCGACAGATTGTTCCTCTCCTGTATCACAGTTGCGGGTTTTTCTTGTTGGCAGTTAATATCTAGGTGTCCTTATCTTCCACACCTAAATCATTTTCTCATCCCCTTCAGGAAATTTCTGGGGTGCTTCTATTCACACATTTGTCAAGTGGGGTGTTAGAATTTATTAGTACCATTGGATTTATACATCAAACAACCAGAATTAAAGTCCACCTTATGCTTTTTATCCCCACGATACCCCTGAAATTCTTCGATCTCAATTTCGACCTTGAGGGACCATCGAACAATTTCCTCATAGCTCTCGAAGTCATTAATCGCTATAGATTTCTGTAGACTTGGTTTTAGCCCACCAAATAAGTGGTCAACCTTGTATTTGAGGGTAAAGACAAATCTGAAGGCATATCATGAAATACTTGTGAATTTTTCCTCATACGCTCCGATGGATTCTTCATCTTTTTACTTGAGTGAAAGGAAGTCCCCTTCTATCTTAAGTTGGAGGGTGCACAGAAAATATTTATCGAAAAACATTTTCTGGAAATCCTTCCATTCCAATGTCTCTATCTCCTCATCAAGCTTTGCATTTTTAATCAATGTCCACCATTGATCATCTTCACCATCCATATGATAAGCAACCAGAAGAATCTTCTCTTGTTTGGAACATTAAAGGATGGAGAAGATCATTTCAATGGAGTTGATCTATTGTTCGGCAATTGAGGGATCGGGTGATTCATTAAAATTAGGTGGCCTTTGTCTCGTGAAGATGTCAATTGTGACTTGTTTTTTCTTGGGGGTGGGTTGAACGTTCCTCTTGACCCATGTTTCTATTCAAAACTTGAGTTAACTGAGAGAGTATCATGATAAAGTTCGTGATTCCTGCTCCCATCGGATTGGGTATCTCATTAGAACAGTCATCATATTGATCTTCGCATCGGTTTTTAGCATGAGTCATCATATTACCAGCCATTGGCTGGAATAAATTGAAAGTTAGGGGTAACACATAAAGGGTAATCCAAATTCAAAAATGTATGACTTATAAATTACTTTTATTTCCTTAACTAATTAATTTATAGGCTTCAATCTATGTTATCCATGATCTACTTCCGAATATATATTATTAGAGGAAATGTTTTTCATTAATAATGGTTCATACTAATCTAATGAATTTACCAAATAATATCCCATGGGAGTGTCATAACCAAGAGTGTATCAAGGCTCATTGTCATTCACCAGTTCTCATTTGAGTCTAGCTCAAGCGGTGTTTTTTGGTTTTACCCCCAGATACATCTTTACTAGAGCAGTGTCTACCTGCTCATATATAGATAGGGATGTATTTTCATGATAAACCACTTACCCAATACTCACCAAAATTTAGGTATGTTTTTATTATCCTTAGTCTTATCCCTAGAGATTTCACTAGGGTTTTCTAATCCTAATCCCAAAAATAACTAAACCTATCCTATGATACCAACTATAACAATTATGCTCTTTATTACACAATTAAACATGATTTATTACATAAAATTGAACTTAATACAACTTTGAGGATCTAGAGGTCTAGTTTCTTGGGAAATAAGTAACATTACATAACAACTTTGAACATAAAACCCAACATCTTTATTGAAAACTTCTTTTAACATGACCACAACATTCCTTCGTACTTAGAATTACATGGGATAACCTGAGGACATGCATAAGAAAAGGGTGATATATAAATCCCAGTAAGGTAATAAACAAGTCATAACATAAAGAGTACAATATGTGTTAGTAAATAGTCATATCAATGTATCATAAGAGAAACATGAACATAAAGGCATGATATAGCATGATTATCATAACATAGAAATGTGGCATAAATATTTAACATGATATTAGCATGAGCCAAGGATCATTTCACATGGATCATGAGTAAACCCTCATTTAACTTGAATTATAATTAGTAAACCCTCATTTCACTTAACGTATCATGATACTATTCTTTACCTAATGCATTGGAGCGCTATTAGGGGAACCCTTCTTAATCATTTCATTTCATGTATAAGTGTGTCACATGGATCATATAACATGGATTCATTAAACATCATCATTTATTCCATGATAAAGGAATTATAAATTCATAAATGAAACTATATAATAAATAATTAAATGTACATAAAGTTGAATACCCTTTATAGTAAAATGGGCATGGTATTCACTACACAATGACTTTGGCTTGGAAAACCGCAATGCAATTTCGACAGCATAACGATGTGACATAATAATTCATAAAAATTGTTGATGAGAGATAAAGGGGTGTATAATCATAATTAAATTAAATGGAAAGTAAGTGGTTCATATATATACATATCCTGACATATGTAATTTAATTTAGATTCATAATACAAAATAATTGTATGAATGTAAATGAGAAGAGAGAAATTCCTTACAGAATTTCAGCATGGTAATGGTTGTACATGGGAGGAATTAATGAGAGATAAAGAGGTTTATCATCATTAAAAAATAATGAGGGATGTATGTGGAGGTACAAAATCATACCCCAACATTTTTAATTGAAAAAAATGGTATAACAACATAATGTAATTTGGACAAAAATGAGAAAGGAAGAAATCCCTTACTTGGAAGTGTAATCCCAAAGGCTATGGATAATCTTGAGAGAGGATTATAGGGATCTTGGGGTGCCTTGGTAGGATTATATAGATATTATGGAAGATTTTGGTCAATCTCCAAAGGTTTATAATGAAGAGAAGTGGGAGCTTGGGTGGGTTTATATAGGAAAAGGGAGGGAATTCTTCATTATTTAGGTTTTGGACACTACACATTAAACTAATCAAAACCACAAACAATACCATGGTTTTTTCCTTTGGTTTATTCCAAATAGGAGTGGAAAAAATTATTTTATAAGTACAATGGCATAAATTCTTAAAATATTAGGCTTTCTTATGTGGAGGTGAGTCATACTCTCAAGGAAATCATTTTAAAAGTTAAAATGTTTTATAAGTCTTGGAGGGTCCACTTAGGCACCATAAAATTAATCAAACAAATATAAAATCAAATTATTTTAAAGGTAAAATATATATCTTCAGAAAAACCATTTTATATTATTTTATTACATCACAATTGGGTCATTATGATTTCATAAAACACATTATATATTTAAACAGTATTTAATTTTTACCCAAAAATTCAAATGTCTCAGAAAATTATAAAAAAATCATCATTGGATAATTTCGACGTCCTGATTCCAAAAATAATATTAATTTTATCTAAATAATTTTCTAATTATGTGAATTTTTAATTTTAAAATAAAGACTGATATTTATCAAAAATTCATCAATTTTGACAGAAACATCTTTCAAACCTTAATAAAAATTACAATTGTATTCATAAAAAATGTAAGATCATTTATATTTAATAAAATTTAATTTAGTAACAATATTTTATTAAAATATTATTTAATTCAAAAATCCATTAATTTCTCTAAATAGATTTCTTAATTGACTATTAACTAAAAATACTATTTGTGCTTAAAACACCATTTACAAAGTAATAATAATAAAATAAATGTGTATTCTTTATTCAATACAAAACTAATAAACATAGTCATAGTTATAGGTTCTTGTTACATGAACCCTTATAACACTTATATAAGACCGAAGGGTAAGATGTGCGATGGTGACAGACTCTTAGGGAGGCTCAAATAACATCTATTGGGTCGTAATCTCTATTAACTTACACTTCTCCCATAGGTGGTTCCGTTCAAGATTAATAGTTGAAGCTCGTTCTGGGCTTGGTCAAGAGAGAAGCCCAGTGATGCTACCTCCTTTCTGTGCTCTAAAAAATGGGCTTCGTATGGATCAATTATATTGGATGAGGTCATCACTTCTTTTTTCTGAGTAAAATGGATTTATTAAATTCATATATTTATACTAATCATGTGGTCACTGTTCAACGTCTATATTAGAAACAGTAACAATTCTTAACTATATTTTAAAATCCAAAAACATAAAACCAAGGAAGTTCATATGTTATATAACCATTTTACATAATAATACATTTAATTAGATCAAGATAAATTTTCATTAATAAAATTTTAGGTTGTTACACCCACCCCCCCCCCATAACCATTGCTACCCCGACTTTTCACCATCCCACCCCCCATTTTTTAAAGCTCCCGAGCATTAAGAACCCGATAGAAATATGGATCACCCAAGGTAAATGATCATAATGAAACATTATTTGATATGTTCTTCGTGTACCCTACTTGTAGGGATACCCTTCATGAATTCCTTTGTCCTTCTTGAAGAAGGGAGCCCCTTTGGGCCACTCGAGGCTCCGTGAAGCATTAATCCTTCACAGAGCACTCTCCAAATAATGAGCTCTTTGCTATATAGAATCTCTTCTCTACTAATGTTTTTCTTTCTCAAAGCATCCTTTCTTCATGGATCACCCTTCCTTCATGAATCTTCCTTCCTTTGAGAATCACTTTTCCTTCATGAACAACCCTTCCTTCCTAGAGCACCCTTCCTTCATGAAGCTCTCGCTATTCACAAAGCTCCTCTAGTTGAGCCCCCTAGCATCGTGAACTCCTTTCCTGTAATACCCTCTAAACTTTTACAAATTTATTTTATGGTCCCTTGACTGGTGTTTAATTTTTTTTCCTACCTTATGCTTCTTCTCATAGGTACACTAATAGAAATTGATTCTTCTCATAGTTATGCTAACATAGACCCCTCTATCGACCACTCCTCCACCTCACTCACGTCAGGTATTTCTTGTGCCTTCCCTTCACCAAGTGTGGGTTGGTACAAGTTATGTAATTCCAATGGATGATGAGTGAGTCCTCATATTATGATATATAGTACATTAAACTATCAATCATCCACATCCTCAACATATGATGTTAAAATATGATCATCGCATGCGTGGAAAGTCTAAGAGGACCAGAAAGGGGATTGGCGCTAGTGCCCTCCAGCTCTTTATCTCCCTTTGGGATTTGTCTCCATGTGTGTCTCAGGAAGTATCCACGTAATCCCTAAACCACTTCCTTGGGCTTACCTCCTATATTAAGTCTTAATCTCCATCTCCCTGGGCTTCTAGACATGCGTAATCCCTACACCATTCCTTACTAATGCATCTTTTGTGATGTGGTCATCTATTCTATTGTTACATCTTGTTTCTCACACCGATCATGACACACATGGTATAAGAGTAAACGGTTACCATGACATCCTCTTTGGGCTGTTATCCAAGCTTAATCCCCATTCCTCTATCTCCTGAACTATGTAGACATTGATCCTTATCTTCTAAACAAGGTATATAGGAAGCCTCTTCAAATTTCAAACCCCTCATTACCCACAATCTATTTTCCTTGATTATTTCACATAGGTTCACTCATCTTGAATGAAGTTAAATTGTATCCTCTAAAATGTGTGGTTTTTTATCCCTTTTGAGTACATTGGAAGCCTCTTCAAGGTTCAATCCCAACCAATGGTGAACTCTAGTGCTCCCTTATAGGGATGTACCCTCTTGATGTGGAATCTTCCATTTTTGGTATGCATCTATTGGCTCCTCCTCCTTGAGGTGTTCTAATCCACATGGTTATTTAACCATGAATAAGCCCCATAATTCACCACACCCTTCCAACCAAGAGTGTCCCTCTTATGAAAGGCTGATAACCACGCATAAGCCCTTGATGCATCTCTGGGTCCCTATCTATTGTGTATGCCCTGATTCTAGGCCTCCATCTAGAACTATGTGGACTTTGATACCTATTTTTTGAATAGGGTATGTAGGAAGCCTCCCCAAGGTTCAATCTAATCACCCATTTCCCATCCTGGCCTTTCCTTCGGGCCTTTGTTTTTTAAGAGTATCATGCCCCGACCTAGAGGTTCTACTTCCTTTGGGTCCTTATCCATGCACTCCATTTCTCATGGGATTCCTCCTAAGGTGTCTTATCGCCCCATCCTAAACAATGTGGACTTTTATTCCCAGCCACATGGATTCATAGGAAGCATCCTGAGGTTCAAGTCCAACACATCCATCTTCACATAGCTTACATCTTATTCATCTCTTTCACTCTATTAAAATCCTCCACAATCCATCCTGATTATTACCCAGGCCACCACATCTTGGTGAGATCTTTCCACCCACTTCCTTGCTAATCCTAGTAGCACTTGGGTAGCTAACTATGCATAAGCCCCGCATAGTCCATATTCATCTAGCCAATAGTTCCACTTTTATGATGGCTAGCTAACCATGTTTAAGCCTCAAATCACCCCTTTCAACTTTGTCGGTTTTGATCCTTTTATTATAAACAGGGTACATAGGAAGCCTCCCTGAGTTTCAATCCCATCCAATAGTAATCCTTGGTGCCCCCTCTCCCTTGGGGTGTGCTTTCTTGATCCATCCGTTGTGATTTCTAGATCATCCTTCACGGTATGAAACCTTACCTTTTTGGGGCACGCCATCCCAGTTCTGTCCTTATTGGTCATTCTGATCCATCCATATGGTAACCCTCAAAGTGCTCCCTCCTAGGGATATACTGATCTGATCCACTCTCATCAGTGTTCTAATCAGTCAGATGAGTCTCCACTAAACATTAAAATTGTGGAATACCACATGCTAAACATGGGAAGCCGAGGAAAACCTTGAAAGACATGAATTTGGTATAGGATACCCCAAAATCGATGTGGGATTCCTTGGGTTTATGAACCCTTTATAATCCCTCCAATAAGATAAAATTTAGGTATACCATTGTTCTAGAATCTATATGTGCCAGCGATGCCCAATAAGACTACTCTCTTGACCGTAGGTTGCTGCCTTAACTCGACCCTTTGTAATGTCCTCATAAAAGCGGCATAACTAACTGGCATTCACAATGATATGGAACCAAGAAGAGTTTCATGAACAATGTATTAATCCTTAAGGGATACCTAGACTAGGTGACAAATTCCAAGGAGTAATCCATGGAAGGAGGAACCGACATCCCATCATCTTGTTTTGATCAAGGAGAAAACATCAATGAATAAGTGATGAATGTCTCCCTTCTTTCTAGACGTTAACAGATAAGTGTGTCACCAGAACTATCTATCTGGTGCCATGTCCCACCAAGAAAATAGTGGTCTTGGCATGGACCTAAACATAATTTGGGGTGGTTAATTATTGGGTATTTTGGTATGTGACATCATCTGTGTGGATCTCTCTATCTGTCCATGGAAGACTGAACGATGTTGGGGCACTGGGAAATTATTTATTAAAATCCATACTAATACCTGAATCTTCTTTCTTTGTAGGACCCAAGATATAGGAAACCAGTCTCCTCCCACTCGCAGACACAAAGTTAGGGGAAATTCTAATTCTAAAATCTCGTATATATCCACCTATGCCAAAACATCATCCACATCCATAACTACTGGGCAACCACATGCCATCTCACCCCCATAATTTATCCAGGGAAGGGTGATCAACACTATTATCTGACAGTACAAACAGGAGGGGGTCATCCCAATAAGGGATATGGCCCGCCAAGATTTAGAGGATTTTGTGCCTCACCATCACTGCTACACCCAAGGGCCATGAAGGGATCCATTACTCCCCACTCCAACATTCAACCATTTTGGGAGCCACTCTCTGATATGCTCCCATGATTCACTCCACTAAACCAATGAGGTGAAATAAATTTAAGTCTTCCTTGAAAAAAAAATTCCTGGGATCCACCAAGAATGGCTCCCACTAGAACACGTCAATACCTCCATCTGGTCCCTTATGCCAAGGAACAAGTGCTATATACCCATGCACCATCTGCCCCTGGTTCAGCTAACCTGATGCCAATTCCATGTACAAATTTAGAAGGGAACCTATCATGGGGAACCATCTTCTACAGCTTCATTGGCCCATGCCACCACCTACACATTCTATAAGGTCCCTAATGTTGTATACCAAGGATTCACCATCACCCAATTAGAAGAGAGACCCTATTTGCCGCATGAGTAGGCTAGGTTGACTCTTTCGGTCATCATAATAATCAGTAACTATTACAGGCCAACCCATGATGTCGAGATCTAGTATAGAGTTCCACCCCATACCATCACTAATCCAAGTGGTAGCACTCCCTAATTTATCAATGGTCGATAAGAAGGTCCTCCCCATTTCTATCTAGATTAGCAGGAAGATCCTCCCCATGCTTCTAGTGACAACTATCATGGAGTTCCAACCCGTGCCATAGGTGGATGACATGGAGGTCCTTTCCATGTCCCCACCAGCTCCAGTAGTGTAACGACCCAAAGTTTCATTAATGGAAATCCATATTGATCTAATTAAATGTTTCTTTATGTAAAATGTTTATATAAAATTTCAACTTCTTTGGTTTTATGTTAATAATTGTGATCGTTTCTAATATTGTTGTTGAACAGTGATCACCTGATTAGTATAAATATAGGGCTTTAACAAATCCAATTTACTCAAAAAAAGGAAGTGATGGCCTCATCTAGTAGGTGTGCCCCATATGAAGCCCATTTTTTAGAGCTCAGAAAGGAGGTGGCGTCATTGGGATTCTCTCTTGACCAAGTCCAATCCAAGCTTGAATATGTTAAGCTTGAGCAGGACCGCCTATGAGAGAAATGGAAGTTGATAGAGATTACCACCCGAGCAATGTTATCTGAGCCACCCCAAGAGTCTTTCACCATAGTACACCTTAATCTTAGGTCTTATGTGGGTCTTATAAGGGGTTATGTAACAAGACCCTAGTACTATGGTTATGAACATTATTTTTGTATATAATAATGAATAAACTTTAATTTTATTATTGTTACCTAGTAAATAGTTTTTTCTAAAGCACAAATAGTATTTTTAGTTAATGTTTAACTAAGAAATATATTTTTATGAATTAATGGATTTTTGAATTAAATAATATTGTAATAAAATATTATTATTGTTATTAAATTAATATCTATTAAATATAAATGATCATATAATTTTATGAATACAATCGTATTTTTTATTAAGGTTTGAAATCCATTTTTGTCAAAAACCCGTGATTTTTTATAAATGTTGGTTTTTATTTTAAAAGTGAATATTAAAATATTTAGAAAATTATTTAGATAAAATAAATATTATTATTGGAATTAGGACATCGAAATTATCCAACGGTTAATTTTTAATAATTTTCTAAGATAGTCAAATTTTTGGGTAAAAATTAAATATCGTTTAAATATATAATGTGTTTTATGACATCATAATGACCCAATAGTGATGTAATAAAATACTATAAGATTTGTTTTCATCCAATATATGTTTTACGATTAAAATAATTTGATTTTGGGTTTTTTTGAATTATTTTACAAAGCATTAATGGAACCTTCAAGACTTATCAAATATCTTGCCTTTTTAAATTGTTTTCCTTGGGAGTGTGACTCACTTCCACATAAGAAAATCAGTTATTTTAAGAAGTTAGTAATTTGTCCTTATAAAATATTTTTTCCACTTCCTTTTTCCAAAAACCATGGTCAAAAGCATGGGTTGGTTTGTGGTTTGGATTAGTTTAAAGTGAGGTGTCCCAAACCTAAATAATAAAGAATTCTCTCACGTTTCCTTTATAATCCCACCCAAGCCCCCACTTCATCCTCACTGAAAGCCTTTTGAGTTTGTCCAAAATCTGCCCTAATATATTTATAATCCTCCCAAGCTACCCTAATCTCTCAATAAGTCTCTCTCAAGCCTTTGTAAGCACACTTCCAAGTAAGTGTTTTTCTTCCTTTCTCATTTTTGTCCAATTTTCTTAATGTTGTTATGCCCTTTTAATTTCAATTATAAATGTTGGGGTATGGTTTCTTACCTCCCCCATACTGCCCTCTTTATGTTTGAATGATGTAAAACCCTTTTATATCTCATTAAATTCCTCCCATGTACACTTGTTATTATGCTGAAATTCCAAAAGGGATTTCTCTCTCCTCTTTTACATTCAAGCAATTATTTTGTATCATGACTCTAAATACCATTAAAAATTGTTGGGAAATGTATCTATATGAACCCATTACATTAAATTTTATGTACATATGATGATACCCCCCTTTCTCTATCATCAACCAATTTTATGAATTATTACATCATGTCGTTACGCTACCGAAATTGCACCAATTTTCCAATCCAATGTCATGGTGTAGTGAATACCATGCCCATTTCTCTTTCAAGGGCATTCACGTTTATGCCCATTTACTTATTTATTATAAATATTAATGTATTAATTCCACATTCCTTTATCGTGGAGTAAATTATTATGTTTTATGAATCCATGTTATATGATCCATGTGGCACACTTATGCATGAAATGAAATGTTTAGAAAGGGTGCACCCTTATAGCGCTCCAATACATTGGGTAAAGTATAATATCATTATATGTCATGTGCAATGGGTGTTTACTCATGATAATTCAAGTGCAATGAGTTTTTACTCATGCTTCATGTTCAATAAGGATTTACTCATGCTCCATGTGCAATGAGCCTTAGCTCATGCTAATTCCATGTTAAGTGTTGTTGCTATATTTCCATGTTATGATTATCATGATTTATCATCCCTTTATGTTTATGCTTCTATTTTGGTCTATTGATATGCCTATTGTCTAATATGTATTTTATTCCTCATGTTATTCCCTGATTATTCCCTTACTGAGCTTTATAGCTCACCCTTTTCTTATGCATGTCCTCAGGTTATCTCATGCAATGCTAAGTACGAGGGAATGTAGTGGTCATGTAAAGGAAGCTTTTAATAAAGATGTTGTATTTCAGGTTTTAAGTTGTTATGTAATGATCCTAAGCCCAAAATACTCTTGAACACTTGATCATCTATGTTTTATCATGTGAAGTTTATGTAATAAATTATGTTTAATTGTGTAATAAAAGATCATGGTTGTCATAAGTAGAGGTCCTCCCCATGCACCCAGAAACTAGTACATAGGTCCTCCCTATACTAAAGCTTCTCAACATGAAGGTCCTTCATGTGTCTCATTTGATATCTACCTAGGTGCTCCTTGCACCACAACTCATCATATTGTAGGTCCTCCCCACTATCATACCCCACGTGGAGGTTCTCCCTATGTTCTTGTCGATACCCGGTGGAGGTCCTCCCTACTTCGATGAAAATAGGTACAGAGGTTCTTCTTATATCCCATCCAACTCTAGTGGAGATCTTCCCTACTCCAGTTCCAACCCACACAAAGGTTTCCCCCATTTAAAAGATCTATCTTTCCTAGAAGAACCATCCTGAGGCAGGAAGGAGAACTGTTGCCGCTGAGGGAAGACTCCGAGAAATGCCGGATCATGGTCAATCTAGTTTAATTTTTATATTCTTAAGTGGATTGTGATTCGATGATGGAATATTCACCTCATTCTTCTACATCAGGTTCTAGGGCATGAATCCGACATGTGATCTTCATCTTTATCTAAAGTGAATTGCACTAGATCACTGAAGCCCTCCGCAAGTATATGCAGGAGGAGGAAGATTTGGATCCTTTCCAGGGTCTCCCCAAGAATCCATCTCTACCATCACTAGGATCATTCTATACCTTGACCCAAGATGACATAGAGTTGTTCTGGGGACTGGTAGATAATGAGAACCATTCTGAACAGCCACCAAAATCGCTGCCTCCATACAGGATGTAGTGGTTGACACTCCATCCTATAGGGATGTGATGATGTGGTTTGTACAATCCCCAAGAGACGGCCCAGTGAGTAGTGGCCTGTTAGCTCATGCATCATTCTCTCCACCAGCTAGTCCACTTTCACAACGGTCTACATCAGTGTCATCATCGATCCCTCAACTACCCCTAGTTGAGGAATGGGAAAACTAGACACCAAATCCCGCTTCTGAATAGAGAATCTTCTGGTACATTCTCATAGCGGACCACTTCCCTGATATGTTATATCTAATAATGACTCCAGACTTCAACATCCCAGAGTCCCTAACCCAGAATGAGGTCATGTTTTCCCTCCAAAATATATGGGAAATATATTTACACCTCCATTATCATTGTTTGGATTATAAAAAGATCCAGGAGCATTATGACAATATCATCTAGTACTGTCACATGGTTGACATGGCCGCTCTTCCCATCACTTAGCACTCTACATTTCCCAGTTATCATCAGACCCACCAAAAAAATGCATTTAGAGATTTACTATGTTCCACAGAATTATATTCAAGGCATCCCCACATTTTTAGATCCGTGGTTGGGGATAGTGTGTAGCTCTCCACTTAAGTCATATCCTATGATAACCTAACTTGTCAGGTGATATTGAGGATATCACGCTAGGTGTAGTCGTATTGAACATGGATGAACTCAATCCGCTTAAGAATATGGTAATTGAGATAGGGCTTGTTGATGATAACTTACCCCTAGGAATAGTAGAACATCTACTGGACCCCCTGGCATTGTCACTCGCCAGCAAAGACATTTTCTTGGCCTTGTTAAACCTGCTAAGTCATTGCTTCTCGGTCAGTACCCCAATAAGGGAAAAGGACACACTAGGGCCATTAAGTCCTATGACCCATCTGTCTTGATGTAGAAGATAGAAGATAATCCCGAGAAGTTCACACTGCTTCAATATCTCATGAAATAGAAAAATATCATTGATGAGCTCCTCGCTCAGAACCTTTCATAATAACACCCAGATTACGGTGATTCTCAGTATAATCCCATCCACCCTCCACTTTGGCAGCAGGGGAAACCACAAGTTCATCTCATTGAATTTCCTCTCATTTATCCCAACAACCCTATGCATCCTGATTGGGTAGAGTCCAGGGATTATGGTAAATGGTCACAATATGTGTCTCTTAATTCACTAAATCTATGTGAGAATATTCTCTGAGACTCATATCTACATTTTATTCCTCCAACATCTCCTAAGATCACTTTCCAAGTTATTCCTCTATCCATTCTACAAGACATTACTCCAATAGTTCCTTGGGTTTTTCCTCTAGATGATCCATGATACTTTGAACTAGATTATCATGTTGATGAACCGGGAAATTCCCTAGTGGTTAGGGATCCTCACTAAGACTGGAATCTTTTCCAGGTATATCTGATGACTGCTCTCATCTCCCACCTCAAGTCCCTTGAAATGCAACATGTGGTGATCCCACTGAATGGAAAGTTGTATCTAGCATGGGTGGATGATATTTCATCACCCAAGGATTTTAGGAACCCCACTTTTTCCCACTTCAATGGGGTGGACAACCCATTGTATCATCTTCCCCACTTTATCTCAAGATGTGGACCTATGATAGGAACTCCAACACAAAAAGGAGCTTTCAGGATCTGGTATTTCGTATAGACACTAAAAGAGCCCACATTTGTCTAGTACAGCCAGGTACCTATTGGTTCTATAGCTGGTGGGAGGATCTTCACAATCCTATTCTTTATCAGCTTAGCTCCACCACTCACAAGACTGGTATTGTCAACCTCTTCAATTAGAATTAATGGCCAGATGAGAACATTACAGATTTTCTCGTTAGGTAGAAAGGCCTCACGTATTCACTAAATATGTCATTGACTCAGGAACAGCTGATGATGATGTGTATAGGGAATGTGAAGACTAAACTGGTCTCATCCATCATCACTCATAATTTCCCAAGAAGATTCCGAGATTTCTCTGGAAAGGCTCGACACCTAGATAAAGCCTTGCAATAGGCCAAACAGGCACATCTGTTGCTTCCCAAAGCTCCTGCAATAATATCATCCAAGGCTGAGACTACTACTGTCACATAGGTAGAGTACTATGGGCCACTATAGATGTTACTGTCAGAGCTACATCCATAGCCTCATTGAGGCCCATAGCCTCAAGCCCAGCCTTAGGGTTAGCATCTCCCACCCTAGAATCTGTAGGCTCTATCTTGTAATACACTACATCATCCTAGGTGAGATAATTAGGTTGCACCTCCTCACCAATCTCCAACCCCTCATTAGGTCCAGGCTCCCAGGATCCCTTTCATAGACAAGAGAAACCAAACATAATTTTTTAAGAAGTTCAAGTCCCTAGTTATATCTGAAGTGCCTTGGATCAAAAGATTTTGAGGTTTTCATACTATAGAAGACCCCAAGAGGTTGATATCACTAATCACCCCAACTACTACCCCTATCACTGATTCATTATAAATACTCTCAAGTAGTGTTATTTGTTCAAGTAATGGATTCAGGACTAGGTAAAAACAATCTATTCAAGTTGGGTCATGGCCTGACATATGTGTAATGTATCTCTACAGAGTAGAACAGTGATAAAGAAGGTGAATGATAGCAGGTCTCTAGTCATGGGTCTCAAAATTATGAAAATGGGTTACCTCGTAGGGTAGTCTCTCACACCCACAGTATTTTATGTTCCCATTTGAATCATCCTAAACCATTTGAATTCATCGTGATTTCAACTACTACCACTTCTACACCTACGTCTCATCCTTATTCTTCTCAGAAGAGCAAGAATCATCGGTGAAAGGGAAAGAAAATCCCCTTGCCAATGTGGAGGCCATATCACACTCTTGGCTACTCCATGCCTCCAGAGATGGTAGTTACCCCATGATCCACCCAGTGATGAAGGATTACTCAAGTGATGATTAGGAGTATGCCTTAGTGGATATTGTTGAATTGGGGAAGTCTTACATGGTTCATGGTGATGAGGAGCATCGGGCCGATCATCCTAATGTCCCTAGTCAGCACCATCATTAATGTAGTCGTGGCTATGTGAACCATCAGAATGCTCAGGCTAGTGCTTCCATCCAATCTATACACACTACCAAGACTAGACAGTAGCCTTAACATAGATCTCAACATGCGTCTCCCTCTTACAATGTCTCTTTAGGTTCACTCCCACCATCGTTCGTGCTACTCGATCAGGCAGAGACACCATGACCACACTATCATCAGCTATACTCAACTGCGGCCAGACCTCAATCATATAAAATTCATCTAGAAGTCATTTTTCAGGGTTTTTCTAGTGAGCCACAGGATATCCTCAGCACTTTCTAGAATCTATTGGTTCAACCAGCAATGCATGTCATGACATCTGCTATAAAGAAACTCATATCCAATAGATTTGTGTTTATATAGGAAAATTATAGTATACTTAAGCACCTTTCCAGCATTCCTGTGAATCTCTATATCCTTGAGGCTCTCTTCCTATCATAATATATGCGTGAAACCCTCTAAAAGGCTTTAAAATCCCCCTACAATTCGAAACAGATATAGTATCTGTAAATTCCGTTCATGCTGAGGAAGTTGGGTGAGTATAATTCTAGTTCGTCATCTCATTGTTAGATGAAGATGAAGGTTATTCTGTATAAGTCCACATTCGTCCACTATACATCACTGTCTAGTTCAATTGTGTGGAAGTCTGTCTTTGTCTTATCAACACCGGTTTTGGGATCATACTTATCTGGACCCAAACACTCTATAATCTAGGGTTCTCTGAAGTTGATTTGAGTCCCTATAACCTGAAAATTAAAGGTTACGATAGAATAGATAAAAGGACATGTGGAAAGATCCACCTAAAGACCCAGTTTGGTGGCCTGGTTTCCAATACCGAATTCGAGGTTGTCTCACAAGACACCACCTACAATGTATTGATGGGTAGACCGTATCTCCATCTGTATGTATCAATTCCCTCCTCCTATCACCAATGCCTCAAGTACTCCCTTAATGGTCAAGTGGGCATGCTCTCAGGTGATGCATCTCCCTTTGCCTCTTGTGAAGCCTGCTATTTAGACACTAACTACTACAAGAATAATGAAAAATGGGTTTAAACTAATGAGATTGAGCACAATAATCCTTCATATAACCTATGTGCTGACTTGGATGATGCTTTCAACCTCCAGATTCACTGGTTAGAGGTCACAACCCCCATCTTGGGACACTACTTTGTAATTTTTGATAAAATGTGGAATCATGTTCCTAGGTACATGGAACACCAAAAGATCACACCTTACTCCTACATGAATTAGGCTTGAATGATTCCATATCCCCTTACCCCTATAAGGTATTGGGACATTCTCCCTATAGCAACAATAATACGCAATACTTTATTTTTCTATCGGGATAGGTTGAATCGACTCAAGATGACATGCTACTACCGCTTTGATATTATCAAGAATGGACCATTCGATCAAAGTCCTGATAGAATTGGGTTGATAGATTTCATTTCCATGGTATCATTAGTGCTGGAGTCTCCTGATAAAGATTCCACTATGGATCAGTTTGGTACGAGCATTCATCTAGGGTCATCTTATTGGAGTTGGTGGCCTAGAACCAACTACTTCATACTTTATTCATTAAATAAACACCTTATCACATCTTGATTGTTCTTCTACATGAAAATTCATGTGATAATGTCCCAAGGATAGCTATTTCATAAAAGGGTCATAGAGGATCCCTGCTATGATGAGAACCGGGAAGTTCCATAACACTATTCTTGAATATATGTTCTATGGTCGGATGATGTTATTTGAGGGACACAAATAATACATTCCATTAGGGGTGAGAACTCATAAAACTTTTAGGCACCTTCTCATGGTGTACTCCCTTGGTAATATCCAGGAGGATATTATGAGAACAAGACCCTCCGGTAGGAAATCCATATTTCATAGTGTCATTGGATGTTCCTATCTATAGATGTGTGTATTGGTCCTTGGACTTTAAGATTATTATTAATGGGTATTACAAATCAAGCACTTTGATGTATTGAAGAAAAATGTGACAACAGATTGTTCGCAGCGAGGTAGGATACATTGGGTTTGTCACGAGTAATATCGCATTAATAGATAATGCGAGAAAGGATTTGTCCCTTCTGTTCCATAACGAAAGTAGATATCTCAAGCCCTTTGATGGAATTTATATAGCCTAAATAAATTCATTTCCATGGTAAGGTATGGGCGAGTTCAATTCCAAGAAGTCAAAGAAAGAATAATCGAGTACACGAGTTGATGGCACTATCATGCAACCCGCTTGATTAGAGATATCGAGACAAAGGAATTACATTACACGGTAAGCATTTGTAGGATGTGACATGTCATTCCGGTGTTAACTTCTTTCTATATGGGTGCCTTGGCGTGTTTCTAGACACTAAACTTGGACTTTAGGTAGGATCCACCTAATTCCACTGAGAAAGAGGCCTAGAGTGTCACACACTAAGTGTGTCCATGTATCTAAGTTAAATATCAATTTAACAAGTTAAATAAAGATTATTCTCGACTGTAGTTTAATAATTATTTAAGGATGCCTGATCGCATTTATTTCAATACTAGTCTTTCAAGACAATATATTGTGGGAAAATAATATATATTTATTTGAGATTAATGTAGTTACATTTATTTAAGAAATAAATAGCCATTACTCAAGGTCTAATAAATGTGGTGGAGGAAATAAATAAAAATGAAAACAAGATAAACACGTCGTGTAAATTGAATGTACACCCCATGTAGTTTTCATGGAAAACGAGTACGCGCCATGTATTAATGATTACATGCCGTGTAGTTTTTCTAGTCCGGATTTTGAGGAAATAATATCATTTTATTAAATGATATTTATTATAATCAGTGTGAGATCATGTCAAGGAATTAATCATTCGACATGGAGGTTTTCTATAAGAGTTAATTAAATAAATAAAATGTGTAACACGTTTATTTATTATCATAACTCTATAACCTCAAACACAATTATAAATATCCTCAAAACCCCAACACTTTTATAGAGAGAATCGTTGTGCACAACAATTCTGTAGAATTCTCTCAAGGCCGAATGAAATCCTTCCTCCAAGAACACTCTCAAGACCGAGAGAGATCCACCACCACCAGATCAAGGTGATCAATGGAGGAAATCACAAGTGAAGGTTCTTCCATGATAGCACCTGTATATCCCTTTAGCGACATCCAGAGATATGTGGAGCAAGTTTGGATCACCTATAGAGGAATCCTACACATAGATTCTATGATGCAACGATGGATCATATCGGATCGTGACTGGAGACATCAACGAAGAAAGAATTTCATCAAGGTAATTCTTGTCAAATAATTAAAATAATTATAACCAACATATAATGGTCCTATATATATGGTTCTGGGACTCCCACTTTTGTTTTTCGTTCTTCGTTCTATTCCGGAGATCCTGCGTTTTACATCGTGATAGATCTCGGATTGATCATTATTAATGCTAAAATTAAAGTTGGGTACACCCACCAACATGCTTCTGTTGTGCCCAGAACCTAAAAGTGGTATCATATCAGTCGTATGATTGATTATAATTATTTAGTTTTTTGTTGGTATTTTACGCATTTAATAATTTAGTTGTTTCAATTCAAGTTAATCGTTCTTAAAAATCCGAATCTCGAGATCTGTTCCTCCCCTCTCGTTTCTCATTCACCTTACAAAAACAAATTTTTCTTTTAATTTTGATTAAAATAAAATAGGGGAACTCATCCGGAGGTTCCAAATGCTCCTGGTCGTACAACACCAGAATACACGGCGTGTATTCAGAAGTACACACCGTGTAGTCTAGGTTTAATGCATTGATCGATCTGCCAAATCAGGTCATGTATTGGATCATATCTAAGTCATTTATGACATTGTGTGTTAACCAGGAACAGGTGGTACACGGTTTCTGGATTACACGTCATGTGGTCCAACTGAACACAGTGTGTAGTCCCTTAGGGTTAGGGTTGGACCGTGTACCCTGTACACGGCTTTCCCGGCTGGAAACCATGTAATATGGAAACTACACGGTGTGTGTCCCACTAGCATGTCGTGTACTCCAAAAATTTCTAAAGTACATCAACAAGCCATGTCCCCGGGCGTGTACTTAGGATGGATGGTGAACAAAAAGTACACACCGTGTAGTCAGAACTACACTCCATGTACTCATCCAAATTACACAGATTTATTAAAATTTATTATTATATTATACAAACCCTTGAGACGTGTGCCATAGTTTAGGCATAAAGCTGAGGAAAAACACGTGATAGGTGTTTTATATATGTGTGTTTAATTTAACATTTGCATAATGAATTGAAATTCACCGGGTTGCCTCCAAGGTACATGTTACGTACAAGTATAATTTTAAATGAATTTATTTGATTAAAATTATGATGGATTAGAATCTCAAGGAAATTCAGAAAAAGGGTTTAAGATAAAAGGATTTATTAATTAAAGATAATTAATTTATTCGAGCGTGATTTATCATAAACAATAACAATTAAATAATTTAATTCTAGTTTTATTTATGCGTAAATATCGTTGAATTTATGGATGATCAGGAGCAACAACAAGACCTTTGTATGTGAATAGTTTCTTTTAATTTATTTATTTAAATTAAATTTGTTGGCCCATGAGCCTTCTCCTCATTAATATGTAGGGCATGTGTGCCTAAAGATTCTTTTATGTAATAATCTCTTTTTACACCTCACCTTCATGTGAGATAAATGCATATGTAATGGATGGAGCTCCCAAGCTAGTGGAGACGGCTCAAATCAGGATCCAAGGTGAAACCAATCCAAGGAGATTCAAATGTGGACAGGTGGAAAGTTATAAACACGAACCCAAAAGGTTCAAGGTGTTTCTCCCCTTGGTCTTGGGTTAGTTTATCAACTGCAAGATAAACTAACCAATAGAAAAATCTCATGATCATACCATTTATTTTATTTTTGTTAGCTGCATGGTTTATTTATTGTGGGTTTGTTGTCACGATCACACAATTAATGAATTAAACAAGCATGTAAGATGGAACTAAAATAAAATTGCCTTATGCGTAAATATTATCTTAGACATGGTTAATCACTTAAGTATATCCCACTTAATATTAACAAGAATGTAATAAAATATAATAAATTTAAAATTTAGGTATAGGGATAAAATCCCTCAAAGAAATATTAAGTCGGTATAGCCTTCCATAATCTTGGTTAGAATCGAACCATAGTTCAAAGTGCTTGACCGACCCTAGTTAGGGTGCTTTCAATTATCAGGGAATTCTAATTCAAGTTTTTGGGTTGACTTGACTTGGTTCGCATCAAGGGTTGACTGCCAGAGCAGGACTTGGTGTGACCAAGAGACAAAGGTTGATGAAATCTAAAATAAAAGTATTTTAGGACTGGGGAGTCCACTCAATGGATCAAGGAGCTACGAGTTAATCCAGTTGGCATTTGGAATGCCTACCTAAAACCATTCAAGTTGCTTGGTCAACCCTATTTGGGGTAATGTGTCAGGAAATATGGATCCTTTCCACTAGAATATTCAGGCAACAGAATATTCTGGAAGTCAATGGTGAGGGCTATTAGATTTCAATAAAATAGTGGGAGACTGATAAGTATTAATTTTTTTATTTGTCTCATTTTTATAATAAATTACTAAAACTTTTCTTATTTTAATTTGTAAAACTGGAAAGAAAAATGACTTCAAACATATCATTGTGAACCATACTCGATAAGGAAAACCTTCTCACCAGCACCAATTTTCAAGAGTGGCAGATGCGTTTACGTGTCATCCTTCGCCATGAAAGAAAATTGTAAGTGTTGGAAGAGCCTATTTCAGTTGCACCTAGAAAGGAGGCCAGTGATAAGAAACTATCTCTCTACATCAAACACATGGATGATGCCACATATGTCTAGTTTTTCATGCAATCGTCCATGTCTAATGAGCTCTTGAAGTAACTTGAAAACATAGACGTGTATAGCCAGATGTCTCACCTTAAGGATCTCTACCAAGAGAAGGCCAGACAGGAGATATATGAGATCTCCAATGCTTTGTTTACAACTAATCTTGTAGAGTCTGTGCCATATGGGTCTCATATAGTCAAGCTTATTGGCTACATTTAATGGCTAGACATCTTAGGGATTATGTTTCTGGATGAGTTGCGTACAGATCTCATCCAATCATCACTGTCCAAGACCTTCTCTAGCTTCATTGTAAATTATAACATGAGAAACAATGAGAATAGTTTATCGAAAATTCTGACCTTAATTTTCTAGGTAGATAAGGACATGGGGCATGACAAACCTACATTCCTTATGGTGAATAATAAAATTAAGGACAAGGAAAAGGGGTCAAAGACTTATAAATCGTCTGAATCCCCAGAGCGTTGTCCTTCCAAGAAGGGGAAGATCTAGAGGCAGGGCAAGGAACAGGAGGCAGTGTGTTTTCCATGTGGCAAGCAAGGACACTGGAAGAGGAACTGCACCCAGAAGTGTGGGGACTCTAAAGGTGTGTTCGTTATCGAGTGTAATATTTCTATTTATACTCATTGGGAATTAGATATATCTTGTAGGGCTCACATCTATATTCAAATAGTGTAACCAAGTAGATTTAGAAAGATTACTAGAGGAGAGGTTGATTTTTAAGCTGCCAATGACATAAGGCCAGCTGCATTGGCTATTGGTAATTACCACCTATCATTGCCAACTGGGATTATTTTGGTTTTACATAACTTCTATTATGTGCCAAGTGTTACCAAGAACATAATTTCTATATCTTGTTTGGATATAGATGGATTTATTTTCAAGTTTAGAAATAAGGGTTGTCTCTTTTATAATAACAATGTGTGTTATGGTGTGGAACATTTAAATAATGGTTTGTATGTACTAAATTACAAAAACCAAGTGTTGGAAATAAATAACAAAACAAAATCACATGAATCATACA
Source organism: Viscum album (assembly GCA_963277665.1). Classification (NCBI taxonomy): domain Eukaryota; kingdom Viridiplantae; phylum Streptophyta; class Magnoliopsida; order Santalales; family Viscaceae; genus Viscum; species Viscum album. Next base: position 1,918,002,537 of record OY728128.1, on the reverse strand, counting down.
TCACCTATTTGTGGCATCACCGTCTTGGTCATGTAAACGAGAAGTGCTTGACAAAGCTCTTCCAAGATGGTTATTTGGACTCTACTTAGCTAAAACCACTTGATAGATGTCACTATTGTTAACAAGTAAAAATGACCAAGTCTCCCTTTGGTGGACAAGGTGAAAGGGCCATAGAGCTTCTAGGATTGGTGCACACGGATGTGTGTGGACCATTTCCAGTAGAAGCTATAGGTGGATATTCTTACTTCATTACTTTTACTGATGATTTGAGAAGATATGGATATGTCTACTTAATGATGTATAAGTCAGAAGCCTTAGAGAAATTTAATGAATTCAAGAATGATGTAGAGAATAATCTTGGTAAGAAGATAAAGAAACTTTGATTGGATCGAGGTAGAGAATATCTGAAACAAGAGTTTATTAATCTTATACTGGAGTCTGGGATTCTATCTCAGCTCACTCCACCTTATACACCACAGTGGAATGGTGTTAGTGAAAGGAGGAACCTCACCATGTTGTACATGATGAGGTCGATGATGAGTCATACAGATCTTCCATTATCCTTTTGGGGATATGCATTACAAACTGCAGCATACACATTGAACCGAGTACCAACTAATGAGGAAAATGGAATTCCATCTGAGTTATGGAATGGAAGGAAACCCACTTTGTTGCACACATGTGTATGGTGATGTGAGGCATTTGTTAAGTCCTTCTCAGGCAACAAACTAGCACCCTGGGGCACGGGGTGTATCTTTATAGTATATCCCATGTAAACAAAAGGATATTACCTATATAATACTTCAGACAAGAAAGTGATTGTCGCCAGACAAGCTGTCTTTCTTGAGAGGGAGAACATCCTCGAGAAGGATAGTGGGAGTAAGATTGACTTCGATGAATTTGATTCTCAAGATACACAAGAGTTGGCACCAGAACAAGTTCCACAGTTTGCCATAGAAGAGGTTCCAAAAACACAAGTACTGCATAGGATCTCAAGAGAGGTAAGGTAACCATAGATATTTGGTTTCCTAGTCACCGAGGATGGTGAATCATTATTGTTGGACAATGATGAACCTCTCTCCTAAAAGGAAGCAGTAGAAAGCTCAGAAGCTGGAAGATGGATATAAGCTATGAATTCTAAGATGGATTCCATGTATCATAACCAAGTCTAGGTTCTAGTCGATGAGCCAGTTGATGTAAAGACTGTTGGATGAAAATGGGTATTCAAGAGAAAACCGGACATGGAAGGTCAAGTTATAACCTATAAAAAAGGCTAGTGGCTAAAGGATTCATACAACGTCAAGGAATTGAGTATAATGAAACTTTCTCACCAGTTGCCTTGTTTAAATCCATAAGAATCATACTATCCATAGCATCTTCCCATGACTATGATATTTGTAAGATGGATTTCAAAACAGAATTCCTTAACGGGAACCTTCAAGAATATGTCTATATGACAAAACCATAAGGGTTTGTGACACCAGGTGAATCCAAACGGGTTTCCAAGTAGCATAAATCCATTTATGGATTAAATCAATCATCCAGGTCAGGGAACATTCGATTTGATGAAACCATAAAGGAATTTGGTTTCATTAAGAACGAATGTGAGCCATGTGTTTATAAGTGGTTTAATGGGAATGCAATTTTTATCCTGGTAGTATATGTTTACGACATATTGCTTATTGGAAATGATGTACTAGTCTTAAATTTAGTTAAGGACTAGTTGAACGAGTGTTTCTCCATGAAGTACTTGGGTGAAATAGACTACATTCTAGGGATCAAGATCATTCATGATAGATACAAGAGGCTACTTGGACTAAGTCAGGGTATATACATTGACCAGATACTAGAGAGATTTAGTATGGAACAATCCAAGAGGGGATTGGTTCCAGTGTCACATGGCTTACATCTTTCTAAGAAAATGTGTTCCCAGACACAACATGAGAAATATAGAATGAGTAAGATCCCATACACTTCGGCAATAGGATCCATCATGTATGCCATGTTATGTACCAGGATTAATGTTTCCTATGCACTGAGCATGGTAGGAAGATATCAAGAAGATACAGGAGAAAAATATTGGACTACTGTTAATACAATCCTTAAGTATCTAAGAAGAACTAAGGATATGTTCCTGGTGTATGGATGAGACGAGGAGCTTGTCATCAGAGGGTATGCTGATACTGGTTTTTAGATAGATCAGAACGATCTGAAGTCACAATTTGGAAATGTTTTCTATCTTAATGGAGGAGTTGTGAGCTGGAATATTTCAAAGCAGCCAGTTGTTGCCTATTCTACAGAGGAGTCTGAATATATAGTGGCTTCTGATGCAGCCAAGGAAGTCATCTAGATTCTGAAATTTGTCCAGGAGCTTGATGTGGTTCCCAACAATAAAGATCATATCATGTTGTATTGTGATAATACTGCAGTGGTGGCTCTTGCAAAAGAAACAAGGTAAAATCAACAGACAAAGCACATGCTCCAAAAGTATCACCTCTTGAGGGATTTCTATCAAAGGGGTGAAGTTGTAGTGAGCAGAGTGTCCACGAAAGAGAATGTGGTGGACCCCATGACTAAAGGCCTATCTTATCAGAAGCATGAATACCATGTGAGAGCTAGTAGGTTAAAAGTTTTTAGCAGTTGGCACTAGTCCAAGTGGGAGTCTGTTGGAGTTGGTGTCCTAGAACAAACTAATTTGTACTTTATTCATTAAATAAACACCTTCTCACATCTTGATTGTTCTTCTGCATGACAATGCATGTGATAATGTCTCAAGGATAGTTGTTTCATTAAAGGGTCATAGTGGATCCCTACTATGATGAGAACCCGGAAGTTCCATAACATTGTTCTTGAATATATATTCTATGGTCGGATGATTTTATTTGAGGGACACAAATAATACAGGGCATTAGGGGTGAGGACTCATAAAACTTTGAGGCACCTTCTCATGGTGTGATCCATTCGTAATATCCAAGAGGATATTATGAGAACAAGACCCGCCAGTAAGAAATCCATATTTCATAGTGTCACTGGATGTTCCTATCTGTGGATGTGTGTATTGTTCCTTGGACTTTAAGATTATTATTAATGGGTATTAAAACTCGCGCACTTAGTTGTATTGACAAAAACAGTGACGACATACTGTTCACAGCAAGGTAGGATACGTTGGGTGCGTCACGAGTAATACTACATTAATAGATAATGCGAGAAATGATTTTTCCCTTCTATTCCATAATGGAAGTAGATATCTCAGGCCCATTTATGGAATTGATATAGCCAAAATAAATCCATGGCCATGGTATCGTATAGGCGATTTCAATTCCAAGAAGTCAAAGAAAGAATAATCGAGCACACGGGTTGATGGAACTAGCATGAAACCCGCTTGAATAGAGATATCGAGAGAGAGGGATTACATTACACTGTAAGTGTTTGTAGGAGGTGACACGTCATTTCAGTGTTAAATTCTTTCTTTATGGGTGCCTTGGCATGTTGTTATATGCTAACCTTGGACTTTAGGCAGGCTCCACCAAATGCAATTGAGAAAGAGGCCTAGAGGTTCATACACTAAGTTTTTCCATGTATCTCAGTTAAATATTAATTTAACAAGTTAAATAAAGATTATTCTTGACTATGGTTTAATAATTATTTAAGGATACTTGATCATATTTATATCGACACTAGTTTTTTGAGAGAATATATTGTGGGAGAAATAATATATATTTATTAGCGATTAATGTAGTTAAATTTATTTAATAAATAAATATCCATTACTCAAGGTCTAATAAAAGTGGTGAAGGAAATAAAGAAAAATTAAAACAAGATAAACATGCCATGTACATTGAATGTACAATCCATTTAGTTTTCATGGAAAAAAAGTACACACTATGTATTAATGATTACATGCCATGTAGTTTTTTCAATCGGGATTTTGAGGAAATAATATCGTTTTATTAAATGATATTTATTATAATCAGTGTGGGCGCATGTCAAGGAATTAATCATTCGACATGGGGGTCTTCTATAAGAGTTAATGAAATAAATAAAACACGTAAAATTTTTATTTATTTTCATAACTCTATAACCTCAAACCAAATTATAAATATCCTCACAACCCCAACACTTTTCTAGGGAGAATCATTGTGCACAACAATTCTGGAGAGTTCTCTCAAGGCTAAAAGAACTCCTTCCTCTAATAACGCTCTCAAGATCGAGAGAGATCCACCACCACCAGATCAAGGTGATTGAAGGCAGACATTGCAAAAAAAAGTTCTTCTATGCTAGCACCCAGATATCCCTTCGGTGATATCCAGAGATACGTGGAGCACGTGTGGACCACCACTAGAGGAATCCTACACTTGGATTATACGACGCAACGATGGATCACATTGGATCATGACCGGAGAAATCAACGAAGAAATAATTCCATCAAGGTAATTATTGTAAATTAATTAAATTAATTATAACCAATATATGATGATCATATCTCTATAGTTTCGGGACTCCCTCTTTTGTTTTTCGTTTTTCATTCCATTCTGAAGATCTGGCATTTTACATCATGATGGATCTCGGATTGATCATTGTTAATACTAAAATTAAGGTTGGATACACCCACCAACGCGCTTCCATTGTGCCTAGAACCTACACATCTAACTTATAAGAATTTTCTCATACCAATGATCCTCTCACCTTAGACAATGAGGAGGATTTGGAAGGTTATATTTCAGTATTTGAAGAAGGCGTCTCCACCACTATCGATGAGTTGGTACAGGTGAACCTTGGTACCGAGGAAGACCTGAGACCAACACTGATCAGCACAGATATTCCTAATAAATAATAGAAACAGTATGTGGATTTTCTAAAGTTGTGCCGTGATGCATTTTATTGGAGTTATGATGAGATACCTGGACTAGATCTCCAGGTCGTCGTCCACTTCCTTGGTCTCTCGATAAGCCATCTTGAGTTCAAACAGCTTCCAAAGAAGATGAACCCTTCTCACAGTGCCATGTACAAGGTCAAATTTGATAATATCATTAAATAAAACTTCATTAAAGAAGCCCATTACCCCATATGGTTGGGAAATATCATCCCTGTTAGGAAGAAGAAGGTACATATCAGAGTATGCATTGAAATTTGGGATCTCAATCATTATTGACCAAAGGATGATTTTCCCTTTCTCTGATAGGGATTTTGATTGATGCCACTTCTAGGTTTCAAGGTCTCTCATTCACAGATAGATATTCTAGGTATAATCAGTTCTATATGGGCCCCAGGGATGAAGAATCCACCACCTTTAGGGTGCCGCAGGGAACCTTCTGCTATTAGGTAATGACTTTCAGTTTCAAGAATTTAGGAGCTACTTATCATCATGTTATGCCCTGCATATTCAAACTGATCCTCAATACATTAGTGGAATGCTATATGGATGGTTTTTTGGTCAAATATAGCCAGTGTCAGGACCATCTAAAATATCTTGAGAAAGTTTTTGGATTCCTATGCTCCCATTATATGTAGATAAACCCTTTGAAGTGTACCTTCAGAGTTGCCTCTATAAATTTTATAGTCTTCTTTTTTAGATACCAAAGAATCGATATTGATCCAGAGAATATCAAGTACATCAGTTATATTTATCCTCTGAGAAACATATGGGAGCTCTGAGGCTTTCAAAGACACTTCACCAACATACTCTTATTCATTAAGAATATGGCTGAAAAGTGTAATCCCTTTTCCAAACTCATGAAGAAAGGTTTCATATGTCATTAGGATGAAGTGTGTTAGGACTCTTAAGAGGAGATCAAGAATTATCAGCTAGATCCTCCATTTATAATGCCACTCATCTCCAAAAATTCAGTCATCCTTTATGTGACCACCCTAGAAAGATCCCTCATCACTCTTCTCACTCATAAAAATAATGAAGGGATAGAGAAAAGTTTTTATTATCTCATCCAAATTCTCCTTGAAATGGAGACCAGATATTCCTATATCAATAAGAGTTGCCTTGCATAGGTTTTGTAAGTGCAGAAGTTTCAGATCTATCTAAAGCATCACGAGATATAGCTGGTGTCCCGTGTGGATCCACTAAAGTACATTTTGAACCACCCTATGTTGATAGGTCATCTATCTTGGTGGGTGGTGATCCTTCAGTGGTACAAAATCAGGTTTTTCATATAGAAAGTTGTTAAGGGTCAGGCACTGGTAGATTTTTTGGCCACACATCCAGCCCTAATAGATGAGTCTCTGGATCTTGATTTTCCCGATGATTTCATCCTATGAGTGGATCAGGTCATGTTTTATTGGAAGACTCACTTTGATGGTGCCTCACTGAGCCCCATCGTCAAGAGACTCAATGATCCCACACTCAACATAGTAAGTGTGAGCATCATCTTTATCATGCCTACACAGGCCAGTTTCCCTATTCATTCATGTTGTTAGAATGTTTAGCCAATAAATAGGTGGAGTATTAGGATCTAATCATTGTTCTTGATCTGGCCCTCAAGATTGATATTCCCCACCTACATTTGAAGGGGGGATCTGAGCTGGTTAGTAAGAAGATCAATAGTGATTATACCATCAAAAATATAGAGCTTGTACCCCTATTAGAGAAAACTCTCCAGCTGATGGACCAGTTCCCTTATTAGGAAAAAATCACTCATGCTACTTGATCACAGAATTTTCAAGTTGATTCCTTGGATAGCCTTGCCACATCTCTCTCAATACCTGACCAGTATGATTTGATTATCCATGTGGTTCATCGAAGGGTCATCACTACCATCACTCATGACGTTGATGATTTCCATTAGGTAAGTCATATTACCACTAATTCTTCCATACCAAGAACCACAGGATCCCCTGATGTAGAAGAAGATACCTATGGTTGCACAAATCCTTTTTTTAGTACCTCCAACATGGAAATCTCCCAACAGAGAGAGTCAAACATGAGTGAATATTTCGGCGTGCAATGCAGTTCACTGTCCAGAGTGGTGCCACCCTTGAGAAGATCCTCTACAAATATGGGTTTGATGGATTTCTCCTCTATTGTATTCAAGGAAATAAAATTGTCCAGGTTATTTAGGAATTCCATGTTGGTTCATGCAGATCTCATCAGGCTGGTTTGAAACTCTCCTCCCAAATCTAAAATTTGGGCTACTTATATCCCACCATGGTTCACGATTGTATCAAGTTCACCAATAGGTACCACGCATGTTAGATCCATGAAAATTTTGTGTATCTTCCACTAGAGACTCTTCATACTACGAATTACTCTTAGCCCTTTGTGGTTTGGGGACTCGATGTCATGGGACCATATCCACCAGCAACATCTCATCACTGAAGGTTCATTCTAACCACCATAGATTTTTTTCTCCATGTGGGAAGAAGTGATTTCACTCAAGGAAGTCAAGTCATGTTCTATCATTTATTTTATGAGCTCCAACATCATCCATTGATTAGGAGTCCCCCATACTGTCCTCACCGAGAACAGTACCTGTTTCTAAGTAGTTGAGCTAAGGAAATTGTTTGCTAAGTACAACATCTGGTCTAACCATACTTATTACTATAATTCACAAGAAAATGGGAAGATTGAGGCATTAAAAAAGAGCCTCTATAACATTTTGAAAAATATGGTTTTTTATAATAAGAAAATTTGGCCATAAAATCTCCCCAATGCTCTCTGGTCTTATCAAACAAAAACTCAAAATTCCACCCATGTGACTTTATATTCCCTGATTTATGGAACAGAAGTAGTCCTACCCATCGAGATTCAGTTTCTATCACTCCATACAGCCTTTTATGATCAACAAACATCAGATAGGGTAGCATAACTCTATATGGATGAACTAGAGGCCCTCGATGAGAACAGGATCTAGGCCTTGCATGATCTAGAGAGGCACCATAACAAAATAGCTATAGATTTCCACAAGAAATTTTTCCTCTGCTCTTTCCTTCAGCGTGACACAATATTGGCCCTAAGAATGCCGATGATAACTAGAAGGAAGCCACCAAAGATAGATCCCATATGGGATGGACCTTACATCATTGATAAGGTTTACCCTAATGGTGTATAATTTTTTATCACTATGGATAGTGAGTGGATTACTCCTCTCACTAATGCCAAGTTCCTCAAGCAGTACTTTGCATGAGTGAGTTCTCATCCTGCATGAATTTAAACTAAAAACTACAAACACAATCCCTTATAGTCTAATCTCTATAACCTTAAACTAATATCTCTTTTATCTTACATGATGTTAAACTATGATATGTCATGCATGATGTTAAAATAAAAGTGTGTTCCACATGAAGTTAAACTACAATAACCTTTTATCGCATTCCGCAAGATGTTAAATTTCACAGAGTTTTCCTCTTCATCCTTACCACATGATGTTAAACTTCACGGAATTTAAGAACTATGTATGTCTTGATTCCAATATTTATGGGATATGTAGTAATTCCCATACTTATTGTCCTTAGGTCCAGCCCCAGGTTTCCCAGTTTCCTCCATCCGTTCAGTCCCTTGGCCTAAGTTATTTCATGGAAGCACATGGTGTGATATGAGACCTATTGGGTCCTCATTCACATCAGATATTCATTATTCACTCCACGTGCCTCCATTAGATATATCCCTTTTTTTCTTTTCTCTCTTCCTTATCTCATGAAGTTAAACTATACGACATTCAATAACAACGTATGGCTTGATTCCCATCCTTATGATATACGTAGAAATAGCTAAAAAATTTGTCTTTGGGTCCAGTCCAGGTTCTATAGATCCTTTCAACATTCCAGTTTTTTACCTTGAATTTCCAAGAGAGAATGTGGTGTGGTATGAGGCCTCTTTAGTCCTCATTCATGTCAGGTTTACAATAGCCACATGTCCCATCCTACAGGTATTTTCATCTCCATCCTTACCACATGACTTTAAACTACATGGCATTCAAGAACTATCTATGGATTGATTCCCATATTTAAGGGATGCATAGGAAGGCCCAGACATGTTGTCCTTGGGTCTATCCATTAGGTTTCCCAGGTTCCTCATCCTTTCTATATCTTTTTCCCTCACCTTATCGTTTTAGTTCTAGGACCTTAAACTAAGATCTCTCTCATCAAACACAACATTAAACTGATGTGTCCTACCTACAAGACATTAAAATGCATAGAATTTATGGTCCTTTCTACATAACCATAATATGAAAGTTCTCCTTTGTCCCACACAACACCAAAATTTACCTATCCTATATGATGTTAAACTTTTACTTTTTTCTTACCTCATAACATTAAACTCTACAGAACTTAAAGAACTACATATGGCTTAATTTTCATTATTATGGGATACGTAGGAACGCCCAGACATTTTGTCTTTGGGTTCAGCCCCAAGTTCTTCCATCCTTTCATCCCCTTTGTCCAAAGTTCTCTTATGGGAGTCTATGGTGTGATATGATACCTCCTTGGTCCTCATTCACATTAGGTTTATTTTATGACTCCACACACATCCCCTTTGGGATACCATTCCCTCCCCAATGTCCTAGCCACAAGAAAATAAATTGCATCCCAACCCATGTCCTTACTGAATGATGTTAAACTACATGGAACTTAAACAACATCATATGGATTGATTCCCATCCTTATGGTATAGGTAGGAATGCATTGACATTTTGTCTTCAACTCTAGCCCTGGTTCATAAAATTATTTTTTCTCTTTCCTCCACTCATCTTCTTGATTCACCTACTCTTAATTGAATCTCTCGAACTCTATTATTCCTCATTAATGTGACCATATGCACTGTGGTGTAGATCGTAGAGTATTGGATTCTTCATGCACATTATCTCATTGTATTTCCATGCTTCAATTTCCCCTTTATTTGGGTCTCCATCATCTTTCATGTCTGAAAGGACCCCCTAACAGTATGAATTCTCAACCTCATGGCTCGCCTACCATCCTAGGACATTGTCCCATAAGATTTTGAACAACATTTCAAGATAGGTTCTGCATTTGGAATATGGTTAGAGGAAGACCCTCAGGTTTTTTTTCCCAACTCAGGTTACACGATATAGATACTATGTCTCAAATATGGTCAACAATTGTCCTCCATCACTATTCCAACCCCATTGTGTCCCAAATACCAGGATTCATGATTAAAATCCTTTTCTCCATCCTTATGTATAAGAATAACTTCAACACTCTAAGTGTTATCCCTCCGTGCACCTTTGCGCATCGAGTGGACATACTAGTGTCATGGGATGATCCTTGACTCCACACCTCCATTCCCATACTATATGCTTCCATGTTTCATAAATATATTCTCTTCCCATTATTTCTCACACCAAGCATGGCTCAAGTGGGATAAGGGATCTTGGTAAGGTTTATAATTTTATGTAAGAATCATCCCATCCTACAATCTGAACTCTATGACCTTAAACTAGGAGTTCATGTATCAATTCCATGTAGCAAGACTTTAAACTATGCACAGGTTTTTCTGAGGGAGTATGTGGTACGGTGTTGGACCTCTGTTTTCCTCATTCACATTGGGTTTCCTTATGGTGTCACGCTACACATTTTTATTTTGAAATCCTCACCCAAGGTCTGAGCTCTGTGACAATAAACTAAGATCCTCAGAATAATCATAGTATGACGTTAAACTATGTGTTCTGCATCCAAGTTTCATATGATAAACTACACAGCACTATGATGTCTTCATCTAAGAATACATTGTCCCTTTTGTTGTTGTCCATTTGCCACGCCTTCTTTAAATAACTACATATGTCTTGATTCTCGCCCTTGGGGTATACATGTGGATTCATGAACACTTTTTCCCCATATGTAGTTTCATAATCATGAACTTTTTTCTATCACCCCCTTGTCGTGGTTTGGGTGTTCTCTCAAGAGTGTGTGGTGTGGTGTAGATCTCTGCTATACTCATTCAATTTAGGTTATTTCATGGAACTACACTAAACATTTTCCCTTTGGAAGCCCCATTACCTTATGTTCTAAACTCTATGACCTTAAACTAAGATTTTTAGTGTCTAAGTTCCCAAGATAGTAAACTACATAACAACCACTATTTTTCTCATTTCAGGGGATATCATTCCTTTTTACATTGGAAATTTTCCATTCCTTCCTTCAAGAACTACATATGGATTGATTCCAATCCTTATGGGATATATAGGAGAACCAAGACATTTCATATATAGTCCAACCACAAATCCTTTCATCTTTCTGGAATCTTATCTTGAGTTCTTCCCATGGGTATGTGGTCTAGTTGACTCCCCTTTGGTCCTCATTCACATTGGTTTTACACCAGTCACACTATGTACTTCCCTTGAAAGTGGATTTGGTCCCACCTATGGATAAATTCTGTCCTTATCTCCACACTTCACGCATCCCTTTATTTGGGTCTCCATTATCTTTCATGTCTGAAAGGACCCCCTAATGGTATGAATGCTTGGACTCATGGCTCACTTACTATCCTGGACCAATTACCTATAGGATCTCAAACAAAATCTTGAGACAGGTTCTGTGTATTGAATATGGCAGTATTCGAATCTCAACTGTTTGTTCCCACCCTAGGTTACACTATATAGATATTGTTTCTCAAATATGGTCCATAGTTATCCTCCATCGTTATTCCACCATCATTGTGTCCTAATTATCGGGTGTTTTTATTCATTTTTTCCTTCTCTTCTATTCTTAGGGGTCCCCAACACCCCTATTTTTGTTCCTCTATGCATTTGTTTCCATCATGTAGGGAAATTTTCTTGGTTGGGATTTTCCCTCCTAACATGTCTCTTTCACTATTATACATTTTCATGTGACGGGGAAATATTGAAATCACTCTTTGTTTCCCACACCGATTAGGGATCATGTGGCATTAGGAGTTTTGGTAGGGTCATACCCACATAGAATGGTGTGCGACATTACAGTCTGAGTTATACGACATTAAACTAAGATCTCTTCCGTACAAACTGTATGATGTCAAACTACGTTGTATTATCCCATGTGAATTTAAACTATTTCATTCTAACCACATGATGTCAAAATTCACGGTTATGTCCTATCATATGACCTTAAACTACAACACCATTGTCCTGGCCACATGATGAAAAAAGTCACAACATTGTGGTGTTCTCACTTGAGAGGGAATCACCCTTGGCATTGGTCACCACCATGAAACTTTTCAAGACCTACATAAGGCTTGATTCCTATAGTGACACCTAGAATTTTCATCTTGGGTTTTTCAATCCTAAAAAACACATTAGTAGAAAAATAAAAAATAAAAATATCAAACATATGATCTTTTCTCAAGAACTATTTTTATCTTGATTCTCATTCTTATGGGATATGTAGTGATACCTGGATCATCGGTTTTGGTCCTAGCTACAACATTATTTCCCCAATTATGTCAAACCATATTCATCATTATCACATCATGTTAAACTACATAGAATTAAAGAACTACATGTGGCTTGATTCCAATATTTATGGGATACATAGTGACACCCAAGAATTTCTCTTCAGGACCAACCATAGGTTCACTAACCTTACCAGCCCTTTGGCCCCACTCATGATATGAACCCTATAACCTTAAAAGATGAGTCATAGTCCATGTAACATGACTTTAAACTATTGGCCAGAGTCTAGGTAGCATGACCTTAAACTGTGTGTAATGTCCTATTTATATAATGTTAAACTATTCCATGAATATTTTTCCTTTCCATACGACATTAAACTACATGTACATCAACCGTGTTTGCATGACGTGAAACTAAAAATCATCCAATATCCCATAGTGTTGGTCATCCACTACATTTCTCATCATCTTAGTTGTCATCCAATCATCTAAGACGATTCTCCCCCTAGAAGATAGGTTTGATCATTGTTTAGATCAATGCGCTCACACCATTGCATTTTTGTCACGGTGTCGTAATTTCAAGAGTATTATAATCCTTTAGAACATTACATCACTCCAACTTCATACTTTTCCTACCCTTTATTTAGATTATCATCCTCTTACACATATCAAGTAACCCCCTAAAATCCTATTCCCATTCCACTTTATCACACCAACCATTTTGGGTCAACATCCCAGAATACATAGGACAACATTTAGAGTTTGGCCACATGTTTTCGATTTTGGTTAGTGGTCGGACCTCATTTGTTTATCCCCATCTCAGGATAGTGTTATAGGTATTGCGGTTCAAATATGGTCATCAGTCATCCCATATCATGATGCCTCCACCAATTTGTTCCTAATTTTGGGTATCTCGATTCACACTTTTCATTCCCCTTTGTTTGGATTGATTTGAACGCCCCTGTATTTATCCCTCTTTTGTACTAGAGCACATTGGTAAATGTAATTTGGCTGCTTTGGAAACCCTATCCTCCAGTCATGGCCTCTCTCAACCCGAATACCCTAGGTGTTTAGTCAATAATTCCAGACCCTGAGTATTTTATAGTCATCTAGAACTCTCAAATACAAAGTGGATAATTATGTGATCGTCCCTTGTTTCTCACACTAGGTATGACCCACATGAAATTAGGGATTCATTATAAGTTGGTTCACAGTTATCATTGAGATACAATGATAACAATCAAAATTTATATGTCCATGAATTTATTTTAGAATAAGAAAACAATAAGGGAAAATATGATTCATGATTTTGGAAAAAAAACATGGACCTTATGGATCTTCTCCTTAAATGGAATGCTTCAATTCTGCCACTCTCTGGCGCGTAGCCTCCAGAGTTTTTTTCCATTTCCTGAGATCCTCATCCTCGTTGATGGTTGTAGAGTGAATATCATCATCCCTAATATGTTTTTGGTCCCATTAATCTTGAAGTTCGGCCACTTGATGGTTCACATGTGCTAGCTGCTCCTGGGCTTCCACCAGTTGGGAATTAATTCGTTCAATGAACCCGGACTTCTTAATGATGAATGTGAAATGCTCGTTAATATTCTCATTGAGGCATTGGATCATCAGATCGACCTCTTAGAGATTCTATATATTCTCATACTTCTTTTGGAATCAATTAGAATCCGAATACTGACTACTTTCCCACATCTTCTCAGCGAGGTAGTCTCGGATTAGCGTGTGCAAATTTCACACATCAACCCCTCTAATGCATAGATCGTGCAGTCAAAGGAAGAGTGATCCCATCTATTCTATCCACTTAGCTTCTGGAACATTGTATATAAACAATCTAATTAGTTTCCATTCTTTTTTTGGGTCATCTTTCTATCCTCACCTACCTTAGAATCAAATTCTTCCAGCTCTATAGGATCATCCAGTTCATACTCAAGGAATGCATCCAGAAGTTCACCTCTAGGATCTTCTTTGGGCATCGCGTCCAAAGAGTTAGGTTCCATGTGTTATATCTAGTCCCCGTCACTTGATTATAATTCAATAATTTTGGCCCGAATGATTCCAGGTTCCTCCCCTCCAATGGAATCACTCACAATCACAATTGATCTATCATCTATTCTGGCCTTAGGAATGAAGACGTCATCCTGCAAGCTAAATCCATACAGTGGAAACCTATTGCATAGAAAATAGTCTTTATGAGAATCTGACAAAAATGTCATCAACGATTTATGATTACATTGGATTTGAGCATACTCCCTTATCAGGATATTATTTTCTATTGTTTCCCTTTAGGAAGAATCAACAAGAACCTCCTGAGCATCCTCTTAAATTTCCATCAATCTGGGACTTTGCAATTTTTATGATCCTGTTTGTGAATCTCAGTCGTGAATATCATTAATAGAGTTTGTTCATGTTGTAGTAGCCTTTGAAGAATCCTTGTTGTTGGCATGTGTCACAAAGGATAAGTGGATCACAATTCACTAGTATTCTGAAAAGAGCTCACAGATCAAAAGACTATAGAACCCGATTTGTAAAGTCACATTCATGGGGCGGTTCCCTTTAGGAAAAAAGAGCATCAGCATAGTCATTCATAGATATCAAATATAGACATGGTCCCCTCTTTCCCTATTTATTGAAGATCCATTCCCAAGCTTCGCATCTACCTTCACTCTATTTCATGAAAACCTTCGTCTACTGGAGCTTTGCGGTGCACCATGCCCACATACCGCGTGAGCTAACTTTAGGATCCAATGAGTTTTCTTAGTAAAATTACCCTCATAATTAGAACTTATTTTTCCTTGCCTCTCATTATATGGGGGGAATTTTTTGGCACTGAAAATCATGTTATTGAAGGAATGAACAAATTAACTCCTAGTTTGAATATAATCTAGAACCTAATGGCCTTATAATTCATTAAAATCCTCAAAGGAGTCTATTTCATAAAGATCATCCATGGAGATCCTTGCCTCCATGACCGCAAAGAAGGTTGAAGGTGTATTCTCGAGTCTGACCGTTTGCGAATGATCTCAAACCCTTTGCAGCATCCTTGTTATTTAGAGTATGCCCGGTGATTTCCTCTTTGGCGATGCCTTCATGAGTCCAATGGAGTCTCACAGATGATTTTCTTCTTCACGGCATCACATCTTCATCGTGGTTCCCTGTTTTTTCTTTGTGGTGAGCCCTGTGATCACTAAAAACCACCATTTCCTATAAATAGGAGTCCTACCCCCCCCCCCCATTACCATTTCAACCTTGACTTTTCTCCTTCCCCCTCCTATTTCAAGAAGCTCCCGATCATTGTACACCTGAGAGATATATGGATCGCCCAAGGTGCTTGAGCATCGCGAACCATGCTTTTTTACGTTCTTCACGGACCCCAATTGTAGGGATTCCCTTCGCAAAGTCATTCTCCCTTCCCAAAGGATAGGACCCCTTTGGGTTTCTCGAGACTCTTTGAAACATTAAGTCTTTGTAGAGCACTCTTCAAATAATGAGCTCTTGACTGAGGTAAATCTCTGCTCTGACGATGTTTTTCCTCTGTGAATCATTCTTCATTTATAGAGAACCCTTCCTTCATGAAGCTTCTTTCCTTCAAGAAGAAACTTTCCTTTGTGAAGAAACCTTCCTTTTCATAGCACCCTTCCTTCATGAAGCTCCTTCCCTTCGAGAAGATCCTCCAATCAATCCCCCTAGCATCATGAACCCTTTTTCCACAAGGCCTCCAGACTTGTGTGATGTGATTTTATGGTCCCTTGAATGGTGTTTCATGTTGTGTTTCCCTACCTTATGCTTCTTCGTATAGGTACGCTAATAGATATTGCTTCTTAACATAGCTACACTAAAATTAATTCCTCTATCGACCATTATTCCACCTCCCATCGGGAATTTCTTGTGCCTTCCCTTCCCCAAATGTGGGTTATTACAAGTTATGTAAGTCTAAGGGATGAGAAGTGATGCCTCATCATCTAAGGTGTAGGACATTAAACTACCAAGCATCCAAGTCTTCAACACATGATTTTAAACTATGATTTGCACATTCATGGAAAGTTCGAGAAGACCAGAAATGGGATTGACACTAGTGTCATCCCACTCTCTTTATCCCTTCAGGATTTTTCTCTATGTGTTCCTCAAGCAGTCTCCACATAAGCCTGGAACCACTTCCTTAGGATTCCCTCCTAAATTAAGTCACAATCTCCATCTCCCTAGGATTCTAGCCATGAGTAATCCCTACACCATCTCTTACTAATGTATATTTCATGACATAACCATCTGTTATACTATTACCTCTTGTTTCTCACACCGATCATGACTCACATGGGCTTAGTGTAAATGGTGACCATGACATCCAATTTGGGCGACTAGTCGTGTGTAATCCCCATTCCCCTCTCTCCTAACCTACCTGGACTTTGATCCCTATATTCTAAATAGGGTACATATGAAGCCTCTTCAAGCATCAAGCCCCTCATTCCCCACAATCCATTTGTCCTGACTATTTCATGTCGGTTCACTGATCCTGAATGACTTTAAAATGTATACTCATAACTACATAAGTTTTGATACCTTTTGGGTATATAGGAAGCCTCATCAAGGTTTAATCCCAACCAATGGTAAACTTTGGTTCTCCCTTATAGGGATGTACCCTCTGGATGTGACATCTTTATTTTTTGGGATGCATCTCCTGGATCTGCCTCTCTAAGGTTTTTTGATCTACATGGGCATATAACCATGCATAAGCCCCAAACTTCACTACACTCCTCCAACCAATAGTGACCCTCTTGAGAAGGGCCTCTAACCATGAATAATCCCCTAGCACTTCTCCAGGTCAATTTCCATTATGTACGCCTCGATTCTATTCCCTCATCCTGAACTATGTGGACTTTGATCCCTATATTTTGAATAAGGTATGTAGGAAGCCTCTCTGAGGTTCAATCCCATCACCCAATTCTCATCCCAGTCTTTCCTTTGAGCCTTTTTGTTTTGGGACAATCATTCCCCAACCTAGAGGTTCTACTTCCTTTAGGTTCTTATCTATGCACTCTATTTCTCACAGGTTACCTCCTTAGGTGTATCATCACCCCATCCCTAACTACGTGGACTTTGATTCCCAACCACTGGGATACATAGAAAGCCTCCCTAAGGTTCAATACCAACATATCCATATTCACGTAGGTTCCATCCAATTAATCTCATTCACTCCATTAAAATCCTTCACCATCCATCCAGATTCTTATCCAACCTGCCACATCCCGATGAGGTCATGCCACCCACTTCTTCGCTACTCCAATCAGCAATCAGTCATAAAAACATGCATAATCCCCACACAGTCCATATTTATCCAAACAAGATTTCCCCTCTTGTGATTGGAAGATAACCATGTGTAAGACCCAAATCCCACCTTCAAACTACTTCAGTTTTGATCCTTGTCTTCTAAATAGGGTACATAGTAAGCCTCCCTGAGGTTAAATCCAAGACAATAGTAAACCTTGGTGCCCCCCTTTTTTGGTTGTGCTTTCTTGATCCATCCTTTGTGATGTTTAGATCAACCTTAACAGTGTGAAACCTTCCCTTTGGGGGGAACACCATCTTTGGTCCATCTTTATAAGGCATTCTGATCCATCCATCTGGTAAACCTCCATGTGCTCTTTCCTAGGGATGTACCTCTCTAATCCACTCCCATCAGTGTTCCAATCATTCGGATCTGTCTCTGCTAGACATTAAACTCATGACATACCCCATGTTAAACATGGTAAGAAGAGGAAAACCTTGGAATACATGAATCTGGCATAGGATACCCAGTAATTTATGTGGGATGCCTCATTTTTCCCCACCCTTTAGAATCCCTTTAATAAAGGATAATTTAGGTGTACTGATGTTCTAGCATCCAGGAATGCCAGCGATGCCCAATGTGACTGTACTCTTAACCGAAGGTTGATACCCTGACTTGACCCTTTGTAATGTCTATAAATAATTAGCATAATTAACCATCTTCCACAAATAGATGGCATTGGGAAAATTTTCACGAACGATGTATTAATCTTTAAGGGAAACTCGGACTAGGTGATGAATTCTGACAAGGAATCCTTGGGAGGGGGAATTGACACCCCATCATCCTGTTTCAATCAAGGAGAAAACATCATTCAATAAGTGATGAATGGCACCCACCTTTGTAAAGCACGAATGTGGGGTAAAATACAGCGGTCACCACCAACATATGTGCATGGGTGGCGCACCCTGGTGGAATGCATCAAAAACAGCATCATATCATATTTTAATAATAATAATATTTATATTCATATATAACATATAAATATATATATGTGTATATAATATTTTAATATCACATATTTCTTTCATTGTGATTTATATAATTTTAAATTTACTACTTAACAATAAACGAATTAGGTATACCTATTAGATATATGACCAATGATAATATCTACAATGAATATATTTGTAATTGAAACATTTTATTATTTTGTGTATAACCATTATAAAGTTATTCCACTCCTGCTTCATGTTTCCATTATTTTCATTTTAGATATCAAAACATGATTTCTCACTTTGTGGTATTCTTTCTCAGTGTAGATTTTCTTATACTAATGGTGATTCTTAAAGGTAGTTTTAGTTCATGGGAGTTTATAGTTCTAAAGATATTATTCATTTCAATTTATTTCCCACTTTTTAATTTTTTTTTATCTTTAATGAATGTAATCATCCATGATGTTTAATAATTCATTATATGTGATATATGGTTTCTTGTACCTTCATTTTAGTGTTCAATTACAATTGAATAAAGTGTTGTTATCTTTGATCATGTATTTTATAGAACAATATCTAATCAAGTATTAATTATTTTAAAATAATAGATAAACATTATTTATAATTATAGGGAAAATTTTAATGGATCCTAAAACCTGGGGCATTATATTTTCTCCCCCTTAAATAAATTTTTTATTTATAATATTAATTACCATGATATATTGTATCTAAAAGGTATTTATGACCCAAGGTATAAATTAAAGATAAATTTCAATCTTACAATCTTGGGGAATATATACCTTTCCTTAGAATAATATTATCCCTAATATTGAGTTTTTCTCTAACCATCTGAGCCAAGAGTTTATCATTAATTATCCTTGAATTGATAGATTGTCATAGGTTGATATAAAATGTGATTTCCTTATTCCAACAAATATTTTCTTCTCTACATATAGGGAACTAATATATCAATAAAATCATGATAAATTTATCTAAATGGGGGATAATAATATTTCCATAATGAATATTCCTATAATATTCAACTTGGAATACAAAATCATACCACTAAAATATTTTTTCAACAATAAAATCATCAAGGTGGAGATTTAATGATCTTATAAAACTTCTTAGTTATACTAGTGTTACTAGAATCAACTTCCAATAAGACATCTACAAATTCGGATTTGTGGGAATGTGTACATTAAATATCAAGATCCTCTTTGGGAGTAGTTCTTTCATAGGCATTCCATTGGCCTCTTGTTCACAAAGTTTGGTAATGCTTATCATCTGGGTTAGTCCTTGGATTAGGGAATTGACTTCGACTATTTACAAGTTCCCTGCATATAAGACATTGAATTATTAATGGTACCTAATGATTAAATCTATTTCATTCAATCATGTTAACTAAACTCTTCATTTTTTCTTGAAATTTTGATGCTTGATGACCCACATTTTATAAGTAAAGTTTCTTCTAGTCCCCTTGAAAAAACACCCTTGATGATTCTTCCAACATTTTTTATATTTAATTGGTTGAATACTCATTATTTTTTCATCTCCATTGACTAAATTTTCAAGAGTCTCCATTTTTATCTTCTTTGGTGCACTTAGGATTTCAACTACGGTTACGTTGTTAATTATATTTTACAATAGTTGGTTTGGCATAATCATAAGGTTTCTCACTTCAACTCCCATTTTGATGGGTTTTTTTAGGCAATCTCCATGTTGTCCCTCACACCCATGGTTCCTTATAGTTCCTTCCATTACTAAAACCAATAGGGTTTACATGAGTGCTGAAACATTAACAATACGGGGGAATTATAGTAATCATAAAAGGAATTCAATCTTAAATTGCATTGTTCGTTTATATTATAAAACTTTCCTATACTCCCTTTAGTTCAACCTATATCAATATTGGTTTAACCTAGGTTACCATAAGTTGGGTTATCTTATACTTCTCAACCTAGTCACTCAAAGTAACATGGAAATCAATTCTTTATAGTTGTTCATAAATAGCATATGTTCAACAAAACCAAATCCATTGGGAGTGTCTATCTAGGTGAGGAGTCTTAGGCTAACTCATTGTGTATCAAAGTGATGATGGATTCAATGATCAAATAATCCTTTTCCAGGTGATTACTGAATATTTTTTTATAATAGGTTTTATAAATAAAAAAATTCAAAATGAGTTATGGTTTTTCATATTTTCAAAAATAAGACCCGAAAATCATGAACATTATTTATGCATATGCCTTCACCAGGAAGAGTGAATGGGGTTCACACTTCTTGTTTCCAATTTATTAAGAGTGAATCTCATTCACTCTTCCTACAACATTTTCAAAAAAAATTGTAGATATTTTTATTATCTTTTTAATATAGATATATAAAAGTTAATAAAATAATTAATATTATAAATATTTAAAAATATAATAAATATAATTAACAATAATAATTAATAACTAATATAATATAATAATTACTTAATATTTAACAATTAATTTATAATTAATAGTTAGTAGTTAATATAATATAATTAATTAACATAATATAAATAGTTATTGAATAAATTTAATAATTAATATAATTAATTTATTGATAGTGAATTATTACTTGTTAATTAATCAATTGTTAATTAATAGTTAATAATTATTAATTAATCAATAAATATTTAATAAAATAATTAATGTTAAAAATATTTAATAATAGAATAAATATAATTAGTAAAAGTAAATATTTATTTAAATCAAATAATTAATAAATATAATAAATATAGTAAATAACATCATAAAATTAAAAAATAATTAATTAATAAAAGGATTTAAATTACCAGTTTTTAATAATATAATTATAAATGATAATATTAAAAACAAAAATAATAAATTAATTAATATAATTATAAACTAATAATATAATTTATATTTAATAATACAATTAATAATAAATATAATTAATAATTAATATAACTAAAAGTTACTAATTATTTATTATTATTATTGGTTAATAGATAATTAATATTTAAAATAATTACAATTGGTAGTTAATAGTTTTTTTTTAAAGGTCAAAGCACAATATATAAAATAAAAAGGTTACAAGAGATGAAAAGATGGGATTTTTTTACAATCTCTATCGAAAAGATAAGATAAATCAGCTGGCAGAGTGTCAATCCAAGTCATGCTTTGATTAACTCCTTTGTTAGAAAGAGCATCAGCAACGACATTTGATTCACGGTAGGTGTGAGTAGCAATGTAATAAATCCCATAGAGCGTCTTCAAGCAATTCATCCAACATGTAGTGAGTGGCCAGGCCAGATGAATGATGCCATTCCAGATGGCATGAATGATGGTGGTCAAATCACTTTCAATCCAAAGCTTTCTCCATCCTTTTTGAAGCGCAAACTCAATAGTATGAATGACTCCAAGAATTTCCGCCTCCAGAGATGAAGAGTGACCACATCCAACATAGAAGCAACCCTGACACTGGCCAGCTGAGTCTCTGAAGATAGCACCACAACTGGAAGGTCCTGGATTGCCTTTGGAAGCACCATCAATGTTCACTTTGATCCATCCCGGTATCGGTGATTGCCAGAAAACTTCAAAGGAGTGTTTGGGCACAGGGTAGATTCTAGGAACACGGAGATAACGAAGGATCTCAAAGTCACCAACCGATTTGTTGCAACAGTCTTTTTGAATTGAGGCGGCTTCATGAATTGCAATAAGAATCCAAGATTTTCCTGCATTGAGACTAAATGAGCGATTATTATGAATGAGATCATTTCTAGCATACCAGATCTCATGCAGGAGTTTCTCCACAGCCGCAAGAAATATATTTTTAACCTGTGAAGAAGCTTCATATCTAATACAATTTTTTAAAAACAAAGAAATAGAGTGAGTTAAGATTCATCTGCAATTGGATAATTCAAAAACATAATTCCATAAAATAGAGGTTGTGGCACAAGATAGAAAAATATGATCAGCGTCCTCCCTGTGTTGATTACACAAGCGACATTTAGAACAAAGCTGAATGCCAAACTTTTGCAGATTAATTTCAGTGGGAAATCTATTATGAGAGATACGCCAAATAAGGGTGAGCCTAGAAGGTTTAATCCAGGGTTTATTGAAATGACTCACCCAAAGATAATTAGATTCCTCATTAGAAAAGTTATTCTTATAAAAGTTTTTTGAGTCAAGCATACCATTTGGAGCAGGTTCCCAAACAAGGAAGTCCCCATCAGAGGAAAAGGAATGATTATCAATAGTCTACACAATATGATCAGGGAGGTCATGTCTATGTGAATGTAATACATCTTTTATGGACTAACTAGTATCAACAGGAATGATATTGGGTGGTAACAGTGAGATCAGGGGGTTACCACACCATTTTCCACACCAAAAATTAATGGAAGAATCAGCACTGACCATCCATCTAGCATTTTCCATGATCTTATAGTATGAGTCTCTGATAGAATGCCAGATTGAAGAGTTGATGAAAGTCGAATTACCCGTTAAAATTTTATGAAGAAATATATGGTTTAAAAAATCATAAACATTAGAAGGAGAATTGATAATACGCCATGTTAGACGGGCCTGCAGAGCGCTATTGAACAACTTTAGATTTTTAATGCCAATGCCACCTTTATCAATGGGTTTATAACAAGAATTACAACGAATAGTGACAAGCTTCTTTTCAAAAATACTTCCAGCCCAAATAAAGTTTTTAATGTAAGTATTAATTTTTTTGAAGATTATTATAGGCCATTTATAAATCATGAGGGCATAGACCATTTTAGAAACAATAGTGGATTTGACCAAACATATTCACCCAGCCATGGAAAGGGATTTACCCTTCCAATTAGAGAGATGGTTAATTATTTGATCTATGATATTAGAAAAGTGGCTAACTTTAGGTCTACCCCAAAAGATAGGAACACCTAAATAAGAGAAAGGTAAGAGACCTTCTTTGATACCCAGATAAGTGGTAATGGTAGATTTTCTTCTAACCGGAATGTTCTTACCAAAAACAATATGTGATTTATTCCAAGAGATAGCTTGACCAGAAACTTCCTCATAGTGGGTTATGGCTTGCTTGAAAACTTGAATGTTTTTTTGATCCCCTTTAAGAAACAGAATAATATCGTCGACATATAAAAGATGAGTAGGTGCATTTAAGTTTCTAGTAACATGAATAGGCTTAAGTTTACTTCGATCCACCAGATTGCTGAGAAGCCTACTTAGGTAATCCTCAGAAATAACAAAAAGGATGGCAGAAAGGGGGTATCCCTATCTAACACCTTTAGAGCATTTAAAAAAACCTCTAGGAGTGTCATTAATAAGAATAAAGATGAAATCCGAATGAAAAAGAGTCTTAATTCTTCCAATAAAGGTATCATTAAACCCAAAGTTTTTTAAGACTTTGAAAATAAAATTCTAGTCTATGGTGTCAAAATCCTTTCTGATATCTGATTTAATATCCAGACATCCTCCTCTAGTGTTTTTATTTAGACTGTTGGTACATTTGGAGGCAAGACAAATGCAGTCTTGAATAGACCTACCTTTAATGAATCCAAATTGATTCCAAGAAACAATTTTATTACAAATAGGGGCAAGTCTATTCGCAATTATTTTGGTAATAATCTTATAAAGAGTTTTAATCAGGGAAATCAGTCTACATTGATGGATCTCAGAGGAATTTGAAACCTTGGGAATTAAGGTTAAAAATTGAGCATTGATCCCATGTGGTAAAGATCCATGAATAAAGAAGGTCCTGACAAGTTTACAAACATCATTGTGGATAATATCCCAATGCTTTTGAAAGAAACCGTTATTGAACCCATCCGGATCAGGTGCACTGTCTGGATTAAGGCCAAAGACAGTGTCTTTAATTTCATGGTCGAGTGGAACGCTTAAAAGCATTACATTGTCTCTTTCATCCACCATTAAGGGAATAATGTCAGGTTTAAGCTCAGTATTAATATCTGGGCCATTAAAGATATTGTAGAAGCAAGAGTTAACATGGTCTGTAATGGCCTCTTCTGAATCTATGATTAAATCATTATGGATAAGCTTAGAAAGAGGACGATTGACCTTTCTGATTCTTTGAAGGCAATTGTAAAATTTAGTATTATGATCGCCATCTGTAAGCCATTTAGTCCTAAACATTTGCTTACGAATATCATCCTTAAAAATGAGCAAGGAGTTAATTTTGGGGGAAATTCTTACTTCCAATTGAGGATCCATATTGAAATCTGAATTGGTATTTTGAATTTGAACCCTACTAAGTTCACTTTCAAGATAGGAGATATCAAGATCTATTTGCGAGTTCGTAGTTTTACACCAATATTTAAGGGAATGTTTAAGAATTTTCAATTTGTGTAAACAGGAAAAGGAATCATTATGATGATTCATAGAGTTCCAAGTGTTAAAGATGAATGTGACACAGTCCGGGTTTGTGGACCAAGAATTATTAAATTTGAAGGGGAGAACAACCTTAAGATCATTCATAAGGCAGCTAACAAGGATGGGATGATGATCAGAGTTGAGTCTAGGGATAGTTACGCTGGATATTTTATCCCAGTTATCAATAGCCTTCATGTTAACGAAAGCTCTATCAAGCTTACTGGAAACATTTTTGTTGTAGTGTTTCCTGTAACAAGTATATTTAGCACCAACAAGAGAGATTTCAAAAAGGCTATAATTTTCAATTGTAGACCTTAATTCCCTAGAGGATATGGAAAGATGCGAGGGGCCAATTTTTTTGAGAGAGCTAAGAATGGTATTGAAATCACCCATCACTACCCAAGGATCTGTAATAGCATTGGCTAAATCAATAAGTTCATGTTATAGAACTCTTCTATCTTGATATCTATTCATGTCATAAACTATAGTGAAAACAATGTGCCTTCCATTCCACGAGAAATCACAGGTGAGTTGTTGTTCATAAATTCTAAAGATGTTGATATTCTAAATGGAATTATGAAAAAAGATTGACATGGAATCCATTTGAGGACTATTTTGACAAGAGCTAATAAAACTGTAATTAAGGGAGCTAAATCTCATGAAGCTTGTATTGAAATTGACTTTAGGTTCTTAAATGGCAAAAATATGGGGATTATGGTTGTTTAAAACCCTCCTAAGAGTTGTGGAGGTATCATTGTTATCCACTCCCTGACAATTCCAATAAAGAAGATTCATAATTATTTGTGTTTTGGGTTAGCACCCTTCTTTTTTTTCAGAACCCTTCTTCTCTTGGGATCGTGTGACCATAGGGGAGGAAGCAGGTTTATGTTTGTTCTCATAAGTTTCAGAACTTTTAAGAGTGTTTTTTTTTCAAAACATAATTTTCACTATGCTCAGGAATTGGAGTATTAATAGTATTGTCCATGGAGGTATCACTCACAGCTCCATGAGCAGTGTTCTGTTCAATTGAAGTATTTATTTCTAATCCAACCAGAGAAAGATTAGAATATGGTGAACCTTGATCTGGATTAGGCAGAGTAGGAGGAGAAGTTATAAGAGAAATGGTCTGGTTATGAACCAAAACAGCAACTTGAGCAGGGGGGTTTCTAGCTACTGTCTGTACAGGTTCAGGATTAGCTGAGGATTTCACATCATTTTTGGGAAGAATGACAGTGAAATCCTCAGGTTTCAAGGGTTCAGGGGTGGGAATAGAAATAATAGGGTGAGGCTGAGACAGTTCAGTGTTCTGTTTGTCAACAGAAGGGCTGGAAACCAGCCTGTAATCCAAAGTAGGAGGAGAAGCAATAGAAGAACTGGTCTGGTCATGGCCCAAAACAGCAACTTGAGCAGGGGGGTGACGATTTCTGGCTACTGTCCTGACAGGATTGGATGAGGATTTCACATTATTTTTGGACATGATAGTGAAATCCTCAGGTTTCAAGGGAATAGAAATGGAAGAGGAATCAATTGGATGAGGCTGAGACATATCAGAGTTTTGTTTGTCAATAGAGGGGCTGGGAAACAGCCTGTTGTCCAAACAGGATGCAGGAGCTTGAACAGACTCAGGTTGCAGAACAGAAACAACGGGAGGAGTGTGTGAGATGTTGTGTGGCATAAAAGTATTAACAATGTTATTAGTATTAGCACAAACAGTGGTTATAGGAGTAGGAGTGGTAGTTATCTAAGCAAATTTGTGATGCTATACACAACTGAGTTCTGTATGCCAACAGGAGAGTTGGACACTCCTCTGTTAATAGCATCCAGCTCATTATGAGGAATAGGGACAGGAAAAGACATGTGTGTGATGTTTTGTGCCATAGTATTAACAGTAGTATCAACATTAGGATCATAGGACTCTATTGCAGGATTTTCAGAAATAGGAGGACAGGATTTAGAAATAGAAGTGTGAAGAACAGAAATACCTAGATCTGAAACCTTTTCCATGCCACTTTGTTTCTTCTTAAAGACATTAGAGGGACCATTCAGCACTGAAGTCATTGAGGTCTCTAAGCCCCTACAAGGAATCTCGTTCAAAGTAGATTTACCAGAAATACAAGCAATATTAGCTGAATTAGAAATAGTGTCGGGATTGTTCATGTTAAGGTTATTACTATCACTTTCACTCACTATTTTTTGACATCCAATAGCAGTGTTATCTTCCCTTTGGTTGGCCTCTTCCTCCTAAACCAAATCCCACCAAGATTTACCATCCAAGGTTTTGACGACATTAGCTTTTTTAACACAAATGTCTTGTTTTCTCTCAGGAAGCCCAGATTTGTCTATGATTTTCTTCCCTTTCTTGGCATGTTTAGGTTCCTGCCAGTCATTAAAAGTTGTGTGGTCCATTTGTTTCCGAACCACCCTGCAATTAGCATAGTTATGACCAATCAATTTTCATACTTCACAAAAGGGTGGTTTTTTTCATATTCAATGTTAAGTTCAATTCTATTGCCAGGAGCATTGAAGCCTTTATTAGTTGGGAGATCACACGCCAAATTAACTTCCACCATTATTCTAGCATAGAGTCCAAGATCTCCATTCAAAGTCCTATGATCAATCTTAATGGGGGATCCTATACAGGAAGCAATGTCATTCAGGATCTTTGGGTTCCAGTAAAACCAATTGAGTCCATGAATTCTAACCCATACATGTGCATATATTTTTTGTGTGTGAATGGGTTAAAAGAAGCATCCCAGTCTGACAGTCTAAGAAATCCCAGTTTGAGCTGTAAATTACCCAGTTTCCATACCTGATCAAGCTGACCTTGAGTGATGAAGAGGATGTGATAGTAACCTTTACCAATGGGAACCATCTTCCATTTTGATGAGCCCCAGCAGTGAGAAATCCGATTCTTAAGCTCAAAGAGGGGCCAAGGCCGGTCACCTGTGTTGTAAGAGACTCGGCCAAGAACCGAGTGTTTGAACAACTTCTCCCTTTGTTTCAGGGCTTCTGGATCTGCGTCAACTAAGTAGCCAACATCTTCGAGCTTTTTAAAGAGTGGCTGCTTGGAATCCTTCACGCTACTAAGATCTGATCCTTTCAAGGCATCGCGGAAGGAGACTGGTAAAGAGAGAAGAGGGATTTCGAGGCTTCCCACTTCAAATTTAGATGAACCAAGATCTAGAGGAGCAAGAGCAATAGAGGAAGAAAGATCCCATGCCAAATCAAAGCCAGCTATTAGAGAATCTCAACGTCGATCAGCAAAGTAGATTAGGTTTTCCATATGCCCGTTGGAGAACGTTACGAGAGCTCCCATCCTTCGTCACTCACTATAATTTCTTACATGATCTTGGTAGTTAATAGTGAATAGTTAATAATTATAACTAAAAATTAATATAATATAATATAATATAATATAATAATAAATAGTTAATAAAAAATAGTTTCTAATTAATAAAATATAATTAATTAACCTAATATAATTAATTTTTAATCATATTTAATAATTTATATAATTATTTTATAGTTAATATTTATTTAGTATGGAAAACCCTGTGCGGGGAAATCCATGAGTGGTGCTGAGCTTGATCCTTGTATAGAGGTCGGTGGCAAACCTTGCTCTCTTGAGAAGAGAAATAGGACCTTTTCTGGAATCTCTACTTATTGGAGGGGACTAGATGATCCTTTCAGTGATGGATATACCCCCACTTAATTCATGTGAATATGTAGAATAATGATTCCCACTCGAGACGGGGGTAGGTGGTGACATGTGTTAGTGGCGAAGTAGGGGTTGGTAGCAAGGTTGGTCGCATCTGGCAACAACGGGTGCTGCGAGGAAGAGTGGGCATCGGTGATGATGAGGGATCATCGGGGCAGCAAATGCATGGGGATCTTATTGGCCTTTGGGCTTTCATCCCATCACTCCATTGGGCCTTCAGGTCATCTTGTTGACCTTATTTCATTCGTCTTCTTCTCTATTTGTTTTTACTCTATGTCTTT
This sequence comes from Viscum album, assembly GCA_963277665.1. Taxonomy (NCBI): domain Eukaryota; kingdom Viridiplantae; phylum Streptophyta; class Magnoliopsida; order Santalales; family Viscaceae; genus Viscum; species Viscum album. Next base: position 1,917,973,545 of record OY728128.1, on the reverse strand, counting down.
AGTCCATGTGTGCTAGGTTGCTTGACATGTAATGGATTACCCTATCCTTGTTAAATTAGGGTTTCTTTTCTTTTCTTAATAAAGAGGTCTGACCCAGATTATTCTAATATTAATTTTTAATATTTATAAATTAGTTAAATAAATGTTAATTAGTAGTTGATAAATAATTATTTAATTGTTAATTCTATTATATTAATAATTGATAAATTTACTATTAATTGTTAATTATTAACTATTAAATATTAATTAATTATGAATTATTCACTATTAAATACTACAAATTAATTAAATATTAATATTTAACTATTAATTACATTAACAATTAATTATATTATATTAGTAGTTAATTAATAGTTAATATAACAGATAGTTAATTCAAACCGATTAAGGTTGATCCCCATTATTAAAAAAATAAAAATTGAAACCCTTTTGAACGAGGAAAAATAAAAAACCCATTACATAGCATAAACCCCAAAAACAAATGACGCAAAGGTCTAGAGAAAAAAAAGCACATAAGTTGTTGACGGGATGATTTCCCATTGGAACAGAGTACAAAACTAGGACTGAAGGCCCAAAACATGGCCTAAAATCCCAAAGGCCTAAGAAACATGACTCAAAAGCCCAATGTAGTGAATCATGAAGTCATGTGACCAAAATGACCAATATCAATCTGAATTTTAGCCTACATTCCTAATTCTTGAAGGCCATGGGATGAACCTGGGACCCAATCATCCACCACCCCCATGCGACCACCTTCGAGCGCAAGCACTACCACCAGGAAACCCTTGCAGATGACATCAAACAAAGCTCTAAACACTTTTGATAAACACAACTAGTATTGAACCTAGCATTCTCAAAATTCCAAGCATCTTCCCATCTGATCATCTCCATAAAGACCCGCATATGCCAACATGAAAAATAACCATTCTCTATGACCCTTGTCATTGACGTCATCAAACAGAGGTGAAAAATGAACCATGACAAGCACCGTATTGAACTCCAATCCATCAACATAAAAAACTCCCACACCATGGACACTGAAAACAAAAATCAACTATTGATGAAAAATAAACCAGCATATATGATAGTATATTTGAACACTAAACAATAGAATATAAGGTTCCAAGGAAGTCCATGACACCATGATGCATCAGAGGGGTTGTTAAAGGTTGAATCTAGAGATTTGGTGTAAAGGAATCAACCCTAATAGCCCAAAATTGATGGTTACTTTATTACATTGGCACTATATACAATGAATTACATCCTGATGGACTATATAGTTTATTAATCATGGATAACTAAATACATACTTGAAACTCAAATTACAATTGAAAACTTAAAATAAATCATATTATTTTATTTAAGAACATTATTATTTCATTTAGAATATCCCTTAATATCAATCATAATACATAGTATGGCATCCTAGAGAATGAAACATATGAAAAGTGTGAACTCAGATGCTTAGTAATGGTATGCATACAATGTAAGATTTCACCAAGAAAATAAAACATGAATAATGTGGTTGAAATATAAAATAATAAAATATTTCATATAAATAATACAATAAAATATGGGACTAAAAACATGGATAACATAAAAATATAAATACTCAAATGGATAATAATAACTAGTTTCATAATGATTGAATGCATAATTCCGGACATCATAAAGTTTCTATCAAGGCCTCATTCCAAGACATCACACATAAATGGGTAATACCTCATCTAAATACCCAAACTAGTATGTCTCATTATACCTAATGATGTATCAAAGGGATATAGTAGGTCCCACCCATCACTTATTATTTTGATCCATTCATCTTATGAAATAGGAGAAACATAATCAATGTAAATATTCATATTGAAAAACTAGCATAAAAAGTGATAATAATTTCCTAAATTAATAAAAATAATCATAAACCATATAGAGTAATATGGAGAATGGTATCAAAATAGTAAATCCATAGTAAATCATAATATTTTCCAAAGAATGTTGATATTAATGAACATACATTAAAAATAATTAGAAAATTTATTGATGAAAGTACCCTTTTCACTTTGAATTCACTTATTTATAGTCTTAAATAATTCCAAAATAATTCAAAAATATTAATGAAACATTTTCTTTGAAAATAAAATTCTAAACTTATAAAGGAATCTTCAAATAAATGAGTGGTCATGATGTTGAAAAATTATGTTCATACTAAGAATGTTAAAATAAAGATTCCCTTTATATTTTTGAAAAAAGTAAAAATGTACCTCATTCGAAAAATGAAAGGAAGGTTCCTTTTAAAAAAATTATAAATGAAAATAATGGTTAAATATTTCCTTAATAAATAATTATAGAATATTAAAAAAATTATTTAAAAAATTTTAAAAAATATATGAACAAGAAATGAAAATATTTTTGGCCGAGTATAAAAACAAAGTCAATTTTCCTTAAGAAAATTATTTCAATATATTGAGTAAATAAAAGAATAAAATGAAAAGAAAATTTATAATTTTCAGAAATAAATAGATTATATTACTTTATATATGTTTTATTATATAAATATCAAATAAATCCCAAAGTGGATACTAAAACATAAATAATCCTGAGTAATGATGTGATTGTAAAATAAACCCTTATAAAGATCATAACGTTGATATGAGAATTAATTAATGAATTTATTATGTGGGTCAAATTTAAATCGACATAAAAACAAGTGAAAATAAAACATAAAATAATCAAAGTTCATTGCACATATAATCTTATCATATCAAAGACAATAAAGAAATAATATAACTCTTTAAGAATTAATTAAGTTATTAAACTCCTTACCACTTGGTAACTTTCAAGTAAAATCCCATTGGATGTAATAATTTCAATTGAAACTTAAAATATCAAGAATTATAAAGGATTCATGATATAACATGTAAAAGGTATTTATATACATCATATAAAAAAATTGGTTCAAAACATTAAAATATGCCTCAATGAAATAAAATTGAGATTGAATCCCTTAACTCGTGTCTAACTCATCACGTATATTATTTATATTCCTTAATAATAAACTTATATTAATTATTTACTTTATTAATAACATTTTTAAAGTTTATTATTACTTTTTTTGTTTATTTCCATGTTATATATAATCAATTAATTTGATGTTAGACGTTTTGATGATATTCGGGTCATATATCCCAAATGGATTTAGTTGGTTGATTATCGTAAAAGAGGTAATTATTCCATAATATCTAGAAAATTAATCATGAAATAATTTTTATACCTTAGATAAAATTTTAAAGCCAATCATGAATGATGGTTAAAAAATAAACTACGTTATAATCATTGAGATAGTAAGCCATACGTACGCGTGAATAATGTTTCCATTTTTTAAACAATCCTGATAGAAAGAAGGTAAGTGTAAGTTTATATTTATAGAAAGATCATTATATCATAAATATCATATTGTTTCATTAAATATAATTATATATATCATTTGTATTATTTGGTTATGAAAAACTAATCACATCTCTTCGTGAAAGTATTAATCCACACATATGCATGAATGACATTATCATTTTTAGATGGATTAAAAGGTTAGAAAATAGATGATATATTAATTATTTGAAATTATAAATATGTCATGAATATAATATATATAAATTAAATCCATTATTATGACTAAACATTAGATTTGGTGATGGTAAACAAAGTACATCTGTTCATGAGGTGGTAGTTTGTTGTACACATGAATTATGGTTTCATTTCCAATTTGATGGAATATGAGATGGATATAAGGTATGAAATTATCGTAACAAAATCTAATTATATTGTAGATACTTATTTTATTATATCATCATGGTTGAATAATATTTTAAGTGGGTGTAAAAGGTTCTAAAATAAAAAATGATTGGTTAATAATGATATCGCTTCTTCGCACAACCTCCTTAGGTTTCCACTAAAAGCCTTCCTAGAAGAGTTTTCCAATCAAAAAAAATGCCTCTGGGATATGGGTATGGATGTAATTAATGTATTTTTTTATTTATTTTCTAAACCAAAATGGTTTTTTAGTTTCAATAAAAGAGAGGAATAGGTTCCCTTTTATAAGGGAGGGTAGGGGCACTCTTGGGATTTCTTAAATTATTAAATAAATATAAATTAAATTTCAAATTAAAATGGATCCAAATTGAAAATATTTGAATAAAATGTGAGGTTGAGCCTAATTCCTCTCATATAATAAAAATTGGATAAGTTTAGATGATTGTTTCACCCTTACCTTTTTTTAACCCTTTTTGACAATTATCATAGTATTAAAGTTTTTACTCATTAGGGGTAAAAAAAGTTACTATAAAAGGAAAAAATAAACACAAATGGACTATGTTGGATATTATAAACCATTTTAAATTAAATTTAATTAATATAATATATTTATTAATTTTAAATAATTTAATAAACATTATTTATTATAAATTGTCATTTATGTCAATTTTTGATACCATTCATTTAATTTGAACTTAAAAACATTAAGAAAAAACGGAATTTGAATCTGTACCTTTAAAACTTCCAAAAAATTGATAATTATATACAAAATCGGTGTAACACAATAATTTATTCACATTATATTACTTTTAATATTTTTAAAACATTTATTTTATATTCCTTTGAATTAAATAATTAATGTGTCGGCATTATGTAAGTATTTATTTTATTAATAAAAATTTGAAATAAAATACCTTGATAAAAAAAATATTTTATGTTTTAGATTAATATTTATACCAGTATATAGTGTAATTTTATCCCAATCAGAAAATATTTTTGTTATTAAAAGAAAGAAAGTGACTTTTTTTACTTTTCTTTAAATAAAGTATTATAAAGGTAACAATACACAAAAGATAATATATTAAAATTGTGGATGATTATGGGGGAAATTTACTCATCTAATAATAATAAGGAATGTATTAGGGTCACTTTTTAGTTCTTATAAAATTATTTTTACCCTTAATTAACCCATTTTACCTTTATTGTGACAAAAAATATTTATTACGTTTACTATTCATAATGACCAATATTAAAAGGGAAATATTTACCAAATTTGGAAATCCTAATTCCAAATATGGAATCTATTTTACAATATTTATAACATATAATTAGTAGAATTTTATTTAACATGAAATCGAAAAAACATGATGAACAATGTTTTTTCATCATCATCGTCATCATTTATTTATTTATTAGGAAAATGAAAGTATAAGGTAAAGCAAGGGAAAGTAGTAAAGACTAGGGGTAAAATAGTGTAATCCAAGTGAATCCTATCTAATAATGTTAACCCCATCAGGTTCCAAAAGGTTCAAATTATAGAAGTAGTAAATTCTTGATACATGAGCTGTTATAAAGGCTACGTGATCTGCCACTTTATTCCCCTCATGCCATGTCTGAACCATTCAAATATTAGAGGATAGCATACCTCATCATTTTCTGGTGATATATTCAATTGAACAAGGAATATACCTAGTTATTTACAAGTAATTTATAAGAATAAGGGAATTAGTTTTATCTTTATAGATAAAGATGTTCCCCTAGTGGCATAATAAAAGGCCAATGAGGAGGGCATGGGCCTCTGCCTAAAGAGAAGAGTCGCAACCAAAGTGTGTAGTGATTGCCAATATTACTGATCCCTCGGTGTCTCAAACAAACCCTCATCCTCTCATAACCCCTAAGATATAGGTCCCATATTTTTTAAGCTTCAAACCCATGGGTTGAGGGTGTCATCAGATCCATTGTCTTTGCAGAGCACTGCCATCAGGCTGAGAGACTTGGGTACAAAAAAGGAGCAGATGAAGGGATGAAAAATCCTATCATTTGTTGTAGTGTCTAACCAAATCAATGTTTAGATTTATGATTCTAGAAATTATTCCTCTCATTGGGGAGTGGATCTCCTCAAACCTTGATTTTTTCTTGGCATGCCTTAAGCACCAACAACCAGCATGCAAGATGATGGATCGCACCATTTTCTCCGGACCCCTATCACTTGAGCATTGGAACCAATAGTCAAGAAAAGGGGATTCATGCAGATTGTGGGAAGAGAAAGTAGTGAATTATCCAAATAAATACCATATGTCACACACCCATTCTCCATCAAATAAAATATTATCAGTGCTTTCCTCTCTATGGTTGATGTAGAAGGAGCATCGAAAATCCATATTTATCAGATATATTCTAATGTTCTCATCGGTGGGGATGGAATTTTTCCTAATCCTAAACATGGGAATTTAAACTTCATGGAAATTTTCTTTGACCACGGAACTTTATTACAGGTATCAGTATGCTCCTGGAGGGGAATATACAGGTGATAGTCCTTTATAGAGAAGGTCCCCAATGAGGATGGAGTAAACACACACGTATCTATATCTGAGTTGAGCTCGATAAGGTTAATGGTGGCCTACTATATTTCATTTAGTATGTCCCTAATGAAGTTTGGATAATTACTCACCCCCTGAATGAGATGTTGGTGGCTGGGCATCCCAGAAATCTGATCACTGTGCCAGCCCAGTTATGATGCCAAAAGGATAGATCCCCCTCTCCAATAATACAGTGGGTTTGGGGAAGAATATTTATAAAATTTGAGAGAATTATGGATAGGAAGGGATATTCATAGCTTCAATTCATCTATGGAAAACATTCATAGTTGTTGTACATGAACCTTCCCCATAGGGTACGGCGCTCATGAATTTCCCAGGAAAATTTTACATGCCTACAAAGGAGAGTGTCCATGAGGCTATGCACAAGGATTACACCTTACTAAATGGGCCTCACCATATTATCCTAGGACACTCAGTGGTGTTTTCCTTCAGTAAGAATTCCCCAAATTAAGCGGGCCAAGATTTTTTCAATATTATTGATAAATCCTTTCAGTACTTTTATCAAATAGAGGGCATGGATGGGATAGGCCAGAAGAATTATATTAGCCAACATAATCCAACCCCCAAAGGATATAAATTTTTTCTTATAGATGAGGATAGATTCAGTGATCTTATTGGTGATGTGATCAAAGTTTTCAATTTGAAGTCTTCTTGGAGAAATGGAAGCACCAAGATAGTCCATGGGAAGACTCCCTATTTATATATCTAGGAGGTGACCCAAGGTGGAAACCCACTAGAAGAACATATTCTAGAAATTTATAAGTTTCTCTTAGACCTATTAATAGCTTTCCCACTCTGATGATAGTATTCCTCCCTCACCCTGAGAAATCCTCATACAGATATCCTGTTGGTATTCATGAAGATTAAGGTTTCATCTGCAAACATGAGGTGGTAAATGGAGGGATGTTCATACTTCTTTGGAATTGTAGGACCTCACCATTTCTCATGATTCTATGGATGATGTGGCTGAGGATATATTGGGTGAGGATGAAAGGAATCAGTGATAAGGGGTCACCCTGTCTGAAGCAATTGATGATCTTATATTTACTCTATGACTATGAATAACCATCATATGAGTTTTAGTTAATATCAATAGAATTATAATATATATCTATTAAATATTTCCTTATTTAGGGTTATTTTAATTAATAAAATTTAAAAAAAATTATGCACTAAAAAAATTCTAGAAAAAAATGATTTTTTAAGAATTAAATAGATTTATACCAAAATCATAAAAAAAAATTAATTGAAATGAAATTAATTATATTATTTTTAAATAAAATGGATCTAATTTCACTTTATTACCAAATACAAAATATAATTATACTTTAAATTAAATGAATTCATGAAAATAAATAATAGTTTTACAAAAATTGATATTTTTTACTATTCATTTAAAACCCAAGATTTTCAGAAAAATATGAAAAATTGACCCTGAGACAATTTTTATATGATGATTTCAAAAGTTATATATTTTTTATCAAATAAAATTTCTCAAATTTCCAAAAAATAATTACAATATTTGATCATGAAAAGTAATAAAAGACATTTTTGAAGAAAATGTATTTTGGAAGAATAAATTGAGTTTAGTAAAAATTGAGTGATTATTTCATAATAATTTATTAATAAATTTAAATTGAGTATAAGTTTTATATATATTTCATAAATCAGTTAATCATAATCATACCTACCAATTTAATATCTAGGTTATAATAGTCATATTTAAATAATATATTATATGGGTCATTAAACTCAGTGTTGTGAATCATATATGTTATCGAACATAATGTTTTTATTTTAAAAACTAGGGGTGTTATAATTTCACCAACTTCAATAAATTTCATCCCCAAAATTTGAACATTCACTTAGAAATCAAGGGTTTAACATTTAGAAATTCCTCTATGGAAAACTCACATAAAAAGGGTTAATAAAACTTCCTCATAAAAATAGGGAAATAGAAATATGAAGTTCATATAGAATAACACAAAAATATGTTTCTTAATAGGAATACATTAATGGGAAGTGAAAATATAGACATGGAGGATAAAACTAGCACTTAAGGACCAATTGAGAGCGATAAAGAATATGGTCAATAGAAAGTTAACAACCAAAAAACCATAAATCTATGATGGGTGAAAAAACCATTGATTCATCAGAAATGAAGTTAAATGTATAACATAATTATTTCAAGATAATTTTCCTAATGTTGAGGGATTGTTTTACTATCAAGATATAGAAAATTATAAAATATACTTACTATATATCTTTTTATTTCATAAGCATAATTTCATCTTTTGGTTGTGATTCGATCAATTTCTACTTCATTTCTTAATCGGAGAAATGAATATCCATGATTAAAAAAAATATTCATAAAGAACTAAAATTAAATTTTAACATGTCATAAAATCCATAAATGAGTTACAAGTATTTCTATCTATCTAAAAATATTGGACAAAAACCAAAATGTCTCACACATGGTAAGATAACTCCCTAAATGAATAAACCTTCATATGATGAAATACTACATTGATCTCTAAATCCTTAGCTATAATACCCAAAGTTAAAAATAGATCATTTCATAAATAACTAGCATTAAAATTATTCAAACTATTCTTGATTAAGGTTGAAAACCAAATATTTGAATGATTTATTCACATATTTATCCAAGATAAATTTAACATTTATCTCTAAATAAAATCAATCACTCTTAAAGTCTCATCATAAAATGTATATTCCCTAATCATATTTGATAATAACTTATATAAATAACCTAAATCACCATAAAGTCATAGTAAAATAATATATAATTCCAAATATTAACTCAATACATAGAAGATTCATGATTCTTATAACCAAAACACCATTGATAAAATAACTTCTACAACATAATTATCAAATCCCAATTCATAAAAACTAGAATCCTTAAAATACAGTGATTGGTGTAACATAGGTTCTTTATTGGTCTAGGAGTTAACCTTTAGAAGAGATAATTAACTCAAATAATTCCTATCTTCCTCTCATTTAATACAAATAACTATAAATGGGTCTCTAAGATCAAATTTATTTCTCTCTATTTAAATCCTTGCATTTTCTCAACAATTCATTGATCTATCCCCTTATTTAGCACACAAATAACATTTTTAATTTTCTTAAGAACCTCTTCTAGGTGTTTTTACCACATTATGAAATAAAGTAAATTGTTTCTTCTTTCCACCATGGTCTCCTCCACTTGATCTCTTAGATTACTCCATCCATCTCTTGTTTGGTGAGTCTAAGAGATGGTTATGGTACAATTTGTTAATCACATATCATGATAACCAATTAGACATAATCAAAAATATATATATCTCTAGTAATCATCCAATTTAGTTTCTTATAATCTCTATATTTTCCATCACATTCAATGTAAACATGATTCCTCCTGGTTCTATCTATTGACTAAAACCAAAAAACATGGTATGAGCAACAATAATCATAATCATAATCATGAAAAATAATTTGTAATATTTTTAAATCATTCCACCATATTTTGAATATATGACACCTTAGGTGTAACCAAAGTTATTTATTATCATTATTTATTAAAATCCTTCATAATGTTTCATAAAGAAAAAGTTAATTAAACCAAGTATATCCCCCAAGAGTGTCAAACCAGGTGTGTAGTAAGGGTGCACTCACCATATACTAGAATAATGTTCAAGATATACTCAACCAACTCTTTTTAGGGTTATTAACCATAGATGAATATGTTTGAAAACCAAATATACTTGTATTATTCATACATGGATGTATTTCTTGGAAAACCATATAATATCTACCTTACCAAAATTTTAGAGTGGTATCCTATATTTATACTTATCCTCAAATTTATTCATTGGGTTATATTCCCTAATCTATGTTTTCATAAATCCAGTTCCTAAGGTTTTTACTAAACTTCCTATGATATAAACTATAAATACTCTCGACATAGTAGCCCAGATTAATTTATTACTTTATTAAATTGGCACTAGATATAAGTAATCACATCCTGAAGGACCTTATCATTTAGTAATCATGGAAAACTAATACATACTTCAATCTTACATTACAATTGAAGAATTAAAATACAACATAGTATTTTCTTTAATAACAACATTATTACATTTTTAAGATCCCTACATATCAATCATAATACACTTTATGGCACCCTGGGGAATGTAAACATAAGAATGGAGTGAGGTCATATGCTCAATAAGGGTATGTGTACGGTGAAATATAGCACCATGAAAATAAAACATAAATAATATAGTCAAGATATAAATTAATCAAATATTCAATATAACTAATACAATAAATAGTGGGATAGATTAATGGATAAAATAATAATATAAATAATTACATTGAGAGTAATAACTAGTTTCAAAATTATTGAATGAATAATGTCAGACATCACTAACTTACTATCAAGGCCCTGTGTTAGGAAATTATACACAAATGGGTAAGGCATCATCCAAATACCCAAACTAGTTTTTCTCATTAGTCCTATCAATGAATCAGGGGTATATAGTGGGTATCTCCCATTACTTACTAATTCCAATGCGTTCATCTTATAAAAGTGGAGAAACATAATCAACATAAACATTCATATTTAAAAACTAGCAAACAAAGTGTTAATAATTTCCTCAATCAAGAAACATAATCATAAACTATCCAGAGTAATTTTGTGAATGATATCAAAATATTACATCCCTAGTAAGTCATAATATTAACCAAATAATGTTTTCATATATGAATATACTTTAAAAATCATTGGAAAAAATCTTTAAAAAACTACCCTTTTCACTTTGAAATCACTTATTTAAAGTCTAAAATACTTCCCAAATATTAAGGATAACATTTTCATTTAAAATAACCTTTTAAAAATATAAATAAATATTCAAATAAATTATTGTTAATGAAGGAAAAAAATTCATTCATAACAAGTATGTTAAAATAAAGATTCCTTTAACTTTTTCAAAAAAAAAATCAAAAAGTACCTCATTCATAAAATGATAGAAAGATTCATTTTAAAAAAAATTAAAAATTAAAAAATGTTTAAAAATATATTTAATAAATCATTATATAATATAAAAACATTATGTAAAACATTTTATGGAAAACATGGATATGAAATAAAAATATTTCTGACCGAATAAAAAAACAAAGTTGATTTTCCTTAAGAACATTATTTCGGTATCTGGAGTACTTAAAAGAGTAAAATTAAAGAAGAACATATAATTTTCAGAAATAACTAGCGTAGAATAATATATATAGAGTTTAATATAATTATTTGAAATAATTCCTCAAGGAAATACTTAAACATAAATAACTCTGAAAAATGATGATATTGTGAAATAAACCCTTAGAATGATCATAACATTAAAGAGAGAATTAATCAATGAAGTGATTGTGTGGGTCAAATTTAAATCCATATAAAACATGATAAAATAAAACATAAAATAGTCAAAGTTCATTATCCACTTAATCTTATCATATCATATACAATTAAGAATTTATGTAATCTAATGAAAAGAAATTTAGTTATGAAATTCCCTACCACTTAGTAATTTTCAAGTCAAATCTACTTGGGTGAAATAATTTCAATTGAAACTTAAAATATCATGAAGTATAAACATAACATACTTCCAATCCTGAAAGCCTCTAATTTTCTTTATTATATGACATATATAAGGGGTATTGTATACACTATATAAAATAAATTGGAGCATAACATTAAAATATGCCTTGATGAAGGGAAATTGAGACGGAAACTTTTACTTTTGGTCTGACTTTTAATGTATGTTCTTTATATTTATGAATAATAAACTTATTTTAATTATTTTATCACTTTATAACCTTTTTAATGTTTATTATTCATATTATTTTATCTATTAACATGTTATATATAATTACTTAATCAATATATCGAATGTTTTGAAGATATTCGGTTCATATGTCCAAAATGACTTTGGTAGGTTGACTATGGTAAATGAGGTCATATTTCCACACTATATAGAATAATAATAATGATAAAATTATCTTTTTTAAGCCTCAATTATACTTTTAAAACCAAACATGGTTGATGGTTGTGAAAATAAACTATGTTACAATCATAGAGACGATAACCCATATGTATCCATGAGTAACATTTCTATTATTTCAAAGATCATAATGGAAAGATGGTAACTATTATTTTATATTTACAGAATGATAAATTTATCATAAATATCATTTTACGTATTTAAATACACTTATATATAGTATTCATGTGATGTGGTTATGAAAAACGAATCATATGTTTTTGTGGAAGTGGTAATCCACACGTATGCTTGAATGATGTTATATTTTTTAAATGAATGTAAAGTTGATAAAATAAAAGATATATTAATTATATATAATGACAAATATGTCATGAATATAATATATATACATTTAATTCATCATTATAACCAACTGTGAGAGGTGGTGATGGTAAAATAATTACATCGTTTCGCGAGGCGATAGTCCACTATAAAAACGGAGGGTGGTTTGGTTTCCCATTTCATAGAAGTTGATATAGATATATGGTATTAAATTATCATAAAAAATATTAGAATATGGTATATACTGATGTTATTATATCATCATGGTTGAATAATATTTTAAGTAGTTGGAATAAGAGATAAAATAAAAACACTCGGTTAAGAATGACACCTCTTCTTTGGACAACCTATTTAGATTTGAACCAAAGTCCTCCACATTAAGGTTTTATAATCAAATAAAGGCCTCTAGGACATGGGTAAAGATTTAAGGGAGGTATTTTGGTAGGTATTGGATAAAACAAAAGGATTTTGAATTGTGAAGAAAAGAGAATAATAGATTCTCTTTTATAAGAGAGGGGTGGGGCACTCTTGGAATATCATAAAGTATTAAATTAATATTAATTGATTTTAAAACATAAATGGCTCCAAATTGACAATGTTATGATATAATATTATTTTGAGTCGTAATATTCTCATAAAATAAAAATTGGACAATTTTAGGTGATTTTTTTACCCTTATTTTTTGTTTTAACCCCTTTTAACCTCTTTTGAAAATTACCATGGTATTAATGTTTTTACTCTTTAGGTGTCAAGAGACATAAAATAAAAGGGAAAAGGTCCTATAAATGAGATATGGTTTATATTATCAACCATTTCTCATTCACTTGGCCAAATATAATATTTTTTTGAATTTTAAATCATTTAATAAAACATTATTTATTCTAAAATATAATTAATGTCAATTTTGAAACAATTCATTTAATTTTACATTATATCATCAAGAAAAAGATGGAATTAGAATATATACATTTCAAACATTCCTAAAATTTTATACTTATCTAAAAAAATTTGTAACATAATAATTTCTTCAAATTATATTACTTTTAATATTTTTAAGATCATTAATTTTATTTTCCTTTTAATTAAAAATATATTTTGTCGGTGTTGTGTAAGAATTTAATGAAATTATTTCATTAATAAAATTTATAAATGAATTTATATTATAAAAAATAATTTATATTTTAAAAAAATATTTATAATCTAATATAGTTTATTTTTATCCCTATCAAAAAATATTATAGTTATTAAAAGTAAGAAAGTGAAAACAAATATTTATATAAAGTATTATAAAGGTCATAATCAAGTAAATTGGGAATAAAAGGTAATATATAATAATTTTTTATGATTATGGATGAAATTTAATCATTAAATAAAAATAAGGTATGTTTTAGGGTTTCATTTTCGTTCTTATCAAATTATTTTTACCCTTAATTAACCCATTTTATCTTTACTATGGTAACGAATATTTACTATGATTACTATTCATAATGAACAAAAATAAATGGGGAAATATTTAAGAATTTGGAACTAATGATTAAAAATATGGAATCTATTTTCCAAGATTCATCACATAGAAGTGGGAGAATTTGATTTAAGATCAAACTGGAAAAATGTGATGAAAAATAGGTTTTCATAAAAATGCATTTTTCAAGTAATAGATGATCTTAGATTAACTCTATCACTAAGAATCATGTCATGAACCAAGCTAGGTCTCCATCCGACCTGACGCCCAACCCATTCTGAAAAAATTCCAGAAGGGCGTCCCTTATCCCCATGGGCTAGCACAATTGCCCAGGTATAAAGAATAAAGGTTGGGAACAATTTACCCAAGTTTATATTTATAAAATAACCCAAAACATTTAATAAAATGAATCTGAACATTCAAACCAAACAATTCTTAAACAAAATTCACAATTGAATTACACAGTTTTAAACAAATCCCAAGTGGTTCCAAAACTAAAAATGAGCATCAAGTCCTACTCAAAACCCACCACAGGGCAAGGGGACATCACCCTCACGACATCTCTACAACACCGCACCAAGGAAGGAAGAAAAAAACCCAAACCATCATCTCCAAAAACCTTACCTTTACCTGTGAAAAACATTACCAAGTCTAATTACACTGAAGGGTGTAATTAGGGTGTGAGCCTAAGCCCAGTAGGATGGAACTATAAGGCCTCGGCCTTAAACATTACTTATTATTGAATTAAATGAATAATTCACATTGAGGATCTTTTCAGATTTAGAGTTTTAGAGAATTAGGACATAACTATTACATCTCAAAAGATTACAAAGTAGAATCTTCTACTAAGTTCCCATAAAAAAAACTATTAAAAAGAAACATGTCTAGTTTCATGTTTTAGATAGAATGACTTTCCCTTGATCTCATCCTTGACCCTATTCCACATTAATTCCTATGAAAAACATTTCAAAAAAAACTTGGGGTGAGCATAAAAAACTCAGTAAGGGATACACAATGAATGAAAACTGTTATCTTTTCAAAACAACAAGTAAACCATGTATACTTTATCAAAGCAATACTTTTCACCATTATGAAGTAGTAAAAACTCTTCACTGAATAAAAGATCATTACTTACCCTTTTGTAACCAAAAGATTACCATAAAACCCATATAAATATCACATAACATTTAAAGGTAACTTGGGACATAAACATACTTAAATGGAATAACCATACGGTCGACTTCCACACATATAACTTAATGGAATAGCCATATGGCAGACTTCCATACCCAATGCATTGGAGGTTATAAAGTAACCACCCGTCCTGGTATTCACAGCACCACCCGTCATATGGTTTATCACGTAACCACCCGTCAAATGTCCAAGTACCATTATAAAATCATAAGACATAAAACAAATTTAATGGAAAGAAAAAATTTCCACACTTTGATCACAATATATCACTTAAATATATTGACATAACAAATCCACTATAAAAACCATTTTCAATACCAAAATACATAAAATATCATATGGTATTTATTTCATTTTATACACTTTATAAAAGAAAGTTTTGTATAAAATGAAATATACCTCAATGAAAAGAGATTGAGACGAAGTCCCTTAACTCAGGTCTGACTTGATTTGATCGTTTTTTAACGTCCTGAATAATAAATTTGAGTTAATTTGTACTTGATTAAGAACCATTTTCAAGTTCATTATTCCTTTTATATCACTTATTACCATGTTATGAACACTATGTAATTATTTAAGTTAATAACGGTCGTTTTAATGATCATTGGTACTTGATTCAAAAATAAACTCTTTATAATTACAAGTTGTTCATGTGGTAAAATATCCATTATATCAAGAATTATATTAATGATTTAGATGCCATATATATCATATATATCCAGTATATACATGCATTTATAATATTACATAATCATTTTGAGGTAAGAAATGAAATGCACCGTTCATGGAGACGGTAAGCCGTACGTACGTATGAACGCTACTTTCCTTTCTATGTCATATTAATGGAATTAAAACTAAATGAGAGATATGTATATTTTAATTCCAGAATTATATTCATCATTTATATGTAACATACATCATATATATCCATTATATATATTTACTTACAATAGTACATTACATTTGGGGATAAGAAATGAAATGCACCGTTCATGGAGACGGTAAGTCGTATGTACGCATGAACGCTACTTTCATTTATATATCATACTTTAATGGAAAGAAATAATAATTATATAAAGGTATATTATAATTACATTATAATTTCATATATAATTTCATTAAATCTATCCTTTATACGTACCAAATATGGTATTAACGAATCAAATCACTTTGAGGGGGCGGTAGTCCGCACTTCCTAAAATGAAGATCTTGCGTTTACCCATAATGGAGCCATAAAGGTATTCCATAAATGAAAAATAAAGAATATTAAGTAAAATATAAACATATTACATATCATATATAAATATATTTACATCTTAATGGCCACCATTAAAGGTGTTAAAGGAAGATTGAACAATCATCGTTTCGTGAGGCAGAAATTCGTCAACCACAGAAACAGTATGTTCTTTAACCATTAGATGACATTTTGTGTAGTATTAGCTCTAATACTTATCATAACAACATACTATTATATTGAATATACTGGTTTTGTTACAAAAGAAATAAATAAAAAGAGTTTAGGGGGTTGGAGAAGCAAAATAAAACAGAAGAGCACAAGTGAAGACACTACCTTTAAAACGGGTAAGTCTTTTTTATTTGAGCTCAAAGGCTTCCTTGGGAAGACTTCTGCCCCAAGTGAGGCTTCTAGGAGTAAGAGAGGGATGTGGAGATACAAAATGGGTAGGTTTTGGCCGAGCCAAAGTCTTGAGAGGTGTGGTTAAGTGGTAGAGGTGGGGGCCTTTTATAATAGGATAGGAGGGTCACTCTTAGAAAGTTATAAACGTTTACTTTATTATAAAATGATTTTCGGATTTTAAAGGTCCCAAAATTGTATATTTCTAGGATAAGATGATAGGTGTTTGATATCCACCCATAAAATATGTTTTTGACAAGTTTAGGTCTTAGATTTTAAATTATCTTTTCATTTAATTTAAATTGTTAAATAATGAGGTAATCGCTGCATCATCATGATGTCATAAATAATTTAATTTATTTAATGTCTAAAAATTATAAGAAAAATACTATGATTTAGGAAATATTTTTATCTTTCCAATGAATATTTATAGCTAAAAATATGACTTGTATAACCCCTTGTAAAAATTGTTTTAGTAAAACATCTTATGTTTGTGACATTTCTATTTTAACATTAAATAAAAAGTTATTAATGTCATTTTCCTACCAAAGTGGCTCCATGGGGTCCCCAAATTGACCCATGGATTTTCATGGTCGGCCATGACACATCCAATAATGGTAGGACATGTGTCTAGGTAATTTCATATTATCAAAACATTATTTTTACCTTAAACTACACTAATTACCTCTAATCACGATTAAAAACTCAAAAGTTACTATTCACCAAAAAATAATTTTAATCCCATTGAACCACATTTTACTTCTTAATGACAACCATGTATGTCGGATTTTTGAAATTCAAAACACAGAGGTGGTAAAATTTCATTTAAATGAAAAATCAGTTTTTTTAAGTACCACTTAGTGGTTTCACTATTCATCAAAAATTGAAGTTTTTCAGAAAAATACCAAAAATTCACCCTAAGATATATTTGATATTCCAAATTCAAAAATTATTTATATTTTACAAAATTCAAAACATATAAGTTGCATTAATTAATTTAATAATTAATTTCCGTTGTCAGAGCAAATAGCGTGTTTTTATGAAACAATAAGTATCAAAAGATTGACACTAGTTTAAGTCCAATTTCAAAGTGAAATTAATTCCAACAACCACTATTGGATTAAATGGTAAAAATATATTCTAATTTAACTTTAAAACCAATTAAAAAGATAATATAATCATATAAATAAATTAGACTAAAAAGTGGTTTTGAATTAAAATACAACATTTTTCACTATTCATTAAAAAATGAACTTTATCGGAAAAATACCAAAAATTTACACAAAGTAAATTTTGATGTCCCGATTCTAAAGAATAATTTTATTTGGTCCAACAGAAAGTATAATAGTGACCAAAACTATATTTAAAGAAGGTTCTCCATGAAAAGGCGATAAGTCGACCTTTAGTGAATATTAGAGTATCTATGCCTAAAATTGAATTCTTTTCTTATTTTAAGCCTTTATCTTTTATTGGACAAATGTAAAAACATTTAACAAACATATATAATCATATTTTAGTTGTTTCTATTCATTCCCGCCAATTCAACGGCTACGTGTTAACTACCATTTAAAATAATATTATTTTATTACTAGTGTGCAACATAAGATTTCAAAGAAACTCTTTGTTGCGTATCAGGTATGCTATCGAACATAGAAACCCATTTAAAGTAAAATTAATATTTAATTCTCAAATATTAATAAATATGAATATGTTTTATTCTTTATTTACCAGGGATGTTACATCATTCCCCCCTTTTGGGAATTGCGTCCTCCCAATTTTATTAACTTATCAAAATAAGTGGGGGTATTTACCCTCATAGCATTTTTAGATTCCCATGTTGGCTCTTCAACCATATGGTTTTTCTATAAAACCTTCACCTGGTGAATTACCTTATTTCGCAACACTTTCTCTCTTCGGTCAAGAATCTGGACTGGTTGTTTTTTATAAGAGAGATTCTCTTCCAACTGAACTACCTCTGGGCTCAAAATATGAGATGGATCTGGCATATAATTTTTCAACATCGAAACATGAAAAACATTGTGTACTTGAGATAAACTCGGAGGTAATGCCACTCTGTATACAACTGATCCGACTTTCTCTAGAATTTCATATGGTCCAATGAACCTTGGACTCATCTATCCTTTTTTACCAAATCGCATCACACTTTTCCATGGTGAAACGTTGAGAAAAACATGATCAACTTCCTCGAAAGATATATCCTTCCTCCAGTTATCTGCATAACGTTTCTATCTACT
The DNA here is from genome assembly GCA_963277665.1 of Viscum album. Taxonomy (NCBI): domain Eukaryota; kingdom Viridiplantae; phylum Streptophyta; class Magnoliopsida; order Santalales; family Viscaceae; genus Viscum; species Viscum album. The sequence goes on along the minus strand of OY728128.1, from coordinate 1,917,954,214 downwards.
TTGAGCTGTTTTCATGTGTTTCTGAATCAACTGAACTTTTTCTACCATCTCTTCTACCAATTCTGGTCCCATCAGCTTCCTTTCACCCACTTCAACCCAAAAATATGGAGTTCAACACCGCTTCCCATATAATGCCTCAAACGGAGTCATCTGTATACTAGAATTAAAACTGTTATTATAAGAAAACTCAACCAAAGAATGATGTTGGTCCTAAATTCCCTGATAATCCTTCGAACAAGCATGTAGCATATCCTCCAAAGTATGAATTGTTCATTCTGACTGCCCATCTGATTGAGGATGAAAAGATGTACTAAAATTAAATTCAGTACCCAACAAATTCTTAAGGCCTTTCCAAAAGTTAGAAGTAAACCTGGGATCACGATCAGATACAATGGAGAGGGGAACTCCATGCAACCTGACTATCTCTTTAAGATACAATAGAGAAGGTTGATCTAGAGAGAAAGTATCTTGAATAGGAAGGAAATGAGTAGATTTAGTCAAGAGATCAACAATAACCCAGATTATATTATCACCTCGAGATGTCCTCGGTAATCCCACAACAAAGTCCATGGATAAATTTTCCCATTTCCACTTTGGCACCGGTAAAGGCTGAAGCATCCCTTTTGGTAACTGCTGCTCTGCTTTAACCTGCTGACAATTCAAACACTTTATAGTAAAATCAGCAACATCTCTTTTCATTCCATCCCACCAGTAATACTCCTTTAGATCTCTGTACATCATAGTACTCCCAGGATGAACTGAAAATGGGGAACTGTGAGCCTCACATAACAACTCATTCTTTAACTTTGAATCACCAGGCACACATAATCTCTTCCCAAACCTCAAAAAAAATCATTATCAATATTAAATTCAGGAAACTTACCCTTCTGAACCAGCTCTACATTTTTCTGCAACCCACTGTCTTTCTTCTGCGCTTTCTTAATTCTGTCTGATAGGGATGATCTCACTGAAACTTGAAACAAAACATAAGAACTTCCTGCACCAACAACTTCTATTCCAAAGTTCATCAAATAAAAAATCAAAGGATCTCGTTCCAAACGTAGCATGGTTAATGAAGCATTACTTTTTCGACTCAAAGCATCTTCCACTTTATTTGCTTTTCCTGGATGGTAATGAATTGTACAATCATAATCCTTGATTAATTCTTGCAATCTCCTCTATCTCATGTTCAATTCTTTCTGAGTGAATATATACTTTAAACTTTTGTGATCAGTATATATTTCACACTTTACTCCATACAAATGATGCCTCCAAATTTTTAGAGAAAAAACAACAGTAGCTAATTCCAAATCATGTGTAGGGTAATTTACCTCATGAGTTTTCAACTGACGTGAAGCATAAGCAATTACCTGATAATTCTGTATAAGGACACAACCAAGTCCCTTCAACGAAGCATCACTATATATAAAAAACTCACCATTCCTGGAAGGAAGTGCCAAAACTGGAGCATTCACCAATATTTTTTTCAACTCCTAAAAAAATAATCACATTCTTTTTTCCAGATAAACTTAACACCCTTCCTAGTTATCATAGTCATTGGACTAGATAACCGTGAAAAATTTCTAACAAACCTTCGGTAATAGCCTTCCAAACCAAGAAAACTACGAATCTCGATTACATTTGTGGGTATTGGCCATTCTTCAACAACCTTTATTTTTTCAGGATCAACACTTATCCCATATTTAGAAACAATGTGACCAAGGAAAGAAATTTGTTGTAACCAAAACTCACACTTGGTAAATTTTCCAAACAATTTCTTTTCTTTTAGGGTTTGAAAGATAACCCTTAAATGAATTTCATGCTCATATTTACTTTTGGAAAACACCAAAATATCATCGGTGAAAACAACCAACATTTTTCACCTGAGTCAACTGAGCCATAACTGCAAAAAACTGTTTAGTTCTGATTCTGACCATCTCAGGATACTGATTTGAAAGGTCATTTCCCTCTGTATGCCTTCCCAGAAAATATGTTTTGTTTCCTCGAAAAAAAACCATTCTTAACACAGAAATATCTTAGGCTAAGCAACATGGTAATCTTTAAATGCTATATCATTTCAGTCATACAATAAATTAATTTATAATTTAACAATTTTGTAACTCCTAAAGTTGTCTAAACTGACCTCTGATACCAACTATAAGGCCCCAGCCTTAAACATTACTTATTATTGAATTAAATGAATAATTCACATTGAGGATCTTTTCAGGTTTAGAGTTTTAGAGAATTAGGAAATAACGATTACATCTCAAAAGATTACAAAGTATAATCTTCTACTAAGTTTCCATAAAATAAAAAATCTTAAAAAGAAACATGTCTAGTTCCATGTTTTAGATAGCATGACTTTCCCTTGATCCCATCCTTGACCCTATTCCACATTAATTCCTGTGAAAAAAATTTCAAAAAAACTTGGGGTGAGCATAAAAATCTCAGTAAGGGATACACCTGTTAGCTTTTCAAAACAACAAGTAAACCATGTATACTTTATCAAAGAAATACTTTTCACCTTTATTAAGTAGTAAAAACTCTTCACTAAATAAAATATCATTACTTACCCTTTTTAACCAAAATATTACCATAAAACTCATATAAATATCGCATAACATATAAAGTTAACTTAGGATATAAACATACTTAAATGGAATAACCATACGGTCGACTTCCACACATATCACTTAATGGAATAGCCATACGGCCGACTTCTATACCCAATGCATTGGAGGTTATAACGTAACCACCCATCCTAGTATTCACGGCACCACCTATCATATGGTTTATCACGTAACCACCCGTCAAATGTCCAAGTACCATTATAAAATCATAAGACATAAAACAAATTTAATGGAAAGAAAACATTTCCTCACTTTGATCACAATATATCACTTAAATATATTGACATTACAAATCCATTATAAAAACCATTCTCAATACCAAAATACATAAAAGATTATATGGTATTTATTTCATTTTAAAAACATTACGGCTTATTGAGGAAGCCAAAGACCAAATAATACTCACGCCGGCAGAAAAGGTCGTTGTCACCGCATACGTTAAAAGAAACATTCCTTTTTGTCGTTTAGTAAACGCTTCGTAGAAAAATATTCATTTTGTATAAAATTAAAATTCAAAGGTGTTTATACACTGTATAAAATAAAGTTGTGTATAAAACGAAATATTCCTCAATGAAAGGAGATTGAGATGAAGTCCATTACCTCGGGTCTGACTTGACTCGATCATTATTTAACATCCTGAATAATAAACTTGAGTTAATTTTTAATTGATTAAGAACATTTTTCAAGTTCATTATTCCTTTTATATCAGTTATTACTATGTTATGAACACTATTTAATTATTTAAGTTAATAACGGTCGTTTTAACGATCATTGGTACTTGAGTCAAAAATAAACTCTTTATAATTACAAGTTGTTCATGTGGTAAAATATCCATTATATGAAGAATGATATTCATGATATAGATGCCATATATAATATATATCCAGTATATACATTAATTTATAATATTACATAATCATTTTGAGTTAAGAAATGAAATGCACCGTTCATGGAGACGGTAAGCCGTACGTACTTATGAACGCTATTTTCATTTTTATGTCATATTAATGAAATTAAAACTAAATGAGAGATATGTATATTTTAATTCCAGAATTATATTCATCATTTAGATGTAACATACATCATATATATCCATTATATATATGTACTTATAATAGTACATTACATTTGGGGATAAGAAATGAAATGCACCGTTCATGGAGACGGTAAGCCGTATGTACGCATGAACGCAACTTTCATTTCTATATCATACTTTAATGGAAAGAAATAATAATTATATAAAGGTATATTATAATTCCAGTATAATTTCATATATAATGTCATTAAATCTATCCTTTATACGTACCACATATGGTATTAACGAATCAAATCACTTTGAGGGGGCGGTAGTCCGCACTTCCTAAAATGAAGATCTCGCGTTTACCCATAATGGAAACCATAAAGGTATGACATAAATGAAAAATACATAAGCTTAAGTAAAACATAAATATATTATATATCATATATAAATATAGTGACATCTTAATGGCCACCATTAAAGGAGTTAAAAGAATATTGAACAATCATCATTTCGTGAGGCAGAAAATCGCCAGCCACAAAAACAGTATGTTCTTTAACCATTAGACGAAGTTGTGTGTAGGTGTAGCTCTAATACTTCTCATAAAAACATCCTAGTATATTGAATATACTGGTGTTGTTACAAAAGAAATAAATGAAAAGAGTTTAAGGGGTTGGAGAAGCAAAATAAAACAAAATAGCACAAGTGAAGACACTACCTTTAAAACGGGTAAGTCTTTTTTATTTGAGCTCAAAGGCTTCCTTGGGAAGACTTCTGCCCACAGTGAGGCTTCTAGGAGTAATAGAGGGATGTGGAGAGACAAAATGGGTAGGTTTTGGCTGAGCCAAAGGCTTGAGATGTGTGGGTAAGTGGTATAGGTGGGTGCCTTTTAAAAGAGGAGAGGAGGGGCACTCTTGGAAAGTTATAAAAGTTTACTTTATTATAAAATCCTTTTCGGATTTTAAAGGTCCAAAAATTATATATTTCTAGGATAAGGTGATAAGAGTTAGAAATACACCCATACAATAGGTTTTGGACAAGTGTAGGTATCCAATTTTACATTATATTTTTATTTTATTTAAATCGTTAAATAATGAGGTAATCGTTGCATCATTATGATGTCATAAATAATTTAATTTATTTAATGTATAAAAATTATAAGAAAACTACTATGATGTAGAAAATATTTTAATCTTCCCAATGAATATTTATAGTTAAAAATATGACTTGTATAACCCCATGTAAAAATTGTGTTAGTAAAACATCTCATGTTTGTGACATTTCTATTTTAACATTAAATAAAAAGTTATTAATGTCATTTTCCTACCAAAGTGGCTCCATGGGGTCCCCAAGTTGACCCATGGATTGTATTGGTCGGCCATGACACATCAAAAAAGGTTAGTAAATGTGTCTAGGTCATTTCTTATTATTAAAACAATATTTTTACCTTAAACTACACTAATTACCTCTAATCGTGATTAAAAACTTAAAAGTTACTATTCACCAAAAAATTATTTTAATCCCATTGAACCACATTTTACTTCTTAATTACAACCATTTATGTAGGATTTTTTAAATTAAAAACACAGAGGTGGTAAATTTTCATTTAAATGAAAAATCTGTTTTTTTAAGTACCACTTAGTGGTTTCACTATTCATCAAAAATTGAAGTTTTTCAGAAAAATACCAAAAATTCACCCTAAGCTATATTTGATATTCCGAATTCAAAAATGATGTCTATTTTACAAAATTCAAAACATATAGGATGCATTAATTAATTTAATAATTAATTTCCGCTGTCAGAGAAAATAGCGTGTGTTTATGAAATAATAAGTATCAAAAGATTGACACTAGTTTAAGTCCAATTTCAAAGTGAAATTAATTCCAACGACAATTATTGGATTAAATGGTAAAAATATATTCTAATTGAACTTTAAAACCAATTGAAAAGATAATCTAATCATATAAATAAATTAGATTAAAAATAGGTTTTGAATTAAAATACAACATTTTTCACTATTCATTAAAAAATGAACTTTATCGGAAAAATACCAAAACTTTACACAAAGTAAATTTTGATGTTCTGATTCTAAAGAATAATTTTATTTGGTCCAATAGAAAGTATAAGAGTGACCAAAACTATATTTAAAGAAGGTTCACCATGAAAAGGCAATAAGTCGACCTTTAGTGAAAAACATTTCAAAAACTTGGGATGAGCATAAAAATCCCAGTAAAGGATACTAAAAGAAGGAAAACTATTAGTTTTTCAAAAACAACAAGTAAACCATGATTAATTTACCAAAGTAATACTTTTATCCTTTATGAAGTAGTAAAAACTCTTCACCGAATAAAAGACAATTACTTACCCTTTTGTAACCAAAAGATTACCAAAAAAACCCATATAAAGAACACATAACATATAAAGGTAACTTGGGACATAAACATAATTAAATGGAATAACCATACGGTCTACTTCCACACATACTTAATTGAATATCCATACGGCCAACTTCTATACCCAATGCATTAGAGGTTATAACGTAACAACCCATCCCGGTATTCATAAAACCACCTGTCATATGGTTTATCACGTAACCACCTGTAAAATGTACAAGTACCATCATTACACATAAAATTTTGAAAATATAAACATTTAAATAATAAAATTTCATTTTCAATCACAATAAGTAATTCCAAGATATTGAATTAATCAATCCATTTTTAAAAACCATTTAAAAGAGATTTTGGAATCAAAGTGTCCCATACCACTTTGAAGCTTTTAATGGAATATTAATTTTAAAACATTAATGTCCATATAAATAAATACTGAAAACTATTTTGAAAACATGGACATTAAAGATAAATATTTAGAATAATGAATCTTTAAAACATTTAAAACGATATTTTTGTTAAAGAGTTTTTAACAAAATGAAAGACTCTTGAATACAAATAATTGTAGAATAACGTTTAATCCAAGATTTATAATAACATGAGAATAAATGGATTAATGATATAATATTTCAAAGGACAGTATACACAACATATAAGAGTGAATTGGTTCATAACAACAATGAAGTCTCAATGGAAATGTAAATTGAGATGAAATCCATTATAAAGATGGTATCCTTAAATTAAGGATAAATCTATCACATAATTATGTGTGAGAAATATAAATACACCCAATATAATTGGATATTAAGTGTGAAACAATCAGAGGTAATTCACACATATTCATAGGATGACATGTTCAAGAAGTACAGGTAGAACCCAAAGAAATCGAAATTGGGTTAAGACGTTCCCTTGTAAAAATTTGACAGCCTAACGATGTCACTTCAAAATTCAGAAAATTAGTCGATGAGAGAGTGAATGGTATCTCATCCCTTGGACATAAACTTTAAATAAATAAGGATATATAAAAACATATCTGAACATAATAATATGTAAATTAAAATACATAACAAAAGAAGTCTTTTAAAAAGAGGAGGGTGAAAGGTTCCCTTACCGACTTGGGTAACTTTCGAAACGTACACCCCATGAAAGAAATACTATAAACAATTTCTATAAATACTAATTAATGAACATATATTACACCAAGAGTAGAATAATGGGCAGTACATACACCAATAAAAGGAAAATTGTGGATAATGTAGCATAAATCTCACAGGAATAAAAGTGAGTTGAAAAATCCCTTACGAAAACTCAGCAGCCTAACGGTGCCACTTAAAACTTCCAAAAATGGATTTATGAGATCAAATATGGTCTCTCATAATATTAACAAATAAAATTAAAGTATTATGAATATAAAATAACATCCCCAAACATAATAATGATGATCTTATAAGAAATTACATAAAAGAGAGTACTTAAAAAGAACGAGAGAGGTTGGATCCCTTACCTCAAGTCTGACTTGTCTTGTTCGTTTCTTTATATTCCTGAATAATAAACTTTGGTCAATTTATAATTGCTTAAGTACCTGTTTTAAAGATTATTATTCAGTTCATATCACATATTATAATTTTATAATAATTGGTTAATAATGTGAGTTCATATCAGACATTTTTGTCGATGTTTGGTACATGAGTCAAAAATGAACTTGTTTGAAAATGATTGCCCATGTAGTTATAATTAAATCATCTCCAGAATAGTATTAATGATTTAAATATCATATATATCCCGTACATATTCATTCTATACTACTCTATAACATTTGTAGATAAAAATAAATGAAATGCACTGTTCATGGAGACGGTAGGCCGTACGTACGCATGAACGCTACTTTCATTTCATTTTCATATTAATGGAATTAAAAATAATTGAGAGATATATATATTATAATTCCATAATAATATATATGTTATATAGGTCATATATGTTCATTAATTTCATTATTTATAAATTCCATGTATTTCATGAACGAGTCACATCACTTGAGGGGGCGGTGGTCCACACTTCCTAGTATGAAATTATCGCATTTGCACAACATGAAAAGCATAAAGACATGTTTTAAATATAAAATTCAGCAGAATATAGAAAACATAAATACCATATATATCATATATAAAATATAGTGACATCATAATGGCCACCATGAAAGGTTTTAAGAGAAGATTGAACAATCATCGCTTCGTGAGGCAGAAATTCACCATCCACAGAAACATTATGTTCTTTAACCATTAGACGAAGGTGTGTGCAAGTTTTTCTCGAATCCTTCACATAAAAACATCCTATTATATTGAAGATACTGTTTTTGTTACAAAATAAAGTAATAAAAAGAGTTTAGAGTGTTGGAGAAGAAAAATAAAACATAAGAACACAAGAGAAGACACTACCTTTAAAACGGGTAACTCTTTTTTATTTGAGCTCAAAGGCTTCCTTGGGAAGACTTATGCCCAAAGTGAGGCTTCTAGGAGTAATAGAGGGATGTTTAGAGACAATATGGGAATGGTTTGGTGGATCCAAAGGCTTGAGAGGTGTGGGTAAGGTGGTAGAGGTGGGGGCCTTTTATAAGAGGAGAGGAGGGGCACGCTTGGAAAGTTATAAAAGGTTACTTTATTATAAAATTCTTTTCAGATTTTAAAGGTCCCAAAATTATATATTTCAAGGATAAGGTGATAATAGTTCTAAATCCACCCATACAATAGGTTTTTGATAAGTTTAGGCCTTATATTTTACATTATATTTTCATTTTATTTAAATCATTAAATAATGAGGTAATCGTTGCATCATCATGGTGTCATAAATAATTTAATTTATTTAATGTCTAAAAATTATATAAAAAAATATAATTATTTAGGAAATCCTTTTAAATTTCTAATTAATATTTATAGTTAAAAATATGACTTGTATAACCCCATTTAAAAAAAATTAGTAAAACAACTCATGTTTGTGATATTTTTATTTTAACTTTAAATAAAAAGTTATTAATGTCATTTTCCCACCAAAGTGGCTCCATGGGGTCCCCAAGTTGACCCATGGATTTTATTGGTCGGACATGACACATCCAATAAGGGTAGGATATGTGTCAAGGTCATTTCATATTATTAAAACATAATTTTTACCTTAAACTACACTAATTACCTCTAATCGCGATTAAGAACTTAAAAGTTACTATTAACCAAAAAATTATTTTAATCGTATTGAACCACATTTCACTTAATAATGACAACCATGTATGTCGTATTTTTTAAATTCAAGACATATAGGTGGTAAAATTTCATTTAAACGAAACATCAGTTTTTTTAAGTACCACTTAGTGGTTTCACTATTCATCAAAAATTGAAGTTTTTCAGAAAAATACCAAAATTTCACCCTAAGCTATAATTGATATTCCAAATTAAAAAAATGATGTCTATTTTACAAAATTCAAAAAAATATAAGTTTCATTAATTAATTTAATAATTAATTCCCGCTGTCAAAACAAATAGCGTGTTTTTATGAAACAAAAAGTATCAAAAGATTGACACTAGTTTAAGTCCAATTTCAAAGTGAAATTAATTCCAATGACCAATATTGGATAAATGGTAGAAATATATTCTAATTTCAATTTAAAACCAATTCAAACGATAATCTAATCATATAAAAAATTAGATTAAAAAGATTTTTTGAATTAAAATACAACATTTTTCACTATTCATTAAAAAATGAACTTTATCGGAAAAATACAAAAAAATTACACAAAGTAAATTTTGATGTCCAGATTCTAAAGAAGGATTTTATTTTGTCAAATAGAACATATAAAATTTTCAAAAGTATATTTCAAAGGGTTCTCCATCAAAAGGCAGTTAATCGACCTTTTAAAGAATATTAGACGATTTATGCTTAAAATTGGATTCATTTGCATTTTACACCTCTAACATTTATTGGATAAACGTAAAGATATTTTACAAACATATATAATAATTTTTTAGTTTGTTCCGTTCTTTCCTGTCATTACAATGGCTAGGCGTTAACTACCATTTAAAATAATATTATTTTATTACTAGTGTGCAATGTAAGATTTCAAAGAAACTCTTTGTTGCGTATTGGGTATGCTATCGAACATAGAAACCCCTTTAATGTAAAATTAACATTTTATTCACAAATAGGGATAAATATAAAAAATTTCATATTCTTTATTTACCTGGGGTATTACATCCTTCCCCCCTTTTGGGAATTGCGTCCTCACAATTTTAAAATTAGGCTCGGAAACTTCATTGAAAGCCCCACATCGGAAAAGGGGTAAATTAAACTATCACTTTAAAAGAAATAAAGGGAAGTACAAAGGTCACCCGAGTTAACCCATACTAGAATTCCATGTATGAAAACATGGATATGGAAGAAAAAACAAAGGGTCATGTTCTGAGGGAGTGTGATAGAAAACCTGTTTAAGAGAAAGTTAACCACAAAAAAATCACAAACTTTTGATGGGTTAAACGGTATTGGATTCCCCAGTAGGAAAATTTAACGGACAACATTTTTTTAAGTTACTTTTTATTGAGGAATTTATTTTTGAGCTTAACATAAGGAAACATACTTACTTGTCATGTTGACTTTCAACTTTTACTATATTTCTTACACGAACTCATATTTTCTCCAAAAGATGAGTATTTAGGATGACTTTTTTACATTAAGAGAGCTATAATCAACTTCTAGAGAATCACCTAATCCACAAAAGAGAACTGTATACTTCCCATGTCTTTAGACCTTAACCAAAACTAAAACCAAAAAGGTTAGTATGAGATCAGATAATACCTAAAAAGGATAATCCTTTATAAAAATTAAATCTATTCTTAATCTCCAAAATTTGTCCAATAAGACCCAAAGTTCAACGAAGACCAAAAGTAAACCAAACTAAGATTGAAACCCAAATATTTGAAGGATTTAATCATATAGTCTTCTAAGTTAAATCGTAACATTTATCTCCAAACAACATCAGTTCCTCTTAAAGTATCATATTGAAAAGTAATTAACCTAATCACATATCCTCCATGATAGGTTAATAATTTCCTCAGATAACCCAAAATCAACTTACTCTTAATTTATAAAATCATCTAACTAAAAAGAATTATTTAAACTAACCAGGGACTTCATGTAGTCCAGTGGTAGGAGATAAATATCAGTCGCACTTTGGTTGTGGGTTTGATTCCCACAGTTTTGTCTGATGTGACGGGTTGTCACATGGTCTGCGTGTTGTCCTTTTTCTAAACTATATAATTCTCAAATCATTACCCAAAAAAAAGATAAAATCATCAAAAATAACCATAACATAATTTAACCTCAATTTTATCTAATGCCTTTCACTTTCCATCATAACATATAGTAACACATAATTACCTCAAAAGTAAGGATCATATAAACCCAAATGGTTCTTTATAACTATGTCCACAAAAGAACAGATAACTATTCCTTGAATAAAATTTTCATATATCAAACATCAGGGTTACACATACTATAAAAAGTCTTCTAATGTAACCCCATAATCAAAATAGACTTAATACTCTTAAGAATTTCACCATAACCCTTGAATCCCTTATATGTTGACTTCTTACTCATTCAACATTCTTCATGATCCATTAACCATTCCTTTACAACTTATTCTGAAATACTTATTTCCTACAAACAAAATCATGAATCATATCCTAAGATTCCAAAATAGGAAAAAAAAAGTTAATAAATAATCCATACCTTTGATTGGTCGTTGTCAGTTTCTTCATCCTCAATCGGAATGGAATTAGGTATTGGTAAACAAATATTTGTACGATCTTAGTGATCCCATTCCCAAAACTTCTTTATAGGACACGTGTTTGCATAATGACCATGCACACCACATTTAAAACATTTAATTGATCCCTCGGAAAGAACTTCTTTCCCTTTCCTTGAGTCAACTGGATGCTTCCTTTTTCCATGGAAGGTTCTTGCTTTATGTCCTCCATTTCCACATCTATAGCATATTTCTATCCCTTTGAAACATTTTCCTAGGTGTTTCTTTCCACATCTCTGACACATAGGGTTTTGAACACACTTACCTTTATGATTATTACCTGTAGTTCCGTAGGGATTTGTTTCTTGCATATATGATGCCTTATAGAAATCACCAAGGTTTAGGTGGTCAATCATGACTCCAGATAGTTGGTTGGGGATAAACACAAGAGTTCTCATTACAGCTCCCATATCATTCAGTTGCTCGCTCAGAAAACTGTCACAGTTTCCTTCACATCCACTATTACTTTGGTGCCTTCTAGATCCAGCCACTTACTAAAACCAAAAAGGTCAGTGTGAGTATATCAACAAAACCATCATGTACTAATGAGTAAGATAAACACTAAGATATACTTACTCATTCACTTTATCTAAAACTAGGACTCTTTCTGAAATACTAACCATTATGGTAATGTCACTTATGCTTAGAGAATACCCTAACCTCTAAAGTTATCTAAACTGACCTTTGATACCAACTATATGGCCCCGGCCTTAAACATTACTTAATTATGAATTAAATAAATAATTCACATAGAGGATCTTTTCAGGATTAGAGTTTTAGAGAATTAGGTCATAACTATTACATCTCAAAAGATTACATAGTAGACACTTCTACTAAGTTTCCATAAAATAAAAAAAACACTTAAAAAGAAACATGTCTAGTTCTATGTTTTAGATAGAATGTTTTTCCTTGATCCCATCCTTGACCCTATTCATCTTTAAGTCCAGTGGAAAACATTTCAAAAACTTGGGATGAGCATAAAAATCCCAGTAAAGGATACTCAAAGAAGGAAAACTATTAGTTTTTCAAACACAACAAGTAAACCAAGAGTACTTTACCAAAGTAATACTTTTTGCCTTTATGAAGTAGTAAAAACTCTTCACCGAATAAAAGACCATTATTTACCCTTTTGTAACCAAAATATTACCATAAAACCCATATAAATAACACATAAAATATAAAGGTAACTTGGGACATAAACATACTTAAATGGAATAACCATACGGTCGACTTCCACACATACTTAATGGAATGGACATACGGCCGACTTCCATACCCAATGAATTGGAGGTTATAACGTAACCACCCATCCTGGTATTCACGGCACCACCCGTCATATGGTTTATCATGTAACCACCTGTAAAATGTCCAATTACCATCATTACACATAAAATATTGAAAATATAAACATTTCAATAACAACATTTCATTTGCAATCACAATAAGTAATTCCAAGATATTTAATTAATCAATCCATTTTCAAAAACCATTTAAAAGATATTTTTGAATCAAAGTGTCCCATACCACTTTGAAGATTTTAATGGAATATTAATTTTAAAACATTAATGTCCATATAAATAAATACTGAAAACCATTTTGAAAAAATGGAAATTAAATATAAATATTTAGAATAATGAATCTTTAAAACATTTAAAACGATATTTTTGTTAAAGAGTTTTCAACAAAATGAGAGACTCTTGAATACAAATAATTGTGTAATAACATTTAATCCGAGCTTTATAATATCATGAGAATAAAGGGATTCATGATATAATATGTAAAAGGACAGTATACACACCATATAATAGTGAATTGGTGTATAACAACAATGAAGTCTCAATGGAAATGTAAATTGAGATGAAATCCATTATAAAGATGGTATCCTTAAATTAAGGATAAATCTATCACATAATTATGTGTGAGAAATATAAATACACCCAATATAAGTGGATATTAAGTTTCAAACAATCATATTTCATTCACATATATTCATAGGATGACATGTTCAAGAAGTACAAGTAGAACCCAAAGAAATCTAAGTTGGGTTAAGACGTTCCCTTGTAAAAATTTGATAGCCTAACGGTGTCACTTAAAAATTCAGAAAATTAGTCGATGAGAGAGTGAATGGTATCTCATCCCTTGGACATAAACTTTACATCAATAAGGATATATAAAAACATATCCCAACATAATAAGATTTAAATTAAAATACATAACAAAAGAAGTCTTTTAAAAAGAAGAGGGTGAAAGGTTCCCTTACCGACTTGGGTAACTTTCGAAACATACACCCCATGAAAGGACTATAAAAAATTGATTTAAATACTCATTAACGAACTTATATTACACCAAGAGTAGAATAATGGGCAGTACATAAACCACTCAAAGTAAAATGGTGGAAAATGTAGCATAAATCTCACAAGAATAAAAGTGAGATGAAAAATACCTTACGAAAACTCGGCAGCCTAACGACGCCACTTAAAACTTCCAAAAATGGATTTATGAGATCAAATAGGGTCTTTCATAATATGAAAAAAAAATTACAGTATGATGAATATAAAATAATATCCCCAAACATAATAATTATGAGCTTATAATAAATGACATAAAAGAGAGTACTTAAAAAGAACGAGAGAGGTTGGATCCCTTACCTCAAGTCTGACTTGTCTTGTTCGTTTCTTTATATTCCTGAATAATAAAATTTGTTCAATTTATAATTTCTTAAGGACCTCTTTTAAAGATTATTCTTCATTTCATATCACATATTATAATTTTATAATAATTGGTTAATAATGTGAGTTCATATCAGACGTTTTTGTCGATGTTTGGTACATGAGTCAAAAATAAACTTGTTGGAAAATGATTGTCCATGTAGTTATAAGTAAATCATCTCCAGAATAGTATTAATGATTTAAATATCATATATATCCAGTACATATTCATTTTATACTACTCCATAACATTTGGAGACAAAAAGAAATGAAATGCACTGTTCAAGGAGACGGTAGGCCGTACATACGCATGAACGCTACTTTCATTTCTTTATCATATTAATGGAATTAAAAATAATTGAGATATATATATATATTATAATTACAGTATAATATATATGTTATATAGGTCATATATGTTCATTAATTTCATTCTTTATACATTCCATGTATTGCATGAACGAGTCACATCACTTGAGGGGGCGGTAGTCCACACTTCCTAGTATGAAATTATCGCATTTGCACAACATGAGAAGCATAAAGGCATATTTTAAATATAAAATTCTGCAACATGTAGAAAACATAAATACCATATATATCATATATAAAATATAGTTACGTCATAATGGCCACCATGAAAGGTGTTAAGAGAAGATTGAACAATCATCGCTTTGTGAGGGAAAAATTCACCATCCACAGAAACAGTATGTTCTTTAACCATTAGATGAAGGTGTGTGCAAGTTTTGCTCAAATAATTCACATAAAAACATCCTAGTATATTTAAGATACTGGTATTTTTACAAAATAAAGGAATAAAAAGAGTTTAGAGGGTTGGAGAAGCAAAATAAAACATAAGAACACAAGAGAAAACACTACCTTTAAAACGGGTAACTCTTTTTGATTTGAGCTCAAAGGCTTCCTTGGGAAGACTTCTGCCCAAAGTGAGGCTTATAGGAGTAATAGATGGATGTGTAGAGACAATATGGGCAGGGTTTGGCCGAGACAAAGGCTTGAGAGGTGTGGGTAAGGTGGTAGAGGTGGGGGCCTTTTATAAGAGGAGAGGAGGGGCACTCTTGGAAAGTTATAAAAGGTTACTTTATTATAAAATTCTTTTCAGATTTTAAAGGTCCCAAAATTATATATTTCTAGGATAAGGTGATAATAGTTCTAAATATACCCATCCAATATGTTTTTGACAAGTTTAGGTCTTAGATTTTACAGTATCTTTTCATTTTATTTAAATCATTAAATAATGAGGTAATCGATGCATCATCATGGTGTCATAAATAATTTAATTTATTTAATGTGTAAAAACTATAAAAAAATATCAAGATGTAGGAAATCCTTTTATATTTATAATGAATATTTATATTAAAAAATATGACTTGTATAACCCAATTTAAAAATTGTTTTAGTAAAACAACTCATGTTTGTGATATTTTTATTTTAACTTTAAATAAAAAGTTATTAATGTCATTTTCCCACCAAAGTGGCTCCATCGGGTCCCCAAGTTGACCCATGGATTGTCTTGGTCGTCCATGACACATCCAACAAGGGTAGTATATGTTTCAAGGTCATTTCATATTATTAAAACATAATTTTTACCTTAAACTACACCAATTACCTCTAATCGCGATTAAAAACATAAAAGTTATTATTCACGGAAAAATTATTTTAATCACATTGAACCACATTTAACTTACTAATGACAACCATGTATTTCAGATTTTTTAAATTCAAGACACAGAGGTGGTAAAATTTCATTTAAACGAAAAATCATTTTTTTAAGTTCCACTTAGTGATTTCATTATTCATCAAAAATTGAAGTTTTTCAGAAAAATACCAAAACTTCACCCTAAGATATAATTGATATTCCAAATTCAAAAAATGATTTCTATTTTAAAAAATTAAAAACATATAAGTTTAATTAATTAATTTAATAATTAATTCCGCTGTCAAAACAAATAGCGTGTTTTTATGAAACAAAAAGTATCAAAAGATTGACACTAGTTTAAGTCCAACTTCAAAGTGAAATTAATTCCAAAGACCACTATTGGATTAAATGGTAGAAATATATTCTAATTTCACTTTAAAACCAATTCAAACGATAATCTAATCATATAAAAAATTAGATTAAAAAGAGGTTTTGAATTAAAATACAACATTTTTCACTATTCATTAAAAAATGAACTTTATCAGAAAAATACCAAAAATTTACACAAAGTAAATTTTGATGTCCAGATTCTAAAGAAGGATTTTATTTTTTCAAATAGAACATATAAAATTGTAAAAATTATATTTAAAAAGGGTTCTCCATCAAAAGGCAGTTAATTGACCTTTTAAAGAATATTAGAATATTTATGCTTAAAATTGGATTCATTTGCATTTTATGCCTCTAATATTTATTGGAGAAACGTAAAAATATTTGACAGACGTATATAATCATTTTGTAGTTAGTTCCATTCTTTCCCGCCATTACAATGGCTAGGCGTTAACTACCAATTAAAATAATATTATTTTATTACTAGTGTGCAACGTAAGATTTCAAAGAAACTCTTTGTTGAATATTGGGTACGCTATCGAACATAGCAACCCCTTTAAAGTAAAATTAACATTTTATTCACAAATAGGGATAAATATAAAAAATGTCATATTCTTTATTTACCTGGGGTGTTACATCATCCAGAATTATATTCATCATTTAGATGTAACATACATCATATATATCCATTATATATATGTACTTATAATAGTACTTTACATTTGGGGATAAGAAATGAAATGCACCGTTCATGGAGATGGTAAGCTGTACGTACGCATGAACGCTACTTTCATTTCTATCTCATTCTTTAATGGAAAGAAATAATAATTATATAAATGTATATTATAATTCCAATATAATTTCATATATAATGTCATTAAATCTATCCTTTATACGTACCAAATATGGTATTAACAAGTCAAATCCCTTTGATGGGACGGTAGTCCGCACTTCCTAAAATGAAGATCTCGTGTTTACCCATAATGGAAACCATAAAGGTATGCCATAAATGAAATATAAAGAAGCTTAATTAAAACATAAACATATTATATATCATATATAAATATTGTGACATCTTAATGTCCACCATGAATGGTGTTAAAATAAGATTGAACAATCATCGTTTCGTGAGGTAGAAAATCACCAACCACAGAAACAGTATGTTCTTTAACCATTAGATGAAGGTGTGTGTAGGTGTAGCTCTAATACTTCTCATAAAAACATCCTATTATATTGAAGATACTGGTGTTGTTACAAAATAAAAAAATAAAAAGAGTTTAGGTGGTTGGAGAAGCAAAATAAAACAAAAGAGCACAAGTGAAGACACTACCTTTAAAACGGGTAAGTCTTTTTGATTTAAGCTCAAAGGATTCCTTGGGAAGACTTCTGCCCAAATTGAGGCTTCTAGGAGTAAGATAGGGATGTGGAGAGAAAAAATGGGCAGGGGTTGGCCGAGTAAAAGGCTTGAGAGGTGTGGGTAAGTGGTAGAGGTGGGGGCCTTTTATAAGAGGAGAGGAGGGGCACTCTTGGAAAGTTATAAAAGTTTACTTTATTATAAAATGATTTTCAGATTTTAAAGGTCCCAAAATTATATATTTAGAGGATAAGGTGATAAGAGTTAGAAATCCACTCATACAATAGGTTTTTGAAAAGTTTAGGTCTTATATTTTACATTATCTTTTCATTTTATTTAAATCGTTAAATAATGAGGTAATCGCTGCATCATCATGATGTCATAAATAATTTAATTTATTTAATGTCTAAAAATTATAAGAAAAATACTATGATGTAAAAAATCTTTTTCGATTTCCAATGAATATTTATTGTTACAAATATGACTTGTATAACCCCATGTAAAAAGTGTTTTAGTAAAACAGCTCATGTTTGTGACATTTCTATTTTAACATTAAATAAAAAGTTATTAATGTCATTTTCCTACCAAAGTGGCTCCATGGGGTCCTCAAGTTGACCCATGGATTGTCCTGGTCGGCCATGACACATCCAATAAGGGTAGGACATGTGTCTAGGTCATTTCATATTATTAAAACATTATCTTTACCTTAAACTACACTAATTACCTCTAATCGCGATTAAAAACTTAAAAATTACTATTCACCAAAAAATTATTTTTATCCCATTGAACCACATTTTACTTCTTAATGACAACCATGTATGTAGGATTTTTGAAATTCAACACACATAGGTGGTAAATTTTCATTTAAATGAAAAATCAGTTTTTTTAAGTACCACTTAGTGGTTTCACTATTCATCAAAAAATTGAAGTTTTTCAGAAAAATACCAAAAATTCACCCTAAGCTATATTTGATATTCCGAATTCAAAAATGATGTCTATTTTACAAAATTCAAAACATATAAGTTTCATTAATTAATTTAATAATTAATTTCCGCTGTCAGAGCAAATATCGTGTTTTTATGAAACAATAAGTATCAAAAGATTGACACTAGTTTAAGTCCAATTTCAAAGTGAAATTAATTCCAATGACCACTATTGGATTAAATGGTAAAAATATATTCTAATTGAACACTAAAACCAATTAGAAAGATAATATGATCATATAAATAAATTAGATTAAAAAGAGGTTTTGAATTAAAATACAACATTTTTCACTATTCATTAAAAAATGAACTTTATCGGAAAAATACCAAAAATTTACACAAAGTAAGTTTTGATGTCCCGATTCTAAAGAAGAATTTTATTTGGTCCAATAGAAATTATAAGAGTGACCAAAACTATATTTAAAGAAGGTTTGCCATGAAAAGGCGATAAGTCGACCTTTAGTGAATATTAGAGTATCTATGCCTAAAATTGAATTCTTTTCTTATTTTAAGCCTTTAACTTTTATTGGAAAAATGTAAAAACATTTAACAAACATATATAATCATATTTTAGTTGTTTATATTCATTCCCGCCAATAAAACGGCTACATGTTAACTACCATTTAAAATAATATTATTTTATTACTAGTGGGCAACGTAAGATTTCAAAGAAACTCTTTGTTGCGTTTCGGGTATGCTATCGAACATAGAAACCACTTTAAAGTAAAATTAATATTTAATTCACAAATATTAATAAATATGAAAATGTTTTATTCTTTATTTACCTGGTATGTTACAGGAACCCAACAAGGTTTCATGATATAAACATTATAATACAAAAATCTTGAAAGTTTTCATAAATATGAAATGCTGGTAACAATTGTAAAGGGGTGCAACTTTAAATAAAAAAAAGTTTTCAAGGGGGTAGCTTTAAAGAATGAACAATTTCAAATAAAACACACATGCTTCTAAATTTAAATACTAAACACACAATATGCCGACAGTAAGTACAATATAACCAATGAACACAAGTCACAGGAAATACCGCTAGGCACTAGGTAGATGTGGGTCCCTCAGTACATCATATCTTGGTGTAAAAATAATCATAACCAATAACCTTCTTGTCCATGAGTCACTATAAGGGGAAAACCCAATTTCCTAGTGGTCCCTAAAACATCATCATACTTTAGTTAGTATTTTCATCATCAATCTTTCTAAGTGAAATATGGACAAGGCCACTACTGCATCACTAGCATACTAGTCCTAGTCCACCCACCTAGATACTCAGGATTCCCATTTGTGTTCGATCATGTTTTACATATTATAAAATACCATTTGCACATTCAAATTTCATTTAAACATCATACACAAATCAAACAAACCACAAACATGTTTCACACCATCAATGTAGTTTATTAAACCCAATAAAAATTTTATAAAACAACATCAAGAGGTTTTATAAGTCTTTAAACAAAAAATTCATTCAAAAATACTCTTTTAAGGGAAAACTCACAATAATACCATACCAAACCAATATTTGAAGCCATAACACCATTTAATAAATCAATTTCATGAATTATAAAATAACTCAAAATGATAAAACATGGAATATACATGAAAGACACCCAATTCCATGTAAAAAATGAAACTTTAAAATTAAACACTTAATCGATGATACCAAAAATTGTTTTAATACTTTTATAAAAAATTTCCAAATAAACTCACCTCAAAAAAACCCTTTCACTTCAAAAAGAAACATTTTAAAACATAAACCAACTAAAACAGTTTTCCAACAAGATTTTCACCTCATATAATATTTAATAAACCATTTTGATAACTTATAAAACAACCCTAAGAAACACAACGTGTCTTAACACAAAAATCATTCCCAAAATCCCCCTTTTTGAAACAAACACACACAAACACCACACTAAAATATAATTTTCATCCCTTTCATCATTTAAGAATCAAATTGCACAAGTTATAGATCACCACCAAGTAATACCAAATGGGTTTACATCAAAAATACACCCCATTTCACATAAACATGCCATTTAAAAATCAAAAACAGGTTAATATATTTTAAAAACAACTTTCACACCCAATATATAATTCAAATAACATGATAAATAAATTAACCAAACAAAATAACTCATCAAATAATGTTTAGAGATGGAACCACCTCCCTTGAATATCAAAAACAACATATCATTGTGTGAAACTTCAACCGCACCACAACCACGCCACAAGTGAGTGAAAATGATCCCTAACCCACAATATTGAACCAAGAAACAATAAATTAGACCCTAGCGATGAATCTCTAGATTTGGGTTATTTAAAACCACAAGAAATAAAGAACAAACCCTAAGAAAAAGGAAGAATGAAGGGGGAAAATTACTTACTTGAAGAATTTTGAATTTTCCCCACCGAAAAACCTGTCAAAATGGGTTCCATGGGAGCTTTAGGGAGCTTGGAAACCTCCCGTGGATTCTAGGGTTTAATGATGGAATAAGGGGAAGATTATTTTTATTTTCAAAAGGGGAAATGGTCAAGCCAGTTTTTTTAACACATGGACATTGTGCATGGTTTGGATGCACAGTTTAGTAAACCATGCGGCCAAACCGTGTGCATGGTTCTGTCCACCCAAAAATCCTCATTTTCTTCAAAAATTTAAGGGGGTTCGTAAGGGAAATATATGGGAAAGATAGTCCAAGAATAAGAGGAAATAATGTCCCAAAATGTAAAACTTGTCACACCCAGTTCCTGATAAAACGACCAAGAACTCGACCCAAACCGAAATGAAGAAAAAACTAAAAACCCAAGTGTGAAAATTCTCCCCACCATAATACTTTTTGTCCTTGGAAATCCACAAAAAGTCTAGATTCAAAAAAAACCAATACCATTTCCATGTTCAAAGGGGGTTCCAACGAATGATGAATGAAAAGACAACAAAGACACAACCAATAGGAAAAGAGGGGTACGAGCTTACTTGGGAGACCAAGATAGACTTCCCCACTAAGTGTCACCCACCCCCAAAGGCCAAAACACCTCCAGTTGATCAAATAAAGGAAATTATACTCTCAAAATCAAAAATTTACACCAATTTTCTAAAGCATAAAAACATAATCAAACCACATCCCAAAACAAAAACCTTAAACACTACCAGATGAACCTCAAGCAATTTACTGGAAACTAACAACAAATTCCAATGAGGTTACCATAGCCTTACTTCAACAAAACCATTGGGCATGATCCAATACCAACATTTAACTAGAAAAGAAGTTAGTGTTTAGATATATTTGAGTGAGACTACCTACCTCCAAGACAACACCAAGGAAAAAATAGAGTTACTAATATGGGGAGACCCGAACAGACTTCCTACCATAAGAAGTAAACTAACACCCGATACTGAACCAGATTACCAACATAGGAAGGTCCGTATGGACTCCCCACTATAAGAGACAACTTAATTTCCCGATATAGAACCATGACACCAATAGGGGAGGCCTGAATAGACATACCCCCATAAGGGGTAGACTTAACATCAGACTTATTCTAAAAGAAATAACATCAGACCCATGGTGGGTCTCCCCACTATAAGAACCAACCATCTTAACCAACCTACACAAACCGATAAACAAAACCCAACATGGGATAACTTGGGTGCTTCCTGTGAAACTTATTCTCCTACTAGAATAGGCTCTTTCAATAAAACTCCAAACCAATAGAGACATGATGTGGTTCACCACTCCCATGAGAATTAAAATCATTGGACGAGTCCAACCAAAACTAATATTAAAAAGGACCTACAAAGTTATTCATACATGAACAACCATACTGAGAGTTGCACCCAAAAGGGTTCAATCACTGGGGTTTTGAGAAGACAAAACCACCCTGCCTCCTTTTAACCAAGGTGGGACTCTTCTACTGACACAGATTATAACCCTAAGGGATAGGGTCTGCATGTCCCTTTTCCACCATATAGGACAACTTGAAGTGAAAATTCCTCATCAAAACCTCGTATTTGTTCCACCTCCCACACTGGAGAAATATGTTAAAACAAGATCATTTACCCCCATGGAGTTTTCCTGACTATGCATCATCTTTACTCTGAGACTTACGGTTAGAGCTCAGATGATTGAAGAATCTCCTACCTCGCATTTAGGCATTGAAAAACCCTAAATCAAAACATCTCCTTCTGGTTCCACAAGTAACCACATCACCTCTCATAAAAAACCACCATGACATAACACACTCTAAAACCCACTTTACTCTAACATGACACCTACACCAAAATAGGAGCCTCAAATATATATACTCGTTTCCCCTATCACCCTAAACAAGAAATAATAGAATAAAGAACACCAGGAAGAAACATTCATTTAGGATAGAGTATTTTAAGAATTTCATGGAAGAAAACATGCTTTCATTTAAGCAGAAGTATTAGAAAAGTTCAACAATAATCACCTTTTCCCTTAAAAGAAAACACATGGAAGGAAAACACCATAAAACATGACCCTAGAAACCTATATATATATTACAAGGAGTGAGACCTTGAACTGAGTCCCAAGAAGAATGATATTATTGCAAGCAACCATAACAGCCTCGAACAACTATATTTTCCACACTGGTGGCCTAACATGAATCATTTTCTTATGAGAAACCAAATAAAGACCCAAAGACCCATAAATATTGTAGCCAAGAACATAAACTCTAGACTTCATTACCTTTCCTCACTGGAATTCTTCTTCACCACTTCTAGATAGAACCTACAGACACAATGGTGTCAAACATCACCTTTTATGAATCAGGAAACTTTAGAGACTAAGGTATATTTTAACTTTCCACAAACACTCTCCTACTAAAATAGGATCCACTTAACTAAAGAAGAAGAGGGGTAGAAAAAATCTATAAATCTCAAGAAGTAATTCCTTATCTGGATCGACTGGAGGATCTGCCAACTGGAGGATCTTCCAACAAGAAAACTCAAGGATCCAACCAAGCTGGTTTATTAGTCATAACATACCACATTCCAAAAACACATAAGAAACACCACCCAAACACTAGTTATCAAAACATAAAATCTTAATTCACAGAAAACATTTATTTGAATGTAAATGGGGTTATAGGTTTTCGCATTCACCAATGGTATCTCATGGGATTCACACATGCATGTTTTTGTGCCACACCAGGCACCCTCCTCATATGCACCCTAGAACTCATCCAGTCGTGACATTAACCATCCATATTTCCATAAAACCCATGCATGTGGTCACCCATGAGGATACCAATGATCAAAATTGAACCTTTCATATTTTTAAAATCAAAACATTCTACCCACACTTTCTCTTTCTCAAAACCTTTAACCACAAAATCAAAACCCAATTCAAATATTAAAAACATTTTCATAAAATCACCAACCATACATATAAAAACTCACTTTCAAGTCTTTCACATTCATTTCAAAACATTTCACCCCATTTAAAAAAAATTAATTATTTAACAAAGTCTATTTGAAATAGATTTTTAAACCCCGCTTTAACATAATTTATTCTTCCCAAAATAAATTTATAAAAATTCACAAAAATTCATTTCCACACTTTAAAAATTAAACCCATTTCTATTTTACTAGGAAATCAAGTCACAAAAATTCACATTTCTTAAAATCAAAAAAAAATTACTTTAAAACCATGTCTCCATAATTCCAAAACAAGGGCTTTTCAAAAAGATTTCCAAAACTCAAAGAGACATAAGATTCTTCTCAAAAGAGGGAAACTAGTATCGGTGGGTGACTCAAACACATGGTTGGAGGCCATATTCCAGTCATTCCACCATTATGGAGAGTCTTCTAGAAAAATATCACTAGCTATTCATGGCTTTCTAGGCTCTGCGAGCACACTGGGACTATTGACCCAACTCCCATTTCATTTCCCAAACAGTGAGCAACCACAAAGACTAAAATACTTAGATGGAACCCAACTTCTCAAAGTAACTCAAGTCCCACCATGAGAAGTGCTATATAGGAACCTTACTCATAACTAGAATATAAAGTTTTGACAATCCTAGCTCTGGTATACCCAGACTCTTTCCCAAAAGAACATGAACCTAAAGGAGTGAACCTCCTCTGATACTATTGTGTCACAAACCAAGTCGGGTCTCCATCCAAACGGATTCCCAAACCCTTCTAGGACAAGGATCTAAGGGAATTTCCCATCCCCATAGGTTGATACAAGTTCCCAGGTATCAAAAATAAATTTTTGGGAATGATTTACCTAAGTTTATATTCATAAAACAACCCAGAACATTTAATAAAACTAATCTGAAATTTAAACCAAACAAGTCTTAAAAAATTAGAATTGAATTACATAGTTTTAAACAAACCCCAAGAGGGGCACAACTAAAAACAAGCAGCAAGTCCTTCTCAAAACCTGCCACACTAAAAGAGGACATCACCCTTAATCAATCTCCATAACACTGCACCAAGGAAGGAAGCAAACAACCCAAAATTCCATCTCCAAAAACCTTACCCTTACCTACGAAAAATATTAAAAAGTCTACTTACACCCAAAGGTGTAAGTAGGGTGTGAGACTAATCTTAGTAAGATGACACCAAAAAATGTTCCATACTATAAACATTATAAAACAAAAAAGCTTTCAATTTTTAACAAATAGGAAATTCTACTACTAATTATAAAGTGGTGCAACATTAAATAAAAACAATTTTCAAGGGGGGACTTTAAAGAATGAACAATTTTAAAGAAAACACACATGATACTGAATTTAAAAACCAAACACATTGTATGCTGATATTAAGTACAATATAACTAATGAGCAAAAAACATGGGAAATACTCCTAGGCACAAGCTAGTTGTGGGGCCCAAGGTACATCGTATCTCAGTGTAAAAGTAATAATAACCGATAAACTTCTCATGAGCGATCCAATGGGACAGGAAACACAAATGTCCTAGTGGTCCACAAATATCATCATAGTTTAGTTTGTGTTGTCATTTTCTATCTTTCTAAGTGAAATATGGATGAGGCCACTATCTGATCACTAGCATATTAGTCCTAGTCTTCCCACCTAGATACCCAGGCTTCCAATTTGTGCTCAATCATGTTTCACGTGTTATAAAATATCATTTTAACATTTAAATTTAATTTAAACATCATACACAAACTGAAAATCCCACAAACATGCTTAACACCATCAATGCAGTTCATTAAACCCCATAAATATTTTATAAAACAACTTCAAGAGGTTGTACAAGTCTTTGAAAAAAAAATTCAATCAAAAATAATCTTTTAAGGCCAAACTCCAAACAAAACCTTACCAAACCAAGAGTGGAATCCCTAACGCCGTTTAATAAATCAATTCCATGAATCATAAAAAAAACTCTAAATGATACAACATGTAATACAAATGAAAGACACCCAATTCCATGTAAAAAATGTAACTTTAAAATTAAACACCTCATTAATGCTACCAAAAATGGTTTTAATAATTTTATAAGACATTTCCAAAGTGGTTAACATTAAAAACAACCCTTTAAATTCAAAAAGAAACATTTTAAAACATAAACCAACCAAAACAGTTTTCCAACAAGATTTTCACCTCTTATACTATTCAACAAACCATTTTGATAATTTATAAAGAAACCCTAAGAAACACAGCATCTACTTACACCAAAATCATTCCCAATATACCACTTTTTGAATTAAACACACACTAAAACCACACCAAAAAAGAATTTTCAATTATTTCATCATTTTAGAAACCAATTGCAGAAGTTATAGAGCACCACAAAGTAATACCAAATGGGTTTACATCAAAAATACACCCCATTTCACATATACATTCCATATAAAAATAAAAAACAAGTTAATATATTTGAAAAAAAATTTATCTCCCAAAATATAATTCAAATAACATGATAAAAAAAATTAAGAAAGCAAACTAACTCATCAAATAATGTTTAGAGATGGAACCACCCACCTTGAATGTCAAAAACCCCAAATCTTTGTGTGAAACTTCAACAGCACCACAAGTCAGTGAAAAGGAACCCTAATATAGAAGATTGAACCAAGAAATAGTAAATTAGACCCTAGGGACGAAGCCCTAGATATTGGATATTTAGAAACACAAGAAATATGGAAGAAACCCAAAGTAAAAGGAAGAATGAAGGAAGAAATTCACTTACTTAAATAATTTAGAAGTTTCCCCACCCAAAAACCCCTTCAAAAATGGGTTCCATGGGAGATTGAGGCAGCTTGGAAGCCTCCCATGTATTCCAAGGTCTAATGGGGGAAGAAGGGGTGGATTGGGTTTATTTTCAAAAGGTAAAATGCTTTAAACCAAAAAAAAATTAACACCTGGACACTATACATGGTTTGGATGCATGGTTTAGTAAATTGTGCGGCCAAACCGTGCTCTTGGGTCTGTCCTCCCAAAAATCCTAATTTTCTTAAAAAATTTAAGGGGGGTCATAAGGAAAAACAAGAGGAAAAGATAGTCCACAAATATAAGGAAATAATTCCCCAAAATTGCAAACCTGTCACACCCGGTTCCCGAGAAAATGACCAAGAACTCGACTCAAACCGGAACGAAGGAAAAACTAAAAACCTGGGTGTGAAGAATCATCATCATATGAATTTAAATTAATATAAATAGATATATGATCTATAAATTTTATTTAAATATATCCTTATTAAGGGTTATTTTAATTAATTAAACTAGAAAATCATTATACACTTAAAAATAGTTTTCAGAAGAAAAAAATGTGTTTTTAAGCATAAAAAATATTTATATTAAAATCATGAAAATTGCTGATTAAAATGAAATTAATTAGAATATTATAAATACAATTGATCATATGTAACTTTAAAACCAAATCCAGAATATAATTGGACTTTATATTACTTTATTTAATGAAAAGAAATTTCAATTTTATAAAAATCAATATTTTTCACTATTCAGTAAAAAATCAATCTTTTTAGAAAAATACAAAAATTTCACCCTAAGATAATTTTGAAATGATTATTTAAAAAAAGGATTTAATTTTATGAAATAAATTTTTTAAAAGTTTTAAAAATTAATTAAAATATTTTCTCATGAAAAGCAATAAAATTTATTTTGGACAAAAATTTATTTTGGAAGAATAAATTGACTTTAATAAAAATAAAGCGATTTTTTACTGAGAACATATAAATATATTTAAATTGAGTAGGAATTTTATATATATTTCATAAATAATATAATCCTATTTATACTCGCGAATTTAATAACTAGGTCATGATGTTCATATTTAAATAATATATTTTTTGGGTAGTTCAAGCACAGTTTTTCATGTCTTATTAGCTATCAAACATGAAATTCTTCTTTTAAATTCTTGGGTTGTTACATTTGAACTGTGAAGGAGAAGATGAAGCCACAAGGGATTGCACCACCATAACAGGGACACAGAATCAGAGATGAATGATGAAGGCAATATTATTAAGCCAGTAGGGATGCATATATGGTGAGGGAGAACTGTGCCAGATAAGGAAAAAGGATCCCAGTCAAGAACCCTCAAGAGAGAGCTCTCACCTAAGAGAATTCTTGGCTCCACCAGAATCATATAGTTAATAGTTAATATTTATTAATTTGTTAATAATTATTTAATTAATTTTTAATTATATTATATTACTAATTAATTAATTAATTAATTAATTAATTAATTAATTAATTAATAACTATTGATTATCTATTCATTATTAACTATTAAACATTAATTAATTTACAATTATTAATTACATTAAAAGTAAATATATTATATTAATAATTAATAATTAATTAGTAACATAATATAATTAACTATTATTTAACTATTATTTAACTAATTATTAATTTTTTAACTATTTTTAACTAATTATTAAATATTTACTATTAATTATAAAATATGTTGAATATTTAATTATATTATGTTAATTGTATTGATTATTAACTGTATTATTAAATATTAATTATATTTCTTTTTGAAAATAATATTCAAAACTTAAATATTCTTATTATTTATATTATCATTTATTAATTATATTATTAATTACTAGTTATTTAAATCATTTTATTTATCAATTAATTTTATCTTTAAGATGTTATTTGCTTTATTTATTTTATTTTTTAATTAACTTAATTAAATATATATGTATTGTTACTAATTATATTTCTTATATTTCTAATTATGTATAATAATAATTACTTTATTAATTATTAATTAACTATCGATTAATTAATTAATAATTAGAAACTATTAATTAACTATTGATTAATTAATAAATAATCAGTAACAATTAATTAATTAATTATAATAATTATTAAATATGTTGAATAATTAGTTATATTATGTTAATTAATTATATTATATTAACTGCTAACTATTAATTATTAATTAATTATTTACTATGTGTTAATAATTAATTTTAATTGTATTATATTGTATTATATTGTATTATATTATGTTAATTATTAATTATAATTACTAATTATATTTCTGATATTATTAATTTTTTATAACATTAATTATTTTAACATATTTTTTATATATATAGAAAAGGTTAATTAAAATAAACCTATATTTTTTTTTAAAAAGGTATCAAGAAGAGTGAACGACATTAACTCTTCTATAAGAAATCTGAAATAAGAATCGTGAACCTCGTCCACTCTTTCTGGAGAAGGTAGATGCATAAATGAGGTTCATGCTTTTTTGTCCTATTTTCATAAATACTCAAAACCTTAACTTTTTTAAAAATATTTATAAAACCTATTTTAAAAAATTATCCATAATTACCCCTATGTGCATCAATGCCACATTTTCATCCACTTTTCAGTATCCAGATAGGAATATATTTCTAGAATAACAACTTAATCAAGACTTTTCCAATATTTTATAACATCATCTTATACTTAGACTTATCTTTAGAGTTTTCACTAAGTTTCTCTAACCTTAATACCAAATTTAATTAAACTAATATTTAAAAATAACTAATCTTCATGCTAATACCAACTATGGAGACTCAAGCTAAACATACATAAAAAATAAGTTGATGCCATGGTTTAATAAATATATATCATAAATAGTTGCACAACCCAAGGACCTAAAGGTTTAGTGTCTTGGAGAGTAGCTACATAAACATCTTATTTTGTAACACTTATAATCATTTCTCTATAAGCATGTTTCTTTAGAACCTCTTTTATACATCTCATGCGATATAATTATCATCATAACTTGGGGAATGAAAATATAATAAAGGGTGAGATCTAACACTCAGTAAGGGAAACTTATCATTTAGTCAAAATTGCTAGATCACAAACATGAGGTAAAACATGAGAAAGGTAGAAATATGATATAAAAATATCATGGGATCATAAGTGACAATTATAAAAATTGATTGGGCATTACAGATCATGGCATAGAAACATAATACCAAAGAAAGATCATCAAAACATGGCTTAAAACATATAAAAAATTAAAAAAAAATGAAATTATAACATAAGAAAGTAGAATATATTTAGAACATTGAATATCATAAACATTTGGTATCACTTGGAAATATATAATAACTTAGTAAAAATATAGTGGCACAAGCATAAGAATAGAAAAACAAAACATAATGGAGTAGGCTTTACCACCTAATTCTCGTAACATAGTAGAGCAAGCACCACTACATGATTCCAACAGTATAGTAGGCATCATTTCCTAATTCCCATAGTGGATAATACATCACTAACTGATTCCCATTATGGTGTAGGCATTGCTACCTATTTTTTGTAATTGAATAGGAAACACTACTAAATTCACATATTGTATCAGGCATAACTAACTAATTCTCATAGTGGATCGGGCAGCACTGCCTGATTCCCATAGTTATCTCATGAGATATTAAACCTTAACCAATGAATTTTAGGGTGATATAATACCCCATATGTTTTCATCCATAGATATGAGTGCCACTTATAATTAAATCATTCATATTATCATAAATAACCCATAGAAATAAAATGGGTTTCAAAACAATTCCAAATAGTATCACATAAAATGAATTTTCAAAGAAAACATGATTTTTTTATACCAAAAACATGCTCACCCAAAAAAAGAATCATTACACCATTATATATTAATCCCTTAAAAATGGAAGAGAAATAAAAAAATATTTTCTTAGAAACCTTTTCAAAAAATAATCTTAAAAAACGTACTTTTGGGCCACATTCCAAAACCAATTTTTGAGGATGAAAATAAAAATTCTTAAAACATAACTCTAAAAAGTATTCCAATAAATATTCCATGAAAATAAATAAATCATATGTCAAAAATGTGAAGTATAAAGTAATAATATAATATCATAAAAAGGGAAATCCATTTAAATATTTTAAAGAACAATTATTAAAAACCCATATCATTAAAGGGTTAATGAACCCTTTATTTTAAAATGAATAAAGGGGGGAAATATGATCATTATAGATAAAAATAATTTGAGTTTCCACTCGTGAAATGAGAACATTGGTGGGAAATAAAAACATGGATATAGAAGAAAATGCCATTAAAATAAACGGGAATTACTCTCAACAAAATGAATTTTCATGAAACAATTGATTCATCAAGGAAGAATAATTTGTTTTAAAACATGATTTATCCAGAAAAGAAGTTGTGAACACAAAATAACATCATCATATGTTATAATATATCAATCATGAAATAAAATATTCAAATAAGAGTGATTATTACCCAAGGAAATGATTTGAGTCACGAAAACCCATTAGCTTTATTCCTGATTATTCAAAAGTGACCTAAACTACTATAAAAAAAACATAACTATCTTAATAATATATTTTTTAACCTTATTCATATACATTATTCTTCTTATATGATCATTTTTTAAAAATATATTAGTTATTTTTCACTAATTTTTACCGTTGGGTGTTAGTAACATTAATTATTTTATGTATGATTTATGATTTCCATTTCGGTACCCATTCTTCGATACCAATTTTATCATTATGGTATCATATAATATACTTTATTTTATGTTTTATAATGACTTATAATTTTATAATCAAATTATATGGTTGTTTTTTCAAGTTTTGTGAAAATCAATCAGTCATGAAATAAGTTTGGGTAATTTATTTATATTAATGGATTACCTAATAATGATCATTAATTTTTTTGTTAAATATAAATAATCATATTCATGATATTTATTACTCCTACATATCAGATATAGTCATCAATTATAATTTATAATTATCCATGAATGTGGTAGTGAAATGTAGAATATATTAATCTATGGAGGTAGTTTTCTGTATATATGCAGGGATGGTGATTTTGTTTTTATAGCATGGGAGAAAGAAGTAATATGGTTTATTATATTAAAAACATAAAACAGGTTATAAATATCATAATTATATATTAAAAAAATTAGTACCATCTCTATAAGTATTTGAAGGAAAACAAAACACATTATATCGTGGAGGTGGTTGTCCTGACATACGCATGATTGACATTTTAACTTTTATTTAGGGGAAAGAGAGAGGTGGTTAGTGACTATTACCAAAATATATCAAAATTCATTATAATATAAATACTGAATTTATCATATAATAATTTTAAAAATAAAATTTAAATAAAAATATAAAATGAAATTATGTAAGAGAAAAGATTGAACTTATATTGAGAACTTTGGGTTTCTCTCTGAGGATTCCTTGGAAAAGAATGGATTAAATTAATATCTTGTGAACATAATATTATGAGAGTGAAAAGGGATGAGAGGGAAATTAAATAGGGTAAATTTTATAGAGGAAACATAATTTGTATATTAGTATTTAAGGGGTGGTGAGAGGCCCTATTTATAAATGGTGAGAATGGTATTTTTGTAAATATTTCAATTTAATATAAAGGGAGAACGAGTTAAACATGTAAAGTGGATCCAAAATAGGAACTAATTGAGTGTATGGTTTTATAAGGTCTATAATATCTCAATAAATAAATTATAAACATGTTATTAACAAGTTTCAATCCCTTTATCACTTTAATTATTACTTTTTTCATTTAAACTTTTATTATGATAACAAGTTTTTAACTAAGGTGACTTAATATTTATGACTAAAAATAAATTGGTCCTTATTAAATAATTTATACCCACTAATTCTAAATTTTAAACCCATTTCTTACGATTCAATTTCTAAAATTGTTAAAAATTAATTTTAATATAATAAATATATAATGTATTAAAATATTTTTTCATAAAAATATTACTTGAGTTTAAAAATATCAAATATAGGTTTTTAAACTATAATAAATATTATAAAATTTATAATTTAAAATATAAAATACATATTTTTCAATAAAAAGGTGTTATAAATTTCTCAGTTATACTTATATAAAAATAATGGTATAAAATTCCTAGTATCAGTATATTTCATTATTCACCTAAAAATTAGATTTTTTACAAAAGACCTCAAAAATTCATGCTAAGATAATTTTTATATTGTAAATCCAAAATAAAAGTTAATTTTATATAGTTTCTATTATAAAATTTATAAATTTAATTTTTAAATGAAAATATAAAGAAAATATAATTTTTTTTAAAAAATAATTTTATAAACATTAAGTGTCCTTAATATTATTTCATATAAATTTATAATTTAAATGTTTATAATATATTAGTTTATATATAATAATATTTTAAAAGTGTTCAATTTAATCTATTGGAATAAAATATATGATACTTGATAAAATGGTTCATTGAAAAAAAATATTACTTTTATACTAAATCCACATTAAGAAATACCATTAAAATTAATTATTTATATTCTAAAATTTAATTTTACTACTCTATTAATATTATAATATTTATTGGAATTTTATGTATACATCATATCATATTTTAATAATAATAGTAATTTTTTATTTTTATATTAATATATAATGCATAAGTATATATATTTATAAAATTTTAATGTCATATTTTTATTTTATTGTGAGTTATATTTTTTAAAATTTTCTACTTGATGATACATGAATTCAGTATACCTATTAGATATATGACTAACGACTATATCAGTAATGACTATATTTTCAATAGTCATATTTCATTCCTATATATATATATAACCTTACTAAACTTATTCCATTCACACATCCCATTTCAATAGTTTTTATTTTAGATCTCACAACATGCATTCTCCTTTTATGGTATTCTCTCTCACTGTAGATTTGTTTTACTAATGGTGATTCTTAAAGTAAATAGTGGTCTATGATATTTTTTAGTTCTAAAGATATCATTATTTTTAATTTATTTCCCTTTTTAATTTTTTGCTGACTTAATGGATGTAATCATCCATGATGTGTAATAATCCATTGTATGTGATACATGGCTTCATATACCTTCATTGTAATGTTCCATTATAATTGAATAAATTGTCATTATATTTTTTCATATCTCATATGAACCAATATCTAATCATGTATTAATTATTTTTGAAATAATATAGGGAAATTAATTATAATTATAGGGTAAAACTAATGGCTCCTAAAACCTATGGTGTTAAAACCGTAGCCTCTTACAAGCCTTTCCAAAACCGAGAGGTATATTAGATATCCCTATCATAAATGATCATTGAAGTCACCATGTTCAATATTATGATCACCTTTATCTACAAATTTCATATATCATCTACCTTAGTGTTATCTTTGATCGGTAGGAAGTATGATAACTTGGTTAACTAATCGATTATTACGCCCAATAGAATTTATAACATCCCCAAACCTGCATTCTCGAAACAGGTGATAAAAACATAAACATTACATTTATGGATTTCATATCAAATAATGTTATCCAATTTTTTCAATTCAAAACTTACATCATCAAAAGGATATATTATATCACTTAAATACATAAGGAACTTTTAGGTTTAGATTTTTATAGAATTAGGATAAACTCTGAACAAATTGTATTAAAAAAACTAGCTCATGGATATCAACATAATCTCCAACTAAACTGATATTTTCATAATACATATTAAGTATTCAATATCTCCCAAAAATTTCATCATATTATAAACCTTTCTAGACACAAATAATTTAATAATCATTCTTCATAACCTGGGGAAAAGGAAACATAAGAAGCGTGAGCTCAAATTCTCAGTTAGGGTAAACATAATCATTAACAATTGAATTTCATCAATGAGAATAAGATGATCATAAGGGTATGATGATTTAATCAATGTACATGATCAAAACATAAGAATATACATACCCATAAATTCCTGGATTATCAGTCTTGAAATATGGCATAAAGATTTATTAAAGGAAAGAGTCATATGAATCAAAAATCATGAGCCATATGATTTCAATCATATAAGTAAAAAATCATGAATAAAATGTGTTGGTATATTTGGGATAGTATCTTAATAACCTATTTTAATCACATTTTAGAATTTAGTGGATCCTAATTAAATCCATTAGATAAAACCTCTGGTAACACCCTCCTTATTGCCTCTAAATACAACTAATATTACCCAATGCATTGGAGATCTATAACGGGGCTCACTAATCATATAAGATATATCTGGCTCACTCGGTTCTATATGGGTTCAACAATCATATAATCTATATCGGAATCACCTTATGTTATCTTAGTGAACCTAATATATAAGCTATATTGGGATCACTCGTGAGCTATAATAAGGATCAACCCTTTGTATATGCTATATTGGGATCACTCGTTCATCATCAATAATTTCCAAGTAAAATTAATGAATAAAACATTTATAATCCTTAACTTTTCAATCATAATAATAATCAATGTTATTTTATATCTCAATTAACCTATGTAAAATAAACGGGTTCCATGAAAATCTCATGATCCATCCAAATAAAAAATAATAATGGTATCAATACAACATATCCCTAGTGGATTGAAAGTAACATTAAATTTTTTGATATTTATGAATGAAAATTAAATTAAAATATAATTAAAAACATTCGTATGAAAAATAACCTTTTTCACTTTGAGTAACATCAAAGTATGTCATCTTAGATGGAAAATTATTTTGAAAGATCAATTGGAACATTTCTTGAAGAAAATATCCTTTCCATTTTAAAAACACTTATTTAAAATCATAAATTTTATTAAAAATTAAAAAAACATTTTCTTTGAAAATAATATTTTAAAATTAAAATATTAATATTTTAAAAATTGATTGGTTATGATGGTATAAATCTTTTTTCATGTCGAGTATGTCAAAACAAAGATTCCTTTCACATTATTAGTAAAATTAAAAAAGTTACTTGTTTGGAAAACCACAAGAATATTCTTTTTAAAAAAATTAAAAATAAAATTATGGTTAAAAAAAATTTAAAAATCATAATAAAACATTTTTTAAAATATTTTTATAAAACAAGGATTTGGAAGAAGAAATATTTTCAATCGAAGAGAGAAATGAGTTGGGTTTTCTTAAAAAAAATTCTTAAATCGATTTAAGTACCAAATAGAAGAAAATGATACTATTACTTCAAAGTTTCATGAATAACTAGATTTTAAGAAAATATATGGTTTAAGAAAATAAGATCATGTTATTTCTTCTCAAATATCCTTAAACATAAATAATCCTGAAAATAAAGGAGATTGTATTATAAATCCTTTTCCACTTTGGTAACACCTCAATCATAAGACTCATGAAATAATAACATCATATGAAATTTTAATATCATTAACATAAGTATTTTAATGATATAACATATCAAATGGGTATTATACAAACCTCATAAAATAATATAGGTGTATAACATAACATATATCTCAAAGAAGGCAATTTGTGACGAGAAATCCTTACAATAATCATAACATTAAAGTGAGAATTAATCAATGAATAAATCATGCATATCAAATTTAAATCAACATAAAAAAGTGTAAATAAAATATAATATGATCAAAATTCACTACATACATAATCTTATAATATAAAATAAAATTAATAAGCAATATAACCCAATGAAAATAAATTGAGTTATGAAATTCTTTACCACTTGGTAACACTCATATCAAATCCCCTTGGATGAAATAATTCAAATTGAAACTTAAAATAACATAATGTATGAATTATTCATGATAATAAATATAAAAGTGGTAATATATACACCATATAAAATAAATTAAGTGGATAACATTAAAATATTCCTCAATAAAGGGAAATTGAGAAGAAGTCCCTTACCTCGAGTCAAGACTTTCCATGTATGTCCTTTATATCCTACATAATAAACTTATATAAATTATTTTATTTCCTAATAACCATGTAAAATATTAATAAATCATACTTAAATAATTTATTTCATTTATTTTTGGTGGCATATATAAATATTTAATCTCTTAAGTACACATTGGGTGTGTTGAGGACATTCAGTTCATTGTTTCAAAATGGATTCAATGTGTTGATTGTGGTCAAAGAGGTTATTATTTCAATATATATAGAATTATAATCCTGAAATATTTATTATATTTATTCTTAAATTATACTTTTAAAACCAATAATGAAATATGGTAACAAAAAATGAACAACATTACAATCATGGAGATGGTAGGTCATATGTATGCATGAGTAACGTTTCCATTTTTCAACGATCATTATAGAAAGAAGTTAAGTATTATTTTATAGTTAAATAAAAATAATAATTTCCTAAATAATATATTATTTATTTAAATATACTTATCTATATCATAAATGTGATTTGGTGATGAAAAAAAGAATCATATCGCTTTGTGGAAGCGGTAGTCCACAAAAACAAATGAATGATGTTATCATTTTTTAGTGAGTGGAATGGTAAGAAATAAAATGATATATTATATTTTAATAATTATAAAAATTAAATTAATATAATAATAATTTCATATATATCACAACTATTCACTAAAATTATCCTTATTACCTTCCATGTAAAGTGTTAGTGAAAAACGAATCACATCACTTCACGA
The DNA here is from genome assembly GCA_963277665.1 of Viscum album. Classification (NCBI taxonomy): domain Eukaryota; kingdom Viridiplantae; phylum Streptophyta; class Magnoliopsida; order Santalales; family Viscaceae; genus Viscum; species Viscum album. The sequence continues at coordinate 1,917,916,240 of OY728128.1, read as the reverse complement.
GGCAATAGTATGTCGTACACATGAGTGACGTTATCTTATCCCCAAATAAATGAAAATTAAGAAGGTGTATATGATATAATAATTAAATATGTATAATTTTTTCCAAAAATATATATATATATACTTAAATGTATCATTATACCCATTTGTGATAGGTGGTGATGGAAAACAATTTACATTAGTTCGCGAGGTGGTAGTCCGCCATACACATGATCAACAGTTTTGTTTCCCAATTGAGGGATGAGGATAAGGATTTAGGTTATTGAATTAAAAAAAATTAATTATAATTATATGTGATATTATGGTGTTATTATATAATCATAATTTATTAATATTTTGAGGAGGTGTAAGAATAAATAAAATAAAAACTCTCAGTTAAGTATGAAACCTCTTCTTCGAAAAACATCCTTAGGTTAGCGCCAAAAGAAATCATAAGATGAATTTATGATAAAATGGATATAGGTCATGGATATGTAATTATATAAGGTATTTTGGTATTTATTTTATGATCTAAATGGATTTTAATGTGTGAATATGAGAGGAGAGTGGGTGGACTTTATAAGTGAGGTGAGTGACACACTTGTAATTTTTGAAAAGAAAAAGTGATACCCATATTTTTCACATGCCACAAGGAAAAAAATGGAACATTATCAATAATTAGATATTATAAGGAATAAATATGGCCATAAAATATATTTTATACAAGTTTTTAGGTAATTTTAACCATTATCTTTTTAGTTTAACCCCTCAGTAAACCCATCTTCACCTTAACTGTGGTAAAATATTTTTATTGTTTTCACGACTCATTATGGAAAAAAATTACCATATTATATAATATATATTATGTGTATTCAAAATATGGAATTCATTTTACCAAATTAAAATTATATAATTTGTATAATTTAATTTAAAATAAAACCCACTAACACAATGAAAAATCAATTTTTCAAGAAATGAATTTTTCAAGTATAATATGATTTTATATTAAATCTATGACTAGTAATAATAATTACATGAATTTAAATTTAAATTTATAGATACATAATTTATAAATTAATTTTAAATGATTCCTCATTATATTTTTTTTAATTAATTAAAATGGATAAACATTATTCACTTTAAAATAATTTTTATAAAAAAACCTATTTTTAAACCCAAAAATAAACTTATATTAAAATACAATATAAAATTATTAAAATGTAATTATGTGGATTAAATATAAATAAATAATACTTAAGTTACATTAAATCATATTCAAAACATAATGGAAATTTTAAATTCATTAACTTATTGAAAAGAAATGATATTTTTAAAAAAATCAGTATTTTTCATCATTCATGTAAAAACAATATTTTATGGACAAACCAAAATATTACCCTAAGTTAATTTTGATATGATGATTTCAAAAAAAATCATTTTTCAAATAAATTTTATAAAATTTATAGAGATTAATTATAATATTTTCTCAAAAAAATAAATAAAAAACATTTTTGAAGAAATAATATTTTTGATGAATAAAATTACTTTACTAAGAATTTATTGATTATTTAATGAGAATTTATCAAAAAAATTATATTGAGTAGGGAATTTATATATATATATATATCATAATTTATTTAATATTATTCATACCCACCAAAATAACAGCTAGGATATAACATTTATATTTAAAATAATATCATTTCATGGTTTCTTTAAGCTCAATGTTGCATGTCTTGTATGTTATCAATCATGGATTCCTTTTTTAAAATCTCGAGCTATTATGTTCTCCTTCCCCCCTAATAAATTCCATTAAATAAATTTTAACATTATCTCAGCAATTTAAGTTTGTACATTTTAACATAAATTTGTTGGAAACCCCATCGTAAAAATGGTTAATATAACATCCTATGAATATGAGAGAAAAGAAAGTACTAAGGTCATCTAGAATAACACATACTAGGTTTACAAATAGAATAAAACTAGTGGGAATTGAAGATTTGAATGCGTAAGGAAAGAATAATTTTCAGATAATGATGGAGAGTGAGAGAGATCATTGATCACAATAAATTGAATGGTCACGAGAAAGTTAAAAACCAAAAAAAACATAAACCAAAGAGGTGTGAAAAGAACCATTGTTTCATCATAAATGAATGTAATATGATAAAATTTTCATTTTAATGATCCTTTTCCTATACTTGGGTAATTCCTTACCATCTAGACTAATAAAATAAGAAAATTTACTTACATGAAAAGTTTAATTTCATCCTTCAATAAATTTCCACCATAATCTTGTATTTTTATCCAAATGAAGATTATTCAAGATAAATTTTTCATTCCCTAAGTACTAAAATCAACTTTTAAAGGACCACATAACCATAAAAGGGATAATCAAGCTATTACACCTATCTTTATACATTAACTAAAACTAAAATGGTTAGAATATGATAAGTTGTTTTCCAAAATGAATAAACCTCCAAAATTCAACAGTAATACCCAAAGTTGAAACTAAATCATTCCATAAATTAATAAACCTATATCCAAAATAACCTCAAATAGTATCCCCAACAAGCCCAAAAATGTAGTGATCTTCTTAAATAAAATTAATCACCAAATCACTGAATCACTTTTCAATCACATTTTTATCTATATTATAAAAAATATGTTATGAAAATCAACTTGATCATTATATTTCAAACCATTTAAGTAAAAATGATTTCATGATAACCAAGAAATCACATAGGCCAATGGTATTCATTTCACCCTTTTCATCATTCTATTGTGAGTTCAAGTCCCATGGACTTTTCGTATCACAATGGGTTGTCACCCAGGATTTAGGTTATCCTTTTTCCTAAAATTATATCCCTATAATGTTCCTAGAAATATAATACAAATCATTTAAAATAACCTTAATCCTCAAAGATCATATAAATCCTAAAGGTTCTCAATATTTTTTAAATTTATGATCAACCATAAACTCATAAACCTATGATGGTATCCATAAACCTTAAGATTAAATCACATGAAAACATCATAATACCAAAATTTATCTAATCCATGACCTGATACCAACTATAATAGTCTTGAACCCACACTCTCATATCTTGTGATAAAAACATAAACTTACATTTCTCTATTTGATACTGATGAATGTTACCCAATTTTTTCCATCCAAAACTTACATTATCAAATTTATATATTAGATCACTTATATACCCCAGAACCTTTTAGGTTTATATTTTTAAAAAAATTAGGAAAAACTCTGAACAACATGGATTTATAAACAATTGGATTATAAAGATCAACATCATCTCCCACTAAACCCATCTTTTCATAATCCATATTAAGTCTTTAATATCACACAAAAAATTATCACATTTAAAACCTTTCTAACCATAAATCATATAATCACAATTAGTTATAACCTAGGGAATATGAAATATAAGAAGGGTGATCTCAAATACTTAGTAAGGGTAAACATAAGCATTACCAATTAAATTTATTCAGTCGTCATAAGAATATAATAAGGGTATTATGACACATTAATGGTTATGATCATAACATAATAATATTCATACCCCTAAATACCTGTATCATTATTTTTGAAACATGGAATAAAGCTTTATTAAAGGTAATAATCATAACAATAAATAATCCTGAGATGTGTGAATTTAATCTTGATCAAAAGAATAATTAAAAACCCATATTAAGAATAAATAAAACATGTTGGTATATTTGGTTCATTAACTTCATAGCCCATTTTAAACCTGTGTCAAATATAAATACAGCCTAGTTAAATTCATAGGAAAAAATATATGATAACTCTCTCCTTTTTGCCTTTAAAAACAATGAACATTACCCAATGCATTGGAAATCTATAATGGGTCTCACCCATAATACAATCTATTTCAGGATCACTCAATGCCATCTGGATGCACCCATCATATAATCTATATTAATATCACATGATTCTATCTAGGTGCACCCATCATATAATCTATATCAGTCTCACCTATGAGTCACACTATGAAAAAACCCCTCTAATAAGCTATATCAAGCTCACCTTTTCATCATCAATAATGTCCAAGTACTATTCATGAATAAAATATTTATAAGCCTTCACTTTTCAGTCAAAAAAATAATAAATGTTCTTTTATAGCCCAATTAACCCATGGAAAAGAAATGGGTTCCATAACAATATCATAATCCATCCAAATAAATAATAAGGATGGTATCAGTACAATATTTCCCTATTGAGGTGTAAGTAACATCAAGGGTTTTTTATGTTGATGAATTGAAACACCCTTAAAAGACAATTAAAAAACTTATTGAGGAAAATAACCTTTCCACTTTTAGTAATATAAATGAATGAAATATTAGAAATAAAATGGTTTTGAAATATCACTTGGAACATTTATTGAGGAAAATATCCTTTTTGTTTTTAAAACAATTATTTAAAATATAAAATTTAATCAAAAATTAAAGAATCAAATTTCTTTGAAAATAAAATTTAAAACTTGAAATTTATTCTTTAAAACATTGAGTGATCATGATGGTAGAAAATTCCATTAATGTTGAGTATGTTAAAATAAATAATCCTATCACATTTTTAGTAAAAAAAAGTGACTCATCCAGAAAATGACAGAAAGATTTATTTTGAAAAAAATTGTAAAAAATTTTGAATAAAAATTACTTTAAACAATATTAGTAAAACATTTTTAGAAAAAATGGATTTGGAATAAAAGGTATTTTTAAACGAAGAGATAAATTATATAAAATTTTATTAAAATCATTTTATTAAATAATTTTAAGTACTAAAGGGAGTAAAATGGTACTATTACTTGAAAATTTCTTGAATAACCATAGGAGAATAAAGGAGATGTAGTTCAAGAAAATAATATCATATTATCTCCTCCCAAATAACCTTCACCATAAAAAATCCCAAGAATAAAGAATATTTTATCATAAATCCCTTTCCAATTTGGTAATTACTCAATCATATAACTTATAAAGATTAAAATCAAATGAAATTTAAATATCATAAAAATAAGAATATTCATGATATAACATATTAAATGGGTAGTATATGGACCTTGTAAATGAATATAGGTGTATAACATAACATATGTTCCAAAACAAATTGAGTCGTGAAACCCTTAGAACAATCATAATATTGAAGTGAGAATTAATCAATCAATCAAATATTTGAATCAAATATGAATCCATATAAAACAAGTAGAAATACAACATATGATAGTAGAAATTAATTACACGCATAATCTTAGGGTTTCCGCATTAGTGGTGGCCTATGTGACATGACGATGATGACACAATTATCTTATACATGTGGAGAGGTTCTTGGAAATATGTTCAATATATATTCCACTGAGATAAATAAGGTGGATACCATGACGGTGATAGCATGTGTGACACGTCGGCATTTAATAGTTGTGAAGCAGCAATTACAAAATTAGTGATTAGGGCCATCTATTGAAAGACTTACAAATAAAGGTGATCAGGTAGTGTGTCTTAGTTAATGATTGACATTCAATCATGATAGAGAGATCATGACAGAGAAATCAAATAAAATTAATAAGTAATATAACACAATAAAAAGAAATTGAGTTATGAAATTATTTACCACTTGGTAGCATTCAAATAAAATATCCTTGGATTAAATCATTCAAATTAAAACATAAAATATCATTATATATGAAATATTACTGATATTACATTTAAATTTTCAATATATACACCATATAAACGAAATTGTGTGCAAAACATTAAAATATTCTTTAATTAAGGGAAATTGAGACGAAGTCCCTTACCTCAAGTCCAGAATTTCCATGTATGTCCTTTAAATCCTATGTAGTAAACTTATATAAATTATTTTATTTATTAATAACCTTTTATAGGTTTAATAACTTATAATTAAATTATTTATTTCATTTATTTTTATTTTTATATTTAAATACTTAATTAGTTAATTCTTCATCGGCTGTTTTGAGGATATTTGGTTCATTGATTCAAAGCAGCTTTGGTGTGTCAACCTTGATCAAATAAGTCATTATTTAAACATATCCAAAAAAAATAATCATGAAATATTTATCATATTTATTCATAAATTATACTTTTAAAATTAATCATGAAATATGGTTATGAAAAATGATCTATGTTACAATCATGGAGAGGGTTGGTCGTATGTACGCATAAGTAATGTTTACATTATTCAACGATCAATATAGAAATAAGTTAAGTATTATTTTATCTTTATATAATTATAATAATATAATAAATATCATATAATTTCTTCAAATATAATTATATATATAATCCATGTGATGTGGTGATGAAAACAAATGCATTGCTTCGTGGAGGCGGTAGTCCACACGTATGAACGAACGATGTTATCGTTTTTTAGTGAGTGGAAAGGTAAAAAATAAAATTATATATTATATTTTAATAATTATAAATATGTCAAAAATAATATAATAAATTCATATATTTCATATATATCATTAAAATTATACTTATTACCTTCAATGTAAAGCATTGGTGAAAATTGAATAGCATCACTTCGTGAGGTGGTAGTTCGTCGTACATACGAGTAATGTTATCTTATCCACCACATAATGAAAAGTAAGAAGTTTTATGTGATATAATAAATAAATAAGCATAATATTTTTCTAAAAATCATATATAAATTAAATTTGTCATTATAACTAGTCATGAGAGGTGGTGATGGAAAATGAATTACATTGGTTAGTGAGGCAATAGTCTGATGTACACATGATATGTGGTTTTGTTTCTCAATTTATGGAAGAGGATATGGACTTCGGTTATTACATTAAAATAATAACATATAAATATATTTGAGATAATTTTTTTATTATATCACCATAATTGAAGAATATTTGAAGGAGGTGGAATAAAAAATAAAATAAAACGCTCGGTTAAGTATGATACCTCTTCTTTAGAAAACATCCTTAAGCTAGAAAAAAATACTTATTAGGATGGATTTATAATAAAAAAGGGGATATAGGTATTTGGGAGGTGATTAGGAAAGTTATTTGGGAATTTATTTTCTGAAGAAAATTTCTTTGAATGTGTGAAGAGGAGAGGAGAGTGGGTGGCCTTTTATAAGTGAGGTGAGTAACACGCTTATATTTTCTGAAAATAAAAAGTGATACCCACGTTTTTACCTTCCAAAAGGCTCAACAATTGACAATTTTTAATAATTATACATTATAAGGTCAAACTATTTCCATAAAATAAATTTTATACAAGTTTTTAGGTTATTTTATACCTTATCTTTTTAGTTTAACCCCTGGTAAACCCATTTTCACCTTAACCTGGGTAAAATATTTTTACTTTTTGAACAATTCAATATAACCAAAAAAATAAGTATAATTTATTATATAATATAAATTATGATTATTAAAAATATGTAATCTATTTTTTCAAAATTTAGTTCACATAAGTTACATAATTTAATTTAAAATAAAACCCATAGATGCGATAAAAAAGTGGTTTTTTTATAAATGCATTTTTCAAGTATAAGATGATTTTATATTAACTCTATGAATAGTAATAATAATTAAATTAATTTAAAATAATATTTAAATATATATAATATATAAATCTCATTTAAATTATTCCTCATTAGGGGTTGTCTAAATTAATTAAAATGGAGAAACAATATGCATTTTAAAACAGTTTCCAAAAAAACCCCTATTTTTAAACCCAAAAATAAACTTAAACTAAAATCCAATATAGTGATTATTAAAATTTAATTAAGAGGATTAAATATAACTAAAGAATAATTAAGTTACTTTAAATCATATTCAAAACAAAAATGAACTTTTAAATTACTTAACTTATTGAAATGAAGTGTGATTTTTACAAAAAAAAATATTATTTTTCACTAATCACCAAAAAATCAACATTTTTATAAAAAAACCTAAAATTTAACCCTAATTTAATTTTGATATGATGATTTAGAAATTTAATTTCATTTTTCAAATATATTTTATAAATTTTCTAGAAATTAATTATAATATTTTCTCACAAAATACAATAAAACCCATTTTTAAAGAAAATATATTTTTTATGAATAAAATTACTTTACTAAAAATTGATTGACTAGTTACTAATAATTTATCAAAAAAATTACATTCAGTATGAAATTTATATATATTTCATAATTTAGATAATATAATTTATACCATCCAATTTAATAGATAGTTTATAATGGTCTAATATAAAATAATATTATTTCATGGTTCATTTAAAATCGGTGTTGTGGGTCTTCTATGCTATCGAGCATAGATTCCTTTTTAAAATCTCAAGTTGTTGCAAAATTATTTCCCAAAATGGTATCAGGTAATCTTATAAATAAATTCCTAGATTTATAATCCCATTTTAAGGTAAGTAAAATCAAGGTTTGGATCATGCTAAATGGATTATAATGCTATGTTTTCATCTTCTAATAGGTGAATCATTTTGACACATAGTTAGTTATGTCTAACCTCATACCAGGATACTTGTATGGGTGTATCATGTCATATTATATATTAGTGGTTCCTAGATTAACCACCCACTAATTATAATGGAAAATCTTCATCACTGCTTATTTATTGTAAATAGGGACTACATATATCCTTCCAAAACAAAAGATTACCTGGGGGGATAGAGACCAATCATTAGTTGTCTTCCTACCAAAAATAATTCCCTCAAAGTAATAAAATTATTAATCCCACAATTTCTATTAATGGATAAGCTTAAGGATAGAATGTGTAATCCATAAATTAGCTATAAACATCACATCCTTATCTTCTTTCACCTCTAGGTTCAATTCTATAAAAAATGATCACTAGGTTCTACTTATTACTAGATTTTTTCAAAGATTGTGATATTAACTTCCAAATTAGAGAATCAAAAACCACATCATCTTTCCCAAGTGTATAAGTGTGGTAAAAAAATCAAATTTTATACCCATCACCATTCCCTGAGGGGTAAATATTTTTAAGAAAATATATAACTTAAGATTTATGGTAGGTATACACATTGAACTTATTTCCAAAGAGGTAGTTCCACCACCATTTATGAGAATAAATGACTGCTACCAACTCAAGGTCATGGGTAAGGTAGTTTCATTCATATGGGATAAGTTGGAAAGATACATAATCCACCACATTATCACTATACATAAGCACAAAACATATTTCTATGCACAAGGTGTTACAATACACTGCATAACCTTCACCAAGAATAGGTGGATCAAGATTGGAGCTGATGTCAACTATAAATTTAATTCATTAAAAGAGGTTTAACATTTGGGGATCCATAAAAATTTCACCCCTTTATGAATGAATCTTCTCAAAAGAGATGAAATCATGTAGAAATATCTTACAAAACATTGGTAGTATCTTTCTAAAACCTAGAAATTATGAATCTTAAAAACATTATTTGGATCTTACCAATATGTAACAGATTTTACCTTCTCATGGTCAACTGAAATGCCTTATTCTAACACCAAATTTCCGAAGAACTTAACCTATTTGATCTAAAAGTTACACTTTATTATCTTATCATAAATTCAGTGGTCATATAGTGTCCTCGAGATAATTTTCAAATGATTATCATACTCCTCTTTGGGTTTGGAAGAGAATAAGATATTTTACATGAATACTAAAATGAAGTAGTTGGGGAATCAATGAAATATCTTGTTTATGAGGGAAATGAAAACCATAGGAGAATTGGTCAATATAAATAACATCTGATGGTATTCAGAACTCCCATATCCCCTTTATAAGGTGATATTGGTTTCTTATACTTCTTTAGACTAAGTCTATGATACCCTACCCAATAGTTAATTTTTGAAAACCATTTTTTATCCTATAATTTGATAAATAAAAGGTCATTGATGTAAGGAAAATGGTATTTATTCTTTATGGTCACCTTATTCAACGTTCTTTAATCAATGTATAGGTATAAATTCTTATTCTCCTTCTGGGAAAAGATTATAAGGGAGGCCCATTGTGACACACTAGGATGAATAAAGACTTTGTCTTCTAGGTTATCTAGCAATGATTTCAACTCCTTCCACTCATCCAGCACCTTGTTATATGAAATTAATGATGTCATAAGTGTCTTAGGTATCAAATCAATGTAAAAAATCAACTTATATTTTAGGAGAAAATGTTGAGTAGTCATCAGGACACACCTCAGGAAAGTATCTAACCAAGAGAAGAAGTTCACTTCTTGAATTATCTTTATCAAAATCCATTGATAGAGATGATATATCATATACCAAACTACCTTTTTAATAATATTAGGTCCAGCCCAACTATATCATACATCCAATTCACCTTGAAAAATATGAGGACTTGCATCAAAATAAATAAATATTAACCTTTAATGATAATAATCAATATCAGCCTTAAATTCAACTATTAAGTCCATCTAAAAAATTATATCAAATAAATATATCTTAATAATGGGAAAATCCCTTTAAAAGTCTACTTAGGATATGGAGATAAGGTAAGAAGGGCAACAGAAGCCATTCTACTTTGTCTTTCCAAGATGATTAGACATTTCTATCATATATGTAATAAGCTTAGGTGAGATATTTAATAGATCCAAAATAAGAGAAAATATAAATGGTTGAAATGAACTTATATGAAATAAATCAATATTCATAGAGATGTAATGTGTATGGTACCTCACATTACTGTTAGACCAACTTTATATTTCATAGGGGCATGCTCTATAACATGCAACTGCAATGCTATAGGATGATTCTAAAGTCTCTCACTAGACTAGAGGTTAGTACTCAATTGGATTTCACCATGGGATGAACTAAATCTACCTCCACACCCTTATGGTTGAGACCCCACCACCTTGGAGACATGTGATTTCATTTGAGATCCTTTTGGATTTGAGGAACCCACACCACTTATCTATAAGTTATTTTTTCTATACCACCTTATAAGATGGACCATTTGGTTATAAACATGGAAAGACTTGGGAAATTTTTTATAAAAGGGTTTTTCATGAACAAAATTATCATATTTATGGAATGTAAGATATTTTTTCACCACTGGTGAATATGGGAGTGAGTAGAAGGTCCACCTTGAACTATTACTACTTCCCCATCTGGATTTATCTTACTTCCTATTACTTTAAAGTAAATCCCTTTAATTTCTACTTGTGATAGGTGGGGAATATACAATTTCATACATTATATCAAAAGCTACTTCCACCATCAATGCCTTGTCTACTACCTCAGTGAAGATTAAGGTCTTTAATAAGAATACATGAGATAAAATGATCAGTCAAAGACCTGTCTCTAACCACTATCACACCCCCAACCCGAAAATTTTCAGTTATTTTTTTTATTTTTTAGTTACTATTTAATTTTATTCCTCTTAGGGTGTTTTCCCCTTTAAATGAGAGTTTTTGGGCATGCAATTCATGTCCAGAAATTAAGGATCATGGTTTTATAAACTATTTCATAACCATGAGACAGCTAATATAGTTTTTGATATATCCAACTACATGGTTGGTTCATGGTTTTCCAAACTGTGTGGCCCACTCATGTGTGGTTCTCCAAGTTCCCAGTAAAGGGTGCATGTTTGGAACATAGTTTTCCAAACTATGAAACCCAAATCATGCATCAAGTATCTTTTTTTTTAAACTTAAATTAACTAAATTTTAAAAAAAAACCTATACTATCTCCCCCCTCCCCTATCTCTTATGACGCACCCCTCCCCCTTCCTCTAACCATGAACGTGTGCCACCCACCTTCTGGAAAGATCCCTTTTTCACATGATTTTCACTCGTATTTCTTCTAGTTTATCACTCAATACTTTGAGGTAATGTCTCCCTTTCCTTGAATTTTTTGGTGATTTTCCCTCTCCTTGTTTCCCCTATTATATTGTATGAAACCTAGTTAAAGGTTTGATTAGATTTTGGTTATTTATTCCACTTCTAGGGCATGTGGTGGGTCTTCTGAGACTTTTTCATGCATGTTTAGGCATCTGCCACTAAAGGTGAAGTGCTTCATTCCATTCTAGTTCACGTGTCTTTATTTGAGGTTGGTTTCTTCCCCCACCACCCCCCCCCCCCAATTTTATTGTTTCAATTTTATTTATACTCTTTGGTGATTTTTGGTTCCCTCTATGTTAATTAGACCATTTCATAGCTCCTCAGAGGTTTTCACACACATAAATAAGTATGTATATATATATATAAATACTCCTTATACATATTCCCTCTTAGAAAGGTGGATATGTACATTGGATTAAGGGATATATATATATATATATATATATATGAGTGTATGAGCATGCAATTGTGAAACAATCTTCGTCAAAGGTGTTGAGTGTCGAGGCGTTCGGCTTGGTTCTCTCCTTTTTGAGGTAGGATCCGTTTGAACTTAACCTTAAATTAGAGAATACATTGATTGATTATATTTATCACCTTTATTTAATAATAGTTAGTGATATATTATTTTTAGAATAAATTTAGTAAAATGTTCTTTGTGTTTGATTTCATGAAATTGTTTTATTAAATGTGCATACTAAGTGTTTTTCAAATTTATCGGTTGGACTTCGTGAGTGAATTGTGGTTTTTAAAGAATGACTTGGGTTGGAAATGTGTTTTTGGATGGTAAAATTTATTTATTAAATGGGATTCCAAATGGTTTGGATTTTAAAGTGGTGCATATTTTATTCTTTGGAAATAATTTGGCATGTGAAAGTCATGTGAGGCCCAGTTGGTATTTTTGTAAAACTGATTATCTTGAAAACTCTAATTGTATGTCCCTCATTCCTTGGTTATTTTGTATGTTTTAGGAGGTCCACCATGTAGGAATCCCTTGATATCAGACATTCAGAAGTTTTGGGACTTGTTCCTTAGGGTGACTATGGGGTAACTTTATTGTGTGTGCTGATTGTGTGTGATGAAAGTGTATGTGATTGGATACTTGGTTAGAATTGTTTGGATCACCCCCCTTTTTATTCATGATATGGGAACCTAGCATAAATAGATAATTTTCAATGAAATATTTTTTCACTTGTTTAGATTACGCACTGGATAGTGGACCTTAGTATGGATTATCCGCTTTGGAATTGTTCCCCTCAATCAGTCTAAGTAGGGTATGATTGATAATTTGGTCATTATGATTTCATCGGGTAAGGAATGACTTCAGGATAAGTCACATGTATAGTATGTTATATATTATTCATGGGATCTTAGGTTCTCCCATGTACTTAGGTACTCAATTATCTATAGTGGATGATTGAGGTGAATTGTTTTTTTGTTCAACCTTGCTTGCTATTTTCCATTTACCTTGTGTGATCATTGATATTTCATCCTCGTATGGTGATGATCTTTACTAAAAGTGATAAAATAAGTTTTAAATGTTTTTGGAAAAGGGTTTTGAAAATGTTTAACACTTTTTTCTTCTCTATCCCTCTTTCTTTAAAAGGTTAAAGCTTCCTTCTTGGAAAAGAAACTGGTTTAAAATAAAAATGGAAATGGACTATGATTTAATTTAAAGGGAAAATTTCTGAAAAACTTACTTTTATATATTGTAGTTAAAATATAAAATTTATGATTCTTTTTTTTAAAGAAATGCATTGGGATACATTTGTTTGGGCACATTACTGATTTTTAATACTCATGCTTATACTTCATCCTTATTTTTTGTCTCAGGTATAGGTTCATCTTGATCTCGATTTCCATGGGTGATATTGATTCTTGGGATCAGAGAGTGACCTGCAAGGTCACATAGAGATTTAGTGGTCATCAGGTTTGGTTATTTTTATTTTTTTAGTTCTTGATTATTCGTTCTATTTGGTTTATTTATTTTAGGTTTCTCTTTTATTATTCTGTTGATTGGTTTTATTTATATTGGGAAAAATCATTCCCATTGTTACTATGTTGATGCCCTTGGTTCTTGTCACCAACATAGGAGGACTGAGAACACCTCCTGGGCCTTGTCATGGGCTGGCTCAGGTGACCCATTTGGGGTCGACTCGGGTTGGTTCATGAAAAAATGGTATCATAGCATAGGTTTTTTAGAGGACCTTGATTTCAGAGTGCCCTTTGTTATTTGGTTTTTCAAGATAGATAGAGTAGGACAATAAGAACTTTAGATGTAGGTATGAGGAAGTGTCTGGAAAATACTTTATATATTGAACTTTGAGTTACTAGGTTAAGTCGGTTTTTTCTTGGTTTATTTGGTTCTTTTGGGTTGTTTAGGGTTTGTGAAAATGAAGAGAATGTCGGGATAGTGGTATCAGTGAGCTCGTAGGGCCTAGAAAACCATGTGGAACTAGGAGAATGTTCTTGGAAGACTCTCTGTGATAGTGGTTTGATACGAATGTGTCCTCCAACCAAATGTCCAAGTCACCCATCAACACTAGATTTTCTTTATGGGTTACTTTTGTTTGTTCTTAAGGTTGGCCTAAGATGGTTTTGGGGTGTTTTAATTTAGATTTTAAAATATTTTTTGGTTTGAATAAATTTTGATTGGTTTACCAAAAATGATATTTCGAAAAACAAAAAATTGAATCTTTTTTAGAGTGAGATGGGTTGTTTTGAAAATGGGAGTAATTTTGGAAAATGATTTAGAGGTTTTTTAAAGGTCTTATAAGATGTGAAATTTAAAAAATGAAAGTGGAATTTGATAAAATTTTTTATTTGATGATGATATTTGGTTTTAAAATTGGTTGCGGTATTTTTAAAATTGATTTGGAAAGTGATAATTTTTCCTTTATTTGGCCCTTGGTATTCCTATGAGTTCTCACATATATGTATATGGGTTTATGTATGTGGTAAGTGGATAATTATTGGTACATGTGGATGGGTGATTGAAATAGAAGAGGAATGTATATGTGTGAGGATCAATGGAGTACTAATGGTAGGTGTTTGGTTCGTAATGCTTGTTGTGTTTTCTAAAAATGTTCTTCAATAAGGGATGGAATTTCAATGTTTTAAATAGTGGGAATGTGTTATACCACATTTTTTGTGTTTGGATTTATCCTTTTGGTCTTTGAATTTGATGTGTTGGAGGTGTTATTGAAATGATGTTTTGAGTTTGGGTTATTAATTTGAAAATGATATGTGTAATTTGGATATATGATATGTTTTGATTTGGTTTTGTGATCCCTATTTTAAGATTATGTCCCCAGTAATTTCTAATGGATTTTGAGGAGAATCTACAAGTGGTTATTTCATCATGTGTCTTTCAATTGATCAATTCATGATTTAGACATTTGATTTATCCATTTTGGATATGAAGCCTATTGGTTCTCAATATCAAGAGTTCATCCAGAGGTTCTGAGTGTCAAACTCTTCTCATTTATTTGGGAAGTCAGAACTAGGGAAACTTGAAGAATGGTTGTGAAATATTGAGGAGATCTTTGTTCGGATTTAATATCCTGAACCTCTCAAGCATGAGATTTTTACCTCCACATTGGAAGGCCTAAGTCAAGAATTGTGTAAATATGTTCTTCAGGATGAACCCTGGTAGAATTACTCATGGAAATTCTTTAAATCCTTGTCATCTAGTAGTACTTCCCTGATGATGTGGGGATACTTAGGGATTCAGCATTATACTATCTCGAGCATGGTTATTCAATGGTGTTGGAGTATGATAAGAGATTCATTGAGATGGTTTTGTTTCTCCAAAACCTTTTTAAGGATTATTTTTTGAAGGCTTGGTTCTTTAAAAGGGGTCATTAATCAGAATTTCTTCATGCGGTGCCTTATTTCCTTGATGATTATAAAGAAGTAGTAAGGTAGGTTGTTCAAGTAGAAGCTACATTATTTGTTTCTGGTTAGTTGAGAAGAGTTATAAAAATTCCATTGTATTTTGTCTCCTCATATTCATCTGAGAGTAAGCTCCATATGTGTTTTCAATGTGGGAAGCCTGCGAATAAGAAGTTTTCATTTCACAAAGAACCTATGATATGTCATACCTATGGCCATTTATGTCATTTGAAAATATTTTTCCAGGCTAGTACAGGAAGTGACATGGATCCATATACACTCCCTTGGAGAACCTTCCAGGTCAGTTGGATGAATATTGCATTGGTACCAGCTCAATCAAAAGATTATTTTATAGTAAATTCCCTTTCTATTGTAATTAATGTAATCTATAGTGATTCCTTATTTTGGGTATGGATAATTATGTTGTAGGTATTTTGGGAACACCATTTTAATGGGTATTTTTTTTAATGTTCTTAATGTTTTTTTATGTAGAATGGTGGTATTTTTTTCACGTGCTTCATTTCTTTAGGTTTTTTTGGTTTTTAGTAGGATTCAAGAGTTATTCCAGCTTGTGAAATCAATGTTTTTTTGTAATCCTAATATGTTGGGGAGGCCACCATGGTATGAGGTCATGGTGAACCCAACTTCTAGGTGTTCTTGATAGAGTACTTTCTTGTTTCCACTCCACCCAACCTGTATCATAGTTGTTGGTTGACTTGAATAGTGTGTCATGTAATGGATGCTCATAGAGATCCTGAATAGACCAATATGAGTTTCTTCAATGGTTTCTATGTTAGGGTTGAGGTGTTCTTTTTTTTGTTGTGTTTATAAAAGATTGAGTCTCTTATTTTCAATCTCATTATTCTTTTTTTATCTCTTGGGTCTTGTGAGATATCTTTCATAGATGTTTATATTCTTTTGAGGATGGTCTCGTAATTTCTTTTGAGGTTTCATAGTTTTGGTTTTTGATTTGAAGTGGGCATTAGTTCTTTAGTCATCGAGCCTTTAGGTTTTTTCATGGATTGTAATTCATCCTTACTTTGGTTTTGATCAACCAAATATCTAGTGACTTTCTAGAGGTAGAAAGTGTTATGGTGGGGAGGATTATTACACCCTAACCCAACATTTTTCCATTATTTTATTTATTTTTTAGTTCTTGTTTGATTTTATTCCTCTATGGGTTTTTTTCCTTGAAATGATATTTTTTGGGAATGTAATTCATGTTTCATGGTTAAGGTACATGGTTTTTTAAGCTGTGTAGTAATCATGTAATATCTACTGCATTTTTTGACAAATCTAACTACATGGTTGGTGCAAGGTTTTCCAAATCACGTGGCCAGCCCATTTGTGGTGCTCGTGGTTCCCAGTAAAGGGTGTGTGGTTTTCCAAATTATGCAACCCAAACCGTGTTCCAAGCCTTTTTTTAAAATAAATTAATTTATTAAACTAAAAAAATACCTAAACTATCTTCCCCTATCTCACACAATGCACCCCCTTCCTCCAACCATGGGCGTTTGCAAATCCCTTCTAGTGTGCTCCCTTCTTCAAGTGATTTTCACCCATATTTCTTATTTTTTATCACTCAATCCTTCAAGGTAAGGTCTCTATCTCCTTATCCTTTCATTTTATAGATCTTTTCCATCTCCATGTCTCTCCTCTTGTCTAGGTTGAACCATAGGTTATGGGTTAACTGGGTTTTGGTTATTTTTTCTGCTTTTAGGGCGTGTGGTGGGTCTCTTGAGACTTCTTTGTGCGTGTTTCAACATCCTCCACTGAAGGAAAAGTTCTTCGGGCCATTATGGTTCTCCCTCCATCATTTTAGGTTGGTTTCTTCCGCCCTCCTTTTTATCGTATCAATTTTATTTAGATTATTTGGTGATTTTGGGTTCCCACTAGTTTAACTAGATCATTTCATGGCTCCTAGAAGGTTTACACACACGTATATAGGTATATATATATATATTATCCTTGTACATATTCCCTCATGGAGAGGGGAATATTTACATTGGATTAAGGGGTATATATATAGGATTGTATGTGTGTCCAAGTGTGCATCAATCTTCATCAAAGGTGTTGAGTGTCGAGGTGTTCGACTTGGTTATCTCCCTTTTGAGGTAGGCTTCCTTTTCATTTTCCCTTAAATTTAATGATACATTGATTTATTGTCTTTCATGCCATTATTTAATTATAGTTAGTGATATATGGTTTTTAGAATAAATGTAGTAAGTTCATCTTTGTGTTCGATTGCATGAAATTGTTTTATTGAATGTACATACTAAGTGTTTTTTAAATTGCCTGGATGGCCTTTGTAAGTTAATTGTGGTTTTTGAAGAATGAATTGGGTTCGAAATGTGTTATTGGTTGGTCAAATGGATTTATTAAATGGGTTAAAAATGGTTTGGATTTAAAATTGGTGCAGATTTGATTCTTTGAAAATGATTTGGCATGTGAAAGTCATGTGAGGCCAGATTGGAATTTTAGTAAAACTAGTTATCTTTAAAACTCTCCTTGGATGGTCCCCTTAACATGGTTATGTTGTGTGTTGTGGGAGTTATATCGCCTAGGACTCCCTTGAGATCAAATAGTTTGAATACAAGGGAATTGTTCCTTTAGGTGAATCAGGGGTGACTTTTTTATGTGTATTGATTGTGTGTGATGAAAGTGTATGTGATTGGATGCTTGGTTTCCATTGGTTGGATCACCCTATTTTTATTAATGTCTTGGGAACCTGACATAGAGAGTGAATATTCAATAAATGATTGTTTCACTAGTTTAGATTATTCATTGGCTAGCATCCCTTAATATGGACTATATTCTTTGGGATTGTGCCCCCCAGTCTTGCCGGGTAGGGTACGATAGAGAATTTGGGCATTATGATGCCATCGAGTAAGGAATGTCTTCATGATAAGCCACATGTATAGTATGTTCTAGATTATTCATGAACTTTTAGGTTCTCCCATGTACTTTGGAACTTAGTTATCTACAACAGATGATTGAGGTTCATTGTTTGGTTGGTTACCCTTTCTTTCTAGTTTCCATTTCCTTTGTGTGATCATTGATTTTTCCTCTTTGTATGGTGAATCTATTTGCTAAAAGTGATAAAATAATTTTCGAATGTTTATAGAAAAAAATTTTAAAAATTTTTTACACTTTGTTCATATATATCCCTTTTTCTTTACAAGGTTAAGTCTTCCTTCTTGGAAAGGAAAATTGTTTAAAATAAAAAGGTAAATGGACCATGAATTACTTTAAAGGTAAAATGTGTGAAAAAATTAATCTTATATATTGTAGTTCAAACCTCAAAGTGATGATTCTTTTGTTTAAATGAAATGATTAGGATAGATTTGTTCAGGAAACCCTACTGAGTTTTAATACTCATGCATCTAATTCATTCTTGTTTTTAGTCTCAGGTTCAGGTTCATCATGATCTCAATAGTTGTGGGAGATGTCGAGTCTTGGGATCGAGGAGTGACCCATGAGGTCACATGGAGATTTAGTGGTCATCAGGTTTGTTTAGTTTTATTTTTCAGTTCTTGGTTAGTCATTCTATTTAGTTTATTTATTTTAGGTTTATCTTTTATTATTCTACTACTTTTATTTATTTATACTTAGTGAAAGAATTCCCATCATTACTCTGTTGATTCCCTTAGTGCTTGTCTCCAGTCTGGGAGGATCGTGATGCCTCTTGGGCCTTGTCACGGGCTGGCTCGGGTGACCAGTTCAGATTCAACCCAGGTTTGTTTTTGGAAACCACCACTCCTTTATCATATAATTTGAGACCATATCTAATGCTTATTGAATGATCTCAATATATCAATTTGAATACTCCACACCTATATTATTACCCTACTATATATAGATAAACTCCATTGATTTTTCTAGTTAAATGGTGTTAGGATAGACATACTAAGTAAATATGACTTTTAAGTCCTTCCACTCCAGGTTCTCATATACTTTGGCCTAAACCATAGACTCCCACCACTTCTGGTTAGGGACTTCAGGCATAAATATCGCACATCTCGCCCTAATTGACTCGGTAATCTTTAACAATTTAAATAACCTTTCAATATTATTTATCCAATTCCCAAACACTTTATGATTATTACTTCCTATAAATTATATAGAATAGTTGTGAATGAATTATTGAGATTGATACTTATCTTGGGTTGGAACAAGTCTTACCTTTATAGATTGGTCTAGACTAAGGCTAACCCCTTGGTATGTATCTCTACCTATATAAATTATGGTCTTGATTAAGTTTTAGACAACTAGAGGATTGGATTATGGGAACTTATTCAGGGATACCTCCTTCTTATTTATAGGAAATTTTTAGAATGCATAACACTATAAAAAAATAATAAAAGAAAATCCATCAATCACATTGAAATTTGATCAAAAAACCTATGAAATAAATCTAATTTTAAATCATTAATAGCTCATAAGGAATGTAAGAAGTGATAGAAAATAAATCAATAAGAAAATTTTAAAATATAACACAGATTTATACTATTAAGGTTAAGATATATGGTTATCATAATAGTTTATTTAAAAATGTATTCCTACTATAACCCAAAATGAAGTTTCATGGCTTGGATGCATTATCCACATCCTATGCATCCTATCCATGAATTCCTTGGTCTCCTTCAATTTTTTTCTTCCCGAGATAACATTTCTCAAAATAATTCAAAATAAATCTGTTAAAAATAATAACACCCAATCATAGATAGCTTGTGGGAATTCCAGTGTCATTTTGATAGGTGTTGACTAGGCACCCACTCTAAACATATCCCTTGAGTTCCAATAGTCCTATATCATTTCTATCTTGATCACCCAAATAACATAATTCAAAACCATGAATTAATACATTTTCTAATCAACCAATCCTAGCTACCCCATCCCAATACCCAGGAAGGCCTAGTATATGGCCCAAGGAGCATTCCCAAGTGCCTCATGCTAACAAAAAGTTATAAGGAATAAATATTACTCTACTGGTAATGATTTTTCTCAAATAAATTATAACTTATGATAAAGAGATTAAAACACAAAAAGTGATTCATTTAGAGAATCCTATATGACCTTACTATATGTTGGTAAGTCATTCTTCTAAATAAAATATATTTTCAAATAATTCAACAACTAAACAAGGAATAATGTAAATTAAAACTCATAACATCCATATCATCAATAAAACCAATCCAACATTAAAAATTTAAAACATGACCTTTAAATTATTTACATACAAGATAATTAATGATCCAAAATAAGGGGGATATGGGATGGGGAGTTGATAACGTGACACGCATGAATGGAAATAGTACACAACCCAAACAAATAATTAAAGAACCAATTTTTTCACCCATATTGGTGTGATGCAATGGACAACTAATTACGAATTTTCATGCGTTCTCTCAAAAAATATTTATAACTAAGTGCAGCACAGGGGATGACCTAGGCCATTCCCTTGAAGGGATTTCTCTATCAATAACTCACTACTTCTAATTAACTTTTTTTATTGATGAAATAAAACTAAAATAAATTGATTTTTTAGAATTGAGAATTTAGTACGAAAATTAAACATGAAAATGCAATGCAACCATAATGAATGCAAAAAGAATGAAGTTATAAAGAAAAGATACATTCCTGGGAGAATCACCCAAATTAAACCTTCATTGTCTTATTATTATATTCAGATTTAATTAAAAAACACACTAGATCATATGTGTGAACATCCACCTCTTAATATGGTTGTGAATATACTATGATCTCAATGAAATCTGAGAGACCACACATCCACCTCCTCGATCGAGTGAAAATAATGTGAAAGCGAAAGATAAACCTTGGGTGGAAAGTGGAGACACAAAGGTGTATTTCCCACTAATATCCCCCTTATAATAACTCTAATAAAATAAGAAAAATTAAGCATTAATGTTCAAAGGATCAGGATCAACAATATATTACTCCCCCAGGAAATTCCTCAAGTTAGATACTCATGATCATGAGCATAAGAGTTCATAGTGAAGAAGAAAACGAAGGAAGAAAACAAAAGAGAGAAATAATAAGAAAGAAAAGAGCACACTTAAATTAAAGAAATGAAATTTGATTACAGAATTAAAAGAAAATAAATTAAAATACTAAACTATAGAAAATAGCCACTTAGAGTTCCAACCCCTTGAAATGAAGAAGTAATATTTTTTTATAGGCAAAAGAGGTGAAATTTGTTTCTCCAAAATCTTCCTCCTAAAGTTTACGCATTAGAGACATGCTTAATTGAATAATTGAGAAAAAAAATTCTTCTTCAAAGTTTTTTATTATATATCCAATGCCGAACCACAAAATTTTACCTTTATTGGACACATGTGGGAAGAGATATATCCAAATTACTTAGTAAATTTATTCTGTCTAGGATGACTATTTATATTCCAATGCTTCGAGTTCCAATGCATTTATGGCCTTAAAAATGAAGGATTCCTGCATGGACACATTTATAAAAGTTTTTCCCACATATTTTTTTTGCTTCATATTGAATTTAATCTCATTTGGTTTGGTATTTTATGATATGTGGTCCTATAAATAAAATTCTTCAGATCTATGCACAGTTTTGAGGTCGAAATTGTGAGTGGGTTTTTGGCCTTAAAATGATAGATTGACCTTTGGAAACTAAAGAATAAAATAAATCCCAACATGTATAGAAACAAAAAAAAAGAATAATTCATAAGTTTTTATTAGTTTATAAAAAATATTCTCTGAAATACAGATATACATTAAAATTGTTAAAATCAAAAATTAGGCTATTTGTCAATTAAGCTCAAAATACCACAAAAACATAAAAATGTGACAATTGCCCATAAAATAACAGTTTTTTGGGGATTAAAACTTTAAAATTAAAATTAAAATAATTTAAAATGGTTTCTCTTTCAATTTCCTTACAATTAAACATTTTACTCATGGGCAATCATCTAATATTGTGGTAAAAAAAACTTCCTAAATCATAAATGGCAACACAACACAATTATTATATCAAGTAAAATATCATGCCTCCTACATGGATCAAAATTCTATAACTCTTAAAAATCATAATAATATATTAAATTTCATGTTAATACTAACATCAATGTAATACATACCTCCCTAGAATAATATTTCTCTTTTCACTCAATAATTTTTTTGTGGAGTTTTTCTCATTCTCAAGAACATGTGTGATTTCCATAGGATTGTTATTCTCCTTGTATATCCACTTTCCATAGTCATAAATCTTTAAATAATGAGTTATTTTTCATGTTTTTATCTGTCCTTGAGGGTTGGTAGGTTTTAAATGTTAAAAAATTCAAGGGATAATGAGGAGGGTTAAGCTCTAAAGTGAAGAAAATGCATGAAACCCATTTTTCTCAAAAATGGTGTGCTCCTCAACAGTACAAAAATGAATCACCTCCAAAAACCTATTGCATTATTTGGGAAGTTCACACATGGAATTTCATAATCAATGATAAATCTATTTACTATTTTCCCCAATTGAAGTATTGTTTTATCTTGAATTTATATTTGGATTTCTCTTCAGAATCATGTGTTTGAAGAAAAGAGAGAACTTTTGATCTTAAAAAATTTGTGAACACCTGGCCCATATGTTTAATTATATTTTTTACCACTAATACATATTTCTATAATCAAATTTCTTCCACCCAAGTAGCAGTGTATATGTCAACACATTCAACTCAACTTAAAAATATTATTCAGGAAAGAAAAATATAGCTCATCTTCTCCCTCCCCCACACTTGAGTTCAACAATAATCAAAAATTTAACTTATGGAGAATGTTGTAAAGGGATAAATTAATTATAATTTGGTTTTATAACAAGGTATTTAATGGATACTAGGTTATTAATAAATGTCATATGAAAAGGTAGTCCAAAATTAGATTTTAATACAAAAAGGGATTTCAAAGTGGTGCCCGAATCATACTTAACACATTCCATAAACTCTAAAAAAATTGAAAAAGAGAAAATAGAAAGTTATGTATCAAAAAAAATGTCTCAATACTCTAAAGAAAAAGATAAATGTAAATAATATGTCAAAAGGTTTTATAAACCTCTCAATTGGGTTAAGATTTTCAATTGGGATAGTACTTGTGCACATGAGTTTCACAATCAATCAAGCTTTATCAAATGAAAAGATTAAAAATAAAAAAATAAAATCCAATAATAAATACTTAAAATAATAAAACATTCGAATCAAGAAATGTGAAAAAAACAAAAAATATGGTTTGAATTTTCCAAATTATTCAATTCATCTCAATAATCCTAAAAAACACCAAAAAATGAAAAAGGAAAACATGAAAAATTTAGAAAAATACATGAAAAATAAAATAAAACCAAAAATAAATCTATAAAAATAGACTTAAATCCCTAACCCACACTTATTCCATTTACTATTCTCTTTTATCTCAAATTATATTATGAAATATTTTCATGTAGAATTTTAATTGGGAAAAAACAAAATAAATAAATGGAAAGACACAACCTGATTTATTTTTCAGTGGTAGCCTTGAGTTAAGCTTCTAAATACTAAAAATTTAAAACTAAAAGAAATAAATGATAAGGAAAAATAAAAATAAATATTAAGGGGTTATAAAAGGGATAATGCTTGGTTTATACCCCTAAGAGGGTTCTCGATTTTTACTGTCCCTTGTCAGGAAGTTACAGTAGATTATCCCCAATTATAAATAGGATGAGGTTTCTTTGAGATGAACCACCACATGTAAATTTTTACAATGTCCATGAGTAAACACTAAAAATAGAGAAGCCCAATGAAGATAAGAAAATTCCCAACCCCCAAGAAAGATTAAAGAGAGAAATTAAGGTCCAAATTGGGTGGGAAATGAAGAAAGGGGTGCTCCCTATTAACTTTCACAGTGTCCTCCTCCATATGGTATACAAGTTGTTATAGGGGAGGAATTCATACCACATGATTCACCATTTATTCTTGTTTAATCACCACCACATGGTTGGTATCTTCCATAATATATATGGACTAATCTACTTGTGTTGTATTAGATATTTCAGAAAAAGGGAAGTCAGAAAACAATTCAAATTGAATAAGATTAAAACATGAAGAATTAATAAATAAATATTCCCTTTCAAGTAAGTCATCTTGAAAATTGATCTCTTATGGAAGAACCATTGGCAACTAAATCTCAGTAGGTGTATCTTATTCATAATCTTTAAAATCAATATAGAGGTTGAGAGGTGACTATTTTTCATTATCAATGATGGGAAGATCAATTTTCAAGTTATATTCAATAAATAAACTCCATGATTATTCCTAAAAATGTTAATATCCCATGAGTTCATCAGCTTGAATGAGTACATAAGGGACCTTCTTGAGCAATGGTTGAGTACGGGGTGATGTAATTAATTACTTTAATATATCCTTCTCACTAGCCTTAGGTTTTTTAACAGAGAAAATGATTGATTAAATATCTCCTGCCACTTGTTTTGATTTAGGTTCAGGCTCAAGTTCAGGTTTCGGTTTCTCTTGACATACATGTACATATTCAGTAATCCATTCTATTTGGATCTCTAGGTTTTTAATTTTATCACTAATCCTTTTAAAATTAACATAAATATAATTTTAAACTTATTTAGACCCTTGATATTTTTCATTCCATGTAAAATAATTTATATTTAAATATAATATTAACAAAGAGATTTTTATTATTTTTTGAAATTTATGATTTTTTTTGTGTTTTTTAAAAGGAACTTTATTTACAAAATCTTAATAAAAATAGTGAGTTAAGACCACTTGTATCCCCTACAATAGAAATAATTTTATGAATCATTGTCGTACATGATCTCAAAAATATTTATAACTAAGTGAAACACATGGGCTGACCTAGGTCCTTCTATTAAGGATATTTTGCGGTCAACAACTCACTACCTCTAATTCAGTTTTTTTATATTTTATTTTATAAATAAAACTAAAATAAATAGAGTTTTGATAATTTAAAATTAAATACTAGAGTTAAACATGCATATTCATTACAAATACAATGAAATTATAAAGAAAGGATACATTCCGGAGAGAATCGCACAGATTGAACCTTCATTGTATTATTATTCTTTTCAAATTTACTTAATGAAAACACTCCATAAATTATGTGAACATACTCAAATTCATATTTTTTTAATATAATATGCTCTCAATAATCATATAGATACCACACATCCACCTCCTCAATCGAGGGAAAATATTGCATAAGCGAAAGCTAAACCTTGGATGGCAAGTGGAGAAACAAAGGCTCCTTTCCCACTAAGATCACCCTAGGAATAACACTAAGAAAATAAAAAACATTAATCATGAATGTTAAAATGATTGGGATAAACACTAGATTACTCCCTCGGGAACTTCCTTAGGTGAGAAAAACATGATCATGATCATAAGAGTTCACACTAAAGAAGAAAATTGGGGAAGAAAATAAAGGAGAGAATGAATAAGAAATAAAGGATAAAACTTAAATAAAAACATGAAATTTGATTACATAATGTTAATAAAATGAAGTAAAATACTAAACTATATAAAATGGACACCTAGAGTTCCAACCCATTGAAATGAATAAGAAACACTCTTTTATAGGCAAAAGATGTGAAATTTTCTTCTCTAATATATTCTTATGAAATTTTACGCATGTGATGCATATTTTATGGAAAAAAATTGAAACATAGTATTCTTAAAATTTATTATTATATATATCCAATTTCAAGACAAAAAACTTGAGCTTCATTGGAAATGAGTGGATAGATATGTATCCAAATTACTAAGGGAATTTATTCTATCCATGATGATTGTTCATATTCTAATGCATCGAGTTCCAATGCATTTGTGGCCTTGAAAAAGAAATATTCAGGCATGAAATCCTTTATAAAAAAATTTACCCCAAATTTTCTATTTCTCCATGTTTAATTTAATCTTATTTAGTTTGTATTTTGATGAGATATGGTCCAGAAAATAAAATTGTCTGGATCTGTGCACAGCTTTTGAGGCCCTAATTGGGAGCTGATTTTTTTCCCTCAAATGATGGATTAAGCTTTGGGACCTATAGAATAAAATAAAGCACAACATACATAGAAACATAAAAAAGAATAATTTTACAATTTATATTAGTTTATAAAAAGTAATTTTTTAAATACATAAATACATTTAAAAAGTTAAAATCCAAAATTAGGCAATTTTATCAATTAATCTCAAAATACCACAAAAACCTAAAAATGTGACAACTACCCATAAAATAAAACTTTTCTGGGGTTAAAACATAAAAATTAAAAGTAAAATGATCTAAAATATTTTCTCTATAAATTCCATCACACTTAAACATTGCACTCCTGGGAAATCATCTAATATCGTGGTCAAAACAAACTTCCCAAAGTATAAGTGACAAGAAAACTCAATTATTATATCAAGGAAAATATCATGACTTCTACATTGATAAAAAATCCATAAATACAAAAACATTAATATGAATCCATTAAATTTTATATTAACACTCAGATTCATGTTGTACTTACCTCCCTAGAAGAATATTTCTCTTTTCATTAGAGGTTTTTTTTTTATTTTTTCTCATTCTCAAGGACATCTGTGATTTCACTAGACTTTCTATCCTCCTAGTATATATACTTAATAGATTCATAAATGTTTCAATAATGAGGTATTTTTTATTGGTTTTTATTAGTATGAGGGTCGGTATACTTTAAATGTAAAAACATCTTAGGTGGAATGAGGAGGGTTAAGCCCTAAAGTAAAGCAAATGCATGAAAATAGTTTTGCTCAAGAATGTAGTGTTCCTCAATAAACTTGAAAAAGAATCACCTAAAAAACCCTATTTTATTTTATGGGAAGTTTACACTTGGAATTTCAAAATCAATGATAAATTTATTCCCTATTTTCCCCAATTTTAGCATTGTTTCAGATTGAATTCATATTTGTATTTCTCTTCAAAATCAGTTTTTGAGGAAAAGAGATGTATATTTTGATCTTCAAAAATTTTTGAAAACCCAACCCATATATGTAATGATATTTTAGTACACTCATCCATATTTACATTATGAAAATTATTCCATACAATCATAAATATATATATATATATGGAATCACATTAAATTCGACTCACAAAATATTATTTAAGAAAGAAAAATGCATCTCATCTTCTCCCTCCCTCATACTTGAGTTCAATAATAATAATACATTTAACTTATAGATAAGGTTTTAAAGGTATAAATGGATTGTAATGTGGATTCCTAACAAGATATTTCATAAATACTAGGTGATTAATAAAGGTTATATGAAATGTTAGGCCAAAATTAGAGTTGAATGCAAAACAAGATTTCAAAGTGGTTCCTTAATCATAGATGACACATTACATGAACTCTAAAAAAATTTAAAAAGATAAAAATAGAAATTTATAGATCACATAACATGCCTCAATACTCTCAAGAAAAATATAAATATAAATAATATATCAAAAAGTTTTATAAACCTCTTGATTTTGGAAAGATTTTCAATTCAAATAGTACTTGTGTACATGAGTTTCACAATCAAAATTCATAAAATTAAAAGATTAGAAATCAAGAAATAAAATCCATTCAGAAATAATTTAAATCCTTAACCATTCAAATCAATAAATTTTCAAAAAACCCTAATATGGTTTTAATTTTCCAAAGTATTTAATTCAGCTCAATAATCCAAAAAACACACCAAAAAATGAAAAAGTAAAACACGAAAAATTTAAAAAAAATACATGAAACATAAAATGAAAAAACACAAAAAATTTATAAAAAACATATTGGAATCACTCCCCCACACTTATTACATTTACAACCCTCTTTTAGCTCAAATTATATCAAGAAAAAATTTCTTGCATAATTTTAATCAGGCAGCAAAAAAAATAAATAAAATGAAAGACATAACATTATTTATTTTTCAGTGGAAGCCTTGAATTAATATCCTAGATACAACCAATTTGAAACTAAAATAGATATATGAAAATACATAAGAAAAATAAACAAAAAAGAAAGATAAAGGTGATATAAAATGGATCATGCTTGTTTTAGACCCCCAAGTGCGTGTTATGTTTTTACTGCCCCTTGTCAGACATTTTCAGTGAATTATACCCACTCAGAATGAAGATGAGGTTTCTTTAAGATGAACCACTATATGTGACTTTTTTCAATGTCCATGAGTAAACACTGAAAATAAATAATCCCAAATAAGATAAGAAAATTCTCAACCTACAAGAAAGAATAAAGATATAAATTAAGCTCCATAGGGGTGGGAAAATATGAAAGGTGAGATCTTTATTGACTTTTACAGTGTCCTCCTCAATTATATATGAAAGTTTTTGTAGAGGAGTTAGTCGCACCACATACTTCTCCAGCTCTTCTTCTTTAATCACTGCCATATGGGTGGTATCTTCATTAACATCAACGTCCTTCTATATTTGTGTTGTATCAAAAAAATTAGAAAAAATAGAAGTCAAAAAAATTCATCTTGAATAATATTAAAACATGATGAATCAATAAAGAAATATTCCCTTTCAAGTAAGTCATATTGGAAGTTGATCCCTTCTGGAAGAACCATTGGAAACTCTATATCAGTAGGTTCATCCTCTTCATCGCCTTCCAAAGTAATAGATAGGTAAAGAGGTGTTGATTTCACATTATCAATGATGGTAATATCATGTTTCATGTTTTATTCAATAAATAAATTCCATGATTCTTCCAAAAAAATGTTGATCTCCCATGAGTGCATTAGCTTGAATGTCTAATTAAGATACATCCTTGAGAACTAGTTGAGTATGGGGTGATGTAATTCATTCCTTCAGTATCTCCTTCTCACCCACCTCAGGTTATTTAACATAGAAAATTATTTATAAAATCTATTTCACCACTTCTTTTGATTTGGGTTCTCATTCTGGTTCAGGTTCTAGTTACTCTTAACATGAATGTACATATTTAGTAATCCACTCTATTTGGATCTCTAGGTTTTTCATTTTATCACTAATCCTTGGAAAAATAAAATAGAGATAATTTTAAACTTCTTATGGAACCTGATATTTGCCCGTCCATGCATAAAAATTTTAATTTAAAGACAATATAAACAAATATATTTTTTTAGTTTTTGAAATTTATAATTTTTTGTTTTTTTTAAATTAAATTATTTAAAAAAATTAATAAAAATAGTGAGTTAAGACCACTTGGGTCCAAGTAAATGACACCAATTTGATGAATTTTTATCGTGTGTGCTCTCAAAAATATTTATAACTAAGTGCAGCATAGGGGCTGACCTAGGTCGTTCTCTTGAGACGATTTTGTGGTCAATAACTCACTAATTCTAATTCACTTTTTAAATTTTTATTTTTATGAAATAAAAATAAAATAAATGGAGTTTAGATAATTGATAATTTAATACAAAAATTATTCATGCAAATGAAATGTAAACACAATGAAGGAAAATAGAATAAAGTTAGAAAGAAAGGAGAAGTTCCTGAGAAAATCACTGAGATTGAACCTTTATTGTCTCATTATTAGTTTCATATTTACTTAATGAAAACACTTCATTATATGTGTGATAATCATACTTTTCATATTTGTGTGAATATTTAGTTCTCTCAATAATATCTTAGAGACCTCACATCCACCTCCTTGATCAATGTAAAATATTAAAGAAGTGAAATATAAACCCTGGGTGGAAAGTGAAGACACAAAGGAGCCATGCCCACTATGATCCCCCTCAGCATAACTTTAATAAAATAAGAAACATTAAGAATTAATGTTAAAATTATTAGTATCAACACTAGATCTCCCTTAGGAACTTCCTCGGGTTAGCTACTCAAGATCATGATCATAAGAGTTCACAATAAAGAAGAAAATGGGGGAAGAAAACAAAAGAGAGAAAGAATAAGAAATAAAGGATAAAAATTAAATTAAAACATCAAATGTGATAAAATAATGAAAATAAAATAAATTACAACACTATACTATATAAAATGGACACTTATAGTTCCAAACCCATGAAATAAATATGAAACACTCTTTTATAGGCAAAAGATGTGAAATTTTTGTCTCCAAAATCATCCTCCAAAAGCTTACATGTGGGAGACATCTTTAATGGACAAATTGAGAAAAGTTTTCTTCTTTAATGTTCTTATTATATCTATATTATGTTGACACACAAAATTTGATCTTCATTATACACATTTGGTGATATATATATCCAAATTACTTAGGGAATTTATTATTTCCAGTGTGACTATTCGTATTCCAATGATCTGAGTTACAATGAATTTATGGAATTGAAAATGAAGGATTAAAGCATGTAAACATTTATAAAAGTTATTACCCAAGATGTTATCTTACTTTTTGTTGAATTTAATCTCATTTGGTTTGTTCATTTATGATATATGGTCCCCTAAATAAAATTCTCCATATTTTCACACAGTTTTCGAGGCCCTAATGGTGAGCTGATTTTGGGACCTAAAATGATGGATCGAGCTTTGGGACCTGAAGAAGATAATGAATCCCAAAATGTAATGAAACCTAAAAAATAATAATTTTTCAATTTGTGTAAGTATAGAAAAAATAATGTCTAAAATACATAAATACATTAAAATATATAAAATCCAAAACTATGTCATTTTATTAATTAATCTCAAAATACCACAAAAACCAAAAAATGTGAAAATACTCATAAAATAACACATTGGTGGGATTAAAACATTAAAAGTCAAAGTAATATAATTGAAAATATTTACGCTCTCAATTTCTCTATATTTAAACATTTCACTCCTTGGGAATCATCTAATACTATGGCCAAAACAAACTTTCCAAAGAATAAATGACAACACAACTCAATTATAATATCAAGGAAAATATAATGCCTCATACATGGATAAAAATTACCTAAATCCACAAAAATAATAATAATCTATTCAATTTTATTTTAATCCTCACATTCATGTTGTACTTACCTCCTTGGAAGAATATTTCTCTCTTCACCCAAGGATCTTTTTTTGTGGAGTTTTTATCATTCTTAAAAACATGTGTGATTTCCATAGGCTTTCTATCCTCCTAGTATCTCTACTTCATAGAGTCATAAATGTTTCAATCATGAGGTCATTTTAATGGGTTATTCTGAGGCTAAGTGTTGGTAGGTTTTAAATGTGAAAATATTTGAGGCAGAATGAGGAGGCTTAATCTCTAAAGTAAAGCAAATTCATGAAAACAGATTTTATCAAGAATGTTGTGCTCCTCAATCATCTCAAAAATGAATCACATACAAACACCTATTGCATTATTTGGGAAGTTCACAATTGGAATTTAATAATCAATGATAAATATCTTTCTTTTTTCCCCAATTTTAACATTTCTTGAACTTGAATTCATATCTATATTTCTCTTTAGAATCATGTTTTTGAGGAAAATAGAGGTAGCTTTTGATCTTCAAAAAATGGTCAACACCAAAACCATATGTGTAATAAATTTTTTTACCTATAATACATATTTCCATCATGAAATTTTTTTCACCCAATCAAAAATATATATGTAAACACATTCAATTCAGTTCAAAAATATTCTTTATGAAAGAAAAAATACAGCTCATCTTCTCCCTCCCCCACACTTGAGTTCAACAATAATCATGAATTTAACTTATATAGAAGTTTGGAAAAGCATAAATGTATTGTAATTTGGGTTCCTAAAAATATATTTCATGGATAATTTGGGATTAATAAATTTCATATGAAAAGGTAGGCCAAAATTAGAGTTGAATGCAAAAAGGAATTTCAAAGTGGTTCCTCAGTCTTTCTTAACACATTCCATGAACTCTAACTCCTTTAAAAAAGATAATAATAGAAATTTATAGATCAAAAAATATGTCTCAAGACTATCAAGAAAATTATAAATGTAAATAATATGTCAAACATATTTATAAACCTCTCGAGTTGGGTAATATTTTCAATTCGGACAGTACTTGTTCACATGAGTTTCACAATCAATCAAACTTCATCAAGTAAAAATATTGGAAATCAAGAAATAAAATAAATTTATAAATAATTTAAATCCTCAAACATTAAAATCAATAAACTTTCCAAAATAAATAATATGGTTTTAATTTTTTTTAAGTATTCAATTTAACTTAAGAATCCTAAAAACATACCCAAAAATAAAAAATGAAAACACGAAAAATTCAGAAAAATACATGAAAAATAAAATGAAAGAACACAAAAAAATTATAAAAATATATTTATATTTCTCCCCCAAACTTATTATATTTACTACCATATTTTATCTCAAATTACATCAAGAAACATTTTCACAAAGAATTTAAATTTTATATCAAACAAAATAAAGAAAAAGAAAGATACAGCCTGATTTATTTTTTAGTGGCAGACTTGAGTTAAGCTCCTAGATGCTCTCAATTTAAAACTACAATAAAGAAATTACAATGCATAAGAAAAATAAATATAAATAAAGATAAATAATATATAAAAGGTATAATTCTTGGTTTATACCCCCCAAGTGGGTGCTAGGTTTTTACTGCCCCTAGTCAAGAAGTTACAGTGGATTATCCCCAATGAGAACGAGGATGAGGTTTCGTTGAGATGAACTGCTACATGTGAATTTTTAAAATTCCCATGAGTAAACAATAAAAATAGAGAACCATAAAGAAGATAAAAAAAAATTACCAACCCTAAAGAAATAATAAAGAGAGAAATTAAGTTCTGTAGTGGGTGGGAAAAGAAGGGGTCCTCCTTGTTGACTTGTGTGGTTTCCTCTTCCATATAGTATGCAAGTTGTTATAGAAGAGGTAGTCACACTACATGCTTCTCCATATCTTATTCTTCAATCACCACCATATGGGTGGTCTCATCCTTAACATCCATGTCCTGCTCTATTTTTTTTGTATCATAAATTTCATAAAAAGAAAATTCATAAAACAATTCATCTTGAATAAGATTTAAAGATTATGAATCAATAAATAAAAATTCCCTTTCAAGTAAGTCAGATTATAAATTGATCTCTTCTGGAAAAACCATTGGAAAATACATATTATGAATTTAATCTTCTTCATCATATTCCAAAGTAATAGATATGTAGGGAGGTGGTAATTTTTCATTATCAAGTATGGGAATTTCAAGTTTTAGGTTATCTTAAACAAAGCAATTCCATGATTCTTCTAAAAAATGTTGATCTCCCATGAGTGTATCAGATTAAATGTGTACTTTAGGGACCTCCTTGAGAAAATTTTTAGTATGGGGTGATATAATTAATTCATTTAGTATCTCCTTCTCACCCACCTCATGTTTTTTAACATAAAAAGATTGATGAAATCTCTTCCACCACTTGTTTTGATTTGGGTTCTCGTTCAGGTTCAAGTTCTTGATTTCTATTAAAATGCATGTATATATTTAGTAATCCATTCTATTTGGATCTCTGGGTTTTTAATTTTATCACTAATCCTTTGTAAAAGAACATAAAGGTAATTGTAAAATTCTTCTGTAACCTGATATTGGTTAGCCCATGCATAATAATTTGAATAGAAATACATTATAAACAAATATTTTTTAATTTTTTTTAATTTATAATTTTTTTGTTTTTTTTTTAAAGTAAATTATTTAAAAAATGTTAATAAAAATAGTGATTGAATACCACTTGGATCCTTATAAATATTTCCAATTTGATGAATCATTATAATGTGTGCTCTTAAAAATATTTATAACTAAATGCATCACAGAGGATGACCTGGGTCGTTATCTTAAGAAGCTTTTGCAGTCAATAAATCACTACTTCTAATTCGCATTTTTTATTTTTTATTTTTTATTTATGAAATAAAACTAAAAGATATGGAGTGTTGATAATTGAGAATTAAATACTAAAATTAAACATGTAGATGAAATTAAAACACAATGAAGGCAAAAAAATGAAGTTATAAAGAAAGGATACATTCTCGAGAGAATCACCCAGATTGAACATTCATTATCTTATTATTAGATTCATATTTAATTAATGAAAAAACTCCTTAGTATGTTGGAATATACTCCTTTTTATATGGTTGTGAATATAAAATTCTCTCAATTATCTCCTAGATACTATATATCTACCTCCTCGATTGAGGGAAAATATTGCAAAAGTAAAAGCTCAACCTCAAGTTGCAAGTAGAGACATGAAGGCACCTTGACCACTAAGATACCCCTTGGAATAAATCTAATAAAATAATAAAAATTATGGATGAATGTTCAAAATCTTAGAATTAATAATAAATTACTCACCCATGAATTTTCTTAAGTTAGCTACTCATGATCATTAATATAAGAGTTCACAGTGAAGAAGAAAATGGGGGAAGAAAACAAAAGAGATAAAAAAAGAAAGAAAGTAGAACACTTAAATTAAAACATGAAATGTGGTTACAGAATGAAAATAAAATAAATTACATGATTAAACTACATAAAATTTCCACTTATAATGTCAACCCCTTGAAATGAAGAAGAAACACTCTTTTATAGGAAAAAGAGATGAAATTTTGGGCTCTAAAATCATACTTTGAGAGTTTATGCATGGGAGACATCATAAATTACATAATTGAGAAAAGTTTTCTTAATTAAAGTTCTTATTCAATCTCTTATATATCTACCCAAAAAAATTGAGATTAATTGTACATGTTTGGGGAGAGATATATCAAAATTACTTACGGAATTTATTCTATCTAGGATGACTATTCGTATTCCAATTCTACGAGTTAAAATGCATTTATGGACTTGAAAATGAAGGATTCAATTGTGTACAAATTTATAAAAGTTTATAAACCAGAATTTATCTTTATTAATGTTAAATTTAATCTCATTTTCTTTGGTTATTTATGAGATATGGTCCCATAAATAAAATTCTTCAAATCTATGCACAATTTTTGAGGCCCTAATTATGAGCTGATTTTGGGCCCTCAAATGATGGATTGAGCTTTGGGACCTAAATAATAAAATAAATCACAACATGTATAGAAAGTTAAAAATAATAATTTATCTATTTGTATTGGTTTATAAAAATTAATGTCTAAAATACATAAATACATTAAAATAGTTAAAATCTAAAATTAGATTATTTTATCAATTAAGCTCAAAATACCATAAAAACCTAAAAATGTGAAAAATTCCCATAAAATAAAACTTTTGTGGGATTAAACCATTAAAATTAAAAGTAAAATAATTGAAAATAATTTCTCTTTCAACATATCCTATCATGTCATCTCCACCTTATCCCACAAAAAAATTACCATGAACATGATACTCATATTGGTTGTTTTCTTTTACCTATGTCAAAAAAAGTCTATATACAATTAGAGGGTGTATGTGGGTTGTGAAGATAATAATCCTGATAGGTTCTAACCAATTTTTCTATATAAAACTATTATTAGATAATTTATATCAAAATAATTTGAAAAAAATATATAAAGGTTCATTTTTTAAATTTTATGTAAAATAAGTAACATGGGACATCTTATTCAAACATTACATCTAGGTGATTAAGCACATATAGGTTTAATAAGAAGAATTAAATTATAGAAATATATTTAGAAAGAACCATTTATAAGTATCAAAGTCCACCTCTATTCATCATGGGGTTATCTAAGTGAACTAAGGTCAATATTCATAAGGATCCTCATACTTGTTCATGCCAAAAATAAGTGTTTATAAAAAACTTAGATTAAACTATGATCAAACCACTACATATATTGGAATCCTAAGCTAGTGTGATTGATCACTATAAATAGTGGCATCCAAACTAGTCATATTATTTATAGAAAACTATGCAGAGTGGCATAAATAATTATCAAGTTACTTACCCTAGGTTCCCACTTAAGTACCCAAGGGTCCTAGGAAGCGTAAACATTATCTAATTAAAGGATTAAAAATAATTCAAACATCATATATAAATCACCCTCTAATAATTATTCATCACTCATCCATGAATAAAGGTCTTTCAAATGAACTTTGTCAAAAATTAAATTAATTATGTTTATAAGTGGTTCATTTAACACCCTTTTTAATATTCCAAATAAGAATTTATCCTTGTAAAACTTATAATAAAACACATTGGTAATTCTTCATAAAACACATATAATTTTACTATGAAAAAAAATACATTGAATTTAATATAAAACTCTAATTGGTATTTTATCAAAGACTTTGTAGGTACCTTAAAATCTAATATCAAAAATATACACTATAATTTTCTAAATCAAATGGAAAAGACAAAGAGATAATTATACAACATTTAACAGCTTTCAAAGATGTCAAAAAAGTAATTATATTTAAATTAAACCCTCATTTAAAAATATTATCACTTATTGTTCTCTAAATAAATTTATTTTCATAAAACCACCTATCTTTGATATATAAAATTACTAGAGGATGTGGTTAACATGAAAAAGGAAAGAGAATAAGCCCTTATAATGAGATTGAAATCCATAAACATAAAAAACCCTAACATATACATTGATTGAAAAAATCCCTAGTCCACTAAGGGTATATGAATGCATAAAAATGGAAGAATGTAGGAAAGGAAGGTGGGGAGAAGAGATCGATATCACTAAGCTTAAGAAATCAAGTCATGTAGAAAGAACTCTTCTAGAGAGAATCTTGAGATGAGTGGAGCTTCAAGGGGTGATCAATTGAAGCTATGAGAATCTTTGGGAAGAAATTAAATTCCCCCATTAAAAATATAATTTTTTAAACCTAAAATATTTAAGAAACTACAGGTATGCTCGGTTAGGATACACGGTTGTACTAATTGTGAACCTAACCATGCTTCACTACTGGTTAGTGAATGTATCACACATGTTCAGGGTAACCATCCACTCTAACCATGAAACCTATATTTTCATCCCAAAACTTAAAATGTTGACTCTAAGTATCTAAATAAATGAGAAATAAAATAAATAATTAAATAAATACCTAGAAATTAAATTGTTGGAGTCACACAAACACATAGATTATCTATATCAAAAATCATCCTACACTACACCAAAATCATTATTTAGTGGTGGTTTTGTAGAGGCAGTTTAGTGAACCACCGATAAAAAAAATCCAGGATTCCATGGTGTTTTTTTAAAAAGTGCCACTAAATGTTTGGTTTTTAATAAAAAAACACACTTTTCTCGTGACCCCCCCCCCCCCATCCTCCTCCTCCCTCAACTCCCCTCACCCCAAACCCCAGCTAACCCCCCACCCCCCTGTCAGCATTGCCCAAGCACGATCTGTCCAAACCATCGCTAATGACTCCCAAGCCTGCACCCTCCAAGCCATCACCGGAGTCTCCCGAGCCCGAACCCTCCAATCCCTCACCGGATAAGCTCAAGACCTCATATCCTAATCCCTAAAATCCCTCATCGGTGTCACCTAATCCAAATCCCTCCAATCCCTTTTTGGATGGGCCCTTGTTGTCTG
The DNA here is from genome assembly GCA_963277665.1 of Viscum album. Classification (NCBI taxonomy): domain Eukaryota; kingdom Viridiplantae; phylum Streptophyta; class Magnoliopsida; order Santalales; family Viscaceae; genus Viscum; species Viscum album. The sequence goes on along the minus strand of OY728128.1, from coordinate 1,917,877,999 downwards.
ATCCCTCTCCGGTCGAGCCCCAGCCCGAGCCACATATCCTGATCCCCCTGATCCCATGAATGCATTGCTCTGCCCTTGTCTATGATGCAGTCACAACCTCCCAATTGAGTTATATTTACATATTTTTTGATCAATAGTAAAAAATGGTAGTTATGAACTTCAATTATGTAGCTACATCATTTTTTGTTATGGAAGATTAAGTTAAACTTTGGATGATGTTTGTTAGGATATGTATTTTATAAGAAACCATGCATTAGTGATAGGAATGACATACTCTATAATAATTATAATTAGGGAACATGATTCATTTTTATAGAACATATGTAAAAACCATGATATTTCTATTTTTTTTAACCACAAACATAGGTCTCTACCAAGGTATCGTGATAATTCTCAATGACCATACTTGTTCCCCTTTAAAAAATGAGTAGAGGAGATCCTTCTTGTAAAATTATAATTGTACTCTATTATAATTTATTTCAATTTCATTAGACATGCGTCACCTTTTCCCATTTATATGTTCAAATTAATCAAGTCATATATGAAATAATGCTTCCATTTCTGTAACTATTTATACTATAGTGATGAGTAATTTCCTAATTCCATGATTGTTTCATTCATATTTATCACCATAGCATCCAAAAATTTCTCTCTTTCCCTCATCTATATAAATAAAATTTGTATAGGTGGGTTCTATCTCAAGAATAATGTGTTTATTGATTCCCAAAACACTGGGATTCATTTTGATTACAATATATCACCTCTAATCCAAAGATTTTAAATCTATCATTATGTTAGGCCTCTACCAGTAGGAGAGATCTACACTCACTCATGTCAGGTATTCCCTATGTTGTTTTGAAGGATGTAACTTCTAAGTTCATCTTAGCAATGAAACTCTATTTATGTCAGGTTTCCTCTATTCTCAAACTAGGATATTCATTCACTTCATTATCATTCTCCACTTAACTAGATTTTACCATTATCTATTTTACTATTTAGTAATATTTATGTGTTTTAATTTTTTAAATAATGTGTAGGAATATTGTGATATATATGGATAAAATCTGGATCATATTACTGACTAACACGCCTCAGTATGCTATGGGTTTGGAGGAGTTTTTACATTTTTCAATTTCCATTAGATTTGTTGATGGGAGAATAAGATGTATATATCCTAAATGTAAATTTATAATATGGTTGAAGAGAGATAAAGTTTATGAATACTTGATATTGAATCAATTCCCTACTCACTAATTCTATTGGATTTGGCATGGAGAATCAAACGTTACAGAAACTTTTAGCCCTGATGTTAATCAACATAATGATCTCCCAACTTCATCAATAATTGATAATGAAATGAAAAACATTATTAACGATGAATTCAGTGTTACAAGACAACAACATCAACATCAAAACATATCAGAACAACTAGTTGAGGGTACAACAAATAGAAACATGATGGCTGATATTTTTGAGACTATAAGACAAACAGATCAAGATTATAACATATCATTCGATCATTCTCTTGATTATAGGGAGACTAATATAAGAGAAAAGTTCACTGAGAAGACAAATGTGTTTCGTGGTTTAGTTTATGATGGAAATCAAGAGTTTTACGGTGGATGTTTTAAATATTCAAAACCTTCTTTTTTGCTGAAGTTGTACCATATCAAAAGTCTATGTGGAATTGAAAAAAAGATGATTTCCATGATTTTGAAATTTTTTCATGATGCATTTCCTATAGAAAAGATTTATGAGTCTTTTTATGATATGAAAAAAATTATTAACAAGCTTGGTATGAATTATACAAAAATACACATGTTTCCTAATGATTGTATACTTTATTGGGGAGAGGATTAAAGAAAACAGGATTTCAAAAAATGTTCTTATTCTAGGTATAATTTAATCATTGATGTTGGAAGTTTGAATCAACATGGTACTATGAATAAGAAGAAAAGGAATACACCTACAAAGGTTTTGTGTTACTGTTCTTTAAAGCCTATATTTCAAATATTATTCATGTCATCCAAATCCACCAAACACGTGAAGTGGCATTCTATAGATAATAAAAATGACGGGTTAATGTGGCATACAAGAGATTCACAATCGAGGAAGAAATTTTATTCATTGCATTCATATTTCTTATCTGATCCTAGTAATTTTTGATTGGGATTGGTTGTCGATGGATTCAACCCATTTGGGACTTTCAGCACCATTTATAGCATTTGGTTGGTTGTTTTGATCCCTTATAATATGCCTCCATGGATGTGTATGAAATATATGTATTTTATCATTTCTATGATTATTCTTGGAAAAAAAATATGCCTGGAAATAATATTTATATATAATTTTAGCCTTTAATTGAATAATTTCAGGAGTTATGGATCAACGGAGTTCATACATATGATGAATCTTCTAGAATAATGTTCAAAATTCAAGTTGGTCTAATGTGGACCATTAGTGACGTCCCTAAACATGGTAATTTAGCTATTTGGAACACGTACATGGGTTTGGCTTGTCTAGTTTGTAACTTTGATTTTGATCTCGAATGAATACCTTAAAGTAGAAAATAGTTCTTCTTTTGTCATAAAATATTTATCAATGCATCTCATATATTTCGGTTGAACAAGTCAAAATTCAATGGTTCTATTGATCGTAGACCACCTCCAAAGTTTTTGATAAGTTCTAAAATATTGGCACAACTTGGAAAAGTAGAAATAGAATTTGGGAAGGTGTATCATTCAAATGATAGTGGGAAATAAGTTTGAAGTGCATCATCAAGTTAAATAGGAACTAAACAATGTAAGAAGAAAAAGTATATTCTTCAAAATTCTATATTCGGAATTTAATTTGTTATGGTATAATCTTGTTGTGATGCATATTGAGAAAAATGATTATGACAATTTAATCTTCACATTTATTAATGATCATGGAAAATTGAACGATCATCTTAATGCTCGGAAAAACTTATAAGCAATGAAAATAAAACATGATCTCTGGCCAGATGATAATGGAAAGTTTGCTCTGGAAATTTTTTCAATGAAAAATAGGGATAAAGACACATTCCTTCGAATTTTAAAACATGTTAAGGTATCTTATGGGTATTCAATTAAAATATAAAGTTGTGTTGGCTTAAATAATGGTAGGGTGCATGGATTGAAAAGTCTTAATTCACATATTTTTTTATATCAGTTGCTATCTTTGGCATTGTATACATTATTACCTGAAAAGGTTACTGCTATTGTACTCCAATTTTATACATTCTTAAGATAACTATGTGAGAAAACTCCACAACCATAAGAGCTTGACAAACTTTAGGATAGATTTTTATTAAAAAAAATTAGAATGGATGAGATCTTTCCTCCATAATTTTTTACTATCATGATGCATTTAATTATGTATTTGGTTGACGAAGCTAAATTATGAGGCCTCATCCATTATTGATGGATGTATCCAATTAAGAGGCATTTTATTTATATTTTTTTCATTTAAGTAAACAATTTTTGGAACTTTATTAAATACAAAATTATGTTTTTTTTCTTTTATTTCACAGATATCTTGGGCATTTGAAATCATATGTGAAAAATAACGCTCAAATTAAAGTCTCTATTCTTGAAGGATATTTAGAAGAGGAGTGTATTAACCTTTTTTCTAGATACTTTGATGATATTGAGACAAGATTCAATTGATTTGGATGTGCTAATGACACATCAAATCAATCTCAACTACATGGGAAATCAAAAATATTTCCTGCTATTGGCCGATCAGTTTGGAGGAGATCAAATGCTAAACTAACAGAAATGGAATTATCACAAGAACATAGATATGTGGTACTAATTAGTGAAATTATAGATCTATTTATTTAAGAGTTGAGGATATAAACAAGGAGACAAATGAGATTCCTAATACGAAATGAGAAAGTTATAACAAAAGCTGTTAATAAAGAGATTGTATAATAGTTTTGCATGATGTGTAAGTTCTTAAATATTGAAATCAACACAAATATTAAGTTGAAACATATATTTTGTAAATATAATAATGTATATTACTTTTTATAGAGCATGAATGATGATACTCGAGATGAGTTGTCATAATATTTTAATTTTCTTGCTTGAGGTCCTCTAAAACATGATAGAAAGTTCGATGCTTGCAATGTGAATGGATTTAAATTTCATACAGTTGATCAGGAAGAGGGTTTGAAAACATAGAATAGTGTTATATTTATGTTTTACTAAGTGGGATAATATGTAAATTTGACTGATATTATCAAATTATACTACAAGGGGCATTTTTCAGTTGTTTTATTCAAATGAAATTGGGTCAATTTTATCAGGGGTGTTAAAAGAGATTCCTTGAAATTTACTTCTGTGAACTTCACTCACTTGATGGATGTTGGTGACCATAATTACATGATCTGTATATATTATCATCACGGGATAAAATGGTATAATATGTGGAAGATTTCACGGATGAAGGGTAAAGTGTAGTGGCTCATTAAAACAAAGAGACTTGTATGATATGGGATATAAAGTGGAAGATTTGAACTCTGACATTGAATTCCATCAATAGTAAGAAGAAAACTTATTTTTCTATCATGATATTGAAAATATTAGTCTTTCAAGGGTGGATAAAGTTGATGAAGTAATGATGGAGTAGGAAAATGACATTATTGAAGGAGAAAATGATTGTATGTGCATTCATCCCTTCATTTATCAACCAATTATGTCATTTGTGTAGTCATTCATTATCATAGTTATGTATATTTTGTTTGTTATTATTGTGCATCTATTAATATTTGTATTTTTTTATGCATGTTTTTTTAAATATATGTTTTGAAGTTATTTTATTTGATTAAATGGCAGGAATGCCAAGGAGGAAGCATTATGTTGATACCAGTCGACCCTCAGTAGCAAGGTAGCATGCCATTCCTGGTTCTTCATGAGGATATTAAAGGGTGATTGTTATAGGTACAAATTTTAATATAAATAAAGTTATTGTATTTTTTTTTACTACTAATGGTTTTTTCAAAAAAGATGGAAACAATGCTACTAAGGATAAAAATATGAAAATTTTAGATGTCTGGAATCTGAATGGACTGAAGATAGTTGTCCCATTTGACTATTATGGGGTCCCTACAGATGATGTCGTGGGATTATTTTTCCAGATTCTAGGCCATCTAGCGGTGGAACCGATTACCCTTTAGATTAGGTGTGATGATTGGAGACATATTCCTTCATCTTAGAAAAATGAATTTTTTTGATTCATAGATAAAGGTAATTTTAATACATTATGGTGTAATTTAATGTCATTATGTTATTAAATTCTAATATTTTTAAAACGAACCTATTTTTACAGATGTTTTTTCAATTTATTATTGTTGATGTTATAGCATGAAAGTGGACATTGAAAGAATTGGTTGATTTATATCAAAAGATGACTGAATTTGTCCCCAGTGATATTACATCGATGACTGGTGGTGAGAAGGTAAATCACACAACTTTAAAATAATTTATTTCACAAACTTTTATTGGTTTTAAGTTTAAATATGACGATAAAACACTGTTAATTTTCAATATAATTGTCATGAACTGTCCCCCGAGGCCCATGCCATGACTACCCCAAGACTTCCTTCCATAGGTTAGGGGTGGAGACTAGCACCGGAAAGGCATATCCTTAAAACCGTAAAGGCATTTCCTATAAACCTGTAAACTCAAAAAAACCAAGCACACAGTAAGATACAAGAATGAGGTAAACTATATAGTAAACAGGATGTGTATAGTAAGTAAAGGGGCCAGAATACAAGCCCAACTGGAAAGTACAAGTAAAAATGAAAAATAATAGCTCTAGAGAACACCCGCTAAGGACCCTACTTGAAGGGTAGGTACAGCTCTCGAATGGTCATCCATGTGGATCGTCTCATCTAATGTTCACCTTAGATCAGCCTTCAGTCTGGTATCCTTGACCTTGATCAGTGTGGTTCGTCATCTGTAGAAGACACAGCAAGTTGCGGGCATAGCCCATGTAGGGGTGAGTATAACAATACTTAGTAGAGACCCTGAGACCCTCGTAGGTCTCTTAGAGTTTCAAAAAGGAAAAACCACAAAGCCCGAAGCATTATAAATCAACTCTAATTAGGTATATGCCCATATATATACCTAAGTTATAAAGATATACTCATCTCACACTAGAGGGAATAATACCACAAAGGTAACACCACAAAGGTAGAGGTACCACACAGGTAACACCACGAAGGTAGAAGTACCACACAGGTACACCACGAAGGTAGAGGTACCACACGGGTAACACCGTGAAGGTAGAAGTACCAAATAGGTACACCAAAATGGTATAAGTACCAAACAGGTATCACCACGAAGGTAGAAGTACCACACAGGTAACACCACGAAGGTAGAAATACCACACATGTACACTACAAAGGTAACAGACTCATCTCACACAGGTATTAGTGAAGTGTAGAAGTATAGATGATCATTCGTGAAGCTAGATCATCGTATTATATCAAGAGGAAATATTTCTTACCATACGGAGTCTGACCCACACAGGATCGATAGGTACTAACCCCCGCAATGACAGACATAGGATCTAACCCACACAGGATCGGTATGAAGCTGACCCACACAGGATCGCTGAGCGCTGACCCACACAGGATCAGTATGCACTAACCCACAGAGGATCTCTAAGCGCTGACCCACATAGGATCCGACCCACACAAGATCGGTGCTGACCCACACAGGATCTCTCGGTATTAACCTTCGTATGATCTGTCTCCAACCTCCGCCTCACTATCAGCCACTGGATTCCCACTCATAGTACACTTGATTTCAAGAGAACCTCTCCTCAATCCATCATTCATACCTCATCCACCATGATGATTCATGAAGAAGTATCTCAAATGACTGTTTCATAATAATGAACCCAATGCAATAGACGGCGCGTCAATCGGACACCCGGTCTATAAGTTAATAGTGTTTCTGCTCTGAGGGCCTGGTTAGATTCAGGTTCGATCCAACCTATTCATACTCCAACTTTATCCAAAACTCAATTGGAGTATACTAAAAGAACCATCTTGATCCAAGGATTCTGACTCCATAGATGGTTCATCAAGTAGACGCTCGGTTCTCAAGTTAGGGCCAAAAGGGTGAAACATGGCCTAGATGGGCCTAGGTCTGGTCCGACCCGGTCGGACCGACCTGGGTCCAGCCCGTATGGCCTGGATAGTGGTGGGCCTGGCCTTCTCGGCCATGGTTTTGCCCGGCCTGCGAAGGGGGCAGCCCGACCTGGCCCGCTGGGGCGGCCCAGTGGCACGGCCCGGTGGCACAGTCTACAGGGGCAGCCCACGGTGCGGCTCGCGGTCGGGTGGACCTCCATGGTGGGGCCTGCCTTAGCCAACACCTAGGAGGGAGGCACCTCCTAGGTCACCTGAATGTCCAAAGGTCCGTTCTATTTTGGAAGTGGGACCCGCTAGAGTAGGTCCTGCTCGGTGCGCCATGGTCGTCCAGTTCGTCGGTCGGTCCTCCTCCTCCCAGCCGCGCGACGACGCCACTATCCTCTACGGTCGGTCGGGTGTCGACCGCCCTTCGACCTCCGTTGCGGCCAAGCGGTCATGGCCTCCTGCTCCACCAGCGGTGCAGCTGCGCGCCGCCCTACCTCTACACGGCCGACCAGGGTGCCATCCACCCTTCTCTTCTGCAGTTCAGCGCATCTCCTTTCTAAGCCGAAAAAATTTAACGACCGGATAATCACGATCCTTAGGTCAAGGGCTCTGTGTACATACATCGTGCTCAACAAAACTTTGTGTTTCCAGTGTCATTAATTATTTGGCGTCAAATAACGCATGAAGAACTCGCGAAGTAAAAAAGATAAAGGGGCAAGGTATATGTGCTGGACGATGGTCATGTTTGTTTGGACATCGTTGTTGTGAATTCAGAATGTGAATAATTATAAAATAAATTCAATCATAATTCAAAATAAATCCCCTACCTTGACATTCGTTGGAGGTGTCGTGAGGAAGGAGATGAAGTCTATGAAGGGGACGCCGATATTCGTCACTCTCACAACTCGCTTTCGAACTACACTCCAACATCAATGTTCTTGATCTGAAGGGTTGTTCTTCGTCAGATAATAATTCTCCAAAGGTTCTCACAAACTCTATTTCTCCAACTATTCCAACCCAAAGGGTGAGGAGGAAACTTTTAATTGAGTTGAGATTATCAATTCAATTAAAGTTGTCACATTAATTAAATTAAAGATGGCACATTAATTGGGGTAATTCCATGGGTTTCCCTACATTAAAGGGGAGTTCGGGTGGTCCCCACCACCATGATAAAAAATTAGGTTTCAAAACGGAAAATAAAATGTTATTTATTTTATTTTTATTCTCCCACAAAAAACAAAAAAACTAACTTCCACCCTTGACCTACTGTGGTTGGGGTGAAGGTCTCCTTAAGAGAATATAGGCGCTGCGAGTTCAACGGTGTCCTCGGAGTTCAATTCTGAGCACCGGTTCAAAATTTACAAAACTTCGCTCATGTGTTTATTGAAAGTAACTGAAAAAAAGTTCAGAAATTCATTCTGGTAACACCGTAACTTGTAATCACGCACCATCAATTTTTGCAGTCTCTTAATATTCCCATATAATTAAAAAAAATACATAGAAAAAATCCATGTCTTTACATTCTCCCAACCTCAAGGCTTTGCATCCCCGAAAGCCACAACACAAAATGGGAAACAAGTAGGGGTACTGAGTATGAATCTGAGCCTCCTGCTCCCATGTGCTCTCATGGAGGTTCCAACGCTGCCAATGAACGTGCACGAGAGGCATCGACCGCCCATGACTAACTCTCTCTTGTCGATCCTCAATCTCCACTGGAACCTCTAAAAACGTTGTCTGCTCATCGGTGTCCATATCTCCCCAGATAATGATGTGCAAAGGATCATGTACGTATCTCCTCAGCTGAGATACGTGGAAAATGTCGTGCACCCGGTGCAACAGAGGTGGAAGAGCTAATCGGTAAGTCACCTCGCCAACTCAGCTGAGGACCTGAAAGGGTCCGATGAACCTCAGAGATAACTTGATGCCCTGGAAAAACCTCAACAAACCACGTCGAGGTGAGACCCATAGAAAGACATGGTCACCATCCTCGAACTCAAGAGGTCTTCATCTTCTGTCAACATAGGACTTATGCATGCTCTTTGCAGTCTTCATCCACTCCTAGATGATCTGCACCTTCTCTGTGGTAGCCCGTACCATCTCTAGTCCCACGAGTGTTGAAACCCCTGGGTTAGTCTAGCACAGAGGCGATCTGCAAGTTCAACCGTAAAACGCCTCAAATGGTTCCATTTCGATAGTTAAGTGATATTTTTTGTTGTATGAAAACTCCACCAAAGGCAAGTGATCCTCCCAGTTGTGGCCAAAATCTAGGATGCAAGCACATAGAATATCCTCAAGGGTTTGAATGGTCCTCTCTATCTGACCATTCGTCTAAGGATGGAAGGCAGTGCTCAACTGAATCTATGTCTTGAACTCCTCCTGCAACCCTTTCCATAGGTGAGAAGTAAAATGTGCATCGCGATCGGAGACAATCGTATATGGAACTCCATGAAGTCGCACAATCTCTTGCATGTAGAGGCGTCACAATCCCTCTACTGGTCCCTACTCTCTGATAGGTAGGAAGTGGGCCGAATTGGGGAGTCGGTCAATGATCACCCATATATAATCATGACCCCTAGACGTTCATGGAATTCTTGTCACTAAGTCAATGGAAATTCCATCCCACTTCCACTTTGGCACCTCTAGTGGCTGAACTAAGCCTGCTGGAATCTGATGCCCTGCCTTCACTTGCTGACAAGTGAGGCACCATGAAACAAACTATGCCACTGCTTTCTTCAGTCTTGGACACCAGTGATGACACTGAAGGTCCTGATACATCTTCATCACTCCTGGATGTACCTCTAGAGGGGACATATGGAACTCCCTCAACACTTCCTCTAGTAGCACCACTGGTACCATAGTACATCCTCTAAAGAGGATGACATGCTCTCCACCTTCAGAAAATCCATTAGGTGCATATCCTGTGGATATCTGAGCACATCGAGCATCATAGTCAGTGTCCTCAAGTTGTGCCTCCCTGACTTATTGAAGAAGTGGTGGAGTGACTTTCAGGGACTAAAGATAAGATTCTCCATCTCGATCCACATAGGATATGGGAAAAGTGGCTAGTTGCTTCATTGCCTCACTCAGCAACTGTATACCTAATCTTCTACTGAGTGCATATGCTACTACGTTCCCCTTCCCAGGAGTATAGACTATCTCTAAGTCATGGCCCTTGAAGAAATCAAGCCAACACAGTTGTCTGAGGTTCAGGTCCTTCTGATAGAAGATATACCTGAGACTCTTGTGATGATAGTAGACTGTAAAACATTTGCCCATCAAGTAATGTTGCCACATCATCAAGGAGAAGACCATTGCTACTAACTCCAGGTTATGGGTAGCATAGTTCTGCTCATTTTGTCTCAGCTGTCAAGAACCATACGTGATCACTACTCACTCCTACATCAGAAAACATCCATGCCCGGTCCTCGATGCGTTGTAGTAGACTACGTACCCAACACCCTTCTATGGTAGCCTCAAGATGGGGGAACTCCTTATTCTCTGCCTCAACTCTTGGAAACTCCATTGGCATATCTATGACCACACAAAGGGTTTCCCATTCTTCTTCAACACTGATAAGGGTTCCACAACTCTAGAAAAGTCAAGAAAAATCCTTCGGTAGTAACCGGCCAAACCCAGGAAACTTTGCACTTTCACCACACTCTTGGGTGCCTCCCAAGAAAGTACTGCCTCAATATTTACTGGATCAACTGCAACTCTAGCCTCTGAGATGACATGTCCTATAAAGTGAACCTCTCGGATCTAGAACTAGAACTTTGAGAGCTTACCATAAATATTTTTCTCTCAGAGTATGTCCAGAACTATATTCAGATGATAGGCATGCTCCTCCGTCGCTAAGTATATCAGGATGTTGTCAATGAATACTACCACAAAGCGATCAAGGTATGGCTGAAATATACTGTTCATGAGTCCCATGAACACTACTGTGGAATTGGATATGCCGAAAGGCATAAAAAAGAACTCATAATAGCCATACTAACATCTGAAGGTCGTCTTCTTCACATCCTCATCTCGTACTATGAGCTGGTGATAGCCTGATCTGAGGTCTATCTTTGAAAACCATCGTGCTCCCTTCAGATGATCAAAGATGTTTTCAATTATCGATAGTGGGTACTTGTTCTTCATGGTCACCTGGTTCAGGTGCCGATAGTCCACACAGAGTCTCAAACTCCCATCTGCCATCTTGGAAAATAAAATCGGGGCTACCTAAAGAGAACCATTGGGCCTAATGAACCCCTTGCTCCACAAGTCCTTTAACTATACATGCATATATCGAATCTCCTCATGAGCCATCGGATATGATGGTGTAGATATCGGTGTCGTCTCGGGTTACAAGTCTATGTAGAATTCCACCTCTCTGCGAGGAGGTAAACCCGGAACATTGTCTTAAAAAACATCAGCGTACTGGTCCACCACTATAGAATAGATCGAACTCTCTACATCAACCGATCTGAGGATAAGGCTATCCAACTGATGTGTGATCAGCTGTACCCTCCTCTGGGTAAGTCCATCCTGCACTACAAAGTTTCCCTTCTTGCCGGTGAAGGAAAACCTGGTCCAATTCGTGCAGACACACCGCACATTGTGCCTAATACAGTAAATCTGATCATGGAATGTGGATAACAAGTCCATACCCAAGATGACATCGTAAGGCCTCGATGCCACTACTAGGAGATCCCAACCTAATCTCTCACCTCCTAGAGTAAGGTCACACTGCCAGCACCAGTGTGTAATCATAGAATCTTCTCCCGTAAGAGTCTCTGTCCATAACGATCAATCCAACAACTCCACTGGAATCTTCGAGCTCCGAATGGGGGTAGTGGCAATGAAAGAGTGACTGAACCTGTGTCTATAAGTACTACATATAGGGTGGAGTATACATAGATCGTACCTTGTATCATATTTGGAGCACCATGGTCAGAGGCCTCAGCTGCCTAGAGCCGAGTTCGTCCTTGTCCACCTGCTCCCTATGGTCGGGGTGGACCACCTAGTGGTGGTGGCGGTTAAACCTCGAATCGTCGCCCACCACCTACTGCACGGCTGACTCCTCTACCACATCTGCCTCCTGCCTGCGGACCTCCTCGATCAAATCTTTGCCTCTGCCCAGGTGTTCCTTAGACCATCTGTTGGTTGTCTGTACAGTGGGTCAGGCAGTCGCGATCCATTTACCCTGCTCGCCGCATGAATAGCACTGCTTGTTCCTTGATGGTTCTACTCTGTCTCAAGTGACCCTCACAACTAACCATATATCTTGTGGTCATACACCTGTAGGTCTGGTCCTCTTGGACCTCTACGTCATATGTATGATGCCAGCTACCGATGACTCTGCTACGTGTCGTCCGGTGGTAGGTCTCGCTATCGGTGACTGCTCAGTAAGGAAGATCTCCACTAAGATTTCTCACTCTAATACCCCTTCCTGTGTCGAGATGCTAAGAGAAACCATCAAAGATCTAATCTTCCATTTGTTCCCCTGGTCGAAGGTATGGGCCCTGAAGAAAGGGCCTCTCACCATGTTAGTGGAGTAACGTGATAGGTCGGTGAACCTCGTTGAATATTGAGCCACGGTCATGCTACCCAACTGAAAGAGGATAATATCTTGTATATGAACTAAGTATAGGGTCGCTGGGATAAACACTACCCTGAAAAGGCTCTCGAAGTCTACCTAAACGAGAGTCACCTTGTTGTGAACCTAGAGCATCAAGCTCCACCATCTGCTCACTGCTGCCTAAAGAAGACTGACGGCAAGGATCACCATGAGATCAGATAGTGTCCCTACCAGTCAAAAAACACTAACCACTGACTCCAACCAATCCTCAACCACCTGTGGATTAGTCTCTCCCCAGAACCTCAGTGGCCTCTGGCATTGGAACTCATGCAATGCACTCAAGTGGCATGCACCCTCTGCTGTTGGGGCTAGTGGCATCAGCTGCCCAATGGGTAGTGGTGCTTCCGATACACCACCTGATGGTACAACTTATCTAAGGGGTCCCTACATAGAATCCTCATCGCTAGGTGTTCTATCATCACGTACTTTACCTGGAACCCTGGCTAGCTATCTACATGGAGGCATCCTGAAAAGAAACATGTGTGCCATGGTCATTAAGTTATACCTGTTGAGTTGACTCAAAAATATAACAAATAAAACTTTTCAAAACATGCAAAATCAGTGTTTTCTTTAACCAATTCAGAAATCAGAATTCAGGGTCCTATTGTATGGATACGTCAGCCGTCGCACCAACACTGGATTCCCCAAACCGATAACCACACTCATAACACTTAACACTATTGCCAATTAAAAGATCAGAGTCCATGTTCTTCAGTAGAAACGTACTCCTATGATACCAATTTGTCATGACCCATCCCCCGGGGTCCGTGCCCTGACTACCCCAAGCCTGCCTTCCATAGGCCAGGGGCTGTCGACTAGCACCGGAAAGGCTTATCCCTAAAACCGGGAAGGAATTTCTTATAAACCTGAAACTCACACAAACCAAGCACACAGCAAGATACAAGCATGAGGTAAACTATATAGTAAACAGGGTGTGTACAGTAAGTAAAGGAGCCAAAATACAATCCCAACTATAAATTATAATTAAAACTGAAAAAGAACAGCTCTTGAGAACACCCTCCAAGGACCCTACCTGAAGGGTAGGTACAACTCTCGAACGGTCGTCCCTGCAGATCACCTTGTCTAATGTTCACCTCTGATCAGCCTCTAGTCTGGTATCCTTGACCTCAATCAACGTTGTCCATCATCTGAACAAGACACAGCAAGGTGTGGGCATATCCCATGCATGGGTGAGTATAACGATACTTAGTAGGGACCCTGAGACCCTCATAGGTCTCCTAGAGTTCTACACTCGGAGACCCTCGTAGGTCTCCTAGAGTTCTACAAAGGAAAAAACACAACGCACAAAGCATTAAACAACAAATCTTCTTAGGTATATGCCCATAAATATACCTAAGTTATCAATATATACTCATATCACACAATAGGGAAGAATACCACAAAGGTAACACCATGAAGGAAGAAGTACCACACAGGTAACACCACGAAGGTAGAAGTACCACACAGGTACACCATGAAGGTAGAATTACCCCACAGGTACACCAAAAAGGTAACAGACTTAGCTCACATAGGTATTAGTGAAGTATAGAAGTATATATGATCATTCGTGAAGCTAGATCATCGTATTCTATCAAGAGGAATAACTGCTGACCATACGGATTCTGATACACACAGGATCGATAGGTAATAACCCCCGCAATGACACACACAGGATCTGACCCACACAGGATTGGTATGTGCTGACCCACACAGGATCGCTGAGCGCAGAACCATACAGGATCTGACCCACACAGGATCGGTATGCACTAACCCACATAGGATCAATGAGCGCTGACCCACACAGGATCCGACCCACACAAGATCGGTGCTGACCCACACTGGATCGGTGCTGACCCATAAAGGTAACACCACGAAGGTAGAGGTACCACACAGGTAACACTATGAAGGTAGAAGTACCAAACAGGTACACCACGATGGTATAATTACCACATAGGTATCACCACGAAGGTAGAAGTACCACATAGGTACACCACGATGGTATAAGTACCACAAAGGTATCACCATGAAGGTAGAAATACCACACAGGTAACACCATGAAGGTAGAAGTACCACACAGGTACACCACGAAGGTAACAGACTCAGCTAACATAGGTATTAGTGAAGTATAGAATTATATATGATCATTCTGAAAGCTAGATCATCATATTCTATCAAGAGGTACTTCTGCTAACCATACGGAATCTGACCCACACAGGATCGACAGGTACTAACCCCCGCAATGACCCACATAGGATCTGACCCACACAGGATCGGTATGTGATGACCCACACAGGATCACTGAGCATTGACCCACACAGGATCAGTATGCACTGACCCACATAGGATCGCTGAGTGCTAACCCACATAGGATCGGTGCGGACCCACATAGTATCACTCGGTACTAACCTCTGTATGATATGTCTCCAACCTCCGACTCACTATCAGCCACTGGATTCCCGCTCATAGTACGCTTGATTCTGAGATAACTGCTCCTCAAGCCATCGTTTGTACATAATTCTCCATGAAGCTCCACGAAGAAGTATCCCAAAGGACCATCAGGTCATAAGGAACCCAACACAATAGACGACGCATCAATCGAACACCCGATCTGTATGTTATTAGCGTTTCTACTCTGAGGGACTGATTGGATTCAGGTTAGATCCAACTCATACATACTCCAAAAATATCCAAAACTCAAGTGGAGTATAGTAAAAGTACCGTATTGATCCAAGGATTCTGACACTATAGATAGTTCGTCAAACAGACGCCTAGTTCTCAAGTTGCAGCCAAAAAGGTGAAACTGGGTCTTGATGGGCCCGGGTCCCTCCTATATGGTCTGGGTCGTGGCGGGCCTGGCCCGCTAGGCCATGGTCCGGCCTAGCTCACAAAGGGGGTGGCCCGCTAGGGCGGCCTGCGGTTGGGTGGACCGTCGTGGCAGGTTACGCCCTATCCAACGCCCGAAAGGGAGGCGCCTCCCAGGTCACCCGAACAGCCAAAGGGCCATTTGGTTTTTAGAAGCAGGACCAACTGGAGTAAGTCCTGCATAGTGCACCATGATCGGCCAGTTCACCGGCTATTCCTCCTCCTCCCAGCAAAGTAATGGCGTCGTTGTCCTTCGCGGCTGGTCGGGTGCCGCCTGCCCTTCGGCCTCCGCCTCGGCCAAGCAGCCACAGCCTCCTACTCCACCGGCGGTGTGGACGCACGCTTCCGCTCTGCTATGCAGCAGGCCGGTCTGCTGGCCACGAACCTGCTCTACCACAGCTGATGGACCATGGCCTCGTGCTCATTCAGTTGCACAGATGTGTGTCGTCCTACCTCCATGTGGCTGTCCGGTGTGTCGGTCGCCCATCTCTTCTGTGGTTCACCACATCTCTGTTCTAAGGATGAAAAATTTAACGACCATATAATCGCGATCATTGGGTCAAGGTCTCTGCGTCTATACGTTTCACTCAAAAAAACTTTATATTTCCATCATCATTAATTATTTGGCATCGAATAACGCATGAAGAATTCATGATGAACAAAAGATAAAGGGGAAAGGTATGTGTGTGGGACGATGGCCATGTTAGTTTGGCCATCATAATTGTGAATCCAGAATATGAAGAATTATCAAATAAATTCAATCATAATTCAAAATAAATCCCTAACCTGGACATTTGTTGGAGGTTTTGTGAGGAAGGATATGAAGTCAAGGAAGGGTATGTTGGCATTTTTCACTCCCGCAACTCGCTTATGAACTATGCTACAACATCAAAGTTCTTGATCCGAAGAGTTTTTCTTCATTGGAGAATATTTCTCCAAAGGTTCTCCCAAGCTCTATTTTTTCAAAGATTCCAAACCAAAGGGTGAGGAGCCAAATTTTAATTGAGTTGAGATTATCAATTCAATTAAAGTTGTCACATTAATTAAATTAAAGTTAGTGCATTAATTGGGGGAATTCCATGGGTTTCCCTACATTAAAGGGGAGTTAGGGTGGTTCCCACCACCATGATTAAAAAAGGAGGTTTCAAAAAGAAAAATAAAATGTTATTTATTTTATTCCCCCATGAAAAACTGAAAAAATAACTTCCACCCTCGACCTATTACGGTCAGGTTGAAGGTCTCCTTTAGTGAATATCGGCACTGCAATTTCAACGGTGTCCTCATATTTCAATTCCAAGCACCGGTTCAAAAGTTACAAAACACCGCTCATGTGTTTACTGAACGTACCGGAAACAAAGTTCAGAAATTAATTTCGGGCACATCGGGCCTTATAATCACGTGCCGTCAATTTTTTCGGTCTCATAATACTCTCATATAATTAAAAAAATTACATGTAAAAAATATAGGTCTTTACAATAATTGTCTTACAGGTTCCAATAACAGGAATTAGAGATGGAGATGAAGATGGAGATGAAGATGGAGATGGAGATGGAGATGGAGAGGGTGATGATCAGAGATTGGCTGGAATTGATTAGTGGTATTTTTTATGTTTTGGACTAATATGTAATGAGAGGGTGGATGTATTATTTGTGACACAGACCTGAAACAATTTATGGTTGGATGTGAACTAATATATTTGTTTCATGATGTCATATTTTTTTATATATGTGTTATTTTTTGTGCTTATGATATGGATTTTTTGTTCTATTGATAGGTGATACAATTGTATTGCAATTGTTTTTTAGGGTAGTTCTGGAGCAGTAGAATCTACAGCAGGTACTTTTTTTATAAATCAACATTTAGCGACAGTTTAAACCATCACTACATATGGAATATTTTTATTTGCAGTTATTATAACCACTTATATAATAGGTATTTTTCTTTTTTGTGGTTATTAAAACTGCCGCTAAATATGACGCACTATTATTTAGTGGCGGTTTTAATCAGTTTAGAAATGTTTTGTGGAGGAATTTTTTTGGAATTTATTGGTGGTTATAACCGCCACTAAATCCTTGTTTGTTCCACTAGAAAACCTCCATGAAAACAAAAACAACTACCACTAAATATGATTTCTAGGACGCTTATCATAAAATGCCACTAAATGGAAGAAACCATTGCGTATTAGATGCTGACACACAATTTAGTAGTGGTTTTTTTAAACTATCGTAGAACCATGTAGCGATGGTTTAAAACGACGCCAAATAAAAAACCACTATTACTTGGCCCTTTTCTTGTAGTGCTAAAAGGACCCACAAAAAAAACAGCACTTTTAAATTCATGTTAGTATGAAAAAAATTCTTAAATAATTCATAATTTGGGCTCAGGACATCACCCACAATCACATACCAAATTATTCCTTCATCTCCCATAGACATCACCCATATTCACCAAGAAACATTTCAAGACCAAATTCTTGTTTTTTCATCAAAAATATTTATTCATTCTAAAATAACTATTTCCCAAAAGAATATTTTTATTAAGGGATTTATCTGACATCTTTATAACATAATATTTTATTTAATAAAACATAAGAAAAACTTGATATTATTTCATAATACAAAACTAAAATTTAATATATATTAATTATATAAAGTATATCATTAACATTGAACCAATTAGGTTATCCCCATACAAACTTTTTATCCATAACTATGCAATCCTTTGGTGGATTTTAAACTTAATTGATAATCTTCCCTTTTTATGGAATCTTAACATTAATTTCTAAGACTCATTATTGGTGATAAATTTACAGTGAAATGTTGACACAAATCAAAATAATATGAAGGAGACCAAAAAAATAATTAGTTTATTCATCATATTTAATACAAAAAATAATAATCACATTTCCATAGTAGTATATACACATCAAAAATCCTTTTTCTCATATTTATAGGTACTACATAAATTATCATCCATAATCAATTCCTATATTTATAAAATTACCAAAACAATAAAATAACGATTTTTTTACCCAATTGTAAGTTTATTCAACCATGTACAAGACATATCACTCATCCACAACAATAGAAACTAGATATTTTTAAGTAACTAATACTTTAAATTTTCAAACTTCCCTAGCTTCTTGAGTCTCACAATAAAAATATTGATCATATATTTTTATATACTTCCTCTTGAGTCTTGAAAAAACCTTTATTCAAACCTAAAAACCCTAAATAAACCAAATAATATAATTTTTTACATGCTAACGTAACCTCTCTAATCGAAATTTTCCCAAACACAGAGCTGAAATACTACTTGGTTCTTATTATATCCATTCCCTCCTCTAACTTCCAAAGTATAAGTGATAGAATAAAAGTTCTAAAAAACATCATATGGAGTGGTTTATCAAAATAAATCATATATTAATCACATACCTATAAATCTGATATATAACAAAACCATGTATTTAATTTCACACTATTTATAAAATAGAAAAAAATATGCTTCAGAATAAAAATCAAAGCTTGTAAAAAAGATATAAAATAAAATTTAATAAATATCCACAACTATTATTCACTTACATCATATCTAACAAAACATTGTTCTTAAAAACGTATAACTCAAGCCAAACATTATTCACAGGTATACTAAGATGCACATATCTGGAGTGAGTATAATAACTCTATAGAATTTCCCTAATGACATCTCATACATCTCATCTATGTGAAAACCAAGTATCTATAATACATTTTCTAAAAAACGTTCCCAATCCATGAAAATTTTTATCATAAAATCATAACATTTCATTAATAATCTATATAATAAAAATTTTATAAAATTTTCATCTGAACATGATATAACACCACCATTTCCAAATTCATCAACCCACACACCTATTACCACTCCAAGCCTTGATGGATTCCTCATAACATGAGTTTAACCCTTTGGATAAATCATACCCATGTTCCATCATGTTCTTACCAACAAATACCCCCACATTGAATTGGGATTCCTCAACCATCCACATAAAACCATATGAGTCCCCTCACCACACTTATGAGAGATTATTTAAACAATTTCTAGACTCAGCACTAAAATCCATATCAAACACAAAAACTATTTAATTAATAATAAACATATAAATATAACATAAAATTACTAATATAAAAATAATAATCCAAGGACACAATCATATCCTCTAAAAAATCACATTTTCCAAAAAATACTCACCCATATGGAAAACCCACAATTCTTTTCCTTTAAATTCACAAACAAAAAATCCATATTTCTGAATACACTAACCCATATTTTTAAATAATTTTAATCCTATTTTGAAAGAATAATTAAAAATATAATATTTAATCTAAAAAAACATACACAATAGTGTGCAAGAGAATCTACCTACCTAAATAACAATACTAAAGTGAAATCAACCATGCCTAACCAAGATATATCCTTCATACGCCTTTAATACAAGATTGATAAGAAATTTATTTATTTTAACCCCAGATTTGTTTTTCATCAAATCGTCACTAGTTAGTGTCTCTAATAATAATTAAATAAGAACAATAAGAAAATGGGAGATTTTGGAGTCACATACTTTTGATCTGGCACCCAACCACCTAAATAACTAAGGTAAAAGATATTTAGAGAGATATATTCACCCAAAATCATCCAAAATCACCCTAAAATAGGGATCCCATTTAGAAGAGAAGAATTAATGTAGATCCAGTTAATTTTAGGTAAAAATGTAAAAATTTGGGATGATTTTAAGTGGTCATGTGATTAGGTCATATGTTTTTCGAAACCATGTATCCAAATATTTTTTAATCTTATCCTCCTATACCAAGCCACATGATTGTTTTTTTGATTCACCTAGACCATATTCAAAACTATTATTCATGTACTACATTCCAATTTTTTATTCTTTTACACCTATCCCATGCATAAGACTTCACTAAAAACCCACAAAAGTCCCTCTAGTCCTTCCTTTGGACTAAAATAAAACTTCTTTAACCATAATCTTTATCCCATAACCATTTTGTACAACTAAAACCAAATCATTCTCTTTAATCCAAAAATAAAGGTACCAAATAAACAACTAGAAGATACTAATATTTTTCATCTTAGTCAAACTAACTTTTATCATATGTTTATCTTACTTAAAATCTTCTAAAAAATAAACTCATTAAAAAGAAATTTTAAATTTAAAAACATAAAAGTCCCGCATTTTTATTTCAAAATTTTTGGCTACATTATTTAAGGGTCTAGGGAGTTATGCAATTTTTTTGAGACATACTAAAACTTTTTATGTATAACCTTGATATTAGAAATAGAAATCCTTAAAAACAATGAGATATTTTAGAAACAAAAATCTTGAATCAAATTGCACAAATATGGCTTCTTTAAAACTATATTCCTCCATGATCATTTATAAAAAAACAAAAACAATTCTTCTATTAGAGCCATTAAAACCAATTATGGGTCCTTGATTTAGGATTTAAATAAAATTAAATACCTTTACACCAATTAATATACTAATATTTACATATTCAAAAGTTTAAGTCCCAAAAATTATTTTCTCGTAAATATTATAACTCTTGTCTATCTAAATAAAAACATACACCCCACTTTCTTTGTTTCCATGGAAGAAGTTTAAAGGGATATTCAAGACCTCAATTTTATTATTGCTCCCATTACTAGTGAATTATTTTATAAATTATTGAGATATCATAACTAAGAAACACTTTTATATTGTAAATTATTTTCTTTCAAGTTCCCATGCTCCAGCTTCCACTGGTGGTACCTAAATTTTAATAAAAAAAGTGATAGCTTAAATTTTTTATAAGTATCATCTTATTTATTCATGCACTTTAGATAAAAAAAAATATTCACTCATATTATTACTTATAGGATTAACAATAATTTTTATTTCTCTAAATAATAAGATTAATTTATTAAAAATACATCTATATATGAAAATATATTTCTTACTACTAAAATGGTGCATAAATTTAAATAATAGAGGAATGGGTTAAAACTTATTATCAAAATTGTTCTCTAAAAATATTTGAATACTCTCTCTTGGGATTTCCTTTAAATTTTTCTTGAAATATTTGGTTTTAATGTCAGCTTTATTTATATTATATAGTCTATTATCTCCTCCTTTTACCTATTTTTCCTCATTTATGGATCCTTAGTAGTGTTTTTTAAAACCATGAGATGGGTAAAATGAAGAGATACAAAATCTCCTCTCTTATATATAATTTCATCTAAATCAATTGGTTGTTGTCTCAGTAACCTCTATTAAATTAGTACAATAAACTCTCTTTTTATTCATCACAACTGTAATATTATTACACATCTATTTTATGATGATTATATCCCTATATTTACTATATGTGATGTTATAACCCTGGAAATTTTAATATCCCAACTCAATCATATTTGAAAAAAAATTGGCCTTATTATTAAATGTGATAAAAAAAATTATTGGAAAAAAATTATCTCTAAATAAATATACTTTCCTTAAATATAAAGTTAAAATTAGTATATCCTCACTATTGGAAAATAGGTCTATATTAATAGTTTCAAACCATTAGTATAGTCTATAAAAATATTGGTATTATACCAATTAGAATAGGTTTATACCAATAGTTTATTTAAGTCATTGGTATAAAACTATTGATATAATTTTATAATAATGATTACTTTAAACCATTAGTACATATATATACAAACAATTCAATAAACCATTAGTATATACCTCTTACCAACTAGAATAATTCTATCCAACCTATAACTCACCCCATGTAAATATTTTTATAACATTCAAAGTACAATATAACCAACAAAATAGTTCTAGTCACAATACACTTTCAAAATAAAAAAAAATAATATATATTTTACATTCAAATAATTAGTAACTTAAAAAACAAAATGACAGCATATATATACAATGAGTTATAGTAAGTTATAAATAGTATCCAAAATAATCAAAGTGTCACAAAAATGAAGTCTAAAATAGTCAATATCCCACTCAAAACAATCATTATCATGTACACCATTACCATATTGGTCATAACTACCATCATCAGTATCATGAACCTCATCACTATTATCATCATTCCCAATAACTTCATCCCCATTAATACCATCATAGTCATCACACCAATCACCACTAGGTTCACAATCACTATCACTCAAATCATCATAAACTGAGTGATTCATTGACATAAATGTATCAAAAACCATAGCAGCACCTAGTAGAAGTAACAAAAACACAGGTATCATAGATTTCATGAACTACTCGGTGATCTTTTGAATTCTTTCACACCACTGAACTATAACTTTTTCCCCTCTGATATTTCAAAATAGGTCTCTTGAAACTGTAGTTTAGTACTAGAAAAGGTGTTCTAATTTATTCAAGTGGGTTAAAACCTAGTGGGAATGAAAGACTTCTTAGGTCGATATCATACCCCCCTATTGATCCTCACCTAATACATGTTAAAAATAATCATTTGGTAATAATTTTTCATCTTTTTTCTTATCAATATCATGTAGTGCATGTTGTTGACAATAAAAATTAGATATATATTTAATAACTAGAAATTAAAATTTTAAAGCATGGAATATGTCTTATAATTTTTTACTACATCTTAAGATTAACAACACATCCATCCTTTTTCTTACTTCTCAAGAAAAATAATTTTCCTCGAGGTATACATCCTTAAATGTTCAAAAATAGCCTCTATAAATATCAATGGATGTAAGAAAATGTATTCATTAATATTTCATTAACGATTGAAATTTAATGAATCTCAATTACATCCATAGCATTATGTTTCTTATTATTTATAACTAAAGTACTAAAATAATGTAATAAATATAATTTGTACTTAAAAAATACCCGATTTATTTAATGCTCCTCCATGGATATTTGTCTCAAAGTGTGCTCATACTTCATAGCACCCTTTTTTGTTTCTTAATAAGGAGTCCTAAAAAATAAAATTCAATATTAAAAAGAAATTTATTGATATAAATCATAACCATTTTCAAATAAAACCATTAAATTTTAATAATACCTTAAACTCATCACTCGTTCAATAATAAATCATATCTTGATACTATATAAGTGGATAATCATTGAGGTTTGGTATAACCATTAACTTTTTTATAAATCTACTAGTCTAGTCAGTATATAATTCATTTTTATATACCCTCCACAGTTTCCTTAAAACTATCAAATGTGTATCCCTATCCAATTGACTATCGGGAAAATTAAAATAAAGCTGTAATAAAAATACTAATTTATATAAATATAATGATAATATTAATTTTAATATAAAAAATTTTCTTAACTATATCTCATAACATGAATTATTCTTGATTTGATCATTGGTTTTTTTTCAGGATATTGGTTTCATGGGAATGATATTGCTATATTTTTCAATCATTTCCATAAAATTATGACATTTTATACCATGTTTACCAATAATTTATTTATCTTTATCTTACTCTACCATTAATTTTATATGGAAGTTTCATATATCATGCATGTGAATATGAAAATATTAACTAGTATTATATCCATCTATTAAAAATAAAATAAAAATACACAATTTATACACATTAAAACTTAAATGAACTTATTATGAAAAAATTTAGTATAGTTGTAAAAATATACCTGATTTCGTTAATAAGTGATCATTAATGGATTCTTAGATAGTGAAATATCTATATGTTATAAATGATTCATAAAATTTAGATGATCAAAATGATATGGATCAGAAGTTGAAGGATCATAAGAATAAAACCCCAAACAGATAGTAAAAGTAGGAAATAAAGGTGGAATGAAATTAGGTCGAGAATGATTGTTGGGATGAAGATCCATTATCAGATAGAGAAAGGGTATCAAAGAAAAAGGGTATAGTGGAAAAGATAGTGGAAACATAGGTTATCTAAATATATTTCATTCATTGAGCGGGACTATAGTATGATAAAGTGTGATAAATGGGAAATGTGATGAAGGATCTAGGTGTAATCATGTATGGAGTGTGATCTGAGTTCCTTTAGTACCACCCCCACACCCTTCGACTGGTTATGTTAATCCAAATTATTAATATTCTAACTTGAGAATAGTTTTCTATTGGATGGTTTATCCTAATTGAAATTTAAAAATGATCAATAATATGAAATGTTACATTATGTAAATGATATATGTATATATTTTAAATACTATTCATAGTGGGAACTAGAGGACATATTCTCATCTCTCACATCCATCAATAAATATTGGGAAATCTCTTCCTATGTATCTCTTTAATATTTTTCATATTCTATAATATAAAATAAAATTTACATTTTATTCAAAAAAATATACTAATGGGAAATACAGATAATATATAATATGTATAATTAAATAAGTAATTCATACTAATTGGTAATCTAAATGATGAATAAGAAATGACATAACATAGTCAACACAAAATAATTGTAATAACAAACAAGGCATAAATGGTGGCATGACATAATCAAGGAATATTAATTAGCATGTTAAATGGTCATAATATAATGAATAATTTAATCAAGGAATACTATTTTGAAACAAGTATTTAATAAATTTAAAATTTCATATCAAATACCATGCTCATACCAGATAGTATATATAAATATAGATATAGATTATTTATAAAATTAATAGTTTAGTTTGATTTTAATTTTTTTTAACTATGATCACTAATAAAATTATATCCTTATTTTTCATTTTAAACATTATATCACTCTTATATCAATTTTAGTTATAGGATTCAATGTTGTATTAAAATATAATATGAAAAACACAATATGTTATAAGCTAATGTATACCTTCTATAAATTTTATTATATATTAGATTCTATTTTTTACAATATCTATTACTAAATATGTTGTAATTGAGTGATTATTATATTATTTTAAATTTAATAAAATTATATACAACCCATTAAATAACACCCAAACATGGTTTTATTGTTTAAATATTCAAAAGTTTCCCTGAATTCTCTACAATTTTCTGCCAAAACTATTATTTTCTAAAAAAATACTTTATTTATTCTATCTTGAGTTATACTAATAATATGTTAGTATATTTTTTTATTTTGAAATATAACTAAATTATCTATAAATATTTAAACTACACCCAAGCTTAGTTCAACAATTTAGATAATCAAAACCTAACTCAAAATCACTATACCTTTTCAATCCAAACTGTAGTGTTCTAGATTATTTTAGTGATATTTTTATCATATATTGAGTTATAATAATCTGATTTTAGTGTTATTTGTTTATTTTTAAATCTAACAAAATTATCTCCAAATCATCCAATTACACCTAAATTGAGTTTGATCATTAAAAATTTAAAATTTTCCCTAAATTCATTGAAAATTTATTATCAAAACTAAGATTTTACATATTTTAACTTCTATTTTTGATGATATATTGAGTTATAATAATATTTTTTTTAGTGTTCTTTATGAATTTGGAAATATAAGAAACTCTTTTTAAATTATAATAACTATAAAACTGGATACTTTGATAATTTTCATACTCCAAAGGTGGAAAAAATGCTACTATTTGGTTAACAATGAAATTATCTTATATTATTTACTTCCTGGTGAGTATATTCTAGTTTTTTGCTAAATCAATTAGTATAAAAAAATAAATTGATAAAAATAATTTATTATATCACATATCGTTGTTGCTATAAATTTCCCACCGTTGCTTCATGTTTACAATCAACTCTAATAATTATAGTATCTGAATCATTATATGAAAAAAAAATATTCAAGACTAATTTAGGCACTAACAGTGTAAATTCCATCCCCATAATAATAAAAAATATGTCATGTAATTACTAAAATAATGACATTAAATTGAGGTTTTATTGGATCTTTTATATAAAAAACTTATTTTTTTCATTGATTATATAATATATAGATCACCAGTAGAAAGGAAGTGATTCATGTTAAGAACACTAAATCTATAATTATCTATAAATGTTCATCATCATATAATTTAATAAAACCACTTTCATTTCATCACAGAAACTCACCCATGAGAATAAAAATATAGTATTATTATTTTCTTTACAAATCCATAATAAGATAAATTTTAATATCAAGGTTGGTTATCTGCAACACGGGTATAATAGTTTTTCATTATAGTTAACATAACACCATCATGTTTTGTTCTCATGTTAACTACTTAAGTAGTTAGAAAAAAAATTATACCCATTGATCACCTATGATTTACATTCACAAACCAAATTATTGAGACAAAAAGACAATTCTATTATTTTTAGAGAGACTTCATCAACTATTAAACTAAATACTATAAATATATAACCATATTGAAATTAATAATGATTATTAACAACTTATTGTTTAATTTTAATGGTCTTTCCATCAATTTCAATCAAGTAAGAAAATATTTACAATGAAAAGTATCTCTTATTCTCAAAAGTAATTAATGATAACTTATCATTGTTATTTTTTTATGTTACCGATATAATATAAAATTAAAAGTTTAATATATATATATAATTACCTAGGAGGAGATAACATATAGATATTCAAATAACTTACTTGGTGTATTCCTTGAACAAATCACAACTAAACAAGACCGTATGATGTACTATCTCCTTCTCTTTATGGTTTAAATACCAAATATATACAATATGGTAATTCCACCTATTTGGTAAAGTTATGGAAAAATGGGATCTATGTTATCATATTATATTTTTTATTTCTCATTATCTAGTTACATATTATGCTTAAATAACCCAAATACAGTAAAGGAAAATTAATATATTCTTAAGATAAATAGCCTTTCACAATGTCACCTTAAAGATGATTCTTGTTCTTGAAATAAAACTTCATTGTGGGAATATTTCTCTCAATTGGATATATCCAAAAAAAGTAACAGTGCCCCCAAGAATAGGTTTAGTGTTAAGGTGGATGGTTAGATGCATCATATAGGTGGAAAAATATGTACGAAAAATTTTCTCTAACTCAAATAGAATAAATGTTACCTTTTACTGCATATTTTTCAAGAATATATTTCATAACCTTTTAACATAAATATTTCTATAAAAGTACAACAATAAAATAATTGTTACACATGCATTATTTGATAGTAAATATTGAATTATTGTTAGTATTAACTCATACAAAAGGATGTGATAGTCATGAGTTTTTAGATATTTTAGTTTCACCTCTCTTATATTGACCCATTTAGATATGTTTCTTAAATAACCTTATAAAAACAGTACATCTCAAGTAATTATAGAAATTATTTTTACTCTAAATTCATCATCACATAAAAATCGCAAATTTATTCCCTATTATTATGATTGGTAAACTTTGGATTTAGTTCGAGTCAGATACCACAATCCATAAAGTCACTCTAATATTTTATATTATCTTTGGTCTTCCCCCTGACATTTAAAAAAATAGAAATAAAAAATTTACAAATATTTTTTAAATTTTTCATTACATCTAAAAAATGAAAAAAAATTATTTGATCAATAAAGATAAAAAAATATACTTTTATTTCTCTAATTAAAATTATATTCAAGAGAAACATTCGTCCACTTTCTATATTTCAGACAACCTTTCCTAAAAAATTACCTATCATCATGTAATTCATTAAGTACACCAATTCTTAACAAATTATGAGGTGGTATATTAATCTCAATGTTATTTTTAAACATTTGATTCTTTTTCTTGTATGGATGATAAATTGGAAAGAATCATAAATGTCCCATGAAACTGAAAGTATGATGAAATTTCAGACTATCATTTATTCTTAATAGAAATTAGATAGGATATTTTACCATTTATACTCCAAACAAACATTATTCCTTAAGTAGGAAAAAAATTATCATCCACATAACCACAACATGTATATGAAATATGTCTCTCAATAAAGTATCATAATGGACACATATATTACAAATCAGCTTTAACTTATTTATTTAAGGTTGAAAGTACACATCTATATCATTTATAGGATTATAATATCTATATATGAGTATATTGAGTAAAGTAAAAAGTTTTTTCATACACATCCATGGAGTATGGTTATAAATTTGAATAAAAACTATCCAGAAAATGTGAAGTAAGAATCTGAAAAAATAAATTAAAGATATCACATGATAGACTCAACATAACATTATATACTTCAATTTAAAAATCAATATGTTTTGCATTAAATTTTTGACATGATAATTTGCTAGCTATATAAAATAATTAATAATTGTATTTATTTCTCTCAGTATAAATCCATCACATATTTATTAACATTTCTTTCTATATAAAGATATTTTGAAGCCTATGAATCAATGGAAGGTGTCACATTACTTTTTATGGTACAAGATATGGTATTTAATATACATTAAGATTCTATAGAGTTGCAACACATTGGTTTCACGCATTTAGGACCACGATTTCCTCTTAAAATAAGCATAAATATTTTAGGCAAGTATGAATTTTATTAGTTTAAAATATAAGAAGATCAATTAACTTTGATTCCATATAATTATTTACAGGAATATCTATATGTAATTAATTTAAGTTAAAAATATAATCAATCCTATTATTATAAATTTTATATAATTTTTTTTAAGATATAATCACATTAAAAAATCGATCTTTTTCATTTTACCAAATGCCTGATATACAGGAATCCTTACAACATCCAAAAAAATTTCACTCTATCAACATAATCATCCTAATTAGTTGTATAATGTGTACTTATGTAATATACTTCTTACATAATTATAATATCATTCCCATGATTATGAATAAATATAAATTGACTAGATATTAAATTCTCTATTCTACTTCTTTCATTTATATCATCAGTAGTTTTCTCTTTATTTTTCTCACCATTGTGATACCAAATATAATACTTAGTTTAAAAATATATTTTTTTATATAGTGACTCACTTATTCATGATTTCACAATTTTCATCTATCATAATTATAAAAATTACAGTGAATAATCCATCCATCTGAAGTAGTATTAAATGAAAAGTCTAAAAAAATCCAACTCATTCTGAAACTTGGTTGGGATCTGTCCAGTACCATACATCCAACTTATTTCTATTCTAACAAAAAAATAAATTTATCATTAAAATCATCTTAATAAACTATAATTAAAAACATCATAACAATAATGAATCTTTGGAATAAAAACTAGGAAAAAACATGTCAACAACTTAATATGTGTGTGGGTGCATGGATTTGGTTTGTAACAATGTTTATATATTTCTACTTCACGTTATATATTGGAGACCCTACCAATTTATACCATTTTATTTTAATCATAAAATTTATGAAAAACTATAAAAATAAAGAATACTGTGAAATTAAATGTATTTTATTATTGATATGGTAGGAAATTTAGTATATTTGATTACTAATATGATTTTTCCAATACTTAGAAAGAGGAAATATTTTAAATCTAATAATTTAACTATCAATTTATATATTAAATATTCATAAAAAATATTTATATTTATCCCATATAGTCATTGGTGATCAAATTTAGTATAAATAAATGGTGAAAAACAAAGTTGGGATAATCTATAAACCATATTTAAATGAGTATAGGTTGAGAAGAAATTAAAGGTAATTACTTGTCAAAATTTTGAATTTGAAATTCAAATTTGAAGAGGAAATATCATTGTTTATTTTGTATATTTTTTTAATACTGTTGTAAAATCATATTTAATAAGTATAAAAAGGTGAAGAATAATTAGTAAAAGTTAAATAATAATAAGTATCACTCATAATTTTTAAATTTCAATATGAGTGTGATATTTATGAAAGAAAAAGAACAAAAACAATAACATTGAGTTATTTGTTTAAGGATTGGTATTTTTTTATACCAAAAATTAAATATAATTTCTTTTTGGGAGTACTTTATATTAGTCTGGATTCATTTTTTGTATCATGAGTTCATGGATAAACTATTATAATTGTATCCAACATGATGATTCTAGTGTATTTAGTTATCACAAGTTTTATTGTATCATGGTAAGGATGTAGCTTTTCATTTTTAGTGGTGAACCATGTAAAAACATATTATTCTTACTATGTTTTCTCACTCGTTTGTGTGAAATCAATCTAGTCATTCACTTTAATGGGTATAAAATGTTGTTTTTAAAAGACTTTAAAATGTAATTTAATTCACTGACCCCCACCCCCTCCCAATGAATTCTCATTGATCTTGTGGGTCCTTTTTAATTAGTATCATATAATCCTTGGTTTCCTTTAAATATGATCAGTTGTTTAAAGTTTTATGAAAATAGCTTCCTATTTGTTTAGAGTTTCTAGTTTTGAATTTATATGAAGGAAAATGATTAAATTAATTAAATGAATAGCACGGGGATTCCCAATTTTGATAGGAAAAATATTATATATATAAATATCATATGTTTCTATACTTTTTATCAATCTATTTGTATTTATTTTAGACTATTATCGATGGTTTTAAACCATATGTTAATGGTGTTTATATGACAATAGTTGAAAGAATTTAGATAATGATGTTCATTCTTGGAATACCATATTATCATATTTAAAAAAAATAATGATCCAAAAGTCCATATTAGATAAATTAAAAAACATTTTTGAAGGCAGTGTAAAAGTGAATCAAGAAAAGCTACAAGTTTGGATCTTTAAATATAAATATCAAAAGATAAATGATGTTGAAATAGTATATGACTCCTTAACTTGAGTTAATGAAATTGTGAGCACCAATTGATATTTTGGTGTGAATATGAAAGACTCTATGGTTTTTAAAAAGATATTATGTATATTTATAGACAAATTTAATAAAAATATACTTGAAAGGAACTTTTATTGCTTATAAAACAAGGAAAGTGGTATTTTAAAGAAAAGGAGAAAATATGATGGGAAAATATCCTTTAAATATATGAAATAAGAGAATATTATAAAAGAAGTATTTTTAAAAGAATAATATTATAATGAGGAAGAAGATTTCAAATTGAAATTTAAAAAACTCATGTCATTCATTACAAGAAGTTTGAAAAGATGAAAATAAAAGTTTTAGGGAAAGATACCATATAAGTGTTTAAAATTTAACACTATTGGAAATTTCATATAAATTTTTCAAAAGTTTAAAAGAGATGAATATTTTTATGATAAGGATTATAATCCAAGAATATTATCAAATAGGAAATATTAAATATTTGAAAAACAATTACTTCAAATGGGAAATTTAATAACTTCTCTAAACCCAAGAAGATAAATTTATTATCAAAATTTGGAGATAATAATAGTAGTTAGGGTGAAGATAAATTTTATGAATCCAATGAAATTGATGAAAAATTGTTGATTACAAAAGTTAATAAGGAATATTTCACTAATGATGAAAGTTGAAAAGCAGTAGAAGAGGAATAAATAGAAATAGGGTTCATGATAAAGTGATAACTCAAGTAATGCTTTTAAAAGATCTAAAAATTAGATATAG
Organism: Viscum album; assembly: GCA_963277665.1. Lineage (NCBI taxonomy): Eukaryota > Viridiplantae > Streptophyta > Magnoliopsida > Santalales > Viscaceae > Viscum > Viscum album. The sequence goes on along the minus strand of OY728128.1, from coordinate 1,917,845,806 downwards.
AGAATAAAAATCCAAATAAACATAATCAATATTTAATCTATAATGACTTCATTCATGCTAAATAATTGTCAAAGTTAATGAATAAAATTGATAACTTGAAGAAATTATTCACTAAAGAGAAAATTTTGAAAGTTTACATGTAATATAATGTTAAAAATATATATGGAGCATTATATTTTTCAAAAAAATATTGATAGTAGTTTAAAATGAATTGAACAAATTCATATTCAAATTCAAAAATCTTGTGAAGGAAGTTAAAGAAATCTCAAATTAGAAGATGTTTGGAAAGATTTAATTTTTCAAAGAAAGATAAAAATAATGTGGATCAAAAAATATATAATTAAAAAGTTGAAAATGTCATTAAAGTGTTGGTGAAATATCTTATTCAACTTCACAAATTAATAAAGACCAATTTATAGAAAAATTATATGATTCTTAAAGACCATAAAATTACTAGAATGGAAATTAAATGTAAAATATATTTTAAATGGTGACTTAAAAAATTAAAGAATCATTATAGATTAAAGTTGAAAATTTTGTGATTTTATTAAAAAATAAAAAAAAGATACAAAATTGATGGCCAAAACATGAAAGAAGAGTAAGTGTCAACATCTAGAGAGTAAGTTGTTTTCAGATGAAAATATAAATTTTATAGACAATGCTATAATTTTAGAGACTTTGGGAACATATAAAAAAGATTTTGGTTTATTTAAATATATTTCTAAGAAACTACATTATTTTAGAGACAAAGTTTTATGGGGGGTTAACCCACTCAAAGAAGAAAAGTTCAGAAACCGTCAAATAATTCCAAGCTGGAGACCGAGAAAAAGTTTTAATCATTGCAAGAAGTTTATAGATAGTGTGACTAATGGGGTCACTTTGCTGAATAATGTATCTCTATTCTACCTACCTAAGTGATTATGAATTATAGTACACAAATTATTTATAAGAATAAAAATAAAGGAAAATATAAGTCATTATGTGTTGAAGTAGCACTCAAATCATTGAAAAATGAAAATACATGGATTTTGGATAGTGGATGTTCTTCACACATGGTAGGAGATTTAAAGATCTTGAATGATGTTAAGAAGTTAAAGGAGGGATTAGTAACCTTTATAAATTATTGTTTACTTAAAATAAAAGGATTTATATGTGAATTGATAAGAGAAGATAAGTTGAAGTTAAAGAATATATTGTATGTTTATTAGTTAAAACAAAACTTATTAAGTGTGTATCAACTCTGTGATGAATCCAATAAAGTGTTTTTTGGAAAATGGGATCTTAGTGAATATTTTTAATAATGTATTTGTATTTATGGGAGTATAATTAACATAATTCAACTTTTTTCATGTTAGTGAGGATAAAATTTCATTCTACTTGAGTTTAAAGGATTAAAATCAATTATAGAATTGAATTATTTGTTATCTTGGTTAAAATAAAATGAGAAAGATTACACAAGGAGAGAATTATTGTGATGTGTCTGTGTTTAATAGAAAAATAAATTATATGTAATCTATGTGCCAAAAGGGGGGTATTTTTAATTCTTCACATAAGAAAGTGAGGATTCAAACAACTGAAACATCAATGCTCATTTATTTAAACATATGTGGGATTATGAGGGAGAAATAACAAAATTAAGATAAGTATTTTATTTATTTTATTAATGGATTTACTTTAATTACATGCATTATTTTTATGAAATATAAATCTAAAACCTTTAAATATTTAATAATTTTAAAAAAATCAGAAAATGAGTATGGTTTCTCCTTAAATAAGTTATGGATGGAAAAAGTTCTAAATAAACAAGTGGAAAATTTGAGCCATGTCTCAAAAAACATATTATTATTCATGTGTTAAACATAACATATACCCCATAAAAATATAGTTTTACTGAATGGAATAATATAAGTTTATTGGAAATGGATCGCACTATGTTAGCAGAGCATGATGCTTCTCAATATTTCTGGAGTAAAGTGGTTAGCACAACAGTTTAACTTCAAAATCATTTCTTATATCATCCAAATTCAGATATGTCACCATATGAGATGTATTAATATAATTACCCAGTATTTAAATAATTTATAGTTTTTGGAATCCCATATATTGTCAAGGTGAAAGGTGAAAATCTGGGGAGGTTTGAGTAAATGGAATTGAAGGTATCTTCCTCTGATATCCTTAAAATGAAAGATTATATCATTTATATAATGAATAAACATAGAATATTATGGATAGTGATGATATTAAATTTATGTAACACTCAAATAATGAATTCAATTTTCAATAAGTAAGTTCTAGAATTGAAGATGATGAAGTGGAATTTGTTGGAAAGCAGGATAAAGATTCTAAAAATAATTTGAATTTAGAAGAAGAATGAGTTGAAGATGATGACCTGATATTTTACAATGATAAATAACAAAACTTTTATTCTCATATAAGGATAATTAATTATGTGGAGGTATATAACATTTTCAGAGATCAAGGACACCTATTTCAAACAAGGAGAATGTTGAGAATAGTAAAACAAACCTCATTGTTTTCTTTGGTTGAACCTAGATATGTGAAAGAATATTTGGAGTATTAAGAGTGGATCAATTCTACACATCTGGAATTAAATAAAATATATAATAACAACACTAGGTATTTTTTACCTAATCCAATAAACAATAATATTATCAAAATAAAGTGGGTGTTTTGTATCAAGTAGAATAGGAAATGAGATATTATGAGAAACAAGGAAAGACACATGTGAAAAGGATTCCCATAGGTGGAAGGAATTGATTTTGGTGATAATTTCTCATTGGTTTCTAGGATTTAGACCATAAGTATATTTATTCCTATCATTTCATAAATATGATACAAAATTTTCTAAATGGATGTTAAGTCATCATTTCTAAATGGAGAGTTAGAAGAGGAATTGCGCATTGAGTAAATCAGTTGTTTGTTTCTTAGAGAAGATAAAGGATGCATATGGAAGTTAAATAAAGATATATATGGGTTGAAATAATATCTATGAGTGTGGTATTCCAAGTTAGGTAATTTCTTTAATCCACTAACGTTCAATAATTGAAAATTGGTAAATAACCTCTACATCAAAAATCAAAAATAAGTATCACTAATTGTTATTTTCATTATTAATGATACTAGATTTTGTTTAAATAAATAATGTATGCACAAGAAGTTTTCTTTGGATATGAAAAATATGTTTTAGATGTCCATGCTTTGAGAAATGAGGTATTCATCCGGCTTGAAAATTTCTCAATAGGAAGAGCATATATTTCTTTCTCAAGAGAAGTATGCTCGAGAAGTTCTAAAAAAATTGGTATAAAGGGTGTAAAGATGGTATATACCCCAATTTTAGTGGGAAATCAAGATTTTGAAGCATGGAAAAGGAAAATAAGTTTATTTAAGAGAGTTTAACAATATAATTATAAGTTTTATTTACTTTACATATTTAAAACCATATATAGTTTTTCTTATTACATTTTATACCACGTATCAAAGTGCACCAAAATAATATCATTTCATTATAGGAAAGATAATTATTGGGTACATTAAAGGAATGATTGAATATGGATTTAAATATGAAATTAATGTAAATATTGATCTCTTTAGATATATAGAGACAAATTATGATTGAAATATAGATAATATAAGATCAATATTTGGTCGGTTTTCCTTTTTAAGAGAAATGTGTGTTTATTAATACATAAATAAGAAAAGTTTAGTAAACTTGAGTTCAGGTAATGTTGATTATTTACTAAAACCCAAGTAATAACCCAATTGATATAGATAAAGATTCGATTGTATTATCTTAATGTGGGTGTGATGTAATCACTATTAGTGTAACATCTGAGGTTTTTGAATGGGATTGACTTACCATCTAAAACTTGAATTTTAAAGTTTGGTGGTCAGACCAACATTAATTTTGAGTTTTGGAAATTAAATTTTAGATAATGGATTCTCTAATTAATTGGTATTATTTTTTTTGAGACTTGGTTAGTGCCTCAAGAGTTTGAATGGGTTTTAGATGCATCGCACTTCGAAAAACCAGTTTCATGAAAGACAGATAGGGATGCATGATTGGGGCATGATTTGTGGAACCGTGTGGCCTATTTTTCAAAGGGTCATGGTTATAGTAAATTTTTCCACCCCTTCTAGGCGCATGTTCTATAGTTTAGGTGTTCAGGGTCTCCCACATGATTGGTGCGTGGTTTTTCAAATCGTGCAGCCAGACCGTACGTGGTGTACGTCCTTTGTACAGTGAGCACCACATGATTGGCATATGGTTTTCCAAATCATGTGACTTTTTAAAAGGGGGGAAATGAATTGTTTTCCCTATGCTTCCTCAATAATCCCCCCATCCTCTTTTTTTCTCCTCCCACTCAAAACACTCCGTCTAGTAGCTGTGGAGCTCCTTCCTCTCCCTCTTCTAGGATTTGGCCTCCCTCATCCATCCAAGATCCAATTAAATATCTATTAATGGCTATGGATTCCTCTTATTGATTCCTTCAATATTCTTATTTTCTTTCCTCATTTATCTCACCATATATAATTTTAAATACATGTGAACTCTTTTCCCTATTTTTAGGTTGTTTTTATAAAACATAATTTTCCTTTGATGAGGCCTGAATTAAGAGTTGGTATTTTATAATCGTGCACCTATGAGAATAAGGTAGATGGTTCCTAGATTTATCCTTAAATATATGGGTTTTATGGGGTGAATTATTAAATTTTAACATGTGGTTTGTCCAAGTAAGACCCTTGATAAACAAATAGTTGTCTATAATTTGTTTAGTTAATGTTTTGAGATGTAGATGGGTATGCTCTAGACTATTTAATTATGCTAATCTAGGTGTGGGGATTTTGATTAATTGGGTAGTATAGGTCAATTATTTAATTTAATTAATTAAATGTGATATAATTTCATTGGTTCCTTGGGAACGTGACTAGCATGGCCTGAGGTATTGAGGTGATTTTAATCACCGAGACTAAGATGACATGGTTTTTTAGTATGAGGGAATGACCCAAGATACATGGAGTGATGTTGATCACTAGTTCAAGGTGACATAGTCATTGGTATTTAGGTGAATAGGTTGTCAGTATTAGGTCATGGACCATGGTACTTGGGATGGTTTTGACCATGGGACTTGGTTTATGTGGTTCTTATGTGGAAATGAGGTTTCCAGTTGTTGTAGCTTAGGAAATTTTGGTGGTTATTTCTCACCATTGTTGGCCTATGTTTCCATTGGATTAATTTTCACACACATAGGACTCATTTGAGGTGGTTATTACCAATAATTTTAGGTGGAGGCCTCTGTAAATGTTATAACTATAACGACCCATACTTTACATACATTGTTAATACTTCAAAATTGAAGAACACTTATTACAACATATGACAAAACCACAAAGGACCGTATAGGTATAGTGTCTTTAGAAACTGGGAAACATAAACATCTGGTTCATAAATCTTCTACAGTGTCTCCCATTTATTTTATCATATCTAGGGTCTCTTTTAGCATATTCTACTTAATATCCATCTTCCTGACCTGGGGAAAAGAAAACATAAAAGGGTGAGATAAAATGCTCAGCAAGGGAAAATAGAGGAAATAAAAATCATATCATATCTTTTTGAAAATCATAACCTGCAAAAGTGATCATAAAATATTAACATGGAATAAATCATAGAAGTGAAAATGAGATCCCCATAATCATAACATGAAACTTGAAACTTTGTGGCATGCACACATAATCATGGAAAATCATTTCTTGTTAGTCATGACTCATTTCCAAGACTATCTTAGTGGACAAAGTCCCTTTCTGAACCGAGTCACCCTCGTTCCAGTCCTGTTTCACTGAACCGGTATAACCTACCGTTCCAGCCATGTCTATCTCATGAGATATAAAATCTTTACCCAATGCATTGGAGGGAGATATAGGTCCCACCCATCTTATAATGAATCCTTTCTTATGTGTGTTACATAATCATAAACCATACATCATAGCGTAACCCATGTAATAAAAATGGAATTCTTAAACAACATGACATCATAAAACAATTCATATAAGATAAAGGAATTCATAAAAATATTTCCATCACAACATAATCAAATCCATGTTATAATAGGGATAAAAACAGAACCCTTTTATTATCTTAGATGGAAAATAATTTTGATAAAATACTTGAACTCCATTCTTGAGGAAAATATCCTTTCTACTTCAAAAACAATTTTCCTTTCATAACATGTCATACGACTTTAAAATAAAAGAAGATGATTAAAAATAAACTTGAAAACTTGTAAAGGAAGCTTCTTGGAAATAATGTTTTAAAAATCCATTCATTCCGTATAAGTTAAAAAAACATTCTTCTCGTACTTTTTTCGAAAAAGTCAAAAAAGTACCTCGTACGAAAAACGACAAAAGATTTCTTTCATATCCTTTACTAAAAATTTACCCAAGGGTAAAATTGGATTTAAACTATTGTAAGTGGATGGAAACAATATTACATATTGAGGGAACATGGATGTGGATGATAAAATACGCCCCAGTAAATACCAAAGTATAAACAATCTCGGATAAAAATGAGATTGTGATATTTCCCCTTACCTTAGGTCCGATTTTGCTTTGTACGTGTCCGAAACTCCTCTTCTTTGGAACGCCTCTTTGAATCCTCCACTTAGGGAACTAAGATTGGTCTTTGAAGAAGACCAGGACCTCTAGGATTATTCTAGGGAAGTGTAGAGGAGAAAATGGCAGGGGTTGGCCGAGCTTGAGTGCTCAAATTGGTGTGAGGAGGAGGGGGAGGAGGTTCCCTTTTATAAGGGAGGAGAGGGGCACCTTAGGAATATCTCAAAATATTATTTTATATTAAAGTAAAAATCGGTTTATAATGGTTCCAAAGGGTCTTATTTCGAAGCTAAAGTGGGGATGGTTCGAAATCCTATCAACCAATAGGATTTAGACAAGTTTAGGGAATTATTTTAACCTTATCAATTAGATTTAACTCTAAGTTAAATAATTTAACTTTTACCGTGTCTTTTTTTTTTCTTTCACTATATGGTTAATACACTTACTATAACATGCCAAACGAACCCCAAATTGTTTATTATTAATATATATATCCTTATCTAAGTCATTTGTCCGAACCTTAGATTTTTAGGAATAAAATAACAATTAATAATATAATATTTGATTTAAAAACTATTTTGTGTCAATTTTGACACTATTTGATATATGATTTTTTTAAAAGTCATAACAGAATTATATGTTCGAACCAAGTTGATTAAACCAACATTAATATATCATAGTAACCTAGAAAATCAGTGGAATTCATAAAAAGTCTCAAATTACATTTATTTTGGTGTTTATAACATCAATTATGTCAATATTTCATTAATAAGATAATTACTGCATCATCATTGTGTCATAAATAAATTAAATTATTTAATGTCTAAAAATTACAAATAAAATACCATTATGTAGGAAATCTTTTTAGCTTTCTAATGAATATTTATAGTCGAATTTATCTTATGTATAACCCCATATTAAAAATGATTTACTTATTAAACTTTGATTTTAACTATTTTAACCCTTATTTAAATAAATTAATAATAAATGTCCTAATCTAATCCAAGTGGGCCTAAATGGTCATATTTTTATTCCTAATTTTTTTTTGGTCGAATTAAACTTGTCTAATAGAATTAGGACATGTGTTAGGGTAATATTAATATCATACTTACCCTTAGTTACCCTATTTACTATTAACCGCGGTAAAAAAAGTAAAAAGTTACTATTCACCAAAAATTTATTTTTATCTCATTGAACCACATTTTACTTACTGATATCAACCGTGTCTGTCGGATTTTTGAAATTCCATTCACAGAAGTGGTAAAATTAATTTTTATGCAAAATTCAGTTTTTAACCTACCACTTAGTGGTTTCACTATTCATCAAAAATTGAAAGTTTTAAGAAAAATACCAAAATTTCACCCTAGGCTAATTTCGATATTCTGAGTCCAAAAATGAAGTCCATTTTGAAAAATAAAATTTTTAAAATTTCAAAAATTGGTTATTACTATTCATAACGGCTAGTTTCAATAGCATATTGTTGTTTAGTGAAACTCGGTATTGTGTACGACGCAAGCTATCGAGGAAGGTCGCGATTGCGTGTAAAGCAAGCCAAGAATGTGTTGTGTAGAAAAAGATTCCTTTGATGATTTATATAACATAAAAGTCTCGGGTGTTACATTCTACCCCGCTTAAAAAGAATTTCGCCCTCGAAATTCATCACTTTGTAATAAACAGATGAGGATACTTCTCCCTAATCATATACTCAAGCTCCCATGTAGCTTCTTCAAGTTGGTGGTTCCTCCATAAAACTTTCACCAATCGAGTGGTCTTGTTTCGTAGGACTTTTTCGCTACGATCCAGAATCTCTATCAGCTGTTCTTCATAAGAAAGATCTTGCTCCAGCGATACAACTTCTGAGCTGAGTACATGTGAAGGATCTGGTATGTACTTTCTCAGGAGAGATACATGGAACACATCGTGAACTTGAGAGAGATTCGGTGGAAGCGTCAATCGGTAAGATACCTTCCCAACACGATCCAGTATTTCGAAAGGACCGATATATCTAGGGCTCAACTTCCCCTTCTTTCCAAATCTCATAACCCTCTTCCAGGGAGATATTCGTAAGAACACTTTATCACCCACTTCAAACTCTAGGTCTTTTCTTCGGTTGTCGGCATAACTTTTCTGTCGACTCTGAGCTGCTCTTATGTGTTGTTGAATAGATCTGACCTTTTCTGCCATTTCATCAACGAGATCAGGTCCTAATAGCTTTCTTTCCGCAACTTCATCCCAGCAAGTTGGAGTCCTGCATTTCTTTCCATAGAGAGCATCATAAGGAGCCATCTGAATACTGGAGTGAAAGCTATTATTATAAGAAAATTCCACCAAAGGTAGGTGTTGATCCCAACCTCCTTTGAAATCCATAGAGCAAGATCTCAACATATCTTCTAGGGTTTGAATTGTTCTCTCAGACTGACCGTCTGTCTGGGGATGATAAGCAGTGCTGAAACTCAACTCTGTATCCAGAGTAGGCTGAAGACTTCGCCAGAACTTCGAGGTAAATCTCAGATCTTGATCAGATATAATAGAAAGTGGTACTCCATGCAATCTTACCACTTCCTTTACATATATCCTGGCAAGCTGATCTAGAGAGAAATCCTCTCTAATAGCAATGAAGTGTGCAGACTTTGTAAGACGATCAACTATGACCCAGATAGCATTATTGCCTTTGGATGTTTTAGGAAGTCCTGTGACAAAGTCCATAGTGATGTTTTCCCATTTCCATTCGGGTATGGGTAATGGTTGTAACATCCCCTTAGACTTTTGTCTCTCATCTTTAACTTGTTGACAAACCAAGCATCGAGATACATATTCAGCAACATCTCTTTTCATGTCATCCCACCAGAAGTACTCTTTCAGGTCCCTATACATCTTCGTGCTTCCAGGATGAATAGAGAATGATGAACTATGAGCCTCATCCAGCAGCTCCTTCTTTAATTCGTGGATGGGAGGAACACAAACCCGATTCCTGAACTTTATTATCCCATCACAATCAAGGTTGAATTCAGGAACATTTCTCACCTTCTTTTGTAACTCAACATCTTCTTTCTGTGCCTCTTTAATCTTCACATGTATAGATGGTTGAACATTCATTTGAGAAAGATAAGATTTTTTCCCTTCCATTATAATTCCAAGATCCATCCTTTTTAAATCCATAAATATTGGATCTTTTGTGATCCTCATCATGGATAAACTAGCATGGTCTTGTCGACTTAATGCATCTGCCACCTTGTTTGCTTTCCCAGGGTGGTAATGGATTGAGCAGTCATAATCCTTAATCAGCTCCAACCATCTTCTTTGGCGCATATTCAGCTCCTTTTGTGTGAAAATATACTTTAAACTTTTATGATCAGTATTAATATCACACCTTTCACCATAGAGGTAATGCCTCCAAATCTTTAATGCAAAGATTACCGCAGCCAACTCCAAATCATGTGTTGGGTAATTTTGCTCATGGATTTTCAACTGTCGTGAGGCATAAGCTATCACCATATCATTTTGCATAAGAACACACCCCAATCCCTTCTTGGATGCATCACTGTAGATCACAAACCTTTCTCCACTACAAGGCAGTGTGAGTACAGGTGCACTGGATAACCTTCTTTTCAACTCCTTGAAATTATCTTCACATTCCTCTGTCCAGACAAACTTAACTCATTTCTGAGTCAACTTGGTGAGTGGATTAGATAATCGTGAAAAATCTTTTACAAAACGTCGATAATATCCAGCCAAACCAAGAAAACTTCGAATCTCAGTTACTGTTATTGGTCTCGACCATCTTTCGATAACCTCTATTTTTGCTGGATCCACAGATATCCCCTATTTTGAGATTATGTGACCCAAAAATGCAACTTTTTGAAGCCAAAATTCACACTTGGTAAATTTGGCATAAATCTTCTCCTTTCTCAGGGTCTTCAATATAATTCTCAAGTGATCTTCATGCTCTTCCTTGCTCTTTGAATAGACAAGAATATCGTCTATAAAGACTACCACAAATTGATCAAGATAGTCTCTAAAGACTCTATTCATTAGATCCATGAAGATAGCAGGGGCATTAGTAATACCAAATGGCATCACTATAAATTCATAGTGTCCATACCTTGTACGGAAAGCCGTCTTTGGTATATCCTCCCTTTAGACCCTTAATTGATGATACCCTGAACGAAGATCAATCTTGGAAAAGTATTGAGCTCCGCGTAGTTGGTCAAATAAGTCATCAATGCGTGGGAGAGGATATTTGTTCTTGATAGTGATCTTGTTAAGTTCTCGATAATCAATGCAGAGTCTCATTGATCCATATTTCTTCTTAACAAATAGAACAGGTGCTCCCCAAGGCGACGCACTAGGGCGTATGAATCCCTTATCAAGATTCTCTTGGAGTTGCTTCTTCAATTCCTGCAACTCAATTGGGGCCATTCTATAAGGTGTCTTTGAAATAGGCAAAGCACCTGGTATGAGTTCTATTGAAAACTCAACTTCATGATTTGGTGGAAGACCCAGTAATTCCTACAGAAAGACATCATCAAACTCCCGTACAATGAGCATATTCTTAATCGTGAGTTTCTCACCAACCATTTGAGATAAATAACCTTCATTTAGTGGAATCAAGACCCATAAGATGGAAGGAATTTCCACTGGAAGGTTATGTTCATCCTTGCATTGATAGACGATCATAGATTGATCTGGAATATGAAATGTGACTTCCCTTCTTTGGAAATTTATATGAGCTCCATGTAGAGAAAGCCAATCCATGCCAAGAATCACATCGATTCCACTAAAGGAAGGATCACAAGATTTGCAGGAAGCACTTTCCCACAAACTTCGATCAGAGAAGAATTATAAACTTTTGATGCGACTGTTGTGCCATTAGGTGTTGTCACAGCTAACTCAACATCTAATTGTTGAGGTAATACGGTGATACCCTTAGAAAATTCTTTAGAAATAAAAGAGTGGGTGGATCCAGAATCAAATAAAACATTTGCTACTTTATAGTGGATGGTAAGTGTACCTTTCACCACTTCGTTATCGTACTCCACATCGTTGATAGAAATTGCATGTGACTTTCCTTTGTCTTTAGCCTTAAGATTTTGTTGACGTCGACCATCATCATCAACCCTTGGATTTGGGAATTGATTGGCATAATGCCCCATCTCCTTGAACTTGAAACATTGAAGTGTAGTTGGTTCATTCTGTGTATCCCTTCCTTTGTTTGCATCATTAGACATCTTCTTCCCATTATCACGGCATTCAAATGCCCGATGACCTTCCTTTCCACATTTAAAACATTTACTTGTCCCTTTAAGACAACTCCCTCCATGTTTCTTTCCACACTTTGAGCATAAGGGAAAGTTCATCTTCTTTTCAGTGTGCTCTTTAGATTTTCCTTTGAATTCCATCTTCCTCTTCTTATCAAACCCATGTGACTGATGGGTTACTCCAATATCCATCTCGACTTTGAGAGCACATCGAACGATTTCCTCGTAGCTATTGAAGTCCCTTATGGCTAACGCCCTTCGAAGACTTGGTTTTAAGCCACTAAAGAATCGATCGATCTTACTCTCAGGTTGGATAATAATACCAGAAGCGTACCTTGCAAGTCTTGTAAAATTTGCTTCATAGATACCAACAGATTCATCATCCCTTTGCTTCAGTTCAAGGAACTCTTTCTCCATATTTTTTCGAGAATACGAGGGAAGTACTTATTGAAAAATAAGTTCTTGAACTCGTCCCATTCCATAGACTCAATTTCATCCCTTTGCCTCGTATTCTTAATAAGATTCCACCATTGATCAGCATCTCCTTCCAAACGATACACTGCTAGGATAACTTTATCATGCTCAGAACATTGAAGAACTGAAAATATCTTTTCAGTAGTACTAATCCATTGTTCAGCAACTAATGGATCAGTAGACCCGCTGAAAGAAGGTGGACGCTGCCTCATGAAGGATTCAACAGAATGTTGCTCCATCCTTTGCTCGTTTGGAAGTCCTGCATGATTCATAGCTTGAGAAAGTTGTGTGATCATGGCTACAAGATTTTTCATTCCAGCTCCCATATCGTTTGGTTGCTCAGGGGGACAATCATTGCATTGCCCATCGCATTCCGCATTAACACGGTTCCTTCGGGTTCCAGCCATTGACTAAAACCAAGAAGAATAGTGTGAGCAACACTAATTATAATAGGAAAACCACATAATTCAAGAATAAAAATCTCATGCTTAAGGTCTTATCATAGGTTATTCAAGGCCATTTCTAAAACACTAAGATTGTGTTCTATGCTTAGACTTATCCTTAGGGTTCTTACTAAGGCTTTCACATCCTAGTTTCCAAAGGTTGACTATAACCTCCCTCTAATACCAACTATAACAACCCATACTTTACATACATTGTTAATACTTCAAAATTGAAGCACACTTATTACAACATATGACAAAACCACAAAGGACCGTATAGGTATAGTGTCTTTAGAAACTGGGAAACATAAACATCTAGTTCATAAATCTTCTACAGTGTCTCCCATTTATTTCATCATATCTAGGGTCCCTTTTAGCATATTCTACTTAATATCCATCTTCTTGACCTGGGGAAAAGAAAACATAAAAGGGTGAGCTCAAATGCTCAGCAAGGGCAAATAGAGGAAATAAAAATCATATCATATCTTTTTGAAAATCATAACCTGCAAAAGAGATCATAAAATCTTAACATGGAATAAATCATAGAAGTGAAAATGAGATCCCCATAATAATAACATGAAACTTGAAACTTTGTGTCATGCACACATAATCATGAAAAATCATTTCTTGTTAGTCATGACTCATTGCCAAGACTATCTTAGTGGACAAAGTCCCTTTCTGAACCGAGTCACCCTCGTTCCAGTCCTGTTTCACTGAACCGGTATAACCTACCGTTCCAGCCATGTCTATCTCATGAGATATAAAATCTTTACCCAATGCATTGGAGGGAGATATAGGTCCCACCCATCTTATAATGAATCCTTTCTTATGTGTGCCACATAATCATAAACCATACATCATAGCGTAACCCATGTAATAAAAATGGAATTCTTAAACAACATGACATCATAAAACAATTCATATAAGATAAAGGAATTCATAAAAATATATCCATCACAACATAATCAAATCCATGTTATAATAGGGATAAAAACATAACCCTTTTATTATCTTAGATGGAAAATAATTTTGATAAAATACTTGAACTCCATTCTTGAGGAAAATATCCTTTCTACTTCAAAAACAATTTTCCTTTCATAACATGTCATACGACTTTAAAATAAAAGAAGATGATTAAAAATAAACTTGAAAAATTGTAAAGGAAGCTTCTTGGAAATAATGTTTTAAAAATCCATTCATGCCTTATAAGTTAAAAAAAACATTCTTCTCGTACTTTTTTCGGAAAAGTCAAAAAAGTACCTCGTATGAAAAACGACAAAAGATTTCTTTCATATCCTTTACTAAAAATTTACGGAAGGGTAAAATTGGATTTAAACTATTATAAGTGGATGGAAACAATATTACATATTGAGGGAACATGGATGTGGATGATAAAATACACCCTAGTAAATACCAAAGTATAAACAATCTCGGATAAAAATGAGATTGTGATATTTCCCCTTACCTTAGGTCCGATTTTGCTTTGTACGTGTCCGAAGCTCCTCTTCTTTGGAACGCCTCTTTGAATCCTCCACTTAGGGAACTAAGATTGGTCTTTGAAGAAGAACAGGACCTCTAGGATTATTCTAGGGAAGTGGAGAGGAAAAAATGGTAGGGTTTGGCCGAGCTTGAGTGCTCAAATTGGTGTGAGGAGGAGGGGGAGGAGGTGCCCTTTTATAAGGGAGGAGAGGGGCACCTTAGGAATATCTCAAAATATTATTTTATATTAAAGTCAAAATCGGTTTATAATGGTTCCAAAGGGTCATATTTTGAAGCTAAAGTGGGGATGGGTCGAAATCCTATCAACCAATAGGATTTAGACAAGTTTAGGGAATTATTTTAACCTTATCAATTAGATTTAACTCTAAGTTAAATAATTTAACTTTTATCGTGTCTTTTTGTTTTCTTTCACTATATGGTTAATACACTTACTATAACATGCCAAACGAACCCCAAATTGTTTATTATTAATATATATATCCTTATCTAAGTCATTTGGCCGAACCTTAGATTTTTAGGAATAAAATAACAATTAATAATATAATATTTGATTTAAAAACTATTTTGTGTCAATTTTGACACTATTTGATATATGATTTTTGTGAAAGTCATAACAGAATTATATGTTCGAACCAAGTTGATTAAATCAACATTAATATATCATAGTAACCTAAAAAATTAGTGGAATTCATAAAAAGTCTCAAATTACATTTATTTTGGTGTTTATAACATCAATTATGTCAATATTTCATTAATAAGATAATTACTGCATCATCATTGTGTCATAAATAAATTAACTTATTTAATGTCTAAAAATTACAAATAAAATACCATTATGTAGGAAATCTTTTTATCTTTCTAATGAATATTTATAGTCGAATTTATCTTATGTATAACCCCATATTAAAAATTATTTACTTATTAAACTTTGATTTTAACTATTTTAACCCTTCTTTAAATAAATTAATAATAAATGTCCTAATCTAATCCAAGTGGGCCTAAATGGTCATATTTGTATTCCTAAGTTTGTTTTTGGTCGAATTACACTTGTCCAATAGAATTAGGACATGTGTTAGGGTAATATTAATATCATACTTACCCTTAGTTACCCTATTTACTATTAACCGCGGTAAAAAAAGTAAAAAGTTACTATTCACCAAAAATTTATTTTTATCTCATTGAACCACATTTTACTTACTAATATCAACCGTGTCTGTCGGATTTTTGAAATTCCATTCACAGAAGCGGTAAAGTTAAGTTTTATGCAAAATTCAGTTTTTAACCTACCACTTAGTGGTTTCACTATTCATCAAAAATTAAAAGTTTTCTAAAAAATACCAAAATTTCACCCTAGGCTAATTTCGATATTCTGAGTCCAAAAATGAAGTCCATTTTGAAAAATAAAATTTATAAAATTTCAAAAAGTGGTTATTACTATTCATAACGGCTAGTTTTAATAGCATATTGTTGTTTAGTGAAACTCGGTATTGCGTACGACGCAAGCTATCGAGGAAGGTCGCGATTGCGTGTAAAGAAAGACAAGCAAGTGTTGTGTAGAAAAAGATTCCTTTGATGATTTATATAACATAAAAGTCTCGGGTGTTACAATAACTTAGGGTAAAGTGTTGAGTATAGTGTTGACCATCAGTTTTGGAGGAGGTGCTCGCCATAAAAATCCATGGTAGATGGAGTTTGAGACCATTGGTTAGGGGATGAGGCTCATTATTATATTTAAGGCTGATGGGATGGGAATATTGTAGGATGAATATCACTATTCCTCGAGACATAAGTCTATTGATCTTAAGAATATTTATTATATAGTGGATGATGAATATTTTTTTCCTTGAGACATCGTGCTTTTGAGTTGGTGGTGACTTATTGAATGGAGGTCTGAGGGGCCTAGGATATATTAATGGGAATGTTGATGACATGTTAGTTACTTGATTGGTTACACATGAGGTGTTGGATAGTGTGAGGTGTGGGGTTACATGGTTTTGGATGAGATAGTAAGGTATTTATGGTACAACTAACCATGTTTATATCGTTCCACTCTATAATTGGTTGAAGCAGTTGAAACGCTCAATTGTGGTTGTTGAGAACAAGTGGAGTGAGTTATTTATTTTTATGTGATACGCTGCAACTTATTACCTATGCATACACTGTATAATTATGGATGTAAGATAGGCACACATTGGTGGTGTCCTACTAAGTTCATACTCACACCCTACATGGGTCCCTAGAGATGTGTGTAGACTTTATGGTTTTGAGATCAAGTAAAGAATTAGGCTTGGGAGCTGGACCTTAGTGATCAGGGATGTACTACTTTTTCATGGGATGGATGGTAATGGACCAGGTGATTCCAGTGCATCAAGATGGACCTTCTTTTGGTTTTATATGTGTGTGTGTGTGTTTGTGTGGTCTTCCTTGAGTGACCTTGATTGTTTGTTTTTGTATGAAAAGTCTTCGCATGTGTATTTATCTTAAAATGGTTTGATGAAATTAGTCTTATTATTAATATTTTTATTTTATATGATTCTTTTGTGTTTATTCTATTTCTTCGGTTGTAATGGTCTTTCTTCAATTATGTTATATACATATGGAACATTATTATCATTATCGCCAATGGGTATAGTTTCTCCACAATCACTTAATTAGACCTTTGCTACTATTTAGTAGCCTTTGGCGTGTGGGGTGGCACACCTAAGGCCCAATGGCTCACCAGCTCAGAGCACAGGTTAAGTGTATTCTAGATTGGGACACTATAAGTGGTATCAGAGGTGTTTCTTTTACTTTTTGGTCTTAATATTTGGTCTATGGTAGACCAAATACTAGGATGTAGTCAGAGATGGGTAAAGATCTCTTGTTTATGTGTATGTAATCCCATGCATGGGGTATAGCCCAAGTTTCTAAGGGTAGGAGATTTATGTTATGCTTTATTATTTTATAGTTGATTGATTTCCACCTCGATTGGCGCACTTAGGTTTGATTTTATTGGATTATGAGATTTTGACCCTTAGCTCAATATGGAAAGGGAGGAGTATTTATGCATCATGGTAAGCACTTAGGATAATATTATGTATGTTTGTGCTTGTAATTTTCATTAAGAACCTAGAATCTTCTATGTGGGGTTGGTCTATTTAAAGTGTCTATAAAAATCTAAATAGTGTTTTCTTGCTTATCCTTTTTGGTGGAATTCTACTGAACCATCCCAAGAATCGGGTTCTTGATTATATTAGTATGTGATGTTATGAGTGTATGGTATATATGGTCCTGAATCTATTGTAGGTAGGAAGGGATAATGAAAGGGGTGATCCATTTAAAATTTCGACAAAATGATAAATAGAATTTTCATGTATAGCCTTTTTGGTGACATTATACTCAACCACCCTAGATTGATGATATCATATATAGATGATATGTGATGTCTGACTCTGTTATGGTTAGGCAAGGATCCATGATTCGAGATTATATGTGATGCCTAACTCGTTTATGGGTTGAAAAGGTTCTATAAGGCCAGATGATGAGTGATACCTGAATCTAATACGGGTCGGTAAGTGGGCCATGAGGTTGGATGTCATGTGACATGGGTTCCATAGGGGATTTTAAGGGTGGAAAGATGCACTACCTACTACATCTTTCCCTATCTATAATATACATAATTGGTATAGATATTTTGACCATGGTTTTTTTGTCTTCTTCATGATTCCACCTAGATGGATTCCAATGGATCGTTAGGATAGTGGAGATGTGGTGATACTCAAGCATGCATTGGATGAGGCCCCTGAGGGTCTAGATGAGTCTTCTTAGGGTTAGGATGATCATGATACATAGGTATATGCTTTAGTATAGGAAGGAAATCTACAATAGATGGAAGATTTTGGGACATGGTTAGATGAGCATCTCAATGAAAGCTTATTGTGAGTCATACAGGGTATTGATAGGGGAGTTCAGGGAGCTGAGTCGTCTATGGATTATCTAACTCATGAGTTTTGATCTTAGCACCCAAAATTATTTCAAGGTTAGGTTATACCATAGGTAGTATAGAACTAGACCAATTCTGTGCATATGATTCTTGACCAGCTTGAGACACCCCTAGGTTAGAGAGATATGTTGGATACCTATATGCTTAGGGGACTATCAAAGCACTAGTGGGATGTACATATGTAGTATGGTGAGAATGAGGGACTATATTGGAAGTATTTAGAGGCTAGGTTTTTTAAGAATTTATTCCTTGTGATGTTAAGGGGAGATCGATCCCATGATTTCATAAACCTACGGTAGGGAGATACATCTGTTATGGATTATGTGGAAAATTTCATAGACCTATCCTGATTTTCACCTTCTATGGTGGGTGATGACATTGCCAAGGTGAGGTGTTTTGATGATGTATTGTGATATTCTAGAAGCGAGAATGTGATGCATCTTAGTATGGTAGTTAGTAAAAATACTTGGTTAGGACATCAAGGAGTGGTTCTTTGATGGTGTGCTTCCAATGCGGGTAGATAGGGCATGTTCGAACACAGTGTGAGTGGGATGTAAAGGAGTGTTAGGCATGTGGTTAGATAGGGAATCTTGAGAGGATTTGCAGGAAGTCTTCTTGGATAACTGGGATCCATGGATGGGGTCAGACTCAAGGATCTGAGGTAGGAATGGAAGTAGTACCAGGATCTGATGGACAGAATTATATTACATGTGTAGGTATTGGAAAAGAGATAGAGACCCAGTAGTGGGGTCAATGGATGGTAGCTGGTGCATCTTTGTAAGGAGGTTAGTCCTGGGGTAGTCGGGCTTCATATTAGGTTAATACTTTTGATCTAGAAAGTTCAAAGTAGTCCAGGTATCCAACTATGGTTAAATTTATGATTTTATCTTAGCATGAACTTTTTTTTTGTTGTGGAAGGTTTTGGGTACATGAGGTTCACGTGGGGTATTTGGACTAACCAAGCGCTGGTTAGTATATAGGAATCAGGTGTGATGTGTGTTTTTTATGAGGTTTATAGGAATTAGGATCTTTATGAGAATGCATATATTTATATATGATGTGGACGTGGAATTACTTTTTAATATCAGATCTGATGCAGGATCTTTGGGAATCTGATAAGATGTGGGACACATGGTTTTCATGTGTGGAATAGG
This sequence comes from Viscum album, assembly GCA_963277665.1. Lineage (NCBI taxonomy): Eukaryota > Viridiplantae > Streptophyta > Magnoliopsida > Santalales > Viscaceae > Viscum > Viscum album. Next base: position 1,917,826,368 of record OY728128.1, on the reverse strand, counting down.
TATGAAATGGGAATCTGATGAGATATGGGACTTGATGGGCATCAGGTATGATGAGGGTGTGATTGAGCACCTGATTAGGTGTAAAAATGATGGTATGTCATGGGAGTACTTATACATCTAGGGATAATTGGTCAAACCATTGGAATATTTTATTTTTGTGTTGGCAAGTGACCAAGTTGGAAATTCCTAAGGTGGGGAGTTCCATAAGGGGAGTTAAACATGAATGATTAACCAAGGTAGACCGGGGTTATATTTATGAGATGTTTATGTTTGGTACCATCTCAGTTTAGAAATTATAGCTTTGGGACAATCTATCTTAATTTGGGGAGACTATAACGTCCTAGATTTTGAATGGGTCAAAATTCTCAAGTAAAACTTGAATTTTTGAAGATTGGTGTTTGGACTAACTTTGATTTTGAGTTTTGTAACTTAAATATGAGTTTTTAGACACTCCAATGTATTATTCTTAGATGGGTTTTGAGACTTTTTTAGTCACTCAAGATTTTTAATGGGTCTCAGAAGCATCAATCTCTAGAAATCCTATTTAAGGAAAGATAGATAGGGGAACACGATTAGTGCATAGTTTTTTCTAATCTTGTGGCCTTAACTGTGAAGCCTATTTTTCAAAGGGTCGTGGTTAGATAAAACCATGAGGTCCCTTCCAAGAAATAATGAACTAATTTTTAGGTGTTCAGAGTCACCCACACATCTAGAACACATTTTTTCAAATCGTGTGGCCAGACCATGTGATGTGTTTATCCATTGGATAGTGACCACTGCACGGTTGGTGTACAATTTTCAAAACCATGTGGTAACTATTCAGATTTTTAAAATGGGGGAAATGACCCTTTTTCCCTCTAATTCCTTAATAACCCCCCCCCCCCCTCTTTTTTCTACTCCCACATGAAGCACTCCCTCTAGTAGTCATGGAGCTCCTTCCTCTCCCCTTCTAGGCTTTGGCCTCCCTAATCTATCTGAGCTCTGATTCAAGCTCCATTATTGGCTATAGATTCCTATTGGTTATTACTTCATCAATCTTACTTCCTTACCTAATTTATCTTTCTAGAAGAAATGTTAAATATGTCGGATCTCTTTTCCCCTATTTTCAAGGTGTTTGTCTAAAACATGGTTTTCTTCTAATATAGATCAAATTAGAAGATGATATTTTATAATTGAGAGCCTATTATTATAAGGTGGTTGGTGGCTTGATTTATCCTTAAATATATGGGTTTTATGGAGTTAATTATTAAATGAACCCATGTGGGTTTTTTGAGTGAAACCCTTGATAATCAAATACTCGTATTTAATTTGTTTAACTTATGTTATGATATATTGATGGATTTGCACTAGCCTATTTAATTATGCTAATCTGAATATGGGGATTTTGACCAATTCATAAGGTTAGGTCAGTTTTTTAATTTAATTAGTTAAATGTGATATGATTTCATTAGTTCCTTAGGAATGTGACAGGCATAGTCTAAGGTATTGAGGTGATGTTGATCATCAAGACTGAGACAACACGGTTCATTGGGCGGAGGGCATGGCCTGAGATACATGGGGTGAAGTTGATCAGTGGGTTGAGGTGACATGGTCATCGATATTGAGGTAATGAGGTCTTTAGGCTGAGGGTGTGGCCCACAAGATGTGGTATGACATTGATCATTAGAATTTGGGTGACGTAGTTCCCATGTGTCAATGAGGTTTCTGGTTGATGTGTCTTAGGAAATATTGGTGATTGTCACTCACTATTGTTGGCCGTTGTTGCTATTGGAGTCATGTGCACATAGGTAGGACTCAATTGAAGTGGTTATAAAAAATCATTGTGTGCGGATGAATCCATATATATTTCGGCTTAGGGATAGTGTTGATAATTATTTTTGGGGATGTTCTCACTATATAAAGCCATGATAGATGGTTTCTGAGACCATCAGTTGGGGGTTGAAGATCACTATCATATTTGAGGCCAATGGGTTGGGATTATTGGAGTATGGATATCACCATGACTTGAGGTGTTATTTTATTGGGGCTATGAAGATTTATTATATATCGGAGGATGGATATCATCGTGCCTCGGGAAGTTGAGCTTTTGAGCCACCGATGACTTCTCGAATGGTGGTCTGAGGGACCTAGTATGTATTGATGGGAATATTGATGAGGTGTCAATTACTTGATTGGTAACACATGAGGTGTCGGTTGGCATGAGGTTTTGGGTGACATGGTTGTCGATGAGATATCAAGGTATTTCCAGTATAATGGACCATGGATATATCGGTCTACTCAATCATTGGTCATTGTAGGTGAAACACTCACTTATGTCTGTTGATAACAAGTAGATAGAGTTGTTTATTTTTATGTGCGAGTTACTTCTATTTATAACGTATGCATAAACTATATAATTATGGATGTATGATAGGCATGCATTGGTGGTGGCCTAATGAGTTTATACTCACACCCTACACAGTCTCCTCAGGATACATGTAGACTTTATGGTTTTGAGATCAGGAAAGGAATCAGACTTGGGGGTTGGAACTTAGTGATCATGGATGTACTATTTTTTCATTAAATGGATGGAAGTGTATTGGGTGGTTCCTTTATATCAATATGGACCTTATTTTTTGTTTTTATATTTATATATATATATATATATTTATATGGTCATCCATGAGTGACCTTGATTGTCTATTTTTGTATGAACTATCTTAGCATGTGTATTTATCTGTAAATTGTATGATGACATTTGGATTATTATTATTATGGTTGTTGTATATGCTTTCATTGTGTTTATTCTATCTCTTCCACTGTTATGGTCTTTCTTTCGTTGTGTTATATAAAAAGGGACCAATGTTATCATCATCATCAAAGGGTATAGTATACCCACTATCACCTAATCAGATAGTCGGTACTAGTCAATAGCCTTTGGAATATGGGGACACATGCTTAAGGTCCAATGGACCACCAGCTCGAAGCACAGGTTAAGTAGCTTCCAGGTCAGGGTTCTATAATTAGTCAACTATAATAACTAAAGTGACATCAATTTATTGATAAATATGGTTCATAATTATTGATTAAATAACATTGATATAAAATATCACTTTATCAAAGAGTTGGAGGATTATGGAATATTGAGGCTAGAGTTTGTACCTACCAAGGATCAAATTGTATATGTGTTCATTGAGCCACTACTAAAGGAACCATTTAATTGATTTAGTTTTATTATGGAAGTTAAACCTAATTCCTCTGAAAAAAAATGTCTAATGAAACCATCCCCTATCTCACTTATTCTTTGGATATTTGTTTTTGAAGGGGGTGTAACAGGACATAAATACCTTTATGTTTATCCATTAATATATTCCTCTTTTATAAAAAGAGGAGTATTAACAATTGGGAGAAAAACATATAGGGGGAGAATCCAAAGTTATATGTTTAAACCTAATAAGGGATATATCTATTATTTATAGGGGTATATATTTAGGGGGATTTTAAAAGAGTAAAGTTGTCAATTTAGTATGTGTGTGTGTGATTTGTTGTGACCAAAGCATGTGAAATTTTCTAACATGTTTATTGGTCATGTATATAGAAAATTATAATACATAGGTTCAAATAATGGCTTTGATAAATAGAATAATATTTATTTTAAGAATTAAATCATGGTTAGTATTAAGAGCTATGACGAAGTGGATGTAATTCACGTTCATTGACAACATGATATTATTATTCAATTTTCTTGTTTCTAACACCAATTTTGCTCATGTATACTTAGAATTATTGAATTTTTATTCTTTACTAGGTGTGTTGAGTTTGAAAAGTGGTTTATGTTCAATAGTTGAAAAAAATTCAAATGTGTAGATTGTTGTGACCAATATCTGATTAAGGGAGATTTTGATATTGAGATTCATTGAGACCTATTTTTTCAATGTGGGTAAGAGATGTAAAGTGAATAAAGTTAATATATATATATATATATATATTTCTTTCAATACATAAATCCTATTCAATATCCCATAAAATAAACTTTATCATGTGAGGTGAATAATTTTTATAAGTTTTTGGGTATTTGGAAGACGTTTGTAGGTATTTGGAAGAATTATGCGGGCATTTAGTGATGGCCGAAATGGTATAAAAATGGTAAAGTATTGGTGTTGTTCCTAAAAAGGGTAAATACCCTGAGAGGATGGTGAATCAAGTTATATTTATTTTAACAAATTAACCTTTCTAATGATATTATTCCACTACTAGTAACAATACCTCTCTCCCCCATGATAAATATTAAGGGACAAATTAATTAAAGAGATAATCAAGAAATTTTTACTTGGTTCACTCAAAGTGGGATAATATAATGATAATACAATGGTGATGTTCCAGTATACCATAATAACTAAGTACACTATATATTTCTTTACAATTTAGAGTGGTAACACTAACCCTCTAGGTTTATAACCCTCATAAATGAAAAGCATCATTTCTCTCAATCACTCAATAAGTTCATTGCTCTATAAAGATAAATTATCTCGATCTTCATGAACTAAGAATGAGAATACACCATTGATGGTGTATCAATATAATCCTCATTAAACCATTTAATAAAACTCATTGGTCTCTTAATGAGATAGATTCATGGATTTTCTACATTTATTCTTTCTTTATTTCTATAATAGATATGTAATTTCTATAATATCAATAAATTTTCTTCCTTCTCCTTTTTATAGATAAATATATCTCCTCAATATTGAGAGGATATCCAATTTGGACCTCTAATTGATCTTAAATTCACCGTGATTATGATGAGAAAATTCTTCCAAAACATAGATTCAATTTTGAGTAATCCTTCTATAATTTGAGTCACACAAAATCCATAAAAGATATGAATTTTTAATTATAGATATTTTAATTAACTCAACCATTTTTTTTCCTGACCACTATCATCATGGTGTGGTTCCTTTCTTCACTCAAATCCTAGATTCATGATACTATAAATTTTGACACCACCATGGCATGAAAACTTCACTTACAATGTAAATCCCTTAACTAATGAGTTCTCAAGCTCATGTTTATATATTGATGGTGTGGGAAAATAATAGGAAATAACTTTGAACTAACCTTTCATGGTGAAAGCATACTTCCATGGTGAAAACCCCATTTTATGGACAAATGTCCAAACATTAACTCTAACTAACTCATGGTGAAAATATAACTAGTAGGTGTTGAGTCAAAACCTGTTTCGACTTTCCCATCAATAAGTTTTTTTGGAAATCACAAATCACACATATCATAATCACATATATTTTTTATCATGTATGTTGTTTCAAAATCGTAATTACTCACATTGTCTTTATTATATGTTGTATTCTTATCATTATCATGTATGTTGTTCACTCTTTGTTTTTATGTTGTTTCAAAATCATAACCAGATTGTGTATTGCATCATAATCAGAAATCGTAACCAGATTGTGTATTACATCGTAATCAGAAATTGTAACCAAATTGTGTATTACATCGTAATCAAAAATCGTAACTAGATTTTTTATTGCATCGTAATCAGAAATCATAACCAGATTGTGTATTACATAGTAATTAGAAATCTTTACCAGATTATGTGTTACATCATAATCAGGAACTGTAATCACCTGAAACGTAACCAAATATACCATAACTAGGTCATGCATCGTAATCACATGTATCACAACTAGATCATACATCGTAACCATGTGCATTATGACCAGGCTAAGTACTACATCATAATTATGCATCATAACAAGGTTAATTATTGTATAGAAATCATGAATCGTTTCCAGGTTATGTATTGTATTCTTATTTATGCATTGAATTCTAGTATCGTAACCAGTTTAAATATCATGCATCATAACCTTGTTAAGAATTGTAACCAGGTTATAAATTGTAATCATGATATGAGTTGTTATCATGATAATCCTAGTAAACAAGTTTTATATTGTACTCTTGAAATGAATTATACTCTTATCATAACACCAATACAGATTAAATGTTACTCATACTCATTATTTTATATCTTTTCACTTAATATTTTCTAACCTAAAACGATTTCATTGAGTTGGTTATTTACCAATCAAAATGATGTCGTGTATTATGTTTGTTTTGACTGTTGTAATGCTAGGTGTCCAAGCCCCTCCATGTTTTTTAGAGAAATATGACCGTTCAAGGAAATATGACCGTTGAAACCTAAAGACTATAAATAGGGAGTCATTCAAAATAGAATACATAACTTTTTATTCTATCAATTTCTAGAGAGAGATGTTGTGACTTCTATCTTACTTCATGCGAAAGCCTTGAAGATACAAGAAGTGAACAGCTTGTTCCATGCTCTTGTATTTCTAAGCGCTTTGTTTCTACTTTGTTCGACTGATCTTTTTGATAATGATCAAGGGATTCCAGAGATAGGAAGATAGCCATGTTGATCATCGTATCGAGGGCTTACCAAGGTGGTGGTAAGACAGACCTTTTATCCTAGGTGAAAGGATACCCTACTCTTTGGGATAAAATAATTGTAATACTTTTTCATTTCTGCTGCTATCTGTATTAGAAATAGAATTTTATTTTTTCCTCTTTCTTTTCATATTCATTTCAATTGTAATTGTTTCAATTATTATTAATTCTTACTTATTGTATTAAGAGATTCTATATGCTATATGGTTGAATCATTTACATTTTTATTACTCTAATCATTGTATTCTATTCAAATACAATTTTTTTACAATACTTATAGTATTACATCATTTTATAACCATCAGATCCAATACCTATATGGTCAATTGTATTAATTGTGAATTGTATCGGTTTAAGACCTCATAACCTAAGTTCTTTCTTAAGTGTTTAAATACAAAGTTTTTAAACCTACAATTGACCCCCCCCCCCCTCTTGTATTGTGCCATCTAATACACATATACATCTACATTACGATCCAACAGTAGGATTTTATTTACCATTTAGTTCCATGAAACACTATACATATCTTTCATGGGGTTACCTTCATGGCATGAATCTTCATTAATAATACTAACCTCTAGAATAAATTAATATGGAATATCTATATTTTAGTATGACATAACTCATTATTTCATGATCTATTATTAGTTAATCCTCTATATATTTAGCTTATTCTAATATAGCTTCAACGTCACTTTATATAGGTTCTAATTTAATCTATTTTAGGTCTATTACATCATGGATAAATTCCTCATAGTGCAGTCACTTTTCATCCACAGAACTTTAATCTAACATGAAACCTATTGTGGTGTGATTTATATAGTTTCAATGTTATTTTTTCCAATATATATAACTAATATAGATTCATAAAATCACCTTAAAACCCCATGTTATCAAGTATATATGCCTCATTAAACCTATTTATAATTATCTCCATCAACTTTGGCAACAAACATGATCCAAAAATAATCTAAGGTGGATTTTGTTAAAAATATCTCTCTTTAAGAATATTAAAAATCCTTAAAAAAATCAATATATCTTTATCTAAATCCATCATCACCAATCATAAACACAAGTTCAAACCTATTTAATTTAGATGGTGTATCAATGATTCATTAATAATTTACTCTAGGCCTACATGAGTTAGTATCATCATGAGAATAAATTTTTAAATGAAAATTTTTCCATAAAAACACATCCTTTTTCACCATGCTCTCTTTAACACATCACAACCAAACTTATCCCTTTGAATAGAAATTAAAATACTCTTTTTCTTTCCATATTTATAGCATGGGATAGATCACCCTTTTTTAACAAGGAATAACAACTCTGGACATCTCAAACATCTCCAAATCATGGAAAAATTCTCTAAAACATAGATAACTTCTCCCCTTTTGTTAAAAAACCCAAATATCACTTTTTTGAAAGTTCACCAGATATGGTTATAAATATAAAAATAATAACTCATGAGAATCACTATACCTTTCCTTTAATATTGAATTATATATAGGAGTGGGGTGTTTTCTAAACCATCTAGTTGGATAGAGACTATTAGAGTCCAAGATCAAACTGATTCCTTTCAAAACCATCCTTGGGTAGTATTTTTTAATGATGTATTAAACTTGATTATGTGTTGACACATACTCCAAATTCACCAACCAATGTTCATCCTTATCCATGATAAAGTGATAATTTATCTTGATTTCATTTTTCATTAAGTGATGGATTGATTTTTTGTAAAATTAAAAATACTCAAGTTATCACACTTGATTGAAATTAGATATTTCACATCCACTCCAACATCCTCAAATTATTGCTTCATCCACAGTAATCAAGTACATACTTAAGTATCCAAAACATACCCATATTCTAAAGTGATCAATGAAACATAGTATTGATTCTTTTTTAGTCAATAAATACACAATCCACTAAGATATAATGAATTACATGATGTCAACTTGAGATCAACCATTGAACCAAACCAATCCAAATTAGTAATTTCTAATAACTTATGCTATGAACTAAGACTATAAAATAATCCAAAATCCATCATGCCTTTAATATACCAAAATATATTTTAAACTTATAAAAAGTGGATTTATTTAAGGTTGATTTGGTATCATTTGAATTGAAAATAGAAAGCACAATGTTTGTTCATGTAGCTATAAAATACAATAGGCTCTCAGTTATTTTTCTATATTCTGTCACATTGACCTTTTTACCATCATTGTCCCTTGTCAACTTAATTCAGGTAGTGACCATTGTTTTAATTTTATTTTTATATTATATTAAAAATATTATAATTATCTTATTATACTGTTTATATTGTGAAATTAAAGTTCCATGCCTTTCTTATGTTTCCTATTAACCAAGTAAAAATGTAAAGTCACAAATAAAAGACATATCAAACTTGCACATTATAAATTTCAAAAACAATTTTCATTGTGCTTCACTTAATCCTATAAATATTATGTCATAAATATAAATGAGAACCATTATCATTTGATCTTTCTCTATTTTGATGTATTGGTTGTGATCAACTTCTTTATGCTAAAATTCATGCTTTCTCAAATATTGATCGAGTATGGAATATCATGGTATTAGTGATTCTTTCATCCCATAGAATTATTTATTTAAATGGTACACTTTTATTTCACACTCATAAATAATAAAAACATCTAATTTTTTAATAAATAACTATTCTTCAAGTAATCCACTAAGGAATTCTAATTTGACATCCATTTGGAATACCTTGAACCTCATTTACACTACAAGGGACAAAAAAGTCATATTACCTCTAACTGTTCCATTAGATAAAACATATCATCTAAATAAATTATATTAATATGGAAATACCCCTTTCCCACTATTTATAATTTTTTTTGAATAAACTTATCATCTTTATTGATCTTGTTAAGGAATACCCACTTGATTCTAATAAAAAAATTTCTTTTCAACCTTAGAAATATTTCTAATGTTTTATTCTTCTTAATTGGTTCATTCTATTCATTCATCACCTTGGTAAAAATTTTATCATTAGAAATATCATCAAAATTATTTGGATATACTTGATATAGGAATGATTTTTTTTGTAAAGTCTTCATCATTCTATTTTTAACCAGAGATGTCTAGTCCCTGATAATGTTTTATGCATTGATTTTAGCCCTAATTTTTGACTTCTTTCAATCTATTGATATTGCCTCATTTTCTTCATCTTCATTATCTTCATCAAAATTATTTATAGCCCATTTGTGATCCCCCTAGGATAATCACTTTAGCATAACTTTATTCAAGTATTTCTTCACTGTTTTTATGAGAAACTTTCTCATTTTTTACCACAGTGATGCCTTGAATTTCAATGATTTTTTACCACCCTTTTGTTAAAACACTTGTAAGTCTTTATCTTGGATGAGTATCCAAGAATTATACCTTCATATTCACAAAACAAAAACTTATGGTTCTTATCTTTATTGAGAATAAATCACTTATAAAAATTTAAAAGTACATTTTCATCAATTTATTCACATACCACATCTCATAAGTAACATTATCCTTATTCGAATATAAAAAATCTTTATTGGAAATATAGATCGAGTTCAAGAAAACTTCCTTCCAATATATCTCTAGTAGATTGTTTTCAATGAGAACCATCCTAGTCATGATGTTAATGATATAGTACCTCCTATCAATAACACCATTTGTTAAGGAGTTCACACCACTAAGACTTTATTCCTTTTATATGATTTTCAAGATAATCTTCCACTTGATTATTAGTAAATTACAAGACATTATTAGTTCATAATTTCTGAATTTTCATCCCAAGCATATTATCTTGATATATTTTATAACATGTAATATACTTTAACACTTATGGTTTGTGAGAGTTCACATATATCCATGTCATACTTCTATAATCATCTATGAATAGAAAATAAAACCTTTTTCCAACCATGGATTTATGTGGTATTAGCCTACAAAAATAATTTCACGCTAATTTAAGAAATTTTTTTGACTTATTATTCTTCGTCTTATAATTATTCCAAATAATATTTAACTTTTGACAAGTATCTAAAGTGTGAGTGTGATAAAAATAATTTTTAGGGATATCATGAGCTCCTTAATCCTTTACCAAATCTTCCAAGTACTTTTAGATTGACCAGCCAAGACACTTATGCCCCAACTTTTTCTCCTCTTCCTTGATCAAAAAAAACTTTTCTTCCTCTCTACTAATATGGTATAGATTCCCCTTTATATATTTCCCCAACATCATAAAAAGTTAATCCTTTCTTTTGATAATACATGCATTCTAGGTGAAATTTACCACATGCCCCATCTCACATAATTTAGTTACACATAGAAAATTATGACCAAGGCCTTCAACAACCAAGATGTTTGCTTAGACCAAAACCTCATTATTTTAATTATATCAAATAATGATTATATTTTTATTAATTAATTTCATTTTTTCTAATTAGAAAATGGTTTACTAGAAAAAATTGAAAAAATGGATACGTCTAGAACTAACCATGCCAACCTTACCATACGAAGAGTTTGAAGTAACCATCAAGATCATCTAACCATGTGGAAACTCACTACACATTATATTTCACCTGTCCACATGAACAAATTCATTAAAATGATTTAGATGAGAAAAATATATCAAAGTCATGAATTGGCCATGAAGTGAATTTGAGATTATTATTTTTTGAGAATAACCTTACTGCATGTACAATAAACCTACTGTGAGATAGAGACGTACCTTACCACGTGAAGAAATCAAGTTTCCATGAAAAGTTATATATAATTTTTCATAATGTAATATACTGATTGGGTCTATTATTTTAGTGATAGTATGATAAAATATCTTACCACATGAAGTCATGAACCTACCATATTAGCAAATGAACTCACCGCATGAAGTGTTGAACTAGCCATGAAAACCTTTTTTATCAACTAATAGTGCCTACTGACCATGTCAAGTTTCCATGACAACTAACCATGTTTTCATTAAATACAGCTTTTCATGTATAACTTAATAGTGGATCATTTAAAATCTCTAATGACTAGTTTTTGAATCATTAAATGAAGCATCAGTATAATTAATATTGTATTTATTATTCTTTAATGGATAATATTGGATAGACTTCTTTTTAATAAAAAGAGTCACTTGTGGAAAAAAAGGTTAGTGTTTCCTATACTAAAAAACATAAGAACATATGTGTGAACTTGTTCTTTACAATGGACTTATTTAGAACACTTTACAATGCTTTAATTTTTTCACTTTCTTTGCAATATCGGTTGAAGCCTTTAAAAGACAAATTCAGAGAATTTGGAACAACCGAAATAGATCAGATTGAGTTGCACCACATCTACACACCTCTTAACATTTTCTCTTTCTGTTTTAGATATTATTTTAGGTTTTATTTTATTATACTCTATTTATCTTTAAAAAATACTCACGTATTAAATTAAAGAGTACTTGACACTCTCTTTAAAATATTTCTATTTATACTCCCTTGTATAAATGTGGAATAGGTTGTGTGTGACCTAGAATATTTTTCTCCCACATATAACTATAAAAGAGGATCTATGTCCGCGAAGCCCTATGTGAGGTTATCTATAAAAACTTGATCCAGGTTGTGGATTATTTTATCAAATAATAAACTGTTTGGAAGCTAGTAATTTCTAAGAGGAGGGGATTAAGTCTCTATTTGAGACCGAACCCCTTGTTAAATTTTTTTTTGTAATCATTATCTTTTTTTCTTAATAATAAATTTTCATTAGATTTGGTCTAAATTTTATTAATCAAAACCTGACTTTGATAGTTAACTTAAAATAGTTTTTTATATAATATGTTTTATATAAGTATATTAGTTTTAAAAGTTATATTATTTTCAAAAGTATTTTAAATGATCTATGATCGATATTTTGAAAACCTTTTCAAAAGATAAAATTATATATTTATACTATTTTTGTTAACTATTAGATTTTATTAAATTAGGTAATTTTAGTTTTAAATTGTTTTTAAATATAAATTTCATTGGAAACTCAATTCACCCCCCTCTTGAGTTGTCCACTCCGAACAACATTTGGTATCTGAGGCATTTCAAAAAATCTTTTTACTGTGATCAAGTTTTACTTAAAGATATTAAATTTCAGTTTTATATAAATTTAGTAATTTATGGATAATAATAGATGAGAATGAACTACTACTAATTGACCTCCTTATTTTAATGGAAATAATTATGCTCAATGAAAAATCAAAATAAAAATTCTATTAGAATGTATTGTATTTGACATATAAAATGTAATTAAAGATAAATATTAAAACCCTCGAGCTATTAGAGTATCCTCGAGTGACACCACTAAATCAGTATATGAATATAACTATAAGGCTATGAATTATTTATATTTTCCATTGGAGAAGATTAATTTAAAAGTGTATTTGCTTGTTCTACTACTTAGAAGATTTGGAATACCCTTGTTATATCTCATGAAGAAACTTGTAATGTTAAAGAAATGTGTTTAAAAACTTATACTATTAAATATGATATTTTTAAGATAAATCATGATGAATATATCTCTAACATGTATCCCGATTTCAATGAGATTGATAATATGATTTATGCACTCAGAAATCAAATTGTTGACAAGGATCAAGTCATGTGAATTTAGAGTTTTCTACCAAAAAGATAAAGAGGAAAAATTTTGTCTATAAGAGAGTATTGTGATATTAGTACACTACCATTAAAGGAGATAATTAGAAATATCATGATGTATAAAGAGTAATTGAAAGTTAACAAAGAGGGAGTGGATGAACCAAATAGGAAGTCAACATATTTTAAGAATTATGGCTCTAAAAAAGGAGATGATCAAAGCAGAAATCTCAAGTGATAAAGAAATGGTGAACTTGGATACCCATTTTAAAAAATTATAAATTAAAAATAAGTTCTTTAAGAAACCAAATTATAAAGGTAAATATGATAATAGAGGTAATTTTAGGAATGATTAAAAAATTATGATTCTATCAATGAATTAATCTTCTATTAATGTAAGAGAAAATGATATATTAAAGCAGTTATACCAAGATAAAATATAAGTAAAAGTATGAGGAAAAATATAATAGATATAAAAAGGCTATTAAATCCACCTGGAGTTCCTTAGAGGATAGCTCAAGCAATTCAAAATCAAGAAGGGAAGAAAAAAATGATAGAACCAATATGTGTTTTATGACAAACACATCTAAGGTATTAAATGTTTTCCCCGAAACACTTACTCATATTTAAAATCATTCTAAGACTAAAAATAATGATGAGAATATTTATAGTGATGAATTATTCGAATAATTTAACATGCTAGAAGATACATTTAATGAATTAAAAGATAAATATAAAAGTTTAAATAAGTATCATGATTTTTCTGCTCACTTTAAAATATATCTTACAATAGAAATGGAAATGAATTCTTAATTTATTAAGGAAAATAATGAGCATAAATTATGTAATGATTAATTAAATAACGGTATGGAGAGATTTAAAAATGGAAGAAAAACTCTTACCCAGATGATTGGTAAATAAACAACTCCTAAGTATACTACTGGAATAGGATATCAACCTTTATAGAGTAAGATATATAAAAAAATTGTCCCAAGTTCTATTTATTCCATATCTTCTAAGATTTATTATTCTATTGGACCTAATAAAGTATTTTTTTTTTAAATAATATATTCTTATAAGAAACCGATAAAAAAATTATGGATTCCAAAATCACTTATTACTAATATCTTTTCACCTAAGAAAATATGGGTACCAAAATAATTCTTGGCTTAAATATATTTTGTAGGAAACTTGTTTGATGAATTCCAGTAAAAGCTATAGTGGATGTTCCAAATATATGACAAGAGACTAATTGAGCTTCAATAACTTGATCAAAGTGGATAGTGGACATGTCACTTTTAGTGACATTGCCAAAGGGAAAATAATTAGGCTTGGCCAAATCGATAACTCTATTATAGTTTTAATTTCAAAATTTTATTTGTAGTTTGATAAAAATATAATCTAATTAGAATTTAACAATTGTGTCACGATGGTTCTTATATTAAATTTGACAATAATTATTATAGATTTTTTATTCAAAACATGCTTTAGTTTTTACTACTATGAGAAATGAAAATGTTTATGATGTGGATTTAAATTCCTTATTTTCTCAAAATGTTTATTATTTGAGTGTCTTTGCTAAAGAATATTGGATTTGGAATAGGAGACTTGTCCATTGTAATATTTACTCACTTATAAATATAACATGGAAAGGTCTAGTCATATATATACCCAAACTAAAATTCCCAACATATAAAGTTTATGATCACTTTCAAAAGGGAAAGCATCATAAAATATATTTCAAATCAAAGAAATAAGTTTCAACTTCTCAACCTTTAGATTTGATTCATATAGATTTTTTTTACCATATAGAGTTTCTAGGTTAGTGGGAAAACATTGTGATTATGTTATATTTTATGATCATTCAAGATATACATGGGTGTTTTTCCTTCTCACAAAATTGAATCTCTTTCCTTTTTTTCTAAATATTCTAGGTCTATAGAAAGTCTTAGTGGAATTAGAATTTAAACCTTAATAATTACTCATTTTTGTGAGTTTGAGAATCAAGATTTTGAATCATTATAATCACAACATGGATATAGTCACAGCTTTTCTACTCCTAGGACCCCATAATAGAATGGTGTAGTAGAGAGAAGAAATATAACCCTATAAGAAATTTCCCAGACCATGCTCAATGAGTATGATTTTCCTATCTATTTTTAGTAAGAATCTGTGAATAAAAATTCCTATATAATTAGTAAAGTTTTAATTATACCACTTTTAAAGAAGAACCATTATGAATTATGGAATGGTAGAAAACCAATGATTAATTAATTTAGTTTTTTTTTGTAAATTTTTTATACTCAACCCAAAAAATAATTTAGACAATTTTTCTTCCAACATTGATGAAGGAATATTCCTTGGGTATTAAATAACTAGTAAATCATATGGGGTGTTTAATAAAAGGATTAATCTTTTGGAAGAATATATACATGTAAAGTTTGATGAGACAGATCTACATGATCCTAGACTTCTTTAGAAAATCTAGAAGATGATATTTCCAATATAGACATCAATTCTACTAGACCTCTTATAAATAAATATCCTAGTTGTGATGAACAGTATGAACCCAAACATATAGATAAAAAGAAGATTTTAAAAACATCTACTCCTAGAGCTATTATGAATCATAGATATAACCCCTTAGATGTAGTTGAAGGTGACCTAGACAAGGGAACTCAAACTAAAGCTTATCTATGAAACCAAGTTGAACATAAATATTTCTTATCATAGCTTGAACCTAAGAACATTAATGATTCAATTAATGATGTAATATAGGTTATGGTTATAAAAGAAAAGTTAAATTAGTTTGAAAGAAATAAATTATGCGAATTAGTTGAAAGACCCAAGGTTTACCTAGCTATTGGAATTAAATGGGTGTTTAGAAACAAGTTTAATGAGTAAGGAACAATAGTTAGGGACAAATATAGACCGGTTGCAAAAGGATACAATCAAGAAGAAGGTATTGAATATGAGGAAACCTTTTCCCAAGTAGATAGAGTTGAAGCAATCATAATTTTATTTTCCTATTCAACGCATTTGGATTTCAAATTATATCAAATGGATGTTAAGAGTTCATTATTAAATGGTTATATAGTTTAGGATGTTTTTGTTGAAAAAAAACCCTAGATTTCAAATCAAACACTTTAAAAAAAATTACTTTAAATTAACAAAAGATTTATATAGTTTAAAAAATATCCAAGATCTTGGTATGATAGGATCAATTCATTTTTAATTTCAAAAGGTTTTACTTAAGGAATATATAACTCTAATTTATTTATATAAATAATTTTAAAATATATTTTTGTAGTATAAATATATATTAATGATGTTATTTATGGCTCTTCAAGAAATTATTTGTGTACTGAGTTTTCAAAAATTATGTAAAATGAATTTGAAATCAGTTTTATGGGTGAACTTAAATTCTTTCTTGGTTTTTAGATTTTTCAAAATAAATATAGAATTGTTTTAAATTAAAAAAATGCACTAAATGAATCTTAAAACATTTTATTATAGATATAACTAAAGTTATTGATACTTCAATGAGTATTAGCTGTAAGATGGATCTTCATGAAACTAGGAAACCAGTTGATCAAACCAATAACATGTGTATGATTGGAATTTTACTATATTTAACTAATATTCAACCTGATATAATGTTTAGTGTGTTTATGTGTGCTTGTTTTCAAGAAAATCCAAAAGAGTCACATTTAATCGTTATGAATGAATTTTCAAATACCTCAAAAGTACAACCAACTTAGAATTTTTTTTACTCTATAGGATAATAATTTGACTTAATGAGTCATTTAGATACAGATTTTAATGGATTTAAGTTAGATAGAAAAAGAACTTCTTGAACATGTCACTTTTTGGTAAAGTATTTAGTATCATGGTGTAGTAAGAAATAGAAATACATTATACTATGTTTGGTTGAAGCTGAGTATATATCTACAGGCAGTTGTTGTGCATAGATTATGTAGAAGAAACATATAGTACTAGACTATGGATATCAATTCTAACATTTATCGATAAATTTTGATAATAAAAGTGTGATAAATATTTCTAAGATTCCTATATCACGTCCTAGAACAAATCACATTGATATAAGACATCACTTTTTAAGAGATAATTTTCAAAAGGGTGATATAACTCTTAATTTCATTGGTAATGACATTATCTTACTGGTATATTTACAAAACCCTTGAATGTTGAGAGAATCAATTATATCATACATTAATTGTGTACGATAAATTATGCCTAATTATTTTAATTAAATTTTATCATTGGATGTTATTTAAGTTCTATTTAACATCTATATTCTCAGTATTTTATGGAAATAATTGTGAAGTTAAGTCTATATGCTCAGTATGTCGATCATGAGTTTTTTTTTTATGTGGTTATTATGCCTACCGTGTACACTTACTCATGTAGTCACCATACTTACCATGAGTATTAACTCACATGGTTACTATACCTATCATGAAAAGTTTGTTCTTTTGGTTAGCATACTTACTGGGAGGTTATGGTTAGCATGCCTACCATGATTATGTTATTATAGATCCATGGTTAGCAAACCAACTATATTTGTTTACTTATAATTTTAATCAAAAATATTTTAGTGATATTTTATTTAATTTTATTATTATTTTATTCCCAAAATGATTTAAATAAAATTTGAAGTAGATTCTGAAACCTCATACATATTTTCCCTAAAATATCTTCCTTTTTCCCAAAGTCATACCCATTTTTGAACCACTCTATTTCCGTATATATCTCTCTCTCTTATACCTGAACCTCTTGAGAACTTGAATAAAACTAAAAATACAGAAAGTGAAACATGCTATCGATTTAGTGCCTCTGGTCAATCCATCTCCTACTAAGAAATCAAGGAAATAAAAGAGAGCATGAGTGCATCTATAAATCCAAATAATCTTCACTTAATAAGTTATCTATTTTCAATATAAAAATAAGTCTATTCATGGTGGTTTCAATTGGGAAAATTATTGGTCTGGAATGTGATGAAAAATTACTAATGGGATGCTTGGTTTAGAGAAAATTATTGGCCTTTTAATTCAAAAATTGTCAAGGTTTTTTTTGTATAACTAGAGTTTTCCTTGGTGAGAAAATATAGTTTTTTAGAATAATGATCAGTGGTGAAGTTTTATAATTTTCCTTGAAATGTTGGGAAAAGTGTTGGGGTGTTCCACACAAAGGAAAATATGAGGATTATCAAATCTCATATCCAATTAATCATCTTCACTTTGAGTTTTATAACTATTTGGATGAACTAACTGGGAATGGAACCCCCAAGAGACCTATACTATCAAACCTAATGAAGAATGTAGGCTTCTTTTCATGTTCATTCAATATTTGATATATCCAAGAAAAGGGTATTTTAGCATCATAAGGCATAAGGATCTATTTTTCTTGTTTTTTATGAAGAATGATATCCAAATTAGTATTTTTAGATATTTCATGAGACATATGGTTTATTTATGTAATCAAACTTTAATTTTTAGGTATTTACCTTACCCAAATCTTATTTCGACCTTTCTATATTATAAAAACTTAGTTATTTAGGGGGGGAAATAATAACTTCATCTAATAGATTTAGTATTACACAAAACAAATTATAATCAAATGAGAGTAAATTAAAACCCATGGAAAAAATAATTGGTGGATGACTAAGAAAAACTATATAAAATGTTTAATCTAGTGAAGTACCTCGTTAGACCTAGGGATCTGATAGTCATAAAGTTGAGGAATATTCATATGATGATGTTTCTCCTTATAAATAAGTATAAGAAGAAGTATTTATTGAGGAAAAGGAAATAGAATAAGAAAGAGAAGTTGTAGAACTTAATGAATAATCTAGGGAAGATCATGAAGATAATCCATAATGGGATAAGTCTATTAAATCAAATGGAGTTGGTGATATCTCAAAAGGATCTCCTATTATTGGGAGTAATCCTAGATATCATGTACCAAGTTCACTTTATAAGGTGGATAATCCCCTTGGATCTCTCATTTTTGCTTAGACTATTCTGATTCTGATGATGATGATCTTGGAAGCAGTTCAACTAGACAAGGTGGACCTGCCATTCTATCTATTCAAAGAAATTTAGAACAATCATTGATTGTTGAGTTTGATAATGAATAGAGGATTGAGGTGTCACATACAAGACTTCTATTTATCAGACCACTCAAGTCATATTTGGTCCTACTCCCACAAAATAAGGTGAGGAATCTTATATTTTTATTGATGAGGATATAGTTAAAGATTCTATTAAAGATAAAGTTGAAAATTTTAACAGATTTGAGTATCAAATTATAGTAGATGGATCAATAGAGGATGTACCTAAGATAGATGCTAGGAATCAGGCTAGTGGTCCATCTCCCTCTACTACTTCAACCTCTATTACTTCTACTTCGTATATCACTAAGGATTAATTGGTTGTGTTCAAATCAAAAATGATGGATATGTTTAAGTAGATATTTTTTAATTTTGAAAACTCTATACAAAAAATGAGAAAATATAACATTACTGAAGTTATTACATTGGTGATCAATCACCGTCAGCCTCTATTTCAGTTTTAAATAGAGATGATGTGAATGAGGTTGAAAATTTGGGATCTCATCATGGTTCTCTCCAGGATGATCTATTTGTTATGATGATTCAATTAGACCAATGGTTTGTTATTGTTTTATTTAAATCAGATCCTATGTCTCCACATTCTCATCCAAGTTAGTCAGTTTTTGATGAATATAAGATTTGAAGAATCATTATAGATGATTTTAAGTTTATGTTTGATGAGTATAAAATAACCAAATAAGTTGTGTTTTATGGGTTTCGAACTCATATGACCAAGAACCTGGAAATGTTTTTAGAGGATGTAACGAAATCGGACCAATATAGAGAAACCATCAAGATATTAATTGATTATTACCTGAGCAGGATCTTCACAAATTCATATCTAAAAGGGTTATTTATAAATATTTCTCTATATTTGAATATTTCACCTCTAACTCTAGATTTGAAGTCCTAAGTTGATAAGACCTGGGCTATGAATCTAGTTTTAGAATCTTTCATGGAAAAAGAGATTATTTCCTTTAGACTTTGGAGCATGGTTCTTGAGTAGTTATTATCTTTACCCAATTTATGGAATCTTATCTATACACTTCTCAAACAGTTGTTCAAGATCCTTCAACCATTCCTTTATCCCTATCTACTACCTTCTCTGCCATCAATCCTTTTGGGCTGACTCCTACCCAAGGATTTCAAAAACTCAGACCACTTTCTAGGTGTGTAGTTCTTTGAGAGCTTGCTTTTTCATTTGCTTCTTAGACTACCTCTTCTCTTAATTGTACATCCAAAGGAAAGGACCCACTACTTCCTATAAATGTAAGAGGTGTCCCAAATTTGGATTCATATTAGGATATCTAATAGGGAATTTTTGCACCTTTTTCTAATCCTATTGTAATATTTTTTCATAAATTAATCTAATATTCCCATTTATTGTCTTTTTTATTTTAATTTATTACTTTTGGTAATCCCAAAATGGGGAGTAATCAATGATAAATTTTTAGTGATAAATTAAAAAAAATTGAATGATTTGGAAAAATTTACATGATTTCAGAACCTTTCTAAATAGTTATTTCAATCCTTTGAAAATATACTTTTTCTGTATTCAATTCATTTCAATTTAAATGTCCTAAATTTTGATCACCAAAAAGGGGATTTTGTTAGATTAGACTAGAAAATACTTATTTTAATGATCAAAAATCATGTTTAATTATTATTAATGAATTTCATTTTTTTTAATTAAAAAATAGTTTACTATAAAAAATTGATAAAATGGTTAATTCTGGAACTGACCATTCCAACCGTACTATATGAATAGTTTGAACTAACTATAAAGATCTGCTAACTATGTGGAACCTTACCATGTTGAGATGGTATGTGAGTATGATATACTCTATAATACCAAATGTTGGATCGAAATAATAGAGATATTGTATAGAGTATCTAATGACGCTCAATATACAGGAGGGGGTGAATTGTATACTTTAAAATTTTCCTTTGGAAATTTTAAAGATGGTTATGTTTACCAAGGTTAAACATGGTAATTCACAAAACCTTTAAGTTCTAATAACTTTCTTGATTCCGAAAAAGTGATTATAGAAATGAAACTTAACAAAAGTTTACAAAAACTAAGATTCTACCTTAAAGCGTATAGAATCCTATATAATCAGAGTAAAAGACCAAGGAAGTATAAGAAGATTATACTTTCCTCAACAACTAAAAGTACAGCGGAAAACAATATAGAAAAACTACAAGTAACAATTAGTAACTCTTTTAACCCAAATAGAAGGGTATCCAACAACCCTGGATAAAAGGTCCCTTGATTTATACTTTCAAGAAATTATGTCTTCCCCACACAAGGGTAAGCCCTCGATATGAAGATCGGAGTCTGTCTTGCTATCCCCGCATGCCATCAACATCAAGGTAGTCGACACCTCTGTCTTCCTATTCTTGTAAGCCCTTGATTGTTCACAGCAACAATCGGAGTTTCACAAAGAAAATATGCACGAAGAAAAGTTTGAACAAGCCGTTCAAACTTTCTGCACGAAGCCTGAGAGTTTATAAGAGCTTCTCTCTCTAGAAATCACTTCAACAGCATGTAAGCACAGTTGTCAAAGTTGTTGTAAGCTCTTTAAAATGAGCTTCTATTTATAGGCACGGCTTCAACGGTCGGATCCCTCCTCCAACGGTCATATTTTTCCTTGAATTTTGGATGGACCTGTACACGTGTCACTTAAACAACAGTTAGTGAGTAACTGAAAGTACGACATCGTTTTATATCAAAACAAGTGTAAGCATAACTAAAATCTGATATTCGGAATGTAAGAAAATGAAAGTTCAGAGTCTAACCAAAATTGATTTCGGAGTCTATAGTACAAGGATATTTAGATTCTCTTTTCTAGAAATTCAGAATCTGGATTCACAGGAATTCGGAACCTGAACTTACAAAGTTCGGAGTCAGAATTCATGAGAATTCAGAGTTGGAACTCATAAAAGTTTGGAGTCTGTATTCAGAGAACTCGGAGTCAGAACTCAGAGAAGTTCGTAACCAAAATTCGTATTCAGAATTCAGAGTCAGAACTCAGAAAAGTTTGTAACCAGAATTCGTAATCAGAATTCAGAGTTAGAACTTAGAAGAGTTTATATCCAGAATTTGTAATCAGAATTCGGAGACAGAACTCAGAAGAGTTCGTAACCAGAATTCTGATTCAGAATTTGGAGTCAGAACTCAGAGAGTTCGTAACTAGAATTCGGAGAATTTGGATCCTAAAATAGAATGCTTCAAATCTAGGTAATTATAGGATTCTAAGGTTTTGGTTTCAAACCGAATTTTACACTTAGGAAAGTTTTTATATGATCAAAGAAAACATGATAAGGATAAATTTCCTTGGGGAAGGAAATTTTTCCATATAGAAGTAAAACATAGGGGTGAAAATAATTTTTCTTTGAGATAAGGTGTTTGTGATTTTTAAAACAACAAGAAATGGTAAAGTCATAAGGAAAACTTAATGACTCTACAATCTCCCCCTTGAATGAAGGAATGTAAAAATGTCATAAGGAAAACCTTATTGACTCAACAATCTCCCCCTTTTTAGAAAGCACAAACATCCTTACTAAAAATAATATAAGGACTTAGCAAAAAAAATCTAGACTTTGAAAATAAAACTTATATCCCTTTATATATGAAAAATGGTGAATACGAATAACTCCCCCTTAGTATTTTTAACTCTAAGGATCGTATTCTAGATTTACAGAATGAGAATTTCCATTATCTTGAGTATGAAAATCTTCGTAATGAGAACTCCCCCTTAGATAAACTCCCCCTTACTTAGGGATATTTCCTCTTTACTTAGAATTATTTTTCCTTTCTCCCCCTTTTGTGATTTTCAAAAAAAGAGTTTGAGGGAATGGAAAAAAATATCGTACTTGAAATATTAGTACAAACATCCAAACAAAACAAGCAACCACAATTTCATTAAAATTGGAAGAATTTTTACAAGGAAAAAACAGATACAGCAAAATATAGGATTTGGATCTATTTTTCTTCTTTTTCCTTGGGTATCAGCTTCTTCACAATGGTTTTCAGCTTCTTTAGTTATTTGTGATCCTCCTCTTCTTGATTTTATAAGGTTGTGATCCTATCATATTGAGCCTTTAGGGACTATGCCTAAGCCTTCAGCAAGTCATCTTGCTTCACTAGCTTATCTTGAATCTTGATCTGGAGATCCATTTCTGTTTTCCAACTTTGGACAACAAAATTCAACTTCCCATTCAGATCTTTGACATCCTGAATCCGAGTATTTTGTTAAAGATTTAGATTTTCCTTAAATCTATTTGTAAGATCCTTTATTTTGGTATCTTTAGTATCAAAAGCTTCCTTGATATCTTCTTGAAATTGATCAAGCTCTCTCAAATCTTCAATAATATTATTTGATCAGCTGGTCATTTTCTTGCAAGATTTTATGTGGGCTTCATAGTTGATAAGGAAATTCTTGTGTTCGGCCTCAACCTTTACACACCTATCCATCACCATGGATACAGATTCTGATTTTTGATTCATGTTATCCTGGAGAATCTGGCATCTAGAGTCAATTGTTGGAAAGATCAGAATGGTATCCACTAGCTTCTTCAGGGACTAAACGACAAAATCATGTCATAGAGTCGATGACTCCGAATCTGACATTTTTCTTGGTGATGGTTCTTATTATAGATCAACCAGCTTCCTCTTAAAAGATCCTCCAGCTTTATTCTTCCTCATAATTGCTTTGATTGGGGTATCAACAACCACTTGTTTCACCTTGTTGGTTTTCGGAATAGCTTCTTCATCTGGAGATTCCTGCTCACTCTCAGACAACTAAACAATCCTATCTTCATCAATTTTTTATATCTTGTCTCCTGCCTCAACATCTTTAGGAAGAATGAAGTCATGATTATGACTCTCTTCCTCAGATAACTTTTTTACTTCCTCTTCACCCTTCTCATCAATTCCAGGAGTAACAAGTTTCGAAGATCCGGATTGAGAAGTCCGAATTGACAATTTTTTGGAAGCACTTTCCTTCTCATGATAATATTCAACTTGCTTAATCAGATCATCAGTGTGATTACTACTTTCTTCCTTTTCTTGCACTTATTCCACAGCTTCTATCTGTTTAGCAACCTTTTCTTGTGCTTTTTCTAGAGTCATGTACTTCTTCCCTGGTGTCTCAGGTAATGGTTCAACTAAAAAGTTTTCAGTATGGGAATTTTCTCAAATGCTACTTCAGTAGACTTCAAAAGATATTTCACAATCTCTTCTTATAACATCTTTTTCTTAAGATTCTTCTCTTTTTATTTCTTCTCAAGCTCTTCAGCAGCTTTCTCTTTCAATGCTTTGTCCTTTTCAGGGTCTAGGCCAAACTGTGGCTCCCCTTCTTTATGATTCTTTTTATCCTCCCTCCATTTGGATACTACCTCATCCATATAGGCTTTTTGTTTCTTGGGATTTGGAGGTGTGGATTGAGATTCCTTGGCTTTAGGGGTTTCTCCTTCAGCTTCTACTTCCTTCAAATTTTTTTCTTTCCAGCTTTTTTGATGGTTCAGCCTCTTCTGCAACTTATGGAATGGCTTCTGCCCCATCCTCTGGTAGATCATAAAACTCACCTAACTACTTAGAGAAACCTAATTTCATCCTATTGAGGGTATCATCACTGATTAGCATTACTTTGCAATTACTTGGCTTGGAACTGCAAGGGATCTTTAAAGATTCAAGGCACCGAACTATCAATTTGGAGATTAGGGAAAGATACATGATTTTTTGTGCTCTCAGATTCCCATTCTTGATATTCTCTATCATAATGAGAATATGCTTTATCAGATTGATTTTTTTTAGATTTACAAAAAAAAATATAAGATATACATATCACTTTTCTGAAGAGTGTCCTTGTCACCCTTTCTCGATACGATAAGACCCTGAACCCATAACTCTAGGATCTGATTGTTGGTAGACAGGTGAGAAATTTTTGCAATCTTGACATCTGTAAGTCCAAGACTTTTCATAGCCTTCACTTTTACAAAACTCCCTTGCACATCCGGTAATTTTTTGGAACAAAACTCGGCCTCTCCTTCATAAGATAATCCTACCAAGCTAGCCTCCTTGGTATAAGAAAGTGCATAAGTTTTTCCATAACTCTTGAAGGAAAATTTTTCTCTGTCATCTTCCTTGAAAAAGCAAACTGAATCATAAAATTCTATGAGTAGATTCAGATACACAACATCCTAAGCTCCTGTCATTGAAATGGATACACTCTCCCATCCATTAAGCTTTAGGTTCTTTGAAATAATTGAGTCATACTTATTGAAGAAGTTTAGAAGCAACAACCTCTCCCTGTAAATTTTCCACTCCAAAATTGGCTTGACAGAAGACATTTCTTGAGAAGGAACTTCAGCAGAAATTCGAACGTGAGAAATCTTTGAAAATATGGAACGGTCTTTTGAAGTTGGGCAGAGCTTCGACACACAAAATCTTTGAAAACCAATGTGGTACAACCATCGAGGGTCCCCTTTTTATAGGTGTTAAAGCGACGGTTCATCTTCCCATTTCAATCCAATGGATGAGAATTCTTCTGATCTGATCTAATGGTTGAAATGATATCCCAAGAAAAATTTCCTAGGATCTGATCTTTTGAGGTTTTTAAAGGAAAAGATTTGGATTTTTGAGGAAACTAGAATCTGAGAAATTTTAAAAACAAAAGAAACTAACAGCAAGTAAAAGGTTATTATAAAAACTCAAGAAGGAATCATACCTTTTGGATTTTCTGGAGAATTATTCATATTGAGAAAATTCTTTTTTAAGAACTTTAGATTCTAAAAAAAACTTGAGTACGAAAAAAAATGCAGATCTTCATTACAAAAATCTTCATTATGAAAATCTTCATTACAAAAATCTCAAGTACAAAAAAGTTCACTACGAAAATTTCAAGTATGAAAAACTTCATTACGAAAAATATGAAAAACTTTGTTACGAAAAATATGAAAAACTTCATTACAAAAAATATGAAAAACTTCATTGAAAAAAATATAAAAAAGTTTTATTACAAAAAATATGAAAAAGCTTCATTATGAAAAATATGAAAAAGTTTCATTATGAAAAATATGAAAAAGTTCATTATGAAAAATATGAAAAAGTACATTATGAAAAATATGAAAAAGTACATTACGAAAAATATGAAAAAGTATCAAAAAAATATACTCCCCCTATGAAAAGGAGTTTATTACTGTAAAGATATTAGTTCAACAGGAAGTTAATGAGGAATATTACCTTACAGATATCATTTCTAACTTCTGTTTAATGTATTAAAATCTATTGGAGGGTAAATATTTTGCGAAAATATCAGCAAGTTGATCTTGCGTTTCGATAAATTGAAGAATGATATATTCTTTTTGTGTGTGATCCCTAAGAAAGTGATGCCTAATATCTATGTTCTTTGAACGAGAGTGATGTGTAGGGTTTTTATAAAGGGAAATGGAACTTGTATTATTACACAAAATTTTTGTTTTGGCAAAACTCATACCATAGTCTGTGAGTGTGTGTTGCATCCACAACACTTGAGCACAGCAACTTCCAGCAACTACATATTGAGCTTCAGTAGTGGAAAGTGATACTGAGTGTTGCTTCTTACAAGACCAAGAAACTAATGAATCTCCTAAGAAATGACAAGTTCTGAATTTACTCTTTCTATCCATTCTACATCCACCAAAGTCAGAATCCGAAAAGCTTTTTAGAATAAAATCATTTCTAGAAGTGTAAAATAGTCCTAAATCCATGGTTCCCTTTAAGTAGTGAAAAATTATTTTCACTGTCTTTAAGTGATATTCCTTAGGATTAGATTGATATCCTGTACATAATAATACTAAAAACATTAATTCTGGATGACTAGTTTTCAAGTAAAGTATACTTCCTATCATACCTCTAAAAGATGTTTGATCTACTGGTTTCCTAGCTTCATCAAGATCAACTGTGTTTGAGGTACCAATGGGAGTACTTATACTTTTTGTGTTTTCATAACCATAATTTTTAAGAATATATTTAATATACTTATGTTGGGATATATAGATTCCTTTTGGTTTTTGAGAAATTTGAAAACCAAGGAAAAATGTTAACTTACCCATCATACTCATTTAAAACTCATATTTAATTAGATACGCAAAGGAATCGGTTAAAGATTTCTGAGTTGAACCAAATATAATGTCATCAACATATATTTGAACAATCAAAACATTTTTCTTATCTTTATTTATAAAAAGTTTTGGATCTGCATTTCCCTAAACATGGTTATTTTGAAGCAAAAATCCTATAATTCTATCATACCAAGCTTGAGGGGCTTGTTTAAGTCCATACAGAGCTTTGGTAAGTCTAAAAACATGATCAGGATGTTTTATATCTTCAAATCCAGGAGGTTGTTCAACAAAAACTTCCTATTGAACATAACCATTAAGGAAAGCACATTTCATATCCATTTGAAAAAGTTTGAAATTGAAGAATGTTGTAAAGGCAAGTAAAATACGAATAGATTCAAGTCTAGCTATTGGAGCATAGGTTTCTTCATAGTATATTCCTTCTTGTTGATTATAGCCTTTAGCAACTAATCTATATTTATTTCTAACAATGATTCCATTTTCATCACACTTATTTCTGAAGACCCATTTTACTCCAATAACAGAATTTTCCTTAGGCCTTTTAACCAAGGTCCAGACTTTATTCCTTTTGAATTCATTTAGTTCATCTTGCATGGCTTTAATCTAATCATCATCGCTTAAAGCTTCATCAGTGATTTTTAGTTCTAATTGGGAAAGGAATGCTAGATGTTATACTTCATTTCTTAAGGAACTTCTAGTCCTAACAGGTTGATTTACATCACCATTGATACTATCACTGGGATGATTCTTTAGAAACATCTTATTTGGGTTTTGTAAAACCTGTTCATCAACATAGGGTAGGAAATATTTGGGGGTAAATGTTTTAGAAGTATCTTCTTGAACATTTTACCTATCAGAAGGATCTTCTATCAAAGGTTGATAATCAGTTTTTGAAAACACTTCCAAATATGTAGGTTGGGGTTGTTTAAAAACAAAAGGATCAGTTTCATCAAATTTAACATGTACTGTCTCTTCAATAGTACAAGTGTTTTTATTGAAAACCCTATATGACTTAGATGTTGTGGAGTAGCCTAAGAAAATTCCTTCATCAGATTTTGGTGTGAATTTATATAGATTATCTTTAGTATTCAGAATGAATACCTTGCAACCAAAAACCTTAAAGTAGGAAAGTCTAGGTTTTCTACCATTCCATAACTCATAAGGAGTTTTATTAAGAAAAGTTCTAATCAAAACTCGATTTATAGTATAACAATAATTACTTATAGCTTTATCCTAAAAATGTTTGGCAATAGAATACTCACTCAACATGGTTCTAGTTATCACTTGAAGAATTCTATTTCTTCTTTCAATAACACCATTTTGTTGAGGTGTTATGGGTGATGATAAGTTATGAGTAATACCTTTTCTACTAAAAAAAGTTTCAAAATCAGAATTTTGAAATTCTCCTCCATGATCACTATGAATAGTTTTCAATGGAAGGCTCTTCTCATTTTTAACTTGGGCTCTAAAACTTTTGAAATAAGAAAAAGCTTCAGACTTCTTTGCTAGAAAATAGACCCACGTAAATCTAGTGTAATCATCAACCAAGAAAAATACATAGAACTTTCCTCCAATGCTTCCAGTTTGTGTTAGACTAAAAATATTCATATGAACTAGCTTCAATGCATCAGTAGTTGAGACTTCACCGACTGATTTAAAACTTGATTTATGTTTCTTTCCATATTGACAAGGGTCAAAAACTTTTGAATAATCAAATCTAAGATCCAGTATATCCTTAACTAATCTTTTCTTAGAAAGTTTTCATAAGTTCATAAGGTTACAGTGTCCTAAAATTCTATTCCATAACCAATAATGATCTTACATTTCACTAAGGAAAGGTAATTCTTGGCTCCTAATGTCTTCTAAGTTTAGTGTGTAAACATTCTCTTGCCTATGGGCAGAAATAATAACCTCTTCCTTGGAATTGTGTATTATGAACTTTTCATTCATAAAATTCACAAGGTATCCTTCATCACATAATTGTCTTATGCTAATGAGGTTGTTCTTAATACCCTTAACAAATAAAATATTTGAAATAAAAGTTTTTCCAAGAAGAACAATGTTACCTATACCAATAATTTCTCCCTGAGCATTATCTCTGAAATTTATTTTTCCTCCTTTCGTCTTGATAATCTTTTCAAAATAGTTTTTGTTACCAGTCATATGCCGAGAACATCCACTATCCATGTACCAAGTATTATTGTTTTTACCTTCCCTATTTTTCTGAAAATAAGAAAAAGTTAGGTTTTTGGAATCCAAACTTGCTTGGATCCGGAAATCTCAGAAAGAAAAATTTTAGGCACCCACATCTTTTTAGAAAAATAAGCTTTATGAAATCCTAATGAATGGGTTTTGATTAAGGAACAATTTTTTTCCCAGTGTCCACCACAATGACACTTAGTACAGAATGGAGCACTTTGAGGAACAAAATAATTTTTTCTAAAAATTAGTTTAGAACCAGTATAACCAAAACCAAAAGTATTTCTTAGAGGTCAGATTTGTGAATACATTTTATCAAAATTTTCCTCACCTAAGGTAAGGTTCGACAAACACTTCCTCAAGGAAAATATTTCAGATTTGATTTTGATAACAAAGTTCTTGTCTTAAAAAATATTTTATTTTGAAATAGATCTAGGCTCGAAAATATTTTTCTTAGAAATTACATTTTCTAGATCTTTAGAAAGTTTATTCTTCTCAGAATTTACTTCCTCGAGATTTTTTGAAATACTTTCAAAATCAACATTTTTCTTATCTAGATCTTTAAAAAGATATGATATTTCCTTAGTAAGAATAGTATTCCTAGAATTTTCCTTATCAAGTTTTTTCATGAGTTTTGAATTCTCAATCTCAAGAAGTTTGGAAAACTTAGAAACTTCTTCATAAGAAGGTAAAGTATTATCTTCATTAGAAGAATATTCTTCATCCAAAGAATTATAATATTTATAATTACTATAATTTTCATCTAAAGAAACATCGTTCAATGATTTAGCATTGTGTACCTTAGCCATTAAACAATGATTGTCAATAGGTAGTCTGGCTATTAGACCAAGATTCTTCTATCCAGAAGATTCATAATCTGAAGATTCATCTGAAGAGTCTCCACCACTAGCACTCCATGTGTTATTAGCTTTCAAGACTTTCTTATCTTTATCCTTGTAATAATTATTTCATTTCTCTCTAAATTCATTTCCTTTCTTTCTTTTCTCTTAAGCATAGGACAATCTGGTCTTATGTGTACAGCTCTCTTACATTCATAACATGTAACTTCTGAATCTTTCTTATTTTTCCTTTCCTTTTTTTTATATCTAGATTGAAAGTTCCTCTATCCATATATATTGTTCATCCTTTGAGAAAGATTTTCTAATTCATTTTCTGAGGATTCACTTCCACTAGATTCAGATTGGATAACAACTTTATTAGATTTGGATCTAGTAACTCTCTAAGGAGTCTTGGATTTCATATGATTAGAAGTTGTAGTAAAATCAACATCGTCATTCCCATCCTTCTTCTTAACATTATCAGCATCTCTATTCATTCTAGTCTCATGCTGAAGAAGAGTTCCAAACATCTCATCTAAGGAAATCTGAGTAACCTTTCTATTCTCATCAAAAGTAGACCTCTTGGATTCCCACTCATTCGGCATGATGTATATGATCTTATCAACAAGAGCTTCATCATCTAATCATTTTTCACCAATGGATTGTAAACTATTCATAATAGTGATGAATATTTGTTTTACCTTACATATGGGTTCTCTATAAGGAAATCAGAAACCATGATATTCAGCTCTGAGCATGGATCTTCTAGTTTCAATTACTTAGGAAGTTACAAAGTGATTAACTTCAAGTTTCTTCTATATAAAATTTGTTGCTTCAAAATATGAAATTTTTCTATATATATTTCAAGTCATAGAACAAAGAAAAGTATTGCATACCTTATAATTCAGTTTATATTCATGCTTTTCTTGATTGGTAAAGGTACTAACTTCTTTATCAGGTATTTTATATCCTCTAGTAAGCATAAAAAAATTATCAACTCCAGTATTGATAATGAAAGTCTTTATTTGATCTCTCCAATATTCATAATTATTTCCATGAAAGATAGGTGGCCTAGTTGGATTGAGATTGTCTATGGAACCAACATTGTTTCCTGCCATCTTAAAGAAGATTATTTCCATAGAAACTTTTTAATAGAAAAAGTTCGTAAAAAATGAGAATATTCCTAAGCAAGGAAAATATAAAATAAGAGTATCTCTAATCAAAAAATAATCTAAACTATCCGAGTCTGAAAAGCTGATTCCATAAAATAAGAAGAAGAAAAATTTTCTTCTGAATCTAATCGTGAGATTAATTCAGAGGTAACCTCCCTCTGATACCAATTGTTGAGATGGTATGTGAGTATGATATACTCTATAATACCAAATGTAGGATCGAAATAATAGAAATACTGTATAGAGTATCTAATGATGCTCAATATACAAGAGGGGGGTGAGTTGTATACTTTTAGAAATTCCTTTGGAACTTTTAAAGATGGTAATGTTTAACAAGGTTAAACAAGGTAATTCACAAAACCTCTAAGTTCTAATAACTTTCTTGATTCTAGAAAATTGATTCCGAAAATGAAAATTAACAAAATTTTACAACAACTAATATTCTACCTTAAAGCGTATAGAATCCTATATAATCAGAGTACAAGACTAAGGAAGTATAAGAAGATTATACTTTCCTCAACAACTAAAAGTATAGTGGAAAACAATATTGAAAAACTATAAGTAACAAGTAGTAACTCTTTTAACCCAGTGAGAAGGGTATCCAACAACCCTGGATAAAAGGTCCCTTGATTTATACTTTCAAGAAATTATGTCTTACCCACACCAGGGTAAGCCCTCAATATAAAGATCGGAGTCTGTCTTACTATCCCTGCAAGCCCTCAACTTCAAGGTAGTCAGCACCTCTGTCTTCCTATCCCCGAAAGCCCTTGATTGTACACAGCAACAATCGGAGTCGCACAAAGCAAATCTGCATGGAGCAAAGTTTGAACAAGTTGTCCAAACTTTCTTTACGAAGCCTGAGAGTTTATAAGATCCTCTCTCTCTAAAAATCACTTCAACATCATGTAAGCATAGTTGTCAAAGTTGTTGTGAGATCTTTTAAATGAGCTTCTATTTATAGGCACGGATTCAACGGTCAGCTCCCTCCTCCAACGGTCATATTTTTCCTTGAATTTTGGAGGGACCTGTACATGTGTCACTTAAACAACGTTTAGTGAGTAACTGAAAGCACGAAATCATTTTATATCAAAAAAATTGTAAGAATAAATAAAATCTGATATTCGGAATGTAAGCAAATGAAGGTTCGGAGTCTAACCAAAATTGAATTCAGATTCTATAGTATAAGGATATTCGGATTCTGTTTTCTAGGAATTCGGAACCTAAACTCTATAGAATTTCGGAGTCTTAATTTCAAGGAAATTCGAAATCTGGATTCACAGAAATTCGGAACCTAAACTTACAAAGTTCAAAGTCAGAGTTCATGAGAATTCATAGTCGGAACTCAGAAAATTTCAGAGTCTATATTCAGAGAACTCGGAGTCATAACTTAGAGAAGTTCGTAATCAGAATTCGTATTCAGAATTTGGAGTCAGAACTCAGAAAAGTTCATAACCAGAATTTGTAATTAGAATTTGGAGTCAGAACTCAGAAGAGTTTGTATCCAGAATTCGTAATTAGAATTCGTAATTAGAATTCGGATTCAGAACTCAGAAGTGTTCATAACCAGAATTCTGATTCAGAATTTGGAGTTAGAACTCAGAGAGTTCGTAACCAGAATTCTGAGAATTCAGATCCTAAAACAGAATGCTTAATATCTAGGTAATTATATGATTCTGAGGTTTTTGTTTCAAACCGAATTTTACAATTAGAAAAATTATGATATGAGAAAATAAAACATGATAAGGATAAATTTCCTTGGGGAAGGAAAATTTTCCTTATAGAAGTAAAACATAGGGGTAAAAAGAATTTTTCCTTGAGATAAGGTGTTTGTGATTTTCAAAACAAGAAGAAATGGTAAAGTCATAAGGAAACCTTAATGACTCAACAATCTCCCCCTTGAATGAAGGAATGGAAAATTTATAAGGAAACCCTTATTGACTCAACATACCATACGTTATATTTCACCTAACCACATAAAAAACCTTCTCACTATGATTCAGATGAGAAAAATATATCAAATTCATAAATTGATCATGAAGTGAAGTTGAGTCTACCATTTTTTGAAAATCACATTAATGTGTGTACAATAAACTTACCATGAGAAAGAGATGCACCTTACTGTGTGAATAAATCAAGTTACCATTCCAAGGTATATATAATTTTTCATAAAGTAATATATTGAATATGTCTATTATTGTAGTGATCATGTGAAATATCTTACCTCATGAATTCATGAACCTACTACATGAGAAAATGTACTGACTATGTGAAGTGATGAACCAACCATGGAAACCTTTCCACATCAACTGATCATGCCTACATACCATTTCAAGTTTCCATTCCAACTAACCATATTTTAAGTGAAGATATATTTTCATGTATAACATAGAATTATAGCCTTTAATATATCCAATGGTTATTTTTCAAAGCATTAAATGAATAGTCAATAAATTTAATATTGAATTTATTATTCTTCACTGGATACTTTTTGATGGAGTTATTTTTAATACAAAGATTAACTTATGGAAAATAGGTTGTTGTTGAAGATTCTGATCAATAAAGGAACATATGTGTGTACCTATGCTACATAGAGAACTCATTTAAAACACTTTTCAATGCGCTATTTTTCTATAATTTCTTTGAAATCCTAGTTGAATCCTTTAAAATAAAAATTTAGAGAATCATGAACAACCAAAGCTGGTCATATTGAGTTACACCAAATCTTTACATATCCCAACCACTGATCTTTCTATTTTATCTATTCTTTTGAGTTTTATTTTATTATACTCTATTTATCTATAAACACAGTCTCTTATATTAAACTGAAGATTGGTCGACACTCTCTTTCAAATATTTTCATTTTTATCCCACATATAAATGTGGAAGAGGTTGTGTGTGTCCTGGAATATTTTTATACCATGTATAATTATAGAAGAGGCTCTGTTCGTAGACATCCTTGTGAACTATTGTCTATAAAAACTTGATCCAAGTTGGGGATTAGTTTATTTAATAATAACATGCTTAGCATCAGGTGATTTACAAGTGGATGGTATTAAGTCTCAACTTGATATCAAACCAATTATTAAATTTTACAAGGAACTCTTTATCTATTTTTGTTTTCTTAATAATTAAATTAAATTATTTTCTATCTTAATTTTATTAAGAAAAAGTTAACTATAATAGTTAACTTAAACTAGTGTTTTGTATACTGAATTTGATACAAGTATATTAGTTTCAAAAGTTAGAGTATTTTCAAAATTATTTTAACTAATCTATGATCGGTCTTTTGAGAAAATTTTCAAAAGATCAAATTATATATTTATAGTATTTTTTAATTTTATGATTTTATTAAATTGTGGTATTTGAGTTTTAAATTTTTTTTTTAAACATAAATTTCACTGTAATCTTAATTCACCAACCTCTTGAGTTTTCCACTCTAACCAACATAATATATCTATGTTTCATAAGTCTTTTCATATGATTTTTTCTTTCCTAGAGCCAATGATAGTCAATCCTTCATCATTTCCAAATTTAATGAAACCTTCTTTATCCTACCTGATTTCTATGAAAAGATCTTCATTTATTATCATAGGGGAAGTAAATAGGTTTCCAAGTAACCATAGTCCATCTTGATCCATTACTTTTAAAGAAATATTTATGATATTCACCTTCTCATATATTCCTTTCTTGATCTATGTATTCTTCTTCACTAATTTTTGTGGTGAATATGTTTGTTCTTCCTTTAGATGTAATGAATCATATTTATCATGTGGAGATGAAAACTGGTTATTTATTTTCTATCTACTTGATGATTCTTCTAACTATAAACAATTCCCTTATTGAGTCTCCTTTAGAACACTTATTTGTATTATTCATGGTAAATTAATGTCTTTGTGTATATAACCTTCACACCAAAAATAATATCATTTAAAAACACACTGATTTTTTTAATTTCTGCTCGTCTATTTTTTCTCTTATTCCTTAAAGTGTCGATTTTCTATGAACACATGTATTGATTATGTCATGTCTTTTAACAATAATAACACCTAGTTTTTGGTGTATTTTTTTGTATGATTCAATACTCCAGTATACTTTTGGGTATTTTGAGAGCCACCTAAGTCAATATACCTTCAAAGTGTGGGGGTTCATGTCCATATATCAATTGTCACTACTTTTTACTTGCAATCAATCCCCACTAAGATTTTTCCTTTATTATTAAAATACTTAATTTGTGGTAAATAATCTAAATATTCATTTGGATTACTAATTTTTACCTCTACATTATCCATGTCCCACTCATTCCAATTTCTTGATGTCATTCTGAGAGTTAATATTATTTCTTGATCCTCAATCTTTCACTATAAAAAAACAATCTCTACTTCAAGTTATTCAATTATTTTGACTATATTCTTCACTATATTAGTTAATATATCAATGATTTAGAACTATTATTCAATTTTGAGTTTATACTTAACCTCATTCTTGTATTCTTATGGATTTCTATATTTTGAATATGTCTAAAGGTGTTTAATGGTGAGCATAATGGGTCTAAAAAATTATAAAGTATTAGAATACCTAATATTTATCCTTTCGTATGTATGATTAAATCATTCATATGTGAGATTAAATATTAAATATGTAAGATTAATCTTTAATATGTAAGATTAAATCTTTTATATGTATGATTAAATATTTTATATGTATGATTAAACTTTCCATATATAAGATTAAATCTCTGATAAGTAAGGTTTCTTACTTTCCCAAAAATTTGAGTATAACATACAAAAAAAATAGCTGAATAATAACTAATTGGATACAATCTCATTAATCATGGATAACTCAAAAAAGGGATCAAATTTCAATCCAAAAAGAATCATAAAAAATCAATGGTGACTAAAGAAATTGAGATTATCCAAGGGGTTATATTTAAATGAGAATAAGCTGATAAGTATTTAAAGGTAGTTACTTATCTAAATATTAAATTTGAAATTAAAATTTGAAGAGATAATACCATTGTTGTGTTGTATATTTTTTTATCGTTTTTGTGTAATAAATTTTAAGAATAAGAAAGGCGATAATAAGAAGAAGTTTAAGTAAAATAATAATAAATATTACTTGTTATTTTTAAAATATAGTGTGACTATGAGAAGTGTGAAAGAAAAATTACAACAATAACAACTTTGAGATCTTTGGTTTAAGAATTAGTTTTTTATTTCTATTAAAAATTGAATATATGTGTGTGGGAGAACTTCACATAAGTTGAAAGATATTTTTTATCACAAGTTCAAGGATAAATCATGATCCTTGTAACCAACATGATAACTCTACTATATTATTTGATCACGAGTTTTACCAAACCATATTAATGATGTAGCTACTTGTTTTCAGTGGTGAACATCATAAAAATATATTTTTCTTTATATGGTTTTGTATTAGTGTGTTTATCATCAATCTAGTCATTCACATTAATAGGTGTTAAAGTTTATTTTGAAAAAAAAACTTAAAAGGGGGATTTAATTCACTTATTCACCCCCTGGAGAATTATCACTAATCTTGTGGGTACTTTTTAATTTGTGTCAGAGCATCCCAATTTTACTTTGTAGATAATCAACAATTTAGAGTTTTATAAAAAATGATTCCTATGTGTTTTTAATTTCAAGTTTTTAATTTCAAAATATGACAAGGATTAATTTAATTCAGTGAAAAATAAGAGGATTCCCATATTTATTATCAAAAAATTTTATATATAGAAATATCAAATACTTTAATACTTGTTATGAATTATTCTATATGTATTAGAGACTAATATAAATGGTTTTACACTATGTATTAAATGTGTTTATTTGACATCAGTTGATTAAAATAATTCAGAGAATGATGTTTGTGATTGGGATACCATATTCTTGTCTCTTTCAGAAAAGTATTTTTCCAACATAAATGTAATAAAGACTATAAAGGGTATATTAGATAAAAAAGAAAAAATTTATGAAGGAAATTCAAAATTGAATAAACCTATACTATAGATTTTGTGGTTAAAATATGATCACAAAATAAATAATGATGAAATATTGAATGATTCTTTACTCAAGTTAATGACTTTTTTAGCACTATTAGAGGTTTTGGTGAGAAGATGAAAGAAATTATGGTTTTTAAAAATATATTACATATCTTTTTGGAAAATTTTAATTCAAACACACTTGAATAGATTTTTTTGATTATGAAATGAAGGAAGGGATTGATTTTAAGAAGAAGAGTAAATATGATAGAGAAATATCCTTTAAATCTATTAAATAAAAGAATAGTGGGAAAAAAGTTGTTTTAGAAGAAAAATATTTCAATGAGGAAGAATATGCCAAAGCGAAATTTAAAAAAAAAACTAATGTCATCAATTTCAATAAGTTTCAGTAGAGTAAAATGAAATTTTTGGGAGAAAATAACACTAAATTATTTCAAGTGTGGATCAATTGGAAATTTCATAGAAAATTTTCCAAATTTGAAATATGAAGAAAAATATGAGGTTGAGTATAATTATCCAAGAATATTCCCAATTAATAAATATTAAAATTTGATAAAAAAATGTTTTATTCAAACATTAAATGAAAGAACTTTTTATACCCAAGAATAGAAATTTCATATCACAATTTAGTGAAGATGATGGTGGTGAGAATTGAGGGTAAGTTAAGAATTACAATGAATCATGAAGAGTTAAATAGTGATAATAATAATATTTTTTTGAGTGAGAAAGAAATGGAAATAGAGTTCATGTTGAATTGAGAACTCAAGTAATGTATTAAAAATATCTCAAAATTGGTGAAGGAGAATAAAAATTTAAAGGAACATAATCAATATTCAAGAAAAATGATTCTATTCAAAATAAAATAGAGACAAAGTTAATGAATGAGATTGATAACTTGAATAATTTGTTTGATGAAGAGAAGAAATTGAAATTTGACTATAAGTTAAGGTTAAAGAATATGATATATATCTTGACATCTATTAGAAAAAACACACTTGGTATTATTTTTGGGTTGTGTTTTTGACAAGGTAATTAAAGGAACTTCTAAAACAACTCATGAAGTTATTAAGAGTACATTTTATGAAGGATAGAGGAGTATTATAAGTATTATAATGTAATTATGGACATTTTTTATTTATTTTTTGTTGTATAATGATAGATAAATTTCTCTATGTACTATATTATAAGGGTACTATATGACTTCAGAAGAGTATATTTGCAACAAAGGAAAATTTTGGATGGATACTGTAACATCCCAGATAAATAAGGAATAAGAAACTTTTCATATTTATTAATATTTGTGAATTAAATATTAATTTTACATTAAAGGGGACGCTATTTTTTATGGCGTACCCGATAAGAAACAACGGGTTTCTTTGAAATCTTACGTTGCACACTAATAATATAATATTATTATTTTAAATGGTAGTTAACGCCTAGTCGTTGTACTGGTGGGAATGAATATAACTAACTAAAATATGATTATATATGTTTGTTAAATGTATTTACATTAATCCAATAAAGGTTATAGTCTTAAAATATGAATGAATCTAATTTTAAGCATAATTTACATTAAAAGGTCGATTTACCGCTTTTTAATAGTGAACCCTCTTTAAATATAGTTTTGGTCACTTTAATACATTCTAATTGACTAAATAAAATCCTTATTTAGAATGGGGATATCAAAATTTACTTTGTGTAAATTTTTTGTAATTTTTCCAATAAAGTTAATTTTTTAATGAATAGTGAAAAATATTGTATTTTAATTCAAAATTACGTTTTATTCTAATTTATTTATATGGTTAGATTATATTTTTTATTAGTTTTAAAGTGTAATTATAATATATTTTTACCATTTAATCCAATTTTGGTCATTGGAATTAATTTCACTTTGAATTTCGACATAAACAAGTGTCAATGTTTTGATAGTTATTATTTCTTAAAAACACGCTATTTGTTTTAACAATGGGAATTAATTTTAAATTAATTAATGAAACTTCTATGTTTAGAATTTGGAAAAATGTACATCATTTATGAATTTGGAATATCAAATAAATCTTAGGCTGAATTTTTGGTATTTTTCTGAAAAACTTCAATTTTTGATGAATAGTGAAACCACTTAATAGTAGTTAAAAAACTGACTTTTTCATTTAAATGAAATTTTACCAATTCTGTGAATTGAATTTCAAAAATATGACATACATGGTTGTTATTAGTAAGTAAAATTTGGTTCAATAAGATGAAAATATTTTTTGGTGAATAGTAACTTTTGACTTTTATTTACCACGGTTATAGGTAAATAGGGTAATTCAAGGTAAAACTAATATTATAATAATTTAAAATTACCTTAACACTTGTCCAAAACTTATTGGTTGAGTCATTTACGACTATATTCATCTTTGGGTTGATTTTGGGACCCCATTGAGCCACTTGGGAGTGATAATGACAATTTAGATTAATTAACTTAAAGTAAAGGCAAAATGAAAAAAGCAAATATCTTTTAGTAAATTATTTTTTACAAGGGGTTATATAAATTATATTTTCGACTATAAATATTATTTGGAAATATAAAAATATTTCCTACATCATATTATTTGTTTTATAATTTTTAGACATCGAATAAATTAAATTATTTATGACACAATAAGGATGAAGCATTTACCTCATTAATAAATGATTTAAATAAATAAGATTATAATGATTAAAATATTATCCAAAACCTGTCCAATTCCTATTGGATGATATTATTTCGACTATTAGTAATCTTATATTTGACTTTAATTATTTTTGGACCTTTATAAATTGAATATTATTATATAATAAAATAATATTTTCACACTTTTTTAAAGAGCCCCTCCTCCCCCATATAAAAGGACACCACTTCTAACCAATTCCTTACACCTATAAAGCCTTTTGGATCATCCAACCTATACCCAATTAATCTCCCTACATCCCTATACTCCTTCTAGAAGCCTTACCTTAGGCAGAAGACACTTCAAGAAGTCCTTTTTGTTCAAACCAAAAGAAGTTACCCAAATTAAAGGTAATGGTTCCTCTTAACTTATTTTCTTTTATTTTACTTCTCCAACCCCTAAACTCTTTTTATTACTTTATTTTATAATAAAACTAGTATAATCAATATACTAGGATTTTTTTATGAGAATAATTTTAAATACACTTACACACACCTTCATCTAATGGGTGAATAACATATTGTTTCTGTGAATGGAAAACTAATGCCTCACGAAATGATGATTGTTCGATTATCTCCTACCACCTCTCTTGGTGGTCATTAAGATGGAACTATATTTATATATGATATATATTATGTTTATATTTTATTTATGTCTCAGTATTTTACATTTATATCCTACCTTTATGGTTTTCATAATGGGTAAACGTGATAATTTCATTTGAGGAAGTGCGGACTACCACCCCCTCAAAGTGATATGACTCGTTAATTCCACATGTGTGATGTATAAAGGATAGAGTTAAGGATATTATATATAATATTATACTGTAATTATAATATAACTATGTATAATTATGTTTTAATTCCATTAAAATAAGAAATAGAAATGAAAGTAGCGTTCATGCGTACGTACGGCTTATCGTCTCCATGAACAGTGTATTTCATTTTTTACCTCCAAATGTTATGTATTATTATAAATACATGTATATACTGGATATATATGATATATATGATATCTAAATCATGAATATAATTCTGTATATAAGGAAATTTTGACTATGTGAACAACTTTTAATTATAAGAAGTCTATTTTTGACTCAAGTACCAAATATCGACAAAACGACCATTATTAACTTAAATGATTTCATAATATATATAACATGGTAATAAGTGATATAAAAAGAATAATAAAATTGAAAAAAGTTCTTAAGCAAGTATAAATTAACTTTAGTTTATTATTCAGGAAGAACAAGGAACAAACAAGTCAAGTCGGACATGAGGTAAGGGATTTCTTATCTCACTTTTAATTCCATGAGATTTCCATTGTTCACCACTTATTCATTGCATGTGGTGTATTTTGTACTGAAATTTGGTATATATTATCATTATTCTCATTATATTCATGGTATTTTGTGATTCATTTGGTGGTTATTAACTTTTGTTCATACGAATCAGTTGATTACAATGTGGTAATAGGTTTCATCTCACTTTTTTATTCCCATGAGATTCATGCTATATTTGCCATTATTTCCTTTTGTGTGGTGTATGTACTACCCATGATTGTACTCTTTGTGTAATATACTTTCATTTATGAGTATTTACATCTTCATTTTATTATCCTTCTTTCATGTGGTGTATGTTTTGTAAGTTACCAAATCAGTAAGGGAACCTTTCACCCTCCTCTTTTTAAAAGACTTCTTTTTGTTAGGTCTTTTAATTTGAATCTTATTATGTTGGGATATGTTATTATATATCCTTATTGATGTAAATTTTATGTCCAAGTGATGAGATACCCTTTTTTATCTCATCAACTCATTTTCTGAATTTTAATGACATTTTTAGGCTATTGAATTTTTGCAAGGGAACTTCTTAACCCAATTTCAATTCTTTGGGTTAAACTTGTACTTCTTGAATATATCATCCTATGAATATGTGTGAATGACCGCTGATTGTTTTACACTTAATATAAAATTATATTGGGTGTATTATTATTTTTCACACATAACTATGTAATTGATTTATCCTTAATTTAAGGATATCGTCTTTATAATGGATTTCATCTCAATTTACATTTCCATTGAGACTTCATTGTTGTTATACACCAATTCACTCTTATATAGTGTATATACTGTCCTTTTTCATATTATATCATAAATACCTTTATTCTCATGATATTATAAAGTTATTATTAAATTTTATTCCTCAATTATTTGTATTCAAGCATCTCTCTTTTTTGTTAAAAAACTCTTTAACTAAAATATTGTTTTAAATGTTTTAAAGATTTATTCTTATAATTATTTCTCATTAATGTCTATGTTTTAAAAATGTGTTTTAGGATTTATTTATATAGACATTAGTGATTTCAAATAATAATTCATTTAAAATCTACAAAAGTGGTATGGGACACTTTGTTTCAAAAATCTCTTTTTAAATGGTTTTGAAAATGATTTGATAAAGCATTGTTTATTTCAATATCTTGATTTGATATATTGGAATGTGGAAATGTTATATTTCCTTTATACTTGTGTTATGTTTTATGATTATGTTATGGTTATTGGGTATTGTTTACATATACGGGTGGTTCCGTGATAAACCTAGGGCGGGTGAGCCCGAGATAGCTCTTCAATGCATTGGGTAACATGACGGAGGTAAACATAATTTTTCTCCTAAGAGATTTAGGGAATATACTGTGATGGGTATTCCAAGTGTAACTCCATACATAGCTATGATAGATACAATGTAAGTTTGATATGTATGTCATAAGTAACCTTTATGATTTATGATTTTTGTGTGTTATTCATAAATCTTATGATTTCGTAAGGTATGTTATGATTGAAAAGTATAGTTTCATTGATATGTTTTAATTGATGGGCTAATGTTTACTTCCTTATTTTATAACCCTTACTGAGATTTTTATGCTCATCCCAATTTTTTGAAATGTTTTCCATAGGACTTAAAGATGAATAGGGTCAAGGATGGGATCAAGGAAAAGTCATGCTGTCTAAAATATGGAACTAGACATGTTTCTTTTTAAGATTTTTTATTTTATGAAAAAAAATGGATACTGAGTAGTAGTGTTTATATGTAATATTCAAGTTGTTATGTAATAGTTATGGCCAAATTGTCTAAAAATTTAAACCTGAAAATATCCTCAATGTAAATTATTAATTTAATTCAATATTATGTAATGTTTAAGGTTGGGTCCTTATAGTTGGTATCAGAGGTCAGTTTAGAAAACTTTAGGGATTAGGAGTTTTTGTTAGACACATGGTTAGTCCCTATGTCTATTATTTCAGTTAAATCCTTGTTTTATAACTTTTTCAGATCAAGGAAAGTCAGTTACAGATGGAATGAGGAGGATCTCAAATGAAATTCCTATCTCTTCCTGATGACATGCTTGCAATAATTATTTCAAAGTCATGTTCGGATGATTGTGAAACTTTTTCTAGCATACAACTCACTTGCAAGCAGTTGTTTGAGATATAAAACACCTCCATTATACCTCATTATCATCATGGATCATGGGTTGTATTTAAACAAATCCTATTTTCACAATATTCTCATATTTTCAAGAAAGGTAAATATTATCAAGGAATTTTCAAATATTTTACTTTATCATAATATTTTGAAGCATATTATGATTTTAAAAAAGGTGATGAAGAAGGAGACCCTTGAGATACCTATTTATATTTTCTTTTACAATATAGTCTCTCATTGCATACCTATGGTATTTTAAAAGGACCATTAATTGAATGTTTCAACTAAAATTTGGTCTGAATATTTTATAGAAATCATGTGTTATCAGATGTTTTGAAATTATATGTCATACATGATTATTTTCCAAAACTGTTTTTCAGTGAACACCCATATGACCCATGTTGTACAAGGTGTATTTGGATGGAGGAAGCAAGTGATTTTGAAGGATC
This sequence comes from Viscum album, assembly GCA_963277665.1. Taxonomy (NCBI): domain Eukaryota; kingdom Viridiplantae; phylum Streptophyta; class Magnoliopsida; order Santalales; family Viscaceae; genus Viscum; species Viscum album. The sequence goes on along the minus strand of OY728128.1, from coordinate 1,917,782,152 downwards.
TCTAAATCATTGTTTCAATGCATGGACCTTCTACCAATAAGAACAATATGGCGATGAAACTAAATGGACACCATGATCAAGGTATGATATTCTTCATTTTGGGGATCATTTTATTTTATCATATGGTGGTGAAATAAGACATCAAGAATTAAGATGTTGAGATTATAATGAATTTGGATGAAAATGAGAGGTATAAGTGAAACATTGAGGTTAAAACATGTTAGGGTTATTTTTGAGTACTATTAAAAGGACAACCCGTAGGATGGGTGACAACCTGTCGCATCTGGTAAGGCCGCGGGAATCGAACCCACAACTGAAGGGCGACAAGGGTGCATCACCTACCACTAGCCTACTTGAAGTCCCTGGTTAGTATGACTTATTATTTTAGTAAAATGTTTTTATGGAACAAGAATAAGTTGATTTTTGGAACTTATGTTTTATCAAATGGATATACTTAGTATAGAAAAATTATTTAGTGATTAAGTGATAAAGGTTGTTTTGGAAGACGTTCTCTCTTTTGAGGAAACACTATATGCCTAAGGAAGATAGAATGCTATGTGATTTCAATTGTGGAATAATGGTTGAAATTTTAGTTAGGAAGGATCTATGTTTTTATTATGGACATATGATTATTTGGTTTATTTATGAAACTGATTAACCTATCATGGAGAATATGTGATTAGGTTAATTACTTTTCAATATGAGACTTTATGAGTAACTGGTGTTATTTGGTGATAAATGATAAGATTTATCTTGGAAGACTATGCAATTAAATCCTTATTAGATTTGGGTTTAAATATTAGTTTGGATTAATTTTGAAGAATTTTAAGGACAATTGTTTATTGAATAGTCTTGGTTAAACTTTGGGTATTGTTTTACAAATTTTGGAGATTAAGAGTAGTTTTTCTTTTTGTAAAAGATTATCCTTTTTGGGTATTATCTAATCTCGCACTAACCATTTTGGTTTTAGTTGATGTATAAAAACAAGGTAAATATATAGTTCTTATTTTGTGGATTATGTGATTCTCAAGAAGATGATTCTTGTGCTTTTGATGTGACTAAGTCTTTTTGAATGCTCTTTGTTTGGAGAAAATATTAGTTTTTGGTAGAAACTTATTAAAGGATGAAACTATACTTGAAGGTAAGTATATTTCCTTGTGTTATTATTCCATGTAGTAAATGAATTCCTCCAAATTATGAAAAGTAATGTAAAACAAAAACTTTATTGGTTTATGTTTCCTACTGGGTAATCAAATATCGTTTAACAAATCATAATTTTGTGATTTTCTGGTGGTTAACTTTCTCCTAATCATGTTTTCTATCACTCTCCATCAGAACTTGACCGTTTTTTCTCTCTTCTATATCCATGTTTTCCTACATGTAATCCTAGTATGGGTTATCTCAAGTGACCATTGTACTTTTCTTTCTTTCTTTTAAAGTGATAGTTTTACTGACTCTTTTCTGATGTGGGACTTTTAATGAAGTTTCCAAGCCCAATTTTAAAATTGTGAGGACACAATTCCTAAAAGGGGGGAAGGATATAACATCCTAGATAAATAAGGAATAAGAAAATTTTTATATTTATTAATATTTGTGAATTAAATATTAATTTTACATTAAAGGGGATGCTATGTTCGATGGAGTACCCGATATGCAACAACGGGTTTCTTTGAAATCTTACGTTGCACACTAATAATATAATATTATTATTTTAAATGATAGTTAATTTATAGCCGTTGTAATGGAGAGAATGAATATAACTAACTAAATTATGATTATATATGTTTTCTAAATGTATTTACATTTATCCAATAAAGGCTAGAGTCTTAAAATATGAATGAATCTAATTTTAAGCATAATTTACATTAAAAGGTTGATTTACCACCTTTTAATGGTGAACCCTCTTTAAATATAGTTTTGGTAACTTTAATACATTCTAATTGACCAAATAAAATCCTTCTTTGTAATGGGGATATAAAAATTTACTTTGTGTAAATTTTTGGAATTTTTCCGATAAAGTTCATTTTTTTAATGAATAGTGAAAAATATTGTATTTTAATTCAAAACTGCGTTTTAATCTAATTTATTTTTATGGTTAGATTATATTTTTTATTGGTTTTGAAGTTTAATTAGAATATATTTTTACCATTTAATCCAATTTTTGTCATTGGAATTAATTTCACTTTGAATTTGGACATAAACAAGTGTCAATCTTTTGATAGTTATTGTTTCTTACAAACACGCTATTTGTTTTAACAAAGGGAATTGATTTTAAATTAATTAATGCAACTTATATGTTTAGAATTTGTAAAAATAGACATCATTTCTGAATTCGGAATATCAAATAAATCTTAGGCTAAATTTTTGATATTTTTCTGAAAAACTTCAATTTTTGATGAATAGTGAAACCACTTAGTAGTAGTTAAAAAAATTGACTTTTTCATTTAAATGAAATTTTACCACTTTTGTGAATTGAATTTTGAAAATACTACATACATGTTTGTTATTAGTAAGTAAAATTTGGTTCAGTAAGATGAAAATATTTTTTTTGAATAGTAACTTTTGACTTATTTACCGCGGTTATAGATAAATAGGGTAATTCAAGGTAAAAATAATATTATAATAATTCAAAATTACTTTAACACTTGTCCAAAACTTATTTTTTGAGTCATTTACGACCATGGGAATATTTGGGTATATTTTGGGACCCCATTGAGCCACTTGGGAGTGATAATGACAAGTTAGATTAATTAACTTAAAGTAAAGGCAAAATGACAAAAGAAAATATCTTTTAGTAAATTAATTTTTATAGGGGGTTATATAAATTATCTTTTGAACTATAAATATTCTATGAAAATATAAAAATATTTACTACATCATAGTATTTTTTTATAATTTTTATACATCGAATAAATTAAATTATTTATGACACAATAAGAATGCAGCATTTACCTCATTAATAAATGATTTAAATAAATAAGATTATAATGATTAAAATATTATCCAAAACCTTTCCAATTCCAATTGGATGATATTATTTCGACTATTAGTCATCTTATATTTGACTTTAATTATTTTTGGACCTTTATAAACCGAATATCATTATATAATAAAATAATATTTTCACACTTTCCTAAAGAGCCCCTCCTCCCCCTTATAAAAGGACACCACTTCTAACCAATTCCTCACACCTCTCAAGCCTTTTTCATAATCCAAACTCTACCAAATTAATATAAATACATCCCTATACTCCTTATATAAGCCTTAAATTAGGCATAAGGCACTTCAAGAAATCCTTTTGGTTAAAACCAAAGGAAGTTACCCAAATTAAAGGTAATGGTTCCTCTTAACTTCTTTTCTTTAATTTTAATTCTCCATCCCCTAAACTCTTTTTATTCCTTTATTTTACAAAAACACCAGTATCCTCAATATACTAGTATGTTTTTATGAGAATTATTTTAACTACACTTACAAACACCTTCATCTAATGGGTGAAGAATATACTATTTCTGTGGATGGCAAACTAACGCCTCACGAAATGATGATTGTTCAATTATCTCCTACCACCTCTCATGGTGGCCATTAAGATGGAACTATATTTATATATGATATATATTATTTTTATATTTTATTTATGATTTTTTATTTTACATTTATATCCTACCTTTATGGTTTCCATAATGGGTAAACACGATAATTTCATTTGAGGAAGTGCGGACTACAGCCCCCTCAAAGTGATATGACTCGTTAATGCCATATGTGGGATGTATAAAGGATATAGTTAATGATATTATATATAATATTATACTATAATTATAATATAACTATGTATAATTATGTTTTAATTCCATTAAAATAAGAAATATAAATGAAAGTAGCGTCCATGCGTACGTACGGCTTACCGTCTCCATGAACGGTGCATTTCATTTTTTACCTTCAAATATTATGTACTATTATAAATATATGTATATACTGGATATATATGATATATGTGATATCTAAATCATGAATATCATTCTGGATATAATTAAATTTTGACTATGGGAACAACTTGTAATTATAAGAAGTCTATTTTTGACTCAAGTACCAAATATCGACAAAACGACCATTATTAACTTAAATGATTTCATGATATCTATAACATGGTAATAAGTGATATAAAAAGAATAATAAACTATAAAAAAGTTCTTAAGAAAGTATAAATTAACTTTAGTTTATTATTCAGTAAGAACAAGGAACAAACAAGTCAAGTCAGACATGAGGTAAGGGATTTCTTATCTCTCTTTTAATTCCGTGAGATTTCCATTGTTCACCACTTATTCATTGCATGTGGTGTATTGTGTACTGACATTTGGTATATATTATAATTATTTTAATTATATTCATGGTATTCTGTGATTTATTTGGGGGTTATTAACTTTTGTTCATATGAATCAGTTGATTACAACGTGGTAAAGGGTTTTATCTCACTTTTTTATTCCCGTGAGATTCATGTTATATTTGTCATTATTTCCTATTGTGTGGTGTATTTACTGACAATGATTGTACTCTTTGTGTAATATAATTTCATTTATGAGTATTTAAATCTTCATTTTATGATCCTTCTTTCATGTGGCGTATGTTTTGTAAGTTACCAAATCAGTAAGGGAACCTTTCACCCTCCTCTTTTTAAAATAATTCTTTTTGTTATGTCTTTTAATTTTCATCTTATTATGTTCGAATATGTTCTTATATATCCTTATTGATGTAAATTTTATTTCCAAGTTATGAGATACCCTTTTTTATCTCATCAACTCATTTTCTGAATTTTAATGTGACATCGTTAGGCTATCGAATTTTTGCAAGGGAGCTTCTTAACCCAATTTCAATTCTTTGGGTTAAACTTGTACTTCTTGAATATGTCATCATATGAATATGTGTTAATGGGCACTGATTTTTTTAAAATTAATATACACTTATATTGGGTGTATTCTTATTTTTCACACATAATTATGTAATTGATTTATCCTTGATTTAAGGATACTGTCTTTATAAGGGATTTCATCTCAATTTACATTTCCTTTGAGACTTCATTGTTGTTATGCACCAATTCACTCTTATATGGTGTATATACTGTCCTTTGTCATATTATATCATGAATACCTTTATTCTCATGATATTATAAAGTTCTTATTAAATTTTATTCCTCAATTATTTGTATTCAAGCATCTCTCTTTTTCTTAAAAAACTCTTTAACTAAAATATCATTTTAAATGTTTCAAAGATTTATTCTTATAAATATTTCTCATTAATTTCCATGTTTTCAAAATGGGTTTTAGGATTTATTTATATGAACATTAATGTTTTCAAATTATAATTAATTTAAAAGCTTCAAAGTGGTATGGGACACTTTGATTCAAAAATCTATTTTTAAATGGTTTTGAAAATGATTTGATAAAGCATTGTTTATTTAAATATCTTGATTTGATATATTGGAATGTGGAAATGTTATCTTTCCTTTATTATTGTGTTATGTTTTATGATTATGTTATGGTTATTTGGAATTGTTTACGTATACGGGTGGTTCCGTGATAAACCTAGGGCGGGTGAGCCTGAGATAGCTCTCAATGCATTGGGTAATGTGATGGAGGTAAACGTGATGCTTCTCCTAAGAGATTTACGGAATATACTATGATGGGTATTCCATGTGTAACTCTCTATGTAGCTTTGATAGCTACAATGTAAGTTTGATATGGATTCTATTAGTAACCTTTATGATTTATGATTTGTGTGTGTTATTCATAAATCTTATGATTTTGTAAGGTATGTTAGGATTGAAAAGTATAGTTTCATTGATTTGTATTTATTGATGGGATAAAGTTTCCTTCCTTATTTTATAAAACTTACTAATATTTTTATGCTAATCCCAAGTTTTTGAAATGTTTTCCATGGGACTTAAAGTTGAATAGGGTCAAGGATGGCATCAAGGAAAAGTCATGTTGTCTAAAATATGGAACTAGACATGTTTATTTTTAAGATTTTTTATTTTATGAAAAAAATGTATACTTATTAGTAGTGTATACATGTAATATTCAAGTTGTTATGTAATATTTATGACCTAATTCTCTAAAACTCTAAACCTGAAAAGATCTTCAATGTGAATTATTCATTTAATTCAATATTATGTAATGTTTAAGGTCGGGTACTTATAGATACTATGTGACTTTAGAATAATAGATTTATGGTAAAGGAAAAGTTTGGAAGGATAATCTAAGACATCATAGGGGTAATATGATTCTTTTTTTAACATCCCCATTTTCCGGTATTAGGGTTTTTATAGAAAAAATTTAAGTTTTGGAATGTTTGGGTTAAACCCGAGGAATTTTCTGGTTAGTTTTGGAAGGATTTATAGGTGTTTCTTAGTGTGAAAGTTTTGAGCATGATTAAGGGAAATTGTACTACTTTCCCAAGTAACTATGTGAGTGGGTAGGGGGTCTTATGGATAGCCACGTGGTTGGAACATAGTTTGACCAAACTATGCATTGACTCTGTGGCATTGGAATTTTTGGGTTAGTGAAAATTTGCATGGTTGGCTCATGGTTTTCCAAACTTTGTGTCCTAACTATGAAAAAGGATTAATTAAGTCTAAAAATATTGTTATTAATCTTAAATATTCCCCAAAATATTCATTCTTTCTCTTACGACTAGCAATCTAAAACTAGAGGGTTCTACTTGGTGATTTTGGTGATTCATTTCCTCCTAAATATTATTCTCTTGAATTTAGGTATTTTGGGTCCTAGGAAATAAAATCTAAGTGTTTTTTTCTTCCTATATTTCTAGATATCTTTTTTTCTCTTAGTAAAATCCCTAGTCCGGGTCTTCTCTGACCAGATCTAGTGTTTAGGGTATGTTTTCATTGAGTTCTTGTGATGGATCATCATAGGAGGTTTTATAAAGCCCGGATCTATGGAAACACAATATGATTTCTTCTTAGTGACTTGATTCTAGTTTAATATCTTCACAATTGATCTAATTTTATTAGAACTTGGGGATTGTGATTTCAAGATAAATTATTTTTACTCCTTGATGAAAACCTATGATGATTCTCCTTGATTCATTGTATTTGAAAACATGGGTTGTGATAATCACCTAAAATTTATTTGATGAAATTATTAAATGAGAAATTTATTTAAAAGAAATTTGTAGGTGTGAGAACTAGGTTTATCATGGGTTGGCGTGAATTTATACTGAATTTTATGGGGCCATTTTGGGTTACGAATTGGAATTCAATTCCAAATATTGAGGGAACATGAAATTATTATTCATTTTGGCAATGAATTTGGTTTGGATGTCTGGGTACCACTCATGATTATAGGTTAATCATTAGGCCTACTTTTATGGGAGATACATTCATGGGTGTGTGCATTTCATGGATGTGTGTTTTTATGGAATGTATATGTGAACTGTTTTGTGGGAAATGAATTTAAAAAGGGAAAAATTGATTTTGACGTGAGTTACTAATATTTTCAACTCTGGATTATTTGTTATATTATGTTTCTCTCCTTTTTTATATAAAATGTGAGCTAACATGTTCTTATTCTAGTGGTGTATGCAAAAAAAATTTGTTAGATTGCCTATTGAGTTTTTATAATCACCCCCTATATATGAAACTGGTTGAGTATGTAGTAGTTATTTGATATTATATATATAAAGGGAGATCTATAACTTTTCTAGTATATTGTGGTGATTTTATGTTCATTGGTGATGGATCTAGAAGCTTGGTTGTCATTGGTCTATGGAGATTGGGGTAATTTCCATGTTAGGCACTTTGTCTTTAATTTTGGGTTACTTATCTTGCAGTCTTTTGATATACATTATGTTCTACTACAACTTTGATAGTTCTTTATATTTTATATATTTAATTGTATTCTAGTTTTATATCATGCATCATATTGTGTCTCTTTATTATCATCTAATTATAGGTTTTTTTTGTTTAAGGGTAAATCATGCCCCATGATTTAGTATATCCCTTAAAATTTATTATTATCCTTTGGTGTTATGGGGATTTCACCTAAGTTTAGTGGAATTTTGGTCCTTCCTAAGCCAATGGGTTGGGTCGGGATTTCACAAATGGTATCCATTTTGTACATTTCATCAGTTGGGATGGTATTCATGGATATAGGATGCATCAGGACTTGAAATGTAGATCATAAAAAAGTAATATATTACCTTTTTATATCGAACTTCAAGTTACCAGGGTGGTTTGAGTATAGAAAAAAGTTTTGTTAAGAACTTCTATGTTTATCGTCATTTTAACATTACAGGTTTAACTGATGGGAGTTTTATATCATGCACTTGTAAAAATAATTTACATTATAATTGATCCATTCATGTGATATTTGTTGGGTTATTCTTTGGTAAAAGAAAACATGATAACCTTGGTTACTAAGATGGTTAATTGTGCCTATGTATGAAATTGAGAGTTTCTAATAAATTTTTCTCATAACATAATAATATTATTTAAATTTATAGTGTGTGTTTATTCTTCTAAGTTTTTATTTGTGTCTTAGTCCCTCCTTGTGTTTTATTATTTATAGGAACATGAAATTGGTCTAGTGCTGGAACTTTACCTATTAATGACCCTAATTAGTATAATTTGATTAAAGTTAATTATAATCCATGCTAATTTAAGAGAATCTATACAATTATAGAATGATTAGTTAAATGCATAATTTCATGTTTACTATTTTATGTGGTTGGTAACTATTTTCATGTTTATAATTTAGAAAACCCTTACACATGATTGAGTGTTCTTGTTAGCCTGATATTTTAATATTTTCAAAACAAGTCATGTATTGATTTAGGTTTAATGATTTTAATGTTAGTGCATAATACTTATGATTAGACAAAGGTAATGATAAAATTTTAATTTTCTATTTCCTTGATTAATTTATTGATATGTAAAAAGAATAAATTATCATTTTTATTCCTTGTTATTTTCATTATTAATGAATAATTTTTGGTTTAATGAATAGAATAGAAAGTATAATTGTTTTATGTTAAATGTAATAACCTTTTTTCATGTTTTTATTTTGGAACTTTGTGATTATTGAATTATAGGTCATAAAAACAAGCTAAAAATGTAACTATGTTTGTTAATAGATAGTATGTAGTTGTTACAATTTGTGATGTATGTAATTATAAAATCATGTTTGGTATAATAATTAGCATAATAGGTAAAATTTTTACATATTCATAGGGATATACTAATGTAATTTTTTAAGTGTTCTATAAACCTTTAAACAAATAGTACATCATTAAGGGATCTCGTTAAATTTATGATGGGTTAATTTTGGATTGTTTAATTTATTCATTAATTGAGTTTGATTGATTGTTAAAACAATGTTTCCAATAATATAATTAACCTTGGAATATGATGTCAAGAAATATAGTGGTAGAGTGGTTCTCACATAATATATTTCTTTTTGGAAATAATTTCAAATAATTAAGATTTTGGCATAATAAGTAACTGGTATTTATATTAAATAAGTTGATCAATCATGAGTTAATAAGAAATTTAGTAACCTTTTCATGCATATGAAATGAACAATGGTTATTGTTCAAGTATTATTTTTAGTAGTCATATAATATTTTTGTTTGTGTTTATGTAATCTAATTTGATGAGCCATGTCTTTATGAAAAAAAAGGTTTTCAATTTATAGAATGTTATAAAAATATTAGTTTTTATGAACGTTTTATGGATTTAAATTAGATTTTACAAAAGATATTTCATGTTAGATAAATGATTTAAATACCCTTCTTTAAGAACCCACCGCTAGTTTGTGGTATTAGGGGTATTATAACATCTTTTTAAGTTATGTACTATTTGGGTTCAACCTAGTGAAGGTTCTTGTTAGTTTTGGAAGGTTTGGAGGTTTTTTTGAGTGTGTAAGATTTGATAATGGTTTGGGGAAACCATGTGTATTTACTAGGTAACCATGAAAGGGGTAATGGAGGTCTTCTAGGTAGGTGTAGGGTTGTACAAACCATACATTGACCATGTGACATTGTAATTTTTGAGGGAGTGATGATTAGTACAGTTGTTTTATGGTTTTCCAAACCATCTACTTAACTATGTGATGGGATTAATTAAGTATGAAAATTTTACTTTTAACCCAAAATGTTCCCTAAAACCTTAATTCATTTTTTATGGATAGGTCTCTCGAACCAAAGGGTTCCACTTTGAGATTTTGATGATTCCTTTCCTCTAAGATATTATTCTCTTGGATTCAAGGATTGTGGGTCCAAGTAAATTTAATGTAAGGGTTTGTTTCTTCCTTTACTTTTAGATATCCTTGTTTTCTCTTGGGAAAAAAACCCTAGTTCACGGATACCATTCCTAAATCTAGTGGTTGGGGTATGTTTTTATTGGTTTATTGTGATGGATAATCGTAGGAGGTTTACTAGATCCTGAATCTATAAAGATGAAATGTGATTTCATCTTAGAGACTTGATTCAATGTGGGTGTATTTGAACTTACTCTACTTTTCTTAGAACTTGGAGGCTTGGTATTTCAAAATAGACTATTTTTATTCCTTGATTAAAAATTTTGATGATTCACATTTATTTATTATCTTTGAAACCATAGGTTGTGGTAATTTCCTAAAATATACTCAATGAAATTACTAAATGGTAAATTTTATTTAAAATAAATGTGTGGGTGTTAGAAATTTGTTTGGCATGGGTTGGTGTGCATTCATGCTGCATTGTATGGGGACTTGTTGGGTTAAAACTTTTCTTCCAATGCTAAAAATAATGGGAATAGGAAATTTTTATACCACCAGGTGATAGTTTGGGTTTATAGGGATAGGTTCCACTTGGGATTTTGGGTTGTTTTGTGGACCTTAATTAATAATAGATTCATGCATGGGTGTGTGCATTCCATGAGTGTGTACATTGCACGGGTGTGTATTTTTTTGGCATGTGTGTGTGAAGTATTTTGTGGAAAATGGATTTTTAAGGGAAAACCGGATTTTGGTTTGAGTTACTAATATTATATTCTCTGTATTATTTATTTTATTATGATTATATCTTATTTTATAGAAAATTTGAGTTATCTTGATTTTATTCTATTAGCATTTTAGATAATATTTTGGGGTATTACCTACTAGGTCTGTATACTCACCCCCTGCATATGCACCTTAGTGAATATGGAGTTGTTATTCAACATAATGAAGATAAATAGAAATTTATCACTTTTCTAGTAGATTTTAGGGATGTCATGGTTCATGGAGATAGAGCTAGGATCTTAATATTAGTTGTCTAGTGAAGCTTAGGGGTAGTTCCATTTTAGGAACTTTGTCTTTTATTTTGGGTCTCTCATATTATATCCTTTTGGTATTCATTATTTTATGCTACAACTCTTATAGTTCATTATGGTTTATATATTTAAGTTTATTCTAGTTTTTTATCATGCATAATATTATGTATCTTTATTATGGTCTTCTTTTATGTTTTTTTTTAAGGTAAATCTTCCCCCGTGATTTAGTAAATCCCTTGACATTTATTTTCAGCATTTGGTTCCCTGGGGATTTTACCCAAGGCTAGTGGAATTTCATTCCTTCCTAAACTAATGGTTTTAGTTAGTATGTCATTATTTGGAAGAGTAATCTTGAAGTTCTTAAGAGTCATTGGGGACTTCATAAGATTAGTTAGTGACTTTTTAAGAGTAAAATGTCAACTTTGGAAGAGTAAGTTATATCTTTGTAATAGTTATTCTATAGTAGATTAAAACTTTATAAGAGTAGTTTGAGACTTTATAAGAGTCATCTTGGGACTTCATAAGAGTAATTAACTTATCCAGTTTTTTAGTATTTTGGTCTCTAGTAGTCTAAAAAATGTTTTCTTAATCATTAAAATGTGATTATTGGTGTGGTTGTTGTAATTAGAGAATATAAGACCTAAATTAAAGGATTATTGTTTTATGATTATCTACCAATTTAAATTCAATATTTGGGATGATTTTGTGCGACTGGTTTTGACTAGTCTATATGCTATAGAGAGGTAATTTGCGATGTCTTGGGTGTAGCAGTAATTTTGACATTTAAATTTTAATATGGTGATTCGACCAAAATATTGGGGAAGGTGTTATTAAAAAATAATAGGCTAATTTAATGGTATTTAATGTTGAAGTAAAACATGATACTCACTTGGTAAGTTTCCATATTTGAACATAGAAATATTTGTCTCATGTAAACTCGAAGAATAAAATATTAAAAAAGAGAAATAAAAGAAGTAAAATATATATTAAAGACTCTCAAAACATATAGAGAAAAAATATATTCTTTCTATTAAAAATAATAATAATAAAGAAAATTATTCTAGCATTTGGAAAGGAAGAATTGTTCTAGTTTTTCACTGGAAAGTGAGACATAAAGAAAAAGGTGTTCCAGGAAACTTCTTACTATAAGTTTTTTGTGAATTTATTAAAGTAGAATGTGGATAAAATTAATACACTTACATTAGTGTAACGTCATTATCTATATGAGTAGGTTTAAGGTAGTAATTATTATAGGATAAGTGTATTCCCTAAGTGATTGAAAGTAGTGTGATTTCTTTTTGTGAAGGTTTTAAACAAGGAGGTTTGATGTAGTCACTCTAAAATTATAACCTAAGAAGTGAGATTAGTGTTCCTGATGAATAGGAACATTTTCATGCTTGATCTTTATATTATCCTTTTTGGGTTAACCAATTGAAAAAATCATATCTACCTTTACTAATTTATTACTCTATATATATTATGAGAGAGAGATAAGAGTACCCTCTAAAAGAGGAATAATATCTTTGTAAAGAGATAATTTAAAATTTATATACCATGATTCCCCCTAGGGTATTAACCTTTTTTGGGAAAAATAATTAATATCTAAGCCTAATTTTCTTGGTGAAGGTATTAAATCTCTGAAGTAATTGTGGTAGTTATCAACCATAAATTAATTTCAATATTTAAAGGCGATAATTCATAGTTATGAAAAAATTGAATGCAAAACTACTTTGGATTGTTGGGAATGGATGTGTATATAGAAGAAATATATGGGATCTAAATAAGAATGGATAGTGGAGCTCTATTAGATAGGGATCAAAATTAGTTATATGTTAATTAAAATGTGATTAATTCATTAGGGGGGAGCCTTCTCCAATCCCATCTACACAAAATTTATGTTTCATAAATTTTCTCATGCCATATGGGAAAATATTCTTAACATTTATAAAGGAGATTCCAAATTTTAAGAGGTAAAGTTTCAAGTGTTGTGGAATTAGTACAAAGACATAAGGATGAGACTAAATAAAATAATTTATGTTTTTTTATTATGTTAACATTCTAGTGGAATATATTCATGGACCTAGAGAGATCCTTGATGATATTAAAATCATGAAAATAATCCTAATATGATTTCCACCATATTTCAATGAAAGAGTGCTAGTTCTTAAAGATAAAGATCTAAAGAAGGTAATGTTGGGAAGCCTATACAATAATCTTGTTGCATATAAAATGAGAAATAATAATAATGAGTCTATACCAAAAATAAAATTCATAGGAGGTAACTTTCAAGGTTGTGAAGAAACTCTCATTGAGAGAGGATCACAAGGATGGGGAAGTTGATGACATGATGCCCTTTATTTCCTCTAATCTTAAAATAATAAAATTCAAATTCAAATTCAAGCTTCCACTTTCCTATTTGTAAATTGGAAAAGTTGTTCATACCACTAAAATGTGTCTATATAAGTTACGGTATGACAAGGAAGTGAAATCAAACATTGAGAAATATTTTGAATGAATGAAGAGATAAAGGAAACCACAGTAGAAATTATTCAAGAAGAATAACTTTTTATCTCAAGAATATGAGAGATATAAGGATATATAAGTGGGGGAGGTTGAGGACTATAGATACATCAATTAAGAATTCCTTTTGTATATTGTATATAAGCCACCAATAGATGATAATGATGATGAAGGTTCTAAAATTGAGGGAATATCTGACCTTGAAGATGAACATTAGGATAATATTGAAAAAATTAACATTTAGAGGGCCAAATTGAAGAAATAAAATAGAGTGGTATTTGACTCCAAACTCTATATATATCAACTAGAAGAGGGGAATCCTGATTTGAAAACTAAAGTTGAGTGACTGGAATATGGAAATTATGGAAGTTTTGGAAAATAAGTTGATATCAACATCAAAATTGTATAAAAAACTTAGATTATTAATGGAATTAAAAACTCAAATAAATATTGGGTCAAAGTAATTTAAGAACTTAATGGTGAATTTATGATGTTGCAATAAGATCATGATCATTAAGAAATACTCTTGACCCTCAAAATGATAGTGCAAAGTTCAAGTGAACCTGTCACTAAATAAGCCAAGGAAGTACTTGGGGAGTCAATTTTCCCACAAGTACAATGCTTTAAAGGTAATATTAAATCCATCATGGGGCTTGATCATAAGAAAAAATTAGTGGTGTTGGATGAAAATCTATAATAACGCACTCCCTAGAATATTGTTGATTTGGGTGATGCACAAAATACCCAAATAGTTGTATGTAGAGAAACAAAGACACTTAATAGTGCACCATATATCCAGTGTTATTATTTTTGAAATATTGGGTACACAAAATATATATTTTCCATTGAAAAAATTATTTTAAATCTCAATAGAAACAAAAAATAGATTATTGTAATATCTTATACTCAATATAGTTTTAATGGGTTTTTTTTAAAGGATTTGGACATAAATCCTTGTATTTCTCATCAAGGGTAAAGAGAGAGGTACCCAAGATGACTTATGAAATGATATAATAGTGGTTAGAAGCTTCATTAATTGGAATAAAACTTACAATAAATTTATATCCTTGAAAGATGAGGAAGAATCTATAGAGTTGGAGATGAAAAATTTGATATATCACCAATGGAAGTGAATAAGTATACCTATATCATTAAATGAAAATATAGTAATACAATTTTATAAAAAAGGTTCACCAAAGGAAATATTTATCTCATTAATGAATAAGAGTATATATGTTTATTTTACAAAAAATAATAAAGATATTTGTGGCACAAACATTGTGTTTATTTGATCTAAAAGTCCTTAGAGGAATTGGTGAAAAAAGGATCATGAAATAACACTCACACATGTGATGTATTTAAAAAAGGAAAGATTTTTCAAAATACTTATAATCCAACTATAATAAATTGATAAAATTTCTAGAGTTGGTTCATGTTGATGTGTGTGGGCCTATGACACCCAAAGACTTGGATATAAATATGTATTATGTCTCATTCATTGATGATTATAGTAGGATAGCATGGTTTGTGGTCATTAATCAAAAATTAAAATTTTTTAAATGAATTATATGTTATTGGAGTTTAGTAGAGAAAATGTTTGGGATGAAATAATTTAGAAGTCTCAAACTAGTAATGGAATATAATTCATTAATTATCATATAGAATAATATATTGAGGATCATGGGATAAGGTATCAAGTATTTAAAGTGAGGAATCCACAACAAAATTGATTTATTTACAGGAGGAACTAGATTTTCAATAACATAGCTCATACAATTCTCATTGAAAAGAATCTCCTAGGGACTTATTGGAAGGAGTATATGTTTACATCAATATACATATTCAATAGAGCTTTTTCATGTCAAAATAAATAGAATATAATGTATGATATGTGGTTTTGGAAGAATATGGAATTTAAATAATTTTGCATTTTTATAATTAAGTGTTTTATTCTCAACAATGAGAAGAACCGAAATTTTGAGGCTTATAGGGATGAAGGTATTTACCTTGTATATTTATCCAAAAGAAAGGTATAAAAATTATTCAAAAAATGCTTAAAAAT
This sequence comes from Viscum album, assembly GCA_963277665.1. NCBI lineage: Eukaryota > Viridiplantae > Streptophyta > Magnoliopsida > Santalales > Viscaceae > Viscum > Viscum album. The sequence continues at coordinate 1,917,766,271 of OY728128.1, read as the reverse complement.
CATTGAAATACAAGATGTAATCCTAGTTAAAAATAAGTATTGAATCATAATATTAATTAAATGTCCAAATAGTGTTATTTTAAGGTGAGTGGCTTGGTAGTATCTCATGGGGTTGTAGAATACTCAAAATAAGACATTGATAATGAGGAAAATACTACAAGTTTAGTCTCAGAAAAGAAGAGAAGTAGTGGAAAAAAACACACTGATAACAAAATATTTAGTGACCTAGTTACTTCAGTTAAAACTCTAAGGATGAAGGTTTAGCAATAAAAAACATTTCTATCTCAAGTAGAGGCTAAATTTTTTTAAAAAAATGTTAAAAATGATAATTAGATCACGGATATGAATGAATAACTAAACCAAATAGAAATGAACTAAACATGGGAAAGTATTCAAATGTTAGAAGACAAAAATTAAGAATAAATCATGGTTATTGTGAAAATAATACTCCCAAATCAAAAGCCTAGATGTGGGTGAGACATTTTCACTCGTGGATCAGTTAGAAACTATATGAATTTTTTTATCTCTGGTTTTATAGAGTCTTAAAGGTGTATTGAATATATGTTATATCAATATTATAAAATGGATTCCTTGGAGAAGAATTATACATTGAGAAACCAAATATATTTCTTATGTATGGGGATGAGAACAAGGTGTGCCAGTTGAAGAAAGAATTGTATGTCCTAAAGAAAGTACCAAAATCATGGTACTATTAGCTTGACCAATATTTGAAAAAACTTGTATTCCAAAAAGGAGGAGTTGATCACAACCTACAAATTAATAATAAAAATGATTAAATAATTTTAGTGATTATCTATGTGGATTATATCATTTTTGGAGGATCGGATTATGGTAATTGTAAGTTATTTTTAGAATATAGGAGGTGTGAATTCAAAATGTCCATGATTGGATAACTAACATTTTTCCTTAACTTATAGGTGATTCATGGAATGAATGGAATATTTATTTCTAAAAAAATATTCCAAAGAAGATCCATATAGGTTTTTAATGGAATATTATAGACTTAGGAAAACTCTAGTGGCCATCCTGATGAAATTATTAAGGGATGTTAATGGAAAGGATGTCATTTTTATAGAATATTAATAAGTGATTGGGAATATATTGTATTTAATAGCCACACAAACATACATAGTGTCTTAAACATGAAAATTTTCATGATTCCAAAGTTATCCTAATAAAATTCATATGTTAACAGTGAATATGATACTTAATTATATCAATAAAATGGTGGAATATAGGTTGTTCTATTGCAGAACATCAAAGTAGAAGTTACATGGTTATACAGATTTAGATTGGGCAGGTTCAACTGATGAATGAAATTAAATATTGGGTGGTGATTTTATCTTGTAAATTATTTAATTTCTTGGTTGAGTAAGAAGCAATATAGTGTTTATTTTATCACCATATAGGTTTAATATATAGCAGTGAATCAATAATGTACTTGGGTGATATGGATAAAACAACAGCTTGAAGATGTTGGAGTTGATGTAAAATATCCTATTAAAATTATGTGTGATAACTCTAGTGATATTAATATTAGTAAAATAACCTTCCATTGTTCATGTAAAAACCACATTGAGATAATGTTTAAATTTATCAAGGATAAGGTTGTTCAAGGTCATGTTAAGTTGTAGTGTGTGTCAATACAAAATCAAGTTGTGGATATAATGAAAAAAGCACTACCCAAAGCAGATTTTGAAAGGCATTAGTTAGATATTTGAGTAAAAATGAATCCCTAAAACTATAAAGTTTGTAAAATTACACCCACTCCCCCGTATTATTTACTACTTATAGAAAGTAATGGTAACTCCCTCTTGATTTTAATTTTTAATTTCAAATTCTATTTTGTGAACTTTCAGAGAAGTTCTCTTTGGGTTCATTGAAAAAGGGGGAGATACATTCATATTTTATTGTGGTATGTTCACTAAAATTTATATATTTTGGTGTATATATCTTCAAGATATGTTGTTTCCAATTTATAATTAATATTTAGTTTTAGAATATGTTGGTTCTTACATAGTCTAAAGTGCATAAAATAAAACCTAAGATTTCATTTCTCTCAATGTAGAGTGTGAATTCAGTTTGAACTACCATCACATCATATCCTATATGGTTCATCAGTTATAATAAATTATGAATGGATTAAACATGTATTACACATTCATTTAATTTTTTCAATAAATAAACCAATGGGATGTAAAATACAGGTGTCGTGATATGGCACCTGATATGATAAATATGGTCGATGATCTTTAATTAATAAAGATATTTGATAATGGGTATATAAAGGGATGGTATCCCTCCTATTGGGTTACCTAAGTTACATTAAAACATATATGAATCTCTTTACCTTATCATATCATTTTTCATCCCATAATAATGCACTATCATCCCTTTGGTGTACATGAATCCTCATGATGTGATCATGGATCCTAAGGCTAGTGTACCACCTCGGAGGTAGGAAGCATTAGTTTGCTTCTTAGGTAAACCCAATCAATTGTACAAAAAAGATTAAAATATAGATTACTCGGCATTGAAGGTGGTATTATAATCATAGTGTTCTTTATCCCCATGCACATTTCATTCTTGAAGACATATCATGCATTATATGGTTTTGTTTCCACTAACAATGATCATGAGATGATCCTCTAAAACTCATCAATGGTATCAAAGTTAGTTTATTTAAGGATTACACATATTATTATTATTAGTTTAAATAATAATAGGTTTTACATAGCATAAACTATATCTCCCTACTTTACATTATGTTAAGTGGTAATGCAATATCAAGAGAGTCATTGCGTATATGTTTATGTGATAATGTATTATGTAATATCTCTTTGAAATTATGTTTTTTAGCTAATATAATGTTCTCTAAGACTCAAAATTATTCTAAGTAGTTAATATAATGTTGATTTTGAGTTGAAATTTAAATTATTTAGATAATTTATCCTATATTGTGTGTTGTATAAATAGAGTATCATTTTTCACTACTTAACATTATATTGAGTGTCAATGTAATTTCACATATTGAGTGAGTCTCGCATCAAACATCCACTCAATTGTGATCTGCTTCATTACCCTACCATCTTGATGGTTAGTTGTTGAATTCTTATGTATCCACCCAATTATATGGCCACTCATCATCATGTTTCCTTGCATAGTGCATTTTCCCTAGTGCCACCCAACTCTCCTCATGCATGTTTCGACCCGCATAGGTTATGCACCTCCTCTACCACTCTAGACCAACCTTCCTTTGATCTTGGCCACTATCCCTTATGATGATTGGCTACTCAGGAAGGATATATAGGGATGGACTAATTTTTTAGATAAAATAAATAGAAAATTTATCTATTTGTTAAATCATTTTAATGTTAATATTTGGTAGAATAAATAAAGTGATTGTTTATTTAATTAATTCATTTTATTATTCATGTGTATAAATTGTTTATATAATTTTAATGATGTTTATTCTTAAATTTATGTGATTAAATTACTTTTAAGAGATAGAGTCTTGTATTACATGCTACATGTGACTCCATAAAATTTAGTTTTTTATCTACCTTGACCTCGGTTTGTTTTTAGAGTTATATGATTAAAATTAGTTATTTAATGTAGTTTTTTCATATTAGGTGATAGAGATATCATGATTTAGATTCTATATTATATAAAGACTCCCTAGGGGAGGGACTTGGGGTCTACTCCCCATTTCCTTGGAGACTTATTCACTATTCTAGAAAGGGTAGGGGCTAGTTATTTATCACTCTGGGGTTACTCATGTATAGATTGTCAAACTCATATAAATTTATGCCTTTTATATGAAAAGTTCATGTACCTTATACAAGATGTGCATTAAGATATATATATGAATATGTTTTTCTTATAATTTTGGTTTGGTAACACAAAATTGTGTTTTTTGTAAAGAGTTATAAATTAATTTAGTGTGGACACATTAATTTGGTGGATAGAATATGGATTCTAAAAATAAATTTTTAGAAACATATATACATAAAATAATAAAATATAGTAAGCTAAATATTTCATCAGATGTGATAGTTATGAATTTAGTATGTATGTGATGTATATTAAATTGGTGAGACTTTAAAAGAAAACCCCTCAAAAAATGAGTGTGAGATTCCTTCCTAAGATTCACTTTTCAAGAGCTCGATTATTCAATATGGGTGACCCTAATAGTTAAGTTCTCATGAATTATCTTTTTTAAAGTAAGAAAAAAATAAGGTAACCCTAACAGTTTGGTGCATTGTTCCTGGTGTTTTCTTTAGGCGAAACTAGTTGGGAAACACTAAAAATTAAGATACTAGGCGAATAGAATTGATTGAATCCACATAATGAATTTGGATAAATATTTAATCTGTATGGATATCCAAGAATAATATATGATGTGATTGAAAAAAATATGTATCTACCAAATATAGTCATTGATTATTTATGTTCTCAACCTAGTGTAAGTAATGATGAAATATGGGTCTTTTCTCACTAAATAGATATTATATATAGGTTTATAATTTTTAGTGGGAGTAATTTCATTAAAAGTCCTTAATAAAAAGATATAATACATTATACTCACTCATAGATATATCTCTATTATAGGTTATATCTTATTTCATGATAATCATATTGTGATCGCCTATAATTATGACTTATAGAATAGATCAATATTGGTATCTAAGGTTGATAAATGTTCTCCAAGTGAAGCATTATGAGAATCTGAATGTGAATGTTATAGAGATAAATTCCACCAATTATGACTCATAGGTATTAGATATCGGGTGTGCATCACACATATGTGCCGATAAATATAGACTCAATGTAACGGTCCGAAATTTTGAATAAATCTTGTTTCCTAATTTCATGTGTTATTTTATTTTATTTTTATACTCAACAAAAAAAATTTATTTGATAAACATGATTCTAATTAAAATGAGACCATTGGGTTCTGACTGTTATATGACCATCGGTCAATATGACCGCTGTGAACAAAATGTTTTGATTATTGTCTCTAAATATAAGTAATCTTGGTTGATTATTATAGAAAGAAGATTTGATGGCCTCACCTAGTAGTCTTGGACCGATCGAAGCCCATCTAACAGAGATTGGGAAGGAGGTAGCACCATTGGGATTTTCTCTGGACCAAACCCAAGCTGAACTTCATCATGTGAAGCTAGAATGGAATCGCCTTCGCGAGAAGTTCAAACTGATAGAAATTACTACTCGGGCAATGTTGACCGAGCCACCCCAAGATTCTATCACCCTAGCACACCTTACCCTTAGGTCCTATGCTGGTATTATAAGGGGCTATGTAACGAGACCATAACTGCCTTGTGTAATCCTTATTTTAAATAAAAATTGGGATTTCTTCTTATGATGAAGTTTATGAATTTTCAAATGACCGGATAAAAATAGTATGCATATTTTTGATGAATTTTCAAAAGAATATTTTGAAAAAAATGTTTATGTAAACCTTAAATAATTTAAAATATGTAATGATTTTCAAAAAATGGTCTTCTACAATTATGTTCAGTACGAAATTTGGAGTCTAATAAGATCAACTTGATTTTTGATGAATAGTAAATTATGAATAGTGATTTTATGATTAGGATTAGTAATATGACCAAATGGATTAGTAATCTCACTTAAAGAAAATTTTAAAATAATCTAGGCACCTTGATTAAGTAATGTGATTCAATAAAATGGTTAAATAACGGTTTCATAAATTATTATTCAAGTATTATTTTTTTCAGGTGAATAGTGTTTTTTAATTTAAAAATAAATTTAAAAATATTTAGAAAATTATTTTTATAAAATGGATTTCATTTTTTGAACTCAGAGCACCGATATTATGTTATGGTAATTTTTGGGGTTTTTTCTGAAAAAATGAATTTTCGGTGAATAGTGTATTTATTTAAAAATAAATTTAAAAATATTTAGAAAATTATTTTTATAAAATGGAGTTCATTTTTGAAATCAGAGCATTGATATTTGGTTAGTGTGAAATTTTGGGATTTTTCTGAGAAAGTTGAATTTTCTTTGAATAGTAAAAATGTAGTTTTAGGGTTTCGGTATGTTTAATGACATCATAGCTGTGTCATGATGATGTCATGAGATATCATAAGGGTTGGCCGGACAAGGGTGATGAATTGTTGTTTTGGGGGCCCCATGTGGCCTAACTCCATGGTAAATGCCAAGGGAGAGCACATGGGTTTGAGAAAAGCACATGTGAGGTGTCCCTTGGCCATTAATGCCTTGTCCCCTCACTTTCTCTATAAATACCAAGCCCTCCTCTCATCCATTCGACTCCCCACTCTTCCCCAACGAAGTTCTGGTCTCATTACCTCCCAATGAGTCCTCCCAAGGTTCCCCCAAGCCCTCAAGGTCCCATCCTTTGAGGTTTAAGAGTTACATTTTAAGGTAAGGGATCTGACCCCTCTCTTTCTTTTCAAGTGATCTCTTTTATGTCATTCCTTTTATGATCTATGTTCTTATGTGAGAGGATGTTATTTTATATTCCTCTTACTGCCCTTTTCATGTTTTTATGATGAGAGATCCCCTCTTACTCTCATTATTTCGTTTTATGAAAGTTTAAGTGACGCCGTTAGGCTGCCGAATTTTTAAGGGATTCTTTCACCCTTCTCTTTTTTTTAAGTTCTATTTTCATGTCAAGTCTTTCAAGTTGTTTTTTATTATGTTGGGGTATTATCTCTAAATTTATCATACTGATCTTTTATTATCATATGATGAGATACCCCATTTGATCTCTTCAATTCAGTATTTGAAGTTTTAAGTGGCGCCGTTAGGCTACCGAATTTTTAAGTGGTTCTTCACCATTCTCGTTTTGAAGTTCTACTTTCATGTCAATTCTTTCAAGTTCCTTTTTGTTATGTTGGGGTATGATATCTATATCTATCATTCTGATATTTTATGACCATATGATGAGATACCCCATTTGATATCTTCAATTCAGTATTTTGAAGTTTTAAGTGGCGCCGTTAGGCTGCCGAATTTTTAAGTGGTTCTTCACCCTTCTCGTTTTGAAGTTCTACTTTCATGTCAATTCTTTCAAGTTCCTTTCTATTATGTTGGGGTATGATCTCTATATCTATCATAATGGACTCTTATGATCATATGATGAGATACCCTATTTGACCTTTTCAATTCAATTTTGTTGAAGTTTAAGTGACGCCGTTAGGCTGTCGAATTCTCACAAGAGAAATCTTATTTTTTCTTCCTTTCTTGTTCTTCATTTCATATGTTATATTTTCAAATTTCATTACCATGTTCTTAAATCCCTTATATTTTGTCCCTATACTGTTTGATGGGTCATTTATGAATGTTTGACCCATGTCCCCTCTCTTCTCAATGTTTTCTAAAACCTTGTAACATAGTCGTTATGCTGCAGAATTTTCATCTCAAAGTGCCTCTCTCTCTTTTCTAAAAATTATTTTTTATAAAGTGAATACTCAAAGATCTTATTTCTACAGGGGTATTCACATATATATCAAAATTTTCTATTTTAAATTTTGGGATTTACATACATGAAACCCTCTTTCCCTTTCTGTGGGCTTAAAGTGACATAAAGATCATGTCTTTAAAGCAGTTTTTAAAACGTTATGATTATGAAATGAAACCCATTTATTTTATGCTATATGGGTTGTTTATGAAATTATTGATATATGTGGATCACATGATAATAAAGGAAAATTTAAGGGTGCGCCCTGATAGTGCCCCATTGCATTGGATAATGATGTAACCACAAGAGATTACAGTTTAAGGGTGTGCCCAGATAGCGCTCTAATGTATTGGGTAAAGACTTAATCTCTAGAGATGACCATTTTTTAACGACACCATGGTGAATAACCTTGGAAATTTTTAACGACACCTTGGGGATGGACCTTGGTGAAATGAAACGATTGTCAATATTAAATGTTGCAGCCACATCTTCAAGTTATGAAAAATGTTATTTTTATTATGATGTATCTCATTATTTATTTCTCATGCCTTAAAGTTCTTCTCATGTCCTTATTGAAGTATCTCAAGATCACATGTAAAATGTTTCTCTTGTTTCCATTACTGGGCCTTCTGCTCACCCTTTATTTTGATGTATGTCCCCAGGTTATGAGAAGCAGTAATGAACCTAGGATGAACATAAGGAGAAGCCTATCAAGTGTTTAAGAAGAATGTTTTTTTTGTTGTTTCATGTTTTAAGTTCCTGGTTTCCAAGACACTAAACCTTAAATATCCTTGGTTTTGTAAAATGTAATGAAAGTTTATGTGATAAAAAGGCGGGATGCTATAGTTGGTATCAAAGGATGGTTTAGTTATTTGTGGAAATTAGGATATGAAAACTTTAGGAAGAAGCCTATAGAAAAGTTTATATATAGGAAATCTTCCTGGTATTTTGGTGAGTATTGAGTAATGGGTTTCCAAGCAAATACATCCCTGTCTGGATACGAGCAGGTAGAGGTGGCTCTGGCATATATGTACATAGGGGTAAAACCTGAAAACACCGCTTTGAGCTAGACTCGAACGGGAACTGGTACACGACAATGGGCCTTGTTGCACTCTTGGTTACGACACTCCCGGGGGATATGCTTTGGTAAATTCATAAGCTTAGTATGAACCATTGTTAAAGGAACTAAGATTCACGTAAGAATATATGATCATGGATAACCTAGATTGGAACCTAGGGGATCACAAGTTAGGGTATACTTTTCTTCTACAAGTTATCCTTATATGCTTTAAGCTCCTTTTCATGATTATTGGTTAAGTATTTAAGCCTCTAATTATAATTTCTCTTCTTAGTTAATGGTGGTAGATGGAAGAACATGTCCCAATAACCAATGTGATAGGAAATGTAACGATTACCGTATTAATATGACAAAGTTGATTAGGGGATTAAAAGATGATTATTATTTTGGAATACATTCATTAATTTGGGAACCATATTTGATCGAGGTAAATAGATTACTATGGTATTTTCATTGAGGAGTAAGGTTGACTTATATTTTGATGAATCAATGAATTTAAGGTGGAATTATAGTAATTTAGGTTACTTACGAGAATGATTAACCTATCTTGGGTAAAATATGTTTAGGTTAGATACTTTTGTTATAAGATGTTAGGAGTGGTTGATGTTGTTTGGAGATGAACAATGAAGTTTATTTTGGAAGACTATGATATCAAATCCTTCTTGTATTTGGGTTTCAATCTTAGTTTGGTTTATTTTGAGTAATCTTAAGGACCATTATTTACGGAATGGTCTATGATGAACTTTGGGTAGTACCATGGAACTTTGAAGATTTAAAAGTAGTTTCCATTCCTATGGGATTCTTTTTGAAGAGTTGTTTTACCTTACCCATTCTATTTTTGGGATAATGTTTAAAGATAGAAGAAATAGATAGTTGATCTTTTGTGGATTATGTGATTCTATAGAAGATGATTCTTGTGTTTTGATGAGACCAAGTAGTTTTGAATGCTCATCGTTTGGAGAAAAGATTAGTTTTGGTAGAAACTTATTAATGTATGAAACTCTACATGAAGGTAGATATATTTCCTTATGTTTTTGTTCTATGTTTTAAATGAATTACTCAAAGTTATGAAAAGGAATGTAAAAAAACGTTGTTGGTTTACGTTTCCTACTAGGTAATCAAAGACCGCTTACACACATCATAATTTTGGGATTTACTGGTGGTTAACTTCCTCCTAATCATGTTTTCTATCACTCTCCTTTAGGACGTGACCCTTTGTTTTCTCCTCCATGTTCATGTTTCCTACATGGAATCCTAGTATGAGTAAACTTAGGTGGCCTTTGTACTTCCTTTTCTTTCTTTTAAAGTAATGGTGTTACTGACTCTTTTTCCGATGTGGGGCTTTCAATGAAATTTCAAAACCCAATTTTTAAAATTGCGAGGATGCAATTTCTTAAGGGGGGAAGATTGTAACGGCCCGAAATTTTGAATAAATCTTGTTTCCTAATTTCATGTGTTATTTTATTTTATTTTTATACTCAACAAAAATGTTTTATTTGATAAACATGATTATAATTAAAATGATACCATTAGGTTCTGACTGTTATATGACCATCGGTCAATATGACCGCTGTGAACAAAATGTCTTGATTATTGTCTCTAAATATAAGTAATCTTGGTTGATTATTATATAAAGAAGATTTGATGGCCTCACCTAGTAGTCTTGGACCGATCGAAGCCCATCTAACAGAGCTTGGGAAGGAGGTAGCACCATTGGGCTTTGCTCTGGACCAAACCCAAGCCGAACTTCATCATGTGAAGCTAGAACGGAATCGCCTTCGCGAGAAGTTCAAACTGATAGAAATTACTACTCGGGCAATGTTGACTGAGCCGCCCCAAGATTCTATCACCCTAGCACACCTTACCCTTAGGTCCTATGCTGGTATTATAAGGGGATATGTAACGAGACCGTAACTACCTTGTGTAATCCTTATTTTAAATAAAAATTTGGATTTCTTCTTATGATGAAGTTTATGAATTTTCAAATGACCGGATAAAAATAGTATGCATATTTTTGATGAATTTTCAAAAGAATATTTTGAATAAAATGTTTATGTAAACCTTAAATAATTTAAAATGTGTAATGATTTTCAAAAAATGGTCTTCTACAATTATGTTCAGTACAAAATTTGGAGTCTAATAAGATCAACTTGATTTTTGATGAATAGTAAATTATGAATAGTGATTTTATGATTAGGATTAGTAATATGACCAAATGGATTAGTAATATCACTTAAAGAAAATTTTAAAATAATCTAGGCACCTTGATTAAGTAATGTGATTCAATAAAATGGTTAAATAACGGTTTCATAAATTATTATTCAAGTATTAGTTTTTTCAGGTGAATAGTGTTTTTTAATTTAAAAATAAATTTAAAAATATTTAGAAAATTGTTTTTATAAAATCGATTTCATTTTTTGAACTCAGATCACCGATATTATGTTATGGTAATTTTTGGGTTTTTTCTGAAAAAATGAATTTTCAGTGAATAGTGTATTTATTTAAAAATAAATTAAAAAATATTTAGAAAATTATTTTTATAAAATGGAGTTCATTTTTGAAATTAGAGCATTGATATTTGGTTAGTGTGAAATTTTGGGATTTTTCTGAGAAAGTTGAATTTTCAGTGAATAGTAAAAATGCAGTTTTAGGGTTTCGGTGTGTTTAAAGACATCATAGCTGTGTCATGATGATGTCATGAGATATCATAAGGGTTAGCCGGCCAAGGGTGATGAATTATTGTTTTAGGGGCCCCATGTGGCCTAACTCCATGGTAAATGCCAAGGGAGAGCACATGGGTTTGAGAAAAGCACATGTGAGGTGTCCCTTGGCCATTAATGCCTTGTCCCCTCACTTTCCCTATAAATACCAAGCCCTCCTCTCATCCATTCGACTCCCCACTCTTCCCCAACGAAGTTCTGGTCTCATTACCTCCCAATGAGTCCTCCCAAGGTGCCCCCAAGCCCTCAAGGTCCCATACTTTGAGGTTTAAGAGTTACATTTTAAGGTAAGGGATCCGACCCCTCTCTTTCTTTTCAAGTGATCTCTTTTATGTCATTCCTTTTATGCTCCATGTTCTTATGTGATCGGATGTTCTTTTATATTCCTATTACTTTCCTTTTCATGTTTTTATGATGATAGATCCCCTCTTACTCTCATTATTTCGTTTTATGAAAGTTTAAGTGACGCCGTTAGGCTGCCGAATTTTTAAGGGATTCTTTCACCCTTCTCTTTTTTTTAAGTTCTATTTTCATGTCAAGTATTTCAAGTTACTTTTTATTATGTTAGGGTATGATCTCTAAATTTATCATACTTATCTTTTATGATCATATGATGAGAGACCCCATTTGATCTCTTCAATTCAGTATTTGAAGTTTTAAGTGGCGCCGTTAGGCTACCGAATTTTTAAGTGGTTCTTCACCATTCTCGTTTTGAAGTTCTACTTTCATGTCAATTCTTTCAAGTTCCTTTTTGTTATGTTGGGGTATTATCTCTATATCTATCATACTGATATTTTATGACCATATGATGAGAGACCCCATTTGATCTCTTCAATTCAGTATTTTGAAGTTTTAAGTGGTGCTGTTAGGCTGCCGAATTTTTAAGTGGTTCTTCACCCTTCTCGTTTTGAAGTTCTACTTTCATGTCAATTCTTTCAAGTTCGTTTCTATTATTTTGGGGTATGATCTTTATATCTATCATAATGTACTCTTATGTTAATATGATGAGAGACCCTATTTGACCTTTTCAATTCAATTTTGTTGAAGTTAAAGTGACGCCGTTAGGCTGTCGAATTCTCACAAGAGAAATCTTATTTTTTCTTCCTTTCATGTTCTTAATTTAATATGGTATATTTTCAAATTTCATTACCATGTTCTTAAATACCTTATATTTTGTCCCTATACTGTTTGATGGGTCATTTATGAATGTTTGACCCATTTCCCCTCTCTTCTCAATGTTTTCTAAAACCTTGTAACATAGCCGTTATGCTGCAGAATTTTCGTCTCAAAGTGCCTCTCTCTCTTTTCTAAAAATTATTTTTTATAAAGTTAATACTCAAAGCTCTTATTTCTATAAGGGTATTCACATATATATCAAAATGTTCTATTTTAAATTCTTTGATTTACATACATGAAACCCTATTTCCCTTTCTGTGGGCTTAAAGTGACATAAAGATCATGTCTTTAAAGCAGTTTTTAAAACGTTATGATTATGGAATGAAACCCATTTCTTTTATGCTATATGGGTTGTTTATGAAATGATTGATATATGTGGCTCACATGATAATAAAGGCAAATATAAGGGTGCACCCTGATATCACCCCATTGCATTGTATAATGATGTAACCACAAGAGATTACAGTTTAAGGGTGCACCCAGATAGCGCTCTAATGCATTGGGTAAAGACTTAATCTCTAGAGATGACCATTTTTTAACGACGCCATGGTGAATAACCTTGGTAATTTTTAACGACACCTTGGGGATGGACCTTGGTTAAACGAAACGATTTTCAATATTAAATGTTGCAGCCACGTCTTCAAGTTATGAAAAATGTTATTTTTATTATGATGTATCTCATTATTTCTTTCTCATGCCTTAAAGTTCTTCTCATGTCCTTATTGAAGTATCTCAAGATCACATGTAAAATGTTTCTCTTGTTTCCCTTACTGGGCCTTCTGCTCACCCTTTCTTTTGATGTATGTCCCCAGGTTATGAGATGTAGTAATGAACCTAGGATGAACATAAGGAGAATCCTTTCAAGTGTTTAAAAAGAATGTTTTTTTTGTTGTTTCATGTTTTAAGTTCCTGGTTTCCAAGACACTAAACCTTAAAGATCCTCGGTTTTGTAAAATGTAATGAAAGTTTATGTGATAAAAAGGCGGGATTATATACTCAAAGATATAAGGTAATTGATAAAAGTTGGATTAAATCTTCATATTGGTTATGGAACAAGATTTTTTGCATTATAGGTCATTTCTTATGATCTGAATTTACTAATTTGATTAATACTAGATTTGGAGAACCATTATCATGTTCCCACTGTAAATAGGAATTTTATTTATGTATTTTTTTTAGAAAACATGGGATTTTCATTCACTATTTAGAACAAATGATGTTATATATATAAGAATAAAATTTTTCATGGAATCAGTAATATATTAAATGGTTTATATATTCTAGATATGAATAATCCTCTTTATAACATTTAGAATAAAAAGTTTAGGATTTATTTTAATCCCACCTAAATTTTCCATTTTCATCTTATACATATAAAAGATAAATTCATCAAAAGACTCCATAAATATGGATTATTGGAACCATTATATTATGAATCATTTTAGAATTGTGAATATTATTTATTATCCATGATGAAAAAATAACCTTTTAGTGCCAAAGGTGAAAGGGATAGTAAAATAATGGATCTCATACATAGTGATGTATCAAGACCAATGAGTACTCAAGTAATTGGTGGTTTTATGCACTTTTTTACCTTTATTGATGACTTTAGTCAATAAGGATATGTATTTTTTATGAGAAAAAATCATGAAACTTTTTAAAAGTTAAAAGAGTTCCAGAGTGAAGTATAGAATCAACTAGGAAAAAGAATAAAGATCATATGATCAGATCATGATGGTGAATATTTAATCCAAGAATTCATTGATCATCTAAGGGATTGTGGGATTTTTTCACAACTCACTCATCATAGAACACTACAATGTAATGGTGTGTCTAAGAGGATGAATATTACCTTTTTGTACATAGTTTTATCGTTGATGAGTCACTGTGACCTTCCTATTTCATTATGGGGTAATGCTCTAGAGGTTGTTGTATTTATACTAAACCATATTCCATATAAAGTATTCATTAAGACCCCATATGAGATATGGACTAGGAAATTTTCCATTATGTATTTTATAATGATTTAGGGATGATAAATATTCATATAATGCTTGGATTCTGATAAGGTTAACTCCAAATCTGAAAATTTCTTATTTTTTGGTTATCCTAATGAAATTATGGGATATTATTTCTATAATCTTACTAAAAACAAAGTGTTTTTGGCCTGACATGGTGTTTTTATTAAGAAGGAACACATAATTTAGGGAGTTATTGAAAGTAATGTTAAACATAGAGAGGTTCAAGACTAACAAATAAGAAGTGCTCCTAAGGTCGAGGTTAATTTAGTCCCATAAAGAGTTCTGGAAGAAGAACCGACTCAAGTAACACAATAAACTCAAAGGTATAGTATGATTCATTAATGTGTTTTAAGATATGTATTTCCTATAACTAATCATGATGAGGTTATGTTTATAGGATATAAACATGCCACCTATTGGGAGGACATAGAGAGTTCTAATTATGGTAAATGGTTAAAAACCATGGAATTTGATATGGACTCCAAGTACAGTAACCAAGTTTGGGACTTGGTAAATATATATAAGGGGTGATACTTGTAGGGTTTAAGTGGGTTTTCTATCATAAACCCGACATGGATAGTAGAGTGTTTTTTTATAAACCATGCCTGGTTGAAAAATAATTTAAGAAAATTCATGGTATTTACTATAAATAAACCTTTTCACCAATTATGATGATAAAGTCCATTCAGATATTAATCGTTATATAAACTTAATTTTATTATGATATATATCAAATGGATGTCAAAAACCAATTTATTTAATGGGGATTTAGATGAGGAAGTGTAAATAATATATCCCAAAGGTTTTGAAGTTCCAAATGATAATATTAAGGTATGAAAGCTATAACAGTCAATTTATGGATTGAAGAAAGATTCTCAAAGTTGGAAATATGGTTTGATTATGCAATAAAAGAGTTTGGTTTTATAAAAAAATAATTATTCATGTGTATAAAAGAGGATTTGTGGTAATTTTTTTAGTATTTATAATATTGTAGTAGATGAGATAATAATTTTTTAAAATGATATCTCAACTCCTCACTCCATGAATATTTGGTTGGGTAAGTGCTTCTCGATGAAAGAAATGGGTGAAACAGCCTATATATTGTGTATAAAGATATATATATATATATATATATATATATATATATATATTTCTAAGAGGTTTCTTAGAATTATTCATGACACTTACATTGGTAAAATGATAAATCGGTTTAGTATGGATAAATCCTAAAAGTGTTCTTTATCACTCTTCTAATGGAATGAATATTAGGATGATTCAGGATCCATTTAAATATTTAGAATGGATAGATATAATTACCTATGCATATTATATAGGATCTATCATGTATATCATGTTGTTTACTCAACCAGATATTGCATAGACTCTAAGTTTAATAAGTATATACCAATCCAATCCTTGTGAGAGTTAATGAATTATTGTAAATATGTTCTTAAGTACTTGATAAGGAATAAGGATATATTTTTAATCTTTAGATAATAGGATGAACTCTATGTAAATATTTACATAGATGCAAGTTTCCAATTTGATAGAGATGATATGAAATCTCAATTTGGTTTTATTTTTTTCCTAAATGGTGGGTCTATAAGTTTGAAGAGTTCCAAACAAGACACCATAGAGGACACAATAATATATGAACAATACATTGTTGTATTAGATGTTATCAAGTAAGTTGTTTAGATCAAGAATTTCATATCTATACTAGAAGTGGTTCCTAGCATCGAGGGAGTATTCAATATTTACTATAACAATAATGCATTTATTTCTTGGGATAAGGAACCACAATTTCAACAAAGGAACAAACACATCCTTCAAAATACCATATTATATGAGATATCATTGATAAAAAGATGTCAATATCTATTGGGTGGCTATATATGATAATATAGTAGATCTATTGATGAAACTATTATCATAGAAGAAGCATGAGGTCCATGTAGAGTATCTTGGTATATGATATATAATATATTGGTGTAATGGTTGAATAATTCACATGTTATTATAATAAATTCAATGTTAATTTATCATTCATTCATGTGTGTTGTAATTTACTTTACATGAATGGTTAAATTATAATACCCCCTCAAAGTAAAACATTGATTTATCTCTAATTGATGTTTATCATGGAGTATTATAGGTTGTAGTGATATGTTAATACTGGAATGGATAGAATATTTTACTCATTAAAAAGGGTTGTATGTAATATACAAAGAATATATTTATGAGGTAATAAGTATATACTTATTACTTGGACTAACATGTCAAGTATTTCCCATGTAATATCATACTAACATCAATATACTTAAGGGTGTATACTTATGATAAATCCTTCTCACCTGAATTTGGAAAGATACTTACCATAAAAACCTCCATACTTCAATACCTTTCTTACCAAATTCATTTCAAATTAGTGAATAGGGGGGATGGTAAGGTATGTTGTTAATCATATCACTAGTTTAAGCATGAAGAAGATGGGATTTTTTTCACTCATGTAATGAGAAAATTCATATGCCCCTTGATTTAATTAAACTAAGTAAATTCATGTACATGCTTATTTTATTCACATGAGATGTTTCCAACTACTTAGATGAGGTACATGTGATTTAATCATCTCTTAGATGAATGAAATGTGATGTATTCATCATCTATGTCGGTATTTTTTAGATAATCAAGAAGATATGATATATCTAATACTAGATTGTTATTTTTCTATGTCTAGTGGTCACATGATATCATGGGGAAAGGGATTATATAGGTATAAATTAAATGTATATGATATATCTTTTTGTTTACATGTTCATATAGAGAAATTATTATGTTTGGTTAAGATCGCACCAGACCCCTTAATAGGTTAAGAAGCGCATATTCTTTGCTAGTGGTCGCTCTTTTCTTGCATCTATGAAATAGGGATTTTATATTAGTTATCAATGCTACTAATTCTAGTAGGGTTGGATAATTTACCTATGGATTAGGATTATTTTTGGGATAAAATTTTGTTTCAAAATGATGAGATTTTGATAAAATTTTATTTAAAAGTAGTTTTGGATGGATTCAAATAGAATTGTGGAGTTTTGTATAAAGTCCTTATGTATTTTAGTGCAATTGGGTTATTTTTAGAAGTGACATAAAATTTATATGCATTTTATGAATATAGTTTAAGGATAAGTTTCTGGAAACATATCCTTAAGTAAGATCCTAAGCTTATATTAGTTCCAATGTATTCTAGATTGTATGCATTACAATATAAGATTATATTACACCCAACATAGTATGTGCATTCAGATGAAACTATCATTGCATCATATCTTGTGTGGTTCTTTGGTTATAATCTATTATGAATGGATTAAATATTTCTTTCACATTTATTGAAGGTGTTTAATGAATAAACCAATGGGATTTAATGTATGGATTCCATGAGATGGAACCCAATACAATCAATATGGTTGATGATCTTTATTTAATAAAGATTATTGAGGATGTCTATATAAAGGTATCTGATACCTCCTATTAGATTACTATAGTTTCATGAAAATGTATTTGAATCTCTCTTCCTTTATGTGGCATAGTTAATCCCACGAAGAAGGCACTCGCACCCCTTCGCTGTATAGGAATCCTTATGATATGATAATATATCCAAAGGTATATATTCCACCTCAGAGGTAGGAAGCGTTAGTTTAATACTTAGGTGATCTTGATCCATTGTACAAAAAAGATTAAAATATGGATTACTCCTCATTTTATATACTCTTACACCTACGGTGTTATTCATTTCCATACATGTTTGATTCTTAAAGATAGATTAGACATCATATGGGTTTTTTCAGCTACCAATTATCATGATATGAACCCTTAAAATCTATTATTCATTACTTAGGATAAACTATACATTTTTTTAGATGATGTTTTGGGCTAAGAGTGCTCTTTCCTATTAACCAAGGGGGATAAATCCTATGCTAGTGTTTTTAATAATGGGAGAGTATTTAATTAATTAATTAGGGGGATTAGTTTTGATGAGCTAGTGATCATGAAGATAAAAGAAGTGTTTTATAAGGATGTTTTCATTTAAATCTTATTTTTCACACTGAACTTGACTCGATTGGGATTAGAGTTGGTGTTAAGTGAACCATTAATACACTATTTAAAGGATAGGGGCTTAGATTTAGTTTTTATCAAATATAGTTTTTTCTAATATTTTTGGATAAAGAAGTGGTTAATATGTTTTAATGTTGTGAATAAAACCAAAAGAGGATATTGTTATCAAAAATACCCTTGGTATTATTTTTGGGTTGTGATTATTTACAATGTAATTTAAGGAACTTATAAAAAATCTCATAAAGTTATTATAAGAACGTTTTATAAAGTATGGAGGAGTATTAGAAGTATTATGGTGAAATTATGGACATTTTTTATTTATATTATGTTCTATAATGATGGAGAAATTTATCAAAGTACTTCTTTATAAGGTTGTCGTATAACTTTAGAAAACTAGATTTGTGATAGAGGTAAATTTTGGATGGGTGATTTGTGACTTTTAAAGAGTATATTTAAGGAAAATGAAAAATCCATAAGGATACTATGTGGCTTTGTAAGGGTAATGTGATACTTGATAAGAGTAATCCTAAAGTTTTTAAGAGTCATTGGGGACTTTGGAATAGTGGTTGGTGGCTTCATAAGAGTAAAATATAAAATTTGGAATAGTAAGTTACAACATTTTAAGAGTTATTCTATAAAAATGTAAAACTTCATAAGAGTGTTTTGGGACATTATAAGAGTCATCTTGTCACTTCATAAGAGTAATTTCCTTAGCCAATTTTTGAGGATTTTGTTATGTATAAGTATACAAGATAATTTTTAATGATTAAAATGATATTATTGGTGTGATCGCTACAAGTGAAGATGATCATGAATAAATTAAAGGATGATTATTTATTGATTATAAAGTGATTAAAATTTGAGATTTTGGATGATTTTTTGGGACTAGTTTTGACCATACTATACGCCATAAAGAAGGAATTTTTGATGTATAAGGTGCAGCAATAGCTTCGAAATTTAAAATTGAATATGGTGATTTGGATAAAGATTGAGGAATATATTATTTCCAAAATAATTGGTGGATTTAATGGAATTTAATATTGAATAAAATAGACTACTTGATAGGGAAGTTTCTATAATTGAATATGGAAATATTTCTCTCATGGAAACTCAAATAATAAACCATTAAAATGAGAAATAAAAAAAGTAAAAGATTTTGTGAAGACTATTAGAACATATAAAGAATAAATATATTCTTTATATTTAGTAAAAATAATAGTATAGTAATTTATTCCAAATTTTTTATGGAAAGGAATAAGTATTATGGGTTTGCACTGGAAGGTGAAACGTGAGGAAGAATGTGTTCTTGGAGACATATCACTTGAAGTTTTTGTGAATTTATTCAAGTAAAAGAAGGTGGATAAAATCAATACACCACCATTTGTGTAACATTATTTTCTATTTTAGGAGGTTTATTATAGTAACACTTAGAGAATCGATTCATTCCCTAAGTGATTGAAAGTAGTGAGTTGTCTTTTGTGATGGATGTAAACCCAGAGGGTCAGTTTAGATGCTTAAAAATGGTAACCCATGTAGTAAAATTAATGTTTCAGGTTCATAGAAACATTTCAATGCATTATCCTTGATTATACCACTTATTTTAACAAATTAAAAATAATTTTTCTATCTTTACAACATTATTACTTCATATTGATTATGATAGAGAGAGAAGAGCCCCTACTAAAAGAGATATAGGGTTATTGACAATAGATAATTTAAAATTGACATAACCTGATTCACCCCATCCCCCTATCAAGGTATTAACTTTTTTTGGGACCATCAAACTTATTCAAAAAAAATTATAGAGGCTGAAAATTAATTTAAAAAATTAAAATTAATCTTCAAAAACTTTTTTCGAGAAGTTAGATAAACCACAAAGAATAATATTTTGGAAAGATTTTAAGTTTCAAATAATGATAAAAATCATGTGGATTAAAAAATATCTCATTATTAATTTGAAAATTTTTTTCAAATTTTTTGTGAAATAGATGATTCAAATTCCTAGATATCAAAAGTAAAATTTATGGAAAAACAAGTTGATTCACAAAAATTTAAAAATAATTGGAATGGAAACTTGAATATAAAAAACTATTATAAATGGTGACTTAGAAATTCAAATAAATCTAGAGTGAAGAGGAATATGTTGTGATTCTATCAAAATTTTGGTTTTCAAAAAAGATCAAAAATTGATGTCCAAAATATTTAAGAATAGAAATTTCAACATCTGGACAAAAATATGTTTCCAAACTAAAGTATGAATTTTGTAGACATTTTTGGAATTATGGTGGCTTTAGGCACCTAGAAAAAAGATGTTGCTTTAATTACAAATATTTTTTTGAGACTAAAGGATTTTGGAGACAAATTTTTAGGGGTATTTAACCCAATAAAAGAATAAAATTTTAAAAACCCTTTGGCTTAATTTTAATATTTTGGGGTTTCGGAGAAGTTTCAGAGGATTAATGTCTAGAAAAACCCAAAAAACATAGTGGCTGATATTATGAACACATTCCATGTGTTCTTCTATTCTATAAGAAATAACTTTTCTTAAGTACATTCCATGTACCTTATTTAAACTCCATGTAGTATTTGACCGTGTGACTTAATTTTTTAGTAGAGACATGGGGTTGGTAAACTTTTGGTAGAACATGTCGTGTATAGGGAGTACGCATTGTGTTGTAATCTAATTCGTGTGACTAAGGACACGGGTGGATAGAATTTTTGTTGTACACATCATGTCTAGAGTGTTCATGTCGTGTAGTGTTACACTAGTAGAACCATGTAGTTATAGCCATGTAGAAGTACCAGGGCAGGAGGGAAAATTTAAGTACACACCATGTCTCTAGAGGAACATGTTGTGTGTGTGGGTGTTACATGACCAGGTTGGCAAGGGTACACACCCATGTTAAGGCTTAAGGAAACACATTGTATAATGGTTCTACACACCGTGTATCCCTCTTTTGTAAAACTTGAATGTTTTCATTCTCCTATTCCATTCTTGAACTTATAAGTTGCAGTAATTGATAATCTTGAACTGAGGTGTGTGCTTGATCTTATAGAGTCATGCCACCAAGACATCCTCTGGTTGTATGCTAGGTACAGGATTATGATCAGACATCGTAAATGGTAGATCAGGGACTACCAGTAGATCCCCCTATAATTCCCATCTTGGAACCAGCTGTTATACCAGACGCAGGTGCTGATACAAAGTTTTGTGAAGGATTTATGAGGATGATTCAGACCTTTCAGGGAGAACCACATCCTGCCCCGAATATGGAAGAGTTGACGCGGGTGTTCCAGTAGTATAATCCTCTCACTTTTTAAGGGTATGGAGTACCACAGGCTATAGAGTCATGGTTGGAGGCCATACTTTCTATTTACAACTATCTAGAGATGCCTCCTGAGAGGAGTGTGAATATCACAAATTACATGCTATGGGATTCTGCCAAGATATGTTGGGATGTTGTTTCACAGGTGATACAACATCGGGATATGATTTTGGAAGATTTTCAAAGGACCTTCTATGATTAATTCTACCCCAAGACGTTGAGGAACAATAGAGATCAAAAGTTCATGCATTTTGAGTAGGGTTCTCTTTTAGTGATGGATTATTCTTCTCGCTTTACATAGCTTTAGTGCTTCATACCTATTTTGGGAGGTGATGATTTTTCACTGGATATGGGATTTGAGAATGGTCTCAGGTATGACATCTGATCACAGGGTAATGTTTTCAGGCTGACTTTAGTGACTGCTATAGTAAACTAGGTGATGATTACTGAGTGCAATCTGAGGGAGTTTGGAGCGGTGATCTAGGGTGGTTTAGTATTCATGGTTGGTACTCCTTTGATTGATAGCAGGAAGCGCCACAGTGAGCCTTTGCGTAGTTATTCTAGTAGCAAGTATGTATCTTCAGGTATCCATGTGAGGTGCTACCAGTGCAGAAATAGTGGGAACATGAGACCGCAGTTCCCGAGAGACCCATTTTAGTGTCGATATTATGGAAATATGGTTCATCTACAATGTTTTTGTATGATGTTCTCACCAATATCTAGTGATAGGGGATCTGTTATGACTCCACGTATAGGATCGGGGCCACTAGTTTCTCATCAATTAGAGAATAGGAGTTTGTCAGGTCATTCAGGCTGAGGAGTTGGTTGTGGCCATGGTATCCAGATGACAGGTTTTAATGACAGTAGGGTGGATCAGCTCGAGGTATCCAGGAAGGGTCACAGGGTTGTTGTACTAGTTAGACCTTTATGATGGAACAGACCCAATAGGAGCATGATCCCAGACCCTCTACCGTTAGAGGTATGATTCTAGTTGCCTCATTTTTAGCTTATGGTCTTTTGATATAGGGTCTTCCCATAGTTTTATATCGGCTGCTGTTTTGTAGATCCTTGGGCTCTGTATCTTTACTTATGATGATGTTATGATGCTAGACACTCTATTGGGGATTATGATGGATATTGTATGTCAGTTCAAGGAGTTCCCTCTTGAATTTTTTGAGTGTCACTTCTTGTGAGAACTCTATGTCTTAGAGATGATAGGATTTGATGTCATTCTCAGAATGGACTGGTTGGTCTCCTTTTAGGCCTTTTTTGACTACTATCGTCGTAGGGTGAGTTTCACATCACTAGAGGGTGAATATTTTCTACAAAAGGCCAAATGAAATGTCCAGGGGAGTAGAGCAGGACTCGGGCATCATGGGTTAGGAGGAATTATATCCCTAATTTCTAGTTTATATATGGATGACCAGGGGACATCACAGATATACTTTTCTTTAGTGGTGTATCATTTCATAGATGTATTTCCAGACGACTTTTTAGGTTTACCTTCGATGCGATAGGTATATTTATCTATTGATCTTGTTCCAGGAGCGGCATTGATGTCCATTCCTCCTTATAGGATGGATACACCATAGTTACAGGAGCTCAAGAAGTAGTTAGATGAGTTATAGGAAAAGGGTTTCATCTAACCCAGTACTTCTCCTTGGGATTCACCTATCCTTTTTGCGAATAAGGTGGATGGTACCCTCGGACTTTTTGTGAATTATCATAATCTTAACCAGTTGATGGTCAAGAACCGATATCCCTTACTGAGGATTGATGATCACTTTGATCAGCTTCAAAGAGCCCAAGTGTTCTCAAAGATTGACTTGATATCTGGTTATCATCATTTGTGTGTTAGACCATCATATATACCTCTTATATCCTTTCATAGTAGGTATGTTATATACAAGTATTTGGTTATGAATTTTGGTCTCATGAACACGCCATCAGTTTTCATGGAACTAATGAACCAAGTGTTCCATCCTTACTTAGATTCTTTTGTGGTAGTCTCCATGGACTATATCTTGGTGTACTCTCACACTTGACACAACCATGCCATCCATATTGAGATTGTATTGAGTACACTAATAGAGCATTAGTTATATGTTAAGCTCTCAAAGTGAAAATTTTGGATGGATCAGATTCACTTCTTGGGTCATGTCATCTTCAAGACAGAATTATCAATAGACCCAGATAATTTGAGAGCGGTAGTTTATTGGGAGTAGCCAAAGAACTTCTTTGAGGTACAGAGTTTTATGGGGATGGCTGGTTACTAAAAATGATTTATTCAAAACTTTTAACACTTAATAGTGCCTTTTACAGGCTTGACTAAGAATGGAATAAAGTACTTGTGGACAGATTCCTACGATTCAGCCTTTTAGGAGCTAAAAGGAAATTGAATTCAGCACTGATACTAGTTTTTTTGAAATTGGGAAAGAGTTACACTGTTTACTGTAATGCATTAAGTATCAGGCTAGGATCAGTTCTTATGAAGGGGGAAGGAGTCATTGCGTACGGGTCTCAGCAGTTGTGTCCACATGAGAGGAGATACCCTACACATGATCTCAATTTATCCACAGTTGTTCATGCTTTACGCTTTTGGAGACATTACTTATTAGGATAGAATTTTGTGGTGTACACAGACCACAAAAGCCTCAAGTATATCTTTACTGAATGAGATCTTAATTTGAGTTAGTGAATGTTGGTTGAGTACCTTCAGTATTTTGACTTTGAGCTTGCCTATACTCCTAGGAAAGGCAACACAGTGGCTAATGCATTGAGTAGGAGGACTCATATAAAGGCAGTTTATGAGGCCATTAGTGAGTGTCATTGTATGGATCTATTCTCTGAGATGCATTTGGAGGTGCGTGATAAACAGGGGAAGACATTTCTTTCTTCTATAGTTGTTACCTATACTCTACTGGATCGAGTGATAATGAGGCACCTATCAGACTCTAAAGGCCTAGTCCTACAGGATAGTGTGTCAGGTGAGGACCCTTTTGGGGTGGACCATAGGTGAGGATGAGGTTTTTCATTTTCACAGATGCATATGGGTGTCATTAGACATGCATGAGGAGCTGCTGCAAGATTTTCATGCCTTAGTATGGGTAGTTCATCCTAGTTTCACCAAGATGTATCAAGATTTACATCATCAGTATTGGTGTCCAGGTATGAAGAGGGATATAGCTAGTTTTTTTATGAGATGTACTACCTTTCAATGGGTGAAGGTGGATAATCATCAATTGATAGGGCTATTAAAGTATTCACCCATTCCCGAGTGGAAGTGGAATGATGTCGCGATATATTTAGTGACAGGTTTACTGAGGTTTCCTTAAGGAATGATGTTTTTTGGTTGTTATCGACAGGCTCACGAAGGTTTCACATTTCCTACCAATTAAGGAAACCTTCAGTTTTGATGATCTTGGAAGGTTGTGCATCCAAGATATTATATGTTTTCATGGGGTTTCACACTCTATCATTTCAAACAGGGATGCCCGGTTTACTTCTCATGTCTGGAAGAGACTAAAGAAGGATTTGGGTACACATGTACTTCTTAGTACATCTTACCATCCCTACATAGATGGTCAGTCCGAGCACACAATTCAGGTTTTGTAGGACATGCTTCCAGTATGCATCTTGGATTTCAGGGGATCTTGGGAGATACACATACCCCTAGTGTATTTTTCCTACAATAATAGTTTTTAGGCAATGATTCAGATGGAACCTTATGAGTCTTTTTATGGTAGGCCATGCTGATCACACCCTATGTTGGATGGAGGCAGGAGAGGTAGCTATGTTGGGACCTTGTCTTGTCCAAGAGACCACTGAGTAGGTGGAATTGATTCGTAAGAGGATGGATATTTCACAATGTCTCCATAAATCTTATTTTGATTGATGGAGATGACCTCTGGAGTTTGAGGTCATAGATTAGGTTTTTCTGCATGTCACGCTGAGGTTGGTAAACAGTAGGATTAGAAGGAAGGGGAAGCTTTCACCGAGGTATGTTGGGCCATTTGAGGTTTTCGAGAGAGTCAAGCCATTTTCTTATCAAATGCAGTTACCTCAGAGGTACCGGTCTATGCATGAAATCTTTCATGTTTCTCAGCTACGGCGTTACTTTTTAGACCTGTCTCATGTTTTTCAACCTGAGGAGGTTGAGTTAGAGGTGGATGAATCCTTTGAGGATCACCCTATTCAGATTGTGGATCGCAGCACGAAGGTTCTCTGTGGATGGTTTATTCCTATGGTATGGGTTTTATAGTATCATGGTTGAGTGCAGGACGAGACTTGGGAGAGGGACACCAATGTGTAATCATAGTGGACGGATTTGTTTGAAGATTCTTCTTCACCACCCTTGGAAGTAAAATTTGGGGATGAATTACTTTAAGGGGGAAGTTTGTAAGAACCTAGATCTTATTTTTAGGTGTGTATCTTGATTTCGGGTTGTTTTTGAGGAAAAATGAAGAAATGGGGTTTTCTGAGTACATGTTGTATACTTCCATATACACATCATGTACCTAGTTCCTGCATATAGTCACGTACTGGTCATGTAATGGTCAAGTACATGGATGCATGATGACCTAGAAAACCACTTAATTTGGGGGATGGTTAAGGCTACTACACGGTGTGTAATTTTAAATAACACGCCATGTAGTTTTCTTTTTATTTGATAAATCAAATTGGGGCACGTATCAAATCTGGAAACGTCTTCTTATGGTCGTAGTTCATATAGGAGCATTGTAGAATAGCCAATAAACTCAAAACCCCTCCTAATTCTCCATCTGAACTCTGATTGAGACATTTTTGTGTGTTTTGGAATCCTACCGATGAGTTATCAAAACCCCTAGAGTCTCTCTTCCTGATTCATCCTCTCTTGTGAGTTATTCAAGGTTTAGAATTTTTTACCGTTTTATAGATCTACATCGATATAGGCTTATTAAAGGGATAACATTCAAGTATATTGATCGTAAAACATCAAGGTATGTGGTTTGTGCCTTTCATTATTTTTATTTGGTTTATATATGCTAAAATTTCCACATACCCATGTTTGGGGTATTGCTTGATTTGGAATTTAACCTTATTTATTACCTACTATGGTTCTATTGATTGATAAAGGGTTGTTTCTTATGTCTAAGGTTAGATACCTTGTTATGGGACACCCCATGGGTTAATTTACCCCTTTATTGATTGTTTGTGTCTATTTTTTTTATAATTCATGTTAGTCTTTCCTTGTTTTTCATGCCTTGTTTTGTTAGGATAGAGTTACTGATTATATGAAATGACTTTGATATGAATTATGAATGTTAAATAAGGGGATTGGACTATGAGAGATTCCCAAAGTTGTTAGACTATGGGAGATACCTAGGTGGTCATTTATAATTGATTAAGTGAATGTTGACCCCAGTTTCTAGACCGTTAGAGCTTTCCCAATTGGTCATTTATAAATGATCGATGCTATGTTAGACCAAAGGGGTTATACTATGAGAGCTTCCCATGTGGTTGTTTATATTTGATTAAATTAATCTTTTATCCAAGGGTTTAGATCATGAGAGCTTTCCCAGGTGGTCTTTTATAAATGAATTGATGTTGTTAGATCAAAGCGATTAAACCATGAGATCTTTCCCAGAGGTTCGATGGGTATAATAGAATGATTGTGATGACTCTTACAAGCCAAAGCACAAGCTTGGATTCGGTATTACTTGATTATTTAGATGGTCTTATGAGACATTTGTTTTGTTACTTTACATGGGGGATATAGATATTAGGCTATATCCCAGGGTTACATGATTCAATGGATGAATAATAAATGTTAAATGAATGTAATTGAAAACTATGGGATTGTTTAATTTGGATTAATTCTTGGTTTATTTCTTAATTATTGAATATTATTTGTTATATATATATTCACTGATAGTTAGGAACATATATTTCAGTGGATTCCTACTGGGATTCATCTCACACCATGTTTGGGTCATTCTTTTGGAACTAAACATATTATATGATTCCAGGTATAGATAAGGGAAAGCAACCTTCTTCATTAGGTAATTGATTTTTGTTGGAGATGGAGAGCATGGGACCAAGCTGAGGCTTATGATGCTTCTAGAGTTTATTTTTTTCTTTTGTACTTTGGTTTTTGTATTTATTTCCAGAATTGTGACTTGTTTGGATATTTTCTTATATACATATTCCATGCAACATATATATATATATATATTGTGGCTTCTGTTGGATTTTCCTTTTAGTCTTCTGCCATTAATTCCTATTTGGAATTATTGATTCCGCTATTGTTACTATTTATTTTCCACTATATATATTCTGCCAATGAGGGCATAGTTTCCCCATTATCATACCTTGGCCCTTACTTCTAGTCAGCAGCCTCTGGAATTTGGGGAAATGCGCTTGAGGTCATGTGACCAGCCGGGTTTGGGCGGCACCCAGATCCGGGACGTTACAAATTCAGTATACCATATACCCCTTGACAAAATTATGTTGATTAATGGAATAATGGGATCTTAGTGGAAATGGATCACACTATTTTTTTGAGTGTTATACTTCACAATTGTTTCTGGAGGAAAGAAATTAGCATAGTGGTTCAAATTAAAAATCACTTCTTATATTGGACCAACTTGGATAAGTCATCATATGAGATGTGTTATAAGAATTCCCTAATCTTGAAATACTTTAGGGTTTTTGGAAACCCATGTATTATCAGGTTGAAAGGTAAAAATTTGGGGATATTCAAGCAAAGAGGTTTTAAAGGTATCTACATTGGTTATCCTCTAAATGAAAGAAGATACCATTACTATAATAATGAAATAGTGAATATTATGGATAATGATGATTTTAAAGTGCTAGAAAACTCAATTAATGAATTCACTCATCAAGAATTAATTTAAAAAAGTGAAGATTGAGAAGAATAATTTGTTGGAAAACAAGATGAACATTCTGAAAATAATGTGAATTTAGAAGGATCGTGGTTGGAAGATAATGAATCAGTAATTAATAGTGATGAAGAAAAAACATTTTTAACTCATAAAAGGCTAATAAAGTAGGTGAAGGTCTAGAATATTATTGTAAATCAAGGTAATCAAATTCAAACTAGTAGAACTATGAATACATTGATGCATACCTCATGGTTTTCTTAGGGTAAACCAAGATATGTGAAATAATATTTAGGGAATAAAGAGTGGATTGATACTATAAATGATGAATTAAATAAAATTAAGTATAAAAATATTGGGACTTGGTACCCAATATATAAAAAAATAATCTTATTGGTATGAAGTGGGTGTTTGGTAACAAGTTGAATGAGAAAGGAGAGATGATGAGAAATAAGAAAATTATCATGTACAAAGGCTACTCAAGGAATTTATTTTTATGAGACTTTATCACTAGTTTCTAGGATTGATACAATTACGATGTTTCTTTCTATTGCTACAAAAAGAAGCTAAATTTTTTTTCAAATGGATATTAAGCAATCCTTTCTCAATGGAGAGTTGGATGGGGAAGTATATGCATTGATCATCCTGATGGTTTATCTCTTGGAGAAAATGAAGTAAAGTTATATAAGTAAAATAAGGCTCTATATGAGTTAAAATAATCTCTAAGATAATGGTATTCCAAGTTATATACTTTATTGAAGTCACTAAAGTTCAAGAAATGGAAAGTGGACAACAACCTTTATATTTAAGTTGGAAAAAAGGTATTTCTGATTATTACTATCTATGTTCATGATATTATCTTTATTATAAATAAATAATGTGTGTTCAAGAAGTTTGTTTTAGAGATGAAAAAGATGTTTTATATGTCTATTCTTAGAGAAATGAGGTGCTTTTGGGACTTTCAAATTCTTCAATAGGAAGATCATATCTTTCTTTCTCAATAGAATAACTCCTAATAAATTTTGAAAAATATTGTTATGGGGGATTAAAATATATTATCAACCCCAATTTCATTGTGAATAAAGGTTTTGAAGGATTAAAAGGAAAATAATTTGATTTTAGAGTTTTTAGAAAGCTAATTTGGATTTTTCTGTACTTGATAACTTTAAGATGTGATATAGTGTATGTTGTTACATTATATACTAGGTATAAAAGTACACTAAAGGAATATCATTTCATTACCGAAAATATAATAATAAAGTAAATTAAAGGAATGATTTATTATGTATTGAAATAAAAAATCAATGGAAAACTAGATATATTTGGAAATATATAAGTGGATTGGAATAGAAATATAGATGATAGAAGATAAAAATCTGGTGGAGATTTATTTCTAATAGAAAGGTGTATATGTTGACACACAAAGAAAAAAAATATCAATGACCTTGATTACTACTACGTTTGAGTATGTTGATGAAAATAAAGTAGCAATCAAATTGATTTTGATGAAGAATCAATTGTAATATTTCAAGGTGGGTGTGGTGATTTAATTTTTAGTAGGATGTTATAATCAAAGTTATATCAATTTATCAAAAAAATGGTTCAATATTCTTAGTCAAAACACATTGATATAAAATATCACTTTATCAAAGAGTTGGTGGATCGAGGAGCGTTAAAGTTAGAGTTTATTTTTATTAAGGATAATATTATAGATGTGTTTACTAATCCAATACCAAAGGAGTCATTTAATAGAGTAAGGTTTATTATGAGATTTCAACCTCATTCTTATTAAGGCTAAGGTATAGTGAAATTTTCCCCTCTCTCACTTGTTCTTTGGATATTTGTTTTCAAAGGGGGGTTGGACAAAATAAATCCATTTATGTTTATCCCTTGATATATTTACCTTATCTACAAATGGGGAGGTATTACTAAGATGGATAAAAAAATATTGGGGGATAATATAAAGATATATGTAGCCAAATGAGGGATATATATCTTATTTAGAGGGACTATATGTTTTGGGGGGTTAAAAGGAGGAAAGTTATGAATCAAGCATTTGTGTTAGTTGGTGTGAGTAAAGAATGTGAACTATTCTAACATGTTTATTGGGTATGTATATAAGAACTTTTTATGTGTGGGTTCAAAGAATAATTTTTGAGAAATAGAATAAAATATATTTTAATAAGTATATCTTAGTTGGTATCAAGATCTATGAAGAAGTGGATGTATGAAACTTTAATGGAAAACACGACATTATTATTCAATGTTATTATTTCCTACATTTAGTTTGTTAATATAGGTTTAGAATTATTTAATGATGATTATTTTCTAAGTTTTTTGAGTACAAAAATAGATTTATATTCAATAATTGACATATAATTTTTTAAGAAACATTTCAAAAAACTTAAATCATTGTAAAGATACACTTAGGCTTTTTAACAAAGACATAAATCCCAAGATAGTCACTTTATAAAGGGTACATGAATCAAAAATAACCAACATTTTATAAACTATAAAGCTATAAATGGTTTCTCATGTCTCTCATGAATAAATATTATGAATCCTATAGCTTACTCTTGTAATACTACTGAGGAGTGAATAAGTGATATATAAAGACATAAGTTTCACTTGGCCATAATACTTTTAAACATAAATTCACATCTCTTTAAAGTGGGAAACCATCTTTCACTTGATGCTTGAATCATGTACTACCTAAGCTTGATCCTTCAAATATGGTACATTAGAAAAAAGGTTCCACTTCTTTAGGGTATACATTTAGTCAAAGTTAAAGGACTATAGGTACTCAAACCTTCTTCTCTATCAATGGTTCATTTCACTTTGTGATTAAATGTATTTCAAACACTTTTTTTAGTGTATTCAAAAAATATCTCACCCTAAATATAATACAAATAATACCTCATTGAAATCACCACTATTTCTAAATCTAAGAAAGGATATGGGAAGTTTCTCTTATGTGTCCTTAAATTTATATACCCATAAGCAACCACATGACTATAACAGACTAGAACTATTCAAACACTAACTCCTAATACATCATAATATAATTCATACTCATTACCTAGTTCATTTATGTTAAGATTGGTGTTTTCATCAATATCCCATTAAGATCTTAGAATGATCTCTCATGAACATCTAAGAAAAGTAATCATACCACATTATTGGTTAAGGCCTTCTTAGTGATTCCAATCCGGAAGAATCTTGGTTGACCCTATAGTAATAATTGGAAATTCCCAAAAAGATTTGGGTATCAAGAACATTATTTGGCCTCTCTAAATAAACTATAACATCAAACTTCTTAGGTTCTAAAAATAAGCTATCTGCTAATATCATTTTCCCCATGAAGTGTGCAATATCAATCCAAAACATACACTTTGAGATCATGGAATATAGTTGATTCTCCCGAAGTTTTCTCAAAATGATCTCCAGATATCAAGCATGTTCCTCCCTCAACTAGGAATACATGATGATATGATTTAAAATATGGCTACAAAATTATCTATATAAGGATGGAAGACCCAATTCATCTCATTCATGAACACTACCATTTTCTTTTTCAAACCAAATGAAATCACTAGATACCCATACAATACATACATACTCCTAAATATAGTATGTGGTATATCAAAATACCACACCATAAACTGATGATAATTTGATATCAGAGCGATCTTAGAGGAAACTTTAGCACCTTTAAGTTGATCAAATAGTCCATCAATATGTATAAGTGGATATAATTTCATTTATATCACTTATAATAGCCTCTATTAGTCTCCACATATTCTCAATGATCCATTTGAATTTTTATTGAAAAAACTAAGGCACCCCAAGGGGACATAATCATTCATATGAACCCCTTCACCTCAAAGTTGTTCAATTGAGCCTTCTTCTCTCAAGTCTCTATAGGATCCATATTATATGGTGGAATAGATATATTCTCCACACCTAGTAAGAACACAATCATAAACTAGACCTATAACTTGGGTGGTAACCTAGAGAAGTACTTAGTAAATACATTATAGGAACTTGTCAATGATAGTAGGGAATGCTGACTGATGTTTCTCTTGATCATCCAAAATTACTCTAGAAAAATGGGTTATGATTGTACCCATATATAGAAATATAGGTCCTACATAACTAGTTTTCATATCCAATTCTCCAATATATACATAATCATCTCCCTTGAAAAATATAATTCCACCCAATGATGAAAACAATTGATATAGAAGATACATCACTACATGGGGAGTTTTAATTTTAGTCACAAACTAGACTCACAATTTTCATGTAACTTAAATTTTTTATTTATCAGTTATTATAATTTTTTATTAATAAAAGTATATCAATCTAAAATTTAATTATGTATTTCATTTTTAATTGAAATAAAAATTGATCAAATGATATTCACTATCTGATATAAATAACAACATTTTATAAATAAAGATGCAACATAAAAAAAATTAAGAAGTCAACAATGAGAATCCTTAAGATTCTAAAAATATATTTATTACCAATCTATTTTCAATCAAATAAACATGTTTCTTTTACCCAATTTATTTGGAGGATCTCTAGAGTTGATCATAGGTATCCTAGATCTACATGAGAAACATCCTTGACTATATACATATTGTAAGGTATCAAGTTATAATCTAAAATATTTATTGATTATTATCTCATTGGTGGAAATAGGTATCTAATGAGACAAGAACAACTTCAATATGATGATCAGTGACAAATCTACACCAGAAATTCATCAAACACAATAAAAATTCTAGCCCTAAAATATCATCAATATCCTTGATCGGAAATAGAAAATTTACATACATGGAATTGATCGTGGAAAATTGTATGATGATAAAATAAAAAGGAAATACTAAGAGAATTACAAGAATACTCACAGTGGTAGCACCTGAGGAGCTAGGTTCATGGAGGAGGTGGGTTCGCATAGGATAATTGATTTGTAGTATAGGTGGGGTTTGGAAGTAGATGAGGTTTAGCGCTGGAGGTGATGTTCACAGTGGAGGAGGGCTTTGTGATGGCAGCAGTAGAGGAGTCGATGGCAACGGTGGAGGAGGATGATTCAGTAGCGGAAGAGGAGGAGGAGGAGTCAGAAGGTTTTAGATTTCATGAGAGCTTGAGACATGTGAGAGAAGGATGAGAATATTAGGGTTTATTTATAAAAGCATGTAAACCTTTTATCAGTGCTAGATAAAAAAATATGATAAAGGTATGTTTTATCAGTGCTAAAATAGAAAGCACTGATAAAACATGTCTTTATCATCACTTTTTTAGCACTGATAAAACTATAATGATAATAAATTATTTATATCTGTATATATATTTATAAAATTATATGTATAATAAATATATATTTATATATTTATAATAATAACAATAAATATATATTTATTTATTTATATTTACATACATAATAAATATATATTTATTTATAATTATAAATTTATAATAAATATATTTATTATATTTATAATTATATATAATTAATATCTTTTTTAGTTGGGGGCGTGTCGAACGCAGGAGGTGGGTTGGGCCCAGAATAAGCATGGTGTAGCACCCACCTATGCCTTGTTACCCATAAAACACATTCTTCCGTGGGGGCATGGTAGAGTGGTTAAGGTTGTGGCGCCCTGACCCTGAGGTTTCAGGTTTGATTCCTCACAAGGAAATGCCTGAGATGCCTATAATAATTACTCATGGACCCTCTACCTAGTTGGGAACTAACCCAAACCCAAGGTTGTGCACCTTGGTCCTCACTAGGGACGTGTGGTGCATAGGTGGTGTAAGTCCAAACATATACCTCATTACTTGAATACACATTTTCCTATAGGGCATAGTTGAGTTGGTTACTGGTGGTGGCATCCTAACCCTTAGATTCTAGGTTTGAGTCCTCACAAGGCAATGTCCACTATATGCCATTATAACCTCTCATGGGCCCCTCTACCCCATGCAGAACTGGCTTGAAATCCCATGGTGTTGTTATACTTGGACATGCGGCTTGGGAATTACATAAAGGCGCTTGGTGGGGGGTGACATCCCACCTATACCTTATAACCCCCTTGGGCCTAAAAACCTAGTGTACTTTTTCCTAAGGGTCACATGTGAGTTGGTTACTAGCGGTGGCATCCTGACCCCAAGGTTCTGAGTTCGATTCATCACAAGGAAACACGCACTATTTGACATTATAACTTCTTGTGGGCCCCTCAACCCCGTGAAAAACTAGCCTAAAAGCTCACGGTGTTATTACACTTGTTCTGGTAGCTGTGGAAGTACATAAAGGAACTTGGTGGTGGGTGACGGTCCACCTATACCTTGTAACCTCCTTCAGCCTA
This sequence comes from Viscum album, assembly GCA_963277665.1. Classification (NCBI taxonomy): domain Eukaryota; kingdom Viridiplantae; phylum Streptophyta; class Magnoliopsida; order Santalales; family Viscaceae; genus Viscum; species Viscum album. The sequence goes on along the minus strand of OY728128.1, from coordinate 1,917,731,102 downwards.
AAAACCCAGTGTACTTTTGCCCACGGGGGCATGGTGGAGTGGTTACGACTATGGTGCCCTGACCCTTAGGTTCCAAGTTTGAGTCCTCGCAAGGAAATGCCTAAGATTCCTATAATAATTACACATGGACCCTTTACCCCATTGGGAACTAGCCCAAGCCCAAGTTTGGTCACTTTGGGCCTCACTGGGGACGTGTGGCACGTAGGTGGTGCAAGGCCGCACTTATACCTTATTTCCTGAATACACATTTTAATGTGATGGAGGATACTATAGTATCACCTTAGGATGGTTCTAGGGTTATTCAGGTGAGGCCTTCGGATGCGGTGACGCTTCTGGCAATTTCGGGTGGTGTCAATCTCATGCCCGATGTGACTCATGTCGGAGGTTCTTCTGGCGTGGCAGTTTTGTGAGGAGACAAGCTCTAGTCTGATTCGACTCCTGTTGGAGTCTCATCTGGTGTGGCAAGTTCGAGAGGATAAAACCTTGATTCATGTCCATTTTTTGGCACGGTGGGGATTGGTGAAGTCATGGGGCTTGCTTCACCGTTGGGTGAGCCCGATCCTATTGGTGTCTCTTGCAGTGAAGAGGATGGTGCGGTGTCGGTGGTTCTTGATCCTTTGGGTCGAGTGTCAAGGCCCCTATGAAAGGGTTGTTCCTTTGCTGGGGATCTTTTGAAAATGAAATTGCTAGTTGTTGAAGGATCTAAAGCATTTGTGGAACATCATATTTCCATATCTACAAATGGGACCTTCACAGTCATTTCAAATCCCCATTCTCTTCAAGAGAGGTTAGATACGTGTAAATTTTCCCTCATTGGGTATTTTATTCTTGGCAAGGGTGAAAAATAACTAAATACTGAGGAGGTAAAGTTACATCTATCCTAGATTTGGGGAATTTCCTAGTGGCGGATTATTCCTATTGGAAGAGGGTACATTCATTTAATTTTCTCTAATGCAAAAGATAGGGATTGTGATTAGAGTTCCACTTTTTATGTGCTTAATCCAGGGATCTCTATCTGGGATTTGAACTTCAACCCGCATGAACAAAAGCATACAACTGCATAGATCTAGACTAGATCATGGTCTATATTGGGTGCTTTGGAATCCTCTTATTCTTAATGAACTTGTCTCTTATATTGGTGCATCCTTTATAATGGATGAGAACACCGTTAAAGGGAAATTTGGGTATTTTTCTAGAGACCTTGTGGATATTTACATGATAAATCCTTTACCTAAATTTATGACTCTTGTGGAAAATGGTGACAAAATTGATGTTTAGTTTGAATATGAATTCATCACTTCATTCTGTAAGTTCTACAGCGTTTTCAAACATGATGTCTCTAACTACAGGAATGTTTAAAATATTCAATTTAAACATGTTGAGACTTCTCAACCTTCAGGTAAGAAAATTTTGAAGAAAGACACTGTGAGTAATTGCACCTCTACTAAAAGGGGAATAGTTATGGATGTTGACTTTAAGGGGAATGATATTTCTGTATCATATCAGAAAAATGGTGTATCTTCTTTAGGAATGGAGATTAGATCTCCTGTTACTAATGTAAATAGGGATGAATGTTGTCAAGGCATTGAAGGTGACAGTATTTCTTTCAAAGATCTCCTTCTTGGCTCCAAAATAGGAAGAATTATATCTGATGAGCCAGTACAGGCTATTATTGATGTTAAAAATCACGTTGAATGTGAGTTGAATAATGAAGTGGTTGAAGAAATAAGGCAGGAGTGCTTCTCATCTGGAAAAGGCAAGAATAAGATGCATATTGATGTTCCTCCTGTTTTGACACATGGGGAACCCCCTCACTTAAGTCGGCCTCTTATGGAGGATATTCCTCACCTTGAGGATGAACCGAAAAGGGATTGGCAACAAACTAGGACATAGAAACAAGGTCGTTATCCAAAATATCATGGCTGAGGGTGTTGTAACGATGGGCATGGTCGGTCTCTCAGGTCTTCTCCCAAGGAGATCACTCTGGAGAAGGTAAAACTTAGGAAAAAGTACTTTGTGCTTTTCAATTAGAATAATTCACAGTCAGAATGGGGATCAGCTGATGATACCCCTAATCATGGAGATGGTTATGATTTATTGTTTTTTTTTATGAGGGCTTGTCCTTTGTTTGACCCCCATCCTTTTTCTTTCATGCTTTTCTTTTATTTTTAAATAAACTTTGGTAGAAGCAGGTTCGCCTGAATCCTGGATCTTTTATGGTAAATATAAATATATATTTATTTAAATAATTATGAAATTATAAAAAATATATATAATTAATATATTTATTTTAGTTTTATAAGTATTTAAATATATATATTTATTTATATTTATGACTATAAATAAATATTTATTTATTTATAATTATAATTATATTTATAATAAATATATTATTATAAATATATTTATTATAATTTTATAATTATTTAAATATAAATATATTTTTTTTTGAATAATTATGAAATTATAAAAATATATATTTAATGTACTTATTTTAATTTCATAAGTATTTAAATATATATATATATATATATATATATTTATTTATTTATTTATTTATATTTATGACTATATATAATTAATATAATTATTTTAATTTAATAAGTATTTAAATATATAGATTTATTTATTTATATTGATGACTATAATTCAAATATATATTTATTTATAATTATAATTATAAATATAATAAATATATTTATTATAATTTTATAATTATTTACATATATATTATTTATAATTATAAATATAAATATTCATATATATTTGTAAATATATTTCTATATTTATATATATTTATAAAATTATAATTATTATAAATATATTTATCGTGATTTTGAGTATTTATGCAGACATAATAACTTCATGGGAACATGAATGAATCATATACACTGAGTAATGCATAGATCATAAAAAAAAGGCATCATATATATAGAAAATATGAATAGTAATGAGGTGTGATGTATAAATAAACATTCATGATGAATACATAATATATGAACATCAATTATATTCATGTATCAATTGACCAAATTCATTGGAAACATTTATTTATTTATATTTATAATTATAAATATATGTATTTAAAAAGTATCTATATATAATTATAAATATACATATTTAAAAATTATTTATATATAATAATAAATATATATATTTAAAAAGTATTTATATATAATTATAAATATATAATTATAAATATATAAATATACAAATATATAAGTATAATAAATATAATAAATATATTTATTATTTAATGAAATTTATTATATATGTGTGTGAATTATTAAAAAATATATATTAATTACAAACATGCGTTTTTTATTTGATGTATACAAATAAATATTACTTTTGGATATATATGTAAACAATATATATAAATTAAGAATATTTTTTATTAAAAACTTTTATTTGTACTAAAAATAGCACTGATAAATCTGCCCTTTATCAATACTAAAAAAACAATGATAAGGGGTACACCTTTATTAGCACTTTTTTAGCTCAGATAAAGGGTAGATTTATCAGCGCTTTTTTCTAACGCTGATAAAGACCCCCTATTTATCAACGCTTTATTCTTAGCGCTGATAAAACTATGAGCATCCCTTACCTGGATCTATGATAGTGCTTACCTTTAGATGGTGTATCAATGATTCACCAATCCTCTACTCTAATACCACATGAGTCAAGTTTGTCATGATAAACAAGAGTTAAATGAAAAATTACTCAGGAAAACACTTCCTTGATCATTGTGATCTCCTAAACACTTCATATCCAAACTTCTCCCCCTGAATAGACATTCAAATACTCTCCCCCATTCCATATTTTTAGAATGGGATAGATCCCTATTCGTATACAAGGAAAATTTTATCCATCTCCAATATATGAAAGTCATTGAAAACTTCTCTAAAACATATTCAAATTCTCCCACTTTATTAACATACCGAAAGGTCACTTCTTTGGAAGTTCATAAGAGGGGGTTAAAAATCAAAACAATTAATTAATGGGAATAACCATAACTTTCCATGAATGGAAAATTACATAATGGGTGGGGGTGTGTTTTCAAAATCATTTAGTTGGATGGATATGGTTAGAATACAAGATCCAAATGATGCCTTTCAAAACCATCCTTGAGTAGTTATTTTGTCATGATGTTTGCAATTTAGTTTTGTGTTTACACATACTCCAACTTTTCCAAACCATGTTCAACCTTCTCCTTGATGAAGTGATACTTTATCTTGATGTTTTTTTGTCATTTAGTAATGTATATGATTTTTTCTATAGTTAATATCAATCAAGTTATCACACTTTATTGAAATAAGATATTTCACATCCACTCCAACATCCTTAAGTTATTGTTTCATCCATAGAAATTGAATGCATGATTAAGTAGATGAAACATAATCATCTTCCATAGTTCTAAATAAAATGAAGTCTTTATTCTTTAATAATCAATAAATGAACAATACTCTATGATAGAATGTGTTGGTTGATGTTAACTTATGATCATCCATTGAACCAGCCCAATCCTCATCAGTAAATCCCAATAAATCATGCTATTAACTAGAACTATAAAAAGTCCAAAATCCATAGAGCCTTTAACATACCATAGTATCCTTTTAATTTATAGAAATTAGATTTATTTGGGATTTATTTGGTTCTGTGTATCTTGAAAAGTGGTAAACATGATGTCAATTCATGTAGTTATCAAATAAAATAGGCTCTTTATTATACCATGTGGTCCCACTGAGCACTCTAAGAGGGGCTGAATTAGTGTGTATTGAAATATATTTTCTTTTCTTTAAAATGGATTGGATATTGTCTTCAGGTTGGTAAATACACTTTGAATAAATTTTTTTAGGCTCAACCAATAAATTCACAAATAATAAATATCATAGAAACACAATTTTACTTGGTTCACCTAAAATTGTCTACATCTAGTGAGCACATATCAACATGTGTTGATATTCCAATTTACCACTACTTAACTAGTATGTGATTATAACTTTTGGAATATATCACTAATCTTATAAGGTCCAAAACCAATTCCTCTCTTTCATGCACTACTTTTAAAATGGATACAAAGATATAATCAGTATGTAGGTCGAATTTACAATATTTTAATCAAAATAATCAACACAAAACTGAAAAGGTGTTCTCCATGTTTCTCTAGTCTTAACTTCCAAATATATCAATGATATGAATAATAGATTATACTTATAAACCTAATATTTAATCAAAATTTTATTTATCACACTTCATTAATAAAAAAAGATATTCAATAGTCCTCACTATTGTTACCCTGATTCCAAATCTTCAAGTTTCCACTATCTTTTCTTTAATGTGTTCTTTTTGTGTGATAAATATTCCTTTGAATAGTAGATTCTTTATATTTAGAGAATGGTTACATTTAAAATTTTAAACTAAAAAAACAAATAACTTTCAACTTCCTTTAATTCAAATCTAGCACTTAGATCATCTTCCATTAATATCGCCACCATTTAATTCTAATAATTAGTTATTCGTTTCTCAAATAACTACCCACCCAACATGAGAAAGTCACATCATCACCTCTATTTGGATTCTATAGAAACCATAAATCATGGTGTGTCCACTTCCTTCATGGTATGATAGGTTGGTTTCTCCTATATCTTACTTCAACTACCAAATAGGTCATTGCATGGCATAACACTTTATAGTGCGTACCTGACTCTAGTTTAAACCATACAGTTATTTTCAAAATCATTAACCTGTAAGATTTACACAATTGAAAGTCATGGTGTGGTCTCATTCTCTTTACAACATGGTATAGATTTCATGGTGAGGTGATCTGTTAGATAGAATCACTGAAATCTACTCAAGTATTCATCACAACATGACCTTCCTTACACATCATGAGATTATTTAAATAGAATAACTGAATACACATAGATATGCCTTCATGGCATGAATTGGCATGTTGTGGCATGGACAAATCTTTCCAGTAGCACTAAAAAATATATCAAACATCCTTCGTGATGTAATGTTTATGTCACAATGTGAATCACTCTTCTAAAGTTCCAAATGATACTTATGAAACTCATCTTCACTATGAAACCATAGGATCATGATATAATCTTCCATTTTCTTGTAACTTCTAAAATTAACTCTAGATTATTCAAGAACTTTCATAATAATTTTAAAAAAATTATTATTAACAATAAATCCAATATTACAGCCTGTGATTATAGTAATCTACCCCTATATGTTTTGTTATCAATATATGAATATTGATATGTTTCTTCAATCATACTTCCCTATAACATATAATAATTATAATCCAGTGATCAATATGTTCCTCCAATCATGATTTTATCCCCCTTTAGTTACTCTCCCCCTTTGAAAATAAAATGAAAAAGGTTATATTATCTAAATCTGGCTAATTCAAACATTTATCATTCCATGTTAAGAAAAGAGAAATCAAAAAATTCTCTGAGCCTACATGAGTTAAGGATTGTTATGGGAATTAAGATTAATAGTTAACTAATTATATGATTTCCACTAATAAACCACCTAATTAAGAATCTGAACTTCTTCTAAGTACCCATGACTAGTTTTTCCCCTAATTTTATTTCACCCATTAAAAAATAAGATCCTATAAAAAAATATCCAAATATAATAATACATGCAATGGGGAAAGGGTAATTTTGGACCACATCAATTGGAGAAAAGTGGTTGAACTAAAAGGTTCAACTAATTCTTCTCAAAGAAAAGCACGCTCATTAGCCTGGTAAAGATATTTTCAACTTGATTATTTGTTCCAACATATTAAAACTTCACACTTTTATTATCCACCTTATCTTGAATTAAAGGATACCAGATTTCAATATGTGTTGTGAGAGCATGGTTAATTGGATTCTTCAATAATCCAATTGAACTTTTTTTGTCACACTGAATAGTAATTGGTTATTACACCACTTCACTAATATATTATAACTGTTACTTCATCCATATAAGATATGCACTAGCTTTACTAATATAAATATACTACACTTTTAATGTACTCAAGAAAATATGGTCTTATTTATTACTTAGTCAACTAACATAATTTCTCTTATAATAGAATCCTCTACCACTTGAGGATTTTATATCCAAAATGTAACCTATTAATCAGCATCTGAATAATCCAAAAAATTTACTTCTTTTTTATCCTTGAACACTGGACCATTATTAAATGTTTCCTTTATATATCTCATTATTATTTTCACTTTTGAAAGAAGTATTTCTTTAGGAAAACTTTGAAAATATATTGCCAATAATTTTTCATAAAATATTTCTAGTCTGGTTGTAGAAAGATAAAGTAAAATACCAATGATTATTTTTTACAAAGTTGATTATAATCCCTTATTTGATTCATATATTCCAAGTTTTGTTTTATATTATATCAGAGTTCAAATTGTTTTTCATCCTTCCATTCTGAATTTATTCAGAACTTCACTTCCATATTTTACCTGTAAAATGAAAATATTATCTTTCTTTTGATGAATTTGAAACCCTAGAAAGTAATTAAATTCCCCAATCAATGAAATATTAATTTTTGAAATCATTAATTGAGTAAATTTTTTGACTGAATTATTATTTTTTTCTCCAAAAATGATGCCATCCATATACACCATCACCATAAACTTTTTATCTTCTGAAATTTTTACATATAGGTTTTGATCAACCCTTCCTCTCTTAAACTTAAACTTTCTCAAAAAATTATCCAATCATGAATATCAAGAATGTGGAGCTCGATTTAGGCTATGAAAATACTTTTTAAATCTTAACACCTTTGTGTCATCATATCCTATAAAAAATCCAACCAATTTTTTAATATATATCCCTCCATTCAAGACTCCACTCAGAAATTTAATCTTTACATCCAATTGAAATATTATAAATTTTCTTTGAATGTCCATTGTTAGGATAAGTCTAATAAAATCCATTATTGACATAGGTGCGAATGTCTCATTGATATCAATGCCTTTAAATTGTTCATAACTTTTATATATCATCCTTGATTTATTCTAGATCAAATTTTAATCTTATTTCAATATGTTATTGAAGACACACTATGTACCAATTAAATTATGATTATTTGGTCTTTCCATGAGCTCCCAAGTATTATTTTTATCAATATTTTCCATTTCTTTATTCATGGACTTTATCCATGAATCCTTTATTTATTCTTCAAATGAAGATGTTTCAATCTTAGATAATAGGGTATTATGGTCCATTCTTCTCATCCTCTAATTCTAAGTTGGAGCAGATTTGTCTCCAACAATATTGCTCGCATCAACTTATGCTCTCCTCATTATTGATTGAGTTATAGATTGACTCTCTTATTCATAGTTTTCTTTAATTGATTCAATTTCAAAAATAATTATCAACCTGAATATTTTGTGATTCTCCAAAATATGCATTCATCTCTTCATATTCTTCAAACACTTCTTCAGAAACAAACTTTCTAGATTTTTCTTTTGCCTTATTATTAACAACCTTCACATAAATTCTCTCGACAATCTTGTTTATACATTTATTAAAACACTTATATGCCTTAATCTTTAATTATTATCCTAAAAATATGTTGCAATCTACTGAATCGACATATTTTCTCTAATTTACTTCTTTATTTTGAATGAAGTATTTCTTTTCAAATATTACATGATGATTCAATAATGGATTCCTTCCATGCCACATTTCATATGGAATCTTCTCTAATTCTAGACTGAGTAATGCCCTATTATGAGTTACACATCCACTTACACTGCTTATTTCAAGTAGTGGAATGAGATGCTGCTTTATATCATCATTTTTCTTTCCATATTTCTCACTATACAGTTTCTTTTATCCATAACCCTATTTTATTGGGGAGTTATCATCAAAGATACTTCATGTTTAATGCCATGTTTTTTAAGTTAATTTTAGACCACATAGTATATGTACTATATTCCATTATCTGATCTTAAAAAATTAATAGCTCTTCTAGCTTCATTTTCTACTCTATTTCAATACCTTTTTATATAGTCTAACACTTCCATTTTTATTAAAAAATCATGGTGCATATCACACTACTACAATAATCAAAAAATAATATGAAATACTTTTCACCATGTGTTATATCATGACCAATTGGACCACATAAATTGATGTGGTCCAAATTCATTAAACCCAAATCTCTTTTCTTCTTTGGATTATAATAATTTCTTACCATCTTTCCAGTCATGCAAGAAACACAAAATTTATCTATTTTTATACTACATCCTTTCTGATTGAATATGACTTTCAAACTCGAGTCAAAAAGTTGACTAACACTCAATAAATTATGGTGAAGATCACTAACATAAATTATATCAGTATTCTTCAATTCTTTATAATCAAACTGGCTTTTTCACTGCTTTTAATATTTAACGATCCATTATTTCCAAAATAGGTTTCTATATTAAATATTTCCTTTATATTCTTCAATAGATTCATATTAATTTTCATGTGATATTAACACCCACTGTACAATATCTAGGTGCCATTATTCTTTGATGATTTAAAGAAACTTTTAGGTCAATTTTCCTTTTTACTCTTCTTCTTTTCCATCCTAGAAATTCCAGAATGAGTTGATACATGTTTTGATCTATTATAATTTTATTCAGCATAATCTATTAGATCAAAGTATTCTTCTTAAATAGGATAAAAAAATCAAAGTAATGGAATTAGGTTATCTTGCATCTATTTTCCTTTGACATCCATCAGAAGATCCACCTCTTATCTTCCTTTAATCTATTGATTTATACATAAATTTTGAGCAGTTAAAATATTAAACATAGAATAAATTTATATTTTTATAAGAATAATACCTTCCAACTCTCCTTTTCTAACATCTATTAGCTTATCCTCTTAGATAACTTTCAGAATCACTACAATAGGACATAGTGTGGCTAAGAAAACCAAAAAACTAACACTTAATCAATGGAAATATCCTATTTTCATCACCTATCCACATATATTCAACTTTGTTATAAATCGATGGTTATTTATGATTTCTATATGGTTTAGTAAATTATATATTATTCTATTTCCTTATGCTCTTTATATTTACTGACTTTTCTTTTAATGTTTCACTATTATAACCAATATCTATTTTACCCATACAACTTTTTCTTTGATCACTCAACATTTCTTTAAAAGCTTTAATCCCTCGGTCTACCCTTTATTTCAAAACTTTATATGATGATTTTCGAAAATTAAGTTTCCTCTTCAATCCATCCATTTTAACCTCTAATTCAAGTTTATTTTCCAATAATACAACTTTCTCCTCAAGTGATTCAAATTTATTAACATTCCCTTCAATAGACATATTATAATCATCAATGATCTTGGTCTATTATTCAATATGAAATCTTTAATTCACAAATTATTTAGATTTTATATGATTATTCCAACATTATTTCACTACATTTTCAATATTTTCAAATTTTAATTAAATTTCATTAATGTATCTTGAAGAAATATTCAAAAATCCTATATTATTATTAATATTCTTTATCTATAGATAAAGCTCCACAAAAGCCCCTTCAAATTCTACTTTGAGGTCTATAACTCCATTTTGTTGATAATTGTATTCAATTTCAGTCTTAGAATTCTCTAATAAATATGACATTTCCGATTCATTATTTGAGAAGAAATTGATATCAATACCTTCCAATGGATCTTCCCCAGTATTATCTTATTCTTTGTAGACCAAAACCTTTCTATCAAAATTCCTTCCACTTGAATTTCCATAAGTAAAACTTCTTCTAGAAGTAAGAATATTCTCCTATTATGGTGAGAATTCAAACTCACCATCCTCTTAATCAATATTATTTATAAATCTAGAAGTGTTATGCCCAAATTTTCTATAATGAAAGTAATATTAATCAAAATTACCTTCAAATATTCATTTACCTCTTTTGAACTTCCTTGAAACAAGTGATAAAAAATAGTCACCTATATCTTATTTAATTTTAGTATCTTGAGACTCTTATTTTTCAATATATTTTAATGTTATATATTTAGAATAATTTTCTAAATATATCTCCTAATTCACCTGAATTTTATATTCTACAATATTTCTATGTAATTCATCAAGGGATAACCCTCCAAGTTTCATTTATTCACATGCTAAGACCTTTATATTTTTTATAGATGGAAATTTTTTGATAATTTTATTTATAATATTGTAATAATTGACTGCATTTTGGATTCTAAGTAATGTACCATCAACTTCAATGAGATAATTAAAGAATCTATCCCCATTTTCACTTGGATTCATTTTCATATCATCAAAAAAACTGAAAAACCTATAATTTTTCTTCTTTTACTTTACTATATCCTCCATGGATGTTATAATGTTTATCCCAAACTCCTTTTTCTATAGTAAAATCCATCACCTTCATATATATATATATATTATTAGATAAATCTATCTACATGGAATTTTGAGCCTTATTATCCTCATTCAACAACTTCTTATCCGCTTCTGTCATAGATCTGCCAAAAGAATCACTAACCTAAATTCCCTGAACTGCTACTGAGTATACATCAAGAATAAGTGATTATAGATGTAATATTATCCTATTTTTTAAAATTTGATAGTTCCACCCATAAAATAAGGTTATTCTCTTATTATTTTTGATATTTTCTATGATAATATATTTTCTATAATAGATTCAAGAAATAACCAGTTGCTTTAATGTAAATTATTATACCTTATGGTCTCACCGAACACCCTAAGAGGGAGAGTGTATTAGGGTGTATTGAAATTTATATTATTTTCTTTAAAGTAGATTTGATCATGTATTCATGTTTTAAAAGAAAACTTGAATCTATTTTTGTAGGTTCAACCAAAAAATACACAAACAATAAAGAGCATGGACACGTGATTTTACTGAGTTCACCTAAAATGGGCTACATCCATGGTGCTCATATCAATGTTGTATTGATATTTAAATTAACTAAACTTCACTAGTATGTGATTATAACTTTAGGAAGATATCATTAGTCATCCAAGGTCCATGACCTATTCCTCTATTTTAAGCACTACTTTTAAGAGGGATACAAAGATATAATTGAAACGCAAGTTGAATTCACAATATTTTAATCAAAATAATCAACACAAAACTGTAAGGATGTTCTCTATGTTTCTCTAATATTCACTTATATATTTATCAATGATATTCATATTAAGTTATACTTCCAAGCCTAATATTCAAAGTAAATCAGATTAATCACACTTAGATAACCATAATCAGATATTCAATAATCCTCACTATTGTTACCATGATTCTAGATCATCAAGATTTCACTCTCTTTTTTCCTTTTTGTTCTTTTTGTGTGATAAATCTTCCTTTACATAGAATATTATCTATTTGTAGAGAATTTTTTAATTTTAAATTTTAAATTCAAAAAACAACTAACTTACAGCTTATTTTAATTCAAATTAAACCCTTGGATTATCTAACATGTTGTTGATTTTTGTTGGTGAGAATGATTTGATTACTTGCTTGATGGTGTGAGCAATTCCTTTACAGTGTAATGGGTTAGTTTATCTTATAACTTACTTAAACTATTAAATAGATTGTAGTGTAGCATAATGCTTCATGGTTCATACCTTACTCTAGTTTTAACCATCCATTTGATTTTAAATTCATAGCCCTATAGGATTTACATGATTGATAGTTATGGTGTGATCTCATTATCTTCTTGGTGTAGTCTAAAATTCATGGTGCGATACTCCATTTGATAGTTTCACAGAAATTTTCTCTTGAGTATTCCTCATAAAATCACCTTCCTTACATGGAGTGAGTTTATTTTAAAAAAATCATTGAATTCAGCTAGATATACTTTCATAGTGTGGAAAGGAATTTTTTGACATGGAAAAATATTTTCAATAGCACTGAAAAAAAATATCCCATGTATTATTTACATCAAGATATATGTGTATTAGCATGAATCAATCTTCTGAAGTTCCAAATGATCCTTACAAATATTATTTCACAATACAACCACAGGGTTTCATCGTGATCTTCCCTTTTTTGGTAATATCCAAAATTGACTCTAGATTCATCAAGATCTTTTACAATACCTACAAATAAATTATTATTGAGAAAAAATCCAATATTACAAAATATTCTTATAACACTACCATTGATTTTTATATATTCTATCATATCAACCTTTTTACCCTCATCATCCATTCTTAACTTCAACTAGGTAGCTAATAATGTTTTCATCATCTTGGAATATTCCATTAAAATTCTTCTAAGTACCTCCTTGTAATATTTGGATTGTGAAATAAAAGTTCCATATCTTTATTGTGTGCCCAATAAATCAAGAAAAAATGTTATCTCACTTATCAAAGACATATTAAACTCACACATTATAAATTCCATAAATTATTTTCATTATTCTTTGCTCGATCCTCTAAAAATTATTTCATCAATATAAATTATCACATCATCCTTTGATCTTTCTCTATTTTGATGTAGAGATTATGATCAACCCTCCATGCTAAAATCCAAACTTTCTTGAATATTAATAAATTGTAGAATATCATACTCTTGGTGATTATTTTATCCAATATAATGATTTATTCAATTAATAAAATTTTCTTTCATCCTCATGAAAAATAAAACCTTTTAGTTGTACAATGTATTTCTCTTGTTAAATTAATTCATCAAGGAATGTTGATTTTACATCCATTCGTAATACCTTGAACCCTCTTTTCACTAAAATGGACATGAAAAGTTTTATTTTCTTTATTCGTGAACCTAGATAAAACTTCTTATCTATATAAATTATCTTGATTTGGGAATAACCCTTACAGACCATCTATGATTTTTTCTGAATAACATTTTTATCTTTATTGAGTTTGTTTTGGAATACTCACTAGGTTCTGATAACATTTTTATCTTTTAGCCTTTGAATCATTTCCCATATTTGATTCTTCACAATTTTTTCAAGTTCTTAATTTATCACCTTGATCCATTTATTATGTTTAATAACCTTATTGAAATTATTTGGATTTACTTGAGATATAAATGATCTTTGTATAGTGTATTTATCCTTTTAGTTTTCTCCAGAGGTGTCCATTCACCAATAATGTCTTCTTCATTGATTTTAGTATAACTTATTGACTTCCTTCCATATACTGATGTTACCTTATTTTCCTCATCACTGATATCTTTATTAGAATTATCTATATCCCAATTTTCTCCCCTTAGGCTTCTCACTTTGGCCTCACTTTCTTCCAATATTTCTTCATTGTTTTGAAAAGAAATATTCTCATTATTCACCACAATTACATCTCGAATTTTAATGAATTTTTCCCATACTTTTGTTCTAACACTCATATACCTTTCTCTTTGATGATTGTATAAGAAACATACCTTCATACCTATAATATTTGAACTTTTGGTTCTTCTATTTGTTGAAAATAGAGTACTTACTTTTGAAAATTCAAAATTATTTGAACACTAACTTCTTCTCATATCACATATGGAAAGGTGTATTCTTATTATTTATAAAAAACAAATCCCTATTGTAAATATAAATCAATATCAAGACCACTTACTTACAATATATATCTGGTAGTCCTTTTTTAATGAGTGTTATTCTGGCCATGTTGTTAATGATCTAGTTCCTTCTTTCAACATCATAATTTTATTGATTATTTCTCACCACCAAGACTTGGTTCATTATCCCGTTATTTTAAAGATAACCCTCCACCTTGTTATTGGAAAATTTTGTGCTATTATCAGTATGGAATTTCTGAATTTTCATACCAAGAATATTCTTCCCCAATATCCAATGATTTTTAATACACTTTAACACTCAATATTTTTGAGATATCACCATTATCCAGGTCATCCTACCATAATAATCAATGAATAATACATAAAACCTTTTTCTATCCATGGAATTAGGTGATATTATCCCACACACATCAATTTGTACCAATTCAAACAAATTTGTTGACTTATTTTCCTTCAGCTTGTATTTCTTCCAAATAATATTTCTATTTTGACAAATAGCACATGTATGAGTGTGATTAAGTGATAGTTTAGGGATTTTACAAGCTCCCTAATTCTTTACCTAATATTATAAGTACTTTTGGATAAAATTTTCAAGCCTCTTATACCACAACTTTTTATCCACTTCCTTAGTATAAAAACACTCGACTTCCTCTCTAACAATGAGGTAGAGATTCCCCTTTGTACACTTCCCTTGCATCACAATAGTATCATATATTATTTTAACAATTTAATCCTTCTTGGTGAAATTTATTGCATGCCCCAAGTTACATAATTATATTACACTTAGAAAATTGTTACTAATTCCTTTAATGGCCATGAAATCTATAACCTTAAGTATTTGCCTCTAATTTTGGATTTTATAAAGCCAATGATCTTTAATACTTAATTATTTCCAAATCTAAAAATGATTTATTTTTCATACTTTATTTCTATGAAAATATATTTATTTCCCATAATATGGGAAGTACATACTGGAACACCCCGACCCCAATTACCCAGATTCGGTGCATTATTACATAACATTGGCATGATACAAGGAAATCATGTCACAAAAGACCGATCAGTTTAGTAGCCTTGGAAATACTAGATACATTCATAAGTTTTACATTACATTATAAAAAGAAAAACTACAACAAAATTATTTCCATAGACCACACTCATATCCCATAAGACTATCCCTACAGGTCAGTTATAAAATACTTCTTCACATCCTGGTAAAAATAAAACATAGAAAGTGGTGAGCTCAGATGCTCAGTAAGGATAACAATATAGCGGAAACTTTCATAAATAAGCATAAACATTTAAGGTAATGTATAAGACTAAAACAAAAGCCTTTGAAACTTGAACTTCAGCATAATATGGGAAATATAAAATCAAATAATTCCATTTACTTATTCACATCAATATTCTACTAGTTGAATAATCACATGCAATATCAATAGCCACTTTTATAATGATGGAATGCATAATGCCAGACTTCATAACCATATAGTCAATGCCTTGTGCCAAGACCACAAATAAGATTTTGTCAAGGAATTTTTCCAAGACACTAGTTTGTCTCATGAGACCTACTGATGCATCGAGGAGCTATAGCGGGCTCCACCCATCACTTACTAAGTCCAATGCATTCCTCATTTGAAAAGGTTTAAACATAACATAAACATTCGTATTAAAACTAGCATACAAAATGTCAATAATTTATCCATAAACCATGAATGGAATAAAATAATACATCCACATTCAAACATATCACAAAACATTCAATACAATATGGAAGTTTTGTATCATAATAAATTAACTTCAAACAAGCTTAAAATCCATCAAAGGATATTGACATAGATGAAATCAAAACTTTTTTTATAGAAATACCTCTTTCTATTTTGAAATCATTTAATAGTCATGTAATTATAAAAGAAAACATTTATTTTTGAAAATATTCTTATAAGATTTTAAGGGAAGCTTCAACAATGTTATAATGGCAGAAAATAGCTACACCCATTGTATAAGTTAAAAAACATTCTTACCTTAATTTTGTCGAAAAGGTTATAAAGTACCTTGTTTGGAAAATGACAGAAAGATTCCTTTCAAAAACATATAAGGTCAAAAAAGGGTATAAATTACTTTAACCCATTGTTTATTAAATAGTAAAAAAAATTGAAATACATTTTTAAGAAACATGGATGTGGATGATAAAGAGGTCCCAGTAGATAATTACGTATAAACAACCTTGGATAATGAAGAGATTGTGAAATTAACCCTTACCTTGTACTTTTCATTGGTTTAGGGTATGTTAAACTCTTGTATAATAGTTAAATAATTGTTATTAAATTATACAAGAACCATATACATTAATATGATATCATATATGATCTTTTAATATTGCTTTGTTAATGATATTTCAGTATTATCGTTGTTTCGGGTGTTAACTGATTCGTTTTCCTTTATATTATTTGCTATGTGAGTCATATTTTTTATGGATTGGATGTATCTTATTCTTATTCATAATTATATAAAGTCTTTAAACATTATTTTTAATCATCAAATGAAAATTAGTCTTGAATGGATACGATGGGGAATGAATCTCATCGCGCTTGTGGAGACGGTAAGTTGTACGTATGCACGAGCGACAATATCATTCTTTTGATATTAAAATTATATATAATTGGATGTAATATCATATATACAGACTCATTATCATGTTATATTTATTATTTTAATCATTTATACTCATTATTATACCCATCCAAATGATGAAGTGTTTGAATAACAAACTACACCACGACGTGGAGACGGTAAGCCGTACGTACGCATGTATGGTGACATGTCATTCATAGGATGGATAAAATAATGAATATGGTTGTAACATTTTTATAATAACATCAAAGTATATATAATATACTGTAGTTATTATTTTAGAATGGAAACAACAAAGAAAGAGGAAGTGGAAGAAGAAAAGAACTTGAAAGAGGTGATGAAATATTTACCTCTTCTTTAGGTTCTTCCTTTTGATTTGATCAAAATGGCTCCTTAGGTTGGCTTCATGACTAAAGGAAGGCCTCTAATATGAAGGGAGGATAGTTGATAGGATATTTGGGCAGGGTTCTTTCAATCCAAATGGCTTTGAAGGTGTAAATTTGAGATAAGGGGAAGTGCCCTTTTATAAGAGGAGTGAGGGGCACCTTAGGAAAAGAGTAAAATATTATTTTATAATAAAATCATTTTCGGTTTATAATGGCTCAAAAATGATTTATTTCAAGGATAATGTGGGGATGGGTCTAAAAATACTAAACTAATAGGTTTTAGACAGGTTTGGGTCACTATATTAACCTTATCTTTTAGATTTAACTCTTAGTTAATTAGTTTGACATTTACAATGTCTCTTTGTATTTTTATATTATATGGTTAATAAACAAACTATAAACTTCCAAGAGAACCTAAAGTGGTTAATTAATTACATATATAATATTATTCAAAACCTTTGGTTGAACCTTATATTTTTAGTAATATAATATCAATTAATAATATAATATTTTTTAAAAAACTCTTTTATGTCAATTTCGACACTGTTTTCTATTTTGTTTTTGTTAAATTCCTAACATCATTATTACTTCGAAAAAAATTCATTTAATCAATAATAACATGTCACATTAACCTAAAAAATTCGTGTATGGCATCAAAACTTTCAAATTATATTTATTTTAACATCTATAATACCATTTACTTGATTCTTTCATTAGTAAGGAAAATATTGCATCATCATTGTGTCATAAATAAATTTAATTATTCAATGTCTAAAAATTATAAATAAAATACCATTATGTAGGGAATATTTTTATCCTTATAATTAATATTTATAGTCTAATAGATAACATATATAACCCTATGTAAAAATTGTTTTACTAAAAGATATATGCTTATGTCATTTTTGCATTTACTTTAACTTAGTTAATATAAAGTGTCATTATCACTTACAAGTGGCTCCATGGGGTCCCAAAATCGACCCAAGGATGCCCATGGTTGGAAATGTATCAGAAAATAGGGTTAGAACACATGTTAGGGTAATTTAATATTATTATAATATTATTATTATTTTACCCTTATTTGCCGGATTTACCCTTTAACAGTGGTAAATAAAATATTTACCGAAGTAATTATTCAAAATGTCTAAAAATAAAAGTTACCTATTTACACAATTTGGACATCATGATTCTAAATATGGAATCTAGTTTTCTAAATTCAAAACACAGAAGTGGCAGAAATTAATTTAAAATTAATTTCTGTTGTCAAAATAAAAAGCGTGTTTTTAAAAAATAATAACTATCAAAAGATTCACACTTGTTTGTGTCCAGTTTAAATGTGAAATTATGTACAATAACCAAAATTGGATTAAATGGTAAAAATATAATCTAATTTTACTTAAAAACAACTCAATAGTATAATTTATTGCTATAAATTATTTTGATTAAAAAAGTTGTTTTTAATTAAAATTTAGTATTTTTCACTATTTATCAAAAACTGAATGTTTTCAGAAAAATACCAAAAAATCACCCTAAACTAATTTCGATATTTTGAACCCAAAAATGAAGTCCATTTTGAAAAATAAAATTGATAAAATTTCAAAAAGTGGTTATTACTATTCATAACTTCTAGTTTGATTGGTCGCGATGTGTTAGAATCTCAAAGTTGCGTACAACGCAAGCTATTTAATTATTCAAAGGGAAACGTACCATGGAAGATTGGGGTGTTACATTCTCCCCTCCTTAAAATAATTTCTTCATTGAAATTTTCTAGAATATTTCTACATAAAAAGATCTGGGTGGTTCTTCATCATAAGTTCCTCAGGTTCCCACGTTGCCTCTTCCATCTTATGGTTTCTCCATAGAACTTTTACCAGATGAGTCATCCGGTTTCTCAACACTTGTTCTCTTGTATCAATAACCTTGACAGGATCTTCGCAATAATACATATCAGGTTCCAGTTCTAATTCCTCATAGTTAAGTACATGCATTGGGTCAGGCATGTATTTTCTCAAAAGTGATACGTGGAACACATCATGAACTTTGGAGATACTTGGAAGTATTGCCAAACGGTAAGCTACAGCCCCAATTCGTTCTAAAATTTTGAAAGATCCAATATACCTGGGACTCAATTTACCCTTCTTATCGAATCTTATAATTCTCTTCCATGGATATACCTTCAAAAAAATATGATCTCCTACCTGAAATTCCAAATCCTTACTTCAGTTATCAGCATAGCTTTTCGGCCTACTTTGAGCTGCTTTGATGTGGGTTTGGATTACCTTCACATTTTCCATCGTTTCTTCAACAAGTTTTGGGTCTAAGAGTTTTCTTTCTCCAACATCATCCCAACAAGTTGGTGTACGACATCTCTTTCTGTATAACGCTTCATATGGTGCCATCTGAATACTTTAATGAAAGCTATTGTTATAGGAAAATTATACTAGAGGTAAATATTGATCCCACATACCTTGAAAGTCAAGTGAGAAAGATATCAATATGTCTTCTAAGGTTTGAATAGTCAGTTTTTATTGTCCATCGGTTTGAGGGTGGTAGGCAGTGCTCAAACAAAGTTCAGTATCCAGGGATTTCTGAAGACTTTTCTAGAATCTTGCTATAAAATGGGGATCACGATCAGAAACAATCGATAGGGGTACTCCATAAAGTCTTACAACTTCATTAATATACAGTATTGTTAAACATTTAAGTGGTAAATCTTCTCTTATAGCAAGAAAATGTGTTGACTTGGTAAGACGATCAAAAATGACCCATATTGCATCATTCCTTCTAGGAGTCTTTGGTATTCCCATTACAAAGTCCATCGTAATATTATCTCATTTCCACTCAGGTTTGGGAAGAGGTTGCATGACTCCTTCAAGATGTTTCCTTCTAGATTTCACTTGTTGACAAACCATACATATTGACACAAAATTAGCAATCTCCCTCTTCATGTTGTCCCACCAAAAATGTTCCTTCAAATCTCTATACATTTTGGTGCTCCCAGGGTGTATAGAGAAATTGGAGCTATGAGCATTATCCAACAATTATCTTTTTAGATCAGGTATATCAGGAACACAAATTCTCTTCCCAATTTTTAAAATCCCATCTTCATATACAAAGTCACTCAATCTCCCATCATTCAAAGCTTTAATCTTCCTTAGAAACTCCTCATCCTCAGCCTGAGAACTTTTTATCCTTTTTAGTAAAGATGGTTTGGAAACCATTTGAAAAAGCAATGATGTTTCACCTTCCATATTTATTCCTATATCCATCTTTACTAGATCCATGTATATAGGATCCTTTTCAACTCTCATCTTGTTTGAAACTCCATGATCCTTTCTACTCAAAGCATCTGCCACCTTATTTGCCTTCCCCAGGTGGTAGTGTATAGTGAAATCATAATCCTTGAGTAGTTCAAACCATCACCTTTACCTCATGTTGATTACTTTTTGTGAGAAAATATACTTCAAACTCTTGTGATCAGTATAAATCTCACATTTTTTACCATAGAGATAATGTCTCCATATCTTCAAAGAAAATATTACAACTGCTAACTCAAGATCATGAGTAGGATGGTTTTGATCATGAATTTTTAACTGTCATGATGCATAGGCAATAACCCTATCATTCTGCATAAGGACACAACCAAGTCCTTTCTTTGAAGCATCACTCTAAATAAAAAACTCATCATTCCCCGATGGTAGAGTCAATATAGTATCATTGAATAATCTTCTCTTCAATTATTCAAAACATTCTTCACACTCTTGTGTCCAAAAAAATTTAACCCCTTTATGTGTGAGCTTGGTTAATGGGTTTTCCAATCGGCCAAAATTCTGGACGAAACATCGATAATAACCTGTTAAACCAATAAAATCGCATACCTCAGTTATACTCATTGGTGCTGGAAATTCTTGGATTGCCTTGGTCTTTGAAGGATCAACAGATATCCCATCCTTAGAGATGATATGGCCAAGAAAAGAAATCTCTTGAAGCCAAGATTCACACTTGCTAAAATTCCCATATAATTCATTTCTTCTAAGAGTCTTTAGGATAATGTGCAAGTGGTTTTCATGATCTTCATAGCTTTTGGAGTATACCAAGATATAATCAATAAATACCACTACAAAGTCATCAAGATATTCCTTGAAAACCATATTCATTAGATCCATGAAAACAGAGGGTGCATTAGTTATCCCAAAAGGCATTACTGTAAACTCGTAATGTCCATACCTGGTTTGAAATGTTGTCTTCGGAATGTCTTCCTTCTTCACGCACAACTGATGGTATCCAGATCGAAGTTCAATCTTTGAAAAATATTGATATCAATGAAGTTGGTCAAATAAATCATCAATGTGAGGTAGGGGACACTTGTTCTTTATTGTTATAGCATTGACCTCCCTGTAGTCAATGAACAACCTCATAGATCCATATTTATTCTTAACAAAAAGGATAGGGTCTCCCCATGGAGAAACACTAGGGTGAATAAATACCTTATTACTCAATTCCTCTAGTTGTTTCTTTAGTTCCACTAATTTCATAGTGGTCATTCTATAAGGGGTCTTCGATATGGGCCTTGAACCAGGAATTAAATCAATAGAAAACTCAATTTATCATTCTAGAGGATGTCCAGGTAAATATTCTATAAACACATCAACATATTCTTGAACAATAGGTAAATCCTCTATTTGAACATTATTTTCCTCACCCATAGTTATTTCATTCCCTTCCTCCCTAATAATTGAATTTAGTTGAGCTACTGGGGGTGGATCTAGATAAGAATCAAGTGGTGACGATTCTGCTCTAAATATAAGGTGTTTTTTATAATCGTCATCAAAAATTGTAACCTCCTTCTTCTTACAATAAATTTTTGCATCATGGTCCTAAATCCAATCCATACTGAGGATTATATAAAATTCAATCATGGGTATGACGATGAGATCAGCAGACAAAGAACATTTATATGCCCTAATGGGTACTAATTCACAAAACTTTATTGCAATGATACTTCCCTTAGGATTTTTGACTGAAAAATCCCTTGTTAAATAAAATTTTAAATATCTAATTTTCTTAGAAAACTGGGAAGATATGAAACAATGCGATGATACAGAATCAAATAAAGCATTTTCTAAACTTGAGGAAACCATTAAATTACCTGCCACCACGTCTTTTGGAGCTTCAACCTCAGCAGTAGTGATAGTATAATCTTGGCCTTGATCCCTTACCCTTTTCTGAGGTAAGTTTTCTTAGAGCTTAGGACATTAATTTGCATAATTCGTCCTTTCTCTATAATTGTAGAATTCAACATTGACATCCTTTTTCTTCCCCTTTCAATCACGAGCTTGGTGGCCTTTTTCACCAAACTTGTAACAGACTCTCATTCCCTTCAAGTAAGTACCGGGGTGTTTCTTCCCACATTTACTACAGGATGGATATTCAAATTTTCCCTTATTCCCCTTATTTCCATTTCCATAGTGTTCAGAAGATCTCTTCTTCTCTTACTTTTCTTTAAAGTCATAAGACTTAGAGAATTCTTTTTCTATCTTAATAGCACATGAGACAATATCTTCATACGACGAGAAGGATTGTGAGACTAATGCTTGATGGAGAAATGGTTTTAACCCATCAAATAAATGATCAATCTTACTTCTTATGTTACATATATAATCTGCAGCATGCCTCGCTAACCTTGTAAAGTTAGCTTCATACTTTGCGACATTCTCATCCTTTTTTTTGCCTCAGACTCAGAAATTGTCTTTCCATATCCACTCGATGGTCATGAGGAAAGTATTATTCTAAGAAAATATCTTTGAACTCCCTCCATTCCATATTTGATACTTCATCATCTTCCTTTGTGTTTTGAATCAATGAACACCATTGATCAGCATCTCCAGTGAGACGGTAAACTTCCATGACAACTTTTTCCCTTTTGCTACTCCCTAAGGTATGGAATATTTTCTCCAAAGAATTTATCCATTGCTCAGCTAATAATGTATTTGTACTCCCATTTAATGTTAGTGGTTGTTTCCTCATGAATCTATCTAACGTTGATCCTCCACGCTGTGGATCAGGGTGTTCCATATGGGTATGGTTATTATTCATAACCTGAGTGAGTTTTCCCAGTATGGTGATAAGCTAATCAGCACCAGTTTCATCACCAGATCCACTATAATTATCTTGAGTAGGAGGTCAATCCCTACATGGATTACTTTCAGTGATACGGTTTCCATTCCTTCCACTAGGAACCATTTCTAAACAATTTCATAAACTAGATTAGCTTATGAATAGAAATACATAATTCCAAACTTGTAAAACACTTAACATAAACTGAACAGTTTATGGATATAATCCCTAATAATAAAAATGTTTTCTTTGAGTAAGTATACACTCATAAACCCTTCATAATGATTTGTAAATAAAATAATAATTTTCCTAAGCATATCCCCCGGGAGTGTCGTAACCAAGAGTGCAGCAAGACTCGTTGTCGTGCACCAGTTCCCGTTCGAGTCTATCTCAAAGTGGTGTTTTAAAGTTTTAACCCTAGGTACATCTGTTCCAGAGCCGCCTCTACCTACTCATATCCAGATAGGGATGTATTCCTTTGAAAACTCACAAAATCTCTACAATACCAAAATACTAGGAAGTTCTTCTATACTAATCCTCAAAGTCTATCTTAGGGTAATGTGCTCTAATCAGAGTTTATCTAAATCTAGATTCCAAGGTTTGTACTAAACTTCCTCTGATACCAACGGTAACGCCCCGACCCCAGTTACCCAGAGTCAGTGCATTATTACTTAACATTGGCATGATACATGGAAATCATGTCCCGAAAGACCGATTAGTTTAGTAGCCTTGGAAATACTAGATACATTCATAAGTTTTACATTACATTATAAAATTAAAAACTACAAAAACATTATTTCCATAGACCACACTCATATGCCCTCAGACTATCCCTATTGTTCAGTCATAAAATACTTCTTCATATCCTGGGAAAAATAAAACATATAAATGGGTGAGCTCAGATGCTCAGTAAGGATAATAATATAGCGGAAACTTTCATAAATAATCATAAACATTTAAGGAAATGTATAATACTAAAAAAAGCCTTTTAAACTTGAACTTCATAATAATATAGAAAAGATAAAATCAAATAATTCTATTTAATTATTCACATGGATATTCTACTAGTCGAATAATCACATGCAATATCAATAGCCACTTTCATAATGATGGAATGCATAATGCTAGACTTCATAACCACATAGTCAAGGCCTTGTTCCAAGACCACAAATAAGATGTGTTAAGGACTTATTCCAAGACCCTAGTTTGTCTCATGATACCTACCGATGCATCGAGGAGCTATAGTGGGCTCCACCCGTCACTTACTAAGTCCAATTCATTCCTCATATGAAAAGGTTTAAACATAATATAAACATTCGTATTAAAACTAGCATACGAAATGTCAATAATTTATCCATAAACCATTAATGGTATAAAATAAAACATCCATAGTCAAACATATCACAAAACCTTCAATATAATATGGAAGTTTTGTATCATAATAAATTAACTTCAAACAAGCTTAAAATCCATCAAAGGATGTTGACATAGATGAAATAAAAACTTTTTTAGAGAAATACCTATTTTTATTTTGAAATAATTTAATAGTCATGTAATTATAAAAGAAAACATTTATTTTTGAAAATATTTTTATAATATTGTAAGGGATGCTTCGACAATGTTATAACGGAGGAAAATAGTCGCACTCGTCGTATAAGTTAAAAAAACATTATTACCTTAATTTTGTCAAAAGGGTCACAAAGTACCTTGTTTGGAAAATGATAGAAAGATTACTTTAAAAAAATATAAGGTCAAATAATGGTATAAATAAATTTACCCCATTTTTTATTAAATAGTAAAAAAAATTTGAAATAAATTTTTAAGAAACATGGATGTGGATGATAAAGAGGTCCCAGTAGATAATTACGTATAAACAACCTCAGATAATGAAGAGATTGTGAAATTAACCCTTACCTTGTACTTTTCCTTGGTAGAGGGTACGTTAAAATCCTGTATAATAGTTAAATAATTGTTATTAAATTATACAATAACCATATACATTAATATGATATCATATATGATCTTCTAATATTTCTTTGTTAATGATATTTCAGTATTATCGTTGTTTCGGGTGTTAACTAATCTGTTTTAATTTATATTATTTGTTATGTGAGTCATATTTGTTATGGATGGGATGTATATTATTCATATACAGAATTATATAAAGTATTTAAACATTATTTTTAATCATCAAATGGAAATTAGTCTTTAATGGATATGATGGGGAATGAATCTCATCGCGTTCGTGGAGACGGTAAGCCGTACGTATGCATGAGCAACAATATCATTATTTTGATATTAAAATTGTATATAATTGGATGTAATATAATATATACAGACTCATTTTCATGTTATATTTATTATTTTAATAATTTATACTCATTATTATACTCATCCAAATGATGAAGTGTTTGAATAAAAAACTACACCACGACGTGGTGACGGTAAGTCGTACGTACGCACGTATGGTGACATGTCATTAATAGGATGGATAAAATAATGAATATGGTTGTAAAATTTTTATAATAACATCATAGTATATATAATATACTATAGTTATTATTTTGGAATTCAAACAACAAAGAAAGAGGAAGTGGAAGAAGAAAAGAACTTGAAAGAGGTGATGAAATATTTACCTCCTCTTCGGGTTCTTCCTTTTGATTTGATAAAAAGGGCTCCTTAGGTTGGCGTTATGACTAAATTAAGGCCTATAGGATGAAGGGAGGATAGTTTAGAGGATATTTGGATAGGTTTTGGTTGATCCAAATGTCTTTGAAGGTGTGAATTTGAGATAAGGGGAAGTGCCCTTTTATAAGAGGGGTGAGGGGCACGTTACGAAAAGATTGAAATATTATTTTATAATAAAATCATTTTCGGTTTATAATGGCTAAAAAATAATTTATTTCTAGGATAAGGTGGGGATGGGTCGAAAAATACTCAAACAATAGGTTTTAGACAGGTTTGGGTCACTATATTTACCTTATATTTTAGATTTAACTCTTAGTTAATTAGTTTGACATTTACCACGTCTCTTTGTATTTTTATATTATATGGTTAATAAACTTACTATAAACTTTCAATAAAACCTTAAATGGTTCATTAATGAAATATATAATATTATTTAAGACCTCTAGATGAACCTTATATATTTAGGAATAGAATATCAATTAATAATATAATATTTTTTTCAAAAACTCTTTTATGTCAATTTTGACACTATTTGCTATTTTGTTTTTGTTAAATTCCTAAGAGCATTATTACTTAGAAAAAAAATCATTTAATAAATCATAACATGTCACTTTAACCTATAAAAATCATTTATGGCATCAAAACTTTAAAATTATATTTATTTTAACATCTATAATACCATTTATTTTATTCTTTCATTAATAAGGAAAATATTGCATCATCATTGTGTCATAAATAAATTTAATTATTCAATGTCTGAAAATTATAAATAAAATACTATTATGTAGGGAATATTTTTAGATTTATAATGAATATTTATAGTCTAAGATATAACATATATAATCCTATGTAAAAAAATTTTTACTAAAAGATATATGCTTATGTCATTTTTGTATTTACTTTAACTTACTTAATATAAAGTGTCATTATCACTTACAAGTGGCTCCATGGGGTCCCAAAATGAACCCAAGGATTCCCATGGTCAGACATGTATCATCCAATAGGGTTATAACACATGTTAGAGTAATTTAGTATTATTATAATATTATTATTATTTTACCCTTATTTACCGGATTTACCCTTTAACCATGGTAAATAAAATATTTACCGAAGTAATTATTCAAAATGTCTAAAAATAAAAGTTACCTATTTACACAATTTGTACATCCTGGTTCTAAATATGTAATCCATTTTTCTAAATTCAAAACAAATAATTTGTATAAATTAATTTAAAAATATTCCCTGTTATCAAAACAAAAAGCGTGTTTTTATGAAATAATAACTATCAAAAGATTTACACTTGCTTATGTCCAGTTTAAATGTGAAATTACGTACAATTACCAACATTAGATTAAATGGTAAAAATATAATCTAATTATACTTAAAAACCACTCAATATTATAATTTAGCACTATAAATTATTTTGATTAAAAAAGTTGTTTTTAATTAAAATTTAGTATTTTTCACTATTCATCAAAAATTGAATGTTTTCTGAAAAATACCAAAAATTCACAATAAGATAATTTCAATATTACAAACCCAAAAATGAAGTCCATTTTTAAAGGTAAAATTGATAAAATTTCAAAAAGTGGGTATTACTATTCATAACGGCTAGTTTGATTGGTCACGATGTGTTAGAATCTCGAAGTTGCGTACAATACAATCTATTGCATTATTCAAAGGGAAACGTACCGTGGAAGCTTGGGGTGTTAAACATACACTATCAAAGATCCACACTCAATCATAATCTATTTATTTAAAAGTAATCTCTATGATATCCACAGTCTCATATCTTTCTTTCTTAATCCATGTCTACTGCTTCATCTCCTTGGGTGGTGAATATCTTTGTTCTTAATCTAGATATATTAGATCATCTTTATCTTATAGGGATAAAAATTGATTTTCTGTTTTTAGTCTGATTGATATTGTCACGACCCGTCCTCGGGGCCCGTGCCGTGACTACCCCAAGCCCGCCTTCCATAGGCCAGGGGCTGGCGACTAGCACCAAGGCGTAAATCCCGGTAAAAAGGGAAGGCATTGCCTTTGTAAAGTAAACAAACACCACAGAGCAAGCAAGCAGTAGAAGTAAACACTAAGTAAAAACAGAGTACAACTATAAGTGCGGAAAGTAAGTGGGCCAGTATACAAACCCAAACAGAAAGTAAAGTACAACTCGAAAGGGAAACAGCAACTGAAAGGTAAAGCCGCAACGACGAGCTATCCACTAGGAATCCCACCTGAAGGGTGGGTACAGAAAAGCCTCCACTGCTCCTCGGGTCCAGCCTACCGCTCCGAGTACGTCCCGCCCAGTGGTCCACCTCCAGGTACCGTTCTGCTCCGCAAGCCTCCACCACGATCAGCGCTGTCTGTCGTCTGCAACCAACACAACGTAGTACGGGCATAGCCCGTGCAGGGGTGAGTATAAGCTACTCAGTAGGGACCCCGAGAAACCCGAAGGTCTCCCAAAATCCACAAAGGATAAACCACAAAGGTAAGATATAATCACGAAGTAACATCTGACACTACCTAGGTATATGCCCATACATATACCTAAGTCATTAATTCCAATTCGGCTCCAACATCCGAGCCCAAATACAACCCAGTCCACATAGGAAAGCAAACGAATTCCACACAGGAAGAAAAACTTAATCCACACAGGATAGCACAACACAATCCACACAGGAAAACAAATAGGATTCAGCTCACACAGGTATATTTCCTAGAAAGACAATAGATATGATCACTGATCCATCTAATTCGTCGGACCCACAAAGGATCGATAGGTACTAACCCCCGCAATGACCCACACAGGATCGGTAGGAAACTAACCCCCGCAATGACCCACACAGGATCGGACCCACATAGGATCTGTAGGCGCTGGCTCACACAGAACCGCTGAGCGCTGACCCACACAGGATTGGACCCACATAGGATTGGTAGCACTGATCTACACAGGATCGCTGAGTGCTAAAGTTGTTGTCGTCGAAACCACTGAGGATCTCTGCACAGTCGTCGTCGTCACAGTAGCAGTCACAGCCAGCACTAGGGTTCCCGCACACAGCAAGCTCGTTCAGGAGGGTCCGCTACACGATCCGAGAGGCTGATACATCAACTGACACATAGTCCAGAGTTGATGTATCCAAAAGTTCCGTATCGTCAACAGGAACTCAACGTCGCAGACGGTTCGTCGATCGGACGCCCGGTCTGAGAGTTATTGGATTTTTTGTCCCAGGGACCCGGTTGGTTTTTAAGGAAAAACCAACCCGACCGTACTCCACCTGTGTCCAAACCTCGGGCGGAGTATGCCAAAATATCCGTCTCACTTAGAGAAAATCAACAAAGTCGATGGCACATCAATCGAACGTCCGTAGCTCAAGATATGAGTGTTTCCGCTCCGAGGGCCCGGTTAGTTTCGTGTATGAACCAACCCGGCCATACCCAAAGTATTACGAAAACTTGAGTGAGATATACCGAAACGACTGTCCCGTTCTAAGGATTGTGTCTCCACTGATAGCGCGTCGATCGGAGGTCCGTAGCCCGAGTTATGGGCAATTGAACCCAAACGGTCCGAAAACAGGGGTTTCGGGCCCGGCCCGGCGCGGCATGGCCCGGTCCGGCGACCTGCGCACTGGGCGCGCTGGTCGGTGCTCGTCCAAATCGGCTGAGCCATTTTGGCAGCTCACACGGGGGGGGCACTGCCCCTCCCATTTCATGTAACCGCGGCCCCTTAATTATGGCCGCTTTGAAGTCCGGACGGGGGAATTAATTCCCCCGGCTCCTCCCTGTCCGGCCGGCCCGACCTGGCCGGCCGATTCCTGCTCAATGGGACCGGCGATGGCCGGTCCCCTTCCAGCTCTGACGCCGGCAGCCCGGTCCGGCCACCGGTCACCTTGCTCCGCCGCGGCCCAGAACCGGCTGCGGCCCTTGTCGTCCGGCGCGGCGCAACGGCGCCGCGCCCCTCCGCCGCGGCCCCGGTACCGGCCGCGGTATTTTCGGGTTTTCTTCGACGCGGCGCGACGGCGTCGCGTCCTTGATCTTCTTTCCACGGCGCGGCGCGACGGCGCCGCGCATTTCCTTTCGCATGATTCCACGTGGTGCGACGGCACCACGCCTTCCTGTACCAAACCACAAAGGAACCAACATGAAAAATAAAGAGGAGGGTCGGCCGTGTTTGTGCGGTCCGTCCCCCTCGCGTTATTCGATAACTATTGGTTTTAAAATTTCACGAAGAAATTCAGGAATGTAACACGAACAAAATAATTATTTACAATCCCCTACCTCGGTTTCAAGAACGGTGAACGTCAATCGAGCCGCGGAAGACGAGCGTCGCGGAAGTCGGGCGTCACGGAAAACGAACATCTATTCCGTTGTCGTTGATGTGCGTCCGACGAGGAAGCGTCGTCGGAGAAGTTCTTCGCGTTCTTCGGTGGAGATGTTCTTCGTTGAAGAACGGTGTTCTTAGTTGGAGTCTGAGGTGTTCTTCACGTTCTTCGTCGAAGTTGAAGAAGAAGAAGACTTCCTCAAACCCTTAGCCCTTTCTCTCCCAAGTCTCCACACAAGAAAAACTAACCCCAAAATAAAATAAGTCTCCCACTTATTTTATTAACCCAACATAAGTTTTTGAATTCAAGAGTTTTAAAAATCAAAACCCACATTTAACTCACATAAGTTATTAACATGATTTGTTATAAATTAAAGAGGTGATAAGTTGGCAAAACTTAAATGGGGGGTTAAGGAGTTAAAAAGGGGGGAGGTGAAAGGTTCGGGCTCGTGTGGGCCCCACCTTTCAATTATCCACACGTGTGAAGTTGGGTGGATGTGGGCCCCACCACCAACTTCCCATGGGAGAAATTAACCACCTTGATATAAAATAAAATTGATCCAACGATTTTATTTACTTCTTAATTAAACCCCATTAATTAACTTCTTCTCCGGGACAAACGCAACTATGGTAAAGGTTCCCTTAAGCGATTACCGGCGTTACGAGTTCATCGGTGTCATCAGATTTCAATTCCGAGCACCAGTTCAAAAGATAGGAATTCCCGCTCGTTCGTTCACTGAACGTACCCGAGCTAATCTTCGGATAGAAATTCCGGGCACTCCGGGCCTCGGAATCAAGTGCCGTCTGAAACCACGATCTTGTAAAATTCCAAAGAAAATTAAGAAAAAATTTCCCTTGAATTTTACGGGTCTTTACATTACTCCCTCCTTAGGGCTTTACATCCCCGTAAAGATACATCGAAAACTAGGGAAACAAATGAGGGTACTGAGCACGCATCTTAGCCTCCCGCTCCCAAGTGCTCTCCTAGAGGTTCTCGTGATGCCATCTGATGCGCACTAGAGGAATCGACCGTCCATGTAGGACCCGCTCCTGTCGATCCTCAATCTCTACCAGAACCTCCGCAAAAGTCTCCCCATCATCAACGTCTAGCTCCCCATGGTCAATGATGTGCGTCGGTTCGTGCACGTATCTCCTCAGCTGAGATACGTGGAAGACGTCATGCACCCGGTGCAACTGAGGTGGCAGAGCCAGGCGATAAGCCACCTCACCAATCCTGTTGAGGACCTGGAATGGTCCGATGAAGCGTGGAAACAACTTTCTGCCTCAGCCAAATCTCCAAAATCCAAGTCGAGGTGAGACACGCAAAAAGACGTGGTCGCCATCCTTGAACTCTAGTGGCCTCCGCCTCCTGTCAGCATAAGACTTCTGCCGGCTCTGAGCTGTCCTCATCCACTCCTGGATGACCTGGACCTTCTCTGTCGTGGCCTAGACCATCTTCGGTCCCACAAGTGTTGACTCCCCAGGGTCTGTCCAGCACAAAGAAGATCTGTAAGGTCGGTCGTACAACGCCTCGTATGGTGCCATCCCGATGGTGGAGTGGTAGTTGTTGTTGTACGCAAACTCCACCAAGGGTAAGTGGTCCTCCCAGCTGCGACCAAAGTCGAGGACGCATGCACGGAGCATGTCCTCGAGAGTCTGAATAGTCCTCTCTGTCTGACCATCTGTCTGAGGGTGAAAGGCTGTGCTCAGACATAGCTGTGTCCCGAATGCCTCCTGAAATCCCTTCCATATCCGGGAAGTAAAGAAAGCATCTCGATTGGAGATGATAGAATATGGTACACCATGAAGCCGTACAATCTCCTGATCGTAAAGTCGTCCCAATCTCTCCACTGAGCCCTGCTTTCTGATGTGTAAGAAGTGAGCTGACTTGGTGAGTCGATCGACAATCACCCAAATGGAGTCGTGACCTCTGGAAGTGCGTGGAAGTCCAGTCACGAAGTCTATAGATATCTCGTCCCACTTCCACTCTGGGACCTCCAAGGGTTGTACCAAGCCTGCTGGTACCTGGTGCTTAGCCTTCACCTACTGGCAGGTGAGGCATCGTGAAACGAACTCAGCCACAGCCTTCTTCATGCCTGGCCACCAGTGCTGTCATCTAAGATCCTGGTACATCTTCGCCACTCCGAGATGTACCGCCAAGGGAGAAGTGTGAAACTCTCTCATCACCTCCTCCCATAAAGCAATTGGTACCAAGGTACTTCCTCTGAAAAGGATGTCGTGCTCTACTCCAAAGGAGAAACCATCAGGTGCCTGTCCTGAGGATATCTGTGCACGCCGCATCTCACAGTCAGCGTCCCCACGATGTGCCTCTCTGACCTGTTGTAGTAGTGGAGGAGTGACTGTGATAGACTGAAGGAAGGATGCTCCATCTCTATCCACAAAGTATATCTACAAAGCGGCTAGCTGCTCTGTCGCCTCCTCAAGTAGTTGAATGCCCGTCCTCCTGCTGAGAGCATCGGCTACCACGTTCCCCTTCCCAGGAGTATAAACTATCTCAAAGTCATAGTCCTGGAGGAACTCGATCCATCGCCTCTATCTCAGGTTCAGGTCCTTCTGCGAGAAGATGTACCTGAGACTCTGGTGGTCAGAAAAGACTATAAAGCGCTCTCCCATCAGATAGTGTCGCCACGTCTTCAGGGAGAAGACCACTGCTGCTAACTCTAGGTCGTGGGTAGCATAGTTCTGCTCATGCGGCCTCAACTGACGTGATCCATAGGTGATCAATGCCCGCTCCTACATCAGGACATATCTGAGTCTGATCCCTGATGCATCGCAGTAGACTACGTACCCTACTCCCTCCTCAGGCAACCTCAAGATAGGTGCGCTGGTCAATCACTGTATCAGCTCCTGGAAGCTCTGCTGACATCTGTCTGACCACACGAAGGGTTTCCCCTTCCTCCTTAACGTTCTGCAAAGATGCAAAGATTTCTCCTTTTCTGAAAAGGGAAATCCGGTCTCATCCCCTGGATGAACCACATTCCTTGCCTAATACAGTCAATCCCATCATGATTAGTTAATTCATGGAATGGATGACGTCGTAAGGTCTCGACGCTGCTACCAAGAGATCCAACCGTTACTCTCGCCTCCAAGGGTTGAGTCACACTGTCGGCATCAGTGTGTGGTCACTGGGTCTCCTCCAGTAAGAATCTCACAAGTGAGGGTCAAGTCAACAGTTTTTAACCGGCACATCTTAGTAATAACAAACAAAATACAAGAAAGAAAACGTCACCAATGCAAGTGTCTTTTATTACTTCAACTCAAAGTACAAGGACACAAGGCAACACAAACTAC
Source organism: Viscum album (assembly GCA_963277665.1). NCBI lineage: Eukaryota > Viridiplantae > Streptophyta > Magnoliopsida > Santalales > Viscaceae > Viscum > Viscum album. The sequence continues at coordinate 1,917,697,059 of OY728128.1, read as the reverse complement.
GAAGCTAGAGGAATTATGGGAAAAGGCCTCTATGCTTGGAGCTAGTCCCGCACTAGTCCACCTGCTTCTGGAGCTCCATGATCATAAGCTTCAGTTGCCTGAAGCTGTGCTCTCCCCTGAAGTCGGGGTGGACCTCCTGGTGGTGGTGGTGGTGGAGCCTCAAAACGTCGTCCACCACCTGCTGCTCGGCCAGCTCCTCTTCCTCGTCCGCCTGCTCCTTGCGGACCACCACGGTCGAACCTCTACCTCTGCCTAGGTGGTTCCTCAACTGTCTGCTACTCCTCTGCATGGCGGGTCGGGCAGTCACGAGCCATGTGGCCCTATCCGCCGCATGAGTAGCACTGCCTACCTCTCGAAAGAATGGCTTTGTGTTGTGTGCCCCGCACTGTTGAGCCAGTTTCCTGAGGTTGTCTTCCTGAGGGTTTGGTCTTCCTGGACCCATGAGTCATCCATCAACTGTCTGTTGCAGAAGACTTTGCTACGTGCCACCCTGCGGTGGGTCTCGGCGCTGGTGTAGACTCAGCAAGAAAGCTCTCGATCAAAAGGGCCCGCTCCAGTACTCCTGTCTGAGTCGGAATGCTAAGGGAGATTAGCGATGCCCTGATCTCATGTCTCAATCCCTGCTCAAAGGTCCAGGCCCGGAAGAATGGGTCTCGTACCATGTCTGTCGAGTAGCGCGAGAGATCGGTAAATCTCGCCGAGTACCGGGCGACCGTCATGTTGCCCTGCCGCAGCTGAAGAAGCTCCTGAATGCGCACCGCATGGAGGGTGGCTGGGATGAACTCCGAGCAGATGAGGCTCTCAAAGTCTGTCCATAGAAGAGATGCCTCATCGTGCACTTAGAGCATCAAGCTCCACCATCTGCATGCTGCTGCGTGCAGTAGGCTCGCTGCGAGGATCACCATGAGGTATGTTGGTGTCCTCACTAACCTGAAAACTCTCACCACTGCCTCCAGCCAGTCCTCCGCTGCCTGGGGGTCTGACTCCCCGCAGAACCTGGGCGGTCGCTGGCGCTAGAACTCATGCAGTGCACTGAGGCGACGTGCATCATCAGCGGCTGGTGCTGGAAGCATCAGTGGCTCGGCAGGTAGAGCTACCACCGGTGCCACTGCTGACAAAGGGCCCTGCACCGAGGCCTCATCGCTCGGTGGGTTGTCGTTACGCTCAACTCTCGGAACCCTAGCTGGTTGCAGTCGTGGGGCTATCCTGAAAAGGAACAGGTGCGCCACGGTCTGAACAGTATACCTGGTGAGCTGACACAAAGTAATCACAAAGAAAACTTGAAACACACACGCAATCAATGTTTTCGTTCATTAAGTCGGAAATCAGAAGTCAGGGTCCTGGTGTACAGATACGTCGGCCGCCGCACCAACACTGGACTCCCTGGACTGATGACCACACCCAATACGCTAAACACTATTGCTTCACATAGAAAAGATCAGAGTTTGCGGTAGAACCGAACTCCTCTGATACCAATTTTTCATGACCCGTCCTCGGGGCCCGTGTCGTGACTACCCCAATCCCTCCTTCCATAGGCCAGGGGCTGGAGACTAGCACCAAGGTGTAAATCCCAGTAAAAAGGGAAGGCATTGCCTTTGTAAAGTAAACAAACACCACAGAGCAAGCAAGCAGTATAAGTAAACACTAAGTAAAAACAGATTACAGCTGTAAGTGCGGAAAGTAAGTGGGCCAGTATACAAACCCAAACTGAAAGTAAAGTACAACTCGAAAGGGAAAACAGCAACTGAAAGGTAAAGCCACAACAACGAGCTATCCACTGGGAATCCCACCTGAAGGGTGGGTACAGAAAAGCCTCCACTGCTCCTCGGGTCCAGCCTACCGCTCCGAGTACGTCCCGCCCAGTGGTCCACCTCCAGGTACCATTCTGCTCTGCAAGCCTCCACCACGATCAGCGTTGTCCGTCGTCTGCAACCAACAAAACGTAGTGTGGGCATAGCCCGTGCAGGGGTGAGTATAAGCTACTTAGTAGGGACCCCGAGACCCCCGAAGGTCTCCCAAAATCCACAAAGGATAAACCACAAAGGTAAGATACAATCATTAAGTAACATCTGACACTACTTAGGTATATTCCCATACATATACCTAAGTCATCAATTCTAATTCGGCTCCAACATCCGAGCCCAAGTACAACCCAGTCCACATAGGAAAGCAAACGAATTCCACACAAGAAGAAAAACGTAATCCACACAGGATAGCACAACACAATCCACACAAGGAAGCAAACAGGATTCAACTCACACAGGTATACTTCTTCGAAAGATGATAGAGATGATCATTGATCCATCTAAGTCGTCGGACCCACAAAGGATCGATAGGTACTAACCCCCGCAATGACCCACACAGAATCGGTAGGAAACTAACCCCCGCAATGACCCACACAGGATCGGACCCACACAGGATCCGTAGGCACTGGCTCACACAGAACCGTTGAGCGCTGACCCACACAGGATCAGTAGCACTGATCCACACAGGATCGCTGAGTACTGAAGTTGTCGTCGTCGAAACCACTGAGGATCTCTGCACAGTCGTCGTCGTCACAGTAGCAGTCGTAGCCAGCACTAGGGTTCCCGCACACAGCAAGCTCGTTCGGGCGGGTCCGCTCCACGAGCCGAGAGGCTGATATATCAACTGACACATAGTCCATAGTTGATGTATCCAAAAGTTCCGTATCGTCAACAGGAACTCAACGCCGTAGATGGTGCGTCGATCGGACGCCCAGTCTGAGAGTTATTGGCTTTTTCGTCCCAGGGGCCTGGTTGGTTTTTAAGGCAAAACCAACCCGACCGTACTCCACCTGCATCCAAACCTCTGGCGGAGTATGCCAAAAGATCCGTCTCACTTAGAGAAAATCAACAAAGTCGACAGCACGTCAATCGGACGTCCGTAGCTCAAGATATGAGTGTTTCCGCTCCGAGGGACCGGTTGGTTTCGTGTACGAACCAACCCGGCCGTACCCAAAGTATTCTGAAACCTTGAGTGCGATATACCGAAACAACTGTCTCGTTCTAAGGATAGTTTCTCCGCTAACGACGCGTCGATCAGAGGTCCGTAGCCCGAGTTATGGGCAATTGAACCCAAACGGTCCGAAAACGGGGGTTTCGGGCCCGGACCGACCCGGACCGAGACCCCCTGGGTCGGCCCGAACTAGGTCGACCCACCCCGGGTCTGGGTCGGCCCGGCCCGGCGACCCGCGCACTGGGCGTGCTGGTCGGTGCTCGGCCAAATCGGTCGAGCTGTTTTGGCGGCTCGCACGGGGGGGGGGGGGGGGGGGGGGGGGGGGGGCTCTGCCCCTCTCGTTTCATGTAACCACGGCCCCTTAATTGGGGCCGCTTTGAAGTCTGTGCGGGGGAATTAATTCCCCCGGCTCCTCCCTATCCGGCCAGTTCCTGCTCAATGGGACCGGCGATGGCCGGTCCCCTTCCAGCTCCGATGTCGGCGGCCCGGTCCGGCCGCCGGTCACCTTGCTCCGCCGCGGCCCGGAACCGGCCGCGGCCCTTGTCGTCCGGCGCGGCGCGACGGCGCCGCGCCCCTCCGCCACGGCCCCGGTACCAGCCATGGTATTTTCGGGTTTTCTTCGACACGACGCGACGGCGTCGCGTCCTTGATCTTCTTTCCACGGCGCGGCGTGACGACACCGCGCATTTCCTTTCGCATGATTCTGCGTGGTGCGACGGCACCACGCCTTCCCGTACCAAACCACAAAGGAACCAACATGAAAAATAAGGAGGAGGGTCGGCCGTGTTTGTGCAGTCTGGCCCCCTCGCGTTATTCAATAACTATTGGTTTTAAAATTTCACGAAGAAATTCAGGAATGTAACACGAACAAAATAATTATTTACAATCCCCTACCTCGGTTTCAAGAACGGTGTACGTCAATCGAGCCGCGGAAGACGAGCATCGCGGAATTCGGGCGTCACGGAAAACGAATGTCTATTCCGTTGTCGTCGAGGTGCATCCGATGAGGAAACGTGGTTGGAGAAGTTCTTCGCGTTCTTCGGTGGAGATGTACTTCGTTGAAGAACGGTGTTCTTCGTCGGAGTCTGAGGTGTTCTTCACATTCTTCGTCGAAGTTGAAGAAGAAGAAGACTTCCTCAAACCCTTAGCCCTTTCTCTCCCAAGTCTCCACACAAGAAAAACTAACCCCAAAATAAAATAAGTCTCCCACTTATTTTATTAACCCAACATAGGTTTTTGAATTCAAGAGTTTGAAAAATCAAAACCCACATTTAACTCACATAAGTTATTAACATGAGTTGTTATAAATTAAAGAGGTGATAAGTTGGCAAAACTTAAATGGGGGGTTAAGGAGATAAAAAGGGGGGAGGTGAAAGGTTGGGGCTCGTGTGGGCCCCACCTTTCAATTATCCACACATGGGAAGTTGGGTGGATGTGGGCCCCACCACCAACTTCCCATGGGAGAAATTAACCACCTTGATATAAAATAAAATTGATCCAACAATTTTATTTACTTCTTAATTAAACCCCATTAATTAACTTCTTCTCCCGCACAAACGCAACTACGGTAAAGGTTCCCTTAAGCGATTACCGGCGTTGTGAGTTCATCAGTGCCATCAGATTTCAATTCTGAGCACCGGTTCAAAAGATAGGAATTTCCGCTCATTCGTTCACTGAACGTACCCGAGCTAAACTTCGGATAGAAATTCCGGGTACTCCGGGCCTCGAAATCAAGTGCCGTCTAAAACCGCGATCTTGTAAAATTCCAAAGAAAATTAAGAAAAAATTTCCCTTGAATTTTACGGGTCTTTACAGATATTGCTTCTAGTTACTTATAATTCCTTTTATGGGTCTCTTTTGACACACTTATTTGTATTATTGATGAGAAATTAATAGTTTTGTGTCTATAACCTTCACACACAAAACAAGATCCATTAAAAACATATTGAGTGTATGAATTTATAATTATCTTTTATTGTTTCTATTATGCCCTAAAGTTTCACTTTTCTATGGAATGCATGTATTGAGTATTTACCATCTTTATAAACAATAAAACTTGATTTTTGGTTTATTTTTACATGTCTACTTCAATGGTCCAATAGACTTTTGGGTGTTTTGAGTGTAACTTGGGTAGATCTTCCTTTGAGGTGTGGGTGGTATTGGATTTAGATCAACCATCACTATTTTTTTCTTATGATGAAGCCCCAATAAAGTTTTTCATTTATTCTTGAAATGTTGTGTTTGTGGAAAATATTCCAAAATCTCATTTATATAACCAAGGTTTATCTCTAAATTATCCAAAACCCACTCATTCTAGTTTCTTGATGTCATTCTAGGAAATAATACCCTTTCTTGATCCTTAATCTATCACCATAAACCAATAATATCTGCTTTAAGATCTTCAATTATTTTGACAATATCCTTCACCATATTATTCAAGTAATCAATTATTTGGGAATATTCTTTGATTTTGATTTTATACTCACCTACCTTCTCAGAGTTTTTTGAATTTCCAAATTTGAATCATTCAAGTTACACCTTTAACTTGAATTTATATTTTTCTTTTTATTTTATATATAGTTTATAATCTTGAAAAATTCCATTGGGATTCTTTGTTTTTTCCCTACAAAAATAAATTTATTTAAGAGAATATTTTATTTCAACCTTGAAATTTACTCATTACTCAATTTTAACATTGTCACCTTCATTGTCCTCTAATTGTAGTTTGTCTATGATAGATACACAGACTTTTTTATTGAGATCTTTGAAATTATCAATTTCTTCCACCTCTTTATCTTCTAATCTAGAATTCACTTGTGAAAGAAAAATTTTATTTTAAAAAAATTGTGATGTAAAATACTCTTACCTTTCCCATTTTTGGAGGATTTATTTTTTAATGATTCATTTTCATCATCATATCATAATTTCTTAGGATGATTTCCATTCAAGTTCCCAACCTTTCCACAATGAAAACAAATAAGTGGAAGCTTGACTTTGAATTTTCCTTTTCCCCTATTCAGATTTTAGAAAAAAAATACATAACCTTGTCAAATTTCATATCTTCATGACCATCCTCCAATTTTATTTTCTTCATTTCCTTAAACATAACTTCTTGAGAGTTCTATTTTTTCAAGGACTCATTATCATTATTCCTCATTTTGTAAGGAATGAGGGTGCTATAAAGACTATCCAATGTGACTTCCTTTGGATCCTTATCTCTAATCACTAAAACTTTTTCATTTAATCATAATGGAAATATTCTTAGGATTCTCTTTATAATTTTTATATCATCGAGGGTTTCTCTAATTACATGAATTTCCTCTACAACAACATTCATCCAATCATATAATACATCAATGGAATCATTTGGATACATCCTAAAATCCTCATACTTATTCCATAAATCCTATAATGTAGATTTTCATGCCTTAAAATTACCTTCATAGATGTTGAGTAATTTTTTCCACATGGAATGTGAGGATTTACATGGAATCACCTTCATGTAGATTATGTTAGAAAAATCTCTCCCAAACACATTGACTCCTTTGGCATCGATATCAAGATCCCTTCAGACTTTCTCTAATAGTGTTGCACTTTCCATGATTACCAAGATCCCATGTATGGTAGTTGTATAGACATTTATTCCCAAAGATAAGAAATAATGCACCATTTTATTCTTCCATAATTAAAAATCATTGTCATCAAAGATTTTGATTCCCTTATGGTTGATGATTGCTACCATGATAGAGATTTCACTAAGGAATTACTTCTCTAATACCACTTATTATTCTCAAACAAGGTAAATACCCTAATAAGGGGTGAAGTAGGGTATATTGATTTTACCAAACAACTATTAGAAATTATCTTATTCCAATACTAATAGTAACACATCTCTCCATTATGATAAATAGGAATGAAGCAATAACATAGAGACATAATAGATTTTTACATGGTTTACCCAAATTGAGCTAATCTAAGGAGCATACAATGATGATGTGTTGATATACCATGATCACTAAGTGCACTGCATGTTTCCTTATAATTTAGAGCATTTGTGCTGACTCTCTAGGTTTATAACCATAAAAAAAGTATAGATCTCACTACTCTTAATCACTAAAGAAGCTCACTACTTCTCTAAGAAAAACCATATCGATATTCATGAAATGATAATTTGATTGTGTCATTGATGATGTATCAATCAGATCTTCATTCATTCATGTAATGAAAATACTTGATCTTCCAATGAGATATGCACTTGGATTTTACTCTTTTATTATCTCTTTATTTACAAAATGGATATGTAATTCCAACTATATTGATCTATGATCCTCCTTCCCCTTTTTGTAGAGAAATATATATATTCAATCATTAGATAATTTTTAAGTTTCCCCTATAATTTATCTTTAATTTACATTGATTAAGATGAGAAAATTCATCCAAAACAAACCATAAATTTTGAGTCAACCTTCTATAATTTGAGTAACAAAAAATCCCTAAAATATAGGAACTTTGAATTTTGGATATTCTTCTTGACTTGACCCTTTTGAGACATGACATGCATCGTCATGGCGCAATGCCTTTCTTCACTTGAAAACCCATATTCATGCTACTATCAATTTTGACATCACTATAAAATGAACACTTACTTTACATCATAAATCTCTTTACCTATGAGTTCCTCGACTCAGACTCCTACATTCGCAGCATGGAAAAATGATAGGAAAGAACTTTGACTTAACCCTTTAGGGAACAAGCCTCCTTCCACACCACAAACTCCATTTTTAGGGTAGATAGCCAAATATCAACTCTAACTACTTCAAGATGAAAACATAATTACTATGATGTGATTTACCTTCCATATATAGGAAACACTGCACTTATCTTCCATGGTCCACCTTCACATCATGAATCAACATTTGAAATATTTACCTCTAAAATAGTTTAATCTAATATATCTACATTACGGTATGACATGACACATCATGACATGATATATTATAAATTAATCCTATATATATTTGAATTATTCATATATTCCCTCAACCTCACCTTATGTAGGTTGTTATTTAATCCTCCATATTTCTATTACTTCATGGCTACATTCCTCATGGAGAAATCACTCCTTTAGCCACAGAATGTTAATATAATGTGAAATTTATTACATCATGATTCATATAGTTGTGGCATGATTTTTTCTCTTTAGACAGGATGTCTCTAACTTCTTCCAATTACTTATAAACTTTATGGTATCAAGTCTTCATACCTCCTTCACCCTCTTTTTAAGTCTCTCCATTTTATTTTTTAACAAACATAACCAAAAAAAATACTTCAAGGGATTTTTTTAAAACAATTGGCATACATAAGATTAAAATTTTCATACATAATATAAAATATTTGATATGTAAGATTTGATCTTCAATACGTAAGATTAATCTTAAATATGTAAGATTAAATCTTCGATATGTAAGATTAATTTTACTACTATAAAATAGAGCTATATCCATATGGATTTAGCCATGGGAATAAATTTTATGGAAATATAGTGATGTGTGAACTAATATTTTTCATGGGAAAGGATTTTTATGGAAATAAGAGTGTGGTAAAAAACTTATAACCATGTTTATAAATTCTTATCTCCATAACCTTCACACTAAGATATTATAGCCATAGGTATCTATGTTCATGGATATTGTTACTTCATGATTGGAACCTATAGCCATAATAATTTATTCCCATGTTCATAGCCTTCATGGAGGGAGCCTATAGCCATAGGCATAAATTCTTGTGGCTATATTTGTTTCATTCTTGGACCCTACAGCCATGGAAATTTTTGTTTTTTGGTTATAGATGCTTAATTCCTAGACATTTTAATTAATTTAATAATATATATATTTAAAAATTATTATGCACACACATATATATATACATAATAAATGTGGTGGTGGAGTGGTGGGGTATTTTGGAACATATATGTGAGATCCTGTTCAAAACACAATGTTGTAATATTTTTTTTCATATATACCCTATAGCCATGGGCATGGCGCTTGTGGAAATAGGGTTCATGTGGACCAACATATTTCCACGGGCACTATGCCCATGGATATAGGGTCCATGTTGACCCACCTATAGCCACAAACATCATGCTTATGACTATAGATTCCCTATGTGGACTGGGTTCTACATTGAACCATCCATAACCATGAGCCATGCCCATGGCAATAGCCCTGATGTCTACATTCATGGATTGATCATCCATGGGTGACTTTCCCATGAATATAACCCTTTTTTCTACTTGTTTTTTCAATAAATGTGATTAAATCTATAATAATTAAGGTTTCTTACTTTTACAAAAAATTGAGTGTGATGGATAAAAAAATAATCGAAGGATGACCTCTTGGAAACTGTCTCATTCATCATGGATAACTTAAAGGGCATTAAAACTCAATCCAAAAAGTATATTAAATAAATAAAATATAACTAATAGGGTTGAGATGATCCAAGGTGTTGGATTTAAATGATATTAATTTGATAAGTGGTTAATGGTAGTTACTTTTTTGAATTTTGAATTTAAAATTCAAATTTGAAAATGAAAGATCTTTGATGTTATTATTGTAGATTTTTTGTTGTTATCATGAAAAAATTTTAAATAATCTAAAAAAGGAGGAGGAGGAGGAGGAGGTAAAGGATCACTTTCCATTTTAAAATTCCAATTTTAGTGTGATAAGTGTGAAAGAAAAAAACACTACATCAACAACTTAGAGATATTTAGTTAAAGAATCGGTTTGTTGTTTCTACTAAAAATTTATTATCATTCTTTGTGATGGAGAACTTTAAAAAAGTTTAGAGAAATTTTTTATCATCGGTTTAAGGATAAATCGTTCTTTTTCTATACAGCATGATGATTTTAGTGGATCATATGATCAAGAGTTTTACCGGATCCTGGTAAGGATATAATTGCTCATTTTGAGAGGTGAATACTTTAAAACATTATTGATCAAGCTGTATTTTTTCATTCATATGTGTTACAGTGATCTATTAATTCACTTTAATAGGTATAATAGGTTATTTTAAATGAAACTTAAAAGGGTAATTGAATTAATGGATTACCCCCCCCCCCACACACACACACACACCCACCCACCCACCCGATGAATTATCATTGATCTTGTGGGTCCTTTTGAGTCAAGCCCCATGCATGACACAACACACTATCCAAGGCCTATATGTGCCCCAATTCTAGGCACTAACACTCACCATTTTCATTTATGTCACCCTATATCTCTGCCTTTATTTCTCACTATCACCACCACAAACTATAGTAAGCCAAAACCAACACCATAAAAACACCAACAGGATGTACACACCCGACAACAAGATCATCACCAACCTTAATCAAAGAAAACTTTTCACTGGATCATTAACTATTTTCATTGAAGATAATATAAACAACTGAAAATCCACCACTATCCATCATATCACTACCCATGAACCCCACACTCAACATCCACATGTGATGTCACCTTTATGAGAGGTCACCATCGTTCCTTAGTGATCAACCTCCACCAAATATGGAAATCAAAACACCTTTATAGATAGATACCCTAGGATTAGATTGGAAATACATGAATAAAATGAACCATGTGGAGAAAATGACATAAGAAAACAATAATTTCTATAATGAGCCTTCCACATGAATAGGATACCACCAAATAGATGAAAAAAGTAGTAGATATAAACCCTAAAACAACAATTCAAAAAACTGAACAAGAAAAATAACATAATCTCTATCACCCAAATATTAACTCAACCTCCAAAACTCACCAAAATTGGTCCACCTCTACCTTACACTTACACACCCACATCAGAATATAGAAAGTGATAATTTTTGTCAATCCAAACATCTTTAATAATGTGAAATTCAGGTAATTCCACTCCAGGCTTTAAGACTCAACATTAAAACCAAGAAACGTCACCAATAAAGGGACCTAGTAAAATATAAGTCGAAAATGTTGTTATGGGTTGGGATCCAAGTAGACTTAAAATTTGTAAAGAACCATCATCAATGGATCGAATCTAGAAATAAAGGCTTGGAGTGACAAGGTTTGAGAATATAATAGATAGGGGACTAGGAATGGAGTAGAAGAACTAAGAGAACCATGATCAAAATAAAATCACAAGGAAGAACTAGCAGAGTGAGAAGGAAAGAGTGAGACATTTGATTCACCGCTTTGGAGATACCATGAAAAAACCTAGAATCCATGTAGGGATATGAGCATCCCTATGTAGAAAAAATCTATCTCCCTCTTTAACTAGACCCAAACCATCTTATTTCCAAATTTTCTTCACTGAATTTGATAATCAAATGGAAAATTGAAAGATTAATTTTCTCTATAAATGTGGTAAACTACTACTTGGTTGTTCATAATTTTCTTAATCACTACTTAAACCTTGGAAAAGAAAATGGCTAACTTTATTTTGGGTGACTCTAATTATGGTCCCAAACATCATTGGGCTGCTTGGAAAAAGTTATGTTATCCCATAAATGAAAAATATTGACGAATTGAAAACTTCAATGATCTTTAAAAATATTAAAAGATTAATCTTTGGAATATAGTAGTCAATATAACTAATATAATACAAAACTATTACACTCCTATTAAATTCTATGTTGCTTTATAGAGAGAATTATACAATTATCTGGTTATTGTTGATTTTCATTGCAAGTTGTCTTTACATACTCTTTATAGACATGTTTTTTATCAATTAAATGAAGATTTGATAAATCATACTCTCTTGCACTATGATATTATTTATAATATTGGAGATCATTTCATCAAACATCTTTTCTTGTAGCTGAATTACTATAATTTTTAATCTTTTAAAGGAAACTATTCACAGTGGTGGGTTAATTACTAAAATATGATGGTGTGTTTTATATTCCTTATTATTGATAACTATTATTTTGAGAACATGTTCTATTAATAATAAAGTAGTGTATATGTGGTGGGTTTAATAGTAGTGTCCCTATTCATGATATCTCCCACCACCCACGGATACTTTTTATTCCTCACCCTTAATAACCTCATTCACATATGGAATTATAAGAAGTCATTACTTTAAACTTTTTTCACATCACTAGATATCCCTATTATTAATTCAATTTTCTAGATTCCCCCAAATTTCTTCAAAATCAACATTAATGCATCTGATAAGGCCTTGGTGGTTGGAATTTATTAGATTTATTGAAACTCTCATGCTTTTTTCCTTGTATCCTCTATTAAACACTTAAATTTCATGGATTCCCTAAGGCACTTGTTTTTCTCAATGCCATGTTTTGGTCTATGTATAATATTTCTTAAAAGTTTTTGGTTGAAATGGATTTCCAACATCTAGTGCCACTCACCCAAAAAAGTATACTTCTATGAGGTATATTATTCTTACTTTACAAACAATTTAGGTTCTCAAAAATACTCTAAAAGTGGATGAGATTATGTACACACCACAATAAGAAAACATAATATTGAATGTGTTTGCTAACATGTGTAGAAACTTTTTCATTAAATGTAAAAATATCAATCAGCGTAGCCTCTAACAATGAATTAGAAGACTTTTATGACTCTATCAATTGAACATTTTCATGCCTTGCATAGAGTCTATAAGTTCCAAGAATAGATGAAGAATCCTTTACTGGTATGACCAACTCAATTTTTAGTCATGAATCATGTGTAATAATTGTTTTGCATAATAAAAAGGTCATTTTTAATGAAAATAGTAGATTACTTGACAAGATTAAAATTCCAGAACCCTGGATGAAGGATATTTACAAGTAATTTATAATTAATTTATACGTAGATATAGAATTAATTTAAATCTCAATTCTATATCTATTGATGATCGGTGGAATAGATCTCATCGCACCATCATTACGCTATAGGAACCAAGTGTAGAATCCCTCTAGAAATGATCTACATGTGCACCATAATTTCTAAACGACTTCGTAGAATCACCGAGTGTAAGCATGGATGATCCTAATAGCTTGCATTGTTCATCGTGACTATTGTAGAATTATTCTTAATAGAGAACTATAGGAAAAGTTGGATTTTGTGATGGGAATCGATTCTTGTCGCAAGTAGTCATTAAAACAGTTTTTTTATGGGAATCTCTTCCTGTTGGAAATAACTTTGGCACGCATTATGTGCCAAACCTTGGGAAAGGTATTTGCGACAGGAATATAGACCTATTGAAAATACATTCTGTCATTTTTTCATTTTAGATGTAAATTAACTCTCATCGTAAATAAACTATCGACAGAATAATATTTGGGATGAGACTTGTCGCAAATACTCTTTTTTACCACCGCTTTAATTAATAATGGCCAGTACTATTTTTGATTTGTCCCATTGCTAATACAACTATTTGTAATGGGAAACCTATCGCAAATTATCTAACCTATATATATACCCTCCACCTATTTTTTCATTATATTCTCTTTTGAAATTATCTTTTCTCTTATTCTCTCATACTTTTATGCATAAACTTTTATAAGTTTAAAATTTCACAAGGAAATAAATTTTAGGCTTTGTATCCACTAGAAGATCTAATTTTATGGTATTTATTTAATGTTTTTAATTTTTAATTATTTTATTTTATTTTATGTTAGTAATAATTATTATTAATTAATAGTAATTATATTTAATTATAATTAATTAGTTTTATTTTGAAGTAATAAGTTTTAATCAATAGTAATTATTTTTAACTTAAAGCATTCAGTTTTAATTGTTAATTTTTTTTAATCAGAAGTATTTAATTTTAAATAGTATTAGTATAATAATCATGCTCTCTATTACACATTAATTCATGATTTATTACATAAAATTACACTTAATATAACCCAAAAGGTCGAGAATTCCAGTAACTTTGTGAATTAGGTACATGACATAAAATTTTGAACATGGGATACAATAACATTATTGAAAACTTTATTAACATGCTTCTAAAATTCCATGGATTTTTAAAACTGCACGAGATAACCGGGGGGACAAACATAAGAAAGGGGTGATCTATAAATATTGGTAAGGGAATAAATAATGCATAACATTAATAAGATAATACATTTTAGACAATAGGCATATCAATGGGGCATGAAAGTAAAATGAATAATAAGTCTTGATATAGCATGATAATCATAACATTAAAATGTGGCAACAACTTAAAACAATGTATCATAAACATAGGTTAAGTATAAAACATCAAGAGTTCATGGTGGAAAATGTCCCATAAAGGAATCAGGTTCACTCCCTATCCCAACATGACGTATCATGATACAAAACATTACCCAATGCATTGGAGTGCTATATAATTACGGGTGCACTCATCACATTCATTTCATTTTTATGCTTAAGTGTGCCACATAGATCATACAACATGGATTAATTCATCATCATAATTTATTCCATGATCAAGGAGTTTGTGATAAACATGTGTAAGTCACTAATAAAAAATTATATGTTCATAAAGGTGAACACCCTTGATCTGAAATGCGTATGATATTCACTACACAATTGGTTTGGCATGGAAAATCACAGTGATATTTCGGTAGCATAACGGTGTTGCATAAAAAAATCATAAAATGGTTTGATGAGAGAAAAAGGGGTCTATAATAATTTTTAAATAAAATTATAAGTAATAGGGACACATAAATACATGTTCCAATATTAATAATTTTAGATAAAAGACATAAGATCATAAAGAAACTTTAATAAAGAGAATAACTCTTACCAAATTTCAGCATGGTAATGGGTGTACGTAAAGGATCATGGGAGGATTAATGAGAGTGAAATGGGGGGTATCATAATTTATAAATCAAATGGATAGTAAGGGGAATATGTAAGAACATATCCCAACATGAAAAAATTGAAACTAAGGATTATATCATAAAGGAAGTGCTTGAATGGAAATGATAAGAGAGAAATCCATTAAGGAATTTTGGAATAGTAATGGCTTAGGTAAAGTTAAAAATGAGAGAGAATAAATTATATATCATTAAAATAACATCAATTTGATATTAGGTGTGTTTATAAATAAATTAAATCATAAAAAATTGTAATTAAGAAGATAAATTCCGAAGGAGGTGCTTAAATTGAAAGGATGATAGGAAGCTAAGGATCCCTTACTTGAGTGTGTGACTCTAAATGCTTGGAAGGGGATTATTGAGAGCTTAGGGTGACATATAAGGACTATAAATATTTTATGGAAAAGTATGGATGTGATCCAAGTATTTTTAGTGAAGATAAATGAGAGTTTTTGTGGGTTTATATTAGAAAAGAGGGGGGTTTATTTATTATTTAGGTTTTGGACTCTACATAATAAAATATCCAAAACCACAAACTATACCTTAGTTTTTACCCATGGTTTATTAAAAATTTAATTGGTTTTTATTATTTTATAAGTCCAAGGGGATAACTTAATAAAATAATTCCCTTGTTTATGTGGAGGTGAGAAATACTCTTCAAGAAATGATATTAAAACCTTAAAATATATTAATTGTTTTGGAGGATTCATAAAGGATTTATAAAACTAACCAAATAAACATAAAATCACATTATTTTAAATTTAAAACATATATTAGGTCTTGGATTCCCTTTATAATATTTATTACATCACTTTTGAGTCATTATGATGTCATAATACACAAAGTATATTTATACAGTATATATTTTTTACCCAAAAATTTGACTATCTCAGAAAATTATGAAAAATTAACCATTGGATAATTTTGAAAATATGATTCCAAAAATAATATTTATTTTATCTAAATAATTTTTTAAATATATTCATTTTCACTTTTAAAATAAAATTGACATTTATTAGGTGTTGGGTTTTTTGACAAAAATAGTTTTCAAACCCTTATAAAAATTACATTTTAATTCATAAAAATTATATGATTATTTATATTTGATAAAAATTATTTAATAATAATATTTTATTAAAATATTATTAATTTCAAAAATCCATTAATTCATCAAAATAAATTCCTTGTTAGAATTTTAATATTATCCAAAAATATTATTTTTGTTTTATTGAATCAAAATAAAAACATTTACAAAATAAAAATAATAGGATGAAAATATATTCATTATTATATAAAAAATTATATACATATTCATATTTCTAGGGTCTTGATACATATCCCTTTAATACACTAGCAAATTCTCTAATAGTAAGGTGTGTGATGGTGGGACTTTCATGGGGTGGTTCGGCGAATATGGTTTGGGTCGGTATCTCGATGAGCTTAAACTTCTCCCATAAATAGTTTCATTCATGCTTAAGTTATTGGATCTCATATTGGGATTGGTTAAGGGAAAATCCCAGAAATTATATTCCCCTTAAAAGATTTTATAAATGGGATTCATAGGGTATTATCCTACTGGTTGAGGCCATCACTTCCTTTGTTTGTGTCAATTGGATTTTTAAAAACCCTATATTTATACTAATCATGTGATCATTGTTCAATGGTTATATTATAAATTATAATGATACATAATGGTATTTAAATATAATTGGATATAATAAAACAAAATAAGTTCATGTGTTTTCTGTAACCATATTACTTAATAATATATTTAATTAAATCAGAAGGGGGATTTTATTTATAACAGTTTGGGTCGTTACAATATTCCCTCATGGAGAAATTTTTTCATTGAATTTTTATTTTCCCACACTAAAACAGATGAGGGTAACTCTTCTTCATCACCTCCTTCGGTTCCCACATTGCTTCTTCAAACTTTTGGTTTCTCCACAACACTTTGACTAGGTGCATTGTCTTATTTTGTAGAACTTTTTATCTAAGATCTAATATCTTCACTGGTTTCTCTTCATGGGGAAGATCAGTCTCCAATGGTACCACCTCTGAATTGAGTTCATGTAAGGGGTCTAGTATGTACTTCCTCAAGAGGGATACATGGAATACATCATGTACTTAATATAGGTTCATTAGGATTTCTAGTCGATAGGCCACCACTATGATGTGATCAAGGATCTCAAAGGGGTCAATGTATCTTGGATTAAACTTTACCTTATTCATAAATCTCATCACCTTCTTCCATAGAGATATACAGAGGAATACCATGTCTCCAACATCAAACTCTAGGTCTTGTTGAAGATTGTCAACATATCTCTTTTATCGACTCTAAGAAGACTTGATTTGTTGTTGGATGGTTTTAACCTTTTCCACCATTTCCTCGACCATTTCAAGACCTAGCAGTTTTTTTCCCCAACTTCATCCCAGTATGTGGGTGTTCTGCACCTCCTCCCATAAAGAGCTTCATAGAGATCCATTTGGATGGTCGAGTGGAAACTATTGTTGTAAGAGAACTCAACTAGAGGAAGATGTTGATCCCATGATCCTTTGAAGTCAATTGAGAATGATCTCAATATTTCCTTAAGTGTTTGGATAGTTTGCTCATATTGGCCATCATTTTGAGGATGATAGGCCATATTTAAGTTCAAATCAGTCTTTATTAATGTTGGGGACTTTTCCAGAGCTTAGAGGTGAATCTTGGATCTCGATCAAATATAATCGATAGTGGTAATCCATGAAACCTCACCACTTCTCTAATGTATATCTATGAAAATTGATCCAATAATAAATTCTATCAAATCATAATGAAGTGTGCAGTATTTATAAGATTATCCACAATAATCTAGATAACATTTTTTCCTTTGGATATCTTCGAAAGTCTGGTGAAAAAGTCCATGGTGATGTTTTACCATTTCCATGTTGGTATGGGTAATGGTTGCATCATCCCCTTAGAATTCTTGTTAGGACCAAGATTATGAGGTAGGTGTTTTAAAATTTTGTCTTTTTTTTTTCAAGGAAAGTTTTTGAAGAAATAAAATCACCTCACTTTGTATTTGGTGAAAATTGTATTGATGGTTATTTTCAAAATAATTGGATTCACTTTGTCCATTGTAATGAGAAGATGTTGTTTGAAAGAAAAGGTTCTGATCAGACTTGACTTGGGTCTATAATATGAGACGATCATAATGAGTAATTGATCGTTATCTGGTATGAGATAATCAGTCGCATGGAGAATGTATCTTTCTAAAAGTAAATGGTCATTAGATTCACTCTGGATATGGTATGATAGAAGTGATCATATTTGATTCTGCATGACTATGATAAAATTAAATGTGATGATTCTTTACTGATTCATATTTCATAAATAATAAGTTGATTGGAAATATTATTATGCAAGATTTATGGAAGAAAATGAAAAATAGTTTTTTCAAATCATACCCAGATTTATCATATCCAAGTATAAGAGAAGAAAGATATGATACCAATTTAAAAGGAAATCATACTCATGGAAATAGGATTCATAATGAGAAGGAAAGAAATAAGGTGTTGAGGATTTTAATCAGAATGATTGTATCCAGAATGATCATTGTCAGGGACTATAGAATCTAGTAATCTATCGTATTCATAAGAAAGTTTTCATACCCAAGATGATCGTACTCAAGTTTAGGAATAAAATGATTTTATTCAGGCCAATCTTACTCAGAATGATCATACTCTGGACAATTGTATTAAGATAAGGAATTAACTAAGTCCAATGAATGAAAAGAGAAAGAGAGAATGAGATCAACAATGTAATCAACCATTTCAAAAGGTTTGAATTACTTTGTAGGTTTCCAACTGGGTTAAGAGAATAATTGAATAAGTAAAAGTGGTTTGAAAGTGAATATTACTAAATAAATTATCAACGGGTGGCTTGGTATTAAAATGAAAGTTTTTATTCAGTAATCAGAGTGGTATCCATTTCTTCATTAACTTTCTTACAATTGGTATAGAGATTTGTTTTAAAGAAATTGAATTCATAAAATCAGAATCATAAATTAAAATTGGACTGGAAATTGAAATGAAATTCTGAAGAAGAAGTGAATATTATAGAAGAATCAAGAAGGTTTGAGAAATGTTGAAAAAGTCAAAATTCACCTAGAATTTTAAGAGAAATTGAGATTTTGGTGAATTTTATTAAGAGGGAAATTTTTTTGGGGATTCCCTCCAAATCCAATAAAGGTTCACCTATAAATGGTGAAAAGTACATGGTACTTTTATGATGATCAGTGTACTATTCATGAGAGATAAGATCCAAGTTATAGAGAGAAGAAAAAAATTTCATATTCACTTTTATTTAAAAAAGTTTTGACGAATTGAAGTGAAAGATAAGAGACAAGGTCACAATGTTGTATTCAGATGATCATCATACTCGGTGATTATTGTACTCGGCTGATTACCATATTCATCTTGTCAATCATATTCAGTTGATTATCATATTGGTCTGAATAATCATATTTGATATTTTTGTACTGAGATTTCCAGACTGACGAAGAATTGTATAGGGAGTATTGTGCTGAGTTTTTTGTACTCATAATTGAAGTGGTTTCGATTCATCTCTATTGTATTATTTCAAATTCATATTTTTTATATTGGGGAGAATCGTATTGAGAAGAATCATACTCAGAGTAATCAAACTGGGAAAATAAAACTAGTAAAATCAGACTGAGTTTTCATAACAAAGTCTAGAAAGTTCTTAGCTTCTTCTAGGTAAGAAATTGAAGAAGTGTTTTCAATTTAATAAATTTTTTTAATTGAAAAGAATCACAGGTAACATGAGTTGTTACACAATCATTGTATTACTCTATTTTTGCTAAGAGTATGCACACGCACTATTGGATTTTTTACATAGTGATACACGAGTGAAAGTTTATATCCTACTCGTTATAATCCAAGTATTGTTTTCTAGTGAATTTTTTGGTATTGGATCATTTCCATACCATACTAAGAACATAGTTATTTTTATTGAATAGTGAACCTTGTAAATACTTTTATTATTATGGATATATGTTTGAATTGTTTTTAGTAGGTAATATAATCTTTAATAGGAGGTAAAGGTTGTTTCAATTGAAAATAAACATAAAATAAAAAGTATCATTGATTCACCCACTCCCCCTAGCAGTGATACAATCATCTTAACTAGGCACTTTCAATTGGTATTAGATATAGGTTCCCTTTGCTTATTCTTTACTAATTGAGGATTTGAATTGTGTGAACAATAAAGGTATTCTAGTTTTCTATGGAAAGAATTGTCATATCTGGAAAGATAGAATGTTGTCTTATATTATTTCTATTGAATATTATGTTCTTGAAGCTGCAACAGATGGATTTCCTCTTATTGATTTTAAAACTCCTCTTACATCTGTTGATAAGAAGAATCTGGAGAATGATGTAAGGGAAAATAATGTTATATTATCATCACTTTATGAAAGTCAATTCCTAAGGGTGAAATATTTTTCCACAGCCAAAGGTATATGGGGTAAATTGAAAAACATATATGAATGAAATACAAAATTGAATAAGTCAAAACTTCAGATCTATAGATTAAAGGATGAAGACTTAAAGATGGGTGAGTATGAATCTATTGGGGAATTCTTTACCAGGGTAAAAGACATTGTGAGTACTATCAGATATCTTGGTGAAAAGTTATATGATTTTACAGTTGTTGAAAAGATTTTGAGAATCCTTCCCAATAAGTTTGATACAAAAGTTTCTTCATTGGAATATAGAGAACCTAAAACATTATCTCTTGATAATTTTCATAGAACTCTCATCACTTATGAAATGAGAAGATGGAAAGCTATGAAGAGAAAAAAAAAATTGATAGAGAAATGTCTTTCAAATATTCTAAGAGAGAAAAGGAAAATAATATTCTTATTGAAGTTGAAGATGGTGAATCCGACTCTAAAAATGAGGTATGTAAAAATATTGATGATATTTTATCCTTGTTTTCTAAAAAAGTGAAAATAGGTACATAGAAATACAAAGGTAAACTTCCTTTGAAATGTTTTTAATGTGGAGGTGTTGGTCACTTTGCAGCTAATTTTCCTAGAAGAAAGATAGAAGGGGGTAGTGATGAAGAAGAAATAAAGCCAAGAATATTGTGGAAGAAATAGGTTGATAAAGAAAAATCATATCCCATAGGGAAATATATGAAATAATTCAATTCCAAAAGATGAAGCTTCTTATCTAAAGATGAAGAAGAAGAAGGTAGCAATGATGAATCTAAAAAATTAGTTGAGTTTGGTATTGAGAATAATTTTATTGCAATAGTGAATGATGAATAATTCAGAAGTCATAGTCCTAAATAGGAAGAAGAAACTCAACTTGAAATGCATTTAAAAGAAGAATTGAAAGAATTTATGAGAAATATCAAAAGGCTTAAAAACAAAAAAAAAGTTAAAATATGAATGCTCTTCAATAAGCAATCAATAATTTTTTATTGATGGGAAAGTGAAGCTAGTGAAACAGATTGATGATTTGAAGAAATATCTTGAAGAAGAAAATAATTTTAATGATCATATATAGGTGAAGCTGAAAGAAAAAGAAGAATATTTGGAACTTTTCAAACAAAAACTTTCTAAATCTAAAAAGAAAAATACAAGTTTCAAAAACTCTATTACTGAAGTTGGTGAAAGTTCTAAGAATGAGAAACTAGAGAAGGTTCAACAAAAGTTACCTTCAAAGGGTGAGAAGAAAAATGGAATTGTTTCTAAAATTAATAATACTAGGAAAGTTATGTATGTGTCAAAGACCAATAATGTTGGGAATTCATAAGTCTCAAAAAACCTCGAGTCTAAAAATGTTTTGAAACAATATGAGTCTAGAAAAGTTTTAAATACTTCTATTTCCAATAGATAAGAAAAGAAAAGGAAGACTCTGATTTATAATAGAAAGGTTGGTGGCTTAGAAAATAAAGAGAAGAAGATGGCAGAGAAACATATTCACAATTCCAATCAATATGGATGTTTTAGGGGAAAATACTTTTTTATGGATATTTCTAGTATTGTGGTGGATTGTGAAATACATGAAATATATGTGTTGGTTCAACCAATAACGTTACTATTATTCCATATATTATGAAAGGAAGAGGTTGAGGGGGAGTCAATCCCCTCAAAGTAATAATTCTGAGAAGGTTGTGAAAGGTGGAGTAAAAATTAAAAATATGTTCCAACCTTTGGAAACCATTTTTGAAAGATGTGAACAACCTAGACACCTTGTAAAAGGATTTCTTATTTTTTTACCAGTACAACAAAATATTCTTACCAATTCTCAAAATCTGAAGATAAAGAAAGTAAAGGAATAAGAAAAGGCTCTAGTTGTTGAAACCACTTTGAAAGCTAAAAAAGGAGAATGAACTTGGATTCTGGATAGTGAGTGTTCTTCTCATATGATAGAATATTTGAAATTTTTGAATAATGTGAAAGATTTTAAAGAATTCACAATGACATTTGGAAATTATGAATCCATGAGAATCAAAGTTGTTGGATCAACCATCATTGGAAAAGAAAAATTGAAATCCAAGAAAGCTTTGTATATTGATGGGATGAAACACAATCTGATAATTGTTTCCTAATTGAGTGATGAGGGTAAAAAAATATCTTCAAAAAATATGGGTTTGTTGTGAAAAATAAAGAATATAGAAATATTGTTACAAGAGGACAATGTACAAAGGGAAATTTGTTTCAGATTGATGAAATAGAAAACTCTTGTTACATGAGTATGATGGAAAAGAATAAATTGTGGCATAAAAGGATAGGACACATGTGTTAAAGAAATATGAGCAAGTTATCTAAAATAAATAGTTTCTGAGACATTCCTAATTTTCCAAGAATAATATATTGGTGTTTCACTATTTGTTAAAAAGGAAAGATTACAAATGTTGTGCATAAGAAAGTTGAGATTTGTTCAAAACAACCCCCAGAGATGATTCATTCTAATATCTGTAGGCCAATGAGAAAATAGTCAATAAATAGAGATAAGTACTTCATCACTTTCATTGATGATTTTACTCACATTACTTGTGTTATTTATATGAAACATGAGTTAGATACTTTGAAAATATTTAAAAGTTTAATAAGGAAAGATAAAAAAGAATGTGAGTATTTAGTGAAGAAGTTTTGAACAGATAATGGTGGTGAATACAGAAGTAAATAATTTGAAAGTTATCTGGAGAAGCATGGAATTAATCATGAGTATATTTCTCCATACACTCCTCAACAAAATGGGGTCTCTAAAAGAAATAACAGAAGTTTGGTGGAAATGGGAAGAACCATGTTACTTAAACAAGGCCTTTCTCATTACTTTTGGAAGAAATCCATGAGTACTACTGTTTTTATCTAGAACCATTATTTATATAGGCTCAAATCATATATGACTCCATATGAATTGTTTTATGGAAAAATCTAAGTTTGAAACACTTTAAAGTTTTCATGAATCCATGTATTAAAAATAAGAAATCTGGAAATTATGGAAAGTTTGAGAATAAAGGTGAAGATGGAATATTTTTTGACTATGATCTGGAAGGAAGAGGATATAGATGATTCAACAAAGATAAAAAAATAATTTTTTATTCTGTTTGTGTGAAATAAATTGAAAGTGGTGAGAAAGAAAAACATATCCAGGTAGAAAAGGAATTTGAGAAAGTTGAAGAAAACAATTATGATAAGGATACAGACAATTATATTCCTACTCAAGAAGAAGAATCAGACTCAACCATTTCTAGTGATGAGGAAGATACTTGAAAATATCATCCTAAGCTGAGGAAGTAAGTGGAATCTTAGAATATAATTGGGGATCAATGTTATAAGGTTCAAATAATAAGAACAACAAGTGTTATTACACATAATTCTTTGTATTCAAAAGTAGAGCTCAATGATGTGAAATAAGCTTTTGAGAATCTAGAATGGGTTCAAGCCATGAATTAAGAGTTAGATCAAATTGAAAATACTGATACATGGGAACTCATACTCAATCCAAAAAATAAAAACATTATTGGCACAAAGTGATTTTTTTAGAACAAACTTAATGAAGAAGGTGAAGTGATAAGAAACAAAGAAATATTGGTGTGAAAAGGGTATTCACAAATTGAGGGTATTGATTTTGATGAAACCTTTGCTCTGATGGAAAGACTTAAAATAATCAGAATCTTTCTTACTATTACTTCTCAACAAGACTATAAGATATTTCAAATGGATGTTAAATTCGCATTCCTTAATGGTGATCTTGAAGAGGAAGTTTATATTGAAAAAACTTGTGGATTTATTATTGGAAAAGATGAAATTTATGTGTAAAGATTGAAAAAGTATTTTTATGGACTAAAAAAACTATGAGGGTATAGTATTCCAAATTGGATACATGCTTAAGGAAGATTAATTTCAATAAAGGAATAGTGGATAACAATATCAACTTCAGAGAATCTCAAGAGTATTTCGTCATTGTTATTGTTTATGTTGATGACATTATCTTTACTAGGAATGATGAAAGAAGTTATGAAAGTTTTTCTGAATAAATGAAAAAAAAATGAAATGTCCATGCTAGGGGAAATGAAATACTTTATTAGGTTAAAAATACATCAAAGGAAGGAATAAATTTTTCTTTCTCAAGAAAAGTATGTTAAGGAACTTTTTTAGAGGTTTAGCATGGAAAAATAAAAACTTGTTTCCACACCAATTTTAGTGGGAAAATTTGATAAAAAATGGAGAAGGAAAAGAAGTTGATCATAAAGAGTTTCTAAGGTTGATTGGAAGTTTGTTGTATTATACTTCCTCAAGACCTGATATTGTTTATGTTGTTACCTTATGTGAAAGATTTTAGATTAATCCAAAATAATTACATTTAATTGATGGAAAAATAATTCTCAAATACATCAAAGGAACAATAGAATTTGGAATCAGGTATGGTAGCTCAGATAGTATTAAATTGTTTGGTTATTCATATACTGATTGGGCAGAAAATTTTGATGATAGAAGAACCACACCTGGTGGAGTATTTTTTTTTGGGGAAAATTGTGTTAGTTTTCATTCAAAGAAATAGAATTCAGTAACTCTCAATACGGATGAAGCTGATTATGTTTTTGTCACTCAAGCCACTACTCAACTTATGTGGATGAAAACTCAATTGAAATATTTTCTTGTTGAAGTGAAGTTACCCTTGCTCATGGTTTGTGATAATGAAAGTACAATAAATCTCATCGGAAATCTAGTTAAACATTATCATTCAAAACATATTAATATCAAATATCATTTCATCAAAGATCATGTGGAGTATAATAAATTAAAGCTATAGTATGTTCCAATAGTGGAACAAGTTGCTGACATTTTCACAAAACCCTTATCAAAGGAATCATTATCTAAATTGAGGTTGAACATGGGTGTCCAACCTCTTTCTCATCAAGGTTGAGGTATGTGTTTATGTCCTCTCTCTCATCTTACCTTTGGATTATATTGTCAAGGGGTATAATTGTTTCATAATTCAATGTATTTCATATAAAAAGAGGGAGTTATGGGTAAGATATGAATTCATCATTGTATTGTGTGTTAACTATTCTGACTGTTTATTGGAGTGGTTGTTGGAAAATAAATTTTTTTGTATTCCATGGAGGATTAAGAAGAGATAAGAAAGGAAAAATAAAATGGTTTTCTTAATCACTACTTTTGGACAAAGTGGTTTTCTGTCAATGATTCTTGTTTCCTACAATAAGTTAGCTGTGTAGTATTAGAATTATTGATAAGTAATCCATTTTTTGAGGAAACAAAGTTTAGTGATTTATGAAACTTGGTTGATAATAAAATCTAAATGGGGATATTGTTAGGACCAACCTGATGAGAAAGGTGTTTTCAAATGTTTCCTTTTGTTGTCAAGGAAAGTTCTTGAAGAAATAAAATCACCTCACTTTATATTTGGTGAAAATGATATTGATGGTTGATTTCAAAAGAATCAAATTCACTTTTTCCATCATAATGATGAGATTTTGTTTGAAAGAAAAGGTTCTGATCGGACTTTCCTTGGGTCCTGAATAGAAGAAGATCATAATTAGGAATTGATCGTTATCTAGTATGAGAGAATCGATCACATGGAGAATGTATCTTGTTGGAATTAAATGGTTATTGGATTCAATCTGGATCTGGTATTATAGAAGTGATTGTATCATAGTCTGTATGACTATGATAAAATTAAATGTGATGAAGCTTTACTGATTAATATTTTATAAATCATAAGTTGATTGGAGAACTTATGATACAAACTTGATGGAAGAAAATGGAAAATAGTTTTTGAAAATCATACCTAGATTTATCATATCTGGGTGGAAGAGAAGGAAGAGAAGCTTTTGATTGAAAAGTAAATCATACGTATGGAAATCATATTTGGGATGATAATGAAATAAAAAAGGTATTGAGTATCGTAATTAGAATTATTGTACCTAGAATGATCATTGTTAGGTATTGTATCATCTAGTCATCTATAGTATGCATAAGAAAACTTTCGTACCTAGGATGATCGTACTTGGGATCAGGAAGAAAATGATCATATCCATACCAATCATACTTAGAAAGATATCACTTTGTACAATCTTATTTATAGAACAAATTGCCTAAGGCTGGTGAATGAAAAGAGAAGGAGATAATGAGATCATTAATGCAGTCAACCATTTGAAAAGGGTTGAATTACTTTGTAGGTTTTCAACTGGGTCAAGAGAAAAATTGAATAAGTAAAAGTGGTTTGAAATCTATGATTTCTAAATAAATTATCAATGGGGGTCTTGGTATTCAAATAGAATTTTGTATTCAACAATCAGAGTGGTATCCATTTCTTCATTCACTTTATTACAATTGGTATATATCTTTGTTTTAAAGAAATTGGATTCAGAAAATCAGACTCATGAATTAAAATCGGACTGGTAATTGAAATGAAATTCTGAAGAAGAAGTGAAGATTGTAGAAGAATTGAGAAGCTTTTAGAAGAGTTGAAAAAGTAAAAATTCACCCTATATTTTAGGTGGGATTGAGATTAGTGTGAATTTGATTAAGTGGGAATTTTTTTTGGGATTCTCACTAAATCCACTTTAGGATCATCTATAAAAGGTGAAAAGTGATTTATACTTTCCTGATGACCAATGTACTATTCATGAGAGAGAAGCTTTGAGTTTTAGAGAGAAGAATTTTTTGTATTCACTTTTGTTTGAAAAAGTTTTGATGGGTTGAATTGAAAGCAAAGAGACAAGGTCAGAACATTGTATTCAACTGATCATCGCACTCAGTGATTATTGTACTCAAATGATTACCATATTCGTCTTGTCAATCATATTCAGCTAATTATCATATCGGGATGAATGATCAGATTCATGATTTCCATATTGAGATTTATGGAATGAGAAAGAATCATTCATAATTTAAGTGGTGTTGATTCATCTCTACCATATTCTTTCAAAGTCATATTTTTCATATTGGGGGGAATCGTATTGATCAGAATTGTACTCATAGGAATCAAACTAGGAAAATCAGACTGGTAAAATCAGACTGAGTTTTCATAACAAATTCTAGGAAGTTATTACCTTATTCTGGGTAATAAATTGAAGAAGTGTTTTCAATTGAATACATTTGTGGAATTCAAAAGAATCACAGGTAACATGAGTTGTTACACAATCATTATATTACCCTACTTGTGCTAAGAGGGTGCACACACACTATTGGATTTTTTACATAGTGTTACATGATTGAAAGGTTATATCCTACTAATTTTAATCTAAGGATTATTTTCTAGTTAATTTTATGGTATTGGATCATTTCCATACTATACCAAGGATGTGGTTATTCTTATTGAATAATGAACATTGTAAATACTTGTGTTCCTATGGATGTGTATTTGAATTGTTTTCAGCTGGAAATAGAATATTTAATAGGAGGTGAAGTTTGTTTCAATTGAAAAGAGACATAAAAGAAAAAGTATCAATGATTCACCCCTACCCCTCTCAGTGATACGATCATCCTGACTAGTCACTTTCACTTCTGCCTTTCAGCCTTCACTTGCTGGTATATCGGGCACTTTGATGTATATTTAGTGATCTCATTCTTTATATTGTCCCACCAATAGTGCTCACAGAGATCTTGATACATCTTTATGATTCCTGGGTGAATGGAGAAGGTTGAACTATGTGCATCATCCAACAGTTTCTTTTTTAACTTGGGATTTGATGGAACACATAGACTTAACCCAAATCTCATAATTCCTTATTCATCAATTTTAAACTCTGAGGATTTCCACTTTCTCATGGCTTCCACCTTCCTCTAGATTTCCACATCATTTGTTTGAGCATCATTTATTTTATCTGTAAGGGGTGGTTGAGAAATCATTTGAGAAAGGATTGATGATGTTTTTTCCTTAATGGTTCCCATGTCCATCCATTGTAGATCTAAGAATATTTGATCATTCTCAATTCTCATTATTGATAAAGATATAGGATCTTTTCTACTTAGAGAATCTGACACCTTATTTGCTTTACCCGGATAGTCGTGGATTAAGTTGTCATAATCCTTGATGATATCTAACCATATTCTTTGGAACATATTAATCTCTTTCTATGTGAATATATATTTGAGGCTCTTATGATCAATATATATATCACACTTCTCCCCATATATATAATGCCTCTATATTTTCAATGCAAGGATCACAACTTATAACTCCAAATCATGTGTGGGATAGTTTTTCTCATGAATTTTCAACTACATTGAGGTGTAGGCTATCACTTTTTCACCCATATAAGTTATCTTTGTTATAGGGTTTGAAAATCATGATAAGTTTATCACAAATCAATCATAATACCCAGATAACCCGAGGAAACTATGGATTTCTATCACATACATTGGCCTCGTTCATCCTTTAATTGCTCCATCTTTGAAGGGTCCATATATATCTCATTTCTTATAATGATATGCCTCGGGAAAGATACTTCCTTAAACTAGAACTCACATTTTTATACTTTTCATAAAGCTTCTCCTTTCATAGGTTCTTTAGCATAGTGCTCAAATGCTCCTCATGCTCCTCCTTACTTTTAGAGTATATTAAAATATTATCTATAAAGACTATAAAAAACTTGTTGAGGTGATCTCTAAAGAATCTATTCATCAAGTCTATGAATATTTTTAGGGCATTGGTGAGCCTAAAATGAATCACTGTGAACTCATAGTGCTTGAACCTTGTATGAAAAGAAGTCTTGGGAATATCCTCCTTCTTCACCCTAACTTAGTAATATTCTGACCATAGATCCACCTTGTAGATTTATTGTGATTTACATATATGATCAAACAATTCATCAATCTATGGTAGAGGATACTTTTTCTTTATCATGATCTTATTGAGAACATGATAATTAATTCAAATGTGCATTGATCCATCCTTATTCCTGGTGAAGAGGACTGGTTCACCCCATGGTGAAGCACTTGGGTGTATGAACCCTTTATCCAAATTTTCATATAGTTGTTTCTTCATATCTTAAATTTCCACAATATAAATTTTACACAGAGTCTTGGATAATGGTAATTCCCTATGTATAAGATCGATTGAAAATTTAACCTATCAACTAGGAGGAAGACTAGACAATTCCTTGAGAAACACATCAGTGTATTTCCTCATAATAGTCATGTCTTCAAAGATGATTCTTTACTTAGACTCAATCATTTTATCTAGATATACTTTCTCATAGGGAAATAATATACATGATTGAGGTGTTGGTTCTAAAGATGATCCATTCTCCTCCTTGCACTTGTAAAGAATCGGAGAACGATTCGAGATATAGAGAGTAATTTCCTTCTCCTAACAATTTAAGTTGGATCTATATAGGGAAAGCCTATACATGCCCAGAATTGCATCAAATTCCCCCAAAGGGAGTATGAAAAGGTTTGCTGGGAAGTTCATCCCACAAAATTTTATAGGGGAGGAGTTATATACTTAGGATGAAATAATTTCCCCATTTTTCATTTTTACTGACAACTCTACTTTTATGCTTTGTGGTGGTTCTTGGAGAGTACTACTAAAATTTCATGATATGAAGGAATGAATAGAACTAGAATCAACACTACTGGAAATTCGGTCTATATCTACGATTTTAAATTGTGGCTATAGGTAATAGCTACAGTTTGAGTAATCGTGGCTAAGTTTGGTTTGGCTATAAGCCTTGACCTATAGCCACGGTTTCAAACCATGGCTATATCCCTATAGCCATGGTTCAAACTGTGGCTCTAGACCTATAGCCACAGTTCAAACAGTGGTTATACACCTAAATCCACGGTTTGAAACTGTGGCAGCAACTTAAGGCACACAGGGTTATAGCCACGGTTCAAACAGTGGCTATAGGGTTTCACAATTTATAAAAAAAACACCCCCCCCAGATCCTGAACAGACCCCCCCCCCCCTAAGAAAAACCCTATACACCCCTGGATAGACCCTAAACACCCCCCAGATAGACCCCCCAGACCCAAGACACTCCCTGGAGACCCCCCCCCCCCATACCATGGACAAACCCCCCCCCCCCCAAACCCCAAACAGACCCCCCAGACCCTGGACACCCCCTGGACAGACCCCCCAGACCCTGGACACCCCCTAGACAGACCCCCCCCCCCCAGACCCTAGACAGATCCCCCCTAGGAAAGACCCTGGACACCCCCCCCCCCCCCCAAACCTTGGACACCCCCACCAGACCCCCCCAGACCCTGGACAGACCCCCCCCCCCCCCCCAGGAAAGACCTAGACAGACCCTGGATAGACCCCCCCCCCCCCCACCCCCCCACCCCCCCCCCCAATAAAGACCCAGACAAACCCTAGACAGACCCCCCCCCCCCCCCGACCCTGGACACCCCCCTAGACAGACCCCAGCCTAAACCATGGACATATCCCCCCCACCCAATACAAACCCTAGACACCCCCCCCCCCCCAGACCCTGGACACCCCCCTTGGACAGACCCCCCCAGACCATGGACAGACCACCCCCCCAGGACAAACCCTGGACATCCCCCCCCCTAAGGACAGACCCCCCAAGACCCTAGACACCCCCCCAGGACAGACCCTGGACACCCCCCCTAGACCCTAGACACCCCCCCACCCAAGACCCTGGACACCCCCCCCCCCAAACAGACCCCCCCCCCCCCCCAGACCCTAGACACCCCTCCCCTAGACCCTGGACACCCCCCTCACTCCCTCCTGGACCCACACCCCCTACAGCACCCCTTCCCCCATGAAAATCCCCCCCTCCACTCCCCCTAGACCCCCCCTCCCTACAGATAGACCCTGGACACCCCCCCAGACCCTAGACACCCCCCCCCAAACAGAACCCTCCCCCCAGGACAGATCCTGGACACCCCTCCCCCAGACCCTAGACACCCCCCCCCCCCTCCCTCCCTTCTGGTCACCCCCTCCCTCCCTCCTGGACCCTCCACCCCATGCAGCACCCCTTCCCCCATGAAAATCCCCCCCCACTCCCCCCTAGACCACCCCCCTCCTAGACCCCCCACCCACCCACCCACCCACCCACCCCCTGCAGCACCCCTTCCCCCATGCAAAGTCAAGGGGACCATATTAGAAACCTCTCACTCAAGTTTCCTAACTAAAATTGGTAATTACACAAATAGAATACCACATGGAATGATATCCCAAAGAGAGGTGAATAGTAAATATCATAGAAATTTTCATTTTAATCAAGTCTTACTAGGAAGGAATACAGCTTCCAATATGGTAGTGATCCATACATCCATTTACAAATGGAAAGATAACAAAAAAAATTGAGAATGAAATTTCAAAAAAAAATATGTAAGGTAGAAAGAAACAAAAGGGAGATCAGCCCTTAGAGGATCAAAGTGAATATATATAAGAACGGAAGGATTGAGTAGAGTCTAGGTAGAGTTCTAATAAGAAGTTAGAGCTGGAAGGGGAATTTTCACTACTAATAAGAGGAGTTAAGATCTCTTTTCAAGAGTTTTATAAACCCATTTATTTATATCTAATTTGGTCACCCATCTATTGAAGTTTCCTACTGCCCTGCAGATCCCCCCCCCCCCCGCCGCCGCCCTCCCCCCTGCACCCTCACCCTACCAGTTTTCCCTCCCCCCATTTCCCCCTTGCACCCCCCCCCCTTCCCTGCAAACCACCACCCCCTACCATTTTTCCCTCCCCCTACCAATTTTCCCTCCCCCCACTACCCCCTTGCACCCCCCCCCCCTGCCCTGCAGACCTCCCCCTACCCCTACCCCCTTCCCCCCTCCACCCTCCCCCCCTCCTCCCCTTCCAGTCCCCCCCCCACCACCACCACCACCACCCCCTTCCAGTTGATTCCCAATGATACTCATCCTATATATGTTGAAGGATAATGAATTAATCTCAGTTTCATCAAAAAAAATTCTGAAACTTTACTTCAAGACCATTGTGTTAGACTACACTAGGATGGTCATAATCCTTGTCTCACATGCCTAATTTTTTAATTAAATCATAATGTCACCACAAGAGTGGTGATTATGGGACCTTTCATTGAAATGGGATGATGGGAGTTTAAAACATATCTTTATGGTTTTCATTTCCCAGTCCATGTTTCTCTTATATAATTAACACATTCCCATGAATCTTGTTCTTGATTCCATCTCCATGTGGACATCAGTTAATAATTTCACTTTCTTCTTTATAAAGGTGACAATGTAATGATAAAAGTTGACTAGAATTTCAATTACATTTTATATTTATACAATCCCATAAATGTATTTATCATTTCTGGAAGTGAGGGAATCTTATGCTTTCCACATATAAGTAAAGGATGGATCTTCAGTTATGATTTGGGAAGGAAAGTTGGTATATCTTCTTCTATCAAGCCATATAGACATATTAGGCTCGTAATCTAAGGAATACCATTATCATCACCTATATAATCCTAGATTCATCACCAAAGTCATCATAGGCTAGTCACCTGAGGTATTTTAGGCTCATCACCTAATAAGCTCTAGGATCATCACCTAAGGAATTCCATGTTCATCGCATGAGGAAGGATGGGATTATGATGCATTAAGAAAGGTGAATAATTATATTCTTATCACATAATAAATCTTATACTTTTCATATATGTAAAGTTAGGGTCCTCTTATGCTCATCACAGAATTTTAGTCACCATTTTAGGTCTAGTGGGGACTAGTCCCCTTATGCTCATCGCATAAGTCTGGTCACGATTTAAATTTCAGTGGGGACTAATCCTCTTATACTCCTCACATTAGATAAGTAATGGTTTAATGACTAGTGGAAACTACTATGATGTTTAGATTACTCTTGTAAG
The DNA here is from genome assembly GCA_963277665.1 of Viscum album. NCBI lineage: Eukaryota > Viridiplantae > Streptophyta > Magnoliopsida > Santalales > Viscaceae > Viscum > Viscum album. The sequence goes on along the minus strand of OY728128.1, from coordinate 1,917,663,877 downwards.
ATGGTCAGGAATCAAATATATTGCCTCAAAAGTGGTTGATGTGATGGTGATGATATTGGGATGTTTTGAATGAACCTTGAAGAGTTGTACTATGTATCCTGTTTGAACAGGAATCAAAACCCTCATAGTCTGATTTACATAATTTATGTTCATATGATAGGATCATTGATATTGTTTAACATCATGTGGTAAATATTATTTTGTTGTGAAATAAGTGACAATATGTGATATATTAGGGCTACGCATTAGTGTTTCCAAGTCTGGTTCAATGTGGTATGTGGCTCGGGTGTAGGAAGATTTTGGGGTGTACACCTAGTATGATGCCCACTTGGAGGTATGGATCATCCATATCTCTCTATAATTTATGGATTGTTTTTGTTTGGGGACTTTAGTGGATCATGTGGTCAAGGATGAACTCTATATTCCTATAAACAAACATTTTAGATATCAAAATTGTGCAACTAGTAGGAATAGATAAGATAATAATTCTAAGGACTCTGTAGAATGGTTATACACCTTGGATTACCTGTGAGTATCACGTTCTTGTATGTCTATAGGAAAAAAGCTAGATTAAAACAATAAAGTAATTATGGAATCAAGTTTTTAAAACAATTAGGAAATTATAGAATTCAAATTAAAGGTTTAGGCAGAGAGACTTACCTCAACCACAAGACGCGTTTCTTTTGACGACGACAACTTGAATATTCCTTTTTTCCACTTTCACACATACGCAACTTCACATATATATAAGTAAACCTAGCCCCTATGTACATATTTTCATGGCCAAATACGTACAAGGGGGTCCTTAGATATATGTTTATACTTGCATATAACCCTTTACACTTACACATGTATGCGTTTTTCATATCTATATATAAGCACACCTAGCCCCAATATATATGTCCATACTGCCATGAGTGAATATATATAAAGGGGGAAATTATATATATATATATTTGTCTACCTATGCATACACATGTAATCCTTCATCAACGGTGACTCGAATACACCTCAACGAAATCCAAAACGCACTACAAAAATATAAGGAACCCAAAAATCAAAAAATCCCTAATTAAAATTGGGCCAAACAATAAAAACGAACTAAAACTTACCCAAGTACAGAATTTTTTTTACAATTTGAATATTTATCATGCATGATTTATTTTAAATAGTAGCAATAATCACTATTTAAAACTCTCTTGATATTTGAAGGAAATATGTGAAGAATTAACAGTGTAAGAATTATAAGCAAGAAAATAAGTGTCTATGAGAAACTAACAGTGTCATTGAAAAATTACAAAATGAAAACAGACACTGAATAACAAACCAAACTACGGACCTAAATCCGAGCATAAATGGGCTCCAAAATAGAATTTTTTTAAATCATAACCGAGAAAATATTGAACTTTTTCCCTGGAATATAAATTATTAGGACAACTGAAAATTGATATATTCAGGATAACTTCTGACCACTTTTTTTACATAGATTAACATGATCACCATAAACACACAATTAAATTCTATTAAAAAGTTACAAAATGCATCATCGACCAAGAAGTTGTGACAAGATAAAAATAGTACCTTTGGAAGTGAAAAGATAGCAGTGATATGAGCATCCTTGACCATAAAATTGTATCTAAAACTCTTATGATCACAAATTACCTTTTAGATGCTATTTACCAAATTTTTATTTTCTATAAATTCTAGGTGATAAAAACCATAATATTTCAATTTCACAGGGTCTCTTAATCCACCTTTATCTTTTCATCACAACTCTGTCTAGTTATCAAAATAAATTATAACATTAACAAATTCTAGATGTTTTTAAACTATCATTTTGTTCAAATGTTTCATTCATTGGTTTCTAGAAAATATGTCTTTAACCAAAAACCATTAGTCCTTGTTTAGCACATTCAAAATTCATCACATTAACCAAATTTGAGAATGAAATAATAAAGTTCTTCAATAATTTCATTTCCTTACATGTTGGAAAAAAATGGTTACAAAATCCAATAAGCTTCTATTGACAGAGTTTATACAATGTATGCAATAGCAGTGTATACTATATGCAATATTAGTGATTTAATGATAGTAATTGGAGATTAATATTGCATATGACAATGTGTTAGATAATAGAAGACCATATTAAGTATATGGCTTATAAAAATGTATTCATAATAAGAAATTTTAAGATATGTATATTAAAAATTAAGTGTCTATATTGTGCATTAAAACATAGACATGTTGCACATTTCACATGTAGTATATGCATAAAAAGTATAGCCATAGTGAATCGGTACATATTTTAGGATCAGAAATTAAATATATGTCATAGGGGGTACTAATTTTAATGTTTGTTTCAATAATAATAAACAGAGAGCTGGATGGTGAGATCAGAATGAATGATCGAGTGGGTAGAGAAAATTATGGGAGAAGGATGGGAAGTGATCATTGGGGATGAACGAAGGGGCGTGCGAATGAGAAGTAGAGTACATAAAGGATAATTTGACAACAAGGAGTGACCGCAAAAATCTCTGAACAACAAAAGGATGAGCCTGCAAGGTGGGATGTCTATTGTGATCAGAAGATTTTGAATCGAAATTTCAAAAACTATCCGTCGAAAAGGGTGGTCAGGGAAGCTAGGGTTTGCGCGATCAAAAATGAAGGTGGAGATAGAAATCAGGAGTTGCGGTGAAATGTGATGTCAGATGAATAATTTGGGGAAGGCTGAAAGCATTGGAGGCTGGAGGTGATCAAGGGTCGATGGTTGAGGGCTCAGGGAATCCATAGGTGATCAAAATGGACTGCGATTAGGGTAGGGTGTCACGAGAGAGACGGTGGTCGGGGCTGGGAGAGATGGATGTGGAAGAGTTGGAGTCATAGATGGAGGTGGAGGTGGAGGCTGGATGGAGGATGGGATAGGGAATGAAGGGAGAGGGATGCATAAGAGGTGGAGCTAGGGATGGATACCACAGGGAGGGGATGCTGAGATGGGTTTGGGGGAGGAGATTTGGGGGTGCGGGAAAGGACGTCGGGAGGGGTTGCGGGGAGGTTTAGGGAGATAGATACATGTAAGGGAGAATCATTATGGATCGGACACGTTGAGAAATGGGGTACACTCTTTAGTATATATAATCGAAATTCAAGTTTTACCAAAATAGGCCATGTTGCATGGTTAGGATGTATAGTTTGGTAAATCATGCACTAATTGTGCAGTTTCAAGTTGAAACCCATAGAGGAATCACACGGTTTGGTTGTATGGTTACTCCACACTAAATTCCAACAATGCAGGTAACCCTTATGAACAAAATGATCCACACACTTTTTTGGAAAGTATTGCCTAGTTTAGAGAATCAAGTTCCCACCATGTAAAACCACTTTATCAAAACTGAAACACCACTCTCATGGTTTCCATAGAGTTACTACCAACTATAAGAAAACTATAAAACATAAAAAAGATCCCAAATTTATAAATCAAAGTAATTTTTTACAAAATATCATGATAAATAAAAATAATTTAATATAAATAAATACATTGAAATGAGGTGTTATAATCTTCCCACCATAACACTTTCTTCTCTAGAAGAGTATCTAGTAGAAGTGGAATTACTAAAATAAATGCCTCAATAATACCCTACAAAATATGTTGGTTGGGGGTCGAATAGAAAAGATATGGTCTTAAATAAGAAAATCATAACATATAACCAAACTCTCCAAATTTATTAGTTAAATACACAAGATCATGTGAAATTTCCCACGAACAATTCAGTAACAATTATGAAGGGAGAAAACTAAGGAGATAGAAATTTGGCCTAGTTATCCTAAAAAAATTTAATTATTATAAAATGGAATAAAATATGAGACATGCCTCAAAGAAATAAATCTTCGAGAAGCACAATATCCACCAAAAACCTATAAAACTCATATTCATCCAAGAAACCAATCTAAAACACCACAAAGAGAACACAATTCAAAAGAACACCATATTTACGATATGAGAACCATTATAAGGATTCGTTAAAAGAAATAGAAGAAACAGAACAACACAAGGCTCAGTACAAAAAAAATATAGGCTTTAGATGTTTTTGTCACTACACCCAACTGGTAAACTGGGACCTTATACCCTGAACATCACCCCATAGTGAACCAACAAACAAAAATGATCACATGTCCTTTCTATAAATTTTCTATGGTTGAATCAATTAAATTTAATTCAATACATTATTCATTGTATAATTGAAAAATTTCATATTCAAAAATATGTATATATTCCGAAGAAAAATATTATGTTTTCATCAAATTTGTTCATTTCAAAATAATCACCCATTTAATTTCATTATTTATATATTCAAAATCAATTATTGATAATTTTATGACATTTTTTATCAAATTACACTGGGATAATCAAATCCTTTGAGGAAGAGGTTTTATTTAAAGCCTCCATCGTTTTTCATAATCAAAGGTCAAATATTAGAAAATCAATGTAATCAATTAAAAATAAATTTAAAATAATATATGAAATTAATATTTCATTTATAAGAAAATCATTATGGGACCAGCTATATTTAATCACATTATCTAATGATAAATTACCCAAGACTGTAATTTTCAATATATAAATGAAGGAGTGGATAGTCGTGGAGAAATTCCTAGAATAAAAATCCAGTAAATAAATGATTAGATCCACAAAAGAAGAGGATCTATCACTCTCTAAAAATGTGATAGAAGGGAAGGGTATATTTGATAATAGGATAAGATTAAAATACTAGAGGGAGAACAATTGCATCTTCTAAAACTTTTCTCAGAGAAGAATACTAGAAAAAGGATCCAAATTACCTCTAGGGAACATCCAAAGGTAAATGGATTTGATTTAGGTCAAATGAGTGTATTTTGGACTATAAAATATTGGTTTAATATTTAATGTTCATAAAAAACAAACCAACACACAACTCACAATAGCACGACGTATAAATATTGGAAAATAGCTAGAAAATGATGACTAAAGGACACCACCCCATAGTCAACCTCAACTCAGCATGCCTCCAAAATCTATCGAAACAAATATACCTCGATCCTATTTACCTAGTGTATTTATATGGTGTATTCCACATTACCACACCCAAGCTACACCCAAAATGGTTGAGACACCACAAACTCTTTCATGCCATAACTATCCTCCAAGACACAACCATGGCATAATTGGTAGAGGCAAAAAAACTCCCTACACAACATCAAGATCATCCACACTACTGCTAGATGTAGCACATCACATCCCTTGTCTTTCATGATGTAACACCCAATATAACTATTTTATTACTATAAAAACATTAAAAAAATCCCAAAATAATACCCAAACACATAGTGATCAAAGAAAATGATCAAAAAATAACTAATATATATTAACGGGATGTTACAATCTCTCCACAAACAAAAACATTCTATCGAAAGAAATACTATCATGACGACTCCATTTCGAAGAGTTGAGGCCAATTATCTCTCATAAGTTACTCATGCTCCCAATTATGATTTATATACAAACTATACTCTAGTGACATCTAAACACAGGGTATGGGCTTCCCATGAAGAACCATTATCTTAAAAAAATATGAACTAGGTGGTTAGTCATGGAAAAATCATGTTTAACATCATGGTCCTCTTGGTTCATAACATGGGATGGGTCTGAAAGATACCTCATAAGCTAAGATACCTAAAAAATATTTTTAATAGATGAAAAATGATGAGGAAATTCCAATCATTAAACCTAGTTTCCAATATACTCAGCAACCTTGAACTACCCCACATATCTCAGTGGAAGCTTTCCCTATTTCCCATGTCGTCGAAGACCCAACTAAGTTGAAACATCCAAAAAAACTTGTGAAAAAACAGTATACTCTTATGGGATTCAATGATGATCAACATTGGATTTATATTGGCTCTATTTCATTACCTTTATTTGGAAATTCAACTAAATATTTGATGTCATCTCCTGTACCAAATTAGTCTCAACTAAGGAAGACTCAACAATCTCAAAACAACACAATATAGATTTATATGTACTGAAATAAGAGCCCTAAAGGGCTTCAATCTTGATAGATGGATGTTAATAATTATTATAGGAAATATCAAAAAGTCTCAAGTACCTATCCAAATATCTACCAATTTCATAAATACAAGTATGTAGAATGTATTACAAGATTAATAAAACTCATTCTATCTAGAAATCAGTATGTGGATGATATTCTATACTCAATCGAACTAGGTATCAAATCACTTACTAGGTACCCGTCCAAAATGTGAACTAAAATATGTATCCCTATCTAATCCTATATAAAATGGAACACTATGAAATATAACGACCACCTATACATAAAGACATATCAAGACCTAAATTGTGATTGTTTCGTTAATTGGGATAAATTGAACTAATTTTGGTATCCAATCGATCAATACCCATATCACATTATTCCCTTTATCAGTACAAGGAAATCCAAACATGAAATCCATTGAAATATCATCCTAGTTCATAATTAGTATAGGATAGGGATGAATAAAACTTAAAGGTTTATGGTTTTTATCCTTAAATTTTTTCCATGTATAAAAATGAGGACAAAAATTATCAATTTATAATCTCATACATGAATATAAAAATCATCATTTAATGTCATAGAACATATTATAAGTTCCATGATAAACCACCCATTATGAATCATATAAAAAACCACAACATAGCTTTTCTCATCAGGAAAGGTAAAACCTACCTGTTCAAGAATCCTAAAATATACTCATAAGAGAACGAAAACTCACCAATGGTCTCCCCACCATAAAGAGATACCATAATCAAAAAGAAAGACATCACCAAGTTGATTATCCTAAATAATTATCTCAATAACATATATTATCAATTTCACACTTTCTAGAATAATCTCAAACTCATCCACCTAAACTCTAAAAATAATGCATGAAAATGGGGCCATCATATTCCACTATTCTGAGTATTATTTCACATGTTGTTTTAGAATTTTCCTCCTCAATCCATCAGCAATGACATTCCACTTACTAGGGGTGTAGGAAATTTCAAAATCAACAGAATGCAAGAACTCCACAAAATGTCTCTATCATAGAGTCACATAATTTTTTTAGAATATATATATCTCATGCTTTTTTATTAACATAAATGGTTGAACTTATGATTAAATTGTAATACATCAACTATTTATATCATGCATCACACCTATGAGTTCAAAATCATAAGTAGGGTTGTTATTTTCATGTGGCTTTAGCTGTCCAGAATTATAGTCCACCAAGTAATCTCTTTATATGAGAATGTATCCCAAACCCAACCAAGATGAATAAAAAAGACCACATTACCAATCCCATCCTCTTGAAGAGTTAACCCTATTGTAGAAGTAAAAAAATATGTTTCAAATCATCTAAATAATCATAACACATATAATACTATAATAGATTTACTCCATTTCCAATGATAATGGAAACTAGAGAACTCAAATTTGAGAAATCCTTTATGAATCAGCGGTATTACCCCACTAATCCCTAGTAGGAAAAAATCTTGAAAATATTTTTTGGTTGTATTCATATCTTAATAAACTATAGAATCTCAATATCAACTAAATTAACATGTTTTTGGACCTCATGTACCACGAAGTTAACTTCTCAATTCCATAAATTACACTTTGAGAGATTGAAATGATGACGTTGATCTCTCAAAATTTCCAGAACTGAACCTTGATGACTAGCATGATTTTATTTGGTTTGATAGAAAACTATGATGTCATCCAAAAATTAAATGTCATATAAATTGATATAATTATGTAATATCATGTTCATAAACCTCATAAAATCTACTGGATTATTAGTTAGACCAAAATGAATAACATGATATTCAAAATGGATATACTTAATATGGATCATGGTCTTCGGGATATCGAATTCATTGATTCTAGACTAGTGGTAACCAGACTGAAAAAAAATCTTATAGATATTATGCACCATGTAAATTGATTAATCAAATAATCAATATAAAGGAAACAGATAAAAGTTATTTTCTATGAATCAATTGATTTTTTGGTCATAAACAAAAAGGGTGGGTGTTTTATCCACTATATTTGCAAAATGAACAAACACCAACCAAGGGGACACCATTAGAGAATAAAATGTTTATTCAACAAATCATTCAACTATGTTTTTTTTCAATTTATATTAGTTTGTGACTTATGATAAGATGGAATATAAATAGTCTACATACCTATCACTTATTGAATATATGAATCTGACTCCCTTACAAGTGGATAGTCATAAACATTAGATGGAAACACATCAGGATACATAAAAACTATAGTAGGAAGCTCAATTATTATTTATTTTCATTATAGATCAAAATAAGATAGAAATATCACACTAGACAACTCTAGAAAAGGTTGTCTATCTATTCTAGACATCAAGTCCCACTCTCCCTGAATGATATAACACTCCCCTCGGGCATAGTGAAGGATACCCACCAAAATTATCAGTCAATCCACAATTTATGAGAAATTTTTTTAATATATAATATGAATGGAATATAAAGGATTCATTTAAAATAATAGAATCTTCTCAGTGAGCTCTATCACTGAGAAAGAAAAGATGCATGATGGGAATAAGAGAACCATATCCATTTTCATTCTACGGAGTGTATAAATATCCATCACAGGATACATAATCTCAAATGGAAGGTTTTAAAAATTCAAGATATGAGTCGATATGAATGAATGAATTTCATGAGTATCAAATACAGTAGTATCTAAAGAGGGAGCTATAGTGATTGTACATCTCACACTCAAGTGAACCTGATTAGCTGTGTCTATAGAGTCTTCCACTATGTTAAAAAGATTCATCCAAGATGTTAGCAGATAGAAACTATATGTTCATGAGAATCATATTGAAATTCATTAAATTTAGGCACTGATATTCTCAATGAAATACATGGGGAAATAAGTACATGACATAACAAATTCATATAGTCTGGGAAATGAAATGATCCACAGATCATAAGTGCATCTATATAAACCTGCTCTGAATTTCTATGCATTCCATATTGAATGAAAATTAAATGGATTTTTATTCACCCTATTAGAGGTCTAAATGATTCCTAAAATTGTAATCCACCATCAGAATCATCATTTTTTCTCTATCCTTTGATAGAACCAATAGTACCACAACTATGAATTAGAGGAAATCGCATCACCCCTGACATACTATCCAGGTCAAGATTATCCATTAATTCTTTATCCACCATGTTCTCATAATATTTTATATTCTTCATAAAATATTGAGATAAAAATCATATTGAATACTCATGTTGAATAGTTGGTCCTTCAGCATGCATTTTTCACTATTTATTAGAAAAAAACATGTTTGGTAAAGTGTTTCGTATATAGAGTCATCATTCTATCACCTTGTTTAAGGTTAATAATCACCATAGACTTTATCATAACCACATTCACTGGATAGAAAATCCCTCTAAGGAGGCTTATGAAGTTAATCAACTCAATTACATTATGTTTCCTTTATGTAATCATTAAATCTCACCACTTCATAATAGATCATTCAAGAATGAAGGAAGCACATTTCACATATATTGAATTACGAATTTACATGTACTTCAGAAGAAAATCAATATATTTCTACCAATACATTACCTATTGAGTATCATTCAACCCTCAGAAAGATGGTGGTTTTTTCCGATGACACTCTTGATAATTATCTCTAGTTTCAACCCCTCAATTGTCCTCTACTAGATCCTATATGGGAATAGTAATGGCTTAATGTCTTAAAGCATTGACATCACACACTAAAATCTCAAATAGATTATAATCAACTGAATAGTTCTCTTACTAAGTTTTATTAGTAAGTCCTTCCTAAGACCTATTCAAACAACTTTTTAACATCATGGAACTACATAAAATCAATAGGAAACACAAAAAATAACAAAAAGATTAAACAGATCATCAACTCAGTAATGAGAAACAAGAATAAAAATTCAATCAATAGAATTCAAAATTCATTGAATCACTCTTACATTCCCACTGAATCACTCTTAAATTTCCTAATATCCTTCACTACCAAAAGATCCTTGATTACTACTATCATGAAAGTGGGTAAGAAAATAGATAAAAGGTTGAACCTTATATGGAAACCAGAATAGAAAGTCATTTTTGAAAATAAGGTGTAAGAATCATGTGGGATGAAAAGGAAAACATTTGTAAAACATAAAATCCCATCAACATTTTATCTGGGCAACATTTGAAAAACACAAGGAAATAATAGAAATCAAATAAATTTCAAAACCTGTTATCAATTCCCAGAACCAATTGAGAAAGATGAGTCGGCTTGTCCTGGGAACTCCTGTTCAAAATTTCCTCTAAACTCTGAAGCTTGGCATTGAAATACCTTTAAAATTTCTTGAAAATTTCACATATTCATGAGAAACCAAGCGTGCAGGCAAGGAAAAAATGAAAAGTCCAGTAAACTTACAGGATAGAATCTATGACCATTCGGTCTCTAGAGGAATGGAGAGGGAAAAGGAACGGAGAGGGAGAAAGAGTATTCACTGGGGGAGAGGGTTGAGGGTGGGATTAGAAAGTTGAGCGTGAGGGTGGGGAGGCCTCCATGAAACACTGATGGTCGGGAAGTGTAGCAGCGATGTCAGGGAGGAGAGCGTGGAGAGAAGGTCCAGGTCGAGGGTTCGAGGAGTCGCGAACAGTGGGGAGGAGGAGCTCGCGGATCGGGGGAGCAGAGCATCGTGGATAGTGGGGAGGAGGATCTCACGGATCGGGGGATGAGAGGAGATCGTCACGGACTGAGAAGGAGGAGCCCGATAGATAGTCAAAAAAAACATAGCTACTGATTTTTTTAATCTATGGCTATAAATTATGATATAGAAACAGTTTTAATATAACTGTGGGTATAAACTAAGCTATAGACATGGACTTATAAAATCGTGGTTATAGGTCCGTGGATATAGCCCTGTTTTCTAGTAGTGCAAAAATTATGTTCACTATTCTTGAATGAATAACTAGCATACCTATCACCACTTCATTATTGGGATCCTACTCGGCAGTTGTGATGGAAAAATGTCACCTTTTCTAGCTTAGAGGTTGTTGGTTGTCTCCAAAAACCCTTGTCTTAGTACATTGGCTTGCAAAGTGACCTGGTTCCTTTCAGTTGAAGCAATGAAAAATGCATTGAGGGTTTAATGGAGAATTTCTTTCCTCTATCGCATTAGTGGTTTTCTTATGTTATAAATAGTTATATAGGTTCCCTTTCTTCCTATACCTAAAGAAATTCTCTATCCCCCTTAGGAAATTTATAGGGTGCTTCTTTCCACACCTATTATAGGTGGGGTGCTGAAATTTTGGGTCCCCATTATATTTCTCCATCATACATCCAGAATTAAACTCTAATTTTCACTTTTTATCCCCATGATACCCTTGGGATTTTCTAATCCCTATTTTGACTTTGAGGGTGCATTAGATAATTTTCTCATAGCTATCAAATTTATGGATCACTAGGGATTTTCATAAACCAGGTTTTAGCCCACCAAAGAAGCAGTCAACCTTGCATTCAGGGGTAATGACAAATCCAAAGGAAAATTGTGCAAGTCTTATGAAATTTTCCTCATATGACTCGACAAATTATTTGTCTTTTTTCTTAAGGTCAAGGAAATACCTTTCCATTTAAGTCGGAGCATGCAATGAAAATATTTATTAAAAAACATTTTTCAAAATTTCTTCCACTCCATTGCTTTGATCTCTTCCTTAGGATTAATATTCTTGATCAATTTCCACAATTGGTCAACTTCTCCCTCTATATGATAAATAGCCAATAGAACCTTCTCTTGATCGAAACATAGAATGATGGAGAGTATATTCTCAATATAGTTGATCCATTGTTCTGCAATTAAGGGATCAGATAGTCCATTGAAAGTCAGAGGCTTTTTCCACATAAAGATCTCAATCACAACCGTTCTCTCTTAGAGGTATTTAGATGCTCCTCCTGATCCAAGTTTCTATTTAGAACCTAAGTCAACTAAGAGAGTATCATGATAAAGTTTGTGATTCCTACTCCCATCAGGTTGGGAATCTCATTGGGGCAGTCATCACATTTCCCGTCGCATTGATTGTTTACCTGATTACTTCTATTTCTGGCCATTGGCTAGAATAAAAGTACAATTAGGGATGATTGTTTTAAAATATCCAACACATAAAGGGGAATTTAATTACATTAAAGGGATAACTTATAAATTACATTTATTTCCTTAACTTACGAATTTCTAGGCTTCAATCTATGTTATCCATGATCTATTTCCTAATATATATTCTTATGGACATTTTTTTGTTCCCTTAATAATAGTTCATAATGAGAATATGGATTTACCAAAGAAAATTCCCCAGGAGTATCAAACTAGGTGTGTAGTAAGGCTCATTATTGTGTACCATGTTACCCCGAGTCAGGTTTGGGACACCTTGTCAGAGTTGTTACCCCTAGGTACATCTATGCTAGAACCACGTCCACTTGTAGTATCCAGATATGGATTTATTTTCTTGAAAAACCACTTACTCTATAATTACCAAAATTTAGGGATGTTTTATTATAATTAGTCTTATCCCTAATGATTTCACTAGAGTTTTATAATCCTAATCCCAAAAATAACTAAACTTGTGCTCTGATGCCAACTGTAACAACCCTGCTCTTTATTACACATTAATTCATGATTTATTACATAAAATTACACTTAACACAACCCAAGAGATCGAGAAGTCTAGTGTCTTTTGGAATTAGGTATATAACATAAAATTTTGAACATGGGATACAATAACATTATTGAAAACTTCCTTAACATGCTTCTAAAATTCCATGGCTTTTTAAAATTATACAGGATAACCTAGGTACAAACATAAGAAAGGGGTGAACTATAAATCCCAGTAAGGGAATAAAAAAATCATAACATAAAGAAGATGATACATGTTAGAAAATAGGCGTATTAATGGGGTATAAAAGGAACATGGATAATAAGTCTTGTTATAGCATGATAATCATAGCATGGGAAATGTGGAAATAACTTAAAATGTTGCATCATAAACATAAGTCAAGGCTAAACTGCCAAGACTTCATGGTGGACAAAGTACCGTAAAGGAATCAGGTTCACTCCCTGTCCCAACATGATGTATCATAATACTAAACATTACCCAATGCATTGGAGCACTATATAATTATGGATGCACCTGTCACGTTCATTTCATTCTCATACTTAAGTGTGCCACATATATCATACAACATGGATTCATTCATCGTCATAATTTATTCCACGATCAAGGAGTGTGGAATACATACAAGAAATTACCTAATCAAAAATTATATGTTCATAAAGGTGAACACCCTTGATAATAAATATGTATGGTATTCACTACACAATTGGTTTGGCATAGAAAATTGCAGTGATATTTTGGTAGCATAACAACGTTACATAAAAAATTCATAAAATGGGTTGATGATAGTGAAAGGTGTATCTCGTCATTTAGAAATCAAATGGGAAATAATAGGAACACGGAAATACATGTTCCAATATTAAGAATTGGAAATAGAAGGCATAAGATCATAGAAAAATTTTAATAAAGAGAATAACCCTTACCAAATTTCAGCATGGTAACAGGTGTACATAAAGGATCATGGGAGAATTAATGAGAGAGAAAGGGGGATCTCGTCATTTATAAATAAAATATAAAGTAAGGGTAATATGGAAGAACATATCCCAACATGAAAATTTTGAAACTAAGGAGCATATCATAAAGGGTGTGTTTGAATGGAAATAAGAAGAGAGAGATACCTTACGGGATTTCGGCATAATAACGGCTTAGGTAAATGTCAAAATGAGAGAGGATAAATGATATCCCATTCAATAAAATCCATTGGATAGTAGGGGATGTTTATAAAAAAAATTAAATCATAAACAATTGCAATTAAGAAGACGAATTCCAAAGGAGGTGCTTGAATTGAAAGGAGGAGAGAAATGTGAGGATCCCTTACTTGAGTGTGTCACTCCAAATGCTTGGGAGGGGCTTCTTGAGAGATTGGGGGTGCTTTGGAAGGACTCTAGAGAGTGGAGGGCAGAGTATGAACATGCTCCAAGGAGTTTGAGTGAAGAGAAATGAGATCTTGGGTGGGTTTATATAGGAAAAGAGGAGGATTTCTTTATTATTTAGGTTTTGGACTCTACATAATAAAATATCCAAAACGAAAAACCATCTCATGGTTTTTGCCCATGGTTTCTACCAAATGGGAGTAGATTTTATTATTTTATAAGGTCAATGGCTGAACTTAATAAAATAATGAACTTACATATATGGAGCTGAGTCATACTCTTAAAGAAATGATATTAAAACCTTAAAATGTATTAATGGATTCAGAGGATTCATAAAGGCTTTATAAAATTAACCAAATAAACATAAAATCACATTATTTTTAAGGGAAAATATAGATTTGGTCATGGATACCCTGTATAGTATTTATTATATCACTTTTTGGTCATTATGATTTCATAATACACAAAGTATATTTATACGGTATTTAATTTTTACCTGAAAATTCGACTATCTCAGAAAATTATGAAAAAATCATTGTTGGATAATTTTGACTTTCTAATTCCAAAAATAATATTCATTTTATCTAAATAATTTTCTAAATATGTACATTTTCACTTTTAAAATAAAATCTACATTTATTAGGAAATTCTGGGTTTTTTTTGACAATAACAATTTTCGAACCCTTACAAAAATTACATTTGACTTCATAAAAATTATATGATCATTTATATTTGATAAACATTATTTAATAATAATATTTTATTAAAATGTTATTTATTTCAAAAATCCATTAATTCATCAAAATAAATTCTTTATTTTAATTTTAATATTCTCCAAAAATACTATTTGTGTTTTGTTGAATCAAAATAAAAACATTTATAAAATAACAATAATGGGATGAAAATATATTCATTATTTTATACAAAATAATGTATATATTCATATTGCTAGGGTCTTGATACATATCCCTTTAATATACCAGCAAACGCCCTAAGAGTAAGGTGTGCGGTGGTGGGACTTTCATGAGGTGGTTCAGCGAACATGGTTTGGGTCGTGATCTCGATGAGCTTGAACTTCTCTCGTAAACGATTTCACTCATGCTTAAGTTGTTGGATCTCAGCTTGAGCTTAGTCAAGGGCAAAGCCCAGAAATGCTATCTCCCTAGAAAGCTCTGATAAATGGGCTTCATAGAATACGATCCCACTGGTTGAGGTCATCGTTTTCTTTTTCTGTGTCAATTGGATTTGTTAAAACCCTATATTTATACTAATCTTGTGATCATTGTTCGGCGGCTATATTATCAACGGTATTGATACTTGACAGTCTTTTAAATCCAATTCGATCTAATAAAACAAAATAAGTACATGTGTTTTCTATAACCATATTACTCAATAAGACATTTAATTAAATTGGAATGAAAATTTTATTTATAACAGTTTGGCTCGTTACAAGTAGTTAGTAATAATTAGCAATATTTAGTAAAAATTAATAATAATTAGTAATAATTAGTGGTAATTAGTGGTTTTCGGTAATAATTAGTGGTAATTATTAATAATTAGTGGTAATTATTAATAATTAGTGGTAATTAGTTAAAGC
Organism: Viscum album; assembly: GCA_963277665.1. Taxonomy (NCBI): domain Eukaryota; kingdom Viridiplantae; phylum Streptophyta; class Magnoliopsida; order Santalales; family Viscaceae; genus Viscum; species Viscum album. Next base: position 1,917,648,143 of record OY728128.1, on the reverse strand, counting down.
TAGTAATATTTAGTTGCAATTATTAATAATTAGTAAAAAATAGTAAAAATTGTAATAATGAGAAAAATTAGTAATAATGATTAAAAATTAATAATAATTAGTGGTAATTAGTAATAATTAGTGGTAATTAGTAATAATTAGTGGTAATTAGTAATAATTAGTGGTAATTAGTAATAATTAGCGGTAATTGGTAATAATTAAATTTAATTAGAAATAATTATTAATAATTATTAATAATTAGTGGTAATTGGTAATAATTAGTAAAAAATTAGTAAAAATAAGGGGTAATTACTAATAATTAGTGGTAATTAGTAATAATTAGTGCTAATTAGTGGTGATTAATAATAATTAGTAATAATTAGTAATAATTAGTAATAATTAGTAATAATTAGTAATAATTAGTAATAATTAGTAATAATTAGTAATAATTAGTAAGAATTAGTAATAATTAGTAATAATTAGTAATAATTAGTGGTAATTAGTGGTAATTAGTATTAATTAGTAATAATTAGTAATAATTAGTACTAATTAGTAATAATTAGTAATAATTAGTGGTAACAGTCAATAATTAGTAATAATTAATAATAATTAGTATTAATTAGTAATAATTAGTGGTAATTAGTAATAATTAGTGGTAATTTGTAATAATTAGAGGAAATTAGCAATAACTAGTGGAAATTGGTAATAGTTAGTAATAATTAGTGGTAATTAGTAACAATTAGTATTAATTAGTATTAATTAGTAATAATTTGTGGTAATTAGTAATAATTAGTGGTAATTAGTAATAATTAGTGGTGATTAGTAGTAATTAGTGGTAATTAGTAATAATTAGATATAATTAGTGGTAATTAGTAATAATTAGTGGTAATTATTAATAATTGGTAATAATTAGTGGTAATTAGTAATAATTGGTAATAATTAGTAATAATTAGTATTAATTAGTATTAATTAGTAATAATTAGTAGTAATTAGTAATAATTAGTGGAAATTAGTAATAATTAGTGGTAATTTGTAATAATTAGTGGTAATTAGTAATAATTAGTGGTAATTAGTAATAATTGGTGGTAATTAGTAATAATTAGTGGCAATTAGAAATAATTGCGGTAATTAGGAATAATTAGCGGTAATTAGGAATAATTAATGGTGATTGGTAGTAATTAGATATAATTAGTGGTGATTAGTAATAATTAGTATTAACTAGTAATAATTAGTAAAAAAAATAGTAATAATTAGCAGTAATTAGTAATAATTAGTGATAGTGAGTAATAATTAGTGCTAATTAGTAATAATTAGTGCTAATTAGTAATAATTAGTGTGAATTAGTAATAATTAGTGGTAATTGGTAATAATTAGTAATAATTAGTAATAATTATTCATAATTAGTATTAATTAGTGGTAATTAGTAATAATTAGCGGTAATTAGAATAATTAGTTGTAATTAGTAATAGTTAGCAGTAATTAGTTATAGTTAGTAGTAATTAGTAATAATTAGTGGTAATTAGTAATAATTAGTGCTAATTAGCTATAATTAGTATTAATTAGTAATAATTAGATATAATTAGTAGTAATTAATAATAATTAGTGTAAATTATTAATAATTAGTAAAAGATAGAAATAATTAGAAAAAACTAGTAATAATTAGTAAAAAATAGTAATAATGAGTAAAAATTAGTAATAACTAGTGGTAATTTATAATAATTAGTGCTAATTAGTAATAATTAGTGCTAATTAGTAATAATTAGTTGTAATTAGTAATAATTAGTGGTGATTAGTAATAATTAGTAATAATTAGTGGTAATAATCAATAATTAGTAATAATTAGAGGTAATTGTCAATAATTAGTAATAATTAGTGGTAATTGGTATTAATTAGTCAAACTTAGTCAAAATTAGTACAAATTAGTCAAAATTAGTCAAAATTAGTCAAAATTAGTAAAAATACCTATAATAGAAGTAATTATCGATAATTAGTAAAAGTCAGCACTAATTAGTAAAAATCAACGATAAATAGATAAAAATGCTAATATTTAAAAGTAAATTATAATTTTTTAATTTTTTACTCTTTTTTAGATCTTTGTTTTCTTATATCAAATTAATCATAAATAAATTTTTTATTTTTTATTTTTTAGAGAAATATGGAATAAGGAGGTCGACAAGAGTCTTTATTATATGATCACAATTGGATAAATCATCGTAAGAATCCAAATGACTTTGGTATAAATCCTATATATATTGAGGGTGTTGAATATTTTTTATCATTAGCATAATCAAAACTAGAATTTATTTCATATGGGACAATTAAGTGTCTATGTAAGAAATGTGATCTGAGGAGGTTTAACACATTTGACAATGTTGGGGTAGTCTATTATGTTTTGGTTTTCGAAAATATTATGTTTTTTAGTATCAACATGATGAATGTAAGTCTAGAGAAAATATTGATAATTTGGTTTCAAATCCATCACAGTTTCAAACTTTAGAACATGATTTTGTTGGTCTATCTTTTCAATAAACTAAAACTTAGGATGATATTTATTTCGGTCTTGAGCTAGAACCATCTTTATTTTATGAGTTGTTGAAGTTTGTTGAGGATGCTTTATATCTTGGTTGTGTGATAGGAAAATTTAAAGCTGTTGAAAAAATTATGGCTATTAAATCAAATAATGGAATGTTAAATAGCTATTTTGATCAGATATTATCTTTGATTAAAGTAATGTTACCGTAAATAAATGCGTTGCCTATAAATTTCTATGAGAGAAAGATGATGGTTTGTAATTTAGGTCTTGGTTATCATAAGATTCATGCATGTTTAAATGATTGCATCTTATACTATGGTGGAAATGATTTGTTAGTTAGTTATCCTACATGTGGACTATCAAGGTATAAAATAGCTAAACTAGGTAAGTACATATTGATTCATGTTAAATAGTTGAGGTATTTACTGCTTACACCCATATTGTAGCGTTTATTTATGACTCAGAACATAGCATCATTGATGTCATGGAACAAAACCAATATTTCAACCGTTAAAAGCTTAAATTATCCTTGTGATGGTTATTTATGGAAATATTTTGACTAGGTACACCCTTGTTTTGCTTTAGAAGCCCAAAATGTGTGATTAGGTCTTTATACTAACAGTTTATGTCCATTTTGTTCTTACATTAGTCAATATTCTTATTGGTCTGTCTTTATAACTCCGTACAACTTACCTCTTTAGATATTGATGAATGAGTCATATATCTTTTTGACCTTATTAATTTCAGGACATCCAAAAAAAATATTGATGTTTATTTAAATTCATTGATTAATGAGTTAAATTTATTATGGAGTAATGGTTTTAGTATATGTGATGTTATTGTAAAACAAAATTTCTTAATAAAAGTTGCATTAATGTGTACAATTAGTGACTTCTTAGCATATGGTGTGTTATCTGGATAGATTACACATGGTCCAAAAGCATGTATATACTATATGAGTGGAAAAAAATAATTTATGCTCGTTAATGAGAGAAAACCTTGTTTTTTCAACTATCATTGTAGATTTATTCCTATTAATCATCCTTTCCAAAGGAACAAAAATCATTTTAGAAAAGGCACAATAGAAAAATATAGACCTATAAAAATGATCTCAAGTATTGATTTAAAATCTATTGTCTCTTCATTAACTCCCATTACCTTTGGACTGACTATAAACTAACAAAGAATAGATGTCCTTGGGAAAGATCGCAATTGGATTAAATAGAGTATTTTTTGGGATCTTCCGTATTGGTCTAATTTGTTGGTTCGTCACATGCTGGATGTCATACATATTGAGAAGAACTGTTTTGATAATATATTTTATATAGTTTTTTACATACCTAGAAAGACTAAAGATAATGTAAATTCATGATTAGATCTTGTCCAAATTTGCAGGTGACTAAAACTTGAGTTGTTTGAAAATGATTGATCAAAGAAGTTAATGAAGCCAAAAGCGACTTAAACACTTTCCAAAGAAAATGGTTTATTATTTTGTTAGTGGATTGTAGATTTTAGACTACTAAATGGTTATGTTTCTGATTTCTTTAGATGTGTCAAAAATATTTATATTATCAGATTAAAAATTCATGGTTGTCATGTTATATTGGAAATACTTATACTAATTAGATTTAGAGGTTTGTTGAATTCTTTGATTTGGGATGTGATAATAGAAATATCATATTTTTTTTGAGACATGTGTGTAGTGACAACAGACTATGATACACTTAGTATACTGCAAGAAGATGTTGTTTTAATTTTATGTAAATTAGAGAAAAAAATTGATGGAATTCTTTGATTAAATAGAACATTTGATGTTACATTTTTTGCATGAAGAAAAATATGGAGGGTCGATAAATTTTCGATGGATGTATCCATATGAGAGATGTATGTAGAAACTAAAGAAAAGGTACGTAATAAATCATTAGTTGAAGGTTCAATTACATAAGTTTATTTACAGTAGGAAATTTCTTTTTTCTGCTCCCATTATTTTCAACCTGAATATCCTTAAAAACATAATCTAATGGGTCGTAATGAGGTAACTACTGATGATTCACTGAACCTTCAATTATTAGTGTTTAATCATCCTAAACTTGGATTTGATGGAGTTTATGAATGGTGTATTTCAGATGATGAACATCACTGGGTTCATACATATTTTTTGTTCAATTATGAAGAAATGAAACAATTTGTACTATGAGTACTATTACAATATATTCTTTAAAAAAATAAAAAAAATATTATTTTTTTTATATATTATATGATGATCATATTAAGAAACAATTTCCACAAATTATAGAAGATTCTCTTGAAGAAAATCAACAACATAATTTTTCTTACTGGTTTCAAAGACTAATACAATAAATTATTTATGGTTTAACATATGGAATCAATTTATTATTTTTTATATTGTTAATTTTTTTTCAATTTTACAGGTATTAAAACATTCTGATAAAATTGAAATTGATTATTTGTATCGAGTTACCCACTATCCAAAATGGTTAAATCTTATAATTCATATGTGGTGAATGGTTTTCAATTTCATACACATGCATATGGTGAATCAAAAAAACAATGAATAGTGGTGTTTTCTTGAGAGGATTTTATCATATAGAAAGTGAAGTTAACTTTTATGTAATGTTGGATGAAATAATTGAGTTGTATTATATGGGATAGAATGATGTAATTATGTTTAAATTTCATTATTTTGATACTGATAAAGGCTTGCATATTCATCTGCACCATGAAATCACTAATATTAAATATAAAAGTTTTCTTGTAGTAAATGAACCATTTTTATTGGCTCATCAATCACACCAAATATATTGTGTCAATTATTATGCTGCTTCAAGTGAGATAATTAATTAGTGGAGAATTATAAAAATGAAATCTCATGAAAATCAGTTTATGAAAAGTGAATGTGGTTCTATTGAAGTGAAATGAATTGAAATTTTTTAAGATACAACTCCAAATACATATTTTCAACAAATAAACACAAATATTGATGATGAAACCCCACAATTATGGGTTGATGATGGCGATGATGCTGATGATGTAACAAATTAATTTGAATTAACAAGTGATGATAAAGCTGAAACTGCTATGGAAATTGATGATACTAAGTAGGAAGATTAATATATTGACACCATCATATATGAAGATGAGGATAAAGATAAATAATGAAACAATTACTTACTAGTTATAGTCAAAATATATATATATATATAATACTCATTTTTAATTATTTGATGACAACATTATTTTCATGTTTCAGATGGATGAAAAGACTTATGATGATATCTTTCATAGCCTAGAGGAGGTTTTAATACCTAGTGATGAGCCCTATGCTTTATCATCTAACCCTTAAGTTCCTAGTTGTTCATCATCAACTCGGAGGGATTGGGGTCTTACGAGATTAATGATTCCCGATCCTATTCATGAGCGATGTCCACATCTTAACTTCGATACATGCATGAAGAGGTATGTTCAGTTGTGTATTTTAGTTAGTTTTTATTAATTTTCATTAATTTATTTACATACTAATTGTTTCATTATTTGTTCTATTTTTTTCATAGCTTTTCTCGTATAGTTATTGGTCAAGGGAGCACTATTTTTTAGAACTATTTTTCTGAGGCATGGGTGACATGTGATCAAGTTCTCATTGATGTTCATCACCATATATTTGATCGTTGGATGGTACATAAATAAATAATGGTTATTTTGAAATTTATTTAATTATTAACTTTTTATTATTAAAAAAATTTGGGGTTTATGGTATCTCATTGATGATATCTTACTGAGTTCCATCGGGGATGCCTGAGATGTATGCATGTGTGAGCGTTGTCGTCAATTTTTGCAAAATTTGAGGAGTACAACCATGAAGAAGGTGATATTCATGGATTTTGATTAGTCTTTTTCGATAATTGACCTGATTACATCTCATCTCAAGTTTCGAATGGATTATGTTCATACTAGATGGGAGATAGTTTTTAAAGGAGAGCATTATTAGGTCAGCAGAACCAAGGGAGGAAGGAAGTGATGCATCAAGCTAGTATTCATACATTCAATACGCATCGATGACATATGATAGGTACTTTTTTTAATAATTTATATAATTTTAAATGTTAACTATTTATTTTATTCTCATATAGGCAGTTGAACATCTCAATATTATAGAGTTCGATGTTTATAAGAGGATGTAAAATGATTCTATTAGTGGAGAGATTAAAGGTGGTTTCTAGCATTATATTATGGTCAGTATATTTTTTTTGAGTTTTAAAATTAACTGAAAATAATATTTTAACTATTTTAATTTAAAATTTTAATTAAAGGAGTCATATGAGGCTACGACTTCTCAGACACATGATGAGAGTTAGGATGAGACTGAGAGTCAGGCCACCAGTGTGTCAAGATTCGATGATGCGGCATGGATGCAGGCAATAAGGTATGATTTTGAGAATGGTCAAGTGGTTGGTATCGGTTCTCAACTGATGCTTGATAATTTTTATGGTACTATTACATGGTCGATGTCCAACTTAAGGAGAGCTTGTGGTGAGTCATCATCATCAGCCTCACAGTATGAGGAGTAGATGCGAGCTTAGAATATGGTTATTGAGGCCATGAGTAGGGATCAGGATGAGCTCCGTTGATAGCACTGGTAGTAGCAGGATTATATGCGATGATGATAGGAGAATTAGAACGAGTACATGTGATGGCTGATTCAGGGTTTAGAGATGGAGTTCCCTCCCCCTCTTCTTTCAGATAACCCTCCCCATTTCCCTCCCCCTTCACAGTGATGGATATATTATGTACATATTTATTATGTTAAATATTAAATGAAAATATTTTATGTAATATTTTTATTATTTTATATATTTACAATTGTATTTATTACAATTTTTAAAAATATTTTGATATTTTTATTTTATTTTTTTATTTTTTTATTTTTTTATTTTTTTATTTTTTTCATTTTTTTTATCTTTTAAACTTATTTGCGATGGGTCTGTCACCCATCGTAAATAATTTATTATGAAAAATCACTTGACCCGTCACAATTAATAATACGTTTTAAAAAATACTTACGATGGGAAAGCTCCCCATCATTGCAAAAAGTATCTTTTACAATGTCATTTTTGGTGACAAGTCATTTGTGATGGTGTCCTATCACAAATAATCTATTTTATAATTATGGAGGAAGAACTCTTGATGATCTCTCATTGTCTTGAGAAAGGAGGGGTGGAGAGAAATCTAGATCTATTGATCTCTCTTTAGGTCTTGAGAGAGTCTCACTCTATCCATTGTGCACACAGATTGTGTTTTAGAAAAGAGATATAATTAGATATTTATTATGACTGGTTTAGGGTTGGAAAATTTCACACTAAAACCTTTCCCAATTCCATAATTCTTATCTGAACTCGTTTCCAATAATAATAATATAAATATTATTATTAAAAGTTTGACATGTGAAACATATAAAGAATATAAATAAATATCATTTATACCTTTTCCAATCAGATCGTTAAACTCGGACCGCTTTCCCTCGTTGATATTTACTGATCCTCGAATAATTATTATTTAATAAATAAATGTCATTGCATCATTCTATGATAAATATAATAAATATTATATTCTCTATTCATGCAAATAAATATTTATTATTATTATTTAACTCAATTATTCTTTCGAATAGTTTGTGATTAAATTATAGCGATCAACCAAACCCGAATAAATATTATTTATTCTATTTGTCAAATTCAATACTAAAGTTTAACTGATAATGTGGATACACTTAGTGTGTGGCCATCTAGGTGATTATTTCTGGAATTATAGGTGGCAACCTCTTCGGGAGGTACCCTATCTGAGATTCTCCCCTCTCCGTGATAGCGACATCCTCTGCGCCAGTCCCTCCCCCACCGATGGGGGGGCCTTTGTCGTCCAAAAAATGGGAGATTTCCTCCTTCGTCCCCTTTACGAATCCCAATTTACTTCCTCCATTCCCTCACGTTCCGCTCGGACTAAAATTTTTGGAGTTTCTTTATGGGTTCCTAACCTACAGTTATCATCTGTGGAGTTCTCAAAATCTTCAAATCTTCTATAGAATACCTTAGTTGCTAGGTTTTATCAGCGACATCCTTCAGTGGACTCGTTCGATAGGCACGTCTTCAACACTTGGGATTTGCAGGACATGGTGACAATGGGTCTGTTGTATAATCTCCATATTATGATATGCTTCTCCTCAGAGGTTGATCTCATCAAGGCCTGGTCAAGTTCACCTCAAAGCTTCAACGGTTACAAATTTTTCTTATTTTAGTGGTCCTTCGATTGGTATATGAAGTGTGATCCTCCAACTATGGCGACTTGGGTAAGCTTTCCCAATCTCCCTCTTCCATTTCAAAATCATTTATTTATGCATATTCTAGGGAATCTGGTTGGTAGATATATTTGTTTGAATAGACGAATTGAAGCCCTTTTCCACCCTATCAATCCGTGTGTCTGTATTGAATTGGATGTATCAAGGGTTCCATTTGAGTATGTGTGGATCACTGTGGGTGAGGAGTACCACTTCAAGAAACACGTGGTCTATGAAACTTGGACTAATTTATGTTCTGGTTTCAAGAACCTAGGTCACTCAATGGACTTCTATTATGGGGGTCTCAGTCAGCATTGAGGAGGGGAAATGGTTGCGGAAAGGAACCTGAGGTGTAGGGTGAGGCGGTGATGTTGGAGTAGAGGTCTAACGTGGTGGATGATAAGGTGAGAGGGGGGATTCCTTTGGTAGTTTTCGAATGGAGGAGATAAATTTTTGTTAGGTTCACAAGGCTGAATACCCTGAGAGGGGGGGTGAATCAGGGTATGGCTAATTTAAAATTGACGCACGTTCTGATCTTGTTTCGCTGTTAAGAAAAACACTCTTCTCTCTCTTTACTGTTGCACAAAGTAAATAGAAAGTAAAGTATGCACTGGACACAGCAATTTTACTTGGTTCGCCGCAAAGGGTTACGTCCAAGGAGCATACGCCGACAAGTTACCGGTCGTACCAATTCCACTAAACTTCACTAGCTGTGGATTACAATGTTCGGGCTAGATCACTTCTATGCCCAGGCTCACTGCCTTTACAAAGTTTAGGGTCAGCTCACTACTTTCCAAAGGGTCACTCCTTGTTTCTCTCTCTGGCTCACTACCGGTGGAGAGGATCACCTTCTTCCTCTTCCTAAGCTCACTGCTCTAGAAGGGAATCCACTCACAGTTTATAGACTTGTAGGTCTCTTCATTTTCATGAATGCACGCATCCTTAACTGATTATGGATGCTCTGTTTATGTCCAAATTTCATCCACTGATGAATACCTCTTTGCCTCTGAACACTGGTCAATTCCTTTTGGAAACACCTTCGCAAAGCACCCTACTTCGTGAAGCTCCCAATTTCGCGAAGCTCAAACAAGCCTTCGCGAATCTCCTGCCTTTTCGCGAAGCACTTTCGCGAAGCACTTTCGCGAAGCACTTTCATGAAGAACTTTCGCGAAGCTCAATCCATCGCAAAGCAACGTCCCTCGTGAAGCTTAATAAGCCAACATGGAGCTCGCAGGTTTCACGGAGCTACAATAGCCACCACGAAGCTCCTCTTTCGCGAAGCACACTGGCTCCACGAACCACCTTTGCAAATCGAGAGCAAATGATCTTATCTTAAAATTCTCTCTACTTATCTCAAGGGGGTCGGCCTCTATTTATAGGCGATTCCACCAACCCTCATCTCTTCTACGCGAAGTCAACACCACGTCATCGCCAATCGCGAAGCTCTGAAGTTTCCGCCGGAATTCTATCCAAATCACGAAGCACCATGGCAATTTTCCGTTCGCGGAGCTCGTTGTAATCGCGAAGGATCACCGTCAACATTCCTTCGCGCCTTCGCCGTGAAGCTCCCTCGAAAATCCCTTCATCGCCACGAATATCCCTTGCAAAGCCCTTCACCGCCACGATGTGCTTCAGCCTCTGTCGTTCGCGAAGCCTGTCGTAATCATGAAGAATCACCACCTCCATTCTTATGGTCTTTGCAATTTCCAAACCATGCATCCTATCTTCGCGAAATTCATGCCTTTTCCATATTAAATTATGATCCTCATGGAAATCCTATTTTCTCTATGCTCACCAAATTCCAAATTTTGGACCCCAAAAATTTGGCAAACACTGGGAAACGGCACCACCTTGTACTGCTCTTTTGTACCGCCTCCAGATCATCCATTCCGTTGTCATCGTTCTTTGTCAACATGGATTGTCAACAACTTCTCGGGAACTCGACAATTCTCCATGGAAACCTGCTTTGTCAACAAACACAATAAACCCAAAAATACTGCAATGTTACCTTGAGGGATTTTTGCCCAACAATTTTGTCAGTCCAGTGACTCACGATGCAGCAATTGAGGCAGGGTCTAGCCAGCCATCCCAATCTCAGTCGCCTATGAAGAAGGCCTTGGTGCCTCAAGACAATCTGATGGTTACTAATATTTTTAGTCGGTTGAGGATGGACCTGGACAACCCTCCACCTTAACTATTTCTCATTGATGGTGTGAGGGAGAACAGTTTGGTTCGGTAGGATGTGGCTTGAGTGGGAACCCAGAAGATTAGAAGCTAAGAGGTTGTGGTGCATATGGAGGATGGTTCTGCTGAGTTGTTGGGGTCAGTTAGGGGTGTTTTTCAGAAGGGGTTTCAGGGGCCTGCTGCGGAGGTGGAATATCAATCCAGTGATGGTAATGTAGGGGGTTTTGTTGCAAGGTACCAGACCTAAATTCATTTGAGAAACAAATATGAAGGGATGGATGATGCAGGATTGAGTTCTGACATTACTAACTCATCAGCAGCAGTCCAGGGATGCATTCATGACTACATTTGAGATGAACATAGCCATTCGATAGACAAAGTGTCAAGCCTAAAGAGTAATAGAAGTAATAGGAGGAGGAAGGGTGGGAATGATTACTCCTCCTTACCACCTCCGCTAGAGACCTTATCTACTAGGAAGGTTAAAACCAAAAATGTTGAAACTGGGGAGGTGAGTCATCAAAGTCCGTAGGTCCAGGGTGATCAACCCTTGGAATTACTATTAAGCTCTGAGGAAGAAGTGGTAAAGAAGGTCTTGCTTCTTAACGCTTATAAGGAGGAGGTAGCTAAAATGATGGGGAGGTCTTTAAGGGTGACCCTTAATGAGGAGAAATACGCTTGGGTGGACAAACAGGACCTAATTATTATTGGAGGTTTCAACAAAGGGAAAATTATCATTGAGGAGTATATACAGTCCTTGGACCAGCTCGCCTTTGAGTTTGAAAATTTGGTGATGGAGGCACCTAGCATCCAGGTATTATCTATTTCATGGAAATTGTTTAGGGAAAAGGACTCTGGTAAGCTTTAATTACTCTTCAATTTCTCTGGTTAAATTGGTGGAAGTTTTTGTTTGGTTTGGGGTGCTTTATGGCTTGGTTTCAGTCTGCTTTTGGATCAGTTTTGTGTGTGTGTGTTGAAGTGAAGTTTGGTGTGAAGCAACCCGCCTTTTGCTTGGATCTGTCTCAGATGGGGTACAGAGCAAGAAGCCTTCATCTTTGCATTCCATTTGGATTTGGAAGTCTGAGAGGGGATGGATTTTACATCAGTTCTGGGCCTGTGCACCCTTGTGTAGAAAAATTTGTTGAGTGGTCATGCATTGGTGAGGTTTTGTCGACATGAGGTAGTTGCTGGGAAGAGGCAGATCCTGTTTTTTGCTTTGGATTTTTTTCTATTATGGTTAATTTTAGTTGTAATGCTGGACTTTATGGTTTCTCACTTTCCCCTTAAAAGTGTTTTGATAATAAAAAAGTTAATTTTCAATTAGCTTGAACCTCTAATCCTCTTTCTCAGTGGAATTAGGCATAACCACCTAAATTCTATGGTTAGTGTCTAGCAACACACAAAGACATGCATAGAAAAAGAAGTTAACATTGCAATGACATACAACCTCCCATGAACATTTACCATGTAATATAATCTTGTTATCACAATATCTCAAATCAAGCAGGTTTCATGTCGGCATCATCAACATATATGCTCGATGTCTCTTTCTTTGACTTCAAAAAATGAACTCACTCATCGAACATTGTGATCATGGATTTATTTATGTGGTTTCATTCCCATCAAATGGTATGAGATATTAACTTTAATCAAGTGACAAAAGGGATAAATACTTTCTCACATTATCTGTTGGTTGGAGTATAATACTCAAGAGGGGGTGAATTGAGTATCTATAAAAATTTCTATTAAAAATGATCTTTAAAAATTTCCCCTAATTAAAAATATAATCTAAGTCAGTTTGTAGTGAATTTATAAGAGTCCTGAATATTCAATTAATTTCTCAAAAGATTTATTAGTTCTCAGTTATATTAATATAAAGATTAATAAAACTTTTAAAACTAACCTACTAATTCAAAATAGTTATAAACACTTTCTAAACTAACCATGAGAGTATGAATTTTTTTGAATGAAATTTGTTATAAAATAGTAAAATCTAATAGAAATAAACACAGCAGAAATTAAAGCAAGAGGTTCAGTCTCAAGTTAAGACTTAGTCCTCTCCACTTGGTGATCACCTTCCACCAAGAAGTTTAAATTAATAAATAGTTTTATCCACACCCTGGATTGGGGTTCACAATAGTACATAAGGTTTTCCTGGTCACACTTGACCTCTACCATAGTTATTCATGGGAAAAACACCAAACAGGTCACACACGACCTCTTCCACAATTATATGTAGGATACAAAGGGATAAAGGGAGTGTGAGTTTGAGTATGTCACATACATGACTTATTTTAAAGTTAAATTCCATTTAATTTCCATTCATTCTTTGTTTTTAGGGTTTCCCAAGAATTTATGGAGGAATGGGTGAGTTTTTATGAATTGGGTCAAACTGTGAGCTCAATTCCAGATTTAAAAATAAATTTTGATTCCTTTATAACTCCTTCATTTTTTAACATTTTTCATCCATTCCAATTCCTAATTGTCATAACCTGACCTATTAACACCACCATATTAATTTGGACCATTTATAAATCCATAATCATGGTGGATATGGGTTTTTATTTAAGAGATTGGGCCTGCCCGAAATCCCATTTTCTGCATTAAAAATAAATTTTAATTCTTTAATATCTCCTTCACTTTTTTTGTTTTTTTGGTGATTCTAACTCTCAACCGAGACCACTTACCTAAGGCGCGCCCTCATTCCCTCCTACCACAATTTGGAGCTCGATAGAATTTCTAAAGTGGTCAAAAATTATCTGGATTTCAGAAATAGTCCAGATTTGGAGAGGTAAATTGATCCTTTCATAACTTCTTCTATTTTTACTCTTTTTCCCCCATTCCAGTTCCTACAAGATCTCCTAATATTTTTTAGAACCTCGCATGAATGTTTGGATGTTTTAAAATTTAGATACTGGTGGATTTTGGGTCGTTTTCTTCAAGATTATTTTGGGTATGTGTTTCTCTCTTCAATTCCTTCCTTCTTTTTAGGGTTTTCTACCACTTTCATAAATTTATAGAGTGTCCAGAAGTTAGGGTTCATACCTAGGGTTTTATTTGGGGTATTTTTGGTGAAATATTATGGTTTAGGGTTCATTTTCACATCCTTGTGGTGCGGCGGAGGTGCGGTTGATCTTTCGCACCAAGATTCAAGGGTTTTGACTCAAAAGGTAGGTGGTTCCATGTGTAAACAATTATTGATGAGTTATATTTATGTATTTAACCATTTTTCATATTCCTTATATGTTTGTTGGGGTGTTAAAACTATTTATTATTTATTTGGTTATGAGTTAAATTTTATAGTCGCTTTTTAACTTGAAATTGGGTGTTTTCATGTGTAACTCATGGGGTTTTATTTGGGTGTAGTTTATAACTTACAAAATTGGTTTATTAAATCTTGTTTGGCTTTAAAATTCTGTTTTGGTAATTTATTAGTGTCATGTTGTCCTAAAAAGAAGGTTTTTGAATATTTTTTATGTGTAAAAAATTGTTATACTTCTTCAGGTCATTTTATGAAAATGTGTGTTTTCATTTGTATATTTTGTGGTATTATTCAAGGTTATTTTATAACACTTTAATGTGTTTTTATAAATGTATATAGGGCTGAAAATTCTATTTTTTATAGGAATTGGTATGGTTTTGGTCTTAAATGGGTGTTTTGAAATGGGTTTTGTGTGCAAGACATAGTTACACCCCTTGAGTTGTTTTATGAATATTGTGAATGTTTTGTTTGGTTAAACAAAGTGGATAAAAGGGTGTTTATGTAATATTTGGGGGGGTGTTCACCTAATATGGGTTTTTAAAAGGTATGGTGGTTATTTAAGATTTCAAATATTTTTTTAGAATGTTTTATAAAGTGCTGAAATGTTTTAGAAAATGGAAAGAGAGCTGAAAAACATGGTTGTAGGCTGTTTTGTGTGAGTCTGTTGTGAAAATTGAATTTCGTTGATGAAAGAGGTATTATATGTTATTTTAGTGGGATTTTATGTGAGTTATAATGTCTTGGAATGGTTTATAAAAAAAATTAAAGGATTTGTGGAAGTGTCAACGAAATGTGAAGAGTGTTGTGGGCTATTTTTGTGTGAGCCGGATTTCAAAATCAATTTGAATGAAAAGTGTACTTTTGTGACTTGTGTGGTATACATGTGAGATTTTTGGTGAATTTTGGATATGGAAATGATATTTTCATGTTCAAATTATATTTCTTTACTTTTTTAACTTGTTTGAGCACAAAGGGAAAACCCAGGTATCTAGGTTGGTGGACGTGTTCTAGTATGCTAGTGAATCTGTGGGGTTTGGCCTCAGTTTCACTTAGCTAGATTGACGCTTACAACTCTAAATAAACTACTATGATGATGATTTGGAACCACTAGGTTATGGGTATGTTCCCTACTAGTGGCTCGTGCACGAGAATAAATATTTGTGATAGTTACTCTCACCGAGATACGAGGTACCTGGGACCCACAGCTAGCTAGTGCCTAGGGGTTATTTCTCATTGCTTGTGCTCACTGGATATTTTGTGCTTACCATCAGCATACGGTATGAGAGGCTGGAAAATTCAGTAGCTATGGTATTTATTTTAAATTTTTTTATTCTTTAAATTAGCCCACCTGAAAACTGTTTTTATTTAATGTTGCATCTTTTAGAAATTTTAACTAGCATCTCATGTTTTTGAAAACTTGCATGCTTTTTGTCATTAAATTTTTATCACATGGAATATATTAGTGGTGGTATCCTATTTAGATTTGTCTCAAACCCTACTTACACCCTTGGGTGTAAGTGGACTTGGTTATTTTTGTTGTCGCAGGTTGGGTACAGTTTTTAGTTCTAGTGGTTCGGGTTTTTAGCAGGTCCTTGGTGGTGAAGTCTTGTGGATATGGCTTAAGGGTGGTGCCCCTTTCCATTAGGGTTATTGGGTTGTACTTATTTGGTTTTGTACCTTTTTAATGTTCTTTAAACATAGTTTTAACTTATGTAATTCAGTTCTGAAATTTTGTAGAAGACAGTTTTAGTTGAAAAATCCAGATTTGTTTTATTGAGTTTGTTTGTTGTGTAATGTTTATAAAATCAGGTAAATCATTCCCAATTATCATTATATGATACCCGGGCACTTGTTCCAGCCTGTGGGGATCGAGAATTCCCTTAGGGTATTGGCACGGTCCGGGTTTGGTGCCGGTTTGATGGCGACCAGATCCAGTTCGTGACAGAGTATATCAAGTATCCTCCAGTTATGCACAAGAGACAGTGTGTGTGTAACAAAAAGATACACACACTGCTCGAAAATGTAAATAAATAGACACAACAGATATGAGTATGTGGAGTAAGGTTTAGAAGTCTCTGTGTGTTATGAAATGCAGCTCTAGATTCGTTTGATGTAGTGGAATTGAAGGTTGAGTCCTCTTCTAGAAGTTGACTTCAAAACAGAGTATCGTAGTCTCTGTAGTCTGGCTTCCAAGAGAAAAAGATGTTCAGGTCAGCTCAGAAGGTTTTTCTTGACTCTTTGATCTCCCCATATATTCTTCCTTGTGAGATCTTGGGTTTTATAAGTATGCTCGAGAGTTGCAGGAGTTCTTAGGTTTTCTTTTCCTGGTAATTTTCTACATATTTTTCACACCTTGAATGATCCAGCTTGTAATTCTTTTATACTTCGAGGTCCAACATACATAATGATCTTACCACGTGCATGTACCTCATACTGTCCTCGTACTGTCCTCTGAATATCCTACAAACAGAATTAAATAATGTCAAAAACATTAATTTGTCTAAATATGGTCGTTAGCTATAAATTTGAATTAATAAATTAAAAATAGTTTTTATGACTATCGGTGAGTTATAAGTATCGGTGAGTCATTGGCATTGGTTTGTTAGCATCGGTGACTCTCTGTATCGGTGAGTCCTTTCATAGGTATCGGTGACTCCTTTACATTGGTGTCAGTGACTTGGGGCATTGGTGAGTCATTTATACTATCAGTTTGTCTGGGCATCGGTGAGTCGTCATCGGTGACTCATTTTGAACTATCGGTGTATCTCTCATCGGTGACTCATCCATCGGTAAGTCCTTTGAACTAACGGTGCATCACCCATTGGTGAGCCATCCATCGGTGTGACCAAGCATCGGTGACTTGTCCATCGATGTGTCGTTTTTTCTATCGGTGATTCCTCATCAATGAGTTAGCCAACGGTGACTCCTTTGAACTATTGGTGTTAGGGACTTTGAAAAACGTACAAAGTGTCTGCCTTATACAGAACAACACCAGATTAAGTTAAATTCATAAATACATGTAAATATACACTTGTAAATATATTGAAACACAAATATCCATAATTTATTGACTTATTGAAATGTATTATACTATGTGACATAAGTTATTCATTTAAAAAATATTTATTGACATGATTAACATTACTTAACACATAATGTTATGAATTATCAGGATTTGTAAAGTGGCATGGTTTGTGATTATTAAAACAACTATCTCAGATAGGGTCCAATATTATCCATTAATGTCATATCACACTACTACAAAATCGACATTTAACAGCGCTAGAAAAAAGCACTGATAAAAGTTCCATTTATTAGTGTTAAAACAAGCGATAATAAAGGGTACCTTTTATCAATGTCTTTTTCTAGCATTGATAAAAGACACCCTTTATCAGTGCATTTTTATAGTTGATATAGGGTTCCCTTTATCGATGCTTTATTTTTAGCGCTAATAAAAGGTGTCCTTTATTAGCCCTTTATTTTTAGCACCCATAAAGAAATCCTTTATCAACGTTTTTTTAACACTGATAAAAGTTAGAATAAAATGAAATAATTAAATAATTAAAAATGATTTTATTAAAATATTTATTAAAAAAATTATTAATTAAAAAATTATTGATAAAAATGAATAAATTCACTATACTATATATAAATTATAGATACTAATAAATAGTATATATTAAATATATAGATATATGTAAAATTAAAATTAAACAAATAAAAATTAAAAATAAGTAAATTGAGAAAAATATTAAACATTTTATTAATTAAATAAATATTGATAATGTTAATAAATGGTATATATTAAATATATAGATATATATATATATATATGAATGTATATAAATATGATTTATATAATACAAAATATTTATACTTTACATTAAATAGTAATATATTTAGTGAATAATGGTTTATAATTAAAAATTAATATCAATTAAAAATATTAACTAATTGCATCGAGTAATGTACATAATTGAACGTCATTTGATTTTTCAATTTAACATCAAACATGTATTATATTGATTTCACATATACATAATTATAATGAATTTTTATATACAACGTACACACACAAATATTTTTCTAGGAATTTAATCAGTTTCTATTATTTATTATATATATATTTATTTACTATGTTTTAATATTTTCAATATGTATTCATCTTTATTTCAATATATATCCATTTTTTTAATGATTTATATTTAATTAATGAAACTTATCCAATTTGTCAATATTTTTAATTAAAGTGTACTCATTTTTAATTATTCAATTTTACTCATTTTTAACATGTATGCACTTAAGATTAAATATTCATTAATAATGTTAAAAAAATATTTGTAAAAAAATATTTATAAATAAATATATTTATAAATGTATATTTACTATTTTTATACATTTATAATTATAAATAAATAAATAATATTTATTGGAAAAGTTTTTGTATAATTATAAATAAATAATTTTATTTATTTATTCAAATAATGAATATATTTATTATATTTATATTTATATTTATATTTATTAAATATATATATACATATATAATTATATAAATATATAATGATGTAAATATTATTTTTTAAAAAGGTATTTATATAATTATAAATAAATGATTATATATTCAAATAATTATAAAATTATTATTTTATAAAAAGTATTATTATAAGTATTGTAATTATATATAATAATTATACTTTTTTTAAAAAGTATTATTTAAAAAAATATATTATAAGTATTTATCAACACTTTTTTTAGTGCTGAGAAATATCCCTTTTATCAGCACTTACTAACTTAGTGCTGATAAAAGGTATCTTTATCATCACTTTTTTGGAAGCACTGATAAAAAGTCTCTCAATATATTTTAAGAACCCTAACCATCACGTACCATATCACGATATATGAATCTCTTCACGGAAGCTTCCTGCTGTCGGCGCTCCTTGTTGTCGAATCCAAACTCGAATATAGGCTAGAATCAAGGCTCCAACTATTTCAAGGCTCTAGTGATTCAAGGGTCGAATGAAACCAAAGATCAAACGAAATCTAGGTTTTTCGATATCTCTACTTTCCATCGGATATCCACTAAACATTCTCATCACACATTTGTGTATCCCAACAACTCCAGTTTCACTATCCTATAATAAAACAACCTAAAATTCATTGTTTTTTAGATATATTGAATTATGATCTTCCTCGATAGCATGTGGCTCTCCTTGGGACAACATTGGTATTATGCGACCTCAAATATATTGAACCCAATTTTGGGTCATGTTATTGTGAGGTATAATAGGCTCCCAATACCTATATTCCATGGCATCTACCTCTTTAAAATCATCAACTTTTGAAAAATTCATCCATATAACAATCAGTGTTGTCATTACTTTGGAATATTTCATTGTAAATCATTTGGGAACCTCTTTTTCATATTTTCATTGAGAAATTAATGTTCTATGATTCCCTTGATCCGTTTATAAACCAGGGAAAATGTTTCACCAATTATAGACATCTTAATATCATACCTTATATGATCCACAAAAAAATTGCATTGTGATTTGTCCAATCCTCAAATATTATGTCTTACTCCTTTGAGATTTCATCGAAACCGTTCAATCACCAATGAAATTTTATTCATTGATTTCAAATTTGCTTCTATTTCTTACAGTTGATAATCCCTCCTCATTTTCCTCACCATCAATGCCTTATTTTGAGTCTACCTTATCCTTGTGTGCTCCCCTCTATGCTACTCAATTCAACATTAATTTCCTTTGATGTTTCATCATCATTTTAATTATTAAAAATCTCCTCATTCTAATTAGTAAAAAATATCTATCAATTTTATCTTTTCATCATAAAAACATCTCAACCCACCCTTTTTAAGTTAGTATTTAATTGTCTTGTTATCTAATATGATAATTTTTTTACTACCAAAAATCAATTTCCTCTTTCAAACACAATTACCATAATTTTTTACCGACCCCAAATCATAAAATGGTTCAGGTGGTTTTCTATACCTTTGTAAAAATATAGCCATCTTTGAAATGATAACCCACTCATTAATACTTCTTAAAAGTCACTTCATTTATTTCATCACACATCTAATAAACACTATGTATGTTTTACTTTAATCCATTTAAAAACATACCATTCTTTAACATTTCCTTTTGGTTCCACCCTTAGGAATCTCTAATTACCATCCATGTAATTCTCACAAATGGGAGACATTACCCCTTTTAGAGAACACAATAGAGTACAACTGTCATCCTCGTCAGTTTCATCTCCCAAACAGTTATTATTCTAATTTATTTTTTGGGACTCATCCCCCATCTCTTTTATGTTGCTTGTACTACTCTGAGAAGTAGTCATCATGTGGATGACTACTACTTTGAGCATTTCAAGCAACATAGGTGCATGTGCACAAGAGGTGGAGGATGAGTGCCAAACAACAAAATGAAATGATAAATATTAAAAACATGAGCTGATGAGGATGACAAATGTGTATTATTTTCACCTTTGGATGAATTCAAAGGATAACACTTAGAATAGTGGAGTAGTTCTTTTCTTAAATTTAATTACCCATTTTCTTCAAAGCATGCTGAAATTCTTTGAAACAATCAAATGTTGAGTTTCCCTTATTAGAATTATCTATAACTTTCACCTTTGATAATGAATATCTTATGCATATTTATTTATTTATTATACAAAATGAATATTTTATAAACCCAATAGGATGTATCTACTTTCTCTCGAATGATTCAAATTTTTAATCCAAGATATCTTATTTTCTCCTCATCCTCCTCACTCATTAATTGATTGTTTAGTGAGATCTATTTGCTTTTGTTATCATCATTCTTGCTTTACCATCAGCATATCCCTATGGTCAATAATATTTGCATAATAAAATCATTATCCATAGAATTAATGTATTGTTTCATATTTATTTTTACTTTATTTATTTTTAGTATTACTCATATAATAATTGTTTTCTTGTATAGGTGGATTCTTTTGTTTGAGTTGGGGTGATTTGTTTGAAGCTATTCATGCTCGCGAGGGATTGGACTTCGAGCTTGTAACTAAGATAATGACAACAAGAAAATGAGTCAAGAATTCATACAACCATCAGGAAAAGGTGAATTCCTACTACTTATTTAATTAATTTTGTCATAATTTTATCTATTATTTGTAAGTTAATTTCCTTATTGTTTTTATCTAATACTTATTTAGTTTTTTTCACATATCTTTTGGAAAGTCATATTTTGCTTTCAACTATCTGCAATAAGCCACAAAAGAGATAAAATGTTTCTTTTTGCCAATGTTACCACGTTTTCAATTTTCATTGTCTTTATTTGTCTAATTGCCAATGTTGTATATTGATTCGATGTTGTTAGCTAAAAAACCCTTTTCGTTATTGAAATTCAGAAGAGGAGAGGAAACTCATGTGCCTATTGTGTTGACTTCTCGTGATATAATGGGCACATGAAATTCCTCTGCTCTTCTGGATTTCAACAACGAGAAAGGTTTTTTGGCTAACAACATCAATTCAATATATATGCAACGTTGGCAGTTCAAAAAATGTTACTCACTAAAAACAAAGCAAACACGTTTGGATTTTATTGATGATTTAGGACACTGATTCATAAGTCATTTGTGATGTGTAGGAATTAGTATCATGTCAAACCGATACATGATGTGATTGGTATGAGTCAAAGTGCATGTTTCCAGTTTAAAATGTCGTTTTAGTAAAAAAACAAGTGGCGTACTCAAAACTGAGGAAACGCATTAGGATTGTTTTGATACTTTAGTAAAATGATCCATAAGTCATTTGAGATGTGTAGGAATCAGTCGAACCTTAATCTAATGCACGGTGTGACCGGTATGACTCCAAGTGCATATTTTTATTTAAAATTGACATCAATTTTAGTAAAAAGGACAACTGACCTACTCAAAATCGAGAAAACACATTCAGATTGTTTTGATACTTTAAGAAATCCATAAGTCATATGTGATGTGTATGAATTAGTTGCACCTCAATCTGATACATGATGTGTCCGGTATGACTCAATGTGTTCGTTATCAGTTTAAAATCGACAATTTAGTTCAAAAAATGTCACTCACTGAAAACCGATCAAACACATTTGGAGTTTCTTGATAATTTAGGGCATTAATTCATAAGTCATTTGTGACGTGTAGGAATCAATCTCACATCAAACCGATACATGATGTGATAGGTATGAGTCAAAGTGTGTGTTTCCAGTTTAAAATGACATTTTAGTAAAAAAGACAAGTGGCGTACTCAAAAGCGAGAAAGTGCATTCAGATTATTTTGATATTTTATGACAACGATCCATAAGCCATTTGGGATGTGTAGGAATCGTCCACACCTCAATCTGATGCATGGTGTAACTGATATGACTCTAAGTGCATCTTTTTATTTAAAATTTACATCAATTTTAGTAAAAGGGACAACTGACCTACTCAAAACCGAGCAAACACATTCAGATTGTTTTGATATTTTAGGACAAAGATCCATAAATCATTTTTGACGTGTATGAATCACCCACACCTCAATCCGACGCACGGTGTGACCGGTATGACTCCAAGTGCGTCTTTTTATTTAAAATTGACATCAGTTTTAGTAAAAAGGACAACTGACCTACTCAAAACCAAGAAAACACATTCGAATTGTTTTGATATTTAAGGAAAATAATCCATAAGTCATTTGTAACGTATATGAATCATTTACACCTCAATCCTACACAGTGTGACCGGTATGACTCCAAGTGCATCTTTTTATTTAAAATCGACATCACTTTTAGTAAAAAGAACAATCGGACTACTCAAAACTGAGCAAACACATTCGGATTGTTTTGATATTTTAGGAAAATGATCCATAAGCCATTTGTGACGTGTAAGAATAAGTCACACCTCAATCTGATACACGATGTGTCCGGTATGACTCAATGTGTCCGTTATCGGTTTAAAATCGATATTTTGGTTCAAAAAGTGTCACTCACTGAAAATGGAGAAAATGCGCTCGGATTTTCTTGATAATTTAGGACATCGATTCATGTGTCATTTGTGATGTGTAGGAATCAGTCTCACGTCAAACTGATACATGATGTGATCGATATGAGTCAAAGTGTGTGTTTCCAGTTTAAAATGATATTTTAGTAAAAAAATAAGCGACGTACTCAAAACTAAGGAAACACATTCAGATTGTTTTGATAATTTAGGAAAACGATACATAAGTCATTTGAGACATGTAAGAATCAACCACACCTCAATCTGGCGCACAATGTAACCAGTATGACTCAAAGTGCGTCTTTTCAATATATAAGTGTCATTTTAGTTTAAAACGCGCATCACATCACCCAAACCGAGCAAACAAGCCTAGATTGTTCTCATCATTCTATCTTCTATTACTTATTAAATTTTCTTGTCATTTTTATCTGATACTTATTTAATTGTTTTTCATAGAGATAATGGTTGAAGACGGACAAGAAATTGTGTGACGTGCAAGAATCAACTGCAACTCAATTTGATACATAGTGTTCCCGGTATGACTCAAAGTTTAGTTTAAAATTAACACTTTTTGTTGATTTATTTCTTTATATTATTACTAACATAAGAATTGTTTTCTTATACAGATGCGTTTTTTGCTCGAGCAGGGGTTAGGATCAAAAAACGAAGGAAGACTGATGTTTTTGAATGTATATAATAATTTGTACTTATTTAATTGTATAAACCAATGTTTGAAATGTCTATAATATAGTATTTTTTTTCTTGTATTTGTGTTGTAAATTTTATTTCATTTAAATTTTGTATTTGCACATGATTTTGCTGATTTCGTGGTGTTTTTGGTGATGTGGTGTGCTGTTACAACACAGTGCACTGGTGCTGCAATGTGTTGTTGCAGCATACTACAGGATGCCCCTTTATCAATGCTTCTACAAGCGCTGATAAAAGACTAGAGATTTTAATCTCGTTCTAGTAGTCAACGCTTTTCTAGCATTGTTAAAGGTCGTTTTTAGCATTGTTAAATATTTATTTTGTAGCAGTCTCACTCGCGACACACTAAACGTGTCATGCTACGCAAACATATGTCATCACAGTTTTTGTCAATACATCAAAGTACGTGAGTCGTGATATTTATTAATGATAATTTTAAAGTCTAAGAATCAATACACACGTCCGCAGATAGAAACATCCAATGACACGTGAAATAAAATGTGGGTTTCCTATTGACATACATGTTCTCACAACCTCATGTCTTGGAGATTATCACGAACGAACACTATAAAAATGTGTCTCAATGTTTTATGAACCTCCTACCTCTGATAGTCTGTATTGTTTGTGTCTCGTCAGACTATCATATGGCCATAAAATAAGAATCAAGAATAATATCGCGACACCTCCAGGTTCTCATCATAACGAGGACTGCTGTGACCTTTCAGCGCGACATATATTCTAAAGACATTATCACATACAAATATCACGCAAAAGAACAATTAAGATGTGATAAGCAAAACTCTTTAATAAGAAAAACATGCAATCAATCACTAAACAAGTTGGTTCTAGAACACTAACTCTAACAGAGCCTTCAAGAAGTTCACCACTCCCTTAATTCATATTACTTGTTTCCATTATTTCCTTCTTTATCATCAGTCTTTATCACCAATTCTTGGTTTTCTAAACTTTTTGCCAACTATATTTCATTGTATTTTTATATTTCCTTTGGTTTGTTTTAATGATATGAGATGAGGTTAGCCTTCCCGAAGAGTATACATGGGGACCGCTTATCCTCGACTCCAAAGGATCAAAATAAAATATCCCCATCATACGAATCCAGAAGGTCCTTTCATAAAAAAATGATACATTACTCATAAAAATGGAATTTATTTCAAGTGTGATAGGAAATAAATTTCACATACAAGATAAACAAAAAATCATGCACATAATATATATTATAAAAAATGAAATTTATTTAACCAATGAGATGAATAAAGAAACATAAATAATGATACATTTTTAAAAAGTTATATCGTATTTGAGATGAAATAAATATAATCTACTTTTAAAAAATGAAATTTATTCTTTTATGTCGTACGCCTGATGTTATAAATTTCACGTACACCGATACATTGTTTAAAAAATGAAATCTATTTCACATATGATATTAGATAAAAAATCCATATAGAATAACATATCATTTCAAAAATATTTTTATCTGATTTAGAAAATAAAATAAATGTGGCATATAATGCACGTGTTTTAAAAAGTATAATTTATTTAGATCACAGGATTTCTTTATTATTTATGATAATATATATATATATATATATTTTAATTTTGATGTAAAATTAATTTATATATCACGTGATAAATATAATTTTGTAGGGAAATTTTGAGCAGATACACAAAATAGCATAATAAAAAATAAAATCCATGAGAGGTGTAAGTGGTGAAGTTATATATAAAAAATAACGTACTCGATTAATAAATTAATCAAATTAAAAACAGTAACTGCCCCATCGGTATGAGCGGGTTATTTTGACAAAATATATCGAAATAAATTTTATACTTGCCGAAAAATAAAAATAAAAAACAGAGATTTTGTAATGAAATAAAATTGTCACGAAAAAGTTCACGCAGTCCGTGGATTCCACGAAGATGACAGAGAACAAGTGAAATCCGAGCTAGAGAAGGAGAGAGAGTGGGGCGGAGGAGGAGAATAGATGGTCAGCACTACGGCCCGGGCCCGATGTTTCTGACCGACGGCGCGCTAATTAAAGAAGCGACCCAAAAAGGCTGAGAAGATGAAGGCCACTGGTTGATTTCTATCTTCTTCCACTGTCCTAGGGAAGCATTTCGATCTTGGATCCGAGCAACGGAGGGGGCGATTCCCCAAATTCCATCTCTCAGTCTCACTTCTTCGTGATCCCTTCCGAAGAGATACCATACCCATCTCTGAAGCGGCCGCTTTTGCGTGTTCCAACTTCGCACAATCATTTCTTCATATTCTTCCTCGACACCTGGTACTCGTTTATCCTTCTTAATATGGATCGCTTCATGAATACATAGCTGCTTTTTTGTAGATTCCTCAACATCCGGCATCCAATTGTTCATAATTTTTTACCATTTCTGTATTTTTCTTACCGCTCCCATTTTCTTCGCCTTGAAACCCTAATCTGTTGTTTTGGGCTCGTTCTTGTTTGCTCCAAAAGTCGCAATCCTGGTTCATATAAAAGAAAGACCCTTGGATGCGGAAGGGGCCGTCTGCGCAAGGTGGCCGGTGTTGATCTTGTTTTTATGGGCAATACATGCCGTGGATCTTTCAGAAGAAAATACTTTCAGGGCTACAACAAGCCCGAGGACCGTTCCAGTAACCTTAAGGGAAACCCTTCTGGCCGCACCTCCAGCTCCGATTGTTCCCCCACCAAACTAAACCCTCTCCCGCCCGCGTCTCACGAACTCCCCACTGACAACCACAAGGACCCTGACCAGCAGGACCGCACCCCCATCGCAAGAGGGACTGTTATGAGGCGAGGGATGGATAGCAATATCTACGTTGTCCTGGGTCACAAGACCCCTAACATTCGAGATCTTTACAGGCTGGGCCGCAAGTTGGGGCAGGGGCAGTTTGGCACCACTTACGCTTGTGAAGATGTGGCCACCGGCATGGAGTATGCCTGCAAGTCTATATCCAAGAGGAAGCTGATCTCTAAAGAGGATGTTGAAGATGTGAGGAGGGAGATACAAATAATGCACCATTTGGCAGGGCACAACAATATTGTGAACATCATGGGTGCTTATGAGGATCAGTATTATGTCCACATTGTCATGGAGCTTTGCTGCGGGGGTGAATTGTTTGACCGGATTATTCAGCGGGGTCATTACAGCGAGAGGAGGGCAGCTGAGCTGACAAAGATTATTGTAGGGGTTGTCGAGACATGCCACTCTCTCGGCGTCATGCATAGGGATCTGAAACCTGAGAACTTTTTGTTGGTGAACAGGGATGATGATTTTTCTCTTAAAGCCATCGATTTTGGGCTTTCTGTTTTTTTTAAACCAGGTAATACAAAGCAACTGATCAAGGGCTTATTTCAAAGTTAGTTCTTAGAAGGATTTTTTTAGTTTTAAAAACTAGAAAACTAAAAAATAATGTTTGATGAGCGGTGTTTTATCTACCTTTTTCATTACTCCAGGTCAAGTGTTTACTGATGTGGTTGGAAGCCCATATTATGTGGCTCCTGAGGTTCTTTGCAAGCGTTATGGACCGGAAGCTGATGTCTGGACTGCAGGAGTCATACTGTATATATTGCTTAGTGGGGTACCTCCGTTTTGGGCTGGTATGTGTTTTTTTGGTGCCTTGAATCTTCTGGGAAGTGGGCTTGGTGATTTAAGTAGCTTAACGGGTTTAATGAATTCATTTTTAATTTTGGATTACAGAAACACAGCAAGGAATATTCGATGCCGTTTTGAAAGGAGTCATTGATTTCGACTCCGACCCATGGCCCCTAATTTCTGACAGTGCAAAAGATCTGATTCGCAAAATGCTCTGTCCTCAACCTGCTGAGAGACTAACTGCCCATGAAGTATTATGTATGTTCGTGCTTTATTTGATTTTTTAATAAAAAATTCCCTCCTTGGCATAATATATTTCTTTTTAAATTTGTCTGAAACATTCATGGACTATTTGATAATGGTTGTGATGGTTTTTCTTCTTGTGGGTGAAAAGCAAGGTACTAATGATATTATCATTGTTTGATTCATGAGACGTTCTTCAAGGACCTAATAGATGTTGCTAAGCCCAACTTCTCATAAAAAAACTTATTTTTTCTTGATATCTGGAATTTGAAACTTGTTTTTTTTTTTTGAGTTGCATGACATTATCCGGAATTTGAAGAGATGTAGTGTCTGCTATCGTGTTTATGCTGAAGAGTTATATCATTGAGCTTGAACATAACCTCACCTAACACAAACTATTCTTCGCTGTCTAGCTTCATTTCCTTACGATCTTTTGGTAAATTTACGGGTTCACACTTAAATTCCTGAAAAAATCACTTAAATGAGTGGTGGAAAAATACTTTTTTCAGTAAGTGATTTGAAAACACTTGTACAGGAACACCTATTTTAAGTGATAAGTGCAATAAACACAAGTTTTGTGAAATGCAACCCTAGTCAGGAGGGACGTATGTGGTTGTCATTCATTACTATTTTCTTGACTAAACTAAAATATGACTTTGAGGTCCATGTTATGTCTCATTTGTGTTCATTTTCATATATGCAGGCCATCCTTGGATTTGTGAGAATGGAGTTGCTCCTGATAGAGCGTTGGATCCTGCCATTCTTTCCCGCATGAAACACTTTTCGGCCATGAATAAGTTAAAGAAGATGGCTTTGCGGGTATGCCCATACAATACTCTGAATCTTCGATAAATTTTTACGAACACCTTCCTTTTCCTGCTGTCCATGTCTCAAAAGCTGATCCATTTTTATGGTGCCAGGTCATAGCTGAAAGCTTGTCTGAAGAGGAGATTGCTGGTTTGAGAGAAATGTTCACCGCAATGGATACAGATAACAGTGGTTCCATCACATTTGATGAACTGAAAGCCGGTTTGAGAAGATATGGATCCACCTTGAAGGATACGGAAATACGTGATCTCATGGACGCGGTATTATACTAGCTTCAATCTTTATCATTTTCATAAAATTGTTTTGAACTCTATTATTTTTTGGAATAAGCTGAAATTTCATCCTATGACAATAGAGGTGGCACTTTGGGTTCATAGTTCAGTTCGTGTCAGGTTGGCTGTATTGTGAACCCAGTTAAGCTCAACCCTAACACAATCCATTTAATTTAAAGGGTTGTCCTTATCTAATCCATTCAACTGTCAACATATAAGAGACTGTCATGGCATGTCCAACTAGTTAATATCATATAAATTCAATGATGTAATCCAATGGAATAACCCCATTTGACTTAAAATAACCTAATTAATATGCGACATATGTTATTCATGTTGCAAACTGGTGAATTATTTCTAATTGTAGCTCAATCTTGACTACCTGAATCAACTTAACCTCTTTAGTTGTTTTCAGGCTGACGTGGATAACAGTGGAACCATTGACTATGGGGAGTTCATCGCCGCGACTCTTCATCTGAACAAGTTTGAACGGGAGGAGCATCTCATCGCGGCGTTTCACTACTTTGACAAGGACGGGAGCGGCTATATTACAGTCGACGAGCTGCAGCAGGCATGTGCTGAACATAACATGGCCGATGCTTACCTTGAAGATATCATCAAAGAAGTTGACCAAGATAATGTAAGTCCATGGCGGTGCTTCCTCTTCTTTCTCTCATGGGTGTTCAACGTCTTCATGTCATGTGGGTTTTGATTCAGGATGGAAGGATAGATTACGGAGAATTCGTTGCGATGATGCAGAAGGGTAACGGTGGGCTTGGGCGTCGGACCATGCGGAGCAGTCTGAAAATGATGATGAGAGATCCACCTGCAGCCCGTTAGCTTCTTCTTCAATGTGTTGGTGTACAGGTAAATTCTGTTCTTGGACTTGGAAGGCAGGCTTGAATGCTGTCTTCTTTGCCGGTGTGGTGGCCATGGTAGTCTGGTTTCATTGATGTCGGGGTTTTATGGTTTGAGATTTTTGCAGAGTTGCATGAGCTTTCCCTTTCATATGTTTGATCATCATTTATCCATGGAAACCGAAGAACCCTTTGTAATATACTGGTTTTGATGTGTAGGGTGAAAAGTTAACTAGTAAATGTGTTGTTTTATATTTATGCAGTGAAGGGCTGGGTGTTGAGTCGATGTGTTGTGTTATATAATGTTTATATATGATAATTTATAGCGGATGGGGTGCCCGTGCGATAATGGGCCGGGTGTCCGCTAGAGGTTTTTTTTATTGAAAACTTTGCTGAAGTAGCGCTGTGGTTGGCTTTTTTTCCTCCGCCCTCTAATACCACTAGTGGTTATTTTGCCTACCTTCTAAACACTTTTGCTCATAATGTTTATTTAATTTTTTTAAAACCCCAGTTTATACCTATGTATTTTTTTAAATGTATTTTTCCAACTCTCATATTGCATTTTGAAATATCTACCTCAACTCATGTTTGTTAATGGTTCTATCTCAATTCATTTAAATATCTATTTTTAGTTTGAAAATAAAATAAAATTCATTTATAAATGTTAAGTGAATGGATATCAAATTAAATAGATTTATCTTATAATTTTATTGCACTTTAAAAAATATAGTTAATGAATTAATAAAATTTAATTTAATCGGACTTTGGTTTAAAATTAATTTATAAATCTAATATGAGACAAAATCAAAATAGACAACTACATTTTATTATATTATTATGGCAATTTTTCAAAAACCAAATTCATTTATAACTCATTTGTTTTTTAAAATGTATTTCACCAACTCTTTTCTATTGCATTTTGAAATTCCCATTTAACCACCTCAACTCATTTAAATGTCCATTTACTTTATAACAACTCGTCATCACTAGAACCCCTCCCAGGCTAGCAGTGAAGACAATAATGATCCTCAAAACATCTTTGATAGGTCATGAGTTGACTATCGAGGGTATAAAACATACATATGAGAGACATTGCCCTTATAAAACCCATAAGTGATAAAAATAAGCCACCAATCAACATTGTAAGATATAAAATAAAACAAAACCCAATATTCCAACAATGAATGTAATGTCATATAGGAACATAACATATCCAAAGAAAATACAAAAAGAAAAGCTCTTAGGATGGTAACTCTAAACGACCATTGCACCACGAGTTAGCCCAACTTGATCATTAATTCCACCCTGCAAATTTGTAAAAATAGTATATAGAAATAAGGTGAACTTACATGTATACTAAATAAATTTCTTCTCAAGAACTCACATGCAAATGTGAAAGAAGCATTCTAAAACTTAGTGAACAATAGAAACTAACTGTCTATATCTTCCCGTCCCAACTCATTGACTTGAGAGGAGATAGCGATGCTATCAACCTTAACTGACATCCCCAAGACATCAAAGGGTGACAATAAATGCCAAGAGTTTAGTAAAATATTGGAGTACGATTTGCCCTAAAGAACAAACCAACCCACCAAGATGAAAGAATAACAACAAAACCAAGTACATGATGCATGAGAAAATAAACTATACAACTCAATGAAATACCAATAAAAAAACTATATCGGATTAAGACAGAGACACTCCCCAGCTCCAGCTCTAGCAACCAAGTCAACAACGTCAATGAACACCACCAGAGAAGTATGTAACTTGTCCCTTGTATCTCGGTAAATGAAATTTGCAAACGCATCAAAGTGCCCAAGCAGGAGGTGAGTATAACACTTAGTAGGTAATCCCCAGAGACTTTCCAACACACACCATTAGGATAAGAACAAATTAGCACATTTTATATAAAGCAGATGAGAAGCAGATAACCAGTTTATACAAAGCTGTAAAATAGGTTCTATATAAGAAAACATTAAATCAAAACATCTTACCCTTCTTTAACACTTGGCATAACCTTCCCATGTTCACCCACACCCATATACACATGCATGTCCTGGACCTCCCTATACCCGAGAGTGGTGAGTCATCCTTTCACCAAGTAGTCGCTTGGTGGACCAATTTGACGGTGGTGCTTCTAACCTTGATCTGTCCCAAGTTTTTCATTATTTGATGGTGGTACTTCCGACCATAATCTGTCCTACATGAACATGAACACATGCAACACAATTATGCCAAGTTGCCAATTAATATATTTATTGAAAACATAATTCCAGCAAGCTTATTTAGAAAGCAACTTCATTTCCATCTTTCAAAAATGACCTTTTGAAATCACAACACAACATGGGTTTTGCATATGAATTTCTCAAGAGATTTCCAAACAAAGCACAAGAATGATTTATAAAAACTCAAGCCATCAAGTTCCAAAACAGTAAAGTGGGAGAGAAGCCACCTACCTTAGGTTCATTTGGCATGAAGAATCTAAGATGATTCCATAGATTTGACCTCTTCCTTCCGTTCCTCCATTAAATCCATGAAGATCCCATCAAAACTCATCCAATCCCATAGATTCAGGTATTACAACACCGATCTATGGTTTCGTTTAAGAAAAAATTGAGGAGATCCAAGATGAGAAGGAAGAACGAAGTCCCAACCTTTGATTTTCACGATCAAACGCTCAAAGTGCATCCACGTGACCCAGGTTCGATTCTGGGTGGAGGCATAATTACGAGTTACTGTAGCAGTACTGTGGCAGGTACTGTTCGGCACTGTAGTAGCCTAAACTATTCACCTTCGGGCCATCGGTTTGTGCCTGGAGTCCTTAAGGCCTTTGGACCACCCAAACCTTCGGGTCAGTCAGGCTTTCAGGCCACCTTAAGGCCTTCAGACCACCTCAAGGCCTTCGGGCCACCTGATGTGCAGATGCTACCAGACATATTCTACGAGGAACAAGTCACAAAAGATGATTCAAAGCAAAACACATTCACCAGAGCACAACTAAAAAATTTGAAAGAATGAGAGGGTATGACATTTGCCATTGGTACTAGGCCTGTGCACCTCTGCATAAGACAACTAGTCGTACAACCATGCAAAAGTGGAGTGCTGATCATGATGCAGACGCTAGGGAGAGGCAGTTTCAAGTAGTCATAGTCTATAATGAATGAATTCTGTAAGACCTTCGAGTCCTGTAATGTCAAGGGTTCCCCTTCAACCCTTAAAAGTGGTATTATAAAAAATGAATAAAAAATGAAGGCCTTCGGTCCATTCAGGAAAAAACGTTCAAAGATTCATTAAAATCAGAGTACGAACATCAAAGTGTAAGAGTTGGTATCTTAGAACCAATTGGTTTTACTTTGATTACATGGATATTTAATGTATTATTACATATTGTTCATTGTTCTGCATGATTATGATGTAATAATGTCTTAGAGTATTTGTTGCATTGATAAGGTCATGACAGTTCTCCACCATGATGAGAACCTTGAAATGCTATAACCATATTCTTAAATATAGTTCTGCAATTGGATGACATGCTATTATGTGACACATAGCATGCAAACCGTCAGGTGCGAGTACTCGTAAGCAGATGAGACTTCATCTCATGAAGTTCGCACTTGGTAATCTCCAAGATAGGAGATTATGAGAACAAACCCGCTAGTAGGAATTCCGCATGTTTTGGTGTCATCAGATATTTCTATCTGCGAGCGTGTGTAATGATCCTTAGACTTCAAGATTATCATTAATATGTGTCACGACTTACACACTTAGATTTATTGACGAAAACCGTCACGCAGACAGTTGACGGGAAGTAGGGTACGTTGGGTGCGTCACGAGTGACATGTTATTAATGGATAAATCGAGGAAGGATTTGTCCCATCCATTTATGGAAGTTGATATCTCGACCATTTGATTGAAATAGAACCATCGCATTAAATTCCATGGTCATGGTGTAACGACAAGTTTATTTTAGGTAGTCAAAGAGCGATGTATCAAGCATAAAAGTTGATGACACGGTCATGAAACCTGCTTGATGAGATATTGTGACAAAGGGATTATATTACACAGTGAGCATTCGTATGTGGATGTAGTTATTGCGACTTTACGTTCTTTCTCTTGGGTGTCTTGACCCGTTGCTAGACAGTACTCTTGGACTTTAGGCAAACTCACCTAATGCCAACAAGAAAGAATCCTAAAGGGTCACACACTAAGTGTTTTTGGTGGTCTCGGTTAAATTCTATTTGAATTTAATTAATGAAATAAATATTATTCTCAAGATTGTGGAATAATTTTATTCAAGTTAAAATGACCGCATAAATTAAATAAAATATATTTATTTATTTTATTGAACATTTAATAAATATATATTTACTAGTTTTTAAATAAAATATTCATTTAAGAGAATAAATTATTTATTTATTTATTCGGGTGTTCAATAAATTAAAGTAGGGTTCTAGCGGACCAAGGTCGGTCCGGTAGTAAAATAATTATTTGCAAGACGGTAAATAATTATTTAACTAGGCGGCACAAATTAAAACAACACTGCTATTATTTTGTGACGTGGAATTTTATTTATAATTCCGTTTTGCGCAAGTTGGCACACCATAAGTAATAACGTGGTATTATTATTAAATGCATGAGTTTTCTCTAAGTTCATGAATGTATTTAATTGTTGCTATGCAATTAAATATTGTAACTGAAATTCCATGTATATAAATAGGAAAGTACGCCTATTGTGCCATACACCACACCACACGCCTGATGAATTGAGAATTGTTGAGCCAAACAATTTCTCTCTCGAATCCTCTTCTCTCCCCTCTCAAGAACGAGAGACGTTCTTCAAGGCCGAAGAACAGACAATCAAGAACGATCGGCACAAAACACTCGATTCACCGCGCTAGCACCTGGAAAACGAGCAGTGTCGATCAGAGGCCATTAGAGCACGTGTGAATCACCGCTAGAGGGATTCTAGTTTGGATCCTTACAAGCGCAAAAAGATAATCCGAAAGGGTCATTCCAGACGATCAACATCGTCAATGAAGAAAAATACCAAAGATCCAGGTATTATTTTTATTTATGAAATTAATTAAATTAATTTTAAACATGATGTGAAAGATCCACTCTAAAGGTTTCAGACCTATTTCTTCTTTATCAAAATCTTTGATTATATTTCGTGGAGATTGGCGTTCATTGTCGTATTGATCCCAGAATAATCATTGATCATGGTAAAAATCAAAATTGGGTGCTATCTCAACCACGCTTCCGCTGCGCCCAGAACCTTCACGAAGATCACTGAAAATTGACTAAGGGAACCCTGGAAGTTGAGAGGAAGAGAATAAAAACTGAATGAGGATTTACAAGTGTTGGAAGGATTAAAATGGACTAGACCCAAATTGATTCATGACATGAATTAAGAACTCACGTCATGAATCCCCAAGAGGTCATGTATGCTGAAATTCACATCACCTCTGGTTTAAATCCCGAAAATCATTTCACGCCATGAATGAATCTCAAGCCATGAACTGATTCTGTCCAGAAACCCATTCTCACATTGAAAATAACTCACGAAAACTACCCATAAAACATCCACATCGTGAATAACAATTCATGGCGTGAATAATTCCTGTAGCTAGATTCCAGATTACCTTCTCTTTAACCCTTTGGACTCTTCCATCAATTTATCCTAACCACTCTATACATGAAAAAAGAAGCATAACGCAATGACATACATCAAACCAGGGGTGCTACATTCCCCCCACCATTTGGATTTTCGTCCTCAGAAATCTAGAGGTCCATGGAAACTTTGAAAAGATTAGTCCATTTCTCCAGATAAAACTTCTCTCTCTCCCAAGTCTCTTCTTGGATATTACCATGCTGCCACAATACTCTTACTAGAGAAAAATATGCTCTTCACAAAGTTTTCTCCTATCTATCCATAATTTTCATTGGTTCATGGATAAATGTTACATCCGATTCAAGAGTAACATGGTACCAACTGATCACATGACTAATCACTACAAGAAAAAAGGGGTTTAATAGCGTTTTTAGCGCCGGTTCTTAAAACCACCGTTAAATGTATTTTTTTATTTTTTATTCTTTTTTCAGCAGTTTTTTAAAACCACCGCTAATTTAGATTTTTTATTTTTCAAAAAAAAATTAAATTTATTTTTAGCAACAGTTTATGAAAACCACCACTACCTTAATGAGAAAAATATTAAATATTAAATATTAAATATTAAATATTAAATTATGATTTATTATTAATAAGTATTATTTATTATTTATACCCATTTTTATTTAGAATTTTCATTAATTATAATGTGTTAATTATTAATTATATATAATTATTAGTTAATAGTTACCTGAAACTTAAATTAATTATTCTATAAGTTGAAAATGGAATTCAATATCAAATGACTATAACTTTTGATCCGGGAGTCCGTTTTAGCTCCAAAACCAGTCAAATCGAAGCTTATAAAATGAAATACAACCATATTAGATCATAATTTAGTATTGAATAATAGAATAAAATTTATTATAGTTTTAAGAAAATTTGAAAATCAAACTTCAACTTCAAACGATCATAATTTTTTGATCCAGGTGTCAGTTTGAGCTCTACCACATATCAAATCGAAGTCTGTGAAGTGACCTACACCCTAATAATTGGGGGAACCCTGATCACATTTTTTTTGAGTCAAAAAAGGCCCAAAAGACCTCAAAAATTGAGTTTTTAGTTTGACTATCATGATTTTTGAACATTCAATGAGATTTTAACTCTGTTTAAGAGTGTCTTCATTTGTTTTTTAGGTCATATATGATTATATTCCACTAATTTACATTCCTATTGATTTTATGGTGTTGTAGTGATTGTGGTTTTCCCTCTTTTGCTGATTCATTATCTATTATATATATATATATATATTTGTTTGTACTTCTAAACATTTATGTATATTTATTTATAATTTATATATATTTATCATTATCTATTTAAAATTCTAAATAATTGTATCCATGCATGGATATTTATATGTATTTATGAATATTTTTCTATATTTATATACATTTGTAAATATTTATATGTATTTATGTATATATATGTTTTTATATATTATATGACTATATATATATAGATATTTATATTTACTTGTGTTTATATATATATATATTCATATACAGTTTTATGTGTGTGTTTATATATATTTGCATAACATAAATGTGTGTTTATATATATTTATTTAAATTTCATTATATGTATATTTATTTATAGATATTTATTTCCATTTATTATTTATTATCTATTCATTTATTAGTTATTCATTTATTACATATTTATTATATATTGAGTTTTATTTATTATTAATTTATTATTTAATATTCATTTACTATTTATTATATATTATTACATAATATTTATTATATATTATTTATTTATTTATACTTATTTATTGAAATGATTTGAAATGGTTGGTTTGACATGATTTTGACATACATGGTTGGTGTGAGTTCATGCTTTCGATGTGACCCTGAATAAGGGGTGTGTACCATTGGGGTACAAGGGATGTGACCCTGGATAAGGGGTGTGTGCCAATGGGGCATAAGGAGATTGGCCACTTAGTGATGACTTGGTGGAGGGATGATAAACAGCTCATGAGTATGAAACTATCACTAAAGCATGTATGTGTGGTTGTGTGTGTGAATCATGGAATTGGTATACCAAGATGGGAATTTGTGAAATGGTGTTAAAAATTGTTTGGTTGTTTTCCTTAGAATTTCTTGGATTTGGTATAAACTAATGAAATTCTTTTAAATGATTTTATATAAATTGTTTCATATAAATGTGCTAACTTGTTCTATTCTAGTGGCGTGAGTAGGGAATTCATTTGGGGAAAACCTACTAAGTTTCATTACTCATCCCCTACTTGAGAACTTTGATGCTTTTGTAGATATTGTTTATTAGGACACCGATAAAGGGAAAGTATCACATTTATTTAGTGGTGCTTTATGATACTTGGGCATGGATTGTAGAGTTGGAGCTTGGATCTTGTTGGGAGTTACTGAGATGGTGTCTTTGGAGTCTTTGAGATTTGTTGGTTTTACCTTATTCTTTGCAGTTGATGTTGATTTTGGTTTCCACTTAGTACTATGATATAGTTTGGTTTGATTTGTTATACATTTAGTTGTCTAAATTATGTCCATGTATCATTTAGTGGTCATTTGGTTGTGGTATGATTGGATTGGTTGTTTTATTTTCAAAAGGGAAAATCATCCCCCAATTGTATTGAAGCCCTTGGTATTTATTTCTAGCCTTTGGCGTCTTGGGGATGTCACCTAAGGCCTAGTAACAATTCCACCTGGACTTAAGCCAATAAGGAGGGATGAGATGTTACAAATGGTATCAGCTTATTCAGTCATTGAATTGAAAATGATATCAGTCTTTGGTCGGTACAAATATTTTGGGACAAATGTTATTGGTTGTCGGTCTTGGAGTTGGAAAATAATTCTTGATTAGTCCTTGAGTTGGGATGATAGAAAGGAGTAGGATTTTCAGGACTTGAAATGTAGAGCATAAAAATATATATCTAACTTATTTATGTTGAACTTCAAGTTACTAGGGAGTTGGATACATAAGTGTTTTGGAGACACTTATAGGAATTATAATCTCATTATCATGGGTTTAGCCGATGAGAAGAGCATGACATGCATTGATAGAAATGATTTCCCATCAGGAGTGCATATCTCATTTTGAGTAATGATTTATGATTCGGTGAAAACGTGTTGATTTTTGAAAAATGTTGAAATTGTTTTCAAATGTGAGATTTTGGAAAGGGAATGGTTGTGATATTTTGAAAATGGTTTGATTATCAAAAGAATGGTGGAATTTTTAAAAAATGGTTGGATGTGGAAAATTTTGAACTTTGGAAAGAAATGTTGTGATATATGATGTGGTAAAATTTGAAATTGTTAAGCCTTCAGTTGCTAGAGAGTGAGACTTATGGTGTTTTTTTTCTTATAGAAAATGTCACTCGGTAGGCATTGTAGAAACCAACCAAAAGTGGCTACTGAGAATGTGGTTGCACCTAAGCCACATGTTAACCAAAAACCAGTTCAAAGAATAGTCCCAAGCTTTTTAGGTTGTGGATAGGGGGAAGCGAAGGGATGAACCAAGCCATGTGGATCATTTTGTTCAGTTCCAGAAGTAGAATCCACCCATATTTCAAGGTGATTCAGAACCAAATAAAGTAGAGGTGTGGTTGAATAGGATGAATTGAATATTCAATTTCCTAGTCACACCAGTTGAGTTGAAATTCAAGTTGGAAACGTACATGCTAGAGGATCTTTCACGCTAATGGTGAGATTTATTAGTCCAGACTAAATTAGACCAAGGCATTGCATGGGAGGATTTTGAATAATTGTTCAACAAAAAATTCTATTCTCACATGTTTATAATTTCTAGAATGAAATACTTTTTTAGATTGAAGTAGGAGAACCTCTCAATGATAGAGCATGTGGTGAAATTTATGAATTTATTCTACTTTTCACCTGAAGTTTCTACAAGTTCATCATTGAAGGAATGCATCTTTGAATTGGGGTTGAGGTAGGAGTTTCACTAGAATATTTCCATGTTTTTTATAACGGATTATACGAAGATGGTTAATAGAGTGAAAATGGAAGAAAGGGACATCTCAGGAGTTATGAGTGGAGGGAACATGTTGATACCTACAGGAAACGGTGGGAACTCTAATGCTGAAAATAAGCGGAAGGGGGACACATATTTCCAAGGTAGTGGGATGAATTAGAACCAAAAGACTAGATTGATGAATCTTCCTCCAAGACCCAAGAGAAAATCTGGATGTTTTCAATGTGGATCGTTCGACCACATGAAACAATATTGTACAACACCACCTAGATCATGCCATAATTGCAATCAGATGGGGCATCTTTAGGGCTATTGTCGTAGTGCTCCAAGGTCAGGTGTTTGGGCCACATCTCATGTTTTATAGATGTTGTATGATTTGATGGGATAAGGGTACCAGAATACCTATCTTTCAACAAAACCGAGATATCCATGTTGATTCTAGGAACACCATGACTCCTCAAATAGTGAAATCTCAACAAGGCAACAAGGAACAAAGTGCAGTGAGTAAGAAATTATATGGAGCTGAGAAAGTAGTTATAGATGACCAATCTAGACCATCAATAGTGAGAGGTACAATTATTTTGAATTCTAACCTTATGCAAGATTTTTTTGATACGAGTTCATCCCATTTGTTTATTTCTTCTCATGCTATTGACTTGCTGGGTTTTCATGTTGAGATGATGCCTTCTATTTTGAAACTTCAAAATCCTCTTGGTCAAAGAGAATATCAAGTCTTGATGTGTAAATCATGTTCTATAACTATTGATAGAGTTGAGTTGATATGGGGTTTCTCTATGATTGCAATGAATGTCTATGACATAATCCCGGGTATGGATTGATTGAAAATGTTCAGAGCTCACATCGATTGTTATAAACGAAAGGTTAGTTTTACAATTAATAATGGCATTGATCATATCTTTAAAGGAGACCAGAATGTAAAGGCATGCGCAACATGATTTTTGGCACCAGTAGTTGGAACGGTCTCATACTAGTTGTTAGCTTTGACTTTGGCATCGATGGAAGAGACTGATAATTATAGTTTTCCAGTGGTTGTTGATCAGTTTCATGATGTTTTTCCTAAAAATTTATTAGGGTTTCCACACAAAAGAGAACCATAGTTTACGATTTATCTCCTTTTAGGGACCATTCATATTTCCCTTCCATCTTAACAGATAGTACTAATAAAATTAAGGGAATTGAAATTAAAGTTGGAATATATGGAAAGAAAATGGTTCAATTGGCTAAACACATCTCTGTGGGCAGAATAGGTTTGGTTTGTCAAAAAGGTGGATAAAAATCTTTGTCTTTATGTCCATTATTGTAAGATTAACCAGGTTATAATAAAGAATTGGAATCAAATTCCATGCATTTGTGATCTATTCAATCAATTGAGGGGAGCCGAGTGGTTCTCTAAAATTGACTTGTGATCAGGATATCACCAATTGAGGGTTAGTAAATTGGATATTCCAAAGAAATATTTTAGGAGAATATATGGACATTATGAGAATGAGGTTATGACTTTAAGTCCTATGAATAAACCAAAAGTCTTTATGGAATTGATGAATTAGATATTTCAAAGTTATCTGGATTATTTTGTGGTGGTGTTTGCAAATGACATATTGGTGTATTTAAGGACAAGGGTTGAGCATGAGAAACACTTAGAGAAAATGATGGAAATTTTATGGGATCATCATATGTATGAAAAATTATCAAAGTATGATTTTTGGATACAAAAGTTACATTTGATTGTACATGTAATCTTTGAAATAAGTGTCTCTAGTAATCCAAAAAAGATAAAAGCAATTATCTTTTAGTAATCACCAAATAATTTCTTCGAGATACGCAGTTTCCTTGGTCTAGCTGGTTATTACCAATGCTTTGTTTGTGATTTTTCATGACTAGGCTCACCAATGAAAATTTTGACAAGGAAAAATGTTCCATTCCAATGGAACGATGAATTTCATAAGTATTTTCAAGTACTTAAAGTTCTCCTTACATCAACACTGATCTTGATTTTTCTAAATCAGGACAAGGGTATGTGGTGTATTGTGATTCTTTAGATTCTTGGTTGGGATGTGTTCTCATATAGGGAGATCATGTTGTTGCTTATGGATCTCATTAGTTATGGTTGCATGAGAAAAACTACCCAACACATGATTTGAAGTTAGATATCACAGTCCATGCTTTGAAGACTTGATTTCATTACCTCTTTGGCGAGAAATTTATAGTTTTTATGGATCATAAGAGCTTGAAGCATATTTTATTACAAAGGGTTTTGAATCTAGGACAAAGAAGGTGGATAAAGTATCTCCAAATGTTTGAATTTTAATTGATGTATACAATGGGTAAAGTAAATTCACTGGTAGATGCATTAAGTAGAAATTCATATGCTCAGTTAGAAAAAGAGGCTTCAGATCAGTGGAAGTTGATGTCAGTGATAATCTACATGTACTTGGATTGTGGAGACTGAGGTAGTGAAACAATTTTCTTTTTAGTTTTGTGGGTTCTTGATCTGGTGAAGATGTTTAAAGAGGCACAAACATCTGATTCAAAATGTGCTACTTTGAGGTCAAAACTCAATGGTAGGGAGACCATCGAGGGAGGTAAACTAGATGAGAGTTTATTTTTTTTGGTTTTGAAATCATATGGTCATACCTATGACTTTTCAGGAAAAACTTCTTCATGCTTACCAATATTCGAGATGGGATATTCATCTAGGAATACAGAAGATATATAAGTCACTGAAAGCAAAGTTTTGGTGGGTCGACATGAAAAGGAAGGCTACTGCGTTGGTTTCAAGATGCCTCACTTATCAGCAGGTTAAGGTAGAGCATCAACGACCGTAGGTATGTTATAGTATTTACTTATTATTTTTTAGAAATAAGAGTAGATAAATATGTATTTTTTGATAGGTCTCCCAATAACAGTTCATAAACACGATGCCATATGGGTGATAGTGGATCAAATTATAAATTCGGACCATTTTATAAGGCCCCAGCCTTAAACATTACATAATCTTGAGTTAAGTCAAGAATTCACATTGAGGATCTTTTTAGGTTTAGAGTTTTAGAGAATTAGGCCATAACTATTACATTGCATCTAAAATATTACAAATTAGACACTTCTACTCTATCTAATTTTTTCACAAAAATAAAAACTCTTTATAAAGAAACATGGCATCGTTTCATGTTTTATCAGCATAACTTTTCCTTGATCCCATCCTTGAATCTATTCTTCTTTATGTCCTATGAAAAACATTTCAAAACTTGGGATGAGAATAAAAAGATCAGTAAGAGATACATAAATAATGAAAAATGTTAGTTTTTCAAAAAAATTTAAACCATGAATACTTTATCACAAAGCAATAATTTTCACCATTAAGAAGTTGCAAAAAAAAATTCACTAAATATAAGCTCATTGCTTACCCTTTTTGTAACCAAAAGATTACTATAAATCCCATAGAAAGCAATATAAAACATATAAAGGTAAATTGGGACATAAACATACTTGAATGGAATAACCATACGGTCAAATTCCACACATATCACTAAATGGAATAGCCATACGACCGACTTCCATACCCAATGCATTGGAGGTTATAACATAACCAAACGTCCTTGGTTTATCATAGAACCACCCATAATTTGGTTTATCACGTAACCAACCATCTTGGTTTATCACATAACCACCCGTAAAATGTCCAAGTACCATTTAATAATCATAACACATAAAACAAGCATAAATGAAAAATAACATTTCCACACTGCAACCGCAAGAGATCATTTTAAGATATAAAAATATTCAACCCATTTCCAAAACCACTTAAAAAATTTAATACAGATAATTTTGAATAAAAGTGTCCCATACCACTTTGAAACTTTTGAAATAAATTTTCATTTTAAAACATTAATGTCCATATAAATAAATTATTAAAAACCATTTTGAAAACATGGAAATGAAATAGAAGGTTTTAATTGAATAAATATTTAAAATATTTAAAATGATTTTTTAGTTAAAGAGTCCCTTACCACTTGAGAAACACTTGAATAAAAATCATTAAGGAATAACATTAAACAAAACTTATAATATCATGAGAATAAGAATATTCATGATATAATATGTCAAAGGGCAGTATAAATACCATATAAAAGTGAATTGGTGCATAATACCAAATAATTCTCAATGGAATATAAATTGAGATGAAATCCCTCACAAATATTGTATCATTAGATTAAGGATAAATCAATGAAATAATTATGTGTGAAAAATATAAATACACCAAATATAAGTGGATATTTAGTGTAAAAAAATCATAGGTTATTCACACATATTCTTGGAAAAAACAAAACCAATGACATGGATATTTAAATCAATGAATGGAAATTGAGTTAAGATTTACCTTAAAAAGTTTGTATAAATGACATAAGAATTTATCAATGGGATGATTATGTGTAGTAAACGTATATCCATGTAAAGGGAAGTGAAAATTAAAAAATAAATAAATAAATAGTGATTTCACACATAATCTTGACATAATACAATCAACAAAGCATGCATAAAACTCAATGAGTGGGAATTAAGTTTAGAAAT
Organism: Viscum album; assembly: GCA_963277665.1. NCBI lineage: Eukaryota > Viridiplantae > Streptophyta > Magnoliopsida > Santalales > Viscaceae > Viscum > Viscum album. The sequence goes on along the minus strand of OY728128.1, from coordinate 1,917,604,077 downwards.
TCCCTTACAAAGATCATTTTGTTAATCAAATAGATCAATTATGTGTATTAAATATAAATAATAATTAATAAAGTATAGATAAAATAAAGGATATCAAAATTTATTTCTCACATAATCATAGCATGACATAATAAAGAAGTAGAAGATTAACCCAAAGAATGGATATTGGGTTAAGAAGTTCCTTTACTTTGAGTCCGACTTGTCTCGTTTGTTCTTTATATTCCTAAATAAAAAACTTAGATTAATTTATAATTACTTAAGAACCTTTTTAAAGTTTATTATTATTTTTATTCCACTTATTACCATGTTATAAAAATTATATAATTATTTAAGTTAATATTGGTCGTTTTTTCGATATTCGGTACTTGAGTTGAAAATGAACTTATTTTGAAATAAATTATTCATGTAGTCAAAATTAAATCATCTCCAGAATTATATTAATGATTTAAATATCATATATATATAAATTATATATTTATTTAGAATATTCCATAACATTTGGAGATAATAAATGAAATGTACCATTCATAGAGATGGTAGGCCGTACGTACGCATGAACGCTACTTTCATTTATTTGATATATTAAAGGAATGAAAACTAAATGATACATAGGTATATTATAATTATAGTATAATATCATATTTTATATACATTACATAAGTTTATTAATTTGATCTTTTATACATTCTATGTATGGCATGAACGAGTCATATCACTTTGAGGGGGCAGTAGTTCGCACTTCCTCAAATGAAATTATCATATTTACACATTATGGAAAGTATAAAGGTATGATATAAATAAAAAATACAGAAGCATAAAGATAATATAAATATAATATATATCATATATAAATAAAGTGCAATCATAATGACCACCATGAGATGTGGTAGGGGAAAATTGAACAATCATCATTTCGTGAGGCTGTAGTTTGATGTACACAGAAACAGTATGTTCATATCCATTAGATGGAGGTGTGTGTAAGTGTAGTTAAAATAATTATTATAACAATATCCTAGTATATTGAGGATATTGGTGTTTTTATTTAATCAAATAATAAGAATATCATAGGGAGTGGAGAAGGAAAATAAAGGAAATGAACTTGAGAGAATATGTTACCTCTAAATCGAGTAACTTCTTTTGATTTAAGCCAAAAGACTTTCTTGAATTGGATTATTCCCAAGGTAAGGATTCTAAGAGTAAGGGAGGTATGTTGGGAGATTATTTGAGCATAATTTGGATGATATAAGGGGCTTGAGAGGTGTGAGTAAATGGGTAGAGGTGGTGGCCTTTTATAAGAGGGAGGAGGGCCACTTTAGGAAAGTCTTGAAATATTATTTTATTATAAATTTATTTTTGGTTTCAAATGGTCTAAAACTCATTTATTTCAATGATAATATGCTTTTGGGTCGAAAAACTCTCAAAAAATAGGTTTTATAAAATTTTAGGTCACAAAACTAACCTTATATTTTAGCCTTACCTCTTAGTTAAAAACATTAACTCTTACTATGTCTTCTTGTATTTTCATAATATATAGTTATTATAGTTACTATAAAATGCCAAGATAATTATAAGTGGATGATTAGTGACATTTGTAACATCATATAAGTCAGTTGTCCAAATATTATATTTTTAGGACTATTATATCATTTAATAAAATAATATTTATTTTAAAAACTCATTTATGTCAATTTTGACACTATTTAGTAATTGATTTTTGTTAAAGTTAAAACAACTTCATTCCTTCGAATCAAAGGAATTAACTCAAAGATAATATGTAAATTTTATCCAGAAAATTCATGTATGGCATCAAAATAATCAAATTAAATTTATTTTTATATTTATAATATCATTTATTTGAATCCATTATTAATGAAGTAATCACTGCATCATCATTATGTCATAATTAAATTTATTTATTTAATGTCTAAAAATTATAAATAAAATATAATTATGTATGAAATATTTTTATATTTATAATGACTATTTATAGTTAACTATATCACTTATATAACCCCATATAATTTTTTTTTATTAAAAGATACATGTTTATGTTATATTTCCTTTTTTTAAAATTAAAAATCACAAAAAGTCATTTTCATACCCAAGTGGATACCAATGCCAAAATTTCAGCCTAAATATGCTCATGGTAAGAAATATATCATCCAACAGGATTAGGAAATGTTTTGGGGTAGTTTTATATTATTATAATATTATTCTTACCCTTATTTACCTAATTTACCCTTTAACCATGGTAATTAAAAATAATTACTGAAGTTACTATTCATGATGTCAAAAAATAAAAGGTACCTATTTACACAATTTTGACCTTATGATTCAAAATATAGAATCAATTTTTCCAAATTTAAAACATATAAATTATAGTAATTAATTTAAAATTAATTCCCATGGTCAAAATAAGAATGCGTGTTTTTAAGAAGTAAAAACTACCAAAAGACTGGCATGTGTTTTTTTACGATTGAAATGGGAAATTAATTATAATGAACAACATTGGATTAAATTATAAAAATATATTCAATTTATACTTTAAAACTACTAAATAATATGATTTAACCATATACATTATTTTGATGGAAAAAGTTATTTTCAATTAAAATTTAGCATACTTTTACTATTCATCAAAACATGATAGTTATCAGAAAAATAGAAAAAATTCATCCAAAGTAAATTTTTATGTCCTACATATAAATAAGAAGTTTATTTTTTCAAATAGAACATATAAAGGTGTCAAAAATTAAATTTAAAAAGGGTTCACCATCAAAAGGCGGTAAAACTGCATTTTTAGAAAAATACTTCTTTTATCCAAAAAATTTAATTTGTTCTTATATCATATCTAGAAAACATATAATATGAATTTAAAAAATTAAATTGAATATATAACACATATTTTTTATTAAATAAAAAACCATAAATATTGATATGATTTCATAAACACAATTATTCTCTTTAAAATAGGTTTTTATAAAAACACATCCTTTATATTCAATTGGTTTTTATTTCCATTTCTAATAAATTCAGTAACCAATGAATCATTATTTAAAAAAATTTTAAACCATATTTTAAAATTCAATTGATAATATTCATTCCCTCCATTCCAACGGCTAGGCGTTAACTTCCATTTAAATTAATAATAATATCATTGTATTGTTTTTTGGTATAACTCAATGTTTTGTGTAACATAAGATTTTAGAGAAACCCATTGTTGCGTGTCGAGTACGCTATCAAAAAAAGAACCACCTTTAAAGTAAAATTAATAACTTATTCAAAAATATAAATATATATGAAAATGTATTATTCTATAAATACCTGAGTCATTACATCATTCCACCCTTTTGGAAATTGCATCCTTATAATTTTAAAATTGGGTTGGGAAATTTCATTGAAAATACCACATCGGGCACATGAGCCTCAGCCTGGTTGGTGAGGACTCTTAAGTGCATCCAGGCAACCTAGGATAAAATCCAGGTGGAGGCACAATTTTCAGGTTACTATAGCAGGTACTGTAGCAGGCACTATTTGGCACTGTAGCAGCCGAGAATTTTCCCCCATTTGGGCCTTTGGGCCACCGATTTGGTCCCCGAGTCCTTTAAGACCTTCGAGCCACCCATGCCTTCGGGCCAGTAAGGCCTTCGGGCCACCTCATGGCATTCAGGACGTTTTTAGTGTAGATACAAATGAGAAAACCTACTAGGAACAAGCTCTATGAAGGATGAGCAAGGAGCTTTCACCACAGTAGAAGCTAAACAGATTGCAAGAATGAGAGGGTATGAAACCTACCATCGAGAAAAGCCTGTTCATGCATGGGATATCCTAGACGAACATCCATACGAAGGTGGAGAGCTGATTTCATGATGAAGATTCTGGGGAGGAGCAGTTTCAAGTAGTTAGTCTGGGTTGTATGTAATGTTTGAAGCCTACGGGTAATGAATTACTCTAAAGGCCTACAGGCCTGTAATACTTGCACCTACGGGCATTGTAAGGGTTTCACATAACCCCTTGAAAGGTGGATTATCAAAATCAATAAAAAATGAAGGCCTTTGGTCCATTGGATGGAAAATACCACATCAGAAAAAGAGTTAATAAAACTATCTTTTTAAAAGAAATAAGGAGAAGTAAAAAGGTCACATGAGATAACACATATGAGTATTCCATGTAGGAAAACATGGATATGGAAGAGAAACAAAGTTACAAATTCTAATGGAGAGTGATAGAAAATTTGATTAGGAGAAAGTTAACTACCAGAAAACCATAAACTTATGATGGGTTAAATGGTATTTGATTTCCCAGTAGGAAAAGTAAACAGACAACATTTTTGTTTTAAGTTACTTTTTCATAAAGTTGAGGAATTAATTTGCTTCCTAGAATAATAACACAAAGAAACATACTTACTTGTTAAGTAGAGTTTCATCCTTTTATAAATTTCTTCCACAAATTCATATTTTCTAAAAAATATGAGTATTCAAGATGATTTTGTCACACCTGAAGCGATAGAATCAACTTATAAAGAATCACATAATCCTCAAAATATTAACTATATATTCAACCAATCTTGAAATTAAAAAAATGGTTAGTACAATATCAGATAATCCCTCGAAAGGATAATTCTTTATAAAAATAAATACTACTCTTCATATCCAAAATTCAACAAACAATACCCCAAATCTCAATAAAGACCATTCAATAAACAATTGTACTTAAAATTATTCAAAGTAATACAAAATAATATTGAAACCCAAAATTCAGAAGGATTTGATCATATAGTCTTCCATGATAAATTTTAGCATTTATCTCCATATAACATCGACTACTCTTAAAGTCCCACACTTAAAAGTAATTAACCTAATAACATATTCTCCATGATAGGTAAATAATTTCCACAAATAACCCAAATTTCCATTTTTCCACAATAAAAACATAGATTCTTACAAAATAAAATTCAACCCTTACCCCTCAAATGAAATCCCATAGTATTCTATTTTCCTTAGGCATATAGTGTTCCTAAAAGAGTGAATGTCTTTAAAAATATCATTTATCACTTAATCACCAAATCATTTTCCTATACTAAGGATATCCATTTGATAGAACATAAGTTCCAAAAATAAACTTATTCTTAATCCATAAAATCATTTAACTAAAAATAATAAGTCATATTAACCAGGGACTTCATGTAGGCTAGTGGTAGGCGATAAATCCCAGTGGCACTTCAGTTGTGGGTTCGATTCCTACAGATTTTTCCGATGCGATGGGTTGTCACACGGTCTATGTGTTATCATTTTTCAAAAAATATATAATTTTATAACATTCCAAAAAATTATATCAATTCCTAAAAAATAACCATAACATATTTTAACCTCAAAGGTTATCTTATACCTCGCATTTTTCATCCCAAAAAGTAATAACCTGTAATTGCCTCAAATTCAAGGATTATATAAACCCTAATGGTTATTTATAACTATATCCACAAAAGAAAAGATAATTCTTTTTCGAATAACTTTTTTTATAACAAATTAAGGGTTACAAATACTATAAGTCTTCCAAAGTAATCTCATCATTAATACATTTAAACATATCATCATCCATAGATACAAAATAACTCTTCAATTCTTAAAATGTATACATATTAACCATCAAACATTATTCAGAATCCTTTATCCATGTTTCTCCATATTATTCTTTTATACTTCCTTCCTACAAACAAAATCTTGCATAAGGTCCTAAGATTCAATAATGTCAAAACATGAGCTAAGAAATAATTCATACCTTTCATAGGTCATTTTCAATTTCCTCATCTTCAATTGGAATGACATTAGGAATTGGTAAACATATATTTTTATAGCCCTGCTGATCCCATTCCCTAACCTTATTTATTAGACATCAATTTGAGTAATGACCATGCACAACACATTTAAAACATTCAATTGATCCCTCATAAATAACTTCTTTCCCTTTCCTGGATTCAAATGAATGCTTTCTTTTTTCCATGGTAGGTTACTGCTTTATGACCTTCATTCCCACATCTATAACATCTTCCTATCCCATTGAAGCATTTTACTAGGTGTTTTTTCCACATCCTTGACACATAGGTTTTTTAATATACTTACCTTTATGATTATTACCTAAACATCCATATATATTATTTTCTTGTATATATGATTCCTTATAAAAATCACCAAGGTTTAAGTGGTCAATCATGACTCCAGATAGTTAGTTAAGAATAACCACAAGAGTTCTCACTGCAGGTCCAATTTCATTTGGTTGCTTATTTAGAAAAACACCATAGTTTCCTTCACATCCATTTTTTTACTTTGGTGCCTACTAGATCTAACCATTTACTAAAACAAAAAAAATGTCAATGTGAGTATATCAGTAAAATCATCATTTACTATCTTATGAGGAGGGTAAAAACTAATATATAATTATTCATGTCATCTTAAACTCATTCAATTTATCTAAAATAACTATGAATCTTTCTAATATGCTAACCACTTTGGTTATATAAAACATATCACTTATGCTTAAATAATACCATAACCTCTAAAGTTATCTAAACCGACCTCTGATACCAATTATAAGGCTCCAACCTTAAACATTATATAATCTTGAGTTAAGTTAAGAATTCACATTGAAGATCTTTTTAGGTTTAGAGTTTTAGAGAATTAGGCTATAATTATTACATTTCATCTCAAATATTACAAAGTATAAACTTCTACTATATCGATTTTTTTGAAAAAAGAAAAACTCTTTATAAAGAAACATGGTATCATTTCATGTTTTATCAGCATAACTTTTCCTTGATCCCATGAATCTATTCTTCTTTATGTCCAGTGAAAAACATTAAAAAAATTAGGATGATCATAAAAAGATCAGTAAGGGATACATAAAGAATAAAAACTATTAGTTTTGTGAAAAAATGTAAACCATGAATACTTTATCATAAAGTAATACTTTTCACATTTAAGAAGTAGCAAAAAAAATTTCACTGAATATAAGATTATTTCTTACCCTTTTTGTAACCAAAAGATTACCATAAAGCCCATAAAAAGAAACATAAAACATATAAAGGTAACTTGGGACATAAACATATTTGAATGGAATAACCATATGGTCTAATTACACATATATCACTAAATGGAATAGACATACGACCTTATTCCATACCCAATGCATTAGAGGTTATAACGTAACCACCTGTCCTTGGTTTATCATGGAACCACCCGTCATTTGGTTTATCATGTAACCACCCGTAAAATTTCCAAGTACCATTTAATAATTATAACACATAAAACAATCATAAATAAAAAATAACATTTCCACAATTCAACAACAAGAGATTATTTTAAGATATAGAAATATTCAACCCATTTACAAAACCATTTAAAATAATTAATAAAGTGAATTTTGAATCAAAGTGTCCCATACCACTTTTAAGATTTTGAAATAAATTATCATTTTAAAAAATTCATGTCCATATAAATAAATTCTTAAAAACCATTTTTCAAACATGGACATGAAATTGAAGGTTTTAAATGAATAAATCTTTAAAACATTTAAAACGATGTTTTAGTTAAAGAACCCCTTACCACTTTAGAAACACTTGAATAAAAATAATTATGGAATAAAATTAAACAAAAATTATAATATCATGATAATAAGAATATTCATGATATAATATGTCAAAGGGAGTTATATACACTATATAAAAGTGAATTAGTGCATAACAACAAATAAGTCTCAATGGAATATAAATTGAGACGAAATCCCTTACAAATATTGTATCATTAGATTAAGGATAAATCAATGACATAATTATGTGTAAAAAATATAAATACACCTAATATAAGTAAATATTTAGTGTAAAACAATCACAGGTCATTAACACATATTCTTGGTAAAACAAAACCAATGACATGGATATTTAACTCAATGAGTGGAAATTGAGTTAAGATTTACCTTACAAAGTCCATATAAATGACGTAAGAATTTATAAATGGGGTGATTATGTGTAACAACAGTATATAAATGCAAAGGGAATATAAAATTAAAATACAAATAAATAAACAGTGATTACACACATAATCTTGGCATAATATAATCAACAAAGTATGCGTAAAACCCAATGAGTGGAAATTTAGTTTAGAAATTCCCTTACAAAGATCATTTTCTTAATAAAATAGATCGATTATGTGTATTAAATATAAATACACATAAATCAAGTATAAATACAAGATAGGATATCAAAATTTATTTCTCACATAATCATAGGATAACATAATCAAGAAATATAAGATTAACCCAAAGAATGGATATTAGGTTAAGAAGTTCCCTTACCTTGAGTTCGACTTGTCTTGTTCATTATTTATATTCCTGAATAATAAAATTAGGTTAATTTATACTTTATTAATAACATTTTTCAAGTTTATTATTCATTTTATGTCACTTATTACGATTTTATAAAAATTACATAATTATTTAAATTAATATCGGTCATTTTGTCAATATTCGGTACTTGAGTTGAAAATGAACTTGTTTTGATATAAATTGTTCATGTAGTCAAAAGTACATCATATTCAGAATGATATTACTTATTTAAATATCATATATATCTATTATATATGCATTTATAATATTTCATAACATTTGAAGATAATAAATGAAATGCACCGTTCAGGGAGACGGTAGGCCGTACATATGCATAAACACTACTTTCATTTATTTTATATATTAAAGGAACAAAAAATAAATGATACATAGGTATATTATAATTAAATTATAATATAATATTTTATATACATTACATAATTTAATTAACTCCATTCTTTATACATTCTGTGTATGGCATGAACGAGTCATATCACTTTGAAGGGGTGGTAGTCTGCACTTCCTCAAATAAAATTATCATATTTACACATTATGAAAAGCATAAAGGTATTCTATAAATAAAAAATACAGAATAATAGATACAATATAAATATAATATATATCATATATAAATATAGTTCCATTATAATGGCCACCATGAGAGGTGGTAGGGGAAAAATGAACAATCATTGTTTCGTGAGGTCATAGTTTGCCGTACACAAAATCAATATGTTCGTATCCATTAGATGGAGGTGCGTGTAAGTGTAGTTATAATAATTCTTATAAAAAATACTATTATATTGAGTATAATGGTGTTTTTATGTAATAAAATAATAATAAGATCATAGGAAGTGGAGAAGGAAAATAAAGGAAAGGAATTTAAGAGAAGACATTACCTCTAAATCGGGTAACTTCTTTTGATTTGTGTCAAATGGATTTCTTGAATTGACTTTTGCTCAATTTAAGGATTATAGGAGTAAGGGTGGTATGTTGGGAGATTATTTGAGTAGAATTTGGATGATACAAGGGTCTTGAGAGGTGTGAGTAAGTGGGTAGAGTTGGTGGGTTTATATAAGAGGGAGGAGGGACACTTTTGGAAAGTCTTGAAATATTATTTTATTATAAATTTATTTTCATTTTAAAATGGTCCGAAACTCATTTATTTAAAAAATAATATGTTTTTGGGTTGAAAAACTCTCAACCATTAGGTTTTATACAAGTTTTGGTCACAAAAATAACCTTATCTTTTAGCTCTACCCTTTAGTTAAAAACATTAACTCTTACCATGTCTTCTTGTATTTTCATAATATATGGTTACCATAGTTACTATAAAATTCCAAGAAAAATATAAGTGGATCATTAATGACATTTTTAACATTATATAAGTCATTTGTGCGAATCTTATATTTTTAAGACTATTATATCATTTAATAAAATATTATTTGTTTTAAAAGCACATTTATATCAATTTTGACACTATTTAGTAACTGATTTTTGTTAAAGTTATAACAACTTTATTTCTTAGAACCAAAGGAATTAAATCAAAGATAATATTTAAATATCCTCCATAAAATTAATTTATGGAATCAAAATAATAAAATTACATTTATTTTGATATTTATAATATCATTTATTTGAATCCATTATTAATGAAGCAATCACTACATCATCATTGTGTCATAATTAAATTTATTTATTTAATGTATAAAAATTATAAATAAAATATCATGATGTAGGAAATATTTTTATATTTATAATGAATATTTATAGTCTAATATATCACTTATATAACCTCATATAAAAAATGTTTTATTAAAAGATACATGTTTATGTTATATTTCCCTTTTTTTTAAATTAAAAATCATAAAATGTCAATTTCACACCCAAGTGGCTCCCAATGCCAAAAGTTAATCTGAATGATGCTCATGGTCATAAATATACCATACAATAGGATCAGGACATGTTTTAGGGTAGTTTTATATTATTATAATATTATTTTTTTACCCTTATTTGCCTAATTTACCCTTTAACCATGCTAATTAAAAATAATTACTGAATTTACTATTCATAATGTCCAAAAATAAAAGGTACCTATTTACACAATTTGGAACTTCTGATTACAAATATGGAATCCATTTTTACAAATTTAAAACTCATAAATTGTAGTAATTAATTTAAAATCAATTCCTGTGGTCAAAACCAGAATGCATGTTTTTAAGAATTAAAACTACCAAAAAATTGACATGTGTTTATGTCCAATTTCAATGTGAAATTACTTCTAATGACTGAAATTAGATTAAATGATAAAAATATATTCAATTTATACTATAAAACAAGTAAATAATATGATTTAACCATATAAATTATTTCGATGGGAAAAGTTGTTTTCAATTAAAATTTAGCATATTTTTACTATTCATCAAAACATGATAGTTATAAAAAAAATAGAAAAAATTAATCCAGAGTAAATTTTGGTGTCCTGAATATAAATAAGAAATTTATTTTGTCAAATATAACATATAAATGTGTCAAAAATTAAATTTAAAAATGGTTCTCCATCAAAAGGTGGTAAAACTGCATTTTTTAGAAAAATACTTCTTTTATCTGAAAAATTGAATTTGTTCTTATATCATATCTAGAAAACATAAAAGACGAATTTAAAATAATAAATTAAATATATAAAATATATTTTTCATTAAATAAAAATCCATAAATATTTATATGATTTCATAAACACAATTATTATATTTTAAATAGGTTTTCATAAAAACACATCCTTTATATTCAATTGGTTTAAATTTTCCTTTCTAATAAATTTGGTAACCAATGAATCATTATTTAAAAAATTTGTAAACCAAATTTAAAAATTCAATTGATACTATTTATTCCCTCCATTCTAATGGCTATGCATTAACTACCATTTAAAATAATAGCAATATTATTGTATTGTTTTTTGGTTTAACTCAATGTTGTGTGCAATGTAAGATTCCAACCCATTTTTGCATGTCGAGTTCACTATCGAAAAAAAGAATCCCAATTAAAGTAAAATCAATATCTTATTCATAAATATCAATAGATATGAAAATGTATTATTCTATAAATACCTGGGTCATTACATCATTTCCCCTTTTAGAAATTGCATCCTCTCAATTTTAAAATTGGGCTGGGAAACTTCATTGAAAATCCCACATTGGAAAAAGGGTCAATAAAACCATCACTTTAAAAGAAGGGAAGAGAAGTACAAAGGTCACCTAAGATAACACATAATAGGATTCCATGTAGTAAGACATGGATATGGAAGATAAAATAAGTGTCAAGTTCTGATGGAGATTGATAAAAAACATGATTAGGAGAAAGTTAAATACCATAAAACCATAAAATTATGATGGGTTAAATGGTCTTTGATTCATCATTAGGAAAATTAAATGAACACCATTTTTGTTTTAAGTTACTTTTCATAAAGTTTAGGAATTAATTTACTTCCTAGAATAAGAACATAATGAAACATACTTACTTGTCAAGTAGAGGTTCATCCTTTCTTAAATTTCTACCACAAAATCATCTTTTATACAAATGATGAGTATTAAAGATGAATTTGTCACACCTAAAGCGATAGAATCAACTTATATAGAATCACATAATACTTAAAATATTAACTATATATTCATCCAGTCTTAATACCAAAACCAAAATGGTTAGTTAAGATCAGATAACCCCCCTAAAGGATAATCCTTTATAAAAAGAAATAATACTCTTCATCTCCAAAATTCAACCAACAATACCCCAAAGTTTAAAAAAGACCATTTGATAAAAAATTATCCTTAAAATTATTCAAAGTAATACAAACTAAGATTGGAACCCAAAATTTAGAAGGATTTGATCATATAGTCTTCCATGATAAATTTCAGCATTTATCTCCACATAACATCAACTACTCTTAAAGTCCCACACTTAAAAGTAATTAACCTAATCACATATTCTCTATGATAGATAAATAATTTCTACAAATATACAAAATATCCATTTGTCCACAATAAAAACATATATTCTTCCAAAATAAAATTCAACCATAACTCCTGTAGTATTCTATTTTCCTTAGGCATATAGTGTTCCCAAAAGAGTGAATGTCTTCCAAAATATCATTTATCACTTAATCACCAAATCATTTTCCTATAATAAGGATATCCATTTGATAAAACATAAGTTCCCAAAATAAACTTATTCTTAATCCATAAAATCATTTAACTAAAAATAATAAGTCATACTAACCAAGGACTTCATGTAGGCCAATGGTAGGTGATAAATCCCAATGGCACTTAGGTTGTGGGTTCAATTCCCATAGCTTTGTCTGATGTGACATGCTGTCACACGGTCTGCATGTTGTCCTTTTTCAAAAATTTTATAATTTTATAACATTACCAAAAATTATATCAATTCCTCAAAAATAACCATAACATATTTTAACCTCAAAGGTTATCTCATACCTATCATTTTTCATCCCAAAAAGTAATAACCCGTAATTACCTCAAATTTAAGGATCATATAAACCCTAATGGTTATTTATAAATATATCCACAAAAGAAAAGACAATTCTTCCTCAATTAATTTTTTTTATAATAACTTAAGAGTTAAAAATACTATATGTCTTCCAATGCAATCCCATCACTAATACATTTAAACACATAATCATCCATAGATCCAACATAACTCTTAAATTCATAAAATGTAGACATCTTAATTATCAAACATTCTTCATGATCCTTTATCCATGTTTTTCCATCTTATTATTTTATACTTCATTCCTACAAACAAAATCATGCATAATGTCCTAAGATCCAATATTGTAAAAACATGAGCTAAGAAATAATCCATACCTTTCATAGGTCATTTTTAGTTTCCTCATATTCAATTAGAATGGAATTAGGAATTGGTAAACATATATTTGTATGGTCCTGCTGATCCTATCCCCAAACCTTCTTCACAAGAAATCTATTTGAGTAATGACCATGAAAAACACATTTAAAACATTAAATTGATCCCCCAGAAAGAAATTCTTTACCTTTCCTAAAGTCAATTGAATACTTCCTTTTTTCATGGTAGGTTATTTATTTATGACCTTCATTACCATATCTATAACATCTTCTCGTCCCTTTGAAGCATTTTCTTAGGTGTTTCTTTACACATCCTTGACACATAGGTTTTTAAATATACTCACCATTATGATTATTACCTGAACTTCCATATGGATTCTTTTCTTGCATATACGATTCCTTAGAAAAATAACCAAGGTTCAAGTGGTCAATCATGACTCTAGATAGTTAGTTAAGAATAACTAAAAGAGCTCTCATTGTATCTCCCTTTTCATTCGGTTGATTATTTAGAAAACCACCATAGTTTTCTTCATATCCATTATTACTTTAGTGCCTGCTAGATCCAGCCATTTACTAAAACCAAAAAAAATATCAGTGTGAGTATATCAATAAAATCATCATATACTATCTTATGAGGAGGGTAAACACTAAGATATACTTATTCATGTTATCTTTAACTCATTCAATTTATGTAAAGAAACTATGACTTTATAATATGCTAACCAATGTGGTTATATAAAAAATGTCACTTATGCTTAAATAACACCCTAACCTCTAAATTTATCTAAACTGACCTATGATACCAATTATAAGGCCCCAACCTTAAATATTACATAATCTTGAGTTAAGTCAAGAATTCACATTGAGGATCTTTTTAGGTTTAGAGTTTTAGAGAATTAGGCCATAACTATTACATTGCATCTCAAATATTACAAAGTAGACACTTATAATCTATCCATTTTTTTTTCAAAAAATAAAAACTCCTTAAAAATAAACAAGGTCTCATTTCATGTTTTATCAGCATAACTTTTCCTTGATCCCATCCTTAACTCTATTCTTATTTATGTCCTGTGAAATTTTTTTCAAAACTTGAGATGAGCATAAAAAGTTCAGTAAGTGATACATAAAGAATTAAAACAATTAGTTTTGAAAAAACTTGTAAAACATTAATACCTTATCATAAAGTAATACTTTTCACCTTTAATAAGTAAAAAAACACTTCACTGAATATATGCTCATTTATTACCCTTTTTGTAACCAAAAGATTACCATAAATCCCATAGAAAGTAACATAAAACATATAAAGGTAACTTGGTACATAAACATACTTGAATGGAATAACCATATAGTCAAATTCCACACATATCACTAAATGTAATAGCCATATGTCCATATTCTATACACAATTCATTGGAGGTTATAACGTAACCACCCGTTCTTGGTTTATCATAGAACCACCCGTCATTTGGTTTATCACATAACCACCCATCTTGGTTTATCACGTAACCGCCCATAAAATTTCCAAGTACCATTTAATAATCATAAAACATAAAATAATAATAAATGAAAAATAACATTTCCACACTACAACCACAATAGATCATTTTAAGATACAGAAATATTCAACCCATTTCCAAAACCATTTAAAATATTTAATAATGATAATTTTGAATCAAAGTGTCCCATACCACTTTGAAACTTTTGAAATAAATTATCATTTTAAAACATTCATGTACATATAAATAAATTTTTAAAAACCATTTTGAAAACATGGACATGAAATATAAGGTTTTAAATTAATAAATCTTTAAAACATTTAAAACGATGTTTTAGTTAAAGAGTCCCTTACCACTTTAGAAACACTTGATTAAAAATCATTAAGTAATAACATTAAAAAAACTTATAATATCATGAGAATAATAATATTCATGATATAATATGTCAAAGGGCAATATATACATCATATAAAAGTGAATTGTTTCATAACAACGAATAAGTCTCAATGGAATGTAAATTGAGATAAAATCCATTACAAAGATCATATCCTTAGATTAAGGATAAATCAATGACATAATTATGTGTGAAAAATATAAATACTCCCAATATAAGTGGATATGTAGTGTAAAAAAATCAGTGGTCATGCACACATATTCTTGAAAAAAAAACCAATGACATGGATATTTAACTCAATGAATGAAAATTGACTTAAGATTTCCCTTAAAAAGTTCATATAAATGACGTAAGAATTTATCAATGGGGTGATTATGTGAAGCAAAAGTCTATACACACAAAGGTAAGTGAAAATTAAAACATAAATAAATAAATAGTGATTCCACACATAATCTTGACATAATATAATCAACAAAGTATGAATAAAACCAAATGAGTGGAAATTGAGTTTATAAATTCCCTTAAAAAGATAATTTTGTTAATCATAGCATGATATAATCAAGAAGTAGAATATTAACCCAAAGAATGGATATTGGGTTAAGAATTTCCCTTACCTTGAGTCCGACTTGTCTCATTCGTTCTTTATATTCCTAAATAATAAACTTAGATTAATTTCTACTTGTTTAAGAATCTTTTTCAAGTTTATTATTCCTTTTATGTCACCTATTACCATCTTATAAAATTTACATAATTATTTAAGTTAATATCGGTCGGTTTTTCGATATTCGGTAATTGAGTTGAAAATGAACTTGTTTTGATATAAATTGTTCATGTAGTCAAAATTAAATCATCTTCTGAATGATATTAATTATTTAAATATCATATATATCCGGTATATATGTATTTAGAATATTCCATAACATTTGGAGAAAATAAATGAAATGCATATTTCATGGAGACGGTAGGCCGTACGTACGCATAAACACTACTTTCATTTATTTGAGATATTAAATGAATGAAAACTAAAAGATACATAGGTATATTATAATTATAGTATAATATAATATTTTATATATTTTACATAATTTAATTAATTACATTCTTTATACATTTTTTTTATGGCATGAATGAGTCATATCACTTTGAGGGGGCGATAGTCACACTTCCTAAAATAAAATTATCACATTTACACATTATGAAAAGCATAAAGGTATGATATAAATAAATAATATAGAAGAATAGATACAACATAAATATAATATGTATTATATATAAATACAGTGCCATCATAATGGCCACCATGAGAGGTGGTAGGGGAAAATTGAACAATCATCGTTTCGTGAGGCCGTAGTTCGCCGAACACAGAAAAAATATGTTCGTATCCACTAGATGGAGGTGTGTGCAAGTGTAGTTCAAATAATTCTCATAAAAACATAATATTATACTGAGTATAATTTTGTTTTTATGCAATCAAAGAATAAGTATATCATAAGTAGTGGAGAAGTAAAATAAAGGAAAGGAACTTGAGAGAATACGTTACCTCTAAATCGGGTAACTTCTTTTGATTTGAGCCAAAAGGCTCTCTTGAATTGAATTATGCCAAAGGTAAGGCTTCTAAGAGTAAGGGAGGTATGTTTTTAGATTATTTAAGTAGAATTTGGATGAGACAAGGGGCTTGATAGGTGTGTGTAAGTGGTTAGAGTTGGTGGTTTTTTATAACAAGGAGGATGGGCACTTTAGAAAATTCTTAAAATATTATTTTATTATAAATTTATTTTCAGTTTCAAATGGTCACAAAATAATTTATTTAAAATATAAGAAGTTTTTGGGTCTAAAACCTCTCAAAAAATAGGTTTTAGACAAGTTTAGGTCATAAAAATAACCTTATCTTTTAGCTTTACCCCTAAGTTAAAAATATTTACTCTTACCATGTCTTCTTGTAATTTCATAATATATGGTTGCTATAGTTACTATAAAATTACAAGAGAACTATAAGTGGATAATTAATAAAATTTGTAACATTATATAATTTAGTTGGATGAATCTTATATTTTAGGACTATTATATCATTTAATAAAATATTATTTGTTTTAAAAACTCATTTATGTTAATTTTGAAACTATTTAGTAATTGATTTTTGTTAAAGTTATAACAACTTGATTTCTTCGAACAAAAGGAATTAACTCAAAGATAATATGTAAATATAATATAAAAAATTCTTGGATGGCATAAAAATAATCAAATTACATTTATTTTGATATTTATAATATTATTTATTTGAATTCATTATTAATGAAGCAATCACTGCATCATCATTGTGTCATAATTAAATTTATTTATTTAATATATAAAAATTATAAATGAAATATCATGATGCAGAAAATATTTTTATATTTATAATGTCTATTTATAGTCAAATATATCACTTATATTACACCATATAATTTTTATTATTAAAATATACATTTTTATGTTTCATTTCCCTTTTCTTTAAATTAAAAATCATAAAATGTCATTTTCACACCCAAGTGGATCCCAATGCCAAAATTTCAGCCTAATGATTATCGTGGTCAGAAATATATCATCCAATAGTTTCAAGACACATTTTAGGGTAGTTTTATATTATTATAATATTATTTTTTTACCCTTATTTACCTAATTTACCCTTTAACCATGCTAATTAAAAATAATTACTGAAGTTACTATTCATAATGTACAAAACTAAAAGGTACCTATTTACACAATTTGGACCTTATGATATCAAATATGGAATTAATTTTTCCAAATTTAAAACTCAGAAATTGTAGTAATTAATTTAAAATTAATTCCTGTGGTCAAAACCAGAATGTGTGTTTTTAAGAAGTAAAAACTACTAAAAGATTGACACGTGTTTATATCAATTATCAATTTGAAATTACTTATAATGACCAAAATTGGATTAAATTATAAAAATATATTCAATTTATACTTTAAAACCATTAAATAATATGATTTAACCATTTAAATTATCTCGATGGAAAAAGTTGTTTTCAATTAAAATTTAGCATATTTTTACTATTCATCAAAACATGATAGTTATCATAAAAATAGAAAAAATTCATCCAAAATAAATTTTTATTTCATGAATCTAAATAATAAGTTTATTTTTTCAAATAGAACATATAAATGTGTCAAAAATTAAATTTAAAAAGGGTTCACCATCAAAAGGCGGTAAAACTGCATTTTTAGAAAAATACTTCTTTTATCTGAAAAATTGAATTTGTTCTTATATAATATCTAGAAAACATATAAGATATACTTAAAATATTACATTAAATATGTAGCATATATTTTTAATTAAATAAAAATACATAAAGATTGATATGATTTCAAAAACATAATTATTCTCTTTTAAATAGGTTTTCATAAAAACACATCCTTTATATTCAATTTATTTTTATTTCCATTTGTAATAAATTTGGTAACCAATGAATAATTATTTAAAAAAATGTGTAAACCATATTTCAAAATTCAATTGATACTATTCATTCCTACCATTCCAATGGCCAGACGTTAACTAACATTTAAAATAATAATAATATTATTGTATTGTTTTTCTGTATTATTCAATGTTGTGTGAAACATAAGATTTTGGATAAACCCATTTTTGGGTGTTGAGTATGCTATAAAAAAACATCCCATTTAAAGTAAAATTAATATCTGATTCATATAATATTAATAGTTATAAAAATGCATTATTCTATAAATACTTGGGTCGTTACACATTTCATACCTATTCATTAATCTCATACAGTGGAGGACTTGTCTAAAATCTATATATTTGAAGTGGTAAAGAGGCATGGAATGCCATTTTCAATAGTATTATATTGATATATGAGGTTTACATCATGTTTTTTTAAATCCTTATATTAATCCCTTAGGACTCAGTTGACAATGAGTGTGGCATATCATCATTATAAAGATGGTCAATATGAATGAATGATACAAATATTGGAAGACATGTTGTAAGATTTTGTAATGGATTTTGGTGGTTCATGTGAGGATCATGTTCCATTAGTGGAGTTCTCATATAAAAATAGTTATCATTCCTCGATATATATGGATACTTTTGAAGCATTGTATAAGCATCATTGTCATTTTTCACTTTTTTGGATGGAAACAGGTGAGTCTTCACTAGTTGGGTTGAGCCTTGTCCAATAGACAACAGAGAAGATTCAATTGACTAGTAAGAGAATGAATATGACCTAAAGTCATCATAAATTGTATGTGGATCATCACCATCAACTGTTGTCATTCGAGGTGAGTGATCATGTGTTATTGAGAATCTCTCTAAGTCTTGGGCATCATATTTTTGGAAAACAGAGCCAGTTATATCCTTAATACATAGGCCCTTATGAGATACTTGAAATGGTTGGTGAGGTGGAATATAGGTTGTATTTTCCACTATGGTTCAATGCATTGCATAATGTGTTTCATGTATCTCAGTTGAAAAATATTATCCTGATCCTAACCATGTGATTTGATGGGATCACATGCTTTGTTGGTTCATATCCCAGTACGGATTCTGGATAGGCAAGAGAAAATATTGCATGGGAAAGCATCAGTCTAGTGTAGGTTTTATGGAAACATGGTCATATTCATGAGGAAACTTGGGAATGGGAGAAAGAAATGGTCAAGCAATGGCCCGAAATCTTTTAAGGAAATACTGGTTTTCTACTTTCTGAGGATGTAAAGGACAACAGTGGGGAGAATGTAGCACCCCCAGTTTTAATTAATTAACCCTTTATTTATTTATTTTAAGTATGTAAAGTTTTTGGGTGAGGTTTGGGAGGGTTTGGAGGAATTTTGAAATGTTTTTGGGTATTTTCTAGAGGTGCATGGTTTGAGCATAGTTAGTAGAAACCTTACAACTCCTACAGAAAACCATGAAAAGTGAGACATAGACTATTGGGTTAAAAAAAGGTTAGATAAATGGGTTTTCCAAACCATGAATCCACCCAAGAGTAACCATGAAAATTGGAATCAAGATAAAAACATGGTTGACACATAGTTTGTCTGACCATGAAATCTAACCGTGCGAGGTGCTCCTTGAGGTAGTGGCTAGTACACGATTAGTGAAAAGTTTTCCTAACCATGAGAGCTAACCATGCACAATTAGTTTTTAAATACTTAAATTTTTTTATCTCACTCAGGATTACCTTTAATCCACTCATTTTTCCTCTTTGATTATCCTAACTCGGGTTTTCTTCCTCATAAAGGTTGTGGAGACTTTCCCCTTCAATCCAGGAGTGATCCATTGGAAAATCATGGTGTGTTGAAGGCCATATTGCTTAGTAAGTCTCCGTTATTTGTGATTTTTCTTAGATCTACTCTTCTTACCTCTCTTAGATTCATAGATATAGTCTGTTTGAAATATATCTATGATAGTTGATTCCAATATTGATGAGTTTCGGCTATGTTGATGTTAGGGAATGATATCTAAGGTAGGTTTTGGAGATTCAACTTTGTTTTGTTGAAGGATTTGTGTCGTTCTTTGTTTTAGCCATAATTTTTGAGGTAGGTGGATTCAATATTGACTCTTATTATTATAACTTTAAGGATTAGTTTAAAATTGTTTTAATTTATTGAAATTGGTTGTGAAATTGTGTGCAAAGCATGGTAGAAACCCTCTTTAGTGATGGTTTGTGGATTTATCAAAATTGATTGTTGTGAAAAGTGCTTTGTTTTCATGATTTTAAAATGACTTTTTAAAATATTATTTGGTTTTGATTCATATAAATGGGTTGATATAATTTTTTTTTAATAAAAGAGAAGTTTTATTTAAATGTATTGAAATGGATTATTTGGATTGGTTTTGGCATACACATGTTTGTATGAGTTCATGTTTTTAATGTGACCTTGAATAAGGGGTGTGTACCATTGGGGTACAAGGGAAGTGACCCTAGATAAGGGATGTCTACCATTAGGGAACAATTATATTGGACACTTAGTGATGACTTGGTGGAGGGATGTGAAACTTCTTATGAGTATGGAACTACCACTGAAGCATGTATGCATGGCTGTATGTGTGAATCATGGAATGGGTATGCCAAAATGTGAATTTGTGAAATGGTTTTAAAATTTATTTGGTTTCTTTCTTTATAATTTTTTGAATTTGGTATAAACTAATGAAATGATTTTAAATGGGTTTATATAAATTGTTTCATATAAATTTTCCAACTTGTTCTATCCTAGTGACATGAATAGGGAAGCCATTTGGAAAAAACCTACTGAGTTTCATTACTCATCCCCTGCTTAGTAAATTTGGTGCTATTGAATATATTGTTTATTAGAAAAATAGTATAGGTAAATTATTTCATTTCTTTAGTGGTGATTCATGATACTTGGGCATGGATTGTGGAGTTGGATCTTGGAGCTTGTTGGGAGTTGTTGAGTTGATGTCTTTGAAGTATTTGAGATTTGTTGATTTTTGTATTCTGCTTTGTAGTTGATATTGATTTTGGTTTCTTATTAGTACTATGATATAGTTTGGTTTGATTTTTTATACATTGAGTTGTCTACATTATGTTCATGCATCATTTAGTGGTTTTTTGGTTATGGTATGCTTGGCTAGGTTTTTTTATTTTCAAAAGGGAAAATCATCCCCCAATTATATTGAATCCCTTAGAATTTATTTCCATCCTTTAGCATCATGGGGATTTCTCCTAAGTCTTAGTAGTAATTCTACCTTGAATAAATACAATGAGTATGGGTGGGATGTTACAACTATGATCCAAGTGAAACTTATTCAATTGAGAAACATGGAAGACATTATGGAAAACACTGAATCTTAGTGGTGAGGTTAACCGATACACAACAATTCCAATCCATTCAATAATTTCAAATGGTTCAATATACTATGGGACCAACTTCCCTTGCTATCCCAAGAATTGATGACTGAGTTTGGGTGAAAATTACAAGAAAACATGGTCACTCATATCAAAAGATAAAAGTCAATGATTATTGTCTACATATGATTTCTATCATCTTTGAGCTGTATCTGTCTTCCAAGACTCAGTAAAATCAATGAAATCTATCTTATTTACACCCAACATAGTGGATAATGAGAAGGACGCCCATAAAATGCCTCAAACAGGGCTATATGTATTATCACATGATAACTATTATTATAGGAGAACTCCACCAAAGGCATATGGTGCTCCCAAGAGCCGCTAAAGTCCAGACACAAGCTCTGATAATATCTTCCAATGTCTGAATTTTTTGTTTTGATTTCCTATATATCTATGGATGATGTGTTGTACTCATAGTCAGTTGAGTTTTGAGAGCCTATTGTAATGACCACCATAATTGATAAGTGAATCAAATATCTTTATTAGAGATAATTAAAACATGAAATGCATGAAACTTGACTACTTATTGGATATAAAACATTTCCAAATACTCTACCATGTTAGACTCATTGATAGACAAAAAGTGTGCTGACTTGGTGAGTTGATCCATAATCACTGAAATAGAATCATGCTTTTGCAACATTCTTGGTTGATTTGTGACAAATACTATGGAAATATTCTCCCACTTCCATACCGATATAGGCATAGATTTAAGCATACCATCTAGTATTTAATGTTCAAAATTTAATCGCTGACAATTTAGAAATTTCATAAAAAAATATGTAATATTTAATTTTATACCTGAACACCAGAAATATTTCACTACCTTGTACATTTTATAAATACCCAAATGAATAACTTATTTAAAATGGTGATGCACTGAATGAAGCTATTCCTAGAAATATTTAGGGACTATAATTCAATTATGAAAATGTGACAAGGAGTTTTCATCCTCTTTCCATCCATTAGAAGTCTCACCACCATTCAGGTTTTACCTAATGGTGATACAATTAAGATTTGAAATTTGAGCCTCTTTTAAAAAGTCCATAAAGTGTATAAAAATATTAAATTGAAATAAAAATTAATGCTCATTATATTTGGAATAGTCTATATGCATGTCAAAAATGGTAATCATTAGCCACCACTGGTCACAAGCTTCCCTTAAAACTTCACCATGTGACTTGGGACTCAAAACATATGTTACCGAATTCCCTTTTCCAGACATGTACACCAATTCAAAGTCAAACATTTTGATATATCCCATCCATCTTCATTTCCTAAAGTTCAACTCTTTCTGAGAGAAGATATATTCCAAAATCTTATGGTTAGTGAAAACTGTGAATTTTTCTCTAAAGAGACAATGATTCCAGGTCTTTAAGGCATGGAAAACAATAGCTAATTCTAGGTCATGAGTTGGATAGATCATCGCCTTTGTCCACAACTACCTTGAACCATAGGACACAACATGATCTACTTATATGAGAACACAACCCAAACCTATAGATACCCAAGCCTATTACACATATTATTACATGAATTTTATCATAAATATCCAATAATACAACCAAAGGATTGAGAGGCCTAGTTTATTTGGAAGATTAGGTATATGAAACATCAACATGGAACTAAAATAACACTTATTTATTTTTAATCTCTATAATGATCTCCTAAATCCCTTTGAGCTCCTAAAACTATATAGGATAACCTGGAAAAATACATAAATAAAGGGGTGATCTAAAAAGCCCAATAAGGGAATAAACATGATAACTAAGCATAACATGTGAGTCAAATGACATAAAATGATATAATAAAAGAGAAATATAATGAATAATCACATGGTATTATAACATAAAGAACATGGTATCATATGATCAAGGAATTGTGGGAATGTGGAAGCAATATAAAACATGACTTAAACATAAGTTAAGGCCAATCGCTAGGAAAACATCACATGGTGGATAGAGTCCCATCATGGATTAGGTTCAATCCCTAATCCCATACCTATCATTTCACGAGAAAAAAACATTACCCAATCTATTAAAGTGATATTTGTTCACACCCATCATAACATATACATGCTTATGTGTTCCAAAAAAGGGAATCAATCATAAGGCATAATCATAAGGTATTTGAGAAATATACTTAAGGCATGTGTTACCCCATAAAAAATGGTAGAAAGAGATAGGTATATATGTAAGAGACATGTATATAGAATTTAGAATCATTTCATAACATCAAATAGAGAGAAAGGTTATAACCCAAAGAAAGAGGATGTTTTGGAGATATCCTTTACGTTAGGTTCTAGAATCACTCTGCACTTGCACTTAACTTCCTAGATAATCAAATTAAATTCATTAATTAATTAACTCATATCTTTTTACATCTATATTTGATTTATTATAATTTTATTATGTTAATTTATAACTATTTTTATGAGATATAATGTTTAATCTCATTGTTTTGAGGGCATTCGTTTCATGGTTTCATGGTTCCAAGGTCGGATCACTTGTGTATAATTATTGATGTTATTTTAAAATGGGACTAAAACTATAGAAGTTAAATGAAATAATATTCATTTCCTTACATAAATTTATTTTTTTCCAAAAACTCGTTAGTGTTCTAACATAGGGACGATTCATTTAGTAAAAACATTAGCGTTATACGGTTAGCCATTTTACTGACCACCACAAACTAGATTTTTTTTAATTAAATGACTATTAAAACATTAAAGAACTTGAAATAAGTTATATTATACTTATTATCATTATATGTGACTATAAAAACATTTTTATGACCAGTATTGAAGGCGGAAAAGAGAAATGAAGTACGTTGTTCATAGAGGTGGTGAATCAACCATATTGTAAACAATATTTTCATTTTAGAATCTAAAGAAGGGAAGGTAAAAGGTGTATATTACACTAATAAAATAAAATTACAGTATATTTATAATAATAGAGTCATTATTTCATGTTAGATGATGGAGGAATAGAGAAGGTAAAAGAAGAAAAAAAATCAAAAATAGAATATTAAAGAATATTACCTCTTGAATGTCATCTCTTGAAATATTACCTGGGAAATTTGGGATTAGAATTACAAAAGAAAAATAACTATAGGGATATTGGGAGAGAGTTGAGGATAATTTTTGGAATAAATTTTCCAAGATCCAAGGTTTAGAAGTTGTGACGAGAAGGGGTTGTGAGGGGTGGTATTTATAAGGGGAGGAGAGGGGTGTTTTTGAATATTATATTCATCAGTTTATTATTTTGGATCAAGAATATCAATAGTATTAATTATTGTGACTATATAAACTAAATGGTGCATGTGAGTTTGAAGTAATGGTTTCTTGCATCAAAAATGACTCAAGAATTCATATATTTAGCTTATAATACTAAATACCATAATTTGTTGTTTTCACTATTCACAAAAATTCAACTATTTTATAAAAATACCAAAAATTTACCCTATCAATTGATTTCAAAAATAAAATCCATTTCATGGAAATTAATTTTATAAATATGATAAATTTAATTTTTAAATAAAATCCTCATTTATTTGAAAAATACTAATTTTAATATTATGATCAATTTTCTAACCCTTGAAAAAGTTTCTTTTGGTCTCATAAAATTATTTTATCATTATAATAAAACACAATACTGATTTATAAATTCATTTTATGAAAATAAAATTTCTTTTAAATCATTTTATTTATTATAAAAGTGTAATTAAAACATTTATGTTTTACAAAAATACACACACTTAATTTATCATTTTTAAAACATTTATTTACTTGCTCTATGATATAAATATATAATATTTTCATTTTATAAGATACCAAAATAATATTTTACATGTTCATAGGAAATGATACTATTCTAATGTTCAGATTAATATTCCCAATGGGCATATTTGTAACAGTCATATGGTTTCCTACTTTCTTTAAATACCACTCATTTCATTTATTCTTAATTCAATTCTATTTTATTTCAAGGTTATATATATTTTAATTTTAAAAATTAATATTTCATTAAAAATATTATACTTTATTTCTATAGTGGTGTTCATGAGTGTGGTTATTCTATTGGTTCGATCATATCCAAATTTTCATATTTTAGTTATCTTATTTTTAATTTTTTATCTCATTGTAATATTTTCAATCTTTATGGACATTTTATTCCCAAAATGTAATGTTCAAATTATTATTATAATTTTTTTTGGTTTTATCATGAAGTGTGTGTACATTATATAATATTATATTACTATGTATGACACAATTATATATTTAGAAGGGAAATTCCATTGATAAAATATTTGTTCATTACATTCTACCCCCATTAAGAAATTTCTCCCTCGAAATTTCATTTTACAAACTAAGGTAAAAATAGGTGAGTGTACTTATTCTTCATGGATTCCTCCAGTTCCCATTTCTCCTCCTCATACTTATGGTTTCTCCATATTACTTTGAAAAGGTGAGTTATCTTTTTGCATAGAAATTTGTCTCTATGGTCCAAGATATTCACCAACTACTCCTTGTAAGAGAGATAATTTTACACTTATACTATCTATGAATTCAATACATGTGAGTGACCTGGTATGTACTTCCTCAAGAGGTATATGTATTACATTTCATGTACTTGAGACATGGTTGGTGGGACTACTAGTCAATAGGCCACAACTCTTACGTGATCGAGAATCTCAAAGGGGTTGATGAAACCATGACTTATATTTCCATTCTTCCCAAATATCATGACTCTCTTTCATGGTGATATGTAGAGGAATACTTTATCTCTAGACTCAAAATCTAGGTATGTTTTATGGTTATTAACATAGTTATTTTTTCATCTTTGAGCAGCACTGATGTCCTTTTGAATGGATTTGAACTTTTCTACCATTTACTCAACCATTTCAAGTCCCAAAATCTTGTGTTCACCAACTTTATCCTAACATATATGAATTATACATATCTTCCCATAAAGGGATTTATATAAATCCATTTGGATGCTTGAGTGAAATCTATTATTGTATGATAACTTGACTAGAGGAATATGCTGATATCATCCCTATTTAAAGTCCATCGAGCATGCTCTCAACATGTCTTTTAGTGTCTGGATAGTCTTCTCAGATTTTCCATTGGTTTGAGGGTGATAATACACATTAAAGTTCAATTCAATGCTTAGAGAATGTTGGAGACTCTTCTATAACTTAGAGGTAAATCTTAGATCTCGATCAAATATAATCAATAATGGTGTTCCATGTAGCCTCAACACTTCTCTAATGTATATCCTTATAAGATGATTTAGTGATAAGTTCTCTTGAATTGAAATGAAATGACCAGTATTTATAAGATGATTCATCACAACCTATATATCATTATTTCCTCTCAATGTATTTGTAAAACTAGTGACAAAGTCCATGGTGATGTTTTCCCATTTCCATGTAGGTATGAGTAATGGTTTCATCATCCCCTTATAATTTTTCCTTTTCAACATTCACTTCCTAACATAACAAACACTTTGATATATATTCCATGATATACTTCTTCATATTGTCCCTCCAATAGCACTCTCAAAGATCTTGATACATCTTTATGATCCCTGAGTGGATGGATAAGGTCGAGCTTTGTGAATTATTCAATAAATCCTTCTTTATCTCAGTATTTGATGGTATACATAGTTATGAAACAAATCTTACAACTCCTTCATCATCAATTTTTAACTTTGAGGATTTCCATTTTATTATAGCTTCCACCTTCTTCTATATTTCCAAATAATATATTTGAGCATCCTTTATCATCTCTATAAGGGATGGTTGAGAAATTATTTGAGAAATAAATGATGATGTTCCCTCCATTATGATTTCTATGTCCATACTTTACAAGTATAATAATATTGGATCCTTATCAATTATCATCATTGATAAGGTCCCAAGATCCTTTATACTTAGTGCATACTCCACTTTATTTGCTTTCATATGATGGTAGTGGATTTATCATTAATAGTCCTTGATTAGCTCTAAACATCTTTAACAACACATATTAAGATCCTTCTATGTGAATATATACTCAAGGATCTTATGATCCATATATATTTCACACTTTTTCCCATAGAGATAATTCCACAAGATTTTCAATGTGAAGATTACTGCAACCAACTCCAGAAAATTCATTGGACAATTCTTCTCATGAACTTTCAACTACCTTGTGGAATAGGCTATCAATTTATCATTTTTCATCAGTACACAACCTAATCCCTTCTTTTAAGAATCATTTTATACCAAAAAAGTCCCCCACTTGTGGGTAGTGTAAGTATTAGTGCAATGATAAACCTCTTTTTTCCTCTCTTTGAAGATTTCTTCCCATTAATCAGTCCAAAAAAACTTTATTTCATTATGATTTAGCTTGGTTAGTGGGTTTTAAAATCAAGAGAAGTTTCTCACAAATCATTTTTAATACCCATCTAGTCCAAGGGAACTACAAAATTCTTTTATGATACTAGTTTGGGCCACTCCTAAATTTACTTTGTCTTAGAAGGGTCCATAGATATCCATTTACCGGTGATAAAATTCCCCAAGAATGATACTTTCTCCATCAATAACTCACATTTACTATACTTTCCATATAGATTATCCTCGGTGAAAGTCTTTAGTAGAGTATTCAAATTCTTCCCATGATCCTCTTTACTTTTAGAGTATATGAGAATATCATCTATAAATACTACCAAAAATTTGTTGAGTTAATATCTAAAGAACCTATTCATTAAGTTTATAAATATTTACGGAACATAAGTGATTTTGAAGGGCATCACTATGAAATCATAGTCTCCATACATTGTTTGAAAGACAGTATTAGGAATATATTTCTTATTTAACTTTAATTGTTGATATCTATAATGAAGGCCCACCTTAGATAAATACTATTACCCACACAATTGATCTAATAATTCATCTATCTATGTCATAGGATACTTTTTATTTATCATGATTTTTTTGAACTCAAAATAATCAATGTAGAGGTGCATTGACCCATAAATCTTCTTGAAAAAGTGGACCAACACACTACACAATGAATAAATCAGGAATATAAAACCCTTTTCTAGATTATATTATAAGTGATTCTTCAGTTATTATAAATCAATAGTGGAAATTTTTTAAGGAGTCTTAGATATGGGTAGAGATCTAGGTATAAGTTCGATTGATAAATCAACCTCTCGGTCAGTAGGTAGACTAGAAAACTCTTTAAAGAATAAATCAGTATAATCCCTGACAATGGGAATGTCTTTAAGCATGATTATATCCTTAGAATCAATCATATGATCTATATATTCTTGCTTATAAGGAAATAATATCAATTATTGAGAATAATATTCCAAAGGAGATTCATCCTCATCCTTACACTTATATAGAATTGGAGGATGACTTGGGATATGAAGAGTGATCTCCCTATCTCAACAGTTGATATTGGATTTATATAAGGATATCCAATCCATGACCAATATGAAATCAAACTCCACCAAAGTAAGTGAGACAAGATTTTCTGGGTGGTTTAGTCTACAAAAATTGACCAGGGAGGAGTTATATACTTATGATGCAACAATTGATCCATTTTCTATTCTCACTGATAGATCAAACCTCATGTTTTGAGGTGGTGTTTGAATAGTTATACTAAACTTGAAAGATATGAAATAATGCATGGAAATAGAATAAAAAGAATGCTTTCTATTCTTGAATGAATAATAAACATACCTTTCACCACATCATTCTCAGGATCCACCTCATTAGTAGTAATATCATGTTCCCTTCCTTGATCTTTAAGCTTTTGAGGTTTTTACCATTTATTGTCTTTGAAAACCCTTGTCTTAGGGCATTGGTTCTCATGATGATTATATTACTTTTAGTTGAAACACTGTACTATAGGTTGTGTGTTGATATGAACATTTTTTCTTCTTCCATATTAGTGGATTTTTTCAATTACCTTCAACATTTATTAGCCTAATTCCCCGTTTTCCACACATGAATCATCTCTAAATTATCTTTAGATAGTTTTTTGGGATGATTCTTCCCACAATTTTGACATGTGGGATGTTGGGTTTTCTTTCCACCATAAGATCTATCCATATATACTCCTGAATTAAAATATATATTATTCTTTTTATCTCTAACCCCATGAGACCAATAAGAGTCACAAATCCCTATCCCAAAATCAAGGGAAAAATAGACAATATTTTCATAACCATGAAAGTTTCAAATCACAAAATCCTTTCATAGAATCATATTTAAACCACTAAATAAGCGGTCCAACTTACTTTCAATTTTCATGAAAAAACCAAAGGTGTATCATGCAAGCTTTGTGAAGTTTTCCTCACACACCCCGATAAACTCATATTTATTTTACTTCAGTTTGAGGAACTCCATATCCATTTTAATATGGAGAATTTAGGGAAAATATTTGTTGAAAAATAATTTTCTTGAATCCTTACCATTCCATAAAATCAATATTCACATTGGACTTCATGTTATTGATCACCATCCACCACTGATTGGATACCCCTTTAAGATGATAAACATACATCACGACTTTATCTTATTCCAAGAATATAAGTATATAAAATGTATTTTAAATGGAGTTAATCTATTGTTTCACAATGAGAGGATCATAATATACACCAAAGGTTGGGGTTTTTTGGAACATAAAGGAATCATTTAAAACTTACTCTTTCTTATAAGAAGGAGGTCATTCCACATAATTCATGTTATTATTCATATCACGAGTCATATAATATAGTACTTCCATGAAGTTTCTAGCTCCCACTCCCATAGGGTTAGGAAAATAATTAGGGAAATCATCACATTGCCTATCACATTGGTTGTCAGCATAGTTCCTCTTATTTCCCACCTTTAACTAAAATAAAAAAATAGAATGATAATATTTTAACTAAAAAGTATGTAAAAAGATACACCATGAACATAGAAGGAATAAATTATAAATGAAAAGTATATCATAACTTACGAGTCTCTAGGTTTAAATCTAGGTTATCTATGGTAATTTTTATTTTAGGTTTTATAACCTAACAATCTATTCAAGTCCTTCATAATGGTTTGTAAAGAGTTTTTGAATTTTCCAAAACATATTCTCTGAGAGTGTTAAACTAGGTGTTCATAAAATCCTTTTTTTTAATACGCTTGGTGATGATCAATTTATTTCCTAATGTTCCCTTTTTGGGTTTATTACCCATAGGTATTATTATTCCATAGCTATATCAACTTGTAGTATCCAAAAAAGGATCTAATTACTTAGAAACCACTTTCTCTATACTTCACCAAAATTCTAGGATATTTTTCTATACTTATACACATCCATAGGGTTCTCACTAAATTATTATATTCATAATCCCCAAAAATAACTAAACCATCCTATACTATAAACTATAGTGACCCAAGCCTTTTACATATTTTATTACATGATTTTTAACATAAATATCAAATAAATACAACCAAAGGATTGAGAAACATAGTGTATTTGGAAGACTAGGTACATAAAACATCAATATGACACTAAAATAAAACATCTTTATTTTAATATCCATAATTATCTCTTAAATTCCTTTGATATCATAAAAATTTATAGGATAACCTGGGGAAATACATAAACAATGGGGTGAGCTAAAAATAATAGTAAGGGAATAAACATGAAAATGAAGCATAACATGTGAGTCAAATGACATAAAATGATATCATAAAAGATAAGTCTCATGAATAATCATATGGGATCATAACATAAAGATCATGATATCATAATATCATAGAAAAGTGGTAATGTGGAAGAAACATAAAACATGACATAAGCATAAGTCAATGCTAACCACTAAGACAACATCATATGGTGTACAAAGTCTCATTATGGATTAGGTTCACTCCCTAATCCCATACATATTGTCACATGAGAAAAAAATATTACCCGATGTGTTAGAGCGCTATCTAGGAACACCCATCATAATATGTACATGATTATGTGTGCCAAAAAGGGAATCAATCATAAGGCATAATCATAAGGCATAATCACAAGTCAATTGAGAAATAAACTTAAGGCTTGTATTACCCCATAAAAGGAAGGGATAATGAGATAGGTATATATACAAGAGAAATATATACATAATTTAGAAGCATTTCATAACCTCAAAGAGATAGAAAGTGAATTATAGAGATAAATATTGTAACCCAAAGAAAAAGTATGTTTTAGAGAGATCACTTACCTTAGGTTTTAGAACCGCTCCACACTTTCACTTAAAATCCTAGATAATAAAATTTAATTCATTAATTACTTAATTTAGAAACTTTTACATCTATATTTTATTTATCATAATTTTATTATGTCCATTTATAACTATTTACATGAGATATAATGTTTAATTTCATTGTTTCTAGGTCATTCATTTCATGGTTCCAAGGTTATATCACTTGTGTATAATTATTGATGTTCTTTTAAAATGAGACTAAAATTATAGAAGCAAAATAAAATAATATTCATTTCATTCAAAAAATAAAAATGGTCCTAAAATCTCATTATTTTTCTGACATAGGGACAATACTTTTTGTAAAAATGTTAGCGTTATATAGTTTATTTATTTAGGTTATTTTACCAAACATCATAAAATAGATTCGTTTTATTTAATTAAATGATTATAAAAACATTAAATAAATTTAAATAAGTTATATTATACTTATTATCATCATATTTGACCATAAAAACATTTTTATAACTATCCTTGATGGTGGTGGAGAGAAATGAAGTACATTATTCATGGAGACGGTGAACCAACCATATTGTAAACAACATTTTCATTTTAGAATCTAAATAATAGAGGGAATAAGGTGGATATTACATTAAAATAATAACATAAAAATATATTTATATTATTAGAGTCATTATGTCATGTTTTATGAGTGAGTCAAGGTGAAGGTAAAATAAGAAAATAATTAAAAAGAGAAGATTAATGAATATTACCTCCTGAATGTTGTCTCTTGAAATACTCTTTAAGGCACTTTGGGATTATAATTTTAGAAGAAAAAATCCTCTAGAGACGTATAAAGAGATTTGATTAGAAATTTTGGCATATATTTTATAATTTCCATGGCATAGAATTTACAAGGAGAATGGGTTGTGAGGGGTGACTTTTATAAGGGGAGGAGAGGGGTGTTTTTGAATATTATATTCATTAGTTTATTATTTTGGATAAAGACTATAAATAATATTGATTATTGTGGCCATATATAATAAATTATGTATTTGAGTTAGAAATAATGGGTTATTACATCATCCATGACTCAAAATTTCATGTATTTAGCTTATAATGCTAAATACCGTAAGTTGTTGTATTTCACTATTCACAACAAAATCAACTATTTTAGAAAAATAAAAAAATTACCCTAACCATTTTTTGATATTTATATTTCAAAAATGAAATCCATTTTATGAAAATAATTTTATAAATATGAGAAATTTAATTTTTAAATAAAATACTCATTTATTTGAAAAATACCATTTTTAATATTATAATCAATTTTACGACCCTTTGAAAAATTACTTATGGTCCCATAATTTAATTCCCTAACCCTAGAATCCTAGAGTTGGTGGATTATTTTATTACATTGGCATGATTATAAGGAATCAAATCCCAAAGGACCGACTAATTTAGCAGTTTTGGAAAACCATATTACATACATGATGCCCATAATACATTGGGACATAGAAAATACAAACATGATACATAATAAAATGAAATAAACAATATCCTTGAAACTAATTCAAAGGAATACTCTTCATAACCCAGGGAAAGGAAACATAATAGTTGTGAGCTCAAATGCTTAGTAAGGCTAAGTAAAATGGAAGCAATAGTGAATCAATGAGATTAAATAAACACAACAAGTTAAATTATTGATAACACATTCCATTCAAATAACTAGATATGGAATAATCAATATGAAAAGGTAAGAATCTAAAACACATTCCATTTAATCAATAAACTGAGAATAGAATGCATCCATAGAAATATTGATAAAAAATATCATGGATAAGTAATAACTTGATCAAAATGAAAGAAATGATTAATTATTGGATTTAATGTCTGAGGCACATGAAAAACTATACCTTTAATACCTTTCATAAGATGGTTTAAAACTATGGATAGAATCCTGTTTAATTTTGTCCAACTTATTCATCTCATGAGAACTCATCGATGAATCTAGGGGATATATAAAGTTCAGACCTACCCATCATTTCTAGTCCAAATCATTCCTCATATCGAATAATAAATAAAATAATATACCTTATCATATATCCATATTGAATAAATAATACAGTTTTATCAATATTTACCCAGTTAATCAAATAACTGTCAAAGTGAACACTGTATGTAAAAATGATATATGGTTTAGGAAATAATAATATCTATTGTGTGAGAATATAGATATTCAAGTTAATTTACAATGAAAAATAATTATAATAAAGTGATTGTTTCAAGATAAATTTAACAATCACAAAAGAAATTGATATCACAAAGATAATCATTAAGAACATTCTTGAGGAAAATATTCTTTGAACATTCCAAAGTGTCCCATACCACTTTGAAATATTTGAATCATAATCCCCATGAAGCTATGAGATTAAATAAAACTTATAATATCATCAAAATAAGTATATTCATGATATAAAATTTAAAAGGGTAGTATACACACCATATAAAAGTAAATTGGTGCATAATAATAAATAAGTCTCAATAGAATGTAAATTGATACGAAACCCTTTACCTTGCGTTTCATTTTGGGCGATCATCCATTAACCTCATACATAATGGGTTTAAGAGTGTTAATAAATTATTATAGAACCATATTAATATTTATTATATCATATATTATCATCTTATAATATCTTATTACCCTTTTGTTAACATTATTTCATTATTTTCACTATTTTAGGTGTTAATTACCTAGTTTCTTGAGTATGTTTTAACTTGTTACTTATTTTTATTATTAATTAGATCATGGATTCATCATATATAAAATGTAAAAAAATATTTAAATATCACATATATTCATAATTTATGTATTTATAATATTTTTTAATATTTGGAGATAATAATTGAAATGCACCGTTCATGGAGACGGTAGGCTGTACATACGCATGAACGCTACTTTAATTTCTTTGTCGTATTAAAAGAATGAAAAGTAAATGATATATATAAATATTATAATTATAGTATAATATCTAATTTATATATATTTTATATGTTCATTAAAACCATCATTTATACATTCCATGTATAGTGTGAACAAATCACATCGCTTTGAGGGGGCATTAGTCCACACTTCCACAAACGATTTTATCGTATTTAAAAAAATAAAAATCATAAGGGTATGTGTTATAAAAGAATTATAGAAGCATAAATACATAATAAATATCATTTATATCATATATAAATTTTGTTTCCATCATAATTCCTAACCATTAAATGTGGTAAAGGAAAAATGAACAATCACCATTTTGTGAGGCGGTAGTTCATCGTACATGAACAATAAGTTCGTTACCCATTAGATGGAAGTATGTGTAAGTGAAGGTCAAAACCTTAGAATAAAAACATCTTATTATATTTATTATACTTATGTTATTATGTATTCATGGAATAATAATATTTTAGGCGGTGGATAATTAAATTAAAACTAAAGATCTTGAGGGATGTTACCTCTTCTTTGGGTAACTCCTTTTGTTTTGCACTAAAGGGCTTCCTTGAATAGATTTATACCCAAGGGTAGGATTCTAGGAAGAGGTAAGGAATTTTTAGAAGCTATTTTTTTGATATTATTCGATTCAAAGTGTCTTTATAGGTGTGAGAAAGTGGGAGGATATGAGGTCTTTTATAGTGGAGGAGTGGTACTCTTGTAAATATCTAGAAAGAGAATTACACCCATGTTTTCTCATTGAAAGTGGATCCAATAATGATCTAAAGTTGATAAAATGGAGTATAGGGTCTATATATGACCATAAAATTTATTTTGGAAAAGTTTATATATCATTTGTTCCCTTAAGTTTAAGGTTGAGTCCTTTGTTAAGTTTAATTTCACCTTAATTGTTGTAATTAATTTTAATTAATTTCAATAATATTTTTAGTCAAAAAATAATTTTACCTTATTAGATACTGTAAATTATTCTTATTCCAAATATGGAATCCATTTTACCAAATTATAATTACATAATTGTAAAAAATTAATTTAAATTTAATCCCATAGATGAGACAACAATGCAAGTTTTTAAAGTAAAAACATTCAAAAGTTTGCTAAGTTTTTATATCCAATTTAAAAGTGAAATTGATTCTAGTGACCTAAATTGGATTAATTGATAAAAAATATTCTAATTAAACTTTAAAATAATTTAAAATTATAATTTAAATTTATAAATAAATTATATGATTTTTTTTTTGAATTAAAATTCATTATTTTCACTATTCATTAAAAAATGAAACTTTATAGAAAAATACACAAAATTCACCCTAAACTATTTTTTATGTTCAAATTTAAAATATGAAGTTTATTTTTTACATATAAAATATATAAAATTTCTAAAATTTATATTTAAAATAGGTTCGACATTAAAAGGTGGTAAAATCACCTCTATAAAAATATAGTATTTTATATGTAAAATTGGGTTTGTTTTTATATTATACCTATAAAATATATTGGATGAGTTTAAAAATATTTGGTTGGATATATAATATATAAAATTTTAATATAAACTATCTTAAAGTGTTATAATTTAATTGACTATGAAAAACATGACTAAATAGTATTTTATTTAAATCGAGTGTTGTATGTATTGTAAAGCTATAAAAAAATTAAATTAATTCTAAAAGGAAAATATAGTAAAGTCTTAGGATGATATATTATTCCTTCCTAAAAAAATTTTATCTTCAAAATTTTAGGGGTATTACCTTAAAAAAAGACGTGGGTAGTTCTCCTTCATAGAATCCTCTGGTTCCCATGTTACTTCTTCCATTTTGTGATTTCTCTAGAGAACCTTTACCAGATGAGTTGTCTGATTCCTCAATAATTTCTCTCTGGTATCAAGAATCTGGATGGGTTCTTCACAATATGAAAGGTTAGTTTCCAAAACTATCTTATCAGAGACGAGCACATACATTGGGTATGGCATGTACTTCCTTAGCATAGATATATGGAACACATCATGTACCTTTGAGAGATTTAGTACTGTTTCCAAACGATAAGAAACAACTCCAACCCCTTCAATAATTTCAAAGGGTCCAATGTACCTGGGACTCAATTTCATTTCTTACCAAATCTGATAACACCCTTATATGGAGATACTTTTCAAGAAAATATGATCTCCCACTTAGAATTCTAAATCCTTCCTCTAATTACCAGCATAAATATTTTTCATTCTTTGAGATAATTTAATATGAGCCTGAATAGCCTTTACATTTATCGTCATATCTTTAACAAGTTCCGGGCCTATGAGTTTCCTTTCACCAAATTCATCCCAACAAGTTGGAGTATAACATCTCTTTCCATATAATTCTCCATATGACACTATTTGAATAATTGAATAAAAATTATTATTATAGGAAACTCTACCAAAGGTAAGTACTGATCCCATATACCCTAAAAGTTGAGTGATATTAGCCTCAACTTATCTTTTATTATTTGAATAGTCCTTTTGTACTATCCATCAGTTTGAGGATGATAGGTAGTTCTCAAAAGAAACTCAGTATTGAGAGCCTTCTGAATACTTTTCCAGAATTTTGATGTAAAGTGGGGATATTGATTAGAAACAATTGACAGATGTGCTCCATGAATTATTAAAACTTCATTAATATAGATCCTTACAAGGCATTCAAGAGGCAAGTATTATCTTATGGAAAGGAAATGAGTAAATTTGGTTAGGCGATCAATAATAAACCATATTGTATCATTCATTCTAGGAGTCTTTGATAGTCCTATGAAAAATTATATAGTAATTTCATCCCATTAACACACATAAATAGGAAGATGTTGCATGACTCCTTTAGGATACTTCTTCATAATCTCACTTATTGAAAAACCAAAAATCTAGACACATAATCAGTAATTTACCACTTAATGTTATCCCAAAAAAAATGTTTCTTCAAGTCTCTATACATCTTTGTGCTCCCAAGGTGTATAGATAAATTTGAGCTATGATAATCATATAAAAATTACCTTTTTAGCTTAGGTATATATGGAACACATAGCCTCTTTCCAAATTTTAGAACACCATATTCACAAACAAAGTCTTCTAATTTTTCATCATTAATAGCTTTGATTTTCTTTCGAAAGTCCTCAACATCATATTGATAATTATTTATCCTATCTAATAAATATGGTTTTGCAATAATTTGAAAAAATTATTTATGTATCCCCTTCCTTTGAAATTCCCACATCCATCTTTAATAGATGCATGAATATAGGATCCTTATCAATCCTCATTTGGGTTATAACTCCATGATCCTTCCTACTCAAAGCATATGATACCTTATTTTCTCTCCTTGGGTGGTAGTGTATTAGGAAATCAAAATACTTGAGTAACTTGATCCAACTCCTTTGTCTTGTATTGATGTATTTCTGTGAAAAGATGTATTTCATGCTCTTATGATCCATGTATATCTCACACCTTTCACTATAGTGATAATGTATCCATATTTTCAAAGTGAATATTACAACTGCTAACTCAAGATCATGGTTGGATAGTTCTATTTGTGAGTCTTCATTTTCCTTGATGCATAAGTAGTAACTTTATCATTTTTTATTAGGAAACAGCCAAGTCCCTTCTTCGATGCATCACTATCTATGACAAACCCATCACTCACAGACGGTAGAGTCAAAATCGGAGTTTTGACTAATCTTCTATTTAGTTCATCAAAGTATTCTTCAAATTACTTTGTCTAGACAAAATTAATCACTTTACATGTAATATTGGTTAATAGGTTTTCTAATTGGGAGAAATTATGAATGAATCGCTAATAGTAACCTACCAAACTAATGAAACTATTCAACTTAGTTATATTTTTTGGTGTAGG
This sequence comes from Viscum album, assembly GCA_963277665.1. Taxonomy (NCBI): domain Eukaryota; kingdom Viridiplantae; phylum Streptophyta; class Magnoliopsida; order Santalales; family Viscaceae; genus Viscum; species Viscum album. Next base: position 1,917,564,957 of record OY728128.1, on the reverse strand, counting down.
ATATTTTATTTATTCCTTTGTCTTTTCAGGATCAAATGATATTCCATACTTTAAGATAATATGGACAATAAAATAAACTTATTGAAGCCAGAAATCACACTTACTAAATTTCCCATATAAAAATTCCCTTTTAAGAGTATTAATAATGATCTGAAAGTGATTCTCATGTTCCTAATATCTTTTAGAATACATGAGAATATAATTAATGAATACCACAAAAAATCATCAATATATTCCTTAAATACTCTATTTATTAAGTCTATAAAAATAGATGGTGCATTAGTCAATCCAAATGGAATTAATATAAACTCATAATGTCCATACCTCATCTGAAAAGCTTTTTTTGGGATGTCTTCCTTCTTCACTCACAATTGGTGATACCTATAATGAATATTAATCTTTGAAAAATATTGGGTTCTGTGAAGTTGATCAAAAAAATCATCAATGCGAGGTAGAGGATAATTTCTATTTACTATAATGGCATTCATTTCCCTATAATCAATGCACAAAATCATGGATCCATATTTCTTCTTAACAAAGAGGATGGGGGATCCCCATGGTGAAACACTAGGGAGAATAAATCCCTTATTAACCAAATCCTCTAGTTTCATATTCAACTCCACTAATTCTATTGTGGCCATTCTATATATAGTCTTTGATATTATCCTTGCATTGGGGATTAAATAAATATAAAATTCAACTTCATGCTCTGGGAAATACCCAAGTAATTCCTCAGGAAATACATCAATTTATTCCTATACAACAGGTACATCCTCTATTTGAAGATTACCTTATTCATCACTATATTTTATTTTCTATTCTTCCTCAATATTTTCATTCAGTATATCTACTATGGGTGGATCTAGATAAGAATTAGGTGAGGAATCTTTTTCTCTAAAGATGATGAATTCTACATCTTCCTCAAAAATTGTAATTTCCTTCCTCTTGAAATAATTTTTTGCATCATATTTTGAGAGACATTCCATATCCAGGATTATATCAAAGTAAAAAATAGGTATGATAACTAGGTCAACACAAAAATTATATTTATGTGTCATAATTGGGACTTCCTGACACATCTTTTTTGTAATGATACTTCCATTAGGAGTTTTCACTAACAACTCCCTTATTAAATCAAAATGGAAATATCTAATTTTATTAGAAAATTGGGTAGATATAAGAGTTAGATGATCCAGAATAGAATAATGTATTGGTTAAATTTTAAGATAGGATTAATGTACCATCCACCACATCATTGGGTACTTATACTTTAGCTGTTATGATCGCATAATCTTGACTGTTTCCCCTTGTCATCTTCTGTGATATATTCCCCTGATGCTTGGAGAATTAATTTGAATAGTGTTCCATATCTTTAAAATTATAACACTAGACATCATTTATCTGATTCTTTCCTTTTCATTCATGATCCTAGTGACCCCTATCTCTACACTTATAATAAAATTCCAGTCCCTTCAAACATTTCCCAGGGTGATTTATTCTATAGTTTTTACAAGATGGAAATAACTAAAACTTCTTCTTCTTCTTATTTTATGTATTCCCTTTTTCATGGTGCTCAGATATATGCTTCTTTTCTTGGTTTCCCTTGAATATATTTACTTTAGAAAATTACTTCTCCATTTTGATCCAGTATAGATCCATTTATTCATATGATTAAAAAGTATGAGAAACAAGTTCCCTTTAGATATTTTGTTTAAGACCTTAAAATAAGTGGTTAATCTTGCACTTTGTGTTGCGCATGTAATCCATAACATACCTATCTAACCTTGTAAAGGTAGCTTCATAATCTGCAACACTCTCTTCTTAATTTTTCTTTAAACTAAGAAAATTTATCTACATCATAATTTTCTGATCACAAGGGAAGTATTTATCAAATAATGTTTTATTAAATATTCTACATTCCATGAGTTTTATTTATTCTTCCTCCCTAGTATTTAATATCAAGGACAACCATTGATCAATATCACCTTGGAGACAATAGACCATAAGTGTAACCTTTTCCATTTCACTACATCTTAGGGCTGTAAATATCTTCTCCAAAGGATTAATCCATTGCTCAGATAAAATTGGACCAGTAGTACCACTAAACATTAGGGGATTATATTTCATAAAGAGATCCATCATAGGAGGTTCTCTTTATGGAATAGGTTTCTCTATTCAGGCAAGGTTATTTTTCATAACTTGATTAAGTTTATCCAGTATTTCCATAATTTTATCCATTCCAATACTTGATGTATTGGTTTTTTATTAGGTAAATACCTGCATTTTCCATGAGTATTGATACCATTCGTCCTTATAGGTTTCATTTATAAAAAATGGAATATGATGGATTAGCTCATAAAATCATAATATATAATTCAAAATATAGTAAAACACATGACATAAATCTACACATCATAGATCTTAGAATCATAAACTTTGGTTTATTTGGGGAAATCTTTACTTCTAAATCCTTCATAATGGTTTGTAAATAAATTGTGAATTATCCTAAGAATATCCCCAGGAGTGTGAGACTAGGTGCACAGTAAGAACCATTGTTGAGTACCAGGTTACACCGAGCAAGGCTTGACACACCTTGTTAGAGTTTTTACTCTTAGGTACATCTGTTCCAGAACCACATCCACTTATAGTATCTAGAAAGGGATGTATTTCTAGAAATACCCACATGATATCTACCTTACCAAAATTCTAGGATGCTCTTCTATACTTATCCTCAAAGTCTATCTTAGGGTTATTATTCTTAATCTAAGTTTTCTAAATCTATTTTCCAAGATTGCTGATAAACATCCTCTAATAACAACTGCAACACCTTGACCCTATAAGCTCGAAGTCGATGCATTATTTTATTACATTTTCATGGTTACAAGGAATCAAATCCTGAAAGACAGACCAGTTTAGAAGTTTTGAAAAACCATATTATATACATGATACCAATAATACATTGGGAAATAGAAAATACAAACATGATACATAATAAAATGAAATAAATAGAATCCTTGAAACTCATTCAAATAATTCCTTTTCATAACTTGGGGAAAGGAAATATAATAAGGGTGAAATAAAATTCTCAGTAAGGGTAAGTAAAAATGAATAAATAATGAATCAATGAGATTAATTAAACATATAAAGGTAAATAACTGATAAAACATGCCATTAAAATAATTATATAAGGAATAATAAATATGGAAAGGTAAGAAACTGAAACACATTCCATTTAATCAATAAACTAAGAATAAAATGCATCCATAGATACGTTGATGAAAAATCTCATGGGTAAGTAATAACTAAATAAAAATACAGGAAATTATTAATTATTGGACGTCATGTCTAAGTCACATTAAAACCTATACCTTCAAGACCTTTCAAAATATGGTTTAAGATTACGGATAGAAATTCATTTAACTTGGATAACTTATTCATCTCATGAGAACCTATCGATGCATCGAGGGTATATATAAAGTCTGAGCTCCTCCCTTAATTTCTAGTCCAAATAATTATTCATATTAAATAATAAAAATAAATAACATGCCTTATCAAATATTAATATTGAATAAAGAATATGGTTTTATCAATATTTCCCCAGTTAATCAAATAACTGTCAAAGTGAACATCGTATGTAAAAATGATATATGATTTAGGAAATAATAATATACATTATGTAAGAATATGGATATTCAAGGTAATTTAAAATGAAAAATGATTAAAATTAAGTGATTGTTTTAATATAAAGTTAATAATAAAAAAATTAAGTGATATTGTAAATATAATCATTAAGAATATTCTTAAGGAAAATATTATTTAAACATTCCAAAGTGTCCCATACCACTTTGAAACATTTAAATCATAATATCCATAAAGAAATTACATTAAATGAAACCTATAATATCATTATAATAATTATATTCATGATATAACATGTTAAATTTCAGTATATACACCATATAAAAGTAAATTGGTTCATAACAACAAATAAGTCTCAATGGAATGTAAATTGAGACGAAACCCCTTACCTTGTGTTTATTTTTGGGTGATCATACTTTAAACTCATTTATAATGGTTTTAAGAGTGTTAATAAATTTTTATAGAACTATATTAATATTTATGATATCATATATTACCATATTATAATATCTTATTACCTATTTGTTAACATTCTTTCATTATTTTCATTATTTCAAGTGTCAATTTCCTAGTTTCTCGAGTATGTTTTAACTTGTTACTTGTTGTTATTATTAATTAGATCATGGTTTAATCATATCCAGAATCTAAAACATTATGTAAATATAATATATATTTATAATATATATATTTATAATAATTCTTAATATTTAGAGATAAGAAATGAAATACACTGTTCATGGAGACGGTAGGTCGTACGTACACATGAATGATACTTTCATTTCTTTATCGTATTAAAAGAATTAAAAGTAAATGATATATACATATATTATCATTTAAATATAATATATATGTCATATATATTATATAGGTTTATTAAAACCATCCTTTGTATGTTCCATGTATAATGCGAATGAATCACATGGCTTTGAGGGGACGATAGTCAACACTTCCACAAATGATGTTATCATATTTAAACAAAATGGAAAGCATAAGGGTATGTGTTATAAAATAATTATATAAGAATAAAGATATAATAAATATAATATATATCATATATAAATAGTGTGTCCATCATAATTCCCAACCATGAAAGGTGGTAAAGGAAAAATGAGCAGTCATCATTTCATGAGGTGGTAGTTCACCGTACATGAACGATAAGTTTGTTACCCATTTGATGGAAGTGTGTGTAAGTGTAGTTCAAAATCATAACAAAAAAATCATAGTATATTGATGATACTAATTTTATTATTTAATAATTGAATAAGAATATTTTAGGAGGTGTAGAATGAAATTAAAACTAAAGATCTTGAGGAGGGATGTTGCCTCTTATTTGGATAACTCCTTTTGGTTTGAAGCAAAGGGATTCCTTGGATGGATTTATGCCCAATGAGAGGATTCTAAGATTATGGTAGGTATATTTAGGATATATTTGGGTAGAGTTTGGTTAAGAAAAAGTGTCTTGAGAGGTATGAGGAAGTGGGAGGAGATGAGGCCTTTTTGTAGTGGAGGAGGAGCAACACACTAGTACAAAAAGTATTTATCACATCGATTATTATATAACTGACGTGATAAAGCCCCATTTTTTTCATAGGTTATTATATAACCGATGTTATAAATCATTTTATCACGTTGATTATTAAATAACTGATGTGATAAATGTAATAAAAAAATACTTTATCACTTTGGTTACTAAATAAATGACATGATAAATCATTTAAAATTTTTATGAATCCCCATTTAGAGTCATTGTGGTGTTTTTAGATCGGGTGACAATGACTCAATTCTCTCTCATGAAGAAAACCTAGAAATGAATCTTCAAAACTATGGCCTCTAACCTCATTTTTTTAGCTTCATTCATAATATTTTTTATCACTGTATCTATCTGATCGAATCGAAACTCTCAAGTAAGTCTCACACACCTCAATTTTTCTCATTATTTTTCACAAATGCCCTAAATATATGTTTTGTTATTTCAGTTACTAAAATATAGCAATATATTATTTAATTTCCTCATGTTATAATTATTGGAAGTGAAACTCCTTTTTTATTTAAAATCATTAGACATGAAATTCATCATTATGGGTAATGGTGTTCCATTGATTATTTATTGAAATATGAGGCATGACATTCCTTATTATTGTACTTGGTCTTTCTTAACCTTTATTAGAAATCATTGGTCATGAAGCTCCATGTTAATTTGGTTATATTATTAGGTTTATTCCTTATTTAAATAAAAAATACCCACATGGATATCCATGGTCATGGAGACATTGGTTATATACCATAACTCCCTTTTCAACTTTATATAACACATTAAATTTTTGGTTATTCTGGATTAGGAAAAAGAAGCTATACTTGTCCAGGTGTTTTGTGATGAATATGTTCTCAGTATTCCTATAAGATTTGGGATATTTGTTTATTTAATTATTTCCCTATATTTTTAGGTTGTATTTAGTATATATTTTATGTTGACTTCTAGTATTATAACATAGTATATTGATTCATGGTTTCTTATTTATTTAGCACTGCAATGGTTAACTATTTATTATTATATCTTAGTTTTTGTTACGTTCCACTACTTTTAATTTACTATTATTATACTATATTTAGTACTGATCCAGAGGGTAAATTTCTCTAACCATACAACCATTAAACTATCATTTCTAGTCTCTAACCTCTAGCATTTTCATATAGGGAGGCTCGCTTGAGGCCTTACCGCCAACCAGTTTAGTTACTATTTATAAAGTGAACTAGTTTGAGGTATTTCATGTTAGATAAGTATCCCCCAAAACAAACTCTCAACATACCTTGAATAAGATATTTTTACCACCTTCCCAAGACAATCTAGGTTCCTCTCAAGGCCTATACTTTGATTCTAATATAAATCCATTTTAAAAAGTGGCTTAAAACCTAAAAATATCAACTTACCACTCACAAATCAATTACGACCATACACAAGACCATTTTCCACAAAAAAATCACTAATAATGTTAAAACCCATAAATGTTACCAGAAAAATTACATGAAATAAAGAAAATATTTCAATTAAATATAATCCTAAGACCTATTAGGTTAATATTTTAGATAATTAAGAAAAATAAATTAATTAACTAAACTCATGCTATGATGGGTTAATAATACATCACACTAGTGGATGGTGCTTTATTTTCACATATTGGTTTTCTATATTATTTCTTAAAAACAATATCATTATAATTTTCACATATGCATATATTTTGTTATATTTTAAAATTGTGTTACTTTCAAATTATGGAATATTTCATATAAATATAAAACTGGATTATCTAACTATATTTCCTTTTTAAAATTATTTCCATTTATATCTTTTTATGATTTATCATTTATATTTAAACTTATCTTACATTATTGTGTATAATTTGTAATTATATTTTTCAAGTACGCATATATTTGTTTTATATTTCAAAATTGTGTTACTTTCAAATTATGACATATTTTATATAAATATAAAATTGTCTTATCTTAACAAGGTATAAAATTTTGATATTTTTTTATAGGTAGTCAAAGTTATATTACGACACATAAAATGAGTGATGAATATGAGGAAGGTTTTGATAATTTTTTGAAATTTTCTAAATGAAATTTTCCAAACAATGACATGCTTTTCTATCCATGCTTGAAATGTTTAAATATGAATAAGTTGAAAAGTAGAGAGATAAAATATCATTTAATTTGTCATGGTTTCAATACAAATTATAGACCTTGGATTTGGCATGATGAAAATAGACAGAATTTCAGATCTATTGATGATGATGCTTTACAAGATGGTAACTCTGATGAAATTGAAGAAATGATTCATGATATTGAAGCAGAAAAAATCAAGAAAGAACCGACAATTGAGAGTCTATCTGGTGATGCTGAAAAACCATTGTATCTTGTTTGTATGAATTTTATGGTTTTATCATCGGTGTTAAGATTGATTAACCTGATGGAGAAACATGGATAGAGTGACACGAGTTTTATATATCTTCTACAATTGTTGAAAGACATTCTTCCTAAATACAATGATCTTCTAGATTCACATTATAAGGACAAGAAAATATTATGCCTGATGGGATTGGGGTATAAGAAAATATATACCTAACCGAATGATTGTGTGATATATAGGAAAGAATATGAATTTACGTTAGAGTGTCCTAAATGTGGGACATCATTGTATAAGTTGAAAGAAAAATCAAAGGTTAATTTAGAGATTTCACAGATCCCTACCAAGGTATTTTGGTATCTTCCTATAATTCCTCATTTGAAATGTTTATTTTCTAATTTACATGATGAAAAAAGGTTAAAATGAAATACTGATGAGAGGATATGTAATGAAAAAATATGTCATCCAGTTAATTATCCACAGTGGAAGAAAATTGATCACTAATTTCTTACATTCAGAAATGAAGTTAGAAATATTAGATTTGGGTTGTGCATGGATGGAATGAATCTATATCAAAGTCTTAGTAGCAAAAAATGTTCATGGATTATTTTATTGGTAATTTAAAACTTATCTACTGATTTTTTATGAAGGGTAAATATTTCATGTTGAGTTTAATGATATCTGGACCAAAGCAACCCGAAAATGATATTGATGTTTTCTTATCACCATTAATTGATAATTTGAAACTCTTATGGGAGGATGGTATCAGGTTTTATGATTCTTATAAAATGGAATATTTTCAACTGCATGTAGTGATTATGTTCAATATAAATGACTTCCCAATGTATGAAAATTTGTCTGGATATAGTGTTAAGCGGCATAAAGCGTGCCCAATTTATGAATAATAGACTCCATATTGTCAATTGCATCATGGGAGGAAAATATTATACATGGTTCATTGAAAGTTTTTGACTATGGATCACTATTACATAAGATTAAAAAAGGCTTTCAATGGATTAAAAGAATTTGATAATTCTTTAAAATCTGTATCCATCGATTAATATTTTGATTGGGTGAAAAACCTTGATGTGACATTTAGAAAGACACATAAATCTGGTAATGATAGACATATTTGGAAGAAATGGTCAATATTTTTTGAGCCACAATATTGGATATCTTATGAAGTGAAACATAACATTTATGCCATGTATGTGGAGAAGAATATACGTGAAATTTTGATTGGAACACTGTTAGATATTAAAAGAAAGACTAAAGATGGGTTGAATGAAATATTAGACTTACTGTCAATGGGAATACATTTGGATTTAGCTCCCACTTCTGATAGAAGATGAAAATTTCTTCCCCTAGCTTGTCATATATTATCCAAGAGGGAGAAAATTATCTTTTGTTAGTGTCTTCATGATATCAATGTGCCACATGGTTATTCTTCAAATGTAATTTTTTTGTCTCTTTGAAGGATTTGAAGTTGATAGGTTTGAGATCTTATGATTTTCACATCATGATGAAACAAATTATACCAGTTAAATTACATGGAATATTGAGCATCCGTGTTAGAAAGACTATCATGAAGGTGTGTTATTTTTTTAATTCAATTTGTAATAAGGTGATTGATTTGGATGCTTTTAATTTTTTTTAAAACTAATAAATTTCTATACTTTTTCAATTGTAAATGTGTTTTCCTCCATATTTTTTTATATAATGGTGCATTTAATGGTTCATGTTGTTCTTGAAATAAATCTTTGTGGAACTATATATCTATGTTGGATGTATCCTTTTGAAAGATACATTAATATATTTAAGGGGTATTTTAAGAATCCATATCGAACTAAAGCCTCCATTGTTGAAAAGTATATTTTTGAGGAGGTTGTGGAGTTTTGTACGAGCTACTTTTTTGCAGTGGAGCACGTTGGTTTGCCTCCATCTTTCCATGAACGAGTTAATAATGGGGGAAAGTGGATTCATGGATTGAAATTCAAATCATTGTCTAGTGAATAGATAAAGAAGGTACATTTATACATCTTTAATAACATACATGATTCTCAAATATATATAAAATAGCATATTAATGAGTTGAAACAATGTCATCCAAAGAATAAAGAAATGTGGATTTTGAATGAGCATAAAAAAACTTTTTTTCCATGGTTTAAAAAGACAATGATTTGTAGATTATATGCATTAGATATATTAAGATGGTTAGTGGGTGGTCCAAGTTTAAATGTGAAAACATGGTCCGGGTATAACATTAATGGCTATACATTTCATATAAAAGCTCAGGAAAATAGAAGTGTAGTTCAGAATAGTGGTGTATTGGTGTTCACAGAAGCAATTCATTTTTCGAGTTTTAAAGACAAAAACCCAATTTATGCATCAAGTGCATATTATATATTCATTTAAGAAACATGGGAGGTTTATTACATTAAAATTAATGTTCTAGTGTTTAAATACAAATGGTTTATCAGTAATAATAGTGCCACACATGATGAATTTGAAATGACACTAGTTAATCAAAATAGATTGGAAGACTGGGATGATTCTCTATAATAGAAACACATGAAAAAAATTGTCTATATTCTTGATCAATTTGATATGTAGTGGTCTATTATTTTACAAGGAAAAAAATAATATGTTGGTGATGATCAACTTGATGAAGATTCTGATTTATGTGAGATCCCTACTTCCATAGAAAGATTAACAAATAATAATGATGAGCATATTGTAGACATGGTTTGTTCCATAAGGAATGATCACTATGAAGGAATTTAGGAGAACAACACATTAGTAAATTCCTAATATTATAGGTAACATATGTTTATTTCTTGTTTACTTTTATTAATTTCACAAAATGTTCGATATTTTATTTTTTTTCTTTATTAAAACATGTATTAAAACTAATAAGTAATTTTTTTATTAGTTTATTTTTGTTTAGTTTGACATGTTTAACATTACGTAACTTATATATTCATTGATTTTTTTTGAATTAAAATTATTTTAAATATAATATCTTAAAAAATATTCTTTTTTTTTTGTAAAAAATGATTAATTAGCTTGGACCATTTTTAATTTCCTATACCAATTTTGGATTTGTTTTCATTAATTTACATGAAATTTCATATATCATTACTATTATTAGAATTTTAGTTAACTATAAAAAATATGAATAATAATGTGTTAATTTTTAGTTTACTTTTTTGTTTCATAATTTTTCATTTTTTATTTACATTAGTATTGTAATAGTTTAATTTGTATATTTGTGTATTAATAGTTTATTTCTTTGATTTGAAGGATAATGATAGATCAATAAATTGATCAACCATATAATTCTAGAGATGAGTGTCATGATTATACCTCTGGGGAGGAACATGCACATGCTTCTCTTGATGATCCCCGATCTTATTCATATACTCCCACAACGGTAAAGAAGAGTTCATGGGTTAGTAAATGTGGAGCACACATTTACCAAAATTATCAATTACTTGTAGCTAGAAGCAGAGTATAGTAGTATAATATGATGATAATGATATTCCAAGAGTTCCTAATGAAAAAAATTCAAGATTTTTTTATGAACTCGGGGTAAAGGAAAATTAATAATTTTGTTTAATGATTGGAGAAGTGTTGACAAAGCAACAGTAACTCAGTTTTGGGAGACCATTTTGGTAAGATCTTTTGTTATTTTTTTACTAATCTTGAATAGTTTATAGTATAATATGTTTTACCTTTTATCAGATGAAATTTGATATACCTGACACTAGAGGAGTCAGGAAGAAATTTTTATCGATGGATTCTAGGAGATAGAGGGATTTAAAATCAACCCTCACATATGATTTAATTTATGAGAAAAGGAAATATAAAAATCCATTTTATATATATCCTTTTATAGACGAAGACACATGGAAATAATTTTTTGAAATTAGAAGACAAGAATAATTTTTGGTAAGTGAAATGTAAATATTTAGAAGTTTTCTTATATTAATGATCTTATTAATGATTTCTTAATGATTTCTTAATGATTATTTATTCTTAATTTATAGCAATCAAGGATATCTCATCAAAAGATCCAATCTAGAAACATATACCCTCATACTTTATCTTGGGGTGCATATACTTTATTGGAAGAACAAATTATGGATGAAAATTTACAAAAATAGAGAGCTGAGTATTCAAGCTCTGGTGAGGTTTCCCATCCACCCCAACTAGACATTAAAAATGGAATAGGGATTAGATGAGCAAAAATGGGAAATATCTTATAGAAGAATCGAGGGTCGTAGTTGAGAGGATTACAAGATGTTTATTTTATTTATTTAAGTTAATTAAATTATTTATATAATTGGAATCATTACATAATTTTTTAAATAATTCATACAAAATTATATTTAGGAGTAGAGAACACATAAGGTATTTTTAGCTGAAGGGAGGAAAGATATTTTATCTACAACATTGGGAAATCCTGAACACCTAGGTCATGTATGAGGATACCCAATGCGTGTATCAGTGAGAAAAGTGTTACCACGTTCTTCATCTTCTTCAATTTTGATTTTTTATAAAAAAAATAGAATATTTGGAGGGTGAAGTTTAAAAAATTAATGCGACAATAGAGGAAAATATCAGAGCATCGGTATAGTCTATGTTTGTAGACATGCAAAGACAATTTCAAACTGCATCTCTCACTCCACCTCCACCAACAGCTCCCACTCCCCCACCTACACCCGTAAACCCCATTATTTTCCCCCACCTTCACCTATAGACCCCATTTTTATACTACCCCCACACTCAATCCTCCACCTCTGCCTATAGACTTCACTTTTTTATCCTACTCCTATACCCCTCCTCCATACCTTCCTACTTATTGTGAGTTATATGTTGATGATCCTCACTATCATATAGTTGCATATGAGATGATATATTATATAGAAGATAAAAATTTATCATTAATAGTTAGATATAGAGAAACATAGGGTCACTATACAGGATATTATTGATATATCAGCTGGAGTACCATTACCTATAGATGAGGTGAGGATAGTTGCACAAAGTATCAACCACTTTTTAGTTTGTCCATCCAGACTTCTACGAAATATTACCATAGAGGTAAAGTTAATATATTTATCTATTTATTTATTGGAATACTTTAAAGGTAAATAAACACTATTGTAGGGTCTTTAAAATTCTGCTAAGGAGAAGAAATACCCCTGAAATCACTTTGCAGAAGGAATTAAGCACTTCTATAAGTTTATCAAGGCAAAGGGACTCCAATTGAGTTGTATTTATTTGAAGGAACTTGAAGGAATTAAAGTTTTCAAATGGACCTTGTACTATCATCGGAAAAGGTATGTGAAAAAGATGGATCACGAACCGCTAGGTATGCGGGACGGTCCGTGAACCACTGGCCCATCAAACGATAGCCAACGAGCAGGGAAAACTGCGAACCATGTCAACCGAAGGCATTCTACGCAGAAGAACATCTGAGTACTATATCGTGAACCCCCCAGTTCATGGATTAAGTGGATGAGCAGGGTTCTTCGAACCATTATCGTGAACCAAAGTCTCCATAAACCCATGTTGACTTAGTCTTCTGCAGGTTAGAAAATTGCTTTAATGGGCCTCCACAAATGGTGTCGCGTGCTCAGTATATATGATCGCTCTAATTCTCTATAAAAGGAGCACAGTAGAAGAAGAAAATCACACAAAGAGGAGATAGATAGAGGGAAAGATGGGAGCTAATATCTTGAGGTAAACTTAGAGGTTGCACTATAGCTTCCGTCTTGTTTCATCGGTGAAGCACGAATTGCGAACCAATTCTTCCACAGGTACAGCTGGACGCAAACCATAAAAATGGGGAAATTAAATAATAATAATGGAACTGTGAACCCAACTAGTAAACCATAAACCCAAGACTTATCGCAGATGAATTTCCTGCAGATGGTAATTCCCCCAACCCTACTTCAAAATGGCGCTCTACGTATTGTATCGCTACGTGGATTGAACCCAGCACCACATACCTAATCGGTATTCAGATTTAACCCAAAGTGGCATGGTGAGCCATGTACTAATTAGGTATGTGGTTGGAAATACCCATTCCCATGTACCACATCGGTACATGAATGGACCTCCTGCCCGCGTACCACTACAGTGCACGGAGCCTTCCCCACCCTGTATGAGAAACCTGTACGCAGAATGAGGTATTTTCGGGTATTGTTACCTCTAGTTCCAACCTCACCCCTCTATTACTATCTAGTCCTCCATAATCCCTCTGCTAACCAGTTATCCGGCGCCAGGCCAAAGCCTCCTCTAAATCCGCCAGACCTATATGATCAGGCCATTGGGCGCATCAATGCACCCCATTGAGTCTACATACCCATGGTAAGTAGAGTCATGAAGGCCCTCCCAATAAAGGTGTGGGATTCAAGAATGCCTGTAAGGCTACATTCCCACTGTAACCCTGAGTCCAACCTTGGGATGTTGACATGAACCTCCCCATTCTCAGGATTAGGGGCGATCACCTGCTTTTCCATTTAATGAGGAACAATGACCAGTCGAAGGGGTTATGTTCTCTCCCCCCTTTGGTGAAGAAAAAACTCCTACCCTTCCTAGAATGTGCTCAGGGGCTCTCCCATTAAGGTAAGTACCCAATCTTCTGAGGTAGGGCCACGTGAACTTCAATGTCATTTCATGTTGAAAGGTTCATTGCTCCGAATCCTCGCCCACGGTCGCCCCGACCTCTTCCACCGTGAGCTCTCCCTTCCCCACCAATAGGGTAGGAGGCATGTGCATTTTCAAATCTTTCACATCCTCTTGTTTCTCACACCGATCATGACTCATGCGGGCTTAGAGGTTTGTGATGATTAAAACATCAGCACACAATCTGAACTATGAGAACTCTGATTCCTAATCGAATCATGATACGTAGGACGCCTATCAAAAATCCCAAGCTCAAAAAGGGTTCCCATACAAAAGGGTCCACCCAATCATGTGTTTCAAATGGGAAACTTCCATGCGTAAGCCCCACAAAATCTGAACTACGTGGGTTCTGATTCCTTTCTTGAGGATAAATAGGAAGCCCTCCTTGTGGGCCCGATCCCAACATCAAGTCACCTCCCACCCCCCCTGGATGAGGATAAGATCCAGATCACCTTATAATATGGATAATTCAGCATCACCTCCATGGAATCAAACATATGCATGCTCACGGAGATCATAAAAACCAAGGGTTTCCAGTGGACACACTCTTTGGGAATGAAACAAGGATTTACGAACATATGAACAAGACTTAAATCTATAAGATAATCCTAGAACAGGAAACAATCCTCCCCTGGAAGGGTGCGGTGAGCTTGACCTCCCATCCTCTCGACCAATGGAGTCCTCAAGTGTCGTTGGCCAAATCATCGGCCAATGAGTGCATGCATTTGGAAAGCAGGTCCATGAATCATGGATACCAGGGCCATTGGGAATTCTTGAATCCAAAAATAAACTCATTGGAGACCATATGAGGAAGTTACTTCCGAGAAGGACCGATTGCATGAGTGCTTGAACCCCACGCAATCACCCAATGGGACCAACAATTCCCCACATGGTTAATTCAACCTTTTTTAAAGGATAATGACGCTGAACGGGTCGAAGAAAAGGAATGGTAAATTTGATGAGAGCCCATCTCTATGGAAAAAGGGACAGTTGATGATCTTCATCGTGGCATATCCACATCGCCTACAAATGCACCACCATGAAGGCAGAATAAAAATGGTGAACCCGACGTGAATCCTTAACCAAGGTGTCAATTCTACCCCAATGATGAAAGACAAAAGGACACTGCACATTGGACCATTTTTTCTACCTCAGTAAATACAAAATGCACCACCTTAGAGATGGAACAAAAATGGTGAAACCGACGTGAATCCTTAACCATGGTGGCGGTATCACCACACTTAGGCCCCTTCGCCCCGCAGTAAAATAAAAGGGGAAAGGGGCCAAGCTGAATCGCCAAATATAGATGGGTTTAAAGGAATGATACTTTGACGATGTTTAGTGGTCTGTATGTCATACATGTATTGCAGGTTCCCGCAGAGCGACCTTCGATCCAAATGACATCCCCATGATCTATGAAGACGCATGCATCAGTGATCTCGTGGGCGGCTGGGGCCTCAATGAAGAGCAAGACCCATTTGCCTACCCAGCGTCTTCAATGCTGGGTGTCCAATACTCTAATCAAAGAGTACCACCGAAATGGTAATATCCCCATGCTGGAGGCTGTAAGACAAGCCCTCCAATCTATGAAGGTCCGCCAACCACCTCTTCATCCACTGCTGGTACCTCATCACATGGAGGCCCCGGTGGCAGTCTCAAACCGTTTTAGGAGCTTATCCCCAGAATGTGAAAACGACCACTTCCCTTACCTTAGGGAGGTAGATGAAGTCAATACTAATGAATTCATCCATGTTGCACAAGGAACCTACCCACAACCCCCCACTAGAGAGCGTCACCGTCGATAGCAGATGACCATACCTCCTCCCACTGAGGAGGATTTTATACCGAGGGAACCTGCCAAAGTCCAAGAGACCCGGGCCCCTCAGGATGCCCTCCAAGGGAAGTGAATATATAACTAGGGACACACTATCACCCTAGTTCCTGTGGAGAAGATTTTCTATACTAATGCGATGACATTCAATGAGTATACATACAAATCTTCCCTCTCCACTCAATCCCACCACAGAAATAGGGTGGCACAATATGATCATATTCACGTTTCTACTAGTTCTCGCTGATCCCACTGTGCAGACAAATCAGCTTGCTATAGGAAGATACAAATATCTGCCGACGTACAACAAGATTGCCATAAAAATAGGGCAGCGACAGTCTATATGCAGGAAAAAATACCTGCTGATGCATACAAATCCTTCCATTCAAATAGGGTGGAACTCAACTATATACAGGAACAAATATCTGATGATGCACAAGATGCTCTCTATCCAAATAGTATGGCAAGAAAATATAAGAAAAGTCAAATTCCTATAGATGCATACAAAGCCTGTGAGACAAATAAAGCAGCAAGAAAGTGGATAAAAATCCCCACTCATGAATATGAAGACCACTAGTCAAATACAGTGGAAACTTGAGAAGAAAACTGGTGGAATACTCATTCCTCTATCCTAGTACAGGAGAACTGCCAATATCTACTGGAAACTCATAGAGGACCGGAGCAGGCACCAACTCCTGCTCTGACATCGGAATGGCCCTTCATACCTGTTCCAATAAAGAATGTATCCCATCACATCCTAGCCATGATTGAAGATCAAACATCGATTCCAGACCATATCCTCAAAACATGTCAAGATATCATTGCATCGGTGGCAAAGGAAAGAAATCGGGCCCACAACCCGATTTCCTCAAATAGAATGAATCACTCATAAAATGAGTTAGTCAGTCCGGAGCAGTCATGAATCCCTGCTCCAGTCCAGGAGGGTCTATAGAAATATCCCGCAACATAAGGACAACCATATAAGAGAAAAATTCCCATTCTAAATGGGGGACACTAGTCCAATGTGGTGGCTGCTCCAGGGCAGGAATATATCCCTTCCAGAACTCAAGATGCTTGTTGGCATATTCCAACGACATCACAGGACCCAACGAGACTATAAACCATATATGAAGGCCATTAAAAACAATATATGGCTATAGTTACCCACAAGAGAGCACCCAAAAATGAAAAGTGCCAAAGGCAATTGGAAAATGAAGAGCACATACATGATTATGCTCTGCTGAAAGCTAGGGTTCTTAACGTCATTAAACATATATCAACAAATGCTCAAGACCCTGTCATTTCGTTACCAAATTATGAAAGTGATAGTAGTAGTAGTTGTGAAGGTCCTCCTCATAATGTCGCTACCAGCAGCTCTGAAGGTCCTCCACAGAGCACCCATGAGGGCTTACTCCGTGGGTCAAGAATGATCGATCATGAGAGCCTATCTTCTGATGTGCGCCGGGGTAGCCCTCCCCCCGACCTAAAGATAATACATTAAAAAGGTCCTACCCTTTCTATTGTCTGCCCTGATGGTCCTCCCCAGGGTATACACTACAGATATGCTTCTCCCTATAGTCGAACATCAAGTAATGATGGTAGTCCTCGCCATGATGATGGTCATTGTGAAGGCCCTCCCCACAAGGACAGTTGCTATGAAGGTCCTCCCCATAGTAACTCCATGAAACAAGAAGGTCCTCCCATCATTGCAGTACATCCTGAAGTTCCTCCCTAAGATTTACATTCCAAAAATTTTCCCTGCAACCAGATATCAAGTCATGATGGTAGTCCTCGACATGATGAAGGTCATTGCGAAGGCCCTCCTTGCAATGACAGTCACTATGAAGGTCCTCCCCGCAGTGACTTGAAGCAGCAAGAAGGTCCTCCCCTTGTTATATCCCACCTTGAAGGTCCTCCCTAAGGTACCTGTTGTCAGGAAAATTTTCACGGTCGGGCATCAAGTTTTCATGGTATTCCTCACCATTGTAGTACCACTTGAGAAGGTCCTCTTCGCAACCAGAATACATGTTGGAAATAAGGTCCTCCCCTTTCCGGAACAAATATGAGAAATCCCTCCTATGCTGAGGCACTTGTAAAGGAGTTAGACACATCAGGCACTCCATCTATAATGAGTGATATTCTTTCTCAACCAGAGGATGGATTGAGGCCATGCCTATCTTCTGAGCCACCCCCGTAGCGTCCGAAAATCGATAAGTCCCTCACCAACCCAGTCGCTTGGAATGAAATCATCAATAAGCAGTCGAGCTGGTCATATCAAGTAGAGGAGCCTCCAAAAGAACAACACCATGATATTTTTCTTCTGAAAATACAACTATCTAGGGATAATATACCAGTTATTTATTGGCCTACGAACACTTCTCACTTCAACATACGAGGGGAATTGTTCGGGGAATGCACGCATGACATTCACCTCAATATATGGACAACTCTTCGAAAGCTAAAAGAAAAATTCCTTCCCTATGAAGGGTATGAGGACCATGTCAACACAATAGGGGAGCTCCTACATCCAATATACTTGGAATACCTCCTATCTATAAGGAATCCACAATCATAAAGGTGAAAAAAGAACCTTGAAATGGCTTTCCTCCATGCACTGCATAAATTGTGTCGCCACATTGGCAACACCCCAGCTGGAGTTCACATTCAAGGGTGGGGAGAACATGGATATTTACACTTCACCCCACATCCCGTCTAGTAGGCCCCAATGGAAATGGAATCCTGTAATGTCATCACCCATAGGAAATAATCAAATGAAACCCCTAATCTGGAAAGATGGGATACTCAACAAAAACCGACCCGAAGTAAGTCTCAAAAGAATCAGGGCTGAAGAGATCAAGCCATCAAAAAACTTTTGAGTCAGGTGACCAGGAACATCCAGCATGCTTATCTTCTAATGGAAGCCAATAAACAAGTAGTGCTCATGTCTTAAAAATACCATAGACCTCGTACAGGCCCAATGCCACACTCGGCTTACACCTGCGTGGGAGTATGTGAATTCAAAAGAGTGGCCATAACAGCGACTACTACCGCGATATGGGAACAACCCCATCCCACAGGGTTAGGGGGATTTTTAAATCAAAATTACCCTATAAGACCAACAAATCCGGGCCATAGCACATCGATCGGAGAATGGGAACAACCCCAGCCTGTAGGGCTGGGGGTATTTTTACCTCAAATCCCCGCACGATGGATGTCTGTCTTCCACCGTCTAGGAAGAATTATGGGAAAAGGAGTTACCCATTCCACCCTGTCTCATGGTTCACACCCTTTGAGACAAAGGTGAGTTATGAGGTCAGACCAGGTCTCCCTTCAGGTCAATATTCATTAGGAATCCCTAAGAATACCATAGAATATAAAGAGAAAGTCCAATAAAGGGTACAAGAAGCCTTCCTACCATTCAACACTGGGTACACCACCCCTAATGCAGCATTCCTCAGTGAACGTGGTGAGAGTCAACCCCACGGATCTCAAAGGAAATAACACATGGAGGGAAGATGCAAAGGAATATGGTTCCCTCCTAGAGGCATTCCACACCGAGCCTGATGGTGTGCATACTTGAAACCAGAGGGAGGACCTAAATTTGGGTGTCCCCTTAGTCAATCCGACATTACCTCCCCCACAAAACTCCAACAAAGAGAAAAATAAATCCAAGGTCATCTATGACCCGCCTCCCCCCCCCATGAGAGTGTGTTCCTCACCCTTGAGAAAAGGTTCTCAAAACAGGATGAAGAAATGAAATAGATCAAACAAATTAATGTCGAGCTACGTCGAGGGAGTTATCTCACCGGATGTGTTCCCTCTGCGGAACGTCAGGAGGTGATACCAGAAGAGGTACCCATACCACAGGTACTCATCTCGGTGAATGAAGCCAAGACTGGAGGACCATTCAACCCAGCCTTGGAAGGACATCAAGACCTCCCCTTGTTGGAAAGGTATCTATAATATACCCATGTAAGCCCAAAAATGATTCCCCCAATTGGGAATCCACCCAAAATTCTAGTTGCACTGACACACCCAATCTTGGCCCCTACCACACCAGCCCAAGCTCAAGTTCAGCAGGATATGAATCAAGGGATATTAAACACTGTTGAACAGCTAATGGACCAAATAAAAGCCATGGAGGGGCAGTGTGCTCTGATACAACCAGAGTGCAAACCCTACCCCGAGTGGGTGAGCAATGTTCTGCCACCACCAAACTTTGGGAACCTAGTATTCCCAGTATTCAATGGATCGGGGGATCCATAACAACATTTGATGCACTATTACTCTTAATGAGACCCCATAATGGGCATTTTAGAGCAGCAAGAAGCTATAAAATTCAGGTGTTTCATATGAACCCTGCAGGTCTTGGCTTTCGTATGGTATACTAGCCTACCAGCTAATTCAATTACAGACTAGGAGGACCTCTGGTGAAAGTTTCTCTTCTAGTTCAGTTCGATGCTGCCCAAGACAATGGTTTGTGATCTCATGAAATGTAAGCAGCAAGAGAATAAAAGAGTCTCAGATTTCATTTCCAGATGGAAAGGCCTGACATATTCCCTGAACCAGCCACTCCTCTAGGATGAGATTCTCTCCATGTGCATCGACAATCTTCAGGATGAATTGCGAACGCCGCTCATCCCAGTGAAGTACACCAGTGGGTTTAGAGACTTCTCTTACATTTACCAAAGGATAGAATACTCCTTGAAAAGGACCAACTTTAAGTCCTGAGTGGCCCCATAGGCCCCTGAAAAAATAACAGGAAAAGATGAAGCGGCTTTTGTCACACTTAATCCACCCCTGGCACCAGCCCTAGTTGCGAGACCCCCACCCTGGACACCAACATCCACCCCCATCTCGGCAAGATGAGAGACGGGGTGCTAAAAGAAATCGGTTCAAATAATTAAGAAATAGATTTTATTCATTCTGAGACGACTAGGTTCATGTCTATTTTATAGCTGCCATGAATTGCAATCTGCTCCAGCTACTAAAGCCAAAGCGAGCTGATGAAGTGGGTCTTGCCGACCATCCAAATTATTGTCTGTATCACCGGATACTAGGGAACACCATACAAGGATGATTTTTTTTCAAGGATCGACTACAAAATATGGTGTATTTAGGGCAATTCAAGTTGGGCCCACCACCAGCACAAGTGGCATATGTATCCACCTCAGACTCTAGAGAGGAAGAGGAGTGGAAAAAATTCATCAGCAAGGAGTGAAAGTTTGAAAAATAGATGACCTGGAAGACCATCAACCGAGTCCATGAAATCCTCCAGGCATAGTTGAAACAACCTAATGTTCCCCCAGAATCTCCTAATACAAAAAAAACCATCCTCCTCATTCCTGCAGTCCTCAAAAGGCAAGAAGGGTGGAAAGTAAGATCAAGAAGATGAGTTGGTACCAAAGATGAAGTCAGTATTGACACTATTGGACTTCATTTCAATAGACTTGGTACAAAGGGAACCACCCTGCCAAACGGAACAATAGGAACCACCCCACCAAATAGTACAATAGGAAACTCCTCACCAGAGGTCATAATGGGAACCACCCCGCTAAACAGTACCATTAGAAGGAGGCAGTCAGACATGAACAATATCATATTAAGAACTGATCTTCAGATCCATTAATTTCATTCAATTGATGGACCCATTATTTGATGAAGAATATGGCCACAAACCCAAATTCCCTGCACCCAATTAGAGATCCATAGGAAGATGTCACAGAGGCTGGAGGTTTCCCAGAAGGCATGATCATGGCAGGAGTCAAATTCCCAGCCACGCCACAAGTCAAACCGTTAATATTGTAGAAACCCACAAAAGGACCCTCCGATAGACGTAACGAGAACCAGAATGCTCCTTCTACCCCATCATAGGAAACCCAAGACTAGTAATCTTGAAATATCCATCAGGGGAAGAACAAGTATCAAACCGTCCAAGGTATACAGGCAGACCAGTCTGACAAAATGTGGAAAGGACTGAAGCACTACCAGCCCCTGCTACAGAGGCCGAACCATATATGTCCAGAGATCAAGCCCCTAAAGTTTCTGTGAAAGAGAAACCCTGAGCTGGGCAGTGCTGACCTTTAGAGCATAAGTATGAAATTTTAAAGTAGCTAGCTTTAGTACCAGAAAACTGTCAATCCTGGATGCGTTGAGTTTGTCCGAAGATCTTAGGGAGGCACTCATTGAAGCCTTTCTAAGTCCATAGGAGTTCGAAGCTGTAGTAGCATCGGCTGAAGTCTAACGAACGTAGACCAATCCCAAATAATGTAATGTCATCATCTCCTTCACATATAGGGATGAAGAAGCTATCATGTAAGGGCACATCAAACCCTTATATGTGTCTGTAAAGATAAATGGAATTGATGTTCAGAGTATTTTCATCGACAATAGCTCTAGAGTTAACCTCCTCCCTCTGAGAATGCTTCATCGACTGGGATATAATGAAGACAACTTAACACCCTACACTAAAACTCTGCTGGGATATGACAAAAGTGAACATAAACCATTGGGATTAATCAAGATTAAAATTTGGCTCGAAGATCTCATTTCAGATTTTTATTTCTTAGTGGTGTGGAAAAGTATGACCTTCAATGCTTTGTTAAGGAGGCCTTGGATGCATCAGCATGCCACAATTCTGTCCTCATACCATAAATACATCAAATATTACACTAATAGGAAAAACAGGATGTTTCACGTCGATAAATCCTTGTTTCAGTTATGTGAGTCTCATTACATCGATGCAAGGTTCTATTAGATAGAAGAAAAACACCTTTCAACCGACGATGTTGACCAAATCAATTCCCTAAATGGATTGGAGATGCTTCCACCAACCACTTCTAGAATCTTAGGTAGGAGTACGTGCTACCCATAAACCAAGTTGAATGCGTAAGTACAATCCTGGATACAGACTCAGTTTTCTGCATGGTCTATGTTATGACCACTAAGTCCAAAGACATAGAAGAGTGGGCTAACTCCCATGTTTTCATGAAAAGCCCTATCAAAGATGCTCTTGGACCATCCTTGGGGAATCAAACTACCCTTTCCTCACACACTAAGGAAAAAGATGATTTATTTCCCAATATTGGAGAAGTTATCTCAAAAATCCTTTCTCCCTCAGAAGGGGAATATGATCAAGATGAAGAAGAAGAAGAGGAAGAAGACCTCAAAGATTCCCCTCCTTCATTGAGAGGGTGTTTCAACCACCATTGATGAACTTAAGTAGATAAATATGGGGCACTTAAAATGACCCGAAACCCACTTTAATCAGTGTGGACATGCCTGTTGAGGAACATGTGACATATAAATCCTTCCAAAAGAAAATTGAGATGTGTTTTCCTAGAATTACACAGAGATGATAGGCCTAGATCTTGAAGTTTCCACCCATAATCTGGGATTACCATAAGATCACCGGGGATATAAAAAGGTAACCAAAAGTACCCACCTGATGCATGCTGCTAAAATAGAGGATTAAGTTGATAAACTGATCAAATCCAACTTTATACGAGAGGTCCAATATCCAATATGGTTGGACAACATAGTACCTGTTAAAAAGAAGAATGAACATATTAGAATCTGTATTGACTTTAGGGACCTTAATCAGCATTTCCCAAAAGATGACTTCTTGGTCCTAATCACAGAATTGTTGATCGATGAAACAACTGGATACGAAGACCTCTCCTTCATGGATGGATATTCTGGATAAAATCAAATTTGAATGGCCCGAGGAGAGGAAGAAGCTACCACTTTTAGGGCCCCTCAGAGGGTGTTCTGTTATAAATTGATTCCCTTAGGTATGAAGAATGCCGACACTACATATCAACGCACTATGAATCATATCTTCAAGCCCTTTCTGGGAAAATTCGTTGAGTGTTATGTCGACGACTTGGTGGTTAAATCACAATAGTGTTCAAACCACCTAGCTGACCTTGAAACTGTCTTCAACAAATTGAGACATCAAAGTTTAAAGATAAATCCCCTAAAATGAACCTTTGGCGTTACCTCAGGAAGATTTATTGACTTCTTCGTATGCCATCGTGGCATAGAAGTCGACCCCGAGAAGATAAAATCCATTCTTGGAATGTCCACACCTTGTAACCTCATCGAGTGGAGAGGTCTCCAGGGGAACCTTGCCTACATTTGGCACTTCATTGCCAACCTTTTAAGTAAATGTTTACCTTTCACCAAGCTCATGAAGAAAGGAGTTACATATGAATGGGATAGTGATTTTCAAAAATTATTTGACAACCTCAAAAGATATCTCCTAATACCACTGGTGCTCATGCTGCCAGTTGAGGGGGACCACTCATTTTATATGTAACTTCCCTGGAATGGTCATTAGAAGCCTTCCTTATGCAGAAAAATGATGTCAGCAGTGAGAAAAATCTCTACTACCTCATTCGAAAAATGATTGATGCCAAAAATCAGTATTCTAAGATTGAAAAGAACCGCCTAGCCCTAATATTCATAGTTCAGAGACTCAGGCATTACCTGTAGCACCATGAGGTCCATCTGGTCTCCTACTACAACCCTCTCAAGTATATCCTCAACTGTCCCATACTAAATGGGTTACTATCATGATGAGAGGTCATCCTACAATAGTTTTACATATGATACGTGCCCTATAAGGTCATCAAAGGCCACATGTTAGAAGACTTCCTGGCCGAGCACCCCTTATAAGTGACGACATCATTGTATACTAAACTTCTAGATGAAGAAGTGTTTTTCATCCAGGGGAACCCCTAGATATGGGAAATATACTTCAACAATGATTACTGAAACCCGACAGGGAAAATGATGGAGGATCCCAAGATCAACAAATTGGGGTTAGGATTCATACTCATGTCTCCAGAAAATGAAATCTTGCCTTACTCTTTCCTAATTTCAGAATGGTGTATGAAAAATGAAGTGGTGTACCAGGACCTCATTGTAGGACTGGAATTGCCACTCTAGGTGCAATCTAAACACCTAAAAATAAAGGGTGATTCAGAGCTAGTCATAAATTAGGTCAATGGTGACTATTCTATCAAGAAATAAGTATTAGTTCCCTTGATGAACCATGTTTGAGAATTAATGACAGAATTCCTGTTAGAACCAACGTTGACTCACGTCCCCGGGTCACAAAATGCTCAAGCTGATGCTTTGGAAAATGTAGCCATAGCCTTGGATGATCCTGACTGGGATGAAATAGTCACTAGAATTTCTCATTGTCAGATGGTCTTTCCATTCATCCAGTACAATATAGAGGAAATTGATGAAATTATCCTTGTTCCTGAACCATACGATCATACCACCAGTTAGATGAAACCCATTACAAGTTACCTTAGGAACAGAGAACTCCCAACAGTTAGGGATGAAAGGGAGAAGGTTCGAAGATGGGAAGTAAATTTTAACCTAAAAAATGGGATGAACCAAGATAAGGTACTCTATAAACAAGGCCTTGACGGAGTCCTTCTCAGGTGAATTGATGGAGAAGAGACTGCTGCTGTCATGAAAGAAGTGCACACCAAAGCTTGTGGAGCACACCTGTCAGCAACCAATCCCTCTCACCAAATATGAAGGCTTGGGTATTACTAGACCACCATGATACATGATTGTATCATATTCACTAAGAAGTTCCATTCATTCCAAGTTCATGCTAATTTCATACACTGCCTCCCAAAGTTGCTTCATGCAGCTAAATACTCTTGGCCATTCATCGCCTGGGGGATGGATGTTGTGGGACCGTATCCTTCCACTACAGCCAGACAATTCAAGTTCATACTCACATCAACCAACTTCTTTTCTAAATGGGATTAATCCATACCCCTTAAGGAATTCAGGGCGAAAAACATCATCATCTTTGTGAAGGCCAACATCATCACAAGATTTGGTGTCCCTCACACAATACTAATAGACAACGACACCAAATTCTACTCTGTTGAGTTGGATAAATTGTACCAGGAATATGGAATCAAGGCCAACTGGTCATCCCGCTACCACGTGATGGACAATGGGTAGATAGAGGCTTTCAACAAGACCCTATCTAACATACTTCAAAATATGGTCAATAGGGATAATAAACCATGACCAGACAATCTTCTTCATGATTTGTGGAATTACTAGACCACGACCCGCACTGCCACTCAGGAAACCCTGTACTCACTAGTATATGGGGCAGAGGTAATGTTACCCATCAAGATCTAAGTGTCATCACTTGGTGTGGCCATTTGCAATCAACTATCCACGGATGAGAAATCCTAGATATGGTTTTATGAATTGGAGTAGTTAAACAAAAGAAGGTTGCACACTCTACACCATTTGTAAATCTACCAAAACCAGATTGCACGAGCCTTAAACAAAAAGATTCGCCTTTAATCTTTCCTCAAAGGATAAATGGTGTTAGTCCTCAAAACCCCAATGATACTAGGGAAGAATCCCCTGAATCTTGAACCAAAGTGGGAAGGACCATATGTCATACATCGGGTCTATTCCAATGGAGTGTACTCCCTGATATCAATAGACAAAAATCTCATCACGGCTCCCACAAATGTGAAGTTCTTGAAGAAATTCTTCACATAAAAATGATTCTATATCAAAGTCCAAGCTCTATGACATTAAACTACGAGTCATAAAAAATGCCCCTATGTGTTGTCCAAAATACAAGACCTTAAACTATAAGTCATAAAGGATGCCCCCATATCATGGTCCAAACTCTACAACCTTAAACTATGGTCATAAAAATTTCCTCCCAATGTTAAGGTCCAAACTCTAAGACCTGAAACTATGAATAACGAAAAATCCCCAATATCATAGTCCAAACTCTATGACCCTAAACTATGAGTCATAAAAATGTACTCTCATATCATAGTCCAAACTCTACGACCCTAAACTATGAGTCATAAAAAAACACTCACATGTTAAGGTCTAAACTTTAATACCTTAAACTATGAGGTAAAAAAAATTGCCTCCAATTTCATGGTCCAAACTCTAAGACCTTAAACTATGAGTTAAAAAATTCCCTTTCATATCATAGGTCCAAACTCTAAGACCTTAAACTATGAGGTAAAAAAAATTCTCCCATGTTATGGTCCAGACTCTAAGACCTTAAACTATGAGTCATCGTCCTTTACACATGAAATTAAACTCTAAGTAACATGTCCTCGCCATAAGATGTCAAACTACGTAGTATAAAATGTCCTAATTGCATGATAATAAACTGTATGATCTTTCAAAGAACTACGTGTGGCTTGATTTCTACCCTCGCAGGATACGTAGTGACACCTCGATCTTTGATCCTAGCCTAGACCTCATAAAAAAAATAAAAAATGCCTCCATCATGCCCCCTATCTACCCATATTCATAAAGGAAATCCTTACCACTCCTTGTTTCTCACATTGAGTAAAAATCTCGTGAGCTTAGGAATGGTGATAGAGGTTATCCTAAAAAGGTCAATTATGGGGAAACATGGAAGACCTAACAACCGTTATGGGTAGAATGAAAGTTTCCCCACCCTTTGGACCAAGCTGAACTAGTACGGGGAATGCACAGAACTATGTACGACTTGATTCCTGCCCTTGAAGGATATGTAGAGACACCTAGATCTTCAATCCTGGCCCATACCCACTGGGAAAGAAAATGATAAGGCTCCCATCATATTCTCTATCTCCTCACACTTGCAAAGGAGAATCTGTAACCACTCCTTGTTTCTCACATCGAGTATAAATCATGTGATCCTTGGACCAGTGGTATGGATTATCTTATGCAAGTAAACCATAGAGGAGTATGGTAGGCCTGGAACCCATATCAAGTAAAACCAAAATGCCCTCAAGTGTACCTAACACATCAAACAAAATTTTTTAGGGAACATATAGAACTACATGTGGCTTGATTACTGCTATCATAGGATACATAGTGATAATCAGATTTGATATCTTGGCCTAGCCACCGGTGAAAAAAATGCCCCTTTTCCCACATGTGTGGGTATGACCTATGTAGAAGCTCCAAGAAGGTCACGATTAGTCATGGTTTAGGTATTCTCACATCCCCAGGCACACCTTTACCGTTTGTCACACTCCATACCTTGGGAAAACTTGGATCCTCACAATATTCCAAGGTCATCTGGGGTGGAAGGACAATGTCCTACATACACCTTTGATTGACTATGCACATCATGCCCTGGTGGCTCTGCATACGTCTCCCATAAAAATGGCCATCAATTAAAGGAAAATTCATCCCTGGGAGAGTCCTCTTCTACCTCAGTATGTCCAGTGGATTTCAAGCCCCATGTCATCCCTCATGATTCAAGTTTCCCCTGGGACTATGGTTTGTACCTTCTATCATGAATCACATCTAAGAAACACTAGAACACCCTGAGTGCGATTAACTTGAAAATTTTTAAGACCTTTTCAAGTCCAAAACCATCCTCCCTGCACGACATTAAACTGCAAGGCCAAAATCATCCTCACTACACAACATTAAACTGCAAGGCAATGGATTTAGCCTAAAAATGCCCCTAATATTGAATCCAATATTCTTAATGGTGACATGGAACCCTTTTGATCCCTTATTTCTTACACTGAGCACAAATCACGTGAGCTTAAGGATCTTAGCAAGGGATCCACTGTGACATAATGGAAAAATGGCCCAGGAATTTGGTCGTAGCAACACGAGCCTAAAAGGCATGTCACAATTCCCTCCTCGAGAGGAACCCTGTGTCCTAGCCACGTGATGTTAAATGAATGTATATCCCAAAGATAGAAAAAATAGCTCACTCTATGTATGGGTTAGATCTATGTAAGGGACACCATTCCATGAGTAAATCACAACCCAGATGTCCCCAATATGTCCTGGTATACCCCTATCATATTCCAAACTCCGTACTTTAAGTGATCTTGAATCCCCATAACCCTCCAAGGCCATATGGGATGGAAGGCCAGTGTCATAATGACACCTTTGATTGACTATGCATATCATGCCCCGATGGCTCTGTACACGTCGCCCACAAAAATGGCCATCAATAAAAGGAAAATTTATCCCCAAGAGATTCCTCTCCTATCTCAGTGTTCCCAATGGCTTCTAAGCCTTATTCCACCCCTCTTGATTCAAGGGACCTCAAAGTCATGGTTTAAATTTTCCTTCTTTCACACATCTTAGATATATCAAAACATATGGGCATGATTCACCTTTGGTCTCCTTTGAGGTTTATAAAAGATATCATATCCACATACATGAATTTGATCCGCATACGAAGGAAGAGTGCCCCACTCATTTTTGAGTTTCCCCAAATATGTTCATCTAAAAAGCCTCCTTTTGTGATTAGGTGCACCCCTGGTCAAAGGACACACGCCATATTCAGAAAGTTCCCAATCTCCAAAATCCTCAAAGGCTATCGGAGGCAGAAGGCCAATGTCTTGTGGACACCTTTGATTGACTATGCACATCATTCCCCAGTGGATCTGCATACGTCACCCACAAAAATGGCCATAAATAAAAGGCAAATTCATCTCTAAGAGAGTCCTTTCCAGCCTTCGTATTCTCAAGTGACATTCATGTCTTGTCACACCCCAATATTCAGAAAACTCTTGGATGACGACTTATGTACCTCCTTCTTCCCAGGTGCCCCTAACATAAAAAAGACTCTTAACTAAACTGACCACAAGCCAACTCTCCCTCACACAAGTAATAAATACAAGGAAATGATTTCCCACTCAAGGCTAATTTGAATGTTACTAATGTTCTCAGACAACACTCCTCAAGCCATCCACCTATTGTGGCTCCCAACATCAAGATAAATCCAAAATGTTTAAAATTCCACTAGGCCATTAGGAATGGAAGACTAGTGTCATGGGGACACCTTTGATTGACTATGCACATCATGCTTCCCACACAAATGGCTCACACAAATGGCTCTGTATATGTCACCCACATAAGTGGACACCAATCAAAGGAAAATTCGTCTCTAGGAGAGTCATTTACTACCTCTGTATGCCTAAAGCGGATCCTGATCCTCATCCATGTACAAAATCCATAAATACAGGGTCAAGAAAAATC
The DNA here is from genome assembly GCA_963277665.1 of Viscum album. Classification (NCBI taxonomy): domain Eukaryota; kingdom Viridiplantae; phylum Streptophyta; class Magnoliopsida; order Santalales; family Viscaceae; genus Viscum; species Viscum album. The sequence goes on along the minus strand of OY728128.1, from coordinate 1,917,534,856 downwards.
CCTAACCCATGTATGAAGAATAATAGAACATTCCCGACTAACAGTCCCAAGTCAGGGACCTACCCCATTAAATTTGGTCAAAGATTTTCGACCCAAAACATTAGTAAAAAGTTTTAATGGAAGGACTATGAACTGCTAGCAGAAAAAAAAGAGACGTTATGCTCACCAGAGGTAAAATCTGTCGAAGGAACCTCTGGGAAAAAGTCAAGTAACAGTTCGTTAAAAAATAACATTGAGCCATCAGAAAAGGCGTAAAGATTGTTAGGTCGGAAACCCACAAAGGGCGGCCTAAGAAAAAGACAAGTTATACCCTCTAAGCCCGTACCAAGAAGGCTTAGGAAAAAATTAGGGTAATAATGAAAAATACATAAATGTTTGTGAGGTATTCCATTCAAACTCAGAAATATTCAAACTACACTCATTGAGCCCCTTGGATCGGGAAAAAATTAGAGCTCAATTCAGTTATCTCAGTTTATTGATTTCAAGTCATAGTTTAAAATTAATGCTTGATTGAAATAATGCTGAAAGGAAGAGATAGATAAGAGATATTTAAAAGCCAAATTTGTTTCATTGGGTTCAGGAAAAATGGAAGAACATCCCCAATTCAGAGTCTCTCTAGAGTAAAAAAATGGGGAGGGTACATGCCGTAATTTGGGACAAAGCTACAATAGGGCCCGGTTCACCCTTTCTAAAATAATGGCGAGTGATTGTCATGGTCCATCAATGGTTTGTTCCAGTAAAGTTATTTCCTCCATTTCAACATTGAATGTTAGGTGTACCTACTCTAGGATAGCTTTAAGAGCCCACCCTTTCTACTGGAAGACTTCATTATTGGTACGCAAAGAGACCAGTTGCTCCCTCAACCTGGATGCATAGGCTTCTCACTCTTGCAACTCCTCCTATCAAGCCGTTACCAAATCATGGGAATTCACCTCCTTGGCAGGAGGTGAGGTCTTCTCGAGCAATGATGATTTGGTAAATAAGTAAGTGAAGGTAATGATAATCATAGCTGATGGAACCTAGCTCAGCAAATAACCATAGAAAATTATCACCCTCCTCAGCAAACTTGTTCAAGGGTGTCTCCACGACAAGAGAACGTAATGAGTGCCATGACTCTTTGCACACTACCCTGTGTCTTTCTACAGAACCAAAAATTTGATCCTATCCTACTTACACATGTTTGTAAGTGTAAAGAATCTCCAGAGGAGTGGGGAGGGACCTAAATATAGTCACCCAAGACAAGAGACTCTCTTTTCCCTCAGATGTCCCAACCACTGGAGCTAGGTGCAGAGAAATAACTGTGGTCTATGGGATGATTAGTGATGCTCAGATGGTGCCCGTCTCATCAAGATCATGGAAATATCCACAAGATAGGGTTATTCTGAATCGCTTCCCACCGAAATTGGTCTTACTAATGAAACCCCTCCCAGACGCTTTTGACGATGGATCGAGTGCCTTCTCACCAGGAGAATGGGAGCAGGAGGTGTACCTATCTTGGTTGCTGAAGGGATGGAAGTAGAAGGTGTGGCTGTTTTACATCTTGTTCTGAAGGGAATTTGTGGTGTTGTTTTTGGGTCAAGATAGAGATATGAGATAGTCAAGGGTTTCTGTACCTGCCGAACTGGTTCTTTCAGCATCCCCGTGGGGTAACAATCGACCTATAGTTGGGCATACTCCAATGATAGTAAGGTGAGCCCTGTCATGTTGGGAATGATAATCTATCTAGCAGTGCCTTCATGCATCATCATAAGCCACAATTGACGTAGAACCAAAGTATTATATTCTCCCCTTAGCGAAACAACTGGAAGCAATGCAGTCTATTGAAGGCATCCAAACTGTTTAGAAAACCGGTAGGGGAGGTATGGTTCACAAATAACTACTCGGTCTACACAAGCGGTGAGCATCCCATCCTGAAGATTGATGAGGTATGACCAAGGAACCACCCCTATCACCTCTCAATGATACATGAGAGGTAGGATGCAGTGAAAATGAGAAATGAGAGGCATCATTCAATAGCTCGACCGCATCGACAACAGTCATAGTTTGAGGACGAACAACAGAAATGCTGAGTAGAGCCATATGAAAGTCAGAATGGAGAACCCATGCGGTATGATGGTATTCATAATAGGGGAAGTGTTCTGCCATCCACCCATACAAGAATTGGAACAGTCCACTGAGACGATGCAGAGACCTGCCTTCCTAAATATATCCCAACAATTCATAAAGCCGGTCAAGGGTAGGAAGGGCCAGATTAATGGGTCGACCTTCCTCCAGTATGGCCACCATCATCAAGGTTCTAGCCCGAACCCCGTTGTATACATCACGGGATGAGAAGATCTATCCACTTAAGAACATGGTGAGGAAAACTGCTAGCCTAAGAATAGGTGAAATTTTAGGCCGAATATCATATCCCCATGTGGCATACCACCCTGCTTCAAGGGTGGAACATTATGACCCTGGAGTTTGGCAAGACTGATGGGTTGGGTGAGTTTGAATATGGTGCGCCTTCAGTTTAGGCCCATTCTTCTGTAAGAATAACCTTATCCATAGTTCGAATGGGATGAAGGAACGAGCTTCAAGGGTAAGATCCAGCGATCCCGCTGCCATGACCAGTAAGCTCTTTTTAAAATGAGATGTGTGATCAGTGGAATTCCATGTGGCGACTACGAGGAGAAACTCATCATACATCTCTCCAAGGATATGGAGACCTCCAAGATTATAGATGTCTCATAGACTGATCCCCAATTCTCCATACAGTAGATGAAAGGTGTTGGTGCTCGAACACTAGCAACTCAGCAATTTCAGAAGGATTTCTCCCGAAGAGAAGGTTGCAAACTGAGACACCCCGGCTGCCTGGTGCAGGCCCACCACCTCCAGCTAGTCGGGGGACTCTATACAGGTCTGATTCACCTAGAATTCCTAAGCTCACTCATCAAAGAAACATCCTCTGGACCACAAGTACCACTTGGTGCTCCACCCACCACTGGTATTTTCTCAAGAAATGATGATAATGGATGGGTATTCTCAGATTTCTAGTCTTAGGACACCATTATGGCACCCTCATTTTCCTTGATTCCATGCCGAACCTCACAATAGGAAAATGTTTTTCTGAGTAGGAGCAGCGATGACTTCTCCAGTTGGGGAAATGTTGGCACGATCATGATCCTGTGGTGCCGCTAAGGGGATGAAAGCAAGGTTGGGATCAGGCAATGACAGGGGCACGTCGGTAGGAATACTAAGGCTATAAAGTGGAAACTAAACGAACAACGGATAAGCTAGAAGCTTTGGTGTTAAGAAGACTGTCAGAAAGATGTCACAAGGAATGATGTGGGATTGAATATTATCATCACTATTCCTTTCCATGGAATCCCTCGTATTCATAGATTTGTCAGCAACCTGAGAATCATCCATTGTAACCTACATAGGAAGATCTAGAATCTGATGAGAAGTTAGTCCGATAAGAATTGTTGGGAAAAGGATATGGAAAAAATGGCTAAAGTACTTAAATCATGTTCATAAAAGGCTCTGTGCACTATCCCCAAAACCAGGTACATGAAATGAGCATTCTGCGTACAACATAACATGAATAAGCTACTCCAACTACAGCTATGGTAAGAAAATACTATTCACTGCATACAACCATAGTACGCATAGTGACCGTGAGGCGCAGGCCCTTGAACCGTTGGCCCGTGGAAATAACGGTCCGCAAAATGTAGAAATCACAAACCTCAGCCTTGGTTAAGTTCATGCTCAAAAGTTGTGGATTAAAATTTAAGTCTGTATTAATATTTTTTTAGGTTTGGTTTGCCGATCAAAGTTCAATATGTGAACAAGTCAGCCACGTAGCCTTCTTATATGTGGAATCGAGATTTAAGTTTTAAATTCCATAGTCCTGTTAGTGGAAACCAAAATACGGAATGCAAAAAGGGAAAATAGAGAGGAAATCAGTTCTTGAAACATATAGAACAGTTAGCAAATGCCGTTTTCGCAAGGGCCATGGAACGCAAAAGTGAAGGAGTCTGAGAAATCGGGAGTGATTTTTTTCCTTGAGAAATGGTAAAAGAAAAATGACATGGGCCCCTAGATATAGGTATGGTCCCCTCCTACTGGGTCTACCTATTCTACCATGAACCATTTCAGTTCAGGACCACTTCTACATTGAAATAGTCCCCTTTTCGTTCTGAATAGACACCATTCTGATGGGGGGTATTTGTAGGGTCCTAAAAATTCCTCTAAGGAGAAGAAATTCCCCCCTGAAATCAATTTGTAGTATAAGTTAAGCTCTTCTATAAGTTTATCAAGGCGAAGGGACTCAAATTGAGTTGTATTTATTTAAAGGAACTTAAAGGAATTAATGTTTTTAAATGCCCACATACCATCACTAGTAATGGTACATGAAGAAGATGGATGGAAAACTTCCAGGTATGCGGGATGGTCCACGAACCACTGGCTTGCAAAATGATGGCCAATGAGCATGGAAAATCATGAACCGCATCAACTGAAGATGTTTTGGGTGGAAGAATGTCTACGTACCATTCCATGAACCCCCCAGTTCATGGATTAAGAAGATAAGTAGGGTTTTGTGAACCATTATCATGAACCAAAGTCTCTGCAAACCCCAGTTGACCGAGTCTTCCACGGGTTAGAAAATTGCTTCAATGGGCCTCCACAAATGGTGTCAAGTGCCCAGTATATTTGATCACTCTGATGCTCTATAAAAGAAACACAATAGAAGAAGAAAATCATGTAGAGAGGAGACAGATAGAGGAAAGGATGAGGGATGATATCTTGAGGGAAACTCAAAGGTTTCACTTTGGTTTCTGTCTTGTTTCATCGATGAAGCACGAAGCACGAACCACTTATTCCATAGGTAAAACATGTCGTGAACCATAAGAATGGGAAAATTTAATAATAATAATGGAATTTCAAACCCAACTAGTAAACCAAAAACCCGAGACTTCTCGCGGATGAATTTCATATGGGTGTTAATTCCCATGACCCTACATCAAAATGGCGCTCTGCGTAACATACCACTACATGGACTAAACCCAGCAGCACATACCCAATCTGTATGCGAATGTAACCCAAAGTAGCATGGTGATCCATGTACCACTTTGGTATGTGGTTGGTGATACCCATGCCCACGTACCACACCGGTACGTGGATGGCCACTCTGCCTGTATACCACTACGGTGCGCAGAGCCTTCCCAATCCCACATGAGAAACCAGTACGCGTAATGGGGTGTTTTCAGGTATTGTTCCCTTCGATTCCAACCTCACCCCTCCATTACCGTCCAGTCCTACGTAATCTCTCCACTAACCAGTTCTCCGGTGCCAGGCCAAAGCCTCCTCTAAAGCTGCCAGACTTGTATGATTAGGACATCGGGCGTATCAGTACACCCCATTGAGTCTACATACCCACAGTAAGCAGATTCATGAAGGCCCTACCAACAAAGGTGTGGGATTCAGGAATACTTGTAAGGCTACATTCCCATGGTAATCTAGAGTCTTACCTTGGGATGCCGACGTGAACCTCCCCATTCTCAGGATTATGGGTGATCACTTTCTTTTTCATTTAATGATGAATAGTGATTAGTCAAAGGGGTTATGTTCGCTCCCCTCTTTGGTGAGGATGAAACTCCTCCCCTTCCTAGAACATGCTTCGAGGCTCTCACACTGAGGTAAGTATCTAATATTCTGAGGCAGGGTTACGTGACCTTCAATGTCATTTCACATTGAAAGGTTCATCACTCTGTGCCCTCGCCCATGGTCACCCTGTCCACTTCCACCATGGGCTCTCCCTTCCCCACCAACAGGGGAGGAGGAATGTGCATTGTCGAATCTTTCACATCATCTTTTTTCTCACACCGAGCATGACTCATGTGGTCTTAGAAGTTTGTGATGATTAAAACATTAGCACATAATATGAACTACAAGAACTCTAATTCTTGATCGAATCCGGATATGTAGGATGCATATCAAAAGTCCCGAGCTCAAAAAGGGTGCCCATCCAAAAGGTTCCACCCAATCACATGTGTAAAATGTGCAGCTTCCATGCGTAATCCCCATACAATCTGAACTATGTGGGTTCTAATTCCTTTCCCTAGGATATGTAGGAAGCCCTCCTTGTTGGCCCGATCCCAAAATCAAATCACCTTCCATCCCTCCTAGATGAAGATAAGCTCCAGAGCGCCTTATAATATGGATAATTCAGCATCACCTCTGTGGAATCAAACATATGCATGCGCAAAAAGATCTTGCAAACCAAGGGTATCCCTTGAACTCACTCTTCGGAAATGAACCAAGGATTCATGAACATATAAACATGACTTAAATCTATAAGTGAGTTCCAGAACAGGAAACAATCCTCCCCCGAAAGGGTTTAGTGAGCATAAACTCCCATCTTATCGACCAATGGAGTCGTCAAGTGTTGTTGGCCAAATCGTCAGCCAACAAACGTCTGCCTTTGAAAAGGAGGTCCATGAATCATGGATACCAGGGCCGTTGGGCATTCTTGGCTCCACAAATAAACCCATTAGAGACCATATGAGGAAGTTACATCTGAGAAGTACTGATTTCATGAGTGCTTGACCCCCACACAATCACCCGCTAGGACCAACAGTTCCCCACATGGTTAATTCAACCTTCTTTAAAGGATAATGATGCTGAATGGGTCGAAGCAAAGGAATAGTAAATTCAACAAGAGCATGTATCTATGGAAAAAGGTACAAGTGATGATTCTCGTCATGCCATATCCACATCGCCCGTAAATGTGCCACCTCGGAGGTGGAACAACTGTATATCCAACAACAAAGACAAATGGTTATGAATTTAGATACAAATTCTACTAGTCTTGAAAGATTGTCAAGATATTAAAATTATTTGGTGGGTGTTTATACATTTCCAATGGAAGATCATGTATATGGGAATGCAATAAATTTGGAGATTTTGAAAAATTATATCATGGATCTTGTTACTGAAGATAAATTGGGCATCAATGTGATACAAGTTTTTTCCATTTAAGTCTTAGAATAAATCTTTCCATGTGTTAAATTTATTGAAAATTTATAATTATATCTATTTTTTATTAGGAATATTTATAAAATGTGAGAGGATAATGACAAGATAGATGTATAAGGATTTATGGAACCACAATTGATTTCACTTGGAGAGCATGCATTGACTGAGGAACAAAGAACAGTTTATATTACTGAAAGATTTGAACAAAATATAATTATGCAGTGTTGGATGTTTCCTTATGTTGAGAGGTATGAAACATTTATATCACAAAGTGTTATTTATATTTTAACATAATAACTACTAAAACTACTTTTTTATATGGCGACCATTGGATGTTAGGTGTTTTTTTCCAAGGGAGAAGACACTTTACTTGATATGCTCTATCCATGGTGATGTGCGAGGAAATTGTAAGAACATGCTAGAAAAGTAAGTATTAATTTATTAATAGTTGTTTATATTATAATGAATTTTAAATTTATTTCATTCATATTATTTTCTAACAGTGGATGAGATTTATTTCAAAAAACCACAAATAAAAAGAACACCAAGATCAAATATGTAAAAGTAAAGGTGAATTTACATTTATAATTAGTAAATTTTGGATATATTACATAAAAATGTTATTTTGAATTGACAAACCCATTTAAACAGAAATTTAATAAAAAAGGCATCAAATAATGCAAATATTATGTGTTAAGATTTATGTATGAAATAATTACAACTGGAATAGTTACAAAGTTTAATGAGGTTATATTTCCTTATAAACTATTCCTTAATATTTCATTTGTTTTATTCATTATACATGATAAAATAATTTACTTTTAATTTGTATCTTTTTGACGACTCTCACACTTATAGTGAATAAAATCTCACACATTTACAAGTGGAATGGGAAAATCATTTTATAGGATTGATTGGATTTTAGTTTGTTTTTAGTGAATATTAAAATTTTGAATGTTGTAATTGTAAATGTGTATTTGGTAGTTGTTTTGGTTGGATTTAGGTTTTTTTAGTTAATATTATAATTTTTGAATGTTGTAACTGTGGATGTGTAATTTTTTTGCTGTTTCTGCTTCTTTATGTATTTTTCTAGTTTGGTCGACAATGGAGAGGAAGGGTTACATGAAATGTTTTAATTTTTTTTATGTTGGTTATTTTATAATTGATGTTAAAATATATTATATCGGTTTTTTATATTGGTTCTATAAGAATCGACATGGTATAAGGTTTTTTACATCAGTTATTTAATAACCAATGTAAAAAACCCTTCCTCGTGAAGCCCTTTCACGTTGGTTAATTATTAACCGACGTAAAAAAGACTTCGGGATGGTGGTTTTCCATGTTGGTTTTTATATGACTGACATGGTATATGTTGTTTTACGTTAGTTATTTAATAACCAACATAAAAAACCTTCATCCCAAAGTGTTTTTTATGTCACTTATATAAACAACCGACATAATATATGATATTTTACATCAGTTATTTAATAACCTATGTAAAAAATCTGTTCTATTATAGATTTACAACGTCGGTTTTTTAACCAAAATTAAATAAAATATTTACAATGTATCCTTTAATAATGGTGGATAAAAATATATGTAAAAAATAAAAAAAAATGTTGTTTTAAATCATTTTTTCACTAGTGACACTCTTGAAAATTTTTGGCAAGGGAATTCAACCTATGTGTTTACCATTTAAAGTGGATCCAATAATGGTCAAAATTATATAAATTGGAGGATAGGGTATAAATATGGACATAAAATAGATTTTTTAAAAGTTTACAAGTCATTTGGAACCTTAATTTTAAGGTTTATTCATTTGTTAAGCTTAATTTCACCTTAATCATTATAATTAATTTTAATTACTTTCACTGATCTTTTTGGTCAAAAAATAAGTTTACCATATTATAAATTATAAATTATACTGATTAAAAATATGAAATAAATTTTACCAAATTTCAATCACATAAGTGAAAAAAATTAATTTAAATTTAATCATGTAGAGGGGATGACAATGAGAGTTTTTAAAGTAAAAAAGTTCGAAAGTTTACTAAGTTTTTATATCCAATTTAAAAGTGAAATTGATTCCAACGAACTATATTGGTTTAATTGAAAAAAATTTAATCTAATTAAACTTTAAAACCATTTAAAAATATAATTTAACCATATAAATAAATTATATGAAAAATCAGTTTTGAATTAAAATTCATTATTTTTCACTATTCATTAAAAAATGAAACTTCACAGAATAAAACCAAAAATTCACCCTAAGATAATTTTATATTCTGATTTCAAATATAAATTTTATTTTTACATATAAAATATATAAAAGTTCAAAATTTTAGATTTAAAATAGTTTGGACATTAAAAGGCAGTAAAATTGCCTTTATAAAAATATAGTATTTTATGTGTAAAATTAGGTTTTTTATCTTATTCTTATCAAATATTTTGGAAGAGTGTCAATTTTTTGGATATATAATATATAAATTCACTATAAAAAATCTCTAAAAGTGTTATAATTTAATTTATTATGCAAAGTGTGACTAAATAGTGTTTTGTTTAAATTAGGTGTTGTGTGCATTGCAAAAATATCAACAAATTTAAATTAATTCTAAAAAAAATATGGTAAATTATTGTGGTGATACACATAAAATTATCTTATAATTATAATAAAATGTAATATTAATTTATAAATCCATTTTATGAAAATAAAATTCCTTTTAAATCATTATATTTATTATAAAAGTGCAATTAAAACATTTATGTTTTATAAAAATGCACACACTTAATTTTTCATTTTTAAAACATTTATTTACTTGTAACATGATATAAATATTTCATATTTTAATTTTATAAGATATATAAATATTATTTTACACTTTTATAGGTGAGGATACAATTCTAATAGTCATATTACTATTCTAAACAGTTAGATTTATAATGGTCACACGGTTCCCTAATTTCTATAAATACCTCTCATTTCATTCATTATTTATTAAATTATATTTTCTCTCAATGTTATATATATTTTAATTTTAAAAATTCATATTTCATTACTAATATTCTTCTTTATTTCTACATTTTTGTTTGTGAGTGTGGTTATTCTGGCAGATTTATCAGATCCAAAGTTTCATATTTTAGTTATCTTATTTTCTATTTTTTTATCCTATTGTAATATTTTCAATTCTTATGGCCATTTTTATTAGCTAAATGCAATGTTCAAATTATTATAATAAAATATTATTGGTTTTATCACATGGTGCATGTGTATTATATAATATTATATTACTAATTATAATATAATTATATATTTAGAAGGGAAGTTCTTTTGATGAAATCTTGGATCATTAAAAAACCAATTCCAAATGCATCATAATATACCACATAACCCTAACCTGGTTATAGAAAAAATAGAATGAGTTTCGATGTGAGATGATATTTAATCTCTAGAAATCATTTATGATAGTCATTAGTCCATGTGAATGGAACACCCTTTCTTATCAGAGCAGTCATGGGAGAAGTAAGACTTGAGAAACCCCAAACAAAGCAATGATAGTAGCCTGCTAATCCTAGGAAATCATGTATCTCAAAAACATTATTTAGTTGGTGTCAAGAGATAATTTATTAGATCTTTGTTAGATCAAATGATATTCCTTATTAAAAAATGACATGTCCAAGGAAACAAAATTCTTAGATAAAAATTTTACACTTAGAAAACATAGCATATAGTTAGTGATCATGCAATGTGCTCAGTACGATTTCCAAGTGATCCTCATGTTCATTCCTGCATCAAGAGTAAACCAAAATATCTTTAACATATACAATAACAAAGGAGTTGAGGTACCTATGAAAGATATGATTCATCAAGGCCATGAATAATGTAGGTGCATTTTTCAGACCAAATGAAATGACATATTCATAATGGATATATCTAATTCAAAATATTGTCTTTGGAATATCCTCTCTTCTAACTTTAAGCTGATGATATCCTGAGCATAGATCAATCTTGGAGAATAATTTGGAACCCTTTAATCAATCAAACAAACCATCAATTCAAGGAAGAGGATACCGATTTTTTATTGCAACTTGATTCAGTTTATGATAATAAACATATAAGAGGAGAGAACCATCTTACTTCTTTACAAATAAAAGCAATGCATCCCAATATATTATACTAGGTCTGATGAAACATTTAATTTACAACTCTTATAGCCGAACCTTTAACTTTTTCCACTCTATCAGATCCATTCTATAATATGGTAATGAAATAAGGTTTATTTTCATGAGTATATTGATAGAAAATTTAATTTCCTATTTAGGTGGTAACCCATAAAAATCATCCAGAAAGACATCTGGGTATCAATCCACTATGGAAGGAAGAGTCCCATTTCCTATTTTATCAGCAGTGAACAAGGTCATTGCTACTAAATGGCCAGATATGGTTCTATCCACTATCACTAAAGGTCCTTCTCTACCTATATTTATATCCCAATCCCCCTTGAATACATGAAGAGATCCATCCAAGGATGTTAACTTCACTTATTGTGTATAATAGTCGATATAAGATTTAAATTACACCAACTGATCCATACCAAATATTTAATCTAAAAAATCCATCTTTAGGACTATAAACTCCTAGATAAATTGTATTGTATCAATGGTAAAGGAACATGTTGGGAATTTTAATCCTCTACACTATCACTATCAAAGTTATGTTTTGATACTCATGATATGAGGCATCATTTCCACATATAGTCCCAATTGTTTAACCAAAAAATAATAAAGGAAAGAACGCGATGCACCAGTATCAAAAAATACATGCATAAGAGTAGAGTTTGGAATGATGGTACCTAGAATCATGGAGGGATCTAGTTTCTCACTCATAATATTTTGTTTTTCTCTATAAAGTTGTTGATCAACTTCTATAGGATAGCTCTTGATTCCTTTATTAGGTGTCAACTGAACAACAAAAGTGTTACCAGAGGTGTCCTAGTTCACCTAGATCTATATATGAGAACTATTCTAATGGGACAATTCTGTTTGAGCATATGAGATCTAAGGCTGGGTTGATCTTGTTCCACCTACTAATTTTAGAGGTTTATGAAAATACTTCCTGAGATACCCTTTCTTTCTATAGTGGTGGAAATTACTCAATGGTGTGGTACATTATTTTTTCCTATTCATAAGAGAACTATATTGGAAATAACCTTGTTTGATATCATATCTTGTAGAAAAGTTAACTGATTCGGTAGTCTGAGTATGAGTTGCGACACATCCTTGAGAATAAATTTCCCCATTTCACTTGTTTCCATCATTAGAGTCCCCACCTATTCCCATAGAAACTTAATTCCTCCCATAGCAAGAACCATTTCCACCACTGTCTCCCTATTAACTACCCTTTTATAATCTATAATATAGAGTATAAATATATTGGATATAATATTTAGCCAAAAGATCAATTCAAAGATGTGTGACTTCATATAAGTACTAGTGGATACTTCCAGAGTGAAATGAACTAAGTTCATAAACTTAGATTCATACTCTATTATATATATGTTTTCTTACTTTAAGATGAATAAATATGTTGTTCTTTCTATCTTGAATGTGTAGGGATAAATTTTTTTGTTGAATAATTCCTTAAATTCCTCCCATAGAAGTCCATGGTTAGATTGGACAGCTAAATCCCACCATTGGTGTGAAATATCCTCCAACATATAAGTTATTAAATTAACATTTATCTCTACTAGTTTACTAATAAAATAAAATATTTTGTTCATTAACTTTATCCAAAATCCCATTTTTTCAAGTTTTAAGTCCCCTTGAAAAACTATTGGATTCTATTTCTAAAACTATACCGAATGATTCACATGCCTCAGTTAACCATTTCAATTTCCCTTTTCAATGAATTAAAATGTGTACACACTTATCTATACAAGTTATTGGTTCACCTATGTCTTAGGTGAAACCACATTTTTTATGGCCACTTCTTGATGATTTCTATGACATCTACCTAGTTACTTTCTCTATAACTAGAACAAAACACCATTTTTTCATCACTCTATAAAATTAAGGCTTAGAAAACTCCAATCACTATAAGAAACCATCATTACAATTATCATTTAAAAAATTAACCATGTTAACTATTTTAATTATTTTTTAAAAATCATCAAATAATAAATGAACAATGCAGTCAAAGTGGGAAGTTTTAGTACCAATTCATGTTATAGTACACTCATCGGATAAACCCATGATGATGATATAAAAATTTACCTAGAAGTTTCTTAGGAAAATTTTGAACCCATATAAACCTAGTAACTTGAGGCTAAAAATAAATAGGTTAGCTATGTATTTTTATGCTATAAATTTCAAGTTCTAACATTCCTGTCTTCTTTTTACCATCACAACTCAAGGACTGAACAAGACTAATACCATTTGTAATATCCCAACCCAAGTAATTGGCTTGAGAGGAAGAACAGGTGATACTAACCTTAGGTGACATCTACAAGATACCAATGGTTAAAAATAAATTCCAAGGGATTAATAAAATGTTAGGGGGTGATTTACCCTAAAGAAAAAATGTACCTTTTAATGATAATGAATTACAAAAAACCAACTACACAATACATGAGAAAATAAAACATAAAACTAAATGAAATACCAATAAAAGAATAATATTAGAGTAAAAGTGAAAAAAGATATAAGAATTCAAGGCTAAGACTCCAAAACTTAAAGACTCTGGCACCAATCCAGACCTATATGTAGACACTCCTGGCATATAGCTCTAAAAACCAAATAAAAAATATCAAGTAACACCATAAGATAAGTAAGAAAATTTACCATTACCTATATCTTAGTAAAAAACATATGAAAATTCACCAATGTTTCCAAGTAGGGGTTGATTATAATACTTAGTAGGTAATCCCTAGAAACTTCCCTACACATTCCACTAGGAAAAGAATAAGTTAACACATTTTATATAAAGAAGATGATAAAAATATAAATAGTTTATATAAATATATAAAATAAGTTCCATATAAGAAAATAGTGGATCAAAACATGTTACCCTTATTTGAAACTTGTAATAACCCTCCCATGTTCACACACATCCATATACACATACATGTCCTGGACCTTCCTATACTCATGAGTGGTGAGTCATCCTTTCACTAAGTTGTATTTTGGTGAACCAATCTGATGGTAGTACTTCTAACCATGATCCATCCAAAGTTTTCCATTATTTGATAGTGGAACATTCGACCATGATCCATCCTACATAAACATGAACATACACTAACAAAATTATGCCAAGTTTCCAATTAATACATTTATTGAAAACATATATTACATCAAATTTCTTTAGAAAGAAACTTCATTTCCATTTTTCAAAACTAAAATTTTGAAATCAAATCACAATAGGGGTTTTACATATGAATTTATCAATATATTTACAAAAAAATCACAATAATGATTTATAAAAACTCAATACATCCGGTTAAAGAAAATTAGAGTAGGATAGAATCCAACTATATTGGGTTTATTTGGAATGAAGGATCTAAAACGATTCCATAGATTTGACCTATTCATTTCATTACTCGATTAAATATAAGAATATATCATTTAAAATCACCCAATACCATATATCTAGGTATTATAACACTGATCAATGGTTTTGTTCAAGAAAAAACTGAGGATATCCAAGATAAGAAGGAAGAATGAGGTCCTAAAATTTAATTTCCATGATCAAACACTCTACTCCAATGGCCCGTAGGCCAAACATTTTTTATTATATGATAATCCCCCTTTTAAGGGAAGAAGGGGGGAAACCCAAACAAACTTCAAGGAAATAAAACAAACATGACTCGAAGATCAAGAAAATAAAACCCAGACTTACACCTTTGATCAGCCTCTCCCAAACATTTAAAACATGATAAGGCTCTCCACTATTGAAAGAATGTACGACTAGAAAGTGACCTGTGACAAAGAACATGCCTGATCTGATGGCTGACGCCATACCCTCTCAAACATTCAATTCCATGCAGCCTACAAAAGTGAACCACCAGCTCTGAATCTGCCTCTGAGGCATGTTCCTTGAGGTCAAGTCCAGCTGAATCTTTAAAATCTGAGCCTCAAAAACCAACCCAACAAAATTCTAAAAAGATCCAAGCATACACGATTCCAAACATCACCATCAATATCCATCCTGGAAAAACCCCGCCGCACTCCACAAGACACCCCATCCACCACATCCAAAGAGGCCCAAAAGACAATCCAAAGGACGCGAATCCAATCCATCATCACCTAGTATTGGATGGACCAAACCCGCACCAAGGGAAAGCCACCGATGAGGGAATCCTGATTGCCCTGTAATAGAAACGTCACTATGGAATTGGATCTACTCCATTCGGAACCAAGACTACAACCCAATAGTAAAAATTGACTAAGGTAACCATAAAAGTAAATAGTAAGAGAATAATAACTGAATGAGGATTTACAAGTGTTGTATGGATTAGAATAGGCTAAACCCAAACTGATTCATTGTGTAAATTAAGAACCCATGTCATGAATCCTTGAGAGGTCATGTATGATGAAATTAAATTCACCTTAGGTTTAAATCCTAAAACCATTTAATTTCATGAATGAATATCATTCCATGAAATGATTATACCCATAAACCCATTTATGAATTGAAAATAAAGCACAACACCTACCTCGAAAATATTCACATTGTGAATAACAATTCATGGTGTGAATAATTCATGTATCCAGATTCCAGATTACTTTATCTTTAACCCTAAAAAATCTTATATTAATTTATCCCAACCACTCTAAAAATGAAAAAAATAAGTATAACACAATGACATAACTCAAACTGGGGGTGCTACATTTCCCATCGCAGGTCAACTACGATTCCAACCTCACCAAAGTCTACTCACTAAAACCAAATACCGATAAATTAATATTGTATTCATTAAAATATTTCAAGAAGGGATTCTACATATATTAAAGTTGGTTCCATATATACAAATAAATTTTTACTTTCGATTACAAGAATATATTCATATACTCCTATCATATAATTATTTTTCTTCTTCATAACATTAATATGACAATTTCATTAAAATATTCATTATATTAATAGATTATAATAGTTTCCCACTATAAGGAGAACATAGATATTCAATAAAAATATTCTTAAATATACTATATGGTCTAGATAACATATGTTTGATAGGATACATATGATATTTGACTATTTGATTCTAGGGGATCATAAGACATTAATAATTTTTCTCATAAATTTCTCATATGATGATCTTCAAGAAGGGAGATCACGAGGATAGACCCTCTAATAATAATTCAACACACTTTATGTGTCATTGTGTATTCTTATATTCTAGTGAATTTATTATCTCTTAGACTTGAGATTATTATTAATGTGTATCATGTATCACATACTTTGATGTATAGATGAAAATTGTTATGACATATGCTCGCAGTGAGTTAACTAAAGAGCCCAATGGATTTTGATGATTGTATTTGTTATTAATTAATAAGTTTTTCATAAATATGTGTTGAATGATAGATTAATATCCCAATTAATAAAGAAGTTAAAAGTTGTGAGATAAAAATTAGAGTTAATATGGATCATATGTATTAAAGGTATTTACCATTGTACATATTGATAGAGATCCATTATTATGTTGGTAAAGAAGTCTAGTTAAGATACTAATTGATATTGTATAAACAGACTATACATATGATGATTATAGAGCTGTTCTTAATGAGGATCAATAACATGTTCTATTGGATGAATAAAACACTGTATACCAAATCTTCATGAATTTTGAGAAGTTGGATACTGAAAATATTAAAGATATGTCATTAAAGAGGTATAAGGGTTGGATGAAATATTGAGCACCCATACTTGGATTATCAAGTATATTTGATGCTATAATAAATGAATAATATATCTTGGATAATGGGATGAAGATGGATGAGTTTGAAGTTGGAATTGATGGGTGATGGAGGAAGAGATCAATGAATGTATAAGTTAAAATCTATGAGATAAAACTTGGAGTTCCTATGGATTATATGTATTAAAGATGTCTTCCATTAAATATTTTTATTGAGATCCATCCTTATATTGGAAATTGATACCAATTTAGATTCTTATTGGTGTTGTACAAGAAACCTATACATCTAATGATTGTAGATATGTTCTTATTGAGAATCATTGACATATGCTATTGGATGAAGTGATCTCTATCTACCACATGTTACTTAATGAAGTTTAATAAGATGGATATTTAAATTCTTAAAGAGTTGTGATTAGTGAGGCACAAAGGTTGTCTTAAAGATTGCAAATCCATCCTTGTATTTTCAAGCATATTCAATGTTGTAAAAAATGAATAATATTTCTTAGATTATGGAATAAAGAGAGATGATTTTGAAGCTGGAACTGATGAGGCAATGAATATACATTGAAAAATTAAAGAATAATTATTATATACTAAAAAATTATTTTGAAATTATATTGAAATGATTTAGAGACATTCTTATGAATTTTCTAAAACCATTTTAATTTGTTTGGAAATAATTTGAGTGACTAAGGATGATTTGGAAAATTTTATAATGAGTTTAAGAAAGTTCCAATTACTATGTAAGAATAAAATGAAAATATGGATTCTATATATGATTAAACAGGTAGAATGTGAATCATATAAGAATAAAACTTCTATATGTGAGAATAAAAAAAGAAAGGAGAATTATGGAAGAATAATTCCAGCTTGCATGAGTTTAAGTAGGTGAAAACAAAGTTACATAAAGAGTAAAACATGGTTTTGAATACCACATATGAATTATGAGTATTCGTGTAGGATAAAATAATCATCATGTAAGAATAGTTAATTAGAATATGTGTTGCATTATAATAGATCCAATAATTACATCAGATTAATTGGGAATTTTTGAAAGAATTATGTTTAGGAATAAAGAAGATATGGAAGATTGAGTTCTATAATAAGAGAGGCTAATGAAGATAATTTATATAGAAATATGTAAATGGAATGGGATAATTATAATGCATAATATTTATTGTGCATATATAATATATTTACTAATCCTCATCCATAAATACAGCAAAGGGAAAAAAATTAATGTGATATTTAAGAGTTATCAGATGTTATATAAAGGTCATTAGTTAGAGTAAATGTGCAAAGGAAAAAACCTTACATAATATGTAAGAGTAAAAAATAATTACATAAGGGATTATCAATTAAAATTTTGAAAAAGTTTTGAGATTTTTATTGTGATATATAATAAATTCAATATTTTTACATAAGGTTTTATACTTTGAGAAAAATTTTAGAAGTCAAAGATATTCTGGAATGTTGTTAGACCCATGCATTTTAAATACCCTGAGGAGAGTGAGGGTGAATTAGGGCATGTTGATTTATTTTAAATAACCTTTTCCAATGATCTTGTTCAACTATTAGTAGTAACACCTCTCTCCCTTAAAACTAATATGAAGAAATAAATCAAGTAAATAGGGACATAATAAATTTTACTTGGTTCACCTGAACTAGGCTAGTCTAAGGAGCATATAACGATGATGTTCCAATGTATTAGAATCAAATACGATCCTGAATTTTTAAAAAGATTAGAGTGGAATCACTATCCCCCCTAGTTAAATACCAATCAAACTTAGAGAAATCAATCCTCACTCAATCAAGCTTACTACTTGTTTACAATTTGAGAACTCACCACTCTATCAACTAAAGTGTACTCACTGTTCCTTCATAAGATTCATTTGTTTTGATCAATTAAATTTTATTACATGAAAAATAATGTTCCATGAATCTCTTATTTCATCTAAATTATGAATTTCACTTTACCATGGAAATTTTGGGCAATTTTCTTAAGGTTCACATAACTCACTTCTTATAAACATAATATTTTCACATAACGCACATTTGTATAAACACCAATCATGTAACTTCCTTTATACATGCAACTATTAATCACATAAAATGTATCTGCACAAGAAATAAATTTATATAAGACTTACATAACAATAAATTTCTAAGATTTTATTTAAGTATTTCTTGCTCTTTAATGATGGTATTAGTGAAATATTTATAGGTGATACAAAATATTCACGTAACCCCTTAATGACCATAAAACATGTTTCTTCCATTATTACTAATTGTATGAAAGTATTCTTGCACAAAATTCAGCATGACTTGTGAGAGAATAATTAAATTTCTTTAAAATGATGCACAATCTTCTAGAATAGTCTCTAAAATCTTATAAAGTCTTTATTTTGTGGATTCTCTATGATCCTATATTATCTATAACTTTTTTAACAATATTTTTTGACAAACACATCCCAAAATCTATAAAATGTCATTATAAAGGATTTTTCCCAACAATTGGTATTAATTAAAAAGGTTCAAGTTAGTGGAACTCTTTGTTAAGTGAAATAAATGATAGTAGTTAATAACAAAGGAATTATGATCTTCTATGGTAATACAATTCATATTTGGAAGAATCGAATGCAACACTACTTCTGATCATTAAGAATGAATGTTTATACAACTTATATTCATGGAACTTCAACCAGTATAGATAATGGATCTTTATCAGAAGGAGAACATAAATAACAAGATGTCTATTATAATGAAATAAATGATTTAGGGTGATATTTATCCAACACAATCTATATAAATATGATGTCATGAAAATTATATAATTTCATGTGGGAAAAATTCTTAATATCTATGAAGGAGACTCAAAGGTATGAGAATAAAAATTAAAAGTTATATTGACCAAGTATGAGGACCAAATTATACACCTAAATGAATTTTTTAATTCATTATTTTATTAGGTTAATATTATTATAGAGGATATGCATGGTCTTAAATACACCATTGATGATATTTATATCATCAATGGAATCATGGGAATATCTCCACCTCAATTTAATCCAAAATTTTACATGCTTAAGGATAAAGATACAAATTATTTAACATTGGATAGTCTTTATAGTGCTCTTATTGTATATGAGATGTTTAATAATGATAATGAGGATGCAAAAAAGAGAAATTTTAAGGATGTGTCATTCAATACATTAAATATCTTCACTATGGAGGATGGTTAGAAATAAGAAGAGGTTAATCAATTCATGTCATTCTTTTCCTCAAATATGAAAAGGGGAAAATAAAAAGTTCAAAGATAAACTTTTACTTGTTTTATTTTGATGTGGAAAGGGTAGGTACCTTAAGGAAAAGTGTTTGAAGAAATTTCAAGATAATGATGGGGATGATGAAGTTATCATAAATAAATCTATAGATAATGTGAAAGGTAGGAGGAGAACTAATAAAATTTTCTTCAATAAGAAGTTATTACTTTAACAAGAGGATAATAACTTAGAATAAACATATCTAGAAGGGAATAGAGACTACATACACCTAATAAAAGATTTTATCATAGATCTTTCAATGAATTCATAAAATAAGGAAGATAATGATGATAATGAGTATAAGTTAAATGAGGATTTTATCAACAAGAAGATTTGGAATCTTATCTTGAAGAGATAGATGTTTGGAGATCTAAAATAAATAAATTTTATGAATTATTTCAAGATGAATATATATATATATATATATTATAAAAAATAATAGAAGTTTGAGTTGAAGTAATAAATTGAAAAAATAAAATCTAAAATGTCCGAAAGATCAAATATGGTTGTTGAGTACAAGATTGGGGTTGAAGAGTAGTAATATATCATCAATGGGATACGAATCATAGGGAAATATCTAGTAAAATATAGTGAATAGATTGAGTGATAATTCATTGGTCTATGATGAAAAATATAATATTAGGAGAGACTCCTGACTCTTGGTATGACATTGGGAAATCAAATTGAATTAGGTACAAAGAACGTGAAGAAAGATAATGAAGGTCTAGAAGGATAGTTAGAGAGCTATCAATATAAGAACAAGACACATTATAATAAAAAAGTTAATATGGGTTTTGATCACACGAAAAATACAATGATGGTTAATGCCAGGCTGTAAACATCCACTCCAAACTTGAAGTTTGATTTGGGTATGAATCATAATCATAACACTCAAAGAACCCAAAATACTATCAATATAGTATAAATTACATATAATATTTCATAATTCATCAATTTATACTATTTTGTAAATAAGGGACACAAAATGTGTGTTTTATAGCCAAAAGGTACAAGATGGCATGGGATAAATGAAGGAATCCAAGTAGAGTTTGAAATTCTAGGTATGATTTAATGGAAACTATTTTTAGTGTGGTGGATATGGGTATATGGCTAGGTATTTATCACCAATTGTTCAAAGTAATGTGTCTATAAAGACCCAAAATGGTTATACGTATCTGTTTAATGAATCACTAAGTGGGATAAAAATGAAAAATTGATTTTCCAATTTACAAGATGAGGTCGATCCTCACATTTAAAGGAAGATCAAATATACAAATTATCACCGATGGTGAATCCAAATGTATGGATAAAAAATAAAAGATATGAATGAAGTGATTGATTGATAAGATTTTCATGTTACTCATGTTTATCGTGTTAAACTTGATCATGTCGTCTTAAATTATATGTTGAGTGATTCTTTGATCACTATCTTGAGTTTCATAGGATGTATAAATTTTGAAGAAGAAAGTGATTTTTTTTAATGGGATGTATAAGGAGTTTGAAGTGAAGCTAATGTTACTTGATTGGTTTAAAACTACCCCCTTTACTTTTATACTAGATAAAAGTTCTTTCCACCCATCAATATATGATATTATCTACTTTATATCACTAGATCATGGATTTGAAAAGGACTCACATAGGGGGAGTGTTACCATATGGTATTTATATGAGGCATGTAACTCCCCCTCCCCCTACACGGGACTCAAAATATAGTATCGTGAAGTGACCTATTAGGATAATGAATTGATGATTATCAGTTAGACAAGATAGTGGTTAAGCCCATGTCATAAACCTTAGGGAGAACTGGTATCCTATATCCAATAAAGGTAGATCTGGAAGTTAAGTCAGTCCATGATAAAGATATTCCTCAAATAATTAAACATGAAAGTGATTCAAAGGGATATTGCGATTCAACCAAAATATTGATAAGATGATCATAACACCATAAATGATAAGATTATTCCAAAATTAAGAAATACCTAGAGAATAATAGAGTTGAGATCATACCATGAAGAGATATCCATTTCATAGTGAGATATTGAATTAGAATAAAAAATTATAGTCACATTGTGATATGAGATTCCATATCACAGCCATTCTATCATGATAAAGATAAAAATTCACTTACACTATAATGGATATGTTTCACCATGAAGTTTTGTGCATGAAAACATGCATGAAATCATGGATTAAATTCCTATGTATTTTATAGAGTTTTGAAGAAGCATAATCCTAAGTATCTTGGAATATTAAATGAAGATATATTTGAATGATATTTAATGAGAAAAAAATATACTGAGGATTTATTGAAGATATTATTGAATAACTTAAATGATAAGGTCATGTTTTCGAGATTCAATGATTTTTCCATATTCAAATATAGAGAATATATTGACATGATCTTGAGTATAAAATGGATGAAGGGAAATAAGATAATGATAGTGAGAAAATTATATCGCTTACCTATGAATATTCTAAGTATCAAAGAGAGAGAATCTGATGATAATATGAAGAGTAGATCTTGTCTGTAAAGGAAGAAGAATAAAAGAATAATCCTACCTATGATATCCCTATATCATAGAATATGATTCAGAAGAAAGAATAAAGGTTTTGAGATAGGACAACACAACTGTTTCTATTCTTGATATTGAAATCGAGGATCCTGAATAAGAAGATTGAGGAAGAAATTAATGTGAAGAAATGTATTGTTTATACATGTTGATCATTCTGATATTGAGTCAAGAAGAACAAGTCCAATGTGTATTCCATTGTACTAGAAGACATATTGGCAGTCAAATACGTATTCTATAGGAAGAATATATTTTATTATTAGTGTTGTGACATCCCAAAGAATACCAAAGTTCTTTTTTAAGGAGTATATAAGGATGAACATGGAAGACTATAGGTTACCAGTATAATCAAATCCTATTTTTTGGGAGATATTACACTAATATGATCTAGTATAAAGAAACTATATGAAGATAGTGCTTTTCATAGGGATGTTGATATTGACCCTACCCTAGGGTTTCCTCTAGAGTAAAAATCAATATACAAATACTGGGTGGATAACTTCCCACCCATTTTTAATAACTTTCCTATACTAGTGATAATATGTTTCTCAGATTTGACCTGAACACTACATGAATTATATTCCCAAATTGGGGTCGAACCTTGTAAAAATAACATGTTCGGTTATTTTTTACTTATTTAAATCATTGCTTGTGGTGTTGGGTATTGAGAGAAAATAAGTAGATATATATATATAGGTTTAAATATCAATATATGGTAATTAAAAGGTAATATAATTTGGTAAAAAGGGTGACACTGATTCTTCTACCCTCTCAGGTGACTGTATGATCTAATAGGAACTATAAGTGGTATAAAAAATAATCCAGGTTTCCTTTAATTGGATATATTTTATTTCCTAGTTATTTTATAAGATATATATAAAGTTTATATTTTAATAAGATTCCAAATTTCCTCAAATGGAAAATATAGTTCACATAACTGTTAGTATCAGTATGAATTTTTCAAAAAATAACCATAAAGAACATAGACAAGAAAGAGGAAAATAAGCTAAGTAAGAGGTTAAAGAAGGAAGTGGGTATAAAAATAATTTAAGATAATAAATGTGGTATTATATATATTAAATATATTAATATTGATCCTCATGATGAATAAAGTTCAATATATGAAGAGTATGATGAGTATGAGTCTATTAAATCACTTGAAGATCTCTACCATTAAGTAAAGGATTATCAAAAGAAATTTGTTTATTGAATTTGTTACTTATATATATTAATTAATAAAAGTGAAATATGATAAAAAATAATAGATAATAATTGAAGTTAATGATATGTGGAAATCATTATCTAAAAAGTTTATAAATTCTAAATCTCTCACTCAACTTGTTAAAGAAAAGGTAAAATATCTATCACTTTGTGATGAAATATATTCTATGAATATAGAATAAGTGTAAAAGTTAGTTGGTGATAAAGAAAGGTTGATAAAGATACATGATTAATAATTTAATGCATTGAAATAATTACACAAACCCTCAATGAATGCATAATATGATTAGTTGATAATAAAAGAAATGAGGATAAAATATCTTGACAAATCTATAAAAGACTTGAATAAAATGATTTGAGATCATATTTTGATCATAAATAAATAACGGGGAGAAAAATTAAGATCAAATGAGGATGATAGAAATATCCTCAACATTAAGTGT
The DNA here is from genome assembly GCA_963277665.1 of Viscum album. NCBI lineage: Eukaryota > Viridiplantae > Streptophyta > Magnoliopsida > Santalales > Viscaceae > Viscum > Viscum album. The sequence continues at coordinate 1,917,510,362 of OY728128.1, read as the reverse complement.
CTTGAACTAGAAGTAAAAATAAGAAATCTAGACTTGTCATAAGTTAAGAATTCCTAGAAAGTTGTAAGAAGAAGTGTTTCCATGAATGATTATAAAAAGGGTCCTTATTTTTAATGGACTTTCTCTAGTGTCAAGAAGATATTGAAATCATCCAAGGATATATACACTATAATCTCATGGGAAAATGTAACCCATGTTTTAAAACAATATGATTGTACTAATGATATTTTAATGGAAAATGTAGGTTTTAAAATAAATTTAGACAAATATGGGTGTAAAAAATTTCTAAAAAATCCATAAATTTCTAAAGGGTGGATGTAATAATGTCTAGGAACAATAGATTTACAATAATAGATTAAAATTTATTGGTCGTTGTTAGTGTTATTGGAGGTTTGGGCACAAGGCCATTGAATGTTGGAATAATTTTATAATTTTTAAAGATTCTAGAAGGAATGTATTAAGGGGGAGATGATATTAGATTAAGGGAAAACCTAATGAGTAGAATAAAAAACTCATATAATAATATGGGAGAGAATATTTCCATCAAGAAAATATTTTCATGCTTGGAATATATTTTTTGGAATTTGTAATAAAAGTGGTCATTATGATGATAATTGAAGGTATAAATCCACCAAGCATGATTCATATGATATGAGAGAAAAAAGAATACATAATATGAACAAGTAACAAATAAAAGAAGGTGATCCTACCTTAGTGTATAAATACAATAAAATTATTGAGAAACCTACACCTAAGAAGAATAGTGAGAATGGTGTTACACTAAGAAGGAAGAGATGATTTTACCAAGGAAGAAAGGGCCACATCATGGATATTTATAAGAAATACATAAAGATTAATGGAAAATCAAGTAATATGGAATAGATATGAGAATAAATATAATAAATAAAAAAAATTATTGGTTAGTGAATGATATCCAGGAATAAGTGAATGAGATGTTTTTAAAGAAGGAAAATTTAAAAGTTGTTGTGAAACTATGTGGATGATGAAAATAGGCTTGCCACACTCTTGAAAATTTCATGAAACTATTTATAGGATAAAATAATTTAATGAATAATAAGAAGAAATAATTAAGGGATTCATGTTCTATAAAGGATGCTGTGAAGAAAGAGTCTTTACATATGAAGAAGGATGAGAATGCTCCCAAGGAATGCATGACCATATGACCAGTATAGTTGGAAATTGCTATGAGGATGAAACAAGAATAAAAGAGTTCATGGGATTTGATAGATAATGTGAAAAATACTATTCTATCTAAGAATAAAGATGAAAACAATAATAACACCATGATTCTTATGAATGATAAAGTTTAGAAATTCAAAGTAGGAATAATTATAAAGATTTATCACTAAGATGGATTTGAAAAGAAAGGGTATTATGAGTTAAGAAATAAATGTCAGCCATGTTTATCTCATTAAGAAAAAATGAAGAACCCACCATATTCAAATTACCTTTTTATTGTGTTTATTTTTAGTGTATTAAAGGTGATGTATGTAGGGGATAACTTAGTGAATGTTGTGATAACTATGTAGCATAAAGAGTTATCCATCATGGAATTATTTATCCAGAATCATGTTTCCTCTTTTCAAAAATTCAAGTGATTTTATAAGAATATTATTGGAGTTCATTTTGAATAATACCAACAATGATGAATATTATTGGAGTACATCCCTTGAGGGGGATTTTAGGTGAAAAACCTAAAAAAATTCATTATTTTATGTGAATATGAAAATATGTAAAAATATTGAAAAAACTGAGATTAAAGTATAACAATCACTTTTACCATCCATGTTTTGATTATATAAAATCTCATTATTAAGGGGGAGTGTATGTAAAACTAAAAGATAGTCTGAAGGGGGAGATAAATTATTTCAATTTAATGTTTTAACGTGTTCATTTAAGATAAGTTCCAATTGTTTTTATAAAAATACTTGAATAACCCCTTGGAAGATATATTTGAGTTGAAATCACAAGTTAGAATATTTTATGGAGATTTTTTTTCAAGATTAATAACTATTGTTTTTTATAATGAGTTAGATCAAGTATTCTTAGAGTTGATTAGTTTATGGATCATTTCTAAGTGAAATGTGATACCACATTTATTTCAATTGGATCAGGTTTTACTAAAGGGGAGAAGATAGAATTTTAGTAAAGTATGAGACAATTTTGTCTTTCCATTATTATTAAACCTTTGTATTTATTTTCAATAATGGTGAGAGAAATAAAAATACTAAATATATATTGACTATGTTTTATCTGGGATAGTTAAGGGTATTAACAACAAATCCAGAAAAGGATATTGAAGTTCCTAATGAATTAAGAGGATTTTATTTATTTTCAATGAATAAAATGGTATTTAATATGTGTTAAGTGATGCAGAAATATCCCTATAATTGAAGAAGGTGAAAGGTGTGAGATACATCTTGGAGTTATTATGTATTATATGTATTAGAATTCTCCAACATTGTATATATTGATATAGATCAATTATTAGGTTGGAAAAGGAGTCCATATGAGATGATTCTCAATGTTGTGTAATAAGCCTATAAATTTGATGTTTGAAGAGTTAATCTTAATGAGAATCAATGACATGTGCTATTAGATGTAGAGAGAAGTGTCTACCACATGTCACTTCATGAATTTTGAGAAGCTGGCTATTAAAGATATTAATACCCATAATTAAATAGGTATAAAGGATGAGTAGAATATTGAGAATCCATCATTGGATCATCAATATTATTCAATGTTGTAATAAATGAATAATATCTCATAGATAGTGGACTAAAGAGGGATGAGTTTGAAGCTGGAACTAATGAGGTAGTAAAATTTTTGAAGAATTTAAGAAGAAATACTATATAATAAAAAATATTTTTTAAATTATGTTTAAATTATTTATAAAAATTATTATGAATTTTATAGTCATTTTATGTTGATTGGAATGAATTTTTTTGGCAGGAGATGATTTGGATAATTTTAAAATGAGTTTAAGAAGATTTCACTAGTGAGAAAGGAATAAAATGAAAATTTTATTTTAATATATTATTAAATAGAAATTAAGTAACTATTTTAGTAATAATATTCCTCTACTTGAGATTAAAACTATAGAATAAGAGCCTTGTAATAATAAATCGATCTCGAATGAGTTTAAATAGGCGCAAATTGAGCCATGTAAGGAGTACAATAGGGTTTCAAAGCCCATGTATGAATTTGAGTACTACCATATGATAAAATGAACACTTTATTATAATAGATAAAAAAATTTGTGATATGTCATAATACATTTGATCTTTTATCAGATTAATTTTAAATTTTCAAAAGAATCACGTTCAAAAATAAGGAATACTACAAAATATTAAGCTCTGGAAGAAGTGAGGATACAAAAGATACTTGATGTATAAATATAGAAAAGGCATGGGATCAATATGATGTATAATATTTTTTAACATATATAATATATTTTTGAGCCTCAACCATAAATTTGGTAAAGGTAAATACCTTACAAGACATGTAAAAGTTAACATATGTTATGAAAGGTTCATTAGTTAGATAATATGTGCGAAGGAAAAAACCTTATATAATACATAATAGTAAAAAATATTTATATAAGGGATAAAAAATTGAAATTTGAAAATTTTTTGGGAGGCTTACCATGATATGTAAGAAATTATATTTCTTAAGTAAGGTTTTATAGCATGATAAAAATTTTAGAAGTTGAATATATTCTAAAAGGTATATTTTAAAGTTAATTTAGTCGATGCTAAAGTTGTTCCTCAATGAATTAAAGATCTTAATGATTCAATGTGATATTATGATTCAAGAAGAATATTGATAATATCACATTAAAACTATGAATAATGAAACCCCACAACCAATAAAGAACTAGAGAAGAATAGATTTGATATCACACTATAAAGAGATAGCCACACTACAATGAACTGTAGAATGAGAATCATAAATTATAGTCACACTGTGATATAAGATGCCGCAATGAAACTATTACATCATAAAAGGTGATAATTAACTCATGTAATGAAGTAAATGTTGAACTATGAATTTACATGGATGTGAATATGTGTTCCATCATGGATTAAATGATTCTATTTTTTGATTAGTTTTGAAAAAATATAATCCTGAGTCCATTAGTAGATTAAATGAAGATATATTTGAATAGGATTGACTGAGAAAAAGGATATAGAGGATTTATTGAAGATATTATTGACCAATTTAAATTATAATATCACATTTATAAGATTTAAGGATTCTTCCATATTAAAATATAGAAAATATATTCACATAATTATGAGTATAAAATGGAATGATAGAAGAAGGAGAATTATAGAGAGAAACCAGTACTACATTAATGCGAATATTATAAATATCAAAGAGAGAGAATACAAATTATAATATTAAGAGTAGATTAGGTGTGTTGATGAATAAGAATAAATAAAAAAGCCTCCTTATTATATCCTTACATCATAGAAGATGATTGAGATGAAAAAATAAAACTACTGAGAAAAGATGAAAATGCTACCACTATTCTTGATCTTGGTGTCGAGGCTCTTGAAGAAGAATATTGAGGAACAAGACAATATTAGTAAACCTAATATTTATACACATTAATCATTTTGAGATTGAGTTGAGAGGTACAAGGCTGACATGTATTCCATTATAACATAGGACAGATTGGCAGTTGAAGATCTGTTCATAAGGGAGAAGATCTTTCATTACTGGCGTAGTGATATCCCGAATCATACTAAATATCATGTTCAATGAGTATATGTGTAGGAAAATTGAATATTTTAGGATTATTTTATAATCCAATCCTAACCTATTGAGAGAAAAAAAACTAGTAGGAGCCAGTATAAAGAACCTATAGAGAGATAATGATTTTCTTAGGTATGTGGTTATTGAACCTACCCGAAGGTTTCCTATAGAGTTAAAAAAATAATTTAGGTGCTATGTTAAGGATGATACATTTACACCAATTTGTAACCACTTTTATAAACTAGTGATAATTCATGTCTCAGACTCAAACTGAACATAACAAGGAGTATATTCCCACATTATGGTAAAACCATGTAAAAATACTATATGTTTCTCTCTCTTATTTGTTTATTTCATTTCATGTGGCGTTGGGTATTAAGATAATATAAGTATATACATAAATACTAACTCATAAAGTGGTTTAAATATCAATATGGTATAATTAAAAGGTAATAAAATTCGATAAAAAGAGCCATAATGAGTCACTCCCCTCTCAGGTGATAACATGATTTAATTGGAACTTCAGTAACATACATTAGGTGCATCATAAGTGATATGAAATTAATTGAATAACTCAAGAAAGTATTTTCCCCTTCCATTTTAATGAAAGTATATATATTTGTCTCTTTATATGAAATATATTTTTCTTATGAAATCCATGACCATGGTAGTTAATAGATGAGTTCATTTTAGAAATTCAATAAAAGATAACTTGAAAAATATAGGGAGATGACAGAAGTATGCATCCTTCTTGATGAGATATCAGTTTAAAAATGAATTATATTACACAGTATTGTTAATAGGAAGGTTGTTTTAGTTTATAAATTAACTTCTTTCTCTATGGTAATCTTGACATGTTGCTAGACACTGATCTTGGACATTAGGTATGGTCACTTATTTCCACTAAGAAAGGAGCCTAGAGGATAAAAAACTAAGTGTATATAGAGTTTCATTATATTATATGAATCTAAATTTAAGAATAGATTTATTACATAGGTTTTTTAATAATAATTATTCATGTAAATAATGATTATATAAATTTATTAATGAGATATTTGAGTTTAGAATATATGAGTTGAATTTTATCTCTTGTTTAATTATTCATAAGTTAATAAGTAAATAAATATTTATTCACCAATTTAGTTAGTTGATTAAAATTAATATTTATTTAAGTTATATCAATATTAAAATAAATATTTATCCACAAGTTTAATGAATATAATATTTATTAATTTTATCAAATTAATATTTTATTATTCAGAGTTTGATAAATTCTATGGTAGGATATGAGTTGAGTTTAATGACCCAATGCTAATGATATATTTTATTTAATACCATTTAAATAAGTTTTAATCTATTTATTTAATAAATTTTATTATAATAAAATTAGGTCATGAGATATTATAATAATAATAATATTATTACTACCTCTAGTCTAACTTATAAAGAAAAAAATAATTCCACACATACTAATAAAATAATTTTAAATTGTTAAATTTGTTAAAAGAATAATATATTATATAAAATTTTCAAATAGTACCCTCAGTCTATATATTTCACTTAAATTGGTCACATTTAATTCCTAAAAATATTTAATTGACACATAAATTTATAAAAAAACTATTCTAGTAATCAATATTACATAGAAATACATGCATAAAAAACAAATTTTCATATTTCCCACCTATATTCCTTTTTTAAAAAATTATGAAAAATAACCAAAATTGGATACATTTTTATTTTTTATAAAACTATTATCTTTTTCCAAATCTTATATTTCACCATGTCAATATGTAAAACTGAAGTAATGATAGTTGGTGACCTACTGTTCAGAAATAAAAAATCATTCAAAGTGAAACAAAAACATAGAAAAATAATTATTAAATACAATAAAAATAAATACACAAATTTGGATGAACTGGTAACTATGAATTCTTGTTAAATAAAATAAAAACAAAATTATATTTTTTCACACATATTAACTAACACATATTTGAAGTGAGTGTAATAAATAAAAATATAATTAATAGTATTAGAATTGATATAAACCTATGGTGAACAAATAAAGGCCATATTTGGAAAAAAATTAATGAAAACTTAGTTTGTTATATTTTAGACCATTAAAACATCACAAATTATTCTTATAAATAAAACCAGAGGGAGTATATGACATGAGGAATAACTTAGAATAAATAATTTAATAAGGAACATTATAAAATTATCATTATTTAACCCTAGGTATATATTACTAAATATATCATTTTTCATGTGTGGAGTGGTTGACATAGTAGAGTCACTCTCTATAATTTTCTTAAGGCCTAGAGAGAAAAATTACACCCTTCCTCTCTCTCAATAACACAAAGAGAACAAGAGGTTTTTGTCATGTTTGAAAAATAATTATGTGTAACAATAGATTATTCTATTCTAGCACCTAGAGTTTCAAGAAAATCATTTAGAGATTCATAGATCACATGTGGATATGTCTAAAGGAATATTCACTTGGATTATCCACTATAATGGAAACATAGAAATAGATATAATGAAATTTTTATCAAGGAGATTATCATGGATCAAATAATTCCTAATTTAAATTAATTATAAAATAAAATTTTTATAATTAATCGATGATATTATGGGGATCATTTATCTAGTTATTCAAATTTATCTATTGATTCTGATAAATAACCAAAAGAAGGCACCCACCCAATTCTTTCATTATGCCCAAAAACTTTAATTGCTATTAGAATGGTCACATTATGATTTATAATTATTTAAAATTTATTTTATCAATTTAATGTTTTGGTTTTCTGATTTTTATGTTTATATTTTTTTCTAAGTTTATAGGTCAATATGGTGCATTAGTCTGAGTTTTTATGGATAAAAACAGGAAAAAATGCATGAATAATGCTCAAAGATCCCATTTAGAGGTGTCAAGGTCATTGGATACATGACATGGTTACATGGAATGTAATAGTAAATTATAGCTATGTAAGGGGTTTTGAACCACATAAGGAATGCACTGTGTAAATCATGACCCGTCATGTGGGTCAACATGAGACATCATTACACACCACTTATTGACTTCAACCATGAAATGTGGGTTGACAGGGACTACATGTCATGAAACCCTGCATGAATTTCATGCCACGTAGTTTATGGTGAGTTGTGTGGATTTATAAGTGACATCATTACACATTGTGTATTGAATTCTTCTCCATAGATGTGATAAGGAATAAACTGAATGATGTAAAGTTGACATGTATACACCATGTGACATGTGTCACTCCACACTATTGGATCAGGTTATACCAAATACACACAAGAGAGGGGGTGAATTGTGTCTTTTACAAATTCTTCATGAATTGTGATGATGACCAAGTTTGTCCATTTATATTTATCAGATTATTTATGTAGTGGAAAATAAACAATTAAAGAACATAAGGATGTATAGTGGTTTGGGGAACAGAAGTCCCCTAGTCCACTCCCCTAATTCTCTACTCCACAATCTTGGTGATTTTCACCATATGGTGCTCTTATCAACAAACTGTTCACAACTGAGTACAGGAAGTTGAAACCTTTACAAATTAAGGCTAAAACAGAGCCTTCTAGTTTATACACAGAACCAAATACATAGTTTAGTACGAGAAGTTGGTTACTCAAGAGTATTTTTTTGAAAATACTTTCCAGTTGTTCTTCAAGTTGCAATAGCACACAACTGACAGTATATAGATCAACGTATTCAAAAAGAATGATCTTTAGCTAGAAGTAGTTCTGAGTCGATCTGGTTTTCAATAGATATATAAATAACTTTAGAAACTTTAATAGATTTGAAAAATATCTTCAATGAAGAAACGAAGAATCTTCAATGTGTTTCTTATTCTTCAGAAAACCAAGTTTGATCGTAACAAGTAACAGTATATCTGTAAAACTTGAATGTCTCTGAAAATCATAGTCATGAAAAACTCAAGAATTTATTCTTCTCATCTCTTTTACAACTATCTACATCGTGAACACTATAATTCAAAATAACACACATATATATAATAAATACAACCAGTTTCCTTTAAAATTTAGATCCACAAAAGTCACCTATAGAATCGCGATATTCAAAAGTTTGAATAACAGAGTAGTCGTAACTATCCTTAATATTCAGCATGAAAAGGTCCTCTAAAAATGATCATTTTAATTGAAAATAAAATAGATTTGAGTAAATCAAATATGTGCTTTAAAATTGAGCTTTTAATCTAGGTTGAAATCGGCCTGATAATCAGCATAAAGATCGTTACTCGATAAAGTTGTGTCTGAATCTCTGACGCCAAACATAGGGTTGAACTGCATAGCATACATTATATGAATGTAAGGTTCACAACATATGGTTCACAACATAAGGTTGATAAACCATACTTTTCTCTTCAACTTTCAAATGTAGAGTATATAATCTATACTTTTATCAGATTCTAAATGTAAGGTACCTGATCCATATTTTTGATAAAATGTAAGGTTTTTTACAAAAGTAAGGTTGATGAACCATACTTTTGAGAAACAAACATAACATTCCATACTAAACATAGGGTTATTCTTCCATACTTTTCTGATATCCCAAATGTAAGGTTCCTTCCAAATATAGGGTTCTTTTTCTATACTTTTCTGATAACGTATGGTTGCTTAACCATACTTTTCTGATAACCTGTAAATGATTTATTTTATCCTTTCGCAACGCTCCTTACTGAAGGGTATGAACAGTGTTTCCAGAACATGCTAAAGTGATTTCCAAACACGTAGATCATGAACAGTGTTTCTAGAACACGCTAAAGTGCTAAAAAAAATTTCTGAACACTTTGTCAAATATTCCACATGGATAAAAATGCTTAAATATTATTCCAAAATAGAGAAATAAATAATATTAATTTCTAGAAATATACTCAAAGTAAAATCATTAGAATAACAAATAAGGGTATTTTTTAACATCAAAATCATCATAAAAAGATAGAGTATTGTTGAAAAAAACACTTTCTCAACAATCTACCCCTTTTTGATGATCAAAAAACCCATGAAATAACCAATGAAATTATCATAAAAAATTAATTGCATATAATTTAAAAGTTTGAAAAGATAATTTTTTTTGTTTTAACAAAATAATTTCTTAATTTTTACATTTTCTCCCCCTTTATAAATAAGAAAAAAATCTCCTCTATAAATAAGGACTTGTGTGAGTTGTGTTTATCGATATTTCTACTCCTTTTTGTGATATCAAAAGTAATGATAGAAGAAGGAATATAACACATTTTAATGTAGCACTAAACTTAAGTAAATTATATTATAAACTATTTATGAATATCTAAATCTGTATTACTGGCATTCTAACATAGACATGATAGTAAAAAAAATTTAATAACACAAAAACATGGGATGCAAATATATTTTATTGAAAATATAATTACAAGTACTGAAAAGACAATGAGAATCAAGGTTGGGCTAAAAAGGTCTGGGAAACAGTTTTCAGCACCTCTGAATGATTTCCTTGAGCTCTGACGTCTGCATTATTAACCTTTTCATTAGTCTGTCACCTAAATGGACTATGAGTTCCCTTCCTTCTTGAGTCAGATGGATGTATTCAATCAAATTGACTTTGAAAAACTCATGTAACCGCTCTTTCTTCTCTATAAATTGATTGAGTTTATCTGTGAATCTGTTAAAAAAACTCTAATCCCTGGTTCATCTGAGGTAAGCTGGTCAGAAAGAAACTTTTGATTATCTAGGAGAATAGATAATGGATCACTGCTTCACTATAAGTCCTGCAATCTATCATTCATATTTCTCATTGCTGCTGTAATGGAATGTAATTTCCTCATCAGATCAGGTGAAGCACCTGAGTACCTTCTTGACTATTCCTGACAGTAGAAAGTTGTTGCTCCATGAAAATTCTAAAATCTGCCAAATCTGACTTCATTACCATTTTATATTTCAATTTTTCAACTTTAGATAACATTTCCTTCTTAAAAACTTCTACTTCCATTTTTGAAACTGAACTATCTTTCAAGTTATGAAAATTCTGTCTCTCCTTTTCTAATTCTCTTATCAAAGATGCATTTTCAAATTGAACTTTATTAAATTTTTAGATCAACTTTTCCACATGATCATTATCAGAATTAGAGGCACCTTGTGCTTGATTCTCAGTCTGATATTCCACTGGATTTATCAGTGCTAGAGGTAGGGATTTGGCATCTGAATTCTCTTCATCATTCCTCTATACTAGATTCTACACTGATTTTTCTTTTGAGTCCTTTCCTGAATCATCCACAGAAAAATCGTCACCAATAATTTTAGTTTGAATTTAAGAAAGGTTCTCTGCTTGATTCATATTAATAAGTTATTTCTAATCTTGAGCATCCTCTTCATTGAGTTCTTCCAAGGCTGGATTTTCTAAAATAGGTTCCTCTTGAGCTAATTCCTCTGGAATAATCTCAATAGGTTGTATAGTTTCAGATCTAGCCACTTCAACTTATCTAGGCTTTTCAACAGTTGGAGGAACAATGTCTTTTTCCACTTGAGGAGTCACCTCAATATGAGAAATTATTGGTTGTTCAACTTGTTGTACTATAGATTCTCTAATAAATCTGTATCTTAGAAGAGGTTTAGTTGTTCCAAAATTTGCTTGAACAGGATCCTCAACAACTTGAGCCACACTATGCTTTCTCCTATAAAATCCTTCTTGACTTTCTTCATCAGAAGGTGTATCAACGGTCTCAAATATTAGTATTCTTGAGATTCCACTTACTCTTGATTCATCCATGACTTCTTTGGATTTATCAGGTTTCTCCCCCTGAGTTGATTCTTGGTCTTCTTCAGCTCCAATAGACATAAGATTTCCTTTTATAGTACTCTAGAATAATACAATATTCCTTAGAGTTACAACATTAAAAATATTGATGTGATGGTATCTTACTCTGCCATCGATTAATCTTACCATATCATATTTAAATAGTAATTTGGAAATGAAACTTCCATAGGGATAAAAGTTCATTCTATCCTATATATAACAGCAGTAGTTAAGATATCTTACCATATATCTCAAAAAATTCAGCTTTATTTTACTCATAAGAAAAAACATTAAATACATGTTTGGAAACAAAATATTCTCTATCTCTGACATCCTGGTGCAATCCCTATTTTCAAAAACTTAACAAGAATCTTCTGATCAGATTCCAGATCCTTCATTTACATTTTCCTTATGTTTGTAGAACCAAATAAAAATGACATAATATCCTTTGACTTATGTTTATTATCTCCAATATGCTTTAAATCAAAATGATAAACTCCCTCATGAGGTCAATTTAATATTCTATCTATTTCTACAGAAGAAATTGAAAAATCCCAATCTTCAATTTTTTCATATATGGTGTCCTCCGTATCTCCAAGACTAAAGTGGATAGATTTGAAAAAGTGACAATGCTCTACCTCATATAAAAACTCTGTATTTTCACCATTTAAATTTTTCTCGAGATTTTGAAATTCAAGAGCTTTCCGCAACATTAGATCTATTTGATATAGCCATTCTAGGTCGATCACTTTTCCATGTAGAATTTTTCTTCCTACCGTGCGCTGACACTTGGCATTACTAGCTTCTCTTTCCTTGGTTCTATTTGTCTTGTCCATTTCTATTTCAAAGTTCTGAAGGCTCGAAGGTCTAGGGTTTTGAAGGTGTAGTTAAAGGTAGACGAAGGTGGTAAGGTTTTTTTGGGGTTTCGAACGGTTAAAAAAAAACGGGTTTGGAATTTGAAATAGTTTCTGACATCCTTGATTCCCATTTCATTACACACATAGTAATTATTAAATTAAAAAGTAAAAACGTATGAGTAATAAATTTAAAGTAGAATTGACAAAATTTTTAAATTAATAAAAACAAGTAATAATAAAAATAGATAAAATAAGAATTAAAATAAATAATTTAAAATTTAAAATTTCATTTAAAAATAAATAAACCTATCTCTCCCTAAATAAAATCAAACCTTATAGTGGGAAGTGGTTTAGTAAAAATATCAGCTAATTGAATTTCAGTGCTTACAAATTATAAGAATATATCCTTTTTAAGAACATGATCTCTTAGAAAATGATGTTTGATATCAATATGATTAGTTCTATAATGATTAATAGGGTTTTTTGAAATATTTATAGCACTTGTATTATCACATAAAATAGGTGTATTATTAAAATTTAGTCTAAAGTCCATAAGAGTATTTTTCATCCACAAAACTTGTGCACAACAACTGTCTAAAGATACATATTTTTCCTTGGCTGTTGATAGGACAACTGAGTGTTGTTTCTTACTAGACCATGACAATAAATATTTTCCTAAAAAGTGAAAAGTCCATAAGGTGTTTTTTCTATCTAATCTACAGCTCTCAAAGTCCGCATATGAATATGAAATTAAATTAAAATCATAAGTTTTTGGATAGAGAAGAGATTGAAAAATAGTTCATTTTAAATATGTAAAAATTATTTTAACAACACTTAAGTGAGATTCTTTAGGATCATATTGAAATATATCACAAAGACATATTGAATACATTATATCTGGCCTGCTAGCAGTAAGATATAATAAAATACCAATCATACCTCTATATAACTTATTGTTAACTAATTTTCCAGTTTCATCCAGATCAAGATGTATACTAGTACACATAGAAGTTGTATATGTATTACTATTTTCAAGTCCAAATTTCTTTAGTAAATTAGTAATGTATTTACTCTGACTTAAAACATTTCCAAAATCCTTTTGATAAATTTGAAGTCATAAAAAGAAATTTAATTCTCCCATTATAGTCATTTAAAATTATTTTTGCATTGAATTTGAAAACTCACGATAAAGTTTTTTGTTTGTTGAACCAAAAATTACATCATCAACATAAATTTGAACTAATAAAATATTAGAGTTAACAGTTTTCTTAAATAATGTTGGATCTTTCATCCCAACAGTAAAATCATTTTTCAAAAGAAATGAACTTAATATTTCATACCAAGCTCTAGGTACTTGTTTAAGGCCATAAAGATCTTTAGTAAGTTTAAAAATAGAATCTGGTTTTTGTGGATTTTCAAAACCAAGAGGTTACTCAACATAAACTTCCTCCAATAAATAACCATTTAAAAAGGCAGAATTAACACCCATCTGAAATAATTTAAAGTTCATATGATATGCATAGGCTAAAAGGATCCTAATGGATTCTAATCTAGCTACGGGTTCAAAGGTCTCATCATAATCTATACCTTCTTATTTATTTTATCCTTTAGCTACTATTCTTTCTTTATTTCTAGTTATTATTCCTTGATCATCTTGTTTATTTCTAAAGAACCATTTAGTTCCTATAACTAGATAGTTCTGAGGTCTTTCAACTAAATTCCAAACTTCATTTATTTTGAACTGGTTTAGTTCTTATTTTATTGCTATCATCCAAATTTCATCAAATAAGGCTTCTTATAATGTATTAGGTTCTAATTGATATAGAAAGGCAGAGAATTCAATAATATTTCCTACATTTCATCTAGTTTTTATTCCAGTGTCTAGGTATCCTATAACAGTTTCTAAAGGGTGATTTTTTAGGGTTCTAGATTATCTAGGTAGTACACTGTTAGGTTCTTCAATGACATGTTCTTCTAAAATGGACTGAATTTTATTTATATCTTTTTCAAAACCATCTTTCAAGTTTTCAAGTCTCATGTTATCATTAGAGTCAGATTCATCAATTTGATATTTCCTTTTCTCAAAGGGATCAGATTCATCAAATTTCACATGAACTGATTATTCAAAAATCCTTGACTTTTTATTAAAAACTCTATAAGCTTTGGAAGCATCAGAATATCTTAATAAAATGCCTTTATAAGATTTTGGATCAAACTTACTAAGATTTTACTTGGTGTTTAAGGTGTAAACCTTGCATCTAAAAACTTTAAATTAATTTACTTTAGGTTTTCTGTTATTCCAGAGTTCATAGGGGGTCTTTTTGAAATTCGGTCTAATTAAATATCTATTCATTATATAACAGGTTGTGCTTACAGCTTCTTCCCAGAAATAGGTAGGAAGACTGTATTCATTTAGTATAGTCCTAGCCATTTCTTGAATAATCCTATTTCTTCTTTCAACAATTCCATTTTGTTGAGGTGTTCTTGATGCATAAAAGGTGTGTTTAATATCCATATTTGATCAAAAGGAATTAAATTCCATATTCTAAAATTCTTCACCATGATCACTTCTTAATGAAATTATTATAAAACTTTTTTCATTTTGAACACCTTTGCAAAAACTTTCAAATATAGTAAAAGCTTAATTTTTATATTTTAGAAAATAAATCCAAGTAAATCTGGAAGAGTCATCAACTAAAATATATAAATATAATTTACCATCCAAACTTTATATTCTTGAAGGTCTAAAAAAATCCATATGGATGAGTTCTAGAGGCTTATATGTAGTAATTTTGTTAAAAAATTTGAAGGATGATTTGTGTTTCTTTCAAAGTTGACATGCATCATAGAATCTATCACTTTAAAATTTGAGACTAGGCAAATCAGAAACTAATTGTATCTTAGATAACTTATGTAAAGAA
Organism: Viscum album; assembly: GCA_963277665.1. Lineage (NCBI taxonomy): Eukaryota > Viridiplantae > Streptophyta > Magnoliopsida > Santalales > Viscaceae > Viscum > Viscum album. The sequence continues at coordinate 1,917,494,982 of OY728128.1, read as the reverse complement.
TATATATTTCAATGTCCAAGTATTTTATTCCATATCCATGATTAATTTATCTTAGTAGTTAATCAATTTACCTTTTGTTTACACAAGGAATTTAAGTCCAGGGTATAAACATTATCAGTTCTGGGTGCTATAAATTTAAGCAATTTATCTTTAAAAATAGAACAATAGTTGTTAGAAAAATCAACAGAATATCCATCATCATAAAGTTGAGAGATACTTATCAGGTTGTTTTTCAATCTATGTACATAAAGTAATTTATTAATTGAGACAACTTTTAGATCTCCAATAGTTCTAATGTCAATTATTTTACCTTTGGTATTATCACCAAATGTGACTAATCCTCCATAATTTTGAGTTAGTGTTCTGAAATGTGATGAGTTTTCACTCATATGCCTAGAGAAGACACTATCCATATACCATATTTTAGTTTTTCTACTTTTGTGACCTAATTCCTGCAAATTCATTTAAACAAAGGTTTGTTTTGGTACCCATATTCTGTTGGGTCTAGTAGTATTAGTTATCAATGATCTGGGAACCCAAACTTGCTTAGTTTTTCTAAAATCAATAGAATCATATAAACTGCTTGCAACAAAGGCTTTTTTAATGCCACTTATTTGTGTTTGACTTAAATAATATTTTTTAAATATGCGACCTTTTGTTCCATAGTACTTACAAATTTTACCTTTTATACTTGGTACAAAATAGTTTTTATATAGTTTGAGTTTCTCACCTTTACTACCTATTCTATATATTTCCATTTTAATTATATTTTTTCTAAGAATTTCATTTAGTATATTTTATCCTTTTGTAAAAACAAGAGCTACATTTTGTATGTTTCTACTTCTGTTTGTAGTGTTTTTATTTTAGTTTCATTATTTGTACAGTTTATGTTTGATGAATTATATTTTTCAATTAACTCTTGATGTTGTTTTAGCAGAGTGTCTCTTTCTCCTAAAATAGAATTGTGAATATTTTCTAGTGATTTATGTTTCTTAAATAAGGAATCATATTTCTTTTCCAGCTTATTGTAGTGGGATTCAAGTTTATCATTTGAACAGTTAGAACTATAATCTGAATCAGATGAGTAATAGGATTGTACCTCACCAGCTTCTTCTATAAAGTACATGTTTGATTTCAGATTTGATTCTTCTTTTCTGAGTCATACTTTTATGAGATACTGGAGTCTTCAAAAACACTCTAGGTGAATTTCATTGCTCTTTTTTCTTTCTTCTCATAATCATTGTTTTTAAAAAATTTCTTTTTCTTTTCTCCTTTTAATTTAGGATAGTTAGGTCTAATGTGACCCATATTTTTGTATTCATAGCATCTAACTTCCCTTGGTTATTTTTCATCCTTTTTGAAGGATTTTATGAATCCCTTATTTTTTCTATAGAATTTGCTAAACTTTCTGGCTAGTTGAGCCAGTTCCACATCTAAATTTGATGAATCAATTTTTTTTGATTTCACTTTGATTTCATTCTTCATTTTTGTTGTTCTTCCATTGGGATGTTACTTTCAAAGCATTATTTTCTCTCGTGATCAATACTTTATGCTCATTTGATTCATATTCCATTTCAGATTCATACATCATAATATTTCCAATTAAATCTCTCATTGTAAGATTTTTGACTAGTGATTATTGCCTAATGGCATCCAAAATTCCATTCCATCTTGGTGGTAGTACTCTTAGAACTTTTAGGGCTTGATTTTCTTGTTTGAAAGGCTCACCCAAGGCAGTAATATTATTTACAATTTATGTAAGCCTTCCATTCATCTAGGTGATAATTTATCCTTCAAAAACTCTGAAAGTGTGAAATTTTAATTTTGAAGTGGCATACCTCATCTGTCTGACATTGTCAGTTCATTCATAGGAAACTGCAATCATCTTCCACATTTCATAAGTCGTCGGGCACTGAGATACTCTGTTGAATTTATCTGATCCAAGACCATAGATGATAACATTCATAGATTTCGAGTTTATGTCGTACTCTTCTTCTATATCAGTACTCCATGTTTTAGTTTCTCTGGAATCCGACAGGGAGTTAGAATTTTTGAGTAGACTCTGTATCCAAGGTTCTTTAAGTAGATGATCATCCTAGATTTCCAGCATCCATAATTTTCACCATTGAAGTAGGGAGCCTGAACCATTGACATACCCTCTCATGTATCATCCATTATTCTCTGTATAATCCAAAAACTTTCTGCTTGTTATAGATTTGACAAAATCTCCTCCTCTGATACCAATTGTTGGATCGGGTTATACCAAATACACACAAGAGGGGGGGGGGTGAATTGTGTCTTTTACAAATTCTTCAGGAATCGTGATGATGGAAAAGTATATCCTTTTATATTCATCAGATTTTTTATGAAACAGAAAATAAACAATTAAAGAATGTAAGGATGTATAGTGATTTGGGGAACATAAGTCCCCTAGTCCACTCCACCAACACTCTAGTCCATGAGATTGGTGATTTTCACTATCTGGTCCTCTTATCAACATACCGTTCACAAATGAGTGCAGGCAGTTGAAACCTTTACAAATTAAGGCTAAAATAGAGCCTTCTGGTTCATACACAGAACCAAATTCACAGCTTAGTATGAGAATCCAATTACTCAAAATAAAGAGAGTATTTGTTTGAAAATACTTTCCAGTTGTTCTTCACAGTTGCAATAGCATGCAACTGATAGTAGATAGATCGACGTCTTCAGAAAAAATGATCTTTAGGTAGAAATAGTTATGAGCTGATCTGGTTTGAAATAGATATATAAATAACTTTAGAAACTTTAATATATTTTCAAAATATCTTTGATAAAGAAATGATGAAACTTCAATGTGTTTCTTCTTCTTTAGAAAACCAAGTTTGATTGTAACAAGTAACAACATATCTGTAAAACTTGAATGTCTCTAAAAATTGTAGTCATGAAAAACTCAAGAATCTATTCTTCTCATATCTTTCACAATGATCTATATCTTTCACACTATAATTCAAAATAGCACAGATATATATAATAAAGACAATCATTTTCCTTTCAAATTTAGATCCACAAAATTCGCCTATAGAATTACGATATTCAAAATTTTGAATAACAGAGTAGTCATAAACCTCCTTAATATTTGGCATGAAAAGATCCTCTAAAAATGATCCTTTGAATCAAAAATAAAATGGATTTGAATAAATCAAAGATGTTCTCTAAAATCAAGCTTTTAATATGGGTTGAAATCAGCCTGATAATATGTATAAAGACTGTTACTTGATAAAGTCGTGTTTGAATCTCCGACGCCAAATGTAGGGTTGAACTGTATAGCATACATTCTATGAATGTAAGGTTCTCAACGTAAGGTTCACAACGTAAGATTGATAAACCAGAATTTTCTCTTCAACTTTCAAACGTACCGTATATAATCTATACTTTTATCAGTTTATAAACATAAGGTACACGATCCATAATTTTTGATAAAACATAAGGTTATTTACAAAAGTAAGGTTGATGAACCATAATTTTGAGAAACAAACATAACATTCCATACAAAACATAGAGTTCTTCTTCTATACTTTTATGATATCCCAAACGTAAGTTTTCTTCCAAACGTAGAGTTATTCTTCCATAATTTTCTGATAATGTATGGTTGCTTAACCATAATTTTTTGATAACATATGGTTTCTTAACAATACTTTTCTAATAACCCGTAAATGATGGATTTTATCATTTCACTATGCTCCTTAACGTAGGGTATGAACATTGTTTTTAGAACACACTAAAGTGATTTCTGAACACGTAGATCATGAATAGTGTTTCCAGAACATGCTAAAGTGCTAAAAACATTTTCTGAACACTTTGTCAAATATTCCACACAGATAAAAATGCTTAAATATTATTCAAAAGTAGAGAAATAAATAGTATTAATTTCCTAAAATATACTCAAATTAAAATCATTAGAATAACAAATAAGGGTATTTGTGAACATCAAAATCATCATAAAAAGATAGAGTATTGTTGAAAACAACACTTTCTCAACACACACTAGATACACACTGAGTGATTTTCAACATATTATGTGGTTTAACATGTGATACCAATAAATTCCATGTAATTAATTCCAATACATGAAGTGTAATCATCTATTACATGAAGTGTATTTCACACACATTTGGTACACGTCGTGTACATTCAGGGAATACTGTATGGTCATACATGTCATGTAGACTATGTGACATGCTACATTAACAACATGATTTGTATGTTGTGATACACTAAGTAGAGTTAAATTCCATGTAGTATTTGGTAAATGAAACAAATGTGATGTAGTCAATTTATCTTAATTAGAATGATTTAAAATTAATTCTAGAAATACTAAATGTGGTTTTCATTTCATTTTTTGAAATTTTGTGATATTTGAATGGTTTGTGTTTGTTTTAGATTTATTAATTTAATTTAATTATTTATTACATGGTTTTATTGTGATAATAATTATTAAATTAAATATTATTTTTTTCAAATCATCTCCCTTTCTTTATTATGTACGAGCCTACCAGTCTATGAATTATTTTATGTAACCCTAAACCCTTGGTACCCATCACCTGCATGTGAGTATAAATTTTTAAAGGATAGAGTTATCAACTATAGGAGGTGGTTAAATACCCAAGTTGAGATGGATCCAAACATGAAGATACATAACAAAATGATGAAATGTTGTAACCTGAGCTAAGTTAAGGCTCATGAAGTTATTTCCTATAGGTTCAAGTTTAGTTTACCATTTCTCAATAAACCAACGAGTAGATAAAAGATCATGATCATACAAAATCTGTATTTTATTTTATCATTGCATGGTTATTTATTTATTTATATGATTTATGGTTTATTTAAATGATTAAATGAAATCATATATTATAAATAAATTATCATGAATCCTTAAATAAAATAAAATAAAGTTTAAAAGGTTATTTTATCTGGTATGATTGACTTCTTATTTATGTAACATATAAAGTAATTTTAAAAGGATAAAATAAGATAACTTATATATGTAAAATAAATATTTAGAAGTTATTTTATTGGACATGGTGAATTATTTATGTAATTATCATATAAATTTAACAATAATGTGAAGTATAAAATAAAGTATATTTACATGTAAGCTAACAAATACCTCAATATAAAATATTAAGTCATAAAATTGTCTTCTATTTTATGAGTTAGAAAGAAATTCCTATTTATTAAAGTGTCAGTCTATCCATAGTTGATGAAATTTTCAATTATTTGGGATTATTAATAATGTTAATATCTTGAATTAACCAAATTAATATTAAGTGTAATGAATATAGTCTAATTAATAAAATTTGGAGGTAAATTTTTAGGATGTTTGAGTATAGGATTTCATGATTAAGGAATCCACTCTATAGATCAAGGAACTGTGAGTTAATAATGTTAGAAAGAAAATTATACCTAAATACTTTTGAGTAATTTTCATGGAAATATTATGGGTTATGAGAAGAGAAATATAATACTTTCAACTAGAATATGTGAGTGATCAGATATTTCAAATCCAATGGTGAGGGCTATTGGGATTTTATAAAACAGTAGGAGACATAATTAAATAATTAATTATGTAAAAATAATTAATCAAGATAAAGTACTAAAATCTAATTTTATTTTCTATAGATAATGGTAAGTATCCTGACCACATCAATTTCTATATGATTTATCTTATAGAAATAGAATCCCATGTATACTAAAAATTTTTAAGAGTGGTACAACCGCTTGCACATATTACCACACCAAGATAAGAAGTTATATATAATGAAGTCATTTATTCCTGATCAACCACCCCATGGAGAAAGTAAGAGTGATAAGGATGCCTATATAAGGCACACAAAGGATGTATCAGATATTTTTTGCGTCCTGTTTTCTACTATGTTCAGATATATGAAGATGAAATATAAGGATGTGGATACATACACCATGTCGACTCAAGAAAGAGAGGGAAAATATAAATGAGACTTTCACTACATTGTACAAGTATAAAGTGTTAGATAGATACCTACATAGTGATAACATACTTAATATGATGAATTATATCAATCATATAGTGAAGTTGGGATTCCATATTGATAAGAAATTACCCATAAATCTCATTATATCATCCTAATCACCTATATCATCTAAATTAATTAAAAAAAATAAGATTTATATCATAGAGAATTTTCTCAAGAATTTTTTTAATTTTATTTTCCAAGTTTATAAGGATTGGTTGGAATTTGGTTCACAAGTAATTATGGTGAAAGAAGCAAAAGAGAAGGTTGAAAAGACTATAACAATTTTAAATTCAATAGATCCTATATAACGTCCTTCAAATAAAAAAAATATAACTAGGGAGATAAATGAACATGAGGCTATTTACTTCATATGTGTCAATAAAGGTCAGTAGAATAGGAATTGAAATGAATTGAAGAATAAGTAAGCATAAACTCTTAATTTAGGTATAATTATCATTACATGTAATATTTCCATTTATATATTATGGTATTAAATAGAATATGTGACTCACATATTTTTATCCAAATATGAGAAAAAGGAAGACCATAAATATTGAAATATGTTAGTTGAACCTTAAAGTAGTTAATAGAGCTTGATTCATAAGTTATCTAAGTGAAGATCACAAATTCACATTTCCAAGTGAAATATTCTTGTACTTGAAAACTATTGTTTTGTATTGGATGTTATCAAAAAATCATCTCAGTGTTGATTTTTATACACAATGATACATTATTTCTTGTTTGGAATAAATTTTATTACTATATACCATACTTTATAGTTTATTTATGCTTGAATCATAGATCAACAATTAACGATGAATATAAAATATAAGATTCAAAATAAAATCCAGTTGTAGAAATATAATTCTTAGTCAAGTAAAAGTAGAATTAAATATCAATGATATAACCAAAATTGTTTTAGACTTTTTGGAGATAAATTCTTAGGTATTTGATATGAATTCTTATGCGGTTTTAAGGTAAATAAACTCTTTTACATTAAAAGGTGATAATTCCATAACGCTTCTAGAATTAGTTTAGCAAGATATGTATGAATTATTATAAGTAAAGTATATAAGTAAATTCACATACTTCATGATATTAAATTTAAAATATTTTATGAATTTAAAGTAAATAATATGATAGGTAAAAGATATAAGATACTCTAGGTTGGTTTAGTTTGAAAATATCATAACCAAGCATTCATCAATCATCAAATATAGAGTGGAGTTATTTCTAAACTTACATTTTCTTATATACATTATAGTGACGGGGTTAATAAAATGAGGATTGATAAGGAGTATTATAAGTATTTAAAGTCTTCGATTTCTCCTTTCAAGACATGATTTAGAAATTATGACATTAAATCTTAACCACATAAAAAATACAATGAAAAAAGATATTATATGAGTTATAACAAAAAATAATTCCATTGTGCGACAAACTCATGTGTTTAGATGAAAACCATTTATTAAGGATAATTTTAGAAATAAAATTACAACAAGAAAACACAAAGTGAATCATATTTAATTATCATAATTTAGTATGGATATTACTATATCTAAGATAGAAAAGTATTATTCAATTGAATGAACATAATTATATAAGAATGGAGGATATATCTATTTGAGATAGTGGAAGCAAGATATACTTTAATCAATTCAAGACTCCTGATGTACATGAGTTGGAATAATAATATAAACTACGTAATACCTAGTAAGAAGATTTATTATAGAGATACATACTATGTAAGAAAGAAAAAACCAAAGATAGATGGTTTTATAATCACTGAGTTAGGTGATATATTATTCATCGAGAATAATAAACATTTATTCTATAGGGAAGTTGTAAATGGAAATAATCTAATATTGGAAAATTGATATGAACTCAGAAATGGATTTAATGTACCAAAATACAACTCTATATTTTGGTGGATCCTCTAGTTTATGTAAATCCATTGGTGGGTATTCGAGAAGAAACTAGACATGGATGGTAAAGTTAATACCTATAAATAAGAGTTTAATATTAAAGGGTTATGATTTTTCAAGAGATTTATATTGTGGAAACATTTTTTCCAACATAGATATTGAAATCCATTTTGGATTCAAGTTGTCATAGAAGATGTTAAGATTATCATATAAATATTTCAAGGATACATTTATGGATAAAAAATGTAATTAACCACCCCTGGTCACTATCCTAATTAGTGCTCGAACCATCCCGCCACATACCTAAGGAGCATCCCTGATCCCCCCAAGTTGAAGACAAGCATGAAGGGTATTTGACATAAACATTAGGGGTGGTTTCAACCTAAAGAATCCAAACAAACACAACATTCAAATAAGGAATAACATAAATAAGAAAGAATATACCAAAAAGGTAATCTCAAATAAATAACCAACTAATACATAGTTACAAAAATAAAATAGTAGATAAAAAAGAAAAAATAGAAGTCCAAAGAGGCAAAAGAAAAACATGATCCAACTAGCTATACAAACTGAAGGTCCAATCACCATCTCCTCGTGACACTCAAGTCACCATCATGATCCCAACAACCATATTATTCCAAGGAAGATGAAATTGGATCAAACTTAAAATCCAAGACTTGAAAGACATTCACAAGACATAAAGAATATAGACCCACCAATGAGAATATACAGTGTGTGAGACAAAGCCAATAAGATACCACTATAAGTCCATTACACTTATTTCATTTAAGAAACCAATTATTATTTTTTGAAAAAAGGTGGGGAAAAATAGTTTATAAATTTTCACTTTAAAAGTATGGGAGAAAAACAAGTTTAAATCATGCGCTTATTCAAATATACCCTTTATAAAACCATTTCACGAGATTGGTTCTACTTTAAAACAAATAAAATTCCAAGGTAAACCAAAAATTTATATCAAACAATAAACTTTTAAAAATAAACCTATACAAGGTTTCAAATATTTCAAAATCATCTTTTTAAACCAAGCATTCTATTTGAAAACCATTTCCCCTTTTTTCCTTTAAATCTTAAAAATACTCAATTCAAAGCACATAATGAAATAGTGGAAAAAATGATGTCAACATGACCAAAAAGGTTCATAAATAAATCCATTAAATAGATGGAATAAAACTAGTCAACAACATGACTAAGAAATACAAAATCACATATGAAACAAGTCCATCCAAGCAATAAACTATACACATGCCATAAATGTACTATTGGATCTTCCAGTCTTGGGTGACTAAGATTTGGTTTCTTACTCCTTGGTTTGTCATCTTTTCGGGTTACTGCGGATGTGTTCGAAGGGTGCCTTGGGGTCATGACGAGTTTCTTCTGGATTCAGTGCCAGCAGTGATTGCTGCGGGAGAGTTTATCTTGGCTCTAACCATTTTGTTTATTTTCTGCTACTGCTGGTGATTTGGCACTATGAGGTTGAATTTGTTAAGGATTTGGATGTGGAGTTTGAAATTTTCAAGGTTTTTCATGTGTGGAAGTTGTTTAGTTTGTATGTTTCGATTCTGAAGGTGGGAAGATAGTGCAGCTCGACTCGATTTCATGGAACAGGCCCAGAGGAGGATTCAGAGCTAGTGGTTCACCTTTGTAGTGCTTTTTAGATTCAGTTGTTTGAGAGGGTATGGCTTCAGCCACCAGATCGGACCTATGCTTTGACACAGGACACTTGCTTTCTTATTTTCCTTGCAACGTTGGAGTGCTTCATCTTGTTTTTATGCTGGGAGGGGCTGTTCTGGTTTTCAGTCTGGTTTTCACTCTTTCTGTCTTTCAGGTGTGATTTTCCTAAGTCCATGGAGTCCTTTGGGTTCACCCCTTCTTCCCTTAAAAGGGATATTTATCAATATTAAAAATATGTGAATGCCTTCGGGCCGTTGAATGGATAAGACACATATAAGTGGACCTACTACTGATAGGTTAATGGTCACATATCCATCAATTGAATCACTCTAACAAGTCTCCATAGCGATAAAACCCCAATCTAGGAATATGTATAACTAGGGGGACTATCCAGTACTAAACCTAAACTAGCATAACAATTCCCCACTACTTCCCACTTAGTAGGCTTGATATCCCCATGGAATAATAACATAGGTGGGCCATGAAAAATCAATGTCATCACATGAAAATAATAGGATCTAAGGGATAACACCATGATCATTTCCTCCCCACATACTACTTACCTTGAAATGGGATACAACCCATTAGCACATCATGAATCATATAAAAAATCATCCATCACATGGATTCACATAACCTAATCAACAAAAGAAAGGGGTCTTAACAAGGGAAAAATTAACATCACCACACAAAGTGCCAACTAGGCCTTCAATTGTCACATATAATACATATAATTTGGAAAACCATTTTTTAAAACCATTTGGAATCCAAAAAAAATTCCAAATAAAACATAATAATCAATAATCACAAAAAAACCACTCAAGGGAAATTCCAATACATTTTATAAAACAAAACTAAACTCTAAAAAATATAACCCCTTTAAAACACAAAATGGGAAACCAACTTTTAAAACCCCATTTGGATTTAAACCCAAAGAATAAGTATATTTCTCAATGAAAACTAAATTTGGAATTTTATCAAATATATAGAATTCATGTAACATCATTTTACATTAAGATACAATTTCAAACATGAAATTCCACACAAATTTCACATGAAAATCAATAAAAGTTAGTAGAATCTTTATAAAAATAAACTTATATAGTGACCAAAATGTTTAAATAGGCCAAACATTAATTTATAAAACCCAATAAACAATGAAACTCTTGAATAAAATAAAATGAAATGGAAACACCTACCTCAAGTAGTGGAACCATGCCAACTTTGTTGAAATCCAATGGAAAGGTACTCTAAGGATAAATCACAACCATTAAAAACCAAAATCCAAAAAAATGCTCAAATGACACCCCAAACACTAATGGAGGCCACCCAATTATCATTTAATGAGTTAAACATAATGTAGTGACACTATGGGTGTCAAAAAATCCCCATCATTCCACTTTATACCCCTATAAATCACCTATATACTTTAAACAAGTGGGAATGACAATAAAACCTCTCACCTAGTGAGGAATAGATCTATAACAAACTTATAAAACCTAAAAGAAGGACATGAATAATGAAAAAACTATTCCTTAGGATAACAACTACCAAAAGATTTGGAAATCCTCACTAAATAAGAATAAAGAGAAAAAATATAAGATGTTGGGATAACCACTCAATGACCTTATTTGAAATTGAGTATATAAAGATTTCCACTAATTCTCTAAAGATCATCGCAAAATTCAAAATATGTCATAGTACTAAAATTTAACACCAACTTTGAAATTTCCAATTTCATGATGCCAAATGATAGAACATCCCAACCAATTCATCCCAAAGGCTCAATCTATAATAACAGGAAAAACACATGGAGACCCAAAATAGGTCTCCCCACCATTTAGAATTCCTCTAAAATAGAGAAAAATTAGATAAGAACACCCAAAGTGGAAGTTCATAAACATAGAGACATGATTCCCATAATAATGAAAACCAAATAAAAATAAAACCCCAAGATAAGGATACTGATCATTGGTCACCCCACCATTAAAATTAATCTAAAATAGCGAGACAATATAAATCCTATTTCCACAAAACAAGAGGATTATATGAGAAACCATGTTACAAAAATCTCTAAAGGGAATGCACTAAACACCAAAAGAGTTTAAAATAAAAAGAATCATGCCTTACTAAGGAATGATAGGGATCTCACCTTTAGGTCACAACTAGAATATGATGGTGTTCATATCCAAATTCCCAGACCACCATCTCAAGGTAATTCTAATGGATACATACAACATAGCGGCATATCTAACCCAACTGAAAACAAAATCACACAAAAAGTATCTAAGAATTCACCCTAGGTCCTTACCATGTCCAAACCAGTTAAAAATAAATATCTCATGGTAAAAACTAAGAAAAGTAAAAAATAATCAGGAAATGAGGCATTTAAATCTCAATAGATACAAAAATAGGGTCAAAATAACTTTAATCAATTATAAATAAAGGAACTAGATACACTAAATATGGTTTAATCCCTAAAATAAATATATATATATATAAAAGAGGAAACTCCAAAATAATGCATCACCACCAACTCTCCCATGGAAGAAAAAACATAGAATGTTGACTAGATTTAAGATAGTTCTAAGACTTCTTATTATGATGATAGACCATCTCACAAAACCTATGAATGTGACCAGAATAGCCACATAGATGATAGGTATTTGTATCTGATGGACAAGAATACTGAATGTTCATGGAATTACCACATTGGAAACACACTAACGACTTCTACTTTACTAAAGTAGGAATAGTAGTCTATGAAGATGGATTCCTATCACCACTAACTCCCTAATCCCCCTTATCACCAACTAGTTTATCTTTACTAACTTTCATGGGAAACAAATCATCACCCATTATAGGTTTCTATGCAAAGATTTACTCAAAGAGGATGGACTTAAAAACCAATTCCACATATATTTTTAGGATATAATGAATAAATGATAAACATAGCTCTAGAATAAGATGTCAAATAAAAAACCACACCTTCTTCAAATTTTCAGAAGAAAAATCTAGAGATAAAGGAAATATGATAGTGAAACATTTAACATAGTCTTTAACTAAATAATATCCTTGGAGGATCCCCAAAAATTTAATTTCCTTCTCAACTATCTCTTCTTTAGGATAAAACCACTGAATTAATGTATCCTTGAAGTATTCCCAAGAGAGTGCCTTGAATGGTTTGACATGAATTGAGAGTTTCCACCACTCCAAGCCCAAGACTTCAGAAAAAAATCTCAACTACCTCACCCTAGAGGTTTCATGAGTTTATAGCGAGTCAAAAATCTCTTCAACCCTTGTTATCCACAAAAATACCTCATGGGATAATCTATAACCATAAAATACTAGAGGATATTGGTTCACGAACTCTCACACATAATCCATGAGCTAAGAATAGAATGTAACTTCCACTCCATCATGAGTTTGGGTAGAGTTAGAGACCAAAAGTATAACTATTGGATCACTAGGACAACTAATTGAGGCATTACCTTCTTGAATTGTAGGTTATTTATTGGGGGACTCATTATAAAACATACAAAAAATCTCAATCAAACCACATTAAAAGTTCTCAACATATGGAGAACATACACTAGCAATCCAAACCAAATTAAAAAGCACCATAAATTTCTACACAAGGAAACCAAATCTCAAAAAAAACTAATGTAAAAAAACCTTTAAAAATATTTGGAATCATGCCACACCACACACCCAAAGCATTTTAAAATGGCATAACCAAAAAATCACTTCCTTTTTTCTCAAACCACTTGAATTGCGATTATAAACTTTTCCTAAAAATACCCAAAATCACCCCAAAAATTTCAAGAGCTCAATCACCTAAGAACCTATGAAATCATTTCTTTGAAAACAACACAACTAATAATAATTTTCTATAATTCAAAAAATTTTCACCCTAAAAAACTTAAGAAACCAAAACACAGTTTTCAAAATAATTTCAAATACCAAGGGAAAAATTTCTTTTAAACAACATTAAAAAGAAAAAAATATTCACTTAAACATCAAAAAACAATCCCAACAAATACAATAAGGGATAAAACTAAAAAGGAGGAAAAAGAACCAAAATAAATAACCTTTTACATTATGCATGGTTTTTCAAACTGTTCCCCAACTATGTGAGTGCCATTGGAAGTCTATCCAGAATGGTCCACACATCCTACACATGGTTTAAAAAACCATGTACCTTAACCATGTACCCCTTGAAATCCTTCCAATTTTCTCTCCAAAATGATGAATTTTTCAGGACATCTCCTGAAATCACCCTATAACTCAAATTGATAGTACTATACATCAAAAAATCTCAAGAAAAAGCCATTATAACCTCAAAAATTAAAATAAGACTCTCGAATAACCATGGAAACTCAAGTTATGACTCAAGGAAGAATGAGCCAACCACTTACCTAGACCTAACACCTGAGTACCGATAGTCCAACTCCTTTCTACCATAGACCCTCAAATAACAAGAAGGTTAATCTCAAGAACCTAGGAGCCTTTTTATATACCTATAACTCTGATACCATTTTTTAATGAACCAACCTATGTCACCATCTAAATCAGTGCCCAAACCAGCCCACCATATACCTGAGTAGTGTTCTCAACCCCCCTGAGTTGAAAACAATCATCAAGGGTATTTTACATAACTGTTGGGGAGTGTCTCACCATTAAGAATCTGAAAACACACAACATCCAAAAAATACATAACATAAATAAGTAAGAACATACCAAAAAGGTAATCTCAAATAAATAACCAACTAATACAAAGTTACAAAAATAAAATGGAATCTAAGAGAGACAAAATAGAAGACCAAGGAGGCTAAAAAACTCAAGACAAATAGTTATACAAACCAAAGGTCCAATAACCATTTACTCTTAATACTCAAGTCACCACCATGATCCTAACAACTATATTCTTCCAAGGAATTTGACACTGTATCTGACTTGAAATCCAAGACCTGAAAGACCTGAACAATAAATAAAGACCACATACCCACCAACGTGAGTATGTAGGGTGTGATCTGAATCCAATAGGATACCACCATGAGTTAATTTCACTTCTTTTATATTATAAACCAATTATTCTATTTTGAAAACAAGTAATGAAAAAACTGGTTTTTCATTTTCACTTTAAAATCATGGGAGAAAAACAAGTTTAAAATATGCACTTATTCAAAGATACCCTTTTGTAAAACCATTTCACAATATTGGTGTTATTTAAAAACAAATATAATTCTACGGGAAACTAAATTTTTTTTCTAAAACACTATACTTTTGAAAATAAACCCCCACAAGGTTTTCAATATTTTTAAATCCTCTTTTTAAACCAAGTATTACATTTGAAAACCATTCCCCCCATTTTCCTTGAAATCTTACAAATAATAAAATCAAAGAAAACAAGGAAATAGGGGAAATAATGATGTTAACATGAACAAAAAGGGTTATAAAGAAATCCATTAAATAGATGAAATAAAACTAGTAAAAAATATGAATAATCCATAAAGAATCACACTTGAAAAAAGTCCATCCAAGTAATAAAATATAAACATACCAACATATAAATAAAAAAAGCATAACATAGACACATATCATAAGGAAACACTATGAGTAATAATAGGAAAATATAAGACACATATAGGTGGACCTAATTTCGGTAGGTTAATGGTCACACATCCGTCAAATGAATCACTCTAAGCAGTCTCCTCAATGACAAACCCCCATGTTCAAAATATGTACAACTAGTGGGAATAGATTGTTATAAACCTCAACTATCCCAACAATTCCCCACTACTTACCACTTAGTTGTCTTAGTTTCCTCGTGGAATAATAATAGAGGTGGGAAATGAACAATAAATGTCATCACATGAAATTAACAAGCCCCTAGGAATAAGACAAGAATCAAATCCTTCCCACCTCCCACTTCCCTTGAAATAAAACCCAACCCATTAAGGGATCATGAATCAGTATGTGGTATCATTACATTCCGCTTATTAACTTTCACTATTGAATAAGGTTTGGAAAATATTACATGGTGTATAGCTGGAATACATGTAGTGTAACCACACAAGGATTTGACCTCGCTAAAATCACAACATACCATGTGGTCAACTATGAGATGTCATTACATGCAGTGTATTGACATCCAGATAAGTAATGTGGCCCAAATTGAATTACATGATGTATAAGTGTCTATATATGTCTTGTAAAAATTGAAATATAACATTGGATACATGCCGAGATGGGTGTGTAATGTGAGACAACACATGGATAACTAAAGAGAGATATAAACTACATGACATATAGCCAGATATACATGTCATGTGATGAGTTTAATTTCAAAATAGGTACATGTCGATTGATTTTCAATATGTTGCATGGATATAAATTTTTAATAATTATTATCTATGTAAATTATGAAACTACATGACATGTAACGGTCTTGTACATGTTGTGCAGTTCAAATGAATTGCTAATGGTACATGCCACATATCTTTATGGAATTATTTGTGGTTATTAATTCCACACATAGTACATGTATTGACCCATGAAACTACATAATAAGTGGAATACATGTTGTATAAGTACATAATACCTAATAATGACCATACATAACAAGATCCAAACAATGAACAGATTGATAAAACATGCCATGTAAGAAATAAAATCCAAAATTAAATTTAATAGGAAACATTATAAATATGTCGTGTTACCTATAGTGTACACACTGTGTATATATTAAATTCTAGTAAAGTATTTAATATGATGTAGAAAGGTACATTCTGTGTGACCTTGTAAATACATACCATGTACTTAATTATTTTAAATTAAAAAACATAATTTTTTTAGAATTATACAAGATAATAATCTTTTTATATCTAAAACAAATTTTAGGTAAATTATTAAGATAAATAATTAATAATTAATTAGTATTATAATTCATTAATTCTAGTTTTTAATCTTAATTATAATAAATTGAAATTAATTCTAGAAATTATAAATATCTAGTCATTATATGTTTTGATTGATCATGAGTTTAACTATCTTTTGTATGTGTATGATTAATTTTATTTTATTTTATTTCATGGTTTTGTATGATAATTTATTATTAAATATTATATTCTATTAATTATCCATCGCTTCTTTATTATGTATGAGCCTTCATGTCCAAGGTTTGTTTTATTTAACCCTAACCCTTGGTACTCCTCACCTATGAGTGAGTAAACATTTGTAAAGGATAGATCACCTAGAAAGAGAAGATGGTTTGGGATGTGAAACATGGTGAAACCATCCATAGAAATATATAGGTTAATGGAGGAATAATGGAACTCGATCTAGGCATGGGCTCAAAGAGTTATTTCTCATAGGGTCAAGATTAGTTTATCTATACTTGATAAACTAACCTATAGATAAAAGCACATGATCATATCACATATTTATTTTATTTGTTAGTGTAAAGATATTTATTTATTTATGAGATGCATGATTTATTTGGATAATCAAACATGATCACATATTGTGAATAAATTAATAATAATGATAAAATGGAAGAAAATAACATTATTATATATGAATTATTTTATCATACATTGTTAATTAATTATGTTAATTTCATATAATATTAAGAAGCACGTGAAGATTAAAATAAATAATATTTATGTATAAGTTAAATAAAACCTCTTAAAAAATATTAATTTATAAAACTCCTTCCATATTCCGAGTTAAGATGAAACCGTAGTTAAAGTGCAGGCCATGCCATAGTCAAGGGAATGTTTCAATTACTAGGGAGTATTAAAAAATATAATGTGTTGACTTAACCAAATTTTTATTAAGGGTAATTAATATAGTTAAATTAATATAATTTTAGGAAATCATTTAGGATATATGAGCATAAAATTTCAAGATTATGGAGTCCACTCAACAAATCAAGGAATTGTGAGTTAATACAGTTGGAAATTAAATCCTACTAAATACCTTCTTCTAATTTTCATGGATACAGTCTAAGTTATCAAAAGGAAAATATGAATAATTGACACTAGAATATCCAAGAGACAAGATATTCTAAATCCAATGGTGAGGATTGTTGGGATTTTATAAAATAATGTGTGACTAATAAAATTAATTAATTATATCATAACCAGTAATCAAGATAAATTAATAAATATCTACTTTTTTATAGAAATGAAATGGAAATCCATTTGAACACATAATTATTATTATGATCCATCTTAAATAAATATAATCTCATAACTGGTGTGAATATATAGGAATGGTATAGACACTTACACATTGTACAATGGTAAGTGAGACTATTAGAAGAATCAACATTTCTTATTAAAGAATAAAGGTTAATATTCAATTTTTTTATCAAGTGTAATATTTTCATTTCTAAAAATTAATTATTAGATATAACTTATGGTTCTCACATTAGTATCCAAATATATGAACCAAGTAGATTCCAGAATATTACTAGAGGGGAGGTGTATTTTCAAGATACCAATTGAATAAGAATCATTGTGTTGGATATTATAGATTAAAATATCACATTTCCAATTGTATTTATTCCCTTGAGAAATTTAAAGAAAATAAGAATGAATTAGAGAATCATCTAGGTAAGAAGATAAAGAAACCCTACTCAGACCAAGAAATAGAGTATCTTAACCATGAGTTTATTGATTATTTAAAAGAGTTTTGGAAACTATCCCAACTCACTAATCTTTATAAATTATAATGTAATGATTTCAATGAAAGGAATAATCAAACCTTATTGGGTACAGTGTTATTAATGATGAGTCATGTTGATCTCCCATTATCTTTTTGAGGACATGTATTGCTAAAAATAACACAAATACTAAACCGAGTTCCAAATAAATCTATAAAAGGAATTCCATATGAGTTATGCTATCTTAATATGTTTTTTTCACATATTCATGTATAGGGATTCAATTCATTTGTTAAGGATATACCTAGCAACAAATTGTAATAAAAAAAGTAGAAAGTTCATATTTATAGGATATTCTAAAGAAGAAAAATGATTTTATCAATATAATACCTCAGATAAAAAGGTCATAGTATATAAATGTTCCACATTTCTAGAAAGGTAACACATATCTTGAAGAGATAGTGGGATAAATTTAGACTTTGATAAATTTTAAGCTCAGGATGTACAAGAGTTGGAATAAGAATAGATTCCACCAGACACCATCACAGAAATTATTCAAGAGACACAAGTAATTTGTAAGAGTACCAAATAGGTTAGATATCCATTGATATATGGTTTTTTATTCATTGATTAAGGTGAAACATTATTAGTTGAAAATATTTAACCTATATCCTACAAGGAAATAGTAAATAGTTCACAAGTTACAAAGAAGAAATAAGCCCTCAATTTTGAAAAGGATTCCACATACCAAAACCAAGTTTGGGATTTTATGGATCCTTTAGTGGATGTAAATATTATTAAGTTAAAAAGGTAATTCAAGAAGAAAATAGACATGGATGTCAAATTTGGTACCTATTATTGGAGTTTATTTTCTATAAACACCTAATTTATTCGTTAGATTATATATATATATTCATTGACTTGAATATTAATAAATTAATTATCACATATTGATTGTTATTATATGTAAATTTAATGTGATAATTTCCTAAAATGTTTATTGTATTGAAAAAGTCATATAAGTACCCTGATATGATGAGAACCATGATATCATATGGTCATATTCTTAAACTATATGTCTTATGGTCCTATGCCATTATTTGATATGATATAGACAATTTAGACTATCAATTTGTAAGCAGATGAAACTTCTCCTAATGAGGTTCAAACATAGTAATCTCAAAGACGAGAGACTATGAGAAAAATACTCCAACATTAAATCAAAACATATGAGTTTCATTGGATATTCCTATCCTAGATCATGTTTAACGATGCTTAAACTTTAATATTATTATTAATGCATTTCATGAGTCACATACTTAGATGAATTCCTGAAAACTCTGTCAACATAAGGTCATGATGAAGTTGAGTATATTGGGTACATCATGACTGATATGTTATAAATGAATAAGTTAAGTAAGGATTTATACCTTCCATATTTATGATTTTTTTTATCTAGACTCATTGATTAGAATGAAAATATCGAAATAAATTCCTTTGCCATCTTGTGTTGATGGGTGCATTTCAAATAGTCAAAGAAATATGTATCAAGAATATTGGTTAATGACCTGAGTATATAATATATTTAATGATATATTGGGAGAAATTAATTATATTACACAATTATCATTCATATTTTATTGTTGACATTAATTCCATAACGTCTTCCTCTTGGGTTCATTTATGTGTTTCTAGACGTTGATATTAGACTTTAGGAAAACTCACCTAATACCATTGTGGAAGAATCCTACAGGGACATACACTTAGTGATTCTATTGATCTCAATTAAATTCTATTTTAATTTAATTATTAGAATAAATATTATTCTCCAATCCATGGAATAATATTTATTTGGAATTTATTGATCTCAAATATTCAACCACCATATTTTTGTGTGAGTAGAATGTTAAATGAATAAATATTTATTCACATGACCATCAAATAATATATATTTATTTATTTTATGATTTATTTTCAAGGTAACAAATAATATTTATTATTAAGAAAATATTTATTTATTTACATGAATATTAAAAAAATATTTATTCACAAGACTATAAATATTATAAATAAATATTTATTTTCTTATTGAATAAACAATATTCATTATTCAAGGTTTGGTAAATGATTAGGCGGAAGTGAAAACTGAGTTATTAGGTCTAATGGAAATGGTATATTTAATATCATTTAAATAAATATTAATATATTTATTTAAAGAAATAGTATTTATTTTATCCATGTGTTTATCACATATTAAGTAAATAATAATAATAATATTATTATTTAGACTTGAGTTTCACCAGGGATTAGGAGAATAATAAAAGCCATATGTGCAATCATTTATTCTCTAACATAACTCTATAAATACCTGATTATATCATTTCCTAGGCTTAGAAATTATTGTGCAGAACAAATCCCCTTTAGATATTTTCTCTCCTCTAGAGAGAAAATTAACTAGAACTCTCTTAAAAAATGATATCTTCCATCTTCCTCATCTGATATAGAATAAGAGAACAAGAATAAATCCTTTAAAGTATTTTACAATGATAAAAGGATGCAACACAAGGTAATCAGTATCACCATACTAGATACTAGAGTACCATTAATAAATCTCTAAGATTATAGGAGCACATATTGATCACCACTAGGGGGATTCTACATTGGATCCTCCAATTCAATGATAGTATCATTAATTAAAGTTTTGAATGATAAAAACCTTATTTAAATAAATAATTCTCAAGAATGAGGTAATTATTTAAATTAAATTAATTTTAAATTTAATGTGAAAATATCCCATCTCTTGGTTCATACAACCATTTTCCATTTTTCATTAGATTTAATTCATTGGTCATTATTTTAACCACCATTTAAATTGTGTATTATTCATTTAAACTAAAAAAAGTTGAGTTGTAAACTACCCAATAGGTGTTTTCACTGAATTTGGAACCTTTAAGTTGTATTAGAGTGATCAAATTAATGTTTATAATTATTTATTAATCACTAATCATTATATGCATTTATCATTAGTTTTTTTTATTTTAATAAAATAACTATTTATATTTGAACATTGATATGTCTTCTTCTCCTTGTAAATTCACCATCATATAATCAATAACGGGTTAAAAACACATAAATAACTTACAAAGAACCCATACAAAGGTTCCAATGTTTTTTACCAGATAACATGGGACTACACACTGTGTAACCTTAAGGTACACACTATGTACCCATATTTACCACACCAGGACCATGGCATGAAAATAATGGATGATAATTTGGTTAATTACATGACATAATTACACACCACATATTGAATAGAACAAGTTAGAACATAGTTTTCTAGATTACATGACATGAAGCTGGCGTACATGTCATGTAATCCACATGTTTTCATGGTAGAAAATGTGTAGTCAAAGATGCATCATGTTATCATTACAAAAGACATGTGACTTACAATGCACAACATCCAGATCACATGATGTATAGTTGGTGTACATTATATATACCTCATTAATGTACATGGATGAAAAACATGTCCTATCTCTAAGAGTGTGTCACAAAAATGGGAATAATCCATTACACAACATGTATCCACATACACATCATGTAACCAATACCTGTTTACATAGAGTACACACATAACCTAGATATACATTGTGCAATTAATTTAACATGGAAAGATAATTAATTATACCATTAAACCTAATCAACACGTGTCCATGTGTAATTTAATTGACTGTAAACTCCATGTGATATTAGTAATATTACATGCTAAATTTATTTACATATTAAATTCTAATCAACATTCCATATATGGTTGTCACATATTGTGTACTCCATATGCATTAAAAGTGTTATACACCATTTAATTTACATGTGTTAGTGTGTAATTTATTTAAACACATTCTAAGTAATTATGTAGTATGTTGTGTATGCCAAATTATGTGGGCATATATAGTACAAATGATGACCATAATAGGTAGTTTGGATAGGTATAGGTTGTGTTTCCTCAATGTACACACCACACACATAATTAATTTTAAATAAAACTAATTTTTCTAATTTTTTTAAAAAATATAATGGATGGGGATCTCAAAAACTTTTTGGATAAATAATAAGATTAATTAATAAATTAATTAACAAATATAATTCATTAATTTGATCATGTTTTATCTTAATAGAGAATGATGAAAATGAATGGTAGTTTATTAAATGCATATTCATTACATGCATTGATGATCATGATCTTGACCGACCTCTGGATAGTTTGGATTTATTTTAATTTATTTATTTCATGAGGGGGTTTTAAATTATTATTATTAAATTAGAATTATGTCCTATGTGTCTTCCCCTCCTCTTATTATATAAAGACATGTGTTTCCATAGTTTCTTTTATATAAAACCCCTTAAACCATTATAATGGTTCCCCTCACTAGCATGTGAGTAAATAATATGAAAGGATGGATATCCCATGAGAGTGTAAGTAGTTCAAGATGGATCTCAGGTGAAATCAAACTAGGTGATACATAGGATAGAGGAGAAATGTTATAACCTGTACCAAGCTTGACTCAAGAGGTTATTCCCTAAGGTCAATGGTTTGTTTATTGTCTACTAAATAAATAAAATGGTAGATAAATCTCATGATAATTCTATATATTTATTATATATTATGAATGGTTTTTTATTTTATTTTATTTTATGGATTCTATATCACAATCACATAAATAAATGAAATAAATATCAAGAATTCTTAGATGGAATAAATATTAAAATCATTATGCATATATATTTTATCAACACATGGTTAATTATTTAAGTAAAATCCACTTAATATTAAAAAGACATATAAAAATATAAAATAAGGAAAATTAAGCATAATAAAAAAAATCCATAAATCAAATTTTAAGTTAGAATAGGTCTTACATTACTTGATTGAGAATTTATTCATAGAAACAAGTGTTTTCATGGCCAAATTATGGACACTTGTATGAGGGAGTTATTATGTGGGTTTTAAGTTGATTTAACCAAATTGAAATTTAGTGTAGTGGCCAAATTATATCAAATAAATTTTGGAGGCAAGTGTTAAGGAAACCCAAATAAGGATTTTAGGATTGAGGAGTCAAATTAACATATAAAGGAGAAACAAGCCCTCAATTAACAAGACCACTACCTAAATAACTTCAAATAAGTTGCTAGGCCAAATTATGGGTTATGAGAAGGTAAATATGGATCCATTACACTAGAATTTTTAATATGATAGGAGATCCCAATCCCAATGGAGAAGGATATTGGGACTTGATAAAATAGTAGAATACTAATAATAAAATTAAAATTATTTCATCTCACATAATGGGAAATCAAGTAAAGGGATAATAATATGATTTTTATTGTTGTAGTAAAATGGAATCTCCATCAACCTTATTATCCCTATGATCAATTATATATAAAGAAAAATTATTAATGGTAGCAACTTCGAATAATGGTACAGTTTCTTACACATTATATTATTCCATGGACAAAAGATCTAAATTTTAAAATTACCAATCCTAGTTCCTCTTACTAAGGAGAGAAGTGATGAAGAGTTTTTTTCTATATAAAATAATTGAATTATGAACTATATATTTATTTCTTGATTCTATCATCCATATAAAGAGAACTCATGAAGTCGTATGAGAACATGTATTCCTATAACATACCCAAGAATCTATGTGAAATTTATAAAGAGAGATCGATATAAGAACAATTTGAAATATCCAAGGAACTATACATGAGAAAAGTTAGATAATGTGTTCCATAAGGAGATCACATAGTAAATATTATTAGCTACATTTAATTCCTAGATATTACATGGTTTTAAGCTACCAAATTAATTATGCACTAATCTCTTCCTTGCATCACTCAATCAGAGTTTCTATAACTTTATTATGAATTTTAATATAAAAAACATAGATAAGTCTCTATTGGATATCCTTACCATTTTGTTCCAGTTTTATAAGGATATGAATCATGTAAAACGTTCAGTTATTATGGTGAGAAAGAGGAAAGGTAAAGAAAAAATCACCAATACTGACTGTAACTCCAATGATTCTTCAAAATTACAAACCAAGAGAAGGATTTTCAAAGGGGAAATAAAGGAACAAGATTTTATTTTCTTATCATGTGGTAATAAAAGAAATTTTAAGAAGAATTGTCATGAATCAAAGTAGAATATAACAATTTAGGTATATCCATCAAAGTAAATATTATATCTTTTTTCTTGGATATTAAATAAAATATGTTCAAATATTCAGATTCAAGCACAAGAATCAAAAAAGTAAATAAGAATTACTAGAATTTTGGTGTATTATTAAAGAATCCAAAGAAGTATGATTCCTAAATTAATATAAATAAGTGCACAACTTACTAATTTTATGATATATTTAAGATGAACTGTTGCTTTGTATTGATTATTACTAAAACCTTTCTTAGTTTCTAATTTGACACAAATGAGATATTGTTTCATATTTAAAATAGATATTATTATGGTAACTAATAGTTTATTAATTATTAAATCACTTATATATAAGATTAATAATTAATAATTAATACAAATATAAGGATTAGAATACATCATTATGACAAGATAATTATTTATTAAATGAAACCGATAGTATTTGAAAATTTTTTATCCAGAAGAGTGTTCTAGTATCATTTTGAGCTAAGACACTAGGTGTATTGACTAATTTGATATCAATTTTTATACAAATAAACCTTTTAAAATAAAGTTATTCCAAAAATCTACTAGAGTTAGTACAAAAATAATGTGTGAATTATTCCAAAGGTGTATCTAAGAGGTAGGATCATTTATTTCATGAGATTCCTTGAAGTGATTTTAGGAATTATTAGTGAAGAAATAAATACCCTTGATAAATGAAACTTGATCCTCTAGGATAGCTTGTCGAAGTGTTTCATAAAAAAGTATTCATAAATAATTAATATGTGGATTAAAGGTTATCCTAAACTCACATTATCTTATATATACAATTTTGATAGTAGTAAAAGGAGATCGGTGAAACATCTTATATGTATTTAAAGTCTTCCATTAGTTCTTATGATTCATGTTTTCAAAATAACAAATAAGACACAAACTATATACAAACTACATTAAGTAATGGATATAATATTGAATATAATATAAAAGTTACTATTTATAGTTTTTAATAGGAATATTTTGTTGAAATATGGATTTAGCTACAAATAAACATCAATAAAACACTAAGTTAATATCTGTTAATTATCCTATATCTATTGAGGATATTAACTACACTTATTAGTCCATAAAAACTATATTTATATAAGAGGGAAGCACATCCCTTTTGAGAAAGTTTGAGTGGGTTATAATTTAATGAATTCTAGTATTAGGATGTATATGAGTTGTTATAAGAACAAATACTACACTAATCTCAGTTGGAGGAGTTATTCCAAGAGACACCTACTGTTTATGAATTTAAAATGAAAAGTGGTTTCATATTCACCAAGACTGGTGAAATATTATTCAATATGAATAATCAAACATACAATGAAGTAGTAAATGAAAAATCAACAAGTATATATATAGATTTAGTAATGGAACCCATTTACCAAAATTTAGGGTCATGAGATTTTGGGTGTTTCTAGACTTGAAACCATTGATGAGTATTCAGGAGAAATAGTATATGGATGGAAAATGTTGGTACCAATACAAGGCAATTGATTATTAAGGTTTAAATGATGTCAAATACATGCCAATATCTGTACTCGAATAATAATGCTAAAACATATTTTAATTATACTTATCATAACAATATTCTATTATTATTCTATTGAAATTTTGTATGTTAAGTCTAGTTTCTTTAAAGGAGACCCTATATAACATGTCAATATGAAAAACCAAAATGGTTGGTGACACCAATGAATGCTAATAAGATACAAAAATATCAAATATCCATTTTTTGATAGTAGTAAATATAGTGATCATAAAATAATCACTTGGAATAAATAAATTCCATGTGTTTAAAAGAGGCTTGTAAAATCATGACTACTTTTAAGACATATATGTTAATAACATATAGAAGATAAATAATCAATCTTACCATGTTTATCAGACTAAATAATTAATTTTTACAATTATGACTTAAAATACTAGCCTGGTCTTAGAGAATGGGATCCACCAAGGTAGATCTAGGGGGTTAGTTAATCAAGTCATATTACATTCCTTGAATATATAGAATAATTCAAGACCAAAATATTTTACTTGTCACATGGTGTAAAATCTCTCTATGACAACATGTATGGGAATAGTAGAAGATAATGAATAAAATTACACATGATTAAGTTCTTGGATTTTATATAATATTCCGTGATATGTACTAATGTTTGATATGAATATCGCATGAAGTGAAACTATAAAATAAAAACCAATTGAACTACATAGACTTTTTGTTTATAACTATGTGACAGTACTAGAGAAAGTAGAACAAAATGAGTTCTTAATATAAAGAGAAATGGGAATACTAGTGTTTAAAGAAATATAACACTAGTTTTTATTTTATATCATTTTAATATAATATCATAGTAAGGATAATGTAATATAATAGAAAAAAATATTATAGATTTTTGTTGATATATCTATAATAAGAAAGTATGTTGCAACTTCTGATGAAGCTTTAAATGTAGTTTCCAACCATTTTTTCAATTTTAGGTTTTACCCAAATAGTAAGAGTATTGTCATTATTATGATAATCTTTGACTTTGGTATTATCTAATATGTTAGTTTAATTAAAAGGGAATAAGAAATAGATACTTGGGGATATTACTACTTAAGGGATTTTCTCAAGGTAGTGATGTTGACGTAAGAAGATTCACCACACAGACTTGTGGCTATACCAACCCTAACCACAGAAACATGATAGACCCAACAACTATAGACATTATTAGTAGAAGAATCTTTACCATGTGAGAAATAACTAGTTATTTATTAATTGTCCTTAGTGAAGTGGGAGTTATTTGGAGTTGGTTCCCTAGAACCAACTACTTTATAATTTATATTACTTGTATATTCATAGAATTGAATATTAATAAATTTCTTATCACACATTGATTATTATTCTTTGCAAATTTAATGTGATAATGCCCATAGAATTTACCTTTTATGGTGAGAACCTTGATATTATATAGTGATATTCTTAAACTATATTCCATATGGTTGTATGAAGTCATTTAATAGGACACAAATGATGAAGACCGTCAAGTTCAGCTATTTGTAAGTGGATGATACTTTTTATCATGAATTTCACACTTTTTAATATCCAAGATGGGAGATTATAAGGAAAGATACACCAGTAGGAAATCTACATGTATGCATGTCATTGGATATTCCTATCCACCAACACGTGTAATGATAGTTAGACTTTAAGATTATTATTAATACAAACCATGATTCACGTACTTATATGTATTACCATAAATGGTGGTGACATATGTTTAGAGATAAGTTGGGTACAAAATGAGTGATATGTTATTAATGAATATATAAATTAAGGATTTATCCTTCTATATTTATTGAATTTGATATATCATCTTTTGATTGGAATGAAATTATTGAACTAAATTTCATGTCCATGATGTATTGATGGGTTCATTTCATATTTTCAAATAAAGACATATCAAAATTATAGGTTGAAGATACATGTATGAAACCTTTTTGATGAGATATTGTGACAAAGAAATTATATCACACATTGAGTGTTCATATGTATTTGTCGATGTTTGAACATTAACTTCTTCCTCTTGAGTGCCTTTACATGTTTATAGACACTAATATTGGACATTATGAAAACCCACCTAATTATACTAAGTAAGAATACTATAGGGTCACACACTCATATTTTCTATTGATCTTAATTAAATTCTATTTGAATTTAATCATTAGAATAAATATTAATCTCTAGTCTATGAAATAATATTTATTCAAGATTTATTGATTGTAAATATTTAATCACTATATTTATGTGTGAGTTGAATATTAAATAAATAAATATTTATTCTCAATACCATAAAATAATATATATATATATATATATCGTTATTTATTGTCAATTCAACAAATAATGTTTATTATTAAATAAATTTTTATTTAGCTACATGAGTATTAGATATATATTTATTCACAAGATTAAGGATACTATAAATATTTATTTACTAATTTATCAAATAAAAAATATTCATTATTTGAGGTTTGGTAAATGACGATGAGGATGTACATACTAAGTTATCAGGTCTGATGAGAATGATATATTAAATATAATGTAAATAAATATTAATATATTTATTAAAAAATTATATTTATTTTATTTGTGAGTTTAACAAATTTTAATGAAATAATAATAATAACATTATTTTTATCTATGGTGTCTCTAGGGATTAGAAGAATAATATAGGGTCTATGAATAATTATTTATTATCTAACCTAACTCTACAAATACCCAGTTGTATCATTTCCTAGGGTTAGTTTTTGTTTCAAAAAACACATCCCCTCTTGATATTTTCTCAACCCTATAGAGAAAATTTTATGGATATCTATCAATAACTTATAACATCCATATTCCTTCTCCTCTTAAGAATGACAGAACAAGAATCAATCCATTAAATAGTTGTGTGGTAATCAAATGAAGTGATGCACGGTGATTGGCACCATCGCACTAGCACTCAAATTTCCATCACGTGGATCACCATTAGAGGTATTATTCTTTGGATCCTCTATTTTATTAATGATACCATCAACCATAGGTTTAAATAATAAACATATTTTTCAAATAAAGAATTATCAAGACCATGGTAATTATTTTATTTAAGTTAAGAATAAATTTAGCAAGAAAAATATACTCTTTATTTGTTCCTATGATCTTTTTCAAATTTTTATTAGATATAATTCCTTGTTCATGATGTTCACCATCATGTACATTTCATATTATTCATTGAAACCAATAAAATCCAAGTTTTCCACTACCCAATAGGTTATTACATGACATCTGAAAACTTCACCTATAAGGCATGATTGGTTGCTAAAGGGTTTAAGAAACATCAAGGAATAAACTATGATAAAACATTTCCACCAGTTACTATGTTAAAATCCATTATAATTATTATTTATATAAAATATTACCATGATTATGAGATTTAGAAAATCGATTTCAAGATTTCATTCCATAATAGAAACCTTTTGGAAAATGTATATTATACAACTAAAAGGTTTTGTGACACCAAAGGATAATGATAATATGTGCAAGGTGTAGAGATCAATTTATGTGTTGAATCAAACATCAATATCCTAAAACATCCAATTTTATGAATCCATAAGAAAATTTGGTTTCATAAAGAATAAATGCGATCCCTGAATCTATAAGAGGTTTAGTGGTAGTTTAGTTGTTTTTATAATAGTATATTTTTAAGATATATTACTAGTAAGAAATGAGATACCAGTCTTAAAATCAGTTAAAATATGTTTAAACAAATTATTCTCCATAAAAGACTTAGGTTAATCAGCCATAATTCTAGGGATCAAGATCCACTGAGATGGATCTAAGATGATCCTTGGACTAAGTCAATGTAACGACTCTGAATTTTTTGTTTAACAATTTGTAAAATGTTTAATAATATTTATGGAGTTAGGAACATAGTCAATGTGGAGTTCTGTTCCCTATATAGGCTCAATATTTATATATTAAAAATATTAAATATAATATATCTCATGCGCATAGTTTTTTAGAAATAATGGTTTATTTCTAAAATGGCGTATCATATGAGAAAATTTATATCACTATTATATCCATAATGTAGGTTTTAGACTAGGCACAATAACAGTTTTATCAATGTCATATGTTTTAGTTAAGTGTAGCTGTTAGTTGATGTTATATTACATTAAATTTATTAAACAAATTAATTGATTTAATTATCTAATAAATCCCCTAAGACCTTTCCAACATCTATTTAAGTCCTATTATATATCATATCTAGGGTTATCTACATAACCCAAGAGATTTCAGAAGAGGGATATGGTGGAGATAATTGATAGATGATGATGGGATCATGGATTAATGATCAAAAATCCGATAGAGTTATTGGATGTTTCCAATGAAAATGAAGTATAATCGCTATTCATCAATGATCAATTCGATATTGAGGTAAGGATTTTATTTTTTTTCTTTAATAACTATTCTTTATTATCATGGAAAACAAATATTATTCTCTCTATAATTAATTCATGGATAGATCATTATTTTATAACCACTTAATTTAGTTTTTTATTCATAAGATTTAGAATTGTTGATTTATTTTTTTGAACCCTATTTTGATCCATCATTCCTACATAGAAAACATTTTCCAATCCTAACACTAACAATATTGGTTTCCTAACTTTTGTGTTTCATAGATTTTCCCCCCCATTATTAGAACATTTTTCACCAGATTAGCTAGTGATTCGACCAGTTCTGGGAACCCATTTCATTGTGTGATCATAATCAGGGTTCAGTTGATTGTTGTTTCAAGTTTAAAATCATTTTACATGTAATATTAGAGGATCAATAAAGATGATGATGATAAAAAATAGGATCATGGATGATGGTGTTCATGTTACGAGTTGTGTAGAATGATAAACATCCATAGGGTTTATGATTCTGGTGATTGGTGATTGTAAATTAAATTTTTAGTGACAATGAATACATAGATGAAAATATTGGTAGAAATTTACAACTAGAATCATAAAAAAATCGATGATGAATGTGGTATAGGTATAAAAAAATTCATATTTGGAATTTCTATAAAATTATGATCTATACAGTGTGTAGTTCAGAAGAACACATGTCATGTAAAACTTATATAAAAAGTTATGGAATCAGGTTGAGAAAAATATCACATAACCATGTAAATTTAATACATGTTGTGTAACCACTAGGTCATATCCCGATGGGTATTTTCCAGAGTACACAAATCCAAACATTAATAGAGTACACAAACACAAACATGGACACAAGTAGAGTATATGGACTCGGGCTAAAGAAACATACCCAAACACCAAATATGACCTATTCACACCATATATCAATAAAAAAAACCATGTGTATGGATAAATACATTCCACATGAGATGGTAAAACACTAGAAGATCTATAATTAGTGAAACATGTTGTGTTCCCCTTTGGGCACACCATGTACTTCCAAATAACATGAAAAAATTCCTATAGTTATAGTTTTTTACCACTTAATCCCCATAGAGATTAATGTATATCACCCAATGTGATAGGGATCCACATAAATATTATAATTTCACCCATTTGAGTATGAGATAGGTAGGGATAATCTACCCATGGGATTCAAATAGAGTCAAGTATTTCACCCACATTACTGAGACAAGGATCCTCCAAATGCGGAATATAATTTTGCTCATATATAGAGCTCATATGGGAGAGGGATAATCCATTGGATTCTAGTATTCCACCCACTTTTATAAGTAAAGGATCATATAGTGTTATTAGAGGGAAGAAACCATGAATAATTCTTGAGTCTTCAGTAAGTGAAAGATGTGATGATAGTATACATGTGACTGGCTGAGACAAACCATACTCTAAGGATTGAGTACCTCTGATGATCATATCTAGGTTACCTTATTTATTATATTTCCCTATTCACCCTATGTTCTATAATATGAACTAACTCACTCTCTATTAATGCTTCATGTTTGGTGATTTTTAGGGTATCTTACTGGGTATGTTTATAATCACCCCTATATAGGCTCTTGCCAAATGTATCATGTATTATATAGAAGACCAACCTTTCAATGGATCTATAATTATACTAGGGGAAGGTATAGATTAGTTTTTATGTATGAAACATAGATAGGTCAAGGAGTTGGTTTTTGGTAGCATTCCCCTTTTGTTTGGAATCCAGACTCTTTTTGGTCTCAATGGTCTTATATTTGACCCCATTTTCAGTTTTCTTCTTCTATCATACTCTAATGTGGGATGTTAGTGGATCGTGTATACATTGTGTTCACACATGTTATATTTATTTATCAAATTACTTTGTGTATGTGGAGATGTGTGTGTCTGTACATGTAATTTAGGATAAAGACTCTCATTTATGTGATATGAATACTCAATGCTAGTCACCAACCCCTACCCCATTATTTGTGGTCTTGAAGAGTCACACTTGGCTTAATACCATCTAGGAAGGACCTAGTGGGTTTGATTATGATAGAGTGGTATTAGATAATAGGCCATCTTAGGTCAGTATTTTTTGAGATAGTTTAGCTGTGAGGATTGGTTTGGAAACTAGGTAAATAGTGTTAAAGTATCTTGAGTAAGTATCTCATTCTAGGAAACCTAGTGATTTTGCAGTAGCCAGTATATCCATTCACCAAGAATCTAAATATATTATTGTTGACTCAATACATGTAGACACTGGTTGTAGGGAAAAAATCGTATGTGAATCATATAGAAATGGGTTTTAGTTTCCATATCCTTATTAAGTAAGCTCCCTAGATATTTTTTTTGACTACGGTACATATTGATTATTTCAGTATGTTTCCATGGTGGAAGTCTGCGAGGTTTCCATAGTGGAGTCATGTTTATAACCCGATCGATGATGGGGCCTCTGTATAGGGACCTAATCACATAGTTTTCTCTCTGAGTGGATAATTAATAAAAATTTCACCTATTGATAAGTGATTAAACCCAAAAACCATAGTTTGAGTGGTTGATTCATGTTATACCAATCCACAGTTATCTCTGATGGTGTTAGATGATGATGTTAAGAGGCTAAGAACACACTATAATTTTTTGAGGTAGGGATATCGCTAAGTTAAGGGTGATAAGTATTATCTAAAAACAAGTGGATGACATAAGATTTAATGGTCATGAGATATGAGATATCAGCATGCTTAGAGACCTCGAGGTCCATTCCACTAAGGGAGATACATTGTTATTCATGTGATGGATACAATCATGTTTCATGGGTATGTCTGAATCACTATGCAGTAGAGAAGGATATGGTTGAAGTTCCATCAAGTTAGAGGTAACAACTTGTGTAGGGTGGTGGATGTGGAAAAGGAGCTAAGAGATACGTGAGTGGTGGTTGACACTATGATCTGCTACCAATGCCACCACCTCTAGTAGGTCCTTGACAAGCTCAGGGAGCCAATGTTCAGGGATATGGAAAGTTACAGGTGGTAGAGACTTGTAAACCTAAGGCTCATACCATAATACAAGGTATGAATTGTGTCTTGTATTCTTTATCCATAAATTTTATAAACCTAGGTGTGATGCTTCCCTAAGTTTTTCAACCTTAGTGAGAGATATTAAGATATTAGTAGAGCCACTAGTTTGAATCTTGAGATTAAAGAATCCAATTGAGGAAGTTTTGATGTTCACACTATCTTATCAGTGGTGTGACTTAACTCTTGGGAGTGAGAGTTTCATGTGAAAACTCTTCATAGTGACCCTGAGGACCTACAATGTTATTATCAATATAGATTTGTTCCACACTTTCCATACCCACTTTGACTATTACCAATAAGGGTTTTAGTGTGTCTAAGTTGATGGGATGATATTTTACTTTATTGGTGAGAAGAAATATTAGGAAAATTTGGTTAGTATTTTATGCTAAAGGAGATAACCAATTTCTTATCAATTTGATAATATAACCCTTGGAGCAGTGGATGCTATGAGTTTTCAGTTCCCTACTACAGTGGAGGAATATGAGGATGTCTTCCCTGAGTAGGTGCTAGAATTACCACCCTATCGAGAGAAAGGATTATGTATATACCTAATTTCAGAGAGTACCACAATTTCTATGCTAGCATATCAAATGGGCCCTAAAGAGTTGTGAGAGATGAAGGTTTGGTTAGAGGACCTACAGATGAAGGGCTCCTTTATACCCAATGTGTCCCCTTGGGCAACCCTAGTGTTTTTTTCCATGAAAGTGGATTTGATCTTGAGATTAATCATAAATTTTCATTTCCTAAACCAAGTGAATATCAATAATAAGTATCCACGTATAATAATCAATAATCTCTTTTAATAGTTGAAATGGGTGAAGTGGTTCTTAAAAGTTGACCTCGGGATGAGTTATCACCAAATCTGGGTTTGAAAAAGGATGTATTGAAGATGAAATTTCAATGTTTCTATATTAAATATGAGTACTTGATGATTCCATTAATAATGTAGAAATTTCTAGTTGTGTTCATGGGAATAATAAATTAGACCTTTTAAACTTTCTTAGACCATTTTTTAGTGGTATTTATATATGACATCCTTGTATACTTGGTGTATGAGGAGCGTTATCTTGGATGTACTCTAGGAGCACCAGTTTTATGGGATACTCTTGAAGTGTCAGTTCTAGATTTGAGAGGTACACATCTTGGGACATGTCATCTTAGAATAGAAATTTTCAGTGGACTCAATGAAGATCAAGTAAATACTAGATTGGGAGCCACCCAAGATTGTGATAGAGGTGTAGTGGTTCCTTGGGTTGGCTAGTTATTACTAAATATTTGTGCCCAATTTCACTAGATTCATAGAACAATTGATTGGATTGACCCAAAATGGGTATCCTTTCATGTGGAAAGAGAAATTATAGTAGTATTTTTAAGAATTTCAATATCAGTTGATAATAACCCTAATCTCGAGACTACTAGAGGAGGGAGACGAGTATGTGGTGTTTTGCAATTACTACAGAGTTGGTATTGGTTGTGTTTTAATGTAGAGGTAAGTAGTGATTTATTATGGGTCTTGACTTCTAAGAAACAATGATTGAAACTACATAACCTATGACTTGGAGATAGAATCCATGATGTTTTCCTTGAATACATGGAGACACTATCTTATGAGAGAGTGATCAATCATATACTCCGACTATAATAGTTTAAGGTGTATATTCACATAGAAATACATAAAACTAATGAATAGGTGATCAATAGAATTATTATAGGACTATGAATTTGAGATAGTCTATAATCCCAGGAATGGAAACATGGTGGTAGATTCTCTCAATAGAAAATCCATTTTTCAATTATTGGGAAAGGAAACCTAGCAATTTTCCTCTTTTCAGTTTACCTTTGTGGATGAGGGTGGAGTGGAATATCTCCAATCGATCATTGTGACCTCAACACTCTAAAAACATATCAGGGAATCACATCTTGGATATGTTTTTTACGTAGTCTTATATGACTAGATATTAATAAGAAATTCTCCTAAGGTATTATATGAAGGTTGGGATCACATAATCCTTTTATAAGGATGGATGATGGAGCCATTCATATTGTGGGAGGAGGTGATAAGGGAGTTTCATACATTATCTCTATCACTACACCTAGAAGTAGGGAATATAGACAAGGGCTTCCAATGTTATTTTTGGTGGCCTAAGATGAATATGAGTGTTACTGAGTTCATATCTAGATGCATCACCTTCCAACAAGTAAAGGCAAGGCCCCAAGTATCGATAGGTTTGGACCAACCCCTTTGGGTGATACAGTGGAAGTGGGGTAGTATATTCATGGACTTTATGATGATAATCCCATGAAAAATGAAAGGTCATGATGATATCATGGTGGTCATAGAACAAATCACCAATTCAGCCCAATTCCTTACCACCTGAGTGCAAAGTTCAGTGGAGAGATTGATATGCTTGTACATACAGAAGATAATATGACTTCCCTGAGTTCACTTGAATATTGTTTCAAACAGTGACAATCACCTCATATTACAATTATGGAGAGGATTATAAGAGGATTTTTAGAATTAATTATGGATAAGAAAAATGTCCCACCAACAAAAAACCATCTAGACCAAGTAGACCATCCAGGACCAAGAGGACATGATGTGAGGTTTCATGTTATAATATAGCTGAAACAAAGAGGATCATATACCATTGGTGGAGTTTGTGTGAAACAACAGTTACCAATCCACCATTGGTATGGAATAATATGAGGCCCTACACAAGATACCTTATAGGTCACTGATATGTTGGATGGTGATAGGAGAGACAACACTTTTGATACCAAAGTTGGTGTGAATGATGAGAAAAAAGTTTTATATCATAAAGGAGTGTATGAGGACTACCCATAGCCATCATAAGTCCTATGAAGACCAATGACGAAGGCCTTCAGAGTTAAATGAGGAAGACCATGTGTTCCTGAAGGTCTCACCTTAGTGAGGACTACAAATATTTGGATTGGGTGGAAATTTATATCCAATGTTCATCATACTTTACTAGATACTACACATAGTTTTTGAGGTGGATTATTGCTTTTCCTTACCACCATAATTAGACCAGATGAATGACATATTCCTCATATCACAGTTAATAAGATATGTGAATAAATTGTATTACTTTATTGACTATGGTGATCTAGACATTGAGGATGGAGATACTTTCATAAAATACCCAGTAATGAGCAAAGATCAGTAGGATAATGTCCTTCATGGGTGAGTGATTCCTTTAGTTCATGTTTGATGATGTAATAAGAACCTCTATAAGAGATTATGGGAGTGAGAGAACTAGATACAAGATCAAAACCATCTCCCATCGAGTAGGTTTTTTTAGGAAAAAAATATTTGAAAGTGGGTAGAATGTAATGAATCTAATTTTTTTGTTTGACACATTGGAAAATGTTGAATAATTTTTTTAGAGTTAGGCACATAGTCAACACAGAGTTTTGGGCCTTTTAGAGGCTTGATATTTATATATTAAAAATAATAAATATAATATACCCCACATTCATATTTTTTTCAGAAATAATGATTTATTTTTTTAATGTATCTCAAAAAAGAAAAATAAAAACACTATTAAATCCAGAAAATAGGTTTTACCCTAGGAATAATATATGTTTTTAGCATCATTTTTTAGTTAATTGTAGTCATGGGTGGATATTAGATTAAATTAAATTGATTAAATAAATTAATTTCTGTAATTTTACGATAAATCCAATTAAACCTTTATAAAATCTATTTAATCCTAGTTATAGCTAATATATAGGGTTATCCATATAACCCTATAGATTACAGGATAGGGATATAAAGGAAAGCATTGGAGGATGATGGAAGGATCACATATCAATGACTAAAAATTCAATGGAGTTCTTGGATATTTCTAATGAAAACGAGAAAGAATCATTCCTCATTAGTGGTTGATCCAATATCAAGGAAGAGACTTTATTTTTTGGTTAAATACCTATTTTTGATTATCATTACAAACATTAATTAATTTATCTAGAATTAATTCATAGATCAATCATTTTTTCATAAAAAATTAATTTATTTTTTTAATCCCAGGATAAGGAAATATTAATTTATTTATTTGAACCCTCTTTTGATCCCTCATTCTTCCATCGATGACATTTTCCAAGACTAATATGACCAATGTGTTTTCCTCACTATTTTGTTTCATGGTTGCCTCCCCTTGTTCTTCAAATGTTCATCACTATAATTTGATTGGCTATTTATTTGATTAATTTTGGGAACCCATTTCATTGTGAGACCATTATCATGGTTCTTCAGATTGTTTTTGTGAGTTCGACATCATTGTTCATGGTGTATTAGAGGATCATGAAGATGATGAATGTAACAAACTGACTCTTTGACCAAGGTAAATATAATAATAATTATTATTATTTTGAATGTCTTAAATGGTCCTAATAAAGTATTATAATCAAGATAAGTAGGTTACAGGATCATCCGGGGCACTTCCGGAGCTCGGAGCTCCGAAAAGGGGAAATCAAGTTGGGTCACATGGTTTTTCTACAATCATGTGGCCAATTATAGATGGTTTCAGATCCCATATGTATGTTATGTGCATGGTTAGTGAAACTATAAACAGAGTCCATGTAGTGTACCCAATGAGTTTGTGGGTTATGCATGATGTGTAAATGGTTTGGGAAACTGTTCATAGAGACCATGAAGACTTATAGGAAAGGGGAGGAACCTTGCACACAATTTTCACATGGTTTTCCAAACCTTATGAAAAAACCATGCATGCCATTTTTAGGAAAAATCACCATTTTTCCTATTCCCTTTTAATTTTTAATTCCTCTTTTCCTCTCCTATGAATAGAACCTCATATATTCCTTCCCTTTGAATCTCAAACCCTTCTTCTCCTTCATTCTCTTACTACTCCTCCATCTGAAGACCATTTCTAAATCCATCGAAAGCATCAAATAGACCAAGGTAATGGTAACACTACATGCTCCTATTTCCTCGCTAAATTTCACCATTTGTTATGCTATTTAGATATAGAATAATTTACCCTATTTTTAGGGAATTGGATGGAAACTCATATCTACTCTAACCTGATCCAAATCTGAGGTCGATACTCAGTGAGACATTATCTAAGGGCCTAAGGTATGTGGTTACATGGTTTTCCATTTTAGTTTGGGTTGTTTCATATTTAATCTCATTATACCGTGTTTTGGAATTTTCTGAGCTCATTTGTTGTGTTGATTTCTTCATGTCTAATTGACCCTAGTGTTATGATATAGGTTGTTTGACTCATGTTTAGGGGTTTCGTTATCACCCTTGCTCTAATGGACTCCCAATGGGTGTTCCACCTAAATTGGCAATTTTAAGTCAATTTTACAACAATGTAAATTATGGTTTATGTTTCCTGGAATGGTTTTTAATTGAATTGTCCCTCGTTCCATGTGTATTTTCATTAACCCAATACTCCCCATGGGTGTTTGGACCTCTCAGGCATGGAATTGACAATTTAAATATATGACTATTTGATATGGACTTTTCCTTTAACTTGAGACCTTGTAAATGGAGTTTCCATGTTAGGAAAATGGAATGGTTGACTCGTATGGGTTTCCTAGGATGATATGTCTTAACCTATTTAAATGTTTTGACTCAAGTGGAATGGTTTCAAGGGATGGTATGTCTTTTCCCTTGACTTTAATTATTTATAAAGGAAATTCATAATTGGTTTTCTTGTTTAATTTGAGATGATGTAGGATGGTTTTCCTTACATTATATAATGTGAATGCTCATGGAATTTCTATGATTATGACTCATTATGTAAATGTGTGGATGGGTAGAATTTTTACCCCATGCCACTTAGGAGATGTATGGGTGGGAGGCATGCTTAACCCACACTATTGATAACCACTTGTATATGTGGGAAGGATACATTCTTACCCTATGCTAGTTATAACCTTTTTATGGATGGGAGACATTATTACCCAATTCCAGTCTTCTATGGAAATGAGGTATTCTTACCTCGTGATAGTTATAACCTCTATATAGATGGGAGGTATTCTTACCCCATTCCAGTATCTACTATGGGTGGGAGACATTATTACCCCACGCCAGCTACTATATACATGTATGGAGGAGAGAAATTCTTACCTCATGTCAGTGATAACCTATATATATATATCTAGTGATTCTATCATATATACCAACATTTAATTGAAGCTGGTAGACCTGCCAGGTGTCACTTAGGAACCTGAGTGGGAGGTTTATTGTTTATTTTGTATTGCTTTACTTCCTTATTGTTAGCTTCACTCTATTTACTAACGATCACCACTCAGATCACACATAGACACCATTGGTGGTGGCCTACTGAGATTTATCTCACACCCTACTCAGGCCTCCTTTGGAACCCTAGAAGATTGTTTGCCTACATGAATCGATAGGGGTAAACACCACTCTTCTAGCTGTTGATTCTTACTGTTAGCTGGAGCTTAGGAGAAGAAGATTGGTCTTAGGATTGAGATTATATGGAGAAGATTTTGGGATTTTGTTTAATTTTGTACCTTGTATTTATATTCCTACTTCTTAGTTTTTGTTCCCATTTTGTACTAGCATGTCACGCATGTATATCTATATCAAACACTACCTATGAGGCTTTTGTTATATTATTAAGTCTTCCACAATTTACTTCATCTATCTATATGGTTATTTTTTTTCTATTGTATGTTGTTATTACATCTGATGTGTACTCTGACATGGGGGTATAGTCTCCCTATTAATTTACCTTCACACCCTCACTACTAGTCAACAACCATTGAATTAAGGGGAGATGCGATGGGGGTTATGTGGACAACTGGGCTCGGGGAACGGGTTAGGTGGAAGTCGAGTTCAGGACATCACAAAGTGGTATCAAATGGGTTTTTCTTTTCTTTATATACTATTTGGAGATAATGGATTGGAGATTGAGAATGATTGGAACATGTTCACAAGTCGTGCTTGGGCATCACGAACCCATGTATGGAGTAAGGACCAAGTTTCTTGAATTATTTCTATTATTGATCCTAAAATTACTATTGATATCATTTCACCATTAGGTGCTTCACATGTTTTGTGATTTTATTGATATTATTGATATTGGAATTGTGATTTCATTGCTCAACCTGATGAAATGGGGGTTATGTGATAGAACATGCGTCACGATAGGCACAATATGAATAGGATATGCATTTTCCCATGTCATGTTTAAATTTTTATCAAGCATTTATTATTGCATGTTTTCGTGCTTTGTTATATATATACAATTATGTTGAAACCTTTCTGAAGGACTTGGATTGTTCTATGGTGTGAGTTTAGTGGGTGCCACTCTTTGATTCATATGATGTATGGTCCCTTATGGATCAGAAAATAGCATTCCAGCTAGCTCAACCATTTTAAGAATGATATAATCACATGGATAAGCACAATTTAAATTAAAATTAAACCCAATTGAGTTTTATCTTTTGACTTATAAGGTGTATGGTCCCTTATAGGCTAGGAAATGACATATCATTGGATTTAGCCAGTTGAAATGACCTATAACTGGGAAAAAACCTTTTTTCACATGCCTAACTTAGAAATTTGACCTGAACCTGACCTTAGTAGTGGGTAGTGGATGTTCTTTATTCTTACGATCTGTCCTAACATCTCGTCTTGGCTTTGGAGTAGGCAGATATGAATGTTCGTACTTATAAGAAGGCTATAGTACCAGTCCTAGTTTCTTAAATGCAATCCTCTAATATGTTTTAATCCCTTATGAGATGTTTATTTGGAATTATATCATTATTCCTCCATGACGTCCTCAAGTTGTGTTCCCTGAAGGCTATGATGATCATGTTCCTGAGGTGGTGGACCTTGAGCCACTAGTTATTCTTCCAATTGAGACACCTATGGATCCTCCTCCAATACCTGAGTTGGGAGCTGATGCCTAGTTTTGATAGGATTTCTTACGTATGATGTAGAATATGCAAGGCAGAGTGTGACCTTTCCTAATCATGGTAGATTTGACTCGCGAGTTTCAGTAGCAATATCCTCTTAATTTTTTGGGGGAGGTCTGACCACTTGCTGCAGAGTCTTAGATCGAGGTGATCCTATATTTCTTCGAGCACCTAGATATGCCTCTAAAGTGGAGGGTCAAACTAGATTCTTACATGATATTCATCTCATCCAAGAGGTGGTGAGATTTCATCACCCATGAAGGCTATCATAGAGAGATGGTTTGGGTTGACTTCCAAACTTTCTTCTATGACTACTTCTTTCCCCAAACTCTAAGGGCTGAAAGATCTTGAGAGTTTATGAATATGCAGCAGTGGACCATGTCATTCATGGATTAATTATCCCATTTCACTGAGCTTCAGTATTTTTCTCCTTTTATAGCTGTTGATGAGCTGATTGCTACTAGGAAATTCGAGGATGGGTTGTGTTACGATATCCAGTCACAA
The DNA here is from genome assembly GCA_963277665.1 of Viscum album. Taxonomy (NCBI): domain Eukaryota; kingdom Viridiplantae; phylum Streptophyta; class Magnoliopsida; order Santalales; family Viscaceae; genus Viscum; species Viscum album. The sequence goes on along the minus strand of OY728128.1, from coordinate 1,917,452,929 downwards.
GTCGTTATTTTAAGGCTGATAAATATTTTAGAAATCATCAACCAGACCCTAATTATAGAGTGTAATCTGAGAGATACTAAGAGTTCAAGTTAGTGGGTTCGACACCCAATGATTCTAGTGGATCTTCTTCTAGGATAAAGCAAAATTTTGGAGAGTCTTGTGGGAGTAGAGGTGGTCAGGATCCTTTCACTGGTGGTTCTCCTATTTGTCACCAGTGTGGAGCACTAGATCATTTCAAGAGCTAGTGTATGTGGAATCTGATGGTGTGTAGAGGCTTTGGAAGGATGATCCATCTCCACTATTTTTATATAACTCTCCCTCCAATGCCTAGTGAGTAGGGATCTAAACCTACTCCTTGGTCAGGAGTAGGGTCGACAGGATCACTACAGACGGGAAGTTGTAATACCATTGGTTGATCAGTCCATGGTGGTGGTTGCGGTGGAGGAAACCAGACTTATGATTCTCAGTTCCAGTAGAGCGGGCCTACTCATGGTAGTTAGGTAGTGACTCAGGGATGCGGTACATGCTAGTTACATATAGTCCATATTACACAATAGGAGCAGAGTGCTAGACCATCCATTGTATGAGGTACTATTCTAGTAGCCTCTACACTTGTGTCTACTTTTATTGATACAGGTGCATCTCACTAGTTCATATCTAAGGAAATCATTAGGATCTTAGGCATCGATGTTGAGTACCATCATGGAGTTATGATGCTGGATACACCCTTAGGTATTCATTCATAGGGCATTCACCATTGTCAAAATTTCCCCTTGAGATAGGTGATTACCTTTTCGAATGGAACCTATACATCCTTGACATGATGGGTTTCGATGTAATCCTCAGAATGGACTGGTTTATTACCTATAGATCCCACATTGATTTCTATCATCGGAGTGTGATGTTTCCATAACCATAGGACGTTATGTACATACAAAACGGAGAGTGGGTGTTGGTGCGACATGAGCAGGACCTGAGTAGTAGAGGCTATGTAGTGTTATAGTGTATGTTTCTGATATTTACCTTGATTACTAGGGGTTAAAACCCATTGTTTTTCCTCCTTTAGTGGAGATTTTTAGAGATGTTTTTCTTGATGACTTCTATGGTCTACCTTCGATGCAAGGGGTATATTTTACTATTGAACTTATGCTAGGTGTATCACCTATGACCATTCCTCCTTATATGATGGAACCTAAGGATCTTCTGGAGATCAAGAATCATTTGGAGGATCTGGAAGGAAAATGTTTTATATGCCCCAACACTTATTCTTAGGTTTCACCTATCCCCTTTTCTAAGAAATCGGATGGTACCCTTAGGATTTGTGTGGATTAACATCGGTTAAATCAACTGACTATCAAGAATTGGTATTCCTTACTTAGAATAGACAACCTCTTTGATCAAATTCAAGGATTAAAGGTGTTTTCAAATATAGATCTGAGTTTAGGATATCATTAGGTGCATGTTAAAGCTTCAGACATACCTCACACAACTTTTTAGAGTAGTTACGGTCTTTATGAGTACCTGGTTATTCTATTTGGACTCACGAATACACCTTCTATATTTATGGATCTTATGAATCGTATTTTTCACCAATATCTGGATTCATTCATGGTTGTCTTCGTTGAAAATATCTTAGTGTATTCTCATTCTAGACACGACTATGAAACCCATATTGTGATTGTGTTGAATACTCTAATAGAGCATCAACTCTATGATAAGCTTAGTAAATGACACTTCTAGATCGATAAAGTCCACTTCTTGGGTCATATCATCTTAGATTCAAGAGTTTAAGTTGACCCAGAGAAAGTGAGGGCTATGGTTTCCTAGGAACATACAAATAATGTCTTTGATATTTGTAGTTTCTTAGGGCTTTATAAATACTAAAAATTCTTCATTTAGGATTTATTACACCTTGCATCACCTCTTAAAGGGTTGATGAGGAAGGGAATGAAATTCAAATGGTCAGAAGATTGTGAAGCATCCTTTTAGGAGTTGAAGGGAAAACTTACTTCGACACCAATATTGATTCTTCCAAATCTAGGAAAGACTTATACAATATATTATGATGCAATAGGTATCAGTCTTGGAGCTCTTCTGATGAAGGATGATCAAGTCGTTGTGTATGGATCTTGTTAGTTGAGGCCTCATGAATAGAATTACCCAATGTAGGACCTAAATCTCACTATTGTTGTTCATACCTTACATTGTTAGAGACACTATTTATTGGGAGAGAATTTTGTGGTGTCCATAGACCAAAAAATCCTCGAATACATCTTCACTTAGTGGGATCTGAATCTCAGGAAGTGTAAGTGGGTCGAGTACCTGCAATCGTTTGATTTTGATCTTGCCTACAATCTAGGGAAAATGAATTTTGTATCTGATTCTCTAAGCCAAAATACTTAGACATAGGAATTTCAGGAGTCTAGTGATGAATGGAATCTTATGGCCTTATTCTTGGAGATGCACATTGAGGTTCTGGAGGACCATGGTTAGACTATTCTCTCAGCCTTAACGGTGACATATACTCTTCTAGAATGGGTAAGGTTGAGTCAACTTTCTGATCCTGAAGGACTTGTACTATAGGAAAGTGTCTCAAATGATGATATATCATCTGGTTGGATTATCGATGGGGATGATACTCTTTTGTTCTCTGGGATTATATGGTTCCATACAGACATCCTAGAGAAGGTGATGAGGGATTTTCACACCTCGGCATGGGCGGTTCACTCGGGTGTCACTAAAATGTATCAGGTTTTATGATGTAAATATTAGTGGCCCAGTATGAAACATGGGATATCTAGTTTCATTACATGATTCTCCACCTATAAACAGGTGAAGGTGGAACATTGGCTTCTAGCAAGGTTTCCTCAGTCATTGTCCATTCTTGAGTGGAAATGGGATGATGTTTCAATGGACTTCGTGACCGGTTTGCCCAGATCTCCTCATGGAAAAGACACACTTTGGGGTTTTTTTACCATCTAAGGAAGGTCGTACACTTATTACCTATGTGAGAGACCATTTCTATGGATGAGTTGGGAAAAATATACATCAAGGAGGTGGTACATCTTCATGGGGAACCTCATTCCATTATTTCTGATAGAGACTCCCCTTTCACGTCATTGTTTTGGCAAGTGTTGATGAAGGCCTTTTGTACGTAGGTACTTATGAGCATGACCTATCACCCTCTGACTAATGGATATACATAACATACAATTCAAGTGCTAGAGGATATTCTATGTGCATGCATTCTCAACTTTGGGGGTTCCTAGGAGAAACACATTACCCTTATCGAGTTTACTTATAACAACATATTTTAGGATACCATTAAGATGGATCCCTATAAATCCTTATATTATAGGCCTTGTTTCTCACCTTTGTGCTAGTTAGAGGTAAGGGAAGAAGCTGTGCTTGGGCCTCATCTCATACAGAATACTTCAGAGTAGGTCCAGCTAATCAGGAAGCATATATTGACAGATCAGTCTAGACAATGGGCTTATGCCGACAGATGTTGGTGACCTCTTGAGCTCAAGGTTGGAGACCGATTTTTCTTGAAATTATCACCCAGGTTGGGGAATATATGTATGTGGAAAAAAGGTAAGAAATCACCGATATTCTTTGGACCCTTTGAATTTTTGAATCAGATCAGACCAGTGTCTTACTAGTTATCACTTTCTCAAAGATACCGATCTATGCATGATGTATTTTATGTATCTCAACCTTACCAATATTATCCAAACCCACATCATGTTTTCCATCCGAATAAGGTTGAGATAGATATGGATGCTTCCTTTGAGGAGTACCTAGTTAGAATTGTTGATTGGAGTGTGAAGACACTCAGAGGTTGGTCTATTCCTCTTGTATGGGGGCTATGGCAGCATAGCAAGGTACATGACAAGACCTAGGAGTAGGAAGCTAATGTATGAACTCAATATCCAGAACTCTTTGCTGATAATACCTCTTTACCCTCAGAAGGGAAACTTGGGTATGAGTTGCTATAAGGAGGGGAGGTTGTAACGACCCGACTCTTTAACCAAGGTTCATATCATTATTTTTTCTTTTTGAATGACTTAAATGGTCCTAACTAAGTCTTATAATCAAGATAAGGATGTAATGGGAGTGTCCAGGGTACTTTCAGAGCCTGGAGCTCCAAAAAATTGAAAGAGGGCTAGGTCACATGGTTTGTCTACAACTGTGTAACCCAAGTGCATGGTCGTGTGACCAATTGTAGATGGTTGTAGAGACTATTTTCATGGTCTGTACACAGTTAGTGAAACCATGAGGTGTGATTAATGAGGTAGGGGGTTACGCATGGTGTGCGCATGGTTTGGGAAACCATGTGCAGAGACTGTGCAGACTTGTTGAAAAGGAGAACCTCATGCACAGTTTTCCAAACCATGCGTAGAAATTGTGTGAGCCAGCTTTTAGGGGAAATAACCATTTCACCTCTTCCATTTTAAGTTATAATTACTCTTATCCTCTCTTACTATATATAGAACCTCCTTCCTTACTTCCCTTTGAAGCTCAAACCCTTCTTCTCCTTTAATATCTTGATACTCCTCTGTCTAGTGAAAGTTTCTCAATCCATCAGAAGAATCAGATAGGCCAAGGTAAGGCTAACCCTGCATGATTCTCCTTCCTTTCTAAATTTTCCATTTGTTGTTCTATATAGATACAAGCTCATTCACCCTATTTTCAGGGCAATGGAAAAAAACTCATATTGACTACAACCTGCTCTAAATATGAGGTTGATACTCAGTGAGACACCGTCTATGACCCTAAGGTAGGTGTTCATGTATTTTTCCATTTGAGTTTTGTCTATTTCATATTTAATATTGTTGTGTCATGAGCCGACCTTTTCCAAGCTCCTATATTGTGTTTTATTTCTTCATGTCTAAATGAACCTAGTGTAATGCCATAGGTTTTTTGAATCATGTTTTGGGGTTTCATTATCACCCTTTCTCTATATTTACTCCCAAGGGGTGTTCCAGCTAAATTGGCCATTTTAGGCCAATGTTTCAAAAATTTAAATTATGGTTTATGGTTATTAGTGCGGTTTTTAATTGAATCGTCCCTTGTTCCATGTGTATTTTCATTAAACCAAGATTCCCTATGGGTGTTTAGATCTCTTAGGCATTGAATTTATAATTTAAACCTATGATTATTTGATATGGCCTTTTCTTTTGACTTGAGACCTTGTAAATGGAATTTCCATGTTAGTAAAATGGAATGGTTGAATCGTATGGATTTCCTAGGATGAGATGGATTAACCCCTTTAAATGTTGTGACTCAAGTGGAATGGTTCCAAGGGATGGCATGGATTTTCCCTTGACTTGAATTATTTATAAAGGTAATTCATAATTGGTTTGGTTGTTAAATTTTAGATGATTTATGATGGTTTTACTTACATTATATACTTTGAGTTCTTATGACATTTCTATGCTTATGATTCATTATGTAAATGTGTGGATGGAAGGAATTTATACCCCATGCCACTTAAGAGATGTATGGGTGAGAGGCATGCTTACCCCATGCCTTTGATAACCGCTTGTATATGTGGGTGGGATGCATTCTTACCCCATGATAGTTATAACCTCTTTATGGATGGGAGACATTCGTACCCCATGCTAGTATCTTCTATGGGCGGGAGGCATTCTCACCCTGCTCCATTTATAACCTCTATATGGATGGGAGGAATTCTTATCCCATGCCAATATCTACTATCGGTGGGAGGCATTCTTACCCCACACCAGCTACTGTATACATGTATAGATGAGTGGAATTATTAACTCATACTAGTGATAACCTATATATATATATATATTTAATGATTTGATCATATATACCAGCATTTAGCTGAAGCAGGTAGGCCCACCTGGTGTCCCTTAGGAACCTGAGTGGGAGTTTGATTTTTTATTCTATATTACTTTACTTTATTATTTTTAGATACACACTATTTACTTATTCACACCACTCGGATCACACGTAGACACCATTGATGGTGTCCTACTGAGATTTATCTCACACCCTACTCAGTCCGCCTTTGGCACCTGAGAATATTGTTTGCCCACAAGAATGGATAGGGGTAAACACCACTCTTCTAGATGTTGTTTTTAACTATTAGCTGGAGATTAGGAGAAAAGGACCGGGCTTAGGATCGAGATTCTATGGAGGAGCTTTTTGGATTTTTTTTACTTTTGTACCTTGTATTTGTATGCCTGCTTCTTGATTTCTATTCCCATTTTGTACTGGCATGTCATGCATGCATATCTGTATCAGACACTGACTATGAGGCTTTTGTTATATTATTTTTTCTTCCACAATTTACTTCATCTATTTTTATGTTTATTTTTCCACTATTGTATATTTTTGTTACATCCGTTGTGTACTCTGACATGGGGGTATAGTCTCCTTGCTGGTTTACCTTCAAACCCATACTACTAGTCGGCAGCCCATAGATTAAGGGGAGACGTGTTAGGGGTCATGTGACCAACCGGGCTCGGGGCAGAGATTATGTGGAATCTAGGTATGGTATGTCACAATGAATATCTATAATGGTAGTCTTGGTCATGATAGTCAATGTATATATATAATCAATGAGATGCCTGAGACCCGTACACTAAGATCGAGTGCTAAAAACATAATATTTACATATTGGATTTGATACTAACTGAAGTGAATGAAACTTAAACTTATATAATCACAATTTTAATAATAAATACTAAGTTACTTATATACTCAAGACCTTTTAGATATAGAGTTTTAGTGAATTAAGAAAAACATTACTTAACAAAACCCATATATTTCTCACTAAATGGACATTTTTTCCACTATATAAAGATTTTTATATTCCATAATAAGTATTTAACAATATTATAGAAAATTATATACACATTATACACTGCTAAACATATCATATGTAATACTCTTCTTCATAACCTTGGTAATAGAAACATTATAAAAAAGTGAGCTCATATGCTCTGTAAGGGTAAACATGGGTGATATCAATCGAATATCATAAGTAAACATAAGATAAGTATAAAGGTATGATAAAAGATCATAACTTATGAAAATCATACCAAATAAGTCATAGATCATAAATCATGATTCATGGAATAAATCAATTTTTATAAAAAAAATACTCAAGTCATAAGAGTTCCGAATCATCAATAATCAATAATATTATATAAGAGAATATCATAAGAATAATAATTTTACATAAGAGTGAGACATACTCATAATCATCTAAAATAATTTTCTTTGTCAAGGATCATTATTGAGACCACCATCAGATAGTGGATAGAGTCCCATAGTGGATTGGGTTCACTCCCTACCCCCTTACATATTATCTCATGAGATGTAATGATTTAATGAATACATTGGAGGGATATATAATTTTGGTCCCAACTTCTACATAATGAAAACCAAACACATGTGTTCCAAAGTATCACAAAAACATTCATCATTACATCATATCATAATTAACCAGTGTGAAAGAAATGAGTTTTATAAAACTTTCTAAAAATATCATCATGATCCATATAGAGAAATAATGTGGATGGTATCATTAAAACATATCCCCAATGGATCATAATAAATAATAAAAGATGTTGACATAGATAAAAAACCCATGGGAAGAAAATGGGTTACATAACATTTTCATATGGTATAATATAAGATAAAAATGACAACATAATAAGTTGATACCAGAGTATTAATCATCCCAAACACACACACACACACACAGATATATATATATATATATATATAAAGAGAATTTATAGTTTGATCATGAACATTAATAAATAAGATAGAGATGTTTTATAAATAGAGAGGATAATGTAATCCAAACTATTAAAATATTTTTCTTAAAGATTTTGAAACATTGTTGCAAAAATAAAGTTATAAGTCACTTCCAAAACTCTCTTCATGTGATTTAAATGAAAATTTTAAGACATTATTTTTAAAATAATTTAAAATAATGGAATCTTAAAAAGAAACTATGATTAATTAATCAAATATGAAGTGAAAGATAAAAATATTCATAAAAATGAAATCCCTTTTCAAATATTTTAGTAAAATAATATCCTTTTATTTTAATATAAAAATAAATAATTCACAGAATACTAGGTATATATACTACTTTATAAAACCATCCAAACCTAAAAAAATATAAATAATAAATAATTATTATAATGGCGGTAAAATAAATTTATACATAAAACATTTAAAAATAGATTATTTTCACACTTTTATAAAGAAAGTCAAAAATGAATTGTATAGAAAATATTAAAAAGATTTTTTTAAAACACTTGAAAGTAAAGTTAATGTTTATATAAATTTTCCTTTCTAAATCATTAAAATACATAAATTAATTTTTTTTGAAACAAAATAAATAATATGGATATAGAAGAGAAAGATTATCGACCAACAAAATGAAATAAGGTCATCATTTCTTAAAACATTATTTCATTTGATTAGAGTACCAAAGAAAGGAAAAATGGAAATAATACTATAAAAATATAAAAATAACCAGATGAGAATAAAATATATGGGGTTTATGAGAGTAAGAACATATGATCTCCCTAATGTAAATCAAAACATAAATAATCCTGTTAAAACGTGAGACTATAAAATAAATCCTTATGGATTTGGTAAATTTTAAATAAAAAACCCTTGAAAGAAAGAACATGAAATAAAAAATTATTTACCATGAATAAAAGGTAACCATAAGAATTTTTAAAATTAGTAGTAAGTACACATATAAAATAAAACATGGTTCTCAATATGAATCATGTCTCCAAAAAATTGAAATTGAGATAAGAAACCTTACAAAGATCATAACATTTGAAGTAAAAATCAATCAATGAAGTGATTATGTGAAAATTTTAAATCTATATAATAAAAGTTTAAATACAACATAAAATAATCATCGGTCATAACACACATCATGATTTTACACTTATTCCTCGACTATTAAGAACGATTAAGTTAATGTTAATTTATTTCATTGAATATATTATCTATAAATTTCATTAAACAATTTATAAATATAGATTAATTTTATTCATTAAGATAAAAATACATTGTGCACATAAATAATGTTTTTTGAAAACATCATTTTTACCTTAAAATGGTTTAATCTTCATTTATAACCATTTGATAATCAATGGATGAATGATAATTTATTTTTATAAATGTATAAAAAATAAATTTCCCGAAGTTTAATATTTTAAATTATATAAATTATATTTTAAATAAAACATATATAATAAAAGAATGTTTGTAAACAAAACATTTATGTTTAACCAATAATTATTAAAGTAGTATTCCATATCATCACTTAACCATTTCATAGACATACTTAATTGATTTTATTAATTGTTAATTTAATTTTACCAATAAATTTTATTGATATAATTCCTCAAAATTATTGAATTTAACAAAAATGTAAATTTCAAAAAATAGTTCAATGTGTCTCTTTAGAATGAATTGTATTTTATTAAGTGAATTTGACCCCATTTAGTTTACAAATTCATTTATTTATCAATTTCATATATTTATATAATAATTTATTTTATTTTTATTATAATAAATCATTATTCAATTAATTTTAGTGTTTCATGCATCAAAATCTATCAATAAAATCAAATTTAGTTAATGAAAAAACAAATACTAAAATCTCAGGGTGTTACATTTTACCCCATTAAATAAGTTTCATCCTTGAAATTTTAATTTGTTCTTAAAAAAATGAATGTATCTTGATATAGGTATAATATTTGATGATGATTTTATCATGATATGTAGTTTACAAGTTACTACTAGGAAGCATAGTATTTCTTTATTCAATATTTCTAAAACCATGTGTGTACCATTATAAGGATCATACTTCTAAATGAGTTTCCAAAATCATACCTTGATAGCTGTGAAATTTTTTTCACATAATATTTGATTGATTTATCTTATTCATGCTTGAGTTTATAATTTTTTTACCATTAAGATAGATAATATCAGAAAATATGCTTTATTGATTTCTTTTCATTCTATAAAGACCATTTTCATAACTTGGTTGTGTTTTGAGCAATTTTCTATCTATAATTTGTCTCATATTTTAGTTGATAAATACCATAATGAATTTTTCATGTTTGAATAACTAAAATAAACTTTTAATGGATCATAATATCCACAAAATGGATAAAAAGTTATTCCTCGTGTCTCTAGCCATTTACTAAAAAAACAATATTTTTAGCATAAGTAAAGATAATACCCAATGAAATATTAATAAATCATCATAAATTAATCTATGAAACCTAAATAATAACACCTAATATTCAAATTAAATCATTCCAAAAATAACTAAACCCTAAAACACTTTAAAATATTATTGAACAAATTCAAAACCCAAAAATCAAAAATATTTCATCACATATTCTTCCAAAATAAACTTAATATTTATCTCTAAACAAGACTAATCACTAAAAAAGTCATATACTAAAAATGTATATAACTTAATCATATATTATCTAAAATATACTAATATTTTCCCAAAATAACCTTAATCATCATGAAATAAATCCAAAACAAAATCATACATGCTTCCAAAATTTAAATCAATATTTATTCTTCAAATAATATCAACCACTTTGACATAAAATTACATACAAGACAATAATTTTCCATTCACATTAATCCCATAATGTTCCAAAAAATATAGCGAACTTCTTTCAAAATAACTTTAACTATCTAATCACATGAATCGTTTTTCAATCCCATAGTCACATATTCCATAAAAAATATGTTCTAAAAATATAATAACCCCTTTTCCATAATTACCTCATCAAATAAATAATGTATTCACCTTAATAAAACCCGATAAACATCTACTAAAATATAACCAATCATCTTAAATCCAATCACATAAGACCATAAAAGGGTATCTATGCCTTTGAAACATAAAATTATTAACAATTTATGATACTTATAACTCATAAATTATCCTAAATCGATAACATCCCAACCTATAAAGTTATCTAAACCATTATATAGTACAAACTGATATAATCAACAGTTTTTTAGAAAAGATATGATATATTACTGATCAAGCAAACCAGGCCTGCAAAGCCAATCAGGAAACTAGTCCACCCAACAATGATCACCCCAAGATTTCCCAAAACAAACCAAACAATGAGCTTCCATATTCCCTCCTTGCTTGATAAAAGAAAATTTACATGCAGCAAAGCCTTCGTTTAATGACCAGATATTCCTCAAGATAAGTCCATACGGTTGAGACAAATCTTCCTTTGATGTTAGAGCATTCACCACTTTGAGGTAGTCAGATTACACCAAAATCTTGGGCCAATTTTTGTAACGAGAAAAAATTAATGACCAGATATTCCTCAAGATAAGTCCATATGGTTGAGATGAATCGTCCTTTTAAGTTAGAGCATTCACCACTTCCCAGCACTGACCTTACACAATCAACATTAATGAACGAGATGGAATTCGAATTTCTGAAGAACAGACTTCACACGCCAATGTCTTTCTCATATCCCCTTCCCATTGCTCTGCCCTGCTCGTTTGAGCTTTCTCCTACTAGATCCTCACTTCCTAGTGAGATGCTTCCCAGTAGACCTCCGCCTATGCCATCTTACAAAGAATCCCTTTGTCACGATTATGCTCTCTAGACCAGCATCAAAGCTACACCAAGGGTTTCTTATGGCACTATCTCTCATTCAGACGAGGGTCTCCTAGCTATCAATATTTCTGCTTCTGCCTTCTAAGAAGATTTAGATCATCTCCAATGGAATCATTTAGAGTGGTTTGGGATCAACAAACCCCCTCTACCTCTCTTATAGCACTTCATCAGTTTGTGGATTTTGGATTCTCTGGCTAGGGTTTTGGTGCCTAATCGAAAGTCCTTTTGGCTTATTCTTTCCTAGAGGAAAGAATTTGTTTTAGCTTGGAGAATCTATCGATGTTTAGTTGGTTTTTGGAGATTTTACTTTTTGTGTTGGTCTATGGATGCTCACTTGGGTAAGGACTCCCCTATGGCAGCGCTGTGGATCTCCCTCCCTAGCTTGCCTCCTCTATTCATGAATCCTGGATTTCTCAGTGATATTGGGAACTCTTTGGTATCCTTTCTTTGTGATGACCAATGTTCTCTTCATCTAGAAGATGCGGTGGTTACTAAGATTTGTGTATAGATAGAAATTTCTCTCCCACTTCCTTTCAAGTTCTTGCTCAGGGTCCAAGGTATGTCATATTGGTATCAGATCCTGGTGTATTCATCCCCGCTGCGGTTCTTCTCAGGTTTCCACCTTCAAGGGCATGCCTCCTCGGAGTGCCGAAAGTCCAATCATCAGAAGCCTTCTCCTGTTAAGAAGAGAAATTCTAGAACTGAAAAGGCTTATTCCAGTTTTGGTCCGATTAATAACGATCATGGGAAGAGAGTGATTATCTCAGATCCTCCTATGTTGTCGGATGTCCCGTCTTCATCTGCTTAGAGATCTTTGGTGGTTCTGGACCTGCCTTGTCATGCTTTAGTTCCAGCCATCCCCTTCAGTGGATTCTCTCTTACTACTAGTAGATTGATCCAATCCTTGTAGCTGTTTTCAGTCCTTCATAGGCTCCTTCAGCTACCTCTTCCCCCTTCCTCCTCCTAGCCATGTCTAACTCTCAAGGAGATAACTTCAGAGGATGCCCATGAAAACCGTTTATAGGTTTCTCACCCAAATGCTCGTTCCAATCCCTTACAGCTGAAGGATTTCTCTCCAAGCCCCCATATTGTGGATAGTCTCCCTTATATGCCTAAGATTTCAGTGCCTAGAGGTCATTCTCCTACCTATAAGAACCATACATCTCTTATCAGAGTTCAGACTAGATCCCAGTCAAAGTTAAGTGCTTCATCCAGATTCCCAAAGAAATTTCAGGGCCATGAGTCTGGGGCCAATGCCAAATGCTTGTTCCATTAATGATTAATTTTCTCATTTATAATTATAATGATTTGGGATCTTGGTTAAAATCAGATTTCATTTCCAATGAGTTACGTTTTCACTCTATTTCTCTGGTTTCAGTTCTTGAACCCAAGCAGAAACCTTCAAGAGTCAAAGAGTTTTCTCTACGCTTGAGAGCCCATGGATTCCTCAATTGTTTCCCAAAAAATTCTCATATATGGATATCCTAGAAATATGGGTCTTCAGTTGACATGATTTCAGTGTCAGATCAATCCATCAGTATCAAACTATCTATGAGAGCAGGCGAACGAATTTTTTCAGTTGTGTATACTAAATGTGAATTTCAGGATAGAAAATATCTATGGGATGATCTGAGCTCTCTGAACCTTGAGGATTACTCTTATATAGTTGGTGGGGACTTCAACATTGTGGCTAATCCTTAGGAGAAAAAAGGATGTGGTCCCTTTCCCAGAAGAGAAAGTTATGATTTCGTGTCCTTCATGGCTATAAATAGTCTCATGGATGATGGTTAGTCAAGAGACTCATTTACTTGGTACAATAATCAGTGAGGGAACCATCCCTCTTGGAGATATCTTGATAGATGACTTGTGAATGATGCATGTCTTTATTCATTCCCTAACATCAAATTTACTCATTTGGTTCATGGCCTCTCAGATAATACTCCCCTTCATATCTCCTTGTAGGCCAAGAGTACTTCTAAGTATTTCTTCCATTTCTCAACTTCATTGGTTGATATCCCAAATTTTGGAAACACAGTGAGAGACTCTTGGGACTAGCCTATGGGAGGTAATCCCTAGATATCTCTTCATAATAATCTTATGCATCTCAAGGATCATCTGCATTCATGGTCCAAGAAAATTCCATCTAGAGCACATATTGGAGGACTTGAACAGAGAAATTCAGCGGCTGGAACTAATCCTAGAAAATTCATGGCATGATGATGTCTTTATTGAATTGAGATGAAAAAAATATGCCTTAGAAGATCTGATTTTGAAACAGGAGCGGGTTTCTCGTGAGAAATCCCATGTCGAATGGATTCATGATGGGGATAAGAACTCAGCATATTTTCATGCTTGTCTTAAAGAAAAACACAGACACAGATATCCCAACTTGCATGTAGCAGATTGATCATATTCTAATGAAAGGGACATTATTGGGGGTATAGAAGTTTCCCACTTAAAATCTCTTATAGAATCCCCTAACCCATACATGGAGGGTGGTTACCCTAGTGGCCCCTCTGTTCTCTTTAATCTTATTTCTCGTTCTATGACCAATGTGATTAATGAGAGGCCGAAGGATATTCTAGATGAGGATTAAATATGGGAGGTGATATGGTCCATTAAACCTGTCAGTTCACCTGGGTTTAATGTTTTCCCAACCTCTTTCTATAGGGCAGTTTGGGACACTGTGAAGGGAATTATTATATGTGTGGTGAAAGATTTTTTCTTTGGTGGAAATTTGCCTCTAGTGGCTTGTGCTACAAAGCTGGTTATAGTGCCCAAGGTCATAGATCCTCAATATTTACCTCACTATCATCCGATTAGTTTATGTAATGCGGCATAAATATTACTGGATGACATTCTCAATAGAAGCCCGATTACCTTCATTTCTAGTTGGTTGGTAGAGGAACAACACGACTTTATGAAAGGTTAGTCTATCCAAGGGGCTATTGCCTTGGCTCACAAAGTTATAAGCGACATCAATTGGAAAAATTTTGGTAGTAATGTGGTTATAAAATTGGATATCAGAAAAGATTATGATAGAATGGAGTAGGTATTTACAAATAGGGTTCTTGTAAGTATGGGATTTTTAGTGTGGGATGTTGATTTATTCTTCTGCTATTTTAGTTCCCTTTGGATTGCCACTACTTTTATGAAAAAACAATATGGTTTCTTTAAAGCTGTGAGAGGTTTGAGTTAGGGAGACCCTATTTCTTCTTCCCTTTTTATAATTTCCCAAAATGTGCTCAGTCGGTATTTTAAACATTGTGTAGAGATGGGAAAGATCAAACCATAACGCAACAAGCATCTGGTTGAGGGTATTTCTCATATCATGTTTGCAGATGACACTGTCATATTTGTGAATGGGAGTAGCAGATCCATACAAGGGGATAATGATTCCTTATAGGTTTATTGTTCTTAGAGATACCAAGTGGTCAACTGCAAGAAAATTTATTTCTTTGTGCTTAATAGATGCTCAAAAAGAAGGATAAGGGCCTTGGAGTCCAGTTTGGGTATGAGTAAAGGGTCTTTCCCCATGAATTACTTGGGTGCCCCTGTCTCCCCCAATCCCCTACTCATCAAACATTTTGACATGGTTGTTGATAGAATCATGGGAAACATTCTTAATTAGAAGAATATATTCTTATCCTTTGGAGGAAGGATTACCTTGATTAAATCAGTCCTCTCCTCCATCCCCATGTATATTCTGTCCACCTTGAAGGTTCAAAAAAAGGTAATTTACAATATTGAATTCACTATGATATCTTTTTTATGGGATGGGAACTTTCAAGGTAATCCACACTAGGAATCTTGGGGGAAGTCTTTCTAAACCCATCAATGAGGGGGGTCTCAATCTAAGGAGTGTCTCTGGTACTATGTCTGGATTTCATGCCAAACTAGCTTGGGAGCTTCTTGAGGGGAAATCTCTGTGGGGAAAATACATGTAGTGCAATTATGGCTTAGATGGGAGATTGTCTTGTTCGAAACCTTCTAAAATACAGCAGATGATATATCCTTATATTCCTCTTCTCCAATAAAATACTCGCTAGTTAATTAGAAATAGAGATGTTAGTTTTTGGCATCACAACTGGTGTGGGGATCTCCTTGAATTATCATTTTTCCTAGCTCCTTCTATCACCTTCAAAGAGGAAAGGGAGCATCCTTACTTTATATGTTCCATATTGAATGATAATAAGAGGTGGATTTATAACAACATTTATATGTCTAATGACCCTAATAAGTGCATCTTCACAGGTTCTGCATGTGATACCTTTTTGATTTCTGACTTTCTCAAAATTCATTCCACTGCTCCCACTTAAAATATTTGGGGAAATACTCTCTGATGTAAAGAGATTACTTTGAAATACCTTTTCTTAGTTGGGCATGTTTGTAATAACACTTTTCCCACTGATGAGAACATTCAGCAGCATGGTACTAATTTTTATTTGAGGTTTATGTGTTGTAGGGATCCGCGGGCCGAGTCTTCAAAATATTTCTTTTTTAGCAGCGAATGGGAAAAGGCTATTTGGAGCTCCTTTGGCTAGTGCACCAACTGGACTGATCAAATTCTCTCATTAGAAGACCTTCTTCCCTCACTGGTTTCATGGCACATATAGACTTATACATGAGAGGAAGGCCAGAACAATTATTTTCACAGTAGGTTGTTGGTCACTCTGGTAGTCCAGAAATGTTAAAAGGCATATCTCTCATCTGAAGTCTATCACAGGTATTTTTTTCATCACCAGAAACTTAATATTGGACCTCATTAATTTTTACAAATACTTAATTAATTCTCATTCCCTTTCACCTATTGGTCCTTCAAATGCCCCCCAATATCCCTTCTTCCATTTGGGGAAATTGGATTAGTTGGAGACCCCCATATTGGGGTATGAATTAAATGCTGACGGTTCTTGTTGCTTGGGTTTTATGTGTGAGGGCGATGTCATTAGAGACTCCAAAGAATCAGTTATTGCTACTTTCACTACCTTCTTTGGAAGTGGGGATTCCCTTCAAGCGGAGGCCCTTACCATGCTCATTGGACTTTGCATTTGTATTCAAAGGGAAATTTTTATCACAGAATTTGAGACTAATTCAATTGTCATCTTCAATGCAATTATAGGTAAATGCCTGACTCCCTAGTCCATTGAATATACCATTAGAAGTTTCAAGATTTTTTTGGATGATCACATGTATATTCTTCACACTTAGCGAGAAGGTAATACTGTAGCTGAATTTCTAGCTTCTATTTAATCCCAGAGTGACCATCTGCTTATCTTTTCTAGCCCCAAGTATTTTTCTCCTGAGGGTCTTAAATTTGTTCGAGCTGATTCCCTTAGGCTACACTACTTCAGACCCACTTAAATGTTTCTCCTGTAGGATTTTCATTTTTTCTTTTCAATAAATAAAAGTCTTTTGTGATGCTCTAGTATCAACTGAGTGGCTCCAGACCTGTACACCCAGATCTGATGCTAAAAACATACTCTTTACCTACTAATTTTGATACTGATTGAAGTGAAACAAAATGAAGCTTTTATAATCAAAATGTTAATAAAAAACCAAGTCTCTTTTATAACCAAGACCTTTTAGGTTTAAAGTTATAGAGAATTAGTAAAATCATTACTTAATAAAACCTATATCTTTCTCACCTAGCATGGAAATTTTCCCACTATAACCAAATTTTCTTAATCTATAACAAGTCTTCAACAATCATCCATAAAATTTTCCCCACAAGATAATATACCAAAAATATTATATATAATACTCATATTCAAAAACATAGGGAATGGGAACATAAGAAAAGAGCGAGAATAAATTCTCAATAAGGGTGAACAAGGGATATATTAATTGAAGATCATAAGTGAGCATAAAATAATTATAAGGGTTTGAGAACAAGATCATAACTTAAAAAAATAATACCCAATAAATAATAGACCATAAATCATGAGTCATGTCATAAATCTTTATCATAACAAAATAGATGAGTCCTAAGAGTGCAGAATCATCAATAATCAATCATGAGTCATATGATCAAATCACAAGTATAATAATATTTCATAAGAGTTTAGAATACAAATAAGTATAAAAAATAATTTCCTTTGAAAAGTCTCACTGCCAATACCATCATCATATTGTGTACATAGTCCCATAATGGATTGATTTTACACTCTAATCCCTTTTAAAACTTGGTGAAAAAAGTCCCATAGTGATTGGGTTCACTCACCATTCCATTAAATATTATGTCATGTCATGTAAATATTTAAACAATACATTATAGGGATATATAATTCTACTACAAACCATATCATAATGAGAACCATACATATGTGTGACATAATATTATAAAAACATTTATCATTTCATCATAACTTAATTTATTAGTAGGAAAGAAATTTGTTTCATAAAATTTCATAAAATATAATCATAGGCCATATATAGAAAGAAGGTGGATGGTATCATTATAATATATTCCTGATGTAGTATAAGAAATAATAAAATATGTTGACAGATGAAAAACTCATGGAAAGAAAATGGGTTATTTAACATTTTCATATGGTATCACATAAGATAAAAATAATAACTTAATCAGTTGGTACCAAAGACTCATCACCCCAAAGATGTATATGAAAATAGAATTTTTAGGTTTGCCATGAATATTACCACATAATACAGAAATATTTTATAAATAGAGGAAAATAGAAGTGAAATTGTTAAAATATATTTCTTAAATATTTTATTATTTTTTTTGTAAAAACAAATTTATAAGTCACTTCCAAAAGTCTTTTTATGAGATTTCAAGGAGACTTAAAAAATTATTTATAAAATAATTTTATATAATGGAATATTTAAAATAAACTATTCCTAATTAAGAAAATGTAGAGTGGAATACAAAAATATACATAAAAATGAAATCCCTTTTCAAAATTTTTAATAAAATAATTTTATTTTTTTAATATAAAAATAAAAAAATAACAAAATACTAGGAATAGAGAATAATTCATAAAAAAAAAATTTATAAAGGAAGATAAATAATGAAGAAGGTTTATAATTGTAGAAAATCCAATCATGCAAAAAATGTTTAAAAAGAGATTGTTTTCACACTTTTGTAAAGAAAGTCAAAAAATGAATTGTATGGAAAAATATGAAAATAACGCTTTTAAAATTTTGAAAGTAATGTAAAATTTTATATAAATTAAATTTTATAAATAATTTAAGTATATAAAAGAACATTTTTTAAATAAAATAAAGAATATATACATGTAAGAGAAAGATTCCTGATTAAAAAGGAGAAATAAGATCAACTTTTATTATAAACATTTTTTGGTTAATTAGAGTACCCAAGAGAGGAATAATGGAAATTTTAGTTTATAAATACATAAATAACCATATAAAAATAAAATATATGTGGTTTAGGAGAGTAATAGCATTTTATTATCCTAAAGGAAATTGAAACATAAACAATCCCGATAAAAAGTGGGATTGTAAAATAAATCCTTACGATTTTGATAACTTTTGAATCAAAACTACTTGAAATAAATAACTTTAAATGAAATTTTATTTACCGTGAATAAAATTTAATTATTATATAATATGTGATTTTTTTATAAATTACACTATATACAAGAAAACATGGATCTCCATAGGAAACTGATGTTATTAATATTTTCATGACTTATTATATACCCCCTTTAATGATTTTATATGAAATGTGCATAATTTGTGTGAAATATTAATGTTTTAATATTAAGTATAATTTTTGAACATTTTTAGAAGTATTCCAATTGAGTCAGTTTACTGTTTTAATAATAAATATCACTATACTAATCCAAATTGTGTGGTTATTGTTTTTTAGGATTCTCCTTTAAATATAAAACATTTCATTATAAGGTACCATGAGCCAATTCTGCCATTTGAAGGGTCATATGGTCCTCACAAACAAGACCAAAGAATCTGTGAAGAAACTAGACTATTCATGAAGATTGATTTACTGGGATAAATACAGAAGTCCAAATTCCATTATTCTCCACCATATATCGAGGGACAATTTAATGAGTCCAGGATAAAAATTTCAAGGCCTAATAATAACAAAAATGGTCCCAAATAATGCATTGAAATCCAGCCCACCATTCTGGATGAGAAATAAAAGCATCACAAAAATATTGACATTTCTCCTGATGTGGACATCCATTCGAGTTGAAATTTTTCAGTGTTAAAGAGGATATATTTTAGGACAACTCTTTTAAAGAAATTATTTTTATTTTAGGGCATATTACTATTCCCAAACCCATTAACATTATGGTCTTTGAAAAAGTATGGATTGAAATGGACATATCATATTTTTTTAGTAAAACCACCATAACCTTTTCTCTATAAGTCCAATGGGAGTAAAATTTTCACAGTTGACAGAGGAATTTTATATCTACAACTTTTAAGAAGGATATATTTCATGATTAGGTTGTATGGATGTCCAAATCGGCAAGCCAAGTGGAGGGGTAATTCTGGAATGAAAACAGTCCACCACCTTGGGCTATTCCCCTCCTATCCTTTCAAAAGAGTTGGCATTTCAGAATAGAGAAGGATCAATTGGCACAAACAAGGATCTGCCAAAGGCCTGGGAGGGCATTCCAAACTCAAGTTTTCACTTGAGATACCCTTCATGCTCTCTTTCATTTCATTTACTTTTATGTTCTTCTTCATTTGAAATCTTGTAAGTGTTTGTTTTGTAATTATGTTTTAATGAATGTTTCTTATTCAATATCTCTTAGTCTCACCCACCTTTTGTAGTTTAATATTAATGTTCTTAAAATAACATAAATCAAGTTAAAATCCATTCTCTTATTTTTCTTCCTCATTCAATCTAAATTCTATATTTAACAATTTCTTCATCGTTTGTGTGTGTGTTCGGCGCACTACTCTTATCTTATCCCTTTATTTTTCTTCTCTTTATAATTCATCACCACAAACATATATTACCAGATTAATAACCATCTTAATGGCTGAGTAAATATCTCATTTCGGGGAGTTATAATTTAGGTATGTTAAGCGATTGAGAGATTTTTCTCGATGAGTATTCATTGAATTAACATTGTGTATGTTGGACTTAGCATGTCATGGATTAATGACTTGTTTTGTTTAACGCGTGATTTCCATGGATTATTGGAACCATAAATATACTACTATAAACAAGATATGATCAAGATTAGAACCCTAAGTTAAGTTAAGACTTGGATTAAAGCCTTAACACTTGGGAATTCCAATCAACGTCAACTTGTTTCATGGGTGTTAATTTAAATGCAATATAAACCAAAGCTCAAGGATATCACAAGCTTAACTACCTAATGATGAACTCACCCCAATATTTATCAAATTTTTAAATCAACATTAATCAATCAATCATTTCATTTAATCTCTGCAAAGAATCCCCCAATAAAAATACAATCAACTAAGAACAATTAATTATTAAGAAGTATCATCACTGAGGATTCGACCCGAGTGATGCTATACACATTAGTAGAGCACCAGAACCTTGACCGGTCGATAGGCGACAATCGACCGTGCATTTAAAATGGCGCTGTTTCTAGGGATTGTGATTTAAGTAGTCATTAGTTTCTGGTAATTTTAATAAAAAACCAAAAGAAAAAACAAAATTAAAAAAAAAAATTGAAAAAAATACAAAGAAAAACCCGTCTTCTCATAAAAATCATAAACGAAAAACAAACAAAGAAAAACCCATCTTCATATTTCTTTCAAATTCTCTATAAATTCCTCATAGCCTCCCAAACAATCCCTTGGATTCGTTTTACACTGAAATTGAGCGAACACTTCTCCAACTTAGGAG
Organism: Viscum album; assembly: GCA_963277665.1. Taxonomy (NCBI): domain Eukaryota; kingdom Viridiplantae; phylum Streptophyta; class Magnoliopsida; order Santalales; family Viscaceae; genus Viscum; species Viscum album. Next base: position 1,917,431,402 of record OY728128.1, on the reverse strand, counting down.
GAACATAAGAGATAATCAAAAAATTCAAGAACCAGTTCTTGTCCATCCAGATGAATTAGAAATGGACAATCCTAGGGAACAAAGCCTTAAAGAACTTTCTACCCCTGATATGAATTACCAACCTATTGGTATTCAATATCCAAACATAGAGTTTGACTTTGAACTCAAATCAGGTTTGATTCATCTTCTTCCTCATTTCCACGGGCTAGCCGGTGAGGATACACATCTCCACATTAAAGAGTTCTAAGTGGTGTGCTCAACCATGAAGCCTCAAGAGGTTTCTGAGGAACAAATCAAACTCCAAGCATTCCCTTTCTCCCTAGATGACTCTACCAAGTCATGGATATACTACCTTCCTCCTGGTTCCATAACCACATGGAATGACATGAAGTGACTCTTCTTATAGAAATTCTTTCCTGCTTCTCGTAATGCTTCAATCCGAAAGGAAATAAGTGGTATACGTTAATTCCCAAGTGAATCACTCCATGAGTACTGGGAGAGGTTCAAAAAGATTGTGACAACCTATCCACACCATAAAATCCATGACCAACTCTTGATCCAATACTTCTATGAGGGGTTATTGGCTATGGAGAGAACTCTCATAGATGTCGCAAGTGGCGGTGCTCTTTTTGATAAAACTCCTATAGCAGCAAGAGATCTCATAAGTAACATGGCTATAAACACACAACAATTCCATACTCGAGCACATGATCAAGTCAAACAAGACCAAGATAATCAATCAATTGAGCCGAACAAGATGACTGAGCAGATGAGTGAACTTACAGGTCTTGCATGACAACTAGCTGTGGCATCCAAAGCCCCAACCTCATCTTCTCCACAATCACTGTTTCCTGGACCTGTCAAAAACTGTGGAATCTGAAACTCTCCATCTCATCCAACTGACACATGTCTACAACTTCAAGAGGGTCAATATGATTCATCTAGACCAATGGAACTCAATGTAGCATATGCTCAGCGGAACACCAACCCTCAACTATCAGGTCAGTTCATTAGAAACTTCAACCAACCTCACTCTGAGCCCTTATCTTATTCATATAACCAAGGCCTGAGGTATGGTAGTCCCGCCTCTCATCCCCCTTAATTCCCTCCTCAAAACCAAAACCAGTTTCCATGCGGTTAAGGTGTTGGTAACTTCCAACAACCTTACCCTTTTGTTCCTCAACCTCAAAGAATCAATACTCCTCCTGGATTCCACTATCCTAGTGAGCCTTCCCAATTCCCAAACCAATAAAATCGCTTTCCCAAGAACCAAAATCAAGGTAATCCCAATCTTGGACATGCCTCTTATTCCAAGAAACCATGGGAAAGTGCTATTAAAGATCTTGCCTCCTTCACCCGTTCTAGTCTCAAAAACATTGAAACCCAAATTGATCAACTTGCATCCCACCTTAGTCAGCAACAACCATCCAATTCTTCCCAAATCCTAGCTCAACCATTACCCAACCCCAAGGGTAATGTAAGTGAAACTGTACTTAGATCAGGAAAGCAAATTTCTATGCCTCAAGATAAGTCTTCCAACCCTCCTTTGAATTTTGACCTAGAAAATGAAAATAAAAAGAAAATTGAAAAGGAATCTGAATCCATTCCATCACCTCCTTCTATTCCACTTAGGAATCCAATTCCTTTTCCATAAGCTATCTCTAAGCCAAAGAAGTCATTTTAACCTGATCCTGAAATTCTTGACATGTTTAGACGTGTTGAAGTCAACATTCCTCTCTTAGATGCCATAAAACAAATCCCTAAGTATACCAAGTTTCTTAAGGAATTGTGCACCCACAAGAGGAAACTTAGGACCTTCGAAAATGTTTTAACCCAAGAGCCCATACCCATTAAGTGCAAAGATCTAGGGATCTTTACAGTTCTATTCCAAATTGAAAGTTCTAACTTTGATGATGCACTCATAGACCTAGGAGAATCAATTAATTTCATGCCTAACTCCATCTTCTCCAACCTTGGTCTAGGTCCCTTGCACCCAAAGAGTTTTTTCATTCAGTCAGCCAATCGAAGGACAACCAATCCTAAGGAATAATTGAGGATGTCCTTGTTTGTGTCAATGATCTTATATTCCCTGCTGATTTCTATGTCCTTGACATGGAAGGTGAGACTAAATCTTCTCGATCTCCCCTAATTCTAGGAAGACCATTCCTAATGACAGTGAGAACCAATATTGATGTCCATTCAGGCATCTTATCCAGGGAATTTGGTGACGAAATGGTCAAGTTCAACATTTTCCAAGCCATGTGATACCCATCTGAGGATCACTCTGCATTCTAAATCCATTCTTCTAAGGATACTTCTGAGAGTCAATTGAACCCCATTCCATCATGTTACTAATGTTCAAATGACAAAGGATCTTGTGAAATTTTCACCATGATTAACCAAGTCATAAATGGTGAAGTTGATGTGGACCTCTCATTCATAGACTCCATCAATCTAGAGGAACTTGAAAACTCTCTTGAATCCCACATCAACTCTGATCTCTATTGCTCCACCTTGGACAGTATTAAAGAAAATGAATCTGAAGCAACTGAAGTCCCTTCCTCCATTCTTGAGTTGTCTAACCCACAAATGAAAGATGAGACTGATCTAAAGCCTCTTTCTGAACACCTGAAATATGAATTCCTTTTCCATGATCACTCTTATCGTGTCATTATCTCGTCTTTACTTACCGAAACTGAGGAGTCCCAAACTTATTCAGGCGTTAGAGGAAAACAAAAAAGCCTTAGGGTGGACCCTAGATGACATAACAGGAATCAACCCTGCTCTTTTCATGCATCATATCCATCTTGAGGAATCATCCAAACCAATTAGATAACCACAAAGAAGACTCAATCCACTCATACTTGAGGTAGTTAGGGAAGAGATCACCAAGACTCTTCAAGCTGGTATTATCTACCCAATTTCTGATAGTGAATGGGTTAGTCCAATTCAAGTTGTACCTAAGAAGGGTGGGATAACTGTTGTCACAAATGAACATGGACAAGTATTCACAACTCGAGTGAAAAAAAATGGCGTGTGTGCATTGGCTATAGGAAATTGAATGTTGAAACAAGAAAAGATCACTACCCTCTTCTATTCCTTGATCAAATGCAAGAAAGATTAGCTGGAAAGTCACACTATTGCTTTCTTGATGGATACACTGACTATTTCCAAATCCCAATCGAACCTCAAGACCAAGAAAATACTACTTTCACATGCCCCTTTGGAACATATGAATATAGGAGAATGACTTTTGGCCTTTACAATGCTCCTGCAACATTCCAGAGGTGTATGATGAGTATCTTTTCTGAATTCATTAAACACTGCATAGAAGTATTTATGGATGACTTTACCATTTATGGTGAGTCATTTGAATCGTGCTTGAATTCACTCTCTCTAGTCCTTTAAAAGTGTGTCATGTGTAACCTTGTGGTAAATTTTGAAAAACGTCACTTCATGGTTGCAAATGGGATTGTTCTAGGGCACATAGTTTCAAAAGATTGTATTGAAGTTGATCCTTCCAAAATTGAAGTGATCCAATAACTTCCTAAACCCACTTTTGTTCAAGACATTCATTCATTCCTCAGTCATGATGGTTTCTATAAGAGATTCATCCATAACTTCAGTAGGATTTCCCTCCCACTCACCCGGTTACTCCAAAATGATGCCACTTTCCATTTAGATGAGTTTTGCAATAGATCCTTCATTGAACTCAAAACTGATCTCACATCTTCCCCGATAATCCAACCCCCAGATTGATTGTTACCCTTTGAATTGATGTGTGATTCTTCTGATAGATCTTTTGGGGCTGTTCTTGGTCAAAGAAGAGAAAAGATTCCTCATGTCATCTATTATTCCTCAAAAACATTGGATGAAACTCAATCTCCCTACACTGTTACTAAAAAGTAACTTTTAGAAGTTGTTTTTTCCTTAGATAAATTCTGGCCCTATCTCTTAGGTGCCAAAATAATAATCTTCACAGATCATTCTGCTATAAAGTTCTTACTCAAGAAAAGTGATTCCAAACCGAGGCTAATAAGATGGATCCTAATGTTCCAAGAGTTTGACCTTGAAATCAAAGATAGACTAGGAAAATAAAAATCTGCGGCTGATCACTTGAGTAGAATTTGTAATTCTTCTCATTCTGAAATCATTGATCCTGAATTCCCCACTGAGAACCTTTCATCTCTCACTCCAAAGTTACCATGGTATTCCCCAATTGTAAATTATTTGGTTTTTGGTGTTTTTCCTGAAAATTTTTCAAAAGAAAAAAAAATGAAGTTGAAAAGTGATTCAAAACACTATTTTTGAGAAGAAAATAAACTTTGGAAAACTGGGGCAGACATGGTAATTAAGAGATGTGTTGATGAAGATGAACATTCCTCTATCTTAGAATTCTGTCACTTAATGCTTGGTGGTGGTCACTTTGGACCAAAAAGGACATCCTGAAAGGTCATAGACTCTGGATTCTTCTGGACTTCACTCTTCAAGGACTCACATGAGTTCTGTCAATCATGTCCCATTTTCCAAAAGTTTGGCACAATTTCAAAGAGAAATGAAATGCCACAAAAGCCTTTAATTTTCTGTGAGACATTTCAATGTTTGGGGTATCGATTTAATGGGACCTTTTCCCCTTTCCAATGGCTTCTCATACATTCTTATTGTGGTAGATTATGTTTCTAGGTGGGTTGAGGCCAAACCCACTAGAAAGGATGATGCACAAACTGTTAGTGAGCTCCTAAAAACCCACATCTTCCACAAATTTGGCACACCACGTGCCTTGATCAGTGACTTAGGAACCCATTTTTGTAATAAAACCATGGAATCTCTTTTGAAAAAGAATGGGGTTGTACATAAAACTTCAACTTCATATCACACCCAAACAAATGCTATGACTGAAATTTCTAATAGAGAAGTGAAAAGAGTGATTGAGAGAATTGTAAAACACACCAGAAAAGACTGGACAGAAAGACTTGGTGAAGCACTTTGGGCTTATCGAACTGCCTATAAAACACCCATTGGGATGTCTACTTTTAGGCTAGTTTTTGGTAAATCATGTCATTTTCTAGTTGAAATCCAAAAGAAGTCATTTTGGCCAGTGAAAACTTGAAATTTTGATCTTGAAAAATCTGGCGAAGAAAGATTGTTGCAATTGGCTGAACTGGAGGAGCTTCGACTTGAATCCTATGAGAATTCCACTTTGTACAAAGAAAAGTCTAAGGTACTCCATGACAAACACATCCTAAGAAAGGTATTCCATGAAGGTTAAAAGGTATTTATTTTCAACTCTCGATTTCGTCTTCACCCAGGTAAGCTAAATTTTTATTGGGAAGGTTCTTTTGTTATTACTAATGTTTACCCATTTGGTACGGTGCAAGTCCAAGACCCCTCTTCCAAAAGGACATTCACGGTTAATGGACATCGGTTAAAGCATCACCATGAGAGGATGCACAATCCAGGATCAATAGAGACTTCCATTGGATCCCCAACTTCTTTAGTCGACCCACCACTAGATGGAGATAGCGGCCCACCAAATCCAAACTAGGGGGCACCTCTTTCCGTTTAACTCTCTCTCTATCTATATTCCTCCCTCTACCTCTTTCTTCTTCCTCCTCTATCTTTCATTTTTTAAAACTTTCTTTTTCAAAACAGTTATTTTTCTCTTTCTCTTTTGGGTGAGTTCGTCTTTATTAAAAAATTAAAAAAAAACAAAAAAGAATCATAACAAAAAAAAATCAAGATTCATTCTTACTCACCATTGAGTTTTGAAATTTTGTCCAACCTTTTTGGGGAGTCAACAGGAATGTTTTAATCTCAAAAAGTTTGTATTTTCATCGTGACTTTGGATAAAGAATAGTGTGTCAAAACCAACAAAATTTGAATGCTCAATTTTTGTTTTGGAAAATGATTTTCCCCAACCAAGAGAACCAACATTATCTTTCATGCAAAGGACACCTCTGACCATCTTTTCAAAATGTGCGTTTTCACTCCCATTTGTGAGTCTTGAGTTTGTGGACCTTCGAGCTGAATTTCTTACTTTAGTGTGCATTAATATGATATAGGCATTTTCTGAACCCCATGAGAATTATAATATCCAAATAGCCTCCCATTAACCATACATTAATCCTCATTTTGAAATCCCCCTTGATCTTATGAAAACCATTTCTTTGATAGCCACATTACAAGCCCAATACCCTTTTCCCACCCAATGTCAACATGGATTTTCTTTGCATAATTTATTTGAAATTTAAGTGTGGGGGGGAATGGATTTCATTTTGGGTACCCTTTTTTGATGTCACTATATTATCTTATGATTGAGGGAAAGCATAATTTTATGTGTGGGGGATAGGTAGAGGTTGTCATTCAGTGATTTTTGCGAATGTATGTATGTTTATGAAATCTTGTACAAATATTTTTGCAAAGTGTTCAAAAAAAATCAAAAAAAAAAATGAAAATAAGAATGGGTTGTGTCTTGGGTAGGTCAAAAATCACTATTTATTAGCCTTTTATCTTGTTATAACTGTTACAATTAGTGTCGTGAAAAGATCAATCATGGGTTGGGATATGGGTGTGAGATATTTTCCAAGTTCAACTTTCAAAAACAAAAGAAAAAAAGGAATATAAAAAAAAGAACACTTGCATTATATTCTTATTGGGAGAAGTTTTCTGTTTTGTAAATATTACATCTTCTAATTACCTTCATATTTTCTTCCTCTATTGTGTCTTTATTCACACAATCATTCCCTTGTAAATATGTGTTTTCATTTCCTTCCATGTTTTATTTCAAAAAAATGTGCATTGCTTTTTCTATGTTGGTGTTTTAACCCTCTTCTTCTCTCTCCTGGACATTATATTAATACCATCCCATAGAAACATAAAAAACCCTTAAAAATACCTCTTGATTCTTGTGAACTTTGGATAGGGATTTTAAACTGATATATCTTTCAAACTCTAAGATTTTTACTTTTGGTCGGTGAAAGAGTGAACCTCCACAAATGAATTTTATCATCTTGAGAGGTGTGAGTTTTGAGTGTCTACATTTTCCATTTCTAAATTTGAGCATGAAAAAAAAGAATTAATTTTGGAACATTGTTTCTGTAACAACATGTGGTGGAATTCAAAATGTATGAGTGAAATAGTCTAAACCTCCCCTCATTGGAGATTTTTTTTTAAATATTTGTTGGTGAGTGAAAATGATTTTGTCATGTTTTTATATTTGTTGCAAATGAGGACATGCACAAAACTAAGTGTGGGGGAGTTGATGTTATTAATATTTTTTCCAAATTATTATATACTCCCTTTACTGATTTTATATGAAATGTGCATAATTTGTGTGAAATATTAATATTTTAATATTAAGTATAATTTTTGAGTATTTTTAGAAGTAGTCCAATTGATCCAGTTTACTATTTTAATAATAACTATCACTATACTGATCCAAATTGTGTGTTTATTTTTTTAGTATTCTCCTTTAAATATAAAACATTTCATTAGAAGGTACCATGATCCAATTCTTCCATTTGAAGGGTGATATGGTCCTCACAAACAAGACCAAAGAATCTGTGAAGAAACTGGACTATTCATAAATATTGATTTACTGGGCTAAATAAAGAGATACAAATTCCATTATTCTCCACCATAGTTTGGGGGAAAATTTAAGGAGTCCATGATAAAAATTTCAAGGCCTAATAATAACAAAAAATGGGCCCAAATGATGCATTGAAATCCAGCCCACCATTCTGGCCGAGAAATAAAAGCATCACACAAATATTGACATTTCTTCTGATGTGGACATCCATTCGATCTGAGATTTTTCAGTGTGAAAGAGGAGATATTTCCAGAAAACTCTATTGAATAAATGATTTTTATTTTAGGGCATCTTAATATTCCAAAACCCATTCACATTATGGTGTTTGAAAAAGTATGGATTGAAATGGACAGATCAGAATTGTTTAGTAAAACCGCCATAACCTTTGCTCCATAAGTCCAATGGACACCAAATTTTCACAGTCTATAGATGAATTTTATATATACAACTTTTAATAAGGGTATATTTCATGATTCAGTTTTATGAATGTCCGAATTGGAGAGCCAAGTGGAGGGGTAATTATGGAATTCAAACAGTCCACCACCTTGTGCTATTAATACATCCCCTACTCTCCTTTAAAAAGGGTTGGAATTTCAGAATAGAGGAGGATCAATTGGCACGACCATGGTTCTTCCAAAGGCCTTGGATGACATGCCAAACTCAATTTTTCACTTGAGATACCCTTTCTCCTCTCTTTCATTTCATTTAGTTTTGTGTTCTTCTTCATTTGAAATCTTGTAAGTGTTTGTTTTGTAATTCTGTTTTAATGAATGTTTCTTCTTCAATATCTCTTACTCTCACCCAACTTCTGTAGTTTAATATTAATGTTCTTAAAATATCCTAAATCAAGTTAAAATACATTCTCTTATTTTGCTTTCTCATTCAATCTAAATTCTATATTTAACAATTTCTTCATCGTTTGTGTGTGGGTTCGGTGCACTACTTTTATCTTATCCCTTTCTTTTTCTTCTCTTTATAATTCATCACCATAAACATATATTACTAGAATAATAACAATATTAATGGATGAGTAAATATATCCTTGGGGGGAGTTATAATTTAGGTATGTTAAGCGATTGAGAGGTTTTGATCAATGAGTATTCATTGAATTAACATTGTGTATGTTGGACTTAGCATGTCATGGATTAATGACTTGTTTTGTTTAACAAGTGATTTCCATGGATTATTGGAACCATAAATATACTACCATAAACAAGATATGATCAATATTAGAACCCTAAGTTAAGTTAAGGCTTGGATTAAAGCCTTACCACTTGGGAATTCCAATCAACGTCAACTTGTGACATGGGTGTTAATTTAAATGCAATATAAAGCAAAGCTCAAGGATATCACAAGATTAACTACCTAATGATGAAATCACCCCAATATTTATCTAATTTTTAAATCAATATTAATAAATCAATCATTTCATTTAAGCTCTGAAAACAAACCCCCCAATCAAAATACAATCAGAAACATGTCTCTATAAATTGGAATTAAGACAAAGAACCCTTACAAAGATCATATAATTGGAAGTAAGAATCAATCAATGAAGTGAATATGTGAAAAAATATAAATAAACATAATAAAATTTTAAATAAAAAAAATAAAATAATCATATATCATAACACACATAGTCTTGTCATAACATTTTTAATGAAGAAGTGATATAACCCAATGAAAACAATTGAGTTATGAATCCCCTTACCTTGGACTTGTTCTTGGTCGAATGTGTTCTAACCTTATGTATAGTAAATTTATATTTATTAATAATCTTATTTAAAAACCTTATTTATATTTAAATATTTTATTCACTTATAATGTATCATTACCCATTTATTAACAATTCCTTGTTAAAATCAATATTTGGGTGTTAATAATTTATTTTCCATGCATTTTTTTGGTTTGAAGGTTATAAACGTCGCACCTTTTTAATGGTTCAAAAACATTAATAATTTCATAAATATAATATTTATTTATTATATACACTTTTATAACCATAAATGTAATACGATGTTGAAAAATTAAATACATCACTTCGTGGAGGCGATAGTCCGCACGTACACATGAGCGATATTTCCATCTTCCAATGGATACGAGTAAATAATATTAGATAATATTTTATCTCTATAGAATCATAATTATATAATAAAAATAATATATATTCACTAAATCCATCTATATAACCCACCATGTTAGTAGGTGATGAAAAATTAAATACATTGCTTCATAGAGGTGGTAGTCTGTATGTATGCATGAAAAATATTTTCATTTTACATTAGATGGAAACTAGATATAAAATGGTTGTACCATCAACATAATAATATTTAATTATACTAATTAAACTGATTAAATTATTTTTAGATGGTTATAGAATATTTTTAGGTGGTTTAAGAAGAAAGAAACATGAAAGAACTTAGTTAATTCAATTACCTCTTTCTTGGGTATCCTCTTTTGGATCTCTCTTTAAGAATTATTGGGTCGGTATTTTATTGAGAAATGGACCTATAGAAAATTTTAAGGAGATTTGGGAAGTTAATTTTTCATTTATTGGTTGATCTAATGTGCTTAAAAGTGTGGGGAAGAACTAAGGAGACGTGGTTTCCTTTTATAAGTGAGGGGAGTGGAACCCTTGTAAATATCCTTAACTTTAAAATAATATAAATCCATTTTCATTGGAATGTGGAACCAAATAAGACCACATTAAAATATGAGATTATTTAGGGTCTAAATACACTCATTAAATCAAATTAAAATATATTTTTGTGATATTTAAATCCTTATCTCTTAATTTAACCCCCCCCCCTTTTAAAACTTTTAACTTTTATCATGATAACAAACTTCTACCATGGTAAATTATTTTTATGACCAAAAATGAAATTGAACTCATGATTTTTTTTGGAAATTATAATTCAAAATACACAATCCATTTTATTAGGTTAAATTTTTAAATTTTGTGGAAATTAATTCTAGTATCCGCACACATAACACATAAAAGCCATTTTTAGAAAAACACATCTTTAAGCATAAAAATAATTTTATTCTTATTCCTTTCCTAGTAAAAACCATTATATGAATGTTAATTTATTTTATTGAAAATATTATATAAAAATTTAATTAAAAAATTTTATAATTAGTGATTAATTTAATTTATTATGATAAAAATACAATGTGTACATAAAAAACATTTTTTGAAAAATATCTCCTTTTCACCTTCAAATGATTTTATCTTCATTTATAACCATTTTATAATCAATTTATGGATGTTAATTCATTTTTATTATGGTATAAATAATAATGTTACATAAGTTTAATATTATAAATAATATAAATTAACTTTTAAATAAAACATATAAAAAAAATGTTTGAAAAAATAACATTTTTGCTTAGCCAAGAATCATCAAACTAGTATTCATTATCATTACTTAACCATTTAATGGATATAATTAACTTATTTTATTAATAATTACTTAAAATTTTCAAGTTTTTTTTGATATCACTCATAAATAATTTTAAATTTAATTAAAATTCATATTTTAATAAAATAGTTCAAAACAGTCTCTTAAGAATCTATTGTATATTATTAAGTGAATTTGACCCCTTTTATTTTACAAAGTCATTTATTCATAAATTTCATTTAACTATATAATATCTTATTTTATTTTTATTATGATAAATCATTATTCAATTAAGTTTGACATTTTATAAATCACAAACTATTGAGAATATCAAATTTATCTAAAAGAAAAACACATACTAAAACTTTGGGGTGTTACAGATAAGGTATTGAATATATTAAATATAAACAAATACAAGAGGGGATTGTTCCCTATGTAAAATGGTATATATATCTCCCTGAAAATATGTACTAAAACATAATAGGAGATATAAATAATGAGTATAATCCCTTATTATTTATTTATTGAATCAATCATGTATGCCATGCTATATACTAGTCTTGATGTTTCCAATGCCTTGAGTTTGGTAGGTAGATATCAAGAAGACCCAAGAGAGCCAAACTTTTAGGCTATTAAAACTCTACTAAAGTACCCAAGGAATAAAAGGCATATGTTCCTAATTTATAAAGGATATGAGTAACTAGTTTTGAGGGGATACCTAGATTCTAGTTTTCAAATAGATCATAATGATCTAAAATAATAGTCAAGGTATGTGTTTTGTATTAATAGAGGAGCTATATGCCACAATAGTTCTAAGAAGCTGGTGTTAATCAATTATACAGTATATTTTGTGTATATTTTGGCTTATTATATATATATATATCATGAATACAAATATTCATCAAGGATGTTGGTGTTTAACCTTTCAGTAAATACGCCATCACTCTGTATTGTGATAATAAAGAAATTGTGTTTCTAGAAAAAGAGACTAGTTCACATAAATGAATAAAGATTATAATTCAAAAGCATCATCTCTTGATGGATTTTTCTCCAAGGGGGTAATTCACAATAAGTAAAGTATATATAGAAGAGAAAATTGAAGTCCCATTGACCAAATCATTATCTTAAAATAAACATGAATATCATGTAAGAGTTAAGAGACTAAATTTTTTTAACCATTGGATCTAGTGAAAGTGGGATTCCATTGGATTTTTTTCCATAGAACTAAATGAATAAATAATTTTTATTACTAGAATGTAAATATATTTCATATCATATTATAATTATTCTTCTGGTTAACATTAATGTGATAATTTCATTGAAGTATTTGTCACATTAAAAGGTTATAATAGTTATCTAATATAACGAGAACCAAAAAATGATATGAAAATATTATTCAACATATATTGTATGGTCTTGATAATATATAATAAGACATTAATATTTCTTCTCATGAATTTTTTACTTGGTAATCTCTAATAAGTGAGGTTATGTGGACAGAATCACTAAAAGGAATTTCATATGTTTTATATGTCATTGGATATTCCTATCTATGAATGTGTCTATTGGTCCTTAAACTTTGGATTAGTATTAATTTATAGGATGAATTTAGTACTTTTATGAATGGATAAAAAATAGGATGACATATGTTTATAGTGATTTATCATACATTGAATGATCATAAGTGATATGAAATTAATTTAATTAGTTAAGAACTTATTTTACACTCCTAAGTTAATAGAAGATGATATTTTTAGACCTTTGATATAATAGAAATATATGATTAAATCAATGAACATGATATTTAATCAATGAGTTCATTTTTTAAAGACAAATAAAGATAAATAAAGTGTATAGGGTGATGGAACAAGTATAAATCCAACTTGATGAGGTATTGAAAAAATGGGATTATATTACATAGTAGTGTTCATAGGAAGGTTGTTCTCATTACAACATTAACTTCGTTCTCTATGGGCGTCTTGATGGGTTACTTGATATTGATAATAGAATTTGGGTAAGTTCATATAATACCATTGAGAAATAGGCTTATAGGGTTACACACTAAGTGTATAAATAAGCGCATTAAATTATATTTAAATTAATATTAAAAATAAATATTATTATTAGATTATAGAATAATAATTATTCATGTATTATTGATCATATAAATTTATTTTCTTAATATTTTATTTTATAATATGTGAGTTGAATATTATCACTTGTTTATTATTCCCAAGGTACTAAATAAATAAATATTTATTCACTAGTTTAGTGAATATATTAATATAAATATTTATTTAGTTAACTAAATATTAAAATAAATATTTATTCATGAGTCGAGTATATATAATATTTATTTATTTATTGAATGAATAATATTTATTTTATTAAACATTTTATTACTTTGGGTTTGTCAAATTCCATGTCGGATTGATGGGTTGAGTTAAGGGATCGACATAAATGATATATTTATTTCATATAATTTAAACAAATATTAATTAATTTATTTAAAAAATTATCTTTAAATAAAAATATGTATTGGGAAATAATAATTATAATAATAATATTATTATACATGGGGAATAATATAGAATAGATATTTGATAAAGGGACATTTCACAATTATCAAATATTAACCCTAATTATATATTCTAATTTATATCATTTTATAGATTAGAGTTGTTGTGAACAATGAAGAAACTCTAGATAATTCTATCAAGATCTAGAAAGAAAATACTCCTCCTCCTCTCTCATGAAATAAGATAGCAAAAGATAATACCTTATTGCAGTCAATGAAAAATGATGTAAAGCTCTAGGTTCCTCTATGTTATCACTCATAATACCAATATTTTTTTAGAGATTCATAGAGCATGTGTGGATATAAATAGAGGGATTATTGATTGGATTGTATATCATAACGATGAAATGAAAAGAGAGACATTAGAATTGATCAAGGGTAATTCTTAGTTTGAGGTAATTATTTTTTAAAATTGATTATAAATTTAATGTTAAAGATCATCTATAGAAGATTTTGGGGTTTTTTCCAAGTTATTTGGATTTATCCATTGAAAATGATTAAAACCCAAAATTAGGCATCATGACACCACTTATTCTATACCCCAAACCTTCACAAAATCCAAATGTATCCTCTTCTAATCAATTCAAAATATTTTAAGGTCTTGATTTGCCTTCATTAAACCATAAATCACCTTCTCTTTCTTTATTGTACTCTACAAAATAATCTAATATAAGAATTACTAACTATCTAACCTTGATTAAAACAAAAAATATCTACAATGAGGCTCATTAAATACCTCGAAAAACACCATGAAAATGGAAAAGTGATAACTATTTTTATAAGAAAACTCAACCAATGGAAGATGCTTCACCCATAAACCTCAAAAATCAAGGATATACACACACAACATATCCTCTAGTTTCTAGATCATCCACTTTGTCTTCTCATCTATATAAGGATGAAAAACAGTTCTAAGGAATAATCGAGGGCCAAAATAACATTATAGAATATTCCACACTCAAGAGGTAAAACCAGGATCTCAATTAGATATGACCATTATTGAAACTCTATGGAGTCTCACAATCTTCTATATATAAATCCTCCCCAATAAATCCACCTCACCTAACTCTTAGATCACCAAGAATTGATTCAACGTTTTCAATTAGTCAACCACTAGCCAAATGGTACCACATCCTCTCCAATATTGAGAAAATTTGGTAACAAAATCCATTAATATGTCCTTCCATTTCCAATGAAGAATATCCAAGGGATATAATAAACCTACTAGAAATCTATGATCAAATTTAACCCACTGATACACCAAAAATTAGGCCATGAACTCAACCACCAACCTATTTATCCCTGGAAACAAGACTGGTATCTCAAGGACTGATACATTTTGGATATACTAGGTTAAACAAATTTAGGTGATCTATGAAACTCATGAAAAAATGTCTCACGTATAACCACTGTAATAAAGAAAATTTCTTAAAGCAACACCCAATACTGACCATCCTATGTTGTTTAATAAAAAAATGATCTCTCAACACCTCTACCTCAAGGAAATTAAGTTGATACTCCCCCACCAACCAAAAAAAGTAAGAATATAGTGTTATATAATATAATAAAACTCCACCACTAACTCCCTCTATATTAAGATAAAAATCCAAAATATCCTCTATTATCCTCTAATCATATCTAACTTCTTGAGAAATATCACCATGATACTTCTTACTAAGCACATAAACTACAATATTCACTTTCCTTAACTTAAAAGAGTTCTTGAAGTCATAAGCCTATAAGAACACTATAAACCTTCACTAATTAAAATTCAAATCTCACTGAGAGAAGATATACCCAAGGCTCTTGTGACCAGTGAAGAAAAAAAACACTCACCAATATCTTCAAATAAAACACCACCACAATAATCTTGAGATCAGGTGTGGAATATTTAAGTTCATAGGGACATAAATAATTAGAATCATAGGATATCAATACTATACATTTCATTAAAACACAACCCACACTAAGATGAGAATCATGATAAAAGACCTTGAACATAAATCCATCTTTAAGAAATTGAAATATAGGATCACTAATAAACTTATCTTTCAGGTAATCAAATGTCACCAGACATCAATTCATACATATGAAGGCCTAACCCTTTCTATTAAAAGCTATTAAATGTGATTCAATTTGAGAAAAATTAGACTCAAATCTCCTATAATATCCTACATGTCCAAGAAAACTACACAACCATACAATTTTCATGGGTATTTCCCCAGAAAAAACTACCCCAATCTTTGAAGGATTATACACCACTCCCTTTTGAGACATTAAATGTCCAAGAAAATGTTCATCATAGATCTAAAAAGTGTTGGAACCAAGGTTGTAATTTTTTGGAAATGTAGTATGGTTTGTGTTTGTTGTCAATCCTTACATGGAATATCCCAATGTTTTCAAGGAAAGGAAACTCACAGTTCAAGCTGATAACATTATTTAAGGTGGCGTCGTATCCCATTATTTTCCAAATTTTTGAGGTCCAAAATTTGGAGGATGGATTTCATTGAAAAAAGTGGGTTTCCTTAAAGTCCATACAAAAACATAGAAAAGGAATGAGTTTCATGAAGATGGTATTTTATAATTGTGTTTTGAGAAGGATTAAAGAAATTTGATGGTGATCTACACAACAATTACGAGCATCAAAAACATCGAAGAATTGGAGGATCACAAATGGTGACGGTGATTTATGCAATTATGAGAAATTGGAGCAGCACGACGTGATGGTTTGAAGAAAATATTCATGGTTACAACATTCATTGAGAACTTAAAATTTCCATGTAGTTTCATGATAGGAGGGGCACCGTGAATATATTATTTAAAGATCTAGAAAATCCTCTAATAGGCGGTGGAGCATCATGAATGGATAAGCCTATAAATATGTGGCTACCCCCACTTCATTATAACGACGGTTTTTAATGAAAATATGGAAATTCTATGATTTCACGAAGCTAAGGGATCTTCATGAATCTATCTTTCTATGAAAGCTTGAGAATATTAAAAAGAATATAAGTATTGAATAATTCCAATTATTTTGATTAGAGGGTGCTTTGTGATGATGGGTTATTCCACGTTGAGTTAGCAAGCTTCATGAAATAGTTTGTTCCATGAAGGAAAGGGTGCTTCATGATGGAGTGAGATTCATGAAGAAGTTTCACGAAAGGAAGTATTGAATATCTAGTTTTCAGTGAACAATGATTTTAGAGTGCATCAACCCAAGTCAATGGTGCAAGAAGAGTCTAATTCTAGTAAGAGACCAAAATTTAATGCCAATGAATTGAAGCAACCTTCAAGTCGATAAATTGCATTATACTTCTCTTAAAGTAGTGATAAAGGGGGATTCTATAGAAGTGCTTTGAGGGACGTAGTAAGCTATCCCTAAAATTTTGTAAAGGTAGTGTTCCTAGCATAGAGTGATCATGTATAAACTTTTTTTACACAAAAAGTGCAGATCAGTGGATTTAGGTATGGATGAAACACCAATGGAGTATGCTCCTTGGACATTCCCTTAGTGGTGAACCAAGTAAAATTATTGTACTATCTCTTTGAATGTGATTGTTTATTTACTGTTATTTCCTATCAGACATTATTAATAGGTTCCTACCAATGTGGGAAGAAGATACATCACTTTAGTAAGAAAAATTGACAACCTAATTCACCCCTCCCCTCTCTGGGTTTTCTGGGGACCTTTAAGTTGTATTCGAGCATACATGTTGCTGTTGTTAAATCTATCCTTCTTTTCTATCATGGAGAACTCAGTTAATGTCAGGGGAGTCTCCCTCTTTGATGGAAGAAACTTCCAAATTTGGAATAATAGGATGAGATATCATCTAATATCTCTTGGAAAAGAATTATGATTTTACACTACACAAGGAATACAGGTCACTGATCCAACACGGCTATCTATGACTAATACAGACATGAAAATTCTTGATGCAGATGCTAAAGCATAGAATTCCCTCACTGGATCTCTTTCTAATAAAATATATCTAAATTTAATGAGTTGTAATTATACAATGTCTATGTGGAAAAAATTGGATAATATATATAAATGTGAAAACAAAGTGAAGGAGGTGAAACTACAAGTACTGTATAATAGGTTTGATGATCTAAAGATGTACCCTGATGAAAATGAAGATACATTTTTCAAGTGAATTACTGAAGTTGTAGGATAAATTCAAGGTCTTGGTGAAGAAATCAAAGACATTAACATTATGAAGGAAATTTTGAGAAGGCTTCCACCTCTCAATAATACAAAAGTTTCATCCCTTGAGGAAAGGGATCATTCTAAGCTTTATTTGGATGATCTGCTGAGTAATATGGTTGTACATTAAATGAGAGTTAAAGATGAAGATGCAACGACTTGAGTAAGCTAGGAAATGGATTTCAAATACATGAAAAAACTTGAGGTGTTTGGAGATACATTTGAGGATGATTACAAGGAAGATGAAATTATTTCTATTTTTTCAAATAAATTCAAGAGACGAAAAGGGAGATTTAAAGGAAAGATTTTGTTGGCATGTTTTTTTTGTGGTAGAGTTGGGCACATTGCCTCTCAATTCTCAAGGAAGTTTGATAATGAATAAAGTGAAGCGAGAAATTTTAAAAGACTCAGAAATGGTTTTATAAAAATGGAGACTTAAAATATGGAAAGAAAGTACAGAAAGAAGAGTTTAATCTGTAAAGAAGAAGATGATGAAAATTAATTATCTGAGTAAGAAGAACCAAAGTTTAAATATAAAACCCACACATATAGGATGGACATAGTTGAAAAGTCAGAATCATAAAACGATAAAGTTATAGATATTTAGTTTATTTATGATAATGATCTCAAGTTTCAACTTAAGGATACTCTTGGAAAGCTTGATAATCAAATTAAAAGATGAAAAAAGTGGAAAGAAGTTGTGGATGAATCATCAAAATATATTGATCAGCTTGAAGCTAAAATTGAACAACTAGAATAAGTAGTGAAATAATAGTCAACAAACTTTGAAAGTAAAGAATATGTAGTGGAACTGAATATTAGAATTGAATAATAGGAAAAAGTAATCAATGGCCTTATGTCAAAACTGGAAGATAAGTCCAAGACTATTGAGGGACTAGAGGAAGAAGTTGTTACTGTTATGAGTAAACTTGAAAGTGAATTAAACTCAAAAGAAACAAAGAAGAAAATACAGTTTGGAATATTTTTGGATGCTTATCTGCTGGAGAGAGATAAGTGTGGTTTTGAAGGTGTAGAGAATGCTTTGAATGGTAAAAGATCCACATTAATGGGAAAAATTGGAATTGGATGTGATGTTTAAACATTAAATACTGAAAATAAAATAGGATAAAATAAAGGAAAGCTGAAAGTTAGACATATTACAAAGTCAACTGAAGTTCTAATAAAGAGTTCCTCAAATAAAACTAAAAGGAGAACATAATCCTATCCAAAAGTTTCCTAAAATGATAGGTAATCAAAATATTTTACTAAGGAATGAGACATGGGGAGAAACAAAAGTGAGAATACATTTCCTCTTATAAAATGTCAATTATGTGGCTATCTAGGCCATACCATGTCATACTGTGAATAGGCAAGAAGATATTTGAATTGGGAATATCTAAAAAGTCATAAAAGGAGAATGAATTCATATCATACTTATTATTTTCATTGTTTTAACTTTGGATATAAAACTTTTTGTTACAGGAAGAGGAAAGGCATGAACAATTCATACAAAACTCAGAGACAATCCAATACTTGTCAACTAGAAAGTGTTAATATTACAAATATATTTTCTCTTATAGAATAATATTATGACTTTTATGAACCTATTCACATAGAACATAAAATTAAAAGGCCATATTTATCCTTCACCCAATCAAATATTTCATGGAAGGAAAAAAGAAATTTGAGAAATCTAACCTTACATAAGGTGCCCTCAAAGCTACAAAGAGTAGAAACACCAAGATTTTTGATAGCGAATGCTCATCCTGTATGATGGGAAATGTAGACCTATTAACAAATGTTAAGAAAATCATTGATGGAATAGTAAGGTTTGGTAATGATGGTTATTTGAAGATCAAAGGCAATAAAAGTACTGATCTAGATAATGGAGAGCTGAAGAAAACTGAAGTTTTCAATGTGGGCGTTCTGCGTCACAATCTCCTGAGTGTGGGTTTACTATGTGACTCAGGATTGATGGTGAAATATAATCAAAATGGGTGCACTATTAGAGGAAGGATGTGGAATTTTCTTATGAAAGGATGCATAATAGATGGAAACTTATATCAAGTTGATAGTAAAGAGAACATTTTATACATAGTTGAAGAAGAAAACAACTTGTGGAACTGAAGGTTGGGTCAAATTAATCAACAAGACATGGAAAAGAAATATAATCTAAAGATAGTCATGGATTTACCCAATATGAAATGTGAAAGTTAAAAGACTTGTGATGCTTTCATACAAGGGAAGCTATTCTACAGTTCATATCAGCCAAAGAAGAAAATGGAATAAAATCTTCTTGATCTCATCCATACAGATGTATGTGGTCTAATAAATTTTTTGAAAACATATGGATAAAGGTACTTAATTATTTTAAATTATGATTATAGTAGAATGGATTTAGTGGAGGTTATACATAGGAAACAACAAGTGCTTGATTTCATAAAAACATATCAATAGATAGTCGAGAATCATACTATACAGACAATCAAAGTTCTGTGGTATGAAAACGTAGGGTAATACACATATATTTGTTTAAAAATTACTTATAGAAACATAGAATACAACATGAGGTGGATACTGTGAGAACCCCATATAAAAATGGAGTTTTTGATCATAGGAATCAACAGGTGAACAATATGGTTATAACTTTGATAATTATGAGTCGTATCTCTCACCATTACTGGAAAGAGGCTATTCAATATATAGTGTATACTCAAAACCGAACATGACTTTATATGGGAGAAACCAAGACACCTTATGAGTTACGGAATGGAAGGAATCCCTCTTTAAAGTATTTTCATTTTTTTATAAGTAAATGTTTTATTCGAAATAAAGAAGGAAATCAAGGGAAGTATGGTGATGCTACAGACAAAGGAATATTCCTCAGATATTCAATGAATATAAATGCCTAAAAATGTTTCAATAACCATATTATAAGAATTGTGGAAAGAAGTTATGTTAAGATCACTTAATATAAGACCAAAAATACCTTTAGGGGATCTTATGATGACATGATTTAAGATGTAAAAGATAGTGGATATGGAATAGATTCAAATGCATAGAAGGAGTGGAAAACATTCAGATGTCACAACATGATGTTGATTATAAAGAAGAATCAGAAGAGGTAACCATAGTTAAATAAAATTATTTTGAACCTAATAGGAGAAATTGAAGAGAGTTAATTGATCAATCCAACATCATTGGGGATTAAACAACACTCACATAGACAAGGAGAATGAGGAATAATACACAATATGCCTTTTTATCAGTTATTGAACCAAACGCATTTGAAGATGCTTTATAAAGAATGAATCATTGGTGAAAGCCATGAATAAAGATTTTGATTAGAATGATAATAACCAGAAATAAGATCTTTTTAAGAGACCAAAAAGTCCCAATGTGATTAATACAAAGTGGATTTTAAATAATAAATTTAATGAGCATGGTAATGTTATTAGAAATAAGGTTTTATTGGTGTGTAAAGGATATTCAAAGATTTAAGGTGTTGATATTAAAGAAAAATTTTCTCTGGTATCTAGACTAGAGTCAATCGGACTTTTTCTTTCCATGGAAATTCAAAGAGGATACAAAGTGTATCAAATGGATGTCAAAATAGCTTTATTGAATGGAGTTATTAAATAAGAAATCTATATTAAAAAACCAATGGGTTTTCTGCTTGGTAATGATGAAGCGAAGGTTTACAGATTAAATAAGGAACTATATGGTCTGAAATAAGAACCACAAGAATGGTAATATTGACTTGATTCTTATCTAAAGAATCTAAAATTTAAAATATAATGAGTGGATAATAATCTCTCTATGAAGAATTATCAAAAAGATCAGTTCATGGTACTGGTGTACGTAGATGATGTTATATTTGGTGGAAGCAGATAGGGACCAGTGGATAAATTTTCCAATCACATGAAATCATAATTTTCAATGTCTATGATTGGTGAGATCATATAATTCTTGGGGATGTAATTGATTTAGAGGAAAGAATACACCTTTATTTCTCAGGAAAAGTATGCAAGAGAGTTGTTGAATAAATTCAATATACATGACTCCAAACCAATGTTGACTCCGATTGTGGTTTGAAATAAACTTAGAAAGCATGAGGATGAGACTTATGTAGATCCCACCATGTGTTGGAGAATCATCAGAATATTTTTTTTACTTAACTACAACTTGGCTAGATATTGTCTTTGAAACATTCATAGTGGCCCACTTTCAAAGTAATCCAAAGGAAGAACATATGACATTAGTTAAACGAATCATGAGGTACTTTCAAGGTACTCACAATTATGGATTATACTTTGTTGAAGGAAGAGATAACAAAATATCAATATTTTTTATGCTATTTGGGATGGAGATGTAGTAGATAGAAAATCAACAAGTGGTATAGAATTCTTTATTAAGAGGAAATGTGTGGTCCAGTTGAGTAAGAAATAGGAAAGTACTTCTCTTAATACTGCTGAAGATGAGTATATCTCCGTTACAAAGGATTGCACTCAAATACTTTGAATGAAGGAATAACTAACTGATATTGGTGATGAGGTGAAACATCCAATAGTGATTCACTGTGATAACAAGAGTTCAATTGATCTTATGAAGAATCATGTTCATTATTCTCATACAAAACACATTATAATTAGACACCACTTAATCAAGGAAAAAGTTGAATAAGGCATGATTAAAATGGATCATGTTGGAACTGATGATTAAGTGGATGACATACTAACCAATCCATTGTCAACACATGTGTTCAAGAAGAATCGGTTGAACCTCGATGTTCAACCACCTCTTAGTGTATAAGGAGGTTATGACGGGTCCACTCTCTTCATTTTTGTTAACTTTTTTAATCTATTTGTGAAAGTGATATAGGTTTATGGGGGAGGTACAATCCAGGAGGAGTGTGTTTTTGAGCTCTAAAAGTAAAAATCAGGTTCTTGGGGTTTATTTACAAAGGGGGATAATGGATAAATTCAATGAGTTACAAATGGGTAGAATGATGAGTTACAAAGTGGGAGAATAAGAATGGAGAAAAAAATTCGGTGTTATTAGAGAATATTCAGAGCTTAACTTGTACAACTTTAAGCATTCCAAAACATGAGAACCAAATTCATGCTTCCCATCTTGTTTTCTACACTGATATTTTCTAGTGTAGACTTAGAGTGTTGGATATTTTGTTTCTCACGTATCAGGTTTTAATTACGATTGGTTCTTCATTGAATTTATCTACATATTCCAACAAACCCAAAGGGGTAGATTGTTGGAACCAAGGTTGTCATTTACCGGAAATGTAGTATGGTTTGTGTTTTTTATCAATTTTTACATGAAAGATCATGGAATTGTCAAGGAAAGGGATCTTACAGTTCAAGATGATAATAGTATTAAAGGCGATATTATTTCCCAGTGTTTTCTAGATTTTTTGGGTTTAAAATTTTGAGGATGGATTTCATCTTTAAAAGTGTATTTTCTTGAAGGACTTATGAAAATATGTAAAAGACATTAGTTTTGTGAATATGAGATCCACAAATTGTATTTTTTGAAGGATAAAATAAAGTTGATGGTGATCTATATGACAATGACAAGCATTGTGATTCTTGAAAAATTGGAGATTCATGAATAGTGATAGTGATCTATGTTATTATGATAAATTAAAGCATCGTGGCATGATGGTTTGATGTAAATATTCGTGGTTATGAAAAGTATCATGAATATAAAATTTATTTGGACCTTTGTGACAGGAGGAGCATCGCGAAGTTATTTTTGAAAGATCTAAAAAAAATACTCTAATAGGTAGTGGAGCATCGCAAATGGCCAAGCCAATAAATATGAGGCTACCCACACTTCATTCTAATGATGTTTTTTAAGGAAAATTTGGAAATGATATGATTTCATGAAGCTAAGGGAGCTTCATGAATCTAGATTTCTATACGATCTTGAGAATTGCGAAAAGACTACAAGTCTTGAATGATGCCAATGATTTTTATTAAAGGGTGATTTAGGATGATGGGTTATTTTACATTGACTCAGTGAGATTTGTGAATTAGTTTGTTCTATGAAGGCAGGGGTTCTTCATAAAGGAGTGAGCTTCATGAAAGGTAGTCTTGAACATCTGGTTTTTAGTGAATAGTGCTTTCAGTGTGCATCAATCTTGGTCAATGGTGCAAGAATAGTCTTGTGCTAGTTAGAGATAAAAAATTTAATGCCAATCCATTGAAGTGACCTTCATGTTGATAAACTAAGTGAGACTTATCTCAAACCAGTGAGCAAGTGGGAGTTTACAGAAGTTCTTTGATGGATGAAGTACACTATCCCAATGTGCCTAGCATAGAGTGACTATTTCCAAACTTCTTTTTTACACAACAATTAAAGATTAGTAGATTTAGGTATGACTGACACACTATCGATATATTATCCTTAGACCAACCCTTAGTAGTGAACCAAATAAAATTAATGTGTTGTCTCTTTTCATGTGATTGTTTGTTTACTATGATTTCCCATCAAACATGTTTAATAGGTTTCTACCAATGTGGGAACAAGATCTGTCACTTTAGGAGAAAAAATCGACACTCTATTTTACCCCTCCCCTCTCAGGGTGTTTTGGGGTCCTTCAAAAATATCACTTGGATATATTTGTATTCAACTAATTTAATAGAAGTAATTATAAAATAACACTTAAATTATCAGCATAATACTCATATTAACTCAAATAAAATGAGACATCATCAATAAAAAAAGCACAAATTGATCCATTAGATCATGAAAAACTAAATTCAATTGTATAATTAAATAAATTAGGGAATTTGTGACTCCAAATGAATCATTATGAACTCAAATTATATATAGTGATTCCCAAAAGAAACCTTTAAAATATACCCATCCTTCATCCTCATCTAATAATACCCAAACAACAAATCAATATTTTAAAAATATTTATGTCCCTTGAACTAATCTAACAAGTCATAAATCCTTGGAAGTTGATAATATTTCTTTGATATCACTTGGTTCAATTAATAATAATAATCAATGCATATCTACAAACTATGATAATACTTATTAAAAAATATCAATAGATCAATACAAGGTGTTACATTAGTCTGAATGAAAGCTCTTTATAAATAATCATCAATCTAAATATAAAAATCTTGCAAATATGAAGTCACCATCTAATAAGGTTAGATAGAAATTATAGGGTCACTGGTATTAATCTCTATTATAAAATTTTTGTAAATTTGAGAGGGTAGCATCAATGTTGTCCTAGTTTTGTTAACTACAATGACTCATGAGGGTGGGGGTGGGGGGGGGGGGGTGGGGGGTGGGGGTGGGTTGGGGTGAATTGTTTATTGATTTTTAAATTTTAAAAACATTAACTTCCCTATTTGATTTTATTCTTTAAATATATTATTATTTGTTAATCAGACATGTAGTGGAATAAAGTAATGTAATTAAAGGACATGCCATGAGAAATTTTTATAGAATTTCAAGGTTTTCAAGTAGATTACTCTACTTGAATATACCAACACCCAATGCAAGTGTGGTGATTTTATTCAGATTAGTTTCCTAGGGATCTCACAACTGCATGTAAGCTGTTAGATCTTAGTTTTTTGAAAACCTACATGATCTTTAAACCCGGATCTCAAGTACAAGTCCTTCACTAGTTCTCATCACACTAGGAACAAGTCATATAAAATATCAAAATTCAAAAAAATAGGGTTGAGTTATAGAAGGCATCACACAATTTGTGTAGAAACACAACTAATAGATGAAGGATTTTATATAGAGAGATATCTCTCTAGAGTATAACTTTGAAAATATCCACAACTATATTTTATGTATTCAATAACACACACATCATCAATAATTTTTTTCTTTCTTCCTTGTCTTGTTTTTCAATTGTATAGTAAACTAAACATGAATATAATAACTTATAGAATAATCAATAAATCATAGTAGGAATAGTTTTTTGTATATGTTCATTTAGACACAAAAATAATAAATCTATCTTAATTTTTTTAATTGAGATAATATATATAGAATTTATAGAATTTAGTTGAGTAAAAATATTCACTCGATATTCTCCTTGAATATAATAGTCTTCATAGTAGTTAGAGAAACTTTTATCTTCTATAAATAATATCCCACTCTAATCTAGGCTAATACTTTCCTAAAATCACACATTTTGTAAAAAACCAGTTGAATTTTGGGAAAATACTACTAATTTAATTTATAAATAGATAATCACTCAAAAATATCTCTTTTATATTTGAATTCAAATTAATTTTCAAATGTAATATATTTTTTTCTATCATATTTTATATGTAATAATAAACTCATATTACTAAAGTATATGTAAAAATAAAAATTACAAGTAACTTTAAAAATATGTAACAATAAATCTTAAATATTTAATAATAATTCTAAACTTTAATTCATACATATGATTAATTACTCAGCTAATTATCAATACATAAGAGTATGTCTAAATATTACTCAATATGTAATATCTTATACTTTGATAAATCATAATATTAAAGAATAACTTTTACTTTTACTAAGTAAATAAAAACTTTTCATTCTGAAATTTATGATATATAAGTGTAACTATGCCTCAAAACTTCATACATAAGATCCAATACTTGAAAATTCTATCAAATATAATATTAATTTCCAAATTTTAGAGGGAACGTAAGAATAAATTATTTATATTAAATATTATATACTTGGAATAATTTCTTATAGAAGATATAGAATATAAATTAACATTGATAAATTTTAATAAAAAAATAAATATCCTTAAATTCACTCAAAACAATTTCATTAGTAAAACAAATAAGGGTTTTTTTGAATATAAAAACTTAGAATATGTTAAGGTTTATTGGAGAAAAAAATTATTCAACAACATCCCCCTTTTTAATGATTACAAAACACATAAAATTTAAAAATAATAAAATTTAAATATTATGTAAATAAAATATAAAAACTAGTATAAGTAGTAAAATTTAGTGTCAATAATACCATTATCCCTCTTTTTATGATATAAAGAAATAAAGGTAAATGAATAACACAATATCTATGGTACACTATTAGAACTAAAAATTGATTGAAAGAGGCACTGAAATGAATAATAATTCAACATTAGAATGTGTTTAAAATTAATAATATAAATATAGTAAAATGAGAAAAAAAGTAATGGAATATAAATAAAAAAATAATTTTCCTTTTGGAACTATCTTATTAAGATTAGAAGGTTTTGTATTTTCAGGATTAAGATCAATTTGTAATGACTCACATCATTTCAAGTTGTAAATACATGAGGAAATTTTAATTTGAAGTTTGGTGGGTGGTTAATTTTGATAAATATGGATTGGATTAGGATTTTTAGTACATTAAAATCCTTAAAATATGTTTTTGGATGTGTTTTAAGGCCCCATTGGTGGTATGGGTGCTCAGGTGGGCATTAGGATAGGGTTGGGAGCTCGCGAGTTGAATTTTCAGCTATTGTAGCCATTCATGGCATGAAACATGAGGTTAAAGATGTGAAATGGACTAGATGATGGCTAAATTCCTCTACATTAAGGATTTCATGATGTGAACCATAGTTCATTCCATGAATGAGGTTCGACTGAGGGTGGTCCCCTCTACCTTAGTCCATTCAGGTTGTGAATGTACTCAATAAAATAGATTCACAATGTGAACCCTCTATACACATTGTAAAGGGTTTTTGGGTGGATATTTATTAAGCTGGAGCCCTTACATTTTTTTGGTTAGGTGTTTTGTGATTTAGGAAAGTGTGGAATCTTAGAAGTGTCCATTTTTAGTCATTACTCCCCCTATAGTCCTTCATTACCCTTTGGATAAGGGTGATTCTTAAGGCATTTTAGTGGTGATTTTTGGCAATTATCTCCACTTACACCCTTTAATTTTGGTTTCTCCTTACTTCTCACTGATTTAGTGTGAAATGAGATATGTTTTAGTGTCTATTCCACTAAATTTTGGTTGAAGAGACTGAGGATGATTGGGATTTTGTGTGTAGTAGATAGAGGAGGAAATGCTAGGATGATCACAAATAGTTTTCCACCATTTCGTTTTAGGTAATCCACAACACAAATTTATTCAGGGTTTTTGATGAAATTGGATAAAATTTATCATTTATTAGGTTCCAATGGTTATGGATTTTTCTTGAGATAGTGTCAAGCATGTTCTATAGATCTTCTATGAATGGTTGGTCGAGGTTTTAGTGAAAAAAATGATGCCTAATGAGTGTTTAATCAATTATAACCATATAATTCTTTTAATAATTAATTATAATGTGTTATAAATAATTATTCATTCCATTTGGAATGACATAGGCTCTCCAATGGTGATAAAATATTGGATGAGTCATAGAAGATCTTGGATTAGGGCATGCGAAGCTTGGTATGAATGGTAATTCCTTTATAGAGGTAGGCATTCCTTTTAATACAAATCTATATGATTTTCATAAATTATTCCCACATGTATGCATGTTTCATGGGTTTGAGTGTAGGTTTTTGGGACTGAGGGTGCCTTGGGTAGATGATATAGGATGGAATTAGGCCTCATATGTTTATAATATGTAGAGACCCGTATCTTGATGTACATTGACATTACATTACTTTTGCGGAATACTTAGTACCTTACAAAAACACACACACAAGGACCGTAATAGTTTAGTGTCTTTGGAAACTCGGAACGTAATATTCTAATCGTGGTGAAAGATCTTCAATATCTCCCATAAAGATCTTCCCTTTTTTTACCTAAAAACCTTTCTTTATATCCTGGGGAAAAGAAAACATAAAAGGGTGAGCTCAAATGCTCAGCAAAGGCAAATAAAGGAAATAAAAATCATATCATATCTTTATGAAAATCAAAACCTGCAAAAGAGATCATAATATCTTAACATGGAATAAATCATAGAAGTGAAAATGAGATCCCCATAATCATAACATAAAACTTGAAACTTTGTGGCATGCACACATAATCATGGAAAATCATTTCTTGTTAGTCATGACTCATTGCCAAGACTATCTTAGTGGACAAAGTCCCTTTCTGAACCGAGTTCACTCCTCGTTTCAGTCCTGTATCACTGAACCGAAATAACCTTCCGTTCCAGCCATGTCTATCTCATGAGATATAAAATCATTACCCAATGCATTGGAGGGAGATATAGGTCCCACCCATCTTATAATGAATCCTTTCTTATGTGTGCCATATAATCATAAAACATACATCATCGCATAACACATGTAACAAAAATGGGATTCTTGAAACATCATGACATCATAAATCAATTCATATAAGATAAAGGAATTCATAAACATAATTCCATCACAACATAGTCAAATCAATGTAAAAATATGGATAGAAACAGAACCCTTTATTATCTTAGATGGAAAACAATTTTGATAAAACACTTGAATTGAATTCTTGAGGAAAATATCCTTTCTTCTTTAAAATCAATTTCTTTTCACAAAACATCATGCAATTTTAAAAGAAAGAGATTTTAATGAAAATAGACATGAAATCTTTTAGAGGAAGCTTCATGAAAATAAGGCTTTATAAAACAGTATAAATCCGTTCGTGCCGTACAAGTTAAAAAAAAACATTCTTCGTACTTTTGTCGGAAAAGTCAAAAAATACCTCGTATGACAAAAGATTCCTTTCATAGATATTACTAAAAACTCACTGAAGGGTAAAAATGGATTTATAAAATTGTAGGTGGATGGAAATAATATTACATATTGACGAAACATGGATGTGGATGATAAAATACACCCCAGTAAATACTTATGAATAAACAATCTCGGATAAAAATGAGATTGTGATATTTCCCTTACCTTAGGTACGATTTGCTTCGTATGTGTCCGAACCTCCTGTATAATGATTTAAATAATGTCATTGACTTATTATAGAATCATATTCATTGTTATGATATCATATATGGTTCACTTATGACATTATATTACCCGTTCTTTTGTAAATTCCATGTTAAAGAAGCGTTTTGGGTAAAATCGTTTCATTTGTCGTAGGTGTTTTGACTTGTTGTTCTTGACATTATTATTACTTATATCATGATTTACTTACTTCCATAATATAAAATTTGATTTATATATCATATATATTCAGTATATATATATATATATAATAGATAGATAAATAAAATGAAAAACACCGTTCATGGAGACGGTAGTCCGTACGTACACATGAACGCTGTTTTCCATTCCTTATTGTCTTGAAATGGAAGTAAGTAGATGAAATACATATATATATATATAAATAATCCAGTATCTTTATAATGTCATATATTTCATTATTATTTCTTATATATACTTTATAATCATTCTTAAATGGTTAACATGGAGAATGAATCTCATCGCGTCGTGGAGACGGTAGTCCGTACGTACGCACGAGCGATGATATTATTTTCATAAATATTGAATTGAATCAGAATGGATTATACAATATATCAGAATCAATATGATGTTGTAATAACTATGTATAGTTATTCTTTACACCATTATACCAATCCATGTAAGGTGGTGGTGGAAAATAGATTACACCACGGCGTGGAGACGGTATTCCGTACGTACGCACGCGCAGTGATTTCTTTTTCCGTAGGATGGATAGATGGTGAAATAGGGTTGTTTCATACTTATAATAACATATCAGTATATGAGTGATACTGAAGTTATTACTTCATAATGAAACAACCTAAGAAGAAGAAGTGGAAGAAGAAATAAAGATGAAAGAATTGGTAACAGTAATTACCTCTTCTTTGAAGCGCCTCTTTGAGACCTCTTCTTAGGGCACTAAAATTGGTCTTTGAGGAAGACCAGAACCTCTAGGATGTTTCTAGGGAAGTGGAGAAGAGATTTTGGCAGGGGTTGGCCGAGCTTGAGTGCTCAAATTGGTGTGAGGAGGAGGGGGAGGAGGTGTCCTTTTATAAGGGAGGAGAGGGGCACCTTAGGAATATCTCAAAATATTATTTTATATTAAAGTCAAAATCGGTTTATAATGGTTCCAAAGGGTCTTATTTCTAAGATAAAGTGGGGATGGGTCGAAATCCTATCAACCAATAGGATTTAGACAAGTTTAGGTTATTATTTTAACCTTATCAATTAGATTTAACTCTAAGTTAAATAATTTAACTTTTACCGTGTCTTTTTGTTTTCTTTCACTATATGGTTAATATACTTACTATAACATGCCAAACGAACCCCAAATTGTTTATTATTAATATATATATCCCTATATAAGTCATTTGGCCGAACCTTATATTTTTAGGAATAAAATAACAATTAATAATATAATATTTGATTTAAAAACTATTTTGTGTCAATTTTGACACTATTTGATATATGATTTTTGTGAAAGTCATAACAGAATTATATGTTCAAACCAAGTTTATTAAATCAACACTAATATATCATAGTAACCTAGAAAATTAGTGGAATTCCTAAAAATTCTCAAATTACATTTATTTTGGTGTTTATAACATCAATTATGTCAATTTTTCATAAATAAGATAATTACTGCATCATCTTTGTGTCATAAATAAATTAAATTATATGATGTCTAAAAATTAAAAATAAAATACCCTTATGTAGGAAATCTTTTTAGATTTCTAATGAATATTTATAGTCGAATTAAGCTTATGTATAACCCCATATTAAAAATGATTTACTTATTAAACTTTGATTTTAACTATTTTAACCCTTCTTTAAATAAATTAATAATAAATGTCCTAATCTAATCCAAGTGGGCCTAAATGGTCATATTTTATTCCTAAGTTTGTTTTTGGTCGAATTACACCTGTCCAATAGAATTAGGACATGTGTTAGGGTAATATTGATATCATATTTACCCTTAGTTACCCTATTTACTATTAACCGCGGTAAAAATAGTAAAAAGTTACTATTCACCAAAAAATTATTTTCATCTCATTGAACCACATTTTAGTCCTTGATATTAACCGTGTCTCTCGGATTTTTGAAATTCCATTCACAGAAGCGGTAAAATTATGTTTTATGCAAAATTCAGTTTTTAACCTACCACTTAGTAGTTTCACTATTCATCAAAAATTGATGTTTTTCAGAACAATGCCAAAATTTCATCCTAAGCTATATTTCATATTCCGAATTCAAAAATGAAGTCTATTTTACCAAATTCATAACATAAAAGTTGCATTAATTAATTTTGTAATTAAATCCTGCTGTTAAAACAAATAGCGTGTTTTTAAGAAACAATATCTATCAAAAGATTGACACTTGATTATGTCTGGTTTAAATGTGAAATTACATCCAATGACCAACATTGTATTAAATTGTAAAAATATATTCTAAATATACTTTAAAACCACTCAAATTAATAATTTATCACTATTAATTATTTCGATTAAAAAAGTTGTTTTTAATTATAATTTAGTAATTTTCACTATTCATCAGAATATGAAAGTTATCCGAAAAGTACCAAAATTTCACCTTAGGCTAAATTCGTTACTCCGAATCCAAAAATGAAGTTCATTTTGAAAAATAAGATTTACAGAGTTTTAAAAAGTGGTTATTACTATTCATAACGGCTAGTTTTAATAATATTTTAATAGCATATCGTTGTTTAGTGAAACTCGGTATTGCGTATTACACACGCTATCGAGGAAGGTCGTGATTGCGTGTAATGCAAGGCAAGTCAAGGATGCGTGTTGTGCAAGCTCCTTTTGGTGTAGCGTACAACACAAGACTTTAATAAAATTAAAAAGAATATTTTTTATAAAATCTTGGGCTGTTACATTCTACCCCCCTTAAAATGAATTTCGTCCTCGAAATTCGTCAGGGTTATAAATGGTTTACTATTCGAAAGTTTCTTTAATAGAAACCCACATCGTAAAAAGGAATATCAAAACCAATCTTTAAAAACAAAAGTATGAAACGTAACGGTTACCCAAATAAACTAATCATTGGGTTTCCACATAGGTGAAAATATGGATATGGAAGAGAAATCTAACCATCATGTTCTGATGGAGAGTGGTAGAGAACATGGGTATGGAAAAGCCAGTAATCACAAATCCATAAATTTGTGACAATCTAAGGTACCATCTGATTCATCAGGTATAAGATCACTAGGACAACATTTTTGGTTTTCAAGATCATTTCCCTAAAGTTGAAAATTGAATTGGAATAAATACTTTCTTTATTTTGGTACAATCTCACTGTTGTTCATGCCTTGAACAATTTCCACTTCATCCCTTAAATAAATGAAGTTGAATTTGTTATTCGTGAAGTGTTAGCAGATCATGTGATAGAATGACGGGTCATTCCATCTGTCTCAAACAAAAGGTTAGCAAATATTATATACATAAGTCGATCTATAGTGAGATTAATCATATATGGTTTCTAAAATGGACTTATACTTCATATATCATACTGCTTAATATAATAACACTAGTTTCTACTAAACAGGGACTTCCTGTAGGTCAGTGGTAGGCGATAAAGGCCAGTCGCACTTCGGTTGTGGGTTCGATTCCTACAGCCTTGTCCGAAGCGATGGGCTGTCGCCCATCCTGCAGGTTGTCCTTTTTCTAAAACTACGTTACTATAACATCCCATCAATAATATCGAAAATCTTCTATCCTTAAACAATACTAACTTATGTCCAACATAATCCAGTCTAATCTTTAGGCTTATACATAATACTGCAGTCCACTCTCATAATATAGTGACAACGATTACCAGAGATTTAATACTGTCGTTGATCCCCACATATCATAAGATATGTCTTGTTGGTCACATTCCAAACATTCAAAGTCCTTAATCGTGTATTCTCTTGAATACCTTAGTGAAAACATGAGTGCAGTTAAAAGTTAACACTTTCCACATACCAAAATCCTCAAAATTCTATATACTCAAACCATGATATCACTTAGTCCTTATATCAATCATGAGCTCATGAATACTGTCAAACATTTCATTTTCTCCTTATCCCTTCATTATGCGCATATCATCTGCTTTCCAAAATATTTGAATCACTTTTCATGGTTACCGGTACCTTAAAATTATTGAAAACCACAATAATACAAAAAATATTCTAATACACAATAAAAGTACCTCAACAACATTATTCTTGAATACCAATACATAAACACTTAAATCCATCCTCTTAAATTATTTTCCTGGAATAAGTCCTTCCTTGATTTAGAAGTAACTTTTTAGGTCAGGGCATTGAGTTGGGTAATGCCCATGTTCTCCACAAATAATACATTGAACTCCATAACAGTCTGTCACTCTATGACCCTTTTCTCCACACAAATAACATCAGTCCCTCCATTTGAGGTATTCCTCAAGGTTCTTCTTCCCTTCTTTAGAAATCTCAATCTTCCTTTCTTTATGCTCCTCAACATGCGAACATGCATAATAGTCTATCTTCCTCTTCTTTGATGAATTAGGCATACCACTAAATTTCACCTTGTTAATCATATATCGCGATGATTGATTCGGCATAATCACAACATCTTTCTCTCTAGGAATTACACAATTTTGTTGCTCATAGTCACCAATTTGTCCATTGGATTCAATGTTAACTGAATTCCTTTTGGTTCCCTCCATTAACTAAAACACAAAAATAATTTTGTGAGAATCAAAAATCATGCTAGAGAAAACAACATAGTAAAGGGAATGTATCCTCAATACCTAACTTCTTAGGTTTCTAATATCGTTACCATAGTTCTAGGAATATATCCTATATGTATACTTATCCTTAGGGATATCCCTAGACATACCTTAGAAACAACTCTAGGGATCTCACTAACGTTTTCGCATCCTAGTTTCCAAAGGTTGACTAAACCTTTCCTCTGATACCAACTGTAGAGACCCGTATCTTGATTTACATTGACATTACATTACTTTTGCGGAATACTTAGTACCTTACAAAAACACACACACAAGGACCGTAATAGTTTAGTGTCTTTGGAAACTCGGAACGTAATCTTCTAATCGTGGTGAAAGATCTTCAATATCTCCCATAAAGATCTTCCCTTTTTTTACCTAAAAACCTTTCTTTATATCCTGGGGAAAAGAAAACATAAAAGGGTGAGCTCAAATGCTCAGCAAGGGCAAATAAAGGAAGTAAAAATCATATCATATATTTATGAAAATCAAAACCTGCAAAAGAGATCATAATATCTTAACATGGAATAAATAATAGAAGTGAAAATGAGATCCCCATAATCATAACATAAAACTTGAAACTTTATGGCATGCACACATAATCATGGAAAATCATTTCTTGTTAGTCATGACTCATTGCCAAGACTATCTTAGTGGACAAAGTCCCTTTTTGAACCGAGTTCACTCCTCGTTTCAGTCCTGTATCACTGAACCGAAATAACCTTCCATTCCAGCCATGTCTATCTCATGAGATATAAAATCATTACCCAATGCATTGGAGGGAGATATAGGTCCCACCCATCTTATAATGAATCCTTTCTTATGTGTGCCATATAATCATAAAACATACATCATCGCATAACACATGTAACAAAAATGGGATTCTTGAAACATCATGACATCATAAATCAATTCATATAAGATAAAGAAATTAATAAACATAATTCCATCACAACATAGTCAAATCAATGTAAAAATATGGATAGAAACAGAACCCTTTATTATCTTAGATGGAAAATAATTTTGATAAAACACTTGAATTGAATTCTTGAGGAAAATATCCTTTCTTCTTTAAAATCAATTTCTTTTCACAAAACATCATGAAATTTTAAAAGAAAGAGATTTTATTGAAAATAGACATGAAATCTTTTAGAGGAAGCTTCATGAAAATAAGGCTTTATAAAACAGTAGAAATCCGTTCGTGCCGTATAAGTTAAAAAAAACATTCTTCGTACTTTTGTCGGAAAAGTCAAAAAATACCTCGTATGACAAAAGATTCCTTTCATAGATATTACTAAAAACTCACCGAAGGGTAAAAATGGATTTATACAATTATAGGTGGATGGAAATAATATTACATATTGACGAAACATGGATGTGGATGATAAAATACACCCCAGTAAATACTTATGAATAAACAATCTCGGATAAAAATGAGATTGTGATATTTCCCTTACCTTAGGTCCGATTTGCTTCGTATGTGTCCGAACCTCCTGTATAATGATTTAAATAATGTCATTGACTTATTATAGAATCATATTCATTGTTATGATATCATAT
Organism: Viscum album; assembly: GCA_963277665.1. NCBI lineage: Eukaryota > Viridiplantae > Streptophyta > Magnoliopsida > Santalales > Viscaceae > Viscum > Viscum album. The sequence continues at coordinate 1,917,395,392 of OY728128.1, read as the reverse complement.
ATGGTTCACTTATGACATTATATTACCCATTCTTTTGTAAATTCCATGTTAAAGAAGCGTTTTGGGTAAAATCGTTTCATTTATCGTAGGTGTTTTGACTTGTTGTTCTTGACATTATTATTACTTATATCATGATTTACTTACTTCCAGAATATAAAATTTGATTTATATATCATATATATTCAGTATATATATATATATAATATATAGATAAATAAAATGAAAAACACCGTTCATGGAGACGGTAGTCCGTACGTACGCATGAACGCTGTTTTCCATTCCTTATTGTCTTGGAATGGAAGTAAGTAGATGAAATACATATATATATATATACATAATCCAGTATCTTTATAATGTCATATATTTCATTATTATTTCTTATTTATACTTTATAATCATTCTTAAATGGTTAACATGGAGAATGAATCTCATCGCGTCGTGGAGACGGTAGTCCGTACGTATGCACGAGCGATGATATTATTTTTATAAATATTGAATTGAATCGGAGTGGATTATACAATATATCAGAATCAATATGATGTTGTAATAACTATGTATAGTTATTCTTTACACCATTATACCAATCCATGTAAGGTGGTGGTGGAAAATAGATTACACCACGACGTGGAGACGGTATTCCGTACGTACGCACGCGCATTGATTTCTTTTTCCGTAGGATGGATAGATGGTGAAATAGGGTTGTTTCATACTTATAATAACATATCAGTATATGAGTGATACTGAAGTTATTACTTCATAATGAAACAACCTAAGAAGAAGAAGTGGAAGAAGAAATAAAGATGAAAGAATTGGTAACGGTAATTACCTCTTCTTTGAAGCGCCTCTTTGAGACCTCCTCTTAGGGCACTAAAATTGGTCTTTGAGGAAGACCAGAACCTCTAGGATGTTTCTAGGGAAGTGGAGAAGAGATTTTGGCAGGGTTTGGCCGAGCTTGAGTGCTCAAATTGGTGTGAGGAGGAGGGGGAGGAGGTGTCCTTTTATAAGGGAGGAGAGGGGCACCTTAGGAATATCTCAAAATATTATTTTATATTAAAGTCAAAATCGGTTTATAATGGTTCCAAAGGGTCTTATTTCTAAGATAAAGTGGGGATGGGTCGAAATCCTATCAACCAATAGGATTTAGACAAGTTTAGGTTATTATTTTAACCTTATCAATTAGATTTAACTCTAAGTTAAATAATTTAACTTTTACCGTGTCTTTTTGTTTTCTTTCACTATATGGTTAATATACTTACTATAACATGCCAAACGAACCCCAAATTGTTTATTATTAATATATATATCCTTATATAAGTCATTTGGCCGAACCTTATATTTTTAGGAATAAAATAACAATTAATAATATAATATTTGATTTAAAAACTATTTTGTGTCAATTTTGACACTATTTGATATATGATTTTTGTGAAAGTCATAACAGAATTATATGTTCGAACCAAGTTTATTAAATCAACACTAATATATCATAGTAACCTATAAAATTAGTGGAATTCATAAAAATTCTCAAATTACATTTATTTTGGTGTTTATAACATCAATTATGTCAATTTTTCATAAATAAGATAATTACTGCATCATCTTTGTGTCATAAATAAATTAAATTATATGATGTCTAAAAATTACAAATAAAATACCCTTATGTAGGAAATCTTTTTAGATTTCTAATGAATATTTATAGTCGAATTCATCTTATGTATAACCCCATATTAAAAATGATTTACTTATTAAACTTTGATTTTAACTATTTTAACCCTTCTTTAAATAAATTAATAATAAATGTCCTAATCTAATCCAAGTGGGCCTAAATGGTCATATTTTATTCCTAAGTTTGTTTTTGGTCGAATTACACTTGTCCAATAGAATTAGGACATGTGTATGGGTAATATTGATATCATATTTACCCTTAGTTACCCTATTTACTATTAACCGCGGTAAAAATAGTAAAAAGTTACTATTCACCAAAAAATTATTTTCATCTCATTGAACCACATTTTAGTCCTTGATATTAACCGTGTCTCTCGGATTTTTAAAATTCCATTCACAGAAGCGGTAAAATTATGTTTTATGCAAAATTCAGTTTTTAACCTACCACTTAGTAGTTTCACTATTCATCAAAAATTGATGTTTTTCAGAACAATGCCAAAATTTCATCCTAAGCTATATTTCATATTCCGAATTCAAAAATGAAGTCTATTTTACCAAATTCATAACATAAAAGTTGCATTAATTAATTTTGTAATTAAATCCTGCTGTTAAAACAAATAGCGTGTTTTTAAGAAACAATATCTATCAAAAGATTGACACTTGATTATGTCTGGTTTAAATGTGAAATTACATCTAATGACCAACATTGTATTAAATTGTAAAAATATATTCTAAATATACTTTAAAACCACTCAAATTAATAATTTATCACTATTAATTATTTCGATTAAAAAAGTTGTTTTTAATTATAATTTAGTAATTTTCACTATTCATCAGAATATGAAAGTTATCCGAAAAGTACCAAAATTTCACCTTAGGCTAAATTCGTTACTCCGAATCCAAAAATGAAGTTCATTTTGAAAAATAAGATTTACAGAGTTTTAAAAAGTGGTTATTACTATTCATAACGGCTAGTTTTAATAATATTTTAATAGCATATCGTTGTTTAGTGAAACTCGGTATTGCGTATTACACACGCTATCGAGGAAGGTCGTGATTGCGTGTAATGCAAGGCAAGTCAAGGATGCGTGTTGTGCAATTTCCTTTTGGTGTAGCGTACAACACAAGACTTTAATAAAATTAAAAAGAATATTTTTTATAAAATCTTGGGCTGTTACATAATAAGTGCTCATTATAACTTGGGTGACTAGAATCTCCCTATGATTGTGTCACCAAGGGGTGGATGTGTCTATTGAGTTGACGAGAGTCCTTGAGTAGATCTTGGAACATGATAATGATGTTGTATAGATAATGTTGTGTTATAAGGGCTAGTGGGTAGGAATGAGAGGCTTCAGGTCAGATGTTGATGGGCGAGATGGGTGTATGTATTGTGAGTGATAAAGGAAATACTTCCTAAGGTTGGAGGAGAGTCTTGGAGTATGTAGAGAGTGGGATAATCACTCAGTTGATAGACAAGGTGTGATGGAGAGGGTTTTTTTCTATGTTATGGGATATGAGATATCTCTTGGAGATGAAATATGGGACCTAGGTTCTAATTATGAAAAATTGTTTGAGACTTGGAATAATGATTCCAAGGGGCTGTATAATGGGCAGATTTGAGATGGTTTTTAGGTAGGGATACTAGAGTTGATGAGGTTGGTTCGAGCCTTGAGACTAGGTTCAGAAGAGCCTATTATCTATGTGTCCACCTTTAGATGATAGATGTGAGATAATATTAATTTTTAGAGACTATGGAGTGTTAGGAGGATCCAATGGATTCCCTAATGGATGAGATGAGACATGTTTGTGGTGAAGGGTTGGTTCATGAGTGACCAGTCCCCTAGGATCAACTGGTGAGTTGTGTGATGGGATGTGAACCCAATGCTCTATTTATTCTGGAACTTGGGATAGGTTGTGTAATCTTATGTGGGTATTGAATCCCTAGTCCTTGACTCGCTATGTGTGAGATAACACTGGCCAGACTGCCATGTGTGAGGTAGATTCCTCATTTTTCTTTAAGTATAGGTTGATCATTAGTAAGATGGTATGACATAAGACCATTGGAATATATATTAGTGAGATGGTATGGGAGAAACCTACCATTAGTGATATGGTAATAGTTGGACCACCATGAGTGTGATGGGGTGTTCTATTATTTCATGAAGGGATCATATGATGGGTCTTCCATGAGTGAGATGTGTCTTGAGATGTGTTGTAATGCACGATTAGATGACGATACAATTATAAGTGGGATTGGGTCTATATGTGATATAATATTGAATAGATATACCCTAACATGAGTGAGATGGTAGAGGTTGAGCCTTGAGCATGCTACCACCTTGAGTGAGAAGGCGAGTTTGGAGCGTTTACACATAACCCTACCCTGTGCCTTTTAATAGTAGTCAAAACATAGATGATGACCTAACTTGAGTCCTCAGGTCCAAAATGGGTTACATGGGTGATGGAATAAGACACTGACGAGGTGGATTCCAATATGGAACTAACGTAGGTATGGTCTATTTCCATGGTGTCCTATTTATCACATGTTTACCTGATACATAGGGAGTTATGTTGGCCTAGTAAGCATAAGATGTCCAAGGAATTTCTGTGAAATTTTTATTTTCATTGTGCATATATGTATATGATAGCGTATACTATGGTAAATTTGGGAGAACCTATTAATATGTATTTATCATAACCTACAAAGGAACCCTAGGGTGTGTGTAGACCTTATGTATGCTTTCAGGTTGAGCATAGGATGTGTGATGGATTGGTCTAGAGAAACTTAACTAGTTATGGAGATTGGATTGTGTTGAGGTTTGAGAATAAAAATATGATAAGTGTTTGAATTTTTTTCTTTTGTTTATTTATATATGGGATCTTCCCAGTGGGAGTTCAATGTATGTTTTGTATGAAAATGTGTCTGTATACTATATTTCATGTGTCATAGAACTCTTTATTAATTTATACATGCTATGATTATGGATATATATGTTTGGTTATTTCCACTTTATTTTACACTTTTCTTTGAGGGTGTAGTCTACCCTTTATATGGATCAGGACCTCACTACTAGTTTCTAGCCTTTGAAATATGGGTATGTGCAATTTCAACCTTGTGGAACATCAGATCAGATGAGAATTTTAGGATGGGGCATCACAAAGTGGCATTAGAGATTTTATTTTTGTATTAATATTTTTGAGTGGTCTAATAATGTGTCAAATCTTGTGATAAACCTCATACTTGTGATTCATGAACACCTTTACCATGGTAAGTCGTAGTTACCAGGGTTATTTGATTGTTTTTCTTGGTTTTTACAGTTATGGTTGATATGTTTATTAAATATGATGTGTTACTGGGGATATTATTTATGGTTTTTGTTCTTGGACTATTGGTAAGAGGCCCATGTTCATGCTTCATATTTTTAATGTATGAATCACATGACATACACCTACCTATGTGTGATGTAGTTTTATGACTGGGGTTCATTTTTTTAATGTGTTAATAAAAACTTATTTGTATTTCCCTATATAACTTGTTGGTGGAATTATATTCAACTGAACTACATATGGTTTCTTTTAATGGTAGATCATGTAGATCTTATGACTGGAGGTTCTATGGTGATGTAAATGAATTAACATCATTAAGGGATATATAGATACCCTTAATGGGATGGTTCATTCATTTGACGACTCAATGATGGATCTATTAGGGCATTAAATTCCTAAGAGATAATAGGAGGATGGGTATAGATTTCCATATGGATGTGGAAAACCTTGATTAGTCATAGAGGAAGTATTGAGTGATATGCATTGGATTATGATGTTATATCATAAGAGGTTATCATGGAACTAATAATAGTTTTAGAGAGCTATATTAGTGGTATTTCTAACCCTATGATTTATGGATGTGATTTTAGGATGATCTGTGAGAGCATGTCTAGATGCTCATTATTTTTGATCGACACCCTTGTGATAAGTGATAGTGTGGTAAGCCTAATCATGAGCAAGATGCATTGGGATATTGGATGTAATTGAGATGCATCTAGGAAATGGTCAGTGGGTTAAGCATGTGATCCTAGGTTTGGTGAGATGAAACTCATGGGTGCATGAGTGTGGTTATGAGATCAGCTATACGGGATGATACACTAATGGGTTTGTGTGATATCGAGTAGGATAGAGGGTGAGAACCTATAAGAGGGTTATTGGGGGGAAAATATACCTCTGGATGAGTATAGTGATCATCGTAATGGATTTTTAGGAAAATTATCTATGTGCATGGGAAGGTGCACGCTGGGTATGCACAATGCCTATTTGTTTTGTTTGTTAGTAAATTATTTGTGTGAAGATCCATTGAGAATTATTTAGGGGGGTATATGAGGTTTATTGACATGGAAGTGGTAGTATGATGGTGAGATGTGAGTAGGAATGAAGACTTTATGTTTTGGACCTTGATAGGGGTGTTTTTGGGGAAGCCTAATGGTATGACCCATTAGGGTCAGTTCTCGAGAAGCAGTATAAGGGATTACATATTTTGGGGAGTGAAATATTGGATATTAGATAATGTTTTTCTTAGTGATCCTAGAATAAGAAACAATTTATGTTTTACACTGGTTCTTGGGTATGAGTAATATGGACACATCTAACCATTATGTGTGGTAATGGATAAATCTCATGCCATGTATTTTTTGTATTGGTTTAGTGAGTGATAATAATGATACTCTTATGGTGGGGAGTTTTAAATTGGTTGTGGGTGATAAAACCTCATGTTGGATGGGTTCTGGGTGCGGTGAGAATAGTTAGAGATATAGTTAAGGTAGCACTATGATATTAGTTTGTGATAAGATATGATGATATCTGATTCCCTGGGTGATATCAGATTTTATTTTTGGATTTCGTGTTGGGTGGAGTCAGTGTGTTGACATTAGGATTAGAGTGTAGTTGGCATGATTCAAGAGCAAGTCAGATCAAAGGTGTGACAATGCTTGGGGTGAGATCAAGGTGGATAGAGTAGGTGGTTGGTGATCTGACCATGGTATTACACTGATATTTGGGTATGGTCTTCATTGCAGAGAATTACACAATATCATGATTCCTTTGAGAATTAAGGTATCATAATTTTGTGATTGGAGATGTTTCATTGGGTAAAACCAAGTATTTATGGGGAGGTCAGCTAGATAAGGAATGAATGGGGTTTTTAGTTGGAGTTGGATGTGTTTGAGGTCGTTTGAATATCAGACCCGGAATTTAGAGAAAATATTTAGTGTATTTAGGATTGGTGGTTATAGTTGTGAAGTGTAAGTATGTTTGTAATTAAAATATGGAACATGGTCATTTTTTAATGAATTTATGACCAAGGGATGTTCAGGTTAGTTTTAAAGGACTATCATATGGTTCCCAAGGATGAGAAGACCTATGGTAGAGAGTTTTTAATGATATATGTCATCATGGGTTGGAAATTTCGAAGGGAAATATAATTTTTGGTTTGGTGAGTGGTTAATTATGAGAACTGGGACTTGGATTTGGATTATAAGTACTTTAACATCCTTAAATGGTGTTTTTGGATTTTTTTGAGGCCCCATTAGTGGTATGGGAGCATTGGTGGACTATGGGGAAGGACCTGGAGACATAGGAGTTGAATTTTTAGCTATTCACACCACGAACCATGTGTTTTACACTGTGAATGACCTTGACCAAGGGGTGTAGTTGCAATAACCCAAAATTTTATAAATTAAATTCCCTTTTTAATAGAGTATATTCCTTATTAAGAAATGAAGTTATAGAAAACACATGAAATACTTTGGAAATTTTGAAAAATTATATGGTATATAAAATTTAAAATACAATTAATCATCAAAAACATTGATAATATATCCATTGAACAATTATCATATGACTATTATATATAAAGGGATATGATAGAGTCCAATTGACACAAACAAAAGAAGCGATGACCTCGACCTGTAGGGTTATACCATATGAAGCCAATTTATTGGAGATTCTGAGGGAGAGAGCATCACTTGGATTTTTCCTTAACCAATCCCAGGATGAGATTCAATAACTAAAGCATGAATTAAACCATTTATGGGATAATTTCAAGCTCATCAAGATCATGTCCTATACCATGTTTGTTAAACCACCCTATGAAAATATCACCATCACACACCTTACCCTTAGAGATTTTGCTAGTGTAATAAAGGACTATGCATCACCACCCTAAAATTTTATTTTTTACAATTTATTTTTTATAAAAAAATGATTATATTTTCCTATTTTTAATTTTACTTTTTAAATTATTAAATAACTATTTTGATAAAAATTAGTTTTTGATAAGATGAAACACAAATTATATTTTTTGGGAAATATATAGTTTTAATCAAGACACTCTTTTTAATGAATTAAATAATTTTGAAATAAATTATATTTTAATAAAATATTATTATTAAATAACATTTATTAAATGTAAATAATAATATAATTTTATGAAGTAAAGCATAATTTTTATAAGGTCTTGAAGAATATTATTGTCAAAAGTTAGAATTTTTCAATAAATGGTGATATTTTGATTTAAAATTATAAATTATCATATTTAGAGACTTATTTTTATAAAATAAATATTATTTTTAAAATCAACACATTGAAATTATCCAATGGTAAATTTTTCATAATTTTCCGAGATAGTCAAATTTTTAGGTAAAAATTAAATATGGTATAATTATACAGTATGTGTTATGACATCTTAAAATCCAAAAAGTGATGTAATAAATACTATAAATGGTATAAACTACCAAAATTATGTTTCCTCTTTAAATTAATTTGTTTTTTAGTTACTTTATTAATTTTATTAATCCTTAATAAATCCCCCAAAATATATGTTATATTTTAAGGTTTTAAATCAACAATTTATAAACATGACTCACTTCCACATAAATAAGGGTATTATTTTAATGAGAATAGTTTTTAAACATGTAAAATAATTAAGAAAACTCCAATTTTGAATAAACCTTGAGAAAAAACTATGGTATGGTTTGTGGTTTTGATTACATTATCATATAGAGTCCAAAACCTATGTTTGGAAATTAATAAAGAATTCTTCTCTATTTTGCTATATAAACCCACCCAACCTTCTATTTTTCTTCACTAAAAACTATTTAAGGAAAACATTACTCTACCCTTATCTATTTATATCCCTCCCAAGGTTCCCATAAGCTCTTAAGAATCTCTTTCCAAAATTTTAGAAGCACCCTCTCTAGGTAAGGGGTCCTCTCATTCTCCTCTTTATTCAAGAACCTCGTTTATATTATACCTTTTATTTTTAATTTTTTCATGTTGGGATATGTTATGACAAATCCATATTAATTCCCTTATTGTTTTAAGTCATGATATTAATCCCTCCCATGAATCATCATTTATCCCCATTATGCAGCTGAAATTATTCTGCGATTTTTCCATGCCTAACTTTTGTATTGTAAATACCCATTGCCATTTACACTCAAGGTTATTCACCTAGATGTACATATAATTAATTAATAGTGTAATTACATGTATTTAAACCACAATCCTTGATCATGGTATTAAATGTGATGAAATATGTCCCTACGTTGAATGATTTATGTGGCACACATGAGCATGTACATATTATGATGGGTATGCCCAGATAATGCTCCAATGCATTGAGTAATGTTTTAGTACCATAAGAAATCATGTATGAGATAAGGGAGAAAAACTAATCCATTATGGGAATCTTTCCACCATATGATGTTTTCTTAGTAGTTATCCTTGACTTATTTTTATGACATGATTTATGTTTTCACCACATTCCCATGTTGCCTTTATGCTATCATGTTATATCATACTTTATTGTTCAATATTACTATTATCACCAATATTATATTACCTTTATATACCTTTTATATTACATATAAAAATTTACCTTATTCTATGATTTTTTATTCCTTTATTGGGATTTATAGCTCACCCCTTTTGTACATCCCTAGGTTATCCCTTCCAGTTTTAGAAGAATGATGAATTTTTGGAGCATGTTAAGGAAATTTTTAATAATGTTATTGCATACATGTTTCAATTTGATGAGATATATACCTAAATAATCAAATAAACTAGGATCCATGATCATTTTGGATTGTTTTATGTGTACCTTTATGTAATAATTCATAAAATAAATTGGAATAAAATATGGGTTGTCATAGTTGGTATCAAAGGAAAGTTGAGTTATTTTTGGGATTAGAATTAGAAAAATATAGAAAAATCCTTAGGATATAAAAATATACATTATAAAATATAACTTTTTGTAAATTATATAGTAAGTGGTTTCCTAGAAAATAAATCCATGTTTGGATACTACAAGTGAATGCAGCTCTCACATAGACACACCTAGGGGTAATAACCCTAAAAAGGGAACATTAATCTGGAATCAATCCTCACCTAGTGCAAAACAATGATCCTTACTATACAAATGGTTTAAAAATCTTGGGGGGGGGATATTATTTAGTAAATTATAAATCTTAATATGAAGCATTATTAAGGGAAAAAATGCCCATAAAATTTTATGTAATGAAATAAATCATGGATAAATTGGATTGAAACCTATAAATTCATAGGTTAAAGTATATATGTAATTTATGAGTTATCCCTTAAATGTTCATGGTTTCCCTTTTACGTGTTTAATAGTTTAAAAATAATCATCCCTAATTTTCCTTTTATTCTAGTAAATGACTGGGAATAGGAGGAACCAAGTCAATGAACAATGTGATGAAGAATTTAATGACTAACCAAATCAAATGCCCAATTTGATTGGAGTATGAATCATGAGATTTTTGATAATAATTTCTTAATTAAATCATATTTTGAACCAAAATTTGAATCTAGAGAAACACCCAAATCCCATTAAGAAATAGAAATTTTCAATTGATACCTTTATGCAACAAATACCTTCAAATTTCAATAGATATTATTATCCCTTAATCATGGAACAATGGATCAACTTCATTGAGAAGATGTTCTACATCTTTAAATGCTCAAAGAAAGATAAGTTCATGCTGGATTTTTATAATATGGAAGGAGAAGCCAATAAATTGTGGACATTGGTCAAAAATATAAATCCTGAGGAGGAGATCGAAGTGATTAAGTGGAAGGAATTACAAAAAATAGTTTTTGATAAATATTTTCCTCTAACTCTTGACTAAAAAAATAGAGGGACTTAATTAGCCTCAAGAGAAAGGATGAAAAATACATCATGGTGATGAGAAAAACTTAACTATAATTGAATTATATTCCTCTAGATTTATCTTTACCCCCAAAAGTAAGGTTTACCACTTATTTATTGCGACAAATCTATATCTATGAAAATAATTTTCAATTAAAGACATTGATGGCTATGAGGAAGTTTTCTGATGTTCCCTCATAGATGAAATAGATATCATTTAATATCAAGGTTATCATGAGGATAAGAAGTAGAGATTTGAGTTTTATTCTAGAGGTATGATGAAGAAATCTAACAACCGAAAGAAATTCCAACATCCCACTTATCAATTCTTGGAAAAAATAATCCTGAAAATTTCCTAAAGGGGGTGAATAAAAGGTTTAGGTGTGGGATGGAAGGGAACCTAGCTAGATATTATTGATGGTAGAAACCCACTAATGTGATTGAAGAAATGAATGCTCTAGTCAACCCTCATCTAGTAGTACAATGTTTCAACTACAAAGAACAAGATCCTTATTCAACCCAATGACCTAAGCCAAGGGTTTTAAGAGAAAATCAATGCCAACAACCTACAAGGTTGTAAGGGTTAACTTATGCCATCACAAATTCTTAGGTGGATCATTATAATAAAGTTGTGATAGGTACACTAGTTATTACTTCAAGGATATAAAATACACTTTTTGATTTTGCTTCTAAACATTCTTTCATATCATGCAAGTTTAGTATAACTATTCAAACACCATAAAAAATCATGTAAGTGAAGCTATTAATGAAAATGGAAAATGGTTCAATTATTTCATCCCAAGAATATACCCCCTGTCAAAATTTGTGGACTGAACCTCCCAGTGAACCATGTGATAATCTCTTTAGTGAAATTTGATACAATTATAGTTATGGATTGGATTTACTTGTATAGATCCAACATAAATTATTGATAGAAGAAAATAACCCTCTATATCATGAATTATCCTATAATTATATAAAAGTACAAGGAGGATGAATCTACTTTATTATCATCACCTCAAGAATGGATATTATTTACCTATGATAAATAATATCTAGCTAAAATGATTAAGACTAATTAAAAAACCATCCTTTATAACATTCCCATTATAAGGGAATTAATTGATGTGCATTTTGAATAACTTACTGGTCTTCTACCTAGGTGAGAGTTTTAATTTTCAATTGAGATTATACCATAATCTTTACCAATATACAAGACTCCATATAGAGTTTTTTTTGTAAAAATTGAGGAGATGAAGAAGAAACTACATGAGAATATGGATAAATGGTTCATACGCCCAAGTGCTTCACCGTGGGGTGCATCATCCCTATTTATCAAGAATAAGGATGGGTCAATGCAACTCTAAATTGATTATCATGAGATCAAAAATACTATGATAAATAACAAGTATCATCTTATATGAATTGATCAATTTTTTGATCAACTATATGGATCCCATTATTTATCTAAGTTGGATCTTCAATTATGATACTATCAAGTAAAGGTGAAGATGGAGGATATCACCAAGACATATTTTTATACAAGGTAAAAGCACTAAGAGTTCATATTGATTGAATTTGGACTCACCAATTCTCTAACAATCTTCATGGAATTGATTAAGAGAGTCTTTAGAGATTAACTTGACAAATTCATGGTAGACTTTATATAAGATATTCTTAACTAGTCCAAAATCAAGGAGGAATATGAGGAGTATTTTAATTCTATACTAAAGACCATATGGAAAGAAAATTTGTATTCAAAGTATAGTAAATGAAAATTTTATTTAGAGTAAAATTCATAGGGAATGTTATCACCAGTAAAGCTATATTTGTGGGCCATTCAAAATTAGAGGCAATTTAAGGATGGACTAAACCAACCTATGTGATGGATATACATAGTTTCCTTGCATTAACTGGGTTCTATTATTTATTTTTGAGAAACTTATCAAAATTTTAAATCCCATTAACCAAGATAAATTATATGTGGGTAAAGTTTGTCTAGAATAAAGTATATGAGGAAAGTTTTAAAGAGCATAATAAAAGACTTATCAGTGCACCTATTCTCACATTACCCACCAGTGGGGATGTATTTATTATCTATAATGATGAATCCAAAAAAGGTATTGGGTTGTGTACTCTTTAAATATTAAAAATTGATATTCTATGCATCTTTCTAACTAAGTATACATGATAAAAACTACCCAAATCACAATCTAGTATTAGTTACGGTGATATTCACATTAATGATTTGGTAGCATTATATTCATGGGGAGAAGCGTGACACATATATGGATCATAAAATCCTCAAGTATATATTAAAAAAAGAGAACAATATGCACCAATAAAGGTGGTTAAAGATTATCAAGGATTATTATTGTTTAATCCATTACCATCCTGGGAAGGCGAACAAAGTGGAAGATGCTATGAGTAGGAAGGACCCTATAACCCTATCCTTGGTGAGAATTTCAAGGGATAAAATATTCTTGGACATGAAAAGGATGGATATGGGAATAATAAAAGGATATTTTTCCTACCTTGATCAAATAACTTCTTAACCACATATTATTGAGAGGATCAAGGAATCTCAGAGAAATGATGAGGTGATACAGAAGAAGGTAATGAATATCTTGGAGTTCAAATTTGCTGACAATGGATTTATAAAGTTTGGAATTAGGATAAAAACCAAAACTGAAGTGGGAACTTATGTATGATGTACATATTCCATCCTTCTATATTAATACAGGAAGCACCAAGATGTATATAGATTTGAATAAAAATATCTGGTGGTATAACATGAAGAGAGATATTAAAAAGTTTATATATTAATGATTGGTATTACATTAGGTCAAGGCTAAATGATAAAAGTATAAGGGTATGATGAAACTATTTATCATACCAGTATGGAAATGAGAAACATAATCATGGATTTTTTATGGAACTCCCCAGGACATAAAAAGAAAATAATTCTATCTGGTTGATAGTTGATCACCTTAGAAGGTTAGTTCTTTTTATTTCCATTAGAAAATATTTCTCTCTTGACCAACTGACCATGATATACATAAGGTAAGTGTTAATACTACATGGAGTTTCACTCTCTATTGTATCTGATTGATATTCTAGGTCTAACATAAGGTTTTAGAGAATCCTTCATAAAGATTTGAATACATAACTAAGATTTAGTACTATATATAAACCTAAGATATATGGCAATCCTGAAAGAAACATTTAAACTCTAGAAGATATACTGAGATCATGTTCAATGTATTTCCAAGGATGTTGGGATATAAACCTTTCTCTAATGGAGTTCTCATATTTTTTTCCACTATAGAATTCAAAATGGAACCTTATGATGATCTATATGAGAAGAGGTGTCAAACTCTGACATGATGGGATTAAGTTAGGGAGCAGAAGATGATGAGACCTAATATTATCCAAGATATGATAACAAAGGTTCAAACCATTCAACATTATATGAAATCAGAACAAATTAGATAGAAAAGATATGTATATAATCATCTATAAGACCTGGAGTTTAAGTTTAGAGATAAATTGTTCCTTAATATATCACTATGGAAGACATTCATGAAGTTTGGGAAGAAGGAAATGATTATTTCTAGATACATTAGCCCCATTGAGATCATTGATCATATTAGAGTGGTGGCATATAGACTAGAACTCCCACCTAACCTATCTCAAGTACATGATGTGTTTCACGCACCCCTATTAAGGAAGTAAATATGAGACCCCTCACATGTATTAGATATATAGGTGTTACTATTAGATAATGATATTTTATATAATGAGAAGTCATTAAAGATCTTAGATCGTAGAGACAAAGTTCTACGTAACAAGAAAAATCACCTGATCAAAGTATTATGGAAGAAGCACTAGTTTTAGGAAGATATATGGGAACTAGAAGAGGTGGTGAAATAGAAGTACCCCCATCTATTTTAGTGTATGAAATGACAACCTGACCTTTTATAAATGAAATTAGTTTTTTAATTGTGTAAATTCATTATTAATAAATGAAGTTATAGAAAACACATGCACTACATTGGCTATTTTGAACAATTATATATTCCATAAAATTTAAAATACCATTAATAATCATAACCATTGATAATATAGCCATTAAATAGTGATCATATGACTAGTATATATAAATGGTTATCATAAAGTCCAATTGACAAAAATAAAAGAATCAATGGCCTTGACCAGTAGGGTAATACCATATGAATCCCATTTATTAGAGATTTTGAGGGAGGTAACATCACTGGGATTTTCCCTTGAATAATACCAAGCCACGTTTCAATAAGAAAATCATGAATGAAACCATTTATGGTAAAATGTTATTATCATTAAGATCACAACCCAAACTATGTTCTCCGAATCACCCCATGAAAAATCACCATCGCACACCTTATCCTTAGGGCCTTCATTGGTGTAATAAAGGGATATTTTTCTATACCCTAATAGTATAAATTTGAAAATTTTCTTTTTTATAAAATAATTATTATATTTTTCCATTTTTAATTTTACCTTTTTAAATTATTAAATAACGAGTTTGATAAAAAATAGATTTTGATACGATGAAACACAAATTTTTTTTTGAAAATATATAGTTTCAATAAAGAAAATATTTTTTATGAATTCAATAATTTATAAAATAAATTATATTTTAATGAAATATTATTATTAAATTATATTTATTAAATGTAAATAATATAATTTTACGAAGTCAAATGTAATTTTTATATGGTTTAGGAAATTGATATTATAAAAATAGTTCTTTTCAATAAATAATTTTTTTATTTGATTTAAAAGTATAAGTTATTATATTTAGAGAATTATTTTGATAAAATAAATATTATTTTTTAAATCAAGATGTTAAAATTATCCAAAGGTTAATTTTTATAATTTTATGAGATAATCCAATTTTTGGGTAAAAATTAAATACTATATAATTATACAGTTTGTATTACGACATCATAAAATTCCAAAAGTGTTCTAATAAATACCATAAACCTTATTAACGACAAAAATTATTTTTCCCTTTTAAAATATAGTGTTTTTTAGGATATTTTATTAATTTTATAAAGCCTTAAGGATCCCCCAAAATATATATTATATTTTATGTTTTTAAAATAAATTATTTATAAACATGAATCAATCCCACATCACCAAGAGTATTATTTTAATGAGTTCGGTTTTAAAAAGTAAAATAATTAAAACCACTACAATTTGGAAGAAACCATGGGAAAAACCATTAGATAGTTTTAGGTTTTGATTACTTTATCATAAAGATTCTAAAACCTATGTTTGGAAATTAATAATGAACTCTCATCTCTTTTGTTTTATAAACCCACCCAAACATTCATATGTATTCACTAAAAACTCTTGAATCCTAAAATTAAAAATCCCTTCCCTATCTATATCCTTCCAAATGTGCCCCTAACTCTCAATAATTTCCTACCAAGATTTTATAAGCACCCTCTAAAGTCAATGAATCCTTTCCTTCTCCTCTATTCAAGCACATCTTTTATGTTATACCTTTATTTTTCAATTATTCATGTTGGTATATGTTCTCAAACATCCACATTACTACCCTTATTATTTATAAGTTATTATATTACCTTTTATATCTCATTAATCCCTCCAATGAATAATTATGTACACCCATTATTCTATTAAAATTATCTAATGATTTTCCATGCCAAACTTTTATATTGTGAATAACCATCACCATTTCCACTCATGGGTATTCAACTAGATGTACCTAGCCTTCATTGATTTGGTAATTCCATGTATATAACCCACTCTCCTTGATTATGGGATTAAATGTGATGAAATATGTCTTTATGGTGAATTTCTATGTGCCACACATGAGCAAGTACGTATTATGATGGGTGTGCCTAGATATAACTCTAATGAATTTGGAAATGTTTTAGTCTCATGAGACATCATGTATGAAATTAGGGAGTAAAACTAATCCATTATTGGACTATGTCCAAAATATTATGTTTTATTGGTAGTTATCCTTGACTTATAATTATTACATGATTTATGTTGTTGCCACATTCCCATGTTACCTTTATTCCATCATGTTATATCATACTTCATTGTTCAAGATTACGATTCTCACCCCTCTTTTATTACCTTAATATTCCTCTTGGATCACATGTACTACTTTAACTTATGATAGGATTTGTTTATTCCCTTACTGGGCATTATATCTTACCCCTTTATAATGTATATCATTAGGCAATCCAATGCAGTTTTTGAAGAACGATGGAATTTTAGTAGCATGTTAAGGAAGTTTTAAATAATTTTGTTGTATCCATGTTTCAAATTGATATAATATATACCTAAGTACCCAAATACAATAGGATCTATGATGTTCTAGGATTGTTTTATGTGTACCTTTATGTAATAATTCATGAAATAAAGTGTAATAAAATATGTGTTGTCATTGTAGTATTCTACCTTGAGGATTTCATGGTATGAACCATAGTTCACACCATGTATGTTGTTTACCTGAAGGATTCACCATCTGTCTGGTCCATTTAGGACATTAATGTACCCAAGGAAAGGGTTTCATGGCATAAAACCCCTATGAACACTGTTAATAGTTCATGGGTTGATATTTTTTAAGCATGGGGACTTCCATATTTTTTTTGGGTTGGGTGTTTTATGATTTTGGTGAATAGGGGAGTATGAGAGAGTCAATTTTAATCCTTTCCTCCCCCTATTCTCCTTATTCATTATCCTTTTTCTAGGGGTGTTTTATGATTTTAGTGAGATTAGATAGCCGAGCCCTACCATGAGTGAGATGGAAGCAGTCAAACCACTATGAGTGAGATGGGTTCCAAGATTGTGACATGATATGATCAGATGATGGGACTTCCCTTAGTGAGATAATACTTATAATGACTTGTGATAATGGATGGGACAATGAAACCACCATAAGTGATATGAGGTCTAGATGTGATGAAAGATTATATGGATTGACCTTACTGCAAGTGAGATGATAGAGGTAGAGCATTGGTAATAGGACCACCATGAGTGAGAAGGTGAGTTAGAATCTTGGACACATGACCCTACCCTTCCCCTTAGGTTTATAGTCAAGACTTATATAACAACCTACCCCGAGTCCTTAGGTATGATCTAGTTTACATGGAATATATCATGATATGATATGATTAAGTGGATTCTAGCATGGAATCGAAGTGAGTATGGTTATGTTCCATGATGTCCTAGTTAGTATATAGTTACTCGACACACATAGAGTCATGGTGGTCTGGCTAACACACAATGTCCAAGGAACTTTTTTAACATTCTTATTATCCTCATGTATACACATATATTAGGAAATATACTATGGGAACATGGTGAGACTCTACTGAGATATATTTTTCAAACCCTGTACGGGTACTCTGATGCACGTATAGACCTTATATTTTTCTTCTGGTTGAGTATAAGACATGTGATAGATCAAACTGGAACAACTTGAGAGGTTTTGAAGACTGGGTTGTGTGGAGGATCGAGGATCGAAGTAGGGCCTATGTGAATATTTTGTTTCTTTCATTTATTTTTATACGGGATTAACCTGATGGATGATATGTGTATGTTTTGTATGACCACGAGTCTATACCCTAATAATGGATTTGTATGTTTGGTTATTTTTTTATAATATACACTCTAATTTGAGGTCATAGTGTCTAAAATATATGTATTTAGACCTCGATGCTAGTTGGAAACCTCTAGCATATAATGAGGAATGCTTGAGGCCACATGGAATACTGGATCAGACATGCATTCTAGGTTGGGTCATATAAAAGTTCTATAAAATCAGGTTCAATGGCTTTGTTAAAGGTAGAGGTTCTTGAAGAAGAACCAAACATTTCTCTTTTATATATAATACCTAGAGTTTTACTATATACCTTCTCATAATTTTCAAGTATTATTCATGACTTTGATACCCTTCATGTCTTTTCTCTAAATTATACTTGACATTTGGAAAAATTTTCTTAAAAAAGTGTAATGGCTGGTAAGATTTAGATGTAGGTTTAGGTTGAACTGGATTCATGGATATAAAATCATGAAAATATGTTTTAGAGACTTCCTTGATATTGACACATACATTATCCACTAAAAATGGGGATTATCCATAGTGATCTCATGAAAAGATTTATATATATCAAATATCTTTTATAATTTATCTCTTAAGGTGTGTAGTTTACCTGGTATAACTACCCCAAGGATAATATTACCTTTGAGCTCATAAAAAGATTTGAAAAAGTTTCCAAACCTTGAAATGATTTTATTTTTTCTATAATCAATAAATACCTCCTTGAATTTCCCCAGAAAATATCCATAATCCATTTTGTCCCACCCATCTGAATATTTCTCCAAACATTCATTCAAATGGCCTTAAAATACCTAAAAACCCTCATCACACTTATATGGATCTTTCAAACTATTCCTAAAATTTTTCATTTGTTAACAAGATTATTGAATCTATCACATAATATTTATAACAATTTATTATTTATTTTCATGGAATCCAGGTGTAGTGGTAATTGGTTCTTTATAAACAACAATATATTTTCATTTTTCACTATCCTTTTCACTAACCATAGGATTGGGTTCAACTTAAATATATTCAATAATCTAATTATAAATAAGCCTGAGATAATTATTCTATCTGAAAAGTACCTCTCTATAGTTAAGTAATACTTCAATAATAATAATTATTTTTTATTAGTCTTATGATCAATAACATTTTTATCAAATACTTGATCACTTTTATTTTTATATTCCCATTAAAATTTAAAATTTGAAACAAATTTATGATGAATATCATTACAATTATTCCAAGATATTTGTAACAATTCAATATTTTTTATAATTAAAGGATTTTTTCATATTTAGATGACATGTAAATTAATTTAATTTTATAAAAACACTGATCAAGTTTCATACTAAATTTATATTTAAAATTCAAATTTTTTGTATTATGTCATAACACAAACATAAAGTATTCAGAGTCTAAGGGTTGATTCCTTACTTATTTTTATTCAAAAATCAACAATTTCTTGAATTGATTAAAGGTATCCAAAATAAAAAAATATCTTTAAATATTAGTAATTATTTAATTTAAGACACAAATATTAGGTATAAAATTAAAAACTGATAATAAATTTCAACTGAATTCAGCTCCCCCATAAATAAAACTGAAACATCTATCACAAAAGGTTGCTTCTCCCTTATTATTTCTAATTAATATTTAAACATATGTTGTGAAAAAAATTAGTTTAATAAGATGTTTAAATTAGGATTTTATGTGTCCATAGAGAGATTTTTAAGTCCCAGGGGGAGTTTACTAATATATGGTATTGAAGAAGAAATCCCTTTCATTGTAGTGGTTTTCTCAGGATAAAATTTTGTGAAAAAATGAAGTGGATATGGTTTTTGTGTTGGATTTTGTTTTCAAAACATAAATCATGTTTTAAATCTTATAAAATTTAGTTTAGTGTCAGTTAAAAGTTGTTTGGATATCTGGAGATGGATGTGATATGTTTAGAGTTGAGATATTCAAATTTGGAAGAGAGAGTTGGAGATTAAATCATGCCATAATAGATGAAATCATACCATAGTGAATTATATGTGTGATTAATTAATATAGGAATAATATCGACATAATGTTAACCCTGATATGGTAGAATTTATATAAGGTGTGGCTGAGTCTGATCACACTGTAAAGTCTTTGATCATGCCACACGTGGATCTATTTGATATTGATAAATTCTGATTTGAATGTTGTGTAAGACTAAGATCTTCTGAAGTAAGAATGAATCACACTGAAATGAATCATCATATGTCATGATTAATGATGAGAAAGATTAAATTCTTCTGGAATAATATAGAATCACATTTCAACATGAAGGTTTATTCCATGAACCAAGTGAAATATTATGATGCGATTTGAACAAGTATGTCATGACATGGAAGCTACTTTACAATGAAGTGTCATGATTTTTCATGCTCTCACTATTTTGAGGAAAGAAGAGATTACACCATGTAGAATAAAAGCATTCAATAGAAGAGTAGGGTAATATAAGCCTTATGATGTGAATAATTTTTTCCTACTAAAAATGAAAAAATGGTTTGAGAAGGAGTTAGGGGAAAATTGGTTGGTTACAACATGAATCAATTGATTATGTCGTGAATGTGATGATCACACCACAATTGTATGTATCACACAATAAATTATACCCATGTATATGATTCATGGTTTTTGATGATATATCTCATTTGGTACTTCATGAGATGCTTCAACTCAAACCTTTACATCTTATAACTATATCCAAGGGTGGAAATTAGACTTAGATAGATTTAAATTCTGAAAAAGAAGAGGGAGTAGTCTAAGGCAGTTACTTCTTTGTATTTAAAAATTAAAATGAAACTTACAATTGGGATGAAGTTATAATACTATGTAAGACTTTGAACATGAGTCTTACATGAATTAGAGTCCATAGAAGAGAAGAAAAAGAAGAAGAAGAAGAGTACACATGAATTTTTTGTCTTGAAAGAGTGTTCAACACACCTTTTGTGTGTGTCTGTATTGATGAAGTATAAAATAAATAACTCCTATTCTATATTGAATAAGGGTAATATAACTATAAATTATTTTGAGGTAATTAAATCAGAGGAATAATTATAATTTCTACCTCATTAAATACCAAGATAGTAGTGAAACTTGTCCAGAGACTTGTGAGGAGGAATCTTTTTGGATATTCTTATATTACGAGTAATTGATATACCCCACTTGTTTATATCCAAAATGAAGATTCTAGTTGAATATTTGATCATGGGTTTTACTATATCATACCAAGGATGTATTTTCTCATTTTGAGTGTTAAACCTTATAATTTAGGTGTTATTTTTTTTATTTCCTTGGAGTGTTAGAATTTGAACAATGATATTTTTCACTCTAACAAGTTATAGATATTGATTTCATAATAAATATTAAAAGTGAAAATGGAATATTTTTCAATGATTCTATAATGAATTTAGATTTTGGATCCTTTAAATAAATATTATCTTCAAAATTTTTCACCACATGCAACACTGAACTAGAATGATCCATGGAATATTTGATAAGAAAATTATAACAAGAATAAAACATATAGTATATAAAATTATTTTAATCAATTAGAAAATTCATAAAAAATATAATTAAGAACACTTAAAGTTTTAATAATTCATTTTTAATTAAATTTAGTTTTCCTTATATATTAAATTTTCATTTAAAATATAAATTTATAAGATTTTTAATTTTTATTTTAAAAAATTAAATTCATTTTTTATTTCACATAAAAAAACATATTAGGTTTAATTTTTGAGTTTTTTATAAAATAATTTTTTAGGCAAATAGTAAAAAATACCGATTTTTCTAATACCATCACTTTTATGAAACTATCATAATACAAGAATGACATAAAAGTTTTTGAAACCATTTATATATAAAAATATATATTTATAAAGTAAAATATATCATTAAAAAAATACTATGTTGGATTTTTTAAACCCATGTGTAATGTTTTGGAAACTTAAGTAAGATTTTACTCTAAAAACTATTTTTATTCTCTTATATTAAAAATTAGTTTTCATAAATTATATAAATTAAACATATAAAAATGTATTTTATATTTTAAATCATCATTATCATATTATGTGATAAGGTCTATTTTATTTTTGGTCATAAAAGTATGATAACTAAGACTAAAGTTAACGACCATGATAATGGTAAAACTGTTATTTTCAAAAATTATTTTATTAATGTTATGTATTTTTTATCTAATTAAATAAATTAATATATTATAAAAAAATTATTTAATATAATTTTTATACCTATATATAAATTTATTATCACCCATTCAGTTTTTAATCAATAATAAATAAGACTAAGAACATTTAATGGTAAAAACAACATTTTCTACAAAACATTTTTTCAATATACAAAATGTTTTAATTTAAAAGTTAATTTTATATTATTTATAAAAGTAATTAGATTAAATATAGGATAAATTTAGGTTCATCACTCCAAAATTTGGTAATAGGTATTATTTTATTTTTTATTAAAACACATATTACTTAGTTAAAAACTACTTACCTAAGTAAAAATGAAAATGGTAAAATGTAAAAACCAAATGGTTATTGAAGTGAAACATTTGAATGAATGAGATTTATAGGTTTTTTCATCCTCATACCACCCACAATCCGTTATTTATCAATTTTGGCACCTCGGAACCTTGAATAATTTCATTCTATTATTGAAAAATAATAGGTGATCTTAAAAGTGTTCTTTTCTTCACATATAAAATGGTAACACTTCCACCACTTCATACCACACACATTCCTTCGAATTTCATACTAAAACACTATTATTTTTATCCCATTAGAATTATATCTCAAGTTAATAATTATCTAGTCTTAATTAGTAAGCCTAATCCATTAATTTCAAAGAATACCTTAAAGATAAAGTTCAATGTCCCAATGGGATTCAAACTCTTTAGTAGAATTCGGGAATTAAGGTAAGGGTTTTTACATCTAAATTTTTCTTCATTGAGATACAATGTAAATTTAACCCCTTATTTACTTTTTTGGTGTATATATTGGAAATTGATTTCTTTTATCATAATTTTCATTTAACCTATGGTATTTAAAAATCCATCTCAAATTCTACCTTCCATGGGGTATCAATCCAAAGATAATGATAATGTAAGGGTTTCTTTGTCTCATTTTCAACTACATGATACATGTTTAATATTTCACACCATAATATATCTTATATGGTGTATTAACTATCCAATTGTTTTACATGTATGAAAATATCTTCCATTTAATGAGATTTTAATGTCTATTTCATGATCTACAACTCAATCTCCTTTGATTCTTATATTACCAATGCCTTGAGGCTTTCATCACCAATCCCATATTAAAACAAATATTGTGTTTGAAAGATAATACATCTATGGAATTTGTATAATTTTCTCTTAAAACACATTTTTTTCTTATTCTCTACTGGTTATTCTTGAGGTTTTACTTTTCTTCTCTCTCTTAGATTTTCCCTTGGCTAAATTTTTAAGATTGTAATAAAATTTACCCTACCTATTCTTTTTGGCCAGGAATACATCTCTCCTATGACATTATTCATTGGATTATTTTAATAATTTCCTTATGAATGGATCAATAATTTATTAAGGAAATTTTATATAACTTTACCTTCTTTAAAATCCTTAAAGAAAAATTTAATGTTATTCATATGGGTCATTTTCATCAATGTGTGAAAAACATCACTTTTTAATGTCTTCCATACGAACACATATTTTGACCTTTTTTAAATTTTATATGAAAGTTCCTATATATGTTTTCATGTTTTTTAAAATAAATTCCATTTTCTCCTATTTTTATAAAATATTTATACTTAAATAAAGGTTTTAAAAAGATCAAGAATGATTCTTATTTCTAAATTGATTTTCCTAATACACCTAAAAAAATGTTATCAATCCAACTCAATGTAATTTGTTATATTTTTTTCTTGATAAAGGATATTATTCAAAAGATTCCATGCAACTTATTTCTATGTATGGATTATGAAATGTTCTTTTCTATCATAAAAATAATCCATCACTGCCTTGGTCTTTCCTACACATCCACTGAGAATTAGAATTATTTTTATTCCAATTCCTTTCATCTTTAAACACTATATATTTCCTTCTTTTATTGATGGATGTTTACCTAGATTCCATACATAGATTTATTGGTGAAATTATTTATTAAACTAAATACCCATTATCTATATGGTTAAAATACCATATACTTTATTGAATAGTCCCTACCTAGAAAGGTATTTAGTATCATTGGACTCCCATTTATATTAAATAGGTTTATCATTTTTATTTATGTAATTATGAATGTTTTCCTTTTAAAACCTTGAGATTATATGGAATATATTTTTTGAATAAATTTTATTTCTTTGATACCTTTAGTTACACATAGCACTGAGTTTTAATGAACCACGATATACTATTAATATTATTATTTAAATAGGATTATTATAACCTAGTTGTTAAACTTAATAGTATGAATAAGAATATAACAATTTTAAAAATTAAGTATAATATTCATATATAATGAAATCATATTGATAAAAATTACTTATTTTTTAAGTCATTATAAGTCTTGAAAATACTATTTACTCAAAAAACATTTTATTTATTTTTTTGAACAAATAATAAAAGTAAATTTTTCAAATTTTAGAAAATTTATTTCAAAAATATAATCTTAATTTTTAAAATGTAAATTTAAAAATTATCTTTGAATGAATTTTTTGATAATTTTCTACAAATATTAGTTTTTTGATGAATAGAATAAAAATACCAATTTTTATTAAAAATTTCCATTTCATTTAAAGAATTTATAAGCTCTAATTTATTTTAAAATAGTTTTAGAAGTAAAATTAGAAAAATTATATATTTATTAATCAAATTTATCTCATACTAATCAATTTCATATTGAATTTTGATAATAAAAATTTCTATAATTTTGAAAATTTTCTATTTGGAAAACTGCCTTTTCATCATGTTTGTAGGTTTTATTTTAAATTAATATATGCCACTTATGTAAATTTAATTTGATAAAATGAATTAAATATTTGGAATAAAAATAATTTATATTATATAATAAGTTCAAATTAATTTTTTTCATAAATATTATTAAAAATAAAAAAAATTAAATGCTGTGGTTAGGGTTAAAATGAGATTTTGCACGTTATATACAGATATATTAAAATTAATCTTCAATATAGATTGGATATTTATTTAATATGTAAATACCCATAAAATTCAAGGGAAATTTTTTCTTAATTTTCTTTGGATTTTTACAAGAGCGCGATTTCTGACGGCACCTGATTCCGAGGCTCGGTGTGCCCGGAATCAATTTCCGAAGTTTGGCTCGGGTACGTTCAGTGAACGAATGAGCGGGTTTTTCTAACTTTTGAACCGGTGCCCGGAATCGAATTCCGAGGGCACCGATGAACTCGCAATGCCATTTTTCGCTTAAGGAGACCTTTTCTGTGGTTGGGTTTTATGCGGGATGAAAGTTAGTTTTGGGGGGAATTAAAAGAAGTTAAATAAAATTGTGGAACACAATTTTATTTTTAACTTGTTGGTTATTTCCTCCCAAAGGGAGTTAGAGGTGGGACCCACATCCACATAACCTCCCTTGAGAGGATTAAGTGTGGCGGGGCCCACACGAGCCCTAACTCTTCAACTTCCCTTAAACTCCCTAATAACTCCACTCTAATTAATTTGACAACTTGTGTTATTAATTCAGATGAGTTACTGAATTTCAAACCTTTGAAATTCAAAGAGGTTGGGTTGTGTAAATAAAATAAGTCTTAGACTTATTTTATTTTGGTTAGTATCTTTTTCCACCTTGAGAGGATTGGGAAGCATTCTTCATCTTCTTCAACCTTGACGAAGAACGCGAAGAACACTTAGGCTCCGACGAAGAACGCCGTCACCATAAGAAGAGAAAGACATGTCGTCTCTTCTCTTCTTCGTAGCTGGTGTGTTTCCGAAGATCGACGACGCCTCTTCTTTCGATCTTCTTCCCGTGTCAACGAAAGGAGATGCCTCTTCCTCCTTGGGCTTTCTTCGTCAGCTTACGAAGCTTCTCCAGCGACGCTACCTCTTCGGACGCACCTCGACGTCAACGGAATCGACGTACGATTCCCACGACGCCTGACCTCTGCGACACTTGTCTTCCACTGCTTGTTGGAGTGCTCCGCTCTTGAAACCGAGGTAGGGGATTGTTGTTGTTTTATTTAATTATTTCCGTTCTTATTTTCTGGCATGTCGAACATCGTGGTTAATCGACTAATTGTTATCGTTTAACGAGAGGGGGCCGGACCGCACAAACACGGCCTAACCCCCTCCTATGTTCATGTTTGTTTCCTTGTGGATGGAACGGGTTGGCGTGGTGCCGTCGCACCACGCGGGAATCGCACGACAAGTATTGCGCGGCGCCGTCGCATCGCGCCGTGGAAAGAAATTCAAAAACGCGACGCCGTCGCGCCGTGGAAAGAAATTCAAAAACGCGACGCCGTCGCGCCGCGTCGAAGGAAATCGAAGGCGCCGCGGCAGAAGCGGGGCCACGGAGGAGGGGCGTGGTGCCGTCGCACCACGCCGGACGGCAAGGGCCGCGACCAGTTCCAGGCCGCGGCGGAGCTTGGTGACCAGTGGCCAGCCGGACCGTCGGTGTCGGAGCCGGAAAGGGACCGACCACTGCCGGTCCCGTTGAGGAGGAGCCGGCCGGCCAGGTCGGGCTGGCCGGAAATGGGGAAGGCCGGGGGAATTAAATTCCCCTGTCCAGTTGAACGGCCCCCCATTATTGAGGGGGGGCCGCGATTACAAAGGGGGGCAGGCGCCCCCCATTTGTTTTCAATCAGCTCGGCCGAAGCCGAGCTGGCAGCGCGCCCAGCACGCTGCGCTGAGCCGGACCGGCGCCAGACCGGTCGGCCCGGCCGGGCCGGGCTGCACCGGGCCGGGCCGGGTCGACCCTGTCCAGGGCAGGTCGAACCGGTTCGGGCCGACCGGGGGGTCTCGGGCCGGGTCGGCCCGGGCCCGAAACCCCCGATACCGAACTGTTTAGGTTAAAATGCCCATAACTCGGGCTACGGACCTCCAAACGACACGCCGTTAGTTGTGATGCGATCCTTGGATCGAGACGGTCGATTCGGTATATCGCACTCAAGGTTTTGGAATACCTTGAGTTCGTCCGGGTTGGTTCGTACATGAAACCAATCGGGCCCTCGGAGCGGAAACACTCATATCTTGAGCTACAGACGTCCGAATGACGTGCCGTCAGCTTTGTTGAGTTCCTCTTAGTGAGACGTGTCTTTTGGAATACTCTGCCCAAGGTTTGGATGCAGGTGGAGTATGGTCGGGTTGGTTTTTCCTTAAAAACCAACGGGACCCCTGGAATGAAAAAGCCAATAACTCTCAGACCGGGCGTCCGATTGACGCACTGTCTGTTGCGTTGAGTTCCTATTGACGATACAGAACTTTTGGATACATCAACTCTGGACTTTGTGAGAGTTGATGTATCAGCCTCTCGGCTCGTGGAGCGGACCCTCCTGAACGAGCTTGCTGTGTGCGGGAAACCTAGAGCTGGCTGCGACTGCTACTGCTACTGTGACTGCGACGACGACTGTGCAGAGATCCTCAGTGGATTCGACGACGAAGACTACAGCACTCAGCGATCCTATGTGGATCCGTGCTACCGATCCTGTGTGGGTCCGATCCTGTGTGGGTCAGCGCTCAGCGGTCTTGTGTGAACCAGCGCCTACAGATCCTGTGTGGGTCCGATCCTGTGTGGGTCTTTTCGGGGGTTAGTACCCATCGATACTTTGTGGGTCCGACGACTTAGATGGATCAGTGATCATATCTATCTTCTTTCGAAGAAGTATACCTGTGTGAGCTGAATCCTGTTTGCTTTCCTGTGTGGATTGTGTTGTGCTATCCTGTGTGGATTACGTTTTCTTTCCTGTGTGGAATACGTATAATTTCCTGTGTGGACTGAGTTGTACTTGGGCTCGGAGGTTGGAGCATATTGTAAATGATGACTTATGTATATGTATGGGCATATACCTAAGCAGTGTCGGTTGTTACTTTGTGATTGTATCTTTCCTTTGTGGTTTATCCTTTGTGGATTTTGGGAGACCTTCGGGGGTCTCGAGGTCCCTACTGAGTAGCTTATACTCACCCCTGCACGGGCTATTCCCACACTACGTTGTGTTGGTTGCAGACGACGGACAACGGTGATCGTGGTTGAGGCTTGCAGAGCAGGACGATACCTGGAGGTGGACCACTGGGCGGGACGTACTCGGAGCGGACGGTGGGACCCGAGGAGCAGTGGAGCTATCTGTACCCACCCTTCAGGTGGGATTTCCAGTGGACAGCTCGGCGTAGCAGCTTTTACTTTTCAGTTGCTGTTTTCCTTTTTGAGTTGTACTTTACTTTCAGTTTGGATTTGTATACTGGCCCATTTACTTTTCCGCACTTACTGTTGTACCAGCTTTTTACTTAGTGTTTACATTTCCGCTTGTTTACTCTAAGGTGCTTGTTTACTTTACAAAGGCAATGCCTTCCCTTTTTACCGGTATTTACGCCTTGGTGCTAGTCACCAGCCCCTGGCCTATGGAAGGCGGGCTTGGGGTAGTCACGACACGGGCCCCGAGGACGGGTTGTGACAATTTGGTATCAGAGGAGTTCGGTTCTACCGCGAACTCTGATCTTTTCTATGTGAAGCAATAGTGTTTAGCGTATTGAGTGTGGTTATCAGTCCAGGAATTCCAGTGTTGGTGCGGCGGCCGACGTATCCGTACATCAGGACCCTGGATTCTGATTTCCGACTTAATGCACGAAAACATTGATTGCCTGTGTGTTTCAAAGTTTTCTTTGTGATTACTTTATATCATCTCACCAGGTATACTGTTCTGACCGTGGCGCACCTGTTTCCTTTTCAGGATGGCCCCACGACGACATCCAGCTAGGGTTCTGAGAGTCGAGCATGATGACAGCCCACCGAGCGAAGAGGCCTCGGTGTAGGCCTCTTTGTCAGTAGTGGCACCGGCGGTAGCACTACCCGCCGAGCCACCGATGCTTCCAGCACCAGCCGCTGATGATGCACGTCGCCTCAGCGCACTGCATGAGTTTCAGCGCCAGTGACCGCCCAGGTTCCGTGGGGAGACGAACCCCCAGGCAGCCAAGGACTGGCTGGAGGCAGTGGTACGTGTGTTTCGGCTAGTGAGGACACCAGCAGACCTCATGGTGATCCTCACTGCGAGCCTACTGCACGCAGCAGTGAGCTGATGGTAGAGCCTGATGCTCCAGGTGCATGATGAGGCATCTCTACTTTGGTCAGACTTTGAGAGCCTCTTCCGCTTAGAGTTTTTCCCAGCCACCCTCCGTGCGGTGCGCATTCAGGAGATTCTTCAGCTGCGGCAGGGTAGCATGACGGTCGCTCAGTACTCGGCGAGATTTACCGATCTCTCGCGCTACTCGACCGACATGGTACGGGACCCATTCTTCTGGGCCCAGACCTTTGAGAAGGGTTTGAGATACGAGATCAGGGCATCGCTGATCTCCCTCATCATTCTGACTCAGACAGGAGTACTGAAGCGGGCCCTTTTGATCAAGAGCTTTCTTGCTGATTCTACACCAGCGCCGAGACCCACCGCAGGGCGACACGTAGCAGAGTCTTCTGCAGCAGGCAGTCGACGGATGACTCAGGGGTCCAGGCAGACCAGACCCTCAGGCAGACAACCTCAGGACACTGGCTCAACAGTGCGGGGAACACAGTGCGGAGCCAGTCTTTCGAGAGGCAGACAGTGCTACTCGTGCGGCGGGCAGGGCCACATGGCTCGTGACTGCCCGACTCGCCGTGCCGAGGAGCAGCAAACGGTTGAGGGACCACCGAGGCAGAGGAAGAGGGTCGACCGTGACGGTCCGCAGGGAGGAGGCAGACGAGGCAGAGGAGCTGGCCGAGCTGCAGGTGGTGGGCGACGCTTTAAGGCTCTACCACCACCACCACCAGGAGGTCCACCCCGACCACATGGAGCTGGCTGGCAGAGACAGGCACAGTTCCAGGCAGCGGAGGCCTACAACCACGACGCGCCCGAGATGATTTGAGGTACTATCTGTGTCTATTCAACCCTTGCTGCAGTACTTATAGACACAAGAGCGAGTCACTCTTTCATAGTCGCTGCCCTTGTTCGGAGCTCGAAGATTCCGACAGAGCCGTTGGCTCGATCCTTATGGCTAGAGACTCCTACGGGAGCAGACTCGATGATTAAGCACTGGTGTCGGCAGTGTGAGCTTACTCTAAGAGGCGAGAGCTTCGGCTAGGATCTTCTTGTAGCAGCGTCGAGGCCTTACGACATCATCTTGGGCATGGATTGGTTATCTACGGTTCATGCACAGATTGATTGTTTTAGGCGTAAGGTGCGATGTGTACGCACCGACGGGAGCATGTTCACCTTCATCGGAGAGAAGGGAGCCTTCACAGCACTGGATGGTCTTCCGCAGAGGAGAGGAAAACCCATCACTCATCAGTTGGCTAGCCTCATCCTAGGAGCAGTTGATGTGCTGAGTCCTGGTTTTCCTACAGTGGTGGATCAGTTTGCAGACGTTTTTCCCGACGATGTTCCCGGACTACCTCCTCGCAGAGAGGTAGAATTTTATATTGACCTGTACCCCGGGAAAACTCCGATATCGACTCCAGCATATTGGATGGCCCCCGAAGAGCTTCGAGAGCTACGGGTACAGTTGGAGGACTTGCAGGGAAAAGGGTTTATCTGACCCAGTGTTTCACCCTGGGATTCCCCGATATTATTCGCCAAGAAGGCGGATGAGAGCTTGCGACTGTGTGTCAACTATCGTCACCTGAACCAGGTGACAGTGAGGAAAAAATATCCACTAACAAGGATTGATGACCTCTTTAATCAGCTCAAGGGAGCACATTGGTTCTCGAAGATAGACCTCAGGTCAGGTTATCACTAGCTCAGAGTTCGAGACGAGGACGTGCAGAAGACGGCCTTCAGATGTCGGTATGGACACTATGAGTTCCTGGTTATGCCTTTCGGTGTAACCAATGCTCCAGTAGTGTTCATGGCCCTCATGAACAGGATCTTTTAGCCATAACTCGATCAATTTGTCGTGGTCTTCATCGAAGACATTTTGATTTACTCGACGACTGAGGAGGAGCACACCTACCACTTACGGGTTGTACTAGACACACTCCGAGAGCACTAGCTTTATGGTAAGCTCTCGAAGTGCCAGTTCTGGATACGTGAGGTCCACTTCTTAGGACACGTCATATCTGAGGCAGGAGTTGCAGTGGATCCTGTGAAGATCGAGGCAGTGTTAGCTTGGGAGCCACCCAGTAGCGTGACAGAGGTTCAGAGTTTCTTGGGACTAGCTGGATACTACCAGAGATTCATGATAGATTTTTCCAGAGTTACGACACCACTCTCAACTTTGACGAAGAATAGGAAACCCTTTGTGTGGTCAGACAGTTGTCAGCAGAGCTTCCAGGAGCTGAGACAGAGATTGACCAGCGCACCTATCTTGAGGTTGCCTGAGGAGGGAGTAGGGTACGTAGTTTACTGCGATGCATCAGGGACCAGACTCGGTTGTGTCCTGATGCAGGAGCGGGCAGTGATCGCCTATGGATCACGTCAGTTGAGGCTGCATGAGCAGAACTACGCTACCCATGACCTGGAGTTAGCAGCAGTGGTCTTCGCTCTGAAGACATGGTGACACTATCTGATGGGCGAGCACTTTACAGTCTTTTCTGATCATCAGAGTCTCAGGTACATCTTCTCACAGAAGGACCTGAACCTGAGACAGTGGCGATGACTCTAGTTCCTCCAGGACTATGACTTTGAGATAGTCTATACTCCTGGAAAGGGGAATGTAGTAGTTGATGCCCTCAGCAGGAGGACGAGCATTCAACTACTCGAGGAGGCGACAGAGCAGCTAGCCTCTTTGCAGATATCCTTTGTGGATAGAGATGGAGCATCCTTCCTTCAGTCTATCATAGTCACTCCTCCACTACTGCGGTAGGTCAGAGAGGCACAGCGTGGGGACGCTGACTGTGAGACGCGGCGTGCACAAATATCCTCAGGACAGGCACCTGATGGTTTCTCCTTTGGAGTAGAGCACAACATCCTTTTCAGAGGACGTACCTTGGTACCTGTTGCTTTATGGGAGGAGGTGATGATAGAGTTTCACACTTCTCCCTTAGAGGTACATCCCGGAGTGGCGAAGATGTACCAGGATCTCAGACGACAAAACTGGTGGCCAGGCATGAAGAAGGCTATGGAAGAGTTTGTTTCTCGATGCCTCACCTTCCAGCAGGTGAAGGCTGAGCATCAGGTACCAGCAGGCTTGGTACAACCCTTGGAGGTCCCAGAGTGGAAGTGGGATGAGATATCTATGGACTTCGTGACTAGACTTCCACGCACTTCTAGAGGTCACGACTCCATCTGGGTGATTGTCGACCGACTCACCAAGTCGGCTCACTTCTTACCCATCCGAGAACAGGGCTCAGTGGAGATCTTGGGACGCCTTTACGTTCAGGAGATTGTTTGGCTTCACGGTGTGACATCATCTATAATCTCTGATCAAGATGCTCGCTTTACTTCCCGGCTTTGGAAGGGGTTGCAGGAGGCATTCGGGACGCAGCTACGTTTGAGCTCAGCCTTTCATCCTCAGACGGATGGTCAGACGGAGAGGACCATTCAGACTCTCGAGGACATGCTCCGCGCATGTGTCCTTGACTTTGGTCGTAGCTGGGAGGACCACCTACCATTGGTGGAGTTTGCGTACAACAACAGCTACCACTCCACCATCGGGATGGAACCGTACGAGGCGTTGTACGACCGACCTTGCAGATCTCCTTTGTGCTGGACTGACCCTGGGGAGTCAGCACTTGTGGGAACAGAGATGGTCCAGGCCACGACAGAGAAGGTCCAGGTCATCCAGGAGCGGATGAGGACAGATCAGAGCTGGTAGAAGTCATACGCTGAAAGGAGGCAGAGGCCACTAGAGTTCGAGGATGGCGACCACGTCTTCTTGCGGGTCTCACCTCGACGTGGTATACGGAGATTTGGCCGAGGCGGAAAGTTATCTCCACGCTTCATCGGACCATTCCAGGTCCTCAGCAGGATAGGCGAGGTGGATTATCGCCTGGCTCTACCACCTCAGTTGCACCGGGTGCACGACATCTTCCACGTATCTTAGCTGAGGGGATACGTACATGACACGATGCACATCATTGACCATGGGGATCTTGACGTTGATGATGGGGCGACTTTTACGGAGGTCCCGATGGAGATCGAGGATCGACGAGAGTGGGTCCTATGTGGATGGTCGATTCCTCTAGTGCGCATCAGATGGCCGCATGGGAATCTCCAGGAGAGCACTTAGGAGCGGGAGGCTCAGATGCGTACTCAGTACCCTCATTTGTTTCCCTAGTTTTGTTGTATCTTTACGGGGATGTAAAGCCCTAAGGTGGGAGTAATTTAAAGACTCGTAAAATTCAAGGGAAATTTTTTCTTAATTTTCTTTGGATTTTTACAAGAGCGCGGTTTCTGACGGCACCTGATTCCGAGGCCCGGTGTTCCCGGAATCAATTTCCGAAGTTTGGCTCGGGTACGTTCAGTGAACGAACGAGCGGGTTTTTCTAACTTTTGAACCGGTGCCCAGAATCGAATTCCGAGGGCACCGATGAACTCGCAGCGCCGTTTTTCACTTAAGGATACCTTTTCTGAGGTTGTGTTTTATGCGGGATGAAAGTTAGTTTTGGGAGAAATTAAAAGAAGTTAAATAAAATTGTGGAACACAATTTTATTTTTAACTTGTTGGTTATTTCCTACCAAAGGGAGTTAGAGGAGGGACCCACATCCACATAACCTCCCTTGAGAGGATTAAGCGTGGTGGGGCCCACACTATCCCTAACTCTTCAACTTCCCTTAAACTCCACAATAACTCCACTCTAATTAATTTGACAACTTGTGTTATTAATTAAGATGAGTTACTGAATTTCAAACCTTTGAAATTCAAAGAGGTTGGGTTGTGTAAATAAAATAAGGCTTAGACTTATTTTATTTTGGTTAGTATATTTTTCCACCTTGAGAGGATTGGGAAGAATTCTTCATCTTCTTCAACCTTGACGAAGAACGCGAAGAACACTTAGGCTCCGACGAAGAACGCTGTCACCATAAGAAGAGAAAGACGTGTCGTCTCTTCTCTTCTTCACAGCCGGTGTGTTTCCGAAGATCGACGACACCGCTTCTTTCGATCTTCTTCCCGTGTCAATGAAAGTAGACGCCGCTTCCTCCTCGGGCTTTCTCCGTCAGCTTACGAAGCTTCTCCAGCGACGCTACCTCTTCGGACGCACCTCGACGTCAACGGAATCGACGTATGATTCCCGCGACGCCTGACCTCCACGACGCTTGTCTTCCGCGGCTTGTTGGCGTGCTCCGCTCTTGAAACCGAGGTAGGGGATTGTTGTTGTTTTATTTAATTATTTCCATTCTTATTTTCTGGCATGTCGAACATCGTGGTTAATCGATTAATTGTTATCGTTTAACGAGAGGGGGCCGAACCGCACAAACACGACCTAACCCCTTCCTATGTTCATGTTTGTTTCATTGCAGATGGAACGGGTTGGCATGGTGCTGTCTCACCACGTGGGAATCGCACGACAAGTATTGCGCGGCACTGTCATGTCGCATCGTGGAAAGAAATTCAAAAACGCGACGCCGTCGCGTCGCGTTGAAGGAAATTGAAGGCACCGCGGCCGGAGCGGGGCCGCGGCGGAGGGGCGCGGTGCCGTCGCACCACACCGAACGGCAAGGGCCATGGCCGGTTCCAGGCCGCGGTGGAGCTTGGTGACCGACGGCCAGCCGGTGTCGGAGCCGGAAAGGGACCGACCACTGCCGGTCCCGTTGAGGAGGAGCCGGCCGACCAGGTCGGGCTAGCCGGAAATGGGGAAGGACGGGGGAATTAAATTCCCCTGGCCAGTTGAACGTCCCCCCATTATTGAGGGAGGGCCGCGGTTACAAAGGGGGGCAGGCGCCCCCCGTTTTTTTTCAATCAGCTCGGCCGAAGCTGAGCTGGCAGCGCGCCTAGCGCGCTGCGCTGAGCCGGACCGGCGCCTGGCCGGTCGGCCAGGCCGGGCCGAGCCCAGCCGGGCCGGGCCGCGTCGGGCCGGGCCGCGCCGGGCTGGGTCGACCCTTTCCGGTCCGGGTCGACCCGGTTCGGGCCGACCGGGGGGTCGCAGGCCGGGTCGGCCCGGGCCCAAAACCCCCAATACCGAACTGTTTAGGTTCAAATGCCCATAACTCGGGCTACGGACCTCCAAACGACGCGCCATCAACGGTGATGCGATCCTTGGATCGAGGCGGTCGATTCGGTATATCGCACTCAAGGTTTGGGAATACCTTGAGTTCGGCCGGGTTGGTTCGTACACGAAACCAACCGGGCCCTCGGAGCGGAAACACTCATATCTTGAGCTACAGACGTCCGAATGACGTGACATCAGCTTTGTTGAGTTCTTATTAGTGAGACGGATATTTTGGCATACTCCGATCGAGGTTTGGATGCAAGTGGAGTACGGTCGGGTTGGTTTTTCCTTAAAAACCAACCGGGCCCTTGGAACGAAAAAGCCAATAACTCTCAGACCGGGCGTCCGATTGACGCGCCGTCTGTTGCGTTGAGTTCCTGTTGACGATACAGAACTTTTGGATACATCAACTCTGGACTTTGTGACAATTGATGTATCAGCCTCTCGGCTCGTGGAGCGGACCCTCCCGAACGAGCTTGCTGTGTGTGGGAACCCTAGAGATGGCTGCGACTGCTACTGTGAATGCGACGACGACTGTGCAGAGATCCTCAGTGGATTCGAAGACGACGACTACAACACTCAGTGATCCTGTGTGGATCAGTGCTACCGATCCTGTGTGGGTCCGATCCTGTGTGGGTCAGCGCTCAGCAGTCCTGTGTGAACCAGCGCCTACAGATCCTGTGTGGGTCCGATCCTGTGTGGGTCTTTGCGGGGGTTATTACCTATCGATCCTTTGTGGGTCCGACGACTTAGATGGACCAGTGATCATCTCTATCGTCTTTCGAAGAATTATACCTGTGTGAGCTGAATCCTGTTTTCTTTCCTGTGTGGATTGTGTTGTGCTATCCTGTGTGGATTACGTTTGCTTTCCTGTGTGGAATATGTATACTTTCCTGTGTGGACTGAGTTGTACTTGGGCTCAGAGGTTGGAGCGTATTGGAAATGATGACTTAGGTATATGTATGGGAATATACCTAAGCAGTGTCTATTGTTACTTCATGATTATATATTTCCTTTGTGGTTTATCCTTTGTGGATTTTGGGAGACCTTCGGGGGTCTCGGGGTCCCTACTGAGTAGCTTATACTCACCCCTGCACGGGCTATGACCGCACTACGTTGTGTTGGTTGCAGACGACGAAAAACGTTGATCGTGGTTGAGGCTTGCAGAGCAGGACGGTACCTGGAGGTGGACCACTGGGCGGGATGTACTCGGAGCAGACGGTGGGACCCGAGGAGCAGTGGAGCTATCTGTACCCACCCTTCAGGTGGGATTTCCAGTGGACAGCTCGGCGTATCACCTTTTACTTTTCATTTGCTGTTTTCCTTTTTGAGTTGTACTTTACTTTCAGTTTGGGTTTGTATACTGGCCCATTTACTTTTCTGCAATTACTGTTGTACCAGCTTTTTACTTAGTGTTTACTTTTCCGCTTGTTTACTCTGAGGTGCTTGTTTACTTTACAAAGGCAATGCCTTCCATTTTTACCGGGATTTACGCCTTGGTGCTAGTCGCCAGCCCCTGGCCTATGGAAGGCAGGCTTGGGGTAGTCACGACACGGGCCCCGAGGATGGGTCGTGACATAATAAATTAGATTTAATATTTAGAATAAATGGTTTCAAATTAACTAATAAATATCATTTTAATTTTAGTATTAAAGAATAAATTACCTAAGTAAATGAAAAGAGACTAGTTACTATGGTGAAGATTATAATGGTAAAAATAAGAAAAATTAAAGGCTAGGGATAACATGTTCAAAACATATGTTTTTTTTGGTTTAGGTGTATATAGACCATATAATACATACAATACATAAAATAAATTATTTATAAATTTTTTAGGAACTTGGGATGAGTGTTAATTCCCATTATTGAATAGTTTTGGGTATTTACAAAAATGTCACTCCACCTCAATTAAAAATGGGCAGTTCCTCCCCTCATTTATTCACGTATATTACACCCATTTTCTATGCCAAAAAACTAGAAAAATACCTCACCAGAATAATTATATACTTTATCTAGCTACTGGTATTCCCAAAAACCAACCCTAGGATCCTTAATAAGATATACAAAGGAGGTTGTTCTATGCGAAGGTAGTTGTCTTCACTAAGATCTTTCTTTTCCAGTTATTCTCTTAACACCTCTATTTGTGTCCTAATAATTAAAATATAAAAAAAGTATCTAAAATATATTGATATGATATTATGTTGATGTAATAACCTACATCCACCTCCTATTTTATCAAAATGGGAATTGAAACCATCGATTGTGTGTACGACGGACTACCACATTACGAACTGATGTTATTTATTTTCCATCACTACCTCTCACAGCTGGATATAATGTTGTATTTAATGTTAATATATGATATTTATGATATTATTATATATATTGAATTATAATACGACATATACCCTCTTACCTTCCAAACCTTTAGAAAACAGTAATGTCAGTTGTGTTTACAAAAGACTACTACATCACGAAAATATGTGAGGTGTTTTTCATTTATGTTTTACTTGGATGGTAATAAGTACAGATTAAATTAATATATATGATATTTGTAACATAATTATACATTTAAAATTATTATATCACATATACCTTCTTACTTCACATTCCATGGGGGATATGATAACACCATTCATGTGT
Source organism: Viscum album (assembly GCA_963277665.1). NCBI lineage: Eukaryota > Viridiplantae > Streptophyta > Magnoliopsida > Santalales > Viscaceae > Viscum > Viscum album. The sequence goes on along the minus strand of OY728128.1, from coordinate 1,917,356,883 downwards.
ATGGAAGATTACCGCCTTGTGAAGCGATTTGATTTTTTTTTCACTAACACTTTTAATAAAAGGTAATATAGGTATAATTAATGAATATATGTGATATATATGAAATAAAAATTACTCTTTAAGGGTAATATATTATTTACCTTTATTATATTTCATCCTTTGTGAAAATGGAAACAATTTTCATGCATACGTAGGACTTACTAGTTGCACCCAAATTTACCCTACAGGTATACGGTTTTTGTAGTACAGGTAGGGGTAGAGTCCACAAGGACCGAAAAAGAAACCTATAGACACTCTGATTTTGGAAGGATTTTGCTATAGAGTGGACACCTATTTTGATTGATTTGATTTGAATAACTACTGATTTAATTTAAATAAAATAAATTAAAACATATAATTACTTAGTCTAAAACAATTAATGGAGATGAGTTGATCCTAAGTTGTTACTAGGGTTAGATTGAATGTATTTATTTTCTTATAACGTTCGTTTCACTAATTCAAGACGTATCCACAAAATGATATAATTCCTCAACATCATTCACTAATTTAATCCCTACACAATTCCAAGGCTAATCACCAATGCACTTAGAAGATCAATTTAATGATCAATCTAAGGAATTGGAGCATATTAGCACTCGAAATGTGTCATTGTAAAAGTTGGAAAAGACGAAGAAGAGAATAAATCATCAAATGGAAATCTTAAAATAATGAAATGATTACAGAATTTAAGATCATAAAATAACATCCAATCTTCCCCATTCAACCCTCTAGGACCAACCCATAAGGGTTTATCCCTCAATTGTTTCTATGATCTCAAATAAAGTGGAAAGTAGACTCATATGGGCGACATTGAAGAAGAAAAATAAAACAATGAAACAATCACTCCACCGTTGTGTGAATAAATTCACAAGTGCTGGTGTGAATAAGATCACACCTTGGGGAACCGATATCAATGTGAAAAGAAGAAGAATAGAAAAAGAGAAGAAGAACTTTTATTGAAAACTAAGGTGATTCAAACAACTTACATGAGAAGGAAGAACATTACAAAGACAAATTGGCATAATAACATTACAATGAAAACAAAGCTCAAAGATGATAAGAAAAATATGAGATGCTTATTCCCTTCACCACAAGATCCTTATATAGGTATATTAGGATCCTTAGTTCCACCACCCAATAATCAATTCACCCCCAACAATTAATAGAGTCAAAAGGAGGGTGAAGAATCAAAATGAAATTGACATTACAAAGTTGACCACAAAACCATCCAGATTCATCCACCATTTTAATGTGTGAATTTTTAATTGAATAAGGCCAAATCAGGAGGGGTTATAGTAGAGAAATATTCTCGTAAATATATCCTATATAAGATGTAACAATTTCAGGAAATTTTGCGTAGCATTTTGGAAGTTATGGTAGAAATTGTGGGATGACTTTATGTGAATTCATGTCAGGCCCACCATTTAAATCTCAACTTTAGATCCCTTTATCATCATGAAAACCTCAGAATTATATCCAACCACAGTTAAATAAAATTATCATCATATTTTATCTTTATAATGTAATAATTTTAGATTAATTGGGATTGGTTTGTGGGCCCCACATTTTTTATGGTCCTTAGGCCCATTATGTTTTTTTTCAGCAAATTTCTGCATTCAGGTGCAAAAATCTCCATCTTCCCTTGGGATTAAACCATCAGACCTAAAAGATAAAATTTTCCAAATAAATTGATGAATCATATACAAAAATATCAAATTAAAATGAACAATTTATTTTTCACAAGAAATTTATTGAGTGGGCCCAAATTGACACTTTAAGCATGAATTGCACAATGATGGGAAATAAAGTTCAATTTCTGAATTGGACTAAAATTGGTATTTATGCACCTTGAAACACATTAATATTAAGATATTAACAATGAATATTTTTTACTTTTAGTGACTAATCGCCTACCATCTATGTGAATGGTGTAATTCATTTTATATCTATAACTTTAATGGATTAATATAAATAATTATATAATGAATATATATTATATTTTTTTATCACGGATAAAATTATTTAGATTATCAAATCATGATAAAAAATTAAAGGACTAAAGATACCAAACCAATTCATACATGAAAATAATAATGCAGTTATTATCCAAAATGTGATTTTAATAAGGAATTGTTAATACATGGGTAATAAAAGGTCATATGTAGATCATATATGGTATTATAAATATGATTATGGTTATTTAATATGTTTATAATAAACTTATATTTACTATATAGAAGTTTTGAACATGTATAAAGGTGTTTGAGACTTAATGTAATATATTTTCATCTCACTTTTATTTCCATAGGACACATTCCATATTTACCACTTGTTTCTTTTATGTGGTGTATATACATAACATGAATGTATTTTATGATTATTATAATGTAATTATGGTATATACATATCCATATAATTTTATTTCCTTCATGGTTCTTACAATTCAAAAGATACCAAATTGGTAAAGGTTTTATGTTACAATCCAATTATTTATCAGGATTATTTAAGATTAAGTTTATGATGATGAAATATTATGATATATATCCAATGAAACTCATGAATTTTCTTATGATATATTTATTTCATGAAAATAATGATTTTAATTAATTTTAATCCATTTATATACTAAATATTCCAAAATAATGATTTTCTGAAAAATCATCTTTATTTATCACTTCGATCGAAAACCCGTTTTCTTCTATATCAATGTTTTTCTAATTTTTTTTAAATAAATCTTTTACTATAATACAATTAATTTTTTGAATAAAATTTTACCCATATTTTTGTTTTTATAAAAGGGTTTGAAATTAATCTTCTTGGCATTTTCAAACAAGGCCTTTTTGGATTTTATAGAAAATAAAAAAAGAGTCTTCATTTTAACGTGTACGACATGAACGGTATTTCCCACCACCATAAACACTCACTTTTTAAATATTACTTTATAAGTTTAAAATATTATTTTCAAAGAAAAGTATTTTCATATTGTTTTGTGAGAATTTAGTTTTTAAAAGGCTATTTTCAAATTGAAAATTTTATTTTCCTCAAGAAACATTTCCAGTGATCTTTCAAAATCATCTTCCATCTAATATGACATCCTTTTATGTTACTCATGATGTACTAGATATTTTAACCAAGGATACCATTATTATTATTTATATAAATGTTTTATTTTTATTATGAAAATATAATTATAAAACCCATTCCTTTTTCCATGGGTTATGTTATGATGAAATTTTTATGAAAACTACTTCTTTTCCCGAAGTTATGCTATGATGAAATGTTTATGAGACCCATTTATTTTCAAAGGTTCTAATTTAATGAACTTTTTATGGTATTATAGCACAAATATGTATGATTTTTATTATGTGATGAGTACCTATATCTTCCTCTAATGTATTGGGTAAAGTTTGATATCTCACAAGATAAACCGGACTCGAATGGGGAGTGAACCGAGTTAAATAAGGGACTTTTTCTACTATGATAGTCATAATAGTGAACCATATTACTAAAATGGTTTGGGGAGTGACATAATACACTATTATAGTATTAGGAGTGAAACTCGACTACTATGATGGTTTTGGGAGTGAACCCAATCCACGATGATAGTATTGACAACAAGTCTTGACTGCTAATGAAATGATTTTATATTCTTATGTGTATTCCATAAATCTATGTCTTATGACAATGATATATTTTAATAGATTATATTCTTTGATTCCTTTATGATTCATGACTTATGAACCACTAATATTTATGCCATGAATCAAAATTATAATCTTTGATATACTGGGTATGGTTTTCAAATGCCATGATCATGTTCTCATACCATGATACTTATTTTATGTTTATGTATCTCCCTTTTTTCCGTAATAAGAATATTGACACACCCTTTATTATGTTTCCTTTCCCCAAGTTATTAAAATTGCTATAATGTTTGATATGTCTATTAATGGTGCTAATTATAAAGAACTTAGTGGGAGATGGTGTAGTTCACCTTTGAATTAAATTTTTATGTATCCATGTTTCCAAATACACTAAACCATTATGAATCTCAAGTGTGTTTTTTTATTATGAAATGAATATTAATCTTCTAGGATATAGTATCTATGTATATAAAGCCTATGTATATATAGTTGGTATTAGTGGAAATGTTTTTTTTAAACTTTGGAAACTAGGATGGTAAAAATTTAGTAGATAACCTATATGTTGTGTATAATTATAGGATAACATCCTAAAGTTTTGGTAAGGAATATATTATATGTTTTTCTTATAAATACATCCCTATATCTATAATAAAAGTGGAAATGTTTTCTCTGTATATGAATTTAGGGTCCATAAGCCTAGGAGGAGTTGGTTGTGTATATAACATCCATTATTCTAGTGCATGGTAAGTGTTCCCTTACCACACAGCTGGTTTGAAAATTCTAGGGGATATGTTTTGGAAATTCACAAACTCTTTATGAACCATCATGAAATATTTTAATAATGACCATAAATGACTTAGGTTATGCCTAAGGAGTTATAGATTAAAAAGAAGGTGTCATTATTTAGACATCTTATGAAGGATTTTTCATGATTGATCATTTTTATTAATGATGAATAATGGTCATGCTTACAATTTTGGTTATAGTATGGGATTACATATAGATTGATAAAGTTGAGGTGGTAATAGGTATGCTAAAATATTGAAGTAACCTATTTGAGATTAGTTATATGATTCCATGTATACCATGAAATATATTGAGGTATATTAATTTTTATCCTCAATTATTAGATGTTGAATTATAAGTAAAAATTCATAATCGTATGATGATCATATCTCAAGTCTATGATTCTTCTCAAGTTCAAGTCTGTGGGAATGTGCTTCTTGTAAATCCTATTATTCTCCCTTTGGTTGAGTGTGATGTTATCTCAGACATGAATTTTATTTATTTAAATAAATCCCAAATAAATTACCAAGGAAGGTATGGATACAAAGAATATATAGTGATTCCATTTGGTCTTAATAACTTCCTCACTATCTTTATGGATTTAATGAATAAAGTCCTTAGAGATTACCTTGATCAGTTTGTAGTAGTATTTATATATGAAATTATTATATATTTAAAGAGTAAGGAAGAGCATGAAAATCACCTTATAATTATACTGAAGTCCCTAAGGAAGTAGAAATTGTATGAAAAATCTATAAAGTGTAATTTTTTACTACAAATGGTTTCATTTTTTGGTCATATAATCTCAAGAGAGGGTATATTAGTGGATCCATCAAAGATGGAAGCTATTGAAAGTTTCCCTAGACTAACCAAGGTAACTAGGGTCTAAATTTGTCTTATTTTGGATATATATTATCAATGACCTTAAGATAATTTATAATGAATATATAACCTATTCACCATGTTATTATGGAAGGGATCTAATTTGATTTAGATAAATGAATGCAAGGAAAAATTTAAGGAACTGAATAGAAAATTAGTTTACACACCTATGCTCACATTACCCAATAATATAGAATTGTTTTTAATCTATAATGATGCATACAATAAGGGATTAGGATGAATTATCATGATGAATGACATGGTTATAGTTTATGCCTCATGAAAATTGAAGGCTCATGAGAAAAAATATCCAACTCATGATTTGGAATTAGCTACAAGAATTTTTTTCATTACGGATATAGATGAATATTATTTATAGAGAAAAGTGTGATATATATACCAATAAGAAAATTTAAATTATATATTCACATATAATGAGTTGAATATTTTTCAGAGAATATGGTTGGAGTTGATTAAAGATTATGACTGATCAATACATTACCACCCTAGGAAGGTGAAGAAGGTGGTTGATGCTTTGATTCAAAAGGATTATGCTAGCTTATAAATGATGAGGATCACAAGAGACATAATATTTATATATTTTTAAATTTTGGATAAAAAATAATAAAGGAAGAGAATAAATCACATCTTTCTCAAATATGTTTTCAACCATCCAAACAAGTGAAGATTAAAGAGGAAAAAAGGAATATATAGAGTAGTAAAAGAAATTAAGAAATGTTCTTGATTTTAAAATTGATGGTGATGGAAAGATATGGTTTAAAAAATGTGAATGTCTTCTATACATACCATATTTAAAGAAAGATATATTAAAGGAAGATCATAGTTATCCATTCTCTATTCATCGCAGAAGTAAAAAGATGTATAGATATCTGAAAGAGTATTTATGGTGGGATGAAATGAAGAGAGATATTATAGAGTTTGTATCTTAGTCTTTGTTATGTTATCAAGTAATGGTTGAAAGAAAAAGGTCTAATGGGTTATTTCAATAATTACCCATACCTAAATAGAAATGTAAAAACATCACTATAGATTTTATCATCAGACTCCTCAAAACATCTAAAGGGCACAATGCTATATGTGTTATAGTCGATATACTTAAAAAGTCTTCACACTTAATCGCTATAAAATAATATTTTTGTTTGGAAAAATTTATTGGATATAAATTAAGAAAGTGGTAAGGTTTTATGGATTAACACATTCTGTTGTATATGATCAGGATCATAGGTTTACCTCAAGGTTTGGAGAAGTCTTCAGTAGGCTATGGATACAGATTTAAGTTTCAGTACTGTGTATCATCCTTAGACTGGTGATTATTATAAGAGAAAAATTAAAACAATAGTGTATATAAAAATATATTTTTATGGTTTCAAAAGGAATTTGGGACAAACACCTTTCTCTAGTTGAGTTTTCGTACAATAATAGATTTTACTTGAGTATTCAAGCAACTCTTTATGAAGAACTCTTTGGAAAGAAGTGTAGAACTCCAATTTACTAAGATGAAGTTGGAGAAATAAAGATTTTGAGAAATGATCTAACTAAATAAATGGAAGATAAGGTTAGATCCATTCAACAAAACATAAGGGAAACACAAAGTTGTTAGAAAAGTTTTGCAGACAGCCACTGACATGATCTGAAATTTAAAGTTGGTGAAAAGGTGTTTCTAATATTTTATCCATAGAAGAAGGTAATAATATTTGGAAACAAGGTAAAAATAATCCCTAGGTATATTTATACCTTTTAAATTATTTATCACATTGGGACCGTAGCTTATCATTTAGTGCTTCCACTAAATCTCTCTCAGGTTCATGATGTGTTCTATATATCTCTCCTAAGGAAGTACATAACTGATCCATCACATGTATTGAACATAGAGGTCATAACATTGAAGAAGAATATTTATTATGAGAAAAAACTGATGGAGATTATAGATTGTATATATAATGTTCTACTAAACAAGACCAATCACATGGTCAAAATTTTGTGATGAAACCACCAGCTTGAGGAAGCTATGCGGGAACCTGAGGATGCAATGTGACAAAAGTATCCTCAGTTGTTTGTACCAAAGTGATGAAATTATGAGAGAGAAATTAATTTTAAGGGGTTATAATTTAACACCTTGATATTTTATGAAATAAATTTTTTAGAATAAATTTAATTTCTTTGATAGCTTGCGTTACACACAACACTTAGTTTTAACAAATTGTGATGCACTATTAATATTATTATGTAAACATGAACGTTATAACTTAGTAGTTAAACTTGGAGGTATGGATAGGAATAATAAAATTTTAAAAATTAATTATAAATGGTTTTATTTAAATAAATCATATTGATAAAAAGTACTTAATTTTTTATTAAAGACTTTATATTTTTCGAAAATACTATTTTCTCAAAAAATGTTTTATTGATTTTTATGAAAAAATGATAAATGTAATTTTTCCACACTTACATAATTTATTGGACTTTAAATATAAATTTAAATATTATCTTTGAGTTAAATTTGATAATTTTCTACAAAGAATAATTTTTTAATGAATAGTAAAAATACTATTTTTTATTAAAAACTGCCATTTCATTTATAGAATTTACAATCACCATTTTATTTTAAGATGGTTTTAAATGTAAAATTAGTTCAGTAATATATTTATTAATCCAATTTATTTTATCCTAGTAAATCTCATATTTTATTTTTATATTAAAAATTTCTATACTTAGGAAAATTTTTTTCTTTGGAAGACCACTTTTTCATCACGTATGTGGGTTTTATTTTAAATTAAATTTATATAATTATACTATTTAAATTTTATAAAATAGATTATATATTTTTAATAATCATAATTTATATGATATAACAATTTTAAATTATTTTTTTTTCATAAAAATTAATAAAATAATAAAAAAATTAATTACTATGGTTAGAGTTAAAACAAGGTTTTGTGATTTACATAGGATTGTGTTAAAATTAATTTTCAAAACACATAGGGTATTTATTCAATAAATTTAATTTAATATTTAGAATCATTGGGTCCAAATTATCTAAAAAGGTTCAAATTAATTTTAGTCTTAATGTATAAATTAACTAAGTAAATAAAAAGAGACTAGTTACCGTGGTGAAAATTATAATGGTAAAAATGAGACAACTTAAAGGATAATGAATAACATATTTAAAACATGTGTTTTTATGTGCATATAGATCATTTAATCCCTCCAGTATATTACTTATCAATTTTTCAGCACTTTGGGTGAGAGTGACTCCCCATTATTGAATAGTTTTGGGTATTTATAAAAATGTTACACCTCCTCAATTAAAAAATAACATTTCATCCACTCAATTATTCCCACATATTAAACCCTTTTTTCTTGACCAAAAACTACCAAAATCAATCTAAAACATCCTTATCCACGTTATAGATATTTTTTAATCCAAAAAACCAAACCTAGGGTCCTTAATAAGAGACCCAAAGGATTTTGTTCTACGCAAAGGTGATTGTCTTCACTAAGCTCTTTCTTTTCACTTATTCTCTTACCACATCTATTCATCTTATAATAATTGAAATATAATTATTTTTTACAATATACTTATATGTTATTATGTTTATGGAATAACCTATATCTATCTTCTCTTTCATTAAATGGGAAAAAAGCTGTCAATCATGTGTACAACATACTACTACCTCACAAACTCAGGTTATTTGTTTTCCATAACCACCTCTCACAGATGGATATAATGATGGATTTAATTTATAAATATGATATTTATGATATTATTACACCTATTTAATTATAATAACATAGATACATTCTTACCTCTCAACTCTTTTGTGAACAGTAACACCGCTCGTTTTTGCAGTAAACTACCACCTTGTAAAAAGATGTGATGTGTTGTTCATTTATGTTTTACTTGGATGAAAATAAGGATATATTAAATAAATATATATTATATTTATAACATAATTACACTTTTTGAATTATTATATCACATATAACTTCTTTCTTTACTTTTAATGGGGGATATGATAACATGATTCGTTTGTATGACAGACTACTACCTCACATATTGATGCAATTTGTTTTTCATTGAATCTTTTCATGGAAAGTAATAATGGTAAATTTAATGAATATATGTGATATATATGAAATAAAAATTATTCTATAAATTCAATGTATTATTTACCTTTATTTTTTTCATTATTCAAGAAAATAGAAAAAACGTTCATACATACGTACAACCTATTGTCTCTATGAACAATGTAATTCATTTTATATATCTAAATTTAATGGATTACTATAAATAATTATATAATTAATATATATTAAATTTATATCATGGTTAAAATTAGGGATATTATTGAACCATGATCAAAATTAATGGACCGAAGATACCAAACCAAAACATATATTGAAGAAATGAAGTAGTTATTACCTGAAATGTGATTTTAGCAAGGAATTGTTAATAAACAGGTAATAAATGGTCATAAGTATATAATATATGGTATGGTACATATTAATATGATTATTTAATATATTTACAATAAAACTATTTTTTTATAAAATATTTTCAAACGTTTATGAAAGAATTCAATATTTAAGGTTAGATATTTTCATCTCACTTTTATTTCTACGGGGCACATTCCATATTCATCACTTGTTTATTTTGTGTGGTATATATACATACAATGAATATATTTTATTATTATTATCATGTAATTATTTTAAATACATATCCATATAATTTTCTCTCCTTCATAGGGCTTACGATTCAAAAGATACCAAAGTGGTAAAGGTTTTATGTTACAATCTCATTGTTTATCGTAATTATTTAAGATTAAGTTTACGATGATGAAATATTATGACATATCTCTCAGGAAACTCATTAATTTCTTTATACTATTAATATTTCATGAAAACACAATTTTTCCTTACATTTTACTCCCTTTATGCACTTATGAGTCCAAAATAATAAAAATCTTCTTTATTTCTCTCTTCGATTGAAAAGCAGTTTTCTTCTATATCCTTGTTTTCTAAAAATATTTTCAAGAAAGTTTTTACTATTCTCCAATAAATTTTTAACTAAATGTTTACCCATGTTTTAATTTTTACAAAATGGTTTTAATGAAATCTTCTAATCATTTTAAAAATAAGAACTTTTTTGGATTTTACTAAAAATAAAAATGGAATATTCATTTTAACATGTAGGAAATGAATAGTATTTCTTGCCATCATAACCACTCAATGTTTTAAAGATTAATTTATAATTTTAAAGTATTATTTTTAAAGAAAATTATTTCTCAATTTTTTTGTGAACTTTTAGTTCTAAAAAGTTTATTTTCAAATTTAAAAGGTTATTTTCCTCAATAAATGTTTCAAGTGTTTTTTCAAAATCATTTTCCATCTAAGATGAAATAATTTGTTGTTACTCATGATGTATTGGAGATTTAAACCAAGGAAAACATTTTTATTATTTATCTAAATGGTTTATATTTATAATGAAAAGATGATTATGAATCCCATTCCCTTTTCCATGTGTTATGTTATGATGAAACGATGAAGTGTTTAGGAAACCTATTTCTTTTCCAAAAGTTATGTTGTGATGAATTGTTTATAAAACCCATTTATTTTCCTTGGTTATGATATAATTATTGTTTTATGATATCATTGAATACATATGTATTATTTTTATTATGTGATGGGTGATACCTATATCTCCATCAAATTAATTGGGTAAAGATTTATATCTCATGAGATAAACATGTATGGAATGGGGAGTTAACCCAGTTCAATAAGGGACTTTGTCCACTATGATAGTCATGAGAGTGAACCATTACTACTATGATGGTTTAGGGAGTGAAATCAATCCACTATGATAATCTTGGGAGTGAACCTTGACTACTATGAATTTTTGGAGAGTGAACCCAATCCACTATGACAGTCTTGGCACTGAGTCTTGATTACCAAGGAAATGATTTCCTATTCTTATCTGTATGCTAAAAATCTATGTATTATGCCAATTATATGTTCTCATAGATTATATTATTTTATTAATTTATGATTCATGTATTACAAACTACCAATATATATTATATGACCCAAGATTATGATATTTGATATGAAAGGTATGGTTTTAATATGTTATGATCATGTTCTCATACACTTATTCACTTGTTATGTATATGTATCTCCATTTTTTATCCTTACTAAACATATGAGATCACTATTTATTTTGTTTCATTTCCCCATTTTATGAAGAAAGTTATTTTGTGTGATATGTATAATATGGGTGATAATTATAAATAAATTAATATGATATGATGTAGTTTAACTTTGAACCAATTGTTTATATATCCATGTTTCAAAAGTCACTAAACCATTAATTTCCTCAGGCATGTTTTTTATTATGAAATGAATATTTATATTTTTAGATGTAATATATATATATGTAAATACTAGGTAACTATATTCCTTATATGATTTCATTTGAAAAGGATATGAATTCCATTTTCTTCCCATGGGATATTTATGATATGATTGAGTTTTTATAGAACACATAAGTATGGATGATGATGGGTAGAGTCCTATATCATCCTATAATGAATTGGTTAAGGACTTTAATCTCATGATATGAGGATGTTAAGTGTGGAAAAATTGTTTGTTCACAATAGGAAGCATAGAAACTTTCTTTTTTTATAATATAAAGTATAGATATCTTGTTTTTTACAACATTTAACATGTACATTTTGTTTTTTTCATAATATTATAATTTTTATATGATAGTGTTTTTGAAAAAGTTCATTTTTATGCTATATTTAAAGATCTTGGTGTATTTTCATGTCATATTCCTATGATTATGTTCCATGGAACATGTTTATTATCTCATGACTCCATATATTTTTTCCATGGTATATGTTTATTCATTTGATATTCCATGCCCTTCTATCATGATTTATGGACAACTCTCATTGTTATATGTTCTTTTTAATAATAAATTTCTACCCTACCCAAGTTTTATCATATTCTTATGATCTAACCATTGATGACATGTTGATATGTTTTCCCTTAGTTTGTGTTTGAGATCACCTCTTTCTTATGTATCTCTTCCCCAGGTTATGAAGATGGATTTAACCTATGAGAAGTATAGAAGGGATTATAGTGTGGTTAGATTATGGAGAAATATTCACAAGTTTTGTAAAATAAGTTTCTTATCTAATTGGACCTCAAAGACATTACACCAAAAGGATCTTCAATTTGTGTGAGATTATTGTGAGATGTAAAACTAAAGTGAAATTTGTGCAAGTTGAGATTGGATTGTCTCACTTGGTATCAAAGTTAATTTGTAAGAGTATTTGTTTTTAGCACTATACATGGGAGTATAGATCTAGGGCACATATGCTGGAATAAAAAAGTGTATTTATTTTTTGGTATTCTTTTAGTTATTTTTTGGATTATGACGAGAGAAAATAGCGATAACCCTAGGGATAAGTCTAAGGGATAAGTCTATGTATAGTATAATATCATGAGGTTTTGGTTAAATATATATTGTATGGTTATCCTAGTAATTAAATACATGTATGAATACTGGAAGGTGGATACAAAAATGGTATGGTTTCAACTAGAGGTCATCACTCTAAAAAAAATTGGTTGAATATCAACTCAATCTTCATTTTGGTTCATAACTAGTAGAATTAAGACTATACACCTAGATAGAAAATCTTGGGGGATATGCTATGATCAATACACATTATATCTAATGAACTATTATGAAGTATTTGAGTATAATGTTAATTAATTGGTTTAGAGATATTAATAGAAAAATGACCATGGATAACCAATTATTGAACAAATAGAGTCATAGGTTGAACTAAAAGTATCACATGTTCAAAACTAAGGTGTCATAGGGGAGGAAATTTTCAAATTGATGTTTTTATATTCATATTTGGGATATTATGAAAACAATTTTATTTTTTGTATTTAGTTGGAAAAGGATCATAGAAATTAAACCAATAAATGTACGTATCTAGAAATAATGATGTTTTATAACTAGATAAGGGAGAATACATAAATGGATGTGAATCTTATTATATGCCAGCTATCATGAAAAATGTGAGTTTCCTACTCTTACATAAGGTAGTGATATTTATATCTTAATATAAAATAAATATTGATACTATTATATATTTTAATTGTTGAGTGATATTTATTGATTATATTTTGGTATATTTTAAAATTTATGAGGATTATCTGAAATATCTAAGGATTTTTCTTCAGTATTTTTTCTTTAAAGGTTTGGAAACTTATATTAAATGGTATCAATAACCTTGGAAATTGATTTTATGAAAATTTTATATTTTTGTTGAATACTTTTTAAGAATCCATGATCAAGTGATAAATAACATTTGGTTTAACATATGATTAATGTTGAGTTTGTAACATTTTGAAATGTTAATATATGATTACCTTTAAATAAGTCAATATGTTTAAATATTTCTCTACATACAATACCAAACTAAAATAAAAACAATGATATGTTTATACCGTTAAAAAATATCCATTTAATTATAGGGAACAAATAAGAGTAATAAATTAATGAAATATTTATAGAAATAAAATAAAGGATAATTTTAATATGGATAAAATTCAATTGGTATAGCTAAAATGATTAATATGACCATTTTATACTTAAAGATTTATTTTTCCAAATACTTATTTTCTATGTGATACAAATTGAAAATTCAAGAAACTTGTTATTAATGGTGATAAAATATATTTTACATGAATACTTGGTTAATACTAATTTAATTATTAAATGATAGAAAATACGAATGAGGATGATTAATATTATTAAAAATAAATTTTCCTATAAAAACTTTTGTTCCTTATATATCACATTTTTTTACAAGTTGAATTTATAATATTTAGAATTTTAATTTTAAGAAATAAACATTATTTGTGGATTCATTAGAGTAATAGTTTCAAAATAAGAAGTTTTGGTATTTTTTCAAAAAGATAGTTTTTTGTTTAATAGTAAAAAAACCATTTTTGTTAAAATAGTGACTCTTATAACATCAATAGTATTTAAGAATAAAATAAAAATATAAAACCATTAATTTAATTAAATATATATTTAATTAATAACATTATAAATTTTAAAATATTATTTGAACTTATAAATACTCTACCCCACATGCTTAGAACCAATTAAAATGATACTTTAATAAAAACTATTTTCTATATTTTCTTTGAAACATGTATTTTTTAAAGTTGAGATTTAGTTTAATCTTTCCTTAAAAGTCTCATAATTTTTTTCTTTAATAGTTTAATTAATGTTATTAGAATAATTATTGAAGATAATTTTATATTATATATAAATTTAACTATTAAAAATGTTATTTTTCTAAAAACTGTTTTCAAGGGATTAAGTGTTTTTATTTTAAAATTAAAATTTCAAACCTTTATAAATATTATTTGATAAAATTATTTTAAAAATTTAAATCATATGTATCAAATTAGTAAAATATTCAAAATTATTATTTTTTCATTAAAATTTATCACAATGGTTAGTAATTAATTATAAAGGGAAAAGAAAATTAGTGTAAGATTTAAAAACACAAAATAAAATCCCTAAAATCTAAAATTTGTTTCAAAAAAGAGGTTTTAAGGTGATTTTATACCCACAATCACTTTACCCTCCAATTTTTTCCATTTTTTGGGAATTGAACCTTGAATTGTAACCTTATATTATTGAAAATGTAAGTGTTACTCCTGAAACTACCGTTCCCATTACTTATAAAAGGGTAACCACACCTTACATTATAAGTTCTACTTAAAAATATAAAAAATTTACACTAACATAATCCTATCCCACTTTCAAAATATTTTATTCACTATTAGTTAACATAAGGCCTTCATTTCCAATGATAATTCCAAAGAAAATTCAAATACCCGATGTGAGTATTATCAACCACTTATCTTTTATTATTAATTATATTCATTCAAAGTTATTATATCCATAAAAATATAATTATATTAGTATAATTTATATGATTAAATGTTACTATATTAAGGGTATTTTCATTTTCTACTTACCCATCCCATCCATTTAGAAAACCGAAATCATTATTCGTGTGTATGTAAAGAATACCGATACCACAAGTAATGAAATTCATTTTTCATAACCACCCATAATTAATGGTTATTAGAATGTTTTAATTAGTAAATATGTTTTTATGATATAATTAATTATTTTTTATTAAAAATTTTATAACCAAATTATGATATGATCAACAAATTATTATCATTAATTCAATCGTTTAAAATGAGCGAACTAAGAGGAAAATAATCTCTTATTTATAAATAATAAGCTTATATAAATTATATTGCCTTTATAATTATTTATAATTATAATATATCACACTAATAAATAGTAAATAATATCATTATTCTTTCATTATTATTATATTAAAACCAAACTATCTCATAATCATCCATTAATCATGGTGGGTTCATGTCTTGGTCTATTTAACCACATACTTGCGTAATAATATACATTTATGTTGTGGATGAATATGAGAAATTATTTAATAGTATAACATGATATAAATATCTAGATAATATTTTTTTGTTATATTAAGTTTTTTTAAAAACTGAACTTAATAATTAAGAAAATACCTTTATAAATCACTGAAACATGATCATCACCGATTTCATCTTCATGGTTCATAAGAAAAAAAGACATTAAATGAAAATATATATTTATAAAATATCTTATAAAATCTATTTTAGTAGCTTATATGATCTTATAGTTATGTATTTTTTAAAAAATAATAGACACCACCATGATTTTTATGAAACTAGTTCAAAGCGATAAAGATTACTTACACCTGATGCTGAAAATAGATAAAAAATAGATAATATAAATATAATTATTATAATTTATTAGTATATATAGTTATAGTTATTTATATATTATTGAGTATTTATTTAATTGAATTAATTTAACTATTCTGAAAATTTGGTGAAAGTGAAGAATGGATCAGGACCGAGGTAAGGGTTTTAGCCTCAAATTCCTCTCTTTGAGGAATGTTTGATATTATGCACTAAATTTCATTTATATGGTGTATTTAATAACTATTTGAGGTATAATTTCATAAATTATTTTTTAATAATGGTATTTTAAGTTCAATTAAATGTTATCTCTTTCAAATGGTTTTGATTAAAATGGAACTTAAGCCATAAGAGTTCTTTGTCTCGAAAATTTATTCCTTGAATATTATTCATTTTATGCACCGTGTTTTCCTTTTAATGGTTTATTAAATCACAATGGATGTATATTGGTAATATATATATATATTTATTTGTGGAAATAATAAACCAAATTAGTTACTTTTAATCAAATGAATTTTGACTCAGTTATTAACCCAACAATAAGGATTTTTGGTAAGACATTTTTCATTCCATTATTTATGATCATTCTCTTAAAATTATTTCATAGAAGTTGGGTAAATTATGAAATTTTATTTTATTATGATATATTTTATCATTTTTTATAAGTATATATATTCATACTACATAAACCCTTTGAAAAATACTTCTCGCTTCTTGGGATATGTTTTTTGAAACCATCCAACTTCTTTCTATGGATGGATTATGATCATGTTATTCCTGTATTGACTTATACATATAATCATTTCTATATATGGGTTCAACATAACATTTTAAATAATACACATTGGATGATGTTTGAATATAATTAATATTATTCTATTAATATGGGGAAAATTATTGGTGTTCCATATATTCTTATTCCCACACAAATGATTATTAGAAAGTTAACTATGTATTTTTTTACCATTAACCTTCTATATATATATGGTTTATGATCATGTTATACCTTTTATTAAAATGGAGAAAATTATATAAATTCTTGATTATTATTGACTGCTAATGTAGGATTATTAGGTATTTACATTCCATACTTTTCATTATATGGATAGACATGTTTTTATTCATCTAGAGGTTCCTTAGGCAATGATATGAAATGTATTGTTGAATTTTATGGTGAATGTATTGGAATTAAACATGTGATAGAAGGTAAATAAAATTTTATATTCCTATGATGTAACAACAGTTCTCATGAGATAAAAGAACTTGGATTTTGGTGTGCACCTCTCCCTATATCAGTATAATGTCTTGGCATAAGGCCTTGGAAACATATTTTTTGATTTTCGACATTATCAATTATATTAGTATGAGATTAGTATTATTTATATCAATGTTTTAATTTATTTTCATGGATATATAATGCTATCAATTTTAGTTGTTTATGGAATTATTCAAATTATTTATTCTTTCCATATTATGTAGGTCATGTTTATGTTTTTGATAGTTTCAGTTACGTGTTTTCCCTTCTGAGCATTTGAGCTAACCAATTTTTATTTTTCCATTTCCATTGGGTTTGAAGAAAAGTATTACACATAATATGATGAATAGTATATCATGTGTAGAGAATTTGTGGGTTATTTTGAAGAATTATTATGGATTAAGTATCTTATTATGTAATGGAAAAAATATATCTATCAATTGATTAATATATAAGTTTTGGAAGTTTATGTTTTTTTCTTATTCTATGAATCAATAAACATAAAAGGTCTTGGGAATATATTAAATATATATTTTTTATTTTATACATGTAATTATGGGATGGTTCTATATTGTAATTCATATTTTTAATTAAATCCAGTATGTAATATATGTGTTTACAACATTGAATATAAGAGCATGGGTCTGGGGTGACACAAGTGGTATTAGACAAGGGTTTAGAAAAATTTAAGGATTAATATGTTTATTAAGGATAATTTAATGGTTGATAAGTGTCATCTGATAAAAATTTAAATGGTTTAGATAACCCTTTTGGATTATATATGATTTAATTTTAAGGAAATAATTCACTTTTTATTTGTGTATTAGGATAAGATAACTTTAGTGAAAACCATAGGGATAATTCTAACTAATAATTGTACGTATAACATAACATCATAAAGTTTTGGTAAAGTCAAGATTATTTGATTTTACTATCAATAAATCCCAATATGGATACTATAATTGAATATAGAATATGGAACATATTTACATAGGGGTAATTACTCAAAAAAGGGTGGATTAGTTTTTAACTTGATCATCACCTGGTGTATGATAAAGAGGCACAACTATACACCTGGTTTGACATTCCTAGGGGATATGCTTCGGTTAATTCACATTATCTTTTAAAACCATTATGAGGGTTTTGAATAGGTTTCATAAGGATAACCTAATAGGAAAGTGACCATGGAACATATATTTAAATGCACAGATTAATAAATTAAGATATATATTAATGGATATGTGATTACTATATAAAGTATAAGTTAGATTTTGACAGCATATATTTCAATTATTTTTAGGTTTAGAATATTTTTAGAATGTTCATGGGAATTTAGGATCTCTATTTTTAGGTTTAGGTTAATAAGTATGATAGAATCCAACTCAAAGTAACCTAGATTAAACAAATAATTATATAGATTAAACTGATAGTGATATTAGTTGAATTGAGTTTGATACATGTTGAGTTGTAAGAACCATAGGATAACATGTTAGCATTATAAAGTGAGATATATTGAGGTTAAATTTTATTGTAATTATTTATGATAATTATCTTATAATGATCATCACTCATGTTAACTCTTTTGGTTTTAGTAATGGATGGAATTAGAAGGGACCATGGGTGTGAGGTAAAATGAAGAGATTACCTCAACAAATAACCAATTCAAATGGGAGATGGATTGATTAGAATTATGATTATTCCAAACCACATTTCATGAAATATTATTAACAAAATGAACATATTTTAAATCAAAAACACACCAAAAAAGAGAAAAGTGGAGTCACATGAAAAATCAAGTGACCAGGATGATAAAGGAAAGAAGATTCAATTTCCCACGTGTCAAAAATGTGGAAAGAATCATGGGAGAAATTACCTTAAATGGATAGTTAAATGATATAAACATGGAGATAAATTTTATTAGGACCACAAGTTTAAGGGAAAGAAATAATCTATAAAAATCATTGCTTTAATTTCAATAGAGTTGGTCATTATGTGAATCAATTTCCCAATCCAAGGTTAAACATGGGAAATAGTCACCAAAAACCATTAAAATAAGAAAATTACTTTGAAAATACTTCTAATGTATCATATATTGAGTTTTCAATCTAGATTTTCTAGTGTCCTATGTCATTTAAGTTTTGATAAACCACTTGATATCGAGTTATGAATAAAAAATCATAGTAAAATGAATATCATATATATCATTTTACAGGTTTGCAGAAAGTTATTCTTTGTGGATCTATATGTTATTCCCTTAGTATAATTCTATGTTAAATTAATAATGGGTTATATTTCTTTATAAAGAACTTATAATAAATTTTCTCACATATATAAATCTCATTCCTCATCTTAAATAAACCTATGATCATCTAGTGATTTATGGTTAAATTTGAGTTTCTTAAATTAATTGCTATGATATTTGGAGTAAAATTGAAAGAACATAATTTATTTATATGGGGGGGGGGTATTTAAGACCCTAAAATTTAAATATATGACTACCTTTAAATAATTTAATGTTTTCAACAGCTTGCTCCACATGAAACACCAAACTAAAATGAAAACCGTGATATGTTTAGACCATTAAAACCAAGCCATTGAGTTATTAGGAAGGAATATTATTATACAATTTGTGAAACATTTATATAAATAAAACAAAACAACTTTTAATATTAATTAAATTCAATTGGTATAAATAAAATGACTAATACAATCATTTTATGCTTAAAATGCTTTTTTCTGAATATTTCTTTTCTATGTGATATGCATTGTTGTTTCAAGAAACTTATAATTAATGATGATAAAATAAATTTTATATTAATAATTGGTTATGAATAATTTAATTAATAAATGATAATAAATATGCATGATAATGGTTAATATTCTTTAAAAAATGGATTTTCTTATTAAAAATGTTTTCCATTATGTTTCATATTTTTATTTAAAAGTTAAATTAATAAAATATATAATTTTATTTTAATAAAATATTTTTTTTGTATTCATAGTATTAATATTTTCTTAAGTTTAATTTTAGTTATTTTTCTAAAAATATTGATTTTTTTTGTTGAATAGTACGAATACCATTTTTGTTAAAACCGTAAATCTTATAAAATATATCAGTTAAAATCATAAAATGAAACAAAAAACAAATTTAAAGAAATAATTATGTATTTAATTAATAAAATTATTAATTTTAAAATATCATTTGAACATATAAATCCTATGCCCAACCATTTTAGAAATAATTAAAATTTTACATTAATAAAAACTGTCTTTGGTCTATTCTTTGAATCTAGTTTTTTCAAGGTGATATTAAGTTTATGATTTTATTGAAAGAATAATAATTTTTTATAATAAATCAATTTATTTTATTAAAATCATCATCTAAGGGAATTTTATATTTTTTTTTATAAATTTGAAACTTAATTTATTTTTCTAAAATCTGTTTTTACTTGATTAAGTGTATTTATTTTAAATTTAATATTTAAAAATTTTAGAAAAATTATTTAATAAAATTATTTTCAAATTTGAAACTAGAGTGATCAAATTTTGTAACATGTTAAATCTTATTTTTTTAATTAAAATTAATTACTAAGGTTAAAAATTAATTGCCAAGGTAAAATTAATTTTTTATAAATATTAAAAATTTAAAAGAAAAAGTGCTAAAACACTCATTTTTTTCTAAAAAAAGATTGTTTGAGGTGATTTTTGACCCACACCCACTTTAACATTCTCTTATTTCCATTTTATTTCTACTGACTCTTAAATATGAATCTTACATTATTGAAATTGAAAGGGTTACTCCAAAACTAACCTCTCTTCACTTATAAAAGGGAAACCCTTCCACCACTTTGAGACTCACATTCACATATAATTTATCATTTAAAATATTCTGATTTTTTATTCCTAGAACTATATCCATCATTTAAAATCTTCTGTTCTCCATTAGTTATCATAAATCCTTCATCCCAATATAGAATTCCAAGAAAAAATCAAGTACCCGATGTGAGTATTATCAACTACTTAGCTTTTCATCTGAATTATATTCATTAAAATTTATTCTATACATACTAATATAAATCATATTTTTATAATTTATATACTATAATTTAATTATATTGATGTTATTATCATTTCATATTCATCTATCCCATCCATTAATAAAAACAAAATCTTCATTTGTGTGTACATGCAAACTACTGCCACCATGAGAAATGGAATACATTTTTCATAATAAACCATAATTTATGGTTCCTAGAACGGTTTAATGGGAAAATATGATATTTATGAAATCATTCAATCTATTTTTTAATAAATTGGAGATCCTATTAATGATATGATTAAAAAATATTATCATTAATTCAATCATTTAAAACGATAGAACTAAGAGAAAAATGATATATTATTTATAAGTAATAAAATTATATAAAGTATATTCTATTTATAATTCTTTAAAATTGTGATATATCACACTTATAGAAACTAAATAAGACCATTATTCTTCCATTATAATGATATTACAACTTAACTAACTTATAATCATCTATTAATCATGATAGGTTCATGTTTGGGTTGGTTTAACCTCCCTCTTGAACAATAATATACATTTATTTCATGGATGAATATGGGAAATTATTTGCTGGTGTAATATGATATAAATATTTAAATAATGTTTTTTTAGTTTTGGTGAGGTTATACCAACATTTAACTCATTAATTAAGAGAATACATTTCATTTGTTAAGAATAACCGAAACATAATCATCACCGATTTTATATTCATGGACCGTAAAAAAATGGCATGAAATGAAATTATACATTTATAAAATATCTTGGAACATCCATTAAATTAATTTATATTATATAATAGTTATATAATTTGGAAAAAATAATAGATTCCAACAAGACTTTTAAAACTAGTTTAATGCGATAAAGATTACTTACACTTACTGTTGAAAATAGATAAAAAAGCTGACACACATATACATATAATGATTATAAATAAGGAGTATAAATAGATATAATTATGAATAATGTTATATTTTATGTATTAAATTAACATAAATTAATTATTTAGGACATTTGGTTCTAGTGAATAATGGATCAATGTAATGGTTTTCATCTCAAATTCCTTTCTTTGAGGAAAGTTTGATATTATATACATAATTTCATTTATGTATCTTATATAATGAATATTTGAGATATTATATCATGAATTATATTTTAATAATGGTATTTTAAGGACAATTATTAGCCTTTTCTTTCAAATGTTTTTAATTATAATGTTACTCAAGCCGCAGGGGTTCTTTGTCTCAAACATTTATTCCTTGAAACAATTTTATATTGTGCACCATGTTTTCATTTCAATGGTGTATTAAATTACCATGGATATATCTTTTTCATATTTTTTTATTCATGGGAATAATAATCCAAGTTATTTAATTTTCATCAAATGGAATTTGACTCAGTTGTCACCCCAATAGTAAGGCTTTTTTGATAACTCAATTTTAATTCATCATGTTATAATTGCTCGCGTAAAATTATTTCATACAAGTTTGGATATATTATAAATTTTTTATTGTTTTATGTTGTATTAACTCATTATATTCTATGGATATAAAATCCTACCATATAAAACCTTTTAAAAATATTTATCACTTATTGGGATATGTTATTTTGAAACCACCCACCTTTCTTCTCTAGATAGCTTATGCCTATGTTATTATAGAATTAATTTATCCATATACTCATTAATATATATAACGTGAACATAAAATTTTATCATGGGACAAAACAAATTTGGTTATTCATACTAAATTATGTTCAGCTAGAAATAATTTTATTCTATTGATATGGGGAAAATTATTGGTGTTCTATATTTTATTATTCCAATTCAGATGACTACTGGAAAGATAACTATGCGTTATTTTACAATACACCTTCTTTATATGGTTAGGTTATGATAATTTTATCCCTTTTATTAACATAGGAAAAATTATTATTTTTTATGACTATTGACTACTAAATATGGCTAGTAATGTAATGAAATTACATATTTTTTATTATTTGGATAACCATATTTTTATCCATCTAGTGGTTCTTTAGGGAATGATATGAAATGTATTGTTGAATCTTATATTGAATACATTGGACTTAGACAAGTGAAGTATGGGCCCCATAATTATATAAACCCTAGATTTATCAATTGGTATCATGGGACAAAACAAATTTGGTTTTTCCGCATACCTATCCCTGTATCATTATAGTGTCTTATAAAAAGGCCTTGAAATCATGTTTTTTGATGCAAGAAATTATGAATTCCATTAGTATGAGATTATATTATTGATACCCATGTTTTAATTTTTAATGGATATAACACGTGCTCAATTTCAATTGATTATGACATTATTCAGATTGTTTATTCCTACTATATTATGTATGCCATGCTTATGATTTTGACAAATCTAGTTATATGTCTCCATTACTGATCATTTTATCTCACAACTTATTATGTTTCCATTTCTCATAGATATAAATAAAATTATTACACATGATATTTCTAATAGGATAGCTTGTGTGGAAAATTTATGGGAGATATTGAAGACTTGTTATGGATTAATTAGTTTCTCATATAGTGGAAAAAATATTCATCAGTTGAGAAAGACATAGGTTATGTTAGTTTATGTTTTTTCCAAATTATCTAAATCTCTAAACCTAAAAGGTAATACGAATATATGTAATTTAATATTTTCTTTAATTAATTTAATTATGGAATATTTTTTTTATATGAATTCATAGTTGATATCGAAACCAGTATGTAAAGTATGTGTTTATGGCACCAGGCTTGGGAGTGTAGGACTGGGGCATCATAGAGATAATAAAGGGTTGATTTATTTTGAGAAAAGTGAGTTATATAGTATTGAAAACATTTTAATTTATTATTTATTTAATAAAAATGTAATCCATGTTATTTTTGGTGAAGTTCATCACATATATTGGATTTTGATATATATTATATTGTGTGTGATTTTATGAACTAGTGTTTAATATAATTTGGGGTTAAATAAAGTGTTACTTTTTGGATGAATATATAGTTTTAATATGGTTTAATTTATTATAGTTTCAAATTATTTTAAAAAATGTGTGTTATAGAGAATATATAATTAGGGTATAAACATACTTGGGTATATGAATATATGAATGATTAATGTTGTTTGATGCAAGATAACTAACTTAATATAACTTTAGAGAGTAAGGTAGATTTTATATTACAATTTATATCTCAAATGATAAATATGTTAATAATTCCCACACGTACTTTTATCAATCATTAATATTAAAAATTGTGAGTATATAATTTATTTAAGGGGAATGACTTGAGTTTTTGGATCATTTAAATTAATACAATCATTAATAGCTTTATCCACACACAAAAATAAACTAAAATGATCCAGAAAATAAAAGATAATAAAATAATAATAATAATGAAACCTATAGTAAATAAAAATATTATAATCAATTATAAAATGCATACAAAATATGATTAGGAACACTTAAAGTTTTAAAAAGGAATTTTTTAACAAAAGTAATTTTTCTATATTTATATTGATTTTTCTTTTAAAATTTAAATTTATAAACAAAATAATTTTAATTTATAAAAATAAACTTTGTTTTTTAATTCCACATAACAAATTTATCTCAAGGTAAATTTTTAGATTTTCCTAAAATAATTTTTTTTTCTCAAAAGTAAAAAAATACCAATTTACTAATACCATCACTTTTACGACATTACCATAATACAATAATTATATAAATGTTTTAAAAATATTTTCTATATAAAAAATATATATAATATAAAGTAAAATAAATTATTTAAAAATACTATTTTGAATTTATTAAACCCATGTGTAATTTTTTATAAACTTAAGTAATATTTTACTCTAAATCCTATTTTTATTCTCTTATATTAAAAATTATCTTTCATCACATGTAGAAATTAAATATATCAAAAATTATTTCATATTTTATATCAATATAATCATATTATCTAATAAGGTAAATTTAATTTCTAGGTATAAAATTATGATTTCTAAGATTAAAGTCAATGACTATGATAAGAAAATTCTATTTTTGTAAAGAATTATTTTATTAATATTGAAAATATTTATCTGAAAAAATAAATTTATATCTTATAAAAAATTCCTTTAATATAATTTTCAAACCTATATATAAATATATTATCAATCATTCAATTGGAAATCAATACTAAATAAGATTAAAAACACTTAACAGTGAAAACAAAATTTTCTACATAAACATTTATATATATATATATATATATTAAATGTTTTAATTCAAAAATTAATTTTATCTTTTTTATAAACTGAATTGAATAAAATATAGGTTAAATTTATGTTATTCTCACCCAAATTTTTGTAATATGGGTTATTTTATATTTTTATTAAAATATATATTACTTAGTTAAAAACTAGTTACCTTGGTTAAAGCTAAAATAATAAAATATAAAAACCTAATGGTAAATGACTTGAAATATGTTTTGAAATGATAATTAGAGGCTTACTTGACATTATAACATACCATAGTACATTATTTATTACTTTTTTTTGATTCTTTTAACCATTAATAGTGTCATTACATTATTGAAAAATAATGAGTGTTCGAAAAAGTTTCCATTTTCTACACTTATAAAAGGGGAAAATTTCCACCACTTCAGACCTATCATATTACTTGGAATTTATTCTTAAAAATATTTCTTTTTGATCCTAAAAGAAAACTATTTTAATTTATTATGTCTCTATTCTCAATTAGTTATCCTAATCCCTTATTTTTCAAGAATAATTTCAAGAGAAAGTTTATGGTTCCAATGTGATTCAAGAGCATTGGTGGAAGTCAGAAATTAAGGTAAGGTTTTTTGCATCTTAACTTTACTTTATCAAAATATAATGTATATTTAACAACTTTTTTCTTTTATATGGCGTATATATTGTCCATGTATTTCTTTTATTATTATTTTGATGCAAATTAAGGGATTTAAAAATCCATCTCATGTTTTACCTTTCATGGATCATTAATTATAAAGATAATAATGATGTAAGGGTTTCTTTATATTAATTTCAAATCCATGATCCCTATTTGATATTACACACTATAATTTATTTTATATGGTGTATTAAATTACCTATTTATTTCATATATGAAAATATCTTCCATTTCATGATTTTTTATTATCCATTTTGTGATATTTCTCTCAATCTCCATTGATTATTAAGTTATCAATACCATGAGGGTTTCATCACCATTCTAATATTAAAATAGAGAATTTTTTTAAAAGATAATTCATACAACGAATTTGTATAATTTTACCTCTAAAAAACATATAATTTTAGTCCCCTCTGATCATTATTAGGGTTTTACTTGTCTTCTCTTTATTTCATTTCCCCTATTGTCTCATTTTTACCCATTGCAAGGAAACCTACCATACTTATTATTTTTGGTCGAGAATCCTTATCTCCCATGACTATATTCCTTGTATAATTTTACAAATGTACTTATATATTACATATTAATTTATTAATTCTATTTTCTACTACTTGGACTTATTTGAAAGTTTTAATGATTTTTTTTTCACATTTTTCATATGGGTAATTTTTGTTTAAGTGTGAAAGCATCTCTTTTTTAACATTTTACATGTAAACACATATTTTCAACATTATTGAATTTTTTAATATAACATAATATATAAGTTTTCATATTTCTAAAAGAAATTATTATTTTCCTAGTATAATAAAATATTTTTACTTAAATAAATGTTTTTAAAAAGATCAAGAATGTTTTTTATTTCCAAAGTGATTTTCCCATTTCACCTAAAAAATGTTTTTCATCTAACTCAATGTCCTTTGAAATATTTTATGCTTTATCAAGGGTATTATTAAAAATATTCCATCAACCATATTTCTTATGATGGATTATGAAATGTTATTTTGTATCATAAAAACAATCCATCACTACTTTTTTTTGTTTAACCATCCACTGTGAATATGATTTATTTTTGTTCCAATGAATTTTATATATAAACACTCTATATTTAGTTACTTTAATTAAAGTGTGTTAACCTAGATTCAATTCATATTTTTATTGAGTAAATTATTGACTAAACTATATACTATTATTCTATATGGCGTAAATATCATATAATTTTATGAATGATATCTAACTATAAATTTATTTAGTATCGTTGGATACCCACTTATATTCCATGGGTATATCATGTTTATTAATGGGACTAGGAATATTTTCCTTACATGAATTCAATTTAAAAGGGTATAAAACCCATTTTTTCTATGGGTTATTTATGATAGTATTGGTTTATTATGGTACTAATATGTAAGTATGATGATGGGTGGGGTCCATATAACTCTTAAATGAATTGGTAAAGGATTTATATCACATGAGATAAGGATGTTAAGAATATAAAATTGGTTTCTTCATAATATGAAGAACATAAATATTGTTTATTAACAACAGGAATCATGTATTTTTTTGTTCATAACATGAATAATGTACATTTTTTGTTCATAATGTTATAATTTACATATGCTAATGTTTGTGTAATTTTTTTTGTTATGCTATATTTAAAGGTCTTGGTGTATTTTCATGTCATATCAATTTGATTAGGATCCATGGTTCATGTTTATCATCTCATGAATCCATTATATTTTTCAATGGTATATTTTTGTTCATTTGATATTTCATATACTTAAATCATTATTTATAGACAAATCTTATTATTATATGTTATTTTTAATAAAAAAATATCTCCCCTACCCATGTTCTATCATATACTTATAATCTAACCCTTGATAAACTATTAGGGGTTTGAGCTCACCCATTTCTTATATTTCCAATACCTATATTATAAAGAGGAGTGTAACCTATGATAAGTCTATAAGGGAGTCTAGTATGGTTCCATTATTGAGAACTGTTAATAATTTTTATAAAATAAGTTTCTTATATAACTGTTACTCAAATAAACTATACTAAAATGTTCTATGAGTTATGTGAGATTATTATGTGATATAAAACTAATGTAAAATATATGTAAGTTTATATTAGAACATATACCTTGGTATCAAAGTTAATTTTTAAAAGTATGTGTTTTTAGTACTGGACCCAGGAATGTGGGTCTAGGGAACCTCAAATTCATCCCCCCTTTTAGTGAACCAACACCATTCCTAGGGCCATAACAACTAGTATCAGTGCCTTATGGGTTTCCTTTAAAAATTTATAAGATTTAATTTTTATGTTGTGAAGTTTATTGAACCTAGATAGTATTTGAGTTTTTTCTCACTCTTCCATAATTTAGTAAGTTTCCAAGTTTCTTTATTAAACGTGTTTAGTGAATTTGGTGTTATGATATGATGTTTTACATCTATAATAGATAGTATCAATTTAGTGAAAATAAAATGAGTCCTCACATTTAATATAATAAGTTACAATGTTCAGGAGGAAAAAATTCAACTCTATTTTTATTGGATATAGATATTATATACACTATGAATGATGTATTTATACCTATTTCACAAGGAGATGATTTGACCCAAAATACTAAAAGGGATTTTGGAAATTATTTTCTTTGTAATAAAATCCATCTTATCTTCACTTTCATAGAAGTTATTTTTAATGGTCATGGGGATTACGACTAAAAAACATTTGGGACAAGCTATAAAATATCCATGAAAGAAATGTAAAA
Source organism: Viscum album (assembly GCA_963277665.1). Lineage (NCBI taxonomy): Eukaryota > Viridiplantae > Streptophyta > Magnoliopsida > Santalales > Viscaceae > Viscum > Viscum album. The sequence goes on along the minus strand of OY728128.1, from coordinate 1,917,327,613 downwards.
TTCAGAAAGGATAAATTAAAAATTTAGGTATTCATGTATAAAGTTATGAATATGGTTGAAGGAAAATATATTGAAGAATTATTTACAAGGTTTAATGAGGTATAAAACACTATTAGTTGACTAAATAACACTCTTAACAATTCAATGGTTCTTGAGAAAATACTTTGTATCTCACTAGATATATTCGATGCTAATATTTGGGATCTATAGAATTTTTATCTGAATAGAAATTCTTTTAATGAATTTCATATCATCTTGGTTTTATATGAGGTAATAAAGGAATGAACTCTAAAGAAGAATATTTTATAAGAGAATTAAGCCTAATTAAATTCCATGAATAAAGAAAGAAACTCAATAAAAAATGAGGAATAGGATGAAGATGAATTTGGAAGTTCATATTCATATGATGATGCTTATGGTAGTTTAAAAAGATGATATCAATAATCTAAAAAGGGTTCTAAAGAGTAAAATGTAAATTTCATGGAAATTTAGATTTTAAGTATTTAAGTAGTGGGAGTAGTTGATTTTTTTTTGTAAATTTTTCAAATATGGAAGAATATAAAAGTTAAGATGAATAATAGTTCTCTCATGATGTTTTTAAGAAGAATTATAGGATTTTTAAAAGTGAAAAGTTTTAATCAAGTAGTTCAATAAAGAATCATTATTTTACTAAAAGGAGGATTCATTTATCCAATAATGATAAAACATTAAGTGATGATAGTGAGAGTGGTTGTTTATCAAGTAGAAGAGGTTAGAAGACATTCAATTCAATAATAGATGATAAGTAGTTATGTAGTGATGATGATTCATAGAAAGTTTAAGAGAATTCATCAAGAAATAAGGAAGAGTTAAATGAATATAAAATAGAGTTCATGTTGAATAAAAAAAGGAATAATAACATTTCCAAGTTGGTTATGATGTATAAAGAAAACAAGATAATAAATAATTCATCTAATATGGTTTAATTAGATAAGGAAGAATTTATATACAAGGAACTTGAGATGATCCTAAGTGTTGAGGAAGTAAGATACATACTCACCAAGGAGAAGAATAAATTGTAATTTTCAAAATAGAAGAGTATTGTACAGAAAAAAGAACTCGAATAAATCAAAGAGGAATTGTGAAAAAAAAGTTAAATAAAAATGTATAGATTTTTGATTTTTCTAATTCCAAGTATGAAGTTGGAGATTTTTTGAAGAAAGAGAAATGTGTTATGGATGAAGTGATAATTGAATATTTTTAAAATCAATAAGTATCATAACCATTTATTCATAAAGATAATTTAATCATTCAAGGAATGGTTTAAGTCTAATATAAGTTGATAAGAATGAATTTAATCACACAAAATAAGACAATTTAGAGTTAGGTTTCTTTTGGATAGTCTATATTTAAATAAAAATATACTTTTTTTAAGAAAAGATATTGATAAAAAAACATATAATGAATAAGAATATGTACATATTATATTAGAGTTTTGTTTTGTTAAACTGAGATAAAATAAGGATATTAAAATTAATAATTTCACAAAAGTGCTACCTCTATTGGATAAATAGAAAGTTACTATAGAATATTATACATTCATATGATTACATGTTTTTATTTTAGTGGAATCACATCTCTATCTATAAATAGTGATGGAAGACACACATATAGGTGTAAAAAACCCTTGAAAACAAAAAAATTCAAGCATAATGATATTCAATAATAAATTTAATTTAAGAAAATATACAATAGAAAGAAAACTTCAGAGAAGAAGAATGCCTCATGATCCTATCAGTTTATAAGATCTAATAACATGAGATAATTGGATTTCAAAAAAGATAAAATAGAAAGAAAAATTCAAAGAAGAACATGCCTCGTAAGAAGAATAAGGAATATATTGAGAAGCCATTGAAGATTTATGACTCCATAAAATGTGGGAAAACAAGTTTAGTTATTATAATATCAAATTAGCCAATTTCATGTATTTATCATCTATCATTTAGTCTCCCTCTTTTTTTGGGTTCATTTTGGGTCATCCAAAGATGGAGAGCCTTTTTTGGGGAAAATTAACTAAAGTTCAGGGATGTATGTTTTTTATAATTAATTGAGTATGAGAATAAATGTGAAAAATGATTAAAAGGATTTTATTTAGGGTCCAAGTTGACCTGAGGTGTTTTTCTAAGTGTTTCTACATAATCTTCTTACCGGATAGTTTCATGCTATGAAATGGTTACACAACATGAATCTATTGCCAAGATGATTCCATGAATTGGTTCAAAGTGAAATTTTTTTACATGATGTAAGACTGGTTCATGTCGTTTAAAGTTCGATCAATGTTTTTTTTAATCTGAGGTAGTTTATTTTTTGGCATATCTTAAAAATCTAGTAATTCACATCATGAAAGGGTTTCATGTCATGGATATTTTGATATTTTTGGTTTTAACCACACTAAATTTATGATTTTATTTTCATTCAAACAAAACCTTCTTTCTCAAAAACTTAGATCTCTCCCAGTAAATTTTGGGGATCTTTGTTCCTTATAGATCATTTTATTTAGCAATTGATCTTAGTTGTGGTTGTGTTACGTCTCTTTGGTTAAGTGATATTTTATATTCTTGGTTTTTGTTGGTCACAACAGCACCGTTGCAATAAATTTTTAGATTAATTGGTCTTGTGGCATTGATTCTATTGATCCTTTATAGATCTGTTATGAAATATTACTCAAGAGTATAACCTTTTTGTTGGTTGTGGTGCAACATTGAAGTTTCTTTTGGTATATGTTATGTTATCTTCTATGTTGACCATTTTGCTTATTGAATTTATTCCGAGATGTAAGGATTCATTATTTGTCCTTCATTGTTGTCTTTTATTTCATTTGTGTTAGTGGATCCTGTTATGGGTGTGTGAAACCCGATTTTGAGGTATGTGGTTCTGTCTCTATCCTATGTTGTATGAACTATATTTATTTAGTTTTGATAAATTATTTTATAGATAAATTTGAATGATTGAATGATTTATGTATTTGGAATCAAGTATTTGAGAAAATATGATTTTCCACATATTTTAATAAAAGGAAATGTATTTTCAAAGCATTGTGAAATGGATTTATAAAATAGTTTTCAAAGAATATTTTTGATGAAATGGTTTGAAAAATTTAGCACATGGAAATCCTAGGGTACTTAGGTTGAAGGTCTAGCAATAGGCCTCATCCATTGATACTATCAGGGGGCACTCATGGGGTGTTAATTTTCTCCTTAGGACTATTGTTATAGGGACTTATTAGACCTACTAATAGGTTTATTTACTAGGAGTTCCTCTACTCTCTATATTCTATGTATATATCTTGGGACTTGATGCACGAAATTGTCTATGTTTGGATATGAGTGTCCTATCTAGCCTAAATTATTGTGATACTTGGCATGATATTAACTATTCTTTGGTTTCGACTAATTTAGATTTGAAATGATATGTGATGCATTATTTTCTTTGAATTATTTGTTATATGTGATATGATTTGATATCTTTTTCCTAGATTATTTGAAACCAATGAAATAGGGAAATGTTTCACTATACTTATGATATAATTTTTTTAACTATTTATCATTCCTTATTTTCATTAAACTTGATCATGTTTGGATTTTTTGTATAGAGACATGACATAAAAAACCTAGATGGGGTCCTACTAAGGTTGTTTAGCTCAGAGCCTATGCAGCCCTTCTACGGTGTTTAGACCTTGTTATGTCTTTCGACATAGGGAAAGTCAAGGAGCCATAGTGAGGTTGTGAGGTTTATGTCAGCTATGTCTAGGTAGATGGTGGTAAGATGATGGGTGTTTTCCCAACTATTACATGGAATATATGTTTCAGTTTTAGTTATTCTTTTCTATTGGAATTATATCTTGGATATTGTGTAGCTACTTTTGAGTTGTATCAATTCTTCTATTTACTTTTTATTATGGTATATTTATTTCCTGTTATTTTTTCCACTATTTCTATCGACTTAATATATGTGTTCTATTTTTTATACATTATGATGGTAAAATTATTTTCCTCTAGTTTTTTTTTTGATTTCTCAGTGCTAGTCATTAGCCATTGGGGACCAGGACCACCCTTTGGGTATGTGATGGTTTGGGTTGGGTATCGGTTTGAGAGGGTATTTGGGTTGGGTTTGTCATATTTTGACATTAGAGGTAGGTTTTGATCAGTTTTGAGAAGGTGGTAGACTGTACATAGGATTGTAGAGTCTTGAGAGGTAGGTTTTAGTGAGTACCTAGACAAATCTTTATGTGACGAGACTCAAGTTACAATGGGATTTTGGGATGTGTGTCTTCGGTTCTAAGTTATTAATCGTAGTCTAAATTTTTGCTTAATGTTTTACGGTTTGAACTAAGATTATATTGTTGTATAATCATTTATTCTATTTTGGTGTGAGATAGTATGCCTCTGAGACATATTCCATGTGTTCCTCAGGAGGGTACAACAGATGATCCTCTAGTGAATCTCCCTCTAGATTATAATCATATTGATGCTATCATGCAGGAAATTCATTCTATCAACCAAAATGTACCGTAAGTCCAGAACATAGTTGTAGAGGTATAACCAGGAGTTTTAGGATAAAGGGATTTATCAAAAGAGTTCTTATATGAGAAGATACCATCCTTTAAGGGTAAAAATAAACCCCACAAGGTGGTGGACTAGTAGGAAAATATTTATTAGATATTTGACTTATAGAACACAATTGAGAATATTAAGATGAAGTTGATGATGTTAAAACTCAAGGGTCCCAACAAGAGATGGTGGGATTCCATAGTGTAGGAAGATAGATACATAGTCTTGGATTGGAAGGGTTTCAAGATCCAATTATTTCAACAGTTTTGTTTAGAGTTTCTAATGATGGAGAAGTATCTAGAGTTTATATCCTTTCACTAGGGAGAGTGTTTGGTGTCAACATAAACTATTCTATATGTGGAGCTAGTTTTTTTTCTCTATAGGTAGTAAATAATGAACAAATGAAGGCTTAAAAGTAATTGAAAGATTTGTAACCAGATATCATATCATAGGTATTTATGCTGAATATTTCGAACTATGTAGAGATAGTAGATAGGGAAAGACTGGATGAAATGGGCATGTAAGGAAAGGTTGGTTATTATCTCCCTTCGCTTCTACCTAGTGGTAGTTTCAGTGGTGCACAAGGGTGGAAGAGGAAGCAGTATGATCAGCATATGAATAGTGGGGTTTTTTCTTAGTAGTGGGCCTCCTCCACACCTTTAGTTATAGCCAATATTTTCCCCCTAACTTACTATCTGTGTGGCAAGGTTAGGTACACTTGGTGTTATTTTTATCCACCTATGAAGATTTTTAATAGTTGTGGATGTTATGATCATCTACAACATTTCTATCAGGATATTTTTACACCTTGTTATGGTCAAGGATCATCTGCTTCAATGGTTACTGTGGTACAATCAGATGCATCAAAGACCACAAGGCTCTAACCACAGGTCTCTGGAGTAAAGTGCCATTATACAATGGGTGAGTTTTTTGTGGAGGTAGATGTGAGTCCAGTGATAGTAAGAGGTACCATATTTATTTAATATTATGTAGTGAATAATTTATTTGATATCGGTTCCTCTCACTCATTTATATCAATAAATTTTGTGGATATGCTTAAACTCCAAATGGAACTCATGTACTTTATTATGGAGTTAGTGACACCTCTTAGAATGTGTAAAGTGAAGGTTTTTTAGTAGACTTATTATCCAATATTGAAATGAGATGTAGAGTTTGTCGGGTATTTACTCATACTCGATCTAGATCTATTTTATATCATCATTAAGATAGATTAGATTATCAATCTTCAGGCTGATATTGATTATTATCATTTTCATGCTTTGTTTATTATTGCTGATGGGAAATTTTAGGTGTTTCAAGGAGAGTGGGATATGAGGTCAGGTCATGTAGTACCTTCTCACCAACATCTTAGGAGTTTTTTGTCTGTTGTTATAGTTTATGTTGATGACATTTATTTTTTTAATATTCTCTCAGCTGTCATGGATTTTCCGGATATTTTCCCAAATGATTCTCTAGTTTTCATCTATAAAGGGAGGAAGAGTTTAATATTGATTTTATTCTTAGTAAACAACCAATTTTTATACCATTTTATCTTATATAACTAATAGAGTTAAAATATTTAAATATTCAGTTGGACAATTTGTTGGAAAAGGTTTTTTTCTCCCTATTATTTCTCCTTGGGTAGCCCCTATTCTCTTTGGTAAGAAGGATGATGGTTAACTTTGATTGTGTGTAGATTATCATAAATTGAACAAGGTAACGATTAAGAATAAGTATCCTTTTCACCATGTGGATGATTTTTTTGAACAATTAAAGGGGGAATAATGGTTTTCAAAGATCGATATTTGTTTGGGTTATCATCATCTTAGAGTTTGGGAGTCTAATATATCGAAGAAAAATTTCAGGAGTTGGTACGACCATTAAAAATATCTTGTAATGTTGTTTGTTCTAATTAACACTCCTGAATTTTTCATGGATTTGATAAACCAGATATTTCATGGGTATCTTGAAACTTTTTTGATAGTGTTCATGGATAATATTTTGGTTTATTCAGGATCTAAGTGTGAGCATAAGCACCATTTGAGTTTCATTCTAGAGATCCAGAGAAGTCACCATTTGTATTTAAATCTTTCAAAATGTAATTTTTTTGGATCCAATAAGTGATGTTCTTAGGGAACATTATTTTTGATAATGGATTACGAGTTGATCTTGAGAAGGTGAAAAATTTCTTATCATAGTAAGAGCCATAGAATATCTTTGAGATTCAAATATTTCTTGGTCTTATTGGATACTACTGATGACCCCTCAAGGTTTTTTTCAAAGTTTACATCACCTTTGACATATCTTACTAGAAAATGGGTGAAATTAATATTGAAAAAAAAGTGTCAGTCTTCATTTGATGAGCTGAACTGAATTCTAATATCTTCCCCTTTTCTGATCTTACTTGAGCTTGGTAAGGGGTTTATTGTTTTTTGTGAAGATTATGGAGGTATTATGGGTTTCATGTTTATATAGGACAATCAGGTTGTGTCTTAAGGATATATCCATATTTGACTACATGAGAATAATTACCCCACTCATGATTTATAGATTGTCATGGTTATACATGCACTTTAATTTTGGAAGCACTATATTTTCGAGGATAGGTTCATGATCTTCTATAACAATAAGAGTCTAAGATATATATTTTCTTAGAAATATTTTAATATTTGATAGAGATGGTGGGTGGAATACCTTCAGATGTTTAACATAAACATTTCCTACAACATGGGAAAGGGAAATGTCATTGAAGATGACCTATGTAGGAAATTACTATTGTAGGCTGTTCTAGAGTTGAAAGAGGAGGGGGACCTTATGGGGATCTTCACTCAGTTATACCCGAGTTCTCAAAAGGTTGTTTTAGGTATGATTTGAATAGTGATTGGTTATTATAATCTCTCCTTGAGTCTATTATAGAGCATAAATAGTAGGATGATTAATTATGAGGAATTCGAGAAACCCTATATAGAAGGGAGACCATTTTTGGATGGTTTCTTATTTTAGATGGTATTCTTCATTTTGGGGATTGGTTTTTTATCCCAGCACCTATGAGGAGATTATTTTTGTTTTCATATCATACTTTTTCATGGGACGTCCATTTGGGAACTAAAAAGATATATTATTACATGATACAATTATTATTCTGGTTGGGTATGAAGTGCGACATTACAGATTATGTGTCCCACTATTACATTTTTCAATAGATAAAGGTAGAGTATCTGAAACCTTATGGGTTTCTCTAGCCTCTTTTAGTGCTAGTTAGTAAATGAGATAGGGTGTCTATGGATTTTTTTTAGATTACCATGGACTCTATGAGGGAGTAATTCTATATATGTGGTGACTATTCAGTTAACAAAGTTGACACACTTTATTCCAATTAGTTTAACCACTGAAGTTGAAGTCCTAAGTAATCTATATGTGAAAAAGGCTGTGAGGTTACATGGAGTTACCTATGCCATTGTTTTAGATAGGAATCATAGGTTTACCTCATAGTTATAGAAGTGTCTCTAGAAGGTAATGGGGACTCAGGTTAGGTTGAGAATAGCCTACCATCCACAGATGTATGGATAGATAGATCATGCTATTTATATCTTGTAGGATATGATTCGTGCCTGTATCTTTTATTTTTGTAGATCATTGGATAACCACCTTGGACTGGTTGAGTTTTCTTATAACAAAAATTTTCAATTGTCGGTCAGAATTGATCCTTTTAAGGATTTTTATAGTCACCCATGAAGGTCACCTCTTTGTTGGGAAGAGGTGGGTGGGGCCTCTCTTATAGGACTAAGTCTTGTTCAAGAGATGTCAGTTAGGATTCAAGATATTCATTAGTTCCTGGTTATAGATAATTTTTGGTTTAAATCATATGTAGATCATCAAAATCATCCTTTAGTGTTTTCCATTAGTGACTAGGTTTTCTTGAATGTTTCTCCTTGGTTGGGTAACTGTAGGTTTTGAAAACAAGGAAACTTGGATTCAATATATGTTAAACTATTTGATTTCACAAAACATCTTGGGAAGGTTGCTTATTAGTTGGAATTTATAGTTCAGTTAGTATGTATTCATGATGTTTTACACATATTTCATATTAAGATGTTCTATCCTAATCCCTCTAAAGTTATGAGTTGGGAAGAGATCAAGTTGGAGCTAGATGTTTCTATTCTAGAGCATCCAATAGAGATACTTGACTCTCAGGTAAATATCTTATGTGGGAATTCAATTCCATTGGTCAAAATATTATGGTGACAAAGATTAGATTCTCACGATACATAGGAGCATGATTTGTTTACGAGGTAGCAATGGAATCATTTCTTACCAGACCTAATTATTTCACATGACTTAATGGTGATGAAAAGTCTTATAGTGGTTAGATTTGTAACATCCCATAACCCTTTTAGGTATTTATAATTTCTATTTTCATTTCCCTATTTTTTGGGTGTGTTTTTGGGCTTCTAAGTATGGAGATCCTTTTATGAGTAAATGACCTAAAGGTTGGGGATTTATGTTTATTAGAATTATTAGAGTCTCTTTATAAATGTGAAAAAGGATTAAGAGTATGACCTTTGGGGTTTGAGTTAAACTGAGGTTTTTTTATAAGTGTTTCTATAGAATATTCCTACTGTATAGTTTTAAATTTTGAAACGGTTACACAATGTGAATATGTTTCTAAGAAGATTCTATAAATTTGTTTAGAGTGTGAAATTTTTCTACTTTGTGAGACCAGTTCATGTTGGGTAAAGTTTGATAAAATTTATTTTTAATCTAAGGTGTTTAGTTTTTTAACATATCTTAAAAATTGAGGAATTTATGTTGTGAAAGGGTTTCACATTAGTAATGTTTCAAGATTTGTAGTTTTAACCACATTTCATGTATAATTTTATATTCATTCAACCACAACCATATCTCTTAAAACATATGAGCCCTCATAGGTGATATTGGGTATCTCCATTCCTTAGAGATCATTTTGTTCAATGATTGATCTTAATTTTGGTTTCACTAAATCTCTTCGGGAAAGTGATATTTTTTCTTTTTTCATTTATGTTATTTACATCAGTGTCATTGAACTATATTTCTAGATCTATTGGTTTTGTGGTGTTGATTCTATCGATCATTTCTAAATATATTATAAAATCTTCCTCCAAATGTTGTATTTTGTGTTGGTTGTGGTGTAGCATGTCAATTTCATGAGGTACATGTTATGTTATCTTCTCTTCTGACTATTTTTATGGTTAAATTGATTTTAAGATGTAAGGATTGATTCCAAGGCCACTGTTGTTGTCTTTAAATTATTCTATATTGGTGGACCCCATTGCGGGTGTGTGCAACCTGAGTATGAGGTGGGTGGTTCTATTTATATATTATTTTGGATGAACTATATTTATTTTATTTTGATAAATTATTTTATACATAAAATGTCATGATTGATTTATTGATTTTTGTGCGTGGAAATGGGTTTTGGATAAAATATGGGTTCCAAATTGTTTTTGTAAAAGGGAAGGTATTTTAAAAACATTATGAAATGGAATTATAAATGAGTTTTTAAAGCTTAGTTTTGATTAAATGGTTTGAAAATTTAGCACATGATAATCCTTGAGTACTTAGGTAGAAGGTGTAGAAATAGGCCTCGCCCATTGATACTATTATAGGGTTTACTCATGTGGTGTTCCTCTTCTCCCTAGGCTCGTTGTTTTAAGAACTTGTTAGAACTGTTGAGAGGTTCAATTGTTGGGGTGGTCCTATTCTCTCTAGATTTGATTAATATATCTAGGTACTTGATTCATGTGATTGTTTATGTTTGGGTATGTGTTTTCCAGCTAGCCTGAACTATTTTGATCCTTGGTGTGATGTTACCTGTGATTTGGTTTGGACTTCTTTGGACTTGATATGATATGTGATACCTAATTTTATTTGACTAATTTGATATTTGTGATATTATTTGAAACTTTTTTACCTGGATTATTTGAAATTTCATAATAATGGAAAATGTTTTACCATTATTTTAATATAAAACCTATTTAACTATTTATCATGTTGTGGTTTCTTTAAATTTTAGGATGTTCAGATTATTGGACAAAGAATTGATATGGAACTCCAGGGTGGGATTATACTAATCTTGTTTATATTACACCAAAAACATCCATTTGGTAGTGCATATAACTTATTATGTCTTTTGATATAGGGAATGGAAAGGTGCCGTAGTGAGGTAGCGATGTTTCTGTCAACTGTGTCTAGGTAGGTGGTGGTGAGATGGTGGGAGTTTTCCCACACTATCACACGGAGTGGTTGTTTAAATTTTAGTTTTTATATATTTGTGTACTTGTACCGTGAATATTATGTAGCTAATTTTTAGTTGTATTGCTTCTTTAATTTCATTTTTATGGAATATTTCATTTCTATTATATTTTATGATATTTTTGTCTACTTCATACTTGTATTCCATGTTATCTACTTCAGGTTGGAAGAAATAATTCCCTCTAGTTTTTATTGATGTATAGGTGCTATTCTCCAGCCTGTGGGGATCAAGAACTCCCTTTGCGTATGTGAAAGTTCAGGTCAGGTACCAATTTGAGTGTGTATCCAGGTCAGGTTCATCATACTTAAGAATAAGAATGAAATGGTGATCTCAAGAAGAAGAGATTAAAGAGGTATGAATGAATAATTTTATATGTTTTTTGGATAAATATGTATTTTTTTGAAGAAGAGGTTGAATAAAAAAATATAAATAAATAGCCCTTGGCATGTTATATTAATTAAGTAAAGATGGATATGGGTTCTACTAATCCAAAATGCGTGTTAAAGAATCATTTGGCTAATCAATGCTGTGTTTAGTAAATGTAGGATTTGAATACCAATTCATGAAGTCTAAATTAGAAATATTATCCATCATTATTTAAAGAAAAAGTTATTTTTATTGAGTAGCCTCTCTATCTTGTTATTTGGATATTTATTGAAAAAGTGGGAGAAAGAAAAATAAATCTATCATTACTATTTCATTAATTCAAAAGGGGAGAAAAACATTATTTGATTGAATTTTAATTTCATTAAAAGGGAGTATATATTTAGGATATTTTTTAAAAGGGGTAATTCATGAAGTCATCATGTGTGTCCGTGAGTTGTGAACTATTCTAACATTTTTATTGAGAATATATACATGAACTTATTATAAAAATGTTCAATGAATAATTTTTTTAAGTGAAATAAGAGTTGTTTCAATAAGTTTATCTTTGTTGGTTTAAAAGTTGTGAAGAAGTCTATGAAAGTTAATGTACAATTTGACATTATTATTCAATTTTCTTGTTTGCTGCATTGAGTTTTTTCATGCAGGAATATAAATATTTAATGATGTGTCATTTCTATGTGTGATGAGTTTGAAAATTTATTTATATTCAATGGTTGACAATAAAATAAAAAGGGGGATATTTTTGTGACCAAGTGCTAGTTTAGAAAGATATTGAGATCATGAGTTGATGTGATGTTATGGATATTGTTGAGACATAGGGGAGTTTTTTGGGATCAGGTATTGAATAAAAAGCCTATATCTTTGGGGTGTTTTTCTAGGGAGAATACTCTGGTAAGAAATTATGTGAATATGGTTTTTATTTTGTATTTTTTTAATAAATAAATCATGTTCAAACTCACATAAAATGGAGTTTATTATGGGTGAATGTTGTTTGGATATTTGGATATGGATGAAAGAAGTTTGGAGTTGCGATATTGATGTTTGGAATACAGATATATAGATTAAATCATACCACAACAGATGTCATCACACCTCAATAAATTCTACATGTGATTAATTTTTATGGGAATGAACTCTTCATAATGGTAACCCTATCATGAAAGACTTTATGTAAGGATATATTGATTTTGATCACACTAGAAAGGTTTTTATTACATATCTAGTAGATTTGTGTGAGATTAAAACATTTTGATTTGAATATTGAAAATGATTAAAATGTACTAAAGGAATAATGAATCATACAAAAGATAAAAGAGTAGAAGTTGTGATTGAATCCATGGAAGATTAAAGTCTACTATAGAAAGATAGAATCACACCAGAACCTGATGTTTCACACTACAAACCATGTGAAATATGATGGTTTGTTTTGAATGTGTCTATCATGACATAGAAACCACACCATAATTAAGAGCTATCAGTTTATGTGTTCTCACTATTTTTAGTAAAGAAGAGATTTTAGTGTGAATAATAGAATCACATTATATGATATTCAGGTAGGAAAAGCCTTGTGTCATGAATAATTTTTTTACACAATAAAGAAAAAATAAAATTGTGAATTATTTTTAGGAAACCTAGTTAGTTTTAGTGTGATATAATTGACTGTGTTGTGAATTTTATGATCATGGAAAAATTTATATATCACACTATAATTTATATAAGATACTAAGATTCAAGTTTTTTGATGATTTGGATCATTTTTTTCTTCATAGTCTGATTTAAATCAAACATCTATGTCTTATAACTATATAAAATGGTGGGAATATGTATTTGATAAATATAATGGCTAAATTAGAAGATATAATAGTTTATAGTGGTTACTTTTTTGAATATTTCATTCAAAATTAAAATTATTAAATTAAAGTTCTGCTACCATGTAAGAATTTGAAGAGGTGTCTTTTATGAATTATAGAGTGTAAAAGAGAAGAAAAAAAAGAAAAAGTGTACATAGAATGTTTTCTTATTGGAAGAGTGTTCATAACACTATTTTGTGTGTGTGTGTGTTGAATAACTGTGGAAGAAGTCACATATGTTATACTTAAATGTATTACATGATAACTATATAATGTTGAGAGAAAATAAAATCACGAGAAGAAGGATAATTCATAACTCATTTTTTTTAAAAGGATGGGGCCAAAGCCTCATTTTTATTATTAAATCAAAGAAAAGACCTCTTTTAACTGGGTAGAGTGAAACCCATTACATAGCCCGAAGGCCCAGTGGGCTTGTAGCCCATTACATAGCCCGTAGGCCCAAATTTTATGCCCAATTCACATTCTATGAATAGTAACCTGCTGCTATAGTACCCGCACAGTACCGCCACCGCTACAGTGCCCTACCGCCGCTATAGTACCCGCTGATGAACAGTGCCACCGCTGCTATAGTACCACTACAGTACTGCTACAATAACCTGCGCCCCATGGGTTTTGAACCCCCATTTTCCATGTAGTATTACATGTCTTGGATATACCCTGCTTATTTACATCCATAAAGATGATTATAATAAAAAATGTGACCATGGGTTTTACCTGATCATTCTAAATATTTAACAATTCATTTTGAGTAGTGAACCTTATTAATAAAGTGATCATTTTTTTGTTTGATTTAATTGGAATGTGATAAGTTCAACAGTGAGATCGTTCACTCTAAAAAGTGATATAGGTTGATTTCTCAAGAAATATTAGAAGGGAAAATGAAATAATGATCACTGATTTACCCACCCACTTAGGGAAACAATATCATTCCTTAGGCCATAGAAACATATCATTAAGTTCATCATTTAGTGTTTTATTCATACCTTTCATAATAGTTTTATATTTTTTTAGATGTTCAACATGATATTTTATCAACTATTTAAAATCATTAAAATTATATTTTGAAATAAAAGAGGTTTTAACTATTAAAAACATTCTATAGAAATAGTTATTTTCTTCTAGTTTTTATCTATATCTGTGCATCTTTCTAACAATTTTCAATTCAATGATTTCATCTTTCAATTATTGAAATTTAAAAAATATACCACTATTGTTTTCTAAATCCACATAAAACTTTTAATGTTTTTCTTTGACATTTGGTGATGGAATATATTCATCCACTACAAATTTAGATCATTATATAATTGTAAGTTATGAATTTTTAGTATCCACATACTACTTCTCCTATAAGTATTTATATCTATCAAATTTATCACTTATAACCTAATATTATTTATTTTCTTAGTAATATCAATAGATTCCATTCCCATTTGTTCATTTTATCTAGTATCCTTCTCCATAACATCATCGTCTACATGAGAATATACTAAAATATTCTTATATCTTTTAGTATCCTTTTTCTATACCAGCTCCAACATAATATATTTCTCCAATATAAATCTCCATATTGTCATTTACATCTATATCAACTTGTAAAATTATACTATCATTGAGATATGTAGTTTTAATATTCAAATTAATTTATACATTTTGTTCTTCATTTGCATCAAAATGATCTTATAGTTCTTATAAAAAACTTCCTCAATAGTAGGTAATAAAACTAATGTAAAAATATTCATCCCTAAATTGTGGTAGTTTAGCCTATTTCCCCTTTAAATAATAGTAGGTATATCCTCTTCAGTCCCTTCATATTGATAATAATATTCCCCAATAAAAAATAATTTATCCAAGGATACACTCATTATGTATAAAATATTTCTTAAAACACCAATTTTCATAAATTTATAATTATGAAACTTATTAGCTTCTAACTCTTTCAATTATATTTCTATTTTCTCAAATTATAGAGTAAAAACCTCATATAAGGTTAAAATTTTAATTTCTTGACAATAGTGATACATGCATCTCAAAACAGACCTTGAAAAATTTAGTTTCTATTCATTATAAAATACATACAGTAGACAATGTATGGATAAATAACTTTATTAAATTATCCATCTCTTTATGCTATTTAAATTTGAATAAATTTGGTAGGAATTTTATTTACAATGTAAAAATTCCTAAACAATTTCTTATAAAAACTATTATTCTCAAAAGAAATAAACATTATATCTTCAGCCTTTAAATTTTTATCATCTCTTAGATATTGACTAAATTGAAATTTTCCTTCATGCGGAAATTAAAAAAGTTCATCCAACTCAACCAAGGTAGAAGTAAAAATATTAGCATTCACATTAAAAGATTAAAAATATTCAGTAATAAAAAAAATAAATTAAAAATTTGAATAAAAATTCTTAAAATTAATCTAAAATAAAAATTTTAATTTCTTTAATTTTAAAAACTATTCCCATCCTTAAAATAAAATAACTTTCATTGTTAAAAGACTCATATGATTAATCTAAGAGAAATTGATATACTTACTAGGAAATATTTTTCTTTCAAAACCACTTAACTTTTCAGGTGTTGCACTAATAGAAGAAATAACATTAATCCTCTTTGATTTTCCCTTAATCAATACAGTTATGAGGTTTGAGGTTTAAATTAAATAGAGGGAGAGACTATAGAAGTTTTAATTGTTTTTATTTTTTTAGCTAAATTTCCAAATAATTTATATTGTAAGATAAATTGAGGTTAATTTCAATTTTAACATAATATGACTTTGACATGTAAGAATAAAATTATTAGAAAAAAATATATAAGAAAAAAAATAATATTATGTATATAAATATTATTATTATATATTAAAGAATAATATTACATATCATATATTCAATTAATTTAATTTTACATACCACATCATATAATATTAAAAATTCTATATATAAATAAATATATAAATACATGAGATTAAAAAAATATTACACAAACATAATATTAAAAACTTAGAAAAAAATAAAGAATAAAAATAGAATAAATTCACTTAAACTCTAACAAAACTAATTCACTGTTAATAAAATTCAAAATGATCATAAGTAAGGGTATTTATGAATATATCATCAAACAGATGTTCAATGTATATAAACTCAAGATATTTATCACCTTTTTTGAATTATTTCATTGGAAATGATGCCCTATATCAATATTCTTGGTTCTATACTTGTTTATAATATTTTTAGAAAGTTTTATAACACTTTTGTATTCAAATTTTATAGGCTCATTATCAAAATTGAATCCCAAATCCTTTAAATTATGCTTCACCCATAACACTTGAGCACAAAAACTTCAGATGTAGATAATGAAACAGAGAATTGTTTTTTCCTTTATCAATAAACAAAATATTTTATTAAAAAATAATAAGTTCCTAAGGAACTATTTATATATAATTCAAAACCCCCAATGTTATCATTAAAGTATGAAGTTAAGTCAAATCCTAGTTTTTAGGAAACAATAAAATAAGAAAAATATAACCTTTAAAATACCTTAAAATTATTTTGGTCACTTTTATATGAGATTAATTTGGATTAACTTGAAATATATCATATGAAGAAAAACATGATATTTGGTCTATAAGAATTAAAATATAAAAAGCTTCCAATTATTCCACTACATAATTTATATCAACTATTTTGCAAGATTAATCTATATTGAGTTTAATACTAGAACTCATAGGAGTTGGATATTCTTAACTATTTTCAAATCCAAACATTTTTAGTAAATAAAGTGTATAATTTTTTGATTTTAAAAAATCTCAATATCTTATTAAAAGTTTTTAAAACCAATAAAAACTATTAACTCAAACATCATTCTCATTTTAAACTCATAATGCATGAATTTGGAAAATTCATTACACAACTTATGATTTATTAAACCAAAAATAACATCATCAAAAGATATTTGAACTAATAAAATATTCAAAGAAGAAAATTTCAGAAAAAAATTAGGGTATTCCAACCATACATTAAAACTACTCAACAAATGAAAAGAACTATCCACTCATACCGATCTATAGGTTCTTGTTTAAGACCACATAACACTTTTTTAAGTTTAAAAACAAAATTCGGAAAAAGAAGATTTTAAAAACTAGGAGGCTGTTCAACATAAACAACCTTCAAAAGAAAACCATTTTAAAATGACGATTTTCCATACAAATAAATTTTTTTAAAATTCATATGACATGTATAGGAAAGGAGGATCATAATAGATTCTAAATGAGAAACATGTACAAAGGTAGTTTTATAATCTACCCCTACCTCTTAATTACTAAATTTATCTTACAAAATATCCTTATTCTTAGAGATCACACCTTGATTATATTTCTTATTTTTAAAATCAAAATTAGTTCCTATAGAAGGATAAATTATGGTTCTCTTAATTTAATCCAAAACCTTAATTATTTAAAATTGATATAACTATTTTTACCTTGATAAAACCCAAATTCCATCACTGAAGGATTATTTTATGTTTTTAAGTTAAAAGTGTGTGATAAAGGTAGAAAACTAATCTATATTTAACACTTATTTTAGTTTTAGAATATTCATATAATCTATGAATAAAAATATTTAAAGGATGATCTTTTATGGTTTAAGGTTTTATATGAAATGTAAGAACCCAGTTTTTTCTGTTAAAGACTTTGTAATATTCTTGATGATATTCCAGAGCAGTGCCTTCAGACGGCGTGCAATTCCGAGCCACGGAGTGGCCAGAATTAAATTTTCAGTGCGTTCACACTGGAAATGCCAAATAAATGTGATAACTCCTAAAGGGTGATCCAGATCAAAGATCCGAGTATACGGATGGGTCCGTAATGGATTTTTTACCCTAGGAATGACATAAAACTTGTCGGTGCGGAATGTTTGGACCCCTCACTCTCTTTCGGAATGTTAAACAGATAAATTAATTAATTACTTTATTCGTTTAATGTTGAAACGCAAGTATCTCATAAACGGTGGCTCGGATATGGAAAACCGAGGGCACTGTTGGGTTCGGAACATGCCGTTTACCCTAGGAGGGGTGTAACTTTCACGGGCGCAGCCCGTCTGTGAAAAATGCCGCCAGGGGCATTTTCGTAATTTAGAGGCTTTGGATGTTAAATTTTATAACTTTTGAATGGGGTCTCGGATTAAAATTTTGAAACCGCCATTGTGCTCAGGAGGTCGTGTTTACCCTAGGGGCACCCTTTTTTTTGCCTGCATCGGCAGCGGAGTCGGGGACGTGCCAGGCGGGGGGTTTAAGTGTTTTCTACTTAAACGCTCCCCCACCCTATTCTTCTTCTTCTTCTTCGTCTGGATAGTGGCAGGTGGAAGCTCTCTCCCTCTCCTCCTCCACTCCGGCAAGGAAACTCCGGTGAGGTGCGGTGATGCTGACGGATCGACGCGAAGCTCTGGGTGAAGCCCAGTGAGGTAGGAGGTTTCCGTTGCGTTTTCATTTCCAAACCGCCCTTTGAATTCAATTTTACGCATCGTTTGATGTTTAATCGTCGATCAAAGCCCATATTTTCATATTACTCATCCCGAACTCCCCAACGAAATTATCAGATTTAAAATCCGAGTCTTGGCGTGTTCGCAAACTTTCGGTGAAGTTTGCGGGTTTTGTTTTCCGGCGGCAGAACGACGAGCAGCAGGCGGCGCATGCCGGGGCGGCGGTGACGCGGATCAAGGTCGGGCGGCGGCGGCCTTAAGCAGCAGGCGGAAGGGGGGGCTTCTCCGGGTGAGCTGGGCCATGGAGCAGAAGCGCCGGCCGGTTGACGCGGAGGCTGGGGTCGCGGCGCACGGTCCACGTGGGTGAACCGAGGCCGCGGCGGCTTGGCCGACAAAGCCGCAGACCGGCCGGCTTGAGATGGTCCAGGGGGTGTGGACCGGCCGGACCGGTCCGGTGCACTCCCACTTGCGTCCGACGGCATTAAAATTCCTTAAATTTCAAACCGTGGGTCGAAACTTCGTGCCGTCTGCAGTGACGCGACCCTTAAATAGAGACGAACCTTTTGAGATGGTTTTAGAAATTTTTAATTCCTAAAACAAGGGGCCACAGAGGCGTGACATGTCCTTAAGTGGACGAGCATTTTTCCTGATATTTTGTTTTGGATGGCGCGGACGCGTCCGACGTCCGTTTTGAGTGCCGTCAGTGGCGTTGGAACCCTGGCACTAAGGCGGAGCTTTCCAGGGTGGTTTCAGGCATTGAGGCCGAAGTTGAGGCACGACCCCCACGACTCGTCTTTTGAGCTGCGCGTAGTGTTTAACAACTTTTTCATCGGGCGTTCGTTCAGGGTGAGCGAGCAGTCGTTTTTGGGTGTTGTTCCGACGGTATTGCAATGGTGCAATCCGCCCGCTCTAATTCGGCATGATGGTGTGGGGCCCACGGGGGGCCGTTTGGGCGTCGACGGTGATTGTCCATCTTTATCACCGGGTGACCGTTTTGGACAAGTGAATAGTCCATCTTGTGTGCTTTTTCGAGAGGATCGCAATGGTGCGATCCGTCCATTGAGTTTTGGGATAGGGATGCGGGTCCCGCGTAGTACCGCTCGTGCGTGGTAAGCTGGAATGAAGCATTTTCTCTGGGCATCCGTCCCACTCAAGCGAGTAGTGCTTTTGACGGGTTTTTCTGAGAGCATTACGATGACGCAGTCCGCCTAACCTTTTTCGGTGATGTGGTGTGGGTCCCGCCCGACCCGGATACGGTGAATAGTAAATTTTTCACCGGTTATCCGTTTTGGGCAATTGAGTAGTCTATCTCGCGTGTTTTTCTGCAAGGATTACAACAGTAGGATCTGTTTGGCTGTGCGGAGCCTCATACATGATCTTATTAAATGTGGAAATGTGAAGGTGCCCCGGCGGTGGTTCCTCTACCATGTTTGTAGCGGACCCTTGGCATGTGATCACGTGCACTCCTGGGAGAGTGATGTTGGTGGCTAAAGAGATGTGGTTAGCTGTACCCCAGTTGTTGAGGCAGCAAGTTGGAGATGTTACGTCATGCCTTCGCGTTGACATTGGGTGCCGTGTGCAAGATGGCCCTTCGGCTGAGAATGTGGTATACTCTGGGAGTATACGGGAATGCTTGGAGGTACATGTGGTTGTTCGTGCCTGAGAACGTTTGTGCACTTGGTTGGGGTTGATATGAGGCCACACGTTGTGTGGGTCCCACATGCATACCGGGTTCTGCTTTACGGACTTTGACCTCTGGCGACATAGAGGGTCCCTTTGTGATCGTTTGTTTGTACAACAGGGTTGAGTGGTCTCCCCATGGTTTTTTTTCTCGATGGATCATCCGGTAGCGGTGCTAGTGACACCCAGTGATGGAACAGGCACTGAACCCCTTTTGGGTGAGTTGTTCTGGAGTTGGCTGGTTGCGCGATACCCACTCTATGTTCGGTTGGCCAATGTTGTACCTTCCAGTAGAGATGGCCAGGGAAGTTCTGAGTTTTACCATCCAGTAGAGACTGGGCAGTGGGTTACTCATCGACGTCTTTGGGTTTACCCTCTAGCAGGGCCGGGCAGTGGGTTGCTCAATGAATTCTAGGGTTTACCCTCCAGCAAAGACTGGGCAGTGGGTCACCCGACGCTCTTAGGGTCTACCCTCTAGCAGAGACTGGGAAATGGGTCACTCGATGCAATAATGGTCTACCCTCCATCAAAGGCTAAGCAGCGGGTCGCCTGTCGACTTATTCCAGGTCTACCCTCCAGTGGGGCTGGGCAGTGGGTCGCCTGATGATGTATTAAGGTCTACCCTCCAACAGGGCTGGGCAGTGGGTCTCGTGATGATATATTAAGGTCTACCCTCCAGCGGGGCTGGGCAGTGGGTCGCCTGATGATGTATTATGGTTTACCCTCTAGCAGGGCTGGGTAGTGGGTCACCCGATATCATATTATGAATTACCCTCCAGCAGGGCTGGGTAGTGGGTCATCCGTTGGCATTCCAGGCTCAGTCCTTTATACTAGGCTAGCCTGTGGATTTCCTCCATGATTACTGGAGCGGGACCCTTGGTTATATGGGTTAGTGTTGTTACAGCTTGACTTTGAGAAGACCTCTCGACTGTAGGGCAGTGCCGAGGTGTGGTTTGACTTTCCCTATAACTCTCAAGTACTAGGGGCGCTTTCCCCACTGAGACTCATTCTTGTGATGCGATCTAAAACCGTTTGGGAGAGTTAGTGCCACCCAAAGCGGATAGTGTCAAAGTTTGGTGATTGAGCCCCTTGGATTGTGGTTCGGGTTAGACGTGCAGGATGCTGGGCATCGATGGAGTTTACTCCTAGGACTTTTGGTGACTCACTTCCTTGGGATGAGCTACGGGATGGAGATCGCCTTATGAGCATGTTTGGTCCTCTTGTTGAGCACATGTATATGTATATACCTTGTTCCAGTACCCACTCCTTGGGTTTTGGCTACTATCCTTCCAGGAGAGGCGAAGACGCGCGAGGTATGCCACGTGCTTTCTATGTCTAGCATCTTTTGGTCAGATGAGTCTACTCTCCTATTATAGGTAGTGAAGACTCGACAAGAAGTTCATCTTCTCACCGTTTCTAGCTCCTTGTGTCTGGACGAGTCTACCTCCTTTCTTTTGTTGGGTTGTGCTGGACTCTCTACTGGTATTATACTTCACTCTCTGTTGTACTCATTTACTTTTCCTATTCACTCTTCTGCTCACCCTTCGGTACCTCCTTTGTTGCTCCCTCGAGCCTTCGAGGTATCCTACTGAGTATTTTTATACTCACCCCTACTTGGGTTTTTCCTGAACTTGGTGTGCCCTTGAAGACGACAGATATGTTGGTCGTGACTTCAGTAGAGCATAAGAGTTAGGGAGCTTGGACTACGTGCGATGGTCGTGGTCGGGTTCCAGGTGGGGAACCCTCCCAGATGTTTGTTTTGTTTACCTATTGCCGGGTTGTGGCACTTTTCTGGTTGGGCGCGTGTTGTTCCCCTTTTTCCTTTTTAGCACTTTACTTGTACTGTTTAGAGGTAGATGCACATTTGTGGTATACATATAGTAGTTGTTTTTTTACTCTTCTTGTTCTTTCTTTTACTATGCACTTTTTCATTGAGTGGGATGCATGTGTGCATAAATGTACTTAGGCAAAGGCCTCCCTGAGTTGTTGTGCCTTCAGTGCTGGTCGCCAGCCCCTGGCCTATGGAGGCGGGCTTGGGGTAGTTGCGGGTAAAGCCCGGGTAGGGTCGGGTCGTGACAAAGTGGTATCAAAGGTGGGTCATTCCTTGGGACACTGTTTGGATATCCCTAAAATAAAAGGAATTGGTTGGGATTTAGGGAAACAATGTTAACGTGTCTCAAGAGCAGCTCTCAAGCCAGGGAGTCCAGTGATGGTGCGGCGGCCGACGTATCCATTCACCAGGACCCTGATAACCCGCTTGTCGACTAGGCATGCTGAGACACTTGTTGCAGGGAAATTTGTTTGTGCATCACATAGGACTGAGTCTTGACTGTCCTTCTTGAGTCAGCTCCACATCATTGTTGTTGTTGGTATATACATTATGCTCATCTGACCGCGACACTCTTTGATAATATTTAGGATGTCTCTGTGAAGACAGCCAACCAAGATGCCAACTTTAGTGCGTGACAACGACCCTGTGAGCTACGAGGCCACAGTCCAGGACCCATCATGCGAGCCCTTTCTCCGGGTGGGCCAGTAGAAGCACCCCCACCTGTTGAGAAGTAGATAGTTTCATAAGAGCAGGATGAGCTTGAGCGCAGGTTGAGCACGCTTTGTGAGTTCCCGCGGCAGAGACCGCAGAGGTTCAGTGGTGAGCCGGACCCTCATGCAACAGAGGTTTGGATTGAGGTAGTGGTTCGCCTTCTCAGTCTTATGCAGACACCGACAGATCAGAGAGTGGATTTGATAGACAGCCTTTTCTGTGGATCAGTTTGGCGTTGGTGGAGTCTGGTGACTTAGCTTATTGACGAGTCGTCGCTTTCGTGGGGCGACTTTCAGTTGTTGTTTCATGAGGAGTTTTTCCCCTCCTGCTTTTACTCCTTTCGGATTCAGGATCTTCTGTAGTTTCAATAGGGAGGGATGACTATGGCCGAGTACATGGCTAGTTTTGCAGACCGTGCATGCTTTTACCTAGACTTGGTCCATGACGATAACTCCCGAGCGTGGAAGTTTGACAAGGGTCTCCACAAATATATTCATGCTGTCATAGTAACCTTGGACATTTCCACATATGCCGAGGTGATAGAGTAGGTGCTGGTGACAGAGAGCTTCCTGTCACATTCTAGAGTTGATGCTGGCAGCAGGCACGTTGGAGCCGATACGTCTGCCGTAGCTAGTGGGAGTCGGCAAGCAGAACCTCGACGCAGGTGGCTTTCTGACAAACGTACTCAGGGGGGTGGTCGTACACCATAGTGGCACCGGAGGGCACCAGTTCAGCCTGAAGAGAGTCGGTGATCTTCTTGTGACGGGCGAGGTCACTTGGCATGAGACTGCCCAACCCGAGTTGCTGAGAGCTTTGGGCAGGTAGCAGGCGCACCACCACGGCAGAGGCAGCGCCGTGATTGGAGTAGTGCCCAGAGAGGCGGTGCTATCAGAGGAGCGGGAGGAGATTGAGGTGAGGGACGACGTTACGAGGTCTTCCCATCACCACTAGGTGGTCCACGTCAGGCTCCGGGAGCTGACAGTTGGGACCGCGGACAGCAGCGATCTTTGGATGTCTATGATCCTGCAGAGCATGAGGTGATAAGAGGTACGCTCTACAGATCTTCTACTTTTTGCAGTATAATTTTTAGACTCTGCGTGTGAAATTCTTTTCTCCCGAATCCTTGTTTAAGTTGTTACCAGGGTGGTGTGGGGCGTCGGTGTAACCCTGTGTTGGTAGGGTAAAAGGCATGAGACCTTTTCCTTTAGTCGATGATGTCGACTCCATCGCTTTCCGAGTGTGTAAGAGAGTCTTGTTTAAGAGACATCCACTGAGAAATCTCGCATAACCAGATATCCTTGGGTGTTTCACCATATGGATATTCTGAAGGAGGGAATCACCGGGCCTTGTCCCAGGTGCAGGCGGTGATTCGAGTCGCGGAATGCGATGTAGAGGTTTGGTCGGGGACGTGAGCTACCCCCGAGGTCCTTCGGACCGTTTGAGACCGTGCAGAGGGATGGCGAGGTTCTCTACCGCCTTGCCCTAAGCCTAAAGTCTGGAGTGGGTGCATGACATCGGCAAGGGCCGACCTCGTGTGAACGGATCAATCCTTTGGTCTGCGTGCAGTGACGCAGAGCTGTGCGTGGGTTCTTCTGGGTATGGGAAAGCCAGGTGTGGGCTTAGTACCCCGTGTTGCTCCCTAGTTTTTCTTTTCAGGGATGAAAATCTTGATGGAGGGAATGATGTAAGAACCCATTTTTTTCTGTGAAAGACTTTGGAATAATCTTGATGATATTCCAGAGCAGCGCCTTCAGACGATGTGCGATTTCGAGCCCCGAAGTGGCCGGAATTAAATTTTTAGTGCATTCACACTAAAAACGCCAAATAAATGTGATAACTCCTAAATGGTGATCTAGATCAAATATCCGAGTGTATGGATGGGTCCAGAATGAGGTTTTTACCCTAGGAACAACATAAAACTTGTCGGCACAGAATATTTGGACCCCTCGCTCACTTTCAGAACGTTAAACAGATACATTAATTAATTACATTATTCGTTTATTGTTGAAACGCAAGTATCTCTTAAACAATGGCTTGAAAGGGAAAACCGAGGGCACCTTTGAGTTTGGAACGTGCCGTTTACCTTAGGAGGGGTGTAACTTTCACATGCGTGACCCGTCTGTAAAAAATGCCGCCATGGGAGTTTTCATAATTTAGCGGCTTTGGACGTCAAATTTTATAACCTTTGAACAGGGTCTCAGATTAAAATTTCGAGACCACCGTTGTGCTTGGTAGGTCGTGTTTAACCCAGGGGCACCCTTTTTTTTGCCTGAATCAACAGCGGAGTCAGGGGCATGCCGGGCGGGGGGTTTAAGTGTTTTCTACTTAAACGCACCCCCACCCTATTGTTCTCCTTCTTCTTCAGCTGGATAGCGGCAGGTGGCATATCCCTCCCTCTCCTTCTCCACTCTGGTGAGGTGACTCCGGCGCGATGCGGTGATGCCGGCGGATCGACGCGAAGCTCCGGGCGAAGCCCAACGAGGTAGGAGGTTTCCGTTGCGTTTTCATTTCCGAACCGCACTTTGAATTCAATTTTACACACCGTTTGATGTTTAATCTTCTACCAAATCCCATATTTGCGTAGTAATCATCTCGAGCTCCCCAATTCAATTCTCTGATTTAAAATCCGAGTCCCGGAGTGTTCGCAAACTTCCGGCGAAATTTGCGGGTTTTGTTTTCCGGCGGCGGACTGGCGAGCAGCAGGCGGCGCATGCCGGGGCGGCGGTGGCATGGATCAAGGTCGGGCGGCGGCGGAAGGGGGGGCTCCTCCGGGTGAGCTGGGACACGGAGTAGAAGCGCCGGCCGGCTGTGCCGGCCGTTTGATGCGGAGGCAGGGGTCGTGGCGCGCGACCCCGCTCGGGAGGCAGAGACCCGCTGAACGCAGGTCTCCACGTGGAGAAGCGACCGACCTTGTTTCCGGTCGGCTTGGAGGTGCGTGGTCCGCGCGGGTGAACCTCGGCCGCGGCGGATCGGCCGGAAGAGCTGCGGACCGGCCGTCTTGAGCCGGTCCAGGGGGTGTGGACCGGCCGGACCGGTCCGGTCCACCCCCACTTGCGTCCGACGACATTAAAATGCCGTAACTTTCAAACCGAGGGTCGAAACTTCGTGCTGTCTGCGGCGATGCGACCCTTAAATAGAGGCAAACTTTTGGAGATGGTTTGGGGAATTTTTAATTCCCGAAATGAGGGGCCGCGGAGGCGCGACGTGTCATGAAGTGGACGAGCGTTTTTCCCGAGATTTTGTTTCGGACGGCGCAGACGCGTCCGATGTTCGTTTTGAGCGCCGTCAGTGGCGTTGGAACCCTGGCACCGAGGCGGAGCTTTCCAGAGTGGTTTCAGGCGTTGTGGCTGAAGTTGAGGCATGGGTCCCACGGCTCGTTTTTTGAGTTGCACGTAGCGTTTAACAACTTTTTCATCGGGCGTCTGTTTGGGGCGAGCGAGTAGTCGTTTTTGGGTGCTGTTCCAAGGGGATTGCAATGGTGCAGTCCGCCCACTCTAATTCGGCACGATGGTGCGGGGCCCACGGGGGGCCGTTTGGGCGTCGACGGTGATTTTCCATCTTTATCACCGGGCGACCATTTTGGACAAGTGAATAGTCCATCTTGTGTGCTTTTTGCGAGAGGATCCCAATGGTTCAGTCCGTACATTGAGTTTCGGGACCGGGATGCGGGTCCCACGTAGTACCGCTCGTGCGCGGTAAGCTGGAATGAATCTTTTTCTCTGGGCATCCGTCCCACTCAAGAGAGTAGTGATTTTGATGGGTTTTTCCGAGAGCATTGCGATGACGCAGTTCGCCCGACCTGTTTCGGGGACGTGGTGTGGGTCCCACCCGACCCGAATACGGTGAATAGTACCATTTTCACCAGGTATCCATTTTGGGCGATTGAGTAGTCAATCCCATGTGTTTTTCCAAGGGGATCGCAGTGGTGTGCCCCGTTTGTTTAGTTTCGGGTTCTTTGGGTGGGCCCCGCATGGGTTTGGTTATGGTGAATAATACATTTTTCACCGGTTGATCGTTTCAGGTGAGTAAGTAGTCTATCTCGCGTGTTTTTCCGCAAGGATTACAACGGTACAATCCGTTTGGTTGTGCAGATCCTCATACGCGATCTTATTAAATGTGGAAATGTGAAGCTGCCCCAACAACGGTTCGTCTACTGTGTTCGTAGCAGACCCTTGGCATGTGATCACGTACACTCCTGGGAGAGTGATATTGGGGGTTAAAGAGATGTGGTTGGATGTACCCTAGTCGTTGAGGCAGCAATATGGAGATGTTACGTCACGCCTTCGCGTTGACGTTGGGTGCTATGTGCACGATGGCCCTTGGGCTGAGAATGTGGTATACTCTAGGAGTATACGGGAATGCTTGGAGGTACATGTGGTTGTTCATGCCTGAGAACATTTGTGCACTTGGTTGGGGTTGAGATGGGTCCACACGTTGTGTAGTTCCCACATGCGTGTCGGGTTCTACTTTACATACTTTGACCTCTCGCGACGTAGAGGGTCCCTTTGTGCTCGTTTGTTTGGCCAGCAGGGTTGAGTGGTCTCCCCCTGGTTTCGTTCTTGATGGATCAGCCGGTAGCGGTGATAGTGACACCCAGTGATGGAACAGTCGCTGAACCCCTTTTGGGTGAGTTGTTCTGGAGTTAGGTGGTTGTGAGATACCCACTCTGTGTTCGGTTGGTAAGTGTTGTACCCTCCAGTAGAGATGGCCAGGGCAGTTATGAGTTTTACCCTCCAGCAGAGACTGTGTAGTGGGTTACTCATCGACTTCTTTGGGTTTACCCTCCAGTAGGGCTGGGCAGTGGGTTTCTCACTGACTTCTAGGGTTTACCTTCCAGTAGAGACTGGGACGTGGGTCACCCGACGCTCTTAGGGTATACCCTCCCGCAGAGACTGGGCAGTGGGTTACCCAACACACTTAGGGTCTACCCTCCAGTAGAGGCTGGCCAGTGGGTCGCCTGTCGACTTATTCCAGGTCTACCCTCCAACAGGGCTGGGTAGTGGGTTGCCTGATGATGTATTAAGGTCTAACCTCCAACGGGGATGGGCAGTGGGTCACCTGATGATGTATTAAGGTCTACCTTCCAGCGGGGCTGGGCAGTGGGTCGCCTGATGATGTATTATGGTTTACCCTCCAGCAGGGCTGGGCAGTGGGTCACCTGATATCATATTATGAATTACCCTCCAGCAGGGCTGGGCAGTGGGTCATCCGTTGGAATTCCAAGCTCAGTCCTTTATACTAGGCTAGCATGTGTCTTTCCTCCATGATTACTGGAGCGGGACCCTTGGTTATACGGGTGAGTGTTGTGAAGACTTGACTTTGAGAAGACCTCTCGACTGCAGGACAGTGCCGAGGTGTGGTTTGACTTTCCCTAGAACTCTCAAGTACAAGGGGAACTTTCCCCACTGAGACACATTCTTTTGAACCGATCTAAAACCGTGCGGGCGAGTCAGTGCTGCCCAAAGCGGATAGTGTCGAAGTGTGGTGATTGAGGCCCTTGGCTTGTAGTTCGGGGAAGATGTGTGGGATGCTGGGCATCGATGGAGTTTACTCCTAGGATTGTCGGCAACTCACTTCCTTGGGCTGAGCTATAGGATGGAGATCCCCTTACAATCTTGTTCGGGCCTCTTGTTGAGCACATGTATTTGTATATACCTTGTTCCAGTACCCACTCATTGGGTTTTGGCTACTCTCCTTCCAGGAGAGGCGAAGACGCGTGGGGTATGCCACGTGCTTTCCGTGTCTAGCATCTCGTGGTCAGACAAGTCTACTCTCCTGCTATAGGTAGCAAAGACTCGACGAGAAGTTCATCTTCTCATCGTTTCCAGCTGCTTGTGTCTAGACGAGTCTACCTCTTTTCTTTTGTTGGGTTAAGCTGGACTCTATACCGGTATTCTACTGCACTCTCTGTTGTAATATTTTACTTTTCCTGTTTTCCCTTCTGCACACCCTTCGGTACCTCTTTTGTTGCCCCCTCTAGCCTTTGAGGTATCCTACTGAGTATTTTTATACTCACCCCTGCTTGGGCTTTGCCCGCACTTGGTGTTCCCTTGCAGACGACGGACAGGTTGGCCATGACTTCAGTGGAGCATTGGAGTTCGGGAGCTTAGACCGCGTGCGGTGGTCGTGGTTGGGTTCCAGGTGGGGAACCCTCCCAGATGTTTGTTTTGTTTACCTGTTGCTGAGTTGTGGAACTTTTCTGGTTGGGCGCATGTTTTTCCCCTTTTCCTTTTTAGCACTTTACTCTTACTGTTTAGAGGTAGATGAAAATTTGTGGCATACATATAGCAATTGTTCTTTTTACTCTGCTTGTTCTTTATTTTACTCTGCACTTTTGCATTGAGTGGGCTACGTGTGTGCCTACAGGTACTTAGGAAAAGGCCTCCCTGAGTTGTTGTGCCTTCGGCACTGGTCTCCATCC
The DNA here is from genome assembly GCA_963277665.1 of Viscum album. Taxonomy (NCBI): domain Eukaryota; kingdom Viridiplantae; phylum Streptophyta; class Magnoliopsida; order Santalales; family Viscaceae; genus Viscum; species Viscum album. Next base: position 1,917,298,354 of record OY728128.1, on the reverse strand, counting down.
CCTGGCCTATGAGGCGGGCTTGGGGTAGTTGCGGCTTGAGCCCGGGTAGGGTCGGGTCGTGACATGAAAACCACTCTTGGTTTCATTAGACGATGAATCCTAAAAACCAGATTATATATAAATATGTTCCCCATGACCATCCATTTTAGTGTTTATATGGGTATTAGTCTTAAATGTTTGATGTGAATTTAGATTAGTTTTCTAATAGTATATTTTCTTAATATCAATAATTTCAACATGAAATCACTATATTTAAAAGTGGTTAGAAATATTCATATAAAGAGATGAACAAGTAGAATGAAACATCTTTTTCCAAATAGTATTTTAAAGAGTTGAAATCTTTAATGGTTTTAAAATATGATTTTGATTAGATAAAAAATTGATGAAATATAAAGTTAGACATTTAAAAATCTCTAAAACTATTGATATATGTATAAATTAAACACTAAAAAAATGATCTTTCAGATATGTTGAAAGATCAAATATAATTGATAAAGGAGAAAAAACTTGGTGAGATAGGTGTTCCAATTTTATTTTTAGAGGAGTTGAATTCAATAAAAAACAAGTTCATAATTTTGAATCATATTCCTACCATTTCAAAATTAAATTAAAGAATTAATAATCTATAATGGGATATTATTAATTTTGATTTTTTAACAATTTAAGAAAGTGTTTAATATTGAATAAAAATAGTTATATACTTAACCCTTAGACTATGAAAAGTTTATGTTTGTGTTAATACATACTACAAAATATATTAATTTCATATGTAAAGTTAATAAGTAACTTTATTAGTGTGTTGATAAAATAGAATTAGTTGTCAAAACTTTCATAAAAATAAAACCCTTTGTTAAAAATAATATTGAATTATTAAAGATATTTTTGAATACATATAATGATATTAACTATAAAGTTGTTTTAGAATCTTAATCTATAATTAATGATAAAAGTGAAAGTGATTCAGGTGTTTATACAAATTTTATTCATGAGGAAACTAAGAAAAATATAATAAGAATACATGAATTATTACTTAAATTTCATGAGGTATTATTTAGTTAGAATAAGTATCTCAAAATTATTCATGATTAATTTAATAAAGATATTGAATCTAAACCTAAGATATAGTTAGTGAAAGTAATACTAAAAATTAAAATAGATTTTTTTCTACAAATAACTTGTTACCACTAAACCTAAAGTCTATGAAAATATACTAGAAATGGTTAAAATTTTTTTGGGTGAGATTCCAAATTCCAATGAATAAATGAATACATTTAGTAATATTTTAAAATATTTAAAATGTGTAATTAGAGTCTTTTGTAGGATGTTTTAAAGTGAAAAAAAATCATTTGAATGAATATTTTGAGAAATATTCAGAAAGGTGGGAATTAAGATCAATTTTATACTAATTGAGTAATTAGATATGAGATGAATGAAATGTAAAAGGTATATAGTTATTTTATATGTCAAGGATATGAGGTGTTTCTTGAGTACAAAAAAGACAACAATTTCAAGTATGGACATATTTGGAAAATCTTTGTATGTGATCAAATAAAAGAAGATTCTTGGAAATTTAAACTAGATAAACTAACTACCTCAAGAGATCAATTATTGATTATATTTAATCCACATAAATATTTTCATAAGATTACTATGAAAGATCCTCATTTCGAATATAGATGATATTTTTCAATAGAAAGGAAGTATCCAAAAACATTTTTGATGACATTCCTATCCTAAAACTAGTTCAACCTAAACCAAAATCCAATTATTCTCAACCAATAAACCCAACTAACAGAATATTTCCAGATATCAAGTATAATATAAATAAAATTTATTATGATTCTCATTGAAATAAAAATTATTTAAAATTATGCGAAGTATTGTAAACAAAAATCTAGGCATTAGAGTTCTATGAGATAATCTTGGTTCTTATTTTGGTACCACTACCTTTACCAAATCCACTAAAGATGATCTTATGGAACTCAATCCTAGGCTTGAAAATTTAAAAAATTATAGTCCTCATAATCTATATAAAAAATGAAAATTATTTTTTAAGATGATTTCAGACTATTTACTTGATTTTTTTTTTCATTTTCTAGTATTTCAATTATTCATGTTTAATACAAGTTAATGGGGAATTTTTATTCATTTAAATACTTATTTCAATAAAATTCTAGTCCTAATAGAATGAAACATATATTTTGTTTTTCATTTACCTCTCCTTTCCATTTTAAATCACAAATGGTGGTGAATGATACTATTAACAATGAATTTTATGAATTCTACTGGTTTTTATGTTTCATTTGAATAATTTATAAAATTTAATATTTTTAAACTCTATAGATTTTATGATTATAAAAATAGGATAAAATGTTAGATAATTTCTGTGCTCCAATATAACCTAACATATTCTAAGTTCTTGACGCTCTCAAAATCCTTTGTTTGTTTTATTGATGAAATTAATGAATTTATGAATATTTATATATTTATAATTGTTTTAAATATAAATTTATCTTGTAAGTTTTTCATAAGAAAATTTTCAATGTTCATGATATTATGTATAAAGGATTTATTCTTATATATCATTTAAAATCTGGAAATTAATCTTATATTTGAAAGAATTATCAAGTATTGGATATTACATATGCAGTTCATAATTAGAGTTTTTTTAAGAATTTGGTTAGGATCTTATAGTTTCATTAAGCACCATCTACGGAGGGATTTTTATTGGGTGTATGGCCTTTGGTCTTTATATAGCCATGTACTTAGTCCTAGTTCATCTAGGACTTTAGTCCATTTAAGGTTACCCATCAACCAAATTAAAAAGATGATTATCCAAAAACTAATAAAAATTTATAGCCTTTGGGATTTTAGGAAGATTTTTTCTTAAATATGATAAATTCCACAATGGGAAGATTCATATATACCCTGTGAAAGTGAAAGTTTTTTTATGTATCATGATTTCTAAGAGTACATGATATTATATACCAAGTTATATTCAGACAAAATTTTATGTATTTAGAATTTTCCAATAAATAAATCTTATGTATAAATAAAAGATCATAATTATTTTTTTGTATTCAAGAGTTACATATATTCAAAGTTACTAGAGAGATTTATTTTTATATATAATTTAGGAAAAAGATTTTATTCTTACATATGAAATGTGTTCAGGAAAATATCTTATGTATAAAGTCGAATCAAAATTCAATTATTAAGATATATAATAAAATATTTCTAAATTTTTAAATTAAAAGATAAATATTTTCTCATTATTTAAATGGTTTGTTAGAAATTACATTATTTTTGGAAGGATTTTACCTAGAATATTATGGGTTCTTATTTCTTGAAGATAAAATTTTCTCTTAAATACATGATGACTCCTACATTCAAGGAGAAAATAAAGTAATTTTTTTAACTTTATTAAATGAAAGGTATTATATATATATATATTATCTCACTAAAAAGTGAGATTATTTTTTTTCATGACTAAAAGATTATATATGAAAAACTATTATATTCTATCTGTGATTTCTCAATTTTTTTAGAAGCGGTCTTATTTATGTTTTCCTTACATTATGATTGAAAAAAGTAAAAGGAAAAATTACTGATTATACCATGTGTTTATATAATATTCATATATAGTTGTGGATCTTTTTAGAATTACACTTTGGAGAGAAATTATTATCTAGAGAAGATATTTAATCTATCATTTGTGTTCTGACATAATCTTTGTACTAACTAATATAACTAAACTCCATTATTTTTTAATTCTGAGAGTTTAAAATAATTGTTATTAGTGTGATGAGACCAAGTGAAAGAATTGTATCTTAGAGACTAGTTGAAAGTTATTGTAACTTGTAAAAATACTAAGTGTTAGGTTCCTTCACTCAACTATGAGATACCTAGGAAAAAGATCTGAATAACACATCTGCATTGGGTGTTGTCATAGTTTAGTAGGAGATGTTATTTTTAAAACTATGAACCACTATAAAACTTTCCAATTTCATGTTATTTATTTAAGTTACTTTATTTCACTACACATTTGATTATTGAAAAATAATATATTTAAATAATAAAATTTAAGAGATAATTTAATGTTTATAATATGTGAAATTTAAGAAAAAATTTCACCATCCTCTTGAGTATTTGTAGTTAAAAAATTTGGGACAACAATTATTATGCTCCAATAGTCACAACCTCTTTAAGAAACATATCCAAAAAATAATACACAACTCTCAAAAAACCTTCTAATCACACTTAGAATGAGACCAATATCAACCATGTCAAATACGATGAAAGAGTATCCAAATATCTATTATTTATCTGGTTATCCCACTCAATGAAATGCCCTATGATCTATTCAGTTACATTGAGGGGGGGGGGGTGCATCAATGTGAACTAAATTTTACTAAATTATCATTTTTATTTTATTTTAACATATTTAATATTAATATTTTTAACTTTTTAGGGAAAATGGATCTATTTATGAGTTCCCAACACAGTACACCACATGTAAATAAATAAATAAGAAAGAGAAGCATGAAATAGTATTTTTACAAGTTTTGATCCCTATGTGGCTATTTACTCTTTTGTATAGTTTGGTAAAATATGAGATATAGATGTCCACTAATATAATCAATTTAATAAATTTGGGGAAGGTATCATCCTTTACCCTAAGGCTATCTATTGAAAAGACTATGCCGTTTCTTGATAGTTTTATTTTCTTGTGATTGATTTTTTATATTTTATCTCTCTAGTTTAAAATGGTTCTTCCCAAAATCACGAATAACAAATATATTCCTTTCTAATTAATGATTTTATAAAATCAAAATCATATTATATTATTCCCTAAACAAAATATTTCATAGATAAAAGATAATATGCTATAATAGCATGCTCATTGGTCACTTCAACCCAACTCAATCTTCTTCATCTTATTCATCAAGAGTGTCAACACAAAAAATATTTATCTATACGGTAGTAGTTTAATTATTTATTAACTCACTTATTATTATTCATTATTATTATTATTAATTGTATTAATCAAAATATATAGTAGTCTTCATGCTTTATAAAAAAGGAGTGGTTACTCACTCTTACAACTAGATTGTATGCTTCTTCAATTAGAACTCCTTAATATTTTCAATAGCATACTTTTAAATCTCCTTAAGTATCATGTGGTTCAAATTGATATCTTTTTCCATCGACACTTGTCATTGAATCTCATTAAGTCTAGTTCAACCTTCATCATATATTATTATTTCTTCAAAATAATTAAGAAGCATAAAATTTTTCAAATTCAATCACCTTTTCCAATATAAAATTGACATTCCTCAATATATCTAATGGAATAAAGCACATAAAATAATCATAGGAACTCCAAGATGCATCTAATATTTACAACCTCTATTGACTTTACTATATTATCAATATCTTAATCTCTTATTGATAAAAAATTGAACACTTATAATAATTTTTGGGTATTTCATTTACTAAGAAACACCACACACTCACCTTACACATTAGATAAAACTAGTCTCCTTTGATAAAAATCAATAACAATGTTATTTGTAAATTTAGTGTATAAATTTATTTTTTCATCAAACATGTTTTCATTTAATGTGTAATATATCAATTTAATTTTTAAAATATAAATTCACTTTATAAATTTAAGGATCACAATTATATTGAATATTTAGTTTTTTTATATATTTATACACAGTTATTTATTGAGTTAATTACCCATGAAATTTTCTATGTAAATTTACTATAACATTGTTGTGTAAATTATGAATTGATAATAATGTTCACTTTACTACACAGATTTAATTTGTAAAATATTAATTAATTATTTAAATTTATAATAATTGATTATTACTATAAATTTAATGTTTTTTATTTATAATTTACAATATAAATTGATAATTTATTGTATAAATTTATAATTTATTGTGAAAATCGACAATTTATGCTGTAAATAAAAAACTTACTATATAAATTAATAATTTACACAATAAATTATCTTTTTAAAAATTATAAATTTATTGAATAAATTTACTATAAAAAGAAACATATGTAGTATTTATGTGTGGTTAGAATATTTATTTATCTACAAACATATATATATGTGTGTGTCCACACACACACACATAAAAAAACATACATATAAGTAATTTTATATATCAATAAATATGTGTGTGTGTCTATATATAGACACACACAAAAATATTTTTGTAAATAAATAAAAAAACATACTAAAATAATACACACACACACACACACTGATACTTATACAGACATGAAATTGAACCTGATTTTTTGAATGAACAAGTTTAACAATCACATGAAGTGTCTCTTACTTTCAGCATCAGTGTAAATTTACACTATAAATTTATGTATTTATAGTATTATATATTTATAGTAGTATATATATATATATATATAGACACACACACACAAATATTCATGTAGATAAATAAATATGAATATATATATATAAATATATATATAGACACACACATATATACATGTTTTTAGATAAATACACATATAGATTAATATAAATGTAGACAGACACACACATGTAGTGATGCCTATACATGCATGAAATTAAACTTGATTTTATTTATGAATAAGATTAACAATTACTTCACATTTATCCTTCTTTTAGTGTTAGTGTAAATTTTCACTGAAATTTAGGTATTTATATTATTATATTTTTTTATTAGCATAAATATATATATGCATGTATGAATGTATTTAGATAAATCTACTTGGGTTATTTGTATCTCCCTGTTCCACTTACCAGTGGAGATGTAAAAGTGGTTTAGAGATAGAATTATTGTTTTAGGGATACCATTCATGTTTGGAGTTCAGGTGTACAACTTTTGGATTCAAAGGAAGGTGTTCCCATTGATTCTATAATTGAAGTTATTTTGTTTGTCTCTTTTTGGTTTATGTTTTGTTCTATATTCATTCATAATATTTATGGTTTCCAACTAATATTTTGTTGTGATAGTGTCTACCAAGCATTGATATGGTTTTTGGGGCTTTGGTTGGAAATCTCTAAAAGAATGGTGTGGTAGGAAGTGGCCAATGCAATCAGTTATAGATGGTTAGTGTTTGAGTCTAACTGCCCTAACTGGGTTTCTCACTAGCAATCAATTCTGCTATAAGTCATTGTTAATTTTATTATGATATAATATTTTTGGTTTCCCTATACATATGTATTCATATCAAGTTGATTGAAATTTACTCTCCACATTCGATGCTATTTCTCAGATGGGGTATGGTTCTATGCTTTTTTTCATATTTTTCTAGCTTCTTATTCCAATGGGGTAATGTTTCATGTCATGGGGTATATTTCACTTTTTTTCTTTTCTAGTGTTTTTTGTTTTGATTTATTTCTACCTTTCCTACATAAGGAAGTTAGGTGTTTTGTTTTTTATTATTGGTGTTTATTTTCACTTAAAAACCACCAAAAAAGATCTTGATTTTGGTTATTATTATTAACCCTATCATCATATTGGATAACTGTTGTTTCAGTTTTGGTCAGTTTGGAGAAGTTTATGGTACGTATAAAAGATTGGGATGGTATTTTATTTCATTGTTAAATTATTCTTGTACACATTGAATGTATAGAATAAATTTTCAACATGGTATATACATATTTATATATGGAATCTAGTTGTAACACTCTTATATTTCAAAAATATATACTCATTAATAATATAGATGTGTTCGATAACTTGTGATTCATGCAACATTGAAAGCTAACTGAATAATTATATCTCAAAATATAAAATAATATAAACATTTATGTTGTTAAATGAAATTTATTAAATAAATGATGTTTTAAAAAGGGTCAATTTAATGTACAAAAACACTATTAATTATTGAGAAACTATTTTTTGAACTGTTTTGTTGAATTATGCATTTTTGTTAAATTTAATACTTTTGATGAATGCTATAAATAAAATTTAGTGATAAATTTATGTAAAAATCAATAAAATTAATTAATTATATTCATTATATGGTTAAGTAATGATAATTAATACTAGTACAATAATTCTTGGTTAAATGAAGAATTTATGTTCTAAAAAACATCATTTTATTTATATATGTTTTTTAATTTAAATGATAAATTATATTATTTTGAGTGTTAAAACCATGGATTTTTTTTTATAAATTTATAATAATCAAGGATCAGTCATACAATTATTATTAATTGGTTATAAATAAAAATAAAATCTTTTGAAGGTAAAATGAGTTATTTTTTAGAAAATTATTTTTATTATGCACAATGTATTTCATCTAAATATATTTAATTAATCATTATTTATAAATGTTTATAATTAAATAAATATATATTATATATATATATATATATATAATTAATAAAATTATTTTTATATGGTAATAAATACAAATAAATTCATTTTATTCTTTAAAATTACATTTTTTCTAAAAATTGGTTTTAAGCATTTTGTGTGGAGATATTAGAATTAATTTATACCACCATTAAAAATTGAATCTTATAAAATAGATTTTTTATTTGGAATAAATATTTTCAAATTTAGTTTTAAGGTCAATTTCATTTTTGGATATAAAAATAAGTTACCTTTGTAAAACATTTTCACCTCAATAAAGATAAAAATGAGTTAAAAGCATTAAAATAATGGTATAAGGCTTCATGATATCATTGAAACTTAACTTTAATTTCATTTTACAAGTGGTTTTAGACATTCCTCATACTTTATTTAAAAAATTGGATGTTTTTTATCCACTGTCCTTGAGAAATACATTTATTATATTTAAAATTTCTTAATATTTACAAGAGTGAAACACCCCTCATTTATAAAAGGAAACCTCATATTATCACTTTTTTTACACTAACCGAGAAACTTATATAAACCAATATTTTTACAAATAAATTCATAAATATACTCCCCAAATAATAGATATTTATCTCTCATAAAATACCAATCCTGTAAGGCTTAAGTTGTTAGCCAAAGGAAGATATCCAAGGACAAGGTATAAGTCTTAACTAAATTCTTTCAAGTTTATTTTTTCATATGACTCATTAAAATATATTATAACCATACTAATATAAAAAAAATAAGTACAATTAATATAGTTAAATGTTATTATGTTTATGTAACAACTATTATTTATCTTCTCTTCATCTAATGGAAAATGAAAATGTCGCTCGTGCGTACATGAGAAATACTCCCTCTACAAAGTGATGTATTTAGTTTTTCATAAATGCCTCAAATGGGTGGTTATATATAAATATTTAATAAATATATTTGATATTTATATAATAATTATGTTTTTTTGAAGATAAATTATTATTTACCTTTATTTACATCCATTGAAAAATGAAGACACCACCCGTGTGTACGTACAGACTACCATCTCTATGAAGAGATGTAATTAATATTTTATTACCAAATTATATATATGGTTCTAAAAGTGTATATAATGAATGAATATTATATTTATAAAATTATTAATATTATTTATATTATGAATCTGTGACTATGGTTCAAGGACTAGAATCAATGAACCAAAACATACATGAAAAACAAAACAGTTGACACTCAAAGATTGATTTTAATGGAGAATTATAAATAAATGGGTAATTAAAAATTTAAAAGGAAATTATATATAGAATGATAAGTATGATTATGGTTCTGATATATATTTATAATAAGTATAAATTTATTATAAAATAGGTTAGAGTGTGTACTGATCAAGATGGTACTTGAGGTAAGGGTTTATGTTACAATCTCACTTTTTATCAAGATTGTTTTTGTTTCAATTTACATTATATAAATTTGTATATTATTTATTACTAAAAAATATTATATTATATTTTAATCTATTTATTAATGAGTATTTTAAGCATTCTTTCCATTTCCCCCATCTTTTTACTCAAAAATACTAAAAGAATTTTTTTAATAAAATATTACCTTATTTCTATTTTTCAGTCAGGAGTATTTTTCATTCATATCCATATGGTGGGAATATTATCCAAAGCTATATATATATGATATATATAAAACTATATAAACACACATATATATGATATGCATATATATAACCTATATGTTTCCTTTCATGGAAATGCATTAGGTATATTATTTGGGTATTAGACACTCGAATTATTCTCCTTCGAGGCTACCATTAAAATAAGCATTCCATAAGATGAAGAAAATTTGAGTAAAATGAATTCATTAATATGATGCATGGATTAGCTAAGAGACTAAAAAATGAATCTTAAATTCATGTATTAATTCATATACCACCAAGAGTTTTCTTAGGTTCTATATCAAACCATACAGTGATATGATGACATATGGGTGTGGATTGAGATCCACATGCTTGAAAAAAAAACTACCTATGAATAATAAGTATATTTATCTTCTTTATTTTCATATGGGATATTTGAACATAATTAATGGAAGGATGGATCCATATAATGTGACGAGAGATTCAGTTTAGCTCATGGATACACTACTATGGTGGGAATATTTTTCCCACATCATGATCTCTATTAAACTCAACTAAAGGAGATCAAGAATGATATAGTGGATCTTAAGTGTAAAGTAACCCAGATTTACAAAAGTTATTCATTTCAGTTTTATCGCATGTTTTATATTTTCTTACTAGTAGATCCCTAGACAATGGTTTTTAATCACTCACTCTTTATTTGATAAATGTTATTAGACTCTAACAAATCCCTTCCATGGTATCAAAGAGATCCATGTTTAGTTTTATAAAATAATTCAAAGAAATAAAGAAGAAATAATAAAAATAGAGCACCATTTTAATATTTGAAAAACTCAATTTTAAAATTGATTACCCTAAAATATAAGATCTATATAATGGTAATCAAGTTGTTACCTTTATGCAAATGGGTAGTGTAAGAACCCAGTTTGCAATCAGTTATAGATCATTTAATTTTCAGTATTATTCTTCATTTTAGACCTAATATCGATGCCTAGTGAGTTAGGGAAGATACCAAGGGTGTCTAGGGATTGTTCAGATCCCATAAACCATCCTTGGAGAAAATTGGGCCTGATGCATGGTTAGTGTAAACCGTGCAGGTAGGCAGCATGATCAAATCTAACTGTGTGGATGGTTGTATTTTTGGTTATATCCATGTCACACAGCTGGTGAATGATTTCCCTAACCATGCAGCCTAATGACATATCACCCCCTCTTTTATATGTGCTCGTGCATGGTTTGTGCATAGTTTTTCAAACCATAAAGACAAACCATGCAGAGGCTAAATTTTGGGTAATTTTACAATTTTATCCTTAATGATATATTTAACCTAACCTTCTTCACTAATACAATTTCTAGTGGGATTATCCTCCATTCCACTCACTTTGGTGATTTTTAAGGACTAATCTAGGGATCAATATATATCCTTCATCCGAGATCCTTTCGACCTTCCATTCATCATGTTGGATGCACAACAGTAAGTACTCGAGTTCATTTGAGCCTTTCCTCTTCTCTCTCGTTATCGACCTGGTTATCAAGGTGTGAGAGCATTACCAATTTTCTCAGATCTACTCCATTACAAGCTAGAATAAAGGTTGATACTGGAAGAGGAGAGTCATAAAATCCTAATGTGGCTGGTCTATAACTCACCCCTTAGGTTTGTTAATTTTGGAATTGTCATGTGGGGCCCGATGATTTCATCTTGTACCATTTATTAAATTTATATGCCATAATTATAATAATTATAACCATATGGTTATTCTCTTTCCAAGTATGTGATTAGTTTTTAGTGGTTGTGACCAAAACTCCATCCATCCTAAGTAGTATGTTATGCCATAATTTTTGTTTTAGTGTTTTGACATGTTTGAGCTACTGTTCGAGTGTTCCTTGGATTGAAATTTTTGAGGGTAAGATTTGTTATATTAAATAGTTTGATTTTAATTATGAATTGAATAATGGAAATTTCTATGTATTATCACCACTTGACCCTCCTAGGGTAAGTGTTTCAACTTGGTAAATAAATGCTAAATGGAAATTGAAATGTATACTAGGTATATGCCTATGCCTTATTAGATGTAAATTAATGTTTGGTTGCATGTTCATAACACCCCTTACATGTTGATAGAAGGTGGAAGAGTGAACTTTGATTATTGAAAATGACTTAAATGAATTAATTGAATGGTTTCATTCTAATTTCCTTTATCACACTAATGAAAGGAAAGGCTTGAACCAAATGGAATTATGGATTAATTAATACTTGATTAAAAGGTTTCACGCTCAATTAGCCTTATCACACTAATAAAAGGTAATGAATTGAACTGTATGAAATATTATATGAAATCATTATCAAATATAAGTGGCTTGACTCGAGCTCTCCTTGTATTCCATAGGTAATTCCTTGAGCACTCAGGTGCCCCATTCTGATTCATTATATGGATATCTTAGGTTAACACCCACCTAAAACCCAATACTTCTCTAACTTTGGATGCCTGGTATGACCCCATAGAATCCCTCTTATATTGTTATAGGATGACTTGGATACACTCGTTAGATGTAGTATTGACAAGTAGGTTCCATGGTTAAATCCCATCGGGCTCAGTCATTGCTTATCCCCCTTTTACCTTGGATAAACCCCTTGGACTCAATAGGTGTCTTATTGTGGAATTACTTGGTCTATGATCCTTGGATTTAACTCTTACCCCTTATCCAGGCTATAGTCATTACTGATTTTGTGACCCTTGATGTCTATATTTTCATGGTTATTGCCTTGGAAATTAATTATTAAATATAATTACATGTTTCCTTGTTACATCTTGGAAGCTTCCATATTGTTAACATGCGACTTATTTATAAACTGGTAAGAATAAATTAATGAATTTGTTACATGTTCATAAACTATCCAAGGGATGAAGCAGGTACTTGGGTATTTAGTTATGTTGTACTACTTCACTTTATATATAAATTCATTCACACTGTTACATTTCCATTACATGGGCCAGATGTTATAGAAAACATTAGTGGTGGCCCCCTGAGATTTATCTCACACCCTATCTAGTTACCATTTGGTACCTGGGAAAGATTACATTAATGCAAGTATTGACAAAGGGGACCATATGTCTTCAAATACTTGATTACTTGCAGTTTAGGATGGATCTTGATAGAAGATGATTGATCTAGAGCTCGGGATTCTTAGGATTGTATTTTTATTTTTATTATACTTTTTGTAGAACATGTTATACCTACAGTATTGTATCCATGTTTTCCAATTTTCTAGTGACATGACATATCATCCTTATTTATTCTGATTATTTTAGTTATTGTTATCCTTACCTGTTTATAACTTTTTTCTGATTCCATTGTTTACTTATATTTCTTTCAATATTTACCTCTATTTATATTTATCTGCTGTTCTAAACTCTTGTAATGAGGTCATAGTCTCCCTATGGACACAACCTAGGCCCTGAATGCTCCTCAGAAGCCTCTAGAATTTGGGGAGATGTGCTTGAGGCCATGTGGCCAACTAGGCTCAGGGCACCAATTAAATGGAATCCAGGTTTTAGATTTCACAAAGTGGTATCATAAGTAGGTTTTACTTTTCTTTCTTTACTATATGGAGATAATAGTCAAGAGATTATGAATAGTTGGGACTTGATCATTAGCCATGATTGGGTATCGCCAACCTAGGTTCGAGGTAAAATCCAAGTTACCTAAAATATAATTGTTGTTTGGTTTTTCCTATTACAATTGATATTATTTCACCGTTGGGTGATGAAAATTTTTTGTGGAGTAGTTTATTATTACTCTGATTTAGGATTTCTCTCATCCTTGGATCGATGATATAAGAGAAAGGAGAATTGATACATGCATAATTACAGGCACCTAGAATTCACATTCCATACATATTTCTATTCCATATAGGTGTATTTAACTGCTTTTCATTATTTGATATGCCTATGATTGTTAAGTGATGCTATGCTAGTTAGCTTTTTTCTTTTATTAATCTTGGTTGTGATTGAGTTATTACCTACCTCAATTCATGTGGTGTATGATACCTCATAGGTTAGTATGAGTAATTTACCGAGTTGATCCATTAATGCTATAAATAAATGGGTTTCATTTTCCTTGACGAGGTGTATGAGATGTAATTCAATATGAATAGATATCCATTATAAAGTGAAACATGAATTATAAGAAATTATTGCACATACTTATCCGAACTTATCATGTTTATGGAAGGTAAATGAGTGAACATGGTAATTAAATATAAAATTAAATGAGGCAGTTGCCAATAAATTATGAGGCAAGGTACTATTTGAAACACCCCAAGCTTCCACAACACGATTCTCTTTGAATAATAAAATAGCGTGTATTGTACGCAACTTCGAGTTCTAACAAACCACAACCAATCAAACTAGCTGTTATGAATAGTAATACCCACTTTTTGAAATTTTATAAATTTTATCTTTCAAAATGGACTTAATTTTTGGATTCATAATACCGAAATTATCTTAGGGTGAATTTTTGGTATTTTTCTGAAAACCTTCAATTTTTTATGAATAGTGAAAACACTAAGTTATAGTTTAAAACCGAATTTTTATTTAAATAATTATTTATTTTATTTAAATTTATTTTAGGTCAAAATAGATACATAATACGTATATAAGTTCAATTTAATTCATTGAATTCGATTTATAATAATTTTAGATATATCAAAATATTATTGAACTTTTTATTATCTCTTACCCACCTCATAGGGGCATTTGCAAATTTACATAAAACATAATTTTACCTCTTATGTGAGTTGAATTTAAAAAATCCAAGAGACATAGTTGATATCAGTAAGTAAAATGTGGTTCAATAATATAAAAATAATTTTTGGTGAATAGTAACTTTTTACTTTTATTTACCACGGTTAAAAGTAAATAGGGTAATTAAGGGTAAAAATGATATTATTATTACCCTAACACATGTACTAATTCTATTGGATAAGTTTAATTCGACCAAAAACAACATTATGAATAAAATATGATCCTTTAGTCCCATTTGTATCAGATTAGGACATTTATTATTATTTAATTCAAAGAAGAGTTAAAAGTGTTAAATTCAAAGTTTAATAACTAAACCATTTTTAATATATAGTTAAACATATTATAAATTAGACTATAAATATTCATTGGAAATATAAAAATATTTCCTACATAATGGTAGTTTATTTATATCTTTTAGACATTAAATAATTAAATTTATTTATGACACAATGATGATGTAGTAATTACCGTATTAATGAAAGATTAAAATAATTGATATTATAAATATCCAAATAAATGTAATTTGAGACTTTTTTATGAATTAAACTAATTTTCTAGGTTAATATGACATATTATGGTTGGTTAGATGAATTGTTTTCGAAGTAATAATGTTGTTATGAATTGAGAAAAAACAAAATACCAAATAGTGTCAAAATTGACAAAAAAGAGTTTTTTTAAAAAAATATTATATTATTAATTGATATTCTATTTCTAAAAATATAATGTTTGGCTAAAAGACTTATATAATGATAGGAGTATCATTAATTAACTACTTGGGGTTCTATTGGAAGTATATAGTACGTTTATTAACCATATAATATAAAAATACAAAGAGACGTGGAAAATGTCAAACTATTTAACTAAGTGTTAAATCTAAAAGACAAGGTTAATATAGTGACCCAAACCTGTATAAAACATATTGGTTGAGTTTTTTTCAACCCATACCCACATTAGAATATAAATAATTTATTTTAGAGCCATTAGAAACAGAAAATTATTTTATTATAAAATAATATTTCTAGCTTTTCCTAAGATGCCCCTGACCCCTCTTATAAAAGGGAACCCCCCTTCTCTCTAATTCACAGATTCAAAGCCATTTGGCATGCCGAAACCCTTCCCAAATACCCTATAAACTATCATACCTTAATCGTAGAGGCCTTCCTCTAGTTATAAATCCAACCTAAGGAGCCCTTTTGATCAAATCAAAAGGGAGAACCCGAAGAAGAGGTAAATATTTCATCACCTCTTTCAAGTTCCTTTCTTCTTCCACTTCCTATTTATTTATTGTTTACATTATAAAATAATAACTCCAGTATATTCTATATAATGTGATGTTATTATAAATATGGTACAATAAAATTCATTATTCTATCCATCCTTTGAATGACATGTCACTATACGTGTGAATGTACGACTTACCATCTCCACGTCATTGTGTAATTGTTATTCAATACATTATTATTTAGATGGGTATAATAATGATGTGTAATTGATATAAATAATAAATATAAGATGATAATGATTTTATATATATGATATACCATCCAATTATATATTATTTTAATATCAAAAGAATGATATTATCGCTCGTGCGTACGTAGGGATTACCATCTCCACAAACGCGATGAGATTCATTCCCCATCATATCCATTCAAGACTAATTTTAATTATATGATTAAAAATAATGTTTAAAGACTTAATAGCATTCTGAATATGAATACGATACATCCTATCCATAACAAACATTACTTACGTAATAAAGCATATAAAGGAAAATGAATCAGTTAACACCCGAAACAACGATAATACTAAGATATTATTAACAAAGCAATATTAAAAGATCATATATGATATCATATTAATGTATATGATTCTTGTATAATTTAATAACAATTATTTCACCATTATACAGGAGGTTAACCTACCCTCAACCAAGGAAAAATATAAGGTAAGGGTTAATTTAACAATCACTTCATTATCTGAGGTTGTTTATACGTAATTATCTACTAGGACCTCTTTATCATCCACATCCATGATTATTAAAAATGTATTTCAATTTTTTTTTACTATTTACTAGATAATGGGTTAAATTAATTTATACCCTTATTTGACCTTATATGTTTTGAAAGGAATATTTCCGTCATTTTCCAAACAAGGTACTCTATGACCTTTTCGACAAAAATAAGATAAGAATGTTTTTTAACTTATATAGCAGGTGTGACTATTTTTTGCCATTATAACATCGTCAAAGCTTCCCTTACAAGCTTATAATAATATTTTCAAAATAAATTTTTTCTTAAATGATTTCAAAATAGAAATAGATATTTCTCTAAAAAAGGTTTTGATTTCATCTATGTCAACACCCTTTGATGGATTTTATGCTTAATTGATGTTGATTTATTATGATACAAAACTTCCATGTTGTATTGAAGGTTTTGTGATATGTTTGACTATGGATGTGTTATGTTTACACCATTCATGGTTTATGGATAAAGTATTGACATTTTGTATGCTAGTTTTGATACGAACGTTTATGTTATGTTTAAACCTTTTCATATGAGGAATACATTGGACTTAGTAAGTGATGGGTGGATACCTCTATAGATCCTCAATGCATTAGTAGGTATCATGAGACAAACTAGTGTCTTGGAATAAGGACTTGAAAAAATATTATTTTAAGTCTTGTTACAAGGCCTTGACTATGTGGTTATGAAGTCTGACATTATGCATTCCATCATTATGAAAGTGTCTAGTGATATTTCATGTGATTATTAGACTAGTAGAATATCCATTTGAGTAAGTAAATAGCATTATTTTGATTTATAGTTTCCATATTATGATGAAGTTTATGTTTAAAAGGATTTTCTTTTAGTTTTATACATTTATTTAAATGTTTATGCTTATTTATGAAAGTTTCTGCTATAGTGTTATCCTTATTGAGCATTTGAGCTCACCCCTTTCTATGTTTCATTTTTCCCAGGATGTGAAGAAGTATATTATGACTGACCTGTAGGGATATTCTATGGGATCTCAGTGTTTTCAATGTAAACAATGTTGTTGTAGTTTTTCATTTTATGATGTAATATAAACCTTATAAATATATCTAGTACTTCGAAGGATACTAAAATAATAGGTCTTTTGAGACTTGATCTTTTGTGATCATGCCAATGATACGTAATATTGCACCGACTCTGGGTAACTAGGGTCAGGGTGTTACATTTGGTATCAGAGGAATTTTAGTACAAAACATGGAATCTAGATTTAGGTAGACTCTGATTAGAGCACATTACCCTAAGATAGACTTTGAGGATTAATATAGAAAAACTTCCTAGAATTTTGGTATTGTAGATATTTTTTTAGTTTTCTAAGAAATACATCCCTGTCTAGATACGATCAGGTAGAGGCATCTCTAGCATATATGTAACTAGGGGTAAAACTTGAAAACACCGCTTTGAGATAGACTCGAATGAGAACTGGTGCACAACAACAAGCCTTACTGCATAATTGGTTACGACACTCCCAGGGGATATGATTAGGATAATTCTCATTTTGTTTACAAACCATTATGAAGGGTTTATTAATATATATCTCCTCAAAGAAAACATTTTTATGATTATGGATTATATCCATAAACTGTTCAATTTATGTTAAGTTTTTTATAAGTTTGGAATTATGTATTTTGATTCATGAACTAATCTAGTTTATTCCATTGTTTAGAAATGGAAACTAGTGGAAGGAATGGAAACCATATCAATGAACATAATCCATGTAGGGATTTTCCTCCTACTCAAGATAATTATATTGGAGCTAGTGATGCAACTGGTGCTGATCAGCTTATCACCATACTGGGACAACTCACTCAAGTTATGAATAATAACCTTACCCGTATGGAGCACCCTGATCCACAATGTGGAGGATCAATGTTAAATCTCTTCATGAGGAAAAAACCACCAATATAAAATGGGAGTAAAAATCCATTAGTAGCTGAGCAATGGATAAATTCCTTAGAGAAAATATTCCATGCATTGGGGAGTAGCGAAAGGGAAAAAGTTGTTATGGAAGTTTACCGCCTCACTGGAGATGTCGATCAATGGTGGTCATTGATTCAAAACACAAAAGAAGATGATGAAGTATCAAATATGGAATGGAGAGAGTTTAAAGAAATTTTCTTAGAAAAATACTTTCCTCATGACCATCAAGCAGATATGGAAATACAATTTCTGAGTCTGAGGAAAAAGTAGGATGAGAATGTCGCAAAGTATGAAGTTAACTTTACAAGGTTAGCGAGGCATGCTGGAGATTATATATGTAAACCAAGAAGTAAGATTGATAATTTCTTTGATGGGTTAAAACCATTTCTCCATCGATTATTAGTCTTAAAATCCTCCTCGTTGTACGAAAATATTGTCTCATTTGCTATCAAGATAGAAAAAAATTCTCTAAGTCTCACAACTTTAAAGAAAATAAAGAGAAGAAGAGATCTACTGAACACTATAGAAATGGAAATAAGGGGAAGAAGGAAAAAGTTTAATATCCATCCTGTAGAAAATTTGGGAAGAAAAACCATGGTACTTGCCTGAAGGGAATGAGAGACTGTTACAAGTGTGGTGAAAAAGGCCACCAAGCTCGTGATTACATGGGGAAGAAAGAGTCTGTCGATGTTAAAAGATATAATTGTAGAGAAAGGGGGTATTATGCGAATGAATGTCCTAAGTGTCAGGGTAAATTACCTCAGAATAGGCCAAGGGATCAAGAACAAGCTTATGCTATCACTACTGGTGAGGTTGAAGCTCCGAAAGACATAGTGGCAGGTAATTTAATGGTTCCCTCAAGTTTAGAAAATGCTTTATTTGATTCTAGATCATCGCATTGTTTCATATATTCCCAGTTTGATAACAAAATTAGATATTTCCAATTTGATTTAATAAGGGATTGGTCAATTAAAACTCCTAAGGGAAGTATAATTGCAACAAAGTTGTGTGAATCAGTCCCCATTTGGGCATATAAATGTTCTTTATCTGTTGATCTCATCGTCATACCCATGATTGAATTTGATATAATCCTTATAATGGATTGGATTTCAGACCATGATGCAAAAATTTATTGTAAGAAAAATGAGGTTACAATTTTTGATGATGATAAGGAGTACCTTATCTTTAGTGTAGAAACGTCACCACCTAATTCTTATCTATATATACCCCCACTATATCAACTAAATTCAATTATTAGGGAGGAAGAGAATGAAATAAATGTGGGTGAGGAAAGGAATGTTCAAATAGAGGATTTACCTAGACATCCTCCAAAATGAGAAATTGAGTTTTTTATTGATTTAATTCCTAGTTCAAGGCCCATACCGAAGACCCCTTATAGAATGGCCATTGTGAAATTAGTAGAACTAAAGAAACAACTAGTGGAATTGAGTAATAAGGGATTTATTCGCCCTATTGTTTCTACATGGGGATCCCTTGTCCTTTTTGTTAAGAAGAAAGATGGATCTATGAGGTTGTGAATTAACTACAGGGAGATCAATGCTATAACAATAAAGAACAAGTATACCCTACCTCTCATTGATGATTTATTTGACTAACTACATGGATCTCAATACTTTTCAAATATTGACCTTCGATCTAAATATCATCAGTTGTGTGTAAAGAAGGAATACATTCCGAAAACAACATTTCGAACCAGGTACGAGCATTATGAGTTTACGGTAATGGATTTTGGATTGACTAATGAACCCTCTATCTTCATAGATCTACTAAATAGATTTTTCAAGGAATATCTTGATGAATTTGTAGTGGTATTTATTGTTGATATCTTGGTATAATCCAAAAGCTACACAGATCATGAAAATCACTTGCACATTATCCTGAAGACTCTTAGAAGACATGAATTATATGGGAAGTTTAGCAAGTGTGAATTCTAGATTCAGGAGATTTCTTTTCTTGTCCGTATCATCTCTAAGGATGGAATCTATGTTGATCCTTCTAAGATAATATCAATCCAAGAATGGATAGCACCGACAAGTATAACTGAGGTACACAGTTTTATTGGTTTAGAAGGTTATTATCGGCATTTCGTCCATAATTTTTCCTGATTGGATAACCTATTAACCAAGCTCACACGTAAAGGGATGAAATTTGTTTGGACAAAAGAATGTGAAGAATGTTATGAAGAATTGAAGAGAATATTAGTCAATGATCCTATATTGACTCTACTATCGGAGAATTATGGGTTTGTTATTTATAGTGATGCTTCAAAGAAATGACTTGGTTGTGTCCTTATGTAGAATGATAGGGTTATTGCCTATGAATCACAACATCTAAAAATTCATGAGAAAAACTATCCTACTCATGATCTTGAGTTAGCAGCTGTAATCTTTGCTTTGAATATTTGGAGACACTATCTCTATGGTGAAAAATGTGAGATTTATACTGATCACAAGAGTTTGAAGTATATTTTCTCACAAAAATAACTCAACATGAGGAAAAAGAGATGGATTGAACTACTCAAGGATTATGATTGCACGATACACTACCACCCAAGGAAGGCAAATAAGGTGGTAGATGCTTTGAGCAGAAAAGATCATGGATTTTTGAACAAGATGAGAGTTGAAAGGGATCCTATATACACAGATCTAGTAAAGATGGATATAGGAATCACCATGGAAGGTGAAACATCAATAATTTTTCAAATGGTTGCCAAACCATATTTACTAGAAAGGATAAAGAGTTATCATACCGATGATGAAGAGTTTCAAAAGAATATTAAAGCTATGAATGATGGGAGATTGATTAACTTAGTATATGAAGATGGAATTTTGAAATTTGGGATGAGACTTTGTGTTCCCGATATACCTAATCTAAAAATAGAATTTTTGGATGATGCTCATAGCTCCAATTTTTCTATACACCCTGGGAGCACCAAAAGTTTTATAGATTTGAAGGAACATTTTTGGCGGGACAACATGAAGAGGGAGATTGCTGATTTTGTGTCAATATGTATGGTTTGTAAACAAGTGAAAGCTGGAAGGAAATATCCTGGAGGAGTCATGAAACCTCTTCCCATACCTGAGTGGAAATGGGATAAAATTACAATGGAATTTGTCATGGGACTACCAAAGAATCCTAGAAGGAAAAATGCAATATGGGTCATTGTTTATCGTCTTTCCAAGTCCTCACACTTTCTTGCTATAAGAGAAGATTTACCACTTGAAAGTCTATCATGACTATATATTAATGAAGTTGTAATAATTCATGGAGTACCCTATTGATTGTTTTTTTTGAGCACTGCCTACCACCCCTAAACTGATGGACAATCAGAATGGACTATTCAAACCTTAGAAGACATGTTGAGATCATGCTCACTTGACTTTCAAGGTATGATGGATCAATATTTACCTCTGGTAGAATTGTCCTATAATAATAGCTTCCATTCAAGTATTCAAATGGCACCATATGAAGCATTATATGAAAAGAGATGTCGCACAAGAACATGTTGGGATGATGTTGGTGAAAGAAAACTCATAGGCCAAAAAAATGTGGAGGTAACAATGGAAAAGGTGAAGGTAATCACGAACCACATCAAGGTAGCTCAAAGTAGACAGAAGAGCTATGCTGATAACTGAAGGAAGTATTTGGAATTTCAGGTAGGAGATCATGTTTTCTTGAAGGTATCTCCATGTAAGGGTGTTATACATTTCGGTAAGAAGAGAAAATTAAGTCCCAAGTAAATCAGACCTTTCTAAATTCTAGAACAAATTGGGGCTGTAGCTTACCATTTGGAAATGCCTCCAAGTTTCTCCAAAGTTCATGATGTATTCCATGTATAACTATTGAGAAAATACATGCTTGACCCAATGCATGTACTCACCTATGAGGAATTAGAACTAGAACCTGATTTATCTTATTACAAAGAGCCTGTCAAGATTTTTGACACAAGAGAACAAGTGTTGAGAAACCGGATGACTTGTCTTGTAAAAGTTATATGGAGAAACCATAAAATGGAAGAGGCAACGTGGAAACCCAAAGAACTTATGATGAAGAACCACCCGTGTCTTTTTATGCAGTAATATTCTAGAAATTTCTAGGATGAAATTATTTGAAGGAGGGGGGAATGTAACACCCCAAGCTTCTATGACACACTTCTCTTTGAATAATACAATAGCGTGTGTTGTATGCAACTTCGAGTTCTAACACACCACAACCAATCAAACTAACCATTATGAATAGTAATACCCACTTTTTGAAATTTTATAAATTTTATCTTTCAAAATGGATTTCATTTTTGGATTTGGAATATCAAAATTATCTTAGGGTGATTTTTTGTATTTTTCTGAAAACCTTCAATTTTTTAGGAATAGTGAAAAACACTGAGTTATAGTTTAAAACCGAATTTTTATTTAAATATATTTTAGGTCAAAATAGATACATAATACCTATATAAGTTCAATTTAATTTATTGGGTCCAATTTATAATAATTTTAGATATATAAAAAGTTTATTGAACTTTTTACCGTCTTTTACCCACCTCCTAGGAGCATTTGCAAATTTACATAAAACTTAATTTTACCGCTTCTATGAGTTGAATTTCAAAAATCCAAGAGACACGGTTGATATAATTAAGTAAAATTTGGTTTAGTAAGATGAAAATAATTTATGTTGAATAGTGACTTTTTACTTTTATTTACCACGGTTAAAAGTAAATAGGGTAATTAAGGGTAAAAATGATATTATTATTACCCTAACACATGTAATAATTCTATTGGATAAGTGTAATTCGACCAAAAACAACATTAAGAATAAAATATGATACTTAAGTTCCACTTGGATTAGATTAGGACATTTATTATTATTTAATTCAAAGAAGAGTTAAAAGTGTTAAATTCAATGTTTAATAACTAAACCATTTTTAATATAGAGTTACACATAAGATAAATTCGACTATAAATATTAATTGGAAATATAAAAATATTTCCTATATAATGGTATTTTATTTATAGTTTTTAGATATTAAATAATTAAATTTATTTATGACACAATGATGATGCCATAATTACCGTATTAATGAAAGACTAAAATAATTGATATTATAAATATCCAAATAAATTTAATTTGAGAATTTTTATGAATTAAACTAATTTTATAGGTTAATATTACATATTAGGGTTGTTTAGATGATTTGTTTTCAAAGTAATAATGCTTTTATGAATTTATCAAAAACAAAATACCAAATAGTGTCTAAATTGACATAAAAGAGTTTTTAAAACAAATATTATATTATTAATTGATATTCTATTCATAAAAATCTAAGGTTATGAAAAAAGACTTATATAATGATATTTGTGTCATTAATTAACCACTTGAGGTTCTCTTGGAAGTATATAGTAATTTTATGAACCATATAATATAAAAATACTAAGAGACATGGTAAATGTCAAACTATTTAACTAAGAGTTAAATTAAAAGATAAGGTTAATATAGTTACCCAAACCTATATAAAACCTATTGTTTGAGTGGTTTTAGACCCATCCCCACCTTATACTTTAAATAATTCATTTTTTATCCACTAGAAACATAAAATTATTTTATTATAAAATAATATTTCTAGCTTTTCCTAAGGTGCCCCTCACCCCTCTTATAAAAGGGCACTCCCCCTTCTCTATAATTTACATATTCAAATCCATTTGGCTCGGCCAAAACCTACCCAAATACCCTCTAAATAGTCATCCGTTAATACTAGAGTTCTTCCTTTAGTCATAAAGCCAACCTAAGGATCCCTTTTGATCAAATCAAAAGGAAGAACCCGAAGAAGAGGTAAATATTTCATCACCTCTTTCAAGTTCATTTCTTCTTACACTTCCTCTTTCTTTGTTGTTTACATTATAAAATAATGAATCCAGTATCTTCTATATATTATGATGTTATTATGAATATGGTACAACCAAATTTATTATTCTATCCATCCTTTGAATGACATGTCACCATACGTGCATGCGTACAACTTACCGTCTCTACGCCGTGGTGTAATTGTTATTCAATACATTATTATTTGGGTGGGTATAATAATGATGTGTAATTGATTTAAATAATAAATATAACATGATAATTATTCTTTATATATGATATACCATCCAATTATATAATATTTTAATATCAAAAGAATGATATTTTCGCTCGTGCGTGCGTACAAATTACTGTCTCCACGAACATGATGAGATTCATTCTCCATTGTATCCATTCAAGAATAATTTTCATTAGATGATTAAAAATAATGTTTAAAGACTTAATATATTTCTAAATATTAATAGGATACATCCTATACATAACAAAAATTACTTATGTAACAAATCATATAAAGGAAAACGAATCAGTTAACACCCGAAACGACGATAATACTAAGATATTATTAACAAAGCAATGTCAAAAGATCATATATGATATCATATTAATGTATATGATTTTTTATGATTTAATAAAAATTATTTTACCATTATATATGAGTTTAACCTACCCTCAACCAAGGAAAAGTACAAGGTAATGGTTAATTTCACAATCTCTTCATTATCTGAGGTTGTTTATACATAATTATTTACTGGGACCTCTTTATCATCCACATCCATGATTCTTAAAAATGTATTTCAATTTTTTTTTACTATTTAATAGAAAATGGGTTAACATCATTTATACCCTTATTTGACCTTATATGTTTTGAAAGGAATCTTTCGGTCGTTTTCTAAACAAGGCACTTTATGACCTTTATGACAAAAATATGGTAAGCATGTTTTTTTAACTTATACGATGGGTGCGACTATTTTACACCATTATAACATCGTCGAATATTCCATTAAAATCTTATAAGAATATTTTTAAAATAAATGTTTTCTTAAATGATTTCAAAATAGAAAGATATATTTCTCTAAAAAAGGTTTTGATTTCATCTATGTCAACGTCCTTTGATGGATTTTAAGCTTATTTTAAGTTGATTTATTATGATACAAAACTTTCTTGTTGTATTGAAGGTTTTTTAATATGTTTGACTATGGATGTGTTATTTTTTTACCATTCACGATTTATGGATAAATTATTGACATTTCATATGCTAGTTTTAATTCGGATGATTATGTTAGGTTGAAACCTTTTCATATGAGGAATGCATTGGACTTAGTAAGTGACGGGTGGAGCTTGCTATAGCTCCTCGATGCATCGGTAGGTCTCATGAGACAAACTAGTGTCTTGGCATAAGGCCTTGACAAAATCTTATTTGTAGTCTTGGAACAAGGACTTGACTATGTGGTTATGAAGTCTAAAATTATACATTCCATCATTATGAAAGTGGCTATTGATATTAAATGTGATTATTTGAGTAGTAGAATATCCATGTGAATAATTAAATGAAATTATTTTGATTTATATTTTCCATATTATGATGAAGTTTATGTTGAAAAGGCTTTTGTTTTAATTTTATACATTGCCTTAAATGTTTATGATTATTTATGAAAATTTCTGCTATATTGTTTTCCTTACTGAGCATTTGAGCTCACCCCTTTCTATGTTTTATTTTTCCCAGGATGCGAAGAAGTATATTATGACTGACCTGTAGAGATTGTATGTGGGATCTCAGGGTTGTCCATGGAAACAGTGTTGTTGTAGTTTCCTATTTTATGATGTAATGTAAACCTTATGAATATATCTAGTATTTCCAAGGATACTAAACTAATCTTTCTTTAGAGACATTATCTTTTGTGATCATGCCAATGATACGTAATAATGCACCTTCTCTGGGTAACTAGCGTCGGGGCATTACACTATTGACCCTTTTTCTATTGGAACCCCTGAAACATATACTTTATCACTTACCATTATTTGGCCATATAAACAGGTAGTTGGGGTAGTATATCTTGGGTAATGATCCCTTTATTACGTTTAACTTCTGTTAGTATTGTTATCTACCTGCTTAATGCTAGTTCTAAGGAGTGTTATTAGATTTGAAGATGCACAACTGGCCCAGGTAGCCCAGTTGGAGCCTTTTTCTTCAGAGATAACATTTTATGGGTGTTTATTACCTTTAGAGATAAATAAAATGCTCGAGGATTTCATTTATGATGAACCTAGGTTGGCTTGATGGTACCCTCATAGGCTTCCTAATCTGTTAAAAGGGACTTGTGTGATAAATTGCCTAATTATGATGGAATTTTAATAAATTATTAGTGTTTAAAAGAATGTTTTATATGAATTTCTGGTTATGCCTTGGGTGTTAGTTAAATTAGGTACCAAGTTATTGTGTTTAAATTTTTTTCTTGAGTTTCTATTTGAATATTTTAAATGACTAAAGGTTGAATTTGAATAAGTGTGATAACCTTAAAAAAGTAACCTGTAAGTGGTGTCATTGGTTAAAATTTATTTTTGAGTTTCCTTATAATGTAAAATTGAGCATTTTTCATAGGCCTTCTCTTTCTTAGTAATCACTTAAATAATAGGCTTTTGATCCTAGTGACTTATTTTTGGCATGACCTAGTGATAGGTTTGACACTTGTGCTTCATAAGGGGATAACCATGATAGGTAGCTCCCTTAAATCTAAAATGTCTTACTAAATGTTGTCAGTTTCTAATGTTTGGTACTTTTTGGGTGTCGTTGTCACTAGTAGGAATCATACCTTCTAAATTACACCCGCTTTTTTATGGGTGGTTATGGTATCTTTGAACCTTGTTACAGGCATGGGCATCAAATAATGCTTGATTTTAACAAGTTAGACAATCCAAGGGCATGGTCGGGCATTTCACAGGTCTCGTGACCCATTATTATTTTTTAGTAGTGGACGACTTAGTATATCATCATCCAGGTTAAAGGTTGTATAAGGAAGTATGACCATGGGTTAAATCTCTTGTACTAACCACTTGATACTCAGATACATAGGGATGATTTCTTATGGATAATATTAAGGCAATGTCTTATTTCTAGAACATTTGGTTAGTATGCATTCACGTATATGGTAACCATCGAGTTGAAAAATGATATAACAAACCGATTGGGTTTGGTAGAAATCATCGAGTCTTGTGCTGTTGAATATGTTCATAGGTTTTCTTCGTAGTATAGTGGATAGGGGATTAATTGAAATAGGTTTTCCCTAATATTCATGATTCATTTTAAGATAATCGAGTGTTTTGACATGCCAGTCAGTTTGGTTTTGGCCTTCTTGACAAATACTTTTACATATGTAAGCGTGACTCTAAAGAGTATGACATGTGCAGTTAATGTGAGTTTGATCTATCACACTAATGAGCAGCTGGTCAGTCTCTTATTTTGATAACTAGGACACTCTTGAGGTGGGAACATCACTTAGGTTTTGGTAAATATGTTCCCTTCTAAGTAGAGGGAGCATATCCTTAGAGGACCATTGGGAAATGGTTGGTTTTCTTGAATTCCATTGATTCTTTAAAGTTGGAATCATGTCAATACTCGCTCGTCAGCATGACTTTGAAATGGTTGGATATGTATGAAACCTTTTAGAAACACCACTAGTCTTGGATGGACTTCAGTGGTTTATCTTGAGAGATAATTTGATGCCTCAGGTTGTGATGGATTGTGATCGGGTTATAACGGTGCATCAATAGGTGAAGATGAAATTATTTTAGTGGAATTCAACTAGTGTTCGTTCGCCTAATATCCTTGAAAACCTTGAAATAAATCTCCCTAGTGTAATCTTCTTAAAGATACGTTCATGTCCCCTATCTTGACATCGTCCTCGATTCACTAAAAGAGCGTCAGTCTTATCCCGTGCTAAAGTTTCAAATCCATTGGGTAGGTTAGTGACTTCTTTAAGGGTTGAGTACTGGATGCATGGTTCTACTAAGGTCTGGTTAGTCATGAGTGATATGTGGGTTCGTAATTAGGAATATCTTAGACAAACTCTTGGACACTAGCTGCTTTCCTATAACATGACCGCCAAAATAATTATTCTCCAGACTCAGTCAATGTTGTTACATGGATGTTTTGGGTTTTATGAATGTATCACTTATATCATAGGGAAAGGACTACTATAGAATAGTTCCTGAGACTCCTTTTTAATTAAGTCAACCTTAATAGGTATTATTTTTGGTCTCTAAAGTGATGTTAAAAAAGGGTGACAATTCCAGTTGGTTGGATCTGGGTTACACCCTTGTTCATAATGAAGTACGACTGATTAAATGGTTAGATTATTATTTATCGAGGAACGTCATCAGAAGTCAGTTATGGGTTTTGGTGGACATGGTTGGGAAAAAACACATGATGCCTTGGAGGAAGGCATTGCAGTTCAGTTTGTGATGTGCCATTCGTCTATGCTGGTCATCTTTGAGGATGGTCAACCAGAGGTGGTTTGACTATTATCCTTATTACTTAATGAATATGGTAGGTGAAAGACCATTTTTGGGCACATCGATAGGTATAAGCGAGTTCAATTTGTGTCGGATGAGGCTTTTTAGGGAAAATTTACTCAACTTGGATAAAGGTGTCAGTAGGAAATCAATCATTTAATTGTTGTGACAATCATACGATAATCATCGTTATAATGCTTAGAGGCATGATTTTTTGGAATATTCCAATGGTGTTGATACAAAAGTTTAGAATTGTCCCCCCATTTTGTGATACAATTTTTGGTGGGGAGCACCTTGACTAGATGTTTAATGAGAAAATGATGTGAATGTGTCTCTAGATAAGTGGGCTCAAGTAAGCCCCCTTTTAGTGTTTCAATTGGAAGATGAGAATTGGATCAACTTTTAATGGTTAAGAGCGGTATGCATAAGGTCACCTTGAAGGTGCATTGGGTGTTTTGAAATTCAACACAACCGTTTGAATGAGACTTCACAACCCTTGTAGGTTGGGTGACATTGTCGTAGTTTACAAATCTTCTTAGGGATGAGAAGCATATGACTACTGGTTAGTCCGGATAGAAATTTTATGCTGATCGCCATTGACAACCTTTGAAGTTTGAGGTCGGGGATCATGTTTTCTTTCAGGTATCACCCAAGCTAGTGAATAGATGGTTACATAAGAAAGAGAAGATTTCACCTCATTTTGTAGGGATGCTTGAGATTATAGAGAGAGTCGGGCTGGTATCCTATAGGTTGCTACTACCTAAGAGGTACAATGCCATTCACAACATCTTATATGTTTCACATACTCACTAATATCATGTCAACTATTCACATACATTTGATCTCAAGGAAGTTGAGTAAGATGCCGATGCTATATTTGAGGAGTATCCAGTACACATTGTTAACCGAAGCATGAAGGTTCTCTGAGGTCGGTCTGTCCCTCTAGTATTGGTGCTATGGTTGCACGACTACA
This sequence comes from Viscum album, assembly GCA_963277665.1. Lineage (NCBI taxonomy): Eukaryota > Viridiplantae > Streptophyta > Magnoliopsida > Santalales > Viscaceae > Viscum > Viscum album. Next base: position 1,917,268,205 of record OY728128.1, on the reverse strand, counting down.
TGAAGGATGAGACTTGGGAGCGAGAGGCTGACATGCATGCCCAATGGAAAATGTTATTCTCAGACTATGTTTCACCACCCTTAGAAGGTGAACTCAGGGATGAGTTCTTTTAAGGTGGGAAGACTATAAGAACCTAGTTTTTCAACCAGGTATATATCCTTTACTTTTTGGTCTAATTATTTATTTTGAACCTAATATGGATACCTAGTGAGTTAGTAAAGATCCAAAGGGTGTTCAAGGATTGTTCAGAGCCTAGAACCCATTTTGGGGAAAATTGGGCATGTCACATGGTTATGTAAACTCTGAGGGTAGGCTTCATGGTTAAATCTAATAGTACGGATGGTTATATTTTCAGGCAGAAACAATTCGCACAGTTGGTGCACGATTTCCCTAACTGTGTGGCCTAACCATGAAATTCCCCATCTTCTGTAGGTGATCATGAATGGTTTGTGCATGGTTTTTCAAACCATGAGGACAAACCATGCACAAGCTAAAGTTTGGGTAATTTTACCATTTTACCTTTAATGATTTATTTAACTTAACCTTCTTCCCTAATTTGATTCCCAGCAGGACTAGCCTATATTCCTTTCATTTTGGAGCTTTTTTAAGGCCTAATATAGGGATCAATAGATCTCCTTCATCCGGGATCTATTCTAGCTTTCGTTCATCACATTGGATTTACAACGGTAGGCAATCGAGTCCTTTTGAGACTTTCTTCTTATCTCTCGCTCTCGACTTGGTTATCAAGGTGTGATAATTCTTCCATTTTTCATAGATCTACAATCTTATAAGCTAAATCAAAGGATGATACTGGAGGAGGAGATTTGTAAAAGCCTAATGTGGGAGGTCTATAACTCATCCCTAAAGTTTTTTGATTTTGGAATTGTCATGTAGGGCCCATTGATTTCATCTGGTGTCATTTATTGAATTTATATTCCATGATTATAATCATTAGAACCATATGTTTATGCTCTTTAAAAATATGTAATTATTTGTTAGTGGTTTTTCCCACAACTCCATCCATCCCAAGTAGGATGTTATTCCATAATTATCATTTTAGTGTTTTGACACATTTGAGCCACTGTTCAGGTGTGTGTTGGATTGACCTTTCTAAGAGTAATATTTTCAATATTAAATGGCTTGATTTAAATTGTGAATTGAATAATGTAAAGTAACATTTATTCTCACCACTTGACCAACCTAAGGTAAGTTTTCCAATTTGATAAATAAATGTTAAATGAAAATTTGAAAGTAAACTAGGTATATGACTATGCCTTATTAGATGTAAATGAATGGTTTGTTGCATATCCCTAGCACACCTTACATGATAATGGAAGGTAGCATAGTGAACCATGATTATTTAAAATGCTCTAAATGGATTAAATAAATGGTTGCATTCTTCTTGGCCTTATCACACTAATGAAAGGTATGGCTTGAACCAAATGGAATTATTTATTATTAAGACTTGATTAAAAGGTTGCACGCTCAATAAGACTTATCACACTAATAAAAGGCAATGACTTAAACAATATAAAATATTAAATGACATTATTATCAAATAAGAGTGTCGTGAATCAAGCTCTCCTTGGATTCCATAGGGAATGCATTGACCACTCGGGAACCCCATTCAGATTCAAGGACACAACTTTCTTAGGTTGACCCTCTCCTAGAACCCGATCCTTGTCTAACTTTGGGTTCCTAATATGACATCATAGGACCCATCATGTATCATTACTTGATTTCTTAGATACATTCCTTGGATTCAACATTGAAAAGTAGGTTCCATGGTTAAATCCCATCATGCCCAGTAATTTCTTAGCCCCATTTTACCTTGGATGACCCCCCCTGGACTCGATAGGCCTCTTATTATTGAATGACTTGGACTATGATCCTTAGATTACACTCTTACCCCTTTGCCACGCTACAATCATTACTAATTTGGTGACCCTTAAGGTCAATGTTTCCTTAGTTATTACCTTGGAACTTAATTATTAAATACCATTACAGGTTTACTTGTTACATCTTGGAACCTTCAATATTGTTAACATGTGACTTATTTATAAACTGGTAACAATCAGTTAATGAACTGGTTACATGTTCAGATACCAGCCAAGGGATGAAGAAGGTACTTGGGTATTTAGTTACATTGTGCTGGTTTACTTTATATATACATGCTTGCACACTATTACATTTCCATTACATAAGCCAGATGTTATAGAAACCATTGGTGGTAGCCCACTGAGATTTATCTCATACCCTAATCGGGAACCTTTTGGAACCCGGGGAAGATTACATGAATGCAGGTGTTGAAAAAGGGAAGCATACAACTTCAAATACTTTATTTCTTTCTATTTAGGATGGATCTTGATAGCAGATGACCGATTTGAAGCTCGGGATGTTTGGGATAGTATTTTGATTTCCATTATACTTTTGTGTAACATGTTATGCCTTATATCTTGTATCTATGTTTTCTAGTTCTCTAGTGACATGAAATATCATCATCAGTTATTCCAGTTATTTCAATTGTTGTTATCCTTGAATATTTATCACTTTTTACTACTTCCACTATTTACTTATATTACTTCCACTATTTACCTCTGTTTATATTTATCTTCTGTGCTACACTCTGGTAATGAGAGCACAGTCTCCTCATAGACACACCCTAGGCCCTTACTGTTAGACGTCAGCCTCTAGCGTTTGGAGAGATGCACTTGAGGTCATGTGGACCACCAGGATCAGGGCATCTATTAAGTGGAATCCAGGTTCGGGACATCACATGTAGCATAAAGGTAACCATATCATTAACCTTATGAAGATAAATTGGGTAAGGGTAACCATGGAGTTACCTATATATTACAGGTCATATAAAGGTAACCTTTAACAACTTGAACTATTATAAATAAAATTACACTTTTGATTTAATTAAACATCTTATTATGTAATATGGTTGTATAAAACACATGCAATTATTTTTTTTATTAAATATAATTAGATTCAAAAGACCATTAAGTATCGTTACCATTGATAATATAGTCATTGAAAAATGATCACATGATTAGTATAAATATAGGGTTTTAACAAATCCAATTGAAACAGAAAAAGGAATGTGATAAACTCAACCAGTAGGATTGTACCCTATGAATTCCGTTTATCAGAGCTTTCAAGGGAGATAAAATCTTTGGGATTTTACCTTGACCTAGTCCTAGATTAGATCCAACCACTTAAGCATGAGTGAAACTATTTATGAGAGAATTTCAAGCTCATTGATATCATGACCCAAAACATGTTCGCTGAACCACTCCATGAAAGAATCACCATCATGCACCTTACTATTAGAATGTTTACTGGTGTATTAAAATGATATGTATCAAGAACCTATAAATATGAGAATTTAAATTATTTTTTATTGAATAATGAACATATTTTCATCCTATGATTTTTACTTTATAAATGATGTTGATTTTGATTTTGATACAATAAGACACAAATTGTATTTTGAGTAATATTAAAATTCAATTAAGGAAATTATTTTTATAAATTAATATATTTTTTGAAATAACTAATATTTTAATAAAATTTTATTAATAAATAATTTTTATTAAATATAAATGATTACATGATATTTTTGAATTCAAATGTAATTTTATAAGAGTTAAAGAACTATTATTGTCAAAAAAACCATCATTTATTAATAAATATAGATTTTATTTTAAAACTAAAAATTAACATATTTATAAAACTATTTAGATAAAACGAATATTATTTTTGGAATCATAATGTCTAAATTATCCAATGTTTATTTTTTCATAATTTTATGAGCTAATCGAATTTTCAGGTAAAAATTAAATACCTTATAAATATACCTTGTGTATATGTTCTCATAATGACCCAAAATCGATGTAATAAATACTATAAAAGGAATACATGACCAAATATATGTTTTATATTTAAAATAACTAGATTTTAAGTTTATTTTATTAATTTTATAAAGCCATTATGAATCATTCAAAACCATTAATATATTTTAAGGTTTTTAAATCATTTATTTAAGAGTGTGACTCACCTCCACATAATAAAGGGAATTATTTTATTAAGTTCAGCACTTGGGATTATAAAATAATAATAAACACTCCCATTTAGAATAAAACATGGTAAAAAACTATGGTATGGTTGTTATTTTTGGTTATTTTATTATGTAGATTCCAAAACCTAAAAATAATAATGAAATCCCCTCATTTCCTATATAAACCCACTCAATCTCCAATTTCACTTCACTCGAAGTAATTAGATCAAATACATTATATACACTATTTATAGTCCTCCCAAGGTTCCTCCAAGCTCTCAATAATCCCCTCCCAATCATTTGGAGTCACACATTCAAGTAAGGGATCCTCACATTATCATCTTTATTCAAGTTTCTTTATTATCTCATGTATTCTATTTCCAATTCCTAATGTTGAGATATATATTTCTATGTCCCTATTACTTAAAAGTTTAGGTAAAAATGATGATACACCCATTTCTATCTCATCAATTCATTATTTTAATTTTTAAGTGATTCCATTATGCTGCTGAAACTTCACAACGATTTTCCATGCCAAAAACAATTATACAGTGAATAACATACCCATTTACTGTCTACGGTATTAAAATTTATACAATTATAATTATTTTAATTGGTACTTACATGTATGTATTAAAAAATCCTTAATCTTGTAATAAAAAATTATTATGAATGAATCCATGTTGTATGATCTATGTGGCACACTTAAGCATGAGAATGAAATGAAAGTGGCGGGTGTGCCCAGAATTATATACTCCTCTATTGAATTGGGTAATTTTTAGTCTCATGAGACATCTTGTTGGGATAGGGAGTAAAATTGATTCCTTTATGGTAATTAATCCATTATTATGTCTTGGTAGTTATCCTTGACCTATGTTTATGATGTAGTTTTTTATGTTGTCGCCACATTTCCCATGCTATGATTATCATGCCATATCATGTCGTATTATTCATGTTCCTTTTTATTCCACATTGATATGAATATTTTATATATTTATTAAATTATTATAATATTATTACCTTACTAGTATTTATATATCACCATTTTCTTATGTATGTCCTTAGGTTATCCCATGTAGTTTTAAGTGCGAGCATGTTAAGGAGGTTTTAAATAAAGATGATGTTTTTGCTATTTTAAATTTTCATGTAATGTACCTAATTTCCAAAGAAACAAGAATTATTTATATTATGAGTTATATTAATTGTAATATTGTGTAATAAATTATGTATAAATCTGAAATAAAGAGCAAGGTTGTTATAGTTGGTATCAAAGGAAAAGTTTAGTTATTTTTGAGATTAGGATTTGAAAAATCTAGTGAAAGACATAGGGATAAAAATAAGTATAAGAAAAAATATCTAAACTATGGTAAGTATAGAGTAAGTGGTTTATCCGGAAAATACATCCCTTTATGGATACTACAATTGGATGTGGTTCTGGTATAGATATACCTAGGGGTAACAACTTCGACAAGGTGTGTTGGGCTTGACTCAACACAATCTGGTACACAACAACGGGCCTTATTGTGCACCTGGTTTGAAAATATTGAGGTATATGCTTTAGTAAATTAATAATATCATTATGCATAATTATTAAGGTAACAAAAAAATTCCATTAAGAGTATATGTTAGGAAACATATCATGGATAACCTATATTTAAGCCTATAAATTCTTAGGTTAAGAAATAAATGTAATTTATATTTATCCCTTTATTGTATTTGGAAACCCCATTTATGTGTATAATAGTTTAAAAATACTAATCCCTAAATTTTCTTTTATTTGATAAATGATTGGAAATAGAAGGAATCAGGTAAACAGCCAATGCAAAGGGAAATGTGATGACTGATCAAACGTGATGCCTAACCTGATGGGAGTGGGAATCATGAAATTTATAATGATACTCTCTCAGTTGACTCACGTTTTGAGTAGAAAACTAGATGAGGAGGATATCCTAAATCCCCCTAAGAAAGAAATTTTTTCAATTGAGTCCTTTATGTGATAAAGGCCCTTTAATTTCAATGGATCATCTGATCCCTTAATCATGAAATAGTGGATCAAATCTATTGAAAAGATATTATTCGTCCTTCAATGTTCCAAATAAGATAAGGTTCTATTATCTGTTTATCATATAGAGGGAGAAGATGATTAGTGGTGGAAATTGATCAATAATGAAAAACCCGAGGAAGATATTGAAGCAATGGGGTGGAAATAATTCTAGAAATTGTTGTCGATAAATATTTTCCTTACACCCTCCAACATAAAACAGAACAAGATTTACTTTCCCTCAAGAAAAAAGACAATTAATATATCATGGAGTATGAGGAAAAGTTCAAAAAAACCTATAAATTTATCGTTACCCTTGAATTAAAGGTTGGAAACTTATTTGGTGGGCTAAAACCTAGTCTATGAAAATCTCTAGGGATACGTGATTTTTATAGCTATAGGGAAATTGTTTGATATTCCCTAAAAGTCAAAATTAAGTTTAGGGAATATCAAGGGTATCATGGGGATAAGAAGAAAAAAGTGGAGTTTAATTCTGGTGGTCTGATGGATAAATCTAATAGTGTTAATAAATTTCAACATCCCACTTTTAAAAAGTGAAGAAAGAATCACCCAGAAAATTGTCTATAGGGGATGAGGAATTTCATTAGGCGTGGGAAGAAAGAGAAACTTGATAACGATTACTGATAGAAGGAACCCACTAATTTGACGAAGGAAAGGAATGATCCAGTAAAACATTAATGCATTTTTCATTGCTTTAACTTCAAGGAATCGATTCACTTTGAAAACCAATTCATTAAGTTGAGGGTTTTCAGAGAAAACCAACAACCTCCAAGGTAGAATGGATATGATTTTTCTATCATAACCACCAATGTGGATCCTGATAATGAAGTAGTGATAATAAATCTATTTATTAATTCAATAATAGTGAATATAATTTTTGATTTTGTTTCTAGTAATTCCTTTATATCATGAAAATTTAGTAGAATTATTCAAACACCACCACAAAGCATGGAAGTAGAGCTATCAGTGAAGAAAAAAAATGAGGAAATTATTGCATCTAAAGTATATAAATCCTCCCCTATTAAAGTTTGTGGGATGAAATTCATAAAAAAACATTTCATACTCCATTTGGTGGGATTTTATGCAATTATGGGCATATATTGGCTTTCCCTATTTAAAGCCAACATAAATTTCCATGAGAAGGAAATCACTCTCCATATTGTGAATCTTCCCCCAATTCTATACAATTACATGGATAATGAATATTCTTTAACACCAGTAGATGAATAATGGATTTTATTTCTATATGAGTAAGTGTATCTATATAAAATGATTGATTGTATGGAAAAAATTATCCTTTAAGACATTCACATTGTGAGGGAACATGATGATGTGTTTTCTAAGGAGTTTCCTAGTCTTTCTTCTAGCCAAGATATTGAATTTTCAATTGAGATTATACCCAGGGTGTTACCATTATTCAAGAATTCATATAGAATATACGTTGTGGAACATGAGGATCTGAATAAACTACTATAGTAGACTTTGGATAAAGGGTTCATATTCCCAATTGCTTCACCATGGGGTGCATCGATCCTCTTTTTCAAGAAGAAGGATGGGTCAATGCACATTTTCATTGATTATCATGAACTAAAAAAGACAAAGATAAAGAACAGGTATCATCTTCCATGGATTGATGATTTTTTCAACCAACTATGTGGAGAACACTACTTCTCCAAGGAGGATATTCATTTGGGATATTATCAAGTAAGGGTGAAGAAGGAATATATCCCAATACTTCTTTTTATACAAGATATGGGCACTACGAGTTCATAGTAATTCTTTTAGGACTCACTAATGCTTCAAAAATATTCATGGAATTGATTAATATAGTCTTTAGGTATTACCTATAATTTTTTTTAGCCTTTATAGTTGATATTTTAATATAATCCAAAACCAAGGGGGATAATGAGGAGTATCTGAACACTGCACTAAAGACCCTATAAAAGGATAAGCCTTAAGAAAAGTAAAAAAAATGAAAGTTCTGGTTAAAGGAAGTCTCTTTCTTGGGGAATATCATCATAATAAATAGGATATATGTAGACCCTTAAAATATGGAAGCAATTTAATGATTTTAAATACTAACATTTGTGATAGATATCAATAGTTTCCTTGGGTTATCTGGGTATTATCGCAGATTTTTGAGAAATTTATCATAATTTTCAAACCCACTTACCAAGATAACTCAGAAGAGAGTCAAGTTTTCTTGGAATGATGAATGTGAATATAGCTTCAAGGAGTTAAAAAGGAGGATTATCACTGCACTTGTACTCAAATTGACCAATAGTGAAGAAATTTTCATGGTATTCAGTGATGCTTCAAAGAAGGGATTGGGACGTGTGTTAATGAAGAATGAAAAATTCGAAGCCTATGATTCAAGACAGTTAAAAGTTCATGAATAGAACTACCCAACGAATGATTTAGAGTTTTATTTAATGATATTTTATTTAAAAATATAGTGGAATTATCTCTTTGGGGAGAAGTGTGAAATATATAAGGATCACAAAAGACTCAAGTATATATTCACACAGAAAGAGTCGAATATGTGCCAATAGAGATGGTTGGAGTTGATCAAAGACTATGAATGATCAATCCACTAATATATTTTTAATTTGAATAAAGTGTAAGATCCTCTAAGTAGAAAGGATCCAAAAATTCTATCATTAATGAGAATTTAGAGGGATTCAATCTTCTTAGATTTGAAAAGGATGGATATGGGAATCCTAAAGGAAAGAACATGATCAATCCTTTCACAAATGATTTCTCAACCATATATTCTGAAGAAGATAAAGGATTCTCAAAGAAATGATGTGGGAATTTAGAAGAAAGTGGAAACTATAAGAAAAGGTAAATCTTTAGAGTTTTATGTTAATGAAAAAGGTATTGTAAGATTTGGGTCAAGAATATGTGTATCATCCAATATGAAGTTAAATAAGGATATGTTGGATGATGCACATATCTCAACCATCTTTATCTATCCTGGAAGCACAAATATGTACCAAGATATCTGAGAGAACTATTGGTGGGACAATATGAATAAGTAGATTTCTGAATATACTTCAAATTTACAGGTATGTTAGCAAGAGAAGCATGTAAATAAAAATTATAAGGGAATGATGCAACCATTACCCATACCAACATGGAAATGAGAAAACATTACCATGGAATTTGTCACTAGACTTTTGAAGACATCCATAAGAAATAATGTTATCTAGTTTGTGGTGGAATATCTTACAAAGACTGCACACTTCATTATAATTCATGAGGACTTATCACTGGATTAAATAGCATAGATATAAATCAGAGAAGTAGCAAGGATGTATGGGGTCCAAATATCAATTTCATATGATCAGTATCTGAGATTCACCTCCAAGTTTTGGAAAAGTATCTAACATGCTCAAAATACTAAGATAAACTTCAGTACAACATATCATCCACAAAATGATGGTGAAGTGCCCAGATCAGTGTGAATCACTGAGAGGGGGAGGGGGTGAATCAGTGATCCTTTAAAACTTTTTACTAATTGATTCTAAATCAATTAAACCTCTATGGCTGGTTAAAGCCTCGATCCACTCTTCTTGTATCTCTCAACCTTTCCCGGATAATGCAATAATGAAAAGGCACAGGACACAAGGATTTACAAGGTTCGGCACCAAAGGCCTACATCCTTGCCATGCTCTCCCAGCATGGATTCTCCATTATAACCTGTTAAAATTACAATGGTTGATACAGAGTCCCACTGTATCTCTCCTGAGTCCCACATGAGGGTCTTTATACTGCGTCCCACAGTGTTACCAGAGTCCCACTGGCCTGCTCCATAATCCCACTGAATACTTCTTCTCCCTGAGTCCCACAGGGTCTTCTCTTGGCTCCTCGAGTCACACGAGTAGCTCTTCTTCTCTTTAAGGTCTTCAAGTGTCCTCAGCAGTCTGGGATAAAGACTGCTGGCCTTGCTCTGTACCTCTGATCACTTGAGTTGATCAGGTCTTCTCGTCTTGCTCAGGATTTATCTCCTTCTTCTAAGGATGACCTGGCTTCTCTCTTCAACTACTGAATACTCAGACAAATGATGTCTTTAACTTCAGTCTGGTCCAGTCTCAGTTCAATTCAACTTCATGCACTGAGTGCATGGCAGCTCTTCATCCTCATGCACTGATTGCATGGCCTTCTCAAATCTCTTCAAGATCTTCAAGTCTTTGACTCTTCAGATGCACACCACTGATTTAGCACTGTTCACGTGTGCACGTGCATGCATGAATGCATGCACTCTCCTCTTCTTTCTTCTAGGTGCAATAATCCCTTAAAGTGTGTAATTCTTTTAAGCACACACCTTCACTGCACTTCACACACTTTATCCAAATTGTTCACACACTTAGAAGTGTGTTTTACTTTAGTGTGGAACTTCTTCTTCTTCTTCTAATGTGTATACACTTTTTAGTGCACACACCTAGGTTCGGCCACTTCTTTAATTTGCACACAATTGTTTCACTTTAGCACACACATGAGTTGGCCTCCTCCTCTTCTTGTTGCACACACACACTTTAGTGTTCTTTTAGTTTGTTCTTCAAGGTATTCACACACAAGGTCACATCCCTCGGCCTCTTCAAATGAACACACTTAAAGTGTGTTCTTCTTTGTTCAAATGCACAACCAAGACTACGGATTATTCAATTCTTACACACACACACAAAGTGTGGTCTTCCACTTCACTTGGCACACACCACTTGGTGTTGTTCTTTGTGCACACACATGGCCTCGGTCTTCCTCCTCTTCTTGCACACTCACGACTAGAGTGTATGTCTTTCACTTAATGTGGCTTTCCTCCTCACTTAGCACACAACCCGTAGGTATGTAATGCACTTCATCTTCATGTTGCACTAAGCACACACACTGCCTTCTTCTTGTATTTGCACACACAAGAGGCAAAGCCTCGGGTTCTCCTTGCACACACAATACCGCATGGTCTTCTCTTTGCACACACACACCTGTAGGGTGTCTTTGTCTTGTTGCACTCACTTAACCCGTAGGATGTAGATACCCTTCACCCGAACTCAAGGAGGCGCGCAAGGGGTGCAACCCTCCTCTTATTTCCCACTATCGCGCAAGTCCTCAAGCGCTTGAGTGCAAGGAGGCTCGGGTGCGCAAGTGCCACTGCCAACCGCTGGGCACACAAGGTGTTGCGGCCCTGGGTACTTCCTGCCGCGCAAGGGATTAGCGCGCAGGGGACTCTTCACCTCTTTCGCGCAAGGGGTGCGCGAAAGGAAATCCTTCGGGCCTCGGGTGGCACCAGAACACACTGCCGCGCAAGTGGGATGCGCAGGGGCTTCTTTCTTCGCGAGGCAGAGAGCTCACGCGGGACTTCAAATATTCAAAGGATCAGCACATCAGCAGCAATCAGAGAGCCTTGGGTGCTCCTTTTATAGGCAGAGGCTGCCTCGCATCATCCGCATGGTTTTAACTTCAAAATCCCGAAGATTTCGGATCTTCAAAAATATTTCCAAATCTTGTTTTTAATTTTCGGTTCGACGCGGGCTCATTATTTTTTATTCCTCTACGTGCATGCGACTCATAACGCATGCACGGCCTTCGGTTAAGGCTCATCCCATGAAAAAACACCAACCACGTGGCCTCTGCAGCTTCTCTTGCCTCGGCCTCATTCAAAATTCTCCACTGGTTGCATGCAAGATCTTTTTTAGGCATGGCCGTGTTCGGTGTGGAGAGACGAGCTCAATGGAGGTATTAGATCCTTCAGAGGTGGCCGGGAACTCGAAAATGGGTGGTCGGATGGCCTCTGGTTCAGCGGCGTCGCGGGAGGCTTCGGGATGTCCTCGGCTCGAGCTCGAGGAAGGAGACGAGCTCTCGGCCGTCGGATCAGGCGTTTGAGATACATCGGGCGGCCTGGATCTGAAGATCTCGCGCGAGATCAGATGTGCGGCTGAGATCGTCTGCGCGATGAGTCGGACGGCCAGGATCACTCCCGCGGAAAAATTCCGCGTCCCACATCGAAACGGCGCCCAGTTTTCTCGCGCTTTATCACCCTGGCGCTGCCGGCTTCCCATCAGTTGCACTTCTCCCCTCCTGGTGCCGCCCCGCACCGGGTTCTCTCTGCGGGCGCGCTCTTGCGCCCACTATTCTCCCTGCGGGCGCGCCACTGGCGCCCACTATGCACGCTGTGACACTCGCGGGTGCGCTCATGCGCCCCTGCCGCGCTCCTCCGGGCGTGCCCCAGGCGCCCATGCGGTGTCTTGGGTGTGCGCCCTGCCTCCCTGGCTCGCCCCATGGGTTCCCCCATGGGCGTGGTGCCCTAGCGCCCATGCCTTGGGGTTGAACCCCCAAGGTGCCTTGGCTGGCCAATTTTTTGGCAAAGTAACAAAGAAAACAAAGTCCTCCATGAAAAATACCAATGCCAAATGCCACTTCTTCCAAGCCATTCTTCCACTTCATTTCTTCTCATCTTCTTCTTCATTTGAATTCCTCAATGCTTCTTCTTCATTAGAATTCCTCCAATTTTCTTCAACATGTATTCATTACTTAGGAATGGAATCCCCGAAGGTTCTTCTTCTTCAACCGAACTCTTGAATCAACATGAAATCTCCAATGTGCTTCATTGATCTAATCAGAGATCAAGTTGGATCACTTCCGATTCACATGCACTAAGAGTTAGTACATGGACTTCTTCAGCTCACTTCATCCACTTAGTACTTGTGGATGGATCTTCTTCAACTCCTCATGCATTGTCACTACAATGCATGGTCTTCAAACAATGTTGTGACATTGTATCATCAGGATACAAGTTCTTTGAACTTAAAGAGCAGCTCAACAATCGTCAGATATCCATGGAGAATGTTTCAACCACAATTTCCAATACCACTTAGTGAATCTCCTAAGTGACATGCATCTTAGTACCATGGCCATTCTCCTTCATCACCAACACCATCACATCCTTTGACATTCACATCTTGACTCCTTGACATCCATTCATTCCAAGACAACTTCATGCCTCATTGACAACAAATGCAACACAATGCACTTCAATCTCCCCCTTTGTATTTGTTGTCAATACACTCCTTCAGCACATATGAATGGGTCAATATGTGTGCCCAATCTTTTCTCCCCCTTATTGGCAATCAAATGCAAAGGTGTGGTGTGGTTCACTTTCACAAATCTCTTCCTCCTTATAAAAGCATTTTCTTCAAAATCACTAAGAGAGGGATGATGTCACATGTTCACTTGAACAATGAACCTTTAGTAAATCAGCTCTAAGTCTACTTGGGCAAACCCGGTGTAGAAAACAAGAGTGATATGACCAAGGAATTCAAAGCTGTCCATAATTCTCTACACATGTGAGATCATGCTTCAGGGGTTTGAAAATTTTTCAGATATACCAATGAATTGCTAAATCCTGCACATACTTCACAAAACTCATTAGAAAGTTCAGTGCAAAGATAAAGCTCCCCCTTTCATTCATTTGTCTTCAATCAATACTCCCCCTTAATTGTCATGATGAATACAATTAAGAAACAAGGGATGAAAGTATGATTGGAATACCTTCAACTTTTCTCAAGATAGTATTAAATCTTACAATACCATCTTCTCCAAATTGGCTACCCCTCAAGGGGTGCACTCCATTCTGTCCAAACCACTCTCCAGTTGAGAATGATCATCATCTTCAATTCCCTGCAATGTCAGCACATGTAAATACCAATAGTATAAGGGAATAAGATGGAACCTCCTTGGTTCATCAATGTGAACAACAAGGTTGAGAAGATTCTCTCAACCGAGATGCCCCATTTTCACCATTCTTCACACTTGCACATTTGATCTTCATTGATGTTTGTACTTGTGTGGTTCTCAACACATCTTCATGTGGAATCTTCTTCTTCCCTTTTGCCTTAGCAATTGCCCGAACTTTATCTTCAGCTTTTTGCAAATCTTTGGAAAGTTGCAACTGATTTGGACATATGACTGGTAAATCATTTGGAAGAGTGGCCTCAGTTCTGGAAGTTCCACATGGTTCTTTGGATGCTGCTAAGCTACCTCTCTTAGGCAACTTATTTTCAATCAATCCCTTCTTCTTCTGGATTGATTGTATTTTTGAGTTCGGTCTGCCTCTATTGAATTTCATGGCTTCTTTACAAAGATCCATGATATGCCCTTTCTTTACACAGTAGAAGCATTTCTTGGTGGTCCTTCTGGATGCATCACCCTTCTTGGACTCAGACTACAAGGACTTCTCTTCATTTCTAAAACACTTCTTGGGAGCATTTTCTACTTTCTTCTTGCTTCCCAAGGAATCTCTCTTAGCCAAGTTCTGTGATCTTTTCTTCTTTTGAGCTCTGGATACAGTTGGAGACTGACATGTATCTTTTTGACCACTTTTGCAAACATCCCAGATGTTGTCAAGCAATCCAAATCTGTTAGCAGTAAACAGATGTCTCTGGACCTGTGGATGCTGCTTCTTTTCTTCTGGCTTGCTCCCCCTAGGCATGGGCTTCATCTGTGCTTTGGCATTCAGTGGATTGTACCAACAATCCTTTGCACAATGCCCATACTTATTACAACACCAACATTGACCCACAAATCTTGACTTCTTCAGTCCTTCTGATTGTTGGGTACTTGTCTTGAATTGTTGTGCTGTTTCAGGAGAGATCTCTTTCTTCATTGTCTTCATCCATACTTGTTTGGAGTTATTCTTCCATCCTGCACTTTTTGTGGAAACACATTTAGAAGCATTAGTACAAGATGGTATGGATGGTACCTTCTTTCTAGAAGATGTTGCACTTTTATTAGAGGATGTATTTCTCTTAGAATCATCCTGATCAAAGCATACTTGAGTAGCAACATGTCTTCTTCCAGCTGACTGGGAGGATTCAGCTTTAGGTGATTGCAGATGTTTCAATATCACCTCCAGTTCTAAGTATTTCATGTTGAGGGAGTTCTTCTCATCCTCAACAGTTCTTAGCTTTCCTTCCCAATTTTCCACCAGTTGTTTCATCTGGTCTTCATGCACCTTCTTCAATTCATGCAATGAATTGTCCAGCTCCTTCACCAATTTGAATTTTTCTTCAAGTTGAGCATATGTGACATTCATTGAAACTTTGTGTCTCTTTTCCAGTGCATGGAAAACATCTTTGACCATTATGTTAAAGAAATCTTTCTCAGAAAGGCTTCTTTGCAATTCTTCAGCAGTGTCTTCATATCTTTCATTGCAAAGAGAAACGGTTTCATCTTTAGCCTTCACCAGCTTTCTGAGAGTGTTGGTTATGCCAACCCTTTTAGACAATTGATCTTCCATAGCATTGGCTTCTTCTTCTAACTGTGATTTTTCTTCATGAAGATCATGGATGCCTGTAGCTATACAATTTTCCACTTCCATGGGAACTGTCTTCTGAAGATATTTGAGTGCACTCTGAAGATCATTCATTGTTTCAACTTCATCACATCTAGGACATGCTTTCTTCATCTTCTTAGCCTGTTTCTTCTTTCTATTTTTCTGAGTCTTGGCAGATATCTCCATTTGAGGCTGGTCACTCATTTCCTCAAATCTGCACTTCATAAAGACTCCCTTGGATCTTTTAGAGGTAACCTCCCTCTGATACCAATTGAAGTGCCCAGATCAGTGTGAATCACTGATAGGGGGAGGGGGTGAATCAATGATCCTTTAAAACTTTTTACTAATTGATTCTTAATCAATTAAACCTCTATGGCTGGTTAAAGCCTCGATCCACTCTTCTTGTATCTCTCAACCTTTCCCGGATAATGCAATAATGAAAAGGCACAGGACACAAGGATTTACAAGGTTCGGCACCAAAGGCCTACATCCTTGCCATGCTCTCCCAGCATGGATTCTCCATTATAACCTGTTAAAATTACAATGGTCGATACAGAGTCCCACTGTATCTCTCCTGAGTCCCACAGGAGGGTCTTTATACTGCGTCCCACAGTGTTACCAGAGTCCCACTGGCCTGCTCCAGAATCCCACTGAAGACTTCTTCTCCCTGAGTCCCACAGGGTCTTCTCTTGGCTCCTCGAGTCACACGAGTAGCTCTTCTTCTCTTTAAGGTCTTCAAGTGTCCTCAGCAGTCTGGGATAAAGACTGCTGGCCTTGCTCTGTACATCTGATCACTTGAGTTGATCAGGTCTTCTTGTCTTGCTCAGGATTTATCTCCTTCTTCTAAGGATGACCTGGCTTCTCTCTTCAACTACTGAATACTCAGACAAATGATGTCTTTAACTTCAGTCTGGTCCAGTCTCAGTTCAATTCAACTTCATGCACTGAGTGCATGGCAGCTCTTCATCCTCATGCACTGATTGCATGGCCTTCTCAAATCTCTTCAAGATCTTCAAGTCTTGGACTCTTCAGATGCACACCACTGATTTAGCACTGTTCACGTGTGCACGTGCATGCATGAATGCATGCACTCTCCTCTTCTTTCTTCTAGGTGCAATAATCCCTTAAAGGGTGTAATTATTTTAAGCACACACCTTCACTGCACTTCACACACTTTATCAAAATTGTTCACACACTTAGAAGTGTGTTTTACTTTAGTGTGGAACTTCTTCTTCTTCTTCTAATGTGTATACACTTTTTAGTGCACACACCTAGGTTCGGCCACTTCTTTAATTTGCACACAATTGTTTCACTTTAGCACACACATGAGTTGGCCTCCTCCTCTTCTTGTTGCACACACACACTTTAGTTTTCTTTTAGTTTGTTCTTCAAGGTATGCACACACAAGGTCACAACCCTCGGCCTCTTCAAATGCACACACTTAAAGTGTGTTCTTCTTTGTTCAAATGCACAACCAAGACTACGGATTATTCAATTCTTACACACACACAAAGTGTGGTCTTCCACTTCACTTGGCACACACCACTTGGTGTTGTTCTTTGTGCACACACATGGCCTCGGTCTTCCTCCTCTTCTTGCACACTCACGGCTAGAGTGT
Source organism: Viscum album (assembly GCA_963277665.1). NCBI lineage: Eukaryota > Viridiplantae > Streptophyta > Magnoliopsida > Santalales > Viscaceae > Viscum > Viscum album. The sequence goes on along the minus strand of OY728128.1, from coordinate 1,917,251,134 downwards.
ATGTCTTTCACTTAATGTGGCTTTACTCCTCACTTAGCACACAACCCGTAGGTATGTAATGCACTTCATCTTCATGTTGCACTAAGCACACACACTGCCTTCTTCTTGTATTTGCACACACAAGAGGCAAAGCCTCGGGTTCTCCTTGCACACACAATACCGCAGGGTCTTCTCTTTGCACACACACACCTGTAGGGTGTCTTTGTCTTGTTGCACTCACTTAACCCGTAGGATGTAGATACCCTTCACTCGAACTCAAGGAGGCGCGCAAGGGGTGAAACCCTCCTCTTCTTTCCCACTATCGCGCAAGTCCTCAAGCACTTGAGTGCAAGGAGGCTCGGGTGCGCAAGTGCCACTGCCAACCGCTGGGCACACAAGGTGTTGCGGCCCTGGGTACTTCCTTCCGCGCAAGGGATTAGCGCGCAGGGGACTCTTCACCTCTTTCGCGCAAGGGGTGCGCGAAAGGAACTCCTTCGGGCCTCGGGTGGCACCAGAACACACTGCCGCGCAAGTGGGATGCGCGGGGGCTTCTTTCTTCGCGAGGCAGAGAGCTCACGCGAGACTTCAAATATTCAAAGGATCAGCACATCAGTAGCAATCAGAGAGCCTTGGGTGCTCCTTTTATAGGCAGAGGCTACCTCGCATCATCCGCATGGTTTTAACTTCAAAATCCCAAAGATTTCGGATCTTCAAAAATATTTCCAAATCTTGTTTTTAATTTTCGGTTCGACGCGGGCTCATTATTTTTTATTCCTCTACGTGCATGCGACTCATAACGCATGCACGGCCTTCGGTTAAGGCTCATCCCATGCAAAAACACCAACCAAGTGGCCTCGGCAGCTTCTCTTGCCTCGGCCTCATTCGAAATTCTCCACTGGTTGCATGCAAGATCTTTTTTAGGCATGGCCGTGTTCAGTGTGGAGAGACGAGCTCAATGGAGGTCTTAGATCCTTCAGAGGTGGTCGGGAACTCGAAAACGGGTGGTCGGATGGCCTCTGGTTCAGCGGCATCGCGGGAGGCTTCGGGATGTCCTCGGCTCGAGCTCGAGGAAGGAGACGAGCTCTCGGCCGTCAGATCAGGCGTTTGAGATACATCGGGCGGCCTGGATCTGAAGATCTCGCGCGGGATCAGATGTGCGGCTTAGATCATCCGCGCGATGAGTCGGACGGCCAGGATCACTCCCGCGGAAAAATTCCGCGTCCCACATCGAAACGGCGCCCAGTTTTCTCGCGCTTTATCACCCTGGCGCTGCCGGCTTCCCATCAGTTGCACTTCTCCCCTCCTAGTGCCACCCCGCACCGGGTTCTCTCTGCGGGCATGCTCTTGCGCCCACTATGCTCCCTGCGGGCGCGCCACTGGCGCCCACTATGCACGCTGTGACACTCGCGGGTGCGCTCATGCGCCCCTGCTGCGCTCCTCCGGGCGTGCCCCAGGCGCCCATGCGGTGTCTTGGGTGTGCGCCCTGCCGCCCTGGCTCGCCCCACGGGTTCCCCCATGGGCGTGGTGCCCTAGCGCCCATGCCTTGGGGTTGAACCCCCAAGGTGCCTTGGCTGGCCAATTTTTTGGCAAAGTAACAAAGAAAACAAAGTCCTCCATGAAAAATACCAATGCCAAATGCCACTTCTTCCAAGCCATTCTTCCACTTCATTTCTTCTCATCTTCTTCTTCATTTGAATTCCTCAATGCTTCTTCTTCATTAGAATTCCTCCAATTTTCTTCAACATGTATTCATTACTTAGGAATAGAATACCCGAAGGTTCTTCTTCTTCAACCGAACTCTTGAATCAACATGAAATCTCCAATGTGCTTCATTGATCTAATCAGAGATCAAGTTGGATCACTTCCGATTCACATGCACTAAGAGTTAGTACATGGACTTCTTCAGCTCACTTCATCCACTTAGTACTTGTGGATGGATCTTCTTCAACTCCTCATGCATTGTCACTACAATGCATGGTCTTCAAACAATGTTGTGACATTGTATCATCAGGATACAAGTTCTTTGAACTTAAAGAGCAGCTCAACAATCGTCAGATATCCATGGAGAATGTTTCAACCACAATTTCCAATACCACTTAGTGAATCTCCTAAGTGACATGCATCTTAGTACCATGGCCATTCTCCTTCATCACCAACACCATCACATCCTTTGACATTCACATCTTGACTCCTTGACATCCATTCATTCCAAGAAAACTTCATGCCTCATTGACAACAAATGCAACACAATGCACTTCAGATGGCCAATATGATCATACTATCCAGAAATTTGAGGACATATTGAGAGCATTATCAATCAAATTTAAATGAGTATGGGATCAATATCTACCTCCAGTTGAGTTATCTTACAACAATAGTTTCCACTTAAGTATCCAAATAGCTCCCTATGAAGCCCTTTATGGGAATAGGTGAAAAACACCTAAATGTTGGGATGATTTTTGGGAACTAAAACTTCTAGGTCTTGAAATGGTTTAGGAAATAGTGGAGAAGGTTAAGACCATTAAACAGTACATCAAAGATGATCATAGTCAATAGAAGAGATATGCTAACAATCATAAGTGAGGCCTAGAGTTTATTGTTGGAAGCATGATATTCCTCTAGATATCTCCATGGAAGAAAGTGATACATCAACGCCTTTGATATCCTTGATCACTTTTGAGTGGTGGGATACCAACTTGCACTCCTAAATAACCTATATCACGTACATGATGTATTCCATGTATCCCTCTTAAGGAATTACATACTAGACCCCTCACATGTACTCAATCCAGAGGTAGTTTCATTTTAGAATGATCTTTCTTATGAAGATAAACTAGTGAAGATATTAGACCATAGAGAAAAAGTTCTATGAAATAATAGAATGCACCTTGTCAAAGTGTTGTGCAGAAACCAAAAGTTTAAATAAGTGAAATGGGAACCGGAGGAGGTGATCAAACAAATTTACCATCATCTATTTTAGTGTGGGAAAAAAAATTCTAGTGTAAAATTTCATAAGTCAAGAACATTGTAATGACCCAAACTATTTTAAATAAAATTACACTTTTTTAATTAAATGTCTTATTATGTAACATGGTTATAGAAAACACTTTCACTTATTTTGTGTTATTATATAAAATTGTATTTAAAATACCATTAAGTATCATTACCTTTGATAATATAGTCATCGAACAGTTATCACATGATTAGTATAAATATAGGGTTTTAAAAAATCAAATTTTCAGAGACAAAGGGAAGTGATGGGATCAACCAATAGAATTTTACCCTATGAATCCCATTTATCAGATATTATATGTAGCGCCCCGACCCCAACTACCTAGAGTCGGTGCACTACTTCGTAACATTGGCATGATCACAAAATATCAAGTCTCGAAAGACCGATTAGCTTAGTAGCATTGGAAACACTAGATACATTCATAAGTCTTACATTACATCATAAAGTAAACAAACTACAATAACATGGTCTTCATAGTCCACACTCATATCCCTTCCTGACTACCCCTGCAGGTCATTCATAAAATACTTCTTCACATCTTGGAAAAATATTGAAACATTGAAAGGGGTGAGCTCAGATGCTCAGTAAGGTTAACAATATAGCGGAAGCTTTCATAAATAAACGTTAACATTTAAGGCAATGTACAACTAAAACAAAAGCCTTTTAAACTTGAACTTCAATATAATATGGAAAAAGTAAAATGAGATAATGCCATTCACTTCTTCATATGGATATTCTACTGGTCGAATAATCACATGCAATATCAATAACCACTTTCATAATGAGGGAATGCATAACGCCAGACATTCTGAAACATTTTGTCAAGGCCTCGGCCAAGACGTATAAAATGATTAAGGCCTCGGCCAAAATCACAAATCAAATGGGAAAAGGGCCTCGGCCAATTCCACGTCTAGTTGTCTCATGAGACCTACCGATGCATTGAGGAGCTATAGCGGGCTCCACCCGTCACTTATTAAGTCCAATGCATTCCTCATATGAATAGGTTTAAACATATCATAAACCATAACATAATCGTATCACATAAAACATGCATAAAGGAAACATAAAATTTCCACATTTCAATCACAAGATATCAATACAGCACATTGATATAAAAAAAACACTTTCAAAACCATTTTCAATACCAAAATAAAAGAAAGTTAAAACTTTGTATTTATTTTTCATTAAAAAAAATGATGGCTTATAGAGGAAGCCGAAACTCAAATAATGGTCACGGCGGCAGAGAAGTCGTTTTCGCCGCATAAGTACAGAAAGAAAAACATTCCCTTTTTGTCGTTTAGTAAAACTCTTCGTATAAAAAAGATTCCTTTTGAATAAACGTAAAATTCAAAGGGGTTTATACACCGTATAAAAGAAAGTTGTGTATAAAACCAAATATTCCTCAATGAAAGGAGATTGAGACGAAGTACTTAAAAAGATAATTTTTAAAATAAAATAGATATATTATGTGTATTCACTACAGGTACACATAAATAATACAAAATAAGAAATAGTAATATCATGACATAATTTGAAAGTAGGAGATTAACCCAAATAATGGAAGTTGGGTTAAGAAATTCCCTTACCTTGCGTCTTTTCCTAACTTGACCGTTCTTTAACCTCCTGAATAATAAACTAGAGTTAATTTATATTTACTTAAGAACCTTTTTCATGTTCATTATTCCTTTTATATCACTTATTACCGTGTTATGAACATTATGTAATTATTTAAGTTAATGACGGTCGTTTTGTCGATCTTTGGTACTTGAGTCAACAATAAACTTCTTATAATTACAAGTTGTTTATGTGGTAGAATATCCATTATCTAAAGAATTATATTCATGATTTAGATTTCATATATATCATATATATCCAGTATATACATTCATCCATAATATTACGTAACATTTAGAGGTAAGAAATGAAATGCACCGTTCATGGAGACGGTAAGCCATACGTACGCATGAACGCTACTTTCATTTCTATTTCATATTTAATGGAATGAAATCATAATTATATAAAGGTATAATATAGTTACAGTATAATATCATATATAATACCATTTACTCCATCCTTTATACATCCCACATATGGCATTAATGATTCACATCACTTTGAGGGGGCGGTAGTCCGCACTTCCTAAAATGAAATTATCGCGTTTACCCATAATGGAAATCATAAAGTATGCCATAAATGAGAAATACAGAAGCATAAGGAAAACATAAACATAATATATATATCATATATGAAAATAGTGTCATCAAAATGGCCACCATTATTGGTGTTAAAAGAATTTGAACAATCATCGTTTCGTGAGGCAGTATTTCGCCACCCACAGAAACAGTATGTTCTTTAACCATTAGACGAAGGTGTGTGTAAGTGTAAACAAAATCCTTATCATAAAAAAATCCTAGTATATTTTAGATACTGGTGTTGTTACAAAATAAAGGAATGAAAAGAGTTTAAGGGGTTGGAGAAGCAAAATAAAACAAAACAACATTAGAGAAGACATTACCTAAAAAATCGGGTACTCTTTTTGATTTGAGAAAAAGGATTCCTTGGGAAGCATTCTGCCCAAAGTGAGGATTCTAGGAGTAAGTGAGGGATGTTGGGAGATTATTTGGGCAGAGGTTGGCCGAGCCAAATGGCTTGAAGGTGTGAATAATGTGGGAGTGGTGGGGGCCTTTTATAAGTGGAGAGGAGGGGCACTTTTGGAAATTAATGAAACGTTATTCTATTATACAATGCTTTTCGGATTCTAAAGGTCCCACACTTGTATAATTCGTGGATAAGGTGATAAGGGTTCGAAATATCCTCATCCAATAGGCTTTGGACAAGTTTAAGCCTTGTATTTTACATTATCTTCTCATTTTATTTAAATCGTTAAATAATGAGGACATCGCTGCATCATCATGATGTAATAAATAATTTAATTTATTTAATGTCTAAAAATTATAAACAAATACTATGATGTAGGAAATCTTTTTAGCTTTCCAATTACTATTTATAATCAAAAATATGACTTGTATAACCCCATGTAAAAATTGTTTTAGTAAAACATTTCATATTTGTGTCATTTTTTACTTTAACATTAAATAAAAGGTATTTATGTCATTTTCCAACTAAAGTGGCTCCATGGGGTCCCCAAGTTGACCCATGGATTGTCTTGGTCGGCCATGGAACATCCAATGAGGGTAGGACATGTTTCAAGCTCATCTCATATTATTAAAACATTATTTTTACCTTAAACTACACCAATTACCTCTAATCGCGATTAAGAACTTAAAAGTTACTATTCACCAAAAATTATTTTAATCTCATTGAACCACATTTTACTTCTTAATGACAACCATGTATGTCATATTTTTGAAAATCAAAACACAGAAGTGGTAATATTTCATTTAAACGAAAAATCAGTTATTTAACTACCACTTAGTGGTTTCACTATTCATCAAAAATTGAAGTTTTTCAGAACAATGCCAAAATTTCACCCTAAGCTATAATTGATATTCCGAATTCAAAAATGGTGTCTATTTTAAAAAATTCCAAACATATAAGTTGCATTAATTAATTTTATAATTAATTCCCGCTGTCACAACAAATAGCGTGTTTTTAAGAAACAATTTATATCAAAAGATTGGCAATTGTTTATGTCCAATTTCAATGTTAAATTAATTCTAATGACCACCATTGGATAAAATGGTAAAAATATATTCTAATTATACTTTAAAACCACTAAATAGTATAATTTATCACTATAAATTATTTTGATTAAAAAAGTTGTTTTTAAGTATTTTTCACTATTCATAAAAAATTAGAAGTTCTCAGAAAAATACCAAAAATTCAACATAGGATAATTTCGATATTCCGAATCCAAAAATGAAGTCCATTTTGAAATATAAAATTTCTATAATTTTAAAAAGTGGTCATTACTATTCATAACAGCTACTTTGATTAATCGTTGTGTTTTAGAACTCGAAGTTGCGTACAATGCAAGCTATTTCATTATTGAATGAGAAGCGTATAATGGAAGCTCGGGGTGTTACATTATCCCCTCCTTCAATAAATTGCGTCCTCGCAATTTGAAATTTTTTTCTTTGAAAATAAAAGGTTGAAAAGAGAAAATACCTTTGTGGAAAACCCACATCGGAAAAAAGATTAATAAAATTTAGCCTTAATAAGAGGGAAATGGAAATGAAAAAGTCAGCACCCAATTATGATCTAGATTAGGAGAAAATTGGTGACAATTAAAGACATATAATTGGAGGAAAAACGTAAATATTTTTAGGGAGTTATTGAGGTCATCAATCACAATCAACTGTCAAATTGAGGGCCCAAAGACTTCAATCTATGTTGATTTAAAATATCATCAGTTCAACAAGACATAAGGTATTAGGATAACACATTTTTTTGTTTTAATATTCCTTTACTAATGTTTAAGATTTAATTTATTCATTTAATAAGAGATAGGTATATATATATTTATGCTTGACAATTAGAGTTTCAACCTTCAACTCATCTTTCACTCAAAAAGATAATAGAACTTAAAAATATTATACTTATCCTAATTGTATAAGGTTCCAAATGTTAACACATACCATTTAGATTAGTAAAATTATTTTTTAATAACCAGGGACTTCCTGTAGGCTAGTGGTAGGAAATAAAGGCCTGTCGCACTATGATTGTGGGTTCGATTCCTGCAGCTTTGTCCGACGCGACGGGTTATGCCCCACCCTGCAGGTTGTCCTTTTCCTAAAACTATAGTATTATAATATTCAAAAATAATCTTCATAAATTTTTAACCTTAAACAATACTATCCAAAGATCAACTTAATCCACTCCAACCTTTATAGTTATCCAAAATACCTCTGTCCAAACTTTCTCTAAAAGGTCTCTTAATTCCAAAATCAATTTATCATATTCCCCAAACAAAGTAAAGTTTCTCTTATTGTCACATACTAAGAATATGATTACCTTCATTATATTAAAACCTTACTGAAACAACAAGTACTGCAGTACAATCCTTATATATATATCACATTATTCTAATAACCAGAATATAATCCATGAGTCCAAAAGCACCAATACATTAATTATTCTGCTTCAACTGTAGTAACATCATAAGATTTTCCTTGATCTCTTGGCCTTTTCTGAGGTAAGTTTCCGTGACGCTTAGGACATTCATTTGCATAATGCCCCATTTCCCTACAATTGTAGCATTCAACATTGATAGCCTCTTTCTTTCTCTTGCAATCACGCACCTGGTGACCTTTTTATCCACATTTATAACAAACTCCCATTCCTTTTAGGCAAGTACCAGGGTGATTCTTCCCACAATTATCACATAATGGAAAATCCTTATTTCCCTTTTTCCCTTTATCTGTCTCTTGTTCCACCGTTCTCTTCTTCTCTTGCTTTACTTTGTTGTCATAAGACTTAGAGAATTCCTTTTCTGTCTTGATAGCACATGAGACAATATCTTCGTATGTTGAGAAAGATTGTGATACTAAAGCTCTACGGAGAAATGGTTTTAACCCATCAAAGAAACGATCAGTCTTTCTTCTTGGGTTATGTATGTAATCTACAGCATACCTCGCTAACCTTGTAAAGTTAGCCTCATATTTTGTGACATTCTCATCCTCCTTCTGCCTCAGACTCAGAAATTGCCTTTCCATATCTGCTCGATGGTCTCGAGGAAAGTATTTTTCTAAGAACAGCTATTTGAACTCCTACCATTCCATGTTTGATAATTCATCATCTTCCTTTGTGTTTTGAATTAGTGACCACCATTTATCGGCATCTCCAGTTAGGCGGTAAACTTCCATGACAACTTTCTCCCTTTCACTACCCCCCAAGGCATGGAATATTTTCTCTAAGGAATTTATCCATTGCTCAGCTACTATAGGATTTGTACTCCCATTTAAGGTTGGTGGTTGTTGCCTCATGAAACAGTCTAACATTGATCCTCCACGTTGCGGATCAGGGTGCTCCATACGAGTAAGGTTATTATTCATAACCTGAGTGAGTTATCCCAGTATGGTAATAAGTTGATCAGCACCAGTTGTATCTCCAGCTCCACAATAATTATCTTGAGCAGGAGGGAAATCCCTACACGGAGTGGGTGCATTGATACGGTTTCCATTCCTTCCACTAGGCGCCATTTCTAAACAATGGCATAAACTAGATTATTTTATGAAATAAAATACATAATTCCATATTTGTAAAACACTTTACATAAATTGAACTATTTATGGATATAATCCATAATCATAAAAAGAAATGTTTCCTTTGAGGAAGTATATACTCATAACCCTTCATAGTGGTTTGTAAAGAAAATGAGAATTATCCTAAGCATATCCCCCGGGAGTGTCGTAACCAAGAGTGCAACAAGGCCCGTTGTCGTGCACCAGTTTCCGTTCGAGTCTAGCTCAAAGCGGTGTTTTCGGGTTTTACCCCTAGGTACATCTGTACCAGAGCCACCTCTACCTTCTCGTATCCAGATAGGGATGTATTGCTCGGAAAACTCACAAAATATCTACAATAACAAAATTCTAGGAAGTTCTTCTATACTAATTCTCAAAGTCTATCTTTGGGCTATGTGCTCTAATAAGAGTTTATCTAAATCTAGCTTCCAAGGTTAGTACTAAACTGCCTCTGATACTAACTGTAGTGCCCCGACCCCAGCTACCCAGAGTCGGTGCACTACTTCGTAACATTGGCATGATCACAAAAGATCAAGTCTCGAAAGACCGATTAGTTTAGTAGCCTTGGAAACACTAGATACATTCATAAGTCTTACATTACATCATAAAGTAAAAAAACTACAATAACATGGTCTTCATAGTCCACACTCATATCCCTTCCTGACTACCCCTGCAGGTCATTCATAAAATACTTCTTCACATCCTGGAAAAATATTGAATCATTGAAAGGGGTGAGCTCAGATGCTCAGTAAGGTTAACAATATAGCAGAAGCTTTCATAAATAAACGTTAACATTTAAGGCAATGTATAACTAAAACAAAAGCCTTTTAAACTTGAACTTCAATATAATATGGCAAAAGTAAAATGAGATAATTCCATTCACTTCTTCACATGGATATTCTACTGGTCGAATAATCACATGCAATATCAATAACCACTTTCATAATGAGGGAATGCATAATGCCATACATTCTGAAACATTCTGTCAAGGCCTCGGCCAAGACGTCTAAAATGATTAAGGCCTCGGCCAAAATCACAAATCAAATGGGAAAAGGGCCTCGGCCAATTCCACATCTAGTTGTCTCATGAGACCTACCGATGCATCGAGGAGCTATAGTGGGCTCCACCCGTCACTTATTAAGTCCAATGCATTCCTCATATGAATAGGTTTAAACATATCATAAACCATAACATAATCGTATCACATAAAACATGCATAAAGGAAACATAACATTCCCACATTTCAATCAAAAGATATCAATACAGCACATTGATATAAAAAAACGCTTTCAAAACCATTTTCAATACCAAAATAAAAGAATGTTAAAACTTTGTATTTATTTTTCATTAAAAAAATGATGGCTTGTAGAGGAAGACGAAACTCAAATAATGGTCACGACAGCGGAGAAGTCATTGTAGCTGCATAAGTATGGAAAGAAAAACATTCCCTTTTTGTCGTTTAGTAAAACGCTTCGTATAAAAAATATTCCTTTTGAATAAACGTAAAAGTCAAAGGGGTTTATACACCGTATAAAAGAAAGTTGTGTATAAAACCAAATATGCCTCAATGAAAGGAGATTGAGACGAAGTCCTTAAAAAGATCATTTTTAAAATAAAATAGATCTATTATGTGTATTCAATATAGGTACACATAAAGAATACAAAATAAGAAATAATAATATCATGACATAATTTGAAAGTAGGAGATTAACCCAAATAATGGAAGTTGGGTTAAGAAATTCCCTTACCTTGCGTCTTTTCCTGACTCGACCGTTCTTTAACCTCCTGAATAATAAACTAGAGTTAATTTCTATTTACTTAAGAACCTTTTTCATGTTCATTATTCCTTTTATATCACTTATTACCGTGTTATGAACATTATGTAATTATTTAAGTTAATGACGGTCGTTTTGTCGATCTTGGGTACTTGAGTCAACAATAAACTTCTTATAATTACAAGTTGTTTATGTGGTAGAATATCCATTATCTCCAGAATTATATTCATGATTTAGATGTCATATATATCATATATATCCAGTATATACATTCATTCATAATATTACGTAACATTTAGAGGTAAGAAATGAAATGCACCGTTCATGGAGACGGTAAGCCGTACGTATGCATGAACGCTACTTTCATTTCTATTTCGTATTTAATGGAATGAAATCATAATTATATAAAGTTATAATATAGTTTCAGTATAATATCATATATAATACCATTTAATACATCCTTTAAACATCCCACATATGTCATTAACGATTCACATCACTTTGAGGGGGCGGTAGTCCGCACTTCCTAAAATGAAATTATCACGTTTACCCATAATGGAAATCATAAAGTATGCCATAAATTAGAAATACAGAATCATAAGGAAAACATAAACATAATATATATATCATATATGAAAATAGTGTCATCAAAATGGCCACCATTATAGGTGTTAAAAGAATTTGAACAATCATCGTTTCGTGAGGCAGTATTTCACCACCCAAAGAAACAGTATGTTCTTTAACCATTAGACGAAGGTGTGTGTAAGTGTGAACCAAATCCTTATCATAAAAAAATCCTAGTATATTTTATATACTGGTGTTGTTACAAAATAAAGTAATGAAAAGAGTTTAAGGGGTTGGAGAAGCAAAATAAAACAAAACAACATTAGAGAAGACATTACCTAAAAAACCGGGTAACTCTTTTTGATTTGAGACAAAGGCTTCCTTGGGAAGCATTCTGCCAAAAGTAAGGATTCTAGGAGTAAGTGAGGGATGTTGGGAGAGTATTTGGGTAGAGTTTGGCCTAGCCAAATGGCTTGATGGTGTGAATAATGTGGGAGTGGTGGGGGCCTTTTATAAGTGGAGAGGAGGGGTACTTTTGGAAAGTAATGAAATGTTATTCTATTATACAATGCTTTTCGGATTCTAAAGGTCCCAAACTTGTATAATTAGTGGCTAAGGTGATAAGGGTTCGAAATCGCCTTATCCAATAGGCTTTGGACAAGTGTAAGCCTTGGATTTTACATTATCTTCTCATTTTATTTAAATCGTTAAATAATGAGGTCATCGTTGCATCATCATGATGTCATAAATAATTTAATTTATTTAATGTCTAAAAATTATAAAACAAATACTATGATGTAGGAAATCTTTTTAGCTTTTCAATTAATATTTATAATAAAAAATATGACTTTTATAACCCCATGTAAAAATTGTTTTAGTAAAACATTTCATGTTTGTGTCATTTTTACTTTAACATTAAATAAAAGGTATTTATGTCATTTTCCAACTAAAGTGGCTCCATGGGGTCCCCAAGTTGACCCATGGATTGTCTTGGTCAGCCATGGCACATCCAATGAGGGTAGGACATGTGTCAAGCTCATCTCATATTATGAAAACATTATTTTTACCTTAACCTACACTAATTACCTCTAATCGCGATTAAGAACTTAAAAGTTACTATTCACCAAAAATTATTTTAATCACATTGAACCACATTTTACTTCTTAATGACAACCATTTATGTCGGATTTTTGAAAATAAAAACACAGAAGTGGTAATATTTCATTTAAACAAAAAATCAGTTATTTAACTACCACTTAGTGGTTTCACTATTCATCAAAAATTGAAGTTTTTCAGAACAATGCCAAAATTTCACCCTAAGCTATAATTGATATTCTGAATTCAAAAATGATGTCTATTTTAAAAAATTCCAAACATATAAGTTGCATTAATTAATTTTATAATTAATTCCCGCTGTCACAACAAATAGCGTGTTTTTAAGAAACAATTTATATCAAAAGATTGGCAATTGTTTATGTCCAATTTCAATGTTAAATTAATTATAATGACCACCATTGGATAAAATGGTAAAAATATATTCTAATTATACTTTAAAACCACTAAATAGTATAATTTATCACTATAAATTATTTTTATTAAAAAAGTTGTTTTTAAGTATTTTTCACTATTCATAAAAAATTAGAAGTTCTCAGAAAAATACCAAAAATTCAACATAGGCTATTTTCGATATTCCGAATCCAAAAATGAAGTCCATTTTGAAATATAAAATTTCTACAATTTTAAAAAGTGGTCATTACTATTCATAACGGCTACTTTGATTAATCGTTGTGTTTTAGAACTCGAAGTTGCGTACAATGCAAGCTATTGCATTATTGAATGAGAAGCGTATAATGGAAGCTTTGGATGTTACATTATAAGAGAGATAAAATATATGGGATTTTCCCAAGATAAATACCAATATGATATCCGACAAGTTATGCATGAGATAAACCGTTTATGGTATAAGTTCAAGCTCATCGAGATCACGACCCAAACCATGTTCGCTGAACCACCCTATAAAAGTCTCAGCATCACCACCTGAATCTTAGGGAGTTTTTTGGTGTATTAATGAGGTATGTATTAATACCCTAGAAATATGAGTATGTATATTATTTTTTAGATAATAATAAATATATTTTCATCCCATTATTGTTACTTTATAAATTAATTTGATTTTGATTTTGATACAATAAGGCACAAATTGTATTTTGAGTAATATTCAAACTAAATTAAGGAATTTATTTTGATGAATTAGTGTATTTATTAAAAGAAATAAAATTTTAATAAAATTTTATTATTAAATATAAAAGATCATATTATTTTTGTTAATTCAAAAGTAATTTTTATAAGAGTCTGAAAAAAATTATTATAAAAAAACACAACATTTTTTAATTAATGTAAATTTTATTTTAAAAGTGAAAATTAAAATATTTATTAAATTATTTAGATAAAATGAATATTATTTTTTTAATCATAACATTGAAATTATCCAATGATGATATTTTCACAATTTTCTGAGACAGTTGAATTTTCAGGTAAAAATTAAATATCGTATAAATATACCTTATGTATCATGAAATCATAATGACCAAAAAGTTTTGTAATAAATGATATAAAAGTTATAGAAAAAAATATCTATTTTATCTTTAAAATAATGATATTTTAAGTTTATTTTATTAATTTCATAAAGCCATTATGAATCCTCCAAAATCATTAATATATTTTAAAGTTTTTAAATCATTTATTTAAGAATTTGACTCACCTTCACATAAGAAAATGAATTATTTAATTAATTTATAACCTTTTAATTATAAAATAATGATAAAAACTTACATTTTTCATAATCCATGGGTTATTTTGTGGTATTTTTAATTTTATTATGTAGGGTCCAAAACCTGGATAATAAAGAAATTCCCCTCATTTCCTATATAAACCCACCAAATATCCCATTTCTCATTACTCAAACACTTTTTAGAACACAAATAATATCCCCTCAACTCTCTATAGTCCTAAAAATGTTACCCACGATCTCAATAATCCCCTCACAAGTATTTAGAGTCACACACTCAAGTAAGGGATCCTCACCCACTCTTTTGTATTCAAGTTTCCTTATGATCTTATACCTTCTATTTAAAATTAATAATGTTGGGATATATATTTACATGTACCTATTACTTCATATTTTATGTAAAAATTATTAAATTCCCCTTTATCTCTCCCAAACCCATTTTATGAATTTTTTACTGATGTTATTATGCTGCCAAAATTTCACATTGATTTTTCATGCCAAAACAATTGTGTAGTGAATACAATACCCATTTACTATAAAGGGTATTCAAATTTATACCCGTGTACTTATTTTACTTGGTAATTACATGTATTTATTCCACAATCCTTGATATTTTAATAAAATATGACGATTAATGAACCCATGTTGTATGATCTATGTGGCACACTTAAGCCTGATAATGAAATGAAAGTGACAGGTGTGCCTGATATTATATAGTGCTCCAATGCATTGGGTAATGTTTAGTCTAATAAGAAGTAATGATGGGATAGGGAGTGAACCTAATTAATTTATGGGAATTTTTACATTATGATTTCTTGGAAGTTATCCTTAACCTATGTTTATGATTCAAAGTTTTAATTTGCTGCCACATTTCTCATGTTATCATTATCATGATATATCATGCCTTATTATTCATGTTACATTTATTCCACATTGATATGACTATTTTATAAAATGTATTACCTTATTCTAGGATTATGCACTTATTGGAATTTATATCCCATCCCTTTCTTATGTATATCCCCAGGTTATCCCATGTAGTTTTAAGTGAGAGTATGTTAAGTAAGTTTTCAATAAAGATAATGTTTTTCATATTTTAAATTGTTATGTAATGTACCTAGTTCCCAAATAGGAATGAATTATTGATCATACAGGTTGGATGAAGTGTAATATTATTTAATAAATCATGTATTAATTTGAAATAAAGAGTAGGGTTGTTATATAACCCATGAATTACCATTACGTGAAGGGGTTCATGTAAGGGTCAACCTAGATTAACCTTATGTGAAATTTCTTTTTGTAAGGGGTATATAGAATTACCTTTATAAGGAGTGGTCTCTATAATAGTAATACCTTGGCTCACATTAGGTTTAGAACCTATTTACATCTTTTAAACCAGTCTCTATGTATAGGTTGTTGAGATTTTCTCATAGCCAAGTAAAGTTAACTAGTCCTTTATCCTTCCGTGAAATGTGGAAATTTAAAGGTAACCAATTAATTACCTTTACATAAGGGATATAGAAATAGATTACCATTATGTAGTGTGTGTATGTAAGGGTATAGAGATATTAAATTTAAGAGGGAATGGGTTCCTACATAAGGGTAAACGAAAAAGATTTTAAAAATTATTTATTAAATTTCTAAATGGTTTTTTTCGATTTATAATTTTTTTATAAATCACTATAAATTGTATTTTGGGATATTTTAATTTTTAAAATGTTTATAAATTAGTTAATTATAAATTTTTTACAATTATTTAATTATTTTTTAAGAAAAATTTTATTCCGAAATATTGAATGTTAATATTTTAAATACATATTAACCAAATTATAAGAAATAACATATGATATATAAATAAAATTGTTTATTTAGGAATCATAAGTGATAATTTATATAGAGCTATAAACTATGAAATAAGGATAAAATATAAACTATTTGTATTTAAATTATAAATTGTTCAAAATTAATTAATTTGAATTGTTCAAAATAAAAGGCGTCCTTATTTGGATATTATTCAAGCCACACAAAAAGTGTTTTAATGATTGATATGACCATGGATTAAAATATGAATAAGTATATGATATTTATATTATGTAAAATGTTTACATAATAGAAATTGGAATATAAATAGTTTATAATTTATAAAATATCATATATTTAAAATGTAAATTCTATATAATTATAAATAAGAAAGATTTCATATTGGAATGAATATTTATTTTTTTATTTATAATTATGGAATGTCTATAATGTTAAATAAAAAATTATCAACTGTTTATAACTGGATTTAATTAATGAATTGTTTATAAATGTTTGCCTTGTGTTTAAATATCTGAATTATTTATTTATTTAAAATTTTATTCCTCTTTTTTTTCATAGTTGTAAATTTTTTATATGATTAATGATGTATGCTTTATTTTAATTGTTAAACTACTTCTAAATAGAGACTTTCATTACTTGATAGGTATGATAATGAATTGAGTCTTTTTTTATCTACCTTAACATAATTTTCTTAATTGAAGTTATGATCTTGATTTTAGTTATTGAATATATTTTGTGCATATTAGGTGTTAGGTTTGTTATGAATTGGATTATATATTGAGTAAATTATCCCTGGGTAGAGGGACTTTGGAATGGACTACCTAATTACCAGGAGGATTATGCCTTGTCTAGGCTGGTGGATGGGGTTGGATATCCATCGCTCCATGATTACTCATGTGGAGATTGTTAATATCATATAATTAAAAACCATTATAGACAGTGTTCATGTACCATATTCTTATGTTGCATTCAGTTATGCATGAATATACTTGACTTCTAATTTTTGGTGAGAAAAAAAACTTATTGGTTGTGGAAAGAGTTACAAATCAATATGGTTTGAATATATTATTTTGGTAGAGGGACTATTATTACAAACTAAAACCACTAGAATCATGAAAAAACATAAGGTAATAACATGAGATAAGAAGGTGAGATTAAAATACCCTTTAAATACTAAGTGTGAGATTCCTTTTAAAGAATAAATTTTAAAGACCTAGATCCCTAAACCTGGTATTTTCAAGATCAACATGAGTACCCCTAGATTATCTTGTATAAGGAAAGAAAGCTACAAGGGACTTTGGATTATCTTGATGGTATTATCAAGCCCAGCCGAGTACCCCTGAATTGTTCATTGTTAGCTTATTCTTTGTGATTATTTTGAATTACACTTAGCTGGGAAACCCTAATGGTTAGGATACTAGAGGGATATATTTTATTATAACCATATGATGGATTGTAAAAAGAGTTGTCTACTCAAATATACAAGATTCATATATGACATTATTGAAAATTATTGTCTACTGGTTATAGTCATGGAATAGTTATGCGATAACTAGTGTAAGCCATTGTGAAATATGGATCTTCTCTCACTAATGGATATGATGGATTTTAAAAGGGGTAAATTTTAGTTGGACCCCATTTAATAAAATTACCTATTAAATGGTTAATAAAACATGATACACATATGATAAAAGCTTATATTGTAGACAAATATTATAATAATAAAAAAGATTAACTTTGTGATCATTCCTTGAAAGGTTAAGCTTAAAGTAAGCTACTTATAAAACTGGTAACTTAAGAAAAGTTATTATTCTAGATTTTTTATTTAAGAATTATTCTTGATGACAATTATTTACATAAAAATAGTTCCTTACTTGGTATCCAAGTGTTGAAATTGTTTAAAAAGTGAATCTAGATGATTATGGAAGAATAAAGTGATTCATTTAAGGTTTCAAAGGAATTATATGAAAACTAAACAAAATAATATTTTTCTTTATTCATGTACACAATATTATTAGATATGTAAATGATTTAAGGAATTTTATTCTCATATACTCAATTTGATTGGGCGTGTTAAATAAAATTCAATATGACTGAATATGTTTACGACTTTATTAGATTAATGGTGTCTTTTTAATATTATTATTTATAGAAGTAAATATTATTATTCAGAAAAATATATGATATTGATGGAATACTTAAAAATTATTATATAGATTAGAAAGGTCAGAGAATTGAAGATTGGGTTTTTTCATATAAATGGGAAAAAGAGTTGCTTCATTAATAGCTTGGATACTTCAGGATTGGATGAAATTTTTATAAGATATATATTATGTCATTTTTCTATTGGGAAGAGCATGAAAACAATTGTTTTTTAATAAAACGAAATAAATTGTTTTTGATACACATAGTTACGAGTTGTTTATTTCTATAACATGATTTATGGGGAGACTAAAAATAGTTTATTCTAGTTATATAATTCATCCTATTTTCATATATTGAAATTTTATAAAAATATGATTTAATTCAAATAAAACTTTCCTGATATTATCAATGTGTTTTGAATATATATGAACTAGGAATATGATTTATAGGCCATAAATTATTGTATATACAATACAAGTAGGTAAAATTTAAAACCATATGAAAAAATCTTGTTGGGATTTTTAAAAATGTTTCTTTAAGAATCTAATCATGTTCATTGAATCCTAGGGTTATTAATATGGAATAATAATGATTCAATATGATTATATTATCCAAGATATACTTAAAGGAGTTTATGAAACTCCATAGAATGTCTATGTCATGTATGGGTGTTAAAGAAATTAATTCTTTGATTTTGAAAGTTATGTGATACAAAATGTATATTTCATAAAGTGTTATAAATATAAAGGAGTTCAAAATAAAAGGAATAATTTATTGATATTTTATTTTATATTCATGAGATAAATTAAAAAGTTACTAAATTGAGTATTTTAATGTAAAGGATTTTATCAAGCTCATGGCGGTGTAGTTTTGGTTCGATGATCAAGCACCAAATGCCACAGACTGAGGTTTCCGTTGCGTTTCGTGTCAGGTGTGGGGGTGCTGGGAGGATCTGCTCTCTCTGTATGGGATTGAAGGTGGCGGCGGGATCTGTGACCCTGGTCCTCTGTGAGGTCTTCTTCCACCTAGGTTCAGAAGGTTTCCATTTTCTTTATCTTAATCTATGCTTGTTCCAGGCGATGGATTTGTTGGTCGAGGTTGGTGGTTCCAGGCATGGTCATGAGTCTTCATGAGACCATTCCATTTCAAACTCTGCTCTAGCGTCTTACTCCTTCATTGCTCTCCGAGTTTGTCTGCTGTAGTGGCTTCAAGAGGCTTTGGGAGGTGCGGTTTGATCAGTCTTCAGTGTTCTAGGAGGTGCATCCATCGTCGAATTCATTCTATGCCATGCTGTGTCGGATGTTTCGTTGTAGCTTCATCGATGTTAAGGGTTTGTTTTCACTGGTTTTCTTGTTATTTGATTCATTAAAGGCTGTTTGGTCTACATTGGGAATGGATGTTTTGCAGTTTTCATTTCACTTCGAAGGTGAAATCGTGTTCTATCTTGGCGATGGATTGACGCCTCAGTGGGATGATTTATTGTTTGTTTTTGACTTTGGAAATGAGTCCTTCCTGAGGGATTTGGACTTCCGGTGATGGGATGATGACGAGGAGTGGATTTGATTCCGGCAGTGCCTTGAGGATGATCTCGGATAAAGGCAATGCTGTGTTGGGTTTTGAAGGCTGGATCCTGTTTTTTTTTTGAATTTGAAATCTGAATATGTGGTTTGATGTCTTGGCGTGGATTTTGTAGCCTGTTTGTGATGTTTGAAATTTAGTTTCTTTGTGTTTGAAATTTGGCATATTGTGAGGTTCCCATTCACCCTTAAAGTCGACTTATCAGAAAATGAAAAAAATGATTTGAGGAAGGTATTATTTTCAAATATTTTTTTCCAAACACCTAAAATACCATATATGATATAGTTTATTTGTTTAATATTTCTATTAAATGGAAATAAATGCAATTTTTTAACAAAAAAGGGTTTGTGTATCATAGAAAGATATTATGAAGAGATTATAATGTCTAAGAGGACAGTGAGAGTATTTTTGGACTTAAAGAAGTTTAGATTCAATAAATAAATAATTACACCAATTTTAGTTTAAAGTAAATTTTATTTAATAATAAAGTTATATTTTATTAGTAAAAAATATTGTAAGTAGTTTCATTATTTCATGAAATGTTTTTTTGGAATAGGATTCCAAGGATGATGATGATGATTATAGAAAGGGTTCTAAGTAGTCAATAGAAGTTGACACCATAACATTTGATGTTGTGAAGTTAAAAAGTTTGAATATGTTTAATAAGTTTAATAGTTTGGAATATGATTCATAAGTCTCACCATTAGTTCGAATATGTTTTGTATGACTCAATTTTGATTTTATACAAATATAAGAAACATTTTTTACATTTACTTCCCAACCAAATTTTACGTCTTCCATGACCATTATTCATTATCAATATTCCTTTACTAGTTTCCATAGTTTTATAAAGATAATACTATTCCCATTTTTTCATGGCACTTTAATTTTTTTAAAATAACCAAAAGAAAAGAATATTTCTTCTTTTTATAAAATTAGATTTGTGATGCTTTTATAAAAGTATTTTTCATAAATGTAAACATCATTGAAGGAATATTATACTTCACTAGGGATATGATCTTAGTATATCGTCAAATTAATTTCTGTAGATGTCATATTATGACTAGAATCTTATAATTTCTCATGAGTTAATTAAAATATGAAGGAATTATTAAAACTCTTATATTCACATGGCATGTATATAAATGGTTTAATAATAAATTATAGGTGGGTTTTTTATAGCCCCCCAATGCATTGGATAATGTTTTATATCTCATGAGGTCAAAAGGGTACAAGGGAGGTTGTCCCAGGACCATGGATACACGAGAGGTTGTCCTATGTCTAAGAGTGTACATGGGTGATTATCCCAATCCTAAGAGGGTGCATAGGTGGTCAGACCAAGGTAAAAAATGTACATGGGTAGTTATGAAAATCATAATATATTATTAATTTCATAGTAAGTATCCTTGAAATATGATTTCTATGTTTATGGGAATAGGGAGTGAACCCATTCCACTATGAGACTCTATCCACTAAGATAGTGTGTGAAATGGGCCTTGAATAAGGAAATGATTTTCTTTTTTTATGTGTATGCATCAAACTTATGATTTATGCTTATGACATGATCTTAAGGGTTATGATTGATTATTGATGACTCTAAAATATTATGGACCATATCAATTATTATAAAAAATCCTTATTTCATGGCACCTGTTTTAGAGTTTATGACCTATCTGTTATGATCTCATAATATAACATCCCCAAACCCACACTCTTGGATCCAGTGCTAAAATCATAAACATTACATTTTTGAATTTAATAATGATGAAGGTGATTCAATTTTATCCATCCAAAACTTAAAACATAAAACAGAAATATTGAATCACTTAAATTTTCAAGGGCCCTTTGGTTTCAGAGTTTTAGAGAATTAAGAAAAACTCTTACATAAAAAATACCCACATTTTTAAAAGATAATTTCTCCCACTTTACTAGATTTTCTTATTTCACAATAAGTCATCATCATCATCCATATGAAACCATTTTATATATAATTCATTATAAATCATTTTTTATAACTTGGGGAAAGAAAAAATAAAAAGTGTGAACTCAAATGACTAGTAAGGGAAAACATAAGCATTAATAATTGAATTTCATAAGTGAGAATAAGAAGAGAATAAGGATTTAATGAAATAATCCAAGTGAAACATAAGAATATTAATACCCATAAATACCTAGATCATCAAAAATGAAATCATGGTATAAGTATTTCACAAAGTAAGTAGTCATCATAATCTATAATCATGATCTATATGATATCAATCTTAATAAAAGGAATCATTAAAAACACAAAGAAATCATAACAAAAACGTTTTAGTATTTTAAAATATCATCTTCATAACCCATTTCAAACCCATGTGACAAATAATTGGAGCCTAGTTAAATCCATTGGACAAAACCTTTGGTAACTCAATCCTTATTTTCTCTAAATAAAAGGAATGTTACTCAATGAATTGGAGCACTATATGTCTGCACCCATCGCATAAACTATATCAGGAACACTTAGTGATATTTGTGTGAAACCATCATACAAGATACACCATACTCACCAAAAACTATATTGGGGAACCCATAATAAAATCTACAATGTTCTCACCCTATGCTATATGGGTGCACCCATGATCATCAATAATTTCCATATACCATTCATGAATAAAGTACATAGATCACTTATTTCATCATAAGCTCATAAAAAACCTCTATTATTTTTAGAACCAGATTAAACTATGAAAAATAAATGGTTTCTATAAAAATCTCATTAAAACATGATTAACCTATGTAAGAGAAACAAGTTCTATTATAATCTCTTTGAAACATTATTAACCTACGAAAAAGAAAAAATTTCCATGTTAATCTATTTGAAAAAATATTAACCCCTCAAGAGAAATAATGAGGATGGTATCATTATAAAATATCCCCATTGTACTATAAGAAATAATATGGGTTATTGACAATGATGAATAGAAATACCATTAAAATATCATTAAAAACTATTTTGATAAAAATAACATTTTCATTTCGAGAATCACTTTTAAAAGCTATAAATTTATAAAATATTATAAAAATAAAATTATATGAAAAAAACTTGGAAATATATAAATTAAAAATCAATGAAAATAATGGATATTATGGTGGAAAAATCTGTTGATGGAATAAATTTTAAAAGTAATCATTATTCTCAAAACATTTTGAAAAAGGGAGTCAAAAGAAACACATTTGAAAAAAATTAAGATATTTCCTTTTAGAACCATTTAATATAAGGTCAAAGACCATGTAAAATAGATTTATGAAATTAGTTATGTTTAGAAAAGAAATTTTTTGATAATATTTTAGAAAACATGGATATGAAAGAGAAATATTTCCTATGTAGAAGAAGATAGGGGTTCAATATCAGTTTCAAATGACTTTGTTGATATTTATTCAATCAATAATAAAGGAAATAAAAATCTTACATATTAAAAATATTCATAAATAGCAGATAATAAATCTACGTGGTTCAATAAAATAACATAATATTATTTCCTCTAAAGGAACCTTTAATATAAACAATCCCAAAAAGAAAGAAGATTGTAACATAAAGCCTTTACCAATTTAGTAATCTTTTAAATCAAAAGTCCCATGAAAGAAGAACTTAAAATGAAACTTTAAATATAATTAACATAAAGAGTTTCATGATATAAAATGTAAAAGGTGTAGTATATACACCTCATAAAATAATATAGGTGTTTAACATTCCAATATACCATAATAGAGGGAAATTGAGATAAAGTTATTTACAGCTTTGGTAATCTCTAGATCAAAACCCCATGAAAAGAGAAAAACTCATGTGGATTTGAGAATAACAATAGTTTAAATTATAATAATAATAAAATACATTCATGGGTAGTATATATACTACGTAATAAAAATAAGTGGTGAATATGGAATATGTCTTACAAAAGTAAAAGGATAATGAGAAAACCCTTACATTCGATCCAAACTTTTATTGCATGTAATTTAACTCTTATATAATAAGATTACATAAATTATTTTATTTATTAATAAAAATTTCAAGGTTTAATAACTTATACTTAAATAATTTATTTATTTATTTCTAATGACATATTTAAATACTTAATTTATTAAGTCTATATCGGGTGTTTTGGGGATGTTTGACTCACTATTTCGAAACAGATTTGGTGTATTGACTATGGTCAAAGTTGTAATTATTTAGACATATAAATAATAATAATAATAATGAAATATTTATCATATTTATACATCAATTATACTTTTAAAACTAATCATGGAATTTGGTTATGAAAAATGAACTACATTACAATCACGGAGAAAGTAGGCCAATTGTACGCAGGAGAAACGTTCAATTTTTCAACGATAATTATATAAATAAGGTAAGTAATATTTTATATTTAAATAATTATAATAATATAAAAATAACATATTATTTTATTAAATATAATTATATATATTATCCATGTTTTGTGTTGATGGAAAATGAATCACATCGCTTCGTGGAGGCAGCAATCCACTTGTACGCAAGAACAATGTTATCGTTTTTCAGTGTAAGAAATAAGATGATATATTATATTTTTAGAATGATAAATATATCATTAATATAATAATTATTTAATATATATAACATATTTTCAGTAAATTTACCATTATTACCTTCCATATAATGCATTAGTGAATAATGAATCACAGTGATTCGTGAGGTGGTAGTCCACTGTACACATGAGCGACATTATCATACCCACTATAGAATGGAAGGTAAGAAGGGATATGTGATATAATAACTATATAAGTATAAATATTTTAATAATATAATATATATAATTTAGATACATTATTATAAAAAGCTGTGAGTGGATATAACGAAAAATGAATGACATCGATTTAGGAGATAGTAGTCTGCCTTACACATGAATTATGATTTCATATCCCATTTGATGGAAGAAGAGACAGATTTAGGTTATTCCATTGAAAAAATAAAATATAAGTATATGGTATATAATGGTATTATTATATAAGAATAATTTAAGAATATTTTAAGGAGGTGGAGGAAGAAATAAAATAAATACGCTCGGTTAAGCACAATACCTCTTCTTCAGACAACCTCCTTAGGTAAGCACAAAAAACCTTATTAGAATGGATTTATGATTAAAATAAAGGATCTAGGTTATGAGTATGAAAGTTTAAAATATATTTTTAAGGTATTTTCTGAGAAAAATGTATTTTATGGTGTGAATAAAATAGGATAGTAGCTGACATTTTAAAAGTGAGGTGAGCGACAGACTTGTAATTTTTGAAAAGAAAACATATACCAACACATGTAACTTAAAAAAGGCTTAAAAATGGGATATTATCAATAATTATACATGAATAAGTCTAAATGCATCCCTAAAATGTATTTTAGGTAAGTGTTTAGGTCATTCTGACCCTTATCATTGTAGTTTAACCCCTGATAAACACATTTTCACCTTAATTACGGTAATTAGTTATTTCTATTTTCACTATTCATTATTGTCAAAAATTAATTTGAAATTATTAGATAATATAAATTATTATGATTCAAAATAGATGATTAATTTTACAAAATTAAATTAATATAATAAAAAATTTAATTTAAAATTAAACCCGCATACACGATGATAAAGTCAGTATTCAAGAAGTGTACTTTTCAAGAAAAGATGATTTTATATTAACTCTATTAATAATTATAATAATTTTATGAATAAAACTTAAAACTTATTGATATATAATATAAAAATTTAGTTTAAATAATTCTTAATTAGGGGTTTTTTAATTAATTAAAAATGAGAATCATTATTCACTTTAAAACAGTTTTTTGAAAAATCCCATTTAAAAAAATTATAATAAATTCGAATATAAAGATGATTAAAATGTAATTAAGTAAGTTAAATATTAATAAATAAAACTTATGTAACTTTAAATAATACCAGAAAGTCCAGCCAAAAGTGATGCCTCTTCTTATTTATTAAATAAAGGAAAAGAGTACATAGAATATGGGTGAGGTCAAACAAAGAGACATACCCTCATCCATCAAAACACAAAGTTAAAGATCATAATAAGACATACCATTACCATAATTAGAGTAATTAGCAGTTTTCCATTCAGAGTGGGATTTACCATGATTGATGATCTTAAGAATAGAAGAATTACACTTGCCTAATAGCTTAGAAGATCAAGTACACATAGTGCGAGGTGTATTAGAGTAATCCTTCCTCAGCCTTCACCTCGAGGGAGTAGAAGTGTAGTAAAACTCCAATTTCCAATATATGAGTGCATATTTGAAAGAAGTAGGACTAAATCTACTTGCTGTAATCCCTTCTACTTCTGAGAAGAAAAGATAGTTTTACAAAAATTGGTGTTTTCACTATTCACTGGAAAATCAATATATTATGAAAAATCCCAAAATTTCACCATATGATAATTTTGATATGATGATTTAAAAAATTAATTTAATTTTATAAAATAATATTTCTAAAATTTCCAAATTTTAATTATAATATTTTCTATAAAAAGAAAAAAATAATTTTTGATGAATAAAATTACTTTACTAAAAATTGAATGACTATTTACTAGAAATTTATCAATAATTTACATTTAGTATGACATTTATATATGGATATTTTTTAAAAAATTAATACTATTCATACCTACCAATTTAATGTCTTGGTTATTATGTTTATATATTTCATGGGTTGTTTATGCTCAGTGTTTCATATTGAATACACTATCTTACATAATGATTTTATTTTAAAATCATAGTGTGTTATATCTTCCACCATTTAATAAATTGAATCCTTGAAATTTGAACTTATACATTCAAAAATATCTTTGTTGTAAACCTAAATCATTAAAAGGTTTAATAAAACATTCTCTTATTGAGAGAGAAAAGTAAGTATAAAGGTTATCTAGAATAACTCATACTAGGTTTCCAAATAGGAGAACATAGGAGATAAGTGAAGATTTCGACATGAAAAAAAAGACTAAAGTCCAAATAATAATGGAGAGTGATAGATATCATTGATCATAATTAATTGGATGATCATGAGAAATTTAACAACCACAAAACCATCAACCATAGAGGTCATTGATTTCTTTAGAAATAATTATTACATGATTTTTTTTATTTCAAGATCCTTTTACTAGGGTTGAGAAATTTATTACCATATAGACTAAGAAAATAAATAAATATAATTACATTATGAGTATAATTTCATTATTTTATCAATTTCCACCACAATCACATATTTTTCTTTAAACGATGAGTATTTATGAAGAATTTGTTTTATGCCTGAAGCACTAAAATCAAATTTTAAAAGACCACATAACCATAAAAGATATAATTAGGTTATTCCACATGTATTTAGAAATTAATCAAAACCAAAATAGTTAGAACATGGTAATATAATTTCCAAAATGGGAAAACCTTTATATAATGAAATAATACATTAATCTCCAACATTCAACGACAATACTAAATTTTAAAACTAAATAATTTCATATATATATGATTATATATACAAAATAACTTTAATAACCTAAAAATTAAGGATTTTTTAACCACAAAGGTTATATCATACCTTTAATCTTACAAGACAAAAAATATAACAATGTTCTTCTGAAATAACATTAATCACTTAGTCACTAAATAAAATTTCAATCCCATTGTTATTTATATGACAAAAAATATGTTCTAAAAAGTACCTAAATATAAAAGATCATATAAACCAAAAAGTTTATAAAACCATAAAACTTATGTTCAAAAAATATAAAGGAATAATTCACATTAAACCGAATATTTACGTATACTTCAACCTAATAAAAAATCTTATAAAGTGACATTAATCACTTTAGGATGTATTCACTTAAAACCTAAAAAGGGATGTATAAGACATTGAAATTTTGATCAAATTTAATTTTATAGACTTATAATATCCATAACTGTTAATATAAAATCACATGAAAAAAATCATAATATCTAAAATTATTTAAACCCTCCTCTAATATCAACTATAACATCCTCGATCCTCTACTCCTAGATCTAGTGCTAAAATCATAAACATTAAATTTCTATTATTGATACCGATGAAGGTGACCTATTTTTTAGCATCCAAAACATAAAACATCAAAATGAAATATTGGATCACTTATATTCTCAAGGAAATTTTGGGTTTAGAGTTTTATATGATTATGATAAACTCTTAAATAAACTATACCCATGTTTTTAGTGTATTTATCACACTTAATTCACCTTTTATTATTTCAAATTAGGTCATTATCATCATCCATATAAAACCCTTATAGACATAATTAATTAAAAATAATTATTTAAAACTTGGGGAAAAGGAATCATAAGAAGGGTGAACTCAAATGCCCAGTAGGGGCAAATAATAATCATTAACAATCGAATGTCATCGGTGAGAATACGAAGAAAATAAGGGTATGATTAAATAATAAATTTTTATGAGAATAAAATAAAAATATTTATACCCATAAATACCTAGATCATTAATCATGAAAACATGGCTTAAGGACTTAAAAAGGGAAAAAGTTATCAAAAGAAATAGTAATGAGATATATGATATCAATATTGATAAAAAGGATCATAAAAAACCCATATAAATCATAATAAAAATGTGTTAGTATATTATAACATCACCATTATAAATTTTTTTAAATATATATAGTAAATAACTAGAGCCCAGTCAAATCCATATGAGAAACACTCCGACAACTCCCTCTTTCTTTCCCCTAAAGAAAATTAATATTACCCAACGCATTGGAGAGCTATCTAGGAACAACCATCATATAAAATATATCAATATCAATCAATATTATCTATGCACAACCATTATATAATACATATCAGGCTTACCTGATGCTATCTGGTCATACCCATCATATAAGATATAACAGGCTCACCCAGTGCTATCTGGGTGCACCCATGATCATCAATAATTTCCAATTACTGTTCATAAATAAAGTATATAGAGAATTATTTTCATCATAAACTCATAAAAACAACATTTATTCTCCTCATAACTTTATTAAATCATTAAAAATAAATTTGTTCCATAATAATCTCTTTGCAACATGATTAAACCATAGGAAATAAACGATTTCCATAAAAATATCTTTAAAACATGATTAACCCATGGAAAAGAAATGGGTTCCATGTTAATCTATATGAAAAAATATTAATCCATCAAGAGAAACAATGAGGATTATATCGTTAAAAAAATCCCCATTAGAGCATATTTAACAAAAAGTGTTATTGACATTGATTAATGAAAATACCATTAAAATATCATTAAAAATATTTTTGAATAAAATAACCTTTTAATTTTGAAAATAAATTTTAAAAACTTAAATGTTCAAAAATTATTTTAAAAATACATTTCTTTTGAAAAAAACATTGGAAAAATATAAAGTAAACTTCAATGGAAATAATGTAAATGACGATGGGAAAATATGTTCTTGTCATAAATGTTAAAAATAAACATTCCTTTCAAAACATTTTGAAAAAGGGATTAAAAAGTGTCCCATTTGGAAAATGTTAAGAAATTTCATTTTAAAACTATTTTAAATATGGTCCAAGAAAATGTAAAATAGTTTTTAGAAATAATTTATTTTTAGAAAACAAAATTTTGGAAAACATTTTAGAAAACATGGATATAGAAGAGAAATATTCCTAATCTGGAAGAAGATATAAGATCGATATAACTTACAAATGAATTTATTTATATTTATTTATTCAATAAGGGAGGAAATGTAAATAAAACATGTTAAAAAAATTGATAATAAATATATAAGAAATAGATGAATTTCATGAAAATAAAAAAATATGATTTCCTCAAAAGTAACCTTCTACATAATCAATCCCAAAAATAAAAAATATTGTTACATAAATCCTTTTTTCCACTATAGGAATATTTTCAATTATAATACCCATGAAAGAATATGTAAGGTCTAGTATCTATGTAGACTAAACCATTGAATGTTTCTAAGGATTTTGGATCCTATAAGAGTCTTCAGTGAGTCTGGAGGCATCGGTTGAAAAAAAGATGGAAATAGGGAGATTATATATTGTGTAATTTGTACATGCTTTGTAAGTTAGTTTCAGAGCTTGTGTTAGGCTTGTCATGACATGTAATTTTTTGGGAATAAATACTTCAAGGTGACATATTTTTTGTTGATATATGAAACTCAATATTTAAACATGTTTAAGGGTTACATACTATATAAATAACCTATGTAGCATGTTCATTAGAGGTTGGGGTGCTTGGGTTTTTGTTTAAAGCCTACAATGTCTCTTGATTCCATACAATCAAGCATCACTTGTAACACCCTGACCCCTGAATCCTAGACTGGGTACATTATTTTATTACATTGACACGATTACAAGGAAAAAAATCCAAAATGACTGATTAGTTTTATAGTATTAGAAATAAAAATTACATACATGAATCCAATAATACATTGGTAAATAGAAAATACAAACAAGATAAATAATAAAATGAAATAAACAACATCCTTGAAAGATTATTCAAATATTTTTTCTTCATAACCTAGGGAAAGGAAACATAATATAGGTGATCTCAAGTGCTCAGTAGGGGAAAGTGAAGTGGAAGAAATAATGAATTGATGATAATAATCTAAATGTTAGGGTAAATAAATGATAATACATGCCATTCAAATAACTATATAAGGCAATATAAATATGGAAATGTAAGAAAATTAAAACACATCCCATTTAGTCAATGAAATAGAATATGAAATGGATCCATATATATTTCGACAAAAAATCTCATGGATAAATAACAATTGAAGCTAAATGAGGTAAAATATTTATTATTGGATTCCATATTTTCTAGGTACATGGTACTTTACCATTAAGACCTTTCACAATATGGTTTATAACATAATGGTTACAAATCAATTTGGTTTGACCACCCTTATCTCTAATGTCAAGAACTTTCACAAAATAGTTTATAATATACTAGTAACAAATGTGAAGGGTTTTTAAAACCTAATTTCATCTCATGAGACTATCAATTCATTTAGGGCATTACTTTAAATGGTCCCCAACCTATGTCATACCTGTCCAAAGCATTCCTCATATATCGAATAATTGATTTAATAAATAAAGAATGTGACTTAAAATAAAATATCAGTATTGAATAAAAGATAAAAACTTATAAATAATTCCTTCTTGTAGGAAAATTAATAACAATGGTTGTTGATGTTGATTAATGGAAATACCATTGAAAGATCAATAAAAAATTCTTTAGGAAAATAATATTTAAACATTCCAAAGTGTCCCCTACCACTTTGAAACATTTGAATCAAAATACCTATGAAGTAATACCATTAAATAAAAATTATAATATAAAAAGAGTAAAAATATTCCTGATATAAAATTTCAAAGGACAATATATACACCATATAAAAGTGAATTTCTGCATAATAACAAATAAGCCTCAATAGAATGTAAATTGAGTTGAAATCCCTTACATTGAATTAGACTTATCATGTGTGTATTTATATTACTAAATAATAAACTTATTTTAATTATTTAATTTCTTTATAACAATTTTTATTTTTATCATTATTTTTTCCACTTATTACAATGTTTTAAAAAACTACTTAAACAAATAAGTTTACATCAGGTGTTTTGACCAAATTCTGTTCATGTGTTAAAATGACTTTGATAAGTCAACTATGGTCAAAGGGGTCATTATATAAACAAATAAATAATAATAATCATGATATAATTATAATATTTATACGTAAATTATACTTTTAAAACCTATCATTAAGTATGGTTATGAAAAATGAACCAATGTTACAATCATGGAGATGGTAGGACATACATACGTGTGAGTAATGTTCTAATTATTTAGTGATCATTATGGAAAGAAGGTAAGTAACACTATAAAATTATAGAATGATAATTATATAATAAATATCATGTTATTTAATCATATATACTTATATATATAATTTTTATTATTTAAAAGGAACCACATCATTTCGGGTAGGTGGTAGTGCATGCATCCACAACCAACGTTATCACTTTTTAGTGCGCGGAAAAGGTAATAAAAAAAGATATATATTTTTGTTTCCATAAAGGTAAATATGTCATCAATATCATATATATGTCATTTATTATAAATATTTTTAATTAAAACCACCTTTTATAAGTTCCATGTATATTGTGAATGAGTCACATTGCTTTGAGGGGGTCATAGTCCACACTTCCACAAACGATGTTATCATCTTTACAGAAAATGGAATGCATAAAAGTTGGTGTTATAAAATAATACCATAAGAATAAATAAATAATAAATATCATATATATCATGTATTAACATTGTGTCCATCATAATTCACAACCATGAGAGGTGTTAATGGGAAACAAACGACATTGTTTAGTGAGGTAACATTTTTCCTTACACATAAACGGTAGGTTTGTTACCCATTAGATGGATGTGTGTGTAAGTTTGGGTCAAAATATTAACATAAAAATATTTTAG
Organism: Viscum album; assembly: GCA_963277665.1. Lineage (NCBI taxonomy): Eukaryota > Viridiplantae > Streptophyta > Magnoliopsida > Santalales > Viscaceae > Viscum > Viscum album. Next base: position 1,917,218,705 of record OY728128.1, on the reverse strand, counting down.
TATATTTATTATCCTTGTTATATTATATAAACATGGAATAAGGATATTTTAGGGGGTGGAGAATAGAAATGAAACTAAAGTGCTTGAGTAAATATGTTACCACTTCTTTGGGAAAATCCTTTTGGTTTTCTCCAAATGGCTTCCTTGGATGGATTTATACCCAAAGGGATGATTAAATGAGGAGTTAAAGGATTTTTAAGAGTATTTGATCATATTTTTTATGATAAAAAGTGGCTTGAGAGGCGTGATGAAGGGGATGAGTGAATGCCTTTTTATAGTAGAGGAGGAGTGGCACTCTTATGAATACTAAAATGTATACATTAATGGGAAGTATCCTTTAACTAATATTCATAAAAAATGAAAAAAATGGTTTCAAGGGTAATAAGTTTCTAGAAAAACCTCCACTATACAAAAATAAGTGTATTTTTATAATTTGGTTCCTTAACTTCTATATTTCCCCAATTTTATCATTTTGGTTTTTATTAAAGAATCTAGTTTTCTAACCTATAAAATTAACCATTAAGAATAAATTAAAGTGATATTTATTAGAAAATATAGATAAAATTAATTATAAAATATTATATATAATTTAAAAAAATAAAATCCCCATGTGTGTTGGAAATTAATTCTAAAACAAGCGCATGTTACACGCAGAAACACTATTTTAACCCAGGCCATACTAATAACATTTTTACAAACTATCAGTCCATATGTTAATTATAAAATATAAGTTGGTTCATTAATAGACCATATTTAATATTTATTAACAATTAAAAATCACTTGACAAAATATAGGATTTTTATAAATTTTAATTCATTTAACAAAATATAATTTATTGTAAAATAACATTAATGTCAATTTCGACATTATTTATTTAATTTTAATTTAATAATATCAAAAAAATATTGGAATTAAAATATATTTATTTCAAAACTATGTAAATTTATATATTCATATACAAATATAATTAAATATAATAATTAAATCAATTTTCTTCACTTTTAATATGTATAGTATCATTTATTTTAGTTGATTATTAACTAAATAATAACTACATTGGTGTTTCTTAACCATTTTAAGCAACTAATTAATCTCTATAAATTAGTGATAAATTACTATGATAAAAAAACCATTTATATTTTAAAAGGATACATATAACAAAAAATATGATCTTTTTTAAATATCTCAAAGTTTTATAAATGTTAAAGGCAAGAAAGTTTCCATTTTTTTATTTTTCTTTACTTAACTTATCATATAGGGAAATGTCATGAAATATTATCCCAATAAAACATAAAATTTGAACCAATATAGGATTTGGTCGAACTATTGGAAGACAATGGATTTTTGACAAGTGTATAGGTCATTTTGGCCCTTAATATTATCGTTTAGTCCCATTTTTTAGCTTAATTTTACCTTAATCTCCATAATTAATTTTAATCACTATAACTAATATTTTTGGTCAAAAATTAAGTTAATATTATTAGACCAAAAATATTATAATTATTATAACCATGTTTTTCAATTTTTCAAAATTAAAATCTGAGAAGTGGAAAAATTAAGTTGAATGCTAATCCCGTAGGCGTGGTGAGAAAGTAGGTTTTTAAAGTAAAAACATTCAAAAGTTCAATAAATATTTATATCCAATTTAAATTTAAAAATTATTCCAATTACATACACTGTATAAATATATGTATAGTTTATCTATTGTGTCTTTAATAAAAAATTTAAAATATAATTTAACATTAATAATTATTTAAACAGAAGGTAGTTTTTAACCAAATTGCATTATATTTCACTTTTCATAAAAAAAAATGAAACTTCTCAAAAAAATACCAAACATTCAACGTAATAAAATTTTAAAATTATTATTTTAAAAATATTTTTTATTTTTTAAATAAAATCTATAAAATTTACAAAATTTAGTTTCAAAATAATCACGACATTAAAAGGAAATAAAAATGATTCTTGTGTGTAAAACAAGCTAAATCAGTGTTGTGTATATCATAAGATTAACTTGGTGTTGCGTATAAAGAAAGATAGAAACAAAATTAATTTTATTATAAAATAAAAATATAGTAAAGTATTGGGGTGTTACATTCTCCCCAGCTTAATTAAATTGTATCCTCGCAATTTAAACTTGATCTTTGTAACCAAGAGTTTAATATTTTAAAATACTATTATTGAAACACCCACATCATAAATAGGGTCAATAAAAAATATCATTAATAAGAGGTAAAATGAAATGTGAAATTCAAAATAAAATTAGGCTTTAGAAAAATATAACATTAATGAAAACCTGGACATGGAAGGGAAATCTAACCATGAGGTTTTGATAGAGAGTGATAGAGAACATGTTCTGTTAAAAGCTATAAACCAAAAAACCATAATCCCAAGGTGTGAATAAAGGACATTGATATCATAAAAAATGATGATAATTGAACAATATTTTTTTTCAAGACCCTTTTTCCAGATTTGAGAAATTCTTTCAAAATATTTTTCTTTGATTGCACCATGAAAAATTTCTTCTTCATCTCTTAGCACAAGATGCTTTATATAGTGAATTAATACAATAATCTCTAAAACCTCATAAAAAGATAAACTTAAACTATTTTATAAATGGTTGAACTTATGAACCTTCCATGTATTATGATCCAAAATAATAGAATGAGTTCCAAAGTAGTTAGTAGTATCCAATTTAATGTATCCATATAAATCATCTATTTATCCAAGAATCATTATCTCAATATCTGGAACAAATTAAGGGTTATACTTCCCTCAACAATGTGTTTTTTTAATGTTTAACTTACAACAAAATCACTTTTATTAGTACCATTCAACATATGATCTCAAATCCTTATTGAAACATTATTACATTACAATCATTACATATTTCATAATTTTTATAACCAGTATATCACTGATAAAATACTTTTTCAAAATTACACAAGGATCCAAATACATAGACACATTAATCATTCCCTTTAGTGGTATCAATAACATAAGATTTACATTGATCCCTTAGCTTCTTTAGTGGTATATTTCCCTAAAATTTGTGGAATTCATTTTCATAGTTCCCAATATCATTACAATGGAATCACTGAACATTTGAATTTTCTTTCTTTCCCTTGTAAGCTGGAACTTGGTGGCCTTTTTCTATAAAAATAATAACAAACTCCCATTCCCTTTTGTCCAATATTATTATGTTTCTTTAAAAAATTCTCACACATATAAAAATCCTTTATTCTCTTCTTTTCCTTATCCATTTTCTGATCTACCTTCCTCTTATTCTCTGGATTCCCTTTTAAGCCATAACACTTAGATAATTCTTTTCGTATCTCGATGGAACATAAAACTATTTTATCATATGATGAAAAATTTTAAGAGAAAAGTTGACCTTAGATAATTGTCTTAATACCTTCAAAAAATGATAAATATTACACTCTGTGTTGCATATGTAATCCACAGCATAGCTGGATAAACTTGTAAATATAGCTTTATACTCTAGAAAATCTTATTCATCCTTTTAATTTAAGATAAGAAACTTCCTCTTTATCTCAGTTTATTTATCATGTGGGAAATATTTATTAAAGAATGTATAATTAAAATATTTTCATTCCATGATTTATATTTATTTATCTTCCATAGTATTCTAGATCAGAGACCACCGTTAATCAGTATCAAATTTTATAGAATACACTGACTGACTGAAAATTCATTTTATTATTTTCAAAAACACTTTTTGGTTAAGTGATAAATGAACAAGTGAAAAAATAGAGTGTTTCCAAGGGGATCCAATATTTTAGATGCTAGAAAAACCATCCAAAACAGAATAATAAAAGGTAGCATGCCCAAGGGGATCCACTATTACAGACACGATCCAGACCAAACCAAACAAACACAAAAGAAAAACAAAAGAACACAACAAGCTATAATCAAATCTGCACTGGATCCTTTAAAGTAGGATGGATGGTGGTGAGGGATTCATTGATAGAGCTTATTAATGAGGATCCATGAAACTACTAAGCTTCCATGGACAAGGAAACCAATGAGCATTCGAAATGTTCAACATTCACTACGGTCACCAACACCATCCAAAACCTCATGGGATCTGTTGAACCTAGACAAATTAAAGTCATGTGCGAAGAAGAATGATGAAATGGAAGATGAAACCAAGAAAATGTTGAACATTATAGAATAAAAAACCATGGCAATGTTCATCATAAAAAACTGATCCCATGTCAAACCTATGCGGTTGTGTATGCGCCTGTGAGTGATCTACACCACGGATTCCCACAAACACGCTAGGCGATGATCTTATGATTAGCGGACACTGAATCAATGCCAAAACAGTAAGGGAAGTATAACAAACCTACTCTTTATTACACACATAAACATGATTTATTACATAAAATTTCACTTAAGAAAACTCTAAGGATCAATAGGTCTAGTGTATTGGGAAATTAGGAACATTACATTATAACTTAGAAAATAAAACACAACATCATTATTGAAAAGTTCTTTTACATGACCACAACATTCCTTCGTACTTAACATTGCATGAGATAACCTGAGGAAATGCATAAGAAAATGGTGAGTTATAAAGCCCAGTAAGGGATTAAACAAGGAATAACATGAAAAATATAGTACATGTTAGGCAATAAGAATATTAATGGAACATAAGAGAAACATGAACACAAAGGCATGATATAAAATGATTATCATAATATGGAAATGTGAAAATAACATTTAACATGATATTATCATGATCCAAGGATAATTGAATATAGATCTTGAGTAAACCCTAATTGCACTTAAATTATAATGATTAAACTCTCATTTCACTTGATATATCATGATACTAATCTTTACCCAATGCATTGGAGCATTATCAGGGCACACCCTTCTTAATCATTTCATTTCATGCATAAGTGTGCCCCATAGATCATGAATTATGGATTCATTAAACATAATCATTTATTACCTGATAAAGGAATGTGAAATTTATACATTAAACTCTTTAATAAATAAGTAAATGTGCATAAAGGTGAATACCCTTGATAGATAAATAGGCATGGTATTCACTACACAATGACTTTGGTTTTGAGTATCGCAGTGCAATTTCGACAGCATAATGGCGTGACATAAAAATTCATAAAAATTGGTTGATGATTGAGAAATGTGTATATAATCACATTTAAATTAAATGGACATTAAGGGGGTCATATAGATACATTTCCCAATATATTTAATGGAATTTAGATGCATAATTTAAAACAATTTCTTTAATGTAAATGAGAAGAGAGAAATTCCTTAAGGAATTTAGACATGGTTATAGGTGTGAATAAGAAGAATAAATGAGAGATAAAGAGGTATATAATCATTCAAAAATAATGAGGTAATTATGGGGGAGGTGTGAAATCATACCCCAACACTTCTAATTGAAAAAATGGTATAACAATATAAAGAAATTTGGACAAAAAAGGATGGAATCCTTTACTTGGAAGTGTGATCTCAAAGGCTTAAGAGAGGCTTGAGAGAAGATTATTGGGAGCTTGGGGTGCCTTTGGAGGATTATAGAGAGAGGAGGGAAGATTGGGGACGTGATCTAAGGGTTTTGAGTGAAGATAAGTGGGAGATTAGGTGCAGTTATATAGGAAAAGAGAGGGGAATTCTTTAATATTTCACAAACGTAGGGTTTGGAAATCTATATAATTAAATATTTAAAACCACAAACCAAACCATGGTTTTCCTATGTTTTTTCCAAAGGGGAGTGGAAAAAATTATTTTATAATTCCAATGACTGAACTTCTCAAAATATTAGGCTTGCTTCTGTGGAGGTGAGTCACACTCTCAAGGAAATCATTTTAAAAAGTTAAAATGTTTTATATATCTTGGAGGGTCCACTAAGGAACCATAAAATTAATCAAAAGAAATATAAAATCACATTATTTTAAAGTTAAAGCATATTTTGGACGAAAATACCTTTATAGTATTTTATTACATCACAATTGGGTCATTATGATGTCATAAAACACATGTTGTATTTAAACAATATTTAATTTTTACCCAAAAATTTGACTGTCTCAAAAAATTATGAAATATTCATAATTACATAATTTTGAAATCCTGAATCCAAAAATAATATTCATTTTTCTAAATAATTTTATAAATATGTAAATTTTTACTTTTTAAATAAAAACTGACATTTATAAAAAATTCATGGGTTTTGACAAAAAGATAAATCAAACCATAATAAAAATTAAAATTGTATTCATAAAACTTATATGATCATTTATATTAAATAAAAAGTAATTTAGTAATAATATTTTATAAAAATATTCAAAAACCCATTAATTCATCAAAATAGATTTCTTAATTGTATATTAACTAAAAATACTATTTATGCTTTAAAAACTATTTAAAAAGTAACAATAATAATATTAATGTATATTATTTATTCTATACAAAAATAATGCACATAATCATAGTGATGGGGTATTGTTACATAACCCCTTATAACACCCACATAAGACCTAAAGGTAAGGTGTGCGATGGTGACAAACTCTTGGGGTGGCTCGGATCACATCTCTTGGTTGGTAATCTCTATTAACTTCCACTTCTTTCGTAAGTAGTTCCGTTCAAGCTTAACATGTTAAAGTTCTACTTGGGATTAGTCAAGAGTGAATAATAGTGATTCCAATTCCTTTTCATGCTTTGAAGAATGGGCGTTGTACGGAGTAATTCTACTTAATGTGGCCATCACTTCCTTTGTCTGAGTCAATTGGATTTGTTAAAGCCCTATATTTATACTAATCATGTGATCACTATTCAACGGCTATAACAACAATGCTAACAATTCTTAATGGTATTTTGAAATAAAAAAACATAAAACCAAGGAAGTGAATATGTTTTATATAACAATTTTACATTATAATACATTTAATTAGATCAAGAGTAATTTTCATTAATAAAAGTTACAATCTTCCCACCTTAGGAAATATTTCCTTCAAAATTTCCTTTTCCCACACTAAAACAGATGAGGGTAACTCTTCTTCATCACTTCCTTTGATTTCCATGTTTCTTCTTCAAACCTGTGGTTTTTCCACAACACCTTGATGAGGGGAATTATCTTATTTCTTAGAACTTTTTCCCTACGATCTAAGATCTTCACCGGATTCTCTTCATAGGAGAGGTCATTCTCCAATGGAACCACCTATGTATTTAGTACATGCAAAGGGTAAGGTATGTACTTAATCAAGAGTGATACAAGGAATACATCATATACTTGAGACATTTTTTGTGGGAGTACTAGTCTATAGACCACTTCTCCAATGAGATCAAGGATCTCAAAAGGGATGATGTACCTTGGATTAAGATTTCCATTCTTCCTACATCTCATAACTCTATTCCATGGTGATATGTAGAAGAATAACATGTCTCTAACATCAAACTCTAGGTCATGTCGATGATTATCAGCGTAACTCTTTTATCAACTCTGAGTAGCTTTAATGTGTTGCTGGATGGTCTTAACCTTCTCCACCATTTCTTCGACCATTTCTAGGCCTAGGAGTTTTCACTCCCCAACTTCATCCCAACATGCTGGTGTTCTGCACCTCTTACCATACATGGCTTCATAAGGATCCAATTGGATGCTTGAGTGGAAACTATTATTGTAAGAGAACTCAACCAGAGGAAGATGTTGATCCCATCCTCCTTTTAAGTCCATTGAGAATGGTCTATATATGTCCTCAAGTGTTTGGATAGTCTACTCAGATTTTCCATCAGTTCAAGGATGATAATCTATACTGAAGTTTAGCTCAGTATTCAGAGAATATTGAAGACTATTCTAGAACTTAGAGGTAGATTTTAGATCTCGATCGAATACAATAGATAGTGGTACTCCATGTAGCCTTACCAATTCTCTAATATATATCCATTCTATTTGATCCAATATGAAATCTTATCAAATTTCAATTAAGTGTGTAGTCTTTGTAAGAGGATCCACAACAACCCAGATAACATTGTTTCTTTTGGATGTCGTTGGAAGTTCAGTGACAAAGTCCATGGTGATGTTCTCCCATTTCCATACTAGTATGGGTAATGGTTGCATCATCCCCTTAGACTTCTACATATCAAACTTTGCTTGTTGAAATACCAGGAAAATTGATGTATACTCAGTGATCTCCTTATTCATATTATCCCACCAATAATGCTCTTAGAGATCTCGATACATATTTGTATTTCCTAGGTGAATGGAAAAATTTTAATTATGTGCATCATCCAAAAGTTCATTATTTAACTCCAGATTTGATGGAATTCATAGTCTTGTAACAAATCTCACAATCCCTTCTTCACTAACATTGAACTATGAGGATTTACCTTTCTGATAATTTCCACTTTCTTCTGAATTCCCGCATCATCATTTTGAGAACCCATTAAAATTTCCAAAAGAGAAGTTTGAGAAATAATTTGTGAAAGGATTGATGATTTTCACTTCTTTATGATTCCCATATCTATCTTAATAAAATCTAAGAAGATTGGATCCTTTTGAGTTCTCATCAGTTATATAATTGCTGAGCCCTTTCTACTTAGAGTATCTTCCACCTTGTTCACTTTACCAGGGTGGTAATGGATTGAACAATCATAGTATTTGATCAGATCTAACCATATTCATTGGTTCATATTCAACTCTTTCTATGTGAATATATACTTAAGGATTTTGTGATCCATATATATTTCACACTTCTCCCCAAAGAGGTAATGTCACCAAATTTTTAAAGTAAATATTACTGCAACCAACTACATATCATGTGTAAGATAGTTTTTCTCATGAAATTTAAATTGCCTTAAAGCATAGGCAATGACTTTGTGATTTTTCATCAACACACATCCCATTCCCTTCTTCTAAGAATCACTAAATACCATAAAAAGTTCTTCACTTGTAGGTAGAGTGAGCACGGGTGTAGTGATAAGCCTCATTTTCAACTCCTTGAAGCTCTCTTTACATTCATCACTCTAAGAAAACTTAACTCCTTTATAAGTTAGCTTGGTAAGAGGGTTTGATAATAATGATAAATTTCTCACAAATAGGGAATAATATCCAGCTAACCCTAGGAAGATATGGATATCCATCACTGATATTGGCCTCGACCATCTATCAATTGTGTCTGTCTTAGAGGGATCCATAGATATCCCATTTCTTGTGATGATATGACCTTAGAATGAGACTTCCTTCAACCAGAACTCACACTTGATGTACTTTTCATAGATATTATCCTTTCACAAGGTCTTTAGTACTGGATTACATGATCCTCATGCTCCTCCCTAGGTTTTAAGTATATTATAATGTCATCTATAAATACTTTCAAAACCAATTCAAGGTAATCACTAAAGACTGTATTCATCAAGTCTATGAAGATTTCTGGATCATTTGTGAGTCTGAAAGGCATTACTATGAATTCATAGTTCCAATACCTTGTACTAAAATCAGACTTAGGGATATCCTCCTTCTTTACCCTTACTTAGTAATATCCTGACCAAAAATCCACCTTGGATAAGTATTTTTATCCACATAGCTGATCGAACAAGTCATCAATTTAGGGAAGAGGATACTTGTTCTTTATCATGATTTTGTTGTGCTCATGATAATCAATGAAAAGGTGCATTTACACTTCCTTCTTCTTAATGAAGAGGAATGGTGCACCCCATGGTGAAACACTTTGGTGTATAAACCCTTTATCTAGATTATCCTGTAGTTGTTTATTAATCTCCTCAAGCTCCACAATAGCCATCCTATATGAAGTCTTAGATATTGGCAATGCACTAGGTATAATATCAATTAAGAATTCAACATATATTCTAGAAGGAAAACCAAGAAATTCCTTGGGAAACACATAGGTGAATTCCCTCACAATAGGCATGTCTCCAAGGATGGTTGCATCCTTATACTTAATCATCTGAGAAAGATACACATGCTTATAGGGCAGTAATATCCACGCTTGAGATGATGGTGCTAAAGAATATTCATCATCCTCCTTGCACTTGTATAGAATCAGGGTTTGATTCTCTATATAAAGAGTGATTTTCCTATCAGGAAACTTTATGTTGGCTCTATATAAGGAAAGTAAATCCATGCCAATAATTGCATAAAATTCCACCAGAGGGAGTCTGAAGAGGTTAGCTGGGAAGTTAAATACAAAAATTATGATAGGGGAGGAGTTATATTCATGGGTTGTAATGATTTACACATTTTCATTCTCACCAACATCTCTAATTCCATTATCTATGGTGATGTTGGGATTGTTCTACTAAAATTTTTGGATATAAAAGAATTCATAGAACCAGAATAAAAAAGTATGTTCACTATTCTTGAATGAATAACTAGCATACTTATTACCACTTTGTTGTCAGGGTCCTCTTTGGCAGTAGTGATGCAAAAATCTCACCCTTTCTTCCTTGGAGGTTATTGGTTTCCTATGAAAACCATTGTCTTAGGGCACTGGTTTGCAAAGTGCCCTGGTTCTATACAGTTGAAGCAATGAACAATGCATTTAGGGTTGAACAAATCATTCCTGTACTTTGTCGCTATAGCGGATTTTTCTTGTTGGCAATTAATAGACACCTTCCCTTCTCTTCCACACCTAAAGTATTTCCTTATCACATTCAAGAAATTTTCGGGGTTATTATTTTCGCACCTTTGGAAAGTGGGGTGATGGATTTTTTTAGCATCATTGGATTTATCCATTAGACCACCAGAATTAAAGATTTATTTCTAATTCTTATCACCATGATACCCCTAAGATTTTATGATCTTTATTTCGACTTTAAGGTCACATCGAACAATTTTCTCATAGCTATTGAAGTCATAGATTTCCTGGTATTTCCATAGGATAGGTTTTATCCCACCAAAAAAGAGTTCAACCTTTCATTCGGGGGTAACAAAAAAGTCAGAGGCATATCATGCAAGCCTTGTGAAGTTTTCCTCATACACTCCGATGGATTCGTCGTCTTTTTGTTTGAGGTCAAGGAAGTCCCTTTCAATCATAAGTCAGAGGGTGCAAGGAAAATATTTATCAAAAACATTTTCCCAAAATCCTTCCATTCCAATGCCTTGATCTCTTCCCAAGGCTTCATATATTTTGATCAATTTCCACCATCGATCAACTTCACCCTCCATATGATAAGAATCCTGAAGAACTTTCTCTTTTTAGGAACATTGAAGGATGGGGAATATCTTTTCAATGGAGTTGATCCATTGTTCTGAAATTGAGGGATTATATGATCCATTAAAAGTAGGAGGCCTTTGTCTTATGATGCTCTTGATTGCGATTTGTTCTTTATTAGGGGGTTTGGACATTCATATTAACCCATGTTTCTATTAAAAACTTGAGTTAACTAATATAGTATCATGAAATATTTTGCGATTCCCACTCCCATCGGATTGAGCATCTCATTAGAATAGTCATCACATTGATCTTTGCATTGTTTGTTATCTTGATTCCTCCTATTACCAAACATTGGCCGGAATAAAAGGAAATTTAGGGGTAACACATAAAGGGGATTCCAATGACAAAAAGTGATAACTTATAAATTACATTTATTTCCTTAACTTATGAATTTATAGGCTTCAATCTATGTTATCCATGATCTACTTCCCAACATATTTTTATGGGATTTTTTTAATTCCATTAGTAATGGTTCATACTAAGCTTATGAATTTAACAAAGCATATCCTCTGAGAGTTTCATAACCAAGAGTGAAACAAGGCCCATTTTCACGCACCATTTCCCATTCGAGTCTACCTCAAAGAGGTGTTTTTTGGGTTTTACCCCTAGATACATCTATTCCAGAGCCAACTCTACTTGCTCGTATCTATACAGGGATGCATTTTCATAAAAATACACATACTCAATACTAATCAAAATTTAGGTATGTTTTTATTATACTTAGTCTTATCCCTACGTATTTCACTATGGTTTTCTAATCCTAATCCCAAAATAACTAAACATATCCTCTGATACCAACTATAACAAACCTGCTCTTTATTACAAACACAAACATGATTAATTACATAAAAATGCACTTAAGAAAAATATGAGGATCGAGAGGTATAGTGTCTTGGGAAATTAAGAATATTACATAATAACTTAGAACATAAAATATAACATATTTATTGAAAACTTCTTTTATATGACCACAAGATTCCTTTGTACTTAAAATTGTATGAGATAACCTGAGGAAATGAATAAGAAAAGGGTGAGATATAAAGACTAGAAAGGGAGTAAAAAGGCATAACATGAGCAATATAGTACATATTAGTCAATATGAATATCAATGGAGCATAATAGAAACATAAACATAAAGTAATGATATAGCATGATTATCATAACATGGAAATGTGACAACAAAATTTAACATGATATTATCATGAGACAGGGCTCATTGCACATGGAGCATGAGTAAACCCTCATTTAACATTAATTATCATGAGAAAACACTCATTTAACTTGATGTATCTTGATACCAATCTTTACCTAATGCATTGGAGTGCTGTCATGACACACCCTTCTAAATCATTTCATTTCATACAAAAGTGTGCCACATAGATCATACATCATGGATTCATTAAACATCATCAATTATTCCAAGATAAACAAATGTTGATTTCATAAAAAAAACTATTTAATCAATAAGTGAATTTTCACAAAGGTGAATACCCTTGATAGAGAAATAAGCATGGTATTCACTACACAATGACTTTGGCTTGGAGTATCACAGTGCAATTTCAGTACCATAACAGCGTGACATAAGAATTCATAAAAAATGGTTGATGAGAGATAAAGGGATATATCATCAATCATAAATGAAATAGAAAGTTATGGGGTAATATAGATACACTTCCCAACATATTTAATTGAGTTTTGATGCATAATTTAAAATAATTGCTTGAATTTAAATGAGAAGAGAGAAATTCCTTACGAAATTTTGGCATGGTAACAGGTGTGCATGAGAGGAATTGATGAGAGAGAAAGAGGTCTATAAAAATTAAAGCATAAGGAGGGAAGTATGGGGGAGGTTATAAATCATACCCCTACATTTGTAATTGAAAAAAGGGTATAAAAATATAAATATATTTGGAGAAAAAAAGGAAGAAATCCCTTACTTGGAAGTGTGATCTCAAAGGCTTGGGAGAGACTTGTGAAAGGATTATTGGGAGCTTGGGGTGACTTGGGAGGATTATATAGAGAGGAGGGTAGAGTAGGGACGTTATACAAGGGTTTTTAGTGAAGAGAAGTGGGATCTTGGGTGAGGTTATATAGGACAAGAGAAGGGAATTCTTTAATATTTCACAAACATAGGTTTTGGAATCTATATAATTAAATATTTAAAACCACAAACTAACCCATGGTTTTTCCCCTGATTTTTTTCAAAGGGGAGTAGAAAAAATTATTTTATAAGGCCAATTTCCTAAATTCTTAAAATATTAGGCTTGATTATGTAGTGGTGATTCACACTCTCAAGGAAATCATTTTAAAACGTTAAAATGTTTTATAAGTATTGGAGGGTCAACTAAGGCACCATAAAATTAATAAAACAAATCTAAAACCACTTTATTTTAAAGTTAAAACATATTTTGTCCGAAATTAACTTTTATAGTATTTTATTATATCACTTTTGGGTCATTATGATGTCATAAAACTGATTATGTATTTAAAGGATATTTAATTTTTACCCAAAAATTTGTTTGTCTTAGAAAATTATGAAAAATTCACCATTAGATAATTTCAAAATACTGAATCGAAAAATAATATTCATTTTATCTAAATAATTTTCCAAATACATGAATTTTTAATTTTTAAATAAAAACCAATAGTTATCGAAAATTCATGGGTTTTGACAAAAAAAACTTTAGAACCTTAATAAAACAGACAATTGTATTCATAAAAATTATACAATCATTTATATTTAATAAAAAGTAATTTAATAATAACATTTTATTAAAATATTAAAAATTTCATTAATTAATCATAATATATTTCTTAATTTAATATCAACAAAAACATTATTTTTTCAATAGAAACTATTTACAAAGTGACAATAATAAAATGAATGTATATTATTTATTCTATACAAAAATAATGAACATACTCATAATGCTAGGGTCTTGTTACATAACCACTTATAACACCCACATAAGACCTAAGGGTAAGGTGTGTAATTGTGATAGACTCTTGGGGTGGCTCAGATAACATTTCCCTGGTGGTAATCTCTATTAACTTTCACTTCTCCCATAGGTGGTTTTGTTCAAGATTAACGTGTTGAAGTTCAGCTTGGGATTCATCAAGAGAAAATCCCTGTGATTCCACCTCCTTTCCATTCTCTAACAAATGGAATCCCTATGGAGAAATTCTACTAGAGGATGTCATCAATTCCTTTATCTGAGTAAATTGGATTTGTTAAAGCCCTATATTTATACTAATCATGTGATCACTGTTCAACAACTATAACAACAACTGTAACAATTATTAACAGTATTTATAAATCCAAAAAACATAAAACCAAGGAAGTGAATATGTTTTATATAACCATTTTACATAATAATACATTTAATTAGATCAAGAGAATTTTTCATTAATAAAATTTTGGGTTATTACAGGAAGAGACACGAACACAGTGGTGACTAGATCTGGAAAGATCTGGACAGGAAGAACACCAAACTAGGAGGGGATACATGGTGGTGGGATCCAATATAGGTTTCGTCATCATAATTACAGACATAGATTCTTGGGAAGGATGGGGAACAATAGTGGGATCCCTACTGCATTGGGAACACTAAGTCCATTAAAGGAAAGTGTAACTCACTAAGAGTGTGAGGAAGATCTGAACACAATTCGAGGCAGGGAAAGCCAACCACATGTGGAAGAATGTAGGGCACTGAGACACAGGTTAATGGAATTCATGTGAAGGGGAAAATTGAGAAGCACAAAAACCCTATGACGAGTGGATTGGGAGACGTCGTATGGTCCTATGGAGAGAGGTGGACTGCATCAAAATCTCATGAGATGAAGGTGGGATGAGAAGTTCGAGGTGACGATAGGGTAGGGGGCATCACAAACCCTAGGCCACTGGGATCTCCCAAGTGGATACATCGCTTCTCTTTTGATAAAATACACCCCAAGTGTAACCTTTTTTTCTGATACATCCCAAATCCATTAATATCTTTAATAAAGACTTATTTCATTTCTCATCTAGCATTGAATCAGTAGTCCCACTAAATGATGGGGACCACTTTCACATAAAGCAATTCAACATTATAGAGTTTGTCTATGGAATAGGTTTCCCCATCCGAGAAAGGTTATGTGTCATACACTAATTAAGTTACCCTAATATATTCATTACATGATTAGTTCCAATATCAGCTATATCACATTTTTCAACAGGGAAACCTCTACATTGGCCATGAGTATTGGTACACTTCTTCCTTCCAGGATCCATTTCAAAACAACATAATATACTAGATTAGCTCCTAAAATTATGAACTTTTTATAACTCTAAATATGGTGTAACACTTAAAAAAATTTAAAAGTTTATGCAAATCTAATACCACAATCGTAAACATGGTTTTTTTTGGGATATATTTACTTTTAGATACTTTATAATGGTTTGTAAAGAATTTGTGAATTATCATTAGTGTGTCCCCTAGGAGCCTCAAACTAGGTGTGCAGTAAGGTCTATTGTAATGTACTAGGTTACACTAAGTCAGGACCGACACACCTTGGTAGAGTTATTACTCCTATGTATAACTTTTCCAGAACCACATCCACTTGTAGTTTCAAATAGGGATGTATTGAAAGGAATACCCACATAATCTATACCTTTCCAAAATTATAGGATGTTATTCAATATTTATCCTCAAATTCAATTTTAGGGTCAAGTTACTTAATATATGTTTTCTAAATATAGTTTCTAAGGATGATTCTAAACTTCCTCTGATACTAACTATAAATCCCCGACCCCAAAATCCTAAATCCGGTGCATTATTTTATTATAATATCATGATTACAAGGAATAAAATCCCAAATAACTGATTAGTTTGGAAATCTTATAAAGACATATTACATACATGAAATCCATAATACATTAAGAAATAGAAAATACAAACATGATACATAATAAAATGAAATAAAAACATACTTTAAGGCTTATTCGAAGAGTTTTTCTTCATAATTTGGGGAAATTATAATGACCCATACTTTACATACATTGTTATTACTTCAGAATTGAATCACACTTATTACAACATATAACAAAACCAAGAATGGATCGTATAGGTTTAGTGTCTTTAGAAACTGGGAAACATAAACAACTGGTTCATAAAGCATCTACTTTGCCTCCCATTTATTTCATCATATCTAGAGTCCCTTTTTGGAATATTCTACTTAATAACCTTCTTCCTGACCTAGGGAAATAAAACATACAAAAGGGTGAGCTCAAATGCTCAGTAAGGGTAAACAAAAGAAATATCAATCACATCATATACATAATCACATAACTTTTGGAAATCTTAACCTGCAAAAGAGATCATAATTTCATAACATGGGATAAATCATAGTAGTGAAATGTAATCCCAATAATCATAACTTAAAACATGAAACTTTGTGGCATACACACATAATCATAGATAATCTTTTCTTATTAGTCAAGACTCATTGCCAAGACTATCTTAGTGTACAAAGTCCATTTCTGAACCGAGTTCACTTCTCATTTCAGTCCTGTTTCACTGAACCAGTATAACCTACCGTTCCAGCCATGTATATCTCATGAGATATAAAATCTTTACCCAATGCATTGGAGGGAGATATAGGTCCCACCCATATCATAATGAAACAATTCTTATGTGTGCCACAAAAATCATAAATCATACATCATTGCATAACCCATGTAATAAAAATGGAATTCTTAAACATAGTGACATCATAAAACAATTCATATAAGATAAATGAATTCATAAAAATAATTCCATCACAACATAATCAAATCAATGTAATGATAGGGATAGAATCAGAACCCTATATTATCTTAGATGGAAAATAATTTTGATAAAACACTTGAACTCCATTCTTGAGGAAAATATCTTTTCTATTTCAAAAACATTTTTCCTTTCTTAACATGTCATACAATTTTAAACTAAAAGAAGTTGATTAAAAATAAACTTGGAAACTTGTAATGGAAGCTTCTTGGAAATAATTTTTTAAAAATACATTCATGCCGTATAAGTTAAAAAAACATTCTTCTCGTACCTTTGTCGGAAAAGTTAAAAAAGTACCTCGTACGGAAAACGACAAATGATTCCTTTCATATCTTTTGCTAAAAACTCACCGAAGGGTAAAATTGGATTTAAAAAATTGTAGGTGGATGGAAATAATATTACATATTGAGTAAACTTGGATGTGGATGATAAAATACACCCCAGTAAATGCCAAAGTATAAAAAATCTCTGATAAAAATGAGATTGTGATATTTCCCTTACCTTTGGTCCGATAAGCTTTGTACGTGTCCGAACCTCCTGTATAATGATTTAAATAATGTTATTGACTTATTACAGAATCATACTTATTTTTATGATATCATATATGGTCATATTATTAGCTTATTATTAGTAATATTTCATTACTACTTGTTATTCGGGTGTTTATTACTTTTTTTTCTTATGCGTGTTTGTCGAATAAATTCTTATTATTGTCTTTAGGTTATCAATACCTCATTTAAAGAATGGTATTAGTGTAATATATATCATATTCATTCATTCAATTCATTTATATAATCATTATGAAATGAAGATCATGTAGAACGAGTCGCATACATCGTGGAGACGATATTCCGTACGTACGCACGAGTGAGGATATCGTTCCTATGATCGTAGAATTGTATTGGAGTGTATTTATACAATTTCAGAATCAATATCAATTTATAATAGTCATATATAGTCATTATTTACACCATTATACACATCCAAGTAAGGTGGTGGTGGAAAATAGATTACACCACGGCGTGGAGACGGTATTCCGTACGGACGCACGCGCAGTGATTTTTTTTCCGTAGGATGGATAGATGGTGAAATATGGTTGTTTCATAATTATAATAAAATATCAGTATATGAGTGATACTGATGTTATTACTTCATAATGAAACAACTAAAGAAGAATAAGTGGAAGAAGAAATAAAGATGAAAAAATTGGTAACAGACATCACCTCTTCTTTGAAGTGCTTCTTTGAGACCTCCTTTTAGGGCACTAAAATAGGTCTTTGAAGAAGACAAGAACCTATAGGATGTTTCTAGGGAAGTGGAGAGGAGAAATTGGAAGGGGTTGGCCGAGCATGAAGGCTCAATGTGGTGTGAGGAAGAGGGGGAGGAGGTGCCCTTTTATAAGGGAGGAGAGGGTCTCCTTTGGAAAAACTAAAAATATTTTTTTATTATAAAGTCAAGTTCAGTTTTAAATAGCTCTAAATTGATTTATTTCGAATTTAACGTGGGTATGGGTCGAAATCATCTCATCCAATATAATTTAGACAAGTTTAGGTTCCTATGTTAACCTTATCATTTAGATTTAACATTAAGTTAAATAATTTTACTTTTACCATGTCTTCTTGTGTTCTTATAATATAAGGTTAATAAACTTACTATAAGCAGCCAAACGAACCCCAAGATGTTTATTATTAATATATATAACCTTATCTAAGTCATTTGGACGAACCTTAGATTTTTTGGAATAAAATAACAATTACTAATATAATATTTGTTTTAAAAACTATTTTATGTCAATTTTGACACTATTTAGTAATTAATTTTTGTGAAAATCATAACAGAATGATTAGTTCGAAAAAAGTTAATTAAATCAATACTAACAAGTCATATTAATCTATAAAATTAGTGTAATTCATAAAAAGTCTCAAATTACATTTATTTTGGTGTTTATAACATCAATTATGTCAATATTCCATTAATAAGATAATTAATGCATCATCTTTGTGTCATAAATAAATTAAATTATTTAATGTCTAAAAATTACAAATAAAATACCATTATGTATGAAATATTTTTAGCTTTCTAATGAATATTTATAGTCTAATTTAGCTTATGTATAACCCCATATTAAAAATGATTTACTTATTAAACTTTGATTTTAACTATTTTAACCCTTCTTTAAATAAATTAATAATAAATGTCCTAATCTAATCCAATTGGGCCTAAATGGTCATATTTTATTCCTAAGGTTGGTCTAATTACACTTTTCCAACATAATTAGGACAAGTTTTAGAGTAATAATAATATCATTTTTACCCTTAATTACCCTATTTACTTTTAACCGTGGTAAATAAAAGTAAAAAGTTACTATTCACCAAAAATTATTTTCATCTCATTGAACCACATTTTACTTACTGACATCAACAGTGTCTCTCAGATTTTTGAAATTCCACTCACAGAAGCGGTAAAATTAAGTTTTATGAAGAATTCAGTTTTTTTAACTACCACTTAGTGGTTTCACTATTCATCAAAAATTGAAAGTTTTCAGAAAAATACCAAAATTTCACCCCAGGCTAATTTCGATATTCCGAATCCAAAAATGAAGTCCATTTTGAAAAATAAAATTTAAAAGATTTCAAAAAGTGGTTATTACTATTCATAACGGCTAGTTTTAATAATATTTTAATAGAATATCATTGTTTAGGAAAACTCGGTATTGCGTACGACGCAAGCTATCGAGGAAGGCCGCGATTGCGTGTAAATCAAGCCAAGCCAGTGTTGTGTGTAGTGAAAGATTCCTTTGATGATTTATATAACATAAAAACAAAATATTTCATATAAAAGTCTCGGGTGTTACAGAAATAAAGGGTGATCTCAAATGATTAGTAATGGTAAATAAAGTGGAAGTAATAACGAATTGATAAGAATAATCAATATGGAAAGGCAAATAACTGATAACACATTCCACTAAAATAACTAGATAAGGAAATATAAATTTGGCTATGTAAGAAACTGAAAAAACATTTCATTTAATCAATGAAACTGAATATGAAATTCATCCATAGAAATGTTGATGAAAAATCTCATGGATTAATAATATCTAAAGATAAATGAGGGAAATTCTTAATTATTGGATTCTATGTATCTTAGGTTTGTGGTACCTTTACTGTCTAGACCTTTCACAAGACAGTTTATAACATACTGGGTACAAACTGATTTGGTTTGGAAAACCTTATCTCTACTATTAAGACCTTTCACAAGATAGTTTATACAATACGGGTTACAAATGTGAAGGTTTTTTTCAGCCTAATTTCATCCAATGAGACCACCGATTCATCGAGGGGCTTACTTTAAATGGCCCAAAACCCCTATCATACAAGTCCAAAGCATTCCTCATATATCAAATAATAGATTTAATAAATAAATAATGTTCCTTATCATAAAATTTCTATATCGAATATAAGATATAGATTTATCAATAATTACTCAGTGTAGGATAAATAACAATAATGGTTTTTTATGGTGATGAATGGAAATACCATTGATATATTATAAAAATATTCTTTAGGAAAATAATATATAAACATTTAAAAGTGTCCCATACCCCATTGAAACATTTGAATCATAATCCCCATAAAGTAGTAAAATTAAATAAAACTTATAATATCATGAGAGTAAGTAGATTCATGATATAACATGTCAAAGGATAGTATATACACTATATAAAAGTTAATTGTTTCATAGAAACAAATAGTCATCAATGTAATGTAAATTGAGATAAAATCCCTTACCTTGAGTCCAACTTGTCATGTGTGTCTTTATATTCATGAATAGAAAAGTTATGTTAATTATTTACTTTCTTTATAACCTTTTTCATGTCTATAATTAATTTTATTTTTTATTTAAAATGTTGTATACAACTACTTAAATAATTAAGTTTACATCGGGTGTTTTGATCAAATTCATTTCATGTGTTAAAACGAATTTGGTATGTCAAATATGGTCAAAGGGGTCATTATATAAACACCAAAAGAATAATAATCATGAAATAATTATCATATTTTTATATCAATTATACTTTTTAAACAAATCATGAAGGATGGTTATGAAAAATGAACCAACATTATAATCATGAAGATGGTAGGCCATACATATGCATGAGTAACATTTCCATTCTTCAATGATAAGAAGTTACATAACACTATAAATGTTGATAATGATAATTATATCATAAATAACTTTTTTTAATCATATATACTTATACATATAATGATAATTATATCATATATACAGTTCCAAGTAGTTTGTATGGGTTGCATGTAATGTTTGAAGCCTACGGGCAATAAATTCATCTAAGGCCTACGGGCCATGTAATACTTATGCCTACGGGACTTGTAAGGGTTCCACCTCACCCCTTTAAAGGTGTATTATCAAAATCAATAAAAAATGAAGGCCTTTGGGCCATTGTAGGTGAAAGGAATCACATTGTGTCGGGAGTCGGTACTCCACACGTCCACAACCGACGTTATCACTTTTTAGTGTGTGAAAAGGGTAATAAAGAAAATGATATATTATATTTATATAAAGGTAATTATTTCATTAATATCATATATATGTCATTTTTTATACATATTTTAAATTAAAACCATTATTTATATGTTCCATGTATAGTGTTAACAAGTCACATCACTTTGAGGGGGTGGTAGTCTACACTTCCAAAAATGATGTTATCATATTTACATAAAATGGAATTTGTTCAAGTATGTTTTATATATCATATATATCATATATTAATAGTTTTTAAATCATTTTTTACAACCATGATAGGTGTTAAAGGAAAAATAAACGACATCATTTTGTGAGGCGGTAGTTCACCGTACACATAAACAGTAGGTTCGTTACCCATTAGATGGATGTGTGTGTAAGTGTAGGTAGAAAACATAACATAAAAAAATATTAGTATATTTATTATATTGTTTTATTATATAAACATGTAATAAAGATATTTTAAGAGGTGGATAATTGAAATGATACTAAAGATATTGAGGAAACATGTTACCTCTTCTTTAGGTAACTTCATTTAGTTCGCACCAAAGGGCTTCCTTGGATGGATTTATGAGAAAATGGGGGCTCAAGGAGTAGAGTAGGGATTTATGGATACTATTTTGGTTGAGTTTGGATGAGCCTCAATGTCTTGAGAGGTGTGAAGAAGGGGAAGAGTGAATGCCTTTTTATAGTGGAGGAGTGACACTTTTGTAAATACTAAAAGGTATACATTAATTAGTGGTATCCTCTATATAATGTGCCTCAAAAATTGAAAAATATTGTTAAAAATGGGATTCATGGTCTATAAAAACCTCCACTATAGAAAAATAAGAGTATTTTTATAATTTGGTTACTTAACTTCTACATTCCTCTAATTTTATCATTTTGGTTTTTATTAAAGAAACTAGTTTTCTAACCTATGTAAATTAACCATTAAGACTAAAGTAAAGAGATATTTATCAGAAAATATTGATAAACTTAATTATAAATATTATATCTAATTTAAAAAATAAAAATACCATGTGTTTTAAAACAAGCACATGTAACGTGCAAAAACACTCCTTTAACTCCGACCATGTTAATAATGTTTTTACAAACTATGGATCAATGGGTTCATTATAAAAGATCAATTGGTTCATTAATATACCATATTTAATATTTATTGATAATTAAAAATCAATTGGAAGAATATATAAATTTTATTAATTTCAAATTATTTAATAAAATGTAATTTATTGTAAAATAATATTAATGTTTATTTTGACATTATTTATCTAATTTTAATTTAAAAACATAAAAAAAATATTTTAATTAAAATATATTATGTTCAAAGATGTGTAATATTATATATTATTCTATAAAAATTATTAAATACAATAATTCAATCAATTTTATTCACTTTTAATATTCATAGTATCATTTATTTTAGTTGATTATTAACTAAAAAATAACTATATTGGCGTTACTTAATCATTTTAGGTAACTAATTCATCTCTAAAAATTAATGACAAATTATTATGATAAAAATAAACCATTTATTTTTTTAAAATGACCTGTATAACCTAAAATATGATATTTTTTACATATATCAAAGTTTTATAAATGTTAATGGTAAAGAAGGTTCTCTTTTTGTCTTTTTTGTTACTTAACTTATCATATAGGGAATTTTCATGAAATATTATCCCAATAAAACAAACAATTAGAACCAATAGGAGATATGATTGAACTATTGGAATCCAATTGATTTGGAAGAAGTGTATAAGTCATTTTATCCATTAATTTTAAGATTTAGTCCCTTGATAAGATTAATTTTACCTTAATCACTCTAATTAATTTTAATCACTTTCACTAATATTTTTAGTCAAAAAGTAAGTTGATCTTATTAGAAAAAAATATTATACTAATTAATAATGTGTGTATATTTTTCAAAGTTAAAACCATAGATGTGGGAAAATTAAGTTTAATGATAACCCCATAGATGTGGCAAGAAAGCATGTTTTTAAAGTAAAAACATTCAAAATATTAATAAGTATTTATAACCAATTTCAATTTAAAAATGATTCTGATGAAATAAATTGGATTAATATATGTATAATTTATTTATTTTAACTATTTTAACCAATTTAAAATATAATTTAACATTAATAATTATTTAAACTAAGAGATAGATTTTAACTAAAATGTAGTATTTTTCAAAATTCATCAAAAAATGAAACTGCTCAGAAAAATATAAAAAATTCACATTAAGATAATTTTGACATTATTAATAAAAAAATGAAGTTTATTTTAAAAAATTAAATTTATAAAATTTCAAAAATTTATTTTTAAAATAGTTTCTCCATTAAAATGTGCCAAAACTCAGTCTTACGTATAACGCAAGATAACTCAGTATTGTGTGTAGTGTAAGATTAACTTGGTGTTATGTATAAATAAAGATATAAAAAATTAATTTTATTCTAAAATAAAAAATATAGTAAATTCTTAGAGTGTTAAATACCTCCCTTAATCATTTTAGGATTCCTTCAATGGGGATCAATCCTTAGCTTCCCATCTTCGATCCACGGTGATCCAAGGTGAGTTCTTTATTTTTTAGGGGGTTCTCCCTGATCAATATTTTTTCCTTCCATTTCTTCTTTCCATGCTATGGATATTAATTTACACCATTATAAAGAGGTTTATTTTTTTCTATGTATTTGTGGAATGATGTATTTAGGAGATTAAAGTTTCTTTATGGGAGAGGTGATTAAAGACCAGTTTAATCTATTCTAATGTGAAGAATGTTGATGCCTTTGAGGTAGGGGTTTTTTATTATATTTTATTTATCTAAAATCATAAATTGAGCATGTTTTATCCATTTGGATATACATGTAATTAAACTAGTAAATATTAAACCATATTAAAGAAATGGGATAGAAATCACAAGTTGATGATGATGATATATATCATTACGATGGGTTGCCTCTTGTTTTGATAGATAGTGTGATATCTATGCTATTCTTTTTTAGAATTTTGTTATTCTTGGAGTGGTATATTGAAATTGGTAAATAATTTAAATATATATTTAATTGATAATTAATTGGATTAATAATAATTAAAGAATAGGCATGTTTGTAATATAGTCTTTGTTGTAATTTGATGATAATCAAATTGATGCGAGTGCGAATGATAAATTGGAAAAGATCTTCCATATGATTAATGGAATTGATATGAAATGTAAATCGTGCTAATTATTATTGATAATAATTGAAAAGTAATGATAAATATGAATGGTTGTATACTTGGAACCATGTTTAAATTAATTTTTTAATTAATATGGTATCCTGTCATAGATTGATGCCTTTGGTTTCCCATAGTTGGAACCTATGAAAAGTGAATTGGTTAATTCAAGATGGAATAAGAACCCATTAAGTGATAAAGATAATTTTTAAGGCCTAGGTTACCCATATTCTTGAGAAGGTTGAGTTCCTTGAGGTTACATCCATGAGATCTTGTTTGTGTTTAAGGTCTGTATGCCTTGTTTTAGGGCACAAATTGCCATGTTTTCAATGTTTGTTTGGTCTTAGTACTTTTATGATGTATTATAGATGTGATAATCACTATGTGATGTGATATGGTGTGGAGAGGCCCAGATGTAATGTGAGCCTTGGAAGACTGATGTGATATGTTGTTGGGCAGGCCTAGATGATGTGGTAGCAGTAGACAAATGTGATGGTGAGTTGCATCAGGATATGCATGTGGGTGATGGGGATAGAACAGGAGATAATAGACCAGGTTGAAGCCAATTATACCCATTTATTTGATTATAAGATCTAGGATTCTCTCCTTTGAATTTGTTTAATGGCCAGTTGCTATGTTTTTTATACCTGCATTCATTTCTCCACCACTTAAGGGAACTGGGTGTTCTTGGTTGCTTTTTTCCCTTAGTGGTATATTATGATGGGTTTCCTAGAGTACCTGGATTATGGAATGATTATAATAATGAATAAAAAATGTTTAAATCATAGGGTTGGTTAATACTGGAATAAAAATGAGTTTTTACACTTGATAAACTGTGGAATCATTTTATATTATGCCTAGAGGGCATGGACTTCATTCTAATGATTAATGTAATGAATCTTGAAATATTGTTAATGGTAAATTAATTACTAAATAATTAATTAAAATAAGGAAATGATAAAAAGAAAATAATTAATTTAATGTATCTCTTTAAAATTCTTGTGTTCTTATAGGATATCTAGTCTTAGCTGTGGAGGCTGGGAGTTTGAGTGACATTAGTTATAGTTAATTCTAAGACCAGGTTATACACATAGTGTGGTTATGAAATATATTATATAATATATATTATGTGATTTCATATGCTTCCCCACCCATGTTGGTTAGGGATAATGACACCCAGTGGACTCTTGGAGAGTGTTTTCCCTAACATCCTAGTGGGAGGATGGATAGATGACTACCCCTGGTCCCGTTCTCTTCTATTTGTAGATACTTGTACTGGTACACACATCAGTTAATATTTACCATATATGTGTGTGGAGGGGTTTGATTAATTGTGTTTATTTTATACACATTTATCCCTGGATATAGTATCCAAAGGATTATTATAGGTTCGATGTGTATAGTCTATGATTTCTTGAGATACATACTCAGTGTATGAGCAGTGATGGATTGAGGTATAATACTTGATATATGGTACATGTCATATGGGCTATGGTGGATCTCAAAAACTAATTGGTTACTATATATGGATATGTGGATGTGATGATGTGATCCACAAGGTGTATGTTATGATGCCTTTCCTAGGTTTCTTCAGGCTGGCCAATTTTAGAGAGATATGGATCAAGACGTGCTATGTTTGGGAAGAGAAGAAAACTAGTGGGGAAGTGGGAGTGGGGTACCATTTAAATTTCATTATTATATTATATGATCTCTAGTATAATATATTTTTTAGAGTTATCCATGGTGTGACTGGGAACTTAGTATACCTATTTAGGTGAAAAGTTAATTTCACTATTATTCACTATGCTGTAGTATTTTTTTTATCTTTTGCATGAGAGGATCTAGGGAGAATCCTAATAAGTATACTATTATACTAACCCTACATATATATAAATTATATTTTAGGTTAGTCAGAGAAATTTAGAGATCAAGATGGATATTAATAACTCATGGTTTTCCAAGAGTTTTTTGGGCTTCTTGGCCACTACCATCTTTAAATTTTTTGGTAATTATAGTTCTCATTTTAGTTGTTATAGTACTGCACAGAATTGCATGTTTTCACTTGGGATTTACTTATATATATATATGTCTGAGCTGATGTTGATCATTATATATGTATTATCTATATCCTTTTCATGTTCTCTTAGAGGGCAATGACTCCCATATTCATGTTTAATATAGCCTCAATGCTAGTCTCCAACTCCGGGCCTATTGGAGGTGGGATCCCGATAGTCCCCATATAAATTCAATCATTTTAACCTAAAAGGGGTACACTTTTGGGGGAGGGGGATATAATAAATTCATTGTTTTTGATGCTTTCACTGGGGCGCACATTCGTCCGTCTGTCTGATCGAAATGGGATGATGGGATGTCGGCTCCTCCTTCAGTGGATTCCTCCTTGAAACTCATTACCTAGTCCGTGTCTCCCTTAAATATTAAGGCATTGTTCATGAATCTATTCCCTAGTACCATATCTTCATGGGACCTGGTTAATTATATTGCTTTTGTCAGGACATTCCTATGGGTCAAGTCAGGGAAGTAACCTTTGATTGGGGGAGTAGTCATGTTGGACGTCACTGGTGTGTCTCGATGATGAAACATTAGTGCATCTAGGTTTATTATCCTTATGATAGGGCTTATAGAGGGAGAAAAATCCCAAGGCATCCCACGTTGAGTGTAAGGAATTATATTCCATAGGCATGTCTCTAAGGTTTTCCTCAGTTTCCCATGTTTAACACAGGGTATGCCATGAATTTAACATCCAATAGAGACAGATCAGACAGATCAGGACACTGATCAGAGTGGATCAGATGGGTACATCCCCAAGAGGGAGAACCTGAGGGTTTTACTATATGAGTGGATCAAAACGTCTAATGAATATGGATGTGATAATGCTTGGGTCCCCTAAAAAGGGATTCCAGGGTTTACCATTTGTTGGGATTGAACCTTGAGGAGGTTTCTTACGTACCCCATCTAGAAGACTAGGATCAAAACCCACGTAGTTCAAAAGGTGAATCATGGAATCGAGTTGTACACAAAGGAAAATGACCTGAAGACATAATGGGGTTTATGTGTGGTTAGAGGCCTGGGTACTTCTAGGAGTAGTGGTAGGTGGATGAAATGATCTCAGTAGGATGTGGCGGCTCGAGTAAAACCATGATAGATGATGAATGATTATGTGAAGTGGATGGAGAATGAGATGAAACCATCATGAAGGTGATGGTAGTGTTGGTCTTAAAACCAAGATAGAATTCCTACGTACCCCTATGGTGGGGAATAAAATTTCACATAGTTTAGGGTGGGGCATAGAATCGGGGTGTGCGCAGAGGACAACGACCTGATGACATGATGGGGCTTATGTGTGGTTAGCTGCCTGGGTTGGTCTGATGCCACTAGGATGGACCAAAGATGTGGATCCCAATAGGGGGACACTGAAGTTTACTAGTGTTTGGGGTTGAACCTCAGGGAGGCTTCCTACGTACATTGTATAGGATACATCGATTAAACTCACATAGTTTATATTGGATTAGGGACTATAATGACTTACCGTTGGATGGGG
The DNA here is from genome assembly GCA_963277665.1 of Viscum album. NCBI lineage: Eukaryota > Viridiplantae > Streptophyta > Magnoliopsida > Santalales > Viscaceae > Viscum > Viscum album. The sequence continues at coordinate 1,917,190,358 of OY728128.1, read as the reverse complement.
ACTACAACGGATTACCATTGGATGGGGTCTAAACTCAGGGAGGCCTCCTACCTACATTGTCAAGGAGACAAGGATCAAACCTACATAGTTTCAAAATAATATACGGAAAGGGCATACAGTTTAATGTCGTGCGGGATGAGGGTGAACCAACGTGAATTGGTCCGGACTGATGGGTGATGGTATTGAACCTCATGGAGGCTTCCTACATACCTTGAATGGAAATGGTGATGGTCAAAGTCCATGTAGATCATCTTGGTTTGGGTCATACACACTAAGGAATCCCAAGGAATATGGCAGGGTTGGTGCTTACTCTAATCCTAGGTGAGTCATGCTCGGTGTGAGAAACAAGAGGTTGCAAAGACCTGACAATCACGTCACAAAAAGTGCATATGTGAGGAATAAAGTGGGGCTTACACATGGTTAGCATCCCAGGGAGATAGATATTGGGACTTAATATAAGATGGAGTCTTGATGGTGATAAATAACAATGGGATAGGGATGGGGTAATGAAGGTCCTAGTTCCCATCTATCCTCTGGCCTTGGAATAGGAAAGAAAAGAGGAGGATCAGGGATGCAACCTACTGCAAGAAAGGCCAGAGGATTACTCCAGGATGGTTTCCCTTCCCCACAGATAGACACCAATCCAGAAAAGAGTATCGCATTCCATGTGAGGAAGATCTCACTCCCGTGGAGACCAATGGGCATGGAGAATGTCTGAGACAGGGCACCCCATGTATATCACATGGGGTGAGGCTATAGTTAAATGTCATGTGCTGAGGATGATGGTGCTTGGAAGTATAACATCCTGAAGATAAGTTGATGGGGATTCAATCCTCACCCCTAGGACTTATAAAACTAATACCCACCCACCCTTGGGGATGGGAAGGCATCAACAATTCCATGGGGGGGGGGGTGGTGTTATGAAGTTATCCATTGAGGTACTCACATTAGCATGGCTATGTGAAGAAGAAATATTTGTTAGTGTTCCTATGTGAAGAAGCATGGGGATAAGCAATGCAATACAAAACACCACTCAAGGGACCTTGAAATCACTTCATACAAACCTGGAGGGTCGTATAGGAAAAGGGTTTGCGAAGCAAAGGGTTCACAGGAAGGGACCTTGCGAAGCTCTGGTACTTTACAGGATGGAGAGAATCCGTGAAGGGGTATGATTCCCAATGTGGAGTGGCCTATCCTAGGTATGGGGTATACATGCATATAAAGGGTACTTTGTAAATTGCAAGTGCTTTCGTGGAGTAGGACTTCATGGATCATGGGTTCCTTGCAAAGCTTGTCACTGCGAAGCAATGTACTTTGTGGAGCACAGTGATCCTGACTTAGCATGGGGTTCACATGTGTATGGAAGGTGATTCACGAAGCGTGGGTGCTTGGTGAATACTCGAGTCCCCTTAGGGATCTTTTTTTTTGTGATGGCCCATGGACTCTGCGAAGGGCGCCCCTGTTTGAAGAGGTGTTGTATTTGAGCTAAAGAAAAGGTACTTCGCAATGCTCAAATAATTTTAAGTTCTCATTTTCTCAATGTTATGTAGAGACGAAAAGTGCTTCGTGATTTTAGAGTTGAGAAGATGAAAGTTCAGTGTATCCATCCTTTGCATCTGAGGTAAGCCCAACATTTATAAGAAAGAGGCAGCGCATAGCTCTGACAGCTCATTGGGAAGCCACGTGGTGTTTTACGATCATAAGCGGATTGATTCAAGTTTTTCGTAACCACATATTCGATCGTCATCCCCTCCTCAATGCAGAGGCCTCTTTAATTTCCTTTGCAGTGCTTGCAATGGCTTCTGTCAATTTCCAAGGGACTGTAGAGGTGATCCTGTTCTCACCACAGTGCGAATCATTCTGGTCAATTGGGTCTTAACCATGGAGTCTTTTTCCTCTTTTAATTTTTGGTGACCAGAAAGGTGTACAGGGATTTGTAGCGGCCATAGTGTTGAGGGAACCTGTGAAGGCCACGATGCTGTAGTGCTTCGTGAAGGAGCTTCATGAATCACCCCTTTTGGAATTGGTGACCTCTTTGAGAATTTTTTCCTCTAAACATATTTTGGCGCCAAAAATCCCCCCCCCCATTAGAATTGGAGACGAATAGAAAATTAGGGTCAAAGTATGAGGGTAGATCTCCAAAATTTAGGCAAATGAAAAAGCAATATCGCGAAGCATGGTCACGATAAAGACATGCAAGGTGCAGGTTAAGAACACTACAGAGCTCACCATTTCCAGACATGTCACGAAGCTCAATGTTTGTCACCTATAAATAGGGTAATATGACACCTATTTTTTTCCTTACTCATATCTGCATTCTTGTGCTTGGGATCTCGATTCATGAAGCTTCGTACGCTCTATGACTACTGTTCATGAATTGTGCCCCCATTGCTCTGTAGCGCTTAACAAGTCTTTTGACTCTACGATTGTGCACTCCACAACTTGTACCTATGAGGTATGTGGCAGGGCTCTACAACCGAGCTCTATGAATGAGCTCTGTAACTGAGCTCTACGAATGAGATCCACGATCTAGAAAAAAATTTCAAAAAACATTGAGAAAGAATAGCTCACCAGAAGGCTTCTTGGGGGTCCTTGAGGATGAAGCCTAGAGGGCAGAGATGTCTGATAACATGAGGATTGGGGAATGTGTGCAAATCCATTTGGACTAAGAATCCTTGGTGGAGCTGTTGTTGGACAACCAAAAAATCTACCCCCTATGCAAAATACTATCTCTATATGACTTTGTTCTGAGCGATGAAGTTCTCATTCCCGGAGCAAGTAGGGACGGGCTAGCCTACTGGTTCAAGAGCATGCCATGCCAGCACCAATGGTATAGGGTGTCCAAAAGTCATACTTGGGAGGATTATACACCCATAAATGATAATTATTTTTATAATCATGTCAAAAAAATAGATGGGAAGACATTGCAACCAGAGTTATCTCCCCCACAGTACCACAAAATTATAAAGGTGGCCTTGGGGAACCTAGAGAAGGGGTGTACTGATGAGTGGGATCTGTTCTAGGGTGGAAATTTTATAGATGACTGGGCATGGGCTTACTGAGTCTGTGCCTCCTAAGAGGAGTTTGGGGTAGAGATGAGGAGAGTGGGCCTGTATGAGGTGGCATGGGCCTCCCAATTCCACATCTACTATCCAAAGAAGTTGATGCCAAAGTTGCTAAGAAGGTGGATGTCAAGGACCAAAACTTTTCATCTTCATTATGGGGAGGTCTGTATCAGCCTCTGGGACCTCAAAAAAATCTCATGGATCCCAATATTGGGGGAAATTTATGATGAGTTCCTCCCCTCCATGAATACATGGGGGGACTTAGAGCAGATGCCGTCACTTTTAAGGGTATTGATGGACCTGGTGTAAGGAGTGGATAAGCAGTCAGGGAGGGATTTCCACTTTAAGGAGTGCTTTAGATGGTTTTGGAATTCCCCAATTGATGGGAAGTTTCATGTGAGGCCTCCCACTTTCCATAAGGGGTCTAGTGCAGTAAAGAGTACTCATAATGGAGGCTCTTAGAGGATAGCCACTAAAAGAGATGGGGATTTAGTGTTAGCACCGAGTAGAAAATAGTGTTTAGGTTGGCTGTGTTCATCTTTGTACTCATTTATGGAAGGATTTTTCCAATAAGGGACATGAATATGGGTGTATGAATGAGCACGTCTATCATGGAGTCCATATTGGAGATGGGGGAGTAGATCAATATGGGGATCCTGATGTTGGCTAAACATTACAAGGTACTATGGAATATTAGTGAGGGGAAGAAACCACACAGGGTGTGTGGGCCATTTCATATTATGTATGGGTGGATAACAGCACGTATGGGCACCTATGAGTACTCAAACCCCATTTCTCCTCAAAGGTCAGACTTCCGACCAACTATTTTGAATGCGGTGGGGAGTTTCTAGACCAAGATGACCCCGCTGCTAGTGCTGAACTGGGTTTAGAAGGCAGTTGAGTTCAACTTCCACCCATTCCCATTTCCAACAGGTGTGTTCACTGATGATGGTTAGGAAACAGAGCATCATCTATCCTATCTCTTATATTTTTGAGATGGATTCTTGGTGGAACGGGTTGACCACAAGCCTCTCTATGAGTTGTACACCCCGCACCACTTCGCGAGGTAGTTACGATGCATGTAGAGGCTCACCCTGCGGGTATACTTGGGAGAACGCCACAAGGACCACCCATGTGTGATGAGGAAGGTGTGGCTCTTGTTCACACAAGAGTATGGGAAGATACTGAATGAGCTGCCTCCACCTACAACTATCTATTGGCTGCTGAAGAAGTATGTCAAGATTTGGGAGGCAGCCTACCTAGGGGAGATGCTGATGTTGTAGAACATACGTGCCAGTGACGGGGTCCCCCCTCAACTTCAAGATCAGGGCCGAAAGGTGGCAAGGACATCCCGTGGTGGCGGGGCTACAGCAATAGTGAGGCCGATGCCAATAGAGGGGAAGGCAGTAGTGGTAGACCCCGTAGTCCTAGAGGAGAAAAGTTAGCCAGAGGGGAGGCCACCCAGGGGGTTCTGTAGGATACCCACTGAGGCCTGGGGAAGTGGCTAGGCCATATAGACATGCCTGGGGATGCTGTCTTCCTGGAGGCCTAGGACATATGGGAAGTCAACAGAAAATTCCTCAACCCTTCTTAGATGTGGCACCACCTGAACCATCTTGGGATGGATTTGTTGGGGATCAGTCCTGCCAGGGCCAACTTTGCAGCATCTCATGCAGAAGGGGAGTAGTACATCACTGAGCTGGACGAATTCATGCACTCTCGGAGTGCTCTGCGTCCGATGATAAATCATGTGAAATTGCTACTCAATCGAACAATCCCTCCGTAGTTATCTTCCACCGGCCTGAGAGAGCACTTCACCCTACTAGAAGAATCAGAAGGGTCCTCCTGAGGGGAATATTCTGGTAGAGGGATCCCCCTCTGAGGAAGGTGAGGTCTGTAACTTGGAGCTAGAAGAATTTGTTGAGGCTCTTGAGGTAAACCATAAACCATTCTCCTATGATCCTCATTCTGGTCACTTAGGTCTTCTCAACTAACATTTCACCTATGCAAGAGTGCCTCATATGGAAAACTCTCTCCCGCACAATAGTTGATGCAGCTATGGGAGCTGCATGATCAACTCCCTTGACAACGACAATTATCATGACTAGAAGGGCCACAACACCCAGGGTGGTTCTCCTGAAGAATTCAGATTTCCCAACCATATATGGGGGACCATGACTTGGAATTCCTGTGGAATCAGCTCAGGGGAGAGACTGAATGTTTGATCTTTGTAAGGATTCTTCATAGATTTCATAACTATCATCCATTGAATCAGGCCAAATAACATCTGCATATTCTCATATTCATAGTTCTTCAAATGGAATGGGCTGAATTGGAGAGGATGATTGGGGCCCCTGACACTATTTTTTCTAGGGGAACACTGGTGGTCGTTGAAGCAGACACCTATACTAACCAAGCCACAGTGCTCCGGATGACAAATGAGACTTTCTGTAAGATAGAACCTGAAGTAATCGAGGTGGAATCCGATGAAAGGGATCAATCAGATGACATGGGTCCTGAACTACCTGACCAGACAACGGATAAAGATCCTGCTGAAGAGTTCTTGGAGGCATTCTCCACATATGTACCCACTGACCCTAAGGACCGGGATGAGGCCACTTCTGATGAAGAGGACAGCAAGGCCGTCAATCGCTGGTCATATAAGCTAATCAAGCGCTTCAATGGGAAGACCCTATAATCACAACAGATTTTCCAGATGGGGAGGCTTCATTACCGGCTATGCGAACTATGTGCTGGAGGAGTGGATGCCCAATGTCCTCATATGGTAATCCAAGATTTCATGGAATAGAAGATACAGGAACATGACTGCGACCATGGTGTGGGTTGACAGTGGAGGAATTCCATGAAAATCAAGAGACTCAAGGAGTCTGAGGATGAGATCCAACAGTTGAGGGCACATGTGGACAAGTACTCTGCTTTCCTCAATGCACAACCGGGACTCGTATCACGATTGAAGGCCCAATTAGCAGTGGATGAAGAGCAGATGAGGCATGCCTCTGAGGATATGGCCATCATCCGGGATGATGAGGATTGGGCCCAAATTGAGATTTTTGAACTACGACCCATATCCATCGAGGAGGATCAGGAGCATAACAAGTGACAATGGATCCTGGATGCTACTATCCAGATAATGGAGGAGTTGGGATGCTCCATTGACGAGGTCAACCCATCTATGGGACGAGAAATCCTTGGGTGTTGTAATTTTTGTAAACTCATAAACATACTTTCATGATTTTCTTATTTATGTTGATTACATGTGTGGGTTTAGTTATTTTTTTGGGTTTGCTGCAATTCCATCACATTCGAGAAATATCCAGCAGTCAATCCCTAAGATCATATGGGTCATGCCCGATGTGAGATACTAGGGATGACCGCATCGTTATTCCATTCAAATATGAGAGTGACGACCAGGCTCTAGGAATTAGGGGTATAAACAAATGATTCAGATTTTCAGGAAGAAATAGGGAGGCCTGATTGGAGAATGAAGTTCTTAGAATAGTTGAATTGGCATTTTCTCAAGACGCTCTGGTGCACGAGCAGGGTAATGCCCGAGGCATTAGAATAAATACAACATAGGGGATTGGAAAGTGTGAATCACGATACCCAAAATTTGGAACACTATAAGGATAGAGTTACAATAAAGGATAACTATTGACTATGTTTCAAAAACAACATCCATACCATGTTAGCTTTAAATAGGGACAAAATATGATGGCCCCGCTGACCATGTTCGAAACACAGGGCTGGAATCGAAATGTTACCCATAGTATTCTGAGACGTTGGCCTAGGATAGTAGTCAAGCCATAGGCTAAGCATCTGTACCATTAGGGTGTTCCTTTAGATGTGAAAGAGGACAAGGGTCCAAATAAAGAGCACACAAAGTGTAGGGGATGGAGTGATGGGTTGTTCAAATAGGGTTAAACACTCTTGAAATTATGCCACTGTGGTGAAAACACATTAGGTGAGCGCATTAGTCTAATCAGGAATAATACGTACTTCTAGACAGGACCTCTCTGGTGGGGACATAGAATTTCTTGTAGTTTAACTTGATACCAATGAGGATGATAGACACATAGTTTAACATCGTATGGTGAGGATGAATGCAATGAATGATCCCAAAATAGGGGATGAGGCCTAGAAGACCGTATAGAATGTTCAGAAACACGTGGAATAATCTGGGAACTAGACATATAGATGTCACTACATATCTTTCTATGGAAGGAATCAAACAATACATAGTTCTTGGGAACATCATTGTTAGAGACCAATGATGGCGGGGAAATCCTCTTTGGCGATGAAGCTGACACATCCCATAATTATCACGGGACATCCTGAACTTGTTCAGGGTAGAACCATCGTTTAATGTCATGAATCGAGGCCATGGTTACCCAGAAAGGAAATGTGCGGTGCAGTATATATACCGATGTGAATGAGGACCGTAAGAGTCCCCACCACACCATGTAATCCTAGGGGAAATCTTAGGTTGAGAGACCGAAGATGGAGAAATTTGGGTTGGGCCTGAGACAAAGTGACCGGGCATTCCATCGTACCCCATGAGGATGAGAATCAAGATACATGTAGTTCTGAGAGTATAGTTTTACATCATGTGGGAAAAAGGCCATGTGCAATTTGACTACACCAGTACACATCCTACCAAAACCACTAAGCCCACGTTAGTTGTGCTTGATGTGGGAAACAAAGAGTAGTGATGGGATTTTATTGGTATAGGGAGGCAAACATTGTGAGTGATGTAATTCTATGTGAGTGACATACTACTATTACCGATCCACCTACTTAATGCTTATAGATGCGCGAAGGGGTAAAAATGAGTGTGTTGGAATTTCCACTTAAACATAAGGGCATGGAAAGATGTGAATAATAGCGCCCTAGATTTGGATCACAATGATGGTGGCATGATGATAAAGGATAACTATTGACCATGTTTGAAAAACATCATCCATTTCACATTAACCTAGCATGGGGATAGACAAATGAGGGTGAACTGTTGACCATGTTCGAAACATGGGACCTGTCGCAAAATGTCATCTAAGGTCTTCTTGGTCATTGGCCCAAGACGGTAGGTGAGATAATGTGGCATGATACTAGGCTATAAAGGGGGTCCCTTTAGATGTGGAATAGGATGGAGATCCAAATAAATGGCTCTTAAAGCATGGACATGAAGTGTGGGAATGTCCATGTGAAAATTACGCACTTTGGGCTCTTTGTGGCAATGCATTTGAGTACGCCAATGAGACGTGTCAGATAGAGGGGGTTGAACCCCTTTTCAAATACAAGGTTCTTGGGGACATGAGATCCTTTATTAAGGTAATATAGTAAACCATTAGGAGGGAACTTGGTTTAATGGAATGTGCGTAAGGTGGAGAAGTATCCAAACCTGACATGTAGTTCTAATAGGAAGATCATAGTTTATAGTTATATAACTCGGACCAGGTTGGGAAGAGACAAGGGAGAAAAATGGTGTGGTTGTTGAAAAAATACTCATAAAAGAGGACATAGATTCCATACCACATCACACACCTCAGATAGAGGTCAGGCTAATGGGTTGGAAAGAGAACAAGATTTGAGAACCTGAGATGGACCCGAAGAAAAAATGTCTATGCATTACTACGCATCCCATAAGGATGAGAATCAATCCATACATAGTTTTGGAGATTCCATGGTAGGGTACCAATGCTATAGGAAATACTATCATGCGGGTCTGGCCTATGTATTAAAAGAAGCAGCCTTTGATGGATATTGTCTGTTCTTTAGGGTGGAGGAGTGTTTTTTTGTGAAGAAAAAAACCAAAGATGGAGAATACGGGCATCACTATAGGATTCAAGCCATATATAGGCCTTGAAAAATTTCATGGTGGATGACTGATACCAAACATGATGTCCCCTTGAGTGAGGACATCACAATACGATGCCATTTTTTCTTTGTGCAGACAGGATGATAATGACATAGATTAGGGTCGTGTGATAGGACCATCACATGCATTTTAACATCGCGTGGCAAAGACATGGTAGTTTAAAGTCATGTAGGACTAGGAAGCATAGTTAAATGTCATGTATCTTGGATGCATATAGAAGAATGAGGTTTTAGATGGAATGCATGAGTTGTGATAAAGCATACCCGACGTGAATGAGGATCAAGCCCACACCCACACCGTGTGTAGATCCAAAAGAGAAACCTCTGGATGAGGGGACAAAATAAATCAGAGGATATGGGACTGGACCTAAAGAATAAATATCTAGGTGTTCCAATGTATCCCATGAGGATGGTAATCAAGCCATACACAGTTTAGAGAGTTCAGTTTTACCTAATGCAGGATAACAGGCAGGGGAGACTAACTCCTAAAAAGGGCGTACGTGGTGTGGCTATTGAAAATCTGACATGAATGAGGTAATAAGACCACATAAACAACACCACAGAATCCTATAAAATTCAGGTCTAAAAGGATGAATAGAAGAGATAATTAATGGAGCCTGGGATGGACCCGAAGATGAAATGTATGGGTATTCCTTTGTATCCCATAAAGATGGGAATCGATCCATTCATAGTTATGGAAGTGCCGTGCAGTTTGACATCATATGACTAAGAAGTCAGGAGATCTTAGTTTAAGGTCACAGAGCTCAGACCGAAGGAAGTGAGACTTTTCCAAATGGGTATAAACCTTGTACAAATCCCTAATCCCATGTGACCCACAATCAATGCATAAAACAAGGGTGGATAAGGTATTTGTGACACATGGAATACATTGAAATAGGGAAATAACATGGAGCCTCAAATGACACCTCAACATGGCTTCATCCTCCTGACGCGCAAACACGCAATGAGGGATAGCACCTAGAGTGTCAAAATTCCACTTGGACATGATGGAGTGGAAAATGATGTGAATCATGTAACCAATATTTAAGGCTTAATAGAGGTGGCGTAACGATGGAGGATGACTATTGACTGTGTTCAAAACACATCATCCATATCATGTGACCTATAATGGGAACAAATGAGTGTTGACCACTGACCACATTCACAATGCGAGACTTGTGTTAAATTGTCATTCAAAATTCTTATGTAAGTTGGCCTGAGATGGTAGGAGAGCTTTATTCCCTAGCATCTAGGACATTCGAGGGTCCTTTTAGATGTGAAAGATGATGGGAAGCCCAAATGATGGGGAACATAAAGCATGAAAATGGGGGAAAACATGTCTTTGTAGAATCTAACACTCTAGGTCCTGAACCAAAGTGCTACAAGGCACACTGTTGAATTTCCAAAGAGGTTCAAGGGGCCCCATTTAAGAGAAGAAAAATTGGGAAGATGGATGGAGGAAGGATATGTTGATCTCTCAAGAGGGAGGTACATGGAGTGGCTACTGAAAACCCGACGTGAATGAAGACATAAACCCATACCACACCATATACCTACTCTCAAGGAACTCAGGCCAGGGGCCAAAAATATGAGGAGGTTTCTAAGAAACAGAGCTAGACCCGAAGATAAAATGTTTGAGCGCTTCTACGTATCCCATGAGGATGGTAATCAATCCATAATTAGTTTTGGAAGATGTCATTAAATTTAACGTCATGAGAAAAGGATGAAGATAGGAGGGGGTACCTCGAAGAGGAATGTTTGTGGCATGGTGAATAACCCAACGTGAATAAGGGAATAAGCCCAAATAAGACACACCATTTATAATTACTAGTGAGAACCCAAGACAAGAGGCTAAGAGAAAGGATAGATGAACCTGGGATGGACCCAAAGACAAAATTTCCTGGTTTTCCTATGTATCCCTTGAGGATGAGAATCAAGACAAATTTAGTTCTTGAGACATAGTGAAGTTTAACATCATGCGAAAATAATATGATAGATCTTAGTTTATGGTCATAGATCTCAGACCATAGGTGACCAATTTAATGTCATGTGCGTTGGAAAGATGGGTGAAAATGGTGAATCACCATGCCTATCATTTGGGAGATGACAGAACAACAACAATGATTAAGGATAACTACTGACCATGTTCACAACACAGTATCTGTATCGTGTGACCTAGGATGGGGACAAACAATTTAGCATTGACTACTGAACATAATCACAATGTGGAAATTTTATCAAATTGTTGTTCAAAATCCTTAGGGATGTTGGACTAAAATAGTAGGTGAGCCATAAGGCCAAGCATTCATACCATTTGGGGGTCCCTTGGATGTGAATGTTGATGGGAACCCAAATTAGGAGACATGTAAAGCGTGGTGGTACCCGTGTAGTTTAACATTATGCAACAAGAACGATGGATTAAGGAGGGATGTCTCGAGGGGATATGTGTGGTGTGGAGAAAATAGCCTGACGTGAACAAGGACATGGAGTCCATACCACACTGCAAAATCCTAAATGAGAACTTGGTCCAAGGAGATGGAAATGTCAAGGGACCTGAGGCTGGGACATTGAAAGAAAGTCAAATCCATATTTCTATTTATCATCCCATTGGATGAGTACTTAATAGGTTTACGTCTTTCATTTTGGATAGATCAAATAGTTTAATGTCATTTTGTGAGGACGATGGTGGTCTTATTTTAAGTTCATAGAGCTCAGACCATGATTATGTGATCCTTTATGTGGGTATTTCCGTACCAAAGCTCCTAATCCCATGTGATTCATTCTTGGTGTGGGAAAGAAGGAATGAGATCAAGTTCTCCCCAGCACATAAGGGTATGACAATGAAGGGAATATATCAGGCAAGGTCGATCCCAACCAGACCAAAATTCCAGCTCGAGGAATACCAACATTTGAATGGATAGTAGGAAAAAATGAATCACTACACCCAAAATTTGGGTCATATAGGGGTGGTGATAACGATAGAGGATATCTACTAACTATGTTCGAAACACAGTGTCCATATCGTGTGACCTGAAATGGGAATAAAAATTGAGAATCGACCACTGACCATAGTCAAAACACATGACTTGTATCAAAGTTTCATTCAAAATCCTCCAAGTCATTGGCTCAAAATGGTAGGAAATTCATAAGGCTGAGAATCCGTACTGTTAAGGGGGCCTTTTAGATGTGAACGTTGATGGAAACCCAAATGATGGGACACATGAAGTGTGAATATGTCTATGTAGTTTAACTTTATGCATTAAGGACGAAATAGGTGGAGATCTCCAAGGAGAGGGATACATGGTGTGGTCATGGTAAACTCAACATAAATGGATGTAAGAAAATCCTACACCACACCATGTGTTTTGACCTAATGAGAGATCTTGAAGTTTGGGGCTAGGACTATGGATGAAATTTCTGGGTGTTCCTACGTATCCCATGAGAATGTGAATCAAGCCGTACATAGTTCTGAATGGCCCATGTAGTTTAACGTCGTGCGGTGAGGACATGGTAGGATTGAAGAACAGGTAGGGGAACATGGTGCGATCACTATAAACTCGACATGAGGGGGCAAAAAGAAGTTTACACTACACTGTGTGCAATCCTCTAAGAGAACTATACCCAGGGGGTAGTCAATGAAAATGTTTGGGGGTTGGACTCTAAGAAAAAGCATCTAAGAATTCCTACATATCATATGAGGATGGGAATCAAGCCATATGTAGTTCTTGAAAGGCTATGTAGTTTAACATCATGCAGAGAGGACACTGGGAGATCTTAATTTATGGTCATAGAGCTCGGACCGTAATGGTATATCTGCCACTTGTAGTTTAATGTCATGTAGGATGGGTGTATATTAGTTTTACAACCTTTAGATTGGATGGATCACATAGTTTAACGTCATGTGGTAAAGATGAAAAAAATATAAGGTAATGTATGTCTAAGGAGTGTATTTAAGAAAAGTACTACTCGAGGAATTTGGAATTGGTGGGAGGAGTGATATGATCACCATCCATGGTAACTAGAGAGTATGTGCCAATGTGTAAACCTTTTGAATTATATAAATTCCTTCCCATTTAGGATCCAATTTTGGTGGCTTCCTTCTAGGTATCATTAGTTTTCTGAGGTCCAATACCATGTCACCTTGAAAGAAAGAGAGGAGACAAACTTTCTTGTTGAAAGCTTTGGCTATCTTGTTTTGATGCCTCTCTAGATTGTGCAGGACACAAAGCCTATTCTCCTTGAGTGCCTCCAATTCAGCCAGACAGATCTTGACCACCTTATATGGTGTCTTCTAATCATAGATATATTTGAGAAATGAAGGAAACTGAATCTCAATGGGAAAGATTTCCACCGTTCCATACATTAGGGAATATGGGGTCACCTGAGTGGAATTATGAGTCATAGTCCGATAAGCCCAGAGAGTATTGGGAAGTTTATTTGGAAAAATATTATTATTATAACCAACCATATTCTACATAATTTTAAAGAGGGTTTTGTTGAATAACTCCATTTGAAAATTTTATTGCGCATGATAGAGAGAGGTATGGTTAGAATAAATGTTTTAGTTGGCATAAAACTTCATTAGTTAGACTGCTCAGAAGTTGGTGCCGTTGTTGGTGAGGATAGTGTGAGGGAATCCAAATTAGTAGATGATATTGGAAATTAAAAATTCAATAAAACGGGCATTGAAATCCTTGAGTGGAACTACCAGTTCCCAATTGAAAAGGAAATCCGTAGTGGTCAGAATAAAGCTGCACTGGTGGGCTATTGTTGGTGGATATGGTCCCATAACATTGAGTCCCCAGACCGTATAGGTCCAAGTATACATGGTAGTGTGAAGAGGATTTGGCAGCCAATGAACAAAATTATCATGGTTTTGGCACAGATGGAACCTCTTGGGAAACTCAATATAGTCATAGATCATGGTGAGCCAAAAAAATACCCCAATCTTCATATCTGGTGAGATAGTTTAAGCCCAGTTTGATGAAACCCGTAGGAACCGAAATGGAATTTATGCCTGACTTGAGAAATATCACCTCTCTGAATGCAATTAAGTAGAATCCAATCACACCCACATCTTTATAAGATCTTCTTAAGACCGGGACCACTCTGGAGGGTAAATTTCAATGCGCGACATTAGATTATCTCATGCTCAGCTTGATCTTCTAGGAGATTTCCATTCTAGAGATACTCAATAAATGGGGTCCTCTAGTCAGGAAAGACCTCCAACACTATGGTAGGGGGACCTAGGGGCCTTGAAAAGGTGGCCCTAGTGGTAATGTGGCTTACCTACGGGCTATCATCATCGTATGGAGTGATATGAGAAATGAATCTATGGTGTGCCACATGAATAATCAAATCATACTAGTTAGGTTCTGAAATAGATGCAACCAAGCTAGAAAAGGTTTCAGCTCATCCATTCTGCAAATGAGGGACATGAGTAAATTTTCTCTGAGATGGGAACTGGGCCATCAACTGGCGGGTATGTTCCAATAGTGGTAGGAGATATAGCTTCCTAATGACTTAGTCAATGTTGATCAGTTTTATGACTAGTTCAGAGTCCCCTTTCATATGTAAGGGGGGAACATCAATCTCGAAGGCCAGCTTGAGACCAGCAATGAGAGCCTAATACTCTACCTCATTATTGTTACAACCTTATGACATCAAGAATGAATATGCAAGAAAAACTTGTGCTGGTGTGATGAAGACGATACCCAAACCCACTCTATTAAGTCTGGGATCATTGAGTATTCTATCGGTAGGGCTTTGTGAGGCACCATCAAAGTGCATTTTCTAGTACAGAATGGATTGATATTCTAAGAGGATTTCCTCATCTGGAAAATTAGGATCTAGAGATTGGTTCGCAGGATCTGGATGGGTGGAAAGGAATTCCACCAAATCCTATCCCTTGATGGAATTCTAGTGGAAAAACTTGATTTAAAACTACTAGAGGATCCCTTACCACTAAGCTAGAAAACCTGTTAACATGGGGTGGTTCAGAATGTACTTTAGTAGGTCCACTCGAGACACTAGATGTATGTCATAATGCTGCATGTAGTGTCGCAATTTCTGCACTATGAATACCATTTCAAGGTATCTCTTATTGATAGAGGAGTATTTGGTATCTGTATTGAGGAGAATGATACTAAGATAGCATAAACCTTTCTCCGTTCCCTCGTTGTTCTTATGGGTGAGGAGGGCGCCAAAAGATTGTTCTAGGGAAACCACATAAAGGACCAGTGGCCTTCCAAAAATGGGTGGCATCAGGACCAGAGGCTATAATAGGTACTTCTTGATCTCCTCAAAAGAAGTATGACCCTCCTCATCCCACTGATAATTGACACCTTCCTTAATAATCTAGGAAAAGGGCTTACACTTTCCAGCCAAATTTGAAATGAATCAGCATATGTAGGCTAACTGGACTTGAAAGCCTTGAAGTTTTCAGATGTTTCCCTAAGGATACATATGGCTGATGGCCTTGATCTTCTCCAGATTCATCTCAATACCTATATATCTGACAACGAAGTAGAGAAATCTTCCAAAGGTGACCCTGAAGTCACACTTCAAGGGGTTCATCTTTAGATGGAAGGATCAGTGGAATCCAAACACTTTCTTGAGATATTTGATATGTTCTTATAATGAGAGATATTTTACCACCAGATCATCAACATAACATTCTACTAATGTACTGACGATCTACATAGATATGCGATGCATGGTGCATTGATAGGTGGCACCTAAATTCTTTAGACCGAAGGGCATTACCTGGTAGAAGAAAGTACCTTATGGTGCCCTAAAGGCTATAAACTCTTCATTCTCAGGGACCATTAGGATTTTATTATATCTAGAATACCCATCTATGAAAGAGATATCCTGGAACCCATAAGTGGTATCAATCAGTAGTTTTGTCATAGAACATGGAAAATAATCCTTCAAATAGTGACAATTGAGATCCTGGAAGTTGATGCAGACTCTGATATATCTATTCTTCTTCCTAAAAGGCATGATGTTGGCTAACCATCTGGGATACTAGACCTACTTGATAAAGTTGGCTTTAATGAGCCTATCAACCTCAGCCTCCACCCTGGAACCATGAGAAGGGTGCATCTTTTTGGGAGGCTATATGAACCTGCGATGATTTTTTGAAAGGCTGAGGTGGTGGATGACGATATGAGGATATAGTCCTAGAATGTCATCATAACTCTAGGAAAACACATCATGATGATGCTTCAGGAAGTCCAAATATCTCTATTTCTCTTCGAAAGGCATATCAGAACTAATCAATGTGGGTTTCAGATATGTCTCATTACCAAGGTTCACCTATACTAATTCATCGATCATGGTGGAGAAACCCTCTTCAAATGTGGGGGGTTCATCCTCCAAATATTATTCTTCATTCACAGAGGAGGTATCCTTGGTGAGAAGTGATTCTTTCAAATGGAATAATCCTGATGGGACACTGGTGCCAGCCTGAGCGGCGGTGGATGCCGCATCTGGGAGATCATGTAATGTTGAGATCATAATGATGAAATCTGTCGACCTGATCCCATATAGCCTTTGTCCCAACCATCCACGTTGATGATATCAAAGAAATAGTGGCGTGTAGGCTTGACTCAGTTTATCCCAGCCTAATGAAATAGGAGAGTATGACTTTTTTCCATTTCCCTAGGGTGAAAATTCTGTTACCTTATTATAGTAAGGGAATCTGGGATCTCCTGAGCCTGATTTGTGTAGGAATACAAGGTGATCTTCTAGTGTCCCTTAGACTTGAGAATTTTCTTCCCGCTCATTCCAGAAAAAAAAATCATTTTCCCAGATCTAGGGTTTTATCCTCCAATTGGTGTATTGGAAAAATTTAGGCATCATCCAGGTATGTCCACGGGTCAGTCGCAACCGTAGCGTGTTTAACCTCGTTATCCTTAATTTTCTTTTCCTTGCTCTTGTAATAGTCAGCATCCAGTTTGTGGGCCTCACAAGAGGAAAATAAAGACACATCACCTTGGAGTACACCCACTCGACCATTAAGGGATTACTTAAGGAATTGGTGATACGAATAAGTGATCGCCACATGCTGTTATATCCATGACCTACCCATTAACATGTTGTAAGTAGTGTCCTGTGAGACAACCATGGACTCAGTGTTGGACACCTTGCCACTGAACTGGGTCTTTAGGTGGATCTTGTCAATCAATAACTTTTCCTTCATGTCATAACCTTGAATTTTCAAGTCATAGGGACTTAGATTATCTTTAGATAACTCTATTTTTTGAAGTGTCTAGGTCGGGATTATGTTGATCCCTGACCCTATGTTGACATGACAATGGTGAACATCCACGCCATTGAAATGGACAACGATGTACAATGGGAGGATATTCCCCTATATGGGAGAGCCTTCATCTTCTCTAGAGAAATAAATAATGTCCTGAAATTCAGCATGCTCTACTACCTCAGCATGGAAGGCTTCTGTGGCTTTAAAGCCTCTGTAAGAGATTCACATATATCTGCTGATAAGATAAGAGAATCAAGGATAGAGAGACTCATAGGGATTCTGAAAAGATTATTAAGGATATCATACTTCCGTACCAACCATGAAATTCTTCTTATATGTGGTATTTCTACGACAGGAGGTATGATGGGACCTTCTAGTTGAACCGGCAGCCGACCAGCATAGGGAATGTCTTCCTGATCACCAGTCAAAATGTGTGGAGTGACCACTAGACAAGGGATAAATGACTAAGGGAAATCCACAATGGAACATGGCTGATCATAGAACAATCATGGTGGCTCCTCTTAATCAAGTAACTCAAACAGTGGTGGATGCAGATCTGGTGAAACAAGATGAGAAGGTTGTGCATGTGGAGCTCTGTGATGGGCCTTTTTTCTAGTTTTGTTGGAATGAATATCCTATCTAGAAGAACTGATTGAGGCATTAAATCGAATCACATAACCACAACTCCATAAACTCTTTTGATGGATGGGGACATTGGGAGGGTATGTCTAACATTCTTCATTGTCAGGAATCATCTAGGGGTTTACCAGTACCACGGTGTTAACTGAAGCGTACCCTTGGACATCATTTGAAGAATAATCCATAACCATATGTATTATAGGGGAATTTTCCAAATATCGGGGGCATGAAATCACCAAGAGTATGATATGATGATGGCATCGGTGGTGGACTTTGTTTTCCCTTGCATCGCTGATGCTTACCGCTCTAGGAAGAGGAAGATGGAGATGTCGACGCAAAAGTAGTGGTTGCGGGTGACGTAGTGACTTTTGAAGGATTGGGTTGATTCAAATGTGCATGGAGAATAGCATGGGCATGGGTGACTGCCATATGAGACATCCAATCATCTTACTTTTTAGACCCATGGTTAGGAACCTACTACCACTCACCTTCATTTTCACTGTCGTTGTCAGGCTGTATGAATACACATGTCACCTATTTCGGGGTTGGACCTAAGCTAACTATGTTGTTATAAACATGGTATTGGAGATAGTATTTAAACACAAATCAAAATTTGAGAATATTACCCAGGATCTGATGATAGGGGCAAAAATTAGGTCGGTCAGTGAGATCTACCTCTTTGAGCCTCCTGCATTCCAAAAACCATAGAATTACCTGTTCCAAGGAGCTTTGGAAATAACCGGGGACCTGAGCCTCATTAAATGAGTAGGCCTAATTACTTATATATGGAAATGGGGTCTATGAGCCTAGCCCTGATGAGGGGTTGGAGGAGCCTGTCGAGAATGTGGAACTTGGTTATCTCACCTAGGTTGTGGTGGCACGTTATGCAGGGGAACCTGTTGATTCTGAGACGGGCGCTACTAGGCCGGTGGCTATGCCTGAGATGGTGGTCCTCTTTGATACTATAGAGGTGGATCTAATGGTAATAACTCTAGAATCCCAGGGGCCTATATCTGTGCGATTGTGGTGGTCTCAGACATAGCGACTCTTATCGCAGGAACCACAGGAGGCAACAGATGCACCTGCTTGGCATGCTGCAAGACTTCCTCTAGACACTCCTATTTATCAAAGAAATCTTGAAATATCTCGGGATAATTATGGGTGATGATAGAGGGGACCAATTCATTTTTTACATTCCACACACACATTGTCAGCAGTTTTTCCTGAGCCAGCGACATATCTAGGGAGTAGGTGAGGCCTTTCCACCGGGCGACAAAGTCCGTGATGCGCTCTTCAGGCCTCTGTTTTCACTTGAAGAGGTCTTCAATACTCTTATTCTAGGTGGTAGAGATGAATTGTTAAAGAAACTACCAATAAATATCTTCCTAGCAGACTTCTGACCCAATGGGTAGCTGGTTGTACCAGACAAATACATGCCCTTCCAATGTTTGTACAAAACACCAGAGTTTGGAGACCACCTACTGTGCTAGAGTTCCCAGAGTGGGTCCACACCTTGAGATGAAGTGGTCTAGATGCTACAGCAGATTTTCTGTCCCATTAATGGGGGGAAATTTAGGGGTTCCCAAACCAGGAGGTGGTGGCATATCATCCACCCATGCCGGATATGGCTTTCCATCAGGCAGGATTACCACCTATTGAGTTTCCAAAGCCTCGAGTAGGGGAAATGAGCACTGCCATTGGATCATTTGTGAGGAGATTCCTATATTTATGAGGGTCCCTAAACACCAGTGATTTGGAAGTTTCTTCAACATTATAAGAAGTCCTCGTGGCTCATAGAGTGGCTGGTGGGATGACCCGTAGGACTGCTGGGGGAACGAACTGTGGAGTGGTTGGGGGAACATAAGCTGGGTCCTGAGGATTATCATGCTACTCATGTGATTTTGGTGATACCTAACATTCCCTCTTTCCATAAGCTCTAGATTCTTCCCTATCTTTGTGGACATGATGGGCAGGGTCACCTGAAGGCAACTCACCAGGGGGGAGTTGTACCTACCCCTACTGCCCCAGTCAAGGATCACCGTAGTCTGGTCACTACACCACAACATGTTTATAAAAGAGGATATCAAACATATTCTTATGATCCATGAGCTGCTGATGCAACATGGCCTTTTCAGGATCATCTTCCATTTTCTGCACTCAGCCAGATGGGTCATAGGGTTTGATGACCCCAATATACTATTTTCCTCTATTGGGATTCCATCCAAGGGCTAATGACTCAGTAGGTACAAGACGGCCCAGTAAATTTATTTACTAGCGAGTAACCCTTCCCAATGGATCCAATAGTTGTGGCACTCCCCCAGGAGGTAAGTTATCTTCAAGGAGCTTTAACATGTTCTTTCCCTCTGATAGGTCGACCATGTTAACTATGGATATACCTAGAGGCATATTATTAATATCACCAAGAAATTAAGGCTGGTTCTAGATATAAATGAATTAAAGGGCTGCATAATACCCCCATCCACAGACTAGGACATAGAGGGGGGGGGATCCTCCTTGATAATTCTATAGAGCACTTTAAATCTCCAAACGCATTGTTGCAAGAGGGTCTTATAGAGAACAAGTGACTCAGGGAACTCGACCATAGAGAGTGCAGCCAAGTTGACCATACTGATTTTTTGTCCAATATCTTCAAAGTGTCCCTAGATCTTAGGGTAATACAATCACTGATAACAGAGACAAAAGTGTGTCACCCGGAGGGTTTAGAGAAAGCATGCAACCTTTTCCTTGGTAAACAATTCTGGCGCACTGAAGTTTGCGGTTTCAATTAGATAGAAAATCTCTGGGAAATGGTCTATGACAAGGATGTCCCACAAGATCCTTGGATCAGACTTGGGATCCAACCCTTGGTTACACCATTAATTATTTGGGGGCGGCTGTGGGATCGATAATGTAACTAAAACATATCACTGAGATGGTAGACCGACCTATAGAGAATATGAAGAGTGAGCTGAAAAGCTACCTCATCATAGGCTATCCTCTGAAGAATCTATTAACTGATCCACCACATCTCAAAAAGATAGGCTAGCATCCACAGCTTCCCATGAAGGGGTTGTAGTTATGTATGGTTAGTCATGCTGTTGTTTTTCCTCCATTGGTCCCCAGAATAACTCTCCGTAAGCTCTAGTTGAGATAGAGAATGATCCTGTGGATGACAAGGAGGATTGTATAGCCAGTCCCTAGAAAGAGACTAACTCTTCCTTCTCCTAGATGTATCTTCAGAGAGAGGAGGGAATCCAGTGGCCTCACATTCTGGAAGGATGAGGCCTATGTACCTCATTCCTGCCCCGACCCCCAACACATAGGATCGGTGTGAGGGTTCCATCATTGAATCACACTCCACCTCAACGTTTGAAAAGCATTCTGGTTTAATAGTAGTCTGAAATTCTCATTATTCTTCCTTTAGTGGTGGAGAAACGCCCTCCTACCCTAGGATGGTTCTTCGGGACATGGTAGGTTTTTGACATGAGGGATAACTTTAGCCGAACTGATACTGGGGTGGAAATTACTTCTACTTGGGTGAGTTGGGGTGCGAGGGGCACCCAGACTAATGGCGAAAGGAACACAAGGAGGGACAACATGTCCACTAGATGATGTGTGGAGGGTATCTCTATGAGAAGTGATGGAGCAGGTAGGACCTTTGCTGGAGTTAGTAGGATCATGGGCAGTGCTTCCATGATTGTTTCCCTTAGCAGTGACAAAATGAGTAGGGCCTTCACACAGGTCAAGTTGAACATGAGTAGGACCTCCGTACTAGGTTCCAATGAAGTGAGGCAGACCTTTGCTTCTCTAATTGATGGGACAAGGAGACCTTTTTTGGTTACTGTATGAACATAGGGAAGACCCCCATGCTAATGGTTGATCGGAAGAGGAGGATATTCACATCAGTGACCCGTGATAGGAGGAATGTATCCACACCTGAGGTCATAGGTGTAGAAGAGACCTCCATAATGGAATTCAGTGTGGTGGGGAGGACCTTTTCTCAGACTGAGGGTGGTATGGGGAGGACCTCCATGCTATGATTGGGAGCGCGGAAGACCTATGCTCTCATTGGTGGTGGCACGAGGAGGACCTCCATTATAGATGTCATTGATGTGAGTCGGCCCTTGATGGACGCCACATATTTCGGTAACCAGGAGAGTCGTCCCGACATGCATGTGGGGTGGTTGGGGCCTCAATCTAGGTAGGGCATATAAGTTCCCCTATTTAGTATAAATAGGTAATTACTAGTATACATCGGCAGTGGCATGAGCCATGGTATCCATTGATGATGACTCCCCCTGGCAGGCATCCTCCTCAACTTTCACCCGATGTTGGTGTCGGGTTAACCAGACTGGGGCGGGTGGTGCATGTGTATAACTCACATGATCCTTAGCCTTTGGGGCTAGTTGGTGGCACTGATGATCCCTAGTGGGAACCCTCCTTGGTGGCCCTTGGGATGGGATTATAGCTAGGATGGCCCATACATCCCTCACCTCATTGGCGTAGGTGAGGGAGTCATCAAAACGCTCTGGGGAGAAGCTCCCAAAATGATTTTAGGCCGAAGTGGGGAGCGGTGGCTCCCTGTGTGGCCCTTGGGGATGGTAGTGATGATAAGGCACAAAATCCTCTAGGTCTTGTTGGGCCTTATACTGGGTTGGGATAATCCCCTCTTCCTTGTATCCTCGAACGAGGTCGTTAATCACTATCATCTAAATGATTTTATATGGGGAGATGGGGCATGGATTCCTAATAACTATAGATGTGGATGCCATCACAGAAGAGATGAGGCTATATAGGATTCCCGCGTTAGTGTTTCCCCAGCCCCTACATTAGTGGGTGGGTGATGATCGGTTTCCTATTATAGCTTGGGTCCTACAAAGAAGGAAGAGTCAACCATTATCATTGAAAGAAAGAAAGTGACATTCAGTGCCGTAGTGCCATCCCATCTCCCATTTTTGGTAAGAAGGATCCACACTAACAATGTCCCAAACCGGGATGTCAAATGTTTAAATGACCCAATCTCTGGTGAGTTTCATGCCTGGTCCACTATTTTCTTAGTGGGACCTAGCACCCGATAGCTGGATCTAGTGACACTCTTATTCACTGATGTCTCAAACATTACTAATCTCCACAATGAGGAGAATAACTTCACATTGGTTTCACTAATTCTGTTTTATACACTTTCACTTGGGTGCACATCTGTCTGTCTTTAGAGGACGATAGGTTGTTTGTTGCCTCGTATTCACACTTTCCAAAGGTGGGAGAAATCCATCGCTTATTCAGTGATGTTTCTTCTTTGATCGAAATAGGATGATGGTATGTCAGCTCCTCCTTCCATGGATTCCTCCTCTGAACTCTTTACCTTGTCTGGGTCTCCCTTAAAGATTAAGACGTTGTTCGTTCAACTCTTCTCTGGTACCATATCTTCATAGATGATGGTTAATTACACTGCTTATGTTAGGAAATTACAATGGTTCATGTCAAGGCAGAAACCTTTAATCAAAGGAGTAGTCACGTTAGACATTGTCGATGTGTCTGGACACTGAAACACTAGTGTGTCTGGGTTTCTTCACCTTATTATAGGGCTTCTCTAGGGAGTAGAAGCCTGAGGCATCCCACGTCCAGTGCGGGGAATTATATGCCATAAGCATGTCTCAGAGGTTTTCCTCAGCTTCCCATGTTTAACACCGGATATTCCATGAGTTTAATGTTTAGAAGAGACAGATTAGACTGATTGGAACACTGATAAGAGTGGATCAGATGGGTACATACCCCAGAGGGAGCACCTGAGGGTTTTACTGGATGAGTGGATCAAAACGTCCAATGAATACAGATCTGAGGATGTTTGGGTCCCCTAAATGGGGACTCTAGGGTTTACCATTGGCTGTGATTGAACCTTGGGGAGGTTTTCTAAGTACCCCATCTTGGAGATAAGGATCAAAACCAACA
Source organism: Viscum album (assembly GCA_963277665.1). NCBI lineage: Eukaryota > Viridiplantae > Streptophyta > Magnoliopsida > Santalales > Viscaceae > Viscum > Viscum album. Next base: position 1,917,166,544 of record OY728128.1, on the reverse strand, counting down.
TAGTTCGAAGGTAGAATCATGGAATCAAGGTGTACACAAAGGATATTTACCCGAAGACATGCTGGGGCTTATGCATGGTTAGCGGCCCAGGTATGAATAAGAGTAGTGAGGAGGTTGATGACTTGATCTCACTAGGATATGGCGCCCTGGGTAAAACCATGATGAATGATGAATAGTTGAGTGAAGTGGATTGAGAATGTGATGGAACCGTTGTGAAAGTGAAAATAGTGTTGGTCTTGAACCCCAGATAGGATTCCTATGTACCCTCATGGTAGTGAATCCAAGTCTACATAGTTTAGGGTGGGGAATGGAATTTAGGTGCGTGTATAGGACAATGAACCAATGACATGATGGGGCTTGCGCATGGTTAGCATCCTGTTTTGGTCTGAAACCACTCGGATGGACCAAATATGTGGATACCAATAAGGGGACACCAACATTTACTAGTTTTTGGGGTTAAAACTCAGAGAGGCTTCCTACGTACCCTATCTAGGATATAGGGATCAAACCCATGTATTTTATATAAGATTGGGGACTAAAACGGATTACCGTTGGATGGGGATTACAACGACTTACCGTTGGATGGGGTCGAACCTTAGGAAGGACTCCTACGTACCCTTTCTAGGAGACTGTGATCAAACCCATGTAGTTCAAAAGAATACAATTAAACATCATGTGGGATGGAAATGTCTTATAGTTTAACATCGTGTGGGATGATGGTGAACCAACATGAAGTGGTCGGGACCGATGGGTGATGGGCTTGAACCTTATGGAGTCTTCCTACAAACCTTTCCTAGAAAGGGTGAGGATTAATGTCCACATAGTTTGTATGGGTTTGGGGATTACATGTTAAGGAAACCAAAGGAGGATTCTAGGGTAGATGATTACTCTAAACCCACGTGAATCATGATTAGTGTAGGAAACACGAGACAATAAATACTTGAAAATTACATCACAAAAAGTTCATCCATGAGGAATGAAGCGGGGATTACGCATGGTTAGCGGCCCAGGGAGATGAAGATTGGGATTTAATCCAGGATGGAGGCATGATGGAGATAAATCCCAAAGGTAGAGGGATGGGGTAAAGAAGGTCTTAGTTCCCGTCTCTCCTCTGGCCTTGGCACACAGAAGAAGATACGAGGAGAAAATATGATACCTCCTACAAGAAAGGCTAGGGGATTACACCAAGATGGTTTCCATTACCCACAGACAGATATGACTCTAGAAAAGAGGATCTCATTCCATGTGAGGAATATCTCACTCCCGTAGAGTTTAGCGGACAAGGATAATGTCTGAGATGGGGAACCCCGTGTATATAGCATTGGGTGAGGCTAAAGTTTAACATCATGTTCTGAGGATGATGATGCTTGGAATTTTAACATCCTGTAGCCTGGGTGATGAGGATTCAATCCTCACCCCTAGGACTTACATAAATAATACCCACCCACCCTTGGGGAAGGTAAGGCATTAGAAATGCCATGGTGAGGTGGTGTTATGGATTGATCCATTGAGGGGCTCACGTTAGTGTGGATATGAGAAGAAGAAATAGTCATTAGTGTGCCTGTGCGAAGAAGAATGAGAATAACCAACAAAATACAAAGCACCACTGAAGGGACCGTGAAATCACTTCATAAAAACTAGTAGGGTCATATGGGAAATGGGTTTGCAAAGAAAAGGGGTTCACAGGAAGGTAACTTGTAACGTTATAGTGCTTTACGAGGTGGAGAGACTTCGCGAAGGGGTATGCTTTGTGAAGTGGAGTGGCCTAGCGTATGCATGGGTTATACATGCATAAAAGGGGTACTTTGTGAGGTGAAAGTTTCTTCGTGGAGTAGTACATTGTAGATCATTGGTGCCTTGAAAATCTTGGCACTGCGATGAAATGTAGTCTGCGAAGCACAGTGATATTTCCTTAGCATGGGGTTCACAAGTGTATGGAAGTTTCTTTGCAAAGAATGGGTGCCTGGAGAAGACCCGAGTCCCCTTAGGGGTCTCCTTCCTTTGTGATGGCCCATGGGATCTGTGAAGGTAATCCCTGCTTTAAGAGGGGTCATATTTGAGCTAAGGAAAAGGTACTTTGCAAGGCTCAAATACCTTAAAGATCTCATTTTCTCAATGTTTCATAGAGAAGAAAAGAACTTCACAATTTGAGAGATAAGAAGACAAAAGGTAGGGGTATCTATCCTTTGGGTCCGAGGAAAGCCCAATATTTATAGGCAAGAGGCGGTGCAGAGCTCTAAAAGATTTTTGGGAAGCCACATGAGGATTTATGATTAGAAGAATATTGCATCACATTTTTCATAACCATAGATTCGAACATCATCCCCTCCTTGGTGGAGAGGCCTTCTTAATTGTCTCTAAAATTCTTGCGAAGGCTTTTGTAAATTTATAAGGGATTGCAGAGGCGATCCGGTTCCCTCCATGGTGTGAAGCATTCTATTAATTCCATCATAACTATGGAGTCTCCCACCTCTTTTACTCTGCGGTGATCACAGCGGTGGCTAGGGCTTTATGGTGACCATGATGCTAAGGGGATCCACGAAGGCCGCAATGCTATAGTGATTCCTAAAGGATCTTTGAAAAGCAACCCTTTTATAATTGGTGTTCTCTTTGTGAATTGTTTCCTCTGCATATTGTTTTCTCCCAAGAGTGCAATTAGAGGTTCAGGTTGTGGGATAAGATGGATTTTAGAGTTAGGAACAAGTGAGATTTAATTGGATGGTAGGGAAATGGTGTCAGCTAAGTTTAGTAAGCAATGTAATCATGGGAGAACAACCGATACATGGGTATTTAGGCCCCTATGTTCTAATTCACAAAAATTTAAGTTTAATGAACCCGCTAATTGAAGTGATACTGGTTGTGTGGTGGAGACCTAGAAAAGGATCGTGCATCATTATTCTTTTCACATTTGTTTGAAATAGGTAGACCTTAGTTTAGGTTAAAACCTTAACCAGATAATAAAATAAATAAATAAATAATTTTAAATATTCTATATTCAATTTTTAGGATCTCTAATAGTCTTCTCTTTTTTATAGGAATGAATCTAGGTTGTTGTCCTTGTCAGGTTCACATTAAAGATATTAAGCATATTGTGTCAAAAGATCAGTATATAGTGGAGGTCGATGAAAATAAATCTTCGAGGAGGACACTCTAAGAGTTTCAATTCCAAATTCTGCAAAAATATTTGTAACACCCCAAGCTTCCACAGTACGCTTCTCTTTGAATGATACAGCAGCATGTGTTGTACGCAACTTCGAGTTCTAACACACACCACAACCAATCAAACTAGCCGTTATGAATACTAATACCCACTTTTTGAAATTTTATCAATTTTAACTTTCAAAATGGACTTCATTTTTGGATTTTGAATATCAAAATTATCTTAGGGTGAATTTTTGGTATTTTTCTGAAAACATTCAATTTTTGATGAATAGTGAAAAAACACTGAGTTATAGTTTAAAACCGAATTTTTATTAAAATAATTATTTATTTTATTTAAATTTAATTAAGGTCAAAGTTGATACATAATACCTATATATGTTCAATGTAATTCATTGGAGTTAGTTTAGAATAATTTTAGATATATAAAAATTTTATTGAACTTTTCACCGTCTTTTACCCACCTCCTAGGAGAATTTGGAAATTCACAGAAAACTTAATTTTACCGCTTCTGTGAGTGGAATTTAGAAAATTCGAGAGACATGGTTAATATCAAGGGGTAAAATGTGGTTCAATGAGATGAAAATAATTTTTGGCGAATAGTAACTTTTTACCTTTATTTACCACGATTAAAAGTAAATAGGGCAATGAAGGGTAAAAATGATATTAATATTACCCTAAAACATGTACAAATTCTATTGGACAAGTGTATATCGACTAAAAACAACCTTAGGAATAAAATATTATCATTTAGGTCCACTTGGATTAGATTAGGACATTTATTATTATTTAATTCAAAGAAGAGTTAAAAGAGATAAAATCAAAGTTTAATAACTAAAGAATTTTTAATATATAGTTATACATAAGATAAATTAGATTATAAATATTAATTAGAAAGATAAAAATATTTAATACATAATCTTATTTTATTTATAATTTTTGACATTAAATACTTTAATTTATTTATGACACAATGGTGATGTAGTAATTACCTAATTTATGAAATATTAAAATAATTGATATTATAAATATCAAAATAAATGTAATTTCAAACTTTTTATGAATTAAAATAATTTTATATTTTAATATTACATATTAGGATTGGTTATATAAATTTTTTTCTAAGTAATAATGCAGTTATAAAATTATAAAAAACAAATTACCCAATAGTTTCAAAATTGATATAAAAGAGTTTTTAAAACAAATATTATATTACTAATTTATATTATATTCTTAAAAATATAATTTTTGACCAAAGGACATATATAATTATATGTGTATCATTAATGGACCACTTGGGGGTCTCTTGGAGGTATATAGTAAGTTTATTAACTATATAATATAAAAATACAAAGAGACATGGTAAATGTCAAACTATTTAACTAAGAGTTAAATATAAATGATAAGGTTAATATAGTGACCCAAAGAAGTCTAAAATACATTGGTTGAAAGGATTGCTACCCATACCCACCATAAACTTTAAATAATCCACTTTGGAGGCATTAGAAACTGAATATGAATTTATTATAAAATAATATTTCTAGCTTTTCTAAAGGTACCCTTCACCCCTATTATAAAAGGGTACTCCCACTTCTCTCTCTAATTTACACCTTGAAAGCCTTTTTGATCGGCCAAAACCTTCCCATATATTCTCTAAAATTCCCTAACTTCAACCTAGAGGCCTTAGTTTGATCATAAATCCAACCTAAGGATCCCTTTTGATCAAATCAAAAGGAAGAACCTAAAGAAGAGGTAATGTTTTCACAACTCTCTTTCAAGTTCCTTTTTTCTTCAACTTATTCTTTCTTTGTTATTTAAATTATAAAATAATAAATCCAGTATATTTTATATACTGTGATATTATTATAAATATGGTACTACCATATTCAGTATTCTATCCATCCTTTGAATGACATGTCACCATACGTGCGTACGTACGACCTACCGTCTCCACGTCGTGGAGTAATTTGTATTCAATACATTATTATTTGGATGTGTATAATAATGATGTGTAAATAAAGTAAATAATATATATAAAATTATAATGATTCTTTATATATGATATACCATCCAATTATATATGATTTTAATATCAAAAGAATGATATTATCGCTCGTGCATACGTACGGACTACTGTCTCCACGAACGCGATGCGATTAATTCCCCATCGTATCCATACAAGTATAATTCTCATTTTATGATTAAAAATAATGTTTAAGGACTTCATATCATTCGGTATATAAATAATATACAACTTATTCATAACAAAAACAACTTATGTAACAAAACATATACAATAAAACGAGTAAGTTAACACCCGAAACAACTATAATACTAAGATGTTATTAACAAAGCAATGTTAAAAGATCATATATGATATCATATTAATGTATATGATTATTTTATAATTAAATAGAAATTATTTAACCATTATAAAGGAGGCTAAACTACCCTTGATCAAAGAAAAAGTACAAAGTAAGGGGTTTCTTATCAAACTTTTAATTCCGTGAGATTTTCATTATTCACCACTTATTTATTGCATATGGTGTGTGCACTGCCCATGTTTTTATTCATTGTGTAATATAATTTAACTCATTTATATTTACATCATCATTGTATGATCCTTCTTTCATGTGTGTAAATTTCATATGTTACCAAATCAGTAAGGGAATTTGAAATTTCAATTTCCACTCATTCGGCTTTACTTATATTTCATTGATTATTTTACTCTAAGATTATTTGTGGAATCACTATTCATTTGATTATGTCATAATTTCCACTCCCCGTTCCGTGGATATAATTTTGATACACATAATCACTCCATTGATAAATTCTCAAGTTATCTGTATGAACTTGATAAGAGTAATTTTTACTCAATCTCGATTTGTCGAGTTAAACATCCAATTCATTGGTGTTGTTTTTACAAGAATATGTGTGAATGTCCTTTGATTGTTTTACACTGAATATCCAATACTATTGAGTGTATTTATATATTTCACACATAATTATGTCGTTGATTTATCCTTAACCTAAGGATACGACCTTTATGAGAGATTTCATCTCAATTTACATTCCATTGAGACTCCTTTGTTGTTATACACCAAATCAATTTTATATGGTGTATATAATGTACTTTGACATAGTATATCATGAATCCATTTATTCTCTTGATATTACAATGTTTTTATTACCTCAATTATTTTTATTCAAGTGTCTCTCTTTTTGTTAGGAACTCTAACTAAAATATCATTTTAAAATGTTTTAATGATTTATTATTCTAAATATTTCTCATTAATGTCCTTGTTTTAAAAATGGTTTTAAGGATTTATTTATATGGAAATTAATGTTTTAAAATCAAAATTCCTTTTAAAAGTTTCAAAGTGGAATGGGACACTTTGATTCAAAAATCTATTTTAAATGGCTTCTTGACAAATAGTGTGACTTTTAAATTTTTTCAATAAAAGGGGGATATTTCTTTCAATAGTTTGATGATTATTTTAATCTATGTCAATATCCTTCATTATTCTCAATTGAGGTTAATCTCATATAATACAATCTTCCATATTTTATCGAATGAGTTATGTTTGACTGTGGATGTGATATTTTTATACCATTCATGGTTTGTGTTTAAATTATTGACATTTCATATGCTAGTTTTAATATGAATGTTTATGTTATGTTTCAAAATTTTCATATGAGGAATGCATTGGACTTGTTAAGTGACGGGTGGAGCCTGCTATAGCTCCTCGATGCATCGGTAGGTCTCGTGAGACAAACTAGTCTCTTGGCATAAGGCCTTGACAAAATCATATTTGTAGTCTTAGCACGAGGCCTTGACTATGTGGTTATGATTGTCTAGAATTGTACATTCCATCACTATGAAATTGGTTATTGATATTACATGTGGTTATTCTACTAGTATAATATCCATGTGAATAAGTAAATTGCATTATTTCATTTTATCTTTTCCATATTATGCTAATGTTAAAGTTTAAAAGGCTTTTGTTTTAGTTATACATTGACGTAAATTTTTATGATTATTTATAAAAGTTTTCTCTATATAGTTATCCTTACTGAGCATCTGAGTTCACCCCTTTCAATGTTTTATTTTTCCCAGGATGTGAAGATGTAATTTATGAATGAACTACTGGGATATTATGAGGGGATATGAAGAAAAGATATTGTTGTAGTTTTTTTACTTTTGGATGTGATGTAAGACTTACAAATATATCTAGTGTTTCCAAGACTTCTAAAATAATCGGTCTTTCGAGACATGATCTTTTGCGATCATGCCAATGTTATGTAATAATGCCCTGACTCTGGTTAACTGGGGTCAGGGTGTTATAGTTGGCATCATAGAAAGTTTAGTACAAACCTTGGAAATTAGATTTAGATAAACTCTGATTAGAGAACATATCCCTAAGATAGGCTTTGAGGATTAGTATATAAGAACTTCCTAGAATATTGGCATTGTATAGATTTTGTGAGTTTTCCAAAAATACATCCCTATCTGGATACAAGTAGGTAGAGGTGGCTCTGGCATAGATGTACCTAGGGGTAAAACTCGAAAACACCACTTTGAGCTAGACTCGAACGGGAACTGGTACACGACAACGAGCCTTGTTTCACTCTTGGTTAGGACACTCCCGGGGGATATGCTTAAGATAGTTTACATTTTATTTACAAACCAATTTGAAGTATTTTAATATAATATGAGAATAAATTACTTTGGTTAATCCTATGGTGTTTCACATTGAGAATATGGTGTCATGATATTCTCTAAATGATTTTATGACTACTGTTACTCACAAAATGAATTCTGGTTTTAGTCAATGGCTGGAGTTCAAGGAATTCATAGTAACTTTTTGAATGATGTAAAAGGTGGGAACAGTGGTGGAAATGTGAAAAAAATGGAATTTTGATAGGAGTAAAAGATATCGTGTTCATTTCAAATAAGTTTTCCAAAAATATGATCAATAACATATATATTAACCAACTCCCAGACTCAACAAAGAAGAGAAAGGTGATGAATGATAAGAGCTCCAACAGTGGAGACCATGGAGAAAAGAATCCTAAATTTCCATCATGCAGGAAATGTGGAAGGAGACACCCAAGAAAGTGCCTCAACGAAACTTAGAAATGATTTACATGCGGGAAAGAAGGACATAAAGTGAATCATTTCCAAGAAAAAATGAAGAGTACTATGGAAGAAAATAAAAATGGTCCCAAAAATCCATTTATAGTCATTTGCCGTAAAGTTAGGGGACCTGGCCATTACCCGAGTGAATGCCCCATTCTCTAGGATATTTTCTTAGTCAAAGAAGAAGCTATGTGGAAATAAGTGGTTGGAGAAATGTTTAAATGTATTAGTGCTCCTTTATTATAGGATTACTTTGGAATAATTTCCTCTTGTATTTGTAACCCCGCAGTTCGCCATGTGAGAATGATATTTGACGAAGACTTATCTTTTCCCTTGTCGATATAGTTATAAATTACCATTTCGTTTTATATGATCATTGGGTTTGAGGAAATTACAAGTTATTATATTTTGGGATGAAAATGAAAGGTATGAGATAACATTTCTAGTTAAAATTATGTTATGGTTATTTTGAGGAATTTTTCTTATTTTGTTAATGTTATAAAATATTGTTTTTGAAAAAGGACAACAAGTAGATCGTGTGATAACCGGTCGCGTCGGACAAAGCTGTGGGAATCAAACCCACACCAAAGTGCGATTGGGATTTATCGCCTACCATCGGACTACGTGAAGTCCCTAGTTAGTGTGACTAATTATTTTTAGTTAAATGATTTTATTGATCAATAATAAGTTGATTTGGGTTCTTATGTCTTATCAAATTAATACCCTTAGTATATGAAAATGATTTGCTGATTAAGTGATAAATGTTATTTCAGAAGATGTTCGCTTTGTTGGGAACACTATATGCCCAAGGAAACTAGAATACTATGGGATTTCATTTGAGGAGTAATGGTGGATTTTTATATATGTTTTTATTGTGGATTTATAATTATTTGGGTTATTTATGGAAATGATTAACCTATAATAGATAATATTTGATTAGGTTAATTAATTTTAAGTATGTGACTTTAAGAGTATGTGATGTCATTTGGAGATACAATTTAATGTGGGAGACTACATAACCAAATTCTTTTTTGTTTTGGGTTTCAATATTAGTTTGGATTATATTGAAGGATTTTAAGGAAATTTTTTTATTGAATGGTATTTATATAACTTTGGGGTATTTTTGGTTTAATTTTAGAAATAAAGATTAGTGTTTCTTTCTCAAAAGCAATATCCTTTTGGGGGATCAGCGGATCTTGTACTTACTGTTTGGGTTTTGATTAATCTCTAAAGACAAGGTTAATATATAGTTTATCCTTCGTGGATCATGTGATTCTATAGAAGTTTATTCTAGATCATCCAGTGTGACCAAGTCTTCTTGAATACTCATCGTTTAAAAAAATGAGTTAGTGGTGGAAATTTATTAAAGAATGAAACTCTACTTAAAAATTAAGTATATATCTTTAGTTTATTATTCAATCTCGTAAATGAATTACTCATCTTTATGTAATGTAACTTAAAAAAATGTTGTCTGTATACTTTTTTTATTGGGAAACTAATGACCGTTTGTCCCTTCACAATTTTGTGGCTTTCTTGTTGTTAACTTTCTCCTGATCATGTTTTCTATCCCTCTTAATCAGAACTTGACACTTATTTTATCTTCCATATCAATGTTTACCTACACGGAATCCTAGTATGAGTTATCTTGGGTGACCTTTGTACTCCTCTTTCTTTCTTTTAAGGTGATAGTTTTATAGAATCTTTTTCTTGATGTGGGACTTTCCATTATATTCCCAAGACCAATTTTAAAAATTTCGACGACCAAATTATTTTAAGGAGGGGAGAATGTAACACCCCAAGCATCCATGATACACTTCTCTTTGAATAATACAGTAGCGTGTGTTGTACGCAACTTCGAGTTCTAACTCACACCACAACCAATCAAACTAGCCGTTATGAATAGAAATACCCACTTTCTGAAATTTTATAAATTTTATCTTTCAAAATGGACTTCATGTTTGGATTCATAATATTGAAATTAGCTTTGGGTGAATTTTTGGTATTTTTCTGAAAACATTCAATTATTGATGAATAGTGAAAAAACTGAGTTATATTTTAAAACCGAATTTTTATTTAAATAATTATTTATTTTATTTAAATTCAGTTAAGGTAAAATTAAATACATAATAACTATATAAGCTCAATGTAATTCATTGGAGTTAGTTTAGAATAATTTTATATATATAAAAATTTTATTGAACTTTTCACTGTCTTTTACCCACCTCCTAGGAGAATTTGGAAATTCACATAAAACTTAATTTTACCACTTCTGGGAGTAGAATTTCGAAAATCCAAGAGACATGGTTAATATCAAGGAATAAAATATGGTTCAATGAGATGAAAATCATATTTGGTGAATAGTAACTTTTTTACTTTTATTTACCACGGTTAAAAGTAAATAGGGTAAAAATGATATTAATATTACCCAAACACAAGTAATAATTATATTGGAAAAGTGTATCTAGACCAAAATCAACCTTAGGAATAAAATATTATCATTTAGATCCACTTGGATTAGATTAGGACATTTATTATTATTTAATTCAAAGAAGAGTTAAAAGAGATAAAATCAATATTTAATAAGTAATTTTTGTTAATATAGGGTTATAAATAAGATAAATTAGATTATAAATATTAATTAGAAAGATAAAAAATTTCCTACATAATGGTATTTTATTTATATTTTTTAGACGTTAAATAATTTAATTTATTTATGATACAATGGTGATGCAGTAATTACCTAATTTATGAAATATTAAAATAATAGATATTATAAATATCAAAATAAATTTAATTTGAGACTATTTATGAATTAAACTAATTTTATATGTTAATATGACATATTAGGATTGGTTATATAAATTTTTTTCTAAGTAATAATGCTGTTATGAAATTATCAAAAACACAATACCCAATAGTGTCAAAATTGACATAAAAGAGTTTTTAAAAAAATATTATATTATTAATTGATATTCTATTCTTAAAAATATATGGGTAATCCAAAGCACTTATATAATGATATGTGTATCATTAATGGACCACTTGGGGGTATCTTTGAGGTATATAGTAAGTTTATTAACTATATAATATAAAAATACAAAGAGACTTTGTAAATGTCAAACTATTTAACTAAGAGTTAAATATAAATGATAAGGTTAATATAGTGACCCAAACCAGTATAAAATCTATTTTTTGAAAGGATTTAGACCCATACCCACCTTAACATTTAAATAATCCACTTTTGAGCCATAAGAAACTGAATATTAATTTATTATAAAATAATATTTTTAGCTTTTCCAAAGGTGCCCCTCACCCCTATTATAAAAGGGTACCCCCCTTCTATCTCTAATTTACACCTTGAAAGCCTTTTGGCTCGGCAAAACCCTGGAAAAATATTCTCTAAACTTCCATAACTTCAACCTAGAGGCCATAGTTTGATCAGAAAGACATCTTAAGGATCCCTTTTGATCAAATCAAAAGGAAGAACCCGGAAAAGAGGTAATGTTTTTACAACCCTCTTTCATGTTCCTTTCTTCTTCAACTTCTTATTTCTTTGTTATTTACATTGTAAAATAATAAATCTAGTATCTTTTATATACTTTGATATTATTATAAATATGGTACAACCATATTTAATATTCTATCTGTCCTTTGAATGACATGTCATCATAAGTGCGTACGTACGACCTACCGTCTCCACGTCGTAATGTAATTGTTATTCAATACATTATTATTTGGATTGGTATAATAATGATGTGTAATTAATTTAAATAATAATTATAACATGGTAATGATTCTGTATATATGATATAACATCCAATTATATTTGATTTTAATATAAAAAGAATGATATTATCACTCATGCGTACGTACGGACTACCGTCTCCACGAACGCGATGGGATTCATTCCCCATCATATCCATACAAGTATAATTCTCATTTTATGATTAAAAATAATGTCTAAGGACTTGATATCGTTATTTATATTAATAAGATACAACCTATCCATAACAAACATGACATATGTATCAAAACATATAAAAGAAAACGGGTAAGTTAACACCCGAAACAACGATAATACTAAGATATTATTAACAAAGAAATGTTAAAAGATCATATATGATATCATATTAATATATATGATTCTTTTATAATTAAATAAAAATTATATCACCATTATTAATGAGGATAACCTACCCTCGACCAAGGAAAAAGTACAAAGTAAGGGGTTTCTTATCTCACTTTTAATTCTGTGAGATTTCCATTATTCACCACTTATTTATTTCAGGTGGTATGTGTACAGACCATGTTTATATTCATTGTGTAATATAATTTAATTCATTTATATTTACATCATAATTGTACGATCCTTCTTTCTTGGGTGTATATTTCATAAGATACCAAATCAAAAAGGGAATTTGACATTTCAATTTCCACTCATTCGGATTTACGCATACTTCATTGATTATTTTGCTCTAAGATTATGTGTTTAATCACTATTAATTTGATTATGTCATAATTTACGCCCCCCTTTCTGTGGATACAATTTTGATACACATAATCACTCCATTGATAAATTCTAAAGTCATCGGTATAAACCTAATAAGAGTAATTTTTACTCAATCTCGATTAGTTAAGTTAAACATCCAATTCATTGGTGTTGTTTTTACAAGAATATGTGTGAATGTAATTTGATTGTTTTACACTGAATATCCAATAATATTGAGTGTATTTATATTTTTCACACATAATTATGTCTTAGATATATCCTTAACCCATGGATACGACCTTTATGATAGATTTCATCTCAATTTACATTCCATTGAGACTCCTTTGTTGTTATACACCAAATAACTTTTATATGGTTTATATAATGTACTTTGACATAGTATATCATAAATCTATTTATTCTTATGATATTAAAAAGTTTTTATTACCTCAATTATTTTTATTCAAGTGTCTCGCTTTTGGTTAGGAACTCTAACTAAAATATCATTTTAAAATGTTTTAAAGATTTATTATTCTAAATATTTCTCATTAATGTACATGTTTTAAAAATAGTTTTAAGGATTTATTTATTTGGAAATTAATGTTTTCAAATAAAAATTCCTTTTAAAGGTTTCAAAGTGTTATGGGACACTTTGATTCAAAAATCTATTTTAAATGGCTTCTTGAAAAATAATGTGACTTTTAAATGTTTTCCAGAAGAAGGGTTATATTTCTCTCAATAGTTTGATGATTATTTTAATCTATGTCAATATACTTAATTATTATCAATTGATGTTAATATGATATAATACAATCTTCCATATTGTATCGAATGAGTTATGTCTGACTATGGATGTGCTATTTTTATACCATTTGTGGTTTGAGGTTAAAGTATTGACATTTCGTATTCTAGTTTTAATAAGAATGTTTATGTTATGTTTCAAACATTTCATATAGGGAATTAATTGGACTTAGTAAGTGATGGGTGGAGGCCACTATAGCTCCTTGATGCATTGGTAGGTCTCATGAGACAAACTAGTGTCTTGGCACAAGGCCTTGACAAAATCTTATTTTTAGTCTTGGCACGAGGCCTTAAATATGTGGTTATTATAATCTGGTATTATGCATTCCATCATTATGAAAGTGGTTATTGATATTGCATGTGGTTATTAGAATAGTAGAATATCCTTGTGAATATGTAAATTTCATTATTTCATTTTATCTTTGCTATATTATACTGATGTTCAAGTTTAAAAGGCTTTTGTTTTAGTTATACATTGCCTTAAATGTTTATGTTTATTTATTAAAGTTTCCGCTATATTGTTATCTTTACTGAGCATCTGAGCTCACACCTTTCAAAGTTTTATATTTACCAGGATGTGAAGAAGTAATTTAAGAATTATCTACATGGATATTATGAGGGGATATGAAGACAAGATGTTGTTGTAGTTTTTTTTACTTTATGATGTTATGTAAGACTTATGAATATATCTAGTGTTTCCAAGACTACTAAACTAATCGGTCTTTCGAGACTTGATCTTTTGTGATCATGCCAGTGTTATGTAATAATGCACCGACTCTAGGTAAATGGGGTTGGGGCATTACAATTGGCATCAGAGGAAGTTTAGTACAAACCTTGGAAACTAGATTTAGATAAACTCTGATTAGAGAACATAACCCTAAGATAGACATTGAAGATTAGTATAGAAGAACTTCCTAGAATATTGGTATCGTATAGATTTTGTGAGTTTTCCAAGAAATACATCCCTGTCTGGATACGAGCAGGTAAAGGTAGCTCTGGCATAGATGTACCTCAGGGTAAATCCTAAAAACACCACTTTGATCTAGACTCGAATGAGAACTGGTGCACAACAACAGGCCTTGTTGCACTATTGGTTACGACACACCCGGGGGATATGGTTAGGATAATTTAAATTTTATTTTCAATCCAATTTGAAGTATTTTAATATAAGATGAGAATAACTGACCTTGGTTAATCCTAATGTGTTTCAAATTGAGAATATGGTGTCATGATATTCTCTAAATGATTTTATGACTACTCTTACTCACAAAACTATTTCTGGTTTTAGTCAATGGCTGGAGTCCAAGGAAGTCATAGTAACTTTGAGAATGATGTAAAATGTGGGAACAGTGGTGGAAATGAGAAAAAAATGGAATGTTGATAGGCTAAAAGATATCGTGTTCATGCCAAATCAGTTTTCCAAAAATATGATCAACAACATATATATTAACCAACTCCCAAACTCAACAAAGAAGAGAAAGGTGATGAATGATAAGAGCTCCAGTAGTGGAGACCATTGAGAAAAGAATCCTAAATTTCCATCATGCAGGAAATGTGGAAGGAGACACCTAGGAAAGTGTCTCAATGGAACATAGAAATGCTTTATGTGTGGGAAAGAAGGACATAAAGTGAATAATTGCTAAGGAAAAATGAAGAGTACTATGGAAGAAAATAAAAATGGTCCCAAAAATCCATTTACATTCATTCACCGTAAATGTAGGGGACCTGGCCATTACCTGAGTGAATGCCCTATTATATAGTATATTTTCTTGGTCGTAGAAGAAGCTATGTGGAAATAAATGGTTGGAGAAATGTTTAAATGTATTAGTGCTCCTTGTTGATGGGATTACTTTGGAATAATTTTCTCTTGTATTTTTTACCCCACAGTTTTCCATGTGAGAATGATATTTGAGGAAGACTTATCTTTTCCCTTATGGATATAGTTTTAAATAACCATTTAGTTTTATATGGTCATTGGGTTTGATGAAATTACATGTTATTATATTTTGGGATGAAAATGCAATGTATGAGATAACATTTTTGGTTAAAATTATGTTATGGTTGTTTTGAGTAAATTATCTCATTTTGGTAATGTTATAAAATATAGTATTTGAAAAAGGAAAACACACAGACTGTGTGACAACCCGTCACGCCAGACAAAGTTGTGGGAATTGAACCCACAACCAAAGTGCGATCAGAATTTATTGCCTACCACTGGACTACGTAAAATCCCTGGTTAGTGTGAATAATTATTTTTAGTTAAATGATTTTATTGATCAATAATAAGTAGATTTGGGTTATTATGTCTTATCAAATGAATACCCTTAGTATAGGAAAATGATTTGGTGATTAAGTGATAAATGTTATTTCAGAAGATGTTCTCTTTGTTGGGAACACTATATGCCCAAGGAAACTAGAATATTCTGGGATTTCATTTGAGTATTAACGATGTATTTTTATATACATTTTTATTGTGGATTTATAATGATTTGGGTTATTTATGGAATTGATTAACCAATAATAGAGAATATGTGATTAGGTTAATTACTTTTAAGTATGTGACTTTAATATTATTGATGTCATTTGGAGATACAACTTAACGTGGAAGACTACATAACCAAATGCTTCTAAGTTTTGGGTTTCAATATTATTTTGGATTAAATTGAATGATTTTAAGGACAATTGTTTATTGAATGGTATTTATTTAACTTTGGGGTATTTTTGGTTTAATTTTAGAAATTAAGATTAGTGTTTCTTTCTCTAAAAGAATATCCTTTTAGGGGATCATCCGATCATGTAATAACCATTTTGGTTTTGATTAATCTCTAAATACAAGGTAAATATATAGTTTATCCTTCGTGGATCATGTGATTCTATAGAAGTTTATTATATCTCTTCCAGTGTGACTAAGTCTTCTTGAATACTCATTGTTTAAAAAAACGAGTTAGTGGTGGAAATTTATTAAAGAATAAAACTCTACTTAAAAAGTAATTATATCTCTTTATTTTCTTAGTCAATCTCGTAAATGAATTCCTCATCTTTATGTAATGTAACTTAAAAAAAATGTTGTCCATATAATTTTCCTACTGGGAAACTAATGACCATTTGTCCCATCACAATTTTATGACTTTTTTGTTGTTAACTTTCTCTTGATAATGTTTTCTATCCCTCTCCATCAGAACTTGACACTTATTTTATCATCCATATCCATGTTTTCCTACATGGAATCCTAGTATGAGTTATCTTGGGTGACTTCTGTAATCCTCTTTCTTTCTTTTAATGTGATATTTTTATTGAATATTTTTCCAATGTGGGACTTTAAATTATATTCCCAAGCCCAATTTTAAAAATTTCTAGGGCGAAATTATTTGAAGGACGGTATAATGTAACACCCCAAGCTTCCACGGTACGCTTCTCTTTGAATAATTTAGTAGCGTGTGTTGTATGCAACTTTGAGTTCTAACACACACCACAACCAATCAAACTAGCCATTATGAATATTAATACCCACTTTTTGAAATTTTATAAATTTTATCTTTCAAAATGGACTTCATTTTTGGATTTATAATATCAAAATTAACTTTGGGTGAATTTTTGGTATTTTTCTGAAAACATTAAATTTTTGATGAATAGTAAAAAAACACTAAGTTATAGTTTAAAACCGATTCTTTATTTAAATAATTAATTATTTTTAGTTAAATTTAATTATGGTAAAAGTAGAAACATAATACCTATATAAGTTCAACTTAATTAATTAGAGTTAGTTTATAATAATTTTAGATATATACAAATTTTATTTAACTTTTCACCGTCTTTTACCCACCTCCTAGGAGAATTTGGAAATTCACATAAAACTTAATTTTACCGCTTTTGTGAGTGGAATTTCAAAAACCCAAGAGACACGGTTAATATAAACGAGTAAATGTGGTTCAATGAGATGAAAATAATCTTTGGTGAATAGTAACTTTTTACTTTTATTTACCACAGTTAAAAGTAAATAGGGTAATTAAGGGTAAAATTGATATTAATATTACCCTAACACATGTCCTAATTCTATTGGACAAGTGTATCTCGACCAAAAACAAAATTAGGAATAAAATATTATCATTTAGGTCCACTTGGATTAGATTAGGACATTTATTATTATTTAATTCAAAGAAGAGTTAGAAGATATAAAATCAAAGTTTAATAACTAAAACATTTTTAATATAGAGTTATACATAAGATAAATTCGATTATAAATATTAATTATAAATATAAAAAGATTTCCTACATTATGGTATTTAATTTTTAATTTTTAAGCATTAAATTATTTAATTTATTTATGACACAATGGTGATGCAGTAATTACCCAATTTATGAAATATTAAAATAATTGATATTATAAATAGAAAAATAAATGTAATTTGGGACTTTTTATGAATTAAACTAATTTTCTAGGTTAATATGACATATTAGGATTGGTTATATAAATTTTGTTCAAAGTAATAATGCTGTTATGAAATTATCAAAAACAAAATACCCAATAGTGTCAAAATTTACATAAAAGAGTTTTAAAAAAAAATATTATATTATTAATTGTAATTCTATTCTTAAAAATATAAGGTTTGGCCAAAGGACTTATATAATGATAGGTGTATCATTAATGGACCACTTGGGGGTTTCTTAGAGGTATATAGTATGTTTATTAACTATATAATATAAAAATACAGAGAGACATGGTAAATGTCAAACAATTTAACTAAGAGTTAAATATAAATGATAAGGTTAATATAGTGACCCCAACCAGTCTAAAATATATTGGTTGAAAGGGTTTAGACCCATCCCCACCTTAAAATTTAAATAATCTACTTTGGAGCCATTATATACTGAATATGAATTTATTATAAAATAATATTTCTAGCTTTTCCAAAGGTGCCCCTCACCCCTCTTATAAAAGGGTACTCCCCATTTTCTCTCTAATTTACACCTTGAAAGCCTTTTAGTCAGCCAAAACCTGCCCAAATATTCTCTAAACTTCCCTAAATTCAATTTAGAGGCCTTAGTTTTATCTGAAATCCAACTTAAGGAGCCCTTTTGATCAAATCAAAAGGAAGAACCCGAAGAAGAGGTAATGTCTTCACAACCCTCTTTCAAGTTCTTTTATTCCTCAACTTCTTCTTTATTTTTTATTTACATTCTAAAATAATTAATCCAGTATCATTTATATACTATGATATTATTATAAATATGGTATAACTATATTCAATATTCTATCTATCCTTTGAATGACATGTCACCATACGTGCGTACTTACGACCTACCGTCTCCACGTCGTGGTGTAATTGTTATTCAATACATTATTATTTGGATGGGTATAATAATGATGTGTAATTCATGTAAATAATAAATATAACATGATAATTATTCTGTATATATGATATAATATCCAATTATATATGATTTTAATATCAAAATAATGATATTATCGCTCGTGCGTACGTACGGACTACCGTCTCCACGAACGCGATGAGATTTATTCCCCATCGTATCCATACTAGTATAATTCTAATTTTATGATTAAAAATAATGTTTAAGGACTTGATATCATTATGTATATGAATAAGATACAACCTATCCATAAGAAACACGACTTATGTATCAAAACATATAAAATAAAATGAGTATGTTAACACCCAAAACAACGATAATACTAAGATATTATTAACAAAGTAATGTTAAATGATCATATATGGTATAATATTAATGTATAGTATTCTTTTATAATTCAATAAAAATTATTTCACCATTATACAGGAGGCTAACCTCCCCTCGACCAAAGAAAAAGTACAATGTATGGGGTTTCTGATCTCACTTTTAATTCCATGAGATTTCCATTATTCGCCAATTATTTATTGCATTTGGTGTGTGTACTTCCCATGTTTGTATTCATTGTCTAGTATAATTTAATTCATTTATATTTACATAATAATTGTATGATCCTTCTTTTGTGGGTGTATTTTTCGTAAGTTACCAAATCAATAAGGGAATTTGAAATTTCAATTTCCACTCATTCAGCTTTACGCATACTTCATTGATTATTTTACTCCAAGATTATGTGTGGAATCACTATTAATTTGATTATTTCGAAATTTACAATCCCCTTTCTGTGGATATAATTTTGATACACATAATCACTCCATTGATAAATCCTCAAGTCATCGGTATGAACTTGATAAGAGTAATTTTTACTCAATCTCGATTTGTTGAGTTAAACATCCAATTAATTGGTGCTGTTTTTACAAGAATATGTGTGAATATACTTTGATTTTTTTACACTAAATATCCAATCATATTGAGTGTATTTATATTTTTCACACAGAATTTTGTCTTTGATTTATCCTTAACCTTAGGATACAACCTTTATGAGAGATTTCCTCTCAATTTACATTACATTGAGACTCCTTTGTTGTTATACACCAAATCACTTTTATATGGTGTATATAATGTACTTTGACATTGTATATCATGAATCCCTTTATTCTCATGATATTACAAAGTTTTTATTACCTAAATTATTTGTATTCAAGTGTCTCTCTTTTGGTTTTGAACTCTAACTAAAATATCATTTTAAAATGTTTCAAATATTTATTATTCTAAATATTTCTCATTAATGTCCATGTTTTAAAAATGGCTTTGATGATTTATTTATATGGACATTAAAGTTTTCAAATCAAAATTCCTTTTAAAAGTTTCAATGTGGTATGGGACACTTTGATTCAAAAATCTATTTTAAATGGCTTATTGACAAATAGTGTGACTTTTAAAGGTTTTAAATAAAAAGGGGGATATTTCTCTCAATAGTTTGATGATTATTTTAATCTATGTCAATATCCTTCATTATTCTGGATTGAGGTTAATCTGATATAATAAAATCTTCCATATTGTATCGAATGAGTTATGTTTGATTGTGGATGTGCCATTTTTCTACCATTCATGGTTTGTGGTTAAAATATTGACATTTATTATGCTAGTTTTAATATGAATGTTTATGTTATGTTTCAAAATTTTCATATGAGGAATGATTTAGACTTATTAAGTGATGGGTGGAGCTTGATATAGCTCCTTGATGCATCGATAGGTCTCATGAGTAAAACTGGTGTCTTGGCACAAGGCCTTGACAAAATCTTATTTGTATTCTTGGCACAAGGCCTTGACTATGTGGTTATTATAGTATGTCATTACGCATTCCATCGTTAT
This sequence comes from Viscum album, assembly GCA_963277665.1. Classification (NCBI taxonomy): domain Eukaryota; kingdom Viridiplantae; phylum Streptophyta; class Magnoliopsida; order Santalales; family Viscaceae; genus Viscum; species Viscum album. The sequence goes on along the minus strand of OY728128.1, from coordinate 1,917,145,716 downwards.
GAATGTTGTTATTGATATTGCTCGTGGTTATTAGACTAGTAGAATATCCACGTGAATAAGTAAATTGAATTATTTCATTTTATCTTTTCCATATTATGCTGATCTTTAAGTTTTCAAGGCTTTTGTTTTAGTTATAAATTGACTTAAATGTTTATGCTTCTTTATGAAAGTTTCCGGTATATTTTTATCCTTACTGAGCATCTGATCTCACCCCTTTCAATGTTTTATTTTTCCCAGGATGTGAAGAAGTAATTTATGAATGAACTACAGGGATGGTATAAGGGGATATGAAGACAAGAGGTTGTTATAGTTTTTGTTACTTCATGATGTGATGTAAGACTTATGAATATATCTAGTGTTTCCAAGACTAATAAACTAATAAGTCATTCAAGACATAATCTTTTGTGATCATGCCAATGTTATTTAATAATGCACCAACTCTAGGTAACTCGGGTCGGGGTGTTAGAGTTGTCATCATAGGAAGTTACTTACAAACCTTAGAAACTATATTTAGATAAACTCTGATTAGAGCACATAGCCCTAAGATAGACTTTGAGGATTAGTATAGAAGAACTTCCTAGAATATTGTTATTGTATAGATTTTGTGAGTTTTCCAAGAAATACATCCCTCTCTGGATATGAGCAGGTAGAGGTGGCTCTAGCATAGACGTACCGAGGGGTAAAACCCTAAAACACAGCTTTGAGCTAGACTCAAACGGGAACTGGTGCATGACAATAGGCCTTGTTGCACTCTTGGTTACGACACTCCTGGGGGATATGCTTAGGATAATTTATATTTTATTTACAAACCAATTTGAATTATTTTAATATAATATGAGAATAATTGACCTTGGTTAATCCTAAGGTGTTTCAAATCGAGAATATGATGTCATGATATTCTCTAAATGATTTTATGACTACTGTTACTCACAAAATGATTTCTGGTTTTAGTCAATGTCTGGAGTCCAAGGAAGTCATAGTAACTTTGAGAATGATGTACAAGGTGGGAACAGTGTTGGAAATGAGCAACAAAATGGAATGCTGATAGGCGTAAACGATATCATCTTCATGACAAATTAGTTTTCCAAAAATATGATCAATAACATATATATTAACCAACTCTCGGACTCAACAAAGAAGAGAAAGGTGATGAATGATAATAGCTCCAGCAGTGGAGAACATAGAGAAAAAAAATCCAAAATTTACATCATAAAGGAAATGTGGAAGGAGACACCCAGGAAAGTGTATCAATGAAACTTAGAAATGATTTACGTGTGGGAAAGAAGGTCATAAAGTGAATAATTTCTGAGGAAAAATGAAGAGTACTATGGAAGAAAATAAAAATGGTCCCAAAAATCTATTTACAGTAATTTTCCGTAAATGTAGGGGACCTAGCCATTACCTGAGTGAATACCCTATTCTATAGGATATTTTCTTGGTCACAGAAGAAGCTATGTGGAAATAGATGGTTAGAGAAATGTTTAAATGTATTAGTGCTCCTTGTTAATGGGATTACTTTGGAATAATTTTCTCTTGTATTTGTAACCCCACAGTTTTCCATGTGAGAATGATATTTGAGGAAGATATATCTTTTCCCTAGTAGATATACTTATAAATAACCATTTGGTTTTATATGATCATTGGGTTTGAGGCAATTACAAGTTATTATATTTTGGGATGAAAATGCAAGGCATGAGATAACATTTCTGGTTAAAATTATCTTATGGTTATTTTTAGGAATTTATCTAATTTTGCTAATGTTATAAAATATATTTTTTGAAAAAGGACGACACACAGACCGTCTGACAACCCGTCGTGTTGGACAAAGCTGTGGGAATCGAACCCACAACCAAAGTGCGATTGGAATTTATCACCTACCACTGGACTATGTGAAGTCCCTGGTTAGTGTGACTAATTATTTTTAGTTAAATGATTTTATTGATCAATAATAAGTTGATTTGGGTTCTTATGTCTAATCAAATGAATACCCTTAGTTTAGGAAAATTATTTCTTGAGTAAGTGATAAATGTTATTTTAGAAGATGTTCGCTTTGTTCGGAACACTATATGCCCAAGGAAACTAGAATACTGTGGGATTTCATTTGAGGAGTAATGGTGGATTTTTATATACGTTTTTATTGTGGATTTATAGTGATTTGGGTTATTTATGGAAATGATTAACCTATAATAGAGAATACGTGATTAGGTTAATTACTTTTAAGAATAACTTTAATAGTATATTATGTCATTTGGAGATACAATTTAACGTGGAAGACTATATAACCAAATTATTCTATGTTTTGGGTTTCTATATTAGTTTGGATTACATTGAAGGATTTTAAGGAAAATTTTTTATTGAATGGTATTTATTTAACCTTGGGTTATTGTTGGCTTAATTTTAGAAATTAAGATTAATGTCTCTTTCTCTAAAGGAATATCCTTTTGGGGGATCATCAGATCTTGTACTAACCATTTTGGTTTTGATTAATCTCTAAAGACAAGGTAAATATATAGTTTATCCTTCATGAATCATGTGATTCTATAGAAGTTTATTCTAGCTCTTCCAGTGTGACCAAGTCTTCTTGACCAGTCATCATTTAAAAAAATGAGTTAGTGGTGGAAATTTATTAAAGAACGAAACTCTACTTAAAAAGTAAGTATATCTATTTATTTTCTTAGTCAATATCATAAATGAATTTCTCATATTTATGTAATGTAACTTAAAAAAATGATGTCCATATACTTTTACTACTAGGAAACTAATGACCATTTGTCCCATCACAATTTTGTGGCTTTCTTGTTATTAACTATCTATTGATCAAGTTTTCTATCCCTCTCCATCAGAACTTGACACTTAGTTTATCTTCCATATCCATGATTTCCTACATGAAATCCTAGTATGAGTTATCTTGGGTGACCTTTGTAATCCTCTTTCTTTCTTGTAAGGTGATAGTTTTATTGAAACTTTTTCTGATGTGGGACTTTACATTATATTCCCAAGCCCATTTTTTAAAAATTCGAGGATAAATTTTTTTTAAGGAGGGGATAATGTAACACCCAAAGCTTCCACGGTACACTTCTCTTGGAATAATACATTAGCGTGTGTTGTACGCAACTTCGAGTTCTAACACACACCACAACCAATCAAACTGGTCGTTATGAATAGTAATACCCACTTTTTGAAATTTTATAAATTTTATGTTTAAAAATGGACTACATTTTTGGATTCTAAATATCGAAATTAGCTTAGGGTGAATTTTTGGTATTTTTCTAAAAACATTCAATTTTTGATGAATAGTGAAAAAACACTGAGTTATAGTTTAAAACTGAATTTTTATTTAAATAATTTTTTATTTTATTTAAATTTAATTAAGATAAAATTAGATACATAATACCTATATAAGTTCAATGTAATTCATTGGAGTTTGTTTAGAATAATTTTAGATATATAAAAATTTTATTGGACTTTTCATCGTCTTTTACCCACCTCCTAGGAGAATTTGGAAATTCACATAAAACACAATTTTACCGCTTTTGTGAGTGGAATTTAAAAAATCCGAGAGACACAGTTAATATCAATGACTAAAATGTGGTTCAATGAGATGAAAATAATTTTTGGTGAATAGTAACTTTTTACTTTTATTTACCATGGTTAAAAGTAAATAGGGTAATTAAGGGTAAAAATGATATTAGTATTACCCTCACACATGTCCTAATTCTATTGGACAAATGTATCTTGACCAAAAACAACCTTAGGAATAAAATATTGTCATTTAGGTCCACTTGGATTAGATTAGGACATTTATTATTATTTAATGCAAAGAAGAGTTAAAAGTGATAAAATCAATGTTTAATAACTAATTTTTTTTTAATATATGGTTATACATAAAATAATTTAGATTATAAATATTAATTAGAAAGATACAAATATTTCCTACCTAATGGTATTTTATTTATAATTTTAGGACATTAAATAATTTAATTTATTTATGACACAATGGTGATGCAGTAATTACCTAATTTCTAAAATATTAAAACAATTGATATTATAAATATCAAAATAATTGTAATTTGAGACTTTTTATGAATTAAACTAATTTTATAGGTTAATATGAAATATTAGGATTGGTTATATAATTTTTTTTGAAGTAATAATGCTGTTATGAAATTATCACAAACAAAATACCCAATGGTGTCAAAATTGACATAAAAGAGTTTTTAAAACAAATATTATATTATTAATTGATATTATATTCTTAAAAATCTAATGTTCGGCCAAACGACTTATATAATATAGGTGTATCATTAATGGACCACTTGAGGGTCTCTTAGAGGTATATAGTATGTTTGTTAACTATATAGTATAAAAAAACAAAGAGACATGGTAAATGTCAAACTATTTAACTAAGAGTTAAATATAAATGATAAGGTTAATATAGTGACCCAAACCAGTCTAAAATTAATCTATTTAAAGGATTTAGACCCATACCCACCTTAAACTTTAAATAATCCACTTTGGAGCCATTATAAACCAAATATGAATTTATTATAAAATAATATTTCTAGCTTTTATAAAGGTGCCCCTCACCCCTCTTATAAAAGGGTACTCCCCCTTCTCTCTCTAATTTACACATTTAAAGCCTTTTGGCTCAGCCAAAACCTACCCAAATATTCTATAAAATTCCCTAAATTCAACCTACAGGCCTTATTTCAATCAAAAAGCCAACCTAAGGAGCCCTTTTGATCAAATAAAAAGGAAGAACCCGAAGAAGAGGTAATGTTTTCACAACCCTCTTTCAAGTTCATTTCTTCTTCAACTTCTTCTTTCTTTGTTATTTCCATTATAAAATAATAACTACAGATTATTTTATATAGTGTGATAGTGTTATAAATATGGTACAACCATAATAAATATTCTATCCATCCTTTTAATGACATGTCACTATACGTGCGTACGTACGACCTACTGTCTCAACGTCGTGGGGTAATTGTTATTAAATACATTATTATTTGGGTGGGTATAACAATGATGTGTAATTCATGTAAATAATAAGTATAACATGATAATTATTCTTTATATATGATATACCATCCAATTATATATGATTTTAATATCAAAAGAATGATATTATCGCTCGTGTGTACGTACGGACTACCGTCTCAATGAACGCGATGCGATTCATTCCCCATCGTATTCTTACAAGTCTAATTATCATTTAATGATTAAAAATAATGTTTAAGGACTTGATATGATTCTGTATATTAATAAGATACAACCTATCCATAACAAACACAACTTTTGTAACAAAACACATAAAAGAAAACGAGTAAGTTAGCACCCAAAACAACGATAATACTAAGATATAATTAACAAAGAAATGTCAAAAGATCATATATGATATCATATTAATGTATATGATTATTTTATAATTAAATAAAAAATATTTCACAATTATACAGGAGGCTAACTTACCCTCGACTAGGAAAAAGTACAAAGTAATGGGTTTCTTATCTCACTTTTAATTCCGTGGGATTTCCATTATTCACCACTTATTTATTGCATGTGGTGTTTTTACTACCCATGTTTTTATTCATTGCGTAATATACTTTAATTCCTTTATATTTACATCATCATTGTATGATCCTTCTTTCCTGGTTGTATGTTTCGTAAGTTACCAAATTAATAAGGGAATTTGAAATTCCAATTTCCACTCATTCGGATTTACGCATACATCATTGATTATTTTAATCCAAGATTATGTGTGGAAGCACTATTAATTTGATTATGTCATAATTTTCACTCCCCTTTATTTGGATATACTTTTAATACACATAATCACTCCATTGATAAATTCTCAAGTCATCGGTATGAACTTGATAAGAGTAATTTTTACTCAATCTCGATTTGTTGAGTTAAACATCCAATTCATTGGTGTTGTTTTTACAAGAATATGTGTGAATGTACTTTGATTGTTTTACACTGAATATCCAATCATATTGAGTGTATTTATATTTTTCACACATAATTATGTCGTTGATTTATCCTTAACCTAAGCATACAGCCTTTATGAGAGATTTCATCTCAATTTACATTCCATTGAGACTCCTTTGTTGTTATACACCAAATCACTTTTATATAGTGTATATAATGTACTTTGACATAGTATATCATGAATCCCTTTATTATCATGATATTACAAAGTTTTTATTACTTCAATTATTTGAATTCAAGTGTCTCTTTTTTAGTGAGGAACTCTAACTAAAATATCATTTTAAAATGTTTTAAAGATTTATTATTCTAAATATTTCTCATTAATTTCCATGTTTTAAAAATGGTTTTAAGGATTTATTTATATGGAAATTAAAGTTTTCAAATCAAATTTCCTTTTAAAATTTTCAAAGTGGTATGGGACACTTTGATTAAAAAATCTATTTTAAATGGCTTCTTGACAAATAGTGTGACTTTAAAATGTTTTCAAGAAAAAGGGGTATATTTCTCTCAATAGTTTGATGACTATTTTAATCTATGTAAATATCCTTCATTATTCTCGATTGAGGTTAATCTAATATAATACAATCTTTATATTTTGTCGAATGAGTTATGTTTGACTATGGATGTGCTATTTTTATTCCATTCATGGTTTGTGGTTGAAGTATTGACATTTCGTATGCTAGTTTTAATACGAATTTTTATGTTATGTTTCAAAGTTTTCATATGAGGAATGCATTGGACTTAGTAAGTGATGGGTGGAGCCTACTATAGCTCCTCGATGCATCAGTAGGTCTAATGAGACAAACTAGTGTCTTGGCACAAGGCCTTGACAAAATCTTATTTGTAGTCTTGGCACGAGGCCTTGACTATGTGGTTATGATAGTCTGACATTATGCATTCCATCATTATAAAAGTGGTTATTGATATTGCATGTGGTTATTCTACTAGTATAATATCCATGTAAATAAGTAAATTGTATTATTTTATTTTATCTTTTCCATATTATGCTGATGTTCAAGTTTAAATGGCCTTTGTTTTAGTTATACATTGCCTTAAATGTTTATGCTAATTTATGAAAGTTTCTGCTATATTGTTATCCTTACTAAGCATCTAAGCTCACCCCTTTAAATGTTTTATTTTTCCCAGGATGTGAAGAAGTAATTTATGAATGACCTGTAGGGATAGTACGAGGGGATATGAAGACAAGATGTTTTTGTAGTTTTTTTACTTTATGATGTGATGTAAGACTTATGAATATATCTAGTGTTTCCAAGACTACTAAACTAATCGGTCTTTCGAGACTTGATCTTTTGTGATCATTCTAATGTTATGTAATAATACACCGACTCTGGGTAACTGGGGTCGGGGCGTTATAGTATTAGGGTTCTGTTTCAGATGCAGTCACAAAAGACTAGATGGAGGAGGTTGGGATAGCTTTCAATTCAATCCATGATTAGAAGGATCACTAGGTTTAAATGGTTGTGATGATGCTTAATGGAGTTGAGTGGTAGTGGTGGTTCTTGTTCCTTGGGGATCATGAAGAGTCAATAGTCTCATGGGAGAATTTGCAAGACTATTTTTGAGAAAAGTTTCTTTCTTAAACCGCAAAGGAGACTGGTTTAAAGGATCTACCAACCCTTTGATAGTGGAGTTCTAGTGTGAGCGAGTTTGGGATATATTTTAAGACCATTATGTGATATTATTTAGACCCATTTCCAAATGATATGGATAATGAGATTCATTTTAGCAAGTCTATTCATATAGAGATCCAATTCCATGTCCACCCCATTTATGACAAATATTCATCTCAAGGTTCTGGTGATAGTAGAGTTTACTGAGAGGATACTGTATAGAACTATATTATTACGAGAGGGAAGTCATCAAGATTCATCCTGAAGAAGAAATGTCGTATGGGGTTCCCAATTTTTTAGAAAGAATATTTTTTAGTCATCCAGGGGTAGGTCCCAACCCTCATCATATCATTTCTCTGGGGGAAGAGGCTCTTATACTTATGAGAAGGGTTCATATGTGTATTATTTATGTGGTGGATGAGGTCATCCGCAATGAGAGTTCCAGAAATTCTTGAGTATCCAGCATGTACCAGGTGTTCGGCTTCAGGTTACACCATTGAGGCAATTTCAGCCGAGTCAGCTATAGTAGGGTGTTCCAGTTTGGGATCAATAGAGAAGAGATAAGTTAGGAATATTATAACCCCAAGACGCGTATCATCCTCATAGAGTAGAGAGAAACTTTGAAGGTATTATTTGATAGGGTTAATTAGTCTAGTGAGCAGGTCATGGTCAGTTTCTTGCTTTATATTTTCCAGCACCGGGAAAGCCAGATGTCATTAGAGGCACTCTTTGCTTATTTTCTACATGGTTTGGAGATGAATTTTATAAATTATGTAGAGATTGTGAGATAGTGCTTATGAAGCACTACCCATGGAGATAATTTCTATATTTATAGATACAACCATATGAAATCATCATTGTCATGTATTTGTTGTATTTAGTTCAGGTTATCATGGATTGATTTAGGAGTTTAGTTTGAGGATTTATGTGATGATTCACGTCTTGGGTTGGGCTATGTTTGGATTTAGTAGAGATCATTTGTTTCTTATGGGTCTTGATAGTTACGTCCACATAAGAATAACTATGCCACCCATGATATTGTGTTGGTGTAAATTTTGTTTTACTTGAATTTTTGGTGACATTAACTCATCATATAGTGTTTTGTGGGTTTTACTAATCATAAAATCCCAAGGTATGTCTTATCCTAGCATTATTTGAACTTGTGTAAGAATTTTTGGATGGAATTATTACAAGATTATGACTTTGATATTTCAACTATGCCAAGAAACGGAAATGTTGCATCCAATGCGCTAACCAGGAAGTCACATAGTGATCCAGTGTGTGATTCCCCAACCCTGGGTTCCACTCAAAGGTGTCCCGAAGTTGGTTTTCCACATGGCCTTTTGCATGCCTCCCCTTATGCTAGAGGTTTCAAACTAGAAACGAGGGACTTGGGTGTTTCAATGGGGCTACTATTCCTTCATTACTAGAGTGAAGCACATCAGATAACTATTATATCAGGTGAAATAGTAGAAACATATGTAAACAGGAGGAATAGTGGAAACAAACACTATAAACATTGGACTAGTAACCCACTGCAGTGGAAGCAACAAAATATATATAATAGCATCAATTGATAAAAATAATCAAAAGCTGGAAAATGAATAATATAAACAATAGGATGATAATGTATTTCATGTCTCTAAAAAATTTGAAAATAGGTATACATGGAAGCATACAATACATTCTATACAAATGAATAAAGAATAATAAAAAAAATATCTAGTATCCTGAGCATTGGATTGATCATCTTCTACTATGGTCTATCCCAAGAAAGGAATATAGATCATGTATCCCAAGTGGGATGCTTTCCCTTTTCAACACCTACATACATGCAATATTACTAGGTACCAATTGCAGTCTGGATAGTGTGTGAGGTAATTCTCAATAGGCCACTACAAATGGCATCTATACTATCTATCATGTGAAATATAATCTGATAGTGTGTAGGTATATATATGTAAAACAAAACAGTAATGTAAATACACCAATACCTACTTCATCCTCATCTGGAAATATCTATGAACATGAGATCATTAAATTAGTTTATTAAGTTTAGTTTATATAGACAAGTCACCTGATATGTAAACAACACTGATAAGATATCTTGATAATAATAATAAATGATCCAATACATAACAAGGCATCATGTAATAATGATAACAGTAAAATGGATCCAAGGTAATAACCTAGGAATCCTTGACCTTAGGGGTCAATACAACTCAATAATAATATGTAGCCTTGTTGTAAGTAGTCTATATGTAATCCAAGGTACCTCAACCACTGTAATATGGTTTTAACCGAGTCCAAGGATCTCATCCCAGGTAAAAAAGAAAGCAATGATTGGGCCCAATGGGTATATCCATAGAGCCACATGTCCAAATACATCAAGATAAATCCAAGGAGTGTATCCAAGTCATCCAAATATTTGAATGATAATGAAGGGATCCTATGGTGTCGTGGTAGACATCCACTAGTAGACAAGGCCTAGATTCCAAGATAGGTATCACCCTTGGAAACATGCATCCCTAAATCAGAATGGTGTCCACAAGTGCTCAAGGAATTCCCACAGGAATCCAAGGCTGGTTCGAGTCTGACCACACCTATAAGTAGTTATTTCAATATGAAATTAGAAACTTATACTTTATTTATTTAATATGTTAGGTAATGAAGTACTCATGGAATTTAATAACTCAATTTGTTTATTCCATACCTTTCATTAGCGTGAAAAGGATAAATTAAATGCAACTATTTCATTCATTTCATATTGAATTATTAGGTTCACTACTTTACCCTTCATTAGTATGAAAATGTAGGCTAATGGAATTTAATAAAAACACCATTTCAATTATAATAAAATAGTCTAAGTGATATACATATTATACTTTATAATTAAACATTAAAAGGATCATTAATTAATTGGAGAACTCAAATTAAGAGGGTTAATTGATACATTTATAAAATATCCATTAACAATTCATTCATTTAATTATAAAACTTACCTTTAGATAGGTGAAGTCGAACATACTTAAACGGTGGAACAGATAGTCATAACAAGGCTATAAGATGCATAAACAATAAAATCACCCTACTTGAGGTGGAAAGCGTTGAGGTCTCAAACCCCAAAGGTGTAATGATACTATATAGAAAGGGATCTAGAATAAGATCTTGTTGAATATATGTAAGCCATGTGAATTTAATAAGCCATGCTTGATGAAATTGGCATGCACACAAAAATGATAGTTTATAAAAATAGTGAGACTTGGGGGATGAGTCATAGAACACCTACCTTAAGCTTGTACAACCCTCCTCCTCTAGTAGAATCCTTTATCTTGTCTTGGTTCAGAGGAAATATGAATAATGGATCAACACCCTGAAAATAAGGCATATGATCCTGCATCTAAATAGTGTTGATCAAGGGATTGAAGAATGATGAATCAAGCTAAATGTTCAAAGAGATTACCTGAAGGAATCCAACGAGACCAATGGAGCTTCGATCAGATATCAGATGTAAGAAAGAAATCCAAAACTATATAATAGAGTAAAAGGGAGCTCCAATTTTAGAAAATGGAGATTCATTAAATGCAAATAGAAGAATTAAGGAGAGGATAAGTTTAATTATAAATTAGGGTAAATTTGATTATTTCTCCCAAAAAATAAGGGCACATGGTTTGGAAACAAAGTTGGAAAAACCATTCCCTAACCTTGCATAAAACATTATCTTAAGGAGGGCTCTGCATGGTTAGGATGCATGGTTAGATAAAACCATGTCGCAACCGTGCACTGGGTTCTGCTTTATTTTGTTGTGTTATTCACAAAAGCGTGTGAACCCTAACACATGGTTAGGAAAAAACGTTCATCCAAATTCATCCCTCTATCCACACACACACGATTAGGGAAAACCATGAATATTTTCTCATACAATTTCTACTAATTGTTTGACTAATTCACTTTTCTCACCGGCTAGGGTTGTAAGCTCCGAACAAGTTGTAGACACCCCTATAACCTCCGTGAATTCATTGGGAATCCATATTAGGTCCAAAATAAATAATTAGACCAAAATTTAAAGGACCCATACATGATGGAAAAATTGTGTTATAAAATTATTCCCCCCATAAAGAAACTCATCCCAGAGTTCACCTTCCTAGGGAGGAAAAACACTATTTGAGAACAACTCTGGCCATCGGGCACATATGTCAGCCTCGCACTCCCAATTCCTATCAAATATGTGGTTGTTATCTCATAGAACCTGGACTAAAGGGATATACAAGCATCATAGAGACTTTCTGCTCTGATCAATGATGAGTATAGGATAGTCCTCAAAAGAAGCACCAATTTCTAACTCAGAATCCCTGGGATCAAAAGTTTGGGATGGGTCAACAAGATAATGGTGAAGTTGTGAAATGTGGAAAAATTCATGCATGGAACAGTACCTTTGAGGTAATATAAAATGATAGTCTACCAAAGCAACTCTATCCATAATCTAAAATGGTCCTACATAATTAGGTGAAGACATCCCTTGCCTTCACATCCTTCAGTTCCCAAGCTTGAGAGATACCCATAGGAAAACATGACCCCGACCTTGAACTCAAAAGGTCATCAATGACAATCAACATAGGATTTATGTTTATAATTTTTTGTAGAAACATGCTTCCTAATTAGATAAACCTGATTTGAAGTCTCTGATCACGTTGTCGAGTGCATCAAATTAGTTTTTCAGTTTTAACTATAATTTCTACAACATAGAAGCAACCCTAGGCCGTCTCTCGATGGAGCCTTATATCAGTTATTAAAATATGTGGTTCTAATTATGAAAGTTAAAATGGAAATGGGGGTTTTATAATACTTGGGTTTGATAATTAAAGATGACAATAGAAAATGAAAGTTATAAAACAAAGTAGAAGTAAACAAGATTAATTAAACATGATCAACCAGAGGTACTCTCATGATGATAATCCTTCATCACTTCATGAGATAGAGTTATGAACTTATAATTCTTAGTTTGTAACAACTATAACCATAATTTTACTGAGTTTATACTAGGATAACTCCTAGGATTTAGTCAAAAAAACAAAATGATTCACCGGAAACTGCCGGTGATTAGGTGATTTGTGTTCGATTTCATAACCCAAAATCACCACGAAAATGCATGAAGAACTCGATGTGTTTTCCAGGTTGGTATTTTATTTCCTTTTGATACCATGAAATAAATTTACATGGCCTTTACAGTGGTTATGTGAGTTCAATTGACCAATATGAACCACACAAACGCCGCAATTGATTGATGGAAGAAAAAGGGATGAACGGTGTGTAAAACATCACATGAAAGGGTAACCCCAAACATGATCATTTGAATTTGAGTATAACATACCAGTATATAACTCAATTAAGTAAAAATAGTGGATGAAAAAAAACAACATACGATTCTGGAATTAAAAAGAACATTCAAATATTACAACATTAAGCTCGAGATTTACAACATGTTCCTCCCTGGGTGATCACAAGGGGTTTAGAAACCCATGAGAGGGGAGGAAGAAGAAGATGTTGAAATAGAACTTCTCATACCATCCATAACTTGAAATATTTGTGGGAGTAATCCTTTGGGACTCCAAAATGGAAGCACATTACCAATAGATCGAACTACCAAATGGGGTGCCCATGGTGCCAATTTATAGGCAATGTGGGAAGTGGTTTTGGGCACCCTGATTTCACTAATCCTCATTGTCCATTGTTTTTACCTATCATAAATTCTTAAATAACTTTGGAAAAAACCAATTATTTTTTACTGACACCTTTTATACCTCCATGTCAAATTTGGAGGCAATATATGGAATAAAATATGAGATATACAAAAATACATAGGAAAAGTTTTGACCCTATGTAGATCCACTTTATTGAACAAATCAGTTTGTATAGACCTCTTAATGAACGAATTGGGATTCGGTTCCTTCATATGAAATAGATATAATTAAATTTTGGACCATAAAACAAAGTTTCATCCCATTTTAATTCACGATTTAGTAGAATAATGCGTTTTAGTCCACTAGTGTGCTTGGATCATGTACAAATTGGCCCATTTTTCTTGGACTTCATCATAGACCCTCCAAATCACCTCCAACTACAATATAATTATCAAAACAAGTAATATTTCCTTTTTTAAAAGTGTTATAAACAAAATAATTGAATAAAAAATGGAGGGAAATTTGTTATTATACTTGTAATATTCAATAAAAAACCAGTTTAATACATTCGTATAAGGGTGAAATAAAACAGTGAATCGTGGTACGATCAGTCTCCTGCACGAGACAAGGACCTGGTCGAACTGCCTCTTTTGCCTCTAACTAGAACATGGGTAAACAACACAATCTACCATAAAAGGTCACAAAAGGAGACTTATGAATCATCACTTGAAATATATTATTATAGGATAACTCAATGAGAGGGATATGATTCTCCCAAGAACTACCGAAATCAAGGAAGAATGCTCATATAATATCCTCTAACACATATATCATCCATTATGACTTTACATTGGTCTGAGGGTTAAAGGTTGTGCTTAGAATTACTTGTATACCCATGGCCTTCTGCAACCCCTGCCTGAACCTTGATGCGAAAAGTATCCCTTTATAAAATGATAGTACAAGGGACCCAATGTAGTCCTATGATGTCATAGAGATACAATATTCCCATCTCATCAACTTAGAAATTATACTGGATAGAACAAAAGTTGGATACATTTTTAGTCAATCCACGACTACCTAGATTACATCTCTACCTTGATTTGACCTCGGTAATCCAACTACAAAATCTATAGAAACATCTTCCCATTTTCATTCTGAGACTAGAAGTGACTGTAACATGCCATTAGGTCATTGGTGCTCCTCCTTCACCTACTAATAGGTGTAACACCTAGTAATCAAGCTTAGTATATGATGTTTCATCCCAATCCACCAATACTAGTGTCACATATCTCGATACATCTTACAGATTTTAGGATAAAATGCATTCTTAGAAGAGTGGGAATCTTGCATTAGTTCCTCTTACATATAAGTAGGAATCCAGAAACACCCATGTATATGTAGGATGTCTTCTATATCTATATACCAATCAAGAGGTGGTTCCTCTCCATAAATACACTCATAGAGAACCAAACCCTCAAGATCTGAAAATTATATACTCTTCACCTTATTAGGGAGAGAAGAGCTAACTATTAAGGATGATAGATATGAATACTTGTGACTACCATGAAACTCTAGATGAATCTTAGATAATAGGGCTGTTACTTTCTATTCATCACTAGATTCATGTATGACATATTCCTGAGTTTTCCAACTCAGCACATCCACTACAACATTGCCTTTTCTAGGTGTGTAAGCAAGCCAAAAATCAAGGAATAAAGATATTTGACACATATTCACTTTCATAGATTCATGTATTGTTTTATAAAGATATATTTTAGGATCTTGTGATATGTATACCCCAAAAAGTGATCGTCCATCATATAGTGTCTCAATCAGCATAAGGCACAAACAACTGTTATTAGCTCAAGGTTGTGCATCAGGTAATTTCTCTCATGACGCCTCAAATTTTTAGATCCTTAAAAAAATAATATATTCCAATACATAATAAATACACCCTGTTTAATGATTGATGCATCATAGAACACTGTATAACCTCTATTAGGGTCTAGAAGAATCAAAATCGGTGTCGAGGTAACTCTTCCTTTCACCACCTGAAAGTCCTTTTCGCATGCTTCTGACCACAGGAACTCAACACCCATTTTTGTAAGACTAGTAAAAGGTGTATCAAGGCATGATAATTCATATATAAAATGATTTTAATATCTAGCCAGCCCCAATAAACTTTGTATATCAAACATGTTCTTTGGATGCTCCTAGAAAACTATAATATTCACCTTCTTTAGGTCAACATTAACTTATGATTCTGAGATATTATTCCCAATGAAGTGAACTTTGTTGATCCAAAAGTGTCACTAATAAAGATTAGCATAAATATGAAGCTCTATCAGTGTATTCAAAATGATATCATGATGTCTATCATGGTCGCTATGAGTGTAAGAATACACTAAGATGTCATCCAAAAAGACCATGAAAAAAGAATCCAGATATGGGTAGAAATCACTATAAATAAAAGTTATGAAAATTTTAGGCACATTTTTATGACCTAAAGACATAAAGATATTCTCATATAGACCATACTTTCTATGAAAATATATACAAGGTATGTATAAAGGTCTAACTCACACATAATGATAGCTTGATCTCAGGTCAATCTAGAAAACATCCTAACTCCTCAGAGCTGGTTGAAGAGATCATCTATCAAAGGTAGTGGATATATATTCTTAACCATAAGATGGTCCAACCATTAGTAATCCATGCATAAACAAATTACCCATCCTCCTTATTATAGAAAATTATGGATTAACCCCAAGAAGAATTTCTGGTCCATATGAAACCCTTATCCTATAAATCCTCCAACCATCTCTTGAGATCCTAGAGCTTAGAAGGTTCCATGCTGTATAGAGGAATGGACACTGAATCTACTCATAGAATAAGATCAATTTTAAACTCTACCACTCTCTTAGGAGGTAATATAGAAAAATAATCAAGAAAAAAGTCCCTGAAATGATCTACTATAAGAGGAAAATCTCTCTGAGGTAAGCCATGTTCTTCCATTAAAATACTAGCAATCTTTATAGCCAAACCACCTATCCGAAGATGTTCTTGTCCAGATATACTAGCTTGTACATACCACTCACCCTTGTGGATATAAATTCTCCCTTATGGTGAGGTAAATGACACCATACAATAATAAATATCCATAAAAGAATGGTATAGAACCAACCAGTTCATCCCTAGAATGAAATAAAATCCCATCATATCGAGGATGAAGAGGTCCTATATGAAGGGACAATTTTATACCCCAAGGGGTAGTCCATGGATTGGTGTATTCCCTCATACTTTACAACCAATAGTGTATTAGGTTTATGGAACTATAGCAATATTGAATTTCCAACCTAATACTTTACACAATCGATAAATAGATAAATGAGTGTGAATAACCCATATAAAATAAAGAAGATAAAATAATGGAGGATACTAGAATATTACCTCTTACTATCGATGGTCCCAAACTCTGATCCTTGGGTATTGTATGTCAAACATGCAAATGAACGGATTTAAAACCTTTTACTATACCTATATTTCCATGATTATGAATGTTCTACTAGAAATGGTGATCAGAAGTTTGGATACTACATCCATGAACTTATACTTGGCTAATATTTTTATTGCTACTTCAACTCCTTTCCTGATGCGGCATAAAATATCCTTCCCCTATAGGTGGAGCTAGTGTAGAGCCTCTTTCACTAGAAGAAAATGGAAATGTCTAACAGAGTCTCAGAATATGCCTCATGTGACCCCAATCATGACACTCCATCGAGTCTCTATCACACCAAGGCTTCAGATGCCCATTCCACCCACCTTAATGGAATATGACATAACTGCTAATGTGTTTACTATGAATGCCACCTCTTTGATATGAAACCTCAAGGGAACAATTACTAATACCAGAAGAACTACTGCCCTACCTTGAAACTAATCCTATATGCCTAGAGCAATTTTCTTCCCTCTGGTTTCACTCAGTGATAATATCCTGATTAATGATCTCAGAGAAAGTAGGAAAGAAAAAACATTCTCCTGAGTATAGATAATGCACTGGAGCCCATCCTCAATGCATCTAACATGTGATAAATCATCACTGGAAAGAAGCATTGAAATGAACTATATATTATTAAAACATGATGAATAATCGATGAATGACATAGAACATTTCTCTAGATGCAGGAAACCAATGTCTTGTTTATCCCTCATCATCTTTGGAAAGATGTGGTCATAGAAGATAGTCTGAAAATCATCTTGGACTATTCCCTAATAATGAATATCCTGGGTAATCACATCCCACAAGTTTTTGGCCAAATAAACAATCATATAGGTGGAGATCTTGAACCTATTATATAGAGGAATCTCTAGGTTCTCAAGGATATATAGAGTGTCATACTGCCAAGACTCAGCAGCCTATGGACCACCATCACCCGAGAAGATGGGATGCTGCTGCTATTGAAACTCACATGTCAGATAATCCATCATGGGTACAGGTCATGGAGAACCTTTCATGGAATTAATCATGCATATAAAACTCTATATAAGCTAAGTGTCATCTCATTGATAAGGTATAATAGGTGGCACGTCAAGGGGAACTCATAGCAGTAAGACTTGTAGCTTAGGGACCACTATCTCTGATGTGTGATTGTTTCCCTCTTCTTGGTGCCCAATACAAAGATGTTGTGGTGGAATATCTCTAAAAATTCCCTGAACACAACTCATAATAATATTTAAGAAGATAAAAGAACTAATGGTAGTATAACATAAGAATGTGGGTTCACTACCCAAGGTATAATACCGCAACTACCCAGTTAGAAGGCCCGATATTGGTATGTGTTCAAGTTTTATTTTATAGAGGTTCTATTAGGTTAATAGTAAATAGTTCCTTGCCTCTTTATTTCCTTGAAACCAAATCATTTTATATGTCAAGATTTACCTTTTAAGTTTTCATTTTATTTTATACATATATCAAGGTTTGATTGAAATGGATTTTAATTCCCACTGAATCAGGACCCATACACCTTATCACTGAAATTGACACCCATTTAATTTCTGTTTAGTGTCATATAAATTCAGTATTAGAAAGTATTAGGTAATATACAATGGTTTGATTCATTAATTTACCCATTCCAATCCATGAGGTCCCATACACCATATGAACTGAAACTGGAAATCACTAAATATCACCCCAAGTGCAGCTCATGTAACAAGAGGTACATAACTGTCATGGGTAGAAAATAGATATTTAAGAAGCCACTATAATCCTATATAGGAAAACAATTTTTAGATTTATGATTACACTTTAAATAACCAATACCCTACCCTATAATAAAATGATAACAATATAAGCATATATAACAAGCATGGGTCACTCAACAATCATTATAAATATAGGCAAATGAAAGAAATGAAATGCACTTATATGGCATGGAATATACATGGCATGATAATTCTAGGTTCCTATAATGATGAATGATTGATGATCCTTTCCCTCATATCATCCTTACAAGGATAAAATGAAAACCTCAATTAAAATAATAATAATAACCATCACATAGCATGTGTGTCACTCAATGGTGAAAGTTATAGAAATTATAATAAGCAGAATACAGAGAAATAATAATTATTTTAGGAAACTCAACATTTACCTCAAATTTGGATTCACTACACCCAATCATGACTTATAACCATGTTTCAAATAATTCCTAATATCCTTTCTATTTTCTCCAAATCGTATAACTAGATATGAACCTATTAGTTCCCTATCAATATTGTTGTATCATTGAGAGGGGGATGGGGTTAACCTGTGATATATTTTTATTTTAAGTTTCCTTTATTTTGAAACAATCTCACCTCATATTAAAGATTTATTTCCCCACATAAAATAAAAAAACACACACCCATAGGAACACAAGAATTTACAAGGTTTACTATTGGACAAGAGTAGCTATGTCCTTGGTATGGTTTAGAAACAATCCAATACCACAAAATCCAATAGAAAACAATGCTTTTGTGAAAAATAAAATGTTTAGGACATGACCTTACACTTGTGTAGAAGTATGATCAATAAAATAGTGCATGTGCTTCAAGTATCACAAAATGATTCTAGATATTTTTTTTATAAAAAACATGTTATGATGATTCTTGATCAAATTTTTCAAATATGATCTTTCAAAATAGATCTTCATTTTCTTACCCATAAGCTGGTAAGGAATTCCTAGACATTACAATGATACTATGTCTGATTCCTCAGTCTTATTCCCAAGTCTAATTGATCAATATAGAAATATTACTTTGTTAGAAAACTACTAAAATAATCTTGAACTTCTTCTTCCTCAATCCAGAAATCTTAATATGAATTTCCCAATCTAATTATCTGTCCCAATACACTAACAAATTGAATATTATATTGTCTATTCTCCTATATTTTCTTCTTTTGTCTGGAATGATTCTTCAGGTAACAATAATATGAAAAATTCTTCTGAGAAATTTGGAGCTTCTCACTCTTCTTATCAATAGTAAATCTTGGTCAGAAAATAAAAATTAATTTCTCCTTTTATAGGTGACCCAAAAATTTTTGGGTGGGAAATATGAAACCTTTTCTTGCTCTACCAAATTCCCCAAAATCTCTATTTCCCTCGAATTCTAGATGAATTTATGACTTCATAAACACTTCTCAAATCTTCTCTATCCTTATTGAATATTTTCATGACTCTATATTATTTAAAACTTCATGAAAAACTTTATTCCAAATCCGATTCTTCATTTTGATTTCTTTATTATGATGCTCCATACCACTTACATATATGAATAATTAGAAAACTTCTCAATATGATATTGAGAACCACTTGAAAATAAATGAGAATTAAAGACATCCCATTATTTTGATTTTCACCAATTGAAAGACTAATCTTCCCATTCTTATATCCTCATTATAATGAAGAAAATGTATTATTTAATACATTTCTCTATACCTAATGTTAATTGCATAAAACTGATGTCTTATCACTATGATTCCTCATACCAACTGATGAAAATAAGAGAAACCATATTCTTCTAACATCACGATCCCCTTGACAAAACTTTTTTATCTCTTTAAACTTCTTCCAGAAATATTCTTATTCCCCTTTGACAAAACTTCTAGAAATATTCAAAAAAGACACTTCTTCTTTTCATCAGAACAATGATCCTAAATCTAATAAAGTTATAGGTGTTAAGTTATATCTCTTCATTAGTTTCACTCCAATGAATTTGTTTCAAACTTTAGTTTGATGGATCTTGACCCAATTGTTAAGCATATTAGAGAATTTATTTTCTCTTGACCCACTTGACAAGGAAGACAAAGTTCCCACTTGAAAACAATTAATAATTAATCTTTATGGGAATGGTTGACTATATTTCTTATATGTCTTTGACTTTATTTTTGTATCAGCCTCTAGTAAATTTACTTATTTTCCTTTTAATTGGTCCCAAAAATCCCCATTGACAACAACTATACCTACGATAAGTATGATGGAATACCAAATCTAGTGGACCAGTATCACCAACTTTGACTTTATCAACTTCTTTATTTTCTGAATATGATATCAATGAACTTACATCACTTAACCAATTTCTATTTTATTATTATAATACTCATCGAATTATTTTTTCATAGAATTAAATATATTGGATTTTGGTTTGACTGAAAACCTACACCTTCAGTTTTTCATGTTCTAATCAACATTTTCATCCTTTAAACAAATCCGTGTCTGGTAATCTCATATTGATGGACTGGGACTGTAAATTTTTATTTATAAAAAATTTCTTCTTCTTCAACTTCTTTCTTGAAAACGTGAATTCTTAATGATTTTGAAAACATTTAAGACTATCTTCAGTATCATATGGATTAAAAAGAAATGTATTGTAACTTCCTATCATTTACAATACTTTCATACTCTCATTATGAAATATTATAACTTCCTTTTCATCCAAAAAACTATATTTCATTCCAACTAGCCTCAATATTACTGGAAGAACCAATTCTACCACTTTCTTTCATAAGGATTGTATCAAAAGTATTAAAACTTCAATATTGTTTTTTAGAAATAGAAAATAGAAATTCATTATTTGATTTTCATCATATCTATGAAGACTCTGAAGAAGAACTTGATTAGGATCTTTCTTTCATAGTAGAACCAAGGTGAGTCTGATGAACCTTTTATTCTAGAAAAAATATTATCAATATGATAAAATTTATTAAGCACTATGAATCTGATTTGATTATTATGATGGTCAGTTTAATTTTTAATTTTTCAATGTGAATTTATCTTCTTTGACAACAAAAGACAACACACTTGTAAAAAAACTTCTTCTTATTTCTAAAAACCTTCTTCAACTAACTTAGTCCCAAAAATCTCCCCATTTGGATTTTCTTGTCAACCATGATTCATCAACCACTAAAATTTTTAGCCTTAATTTATGGATTAATTATTAATAATTTAAATCCTAAGTGAGATAACTCATCATAAGAAACAATAATTCTGGAAAATAAAAACATGATGTCCAAAAGTAGAAACTCATGAAACTTCTTTGGATTTCCATAAAAAAATTATTTGTATCTTCATATTTCCTTTTAAGAAAAATTTCCTACAAACACTCCAACAAATAGTAACAATGTTTTATACACCTACATGCTGGATTCATAGCTTACCCACACCCCCCTTTATACATGCTTCCTTTAAAGGTTTAGCATATATTCAAGGGCTATATTTATACAAATATTCTCCCCATTGATAACAATATCCATATAAAAGATGATATAGGGGAAAAACATACTTCAACCTTGATGAGAAAGAGGCTGGACACCCATGTTCAACCTCAATTTAGGAAAATATTCCTTCAGGGAAGGTTTTTTTTAAAATTTCATCAACTTTTTGTGATTTAGAAACATACTCCAGCTTCAACTAATTCTTCTCCACATAATATTTAATTAAATGATATTTGATATCAATATGTTTTGAATGAGAATGTTGTACTAAATTCCTCATAAGTTTTATTTCACTTTGATGATCATAGCCCAAGATAAAGGGTAAATTTACTTCAACACGTAATTCTTTTAACTGATATTTCATCCACATGATTTGAGTAGTGACTTGAGTGGTAGAAACCTACTCAGCTTTAACCTTACTAAGAGTTACTGAATTTTTTTTCTTTGTATGCCAACTAACCCAATGTTTCCTCAGAATGAAAACTCCATTAGATGTATATCTTCAATCATTAACATTTATTATCCAATAAACACATGAATTCCCAAAAAAGTCAATATTTTCTGATCTATCATACATGATTCCAATTTTTTTGTGCCCTTGATATATTTGATAATTATTTTTTTAGAAATTAGATATGATTTCTTTAGAGAAGTCTGAAATAGTTAATATATGGTAACAACATAAACAATGTTAGGTATTGAGGTAATAAAATACAATAATCTTCAAATTAGTTTTTGAAAAAATTTCTAATCAACTTCCATGCCTTATCTATCTTTAGATAACTTGGTTCACACTGAAATTTTTTATAGAAACTAGTTTTAAATTTTCCAAGACAAGCTTCTTTATAATATCCTCAACATACTATTCTTGATAAAGAAAAAAGTGTTTCTTCTTTTGTAAAATTTTTAATTGAATAAGGTATTTCATTTCCCCTAGAATAGACATATCAAAAAAAATTTCATCTCTTCATAAAATTATTCAAAAGTTCTTTCATCATTCCCAGATAAGATAAGGTCATCAATATAAACAATTACGATAAGGGAAAACTCTTGACTTTACTTAATGTAAATATTTATATCAACTATCCTTTATTGAAACATATCTTCCTCAAGAAAGTATCAATTTTGGAATACAAAGCTCTTAAATCTTGTTATAGCCCATAAAATGATTTCTTCAACATACACACAGAACTTTCATCTTTACCAACAATAAATCCACAAGGATGTTCAATGTAAAATTCCTCACCAAGATCCCCATTGAGAAATGTGGAATTCACATCTATTTTCATTTTTTTAACTTCATTATACAATAACATAAATAAATATTTTGATTTTTAAGCCTTTCCAATGGAGAAAAATTCTCATCAAAATCAACACCATCAATTTTTGAGTAACCTTTGCACACTAATATTGCCTTATTCGTTACCACTTTTCCTACTTGATTCATATTGTTCTGAAAAAACCATTTTATACCAATAAAATTTTAATTATCCATATTGGGTATGAGTTCCCAAGTATCATTATTTAATATTTGATACAAATATTTATTCATGGACTAACCCCATTATGGATGCTCAAAAGCTTCATTTAAATAATTCGGCTTGACTTTTTAACTCAAAGATGTGTGTGTAAAAACATTGGTTGTTATTCTTATTTTAACCTTTTGATGTTGATCACCAATAATGTTTCTAAGATTAAACTTTCTTCCCCATAATAAGATGAATTCTTTTAGTTTCCTCCTCATCAATTAAAATAGCTAAGTCTAAATATTCTTCTGGAGTATGATTACTATTTTTAGTATCTTTATTAGAATTGTTAAGAAACATTTTGTTATCCTGCTCATATTTTTTATCATCTCAAGTCTGTTTTCCTTCCTTGATATTTTAAATAACCTTCACATAATCAGAATCAAATATTCTTCCTGTTTCTATATTTAATCACCTATATCCTCTTCCTTTTGGAGCATAGCCGAGAAAAATTCCATCTTCAATTATCTGCTCAAACATTGCAAGGTTTTCACCTTTGTTCTTTATGATTCATGAAATCCCAAGAAATATTTTTTGGACTACACATGTTGTAATCATGTTTTAATGATCACAAATTTTTACTCTTGTTTAATATATCTCATATCATGTGTATATATGCTTGGTTTCTTTATGATTCAAATAAATTTTCTCAAGATCATGATTCCTATAAATCAAGACTGATTATTGTAATCTATATTTAACTTTGGTCTATAATGATTTCTTGTATGAATGATTATGTCAAATTCATTCGGTGGATATTAATGCTTAAGTCTATATAAAGATATTTGGATAAGTCTGAGAAACTGTGAGTCTGCCACAAATTCTAGTTTTATGAAAATGGACTAGACACCATGACCAGAAACCATGACCAGACACCGTGAACAGATACTGTGACCCAGCCACTCTGACCAGACACCTTGACCCAGACACTATGACCAGACACTGTAACCAGTTTCAGATCTCTTGATGTTTGTGACAACGGTTCCTTATTAGGACATCATTCAAATATTGGAAAAGGACCAGACACTGTGATCCTAACACCGAATCTATGCTACTAGTTCCTGATCTCAATACAATTATGCCATCATGACTATCTCACCACTGAAAGGCAAAGAAGAATACAACATTTCATAGTGACACCATTTCCAAGTGACACAATTTCTAGACAGACTATGTCACCAATCCTTAATATGTTTTTTCGTTTTCAATTTAATTTATAATGGTAATATTTGAGTATTTTAAATGCCCTTAAATAATTAATATTT
Source organism: Viscum album (assembly GCA_963277665.1). Classification (NCBI taxonomy): domain Eukaryota; kingdom Viridiplantae; phylum Streptophyta; class Magnoliopsida; order Santalales; family Viscaceae; genus Viscum; species Viscum album. The sequence goes on along the minus strand of OY728128.1, from coordinate 1,917,120,870 downwards.
CTTTCTAGACACGTCACCTGACAGTATGAGGTATGAGGTGCAGGATACATGCATCCAGTCAGATCCAAAAAATGCACTTCAAGAATAAAAATAAAAGTGTGGCCCTAAAACAAGTGATGATGATGACGAGTAGTAGTGTGCAACAGAAGCATGGGAATTCTTAATAAGTGAATCGGTACATGACCCATGATGCATATGAAGAACACATGAAGAATTATGAAATCAAAAAGTTGGAATACCATAGATCAGAGCCAAAAAATATTCACAATACCAACTCCATGAAGAACACGAGATAGATCTTACTGGAAACTGAAGCACTAGACTTGCGATACTCTGTTTCTCATAAGAGGACTCGATACTTGCATCTGCTTAATCATATAAGTCCAAAGCTGCATAGAATAACACTCAGAGCACTTCTAACCTTATCTCATCATCTTTTCTCTCTTGTGTATTGTTTTTAGATTTTGAGTAGTGTGTGTATCTATATTAAAAAAACACACTATCTCCTACACTAAACTCAAAGATACAAGATATACTTCCTCTCATATCTTTTTACACTTTTTTACTCCCACAGATAAATGTGGAAGAGGTCCTTGTGTGACCTGACAGTTTTTACCCATAAAGAATTGTGGAAGAGGTCATGTGACCTGGACAGTCCTGTTCACAATTGTTTACCCCGATCCAGGTTTTCAATCAAGTTTATTATTATAAACTACTTGGTGGCTGGTGATGACCATGTGGAGTAGATTAGGTGTCGTCTTGAGACTGAACCGCTTGTTTTATTCGTTGTGTCATTTAATTTAGTCTTTCTCTATTTTACTGTATAATCAATTAATCGCTAGATTTACTTTGATAGTTAATCTTGAATAGAAGTTATAAATATTTTCCTCATTAGAATAGCTTCAAAAGTAATATCAATAACTCATTATGATATTAATAAGAATTAATATCAAAGGATTTTATTAAGACTCCGTTGTTTGAACTATTCAATAGTGATTTTAGTTATACTTTAAAGATATGTAAATTTATATTAATTCTAAATTTATAGATCTTTAAAATTATTTCTTTATTATGGATAATAAACTAGAAGGTGTTTTAACAAATAAAACAACATTAATTAATGGAACCAATTATTCCCAATGGAAGATTAAAAAGAAATTTCATTTAGAAAGTATGGGTTTTGAAATTTGGTCTCCAATTAAAGATGAGTATAAGATTCCTTCTAGTTATATAACTACTTGGGATGACCCAACCAAGGCATCCTACTACAAAAATTGAAAATCCATGAATTCTTTATATTGATCTTCAGGATATGAATAATTTAACATAATTTTTTCATGTAAAACTACCCATGAAATTTGGCATAATTTTTCTGTTTCACATGAAGGAACATCTAGTGTGAAATAAACGAGACTTAAAAATTATAATATTAAATATGATAACTTTAAAATGAAACCTAATGAGCCAATTTTTGATATGTATCTCAGGTTCAATAAAATTTTCAACACAATGATTTCTCTTGGAAGATATGTTACTACAAAAGAACAAATCATGAGGATTCTCAAATGCCTACCTGATAAATGAAGAGGAGCCTATGTCTCTTTTAGAGGGTCACATGACATCAGCAAGTTACCTGTCAAAGAACTCATTGGGGGAACTAATGATGTATGAAGAGGAGATGAATGAAAATAAGGATGAAGAGGATTAAACCAAAAAGAAATTTGTTACATTCAATACCACCACCTCTAAACACAAAGAAAATGGGAATTTGGAAGTCTCTATAGAAAGTTCCAGCAATGAACAATCATCACTTGATAGTGATGAGGACATGACTCAATTATCCAGAAGGTTTAAGAAATTTTACATGAAGAAGGAATTTTTTAGTAAGCCTAACTTCACTGGAAGATTTTTTCAATAGGGAAGTTGGAAGAAATATTGGAAAAGAAGTGACAATTATAATGAAATAATATGTTATGAATGCAATAGAAAGGGACATGTAAAGGATAAATGTCCCAAGCTCAAGTATAAAAATAAATATGAGGACAAAGATAAAAAGTATAAAAAGTAAATGAAAGAAACATGGGGTTCTTCTTAGGACAATTCAAGTGACTCAGAGTCTTCACATGATGAAAAGTCTAACAAAGACAATATGTGTTTCATGAAAAACACATCTGATGTAACCCTGACATCTCCTATAAAAAGTTTCTATTATTCTATAGATGAAAGTGATTCTAAAAATATGTCTAAAGAAGAAATTTTTTAGTATTAAAATATGAATTAAGAGACATGTAATGAACTAAAATAATAATAAAAATATTTAAATAAATTTCATGCTCTTACCTTAACTTTTAAATCTGAAATTACTATAGAAAGAGAGAAAAATGTTCAATTACTCAAAGAAAACAATGATCTAAAATAATAATACAAATATTGTTTTTGAAAAAGGACAACAAGTAGATCGTGTGATAACCGGTCGCGTCGGACAAAGCTGTGAGAATCAAACCCACACCAAAGTGCGATTGGGATTTATCGCCTACCATCGGACTACGTGAAGTCCCTAGTTAGTGTGACTAATTATTTTTAGTTAAATGATTTTATTGATCAATAATAAGTTGATTTGGGTTCTTATGTCTTATCAAATGAATACCCTTAGTATAGGAAAATGATTTGCTGATTAAGTGATAAATTTTATTTCAGAAGATTTTCGCTTTGTTGGGAACACTATATGCCCAAGGAAACTAGAATACTATGGGATTTCATTTGAGGAGTAATGGTGGATTTTTATATATGTTTTTATTATGGATTTATAATTATTTGGGTTATTTATGGAAATGATTAACCTATAATAGATAATATTTGATTAGGTTAATTAATTTTAAGTATGTGACTTTAAGAGTATGTGATGTCATTTGGAGATACAATTTAATGTGGGAGACTACATAACCAAATTCTTTTATGTTTTGGGTTTCAATATTAGTTTGGATTATATTGAAGGATTTTAAGGAAACTTTTTTATTGAATGGTATTTATATAACTTTGGGGTATTTTTGGTTTAATTTTAGAAATAAAGATTAGTGTTTCTTTCTCAAAAGGAATATCATTTTGGGGGATCATCAGATCTTGTACTTACTGTTTGGGTTTTGATTAATCTCTAAAGACAAGGTTAATATATAGTTTATCCTTCGTGGATCATGTGATTCTATAGAAGTTTATTCTAGATCTTCCAGTGTGAACAAATCTTCTTGAATAATCATCGTTTAAAAAAATGAGTTAGTGGTGGAAATTTATTAAAGAATGAAACTCTACTTAAAAATTAAGTATATCTCTTTAGTTTCTTATTCAATCTCGTAAATGAATTACTCATCTTTATGTAATGTAACTTAAAAAAATGTTGTCTGTATACTTTTTTTATTGGGAAACTAATGACCGTTTGTCCCTTCACAATTTTGTGGCTTTCTTGTTGTTAACTTTCTCCTGATCATGTTTTCTATCCCTCTTAATCAGAACTTGACACTTAGTTTATCTTCCATATCAATGTTTACCTACACGGAATCCTAGTATGAGTTATCTTGGGTGACCTTTGTACTCCTCTTTCTTTCTTTTAAGGTGATAGTTTTATAGAATCTTTTTCTGATGTGGGACTTTCCATTATATTCCCAAGACCAATTTTAAAAATTTCAACGACCAAATTATTTTAAGGAGGGGAGAATGTAACACCCCAAGCATCCATGATACGCTTCTCTTTGAATAATACAGTAGCGTGTTTTGTACGCAACTTCGAGTTCTAACTCACACCACAACCAATCAAACTAGCCGTTATGAATAGAAATACCCACTTTCTGAAATTTTATAAATTTTATCTTTCAAAATGGACTTCATGTTTGGATTCATAATATTGAAATTAGTTTGGGTGAATTTTTGGTATTTTTCTGAAAACATTCAATTATTGATGTATAGTGAAAAAACTGAGTTGTAGTTTAAAACCGAATTTTTATTTAAATAATTATTTATTTTATTTAAATTAAGTTAAGGTAAAATTAAATACATAATAACTATATAATCTCAATGTAATTCATTGGAGTTAGTTTAGAATAATTTTAGATATATAAAAATTTTATTGAACTTTTCACTGTCTTTTACCCACCTCCTAGGAGAATTTGGAAATTCACATAAAACTTAATTTTACCACTTCTAGGAGTAGAATTTAGAAAATCCAAGAGACATGGTTAATATCAAGGAATAAAATATGGTTCAATGAGATTAAAATCATATTTGGTGAATAGTAACTTTTTTACTTTTATTTACCACGGTTAAAAGTAAATAGGGTAAAAATGATATTAATATTACCCAAACACAAGTAATAATTCTATTGGACAAGTGTTTCTAGACCAAAATCAACCTTAGGAATAAAATATTATCATTTAGATCCACTTGGATTAGATTAGGACATTTATTATTATTTAATTCAAAGAAGAGTTAAAAGAGATAAAATTAAGATTTAATAAGTAATTTTTGTTAATATAGGGTTATAAAAAAGATAAATTAGATTATAAATATTAATTAGAAAGCTAAAAAAATTTCCTACATAATGGTATTTTATTTATAATTTTTAGACATTAAATAATTTAATTTATTTATGATACAATGGTGATGCAGTAATTACCTAATTTAAGAAATATTAAAATAATAGATATTATAAATATCAAAATAAATTTAATTTGAGACTATTTATGAATTAAACTAATTTTATATGTTAATATGACATATTAGGATTGGTTATATAAATTTTTTTCTAAGTAATAATGCTGTTATGAAATTATCAAAAACACAATACCCAATAGTGTCAAAATTTACATAAAAGAGTTTTTAAAAAAATATTATATTATTAATTGATATTCTATTATTAAAAATATATGGGTAATCCAAAGAACTTATATAATGATATGCGTATCATTAATGGACCACTTGGGGGTATCTTTGAGGTATATAGTAAGTTTATTAACTATATAATATAAAAATACAAAGAGACTTTGTAAATGTAAAACTATTTAACTAAGAGTTAAATATAAATGATAAGGTTAATATAGTGACCCAAACCAGTATAAAATCTATTTTTTGAAAGGATTTAGACCCATACCCACCTTAACCTTTAAATAATCCACTTTTGAGCCATAAGAAACTGAATATTAATTTATTATAAAATAATATTTCTAGCTTTTCCAAAGGTGCCCCTCACCCCTATTATAAATGGGTACCCCCCCTTCTATCTCTAATTTACACCTTGAAAGCCTTTTGGCTCGGCAAAACCCTGGAAAAATATTCTCTCAACTTCCATAACTTCAACCTAGAGGCCATAGTTTGATCAGAAAGACATCTTAAGGATCCCTTTTGATCAAATCAAAAGGAAGAACCCGGAAAAGAGGTAATGATTTTACAACCCTCTTTCATGTTCCTTTCTTCTTCAACTTCTTATTTCTTTGTTATTTACATTGTAAAATAATAAATCTAGTATCTTTTATATACTTTGATATTATTATAAATATGGTACAACCATATTTAATATTCTATCTGTCCTTTGAATGACATGTCATCATAAGTGCGTACGTACGACCTACTGTCTCCACGTCGTAATGTAATTGTTATTAAATACATTATTATTTGGATTGGTATAATAATGATGTGTAATTAATGTAAATAATAATTATAACATGGTAATGATTCTGTATATATGATATAACATCCAATTATATATGATTTTAATATCAAAAGAATGATATTATCACTCATGCGTACGTACGGACTACCGTCTCCACGAACGCGATGGGATTCATTCCCCATCATATCCATACAAGTATAATTCTCATTTTATGATTAAAAATAATGTTTAAGGACTTGATATCGTTCTGTATATTAATAAGATACAACCTATCCATAACAAACATGACATATGTATCAAAACATATAAAAGAAAACGGGTAAGTTAACACCTGAAACAACGATAATACTAAGATATTATTAACAAAAAAATGATAAAAGATCATATATGATATCATATTAATATATATGATTCTTTTATAATTAAATAAAAATTATATCACCATTATTAATGAGGATAACCTACCCTCGACCAAGGAAAAAGTACAAAGTAAGGGTTTTCTTATCTCACTTTTAATTCTGTGAGATTTCCATTATTCACCACTTATTTATTTCAGGTGGTATGTGTACAACCCATGTTTATATTAATTGTGTAATATAATTTAATGCATTTATATTTACATCATCATTGTACGATCCTTCTTTCTTGGGTGTATATTTCATAAGATACCAAATCAATAAGGGAATTTGACATTTCAATTTCCACTCATTCGGCTTTACACATACTTCATTGATTATTTTTCTCCAAGATTATGTGTTTAATCACTATTAATTTGATTATGTCATAATTTACACTACCCTTTCTGTGGATACAATTTTGATACACATAATCACTCCATTGATAAATTCTAAAGTCGTCGGTATGAACCTAATAAGAGTAATTTTTACTCAATCTCGATTAGTTAAGTTAAACATCCAATTCATTGGTGTTGTTTTTACAAGAATATGTGTGAATGTAATTTGATTGTTTTACAATGAATATCCAATCATATTGAGTGTATTTATATTTTTCACACATAATTATGTCTTAGATATATCCTTAACCCATGGATACGACCTTTATGATAGATTTCATCTCAATTTACATTCCATTGAGACTCCTTTGTTGTTATACACCAAATAACTTTTATATGGTTTATATAATGTACTTTGACATAGTATATCATAAATATATTTATTCTTATGATATTAAAAAGTTTTTATTACCTCAATTATTTGTATTCAAGTGTCTCGCTTTTGGTTAGGAACTCTAACTAAAATATCATTTTAAAATGTTTTAAAGATTTATTATTCTAAATATTTCTCATTAATGTCCATGTTTTAAAAATAGTTTTAAGGATTTATTTATTTGGAAATTAATGTTTTCAAATCAAAATTCCTTTTAAAGGTTTCAAAGTGTTATGGGACACTTTGATTCAAAAATCTATTTTAAATGGCTTCTTGAAAAATAATGCGACTTTTAAATGTTTTCCAGAAGAAGGGTTATATTTCTCTCAATAGTTTGATGATTATTTTAATATATGTCAATATACTTCATTATTATCAATTGATGTTAATATGATATAATACAATATTCCATATTGTATCGAATGAGTTATGTCTGACTATGGATGTGCTATTTTTATACCATTTGTGGTTTGAGGTTAAAGTATTGACATTTCGTATTCTAGTTTTAATACGAATGTTTATGTTATGTTTCAAACATTTCATATAGGGAATTAATTGGACTTAGTAAGTGATGGGTGGAGCCCACTATAGCTCTTTGATGTATTGTTAGGTCTAATGAGACAAACTAGTGTCTTGGCACAAGGCCTTGACAAAATCTTATTTGTAGTCTTGGCACGAGGCCTTAAATATGTGGTTATTATAATCTGGTATTATGCATTCCATCATTATGAAAGTCGTTATTGATATTTCATGTGGTTATTAGAATAGTAGAATATCCTTGTGAATATGTAAATTTCATTATTTCATTTTATATTTGCTATATTATACTGATGTTCAAGTTTAAAAGGCTTTTGTTTTAGTTATACATTGCCTTAAATGTTTATGTTTATTTATTAAAGTTTCCACTATATTGTTATCCTTACTGAGCATCTGAGCTCACACCTTTCAAAGTTTTATATTTACCAGGATGTGAAGAAGTAATTTATGAATTATCTACAGGGATATTATGAGGGGATATGAAGACAAGATGTTGTTGTAGTTTTTTTTACTTTATGATGTTATGTAAGACATATGAATATATCTAGTGTTTCGAAGACTACTAAACTAATCGGTCTTTCGAGACTTGATCTTTTTTGATCATGCCAATGATTTGTAATAATGCACCGACTCTAGGTAAATGGGGTTGGGGCATTACAATTGGCATCAGAGGAAGTTTAGTACAAACCTTGGAAACTAGATTTAGATAAACTCTCATTAGAGAACATAACCCTAAGATATACATTGAAGATTAGTATACAAGAACTTCCTAGAATATTAGTATCGTATAGATTTTGTGAGTTTTCCAAGAAATACATCCCTGTCTGGATACGAGCAGGTAAAGGTGGCTCTGGCATAGATGTACCTCAGGGTAAATCCTAAAAACACCACTTTGATCTAGACTCGAATGAGAACTGGTGCACAACAACAGGCCTTGTTGCACTCTTGGTTACGACACACCCGGGGGATATGGTTAGGACAATTTAAATTTTATTTTCAATCCAATTTGAAGTATTTTAATATAAGATGAGAATAAATGACCTTGGTTAATCCTAATGTGTTTCAAATTGATAATATGGTGTCATGATATTCTCTAAATGATTTTATGACTACTCTTACTCACAAAACGATTTCTGGTTTTAGTCAATGGCTGGAGTCCAAGGAAGTCATAGTAACTTTGAGAATGATGTAAAAGGTGGGAACAGTGGTGGAAATGAGAAAAAAATGGAATGTTGATAGGCTAAAAGATATCGTGTTCATGCCAAATCAGTTTTCCAAAAATATGATCAACAAGATATATATTAACCAACTCCCAAACTCAACAAAGAAGAGAAAGGTGATGAATGATAAGAGCTCCAGTAGTGGAGACCATTGAGAAAAGAATCCTAAATTTCCATCATGCAGGAAATGTGGAAGGAGACACCTAGGAAAGTGTCTCAATGGAACATGGAAATGCTTTATGTGTGGGAAAGAAGGACATAAAGTGAATAATTGCTAAGGAAAAATGAAGAGTACTATGGAAGAAAATAAAAATGGTCCCAAAAATCCATTTACATTCATTTACTGTAAATGTAGGGGACCTGGCCATTACCTGAGTGAATTCCCTATTATATAGTATATTTTCTTGGTCGTAGAAGAAGCTATGTGGAAATAAATGGTTGGAGAAATGTTTAAATGTATTAGTGCTCCTTGTTGATTGGATTACTTTGGAATAATTTTCTCTTGTATTTTTTACCCCACAGTTTTCCATGTGAGAATGATATTTGAGGAAGACTTATCTTTTCCCTTATGGATATAGTTTTAAATAACCATATAGTTTTATATGGTCATTGGGTTTGATGCAATTACAAGTTATTATATTTTGGGATGAAAATGCAATGTATGAGATAACATTTTTGGTTAAAATTATGTTATGGTTGTTTTGAGTAAATTATCTCATTTTGGTAATGTTATAAAATATAGTATTTGAAAAAGGACAACACACAGACCTTGTGACAACCCGTCACGTCAGACAAAGCTGTGGGAATCGAACCCACAACCAAAGTGCGATCAGAATTTATCGCCTACCACTAGACTACGTAAAATCCCTGGTTAGTGTGAATAATTATTTTTAGTTAAATGATTTTATTGATCAATAATAAGTAGATTTGGGTTATTATGTCTTATCAAATGAATACCCTTAGTATAGGAAAATTATTTGGTGATTAAGTGATAAATGTTATTTCAGAAGACGTTCTCTTTGTTGGGAACACTATATTCCCAAGGAAACTAGAATATTCTGGGATTTCATTTGAGTATTAATGATGTATTTTTATATACATTTTTATTGTGGATTTATAATGATTTGGGTTATTTATGGAAATTATTAACCAATAATTGAGAATATGTGATTAGGTTAATTACTTTTAAGTATGTGACTTTAAGATTATTGATGTCATTTGGAGATACAATTTAATGTGGAAGACTACATAACCAAATGCTTCTAAGTTTTGGGTTTCAATATTAGTTTGGATTAAATTGAATTATTTTAAGGAAAATTGTTTATTGAATGGTATTTATTTAACTTTTGGGTATTTTTGGTTTAATTTTAGAAATTAAGATTAGTGTTTCTTTCTCTAAAAGAATATCCTTTTAGGGGATCATCAGATCATGTACTAACCGTTTTGGTTTTGACTAATCTCTAAATACAAGGTAAATATATAGTTTATCCTTCGTGGATCATGTGATTCTATAGAAGTTTATTCTATCTCTTCCAGTGTGACCAAGTCTTCATGAATACTCATTGTTTATAAAAATGAGTTAGTGGTGGAAATTTAGTAAAGAATAAAACTCTACTTAAAAAGTAAGTATATCTCTTTATTTTCTTAGTCAATCTCGTAAATGAATTCCTCATCTTTATGTAATGTAACTTAAAAAAAATGTTGTCCATATACTTTTCCTACTGGGAAACTAATGACCGTTTGTCCCATCACAATTTTATGACTTTATTGTTGTTAACTTTCTCTTGATAATGTTTTCTATCCCTCTCCATCAGAACTTGACACTTATTTTATCATACATATCCATGTTTTCTTACATGGAATCCTAGTATGAGTTATCTTGGGTGACATTTGTAATCCTCTTTCTTTCTTTTAAGGTGATATTTTTATTGAATATTTTTCCAATGTGGGAATTTAAATTATATTCCCAAGCCCAATTTTAAAAATTTCCAGGGCGAAATTATTTGAAGGACGGTATAATGTAACACCCCAAGCTTCCACGGTACGCTTCTCTTTGAATAATTTAGTAGCGTGTGTTGTATGCAACTTTGAGTTCTAACACACACCACAACCAATCAAACTAGCCATTATGAATACTAATACCCACTTTTTGAAATTTTATAATTTTTATCTTTCAAAATGGACTTCATTTTTGGATTTATAATATGAAAATTAACTTTGGGTGAATTTTTGGTATTTTTCTGAAAACATTAAATTTTTGATGAATAGTAAAAAACACTAAGTTATAGTTTAAAACCAAATCTTTATTTAAATAATTATTTATTTTATTTAAATTTAATTATGGTAAAAGTAGATACATAATACCTATATAAGTTCAACTTAATTAATTAGAGTTAGTTTAGAATAATTTTAGATATATACAAATTTTATTTAACTTTTCACCGTCTTTTACCCACCTCCTAGGAGAATTTGGAAATTCACATAAAACTTAATTTTACCACTTCTGTGGGTGGAATTTCAAAAACCCAAGAGACACGGTTAATATAAATGAGTAAATTTGGTTCAATGAGATGAAAATAATCTTTGGTGAATAGTAACTTTTTACTTTTATTTACCACAGTTAAAAGTAAATAGGGTAATTAAGGGTAAAATTGATATTAATATTACCCTAACACATGTCATAATTCTATTGGACAAGTGTATCTCGACCAAAAACAAACTTTGGAATAAAATATTATCATTTAGGTCCACTTGGATTAGATTAGGACATTTATTATTATTTAATTCAAAGAAGAGTTAGAAGATATAAAATCAAAGTTTAATAACTAAAACATTTTTAATATAGCGTTATACATAAGATAAATTCAATTATAAATATTAATTATAAATATAAAAATATTTCATACATTATGGTATTTAATTTTTAATTTTTAAGCATTAAATTATTTAATTTATTTATGACACAATGGTGATGCAGTAATTACCCAATTTATGAAATATTAAAATAATTGATATTATAAATAGAAAAATAAATGTAATTTGAGACTTTTTATGAATTAAACTAATTTTCTAGGTTAATATGACATATTAGGATTGGTTATATAAATTTTGTTCAAAGTAATAATGCTGTTATGAAATTATCAAAAACAAAATACCCAATAGTGTCAAAATTGACATAAAAGAGTTTTTAAAACAAATATTATATTATTAATTGTAATTCTATTCTTAAAAATATAAGGTTTGGCCAAAGGACTTATATAATGATAAGTGTATCATTAATGGACCACTTGGGGGTTTATTGGAGGTATATAGTATGTTTATTAACTATATAATATAAAAATACAGAGAGACATGGTAAATGTCAAACAATTTAACTAAGAGTTAAATATAAATGATAAGGTTAATATAGTGACCCCAAACAGTCTAAAATATATTGGTTGAAAGGGTTTAGACCCATCCCCACCTTAAAATTTAAATAATCTACTTTGGAGCCATTATATACTGAATGTGAATTTATTATAAAATAATATTTCTAGCTTTTCCAAAGGTGCCCCTCACCCCTCTTATAAAAGGGTACTCCCCATTTTCTCTCTAATTTACACCTTGAAAGCCTTTTGGTCAGCCAAAACCTGCCCAAATATTCTCTAAACTTCCCTAAATTCAATTTAGAGGCCTTATTTTTATCTAAAATCCAACTTAAGGAGCCCTTTTGATCAAATCAAAAGGAAGAACCCGAAGAAGAGGTAATGTCTTCACAACCCTCTTTCAAGTTCTTTTCTTCCTCAACTTCTTCTTTATTTGTTATTTACATTCTAAATTAATTAATCCAGTATAATTTATATACTATGATATTATTATAAATATGGTACAACTATATTCAGTATTCTATCTATCCTTTGAATGACATGTCACCATACGTGCGTACTTACGACCTACCGTCTCCATGTCGTGGTGTAATTGTTATTCAATACATTATTATTTGGATGGGTATAATAATGATGTGTAATTCATGTAAATAATAAATATAACATGATAATTATTCTGTATATATGATATAATATCCAATTATATATGATTTTAATATCAAAATAATGATATTATCGCTCGTGCGTACATACGGACTACCGTCTCCACGAACGCGATGAGATTTATTCCCCATCGTATCCATACTAGTATAATTCTAATTTTATGATTAAAAATAATGTTTAAGGACTTGATATCATTATGTATATGAATAAGATACAACCTATCCATAAGAAACACGACTTATGTATCAAAACATATAAAATAAAATGAGTATGTTAACACCCAAAACAACGATAATACTAAGATATTATTAACAAAGCAATGTTAAATGATCATATATGGTATAATATTAATGTATAATATTCTTTTATAATTCAAAAAAAAATTATTTCACCATTATACAGGAGGCTAACCTCCCCTCGACCAAAGAAAAAGTACAATGTATGGGGTTTCTGATCTCACTTTTAATTCCATGAGATTTCCATTATTTGCCAATTATTTATTGCATTTGGTGTGTGTACTGCCCATGTTTGTATTCATTGTCTAGTATAATTTAATTCATTTATATTTACATAATAATTGTATGATCCTTCTTTTGTGGGTGTATTTTTCGTAAGTTACAAAAATCAATAAGGGAATTTGAAATTTCAATTTCCACTCATTCAGCTTTACGCATACTTCATTGATTATTTTACTCCAAGATTATGTGTGGAATCACTATTCATTTGATTATTTCGTAATTTACACTCCCCTTTCTATGGATATAATTTTGATACACATAATCACTCCATTGATAAATCCTCAAGTCATCGGTATGAACTTCATAAGAGTAATTTTTACTCAATCTCGATTTGTTGAGTTAAACATCCAATTCATTGGTGCTGTTTTTACAAGAATATGTGTGAATATACTATGATTTTTTTACACTAAATATCCAATCATATTGAGTGTATTTATATTTTTCACACAGAATTTTGTCTTTGATTTATCCTTAACCTTAGGATACAACCTTTATGAGAGATTTCCTCTCAATTTACATTACATTGAGAATCCTTTGTTGTTATACACCAAATCACTTTTATATGGTGTATATAATGTACTTTGACATTGTATATCATGAATCCCTTTATTCTCATGATATTACAAAGTTTTTATTACCTAAATTATTTGTATTCAAGTGTCTCTCTTTTGGTTTTGAACTCTAACTAAAATATCATTTTAAAATGTTTTAAATATTTATTATTCTAAATATTTCTCATTAATGTCCATGTTTTAAAAATGGCTTTGATGATTTATTTATATGGACATTAAAGTTTTCAAATCAAAATTCCTTTTAAAAGTTTCAATGTGGTATGGGACACTTTGATTCAAAAATCTATTTTAAATGGTTTATTGACAAATAGTGTGACTTTTAAAGGTTTTCAATAAAAAGGGGGATATTTCTCTCAATAGTTTGATGATTATTTTAATCTATGTCAATATCCTTCATTATTCTGGATTGAGGTTAATCTAATATAATACAATCTTCCATATTGTATCGAATGAGTTATGTTTGATTGTGGATGTGCCATTTTTATACCATTCATGGTTTGTGGTTAAAATATTGACATTTCTTATGCTAGTTTTAATACGAATGTTTATGTTATGTTTCAAAATTTTCATATGAGGAATGATTTAGACTTATTAAGTGATGGGTGGAGCTTGATATAGCTCCTTGATGCATCGGTAGGTCTCATGAGTAAAACTGGTGTCTTGGCACAAGGCCTTGACAAAATCTTATTTGTAGTCTTGGCACGAGGCCTTGACTATGTGGTTATTATAGTCTGGCATTACGCATTCCATCGTTATGAATGTGGTTATTGATATTGCTCATGGTTATTAGACTAGTAGAATATCCACGTGAATAAGTAAATTGAATTATTTCATTTTATCTTTTCCATATTATGCTTATGTTCATGTTTTCAAGGCTTTTGTTTTAGTTATAAATTGACTTAAATGTTTATGCTTCTTTATGAATGTTTCCGGTATATTTTTATCCTTACTGAGCATCTGAGCTCACCCCTTTCAATGTTTTATTTTTCCCAGGATGTGAAGAAGTAATTTATGAATGAACTACAGGGATAGTATGAGGGGATATGAAGACAAGAGGTTGTTATAGTTTTTGTTACTTCATGATGTGATGTTAGACTTATGAATATATCTAGTGTTTCCAAGACTACTAAACTAATCAGTCACTCAAGACATAATCTTTTGTGATCATGCCAATGTTATTTAATAATGCACCAACTCTAGGTAACTGGGGTCGGGGTGTTAGAGTTGTCATAATAGGAAGTTCCTTACAAACCTTAGAAACTAGATTTAGATAAACTCTGATTAGAGCACATAGCCCTAAGATAGACTTTGAGGATTAGTATAGAAGAACTTCCTAGAATATTGGTATTGTATATATTTTGTGAGTTTTCCAAGAAATACATCCCTCTCTGGATATGAGCAGGTAGAGGTGGCTCTAGAATAGACGTACCCAGGGGTAAAACCCTAAAACACAGCTTTGAGCTAGACTCAAACGGGAACTGGTGCATGACAATAGGCCTTGTTGCACTCTTGGTTACGACACTCCTGGGGGATATGCTTAGGATAATTTATATTTTCTTTACAAACCAATTTGAATTATTTTAATATAATATGAGAATAATTGACCTTGGTTAATCCTAAGGTGTTTCAAATCGAGAATATGATGTCATGATATTCTCTAAATGATTTTATGACTACTGTTACTCACAAAATGATTTCTGGTTTTAGTCATTGTCTGGAGTCCAAAGAAGTCATAGTAACTTTGAGAATGATGTACAAGGTGGGAACAGTGTTGGAAATGAGAAAAAAAATGGAATGTTGATAGGCGTAAAAGATATCATCTTCATGACAAATTAGTTTTCCAAAAATATGATCAACAACATATATATTAACCAACTCTCGGACTCAACAAAGAAGAGAAAGGCGATGAATGATAATAGCTCCAGCAGTGGAGAACATAGAAAAAAAAATCCTAAATTTACATCATACATGAAATGTGGAAGGAGACACCCAGGAAAGTGTATCAAAGAAACTTAGAAATGATTTACGTGTGGGAAAGAAGGTCATAAAGTGAATAATTTCTGAGGAAAAATGAAGAGTACTATGGAAGAAAATAAAAATGGTCCCAAAAATATATTTACAGTAATTTTCTGTAAATGTAGGGGACCTAGCCATTACCTGAGTGAATGCCCTATTCTATAGGACATTTTCTTGGTCACAGAAGAAGCTATGTGGAAATTAATGGTTAGAGAAATGTTTAAATGTATTAGTGCTCCTTGTTAATGGGATTACTTTGGAATAATTTTCTCTTGTATTTGTAACCCCACAGTTTGCCATGTGAGAATGATATTTGAGGAAGACATATCTTTTCCCTAGTAGATATACTTATAAATAACCATTTGGTTTTATATGATCATTGGGTTTGAGGCAATTATAAGTTATTATATTTTGGGATGAAAATGCAAGGTATGAGATAACATTTCTGGTTAAAATTATGTTATGGTTATTTTTAGGAATTTATCTAATTTTGGTAATGTTATAAAATATATTTTTTGAAAAAGGATGACACGCAGACCGTCTGACAACCCGTCGTGTTGGACAAAGCTGTGGGAATCGAACCCACAACCAAAGTGCAATTGGAATTTATCACCTACCACTGGACTATGTGAAGTCCCTGGTTAGTGTGACTAATTATTTTTAGTTAAATGATTTTATTGATCAATAATAAGTTGATTTGGGTTCTTATGTCTAATCAAATGAATACCCTTAGTTTAGGAAAATTATTTCTTGATTAAGTGATAAATGTTATTTTAGAAGATGTTCGCTTTTTTCGGAACACTATATGCCCAAGGAAACAAGAATACTGTGGGATTTCATTTGAGGAGTAATGGTGGATTTTTATATACGTTTTTATTGTGGATTTATAGTGATTTGGGATATTTATGGAAATGATTAACCTATAATAGAGAATACGTGATTAGGTTAATTACTTTTAAGAATAACTTTAATAGTATTTTATGTCATTTGGAGATACAATTTAACGTGGAAGACTACATAACCAAATTCTTCTATGTTTTGGGTTTCTATATTAGTTTGGATTACATTGAAGGATTTTAAGGAAAATTGTTTATTGAATGGTATTTATTTAACCTTGGGTTATTTTTGGCTTAATTTTAGAAATTAAGATTAATGTCTCTTTCTCTAAAGGAATATCCTTTTGGGGGATCATCAGATCTTGTACTAACCGTTTTGGTTTTGATTAATCTCTAAAGACAAGGTAAATATATAGTTTATCCTTCATGAATCATGTGATTCTATAGAAGTTTATTCTAGCTCTTCCAGTGTGACCAAGTCTTCTTGACCACTCATCATTTAAAAAAATGAGTTAGTGGTGGAAATTTATTAAAGAACGAAACTCTACTTAAAAAGTAAGTATATCTATTTATTTTCATAGTCAATCTCATAAATGAATTCCTCATATTTATGTAATGTAACTTAAAAAAAATGATGTCCATATACTTTTACTACTGGGAAACTAATGGCCATTTGTCCCATCACAATTTTGTGGATTTCTTGTTATTAACTATCTATTGATCAAGTTTTCTATCCCTCTCCATCAGAACTTGACACTTAGTTTATCTTCCATATCCATGATTTCCTACATGAAATCCTAGTATGAGTTATCTTGGGTGACCTTTGTACTCCTCTTTCTTTCTTGTAAGGTGATAGTTCTATTGAAACTTTTTCTGATGTGGGACTTTAAATTATATTCCCAAGCCCAATTTTTAAAAACTAGAGGACAAATTTTTTTTAAGGAGGGGATAATGTAACACCCAAAGCTTCCACGGTACACTTCTCTTGGAATAATACAGTAGCGTGTGTTGTATGCAACTTTGAGTTCTAACACACACCACAACCAATCAAACTGGTCGTTATGAATAGTAATACCCACTTTTTGAAATTTTATAAATTTTATGTTTAAAAATGGACTACATTTTTGGATTCTAAATATCGAAATTAGCTTAGGGTGAATTTTTTGTATTTTTCTGAAAACATTCAATTTTTTATTAATAGTGAAAAAACACTGAGTTATAGTTTAAAACTGAATTTTTATTTAAATAATTATTTATTTTATTTAAATTTAATTAAGGTAAAATTAGATACATAATACCTATATAAGTTCAATGTAATTCATTGGAGTTTGTTTAGAATAATTTTAGATATATAAAAATTTTATTGGACTTTTCATCGTCTTTTACCCACCTCCTAGGAGAATTTGGAAATTCACATAAAACTTAATTTTATCGCTTTTGTGAGTGGAATTTAAAAAATCCGAGACACATAGTTAATATCAACGACTAAAATGTGGTTCAATGAGATGAAAATAATTTTTGGTGAATAGTAACTTTTTACTTTTATTTACCATGGTTAAAAGTAAATAGGGTAATTAAGGGTAAAAATGATATTAGTATTACCCTCACACATGTCCTAATTCTATTGGACAAATGTATCTTGACCAAAAACAACCTTAGGAATAAAATATTGTCATTTATGTCCACTTGGATTAGATTAGGACATTTATTATTATTTAATGCAAAGAAGAGTTAAAAGTGATAAAATCAATGTTTAATAACTAATTTTTTTTAATATATAGTTATACATAAAATGATTTGGATTATAAATATTAATTAGAAATATAGAAATATTTCCTACCTAATGGTATTTTATTTATAATTTTAGGACATTAAATAATTTAATTTATTTATGACACAATGGTGATGCAGTAATTACCTAATTTCTAAAATATTAAAATAATTGATATTATAAATATCAAAATAATTGTCATTTGAGACTTTTTATGAATTAAACTAATTTTATAGGTTAATATGAAATATTAGGATTGGTTATATAATTTTTTTTGAAGTAATAATGCTGTTATGAAATTATCACAAACAAAATACCCAATGGTGTCAAAATTGACATAAAAGAGTTTTTAAAACAAATATTATATTATTAATTGATATTCTATTCTTAAAAATCTAATGTTCGGCCAAACGACTTATATAATATAGGTGTATCATTAATGGACCACTTGAGGGTCTCTTAGAGGTATATAGTATGTTTTTTAACTATACAGTATAAAAAAACAAAGAGACATGGTAAATGTCAAACTATTTAACTAAGAGTTAAATATAAATGATAAGGTTAATATATTGACCCAAACCAGTCTAAAATTAATTTTTTTAAAGGATTTAGACCCATACCCACCTTAAACTTTAAATAATCCACTTTGGAGCCATTATAAACCAAATATGAATTTATTATAAAATAATATTTCTAGCTTTTATAAAGGTGCCCCTCACCCCTCTTATAAAAGGGTACTCCCCCTTCTCTCTCTAATTTACACATTGAAAGCCTTTTGGCTCAGCCAGAACCTACCCAAATATTCTATAAACTTCCCTAAATTCAACCTAGAGGCCTTATTTAAATCAAAAATCCAACCTAAGGAGCCCTTTTGATCAAATAAAAAGGAAGAACCTGAAGAAGAGGTAATGTTTTCACAACCCTCTTTCAAGTTCATTTCTTCTTCAACTTCTTCTTTCTTTGTTATATCCATTATAAAATAATAACTCTAGATTATTTTATATAGTGTGATATTACTATAAATATGGTACAACCATATTCAATATTCTATCCATCCTTTTAATGACATGTCACTATACATGCGTACGTACGACCTACTGTCTCAACGTCGTGGGGTAATTGTTATTAAATACATTATTATTTTGGTGGGTATAATAATGATGTGTAATTCATGTAAATAATAAGTATAACATGATAATAATTCTTTATATGTGATATACCATCCAATTATATATTATTTTAATATCAAAAGAATGATATTATCGCTCGTGTGTACGTACGGACTACCGTCTCAACGAACGCGATGCGATTCATTCCCCATCGTATTCTTACAAGTCTAATTATCATTTAATGATTAAAAATAATGTTTAAGGACTTGATATGATTCTGTATATGAATAAGATACAACCTATCCATAACAAACACGACTTTTGTAACAAAACATATAAAAGAAAATGAGTAAGTTAGCACCCAAAACAACGATAATACTAAGATATAATTAACAAAGAAATGTCAAAAGATCATATATGATATCATATTAATGTATATGATTATTTTATAATTAAATAAAAAATATTTCACAATTATATAGGAGGCTAACTTACCCTCAACTAGGAAAAAGTACAAAGTAATGGGTTTCTTATCTCACTTTTAATTCCGTGAGATTTCCATTATTCACCACTTATTTATTGCATGTGGTGTGTTTACTACCCATGTTTTTATTCATTGTGTAATATACTTTAATTCCTTTATATTTACATCATCATTGTATGATCCTTCTTTCATGGTTGTATGTTTCTTAAGTTACCAAATTAATAAGGGAATTTGAAATTCCAATTTCCACTCATTCGGATTTACGCAAACATCATTGATTATTTTAATCCAAGATTATGTGTGGAAGCACTATTCATTTTATTATGTCATAATTTTCACTCCCCTTTCTTTGGATATACTTTTAATACACATAATCACTCCATTGATAAATTCTCAAGTCATCGGTATGAACTTGATAAGAGTAATTTTTACTCAATCTCGATTTGTTGAGTTAAACATCCAATTCATTGGTGTTGTTTTTACAAGAATATGTGTGAATGTACTTTGATTGTTTTACACTGAATATCCAATCATATTGAGTGTATTTATATTTTTCAAACATAATTATGTCGTTGATTTATCCTTAACCTAAGCATACGGCCTTTATGAGAGATTTCATCTCAATTTACATTCCATTGAGACTCCTTTGTTGTTATACACCAAATCAATTTTATATAGTGTATATAATGTACTTTGACATAGTATATCATGAATCCCTTTATTATCATGATATTATAAAGTTTTTATTACTTCAATTATTTGAATTCAAGTGTCTCTTTTTTAGTGAGGAACTCTAACTAAAATATCATTTTAAAATGTTTTAAAGATTTATTATTCTAAATATTTCTCATTAATTTCCATGTTTTAAAAATGGTTTTAAGGATTTATTTATATGGAAATTAAAGTTTTCAAATCAAAATTCCTTTTAAAATTTTCAATGTGGTATGGGACACTTTGATTAAAAAATCTATTTTAAATGGCTTCTTGACAAATAGTGTGACTTTTAAATGTTTTCAAGAAAAAGGGGTATATTTTTCTCAATAGTTTGATGACTATTTTAATCTATGTAAATATCCTTCATTATTCTCGATTGAGGTTAATCTAATATAATACAATCTTCTATATTTTATCGAATGAGTTATGTTTGACTATGGATGTGCTATTTTTATTCCATTCATGGTTTGTGGTTGAAGTATTGACATTTCGTATGCTAGTTTTAAAACGAATTTTTATGTTATGTTTCAAAGTTTTCATATGAGGAATGAATTAGACTTAGTAAGTGATGGGTGGAGCCTACTATATCTCCTCGATGCATCAATAGGTCTAATGAGACAAACTAGTGTCTTGGCACAAGGCCTTGACAAAATCTTATTTGTAGTCTTGGCACGAGGCCTTGACTATGTGGTTATGATAGTCTGACATTACGCATTCCATCATTATAAAAGTGGTTATTGATATTGCATGTGGTTATTCTACTAGTATAATATCCATGTAAATAAGTAAATTGTATTATTTTATTTTATCTTTTCCATATTATGCTGATGTTCAAGTTTAAATGGCTTTTGTTTTAGTTATACATTGCCTTAAATGTTTATGCTAATTTATGAAAGTTTCTGCTATATTGTTATCCTTACTGAGCATCTGAGCTCACCCCTTTCAATGTTTTATTTTTCCCAGGATGTGAAGAAGGAATTTATGAATGACCCGCAGGGATAGTACGAGGGGATATGAAGACAAGATGTTTTTGTAGTTTTTTTACTTTATGATGTGATGTAAGACTTATGAATATATCTAGTGTTTCCAAGACTACTAAACTAATCGGTCTTTAGAGACTTGATCTTTTGTGATCATTCTAATGTTATGTAATAATACACCAACTCTGGGTAACTGGGGTCGGGGCGTTATAGTATTAGGGTTCTGTTTCAGATGCAGTCACAAAAGACTAGTTGGAGGAGGTTGGGATAGCTTTCAATTCGATCCATGATTAGAAGGATCACTAGGTTTAAATGGTTGTGATGATGCTTCATGGAGTTGAGTGGTAGTGGTGGTTCTTATTCCTTGGGGATCACGAGGAGTCAATAGTCTCATGGGAGAATTTGTATGACTATTTTTGAGAAAAGTTTCTTTCTTAAACCGCAAAGGAGACTGGTTTAAAGGATCTACCAACCCTTTGATAGTGGAGTTCTAGTGTGAGCGAGTTTGGGATATATTTTAAGACCATTATGTGATATTATTTAGACCCATTTCCAAATGATAAGGATAATGAGATTCATTTTAATAAGTCTTTTCATATAGAGATCCAATTCCATGTCCACCCCATTTATGATAAAGATTCATCTCAAGGTTCTGGTGATAGTAGAGTTTACTGAGAGGATGCTGTATAGAACTATATTATTACGAGAGGGAAGTCATCAAGATTCATCCTGAAGAAGAAATGTCGTATGGGGTTCCCAATTTTTTAGAAAGAATATTTTTTAGTCATCCAGAGATAGGTCCCAACCCTCATCATATCATTTCTCTGGGGGAAGAGGCTCTTATACTTATGAGAAGGGTTCACATGTGTATTATTTATGTGGTGGATGAGGTCATCCGCAATGAGAGTTCCAGAAATTCTTGAGTAGCCAGCATGTACCAGGTGTTCCGCTTCAGGTTACACCATTGAGGCAATTTCAGCCGAGTCAGCTATAGTAGGGTGTTCCAGTTTGGGATCAATAGAGAAGAGATAAGTTAGGAATATTATAACCCCAAGACGCGCCTCATCCTCATAGAGTAGAGAGAAACTTTGAAGGTATTATTTGATAGGGTTAATTAGTCTAGTGAGCAGGTCATGGTCAGTTTCATGCTTTATATTTTCCAGCACCGGGAAAGCCAGATGTCATTAGAGGCACTCTTTGCTTATTTTCTACATGGTTTGGAGATGAATTTTATAAATTATGTAGAGATTGTGAGATAGTGCTTATGAAGCACTACCCTTGGAGATAATTTCTATATTTATAGATACAACCATATGAAATCATCATTTTCATGTATTTGTTGTATTTAGTTCAGGTTATCATGGATTGATTTAGGAGTTTAGTGTGAGGATTTATGTGATGATTCACGTCTTGGGTTGGGCTATGTTTGGATTTAGTAGAGATCATTTGTTTCTTATGGGTCTTGATAGTTATGTCCACATAAGAATAACTATGCCACCCATGATATTGTGTTGGTGTAAATTTTGTTTTACTTGAATTTTTGGTGACATTAACTCATCATATAGTGTTTTGTGGGTTTTACTAATCAGAAAAGCCCAAGGTATGTCTTATCCTAGCATGATTTTAACTTGTGTAATAATTTTTGGATGGAATTATTACAAGATTATGACTTTGATATTTCATATATGCCAAGAAACGGAAATGTTGCATCCAATGCGCTAACCAGGAAGTCACATAGTGATCCAGTGTGTGATTCCCCAACCCTGGGTTCCACTCAAAGGTGTCCTGAAGTTGGTTTTCCACATGGCCTTTTTCATGCCTCCCCTTATGCTAGAGGTTTCAAACTAGAAACGAGGGGCTTGGGTGTTTCTATGGGGATACTATTCCTTCATTACTAGAGTGAAGCACATCAGATAACTATTATATCAGGTGAAATAGTAGAAACATATGTAAACAGGAGGAATAGTGGAAACAAACACTATAAACATTGGACTAGTAACCCACTGCAGTGGAACCAACAAAATATATATAATAGCATCAATTGATAAAAATAATCAAAAGCTGGAAAATGAATAATATAAACAATAGGATGATAATGTATTTCATGTCTCTAAAAAATTTGAAAATAGGTATACATGGAAACATACAATACATTCTATACAAATGAATAAAGAATAATAAAAAAACTATATAGTATCCTGAGCATTGGATTGATCATCTTCTACCATGGTCTATCCCAAGAAAGGAATATAGATCATGTATCCCAAGTGGGATGCTTCCCCTTTTCAACACCTACATACATGCAATATTACTAGGTACCAATTGCAGTCTGGATAGTGTGTGAGGTAATTCTCAATAGGCCACTACAAATGGCATCTATACTATCTATCATGTGAAATATAATCTGATAGTGTGTAGGTATATATATGTAAAACAAAACAGTAATGTAAATAGACCAATACCTGCTTCATCCTCAGCTGGTAATATCTATGAACATGAGATCATTTAATTAGTTTATTAAGTTTAGTTTATATAGACAAGTCACATGATATGTAAACAACACTGATAAGATATCTTGATAATAATAATAAATGATCCAATACATAACAAGGCATCATGTAATAATGATAACAGTAAAATGGATCCAAGGTAATAACCTAGGAATCCTTGACCTTAGGGGTCAAGACAACTCAATAATAATATGTAGCCTTGTTGTAAGTAGTCTATATGTAATCCAAGGTACCTCAACCACTGTAATATGGTTTTAACCGAGTCCAAGGATCTCATCCCAGGTAAAAAAGAAAGCAATGATTGGGCCCAATGGGTATATCCATAGAGCCACATGTCCAAATACATCAAGATAAATCCAAGGAGTGTATCCAAGTCATCCAAATATTTGAATGATAATGAAGGGATCCTATGGTGTCGTGGTAGACATACACTAGTAGACATGGCCTAGATTCCAAGATAGGTATCACCCTTGGAAACATGCATCCCTAAATCAGAATGGTGTCCACAAGTGCTCAAGGAATTCCCACAGGAATCCAAGGCTGGTTCGAGTCTGACCACACCTATAAGTAGTTATGTCAATATGAAATTAGAAACTTATACTTTATTTATTTAATATGTTAGGTAATGAAGTACTCATGGAATTTAATAACTCAATTTGTTCATTCCATACCTTTCATTAGCGTGAAAAGGATAAATTAAATGCAACTATTTCATTCATTTCATATTGAATTATTAGGTTCACTACTTTACCCTTCATTAGTATGAAAAGGTAGGCTAATGGAATTTAATAAAAACCCCATTTCAATTATAATAAAATAGTCTAAGTGATATACATATTATACTTTATAATTAAACATTAAAAGGATCATTAATTAATTAGAGAACTCGAATTAAGAGGGTTAATTGATACATTTATAAAATATCCATTAACAATTCATTCATTTAATTATAAAACTTACCTTTAGATAGGTGAAGTCGAACTTACTTAAACGGTGGAACAGATTGTCATAACAAGGCTATAAGATGCATAAACAATAAAATCACCCTACTTGAGGTGGAAAGCGTTGAGGTCTCAAACTCCAAAGGTGTAATGATACTATATAGAAAGGGATCTAGAATAAGATCTTGTTGAATATATGTAAGGCATGTGAATTTAATAAGCCATGTTTGATGAAATTGGCATGCACACAAAAATGATAGTTTATAAAAATAGTGAGACTTGGGGGATGAGTCATAGAACACCTACCTTAAGCTTGTACAACCCTCCTCCTCTAGTAGAATCCTTTAGCTTGTCTTGGTTCATAGGAAATATGAATAATGGATCAACACCCTGAAAATAAGGCATATGATCCTGCATCTAAATAGTGTTGATCAAGGGATTGAAGAATGATGAATCAAGGTAAATGTTCAAAGAGATTACCTGAAGGAATCCAACGAGACCAATGGAGCTTCGATCAGATATCGGATGTAAGAAAGAAATCCAAAACTATGTAATAGAGTAAAAGGGAGCTCTAATTTTATAAAATTGAGATTCATTAAATGCAAATAGAAGAATTAAGGAGAGGATAAGTTTAATTATAAATTAGGGTAAATTTGATTATTTCTCCCAAAAAATAAGGGCACATGGTTTGGAAACAAAGTCGGACAAACCATTCCCTAACCTTGCATAAAACATTATCTTAAGGAGGGCTCTGCATGGTTAGGATGCATGGTTAGAGAAAACCATGTCGCAACCGTGCACTGGGTTCTGCTTTATTTTGTTGTGTTATTCACAAAAGCGTGTGAACCCTAACACATGGTTAGGAGAAAACGTTCATCCTAATTCATCCCTCTATCCACACACACACGATTAGGGAAAACCATGAATATTTTCTCATAAAATTTCTACTAATTGTTTGACTAATTCACTTTTCTCACCGGCTAGGGTTGCAAGCTCCGAACAAGTTGTAGACACCCCTATAACCTCCGTGAATTCATTGGGAATCCATATTAGGTCCAAAATAAATAATTAGACCAAAATTTAAAGGACCCATACATGATGGAAAAATTGTGTTATAAAATTATTCCCCCCATAAAGAAACTCATCCCAGAGTTCACCTTCCTAGGGAGGAAAAACACTATTTGAGAACAACTCTGGCCATCGGGCACATATGTCAGCCTCGCACTCCCAATTCCTATCAAATATGTGGTTGTTATCTCATAGAACCTAGACTAAAGGGATATACAAGCATCATAGAGACTTTCTGCTCTGATCAATGATGAGTATAGGATAGTCCTCAAAAGAAGCACCAATTTCTAACTCAGAATCCCTGGGATCAAAAGTTTGGGATGGGTCAACATGATAATGGTGAAGCTGTGAAATGTGGAAAAATTCATGCATGGAACAGTACCTTTGAGGTAATATAAAATGATAGGCTACCAAAGAAACTCTATCCATAATCTAAAATGGTCCTACATAATGAGGTGAAGACATCCCTTGCCTTCACATCCTTCAGTTCCCAAGCTTGAGAGATACCCATAGGAAAACATGACCCCGACCTTGAACTCCAAAGGTCATCAATGACAATCAACATAGGATTTATGTTTATAATTTTTTTTAAAAACATGCTTCCTAATTAGATAAACCTGATTTGAAGTCTCTGATCACGTTGTCGAGCGCATCAAATTAGTTTTTCAGTTTTAACTATAATTTCTACAGCATAGAAGCAACCCTAGGCTGTCTCTCGATGGAGCCTTATATCAGTTATTAAAATATGTGGTTCTAATTATGAAAGTAAAAATGGAAATGGGGGTTTTATAATACATGGGTTTGATAATTAAAGATGACAATAGAAAATGAAAGTTATAAAACAAAGTAGAAGTAAACAAGATTAATTAAACATGATCAACCAGAGGTACTCTCATGATGATCATCCTTCATCACTTCATGAGATAGAGTTATGAAATTTTAATCCTTAGTTTGTAACAACTAGAACCATAATTTTACTGAGTTTATACTAGGATAACTCCTAGGATTTAGTCAAAAATACAAAATGATTCACCGGACACTGCCGGTGATTAGGTGATTTTTGTTCGATTTCATAACCGAAACTCACCACGAAAATGCATGAAGAACTCGATGTGTTGTCTAGGTTGGTATGTTATTTCTTTTTGATACCATGAAATAAATTTACATGGCCTTTACAATGGTTATGTGAGTTCAATTGACCAATATGAACCACACAAACGCCGCAATTGATTGATGGAAGAAAAAGTGATGAACGGTGTGTAAAACATCACATGAAAGGGTAACCCCAAACATGATCATTTGAATTTGAGTATAACATACCAGTATATAGCTCAATTAAGTAAAAATAGTGGATGAAAAAAAAACAACATACGATTCTGGAATTAAAAAGAACATTCAAATATTACAACATTAAGCTCGAGATTTACAACATGTTCCTCCCTGGGTGATCACAAGGGGTTTAGAAACCCATGAGAGGGGAGGAAGAAGAAGATGTTGAAATAGAACTTCTCATACCCTCCATAACTTGAAATATTTGTGGGAGTAATCCTTTGGGACTCCAAAATGGAAGCACCTTACCAATGGATCGAACAACCAAATGGGGTGCCCATGGTGCCAATTTATAGGCAATGTGGGAAGTGGTTTTGGGCACCCTGATTTCACTAATCCTCATTGTCCATTGTTTTTACCTATCATAAATTCTTAAATAACTTTGGAAAAAACCAATTATTTTTTACTAACACCTTTTATACCTCCATGTCAAATTTGGAGGCAATATATGGAATAAAATATGAGATATACAAAAATACATAGGAAAAGTTTTGACCCTATGTAGATCCACTTTATTGAACAAATCAGTTTGTATAGACCTCTTAATGAACGAATTGGGATTCAGTTCCTTCATATGAAATGGATATAATTAAATTTTGGACCATAAAACAAAGTTTCAGCCCATTTTAATTCACGATTTAGTAGAATAATGCGTTTTAGTCCACTAGTGTTCTTGGATAATGTACAAATTGGCCCATTTTTCTTGGACTTCATCATAGACCCTCCAAATCACCTCCAACTACAATATAATTATCAAAACAAGTAATATTTCCTTTTTTAAAAGTGTTATACACAAAATAATTGAATAAAAAATGGAGGGAAATTTGTTATTATACTTGCAATATTCAATACAAAACCAGTTTAATACATTCGTATAAGGGTGAAATAAAACAGTGAATTGTGGTACGATCAGTCTCCTGCACGAGACAAGGACCTGGTCGAACTGCCTCTTTTGCCTCTAACTAGAACATGGGTAAACAACACAATATACCATAAAAGGTCACAAAAGGAGACTTATGAATCATGACTTGAAATATATTATTATAGGAGAACTCAATGAGAGGGATATGATTCTCCCAAGAACTACCGAAATCAAGGAAGAATGCCCATATAATATCCTCTAACACATATATCATCCATTATGACTTTACATTGGTCTGAGTGTTAAAGGTTGTACTTAGAATTACTTGTATACCCATGGCCTTCTGCAACCCCTGCCTGAACCTTGATGCAAAAAGTATCCCTTTATAAAATGATAGTACAAGGGACCCAATGTAGTCCTATGATGTCATAGAGATACAATATTCCCATCTCATCAACTTAGAAATTATACTGGATAGAACAAAAGTTGGATACATTTTTAGTCAATCCACGACTACCTAGATTACATCTCTACCTTGATTTGACCTCGGTAATCCAACTACAAAATCTATAGAAACATCTTCCCATTTCCATTCTGAGACTAGAAGTGACTGTAACATGCCATTAGGTCATTGGTGCTCCTCCTTCACCTACTAATAGGTGTAACACCTAGTAATCAAGCTTAGTATATTATGTTTCATACCAATCCACCAATACTAGTGTCACATATCTCGATACATCTTACAGATTCTAGGATAAAATGCATTCTGAGAAGAGTGGGAATCTTGCATTAGTTCCTCTTACATATAAGTAGGAACCCAGAAACACCCATGTATATGTAGGATGTATTCTATATATATATACCAATCTAGAGGTGGGTCCTCTCCATAAATACACCCAGAGAACAAAAACCTCAAGATCTGAAAATTATATACTCTTCACCTTATTAGGGAGAGAAGAGGTAACTATTAAGGATGATAGATATGAATACTTGTGACTACCATGAAACTCTAGATGAATCTTAGATAATAGGGCTGTTAATTTCTATTCATCACTAGATTCATGTATGACCTATGCCTGAGTTTTCCAACTCAGCACATCCACTACAACATTGCCTTTTCTAGGTGTGTAAGCAAGCCAAAAATCAAGGAATAAAGATATTTGACACATATTCACTTTCATAGATTCATGTCATGTTTTATAAAGATATATTTTAGGATCTTGTGATATGTATACCCCAAAAAGTGATCATCCATCATATAGTGTCTCAATCAGCATAAGGCACAGAAAACTGTTATTAGCTCAAGGTTGTGCATCATGTAATTTCTCTCATGACGCCTCAAATTTTGAGATCCTTAAAAAAATAATATATTCCAATACATAATAAACACACCCTGTTTAATGATTGATGCATCATAGAACACTGTATAACCTCTATTAGGGTCTAGAAGAATCAAAATCGGTGTCGAGGTAAGTCTTCCTTTCACCACCTGAAAGTCCTTTTCACATGCTTCTGACCACAGGAACTCAACAACCATTTTTTTAAGACTAGTAAAAGGTGTATCAAGGCATGATAATTCATATATAAAATTATTGTAATATCTAGCCAGCCCCAATGAACTCTGTATATCAAACATGTTCTTTGGATGCTCCTAGAAAACTATAATATTCACCTTCTTTAGGTCAACATTAACTTCTGATTCTGAGATATTATTCCAAATGAAGTGAACTTTGTTGATCCAAAAGTGTCACTAATAAAGATTAGCATAAATATGAAGCTCTATCAGTGTATTCAAAATGATATCATGATGTCTATCATGGTCGCTATGAGTGTAAGAATACACTAATATGTCATCCAAACAGACCATGAAAAAAGAATCCAGATATGGGTAGAAATCACTATAAATAAAAGTTATGAAAATTTTAGGCACATTTGTATGACCTAAAGACATAAAGATATTCTCATATAGACCATACTTTATATGAAAATATATACAAAGTATGTATAAAGGTCTAACTCACACATAATGATAGCTTGATCTCAGGTCAATCTAGAAAACATCCTAACTCCTCAGAGCTGGTTGAAGAGATCATCTATCAAAGGTAGTGGATATATATTCTTAACCATAAGATGGTCCAACCATTAGTAATCCATGCATAAACAAATTACCCATCCTCCTTATTGTAGAAAATTATGGGTTAACCCCAAGAAGAATTTCTGGTCCATATGAAACCCTTATCCTATAAATCCTCCAACCATCTCTTGAGATCCTAGAGCTTAGAAGGTTCCATGCTGTATAGAGGAATGGAAACTGAATCTACTCATAGAATAAGATCAATTTTAAACTCTACCACTCTCTTAGGAGGTAATATAGAAAAATAATCAAGAAAAAAGTCCCTGAAATGGTCTACTATAAGAGGAAAATCTCTCTGAGGTAAGCCATGTTCTTCCATTAAAATACTAGCAATCTTTGTAGCCAAACCACCTATCCAAAGATGTTCTAGTCCAGATATACTAGCTTGGACATACCACTCACCCTTGTGGATATAAATTCTCCCTTATGGTGAGGTAAATGACACCATACAATAATAAATATCCATAAAGGAATGGTATAGAACCAACCAGTTCATCCCTAGAATGAAATAAAATCCCATCATATCGAGGATGAAGAGGTCCTATATGAAGGGACAATTTTATACCCCAAGGGGTAGTCCATGCATTGGTGTATTCCCTCATACTTTACAACCAATAGTGTATTAGGGTTATGGCACTATAGTAATATTGAATTTCCAACCTAATACTTTACACAATCAATAAATAGATAAATGAGTGTGAATAACCCATATAAAATAAAGAAGATAAAATAGTGGAGGATACTAGAATATTACCTCTTACTATCGATGGTCCCAAACTCTGATCCTTGGGTATTGTATGTCAAACATGCAAATGAACTGATTGAAAACCTTTTACTATACCTATATTTCCATGATTATGAATGTTCTACTAGAAATGGTGATCAGAAGTTTGGATACTACATCCATGAACTTATACTTGGATAATATTTTTATTGCTACTTCAACTCCTTTCCTGATGCGGCATAAAATATCCTTCCCCTATAGGTGGAGCTAGTGTAGAGCCTCTTTCACTAGAAGAAAATGGAAATGTCTAACAGAGTCTCAGAATATGCCTCATGTGACCCCAATCATGACACTCCATCGAGTCTCTATCACACCAAGGCTTCAGATGCCCATTCCACCCACCTTAATGGAATATTACATAACTGCTAATGTGTTTACTATGAATGCCACCTCTTTGATATGAAACCTCAAGGGAACAATTACTAATACCAGAAGATCTACTGCCCTACCTTGAAACTAATCCTATATGCCTAGAGCAATTTTCTTCCCTCTGGTTTCACTCAGTGATAATATCCTGATTAATGATCTTAGAGAAAGTAGGAAAGAAAAAACATTCTCCTGAGTATAGATAATGCACTGGAGCCCATCCTCAATGCATCTAACATGTGATAAATCATCACTGGAAAGAAGCATTGAAATGAACTATATATTATTAAAACATGATGAATAATAGATGAATGACATAGAACATTTCTCTAGATGCAGGAAACCAATGTCTTGTTTATCCCTCATCATCTTTGGAAAGATGTGGTCATAGAAGATAGTCTGAAAATCATCTTGGACTATTCCCTAATAATGAATATCCTTGGTAATCACATCCCACAAGTTTTTGGCCAAATAAACAATAATATAGGTGGAGATCTTGAACCTATTATATAGAGGAATCTCTAGGTTCTCAAGGATATATAGAGTGTCATACTGCCAAGACTCAGCAGCCTATGGACCACCATCACCCGAGAAGATGGGATGCTGCTGCTATTGAAACTCACATGTCAGATAATCCATCATGGGTACAGGTCATAGAGAAAATTTCATGGAATTAATCATTCATATAAAACTCTATATAATCTAAGTGTCATCTCATTGATAAGGTATAATAGGTGGAACGTCAAGGGGAACTCATAGCAGTAAGACTTGTAGCTTAGGGACCACTATCTCTGATGTGTGATTGTTTCCCTCTTCTTGGTGCCCAATACAAAGATGTTGTGGTGGAATATCTCTAAAAATTCCCTGAACACAACTCATAATAATATTTAAGAAGATAAAAGAACTAATGGTAGTATAACATAAGAATGTGGGTTCACTACCCAAGGTATAATACCGCAACTACCCAGTTAGAAGGCCCGATATTGGTATGTGTTCAAGTTTTATTTTATAGAGGTTCTAGTAGGTTAATAGTAAATAGTTCCTTTCCTCTTTATTTCCTTGAAACCAAATCATTTTATATGTCAAGATTTACCTTTTAAGTTTTCATTTTATTTTATACATATATCAAGGTTTGATTGAAATGGATTTTAATTCCCACTGAATCAGGACCCATACACCTTATCACTGAAATTGACACCCATTTAATTTCTGTTTAGTGTCATATAAATTTAGTATTAGAAAGTATTTGGTAATATACAATGGTTTGATTCATTAATTTACCCATTCCAATCCATGAGGTCCCATACACCATATGAACTGATACTGGAAATCACTAAATATCACCCCAAGTGCAGCTTATGTAACAAGAGGTACATAACTGTCATGGGTAGAAAATAGATATTTAAGAAGCCACTATAAACCTATATAGGAAAACAATTTTTAGATTTATGATTACACTTTAAATAACCAATACCCTAACCTATAATAAAATGATAACAATATAAGCATATATAACAAGCATGGGTCACTCAACAATCATTATAAATATAGGAAAATGAAAGAAATGAAATGCACTTATATGGCATGGAATATAAATGGCATGATAATTCTAGGTTCCTATAATGATGAATGATTGATGATCCTTTCCCTCATATCATCCTTCCAAGGATAAAATGAAAACCTCAATTACAATAATAATAATAACCATCACATAGCATGTGTGTCACCCAATGGTGAAAGTTACAGAAACTATAATAAGCAAAATACAGAGAAATAATAATTATTTTAGGAAACTCAACATTTACCTCAAATTTGGATTCACTACACCCAATCATGACTTATAACCATGTTTCAAAGAATTCCTAATATCCTTTCTATTTTCTCCAAATCGTATAACTAGATACGAACCTATTAGTTCCCTATCAATATTGTTGTATCATTGAGAGGGGGATGGGGTTAACCTGTGATATATTTTTATTTTAAGTTTCCTTTATTTTGAAACAATCTCACCTCATATTAAAGATTTATTTCCCCACATAAAATAAAAAAACACACACCCATAGGAACACAAGAATTTACAAGGTTTACTATTGGACAAGAGTAGCTATGTCCTTGGTATGGTTTAGAAACAATCCAGTACCACAAAATCCAATAGAAAACAATCCTTTTGTGAAAAATAAAATGTTTAGGATATGACCTTAAACTTGTGTATAAGTATGATCAATAAAACAGTGCATGTGCTTCAAGTATCACAAAATGATTCTAGATATTTTTTTTATAAAAAACATGTTATGATGATTCTTGATCAAATTTTTCAAATATGATCTTTCAAAATAGATCTTCATTTTCTTACCCATAAGCTGGTAAGGAATTCCTAGACATTATAATTATACTATGTCTGATTCCTCAGTCTGATTCCCAACTCTAATTGATCAATATGGAAATATTACTTTGTTAGAACACTAATAAAACAATCTTGAACTTCTTCTTCCTCAATCCAGAAATCTTAATATGAATTTCCCAATCTAATTATCTGTCCCAATACAGTAACAAATTGAATATTATATTGTCAATTCTCCTATATTTTCTTCTTTTGTATGGAATGATTCTTCAGGTAAGAATAATATGAAAAATTCTTCTGAGAAATTTGGAGCTTCTCACTCTTCTTATCAATAGTAAATCTAGGTCAGAAAATAAAAATTAATTTCTCCTTTTATAGGTGACCCAAAATTTTTTGGGTGGGAAATATGAAACCTTTTCTTGCTCTACCAAATTCCCCAAAACCTCTATTTCCCTCAAATTCTAGATGCATTTATGACTTCATAAACACTTCTCAAATCTTCTTTATCCTTATTGAATATTTTCATGACTCTATATGATTTAAAACTTCATGAAAAACTTTAGTCCAAATCCGATTCTTCATTTTGATTTCTTTATTATGATGCTCCATACCACTTACATATATGAATAATTAGAAAAATTCTCAATATGATATTGAGAACCACTTGAAAATAAATGAGAATTAAAGACATCCCTTTATTTTTATTTTCACCAATTGAAAGACTAATCTTCCCATTCTTATATCCTCATTATAATGAAGAAAATTTATTATTTAATACATTTCTCTATACCTAATGTTAATTGCATAAAACTGATGTCTTATCACTATGATTCCTCATACCAACTGATGAAAATAAGAGAAACCATATTCTTCTAACATCACGATCCCCTTGACAAAACTTTTTTATCTCTTTCAACTTCTTCCAGAAATATTCTTATTCCCCTTTGACAAAACTTCTAGAAATATTCAAAAAAGACACTTCTTCTTTTCTTCAGAACAATGATCCTAAATCTAATAAAGTTATAGGTGTTAAGTTATATCTCTTCATTAGTTTCAGATTCACTCCAATGAATTTGTTTCAAACTTTAGTTTGATGGATCTTGACACAATTGTTAAGCATATTAGAGAATTTATTTTCTCTTGACCCACTTGATAAGGAAGACAAAGTTCCCACTTGAAAACAATTAATAATTCATCTTTATGGGAATGGTTGACTATATTTCTTATATGTCTTTGACTTTATTTTTGTATCAGCCTCTAGTAAATTTACTTATTTTCCTTTTAATTGGTCCCAAAAATCCCCATTGACAATAACTATACCTACGATAAGTATGATGGAATACCAAATCCAGTGGACCAGTATCACCAACTTTGACTTCATCAACTTCTTTATTTTCTGAATATGATATCAATGAACTTACATCACTTAACCAATTTCTATTTTATGATTATAATACTCATAGAATTATTTTTTCAAATAATTAAATATATTGGATTTTGGTTTGACTGAAAACCTACACCTTCAGTTTCTCATATTCTAATCAACATTTTCATCCTTTAAACAAATCCGTGTCTGGTAATCTCATATTGATGGACTGAGACTGTAAATTTTTATTTATAAAAAATTTCTTCTTCTTCAACTTCTTTCTTGAAAACGTGAATTCTTCATGATTTTGAAAACATTTAAGACCATCTTCAGTATCATATGGATTAAAAAGAAATGTATTGTAACTTCCTATCATTTACAATACTTTCATACTCTCATTATGAAATATTATAACTTCCTTTTCATCCAAAAAACTATATTTCATTCCAACTAGCCTCAATATTACTGGAAGAACCAATTCTCCCACTTTCTTTCATAAGGATTGTATCAAAAGTTTTAAAACTTCAATATTGTTTTTTAGAAATAGAAAATAGAAATTCATTATTTGATTTTCATCAGATCTATGAAGACTCTGAAGAAGAACTTGATTATGATCTTTCTTTCATAGTGGAACCAAGGTGAGTTTTATGAACCTTTTATTCTAGAAAAAATATTATCAATATGATAAAATTTATTAAGCACTATGAATCTGATTAGATTATTATGATGGTCAGTTTATTTTTTAATTTTTCAATGTGAATTTATCTTCTTTGACAACAAAAGACAACACACTTGTAAAAAAACTTCTTCTTATTTCTAAAAACCTTCTTCAACTAACTTAGTCCCAAAAATCTCCCCATTTGGATTTTCTTGTCAACCATGATTCATAAACCACTAAAATTTTTAGCCTTAATTTATGGATTAATTATTAATAATTTAAATCCTAAGTGAGATAACTCATCATAAGAAACAATAATTCTGGAAAATAAAAACATGATGTCCAAAATTAGAAACTCATGAAACTTCTTTGGATTTCCTTAAAAAAATTATTTGTATCTTCATATTTCCTTTTAAGAAAAATTTCCTACAAACACTCCAACAAATAGTAACAATGTTTTATACACTTACATGCTGGATTCATAGCTTACCCACAACCCCCTTTATACATGCTTCCTTTAAAGGTTTAACATATATTCAAGGGATATATTTATAAAAATATTCTTCCCATTGATAACAATATCCATATAAAAGATGATATAGGGGAAAAACATACTTCAACCTTGATGAGAAAGAGGCTGGACACCCATGTTCAACCTCAATTTAGGAAAATATTCCTTCAGGGAAGGTTTTTTTTTAAAATTTCATCAACTTTTTGTGATGTAGAAACATACTCCAGCTTCAACTAATTCTTCTCCACATAATATTTAATTAAATGATATTTGATATCAATATGTTTTGAATGAGAATGTTGTACTAAATTCCTCATAAGTTTTATTTCACTTTGATGATCATAGCCCAAGATAAAGGGTAAATTTACTTCAACACGTAATTCATTTAACTGATATTTCATCCACATGATTTGAGTAGTGACTTGAGTGGTAGAAACCTACTTAGCTTTAACCTTACTAAGAGTTACTGAATTTTGTTTCTTTGTATGCGAACTAACCCAATGTTTCCTCGGAATGAAAACTCCATTAGATGTATATCTTCAATCATTAACATTTATTATCCAATAAACACATGAATTCCCAAAAAAGTCAATATTTTCTGATCTATCATACATGATTCCAATTTTTTTGTGCCCTTGATATATTTGATAATTATTTTTTTAGAAATTAGATATGATTCCTTTATATCAGTCTGAAATAGTTAATATATGGTAACAACATAAACAATGTTAGGTATTGAGGTAATAAAATACAATAATCTTCAAATTAGTTTTTGAAAAAATTTCTAATCAACTTCCATGCCTTATCTATCTTTAGATAACTTGGTTCACACTGAAATTTTTTATAGAAACTAGTTTTAAATTTTCGAAGACAAGATTCTTTATAATATCCTCAACATACTTTTCTTGATAAAGAAAAAAGTGTTTCTTCTTTTGTAAAATTTGTAAATTAATAAGGTATTTCATTTCCCCTAGAATAGACATCTCAAAAAAAATTTCATCTCTTCATAAAATTATTCAAAAGTTCTTTCATCATTCCCAGATAAGATAACGTCATCAATATAAACAATTACGATAAGGGAAAACTCTTGACTTTACTTAATGTAAATATTTATATCAACTATCCTTTATTGAAACATATCTTCCTCAAGAAAGTATCAATTTTGGAATACCAAGTTCTTAAATCTTGTTATAGCCCATAAAATTATTTCTTCAACATACACACAAAACTTTCATCTTTACCAACAATAAATCCACAAGGATGTTAAATGTAAAATTCCTCACCAAGATCCCCATTGAGAAAAGTGGAATTCACATCCATTTTCATTTTTTTAACTTCATTATACAATAACATAAATAAATATTTTGATTTTTAAGCCTTTCCAATGGAGAAAAATTCTCATCAAAATCAACACCATCAATTTTTGAGTAACCTTTGCACACTAATATTGCCTTATTCCTTACCACTTTTCCTACTTGATTCATCTTGTTCTGAAAAAACCATTTTATACCAATAAAATTTTAATTATCCATATTGGGTATGAGTTCCTAAGTATAATTATTTAATATTTGATACAAATCTTTATTCATGGACTAACCCCATTATGGATGCTCAAAAGCTTCATTCAAATAATTCGGCTTGACTTTTGAATTCAAAGATGTGTGTGTAAAAACATTGGTTGTTATTCTTATTTTAACCTTTTGATGTTCATCACCAATAATGTTTCTAAGATTAAACTTTCTTCCCCATAATAAGATGAATTATTTTAGTTTCCTCCTCATCAATTAAAATAGCTAAGTCTAAATATTCTTCTAGAGTATGATTACTATTTTTAGTATCTTTATCAGAATTGTTAAGAAACATTTTGTTATCCTGCTCATATTTTTTATCATCTCAAGTCTGTTTTCCTTCCTTGATATTTTAAATAACCTTCACATAATCAGAATCAAATATTCTTCTTGTTTCTATATTTAATAACCTGTATCCCCTTCCTTTTGGAGAATAGCCAAGAAAAATTCCATCTTCAATTATCTGCTCAAACATTGCAAGGTTTTCACCTTTGTTCTTTATGATTCATGAAATCCCAAAAAATATTTTTTGGACTACACATGTTGTAATCATGTTTTAATGATCACAAATTTTTACACTTGTTTAATATATCTCATATCATGTGTATATATGCTTGGTTTATTTATGATTCAAATAAATTTTCTCAAGATCATGATTCCTATAAATCAAGACTGATTATTGTAATCTATATTTAACTTTGGTCTATAATGATTTCTTGTATGAATGATTATGTCAAATTCATTCGGTGGATATTAATGCTTAAGTCTATATACAGATATTTGGCTAAGTCTGAGAAACTGTGAGTCTGGCACAAATTCTAGTTTTATAAAAATGGACTAGACACCATGACCAGAAACCATGACTAGACACCGTGAACAGATACTGTGACCCAGACATTGTGACCAGACACCTTGACCCAGACACTATGACCAGACACTGTAACCAGTTTCAGATCTCTTGATGTTTGTGACAACGGTTCCTTGTTAAGACATCATTCAAAGATTGGAAAAGGACCATACACTGTGATCCTAACACCAAATCTATGCTACTAGTTCCTGATCTCAATACAATTATGCCATCATGACTATCTCACCACTGAAAGGCAAAGAAGAATACACCATTTCATGGTGACACCATTTCCAAGTGACACAATTTCTAGACATACTATGAAACCAATCCTTAATATGTTTTTTCGTTTTCAATTTAATTTATAATGGTAATATTTGAGTATTTTAAATGCCCTTAAATAATTAATATTTCTTTCTAGACACGTCACCTGACAGTATGAGGTATGAGGTGCAGGATACATGCATCCAGTCAGATCCAAAACATGCACTTCAAGAATAAAAATAAAATTGTGGCCCTAAAACAAGTGATGATGATAACGAGTAGTAGTGTGCAACAGAAGCATGGGAATTCTTAATAAGTGAATTGGTACTTGCCCCATGATGCATATGAAGAACACACGAAGAATTATGAAATCAAAAAGTTGGAATACCATAGATCAGATCCAAAAAATATTCACAATCCCAACTCCATGAAGAACACGAGATAGATCTTACTGGAAACTGAAGCACTAGACTTGCGATACTCTGTTTCTCATAAGAGGACTTGATACTTGCATCTGCTTAATCGTATAAGTCCAAAGCTGCATAGAATAACACTCAGAGCACTTCTAACCTTATCTCATCATCTTTTCTCTCTTGTGTATTGTTTTTAGATTTTGAGTAGTGTGTGTATCTATATTAAAAAAACACACTATCTCCTACACTAAACTCAAGGATACAAGATATACTTCCTCTCATATCTTTTTACACTTTTTTACTCCCACAGATAAATGTGGAAGAGGTCCTTGTGTGACCTGACAGTTTTTACCCATAAAGAATTGTGGAAGAGGTCGTGTGACCTGGACAGTCCTGTTCACAATTGTTTACCCCGATCCAGGTTTTCAATCAAGTTTATTATTATAAACTACTTGGTGGCTGGTGATCACCATGTGGAGTAGATTAGGTGTCGTCTTGAGACTGAACCGCTTGTTTTATTCGTTGTGTTATTTAATTTAGTCTTTCTCTATTTTACTGTATAATCAATTAATCGCTAGATTTACTTTGATAGTTAATCTTGAATAGAAGTTATAAATATTTTCCTCATTAGAATAGCTTCAAAAGTAATATCAATAACTCATTATGATATTAATAAGAATTAATCATTCTTTTGAGAGGTTTTTTGAATAATCAAATTTTTATAACCGTATTACCTTGATTGACTTGGATGTATTTTTTTGGAGATACTTTTTTAGAAAAAATTTCAATAGAAATTTTTATAGATACTCAATTCACCCCCTCTTGAGTACTCTACTCTGACCAAAATTTGGTATCAAAGGATTTTATTAAGACTCCGTTGTTTGAACTATTCAATAGTGATTTTAGTTATACTTTAAAGATATGTAAATTTATATTAATTCTAAATTTATAGATCTTTAAAATTATTTCTTTATTATGGATAATAAACTAGAAGGTGTTTTAACAAATAAAACAACATTAATTAATGGAACCAATTATGCCCAATGGAAGATTAAAAAGAAATTTCATTTAGAAAGTATGGGTTTTGAAATTTGGTCTCCAATTAAAGATGAGTATAAGATTCCTTCTAGTTATATAACTACTTGGGGTGACCCAACCAAGGCATCCTACTACAAAAATTGAAAATCCATGAATTCTTTATATTGATCTTCAGGATATGAATAATTTAACATAATTTTTTCATGTAAAACTACCCATGAAATCTGGCATAATTTTTCTGTTTCACATGAAGGAACATCTAGTGTGAAATAAACGAGACTTAAAAATTATAATATTAAATATGATAACTTTAAAATGAAACCTAATGAGCCAATTTTTGATATGTATCTCAGGTTCAATAAAATTTTCAACACAATGATTTCTCTTGGAAGATATGTTACTACCAAAGAACAAATCATGAGGATTCTCAGATGCCTACCTGATAAATGAAGAGAAGCCTATGTCTCTTTTAGAGGGTCACATGACATCAGCAAGTTACCTGTCAAAGAACTCATTGGGGGAACTAATGATGTATGAAGAGGAGATGAATGAAAATAAGGATGAAGAGGATTAAACCAAAAAGAAATTTGTTACATTCAATACCACCACCTCTAAACATAAAGAAAATGGGAATTTGGAAGTCTCTGTAGAAAGTTCCAGTAATGAACAATCATCACTTGATAGTGATGAGGACATGAATCAATTATCCAGAAGGTTTAAGAAATTTTACAAGAAGAAGGAATTTTTTAGTAAGCCTAACTTCACTGGAAGATTTTTTCAATAGAAAAGTTGGAAGAAATATTGGAAAAGAAGTGACAATTATAATGAAATAATATGTTATGAATGCAATAGAAAGGGACATGTAAAGGATAAATGTCCCAAGCTCAAGTATAAAAATAAATACGAGGACAAAGATAAAAATTATAAAAAGAAAATGAAAGAAACATGGAGTTCTTCTTAGGATAGTTCAAGTGACTCAGAGTCTTCACATGATGAAAATTCTAACAAAGACAATATGTGTTTCATGAAAAACACATCTGATGTAACCCTGACATCTCCTATAAAAAGTTTCTATTATTCTATAGATGAAAGTGATTCTAAAAATATGTCTAAAGAAGAAATTTTTTAGTATTAAAATATGAATTAAGAGACATGTAATGAACTAAAATAATAATACAAATATTTAAATAAATTTCATGCTCTTACCTTAACTTTTAAATCTGAAATTACTATAGAAAGAGAGAAAAATGTTCAATTACTCAAAGAAAACAATGATCTAAAGCTATCTAATGATTAATTAAAAAATGAACTTGAAAGGTTTACAAATCGTAAGGATACTTTGGTACAAATTCTAGGTAGATATATTGCTCCTAAATATACTACTAGTATTGGATATCAACTTGGTAATTTTTTTTTTGGAAAAACCAATTTTGTTTCTAAATCTAGGACATAAAACTTTACTCCAAGTTCTGGAAAGCATTATACCAGTTCAAATTATGATACACTCTCTATTGTTTCATGATTTTCTAGACCAAATAGAGTTTATTTTTCAAGTACATTACATAATACTTATAGGAAACCTATGATGCAGATGTGGGTTCCTAAGTCATTAGTCACTAATATTACCGGACCCAAACAAATATGGGTACCAAAGTCTATTTTTATTTGACTATTTTTTAGGAAAATTGTTTAAAGAGATCCAATAAAAGCTTATGGTACTTGGGCAGTGGGTCTTCAAGACACATGAAAAGAGACTATTCATGCTTCAAAAACATAATAGAAATTAATGGTGGACATGTCACTTTTGGTGTCAATGCCAAAGGAAAAATCATTGACCTTGGAAAAATCGGTAACTCTAACTCATTTTTAATTTCCGAAGTACTTTTTTTGATTGATTGAAATACAATCTACATAGTATTTCCCAAATATGCGATGATGTATTTCATGTTAAATTTGGGAATGATTCTTGAAATGTTTTTAATTCTAAAAATTAATTAGCGTTTTCTACATTGAGAAAAGAAAATGTGTACTCTATTAACTTAGATTCTTTAGTTTCTCAAAATGCTTCATGTTTAAGTGTATTTCAAAAAGAGTCTTTGCTTTGGAATAGAATACTAAGAAACTGTAATATTCACTCCCTTAGAAATATAACTAGAAAAAGTTTAGTTAAAGACCCACCCAAACATGAGCTTTCAAATGATAAAGTGTGTAATCATTTTCAAAAGGGAAAGTAACACAAAATTTCCATCAAACCAAATAAATAAGTGTCAAATTCTCAACCTATCGAACTAGTTCACTTGGATTTGTTTGGAAAATATAGAGTTTCTAGTTTAAATGGGAAGTGCTATATTTATGTTGTTGTAGATGACTTTTCTAGATATACTTGGACTTTATTTTTGGCTCACAAAAGTGAATCCTTCTCCCATTTCACCAAATATGCCAAAACTATAGAAAATATTAGTAGGCTTAGAATTAAATCCTTAAGAAGTGATCATGGCCGTGAGTTTGAAAATAAAGAGTTTGAATCCTTTTGTTCACAAAATTGTTATAGTCATAATTTCTCTACCCCTAGAAGACCTCAACAAAATGGAGTTGTAGAAAGAAGAAATAGAACCTTGCAAGAGATTTCTAGAACCATGCTTAGTGAATATGGCTTACCTATTTATTTTTGGGATAAGGATATAAATACAAAATGCTATATCATTAAAAGAGTGTTGATTAGAGCCATTATTAAAAGAACTCCATATGAGTTTTGGAATAATAGAAAGCCCAAATTGAGCTACTTCAAATTTTTTGGTTTCAAAGTTTATATTATTAATAGTAAGAAAAATCTTGAAAAGATTTCATCCAAGAGTGAAGAAGGAATCTGTAAGAACCCAGATCTTTGTTTCAGGTACGTCTTTCCTTTTTCTGGAGTTTTTAAGAAAATAGGAGTTTCTGGAAATTTTTGAAGTACACACTATGTACTTTCTGAGTACATGCCGTGTACTCTTTTCCCGCTCGAAGCTGTGTACTGGCTGTGTTCGGGCCACACACACAGTTTGTAGTGGTGACGTGGAGGCTGATTTTGGAAGATTACAGAAAAACCCACTACACGCTGTGTACTTTAAAAATACACACCGTGTACTTTTTTTTTCACAAAACGGACCGGGGTCGCGCCTAATCGCGATAATCATCTTCTTCTAGGTCTGGTTCATCCAAGAGTGACCCATACAGCTGGATCTTCCCCGATCCCTCACTTCTCTGTCCGTTCTTCGATTCGAGCACGGTCAATTGCATTGGAAGCGCATCAGTGAGTTCTTCCTTCTACTTGAGCTTTGTTTTACAATTCTTCCTCTTTCTCAGGTTATCTAAGGTTGAAAGTGTTGTGAGTTTTCTCAGATCTACGATGTTATAGGGGGAATTAGACGTCATGGTTCAAGTATATTGATCTCCTAGGATCGAGGTAGGTGGTTTGTGCCTTACCATTCAAAGTCTCTGTGTTTTATGAGAGAATTTTTACCGATACCCATGAACGGGGTATTGCGTGTTTACCATTTTTCCCTTGTTGTTTTCCTACCTTGCTTGTATGATTGTGTAGAGGAAATTTGACCATGTTAGAGGATAATTTTTTGTTCTTGGATGTTTTTCCCTTGCTTTGTTCTGTGTATGACCTTTGGGTCTCGTTTTCCTTTGGCTGTTACACCTGTTTTCATGCCTTGCGGTTATAGGTTGAAGTGAAACTTGTGACAAGCTTGTTGCCTTGTAGAATATTTAGCTAAGAAGATCTATAGGTGTACTTTGGTTATCCAAGTATCTCTATTGGTGTACTTTGGCCTTAGAGAATTATTAAGC
Source organism: Viscum album (assembly GCA_963277665.1). Taxonomy (NCBI): domain Eukaryota; kingdom Viridiplantae; phylum Streptophyta; class Magnoliopsida; order Santalales; family Viscaceae; genus Viscum; species Viscum album. The sequence continues at coordinate 1,917,076,429 of OY728128.1, read as the reverse complement.
ACTGACTGGCATGGGGCTGAGAGAACCTGGTGCTATAGACTATAAGGGATAGACAGAGTGAGCTTCCCAGAGAGTCTTAGATTTTACAGACTACAGAGGGGATGGACTGAGTGAGCTCCTAGAGAGTCTTGTATTTTATATATTATAGGAGGGTACAACGAGTGAGCTTCCTTAGAGAGTCTTACCTTGTTTGAATCTCTTTAAGAACCTTCCCAGGCAACAGGAGGAATTGACCAAGTGAGCTTCTTCAGAGAGTCTATGGTATACCTGAGGCTATAGGAGGAATTTACCGAGATAGCTTCCTCAGAGAGTCTTTAGACCTTGGGGATAAGAGGGTTAGACCACATTATCTTCCTCAAGAGAGTACCTAACTACCCTAGACTATGAGGGGAATTTACCGAGTGAGCTTCCCCAGAGAGTCTCAAAAATGCGTATGACCAAGCCAGAGGGGTTAGGCTGAGCGCACTGCACAGAGGGTTGTGGTACTTCTTGGTTAGGACCAAAGGGGATGGCTGTGAGTACTTCCCAGAGGGTTTCCAGCATCTTATCTATTGTTTCACTGTTGTTGATTGGTTGTGGACTATTTTTCGGCTATATATCATGCTATTTTACTGCTTACTATTACTGCCTATTTCTTGTTGTTGTTGTTTACTGCTTATTGTACTTTCACTTACCATATACACACTGACTGTTAGGCACATATATTCTATTGAATACCTACTGGGATTTTATCTCACACCCTGTTTGGGCCATGCTTTTGGGCCCAAGCAGACTATGTTGTTGCAGGTATAGACAAGGGAAAGTTCCCTTCAACTTCTGAAACTTGATTGGTTGGAGCAGGGGAGCATGGGACCAAGCTTTGGCTTGCAATTATGAGGAGCCATTTACTTTTCTTTGGTACTTGTTTTGGTACTATACTGTTTTTCCAGCATTGTGACTTGTTTGGCTACTTTACTAGTTATGTATCACGCATCATTATATATATATACATATGTGATCCAGTTTGTTGATTTAGTCTCCTCTGTTTACATTGTTTGTTATTACTATTTCCGTTATTTCATATTTATTATTCTTCCAATGTGTACTCTTCCAAATGAGGGAATAGTTTCCCCACTATCACACCCAAGGCCCTCACTGATAGTCGGTAGCCTCTGGCGTTTGGGGAAATGCGCTTGAGTCCATGTGACCAACTAGGTACGGGGTGCCTCTGGGTGGCATCCGGAACCGAGACATTACAAAGTGGTATCAGAGGGGTTCTTTTCTCTTGATTTACTATTTGGAGACTTTAACTATGGATAGGATGGATTCAGTACTTGGTAATAAGCTGTGCCTGGGAGTCGCTAACCCAAGTACAGGGAAAATCTATACTACCTTGTTTATTGAAGTTTTCTGGTTTTGAGATTTTATGGTTGATATGATTTCACCTAGAGTGATTTACATGCTTTGTACTGTTATTGTTTTGATACCACGGTTCTAATTCTGTCAAAAACCGATGAGATGAGGGTATGCCATCTCATGCATCATATAGGCACTTGTAGAAATCACCTGCCATTCATTCTTGCCATGCCATTTAGGTTGCATTAGCGATTGCATGCTGTTGTGATACACATTGTATAGATTATGCATGCTATTGTGATAGATGCTTGATAGAATCTCTGCTGCCTTGTTAGAATATTTTTGTATTGTAATTTGTTTAAATGAATACCAAGTTTTGATTCTTGAGGTGTTATGGGCCCTATTGAATCGGAAATTGGTGGATCATGATCATGTTTTCTCTTGTACATGACTATAGGGGACACCAAGATTTGATTCACGGGGGAGTATGGGCCCTCCCGAATCGGAATTTTGCACCTCTTTGCTTTGTTTTCCGTGTTTCTGGGATTCTGTGTAGTTTCTGAGCTACTCCCCAAAAAACCCAAAATACACGGCGTGTAATTTCTGGTTACACGCCGTGTAGTTTTTAGGCCGTGTTACTGACTGTGTGTGCAAGAACATGGTGTTGTCAAAATAAAGTCAGGAGCACACCATATATGGTATGTACACGCCGTGTAGTGTAGAGCCTTGTACCCAGCCGTGTCACTAACAACACGGGTCAAGGAATCTCGAGTAGAACACACTATGTTGTAAAGGAACACACCGTGTAGTTCTGTCTAGGTACCCAGCCGTGTCACGAACAACATGGGTCAGTGTGACCTTCTCTTAGACACGCCATGTTGATTTTGCAACACACTGTGTAGTATTACCCATATACCTAACCGTTCCATGAACAACATGGGATGGTGTCACCTTTTCCTATACATGCCGTGTTTGTTTGGAACATGCCGTGTAAGGGCCAACTGTGTAGATGGCCGTGTAACTAACAACATGGGCCACCAAGTCAGTGTCTAGTACACGCTTTGTCCCTAGGGAACACGCCGTGTAGTTTGAGGTTAGTTTGAACCGTGTGATTTAGTCATGTAAGGAGACTCTGGCAGGGGAATAGTTTTCAAGTACATGCCGTGTGTCAGGTCAACACACCTTGTAGTTTGAGGTGTTACACGGACTGTCGGGCAGGGGTATACGCCCATGTTAATGGCTTAAGTAGACACACCGTGTAGTTTTTATACACGCCGTGTAGTCGTGTTTTGTAAAACATGATAGTTTCTTCCCCTGTTCCCGTTTTGTACTCCTATGTTTTCAATCTTTGTTAAACCTGATCTAAGGTGTGCTTTTGATCTTTCAGAGCTATACCTCCGAGACGTCCTCTGGTTGTATGACTGTCGTCAGGCAGTGATCTGATGCCAGATATGGATGATCAGGGACTTCATGCCGATCCTCCAGTCGAGCCAGCCTTGGCATCGGCTGTCATAGCCGTTGCAGGTACCGAGGCACAGTTCAGGGAGGACTTTATGAGGATGATGCAGACCTTCCAGGGAGCGTCACCTCCTGCCCCGTCGATGGATGAGTTGACGCGGGTTTTCCAGCAGCATCATCCCCCTACTTTTTCAGGGGATGGAGGACCTCAGGCTCTAGAGTCATGGATAGAGGCCAAACTGACCATCTTTGAGCACCTAGAGATCCCTTCAGGGAAAAGGGTAAATATGGCTACTTATATGCTCCGGGACACCTCCAAGAGGTGGTGGGAGGTGATCTCATGGTTAGGGCATCAACAAGATATGTCTTGGGACGGGTTTCGATGCACCTTCTATGAAAACTTCTATCCGGATACCCTGAGGGTCGATCGAGTCCGAGAGTTTGTGAGTCTGCAGTAGGGTACTCTCTCTGTTATGGAGTACTTGTCTTGCTTCACTAAGCTGCAACATTTCACACCGATCCCAGCAGGCGATGAGTTGTTCCTTGCTATGAAGTTCAAGGACAGTCTCAAGCAGGAGATCGGTTCCAAGGTGAATATCTTCCAGTTGAATTCTATATCCTCCATCGTCAACCCAATGCTGATCACTGAGCGTAATCTAAGATATTCTAGAATAGTGAACCAAGGTGGTTTGGTATCCAGAGTTGGTGTTCCTCCTATTAATATTAGGAAGCATCGCGGAGAGTCTTCTTGAGAAGATTGAGGTTCGCGGGATGCATCTTCTGGTAGCCAGGTTGTATGCTACCAGTGTGGTAGGAGTGGGCATACTAGGCCTCAGTGCCAGAGGGATCCGATGGAATGCCGGTCTTGCGGTAAGATGGGCCATCTTCATCGTTTCTGTCACATCTTCTCACCTTCAGCTGGTGGTAGGGGTTCCTCAATGACCCCACATTCTGGAGATGCTTCACCAGTTTCCCACTAGTCAGGGAATTGGAGTTCTTCTGGCCGTTCAGGCTGAGGTGGAGGTCGCGGCCGTGGTGTTCAGTCACTAGGTCATCAGTGACAGCAGAGTGGATCAGCTCAGAGTGGTCAGTCAGGGTCGCAGGGCCACGGTGCAGGCTAATCTTTCATCGTGGAGTAGACTTATCATGAGAAGAATCCCAAAACTTCTACAGTTCGAGGTACGATCTTAGTAGCCTCAGTTTTATCTTCAATTCTTTTCAATACTGGTGCTTCCAATAGCTTTATCTCTATTGTAGTTATGGAGTGCCTTGTGATCTATATCCTTTCGTCTGCCGACTTGCTGACTCTTGACACACCGTTGGGAACGAGGACATCTAGAGTACGTTAGTGTAGAGAGTGCCCTCTCAAGGTTTTTGGGTGTCATTTCATATGGGACCTCTATGTCCTAGAGATGACGGGCTATGACGTGATTCTCGGTATGGAATGGTTAGTTCCCTTCCAGGCAGTCGTTGATTGATATCGCTGTAGGGTGAGTTTCATATCACTAGGGGGGAGATCCTTCATTCATAGAGGTGAGTGGGATGTCCAGGTGGGTAGAGCTGGACCAGAGCATCATGGGCTAGGGGAAGTTATAGCCCAGATTGCCAGTCTTTATCTAGATGACCTAGGGACTTCACATTTAGACTTTCCTCCAGTGGTGGATCATTTCAGGAATGTCTTTCCAGAATACTTTTTAGGTTTACCTCCGGAGTGTGAGGTAGAATTCTCGTTTGAGCTCATGCCAAGAGCGGCATCGGTGTCCATTCCTCCTTATCGGATGGCTACACCTGAGTTGCAGGAGCTGAAGAAGTAGTTGGAGGAGTTACAGGCGAAGGGTTTAATCCAACCCATTACTTCTCCTTGGGGTTCGCCTATCCAGTTCATGAAAAAGGAAGACAATACCCTTCATCTTTGTGTGGATTATTAGAAGCTGAACCAGTTGAAAGTCAAGAACTGATATCCCTTGCCAAGGATCAATGACCTCTTTGATCTGATTCGAGGAGCCTGGGTATTCTCGAAGATCAAATTGTGATCTGGTTATCATCAGTTTCACGTTAGACCATAAGATATACCTCTGATAGCTTTCAGGAGCAGGTATGGTCTTTACAAATATACAGTCATGTCATTCAGTCTTACAAATGCCCTTACAGTCTTCATGGCACTGATGAAACAAGTGTTCCATCCGTACTTGAACTCCTTTTTCATGGTCTTCGTGGATGATATCTTGGTGTACTCTCACACTCGACACGACTATGCCACACAACTTGAGATCATTCTGAGTACACTAAGAGAGCATTAGCTGTATGATAAACTCCCGAAGTGCCACATTTGGATGGATCCGATTCACTTCCTGGGTCATGTTATCTCAGAGACAGGAGTGTCAGTGGACCCATAGAAAGTGAGAGCTGTAGTTTCCTAGGAGCAGCCAAAGAACGTTTTTAGGTGAAGAGTTTCCTAGGGCTGGCCGGATACTACAGATGGTTCATTCAAGACTTCTCATGCTGAGCAGTATTGTTGACAGGTCTGACCAAGAAGGGGGTAAAGTTTTTATGGTTAGATTCTTGTGAGTCTTCCTTTCAGGATCTGAGAGGGATATTGACATCAACACCGATACTAGTCTTTCCAGATCCTGGAAAGGGATAAACTTTTTTACTGTGATGCTTCAGGTATCGGACTGGGAGCTATGCTCATGCATGGAGATAGAGTCGTTGCGTATGGGTCTCAGCAGTTGAGCCCACAAGAGAGGAATTACCATACGCATGATCTGGAGTTGGCAGCAGTTGTTCATGCTTTATGTTGTTGGAGACACTATCTTCTGGGAGAGGACTTTGTGGTTTTCACCGACCATAAGAGTCTCAAGTATATCATCACTTAGCGTGATCTGAATCTAAGACAGCTTAGGTGGGTCGATTATCTTCAGTCCTTTAACTTCGATCTCACTTATACACTGGGAAAGGGAAATGCAGTAGAAGATGCGTTGAGTAGATGATCCTAGATTCAGGAAGTTTGGGAGGCCAGCAGTGAGTGGAAGCTTATGGCTCTGTTCTCTGAGATGCATCTGGAGATGCACGACAGGTAGGGACAGTCCTTTCTTTCTTCTGTGGCTGTTACCTCGTCACTTCTTGATTAGGTACGAATGAGGCAACTATCAGATTCATAGGCCTTAGTCTTGTGGGAGAGTGTGTTAGGAGGGGACCCTCTTCCTGGATGGACAGTGAGAGAGGATGACATCTTGTGTTGCTTGGGAGGTGTATGGGTACCAGTAGACATACGCGAGGAGCTGATGCGGAATTTTCATTCCTCAGTTTGGGCAGTTCATCTTGGAATCACCAAGATGTATCAGGATCTTCATCGCCAATATTGGTGACCAGTTATGAAGAGAGATATTGCTAGTTTTGTCATGAGATGTTCTACTTGTCAGTAGGTGAAAGCAAAGCATTAGCGACCAACAGGGATTTTACAGCAGTTACCCATTCTGGAGTGGAAGTGGAACGATGTCTCTATGGACTTCTTGACCGGGTTTCCAAGGTCACCTTAGGTAAGTGATGCTGTTTGGGTTGTCGTTGATAGGCTTACGAAGGTTGTAGACTTCTTACTGATCAAGTAGACCTTCAGTGTTGATGATCTGGGGAGACTGTACATCCGAGAGATTGTACATCTACATGGAGTTCCACACGCCATTGTTTCAGATAGGGATGCACGCTTTACCTCTCGGTTCAGGCAGGGACTCTAGAAGTCTTTGGGTACACATGTACCTTTGAGTACAACATACCATCCCCAAACTGATGGCTAGTCCGAGTGCACGATCTAGGTGATTAAGGATATGATTCGAGATTGAATTTTAGACTTCGTTGGTTCTTGGGAGAAGCATATACATCTTGTAGAGTTCGCCTAAAAAAATAGTTTTCAGTAGACCATTCAGATGGAACCATATGAGGCACTACACGGTAGGCCATGCCGATCACCTTTATGCTGGCTAGAGGCAGGAGAGATAGCTTTTCTAGGACCTCATCTTGTTTAGGAGACCTTAGATTAAATAGAGTTGATTTGGAAGAGGATGGCTACAACACAGTCTCGACAGAAGTCTTATGCTGATCACCAGATATGACCTTTGGAGTTCGAGGTCAGGGATTAGGTTTTCCTGCGTGTCGCACCAAGGTTGGGACACAAGAGGATTTGGAGACAGGGTAAGCTTTCACCGTGGTACGTCGGGACATTTGAGGTTTTGGAGAGAGTTGGGCCGGTTGCCTATCGGTTGTAGATACCTCAGATGTACCAGGCCATGCACGATGTCTTCCATGTCTCTCAGCTCCAACGTTACTTTTCAGACCCATCTCATGTATTTCAGCCCGAGGAGGTTGAGCTCGAAGCGAATGCGTTGTTTGAAGAGCATCCCATCTGGATTGTCGATCACAGTACGATGGTTTTCCGAGGATGGTCTATTCCTCTGGTAAGAGTGATATGGCAGCACGGGAGAGTACATGATGAGACATGGGAGAGGGAGGTCGAGGTTCGATCGCAGTGGTCGGAGCTGTTCGAGGTTTATTCTTCTACGCCCATCTAGGGAAATTTGGGGAAAAATTTCTTTAAGGGGGGAAGTTTTTAAGAACCCAAATCTTCTTTTTAGGTACGTCTTTCATTTTTCTGGAGTTCTTAAGAAAATTGGAGTTTCTGGAAATTTTAGAAGTATACGCCGTGTACTCTTTTCCCGCTCGAAGACATGTACTGGCTGTATCCGGGCCACACACATGGTGTGTAGGGGTGACGTGGAGGCCAATTTTGGCAGAGTATGAAAAAACCCATTACACACCGTGTACTTTAAAAATACATGCCGTGTACTTTTTTTTTTCACAAAATGGACCAAGGTCATGCCTAATCGCGATAATCATCTTCTTCTAGGTCTGGTTCATCCAAGAGTGGCTCGTACATCCGGATCTTCCCTGAGCCCCCGCTTCTCCATCCGTTCTCCGATTTGAGCATGGTCGATTGCGTTGTAAGCGCAGCGGTGAGTTCCTCCTTCTGCTTGAGCCTTGTTTTCCAATTCTTCCTCTTTCTCAGGTTATCTATGTTTGAATGTTTTGTGCGCTTTCTCAGATATATGACATTATAGGGGGAATTATCCATCGTGGTTCAAGTATATCGATCTCCTAGGATCGAGGTAGGTGGTTTGTGCCTTACCGTTCAAAGTCTCTGAGTTTTATGTGTGAATTGTCACCAATACCCGTGAACGGGGTATTGCATGTTTACCTTTTTTCCCTTGTTGTTTTCCTGCCTTGCTTATATGCTTGTGTAGAGGAAATTTGACCATTTTAGAGGATAATTTGTTGTCCTTGGATGTTTTTCCCTTGCTTTGTTCTGTGTATGACCTTTGGGTCTCATTTTCCTTTGGCGGTTACACCTGTTTTCATGCCTTGCAATTATAGGTTGAAGTGAAACTCGTGACATGCTTGTTGCCTTGTAGACTGTTTAGATAAGTAGATCAATAGGTGTACTTTGGTTGGCCAAGTATCTCTATAGGTGTACTTTGGCCTTATAGCATTATTATGCACTGAATGGCACGGGGATGAGAGAACCTGGTGCTATAGACTATAAGGGATAAACTAAGTGAGCTTCCCAGAGAGTCGTAGATTTTACAGACTACAGAGGGGATGGACCAAGTGAGCTCCCAGAGAGTCTTGGATTATATAGACTACAGGAGGGTAGATTGAGTGATCTTCCCAAAATAGTCTTACCTTGTTTTAATCTTTTTAAGAACCTTCCCAGGCTAGATGAGGAATGGACTGAGTGAGCTTCCTCAAGGAGTATGTGGTATACCTGATGCTATAGGAGGAATTGTCCAAGATAGCTTCCTCAAAGAGTATCTAGAACTTGGGGCTAAGAGGGTTAGACCGTGTGATATTCCTCAAGAGAGTCCCTAAATACCCTAGACTATGAGGGGAATTGTCTGAGTGAGCTTCCCCAGAGAGTCTTATAAATGCGTATGACCAAGCCAGAGGGGTTAGGCTGAGAGCACTTCCCAATGGGTTATGTACTTCTTGGTTAGGGCCAGAGGGGATGGCTACGAGTACTTCTCAGAGGGTTTCTGGCTTCTTAACTGTGGCTTGACAATTGTTGATTGGTTGTGGACTATTTTTCTACTATGTATAATCCTGTTTTACTGCTTACTATTACTGCCTATTTCTTCCTGTTGTTGTTTACTAGTTATTGTACTTTCAGCTGCCATATACTCATTGACTGTTAAGCACAAATCTTCGGGTGAATACCTACAAGGATTTTATCTCACACCCTATTTGGGCCATGCTTTTGGGCCCTAGCAGACTATGTTGTTTCAGGTATAGATAAGGGAAAGTTCCCTTCAACTTTTGGAACTTGATTTCTTGGATAAGGGGAGCATGGGACCAAGCTTTGGCTTGCAATGATAAGGAGATGTTTACTTTTCTTTTGTACTTGTTTTGGTACTGTAGTGTTTTTCCAGCATTGTGATTTGTTTGGATGCTTTCCTAGTTATGTATCATGCATCATTATATATATACATATGTGCTCTAGTTTGTTGATTTAGTCTTCCACTATTTACATTGTTGGTTATTACTACTTCCGTTATTTCATGTTTATTATTCTTCCACTGTGTACTCTGCCAATGAGGGAATAGTTTCCCCGCTATCACACCCAAGGCCCTCGCTTCTAGTCGATAGCCTCTAGTGTTTGGGAAAATGCACTTGATTCCATGTGACCAACCAGGTACAGGGCACCTTTGGGTGGCTTCCAGAACTGGGATGTTACAGAATCTTTCTAGGATATTCAAACTATAGTAGAGCCTATAGAGTGTTTAACAAAAGAACCAAATGTGTGGAAGAATCTGTTCATGTCAAGTTTAATGAGAAAGATCCACATAAACCTAAGAATACTATATAGAACCTAGAGTATGATATTTCAAATATGGACATCAATGCTAAATCCTCTAACCATCCAATAAAGAATCTTTGAAAACTTCCATTTCTGGAAATTCTTCAAATTCAAGTCATAATGAACCCAAACCTACTGATGAACCAAAAATCAATAGTACCTTTTTTATAGAGCTATTAAAACCCTTAAGAACCATCCTTTAGATGTTGTTGTAGGATATTTAGATAATGGAACTCAAACTTGAGCATATTTTAGAAATCAGGTTGAATATCAAGTTTTCTTGCCACAACTTGAACCTAAAAACATTAATTGTGCTATCAATGATGAATTTTGGGTGATGGATATGCAAGAAGAACTTAATCAGTTTGAAAGGAACAAAGTTTTTAAACTTATTGACAAACCTAAAGCCACATTTACCATAGGCACTAAGTGGGTGTTTATAAATAAGGTAGATGAAGCTAGTAACATAGTTATAAATAAGGCTATATTGGTTGCACAAGGCTATAGTCAATAAAAAGGAATTGACTATGAGAAAACCTTTTCAGTAGTATCTTGACTTGAAGCCATCATAATCCCTCTTGCTTATGCTAATCATCTAAATTTCAAACTAAATCAAATGGATGTTAAGAGTGCATTCCAAAATGGGTATATAACTGAGGATATCTTTGTCGAACAACCCCAAATTTTACAAAACCTCACTTTCCAAATCATGTTTTTAAATTATCAAAAGCTTTGTATGGTTTAAAGAAATCTCCAAGATCTTGGTAGGATAGATTAAGTACTTTTCTAATTTCCAATGGTTTTACAAATGAAATAGATAATCCTACCCTTTTTTATAAAACAAATTTACAATGATGTTTTAGTAGTTTAAATTTATGTAGATGATATTATCTTTGGATAGTCAAAAAATTATCTATGAATTGAATTTTTTAAAATTATGCAAAATGAATTTGAAATGAGTTTAATGGGTGAACTAAAATTCTTTCTTGGATTTTAAATCTTTCAAAATAATGATGGTTTTATTTTAAATTAAAGAAAATATAATAAAGATCTTCTAAATAATTTTGGATTGGATAACACTAAAAGTAGTGATACTCCAATGAGTTCTACTTGTAAGTTAGATCTTGATGAAGGTGGAAAATCTGTTGATCATACCCCTTATAGAGGAATGATTGGAATCTTACTCTACTTAACTGCTAGATGACCTGATATTATGTTTAGGGTATGTATGTGTGATAGTTTTCAAGAAAACCCTAAAGAATATAATTTAAATTCTATTAAAAGGATTTTCAAATACTTCAAACATACACCCAATCTAGTACCGTTATATCCTAGAGGACAATCATTTGAGTTATTTAGTTATTATGATGCTGATTTCAGTGGTTGTAAATTAGATAGAAAAAGAACCTCTGGAACATGTCACCTTTTAGGCAAGTCTCTAGTATCATGGTGTAGTAAGAAACCAAACTCTGTTGCATTATCTTCCACCGAAGTTGAATACATAGTTTCTAGTAGTTGTTGTGGACATATTTTGTGTGTGAAACACACATTAATAGATTATGGATACCAATTTAGGCATGTAAATATACATTTTGACAATAAAAGTGCTATTAACATCTCAAAAAATCCTATTTTACACTCTATAACAAAACATATTGATGTAAGACATCACTTTTTGAGATACCATTATCAAAAAGGTGATATCACTTTGGAATTCATTGGAACTGAATATCATCTTGCTGATATATTCACCAAATCATTAAATTATAAAAAAATAGATTACATCATAAATGACCAAGGAATGATAAATTTTATGTTGAAAATGTACTGATTTCAAAACATAGTATTTTATAGCTTAATGTTTCAAAGTTTACTATTTCACGAGTCACTGTCTTAGAAGTACCGTGTCACTCTCATAGTTTTTCAAGTTACTGTCTTAAAGTTGTTGTCTCATGTTTACGGTCTCATTGTTACTGTCTCTCATTTACTGTTTTTCACATACTATATCAAACAAAATGGTTGCACCATTTTAAAGTCACACAGTAAAGTTGTCACTGTGAAAACCTGTTATGGTCTCACTGTGACAACATGTTACGATCTCACCATGAAATTCTGTTCCGATCTCACAAAAATACCACCTTTTCATTTTATTTTCATATTATAACCCATATCGCTGTTATTGATTATTTTATTCTTTTTCTTTCCCACAATTTTGAATTTGCGATGCTTGATGTCCCTAAATGAGAAAAATGAAAGAGGTTTCACTATTTTCTTCACTTGAGCTCTCTTCTCTCAAACTGTAAGTCCTCCATCAACCCTTCAGTTCTCTCTCTCTCTCTCTCTCTTGAACCTTCATTGAATGACCAAAATGAAACATCCACATTCATCAACTCTGGATAAGCACACATCAAAGAAGAAAATGTAAAGAGCACTGAAGATAGTGCCCGAAGGTCCTTTGAATCTGAATCTTGTTTACAGAATAGTGGTACCAAAAAAGTAAATCTACCATAAGTGTTTGCTATCAAGTAATTCTTTAGTGTTTAAAGTACTGAAAGAGCAGGGATTGCTAGCCTATTTCAAAAAAGAGAACAGTCAGATTTTCCCAAATCTAGTTTCTCAGTTCTATCAATTTGTTCAATTCTCTTTCAATATAGAAGATGATTTTGTTGTTAGAATCTAGATAAATGGCTAAAGATGTAACTTTTCTTTGAGGTTATGGGCTGCTTTCCTAGGGATAACTTATGAAGGAATTCTTGAGGACTACTAGAGAGGTCCTCCTCCTCCTAGTGATATCTTTGTTTTAGAAGAAGCCTTGGGAATCATGATTGGAAATAAAACAAAGAAAAGAGATATTGCTACTGAGATGGATGGCGAAACCATATTGTTGTTTAATTTTATTCAGAATCTGATTAGTCTAATAAAATGAGATTTTCTACCCTCAACTATCCAGATATGCGTTTGATACATCTTATAAAGAATAGACAAAAAATTAAACTATGAAAGTATGTTACACTTCATATGTGTGAGTAGATTAAGGAAAACTCAAAGTATACCTCCTTGTTCTACTCAAGGTTATTATCTGCTACACTGTATGCTAAAGGAATGGTTGGACCAAATGAAGACGTTATAAAGGACTGTGAATTCTGTATCTCAAATTTCACATTCAAAAGAATGAAAATTAGTTGGAATCTATGGGAAAAGGCTTGGGTGGAGGATAATGAAAGGTTTTATGAAATGTTTAATCCTGTTGAGTATTCTTCAAAACCTAATGACATATATGATCTAGGTTTGGAATCAGATGAAATTGTTGATTATCCTATTAGAGAAGAAGAAGAGGAGGTTGTTTCACCTATAGGGGAAACTATCTTAGATAGGAAAGACAATGGACCTGTTCCTCAAGACATAGTTGAGAAGGAAGTACATGTTCCTAATGAAACTATTTATTTGGAAGTAGAACCTGCTTCTAAAGAAGATTCTATTGTTAATGTATGGGTAACGACTATTCTGGAAGAGTATCTAGAAGAAGAATATTCTCTTAAGAAAGAAGATTTTTTTAGGAACACTTAAAGGAGCAAGATATTACTGAAATTATCCTATCTACTAAGGAAATAATGGAGGAAAACTTTTAGTTGGATATCAATGAAATGAGTGAATCTATTAAGGTTAAAATTTTGGAAACAAATCCATGAAATGAATCTCTTAGTCCTATGAGAGATTCACTTATTGAGTGGGAGTATCACCCTAATCTACAAAGTGTTTAAATTACTAACCCTATTGATAAAATCACTTTGGACACTTGGTATAAGTTCCCTATATACTTTGATGTGAATAATACCAAGGAAGCCTCGGTTAAAGGCATAAACCTATCTACTGTATTTCAAATTGAAACCGGTCTCTACTCTTGAAGTAATATATTCAAAGGAACCTTAGCCTGTCTCAACTCCTATTCCTAAACCTTCACAAGAACCTCTTACTTTCGTGAGTCAGAATGATCCGAAAGCCTTTGGAGATACTTTAGTGGATGGATTTGAAAAGATTAAGAACACCCAACCTGCTCCTGTGACAAACTTGAGTGAATGAGATGCTTACCTACTATTAGAAAAGGTCATATGGATGATTCATCCAAAAATGATTCATGAAATTAAAGAGGTCAGAATTGAGAACAAACAACTAAGTGATGAAGTGAAGTCTCTCATAGCTATGGTTGAAGATATGAATAAAGTGTTGAAATCAGGATCAGATCATGTTTCTCATCATGTTGAGGATGTTAGTGGTCATATTACACAGGAAGTTGCCTCTATGATTCAACCAAACCTAACTTCCTTAGATGACAAGTTGGCTAAGAGAAACAAGAAGATAGTTTAAGAAATGTGTGAGCTTGTTATTGTTCTCAAAAAATTGACTGATGTATATAAGGGATGTCTACATAAAGTTATGAATCAAAAAAAGTCTCTCACTTCATCTATTACAACAACTAATACATCTATAAAGTCATATCAACCATCCTTTGATAGTGATCTTCTCAGAACAGTTGTTAAAGAGGAACTTCAATCAGTGATAAGTGGATTTGACAAGGAGATTCTATCTTTGGTTGTCAAAAATACCGACAAAGTAATTTATTTGGTAAGGATTCATTCCATGATTTCAAATGATTCTAATGAATAAATTACTAAGAATGTGTATTTCTACTTCAATAAGATCTTATATAAGCGTGATATGAAAAACCATTTCAAATACCTTGTAGATAATTTGAAAATTCATCCTGTCACTCAAGATTTCAAAACTAAAGTTCAAAAGTTGAAATATTTCACTCCTATGTTGGAAAAGTTCATGGAGAACAAAGATGATTTTGAGAAAGCGATGTCATATGGTAGTGGGATTATTTCTGACTTTATCAAGTTACTGAGGCCTTATCTTCATGTGTAGAGAACATCTATTATGGATCCTGCAGCTACACCCTTGAAACCTAGTTTTCCTCTTTTCTCATCCACTACCATTGCCTCTACCTCTATGTATTCCCCTCAAGCTCTGATTTTAGATTAGACCTATTATCCTTGACCAACAATTACAATGGTCTTCTACAAAACCTACCTTAGAACCCTATGCTTTTGAAGTGACCCCTCTTCCTTCTCTGACAGTTGGTTCACTCCCTTCTTTAAATTCTACCTCAGCTCTTGTGGCTCCTGCTGATGCTGCTTCCAAGGGAAAAGAGAAGACATCCAGTGTATAAGAAAAGTGAACACTATCTTTTGATAGGAATATTTTTTATTTTTGTTGTCTACTACTTGTAATGACACATCTTTCTCCATCTAATGCACTGTAAACTTTTATTGTCTATTCTCTTATTAACTTTTGTACTCTTTTTGATAATCCAAAAAAGGGGAGAGACACGTACATTAAGGGAGAGACACATACACTAAGGGAGAGACATCACACTAAGAATAAATATCCCACTCATATGATTTGTGATCATAAAAAAGGGGAAGATTGTTGGACTCCTCATGTTTTAATCATGTTTTAATGATCACAAATTATTACTCCTGTTTAACCTATCTCATATCTTGTGTAGATATTCTTGGTTTATTTATAATTCAAATAAATTTTATTAAGATCTTAATTACTATAAATTATGACTGATTATTGTAAACTATATTTATCTTTGGTCTATAATGATTTATTTTATGAATGATTAAGTCTAATTCATTTTGTGGTTATTACCACTTAAGTCTATATACAGATATTTTTCTAATTCTAAGAAACCGTGAGTCTACTACTGGTTCTGGTTTTCTAGAAAAAGACCAAACACCATGACCATACACTGTTACTAGAAACTGTGACCTAGACACTGTGACCAGACACTGTGACCCAGACACTCTGACCAGACACCTTAACCAGTTTTAGATCTTATGAAGTCCATGACAACGGTTCCTTGCTAATACACCGTTCAAAGCTTGGAAAAGGACCAGAAACCGCGACTCTAACACAAAATTTGTGCTACCAGTTCCTGGTCTCAATATAATTATTCCATCATGAATATCTCACCACTCAAAGGTAAAGAAGAAGACACCATTTTTTGGTGGCACTATTTCTAAGTGACACTATTTCTAGATTGACCATGCCACTGTTCTTTAATGTATTTTTTAGTTTTCAATTTAATTTCTAACGATCATATTTGAGTTTTTTAAATCCACTGACATATTTAATATTTATTTGTAGACATGTCACCTAATAGTATGAGGTACGAGGTACAGGATACATGCATCCTGCCAGCTCCAACACATTCTCTTCAAGAATAAAAAGAAAATCATGGCCCTAAAACAAGTGATGACAATGATGAGTAGTAGTGTTTATCAAAAACATGATAATTATTGAAAAGTGAAAAGATACATGAACCAAGATACATGTGTAGAAAAAATGAAGAAATATCATATAAAAAATATGGAATACAAATCAGACCCAAAACATCTTCACAATACCAACACCATGAAGAACATGATCTAGATCTAATTGGAAACCAGAGCACCAGACTTACGATACTCTGTTTCTCGCAAGAGGACTTGATACTTGCATATGATTCATCCTAGAAGTACAAAGCTGTATAGAATGACACCCAAAGTACTTCTAACCTTATCTCATCATCTTTTATCTATTTCTTATTGTTTTTAGGTTTTGAGTAGTTAGTGTGTTTCTATAATAAAAACACACACTGCCTCCTATACTAAACTGAAGGATACAAGATATCCTTCCTCTCATATCTTTTTACACATGTTTACTCCCACATATAAGTATGGAAGAGGTCCTTGTGTGACCTGATAGTTTTTACCCATGAAGAACTGTGGAAGAGGTCATGTGACCTGGAAAGTCCAGTGCACTATTGTTTACCCTGATCGAGGGTGTGGATCAAGTTTATTAATATAAACTGCTTAGTGGAATGTGATCACCAAGTGGAGTGGATTACGTATCGGCTTGAGACCAAACCAATTGTTTTATATGCTGTGCTGTTTAATTTATTCTTTCTCTATTTTACTGTATAATTAAAAAATCACTAGATTTACTTTGATATATAATCTTTAAATGAAGTTATAATTATTGTGCCTCATTATAATAGCTTCAAAAGTAATATCAATAACTCATTATGATATTACTGAGAATTAAACAATATTATGAGAGGTTATTTGAATAGTCAAACATTTATAACTCTATTACCTTGATTGACTGGGCTATATTTATTTTTAGTGGGGAACCTTTTTAAGAAAAAATTTCAAAATAAATTTTTATAGATACTCAATTCACCCCCTCTTGAGTACTCTACTCCGACCAACAATATTATATGTTTAAAACTTGAAGTTTTATCATAAAAAATTTCAAATAGGGTCATATGTAAGCATATCGTATATAAACATTAGGTTTGGATATACAAAACAATACTAATGGCTTGCCTCCAAAAGTAATGAGAAAGTCCATGTTCAAGTAATATAGTACTCCCCATTTTCACCAAACTTATGTTATTACTTTCAACAAAACCATTTTTTTTGAGGACTATATGGTGAACTGAACTCACAATAAATTTAATTATTCTCAAGATAACATTCAAATATTTTATTTCTTTACTCAAAACTATTATCATTTCTCAACTTCTTCATTGAATAATCACATTCTATCTTAGCTTTCTTCTTAATTGTTTTTAATATTTTCAGATCATTTGACTTATGTTTCATATAAATATAAAAATTAATGTGAGTAAAGTCATAAATGAATTTGATAAAGTACTTATCTATTTTAGTTCATTTTTTCTTATTGGATCACATATTTTTTAATGAATATGTTATAGGTGTCATTTTAAACAAATATAAACTTTTTTATGTACAATGTTTTTAATTTTTCCCTTCAGAAAAGTAGTGGAGAAAAAATCAATTCTTCTTGAAATATCAAGAATTCAACCGACACTATATTTCATGGATAAATTGATAATGTTTTTTAACACATGTTTCCTAGCCTTTTATGCCATAACTGATTCTATTCCACCTTTCCCATGTAACCAGAGTTTTATATTTCACCAATTTGAAATAAATTTCCTTTTGTACAATGTCCTCTTGTAACTATCTTTCCATATTACTCAATATTTATAAAAAATCCATCTTTTCTGAAAGTTAATCTATTTCCTTTATCATAGAGTTTTTAAACACCTAGAAAGTTGTATTTCAGACCGTCAACATACAAATATTTCTTTGACTTTAACTTTTCATTCCCAATGATGGTTGATCCAAAACATTTGATTCCTAGAGATTCATCATTTCCAAAGTTCATTATCACTTATTTAAAATCATTTACATTTTTCAGCAATTTTTAGTATCCTATCATATGAGAAGGTCACCCAACATCCAAGATCAATGGTTATTCTCTGTTTTTAGCTTTTAGGATGGTTTCTATAATACGACCTATTTCTTTCCCTTTTTGTTTTTTATTTTATGTATTCTATGAATTGTTAAAAAAAATTTGTTATGCCAAAAAAATATGAAATCCTTTAGTAATATTTCCAAATTGTTAAAGTCTTTCAAAAATAGTTTCCAGAGTTTGGGAACTATTTTCAATTTTAACACAAATGTTCTTTGGTTTCTTCTGAACACCCTTGTCAGACTTCTTCCTCTGAGGAGATTTAATCCCACTCAAACTTTTCCTTCTAAAATTTGTGGAATAGTTGTAATGTAGTTGATTAAACCAAAAAATATTTTTCATGTGTTTGAATCCAATATTATACGAGAATTATCAATAGAAAAAATATTTTCCTATTAAACTTCCATAATAACCAGAGTTATGAACATGTTTCTCAGAAACCTTCTTGTATTTGTTGTCAGAATGTTTTTGACCACCAACCTTTCTATTATCAACCAGATTATTCTTTTTGTTCTTAGTTTTCATTTCATACTTATTAAAACCAGAAGTAATATATATTTTTTGGAATCATGATGTTTAGAAACTTCTATATTATCAAAATTTTTTGGTCTTGGCCACATATATAACTTTCTGAGACTTATTCTTCTTGGAAACAAGTTTAGATTTCTTCTCAACCATTGAAGGTAAAATTTGATCCTTATTAGGTTTACCCTTTCTAGAGATTTCAAAAACTTAATTCATAGATTTTTCAAAACTTATATCCCTATATTAATATTTATAATGTTTTTGTTGGATAAGTTCCAAATCTTCTTCTTTTTCCTTCATCTTCACTTCACATGTTCCTTATGCTTGTTTTATTTCTCATGAAATTTCTTTAAATCATCAATCTCTTCCATAAACTTGAATTTCTATTTATGGAAAACTTATTGATTATTTAGTGAGGAATTTATGTTTTTTTAATTCCTAATTTCTTTTTTCATGCCTTAAAATATTTCACAAAAATTCTTTTAATTTTTCTTTATGATGATATTCTAATTGAGTTTCTTCTTCAATAGAATATTACTTCCAAGCTCTACATTATTCACTATTGTAATAAAAGTATTCTCACTAGCATGATAAATAAAGTTTTTGGATTCAACTTCACTATATTTATCATAATCATATTTAGATTAGAATCTCCGCTTTTTAGATTTGGATAATTTTTTATCATTACCACTGAAAAAAGATTTGGCCTTATCACCCCATTTCTTCCATGAAATTATTATCCTACTTTCTTCTTCATCACTATCCACTTATTTATTTCTTTGAGGAAAATTATTTGTAAAGTTCCCAGATACTATACATTAAAAACACTTCATTGGAATTTACTCTTTGTATTTACCTATACATATTCTCAAATGTTTTGAAAAAAAGGATAAAAATTCATCAAGATTTTGACATATATCATTTTCAGAGTTAGAGTTAGTAACATCATATTCCTTAAGAACTTTATTTGAAATTTCTTTCTCAGGTACCTTGAAAGACATTTCGTTTTCTACTTTTTTTACCCTCCATGACTTTGTCCCTCCTCATGTCATAGGTTATGAGAGTACTATGAAGATCATCTAGAGATAGAGTTTCAATATATCTATATTCCAATGAGGAGACTTTAACATCAAAATTTTCGAGAATACTTACTAATATATTTTCAACAATTGTAGAATCAACCCAATTTTCACAAAGACTTATGATAGTGATAAAAATGTCATCTAACTTGGTAAAAAAGACCCCAAAAAATTCATAATCACCCATCTTCAGATCTTCATACCTTAGCCCCTAGTTTTTTAATTTTTCCTTCTTCACTTTTTTATTTCCTATATAAATGTTTTCTAGTTTATCCTAGAAACATTTGGACATTAAAGTAAAATTCACCATAAAAAACACACTTTTAGAAAGTGATGAGAGTAAGGAATTTTTATCTCTTCCATCATTCTAAAGATTCTTTTTTCAATAGATGTAAGAGGAACTTTATCATAAATAAAAGGAAATATATCTATTGAATCTTTAAGAACATCATACCCAAGAGACATAAGATATGGAAACATTTTATCTTTCCATATATGATAGTTATTACCATCAAAGACTATAATATCTTTACTATTGACACAATTCATATTCTCCATAAATTTCTCTTAAAAAATTTAAGAAATAATAAAATAAGGGAACCTTCGACTCTGATACCGCTTGTTAGTGCCTAATTAAGATTATTATATCACTAAGAGGGTGAGGTGGCGAATCAGTGGTATCATTTTCTTTTAAGTTTATTTTATTTATAAACAACCTTCACATACTTTTAAATATTTATTTTCCTTATAAAAATAAAACAAACACACATCCTAAGGAAGAAAATATTTTAAAAGGTTCACTACTCAACAAGAGTAGCTACATCCTTGGTATGGGTTGGAAACAATCCAATGCCAAACAATCCACTATAAAAAAATAATTTTGTGTGGAATGAGTAGGATATGACCTTACACTCATGTAGCACTATGATCAATAAAACAGTTCATGTTCTTCAAATAGCATGATATTTTTTAAGGAAATTTTCGTAACAAACATGTTATGGTTCTTCTTGATCAACTTTTAAAAATATGATATTTCAAAACAAATCTTCAATTTATTACCCATAAGCTGGTAGGAACTTCATGGAATTCTTAGTTATATTGAGTCTGATTCCTTTGTCTGATTCTAAAGTATGATTTCTCAATACTAAAATATTACTTTATCAGAGTACCACTTAAATAGTCCTAAACTTATTCTTCCTCATTCCATAAATTTCAATACAATTTTTGCAATCAGATTGTCTAACCCAATACAATAATAGTTTGAATAAAATATTACCTCTTATCTTTTATTCTTATGTTCTGAAAGCTTCCTTAGGTAAGAATATTCTAGAAACTTATTCTCTCTAGAAATTTATAGCTTGTCACTCTTCTTCTCAATAGTATTCCCATGTTATAAAGTAAAAAGTAATTTCTTTTTTATTGGTGAACCAAAATGGTTGGGGGGGGATATGAAACCGTTTCCCACTTTAATAAATTCCTAGAAATCTCTATTTCTATTGAATTCTAGATTCATATATAGATTCACTAATGATTATCAAATCTTCTCTAACCTTCTCTAATATTTGTATGACTCTATCTCAATTCAAAATTCTTGAAAAACATTAGTTCGATTCCAATTCATCATTTTGGTTTATTTTTAATGATGATCTATTCCAATTATATATATATATATATAAAGAAATATACATCTTATCAATTTGATATTATAAACCACTAGAAAATAAATCAGTACTGAAGGAATGCCATTACGTTGATCTACACCAATTTAAAGGCTAAAATTCTTATTATAATTTCCTCATTATGATGTTGACAAAATATTATTCAATATGTTTCTCCATACCAAATGGGAAAAATGTAAAACATATTTCTTCTTGCTATTATTCACCATACCAATTGATGAAAAATATATCAAAAATATTCTTCAATCATCATGATCCCCTTGTAAAAACATTTTTATCTCTTTTAACTTCTTTAAGAAAGGTTCCTATTCCCCTTTGACAACACTTCCACAAATATTCAATCAAGACTCTTATAACCAATGATCTTGAATCTGATTAAGTCTTTGGTGTTAGGTTACATCTATTTATCTGTTTTTGATTCACTCAGATTAATCGGTGTCAAACTCAATTTCGATGGATCTGGAACCAATTGAAAAACATACCATATCATTTATTTTCTCTTGGACCACTTGATAAGTAAAAAAATGTTCCCACTTGAAAAATGATAAAAAATTCATCTTGATGGGAATTTTTGAATATATTTTTTTATCAGAATATAATTTATTTTTTTATTATCCTTTAATAAATTTACTTCTTTTACTTTTATTTGGTCCTAAAAAATCCCAAAGAAAATAATTCTACCTATGATGATTATGATGTCATACTGAATCTAATGGACTGGTATCAATAAATCCAACTTAATTAACTTATTTTTTTTAATATGATATAAATAAACTTATAGAACTTAAATTATTTCTCTTTATTGATTACGATACTCATCAATTTATTTCTTAAAATATTTAAATATTTTAGATTTTGGTCTAACTGAAAACTAGCACCATTGGTTTCTCACATTCAAATCAAACTTTCAATCCTTATAACACATATTTGTCTAGTAATCTCATACCGATATGTTAAGACCAGAAAGGTTTTTTTTACAAAAAATTTATTCTTCTCCAAATTATTTATTTTAAGAATTAATTCTTCAAGACTTTGAAAACATTTAAGATCAGATTCAACATCATATGACTTATAGTAGAAACTATTATAAATTACCACCATTTCCAGTATCTTCTTACTATCATTAGAAAGTATTACAACTTGTTATCCTTCCATCAAATTTATTTCATTCCAACCATACTTAATACAAATGGAAGCACCTGTTCTCTCCCTTTCTTTCATAAAGATTGAATCATAAGTTTTACAACTTACTTATGATTTGTGATAAATAAAAAATAGAAAATCATAATCAAATTTTCATAGAGCCAGTTATAATCTTAATAAGCACCTCATTATGATCTTCCTTTAATTCTAGACCCAAGGTGAATCCACTGGATCTTTTCTTATAGAAAAATTATTCTTACTACAATGAAATTTTTCAAGAATCGTGAGTTTGATTTTCTAAATATGATGGTTAGTCTGATTGTCCATTTTTACAATGTGAATTGATTTAACTTCTTCAACAACAAAAGCCAAAACACTTGTAAGAAAACTTATTATTACTTCCAAAAACCTTCTCCAACCAACTTGGTCCCAAAATAACTTCTCTAATTCTAATTTGTGATGTATTGTCCTTGGGTACCACTCAAAGGTTCCCCAAAGATAATTAAGCACATGTATTTAAGCATGCATCCCCATATGCCAAATGTTGTGAATGAGAAATGAGGTCCTAGGCTGTGTCTGTGGGGAGACTATAGACTCATTATGAGAGTGGAACACAAGAGATAAGTAATATATCTTGGGAAATGGTAGAATAATATGTTAATAGAATTCATAATGAAAATATACACTAAAAATATTGGTCCATTAATCCTCCATAGCAAAAGTTTGCAAAAAATAATATATAATAGAAGCAACTGCTAGAATTACTCAAATGCTGGAAACTAAATCATATAAAAATGATGATGATAATATATTTCATGTCTCTATAAAATAATAAAAAAGGTATACATGATAACATACAATACATTTTATATAAATTGTTGAGCCCTCTGGAAGATTGCTGATTTCATGTTTATAACTGATGTTTTAATAATCACAAATCATCACAACTCATTGATGCTTAATCTGGTTTGATGTCTCATAAACATAATTCCAATCTATGAATGAATCAGTTATCATGCTTTTAACTATGCTTATTGACTTACAAAGTATGTTGGAAGTCTTCTGGATTCAACAGATATCCGAGTCACCGATCCATCAGACTCACCGATCCATTAGACTCACCGATCAATCAGAGTCACCGATCCATCAGACTCACCGATCCATCAGACTCACCGATCAATCAGACTCACCGATCCATCAGACTCACCGATCAATCAGACTCACCGATCCATCAGACTCACCGATCAATCAGACTCACCGATCCATCAGAGTCACCGATCCAAGTACTCACCGATGCAAATGAGTCACCGATGCAAATGAGCCACCGATGAAAATGAGTCACCGATGCAAATGAGTCACCGATGCAAATGAGTCACCGATCCAAGGACTCACCGATGCAAATGACTCACCGATCAGATGACAGACCGATGCTGATCAAAATGACTCACCGATCAGATGACAGACCGATGCTGATCAAAATGACTCACCGATCAGATGACAGACCGATGCTGATCTATCTGAGTCACCGATCATTACTCTAATGCTGATGACCTACCGATCTCTTGAACAGTCATAAACAACTGTTTGAATTTCTTTATCTTTATCTTTATTTATTCTAACCAACGGTCATATTAGTTATATTTTAATACCCTGACAATTAATTAATAAAGGTTGTCGGATGTCAGGAAACCGTACCTCGTACCTACGGAAAGGAAACCTTTTTGTCCTACGGAGCACGTGATGTAAATACAAGGAGACTCTGCTGAAGAGTGAAAAGCGTAGTAGAGAAAAGTGAAGAAGAAAAAAACGAAGAAGAGAGAGACAACACACACAGAGACAAGGAAGCATACGACATACTCAAGAAGAGCTCTGTGCATACAAGAAGAACCAAGCAAGACAGAATCATATATACAATCAAGCCTACTCAAGAAGAGTGGTGTGCATACAATAGAATATTGAAGAGCTTCATCGACTACATTCCACTGCCTGTGAACCTGAAGCATATGACACTCTACTTCTCAAACAAAATCGATAAGAGGACTCAGAATCACTTCTGATTAATTCCAAAACGAGTCCAGTGCTACACTGAAATCACTAGAGCCATTTCTAAACTCTACATCTCTGCTCTGTGATTTATTTATTCTACATTTTGAGCAGTGTGTGTTATCTGCTGTATTAAACACACACACTGACTCCTGTACTTTCACTGGAGGATCTGTAAATCCTCAGCAAACCTTTTACACTTCACTTCCCACTGTGGATAGTGGTAGAGGTCTTGTGACCTGGACAGCTGGCTGCTGTTGTTTGTTTTTCCCACGTAGAACTGTGGTAGAGGTCTTGTGACCTGGACAGTGTGTTCACTGTTGTTAACCCCGATCCAGGGTGTGGATCACTTTTATATAAACTTTTGAGAGGACTAAGTCTCGGCTTGAGACTGAACCTCTTGGTTACTTCTCTGTGTTTACAGTTACTCTATATCCATACTATACATATTTTATTTCATATTCCGCTGCTATTACTTTGAAATATAATCTATCTTCAAAGCTACTTTGATAATTAAATTCGCAAGTGTTTATATTTATTATAAATCAGTAAATTAGTTTCAAAAGTTAATTTAATCATACGATTAAGTTAACTGAGAACTAATCAATCTTTGAGAAGCTAATTGAACCTTTATAATCTATATACATTCACTACAGTTTAATTTGTTTTTGAAATTGGGGGATTTTATTAGAAACTGTTTTTAACAGAAAATTTTAATTGGAACTCAATTCACCCCCCTCTTGAGTGTCCACTCCGACCAACATAAATGAACAAAAAATAATCCCAAAAAATCCAACATCCCGAGCACTATCTCAATCATTGGCTACCAAGCTCCATCCTAAGAAAGAAATCAATATCTGGTGTCCAAAGTGGGATGCTTTCCTTATAAATAGTTGTATACATGTAATATGCTCAAATACATATGGCGGACTAGATAGGGTGTGAGATAAATCTCAGTAGGCCACCACTAAGAACATCTTTACTATCTAGTCTATGAAATATAAACTGATAGTATGTAGGTATATAAATATAAAAAAATAAATTATTTAAATACCTTGATACCCTCTTTATCCTTTACTATTAATGTCTATAAAAAGGATATCATTTAACTATTTTATTAAGTTTAGTTTATATTTATATGTCACATGATATGTAAACATCCCTAAAAGGATCTCAAGATAATAACAATAAATGAGCCAAGACATAACGGGACATCCTATAATGATGATAATAATAAAAAGGATCCGATGTAATAACCAGGGTATACATGACCTCAGGGGTTGATCTGACTTAGTAATAACCTATATCCAGGATATAAGGGGTCTATGTGGAATCCAAGGGGCGTCGGCTAAGGAATTTCACTATAATATGTTTCTAACAGAGTCCAAGGATCTCATCCAAGGTAAAAATGTATACGTAATGATTGGATCTAATGGTTATATAACTAGAATCATGTTTCCAATGATTTCAAGATCGATATAAGAAGTGTATCCAAGGAATCCTAATACTTTAATGATAATTAAGGGACCCTATGATGTCTTTTCGAGTATCCACTAGTAGAAAATGACCAGGTTCCAAGGTGGGTATCACCCTTGGAAATTGGAATCCTAAATTAGAATGGTATCTATGAGTGCTTAAGAAATTACCTCAAGAATCCAAGTCTATCTCAAGTCTAACCTATCCTATAAAAATGTTAGGTCTATATGCAATAGGCACCTTATACTTGATTAATTTAATAAGTTAGGCCATGTAATACCCATTCAGTTTAATAAGTCAAATTGTTCATTCTATGCCATTCATTAGTGTGATATGTCCAAAGGACATGAGGCCATTTCATTCATTTCATATTTAATTATTAGGATCACTCCTTTAACATTCACTAGTATGGAAACTCGAGCTAAGGACATGAAATCAATTTATCATTTCAATTATAGTAAACTAGGACAAGTGATATATATAGTATACATTCCAATAAACCATTAAGAGTTTAATTAAGTAATTGGATCACTAAACTTATAAGGGTCAAGTGATACATTCATATACTAGCCATTAATAATTTTGTAATTTAATTATAAAACATATATTTAGAGAGGTCCAGTCAAACACACCCGAATAGTGGCACAAATAGTCATAATAAGGCCATAAGAGGCTTAAAAAATGAAAGAAACCTACTTGAGGTGGAAATCATTGAGGTCTTAACTTCCAATGGTGTAATGATCTTATATAGAAAGGTCACTAGAATATGAGCATAATGAATATAAGAAAGTAACATGAATTTAGTAATCCACACTTGATGAAATCAACACATGAACAATGATGAAATTTTATAAAATAGAGAGACTTGAGGGATGAGTCATATACCACCTAAATTAATCTCTTACAACTCTCATAATCTAATATTTTTATTTAGTTTGGCCTGTATTAGAAGAAATATGAATAATGGATCAACACCTTGAAAATAGGGCATATTATGTTGTATTTAAATAACATCCTTGAGGGAAAGGAGAATGATGAATAAACATAAATGATTGAAAATATTACCTGGAGGGATCCAACGAGACCAAAAAATCTTTTATTAGCCACCAGATAAAAGAAAGAGATCAAAAACTATGGAAGAGGGTAAAAGAGAGATCCAATATGAGAAAAGTGGGATTCCTTTTTTTGGAAATAGAAGAATTAAGGAGAGGGTAAGTTTATTATAGATTAAGGTAAATTTTGTCATTTAACCCAAATATATGTTCCCATGGTTGTCTATACCTTGTTCCAATCATGCATGGAACACTATCTCAAGGAGGACCTTGCACAGTTAGGCCACACGGTTAGAGAAAATCATGTGCCAACCATGCGCAAGGCTCTACTACATTTTTCTATGCTATTCACATGGGAATTCAGCCCCTAGTGCCTGATTAGGGAGAACCATTCACCCTAATTCACCACTCCATCTAGGTCATTTGGTTAGGGTAAACCATATGGGCTGGCCCACACAGTTTCTACTATGCGACTCGTGCACTTTTCCCACTGACTGGGGTTCCAAGCACTGAATAAGATCTTGACACCCCTGTAACCTCTGTGAACTCATTGGGAATCCATATTTGGTCAAACAAATAATTAGAACAAAATTCAAAGGTTCCATACAAGAGTGAAAAACTTGGCTCTTACACTGTGCATGAATCTAGATATTTTTGGAGACCGTTGGAATACATTTTAGCGATGCATCTAGGTATGGGAGATGATTGAGGTAGATCTTGTATTCCTCAAATGATAGTGAAATCATCTTTTGTGCAGTAGGTGGAGGAGTACCAGTTGGGGTATTCTTAGGTGGAGGTCTGGTGAGACTAAGTAGTGTTTGGAGATTCCCCTGATGGTCGGATTGAAAATCAGGTGTTGTTCTATAAAATGCATTTCATTCCTTCGATGATGTGTGAGATGGTTCTCCATGAGTTGTATAGTTTTCCATTTAATTTACATAATGGGGTGAAAAATATGTACCGAGCATTGATAGGTCATTTTTTCTAGTTAGGTTGAAGTGTGAAATTTCAGACTTTATTTCTCTATGTTTAGTCTATCAGAAGGTGAAGGCTGAGCACTGTGTTCCAGGTGGTTTTCTATAGACATTAAATATTCCCAATTGGAATTGGAAGGACATATCAATTGAATTCATTATTTTTGTACTTCGATATCATGGATTCTATGATTATATATTGGTTATAGTGAATAATTTGATGAAATCTCCACACTTTATAGTGATTAGGGAGTCAAGCTCAGTAGAGGTTTTGTCAAGGCAATATCTGGAGGTACTAGTGTGACTCCAAATATTCTCTAGGATGATCATCTCTGATTGAGATCCTCATTTTACCTCTAGGGTATGGAGAGGTATCCAACATTATTTTAGCTCTCTGTTATTCGTTAACATTTCTTTTCAACCATAGATAGACAATTAGACATATTAGACCATCCAGACTCTTGAATAAATGTTGCACTCATTTGTCTGAGACTTTGGAGGTTTTTATATTAGGCATATACCCTTAGTCAATTTTTCTTAAAATAATAGTTTCCACTCCACCATTGGCATGGAACTATTTGAAACTTTGTATGAATGAATTTCCCATTTTCCATTGTGTTGGACTGGGGTCATAGAAGAAACAATTCTTGGGTTGTAACTAGTACAAAATATGATAGAGATGGTATTGGTAATTTGTATGAGGATGAAGGAAAAACATGATCATCATAAATACATTCTAATAATAGTATGATATACATGGATTTCGTTGTTATAGATCACATGTTTCTAAAGGTTACTCCTTATCATAGGAAGCAAAGGTTTTCACATGAGAGTAATATTTATCCCTAGTTTGTTTGGCCTTTAAAGGTATTATCTTATATTATATTCATGGAATATCAAATATTAATTCCCCAGAATATGTTCAAGATATATGATGCTTTTCATGTGTCACAGATTATAGCTATCTTCATGATGAATACCATGTAATACATTTTGCTGAGACTGATTTTGACTATGATGTAAACTTTGAGGAGCGTCCTGTAGATATCCAAGACCTCCAGAAGAAGATTTTGTGTGAGAATGATATTACTTTGGGTTTTGTCTTGTGGTGACATGGTGTCATGGAGTAGAGTACCTGGGAATGCGAGTCACAGATGCACACTTAGTACCCTGAGCTATTTTATGTTTATCTCTTCTCTTATAACACTATTCTCTTGTGAATGTTTACATTTTTGGGTGATGAGATGGAATCATCTTATTTCTTATTGTGAATTTAGTCGATTTTGAGAAGTATCTCTTCCTATAGAGTGTTTAAGAGATAGTTTTTTTCTTGTTGTGTGGTTTTAGGATTGTTTTCGCTGAGTGAGGCATTTGAGCTCCTATGATGTCTAGATCTTTGAGTGGTTTCTCACAGGGTGGTTATTCAGATGATCCCTTTTGTTTTTTCTTGAGTTTGGTTTTAGGATTATAAAGGAATAAATTTTTTCGAGAGGTATACAATTTTTAGATATATATATATAGATAGATAGATTAACCCTTTTCTTGTTTCCAAGTATTTTGGTGCTCGGAGGAGGCTTGGAGAGAGTTTATAGGTGTCAACTACAAAAAAAGATGTAAACAAAGAGATCATATGCCATGTAATATTTAAATTCCATGTAAGTCTATTTCGCATCTTGTGTGAGGTTTTTCATGATGTTTTTTGTTAATAAATCTTTAAAGGTGATAATTTATTCTAGAAGATATTAAACCCAACATATACATGATGTGTAAGGGTTACACACCATGTAAATTCCCTTTGTAGCACATTTATAAATGGAATACATTCTTGGGTTTTTGTTCAAACCCTATGGTGTATCCAGATTCTAAGTGATCTAGAATCTATGCCTTTAGTGTTTTGGGAGTCCTTTGATGGGTATCAATCCTTGGAATCACATATTTGATCCCTAGTGATTCAAGGTACGTCCTTCCTTTTTACTCAAGAAGGTTTTCCATGACCGATCTCATTTCCTTTCATTTCATATATTTATGCTAGGATTCTTGATCTCTATAATTATAATGACATTTCATTGTTTTTTTGGTGCAGTTATGGAATGAAGTCTTTAAAATATAATAGTTTCCTCAAAAGAGAGGCGATCAAAGATCTGTAATGCTGATCCATACTCATGGGAAGAACTTTTACACCTTTGTGGTAGAATATTCATTGCTTATCTATTATTTATGTGAAATCATAAATTGGGAATGGTTTATCCCTTTTAATGGAAATTGAATTAACTTAATAAATATTGAACCATATTAAAGAAAATTGGATAGATATTTCATTTCAATGGTGATACTTTATACCATTTTGATGGGTTTCCTGTTGTTTTATAGATAGTGTGATATCAATGCTATAATTTGTTAGCATGTTCTTATTATGGGAGTATCAAGTTGAAATTGGTAAAGAACATAAATATAGAATTAATTTATACTTAATTTTCTTAATAATAACTAACTAAGAGGCATGTTTTTAATCTGGTGTTTTTTTTGAAATTTGATGATAATAACATTGATGCGAGTACACATGTTAAATTTAAAATGATATTTTATATAATTAATGGAATTAATAATTAATGTGACTATTATTTATAATTGTAAATAATAATTAAAAAGTCATGATAAATAATATTGGTTGGATTCTTGAAACAATGTTTAAATCAATTGTTTAATTAATTTAGTAGCTTGTTAAAACTTTATGTTGTAGGTTTCCCATATTTAGAGCCTATGAAAAATGAATCGGTTAATTCAATATGGAAAAATAACCCATTTTGTGTTAAAGAATATTATTTGGACTAGAGTTCCCCTTTTTCTCAAGAAGGATGAGTGCCTTGAGGTTGGAGCTGTGATAGATCATTCATGTGTGAAGGTTGGATGCCTTGTTTTAGGGAATAGACTTCGCTGTTGTCCATACTTTTTTTGTTCATGTTTCTTTTATGATGTTATCCATATTTTATCCTCACTATGTAATCTGATATAGGGAAAGGATGCCTAAATGTGATGTGAGTTGGGATGTATGATCCTTGGATGATTTATGTGATATATGGGAGAGGAGGCCTGGATGATGTGGAAAAATTTATTTCTACTATGGTGAGATGAATTGGGATATACATGTGGGAATTTGGGATGAAACCATAGATGATGAAGTGGGTTGAAGTTCGGATTACCCATTAATGAGATTATTAGAGTTGGGATTATTACCATTTAACTTTTTAATGGTCTATAGACATGTTTTTTATTTTATCTACATTACTTTCCCTACATCTTGCGGAAATGAGGTGTACTAGGTTGCATGTTATACCTTAGTGTTAGCTTAAGATGGCTTTCCTAGAGTTCCTAGATTATTGAATGATGCTAAAAATTAATAAAAAAATGTCTAACCATTAGGTTTGGTTGATGCTGGAATGAAAATGAGTTGTTATCTTGATAAACCATTGACTCATGCATGAAGGTAATGTAATTCACTCTAATGATTAATGTAATTATTCTTGAAATAATGATAATGGTTAATTATTGGATAAAAAAAATTAATAGTAGAAAATGATAAAAATAAAATAGTAAATTTATGGTACAACTTTAAAATTATTATGTGCTTATATGATATCTGGTCTTAGTAGAGGCACCCAGGAGTCCATGCGATGTTAACTGCAGTTGAATTTAAGACTTTGTTATGGCCATAGT
The DNA here is from genome assembly GCA_963277665.1 of Viscum album. Lineage (NCBI taxonomy): Eukaryota > Viridiplantae > Streptophyta > Magnoliopsida > Santalales > Viscaceae > Viscum > Viscum album. The sequence continues at coordinate 1,917,044,653 of OY728128.1, read as the reverse complement.
ATGGTTGTGAGATATAATATATCATTTATATTATGTGATGCCATATGCTTCCCACCCATGTCAGTTAGGGTGACTGATACCCAGTGGAATCTGGGAGGGTGCTTTACATAATATCCTAGTGGGAGGATGGATGTTTGACTACCCCTTATGGTCCCACTCGCTTCTCTTGATAGTTACTTGTGATGGTATGTATGGTGGTTAGTGTTTCCCATATATGTGTGTAGAAGGATTTGATGGATTGTCATTATTTCACACACATGTATTCCTATATATAGTATCTAAAGGTTCATTATTAGTATGACATGTATAGGATGTGATGGCTGGAGGTAATTACTTGGTGTATGGGCTGTGATGGATTGAGGTATAATACTTGATGTGTGATACACATCAGAAAATATATGTTGGCTCCTAGAAAATATGTGGTTACTATATATCGGTATGTGGATGGGATGATGTGATGCATAAGGTTCATGTTGTGATGCCTTTCCAATGTTTCATTGGGCTGGTCTGTTATGGAGAGAGATGGATCGTGACTTGTGATGTTGGGGTAGGGAGAAAAACTAGTGGCGAAGTGAGAGTGTGACACCCTTGATGTTGCATTATTATATTATATGATCTCTTTTATGTGATACTTGGTTATATTTATACATGGTGAGGATAGGAATTTTTTATACCTATTTAGGTGACAAGTTAGTTTCCCTATTTTTCACTGTGTTTTAGTATGTTTTCTTTATCATTTCATGAGAGGATCCAAGGAGGATCCTAATGAGTATACTATTATTCTCACCCAATATATATATAATTTATTTCCGGTCATCCAAATAATTATAGATATTGAGCCGGATATTAATAGCTTATAGTTTGTAGGATCTATTTGGGCTTCATGGTCTCTACATTCTTTACCTTTTTGTTACTTATAGTTTCCATTTCATTTGTTATATAAGTGTATGGAATTGGATGTTTTCACTTGGGATTATTTTATATTATATATATGTTTGAGTTAGTGTTGATTGTCATATCTATATTATTTATCTCTTCAACATGTTCTATTATATGTTAATTACTTCTATATACATGTTTATTATACCCTCAGTGCTAGTCTCCAACCTAGGGCCTACTAGAGGCGGGTCTCGGGTATTCATCATCTCCCTTATATCATTATTTCTAGTCTTGGAGGGGTACACTTTTGGGGGAGTGGGTCATGATATAATAACTTCAAATAAAACATTAAATATCATGAAAATAATTAGTTACATGATATAATATTCCAAATGGGTATTAGATACACCTCATACAAGAATATTGGTGTTCAATATTACAATATGCCTTAATGAATGGAAATTGAGATGAAGTCCCTTATGACATTGGCAGTCTCTGGATAAAACCCCCATGAAAAGAGAGAAACTCATATGGATTTGTTAATCCAAATAATGTTCATGAAAATAATAGTATGATAAATTAATGGTAAATATATATGCAACAGAATAATAATAAGTAGGGATTATGACATATGTCTCATGGAAGTAAAAGTGAGATGAGAAAACCCTTACCACCAGTCCAGACTTTCATCGTATATCCTTTAACTCCTATATAATATTCTTATATCAATTATTTTATTTCTTAAGAACCATTTATAGGTTTGATAACTTATATTTAAATCATTTATTTTATTTATTTTTAATTAAATATTCAAATACTTAATTATTAAAGTCCATATCGGGTGTTTTGGGGATGTTCGATTCAATGTTTCAAAATGGATTTCATGTGTTGAACATGGTCAAGGAGGTAAGTATTTAAAAATATATAGAATAAAAATCATGAAATATTTATCATGTTTATAAATCAATTATACTTTTAAAATCAATCATGGAATATGTTTATGAAAAATGAACTACTTTACAATCATAGAGATGGTAGGCTGTGCGTACAAATGAGTAACATTTCCATTTTTCAATGATCATTATAGAAAGAGGGTAAGTAATATTTTATCTTTAAAAAATTATAATAATATCATAAATAAAATATTATTTCATTAAATATACTTATATATATCATCCTTTTGTCGTGGTTAAGAAAAAAATTGCATCGCTTCCAGGAGGTGGTAATACATGTGTACACACGAACGACATTATTATTTTTCTGTGTAAGAAATGAAAATATATAGTATATTTTCAGAATTATAACTATGAAATTAATATAACAATTATTTCATTTATATAATATTTATTCATTAAAATTATCCTTATTACCATTTATATAATGTATTAGTGAAAAACGAATCACAACACTTCGCGAGGCGGTAGTCCGCTGTACACATGAGTGACATTATAACATCCACCATGAAATTAAAATTAAGATAGTATATGTGATATAATAACTACATAAATATAAATATTTTAAAAATATCATATTAATTCTTAATATTTATCATCATAACAATTTATGAGAGGCGATGATGGAAAATTAATGACATCAGTTCATGATATAGTAGTCTGCCATACACATGAATAATGATTTTGTATCCCATTTGATGGAAGAGGAGATGAATTTAGGTTATTAAATTAAAATAATAAAATATAAATATATTGGGTATAATTTTGTAATTATATAATAAAAATTGTATAATATTTTAATCTGTTGTAATAAGAAATAAAATAAAGATTCTTTATTATGCATGATACCACTTCTTCGGGCAACCTCTTTAGGTAAGCACCAAAAGCCTTTTTAGGATGGTTTTATGACCAAAATAAGGAATATAGGTCATGGGGAGGTACTTTAGGGATATATATTGTTTGTAATTTTTTAAGTAAACTACATTGTAATGTTTGATGTTGAGATGAGAGGGGGTGGCCTTTTATAAGTGTGGAGAGCGGCACACTTGTAATTTTTAAAAAGAAAAAGAGGTATCCACATTTTGTAAATGAAAAAAGGATCCAAAATGAACCATTATTGAGATTTATGCATGATAAGGTATAAATATGGTCATAAAATTTATTTTAGATAAGTCTTTAGGTCATTTTAACCATTATCTTTTTAGTTTAACCCTCGATAAACATGTTTTCACCTTAACTACAGTAATTTATTATTACTATTTCACTATTATTTATGGTAAAAAAATTAAGTTAACTATATTATATTATATAAATTATTATTATTATAAATATTTTATTAATTTAACCAAATTAAATTTATATAAGTGTTAATATGTTATTTAAAATTAAACCCACAGACATAATGAAAATACTGGTTTTCAAGAAGTAGATTTTTTAAGAAAAAGATGATTTTATGTTAACAGTATGACTAATAATAACCATTGTATGAATCAAAATTAATAAATATTTATAGATATTCTATATATTTTATTTAAATAATTAATAATTAAAGTTTTTTAATTAATTAAAAAGGAGAAACATTATGAACTTTAGTTTTCAGAAAAAACCTGTTTTTAAACCCTAAAATAATCTTATAATAAAATTCAATATAATGATGATTAAAATTCAATCGAGTGGATTAAATATATAAAAATAATAATTATGTTACTTTAAATCATATTTAAAACGTAATTTACTTTTAAATTACTTAATTTAATGAAAACAATTGATAGTTTTACAGAATGTGAGGTTTTTCACTGTTCACTGAAAAATTAATATATTCTGAAAAATAAAATAAAATTAAATATATTAATTTTAATATTATGATTTTATAATTGAATCTAGTTTTATCAAATAAATTTTATAAACATTCTAAAAATTAATTATAATAATTTTTTTATGAAAAACAATAAAAATTATTTTTGAAGAAAACGTATTTTTGAAGAATAAAATTACTTTACTAATTTTTTATTTACTAAGAATTTATCAATAATTTATATTGATTAAGAAATTAATGTATATATATTTTATAAATTAGTAAATACTATTCATACAACTAATTTAATGGCTAGCTTATAATGCTTATATATTTCACTGATCGTTTAAGCTCAATGTTGCGGATTTAATATGCTCTCAAATATAATGCTTTTATTTTAAAATATCTGGGTGTTACACATAATTTTTGATCATGTTATCATACATTTATGTTTATATTATGATAAATTAAGAACATAGATTGATATCTCCCATGTTTACACTTATCGATCATTTGATCTCACCCTTTCTTTTATTTTCATTTCCCCTAGTTGTGAAGAAAGGTTTTAAGTAAGAAAGGTAGAAGTAGGTAACTATGTAAGGAGAACATAATAAGAGATATTAAATATCATTTATGAAATAAGTTTATTATGCATCTAGTTTCTAAATACGCTAAAACTTAATGGGTTGGGTGTGTATTATTGTACATTGTATTAAATATTCATATATAATAATGTAATATTTATGTAATTGATACTAGAGTAAACTCAATTATAATTAGTGTAGAGTTTAGTTATTCTTTTGGATATTATGTTCTATGTAATGAGATTATAGTACATATGACAACCTATAATAAACAAAATTGGTATAGGAAGAACCGAATTTATGATAATAAGTTTATCTAATTTATGAAATATCATGAATGATTTTAATTATCATGTGATTTCTCAATATGATTATTGATGATTGATACTTGCAATATGATTTTTGGTTTTAGTCAATTTCTGGAACCAAGAATAATCATGTTAAAAATTAATGTGAAGATCAATGAAATGAATATCCTCATGAGAAATCAAATGGAATGAGAGCTAGGATGAAAATTCTTATTGTTATTCTCACCCAACTCTCTCAAGCTATGAATGATAATGTGAATCATGCTAAGACTACAAATGAACAAATGAATGAAAAATAACCATTAAGTAATTTATGTGGAAATATCCACCTAACTTTAGTGGGTATTATGATCCACCAATTTTTAATCAATTTAATAATTCTATAGAAATGAAATTTTTCTGTTCTCCAATCTTGGAATATTAGAATGTAGTTTTAAATGTGTATCATTTGGAAGGTGAAAACAATAAATCGTGAACTATTAATGAGAATATGAGGAAATGGAAAGAAATTTACTCTATTAAATGGGAATAATTTAATAAGATATTTTTTTAATTAGTATTTTCCTTGAAAGTTTAACACTAAAATAGAGAGGGTATTCTTAGAACTAAAGTTGGAGGATAATGAATCCATTAGTATATATGAGTAAAATTTCACCAGACTTGCAAGGAACACTTATATTTTTATCATCAAACATGAAATAATAATTGATTACTTATTTAGTGGTTTGAAATTATGTCTCCCAAAAGTATTTTATATAATATATTTTGATAACTTTAAACAATTAATTAGATGTCCTCTAAAAATTGAAATAGATAGTATTTACTCTAATTGTTCTCATGGTTTTGGGGATAAGAAGAGAAAATGGTTTTTTTGTGGAGATTAAAATATTAAATTCCATGTATAAAATAAAATTAAAATTCCTTTATATCAAAAATTTTATATGGATCAAAGGAGAAATTGTATCTAAGGGACATGTAAATGCTTCAAGTATATAAGATAATGTAATTTAGCACATTAATTCCAATTTAATGTGAATATTTTAACAAATTAAATGAATAGAGAAAAATAAAAAACCTAATGTGACACCCATACATCAATTACTTAATTAAAAAGATTATATAGATTAAAATAAATAGTGCATAAATCAAAGGGTTAATGATGACAATCAGTATTAAAAACCTCCAAATACAAAGGTAGAAAGGGAAGGCTTATGAAATCTAAACTATAGGTGTGGGTTATTAGAATTTAGTAGTTAAAGGTATGCTTATCATCCAATTTATAATTGAATATTTATTATTTGAATCATGTTCTACCCACTCTTCTATATCTGAATAATTTTATAATAGTATTACACACCAACACAATGGATAGATATTAATTTAATGGTAAAAAAACATAATGGTGTAATGATTTCATGTAATGTATATAGATACTCTATATGGGAATGTGATTCTTGAAAATCATATTATGCTCCCCATATTTAAATTTGGTGTGATTTTGGGCATGAATTTTATATCTCTATATAGACCCCATATCATTTTTTTGAGGAAGGGAAGTCACATTTGATATTTCAAATCAACATTTGATCATCTATCAATGAAATGATGAACATTAACTTCTAATAGAAGTTACTTCCATTATATGGGAATCAATACCTATTCATGAGGGGTATTTATCTTTCATGGTTGGGGAGAAAATCAAAATTTAAGATATTATTATAATTTGGGAATATAATAATGTATTTATTAAAGAGTTTTCTTGTCTATGATCAAATCCTAAAGTTTATTTTTTAGTAGAAATCATACCTAGTGCTACATTTATTTCAAAGAATCCTTAATGAAAGGAAACAATTAAGTCATAGTAATAGAAAAAGCAACTCTTGGAGAATCTAAAAAAGGGATTCATATTCCCATGTTCATCACCATAGATTGTACCTATTCTATTTAGTAAGAATAAAAATGGATCAATGTGTATTTTCATTGATTATTATGAACTTAACAAGATCACTATCAAGAAAAATAATTCCCTACCCCATATTTAAGACTAGTTTGATCAACTACACATAGATCAATACTTTTATAAAATCGATTATCAATATGGATATTTCTAGTTAAGGGTCGAAGGTGAGGTTATACCATTAAAATCCTTCCATATGAGGTATGGAAATTATGAATTTATAGTTATGAAATCTGGTCATAAAAATTACCATAATATCTTTATTGATATAATGAATAGAATTTTAGATATTAAATTGATTATTTTTTAGTAGTATTTATAAATGATATTATCAAATATTACATGAGTAAGGAAGAGAATGATGATCACTTGATAATTATATTGAAGACAATGATAAAGTAGAAACTATTTCCCAAATTTTGAAAGTGTGAATTTTGGCTACAAAATGTATCATTATTGGGTTTCATAATTACAAGTGAGGGCATATCATTTGATCCTACAAAGATATAAGTTATTGTGAAATGGCCTAAACAAACCATAGTGAATAAGATACATATTTTTCTTAGATTTTTAGATACTATCATCTATTTATGATAATTTTCCCATGACTATCAAATCCAATAACCAAGTTGATGTAGAAGGGATCCATGTTCCTTTCACTAGATAAATATGAAGAAAATTTAAAGGAGCCAAAGAGAAGGTTGGTTAGTCCACTAGTTATTACACTAAATTATAATATATAATTTCTTATAATTTATAGTAATGTATGAAAGAAGGTAATAGAATATGTTATCATAGATAATAAAATGGTAGTATAATATTCTTTATGAAAATTGAAGGTTTATGATGAAAATTACCAAACTCATGATTTGGAGATAGAAACAGTAATTTTTTAATTAAAATTATAGAGAACTGATCATTATGGTGATTTTTTTTGATATATATACTGGTCATAAAATATTGATGTATATATTCAAAAAAATTAATTTACTAAGAATAAAAGGATATGATTGGAGTTCATTAATGATTATGACTATTGAATACATTACCAGCTTACGAAATGGAACATGGCGGCTGATTCTCTGTGTCAAAAGGTGCATGGTAGGTTTTCCATGATGAGGAGTGAAAGGTCCTGAGGGAAAGGGGAGGAATTTTATCTTTCTCAAATTACTATCTCTGTATCTATCAATATGAATATTAAAAGGGCATATAAGGAGGATATATAATTATAAAATATGGTAACAAATGTTATAGAGTTTAATTTTGATCATGAGGGGATGATAATATTCCTGAATAATATATGTATCCCTTAAATACTAGAATTAAAGAAGGATCTATTAGATGAAGCACATAACTAGTCATTATCTATATATCATGAAATCCCTAATAAGTGTATAGTTATCAGAGAGTAGTTTTGGTTGGATGACATAAAAAGAGACTTTTAGATTATCTATATTAATGATTGGTATATTAGCAAGTTAAGGTTTTATGTTAGAAGTGTATCAATATTATGAAATCATTACCCATACCTATATGAAAATGAAAATACATTGCTATGTATTTCATCACAAGACACCACAATACATATAAAGTCTATAAAAACATTTAGGTTGTATTAAATCACATTATGAAGTTAGTACATTTAATTTCTATCATATAATGTATCTTACTGGGTTAAATTTCCAGGTTATAATTTCAAGAAGTGGTAAAGTTTTATAGTGTAACACTATCAATCACATATGATTGAAATAAGAGGTTTACCTTAAAATTTTGGAGAAGTATTTAACAATCAATGAATAATGAATTGAAATATATTAGTTCATATCATCCTAAGATAGATGGATAGTCTAAGAGGACCATTCAAACCCTAGAATATATGATGAGAGGTTTCTTTATGGATTTCAATGTGGTTGGTATCAACACCCTCATTGAGTCAAATTTTCTTATAATAATAGCCTTCACTCAATTATTAAATTGGTTCGTCATGAAAAACTATGTGGTAAGAAGTGTAGAAATTAAATATGATGGGATGATTTTAGAAAATGAAAAATATTAGGACCTAATATAGATTAAAAAATGTCATAGAAAGATAGATCAATTCAGCTTCACATCTGAGTAGCTCAAAATTGACAGAAAAGTTATACTGCCAATCGATGAAAAGTTAAAGAGTTTTATGCTAGTGATAAGGTATTATTATGAATATATCCTTGGAATAAATTTATGATATTTGGAAATAAGGGGAATTTTATCCCCAAATATATTGGTCCTTATGATATTCTTGATTCTATTAGAATAACAACTTATTGCGTAGTGCATCCACCGAACCTCTCTCAAGTTCATGTTGTGTTCTATGTATTAATTTTAATGAAGTACATACATTATACATTACTTGAACTAAAATCAGAGTCTTAAAGTTTTATAATCATATTCATATGTGGAACAAAAAATAGATATTCTAGAAAACATAGATAAAGGGTTTCAGAACAAGACCACTCACTTGGTCAAAGTTTTTGTGGTGAAGCCCTAAATTTGAGAAAGCTATATGAGAACATGAGGATGAAATGAGGCCAAGAATCCTCATAAATTTCCATTATAATGAAATAATTTATAGGGAAAAATTATTTATGTGATTTTTAATGTAATAACCTAATATTTTAGAATATATTATCCTTAATAATTTTGATGTGTTTTATATGAGTTATTTTATTCTAATCCATTGATGTCAGTTTCCAATGTCCTAGTAGGAGCCTCACAAGAACTAAACATGAGTTGTGAATAAATAAATATAATGTGGTCAAAAAATTGAGCATCCATATTTAATTCCTACATATAACACCCTAATATTTAAAAGAAAACTATGTTTGATAATATACAAGATACACATCACAAAACCTAAACAAACCATGAAATATTATTATTTATACATGAACATTATAACCTACTAGTTAAATTGGTGGGTATGAATAATATTAGATAATTTATGATATATAATAAAATATCCTACTCAATATAAATGCTTTTATTAATTATTAGGAAATAGGTTTTCATTTTTTAGTAAAGTTGTCTTATGCTTAAAGAAATGATTTTCTTCAAAAATGGTTTTTATTTATCTCTATGATAAAATATTATTATTAATGTTTCAAAATTTTTTAAAATTTTATTTTATTAAATTATCATATTTTTTTAAAATAATAGTAATAAAATTATCTTAGGGTGAAATTCTGTGATTTTTTAAAAAAATATTTATTTTCCAATGAATTGTGAAAAATACCGATTTTTTAAAAAATGTATTTTATTTCTAGAATGAGAAAATTTCCATTTTGTTTTAAATTATATTAATGGAAATATTAGTTCTTATATAATTTAAATTACCTAATTATGTTAATTGGAATAAATTTTATGTTTGAATTTTTTACAAACACTTTTTTTATAAGTAAAAAGGAATTTTTCTGAAAAAGTATTTTATACGCGCGATGTGTATTTATTGTAATAAGTTAAATTTATCACTATTTTTGGAATTATTTTAATGAAATTTATATAGTATATATTCAATAAAAAATTTTAACATTCATTTAAGATTTTTAAAATCATGGGATAAGAATAAGCGATGTTTTATTCTTAAGAATATATTTTTTAAAAGTGTTTTTTCACACATGTTGTTTGATTATAATAAAAGTAATTTATGAAAATTATAGTTATTGAATTTGATAAATTTTATTACATATTTTTATTTAGGAGGTCTAAATTTAGAAAATAGGCCCCTTTTATTGTTGGTCAATATGAATAATAACGGTGGTTAAATTTATCACATTGATAAAGGGTAAATCAGGTTAATCTTGGTTAAAAATTAATGATAAGACCATAATTTTTATTATTTATAATTATATATGGAATTAAATTATAAAATTGTCATAATAGACATGAGATATATTTTTTTATATACACATTCTCATGGAAATGACGTACATAATATTTAAACAAAGAAAGTTATAAACTATTACTCTCTTAGTTTAAAATATCTCTTTTGTGTCCACATATAAAAAATGTAATGCATAAATGAATGTAAATGTATATTATGAGATGAATTTAATTATATTAATTATTTTTTGTTAGTTTTTAGTAATTATATAATTACCTAAATTGCATATGTATTGCTGACGTTGTATTTATTCAATTAATAAAATATAATAAAATAAATGATTTTAAAAATATTAAACTTAATATAATAAGAATTTTATATTCAGATATACAAACAATATAGTTGTAAATGACATATTATTGTTGTGTTAAATGATTATATTTCAATTCCAACCTTGTATTTATTTTTTTTATGTCAAATTAAATGAATTATTTTACAGTTGACATTAATTATATTTTTTCCAAACAATATTTTATTAAATTATTTAAAAAATGTAATTATATTATAATATGAAATTTAGGATAATATGTTTTGGAAAATTTCAACCTTTATCTACTTAAGATTCAATAGTTACTTTATAAGTAATATTATAACCCTTTAACAATTAAAAAGACATTAGTATAGTTAATGTTAAAATTGGTTAACTAAGGGGTTAAACCAAAATATAATGCTTAAAACTCCAATAAAACCAAGAAAAAATTTATTTAATGGTTTGATTTAAATAAAATAATTTATTTTATTCAATTATATAGAATGTTTTAAGAATTTTGGTTAGATAATGGCTTTGTTATATTTTAATCTTGTAAGAAACCCCAGAAGTGCTCCTCACCTCAATTATAAAAGGGAACCTACTCCCATCACTTCTTCACAGATTTTTAGAATTACATATAGACAATAACTTGACTAGATACCTTATAAAATTCTTTATTCAAATTATAGAGGTGATTTTATTCCAAAAATACCACAATTGCCTCATTAATAGTATATCTAAAGGATTTCATTCAAAGGAGATGTAATGGCCTTAACAAAGCACCTTCTTTTTAATTATTCTTTTACTTACTCTAAATTTATTATAATGCTCATAGAATAAAAATTAAGTATTATTAATATACTTAAATATTATTTTGATCATTAAACCACCTTTATTCACCCTCTATCAATCAAATGGGAAGTAAAAGTATCGTTTGTACGTGTGTATGGCTTATCATCTCCACATAGCGATACAATTCATTTCTCTTCACCATGTTTTTGGGATGGTTATTTTTATTGGTTTAAGGTTTATATTTTATAATTTTGAAATAATTATTATTATTTAATTATTATATTATATCAACCTTCTTACCTTCCAATTAGTTGGGAAATGATAACGCCACTGGTGGGTACGTGTGGACTACCAACTCTATGAAGCGATGAAATTTGTTGTTCATTTATATTTTATATGGATTGTAATAAATATGGATTTAATGAATGTATATTATATTTATTATATTTTAAATATTTTTTAATGTTTATTTATTATTTAACTTTCTTTCACTCTATTCTTAAAAAAATGAAAACAACCTTCATGCGTATGTACAAACAACTATCTACATGAACCATATAATTTATTTTTCTATCTCTATATTTTATAAATAACTATAATAATTTATAAAACGATAATATAAGATATTTATATCATTATTATAATCATTAAGCTTAATTAGCCATGATAAAAATAAAAAGTACCAAAATTACCAAACAAGAAATACATGAAAAAATGAAAAATTTATCGCTTGTAACAGTGATTTTAATAAAGAATTTTTAAAAATCAGGTGATAAAAGGTTATATATAAACAATTTATGGTATTATATATGATTATGGTTATATAATATATTTATAATCAATCTATATTTAATTTTCATGAAGTTCCAATGTGTACGGAGGAAGTAGGACCTAAGGTAAGATATTTTTATATCACTTATACTTTTGTGAGATAAATTCCATATTCACAACTGGTTTCCTTTATGTAGTGTATATACATACCATGAATTTATTTTGTGATTATTATTTTGAATTTTATGGGAATTTTCATAGCCATGTATTTTTATTTCTTTCATTGGTATTATGATTCAAATTTTACCACAACAGTAAGGATTTTATGTTATAATCTTATTTTTATCAGGATTGTTTATGATTATGTTTTTTATGATGAAATATTATAACCACCTCTCAATAAAATCATTATTTTTCTTATATTTTGTTTATTTATTGAAAATATATGTTTCAATTTCTTTTTCCTCACCTTACGTACTTAATAGACAAAATATATGTTTTTTTGAAAATCGACTTGATTTCTCTTTTTGGTCAAAAATCCTTTCTCTTCCATGTATATTTTTTCCAAAAATATTTTAATGAATGTCTAAATTTTACACAATTATTGTTCAAACTTATTTTTAAACATGTTTTAATTTTTTAAAAATGTTTTAAATGTAATCTTCTCATTATTTTTTAAATGATCTAGTTTTTGACTTTTTATAAAAATGTTAAAGGAATGTTTTCTTTGAACTTATACGACATGAACAAAATTTCTTGTCTCCAAGACTACATAATAATTTAAATATTAATTTATAAGTTTCTAGTTATATTTTTAATAAATAATAAATTTTAAAAGCTTTTTTTTAATTTTTTAGTTTTTGAATGGTGATTTTCAAAGTGGAAATAGTATTTTCCTCAAGAATGTTTTAATTTTCTACAATTATTGTTCAAAGTTATTTTTAAACATATTTTAATTTTTAAAAAATGTTTAAAATATAATATTATCATCATTTCTTAAATGATCTAGTTTTTTTCATTTTATAAAAATGTGAAAGGAATGATTTCTTTTATCTTATATGACATGAAAAAATTTTCATATCTCCATGACTTCACAATAATTTAAATATTCCTTTGTATGTTTCTAATTATATTTTAAATAAAAAATATTTTTCAAAATATTTTTTAACTTTTTTATTTTTGGAATGGTGGTTTTTAAAGAGGAAATGGTATTTTGCTCAAGAATGTTTTAATAATATTATAATGTTATTTCTTTCCAAAAAAGATGAAAACCCTTGATTTAAGTTATGATTTAATAAGGATATGATCCCAGAATACCATATTTATTAATTATTTATATGGTTTATGTTTCTAGTTATAATATTTTTTCAAACCTACTCCCTTTACATGGGTGATGCTATGATGAAATGATAAATTGTTTATGAAACACATTACTTTCCCACAGGTTATACTATTATGAAATGATTATGTATCAAATTTATTTTCAAGGGTTCTAATATGGTGAATGATTTATGATCTTATGTAACACATATATTTGATTTTAATTATGTTATAAATGGACCTAGAATTGTATATCCCTCCAATGCATCAGGTGAAGAAATATATATGATGATATAAACTAGACTATAATGGAAAGTGATACCAATTTTGTAGTGGATTATATCCATTATTATAGTTTGGGGATTGAACCTTGGCTATTAATATGTTTTGAGCATGAACCCTGTAACGCCCCGACCCCAGCTACCCAGAGTCGGTGCATTACTTCGTAACATTGGCATGATCACAAAAGATCAAGTCTCGAAAGACCGATTAGTTTAGTAGCCTTGGAAACACTAGATACATTCGGAAACGTTACATTACATCATAAAGTGAAAAACTACAATAACAAAGTCTTCATAGTCCACACTCATATCCTCTTCTGACTATCCCTGCAGGTCATTCATAAAATACTTCTTCACATCCTGGAAAATATTAAAACATTGAAAGGGGTGAGCTCAGATGCTCAGTAAGGATAACAATATTGCGGAAGCTTTCATAAATAAACATTAACATTTAAGGCAATGTATAACTAAAACAAAAGCCTCTTAAACATGAACTTCAACATAATATGGCAAAAGTAAAATGAGATAATGCCATTTACTTCTTCACATGGATATTCTACTGGTCGAATAATCACATGCAATATCAATAACCCCTTTCATAATGAGGGAATGTATAATGCCGGACATTCTGAAACATTTTGTCAAGGCCTCGGCCAAGACATCTAAAATGATTAAGGCCTCGGCCAAAACCATAAATCAAATTGGGAAAGGGCCTCGGCCAATTCCACGTCTAGTTGTCTCATGAGACCTACCGATGCATCGAGGAGCTATAGCGGGCCCCACCCGTCACTTATTAAGTCCAATACATTCCTCATATGAATAGGTTTAAACATATCATAAACCATAACATAATTGTATCACATTAAACATACTTAAAGGAAACATAACATTTCCCCATTTCAATCACAAGATATCAATACAACACATTGATATAATAAAAACGCTTTCAAAACCATTTTTCAATAAAAGAAAAGTAAAACATGGTATTTATTTTTCTTTTAAAAAGAAGGTATGGCTTGTAGAGGAAGCCGAAACTCAAATAATGGTCACGGCGGCGGAGAAGTCGTTGTCGCCGCATAAGTACGGAAAGAAAAACATTCCCTTTTGTCGTTTAGTAAAACGCTTCGTATAAAAAAGATTCCTTTTGAATAAATGTAAAAGTCAAAGGGGTTTATACACCGTATAAAAGAAAGTTGTGTATAAAACCAAATATGCCTCAATGAAAGGGGATTGAGACGGAGTCCTTCAAAAGATCATTTTTAAAATAAAATAGATATATTATGTCTATTCACTATAGGTACACATAAAGAATACAAAATAAGACATAATAATATCATGACATAATTTGAAAGTAGGAGATTAACCCAAAGAATGGAAATTGGGTTAAGAAATTCCCTTACAAGATCATTTATAAATAAAATAGATCTATTATGTGTATTAACTATAAGTACACATAAAGAAAGTACAAATACAAGATAATACATAACAATATCATGACAGAATTTGAAAGTAGGAGATTAACCCAAAGAACAGAAATTGGGTTAAGAATTTCCCTTACCTTGTGTCCGACTTGACTCAACCGTTCTTTAACCTCCTGAATAATAAACTTTAGTTAATCTCTACTTGATTATTAATCTTTTCCAAGTTCATTATTCCTTTTATACCATGTTATGAACATCATGTAATCATTTAAGTTAATAATGTTCATTTTGTCGGTATTTGGTTCTTAAGTCAAAAATAGGCTTCTTACACTTACATGTTGTTAATTTGGTCAAAGGTTCATTATATCCAGAATGGTATTCATGATGTAGATATCATATATGTCATATATATCCAGTACATACATTCATTTATAATATTACATCACATTTAGAGGTAAGAAATGAAATGCACCGTTCATGGAGACGGTAAGCCGTACGTACGCATGAACGCTACTTCCATTTCTATTTCATATTTTCTGGAATGGAATCATAATGATATAAGAGTATATTATAATTCCAGTATAATAACATATATAATATCATTAACTTTATCCTTCACACATCCCACATATGGTATTAACGAATCAAATCACTTTCAGGGGGCGGTAGTCCGCGCTTCCTAAAATGAAGATATCGTGTTTTACCCATAATGGAAACCATAAAGGTATGCCCAAAATGAAAAAAACAGAAGCTTAAGGAAAACATAAACATATTATATATCATATATAAAAATAGTGACATCATAATGGCCACCTTTGAAGGTGTTAAATGAGTGTTGAACAATCATCGTTTCGGGAGGCAGAATTTCGCCATCCACGGAAACCTTATGTTCTTTAACCATTTGATGTAGTTGTGTGGAAGTGTAGCTCAAATAAATATTATAACAACATCCTAGTATATTGAAGATACTGGTGTTGTTACAAAAGAAGTAAATAAAAAGAGTTTAGGGGGTTGGAGAAGCAAAATAAAACAAAAGAACATGAGAGAATGAATTACCTTAAAAAGTGTAACTCCTTTTGAGTTGAGCCTAAAGGCTTCCATTGAAAGGATTCTGCCCAAAGGGAATCCTCTAGGATGAGGAGAGGGATGTGGAGAGAGCAAATGGGCAGGGGTTGGCCGAGCCAATGGCTTGAAGAGTGTGTGAAATGAGGTAGAGGTGGGGGCCTTTTATAAGAGGAGAGGAGGGGCACTTTTGGAAAGTAAAGGAACATTACATTATTTGAAAATGTGTTTCGGTTTTAAAAGGTCCCGCATTGATAGAATTCGTGGATAAGGTGATAAGGCATCGAAATCCACTCATCCAATAGGTTTTGGCCATGTGTAGTTCATAGATTTTATATTAACTTTCCATTTTATTTAAATCGTTAGATAATGATGTCATCGCTGCATCATTATTATGTCATAAATAATTAAATTTATTTAATGTCTAAAAATTATAAAACAAATACTATGGTATAGGAAATCTTTTTATCTTTCCAATGACTATTTATAATCAAAATTTGGACTTGTATAACCCTACTTAAAAATTGTTTTCGTAAAACATATTATGTTTGTGTCATTTTAACTTTAACATTAAATAAAAAGTAATTTATGTCATTTCCCAACAAAAGTGGATCCATGGGGTCCCCAAGTTGACCCATGGCTTGTCTTGGTCGGCCATGACACAACCAATAAGGTTGGGACATGTGTCTAGGTCATTTTATATTATTAAAGCATTATTTATTCCTTAAACTACACTAATTACCACTAATCGCGATTAAAAACTTAATAAGTTACTATTCACCAAAAAATTATTTTAATCTCATTGAACCACATTTTACTTCTTAATGACAACCATGTATGTCGGATTTTCAAAATTCAGTACACATTAGTGGTAAACTTTCATTTAACTGAAAAATCAGTTTGCTTGATTACCACTTAGTGGTTTCACTATTCATCAAAAATTGAAGTTTTTCAGAATAAGGCCAAAATTTCACCCTAAGCTATAATTGATATTCTGAATTCAAAAATGAAGTCCATTTTACAAAATTCAAAACATATAAGTCAAATTAATTAATTTAATAATTAATTCCCGCTGTTATAACAAATAGCGTGTTTTTAAGAAACAATTTATATCAAAAGATTGGCAATTGTTTATGTCCAATTTCAATGTTAAATTAACTTTAATGACCACCATTGGATAAAATGGTAAAAATATATTCTAATTGTACCTTAAAACCACTAAATAGTATAACTTATCACTATAAATTATTTTGATTAAAAAAGTTGTTTTAAGTATTTTTCACTATTCATAAAAATTTGGAAGTTCTCGGAAAATTACAAAAAATTCAACATAGGCTAATTTCAATATTGGGAATACAAAAGTGAAGTCCATTTTGAAATATAAAATTTATAAAATTTCAAAAAGTAGGTATTACTATTCACAACGGCTAGTTTAATTAGTTGTGGTGTGTGCTAGAGCTCGAGGTTGCGTACAACACACGCTATTGCATTATTGAATGAGAAGCGTATCGTGGAAGCTCGGGGTGTTACATTCTACCCTCCTTCAATAAATTGCGTCCTCGCAATTTGTTATTTTTCTTTAAAAATAAAAGGTTGAAAATAGAAAATACCTTTGAGGAAAACCCACATCGGAAATAAGGTTAATAAAATTTAGCCTTAATAAGAGGGAAAGGGAAATGAACAAGTCACCACCCAATTATGATCTCGATTAGGAGAACATTGGTGGCAATTAGAGACATATAATTAGAGGAAAAACGTAAATATTTGTAGGGAGTGATTGAGGTCATCAATCACAATCAACTGTCAAATTGAGGGCCTCAAAGCCTTCAATCTATGTTGATTTAAAATATCATCAGTTCAACAAGACATAAGGTATTAGGATAACACATTTTTTGTTTTAATATCCCTTTACTAAAGTTTAAGAATTAATTTATTCATTGAATAAGAGATAGGTATATATATATTTATGCTTGACAATTAGAGTTTCAACCATCAACTCATCTTTCACTCAAAAAGATAATAGAACTCAAAAATATTATACTTATCCTAATTGTATAAGGTTCCAAATGTTAACACATACTATTTAGATTAGTAAAATTATTTTGTAATAACCAGGGACTTCCTGTAGGCTAGTGGTAGGAGATAAAGGCTTGTCGCACTTTGATTGTGGGTTCGATTCCTACAGCTTTGTCCGACGCGACGGTTTATGCCCCACCCTGCAGGTTGTCCTTTTCCTAAAACTATGGTATTATAATATTCCAAAAATAATCTTCAGAAAATTTTTTTAACCTTAAACAATACTATCCAAATATCAACTTAATCCATTCCAACCTTTATAGTTATCCAAAATACTTCTGTCCAACTCACAGTCCAAATTTTATAAGGAAGGTAAACATGATGAAGATCCTTTTTCCCACGTAACAACATGTGAACACCTTCATCATGTATTCTTTTTAAACATACTGAATTACCATGATCCCTTATTCCTTATAGAATACTAGATATACTCCTTCTATCCAAAAATGTATACAAAACATCAATCAGTTTCAAGGAAGTTAAGTATATCCAATATAATTTATCCAAATCAATCACGTATTATTACAAAATCACAATCTCAGTATCAGAACCATATTATGGTTTATCTTTCTCTCAACCATATATTTTCCAAAAATTTAACCTACTGTGGAGTCACTGTTCTTGGTTCCACACAATCTCAAGTCCTTGATGAAATAGTACTGCAGTACAATCCTTATATACTCCATAATTATTATAACCAGTACATCATTGATACAACACTCAAATTACAAAATTCTTTAATAACAACATAAGAGCTCTAATCATTACTCCTCATCTGTGGTAGTATCATAACTTGATTATTATCCAATAACATCATTTGGGGCATACTTTGACGATTTGGACATTGGTTTGCGTAGTGTCCCCAATCCTTGCAGAAGAAACATTGTACATTTGAAACCATTTTCTTACCCTTGCAGTCACGCACTTTGTGTCCTTTTTCTCTACACTTATAACAAACTCCCATTCCCTTTAGGCAAGTTCCATGATGTTTCTTCCCACAATTACCACATATTGGAAAATTCTTCTTTCCCCTTATCCCTTTATCCATCATTCTCTCTTCCATCCCTTTCGTCTCTTGCTTCGTTTCAAAGCCATAGGACTCAGAGAATTCCTTACTTATCTTATTGACACATGATACTATTTCTTCATATGTTGAAAACACATGGGAGATTATTTCCCTTCTAAATGTTGGCTTAATACCGTGAAAGATATGATCCTTCTTACGCTTTGGATCATACGTATTGCTGGAGTTCACATTCCTTCCACTGGGCACCATTTCTATACAATGGCATAAAATAGGTTAGTTTATGAATCAAAATACATAATTCCATACTTGTAAAACACTTTACATAAATTGAACTATTTATGGATATAATTATAAAAAGAAAAGTTTTCTTTGAGGGAGTATATACTCATAACCCTTCATAGTGGTTTGTAAATAAAATGAGAATTTTCCTAAGCATATCCCCCGGGAGTGTCGTAACCAAGAGTGCAGCAAGGCCCGTTGTCGTGCACCAGTTCCCGTTCGAGTCTAGCTCGAAGCGGTGTTTTCGGATTTTACCCCTAGGTACATCTGTGCCAGAGCCGCCTCTACCTGCTCGTATCCAGACAGGGATGTATTGCTCGGAAAACTCACAAAATCTCTATATTACCAAAATTCTAGGAAGGTTTTCTATTCTAATCCTCAAAGTCTATCTTCGGGCTATGTGCTCTAATCAGAGTTTATCTAAATCTAGCTTCCAAGGTTAGTACTAAACTGCCTCTGATACCAACTGTAACGCCCCGACCCCAGCTACCCAGAGTCGGTGCATTACTTCGTAACATTGGCATGATCACAAAAGATCAAGTCTCGAAAGACCGATTAGTTTAGTAGCCTTGGAAACACTAGATACATTCGGAAACGTTACATTACATCATAAAGTGAAAAACTACAATAACAAAGTCTTCATAGTCCACACTCATATCCTCTTCTGACTATCCCTGCAGGTCATTCATAAAATACTTCTTCACATCCTGGAAAATATTAAAACATTGAAAGGGGTGAGCTCAGATGCTCAGTAAGGATAACAATATTGCGGAAGCTTTCATAAATAAACATTAACATTTAAGGCAATGTATAACTAAAACAAAAGCCTCTTAAACATGAACTTCAACATAATATGGCAAAAGTAAAATGAGATAATGCCATTTACTTCTTCACATGGATATTCTACTGGTCGAATAATCACATGCAATATCAATAACCCCTTTCATAATGAGGGAATGTATAATGCCGGACATTCTGAAACATTTTGTCAAGGCCTCGGCCAAGACATCTAAAATGATTAAGGCCTCGGCCAAAACCATAAATCAAATTGGGAAAGGGCCTCGGCCAATTCCACGTCTAGTTGTCTCATGAGACCTACCGATGCATCGAGGAGCTATAGCGGGCCCCACCCGTCACTTATTAAGTCCAATACATTCCTCATATGAATAGGTTTAAACATATCATAAACCATAACATAATTGTATCACATTAAACATACTTAAAGGAAACATAACATTTCCCCATTTCAATCACAAGATATCAATACAACACATTGATATAATAAAAACGCTTTCAAAACCATTTTTCAATAAAAGAAAAGTAAAACATGGTATTTATTTTTCTTTTAAAAAGAAGGTATGGCTTGTAGAGGAAGCCGAAACTCAAATAATGGTCACGGCGGCGGAGAAGTCGTTGTCGCCGCATAAGTACGGAAAGAAAAACATTCCCTTTTGTCGTTTAGTAAAACGCTTCGTATAAAAAAGATTCCTTTTGAATAAATGTAAAAGTCAAAGGGGTTTATACACCGTATAAAAGAAAGTTGTGTATAAAACCAAATATGCCTCAATGAAAGGGGATTGAGACGGAGTCCTTCAAAAGATCATTTTTAAAATAAAATAGATATATTATGTCTATTCACTATAGGTACACATAAAGAATACAAAATAAGACATAATAATATCATGACATAATTTGAAAGTAGGAGATTAACCCAAAGAATGGAAATTGGGTTAAGAAATTCCCTTACAAGATCATTTATAAATAAAATAGATCTATTATGTGTATTAACTATAAGTACACATAAAGAAAGTACAAATACAAGATAATACATAACAATATCATGACAGAATTTGAAAGTAGGAGATTAACCCAAAGAACAGAAATTGGGTTAAGAATTTCCCTTACCTTGTGTCCGACTTGACTCAACCATTCTTTAACCTCCTGAATAATAAACTTTAGTTAATCTCTACTTGATTATGAATCTTTTCCAAGTTCATTATTCCTTTTATACCATGTTATGAACATCATGTAATCATTTAAGTTAATAATGTTCATTTTGTCGGTATTTGGTTCTTAAGTCAAAAATAGGCTTCTTACACTTACATGTTGTTAATTTGGTCAAAGGTTCATTATATCCAGAATGGTATTCATGATGTAGATATCATATATGTCATATATATCCAGTACATACATTCATTTATAATATTACATCACATTTAGAGGTAAGAAATGAAATGCACCGTTCATGGAGACGGTAAGCCGTACGTACGCATGAACGCTACTTCCATTTCTATTTCATATTTTCTGGAATGGAATCATAATGATATAAGAGTATATTATAATTCCAGTATAATAACATATATAATATCATTAACTTTATCCTTCACACATCCCACATATGGTATTAACGAATCAAATCACTTTCAGGGGGCGGTAGTCCGCGCTTCCTAAAATGAAGATATCGTGTTTTACCCATAATGGAAACCATAAAGGTATGCCCAAAATGAAAAAAACAGAAGCTTAAGGAAAACATAAACATATTATATATCATATATAAAAATAGTGACATCATAATGGCCACCTTTGAAGGTGTTAAATGAGTGTTGAACAATCATCGTTTCGGGAGGCAGAATTTCGCTATCCACGGAAACCTTATGTTCTTTAACCATTTGATGTAGTTGTGTGGAAGTGTAGCTCAAATAAATATTATAACAACATCCTAGTATATTGAAGATACTGGTGTTGTTACAAAAGAAGTAAATAAAAAGAGTTTAGGGGGTTGGAGAAGCAAAATAAAACAAAAGAACATGAGAGAATGAATTACCTTAAAAAGTGTAACTCCTTTTGAGTTGAGCCTAAAGGCTTCCTTTGAAAGGATTCTGCCCAAAGGGAATCCTCTAGGATGAGGAGAGGGATGTGGAGAGAGAAAATGGGCAGGGGTTGGCCGAGCCAATGGCTTGAAGAGTGTGTGAAATGAGGTAGAGGTGGGGGCCTTTTATAAGAGGAGAGGAGGGGCACTTTTGGAAAGTAAAGGAACATTACATTATTTGAAAATGTGTTTCGGTTTTAAAAGGTCCCACATTGATAGCATTCGTGGATAAGGTGATAAGGCATCGAAATCCACTCATCCAATAGGTTTTGGCCATGTGTAGTTCATAGATTTTATATTAACTTTCCATTTTATTTAAATCGTTAGATAATGATGTCATCGCTGCATCATTATTATGTCATAAATAATTAAATTTATTTAATGTCTAAAAATTATAAAACAAATACTATGGTATAGGAAATCTTTTTATCTTTCCAATGACTATTTATAATCAAAATTTGGACTTGTATAACCCTACTTAAAAATTGTTTTCGTAAAACATATTATGTTTGTGTCATTTTCACTTTAACATTAAATAAAAAGTAATTTATGTCATTTCCCAACAAAAGTGGATCCATGGGGTCCCCAAGTTGACCCATGGCTTGTCTTGGTCGGCCATGACACAACCAATAAGGTTGGGACATGTGTCTAGGTCATTTTATATTATTAAAGCATTATTTATTCCTTAAACTACACTAATTACCACTAATCGCGATTAAAAACTTAATAAGTTACTATTCACCAAAAAATTATTTTAATCTCATTGAACCACATTTTACTTCTTAATGACAACCATGTATGTCGGATTTTCAAAATTCAGTACACATTAGTGGTAAACTTTCATTTAACTGAAAAATCAGTTTGCTTGATTACCACTTAGTGGTTTCACTATTCATCAAAAATTGAAGTTTTTCAGAATAAGGCCAAAATTTCACCCTAAGCTATAATTGATATTCTGAATTCAAAAATGAAGTCCATTTTACAAAATTCAAAACATATAAGTCAAATTAATTAATTTAATAATTAATTCCCGCTGTTATAACAAATAGCGTGTTTTTAGGAAACAATTTATATCAAAAGATTGGCAATTGTTTATGTCCAATTTCAATGTTAAATTAACTTTAATGACCACCATTGGATAAAATGGTAAAAATATATTCTAATTGTACCTTAAAACCACTAAATAGTATAACTTATCACTATAAATTATTTTGATTAAAAAAGTTGTTTTAAGTATTTTTCACTATTCATAAAAATTTGGAAGTTCTCGGAAAATTACAAAAAATTCAACATAGGCTAATTTCAATATTGGGAATACAAAAGTGAAGTCCATTTTGAAATATAAAATTTATAAAATTTCAAAAAGTAGGTATTACTATTCACAACGGCTAGTTTAATTAGTTGTGGTGTGTGCTAGAGCTCGAGGTTGCGTACAACACACGCTATTGCATTATTGAATGAGAAGCGTATCGTGGAAGCTCGGGGTGTTACAAACCCAATCTACTATGATCATCTTTAGAGTGAATCATAGATACTATTATGGTTTTGGTAGTGAACCCAATCCACTATGATAGTATTTTCAAAGAAACTTGACTACTAAGGAAATGATTTTCTATAATTATGTATAACCCAAATTCCATGTATTACACTGATATTATGATCTCATGGATCATGTTCTTTGATTCCATTATGATTCATGTCTTATAAATTGAAAAACATTATTCCATGACTCAAGTTTTTTAACTATGATATGCATGGTATGCATTTTAAATGTTAATAACATGTTTTAATACCCATATACTCATGTTATGTTTAAGTGATCATTAATATCTCCCTTATTTACCCATACTGAGCATCTAAACTCACCCTTTATAATTATTCATTTTCCCAAGGTTATGAAGAAATTTATTAGGAACGATATGTCTAAGAAGGGTGCTATTTATGAAGAACTTAATTGGAGATGATGTAGATATTTTATGAATAAGTTGTTTATGTGTCCATGTCTCCAAGGAAACTAGACCTATACAATTATATCATGAATCATAATGTTATTTTAGGAATATTTATATAATAATATGTGAGATATATATATATATATATATGAAAAGTTTCTTCTATTTTAGTTGGTATTAAAAAAATTTTTAGTTAAACTTTCTAAATTGGGATGATAAAACTGTAGTGATAACACTAGATATAAGTCTAGGTATAAGATAAAATCTTAACATTTTGATAATAATCATGAATAAACGAGGTTAAACATAAGGTTTCATAGATTTAGAATAATGTGACTTAATTTAGAAATCCTATTAATTATTTTTCATGGTTATGTGGTTTCCTAATATGATTATTATTTATGACATTATTCATTTAGGTTTTAATCAATGGATGGAACCAGGAGGATTTTTGTTAACCCTAACGGACAATGGAATGATTTTCCACTTGAGGAAATAAATATAACAAGAGATACAATGCAAAATCATGTAATTATTCCTAACAAATTATCATGATATATGATTAAAATTATTCACCTTAACAAAATACTAGAATCATAAAAGAAGATAATAATAAGGTTCACCAGGAGATTAGGTGGTGAAGAATATAAATTCAAGAGGATTTAACTTCCTATTGATCGAGAATATGGGAAGAATAAATGAAGTGAATTTATTATAGGAACAAAAAGATGTTTTCTTTGTAGAATCAAATGGTATATAGAGAGTAATTTACATGAATAAATGAAGGGTTTGATAGAGGTAAATGAATATAATCATAAGGTACCATCTATAGTTCAATGCCTTATGTGTGGGGAATATGGGCATTATCCAAACCAAAACCCTAATCCAAGAGATAAATCCTAGACCTAGGAAATACCTATGAAGTGAAAGAATCTATGTGTTTATTATATCAATTATATTTTGGATCAAGAAATATCGAAGGATTATTCCACAGTAGAAATTGAAAACATATGTTTAGTTGGGATAAAGAGATGATTTCCATTGGTAGGATAGTATTGATGATCTCAAGGTTTATTAGTTGACGTGAATGTGATTTAGGTTATCTTTGATGATGTTTATTTATTTTTTAGATTTATAGAATATATTAAATAGTTTGTGAACATATTTGAGCAATAAGGAATGTGTTAATTTTTTAAATCACATATGTTTTCATGTGAGGTTAACTTAGACGTTTTTATACCATTATGGGTTTATAAGTTTAAGGTTTGTTGCAAGTTTTAGGGAGTATATAACCCATTTTTAATGTTTTTGGTGATGGTATTTTTAAGTGATTTTAAACTTTTACTAGGTATTAGGAAGAATACTCTATTGAGGTTTAAAAAACACTTTGTGATTGGTATGTCATTTGATGTTAAATTAATTATGGTCAACTAGATTGTGGGATATAGATAATCTTGTTTGTTAAAAAGTGATTTATTAATATAGTGATATTTTTAGATATATTTATGGTCAAATTAAGTATTATGTTTTAGGTTAGTATCTAAATTTGATTCATGATATTATGGTGATGTTCACTACATTATAAGAGCTATTTTAGTTATTAATAATATTTTGGGAGATGTTTTACTGTGTTAAGATATATATAAATATTATGTTTATCATGTGATTGAACATTACTGATTAATTAGAAATAATTAATTTTAATTTTAGGAGCTTAAGATGAAAGGTATGATATCATCTTTGAGGTTAAAACATTCTTTAAGGTTATGTTTATTTATAAAATATTCTAAGTTGAACCATCTCTCTTACAATGTAAATTTTGGACTGAAATGTATTATTTCATGGTTTATTCATTTTAGGAATTATATTAACTTGTACTAACCATTTTTGGTTTCATTTAATTCCTAAATATAAGATTAATACCTTGATATATATTTTTTCTATCTGCAAGAAGTTGTCTTTAGTGCTTTAGTCATGAATAATTTACCTAGGAAAAATATTTAATAGAGTAAGAGATAAAGTGGAAATAGATCAAAGAATAACCAATGGATAAAATTTTCTTTACGATGTGAAAATAAATCAAGTATGTATAATTATGATCGTAAAATAATCCCTAAACTCTTGGAAAATGATATTAAGATAAAAATGTTGTCCTATAACCTTTATTTTTATTTAATTGATGATCTTTTCACCCCACACTAATTCATGGTTTTGTGGTAGTTAAATTTATTTTGATAATGTTCTCCATCAATTTCTGTTAGTCATTTGGCATTAGTTTTATCACCCATGTACATATTTTCACTTCCCAATGATGTTCTATTATTTGGAAACCTAGTTTTCTGGTGGCCTTCGTACTTCCCTTTCCCTCTTTTTGGGATGAAGTTTTATTATCCATTTCTATGATGTGGTTTTCCAACAAAGTAATTTACATATATCAAGCCCCTGATTTCCAAAAAACGTAAAAAATTCAAGGACTAAATTTATTAAAGGGAGGTAGAATGTAACACCCCTATATTTTAAAAGAACACTATGTTCAAAAACATACAAGACACACAACAACAAGCCAAAAAAAACCATTAAATATTATTATTTAAATATGACCTTTATAACATAGATGTTAAATTTGAGGGCATGAATATCATTAAATAATTTATGAAATATATAAAAATATCCTACTCAATATAAGTTTATTTATTATTTTTTAAGAAATAAGAATTCAATTTTTAGTAAAGTTATATTGTACTTAAAAACAGAATTCCATAAACAATGATTATATTACTTTTTGTGAGAAAGTACTATATTAAATTTTGGAAAAATTTAAAATTCTTGTTTCATCATATTAACTTAATTTTTGAAATAATAATATTAAAATTATCTTATTTTGGATTTCTAGGATATTTCAGAAAATATTTATTTTCTAATGAATAGTGAAAATACTAATTTTTATTAAAAACTGGATTTTATTTTAAGCATGTACAAAGTTAAATTTTATTTTAGATGGGTTTAAATTAGAATTATTTTAATTATATTTTATGTAATCCAATGAAATTCATTTTAATCAATTTTATGTTTGAATTTGGTATAAATGTTAATTTATATGTCAGAAGAATGTTTTCTGAAAAACTATTTTTATGCGCGCAATATGTTTTTATTTAGATAAATTAAATTGATCAGAATTGGTAAATTATTTTTATTAAATCTAAATATTATATATTCAATAACTTTTTTAACATTAATTTAATATTTTTATAATTATGGGATTAGAATTTGCTATGTTTTATGCATAAAAATGTATTTATCTAAAAATAGGCTTTCCCTACATTTAGCATAATTTCTAAAAATTATTTTATTCCAATTATAAGTACTGAATTTTATAAAACAAATTCCACATTTGAAATGAGTAGGTTCAAATTTTTTAAATAGGACCCCATTTTTGGTCAATACAAATAGTAACTATGGTAAACTTTATCACCTCGGTAAAGAGTAAATCGGGTTAATCTAGGTAAAAACTAAGTGATAAGCCATAATTTTTCATATTAATTATTATTATATGAATTTAATTAGACCAATATTACCTTATACTAAAAAAAATTTCTTTAAGGGACACTTGTACATAAAAATGACAAATATAATATTGAAAGCAAAGAATATTAAAAAATGTAACTATCTTAGTTTTAAATAACTCTTATGTGTAAATATAGAATAAAATTAATTTATGAACAAACATAAATTTCCATTTTGATTTAATGAAATCATTTTCAGGATTTAAAAATATTTTTTATTTTTAGTAATTATATTATTACCTCAAATTCTTATGCAACAGATGCACACTATTTCTTGCACACGAGCCTCAGCCCAGTTGGTGAGGACTCGAAAAGTGAATCCAAGAGACCTGAGATCAAATCCGAGTGGAGAAATATTTCTAGGTTACTATAGTAGTGCTGTAGCAGGCACTATTCGGTACTGTAGCAGCCAGAACTATTCTTCCATATGGGTCTTCAGGAAACCGTTTTGGTCCTTGTGTCCTGTTCGGATATCGGGCCACCAAAGGCCTTTGAGCCAGTTGTCTCTCAAGCCCTTCGATCCACCTAAAGGCCTTCGGGCCACCCCAAGACCATCGGCCCATATGAAATATGCAGATGTACCAAGAAAATTACAAGGGACAGGGCTCTAGATGAGGATTTAGAGATGACACATTTACTAGAGCAGAGCTAACTAGAATTGAAAGAATGAGAGGGTATCGAATTTACATCGGTACCGGGCCTCTGCAACTCTACACAGGACAGCTTTCCGACCAGCCTTGTGAAGATGAAGCGTGGATTTTATGACATTTGTTGGTGAGGAGTAGTTCCAAGTTGTCTTGTATGAGTGATTACCCTAAGACCTTCAGGTCATGTAATGGTCTCTTAAGCCTTAGAGCCTTTTAAGGGTTCCACCTCACCCCTTGAAATGTGTATTATCAAAAATAATAAAAACGAAAACCTTTGGGCCATTCAGGAATACACAATATTTCTTCAATAATTAAAATATGATAAATGATATTTAAAATATTAATGTAATCTAATTTGATTTTTTATAGTTTTACATGAATTTAATAAACTAATATAAAATATTATTGTTGTGTTAAAGAATTATTTTCGAATACCAACCCTATCTTTATGTATTTTAAGTCAAATTAAATCAATAATGTCAAAATTAACATTAATGACATCTTATCAAAATAATATTTTGTTAAATTATTTAAAATTTATTAAAGAGGAAAATTATGATAATATATGATATAAAAGTTAATCCTCTTCTATTTATTATTAATATTTACCTTATAAATGAAATTATACCCTTTATGTGTGAAAAAGGGGTTACCATAGTTTTGGTTAAAATGGGTTAAGTAAGGGGTTAAACCAAAAGATAAGGTTTATAAAACCAGTTAAATCTATCAAAATTTTTTTTGATGGGATTTACACTCCATAATATCTTATATTCTAATCCCTATACTTTTTGAGGAATTTTATCTAGATAATTACTTTGTTATATTTCAATTTTTTAAGAAATTCTAAAAGTTCCACTCACCTCAATTATAAAAGTGAACCTCATCCCATCACATATTCTCCACTTTCGATCCTTCTAGTTAGACCATAACATTAATAAATCTCATATTAAATTCCTTAGTCACATTATAGAGGTTATTTTATTCCCAAAATACCTACTATAGGGTCCTTAATAGGAGATCTAAAGGATTTATTTCAAAGGATAGAAAATCGCCATAAACAATCACTTTCCATTTTATAATTCTTTTTCCTCATATAAATCTACTATAATCATGTTAAAAAAATAAATTAAGTATCCTAAGTATACTTAAATATTATTATGGTTATGAAATAACCTTTATTCAACCTCTTTCCATCAAATGGGAAGTGAAAGTATCACTTGTGCATACGTATGGCTTACCATCACCACATAGTGATACAATTCATTTCCCATCCCCAAATTTTATATCCAAGTATTCGGATAGGTTTAATTATTATATATGATAACTATGACATAAATATAAATATTTAATGACAATATAACACCCACCTTCTAGTCTTCCAATCCATTGGGAAACAATAACGCCACTCGTGCGTTTGTGTGGACTACCACCTTCATGAATTGATGTAATCCATTTTTCATTTAGCTTTTACTTGGACGGTAATAAATATGAATTTAATTAATATATACACGATATAATAATGGTTATTTAAATGTGATTTTCTATTTACCTTTTTTTCTATCCGTCAAAAAAATGAAAACAACGTTCATGCGTATATATACCCAACCATCTCCATGAACAATGTAATTCATTATATATATATATATATATTTGAATTAATCTAAAAATGTATATAAATAATATATATAATATATATATCATGATTAAAATTTTGGAGATGATGTATCTATGATCAAAATACAAGGACCAAAATTATCAAACCAAAATATACATGAAAAACAAAGTAGATATCACACACAATAGTGATATTAATATAAAATTGTTAGAATACATTTGATAAAAGGTTATAATTAAATTATATATAATTGATAAATAATATTATTTCTATATATTATATGTATAATAAATCTGTATTTATTTTATAAGGGGTTTTAACATGTATGAAGGAAGTCAGAGCTAATTTAAGAGATTTTATTCTCACTTTTACTTCTGTGAGAAACATGCTGTATTCACTAATTTTTTCATTTATGTGGTATATATAATGATAAATAATGTATTTTGTTATGATTAATATATATTTTACTTAGATTCTCATATCTATTTAAGGTTATTTATTTCAGGGTGTTTAAGATACAAATGTTACCAAAGTAGTAAGGATTTTATGTTGTAATCTCATTTTTATCTTGATTATTTATGATTATGTTTCTGATGGTGAAATATTATGACCTATCTCTTGATAAACTCATGAATTTTATTTTCTTATGATTATTTATTTAATATTCATGTATTCATTTCATTTTTCTCACCTTAAGTACTCAAGAGACTAAAAATATGTTTTTAAGTAAATCTGACTTCCTTTCTCTCTTTGGTAAAAAATCCTATGTATCACATGTCCATGTTTTCTAAAACTGTTTTAAAGAATGTTATTAATATTATATAGTTATTTTTAAAATTTATTTTTACACATGTATTAATTTTATAAAATGTTTTAAAAGGAATCTTTTTTTCCATTTTCTAAATGATACACTTTTTTACTTTTTACAAAAACATGAAATGAATTTTTTATTATAACTTATATGAAATTATAAGAATTTCCCACTATCATGGACAATCAACACTATATATATTACATTATAAGTTTACAATTCTATTTTTTATGAAACTTATTATAAAAATATTTTGTAAATTTTTTAGTTTTTGAAGAGTTATTTTCAATGTAGAAAACATATTTTCCTCAATAATGTTATCATGATTTTATAATGGTATTTCGATTTATCAAAGACAACAACACTTTATTTAAATTATGATTTACTAAAGATATGATACAAGGATACCATACTTATTCTATATTTATATGGTTTATTTTTATGTTTACATGATGTTTATGAAACCCATTCCACTTCCTTGTGTTATGCTATGATGAAATAAGGAATTTTTTAAGAAACCTTTTTTTTTCATGGGTTATGCTATGATGAAATATTTAGAAAACCCATTTATTTTAATGGTATATGATATAGTAAATGTATTATGATCTTTCAGAATACATCTATATTTATTTTATTATGTTATGGGTGGGCCCATAATTATATATCACTCTAATTCGTTTCGTAAAGATAGATATCTCATGATATAAAAAAACTGGAATGAGGTTAGAACCCAATTTAGTAAGGGACTTTATCCACTGTGATAGTCATGAGAACGAAACATAAATATTATGATGGTTTGGGTAGTGAACCCAATCTACTATGATAGTATTGGGATTAAAAATTAACCACTACAATGGTTTTGAGAATGAACATAATCCACTAAGATAGTATTGTAAATGATCCTTGAATACCAAGGAAATGATTTTCAATGCTTTTATGTATGACAAAATTCCATGTATTAAACAAATGTTATGATCTCATAACTCATGTTCTTTGATTCCTTTATTATTCAGGTATTATTAACTTCCAATATTTATTCCATGACTCATGTTTATGATCTATGATATATAGGGTACAAATTTTAAATATTAATCTCATGTTATAATACCCTTATAATCATGTTTTCTTTATGTGATCATTGATATCTCCCTTATTTACCCTTACTAAGAATATTAACTTACCCTTTCTTATGTTTCCTTTTACATAGGTTATGAGAAAATGAATTAATTATGATTTTTTTGAGAAGGTTTCTAGTTATGAAAGCATAGTGGGAGATGATATAGATATTTTTTAAACTAGATGTTTATGTTTATATGTTTCTAAATATACTAGAACTACACAATTTTGGAAGGTATCATAATGATATGTAATGAATATTCATATAATAAGATATAATATCTATGTATGAAATGTGTGGGTCACTATAATTCATAGTTTAAATGTTTAATAATGTAGGACTATAGGTATGTTCCGGGGTCAAGACTATGTTCCTTGGAACATATCTTCCAATATGTGATGATATCCAATAATAGAAGAACTTGATTAAACTATAGGTCCTATAAATAGTTTCACCAAGTTGAACTTGACTCATCACCTCGTAGAGTCTCCCAAGGCTTGTTATGATTTGGTTCACTCATACACTAATGGATAGTTGTGAAACCATTATAAAGGTGGAATCCCTCACTCTTGTATGAGAATATTGGGAAATTAATAACCATAGACTGAGAAACATTGTATAAGGAATATTATTCAATGGTTTGGACCCAACTCTAGACTAGCTTGATAACCCCATGATGTGTATTAACCATCATCAAGAATGAAGTTGTAATTATTCTGAGTTCCACTTGAGTTTTGGGTTGGGTATGTCTTCCGTCTCTTTTCCATAGGTATTGGTCCATGGAAGTATAAAAAATATTGATCCAAGTATAGAAATGGATGTTGAGGGGTATAAAAAATTTAATCTTAATATTTTATTTAACAAACATCAAAGGATTCCTATCCAAGACCAGAGTCTACACATTATTTCTCTAAGATCCTTGGGTTGGGAGAAAATCATCTTACATCTCATTGAGGACAACTACTTACCCAATCTTATAAAAATATCAGAGACTTATACCCACTTATATATGATATAGTTGTATAGTATTTGTTTTAGGGAATAATTAGCTAACCAACTTTGGTATGAGGTTAACATGTTGGTAAAATAAGAACTGTGAATTCTATATGGCCTCATAAAGCTTTGAGTCTCACCAAAAGTCCTAAAAATTAATGTAGATTTAGTTTAAATAGTATTTCCTTGACCATTCTTGAGAGACATTTCCACCAGGGTGGAGGTCCCGTTAAAGGTTATACTATCTACATTGGCTTTATGTAGAGATTAGTTTAATAGTTGAGTATTGTTGAGTCTATTAACTCATCATTTATGATGAATGATCCAGGAAGTACCACACTAGATTTCTATCATCATGAATGATCTTCTCATCAATGGAAATATTCATCAAAACAAAACCACATGATAATAAGACTCAAATGGGTAGAATGTCAGTATATAAAGGATTTATGTCTGATAGTGTGTAATAGATTAGATCTATTCTGATAAGAGCTTAATACACATGGTGAAATGACCATATATGATTTTTTAATCTAGGATTAATGCTATTAATAAACCCTTTAATGTGAGCAGCCATAACTTCATTGAGAACCCTATTTGAGGGTTTGGATATTTCCTACAAGGGAAGTAAATAATATTATCTCTATCAGGATATATAGAAAATCATTAAGAAATATTTTTGAGGGAATAAAAAAATGAAAAAAAAATTAGTGGGAAAAAATTTCACAAAGATTGAATTTTCACCCAGTTCCTTTCACTTAGTACACAATGTAAAGATAAGGGAACCTGATTGCTCATACCTAGACATAGATTACTAAGAAATTGCATCCAGTCATTTGATCGCATATTGCTTAAAATGTTTCATCCATACCAATCACCATGTCTTTTTTCCAACACCCTACTCTCACAATCTATATCTTTAACCTAGCATAAGAATAAATTTGGTTCTGAGGACTTATTTAGAGATTATGACACAAATTTAGTGAAACAAGAGAGTAAAATCTTTAAGATTCGATCAGGTCATAATTGTGAATTAATTGAGGTGGAACCCCCATATTTATATTCATATATCACATCCCACATATTATAAAACATGTAAAAAAATACATAGTGATCCAAAAATAGTGTACATCATTTGATCACATGAATGATCCTTCCACATGAGCATGAATTCCTAGCCCACATTATGTCCAAGTCATATATTTACCTCATATTTTAATCCAATTTATGATGGTTATATCCAATTCTTCGGTGGGTGGGGTGGATTTTTTTCATTAAAATTATGGAAAATAAATAATTCCACCACTCATTAATAAAATGGAAAATTTTCAAAGGGTTGGGAATCATGATGGGTGCTATTTTTTCCCACACCAAGATCCAAAATCCACAATGAACCTATTCAAGTAGTGCTCACACATCCAAATCTACATATCATTACATCTTTAATATTATTCAACCTTTCTCCGTGCCATTCTTAATGAAATATGGGTTTCTAAGGAAGTGGGCATTCTTGTTTGGGAACCTAACTCCAAATCCCTATATAAGGACTCATAGACCCATTATTTTGGCATGAAGTGGGAATAAGTACAAAGAAGAGTTAGTTGAGTAAAAATAAAAGAACCCAACAACACCTGATATGCTTTTATTTGTTCCCAAATTCCTTGATATTATTTATATGTGAGTTTTAAATCTAAACCAAGGGGAAGAAAGAAATTCAAAAGGAATCTTTTATTTTAATAAATATGAGTATAAAAGGGCCACTTCACCCAGGAAATCACTAATAACTAGGACAAGAACCCTCAAAATAGGTGTATTTTTGGAATTAAGGTACACCATAAAGGTGCCCTATCCATACAAGATTGGATATTCCTATGTAATCCCCAAAAGGATACACCCCTCTCCTAGAAGAAACCAGATTGATTGGTTACTTAATCAGGACTCTATGATGAAATATTATTTGATTAAAGAACCAACCTATTCATGATTTCCAATTATTTATGTAAATATCCACACCTAGGTCCTCTTAATGGGTCTACTCACATGTTACCTACCTATAAAAAACTTATTCTAGGACACTTATTTATGTTCTACCTTCACCTAGGCCATTTACCTAGGATCCTGACTCACCTAGGTCACCTATTTGGGACCCCACCTACTAAGTACTCATCTATAACATCCTAGGATGCATGATAGGTTTGTTCACATTAGTACACACCCCATTTATCATGTATTTTTTTGATAATGGTATCCTACTAGCTAGTCTTAGCTAATTGATGGGACCCTCCATATGTTTATAATCATGTATTCCATTGATAATGAGGGTCTCTATTATTAGAATACTAGTGGAACCTCACCTGGTTCATGAATCTCATTATGTTTACTTATATTAGGTATCCTATAAGATTTATCATATAATACCCCCTTTGGTTTAGTCAATGACCCATGACCACATATGGGCTTCTAGTTTAATGTAATCCACAAAACCCTCCTTTACATGTTCCATCTTCTAGTTTGAACATATATAGGTTTCCTATATATAATACCCAACTCTTCTTCATCAGGTCATATTCTATGTAAGTTCATTCATCTGTCTTTGCCAAGTTACTTACAAATACAAAGTCGATGACTATATATGGGACACCATGTGTAAGACCTAACTCATTCTCATTGGGTTATACCCCTTGTGATTCCAATCTTTCTTCCCCATATAGTCACCAATAGATAAGGTGTTGAGACTTAAATATGGTCGTCTAATATTTTGTATTTCCCAACTCTTCCTTAATAGGCCATATCCCCTATGAGTAACTCTTCCTCATTAAAATATATCTCATTTGATTAACTCTTCCTCAATGGTTCATATTCCTTATGAGTGACTCTTCCTCGATATTAAAAATACCCTATGAGTATAACTATACCATTTATTATTTAGTTTCCAATATATATAATGAACAAAAAATGTGTCACTCATGCATATTCCCCACTCAGTCTTCTATTGTCTCCATTTTCACGAAACAAACATCCTTACTATATGACATTAAATTGCATGGGAAGGTCCTAACATACAACCTTAAACTATGAAATTAAAACAAAGTGGGATTTGATTATTGTTAAAAAGGGTATTTAAGAATTCTCTTTGAGGTCCAATTATAACATACTATATGTCCAAGATATGTGAAATTAAAAGGAACAACAATAGATCCTAAATTCAGGACCTTAAAATGCACTTCAATAGGCCATATATAGATGTATTTAAAAGTATCTTTAATAGGTCTTAGATGAATGAAATTATAATAAACTTAATTTGGTCATGGATTTGACCATAAAAGGAACCACATTGGCCCTTGTCAC
Organism: Viscum album; assembly: GCA_963277665.1. Lineage (NCBI taxonomy): Eukaryota > Viridiplantae > Streptophyta > Magnoliopsida > Santalales > Viscaceae > Viscum > Viscum album. The sequence continues at coordinate 1,917,008,064 of OY728128.1, read as the reverse complement.
ATGACCTTAAAAGGAATAATGTGTTCTGTTAAGTGGAACTGAACTACATTGATTCTAATTCCCATCATAGGGATATATAGGATGTCCTTCCTATAGGTTTAATCATAACTCCATAATATCTAATGACTCCTTGTATGATGCTAAATTCTATAGTTCTCACACTTGTGGCTTTATACTATATTATAATCACTGGTAAAATTCATGGCACTGACCAATCACATTTATAGAGTTAACTAATAGTAATACTATCACTAGGTTGGATTCATGAATGCATCTTGTCAACCAATTAACACCCAAAGTGTCATTAGTATATCCCATTGACCACGTGACTTTGTAAATAAGGTCCACACTGATTCCAAACGCCATGAGAACTTGGGAACATAAAAAAACAAGGTTAAATTGAATAGTGATTATATAGGTTTAGGTATACAAAGTGTTTAAATGAGTTACATGATAGTGCCACTAAGACAAACATGGCTTTATTAGAGAAAAAAACATGATATATCTCATTTATATATTTATTATATCTATAGTAGGATACAATTCATGTATTATTTGACGGATGGGTTTGGGGTATGCTCACCATAATATATTTAATAGTTAGGATTCAATTGTAATATATTTTATAATTCAAGGTAAATAGATGATCATTATATATGATATAAATAATGGTTGGGATATATCACTTCAGTTCTTATTGTTATATTTCATCATACTAGATATGTTTGATATCATGAACCACATTTGAGTTATAATGATAAAGTTCATAACCATGCTTAATACATTAGATTTATTGATATGTTTAGTTTACTCATTGATATGAGTGATATATTAAATTCTAGTGAATTATGTCTAGTATAATTCATTATTCATACTCATACTTGATCCTATGAAATATTGGAACATAAAATAGTATTCACATAGGTGATGGGATCTTGCAGAACCTTTTATTTAGAAGATTATAATTCTGACCATGGTTATAATTTATACTAAAAATGTAAAATGTTAAAATGAGTAATAAAAATAAAATTTATAATGAAGGAATTACTAATCCAATTATATTAGATATTTATGGATTTTATTTTTATAATATCCATGAACCGATACTCTTAGATCTGGTGCTATGAAAATAAAATTTACATTTTTGGTTTTGATACTAATGATGGTGACAAAATTGTAGCCATCCAAAACCTACAACATCAAAAGAAAATACTGTATCACTTACATTATAAAGGATATTTAAGGTTTAGAGTTTTAGATAATTAGGATAAACTCTTACATAAACAATACCCATGTCTCTAAATGGAAATTTGTCTAAATTATCCCTGTTTTATCATTTCAAATTAGGACACCATATTCATCATTATAAAACTATTCTAGACATATTTAATTTAAAAAAAATTAATGATAACTTGGGAAAATGAAACATTAATATGGTGACCTCAAATTCTCAGTAAGGCTAAAAATAATCATTAAAAATTGAATTTCATCTGTGAGCATAAGAAGAGTATAAGGGTATGATGAAATAATCAAACTACATGAGAATAACATAAGAGAACTCATACCCATCAACTTGGATCAACAAACATGTGGTATGAAATAAAACTTTAACTAAGGAAAGTGTAATCATAATTAATAATCATGAGCCATGTAATATCAATGTTAATCAATGGAAAACTTTATAAACCATAGAAAGAATAACAAAAAAAATTTGGTATCTTGAAACGTCATCTTCATAACCCATTTTAAACCTATGTAAGAAATAGCTAGATCCCATTTAAATCCACAGGATAATCCTTATTAAATCACTAATTTTACCCCTAAAGACATGGAAAATTACCCAATGCATTGGAGTGGTAGTTTGGTGCAGCCATTGTATAATCAATATCAGGCTCACCCAGTGCTATATTGGTTCTCCCATCATATAAAAAACATTAATTTAATTCAATTTTATCTAGGAAAACCCATTAATTATTAATAATGTATAGGTACTATTCATGAATATAAAATTTAGAATTTTTACCTTTTCTACATAAAAGTAATAATAATTATTTCATTGATTGATTCACTCAAGGAAAAGAAGCATTTTACATTTAAATTTCATAATACTCTAGATAAATAACAAGGATGGTATCAATACAACATATCCTAAATAGAGTGTATGTAACATTAATTTTTTTTTCATTTTTAATTAATAAAAATACCATTAAAAGGTCATTAAAAACATTTTTAAGGAAAATAACATTTTCATTTTGAAAATGGATTTTAATACTAAATATTCAAAAAGTATTTTGATAATATTTTTCATCATAAATTAATTTTGAAATATAAAAAAGAGTCTTTAAAATAAATAATGTTCATTACATCAGGAAAATCCATTCATGATGTAAATGTTAAAAATATAATTTATTTTCAAAAAAATTCAAAAGCGAGTCAAAAGTGACCAGTTTGGAAAATGTTAAGAAATTTACTTTTAAAACATTTTAAAGTAAGGACAATGACCATGTAAAATAGATTTAGTAAATAATTTATTTTCAGAAAGAACATTTTTGAAAACATGGATATGGAAGAGAAAGACATCTAATCTAAAAGAAAATACAAGATCAATATCACTTAAAAATAAATTTCTTGATTTATATTAAATAAATAAGTGAGAAAATGGAAATAGAACATGTGAAACACTTTAGTCAAGTTTTGAGAATAAAATATATTTGGTTTATGAGATAATATTACATTATTTACTCCAAAATAACCTTGAACATAAACAATCCCAAAATAAAGGAGATTTTAACATAAAGATTTTTCCTCTTTGGTAACTCTTCAATCGTAAACCCCAATAAAGAAAAACATGAAATGATAATTTAAAAAAATTAATATAAGTATTTTCATTATATAACATTTAAAAGTGTAGTATAAACACCTCAAACATTAATATAGGAGCAAATCATAAATGTTTGTCTCGAACAAAGAAAATTTGAGACGAATAACCGCTACAAAAATCATACCTTTGAATTTAAGAATTAATATTTGAATTGATTATGTGTATCAATTGTAAAACACCCCTAAAATAAGTGTATATTAAATATAAGAAAATAAAAATTCATTACACACATAATTTTGATATAATAATTTCAATGAATAAGTAATATAACCCAATGAAAAGAAATTGAGTTAAGAAATTAGTTACAACTTGGTGATTTTCAAGTCGATTACCCTTGAATGAAATAATTAAAATAGAAAATTTAAATACCATTATGTATGATGAATTCATGTTTTTACATGTAAAGGATCAGTATATACACCACATAATAAAAAAAGTGGTGAATATAGAATATGTCTCACAAAAATAAAAAACGAGATGAGAAAACCCTTACCTAGAGCTAGAATTTCTATGTGTGTTCTTTAACTCCTATATAATTAGTTGATATCAATTATTTTATTTAATAATAAAATTTTATAGGTTCAATACTATATATTAAATCATTTATTTTATTTAATTTTAAAAACATATTTAAATACTTAATTAGCTAAATCCATGTCAGGTGTTTTGAAGATGTTCAAATTATTATTTCAAAACGAATTTAGTGTGTCATCTATGGTCAATGAGGTCATCATTTAAACATATATATAATAATAATAATGAAATTATTATCATATTTATATATCAATTTTACTTTTAAAAAACAAATCATGAAATATGGTTATGAAAAATGAACTATGTTATGATCATAGAGACAGTCGGCTGTGCGTATGCATGAGTAACATTTCCACTTTTCAGTGATCAATATGGAAAGAATTTATGAATTAGTTTATATTTATATAATTTTAGTAATGTCATAAATTACAAATTATTTATTTAAATATAATTATATATATATCCTCTATGTCATTTAGTGATGAAAAAAATGTCACATCACTTTGTCGTGGTGATAGTCCATACGTACACACGAATGATGTTATCATCTATAAGTATAAAAAATAAAATGATATATTATATATTTATAATTATAAATATTCCATTAATATAAAATTATTTTATTTATATCACATATATTTTTTAAATTTATCTTTATTTCCTTCTATGTAAGGAGTTTGTGAAAAATAAATCACATCACTTCGTGAGGTGGTTGTCCTCCGTACACACTAGCGACATTACGATATCCCACTAAAATAGATTTAAGAAGATATATGTGATATCAAAACTCTGTAAGTATAAATATGTTAAAAATATTATAAATATATACTTTAAATACATCATTATAACAATCCTTTAGATGTGATGATGGAAAATGAATGACATTGGTTTCTGAGGCGGTAGTCCACCGTACACACGAATGATGATTTCATATCCCATTTGATAGAAGATGAGATGTATTTAGGTTATGATCTAAAAATAATAAAATACTTTTATATGTTATATAATATTTTTATTATATCAAAATAATTGATTAATATTTTATGGATTTGGAAGAATAAATAAAATAAAAATTCATAGTTAATCATGATACCTCTTCTTTGAACAACAACCTTGTGTAAGCACCAAAATACTTCTTAAGATGGATTTATGATAAAACTATGAACTATAGGTATTGGTGATGGATGTTAAGAATATAATTGGTTAAGTATTATACATTAAAAAGGTATTATATGGTGTAAATAAGAGAGGAGTGGGGGTGACCATTAATAAGTGAGGTGAGTGGCACACTTGTAATTTTGGATAAGAAAAAGGTGTACCGACTTTTTTCAGATGAAACAAGGATCCAAAATGGACAATAATAAATAATAATAAATTTTAAGGTCATAATATGTCCATAATATATAATTTTAATGATTTTTCGCCCATATTAACCCTTATCATTTTTGTTTACCCCCATGTAAACTAATTTTCACCTTAACCATGACAATTAATTTTTATTATTTTACTATTAATTATGTTAAAAATTTAGGTTTAAAATATTAGATAATATAAATTATTATGGATTAAAATATGGTATCCATTTTATCAAATTCAATTCACTTCATTGGAAAAATCTAATTTTAAAATTAAATCGGTAGACACGATGAAAAAGTGGGTTTTCAAGAAGCCTATTTTTCAAGAAAAAATTTATTTTATATTGAATCTATGACTAATAATAATAATTTTATAGATAAAAATTAATAATTATTTATATATAATATATAAATTTACATTAAATCATTCATCATTAGGGTTTTTTTAATAAATTAAATGTGAGAAATATTATGCACTTTAGAACAATGTTCAGAGAAATCCAGTTTCAAAAGAAAAAATAAACTTATACTAAAATACAATATAAAGATGGATAAAATGTAATTAATTGGATTAAATTTAAATAAATAATAACTATGTTAATTTAAATCATATTCTAAAAATTATTATATTTTTTAATTACTTTATTTATTTAAAATAAATGATAGTTTTATAAAAATAAATAATTTTCATTATTCCCTGAAAATTGAATATTTTTTGAAAAATACCCAAATTTTCCCTTAACTAAATTTTAATATATTTATTAAAAAAATAAATTTATTTTTATAAATTTGTTTTCTAAAATTATAAAAAATTAATTATAATATTTTCTCACAAAAATTGATAAAAATATTTTTTGAAGAAAACATATTTTTCGAAGAATATAATTACTTTTCTAAAAATTGATTGATGACTAACTAAGAATTTATAAATAATTTATATTGATTATACCATATATATATAAATATATATATTTCTTAAATTAGATAATACTATTCATACTCTTTAATGTAATGGATTGGTTATAACAGTTATATATTTTATGGGTCATTTAAGCCTGAAGTTGTATGTTGAGTACACCATTGAACATAATGATCTTATTTTAAAATATTAGGGTGTTACATCCTCCACTAATTTAATAAATTACGACCTTTAATTTTCAAATTTATATCATTAATTAATGGTTTAAAATTTGAAAAAAAACACACATGTTGGAAACTGACATTGTAAAAAGTGCAAATTAAACATCCTGTTGATAAGAAAGAAAAAGAAGTGCGAGGGTAATCTGGAAGAATGAACACTAGGTTTCCAAATAAAAGAACATTGACAGGAAGTGAATATTTTTGACATGAAATAAAGGTTTAATTTTCAAATAATGAAGGAGAGTGACATATATCATTGATCAAGAGAAAGTGAATGATCGTCGGGAAATAAATAATCAAAAAACCACAAACCAAAGAGGTGTGAAAAAGGTCATTGATATCATCAAAAATGAAGGAAATATGATTTTTTTGTTTCAATATACTTTTCATAGAGTTGAAAAATTCCTTTACCATCTAGACTAAGAGCATAAATAAATATAATTGATGTGTATAATTTCATCATTTTATCAATTTTCACCATTGTATCATCTTTTTTTCCAAACAATGAGTATTCAATAATTTGTTTTCTTGCTTGAATAAATAAAATCAAAATTTAAAGGACCAAATAACCATAAATGGTATAATCAATCTATTCTACCAATATTTAGACATTAACCAAAACAAAAATGGTTAAAAATGGTAAGATAATTCCTAAAATGAATATATCTTCATATGATTAAATAATACATTAATCTCTAAAATTTAACAGCAATACACAAGTTAAAACAGAGTCATTATATATATAAATGACCCTATATACCAAAAAACCTTAATATACTCAACATTAATGACTGTTTTTCTCTAAAAGTAATATAATAACTTTAATCTTAAAATCCCCAAAATATATTGATCTTCTTCTAAAATAACATTAATCACTTAGTCACCAAGTCACATTTCAATCCAATGGTCATCTATATGAAAAAACTTATGTTCCAAAAATTACCACAATATATAAGATCATATAAACCCAAAAGTTTTTCAATTACTTAACAAATATGTCTGTAAAATGTAAAGTAATACTTCACATTAAACTGAATAATTACATACACTTATACCCAATAAAAAATATCCAAAATTATAATTAAAAACATTATGATATCATCACTTAAATCCCCAAAAGGGTTGTATAAAAATTAAAGTATGATCAAAATTAATATTATATAACTATAATAGTATCCATAACTCTTAATATAAACTTCAATGAAATCAACCAAATATACAAAATGTTATATACCCGCATCAAATACAAACTTTAATATCCCCTAAAACATACTCCTAGATACGGTGCTAAAAATATAAAATTTACATTTATGTCTTTGATACTGATGAAGGTGGAAAAATTTTCTAAATAAAAAACTTACAACATCAAAATGAAATAAGAGATCACTTAAATTCTCAAGGACCATTTAGGTTTATAGTTTCTGAGAATTAGGATAAAATCTTACATAAACAATACCAATGTATTTAAATTTGAATTTACCGCTCTTAAACCAGATTTTATTATTTCAAATTAGGTCACCATCGTTATCAATATGAAACCCTTATATATATAATTCATATAAACTAATTATTAATAACTGGGGAAAAGGAAACATAAGAATGGTGAGCTCCAATTCTCATTAAGGGTAAACATAAGCATTAAAAATTGAATTCCATCAGGGAGAATAAGAAGAGCATGAGGGTATGATGAAATAATCAATGTTCATGAGCATAACATAAATGAAATCATACCCACCAAAATAGATCAATTAACATGTGGTATAAAACAAATATTTATCAAATAAAGGAGTCATCATAATTAATAATCTTGATCCATGTGATATCAATCTTGATAGAAGGAAACATTTTTAACCCATAATAAGAATAATGAAAATATGTTGGTATCTTGGAACTTAATCATCCTAACCCATTTTAAAATCATGTCAGAAATAACTAGATCCTAGTTAAATCCATAGGATAAACCCTTTGGTAACTCCTTCATTCATTCACCTAAAGACAAGAAACATTACACAATGCATTGTATTGTTATCTTGGGGCTTCCATAATAAAAGCTATTTCAAACTAACTCAGCACTCTCTAGGTAAAACCATTATATAAGATGAATTTGGATCACCAAGTGCTATATGGGTGAACCTAATCATCATCAATAATTTCTTTATACCATTCATGAATAAAACATTTAGAATCTTTCACTTTTTCATATAACAATAATCAATGTTATTTTTTTCTTGATTCACCCATTGAAAATAAATAGATTCTATATCAATCTCAAAATACACAAGGATAAATAATAAAGATGGTATCAACACCACATACCCCCCTTGGATTTTATGTAACATTAAGTGTTTTTATTGATTAATGTAAATACCATTAGAAGGTTATGAAAAACAATATTAAAGAAAATAAATTTTTCATTTTGAAAAAAACTTTGAAAAACTAGAAAATCACAACATATTTTGAAATTAATCTTAAATGAAAATACCCTTTTAAAATTTAAAAGGAATATTTAATACAAATAATTTTAATATTGGTGAGAAAATTCATTCATGATGTAAATGTTAAAAATAAATATTCTTTTCAAACATTTTTTTAAAGAGATTCAAAAGTGAACCATTTGGAAAACATTACAAAATTTACTTTTCAATCCTTTTAAAATATCACCAAAGACCATGTAAAATATATTTAGGTTATAATTTATTTTAAATTTATTTTTTAATTTTTTAGAAAACATGGATACAGAAGAGAAATATAGTAAATATTAATGAAAATACAAGATCAATATCACTTACAAATGAATTTATTGATGTTTATACAGTCAATAAAAGAGGGGATATAAATTAAACATGTGAAAAACATATTTAAAAATAGTATAATACAATATATTTTACTAAATAAAATAATACCATATGACTTACACCGAAATAACCTTGAACATAAAAAATCATGAAAGAAAAGTGATTGTAATGTAAAACTTTTTCCACTTCAGTAACTCTTCAATCATAGTCTATAAGAAATAATATCATCAAATGATACTTTAAATGTTATTAAAATAATGATTTTAAGGATATAACTTCTCAAAGGGATGTTTATACACCTCAAAAATTAATATTACTATATATTATAAATGAATGCCTTAATGAAATAAAATTTTAGATGAACAAACCTTAAAAAACCATACCATTTCATTTGAGAATTAATTAGTGAATGAATTATATATGTCAAATGTAAAATTGATAAAAATAGGTTTAAATACAATATAATATAATCAAAATTAATTACACACATAATCATGATATAATAATGACAATGAAGAAGTAATATAACCCTATGAAATGAAATTGAGTTAAGAAACATTTTACCACTTTGTAAATTTTAATTAAGTTAAACATGAATGAAATAATTCAAATTAAAAGCTAAAATACCTTTATTTATGAAGTATTAATTTTTTTACATTTAAATGAGTAGTATACACATTAAAAAATAAAAAAAATTGGTGAATATGGAATATTTCTTAAGAAATAAAAAGTGATATGAGAAAACCCTTACCTCATGTCTAGACTTTCTATGCCTATCCTTTAACTCATATATAGTAATATTATATCAATAATTTGATTTATTATGATAATTTTATAGGTTTAATAACTTATAATTAAATAATTTATTTTATTTATTTTTAATGATATATATAAATACATAATCAGTTAAGTCAACATCGGGTGTTTTCAAGACGTTCTGTTTATTGTTTCAAAATGGCTTTGGTGTGTTGATCGTGGTAAATGAGGTAATAATTTAAACATATCTATAACAATAATAATGAAATAATTATAATATTTATACCCAAATTATATTTTTTTAAATCAAATCTTGAAATATGGTTATGAAAAATGAACTACATTCCGATCATAGAGATAGTATGTTGTATGCACACATGAGGAACGTTACCATTTTTCATTGATCATTATGGAAATAAGGTATATATTATTTTATCTTTAAATAATCATATTAATATCATAGATACCTTATTATTTATTTAAATATTCTTCTATATATATATAATTCATTTGATTTAGTGATTAAAAAAGAGTCACATCGCTTCATGGTGGTGGTAGTCCACCCGTACACACAAACGACATTATCATTTTTCAGTGTAATAAAGCAAATCATATATTATTAATTATTAATTATTAATTTTTCCTTAATATCATAAATATTTAATTTATATCACACATATTCATTAAATTTATCTCTATTTCCTTCCATGTAAGTCGTTGGTGCAAAATGAATCACATCACTGTGGGAAGTAGTAGTCCGTCGTACACATGAGTGATGTTATCATATCCCCCCAGAAGAGAATGTAAGAAGGTACATGTGATATACTAAGTTAATAATATTAAAATTATAAAATTATAATATATTTAATTTAAATATATCATTACAAATAGTAGTGAGAGACAATGATAGAAAACAAATGACATCGGTTCATGAGATGGTAGTCTTCCGTACACACGAATGATGATTTTGAATCTCATTTGATGGTAGAGGATATAGATTTAGGTTATGAAATTAACATAATAACATCTCAGTATATTTTAAATACTTATTTTATTATATAATAAAAATTTAATAATATTTTAAGGAGTTGGAAGAATAAATAAAATAAAAACACATTGTTAAGAATGACACCTCTTCTTCAGAAAACCTCTTTAAGTAAGAAACAAAAGACTTTGAAGGATATATTTATGATAAATATAATGGATATAGGCCATGGGAAGGGAATTGGAAATATATTTTGGTGGGTAATGGCTAATAAACGGGGCTTTTATTGTGTAAATAACAGATGAGAGGGGGTGTCCTTTTATAAGTGAGGTGAGTGGTACATTTATAATATTTGAAAAGAAAAAGGTGTACCTATGATTTTATCAATAAAATAAGGATAAAAAATAGACCATTATCAATAATTATACATTATAAGGTCTAAATATATCCCTAAAATTAAATTTATACAAATTTTGAGGTTATATTAACCCTTATCTTTTTAGTTTAATCCATGATAAACCTGTTTTTACCTTAACTGTAGTCCTTAATTTTTGTTGTTTCCACTATATATTTTGGTAAAAAACATAGGTAGAAATTATTAGATAATATAAATTAATATTATTTAAAATATTGAACCCATTTTACCAAATATAATTAATAAAATTGGAAAATTTTAATTTAAAAATTAAACTTGTAGTCATGACAATAAATCAGGTTTTCAAGATGTTTATTTTTTAAAAAACAATATACGATTTTATATTTGATATAAGAATAATAATAATACTTTTATGAATAGAAATTAATATTTATTGATATATAAACTATAAATATCATTTAAATCAATCATAATTTGGGGTTTTTAAATCAACTAAAATGGAAAAACATTATTCACTTTAAAATAGTTTTACAAAATTCCCAGTTTTTAAACCCAAATATAAACTTACAACAAAATACAATGTAATGATAGTTAAAATTTAATTAATAATATTAAATATAAACAAAGAATAATTATTTTACTTGAATTCATATTGAAAATATACTGGGACTTTAAAATTACTCAATTTATTAAAAATAAATGATAGTTTTATAGAAATATGTATTTTTCACTATTCATTGAAAAATCAATATTTTTCAAAAAATAAAAAATAATTCACCCAATGTTAACTTTGATATTATGGTTTTAAAAACTAAGTTAATTTTATGAAATAAAATTTATAAAAGTTTCAAAAATTAATTATTATATTTTCTCACAAAAAGTGATGAAAATCGTTTTTGAAGAAAACATATATTTGTAGAATAAAATTACTTCAGAAAAATTTATCAATTAATTATTAAGAATTTATAAATAATTTATATTTAGTAAGAAATATATATATATATATATATATATTTCATAAATTAGTTAATATTATTCATACCTACCAATTTAATATCTAGGTTATAATGGTTATATATGTTGCAGGTCATTTAAGATTTGTATTGCATGTTGAATAAACTATCGAACATGATTACCTTCTTTCAAAATCATAGTGTGTTACTATTTTGATAATAATAATCAATGAAAATAAAATATATTGTTTTAAATAATTATTTTTATTAATATTATTTATGTCATATCATTTATTTATATATTCAACATAGGTTTATATATTTTAAATTTTATTGGTGATATATATATATATAACTATAAAAGAATGCCAAAAATATCATTTTATATTTATTTATAAGTTTGTGATATATATATATATATATTTTTATAAAAGATGTTAATTATATTTTAATGCTTTATATTTATTCAATAAAGTAAAAAAATAGAATAATAAGATTCCTTCAATTTAATATACTATTTTATTAACCTTGAAAATTGATATTTAATTTAATAATTTACATATCCAGTATCCTTGGCTTTATAAGAATATAAAATATGGGTCAAAGGGACTTTTATACATTAACCATAGGAAAGGAAAACATATTACTTACAATCATCTCTATCATTGAAAATCTTTTATCCTCCATAATTTTTAGATATTTTTATCCCAAAGATCATAGAATGTATAATAAAGGACATATAAGGGTTTATAATGATAAAAAATCATTGCTTTCACATTTTATGCATTTTCTATTTTAATTTTTTATTTTCAAAATTTTGAATGATTAAAGTTTTGTAATTTTTTCTAATATTTCTGTTATGTTAATGGTACATAGAGAACATATCAAATAGATTCATTGGTATCATAGAAATTAAAAATTAAAACCCTGTTTTTGAAAATATATATTTTTAATGAATTTTTTATATTTAAAAGATTTTTTTAAATTAATTTTTTTTAAAATTTAATTTTATAATTATAAATATTTATATTTACCATGGTTTAATGGATTGTTTTAAAAATTTATTAAAAAATATAGGCAAAATTTGTATTTTAATTATAATTTAATAATCATTTTAATATATAAGATGGAAAATGATTTCTTGTAATGTGTGATTTATTTTTCAAAAATAAAAATTTGAATGGGTGTTATGTGATTCAAACTGTTATTAAATTTTACTTACACATTTTGGTGTATTTATATTTTTTTACTGGAGGTTAATAAGAATAATTATTATTAACATTTAAAAAATTTATGCTCTAATATTTATATTTTAAATATTATTGTTTTTTGAGAATTAAATAAATTGTTTGAAAATAATTTTCTTAGTATTTCTTGTGCTCATGGGCTTCCTAGAAGCTATATTCTTGAAATATTTTATTATTTATAAATTAAGAAATTTAATAGATTTGATAAAACTAATATATGGATAAAATATAACCAAAATTTGATATATACATTAGATATATATAGATATGCATCAAATGCATATCGAGGTTTTGATGGATGTGAATGGGATACATGAATTAATAAAAGTAATACATTTATTATTTGAATAATATTCATACTTTAAAATGTTGGATTGAATTTAAAAATATTAAAAAAATTATCACATGAAACCTTCAAATATACACACTTTTTATTCAATAATTGATAAAATAATTATGGTTTATATTAAGGTTGAGTAACTATAATTTATCATATGTAAGTTAAAGTAGGAGAATCATCTATTACATGTGTGTGTGGTTATCACTTTATTGGGTTCTTGACGAGTGTTAAAACCTATAGGAAATGTGTTATGTAAATGGATATGGTTTGGGATTCACTAACCAATCAAAAAATGAGTAGCATGGATTGTGATTCAAATAGTGATTACTACTAAAATAATCGTCATTTGGTAGAAATGCCTAAAATATACATAATAATAATGTTTTTTGGATATTGATTCATAATATATAGTGAGGTATGTGTTAATGAATTATGTTTAATAAAATACCCTATTGAATATTTTTCAATATATAATTTTATTAAAATATTGATTACTATATGTGTAGATAAATAGAAACTAATAACACAAACTCAAACCTATCTCCATGGCCAGTCCATGAAAAGAAAAATCTAATAGGAAAAAATTTACTTAATTAGTATCAAAATATGAGGATAATACTCATGTGAGAGAAGAATCTATATAATCTAGAGAAGGCAATCCATAAAAAATATACTATTGGAGCTACACAAGCAGAGCACGATAATTATTTAAAGAAGAATTATGATTCCAATGATATAACACATCTCATGCAAGTGGATATGAATTCAATGGTTAAAAGGAAACATAAATTGATGTAAATGTTCAATATTATTAAATAGTTAATGACAATTTATCAAAATTAGGCTAGGTAAGAGAACTTTGTAATATCAAAGGCTTTATTTCCTTCCATAATGGGTAATGTTATACCGATGTTAACTCATGTTCTTATAATTACTAGGTACATTGAAAATTTACATAGGTTGTATTTTTAATTCTTAATGAAGTAGTAGTGAACTTTATACTATATTATTTTCTTATATATTTTAATTAGTTTATTACTAATTAAAATATTAATGAGATTTCAAATTATCACATTAATTCTTAACTTTTCAACACCTACTGATGTGAACTTACAAAGGTTACAACCTTATCCATGTGATAGTGAAAACAAAAATAAAGGTAAATTCAAGAATAATAATAGTGAAACAAATCATTAGTATTCTTCTCATTCACTAAAACCTCATGAAAAAATATCTAAATTGAAAAATTTCATCCGTTATGGAATGAATGCGAATTAAAAGAGGTATTATAAGAAATTCCTGTGTGTGAATGTGATGATTAATCGAAGAAAGGGCTCAATAGTAGTTATTTTTATAATAAAAGTAAATTTTTATAACATTACATCATGAATATTGGATACCACTTGTTCTTATCACATTATTAAGAATATTTAATAGTTATTAATTAATTGATATTTGGGAAAGGGGGAACTGGATCTTAGAGTAGGGAATGAGGTGAAAGTTGTAGCCTTATACATGGAGATATATGAGATAAATATTCAACTAGATTATCTCTTGAGTTGGAGAGTTTTTATACTAATCCTAAATTAAAAATTTATTTATATATATAGTCCCAACAACAAGGTATTTTACTTTTTATTTTATGATAAACAATGTTCTATTTCAAAAATATAATGTATCATAGTAGTGAAAATATGATGAATGATCTATATTTATTAAATATTGAAAAGGTAATATATAACATTGATATTATAGGAGTTAATTAAAATTATTATAACAATTTATACATTTATAATTAGGGCCTATGTCACACTAATTAGAGTTTCATTTGAACACTCCTAACATGTGGTCTTTTAGAATCATTAGATTATAAATTAAATGATATATGTGAATATTTTTTAAAGGGTGAAATTATTGATACTCCATTTTATTAAAAATAAGAGAGAGGAAAGGATTTATTGTAATTAATTATTTTTATGTATGTAGTACTTTATACATCTAAGCTCATGGAGGTTATCAGTAATTAATTACCTTTATATATGATTATAGTATATTTTGGTATGTATTTATTATGAGTCACAAGTATAAATCCTATGAAATATTAAAGGAGTAATAACATAATGTAAAAACTCAAGTTAGAAATATTATTTAAAGTATTTGATTAGATTGAGGTGTTGACTACTTAAGATAGTATGTTTTTGAGAATCTTAAGGAGTGTTTTATTATATCACAAATCTCTTCTCAAGAAACACCATAATGTAATAGAGCATTTGAAAGCTAAAAGTAAACCTTATTGGACATGATTTTATTTAGGATAAGTCATAATGGTCTCCCTATATCTTTTTGGGGTTATGATATATAAATTATTCACCTTAAACTAAACTAAGTTCCATCTAATATAGTAAAAAATACAATATATGAGATATAGAATTTTTTCATTCATAGAATATAATTTCTAAGTATTTGGGGTTATTAAATATAAATTAAGAATATAAAATCCTTCATATTTGGATATAAATAAGAAAAGTGTATATTTTTTTAATAATCCTAAGGAAATAAATGGGTATTATTTTTATAATCCATCTAAGAAATTATTTTTATAGTTTTACATGATGTTTTATTAGAAATGGAGTCCCTTTCTATCAAAATATTGTGGTGGTTAAAAAAATAAAGTATTTGAGTAATGAATTTAATCACTTTCAATGATTTTATTGCACCTAGTTTTTTGTTGGGGTTATATTATTCCAACAATTCTCTCTGAAAACTATATCTAAGTTGTCTCTTTGTTCCTATCTTACTTTATTTTAGCCTTCCACACCCACTTCACAACCCTTTTTTATGAAAAGTCCAAAAAGTTATTAAAAAACTAAATACTGAGGAATTTATAGAATAATAAGATTACTTATTACCTGAGATGAATGATTTGGTTTTTTAATACAAAGTGGAAGAATATCCCACTCAATATAAACCAAAACTAAGAAGTCTAATTTGGTTTTTCCATGTTCGTAGAAGGTATGAAATTCTCATGGAAAATGATTATCAAGTTATTTTCATTGATGATGAGATCACCACCTATGAAAAAGATATTCCATGTTTAGAATTTAGGAAATTTCTTAGAGAAGTGAAGGACGAGATGCAATCCATGTACGCCTGTGAAGCTTAAAATTTAGTCAAATTACCTGATGGATATATATCTACATAGTATAAATGGGACTTTAAGAAGAATATTTTCTTATATGGTAGATAATCTTACTATTAGGAGTGAATGTTGGAAAATAGTTCATTAAATTTGATGGAATTGATTATAGAGAAATTTTATCACCAATTATTATTCTTAAATCTCTCTATATCATCATAACCATAAAGGTTTTCTAGGATTATAAAATATAATAGATGGATGTCAAAAAAATCCCTTAATAGGAATTAACACAAGGATGCTTGAATAAAAAAGCCAAGTTTTTTTATCAAATTAGTGAATGATACAAAGGTATATAAGCTATAAACATACATTTACTGACTTAAGTAGTATTATTAGAATTAGAAATTTTTTTTAACGATATAATTAATGAGATTTGATTCATTACGAATAAAGATGAACATTATGTATATAAATATATTATTGTGATAATAATTGTAGTTTTATTTTTATTTATTGATAAAATATTACTAAATAAAAATTACATTTCTATTACATAGTCTATAAAGGATTAGGAGAAACATTATGCATCTTTAATATGAGGATATTTAAGGATAAATCAATAAGCTTCTCTAATTTTTTCAAGGTACACATTTTTTTATAATCTAGAATTGATTTAAAAATAATGATTTTATGAAAGTATATATTAAAATTTTAAGTGGAAATATTATTTTAAATAATTAATTTCATTCTTCAAATATATAAAGAAAACACATGGTTAGATCACTTAATGCATCAACTATAAGTTTAATCATGTTTTCATGTTATGTAATCGCCTAGATGTGTTATATGAATTAAGTATTGCCAAAATATACCAATAAAATACATGTAAAGATAATTGGATCAATGATAAAAACATCCTAAAGTACCTTCAAATAACAATAGGAATATTTTTCAATATATGGTGGTAAATAATTACTTATTTAATGAGGTTACAATGATAAATTCTCTAAATATATGATGATGGTTTCAAATTATTTTCAAGATTTTTTACCTAAATAGAGGTGATTTTAATTTGATATGTTCTAAATAAAGAATAGTTGATACTTACACTACCAAATATGAGTAAATAACCTCATTAAATACAATAAAAAGGTTTTTGGATTAATTTTTTTATTAACTAACTAGATTTTGTACAAGTAATTGTGGATCCTATTAAAATATTTTCTAATAACAATAGGGAAATGTGAAAAGATAAAGAGTCTTGATCTCACAAAAAAATAAAATAATATCATTTGATGATATTATATCTTTTTTTGAATCTATATATCATGGTGATATAAGAATTTTCCATATTTATATAAATGATAATGTAGAAAATCCTTTAACTAAACCACTTCCATAACAAATGCATGATGGAATATAAAATATCTATGTATAATACATAGTGGAGATTGAATTTAGTGTAGTAAAAATAGGTTGGAAATTCTTCCATAGAGACTAACAATGGGATTTTGTTTTAGGATTATATTTGTATCATATATTACATTATCAATAAAGGGATACATTCTTCATTTACTATTATTTTGTGTTCAATTTCTTGAATACACTTACCATGATATTAATCCTCATGATACATTAAGACTAGGTTTTATCCTTATATGTTAACCATTATAGATATAAATATTGTGATATAAAGTTAATATGAATAATATTTGTATATATTAAGATATACAAAGTGCTCACATATATTATAGGTTAGATATATTGAATATGAGGTGACTCAATTTTAGAAACGCAACATTAAATGTCCTATTTATAACTTTGATATACTATGTAGAGATTCTATTTATGTATTCTTTGAAAAAAGAAGATCAATGAGTGATTTCCATGAGGTCCTTCACACATAGGATTCTAAATTACACCATTTTAAAATTAGAGAAAAGTTTATAAACACTTGGTATGTTACTAATCATGTATTTGACACCATTTAAGGTTGTATTGGAATTTTTTTCTTGTTGGAAAAATTTGAAATCACAATCCTTTATTGAGTTATAATAAAAAATTCCATGTTTATTCTTAATACAAAAAATAAAATAATATATTTAGTTCACTCATCAACATGACTAATATAGTAAATTTTAGTGGTACAAGGATGAAAAAATCTAGGTCATTTACTAAAACATGGTGTCATTGATAATTGGAAATTGATATAATATACATTTTGGTGACGGAATCAATCCAAACATTTTATTAGATATCTTAAAATTATGAATTATATTCATAATTTAAACTAATAATGTAAAAAGTAAAAATAATTCCCAAAATTAAGATTTGAAAGGATGAAATTATTAATCCATTTGATTATGATATTTTACATGGTTTTATTTTTATGAATATTATTATTTAAAATAAATTAAGAAGTATAAATAATTATATTATCATTTTTATAATGTATCATTTATTAATATATTTATGGTATATATATTTATTTTAAAATTTTTTCATGTTACACACATACACACAAAAATTTATTTATGTATATATATAGATATGTATGTATATAAACCATATATAAAAGAGAAGTATTTATATATAATTTTATTGAAAGAATATAAATTGGCATCTATATTCACAAATACATTAAACATTGACAGATTTGATTATTTAAAACCAAAACATTGAATAATCAATTGAATGATTAAAAATATTTTTGATCATTATAGTAAATATAGTTATTTTTACACCCCAAGATTCCACGATATGTTTCTATTTTTTAAATAAATTCAATATCTTGTGTTGTACAATACACCAAGAAAAGCTTGCATTAAACAAAACACTGGCTTAGCTTGCGGTATACCCAACACTATTCTTGGATTATGTTACAAAAAAATTCAAGTTCTTTTTATAGAATTCATGTTATGCAAGCTGGAGTTTAAGTGAACAACTAAATATTATTATGTTACCAAATAACCTAGTCATTATCATCATCATCATTACCTTTTTATTCAAAAGAAGATACAAAAACAAAGTAGAATCCAAGAACTAGGGGGGGGGGGATAGTGAAGGCCAAGCACATCACCCCGAATCAAATTCACCCCCTCAGGTTTGAAATGAGAGACACGAGAAAGAAAACTAACCAAGGTACCCAAAGTCACCGTAGAGGCCAAGTGATCCGCCACCTTGTTTCCCTCTCTCCACATATGGGTGACTCGAGTGTTGCTATCAATGAGGGCTTTACATTGTCTGATTATGTAAATGGTATACCAGGGAATGGTGCCTTTCCAATGCAAGGCATCATGAATAATCATAGAATCAGTTTCCACATGGGAGATGTAATGCTCCCTCTACCTGCAAATGGAAATACCTGACTAAACCACCCTTGCCTCTTCCTGCAAAGAATTTCCACATCCATAATACGCCCTAAACACCAAAACCACACTAACCATGGAATCTCGGACCACGCCGCCACCACGCATTTCACCCATCAAGCAAGAACCATCTGTATTCAGTTTGATCCCACGTTTGGGAGGGCTCCATCGAAGCCATTGCCCCTGTATCCGGATACATGGCTACAGGGCTGCAACTTGAGGTGCATATATCTTGCGAAGAGATGGAGACTGCAACCATTTTCCATCGATGCCACACAAATCAACTAGGATGCACCTTGCCCGGGCAATAATGTATCTCCCCGTAGAAGAGATCCCCTCAAACTTGGCTCGGTTTATTACTTTCCATAGACACCAACAACCTGCATTGAAGATGATAGACCTTGCCATTCTTTCCCTCTATACACCGTCTGATCCCTAGAACCAGTACTCCATGAAGGAGTCAAAAGTTGGCGTAGATGAGGTGTACCCTGTAAACGCCCCGAAGAAATCCCACACTTGACGGGCCTAGGCACCTTTGAAGAAAATATGGCTTATGCTCTCTTTATGTTTGTTCACACAGCACTAGAAGCATGATGCCATATTAATTTAGAGCTTCTTAATGTTATCGTCGGTAGGCAGGGCACTGTTCTGGATCCTCCATGATAGAAAATTGAATTTAGTAGGGATGCTACTACACCACGCTAGATTGTGCCGACCCCCTTTCTGGCCTTGGAGCGAGCTACTCTTGGAGAAATCCTTCACATTGAACTTGACTGAGGTGGATGGAGTGAAAACACACCAGTCTTGTTCTGTGCACAATATAACAGAGTCGAACACCATCTACTGGTTTGCATCCAGTATTTATCTAAAAAATGAGGGAACTGGCTTGCCTCCCTGAAAGTTATCAAAGGAGGTGGGCACCCTGGATAAGCGAGGGCTCTTCCCAACCAGTTGTGAAACCAAAAAAGAATGTTCCCCTCCCCAATAATCCACTTTGAGTTGTCTAGGATGTACAGAATAATATTGCATACTGAGGACTATAGCGGAGACCCACTCCCCAGTAGAGGTTCAGAGGTCAACCCATACCTACGGGACATCAGCTTCACCCACAACAATCATTCTTCAATGACCTCTTAAGCCAACTTCGCGTGCATGTTATGAATGGTATTCGTGAGGTTTTTCACATTGATCCCTCCCTCCAAAGTGGGATGGACCATCTTCCTCCAAGAGACCCAATGTCTCTTCCCATCTGAAGAAGCATCCGAAATAAAATGGGCTAAAAGTCTATCAATAGCTCTGATAAAACCCTTCGGCATGTTGGTAGATGAGAGATCATGCACTGGTATGGCTAAGAGGACGTTGTTCACAAGCGTGATACAACCACCAAAGGATAAAAAATGGTTCTTCCAATTGAGAATGCGCCCTATAATCTTGCTCACCACATGGTTAGAGTCGCTAATATGCATTCTGCCTAGAGATACGGGGGTGCTGAGATACTTTATGGGAAACGAACCATGCCTCATACCCAAGGTATTACCCATATCTTCCACCCTACTCGAGGTACAATCTTGTGACACATAGAAGCCACTCTTCTCCCTATTGATTTTCTGACCACTCCATCAACAATACTCCTCAAGGATCATGAAAATACCTTGCACAGACCTCCTTCCAGCATTGATAAAGATAAGGGTATCATCTGTAAACATCAAGTGGGATATGGGCTGGAGGCTCAATCTCCTTCGAAAAGGAAGAACATCCCCAGCCGAGATACCTCAGTTAATTAGTCTGCTTAAGGTATCCTACATAATAATGAAGATACTCAGGGATAGGGGGTCACCTTGACGCAGACCTCGAACTATTTTGAAGAAACCATGAGTTCGACCCATAAACGTCACAACCATCTAGGCCGAGCTGAAACACCGGAATAGGATATCAGAAGACCATCTGGAGAAACCCATCTTGTCCAAGACCCTGTTAATAAAACCAAACTCAATACTGTCATACGCCTTATTCATGTCGAGCTTGATGGCCAAATTCGAGCCACAGGCCTTGAAATTAATATCTCTCAACATCTCCTATGCCAAAGCTATTTCTCTCTGGATAGAGTGATCTTTCAAAAAACCATGTTGTTCCTTGGAGATCGACCGAGGGAGATTTCCAGACAGCCACTTATTAGTGATACTAGCCAAGATTTTATAAGGAAAATTGCACATACTCACAGGTCGATAGTGAAGGAGGGATGATGGATTCTTGATCTTTGGTATTAGGACAAGAGTCGTGGCAGATGCTACCTGCGGGAGGCTTCCCCCTCTGAAAAAATCTTGAAAGACGTTGATGATATCCCCCTTTACCACCTCCCAGGAGCTCCTCAAGAAAGAACCAGGGAAGCCATCGGGACCTGAATCACTCTTATGGTTAAGGTTCACCATAGATGCATGATTCTCCTCCTCATCTAGAATACCTTCCATCATCTCATTCTCCTGGGGAGAAACCAGATAGGGAATCCCCTCCGAAAACTCATCACCCCCGAAGGATACCCTTGGAGCATATTCAGATTTGGACCTACAAGAATATCCTTGAAATGTGAAAATGCCAGGCCCCCAACCACATCCCTATCATCAGTGAAGGATCCATCCTCCAAATCTAGGTTGGGTTTTACAACACACTGCCTCTCCCTTATACATGCATGGAAAAAATCCGTATTTCTATCACCCTCTTTGATCCATTTTATTCTTGAGTAATCCCTCTCCCTCCTTTCCTGTGCGGGGACCAAAACCGCAAGGGAGTTATTTTTCTCAGAGATCTCACCAAATACATCATCGTCCCATATCTCCTCAAGACTTGACTAGAGTGATTCAATATCAATTTTGAGAGAATAAAACTCCTGATCAAAGGGAGGGAGACTCCTATCCCATTTATGGAGGGTCTGCTTGAGACTCCTCAGCTTGTGGTGCAAAGCTAACCAAGAGTGGTCCTGAATTGGTTCCTCCCAACTGCACGACACCATCTGATGATATCCCAGGATACTCGACCAGTGGCTCATGTACCTGAATCCCACCTGCAGAGCCTCCCTCTTATTCAGGGTTAATAGAAGCGTCGAATGATCAGAGATGCTGCAGGTCAAGTGAACAACCATCACTTCTGGAAACATAGACACCGCTTGAATATTGGCTAAGCACCGGTTAAGCCTGCTCCAACAACGACTAACTCACTTCCGATTGTTGCACCACATGAATGGGCCCTCTGAATACCCCAAATCTATCAACCCTTTGCCAGCCATAAACTGACCGAAGGCCCTGCTCACCCTCCAGGGAAACTCCCCTCTCCCCTTCTTCTCATCAGAATCCACTACAATATTAAAATCACCCCCTACTACCCAAGGATGATCCACTGGGTCGAAAGATTCTAGTTCGCTCCATAACACCTCCCTCCTTTTAGCATCGCTGCTTCCATAAATGAAGTAAACAAAAAGAGTGTCACCGCCACAAGACACCCTGGTTGTTACGTGCTGGTCCCCTGCTTGGATAAGCTCCACAGAAACATCCCTATCCCAGAAAATCTAGATAAACCTGTTGATTGGCTCTGCATGAATAGATGCATGCCTCTTAAACTTATGAGTAACCTCAATGATATTTACTGAATTCTACTTGTGCTCCAGGATCGCAACCACATTGACTTTGTGCTTCTTAGCTTTCGAGGAAATAAAATCTGTCTTAACTCTCGCCCTGACACCTGGGGCGTTCCAAATTAAGATTGGAGTCATGGAAACAATAAAGGACTGGCTTTGGCCCCAGTAAACATGGTCTCTTTCACGTGGTAAATTGAGTACTCCCTATCCTGCATCTTCTTCAAAGACAACCTCGTGCGCACTCCCAAACCATTTCCAGCAGAAACTGGGGATGAGGTCTGAAGCCTCAATGAGTGCATTGAGGTTTTCCCCTTCACTTCTTGAAGAGGCGAACAAGCCATAGGGTCGGGCATCAAGTGGTCTTAAACACTCGATGGATGAGGAACACCGGTACTATCCATCATACTAAAATCCAAAGGAGGCCAAGGTTCTTGAGGTTCTGCTTCTGCCTGACAAACTATTATATCCAAAAAACTTGGTCCAAAACTAGGATCCACTCCATGGTGGCAGGCCTCCTTATGATCGAACTCCTTAGAAAGATTCCCAACGCACGAACATGAAGCTGGTAATGTTGAAACCATATAGGTAACTTTTTATAAGCATTTAGTATTTAGAATATCATTACCACGATTAAAATCAAAGAGATTAATTAAGGATAAATATAAATAATAAGGTTTAAAATAAACTCAAAACATGTATAAATTTTATTTATTGAGATTCTTTAGACTAATAATCAACTTATATTACAAATAATTCACTTCAGAGACATTTTTTAGTCAAGATTAATTTATATTAATTGAATACTTTGAGATATTCTTAAAGTGACCCTCACCTATCTTATAAAAGGAAACCTATCATTCTCTTTTAATCACACATATAAATCCATTTTAATTCTCAAAAACCATCCCTATTCCACTAAAATCTTACATCAATTTATCATAGAGGCTATAATTTGGGTATAAATCCAACTTAATTATTCCTTTTGTTCAAATCAGAAGGAGACACTCAGAGAACTGGTAATTGTTTTACCAATTCAATTCAATTTGTTTTTTTCTTATACTTCACATTACTATGTTTTTTATATAATTAATTAATAACTATAGTATAATATACATTATGGGATGTTATTATGGTTATATAAAAACCATATTCCTACTTTTATCCATCATATGAATAATAATATCACCATGTGTGCGTACTTACGACTTACCGTCTCTATGTCGTTGTGTAATGTGTTATTCAACACTACTTTATTTTTATGGGTACAATGATGAGTATAATTGATATAAATGATTAATATAACATGATAATGTTTATTTATAATTAATATACCATCCAATTTCATACCATTTAACCATCAAGGTAATGATATCGTTGCTTGTGCGTATGTACGACCTACCATCTCCACGACGTGGTGAGATACATTCTCCATGTTAACCATTAATGAATAACTATAAAATTTATAAGATGAATAAAAATAATAATTATGAACTTTATATAATTATGTATATGAATCAAATACATCCTATTCATAACAAACCTCACTTACATGAAAAAATATGAATGAGAAAACGAAACAATTAAATCCTGAAGCAATGGAAATACTGAAATATTATTAAGAAAATGATATAAAAGGATCATATATGATATCATTAATATTTATTTTGTTATATAATAATTTAATAACATAATTTAACCATTATATAGACGGTTAATTCTCTATTGACTATTGGAAAGTACAATGTAAGGGTTAATTTCACAATCTCTTTCTTATCTGAGATTGTTCATATGTAAGTATCAATTAAGACATCTTTAACATCCATGTACATGTTTATTAAAAATGTAATTCAAAATATTATTAATATTTCTTGAAAATAGTATAAATTAATTTTTATCCATGTTTTAATTTTTATAAAACATTTGAATAGAATATTTCTATCATTTTCAAAAAGTGGTGCATTATGAAATTTTCAAAAAAATTAAGGAAAAAATGTTT
The DNA here is from genome assembly GCA_963277665.1 of Viscum album. NCBI lineage: Eukaryota > Viridiplantae > Streptophyta > Magnoliopsida > Santalales > Viscaceae > Viscum > Viscum album. Next base: position 1,916,982,571 of record OY728128.1, on the reverse strand, counting down.
CTTTTAACTTATATGTTGTGAGAAGCTTTTTTTGATGTCATGACACCTTAATATTTTAAATCTTACCTTACAATATTATAATTTTATTTTTAATATAAATGTTTTCTTTTATAATTTTATGACTTTAAAATTATTTCAAAGTAAAAATGGATATTTTTATCAAATAGTTTTAATAATTTTATTATATTATTCTCATCTTTGTCAAAATCCTTTGTGAGATTTTTTTCTTAATAGAATTCGATTTATTATGATACAATCTTCCATATTGTATTGAATTTTTATGAAATATTTGACTATGGATGTTCTATTTTGATACCATTCATCGTTTATGGTTAAAGTATTGATATTTTTTGTATGTTTTAATATGAATGTTTATGTTATATTTTATCCCTTTTATAAGAAGAATGAATTAGAATTTGTAAGTTAATAGAGGGTCCCTCTATATCCCCTTGATGCATTGATAGGTCTCATGAGAAAAACTAGTTTTTTGGCACAAGGCCTTGACGGTATGGTTATATATGGTCTTGGCCCGAGGCCTTGATGGTATGGTTATATATGGTTTTGGCACGAGGCCTTGACGATATGGTTATGATGTCCGACATTATGAATTCCCTCATTATGAGATTAGTTATTGACATTACATGTGATTATTAGACAATTATAATATACATGTGAATTTTTAAATATAATTATTTGATTTATTATTGCATACTATGCTCATGATTTTTATTAAAAAACTTTTGTTTCAATTTTATACCATGCCTTAAAAGTTTATTCTTATTTTTTGATAGGTCTTTCTATATTGCTTACCCTTACTGGGTAATAGTTCTCACCCATTTCTAATGTTTTATTTTTCCCAGGATGACAAGAAGTGTTTTATGATTGATATGAAGTGTTAATCTAGTATAATAATAGAGTTCTCAAAGATTTATTTATGATTCTTATTATTTTTTAATTTTAATGTAAAGTTCAAGTATGTAATGTATTTTCCATGATTGAAAATTGATTGGTCCTCTAGGACATGATTCCTTTTAATCATGCCAATGTAATAAAATAACTCAATGACTCTAGTTAACTAGGTTTGGGTCACTATTGTTGGTATCATAGGATTTTTAACAACAACCTTGGATATTATATTTTGAAAAAATGTATTAGAAAACATAACCCTATGACTAACTTTTAGGATAAGTCTAACTATAAAATATCATCCTTTAGATTTGGTAATGGATAATCTAGGTTAATCATATGGACTTATGGATTGACAAGAATATGACATCATCTATTGATCATATAAATCTTTCTTCAGTAATACATCACTATGATTCATGTTTTTACCATTATGATTAGTGTTTCTCACTTTGTGCTTTGAGTTTTGGTCAATGGTTATAATCAGTGAGGTTATAAAATAAATGGTAATAATAGTGATAATGAAATGGATAGAAATGAAAAATGAGATGATGGATGTATTAAATAATAATATTTTGAAGTGCAGTTAATGTTTTAAGATTTTAGTGAAATGAGTATGGTTATTTTGTATTTGGATTCAAGAATTATTTAATCAATGGTTCTATGGTTATAAGATTCATGAGATATATAAGTATTCTACTATAGTAAATTTTCATCATGTATTTGGAAGAATGAATTATTTCATTATTTGTTTGAGGTTAAAAAGGTATTTGTCAATAAGATCTACATTACATTGTTTACAGAATCTGATATTATGATTAATTTTGGAAATTTAGAGACCTTTTTAGACAATGAATTTAGATAAGAGTTTTTTGGAAAATTCATAAGGTTGGAATAGAGTAAGTTGAAAATTAGATATTATTTTTTGAGGTTAATGTATTATTTATTTGATACATTTGGATAACCTTATTGGTTTCTGTAGACATTTAGTGGATGAGGGAAATACTTATGGGCTTTATGATTTTCTTTAGGTGTTAGGAATTCATTTTGAACTTTCATTTATAGAAAAAAGAGATGAAGTGAAAATAGATTGAAGGAAAACCAAAGGATGAGATTATGATTATATCATGGAAATAAATCAATTAAATGCTTATATGAATTGTAAAATAATTCTTCAACTTTATGGAAAAAATCATGAAACAAAAAAATCTATTCCAGTATTTTTCCGATTAATCAAATGGTCTCTTACATTACCACTGATATATAACATTGTGATTGTTAATTTAATCCTAACCATGTTCTCTATCACTCTCCCTCAAAACATTATGGTTAGTTTTATCTTTAAAGTCCATGTTTTCCTACATGGAACCCTTGTATGTGTTATATCTAGTAACCTTATTACATCAATTTATTTATTTTAAAGTGTATGTTTTATCAACCATTGTTTCGATATTGGATTTCAAAAAAATAAAATTTTAATAATCAAACCTCAGTTATCGAATTGAAATTTGAAAATTATGAGGAAGAAATTTATTAAAGGGAGAATGTAACACCCAAGATTCCATGATACAGTTATTTTTTAAAATAAATTCAATATATAATATTATACACTACACCAAGATAATCTTATGCTACTCACAACTCCGACATAGCTTGGGGTATACAAAACACTGTGCTTGACTCCTATTACACCTAATTTCAAGTTCTTTTGATATAATTAATTTTATGAAATACCTAGTTTACGTGAAAAACTAAATATTATTATGTTACCTAATAACCTAGTCATTATAAGGGTGGGTATGAACAATATTAACTTTCTTCTAAAAATCTATTTAAATGCAAATATGTGAGTGTATGAAATACTAAAATCAATATTTATGGATTTTATTAATGTAATATATATGTAATATATTTAATCTAATATTTAAAATTCATATTATATGTTTTCTAGACATGATATAAGAACAAATTAATATTTTTCAGATAAAAGAAGTATTTATAAAAAATATATTGTTGCCACCTTTTGACAGTGCACCCATTTTAAATACAGTTTTTTACACCTTTATATATTATATTTAAAATAATAAACTACTTCTTTGGAAGTATGATCTAAATGTTTTTTGGAAGAATTTTTGATATTTTTTCGTTAAGTTTTAAATTTTTATGAATAGAAAAAATATACTAAATATTATTTGAAAACAATATTTTTCATCAAAATAATTTATGTAGATCAATTATATTATTGAATGGTTTTAAAGTAAAAATTGTATGTATTTTTATTAGTTAATATAATTTTGTTCACTAAAATTAATTTTACCATGAATTTTGATGTAGAAACATTTGAATCTTTTGCAATATTTTAACTTTTAAAAACCCATTTTTTATTCTGACGACATGATTAATTTTAAAATAATTACTAATAAATCTATTTTTTGAATTCTTTAAATTGATTCCATATATGGAATAATATTTTCCAAATTATGTAAATTGGACCATTTTATTTTTGGACCTTAGGAATAGTTACTTTAGAAATAAATTTTATTAACATGGTTAAGGGTAAATCAGGTAATTAAAGCTAAGTATTATATTATTAAAATATCAAAATTATCATAAAACTTGTACTAATTTAATTGGATCAATTTATTCAGACCAACAGAATCCACTGGGAAAACTTATGACCACTTTGATCCACTTGGATGACTTTAATGCATTTATAATATTATATTCAATGAAATGTCATTTTTGTTACAATTTTGTTTTTAACACGTAAATTATTTTTAATAAATGGTTATAAAAGGGATCCCTTTAAATATAAATATTATTTAGAAAACTAAAATAATAACCTACATCATGGTAATTTATTCATAATATTTAGGAAATAAATTATTTAATTAAATGGTGACACAATGATGATGCATTAATTGATTCATTAGTGGAAGAATCAAATACATGATATTAAAATTTTTAAAATAAATACAATATGACTCAATCACAGATATAAATAATTTTATAGATAATATATAAATGTTATGGAAATATTGGAAGTAGTTATTCTAAGTTATCATGTTGGTTTTATATTTTTGATAATGAAAACATTGAATAGTACCAAAATTGAAAAAATGATACATTAAAATTGATAATATTTGATTAATTTTTACAAAATTATTAAAAATATATAATTTTACCAAATAACTATGATAATTTTAAATATATAATAATTATATATTTTACATCATTTAATGGAAACTTGTTTATGAAAGGACACTAATATTATTAAAATCAATGAATGTGACAAAATGTCACACTCTCATTTCTTATAAATACAATAATTTTCATATAGGGATAAACTCGGGATAAATTAGATAATGAATAGTATATGGAAAGATAAAATACCAATCTATATCATATTAATTTATTTATGATTTATAGAGACTAAATAAATACCATAAATAATGACACAATAATGAAAAGATAATTATTTTATAAATTGAAATATCAAATAATGGATTTTAAAAATATTAAAATAAATTTAATTTGACATAATTGAGATGATACAAGAATTTTATAGGTTATATTTCACGAGTATATTATTTTTTTTTTCAAATTTATCCTTATATTATAATTTTATTCAAAGTCAACGAAATAAATAGTGTCAGAATTGATACTATTGACATTTTATAAAAATAACATTTTATTAAATTATTTAAAAATAAAAAAAATGTTTAAAAATTAAAAGTGATAATTATAAAGTATAAAATTTCATAAAAGTACCATTTAAGAATAAATTACACAATATGGTTAAATATTTATAACCATTTAATATTTAGAATATTATTACCACAATTAAGCTTAAATAGGTTAATTAAGGATACACTAAAATGACAAGGTTTAAAATAAACCCAAAACATGTCAAAATTTTAGTTTTTGAGAGAATTTATACCCATAATAATCTTATATTATAAATAATTAACTTTTGATCTATTTGGAATTGAAAATTAATTTATATTAATTTAATACTTTGAGAGTTACCTAGAGTTCCCTTCACCTCTCTTTTAAAAGGAAACCTCTCATTCTCTTTTAATCACACCTCTTAATATATTTTTCTCCGTAACAAAATACCCAATTACCCTAAAAACTTCTATAACTTCATCCTAGAGTCCGTATTTTGGTCATGAAGCCATCTTAAGGAGTATTTTTGTGAAAATCAAAAGGAGACACTCGAAGAAGAGGTAATTATTTTACCAATTCAATTCAATTTATTTTCTTCTTCTATGTGTTATTACTACATTGTTTCCATACTAAAGTAATAAATCAATTATAATATATATGATGATATGTCATTATGGTTATGTTTAAACCATATTTCACTTTTTATCCATACTATTAATAACAATATCACCATGTGTGCGTACATATGGCTTACCGTCTCCACATCATTTTTTAGTTTGTTATTCAACACTAATTTATTTGGATGTGTATAATAATGAGTATAATAGATATAAATAATGAATATAAAAGGATAATTATTCTTTATAATTGATATAACATACAATTTCATACCATTTAACCATTAAGGGAATGATATCATCGCTCGTGTGTATGTACGACTTACCGTCTCCACGATGTGGTGAGATTCATTATCCATGTTAAACATTCAAGAATGATTATAAAATTTAAATGATGAGTAAAAATAATAATTACGAACTTAATATAATTATGTATATGAACAAATACATCATATTCATTACAAACATGACTTACATTACAAAATATTAATGGGAAAATGAATCACTAAACGCCCAAAACAATGGTAATACTAAAATATTGTTAAAAAAATGATATAAGAGGATTATATATGATATAATTAATATAGATTTGGTTCTGGTATAATTTAATAACATCCTTTAACCATTATACAAAAGGTTAATGAACCTTTTACTGATGTAAAGTACAAGTTAATGATCAATTTCATAGTATCTTTCTTATTAGATATTGTTTATACATAAGTATATATCAGGAAATCGTTATCATTCATGTCTATGTTTCTTAAAAATGTAAATAAAAATATCATTAATATTACTAGAAAATTGTTTAAATATATTTTTATCCATGTTTTAGTTTTTATAGAATATTTTAATGTAATATTTCCATCATTTTCAAAATGAGGTACTTTATGACATTTTCGACAAAATTATGGAAATAATGTTTCTTTTAACATATACAACACGAGAAACTATTTTCTCCATCATGAAACCTATATATTTTTAATCATACCCTACAATATTAAAATTTTATTTTTAAAAGAAACGTTTTGTTTTATAATTGTGCATATTTTAAATGATTTCAAAGTAAAAATGGATATTTTTCTCAAATAGTTTCAATAATTTTTTTAAATTATTTTCATCTATATCAACATAATTTATTTGATTTTATGATTAATTTAAGTTGATCTATTATGATAGAATATTCCATATTGTATTAAAGTTTTATGATATATTTTATTGTGGAAGTGCAATTTTGATACCATTCATGATTTATGGTTAATGTTTTAACATTTCATATTCAAGTTTAGTACGAATGTTTATGTTATGTTTTACTCATTTCATAAAAGTAATAAATTTGACATTGTATGTGATGGGTGGGGCACAATATAGCCCTTCAATGAATCGGTAGGTCGCATGAGACAAACTAGAGTCTTGGCATGAGGCCTTGACTGTATGGTTATGTATGGTCTTGGAATAAGGCCTTGACAATATGGTTTTGATGTCCGACATTATGCATTCCCTCATTATAGAATTAGTTATTAATAATACATGTGATTATTTGACTAGTTTAATATACATGTGACTGATTAAATGGAATTATTAGATTTGTTTTTCCCATTAATCTCAATATTTTTTTAAAAGGCTCATTTTTTAGTTTTATACCTTTCCATAAAAGTTTATTCTTATTTATGATAGCTTATTCTATATTTTTTTCACTTACTGAGAATTATTGATTACTGTTTTATAATGATTTCTTTTTCCTAGGATTCTAAGAAGCTTTTATGTGATTGATATGTAAGGCTAATCTATGAGAATAGTGGAGTTCTCAATGATTTATTTACGCTGCATATTATGTTTTGAATTGTAACGTAAAGTTCCAATATGTAATTTAATTACGAATATATCTAAACTGATCAGTACTTTGGGACATGATTCCTTGTAATCATTCCAATGTAACACACTAATTCACCAACTATAGGTAACTGGTGTTTGGGCGTTACAATGATGAACTTTATATTTTGTTGTAATTACTCAATATTTGGAAATATGATTAATATTTATAGCTATAAAAATTAAAATATGCAATAAAATAATATATATGATAGAAAATAATTTATTTTCATCACATAGAGTGATATTTTTTTATTTGAATTGATTTATAAATTTCATTAATAAACTATTTTATTGAGAAATACAAGATATTTAACTCTTATATAGGATGCATGAACCTTACTTTTAACGTTTTACGGATTTTATAGTCTAGACAGATTAAAATTATGAGTTTTGGAAATATTTTCATAACTACATGATTTATGTAATGTTTTCCAAAATTATATATATATTTTTCATTTTATTGATGTTTTATCCCAATTTTTTTATTCTTTTTTAAATGATCCGATTATTATATAAAATGTAACATGGGTGTACTTGGTTTTTTTTAAATTAATATTCTTGTACCTGGTGATCATGATAGTGATTGGAAGTTTAATATAGAGTATTCAATTTTCTTAGGGTAGTTGAGGGTGGATCATTATTTTTATATGATGCTGTAATATCCATAAAAGTAATTTTTTTTTATTTTTTTGTACAAAAATCGATAATGCACATATATTTTTTCTATAAATTAATCTTTATTTCATATTATTAAATTAATTTAATAAATTATATATTGGTTTAATGATTATAATTCAATTATGCTTTCTATGTATGGTTTCCACTAGGTTATTAGTAAGTCTTAATTATGAACCCATTATAATATATTTTACATAATAACTAAAGTATGATGAGGATTGATTATACTATTGACTTTCAAAGATAAACCCCTTTGGACTTTCAAGGTGTAGAAATACATAATACAATTTTTCATACTGTAAAGATTGGTAAAAAAATAACGTTATCCTTTAGTATCCTTATGTTTCATGTGGCCACAATCGTCAGCCTGTATCTATGATACCCCTGGAAAGTGTGTAGACACACTAAGTGGAGGTGAATCAGTGTGAGATAATCTTTAATAAATTCTTTTCACTAATTTTTTTTCACTTATTAAGATTAAGATATCTCTTATATCTTCAAAAAACACATAATTTTCATGAAATTAAATAAAAATGAACAATAACACAGTATTTTTACTAGGTTCACCCCCAAAGTGGGTGATTTTTTACTTTTATTAATTTGTGAAATCCAATCCACATATTTATCACTAATAACCTAAAATTATTATACACACAAGAAAGTATTATCATTGAACCAAAAAATATCTCTTAATAGGAATATAGGATGCAACCAATTTTCAATCAATACAATAATAGAATTAAAACAATCCTCCACGTTCATAAATATTTTAAAATATCAGTGTGTAGACCTTCTTTGTGGGTTTATATTCAAATAAAAACAAACAAATAATTTGATCTTTTTTAATGAATAATTATTTTAAACATAGTAGCATCATGATCCTTTAGATTCTAAAGATTAAAATTTTAACTTTGTTATAAATATATCACACACATTAAATAATTAGTCCTTGAATTTGTCTCCATACTATTCCATTATTAAATCATAATTTCAATAGAGTTTATATATTCTATCATTTTAATGAATGAAATTCTAACCAAAATCTGATACTAAAATATTTTTTTTAATAATATTAATTATATCTAAAAAAATTAGGCTTAAATTAAAAATAAGTTATCCCAATAAATAATCACATTCAACTAAAAAATATCAAAACCTAATATCCGTATTTAATATTTTAAAAATCTCATACAGACCTGTAAGAATATTAGATATATATTTTCCAAAATATATCTATATGAAATTAAAAATAAATAAAAAAGTATTAGACTTGGTAATATAAAATCATTTAAATCTAGATAATCTCATTCATATAATCAATTAAAAAGTTCTTTTGTCAAAACATGACACATCATCACCTTCAAATCCCATTTTTAATTTTCTTTGTCAACTCTCTAGAATATTAAATTATTGGAAAAAATCATTATATCTTATCACGAATATTAAAATATCATAAATATATAAATCTCAGAATTTTAATAATGTAAAAATTCATGATAAATATGTTTGTTCAACATAAACGACTTTGTAAATTCATGATCACTAAAACTATTCTATATAGAACAATTTGTAACCTTCATTATTACTTGAATTTTTCAATATATTTGATTCTAAACTATAGTTTGAACACTCCACTTATTATATATAGTCAATTGTGAACACTTCATGGTCTCTTTATTAATTATCCATAGTCAACCATGACATATTTCTTTTCAAAATTGATTCAATATCAATTTTGAGAGAATACAACTCCTGATCAAAGGGAGGGAGACTCCTAGCCCATTTATGGAGGGTCTTCTTGAGACTCCTCAACTTGCAGTGCAAAGCTAACCAAGAGTGGTCCTGAATTGGTTCCTCCCAACTGCACCACACCATCTGATGATATCCCGGGATACTCGACCAGTGGCTCATGTACCTGAATCCCGCCTGCGGAGCCTCCCTCTTATTTAGGGTTAATAGAAGCGGTGAATGATCAGAGATGCTGCAGGTCATGTGAACAACCTTCACTTCTGGAAACATAGACACCTCTTGAATATTGGCTAAGCACCAGTTAAGCCTGCTCCAACAACGACTAACTCCCTTCCGATTATTGCACCACGTGAATGGGTGCCCTGAATACACCAAATCCATCAACCCTTTGCCAGCCATAAACTGACCGAAGGCCCTGCTCACCCACCAGGGAAACTCCCCTCTCCCCTTCTTCTCATCAGAATCCGCTATAATATTAAAATCACCCCTACTACCCAAGGTTGATCCCCTGGGTCGAAAGCTTCCAGTTCGCTCCATAACACCTCCCTCCTTTGAGCATCACAAATTCCATAAATGAAGGAAACAAAAAGAGTGGCACCGCCACAGGACACCCTGGTTGTTACGTGCTGGTCCCCTGCTTAGATAAGCTCCACAGAAACATCCCTATGCCAGAAAATCTAGATAAACCTGTTGATTGGATCCGCATGTATAGATGCATGCCGCTTCACCTTATGAGTAACCTCATTGATATTTACTGAATTCTGCTTGTGCTCCAGGATCACAACCACATTGACTTTGTGCTTCTTAGCTTCCGAGGAAATTAAATCTGTCTTAACTCTCGCCCTGACACCTCGGGCGTTCCAGATTAAGATTGGAGTCATGGAAACAATAAAGGACTGGCTTTGGCCTCAGGAAACATGGTCTCTTTCACATGGGAAATTGAGTACTCCCTGTCCTGCATCTTCTTCAAAGACAACCACATGCGCACTCCCAAACCATTTCCAGTAGAAACATGGGATGAGGTCTGAAGCCTCAATTAGCGCATTGAGGTTTTCCCCTTCACTTCTTGAAGAGGCGAACAAGCCATAGGGGCGGGCATCAAGTGGTCCTGAACACTCGATGGATGAGGAACACCGGTACTATCCATCATACTAAAATCCAAAGGAGGCCAAGGTTCTTGAGGTTCTGCTTCTGCCTGAAAAACTATTATATCCAAAAAACTGGGTCCAAAACTAGGATCCACTCCATGGTGGCAGGCCTCCTTATGATCGAACTCCTTGGAAATCTTCCCAATGCATGAACAGGAAGCTGGTAATGTTGAAACCATATAGGTAAATTTTTATAACCATTTAATATTTAGAATATCATTACCACAATTAAAATCCAAGAGATTAATTAAGGATAAATCAAAATAATAAGGTTTAAAATAAACAGAAAACATGTATAAATTTTATTTATTGAGATTATTTAGACTAATAATCAACTTATATTACAAATAATTCACTTCAGAGACATTTTTTATTAAAGATTAATTTATATTAATTGAATACTTTGAGATATTCTTAAAGTGACCCTCACCTATCTTATAAAAGGAAACCTATCATTCTCTTTTAATCACACATATAAATCCTTTTTAATTGGAAAAAACCTTCCCTATTCCACTACCATATTACCTCAATTTATAATAGAGGCTATAATTTGGGTATAAATCCAACTTAAGTATTCCTTTTGTTCAAATCAGAAGGAGACACTCAGAGAACTGGTAATTGTTTTACCAATTAAATTTAATTTGTTTTTTTCTTCTACTTCATATTACTATGTTTTTTATATAATAAATTAATAACTATAGTATAATATACATTATGGGATGTTATTATGGTTATATAAAAACCATATTCCTACTTTTATCCATCATATGAATAATAATATCACCATGTGTGCGTACTTACGACTTACCATCTCTATGTCGTTGTGTAATGTGTTATTCAACACTACTTTATTTGTATGGGTACAATGATGAGTATAATTGATATAAATTATTAATATAACATGATAATGTTTATTTATAATTAATATAACATCCAATTTCATACCATTTAACCATCAAGGTAATGATATCGTTGCTTGTGTGTATGTACGACCTACCATCTCCACAACGTGGTGAGATACATTCTCCATGTTAACCATTAACGAATAACTATAAAATTTATAAGATGAATAAAAATAATAATTATGAACCTAATATAATTATGTATATGAATCAAATACATCCTATTCATAACAAACCTCACTTACATGAAAAAATATGAATGAGAAAACGAAACAGTTAAATCCTGAAGCAATGGTAATACTGAAATATTATTAAGAAAATGATATAAAAGGATCATATATGATATCATTAATATTTAGTTGGTTATATAATAATTTAATTACATAATTTAACTATTATATAGGAGGTTAATTCACTATTGACTAATGGAATGTACAATGTAAGGGTTAATTTCACAGTCTCTTTCTTATCTGAGATTGTTTATATGTAAGTATCAATTAGGACATCTTTAACATCCATGTACATGTTTATTAAAAATGTAATTCAAAATATTATTAATATTTCTTGAAAATAGTATAAATTAATTTTTATCCATGTTTTACTTTTTATAAAACATTTGAATAGAATATTTCCATCATTTTCAAAAAGTGGTACATTTTGACATTTTCAAAAAAATTAAGGAAAAAATGTTTCTTTTAACTTATATATTGTGAGAATCTTTTTCTGATGTCATGACACCATAATATTTTAAAGCTTACCTTACAATATTATAATTTTATTTTTAATATAAATGTTTTCTTTTATAATTTTATGACTTTAAAATTATTTCAAAGTAAAAATGGATATTTTTATCAAATAGTTTTAATAATTTTATTATATTATTCTCATCTTTTTAAACATCCTTTGTGAGATTTTTTTCTTAATATAGTTTGATTTATTATGATACAATCTTCCATATTGTATTGAATTTTTATGAAATATTTGACTATGGATGTTCTATTTTGATACCATTCATCGTTTATGGTTAATGTATTGATATTTTTTTTGTATATTTTAATATGAATGTTTATGTTATATTTTAACCCTTTTATAAGAAGAATGAATTGGAATTTGTAAGTGATAGGAGGGTCCCTCTACATCCCCTTAATGAATCGATAGGTCTCATGAGAAAAACTAGTTTCTTGGCACAAGGCCTTGACGGTATGGTTATATATAGTCTTGGCACGAGGCCTTGATGGTATGGTTATATATGGTCTTGGCACGAGGCCTTGACGGTATGGTTATGATGTCCGCCATTATGCATTACCCCATTATGAGATTAGTTATTGACATTACATGTGATTATTAGACAATTATATTATACATGTGAATGTTTAAATATAATTATTTGATTTATTATTGCATATTATGCTCAATATTTTGATTAAAAAACATCTTTTTCAATTTTATACCATGCCTTAAAAGTTTATGCTTATTTTTTGATAGGTCTTTCTATATTGCTTACCCTTATTGGGTAATAGATCTCACCCATTTCTAATGTTTTATTTTTCCCAGGATGACAAGAAGTGTTTTATGATTGATATGAAGGGTTAATCTAGTATAATAATGGAGTTCTAAAAGATTTATTTATGATGCTTATTATGTTTTGAATTTTAATGTAACGTTTAATTATATAATATATTTTCCATGAATGAAAACTGATTGGTCCTCTAGGACATGATTCCTTTTAATCATGCCAATGTAATAAAATAACTCACTGACTCTAGTTAACTAGGTTTGGGTCACTATTATTGGTATCATAGGATTTTTTACAATAACCTTGGATATTATATTTAGAAGAAATGTATTAGAAAACATAACCCTATGACTAACTTTTAGGATAAGTATAACTATAAAATATCATCCTTTAGATTTGGTAATGGATAATCTAGGTTAATCATATGGACTTATGGATTGACAAGAATATGACATCATATAGAGATCATATAAATTTTTCTTTAGGAATACATCACTATGATTCAAGTTTTTACCATTATGATTAGTGTTTCTCACTTTGTGCTTCGAGTTTTGGTCAATGGTTATAATCAGTGAGGTTATAAAATAAATGGTAATAATAGTGATAATGAAATGGATACAAATGAAAAATGAGATGATGGATGTATTAAATAATAATATTTTGAAGTGTAGTTAATGTTTTAAGATTTTAGTGAAATGAGTATGGTTATTTTGTATTCGGATTCAAGAATTATTTAATCAATGGTTCTATGGTTATAAGATTCATGAGATATATAAGTATTCTACTATAGTAAAATTTCATCATGTATTTGGAAGAATTAATTATTTCATTATTTTTTTGAGTTTAAAAAGGTATTTCTCAATAAGATCTACATTAAGTTGTTTACAGAATCTGATATTATTATTAATTTTGGAAATTTAGAGACCTTTTTAGACTGTGAATTTAGATAAGAGTTTTTCGGAAAATTCATAAGGTTGGAATGGAGTAAGTTGAAAATTAGATATTATTTTTTGAGGTTAAAGTATTATTTATTGGATACATTTGTATAACCTTATTGGTTTCAGTAGACATTTAGTGGAAGAGGGAAATACTTATGGGCTTTATGATTTTCTTTAGGTGTGAAGAATTCATTTTGAACATTCATTTATAGAAATAAGAGATGAAGTGAAAATAGATTGAAGGAAAACCAAAGGATGAGATTATGATTATATCATGGAAATAAATCAATTAAATGCTTATATTAATTTTAAAATAATTCTTCAACTTTATGGAAAAAATCTTGAAACAAAAAAAGCTATTCTAGTATTTTGCCGATTAATCAAATGGACTCTTAGATTACCACTGATATATATCATTGTGATTGTTAATTTTATCCTAACCACGTTCTCTATCACTCTCCCTCAAAACATTATGGTTAGTTTTGTCTTTAAAGTCCATGTTTTCCTACATGGAACCCTTGTATGTGTTATATCTAGTAACCTTATTACATCAATTTCTTTATTTTAAAGTGCATGTTTTATCAACCATTGATTCGATATTGGATTTCAAAAAAATAAAATTTTAATATTCAAACCTCAGTTATCGAATTCAAATTTGAAAATTGTGAGGAAGAAATTTATTAAAGGGAGAATGTAACACCCAAGATTCCATGATACAGTTATTTTTTAAAATAAATTCAATATATAATATTATACACTACACCAAGATAAGCTTATGCTACACACAACACTGACATAGCTTGGGGTATACAAAACACTGTGCTTGACTCTTATTACACCTAATTTCATGTTCTTTTGATATAATTCATTTTATGAAATCCCTAGTTTAAGTGAAAAACTAAATATTATTGTGTTACCTAATAACCTAGTCATTATAAGTGTGGGTATGAACAATATTAACTTTCTTCTGAAAATCTATTTAAATGAAAATATGTGAGTTTATGAAATACTAAAATCAATCTTTATGGATTTTATTAATGTAATATATATTTAATATATTTAATATAATATTTAAAATTCATATTATATGTTTTCTAGACATGATATAAGAACAAATTAATACTTTTCAGATAAAAGAAGTATTTATAAAAAATATATTGTGGCCACCTTTTGACGGTGCACCCATTTTAAATACAGTTTTTTACACATTTATATATTATATATAAAATAATAAACTACTTCTTTAGAAGTATTATCTAAATGTTTTTTGGAATAATTTTTGATATTTTTTCGTTAAGTTTTAAATTTTTATGAATAGAAAAAATATACTAAATATTAATTGAAAACAATATTTTTCATCAAAATAATTTATGTAGATCAATTATATTATTGAATGGTTTTAAAGTAAAAATCATATATATTTTTATTAGTTAATATAATTTTGTTCACTGAAATTAATTTTACCATGACTTTTGTTGTAGAAACATTTGAATCTTTTGCAAAATTTTAACTTTTAAAAACCCATTTTTTATTCTTACGACATGATTAATTTTAAAATAATTACTAATAAATATGTTTTTTGAATTTTTAAAATTGATTCCATATATGGAATAATATTTTCCAAATTATGTAAATTGGACCATTTTATTTTCTGGACCTTAGGAATAGTTACTTTAGAAATAAATTTTATTAACATAGTTAAGGGTAAATCAGGTAATTAAAGCTAAGTATTATATTATTAAAATATCAAAATTATCATAAAACTTGTACTAATTTAATTGGATCAGTTTATTTAGACCAACAGAATCCACTGGGAAAACTTATGACCACTTCGATCCACTTGGATGACTTTAATGCATTTATAATATTATATTCAATGAAATGTCATTTTTGTTACAATTTTGTTTTTAACAGGTAAATTATTTTTAATATATGGCTATAAAAGGGATCCCTTTAAATATAAATATTATTTAGAAATCTAAAATAATAACCTACATCATGGTAATTTATTCATAATATTTAGGAAATAAATTATTCAATTAAATGGTGACACAATGATGATGCATTAATTGATTCATTAGTGGAAGAATCAAATACATGATATTAAATTTTTTAAAATAAATACAATATGACTTAATCATTGATATAAATAATTTTATAGATAATATATAAATGTTATGGAAATATTGGAAGTAGTTATTCTATGTTATCATGTTGGTTTTATATTTTTGATAATGAAAACATTGAATAGTACCAAAATTGAAAAAATGATACATTAAAATTGATGATATTTGATTAATTTTTACAAAATTATTAAAAATATTTAAATTTTACCAAATAACTATGATAATTTTAAATATATAATAATTATATATTTTACATCATTTAATGGACACTTGTTTATGAAAGGACACTGATATTATTAAAATCAATGATTGTAACAAAATTTCACACTCTCATTTCTTATAAATAAAATAATTTTCATATAGGGATAACCTCGGGATAAATTAGATAATGAATAGTATATGGAAAGATAAAATACTAATCTATATCATATTAATTTATTTATGATTTATAGAGACTAAATAAATACCATAAATAATGACACAATAGTGAAATGATAAATATTTTATAAATTGAAATATCAAATAATGGATTTCAAAAATATTAAAATAAATTTAATTTGACATAATTGAGATGATACAAGAATTTTATAGGTTATATTTCACGAGTATATTAATTTTTTTTTCAAATTTATCCTTATATTTTAATTTTATTCAAAGTCAATAAAATAAATATTGTCAAAATTGATACTAATTACATTTTATAAAAATAACATTTTATTAAATTATTTAAAAATAAAAAAAATGTTTAAAAATTAAAAGTGATAATCATAAAGTCTAAAATTTCATAAAAGTACCATTTAAGAATAAATTACACAATATGGTTAAATATTTATAACCATTTAATATTTAGAATATTATTACCAAAACTAAGCTTAAATCGGTTAATTAAGGATAAATTAAAATGACAAGGTTTAAAATAAACCCAAAACGTGTCTAAATTTTATTTTTTGAGAGACTTTATACCCATAATAATATTATATTATTAATAATTAACTTTTGATCTATTTGAAATTGAAAATTAATTTATATTAATTTAATACTTTGAGAGTTTCCTAGAGTTCCCTTCAGCTCTCTTTTAAAAGGAAACCTCTCTTTCTCTTTTAATCACACCTCTTAATATATTTTTCTCCGTAAAAAAATACCCAATTATCCTAAAAACTTATATAACTTCATCCTAGAGTCCATATTTTGGTCATGAATCCATCTTAAGGAGTCCTTTTGTGCAAATCAAAAGGAGACACTCGAAGAAGAGGTGATTATTTTACCAATTCAATTCAATTTATTTTCTTCTTCTATGTCTTATTACTACATTGTTTCCATACTAAAGTAATAAATAAAGTATAATATATACGATGATATGTCATTATGGTTATTTTAAAACCATATTTCTCTTTTTATCCATACTATGAATAACAATATCACCATGTGTGAGTATATATGGCTTACCGTCTCCACATCATTTTTTAGTTTGTTATTCAACACTAATTTATTTGGATGTGTATAATAATGAGTATAATGGATATAAATAATGAATATAGAAGGATAATTCTTCTTTATAATTAATATAACATACAATTTCATACCATTTAACAATTAAGGGAATGATATCATCGCTCGTGTGTATGTACGACTTACCGTCTCCACGATGTGGTGAGATTCTTTATCCAGGTTAAACATTCAAGTATGATTATAAAATTTAAATGATGAGTAAAAATAATAATTAAGAACTTAATATAATTATGTATATGAATCAAATACATCATATTCATTACAAAGATGACTTACATGACAAAATATTAATGGGAAAATGAATCACTAAACGCCCAAAACAATGGTAATACTGAAATATTGTTAACAAAATGATATAAGAGGATCATATATGATATAATAAATATAGATTTGGTTCTGGTATAATTTAATAACATCATTTAACCATTATAAAAAAGTTTAATGAACCATTTACTGATGGAAAGTACAAGGTAATGATCAATTTCATAGTCTCTTTCTTATTAGAGATTGTTTATACGTAAGTATATATCAGGAAATCGTTATCATTCATGTCTATGTTTCTTAAAAATGTAAATCAAAATATCATTAATATTACTAGAAAATTGTTTAAATTTATTTTTATCCATGTTTTAGTTTTTATAGAATATTTTAATGTAATATTTCCGTCATTTTCAAAATGAGGTACTTTATGACATTTTCGACAAAATTATGGAAAGAATGTTTCTTTTAACTTATAAAACACAAGAAACTATTTTCTCCATCATGAAACCTATATATTTTTAATCATACCCTACAATATTAAAATTTTATTTTTAAAAGATACGTTTTCTTTTATAATTGTGAATATTTTAAATGATTTCAAAGTAAAAATGGATATTTTTCTCAAATAGTTTCAATAATTTTTTTAGATTATTTTCATCTATGTCAACATACTTTATTTGATTTTATGATTAATTTAAGTTGATCTATTATGATAGAATATTCCATATTGAATTAAAGGTTTATGATATATTTTATTGTGGAAGTGCAATTTTGATACCATTCATGATTTATGGTTAATGTTTTAACATTTTGTATTCAAGTTTAATATGAATGCTTATGTTATGTTTTACTTATTTCATAAAAGTAATAAATTTGACTTTGTATGTAACAGGTGGGGCACAATATAGCCCTTCAATGAATCAGTAGGTCGCATGAGACAAACTAGAGTCTTGGCATGAGGCCTTGACTGTATGGTTATGTATGGTCTTGGAATGAGGCCTTGACAGTATGGTTTTGATGCCCGACATTATGCATTCCCTCATTATGGAATTAGTTATTAATAATACATGTGATTATTTGACTAGTATAACATACATGTGACTGATTAAATGGAATTATTAGATTTGTTTTTTTCCATTAAGCTCAAAATTTTTTTTAAAAGGCTCATTTTTCAGTTTTATACCTTTCCATAAAAGTTTCTTCTTATTTATGATAGCTTATTCTATATTTTTTGCACTTACTGAGCATTATAGATTACTGTTTTCTAATGATTTATTTTTCCTAGGATTCTAAGAAGCTTTTATATGATTGATATGTAAGGTTAATCTATGAGAATAGTGGAGTTCTCAATGATTTATCTACGCTGCATATTATGTTTTGAATTGTAATGTAAAGTTCCAATATGTAATTTAATTACGAATACATCTAAACTGATCAGTACTTTGGGACATGATTCCTTGTAATCATTCCAATGTAACACACCAATTCACCAACTATAGGTAACTGGTGTTAGGGAGTTACAATGATGAACTTTATATTTTGTTGTAATTACTCAATATTTGGAAATATGATTAATATTTATAGCTATAAAAATTAAAATATGGAATAAAATAATATACATAATAGAAAATAATTTATTTTCATCACATAGAGTGATATTTTTTCATTTGAATTGATTTAAAAATTTCATTAATAAACTATTTTATTGAGAAATACAAGATATTTAACACTTATATAGGATGCATGAACCTTACTTTTAAAGTTTAATGGAGACAGATTAAAATTATGAGTTTTGGAAATATTTTCATAACTACATTATTTATGTAATGTTTTCCAAAATTATATATATAGTTTTCATTTTATTGATGTTTTATCCCAATTTTTTTATTCTTTTTTAAATGATCCGATTATTATATAAAATGTAACATGGGTGTACTTGGTTTTTTTTAAATTAATATTCTTGTACATGGTGATCATGATAGTTATTGGAAGTTTAATATAGAGTATTCAATTTTCTTAGGGTTGTTGAGGGTGGCTCGTTATTTTTATATGATGCTGTAATATCCATAAAAGTATTTTTTTTTATTTTTTTTTACACAAATCGATAATCCACACATATTTTTTCCATAATTAATATTTATTTCATATTATTAAATTAATTTAATAAATTATATATTGGTTTAATTATTATAATTCAATTATGGTTTCTATGTATGGTTTCCACTAGGTTATTAGTATGTCTGAATTATGAACCCATTATAATATATTTTACATAATAACTAAAGTATGATGAGGATTGATTGTACTATTGAGTTTCAAAGATAAACCCCTTTGGACTTTCAAGGTGTAGAAATACATAATACAATTTTTCATACTGTAAATATTGGTAAAAAAAATAACTTTATCCTTTAGTATCCTTATGTGTCATGTGGCCACAATCGTCAGCCTGTATCTATGATACCCCTGGAAAGTGTGTAGACACACTAAGTGGAGGTGAATCAGTGTGAAATAATCTTTAATAAATTCTTTTCACTAAATTTTTTTCACTTATTAAGATTAATATATCTATTATATCTTCAAAAAACACACAATTTTCATGAAATTAAATAAAAATGAACAATAACACAATATTTTTACTAGGTTCACCCCCAAAGTGGGTGATTTTTTAATTTTATTAATTTGTGAAATCCAATCCACATATTTATCACTAATAACCTAAAATTATTATACACACAAGAAGGTATTATCATTGAACCAAAAAATATCTCTTAATAGGAATATAGGATTCAACCAATTTTCAATGAATACAATAATAGAATGAAAAAAATCCGACACGTTCATAAATATTTTAAAATATCAGTGTGTAGACCTTATTTGTGTGTTTATATTAAAATAAAAACAACCAAATAATTTGATTTTTTTTAATGAATAATTATTTTAAACATAGTAGCATCATGATCCTTTATATTCTAAAGATTAAAATTTTAACTTTTTTATAAATCTATCACACACATTAAATAATTAGTCCTTGAATTTGTCTCCACACTATTCCATTATTAAATCATAATTTCATTAGAGTTTATATATTCTATCATTTTAATGAATGAAATTCTAACCAAAATCTAATACTAAAATATTTTTTTTAATAATATTCATTATATCTAAAAAAACTAGGCTTAAATTAAAAATAAGTTATCCCAATAAAAAATCACATTCAACTCAAAAATATCAAAACCTAATATACGTATTTAATATATTAAAAATCTCATACAGACCTGTAAGAATATTAGATATATATTTTCCAAAATATATCTATATGAAATATAAAATAAATAACAATGTATTAGACTTTGTAATAGAAAATCATTTAAATATAGATAATCTCATTCATATAATCAATTAAAAAGTTCTTTTGTCAAAACATGACACATCATCACCTTCAAATCCCATTTTTAATTTTCTTTTTCAACTATCTAGAATATTAAATTATTGGAAAAAAGCAATATATCTTATCACGAATATTAAAATATCATAAATATATAAATCTCAGAATTTTAATAATGTAAAAATTCATGATAAATATGTTTGTTCAACATAAACGACTTTGAAAATTCATGATCACTAAAACTATTCTATATAGTCAAATTTGTAACCTTCATTATTACTTGAATTTTTCAATATATTTTATTCTAATCTATAGTTTGGACACTCCACGTAATATATATAGTCAATTGTGAACACTTCATGGTCACTTTATTAATTATCCATAGTCAACCATGACATATTTCTTTTCAAAATTGTCACTATATTTGGAAAATAATTTAGAGCCTAAAAAATACCCCAAAATAATATGAAAGGTATAATAATGTTATAAACACATATTTTTTATATTTATTAACTCAATTACCCAATCATTAACATTTAAAAATATAATTTTTTATGTTTTTGAAATTTTTCCAAGATGAATTTTTTCCTAAAAAAATATTTCCATCATCATAAAAAAAGATAAAATGATAGAATATACTCATATTTATCAATATATACTGTGGTATAACATATCCTTTATTGAAATTTATATTCCGTAGAAATTTATCTACATAGAGTTCTAGGATCATATAGAACGTTCTTTAATCTATATACTTTGTCACCATCATCATCCTATATGAATACTTTAGGTTACTCAATGAATATATTATTCATGTTATATAATAAATATCACTATATATAGAGTTTTAAACTTATTCTATATTAGTAATTTTTTTAACTCCCCCATTATACAACACACTACCACCAAAGATATCTTTTAAAAAACTTTGAAATCATTCAAACCTAACAATTAGAAAATATACATCACCATTACAATATAACCATTAATACAAAAAAACTAAAATTCATTCACTTATCACTTATGTAGATTCAAATATCATATAAAAAGCATCCCTTCATTTATTATATAAATTTTTATGCCTTTATCACATATGCAACCTTTATATTTTATTTTTCTAACTTACACTGGCCAATTAAAAATTTAAATTTCCTTTTAACCCAACCTTCTCATTTTTTAAAAGCCTTCAAATTTTTATTAATTTTTATATCTTTCCTTATTCTCTAGACTACTATCAAATATCTATTAGACCAATTCTAAGACATCTCCCAAAAAGGATTCAAATTAATGGAAATTGAAATTATAGTTAATCAAGTTATTTGGTATTAAATTATTCTACAATATCATAATATTATATATCATGTATGATAAAATTATTCATCATCATATTCAAGAGGCTATGTTGATAATAAATATCATATATTTAAAATAATAAAAAACTCTAAAATACTTTGATATTTTCAATAAATACCTTTAATCATGTAAGTGTGATTCCCTATAAATCTTGGATTTAATTGGATTTTGATCTATCTTATCTATCATGCCTACATCTAAATTCCTTTACTTACAATTTTTTATTAGTAATATCAAAATTATATTTATGAATTTATAAGTTTTATATAATTTATTAATGTATCTATCTAAACCATTGATTTTATAAGTTATTTTCCACTTTCACTATATAGAAATCCAAGTTTTCTTTCGATCCACATGATAAAGATTCCTACCATACATTTTTTCATGATTCAATGAATCTCCAAAATTTTATTTAACCAAGAAAACATTTCTATTGAATTCAACTTATATCCCAGATTAATAATGTTAGATCATATTCAAGAGGTTATTTAGTGTTTTTTAAATAATAATACATATATATTCTTCAATTTTTTAGTGGACATACTTTTTATTCTTTCAACAATGATATTTAATAAAGCATGTGTCTCTAAAAATACCTTGACATCCACATGTTTCTATAGGTTCCTCAATATACATGTATCACCCATCATGTGGTATGAACACCTGCTAACAAGTAACAATGAACTATGGTTCTTTCATGATTTTAACAAACTTTTGGTCAATGATGTTTTCTCCTTTATCTTATTTTCCTTTCAATAGATTACTCTTTTTTTAAGATAATTTTGAGTTACTTCTCATTAATTATTTCTTGAGATGTGAGACAATATTAGTCTTTTTATGTGGAGAGAATTTATTCTTTGGTAGATATTTGTTCATGAATTCCATTCAAATTCCTCATAAGTATTTAATAGATTTAATTTCTACTCTCATTTTATTAAAATAAAATATTATATACCCAAAACTATAACAATGAGAAAAACACCCATATAAAGTATCTATTCTTTTCTATTGGGAATATGCCATTTTTCATTTATTTCTTTCACCTGGGTGTTACATCTCGTAAATAAATATTTGTCTCATTATAATTGTCCATATTGTGATTAAAGTATCCATATAAACTTAATATTATTAATGTTAATATAATCTCACTTCTAGTTTCTATATAATCCAAATATATTTCAAATTTATAGAAAACTCTTAATGTTTGGGTGTGATATTTTCCTTTGACCTTGATTTTTCATTTCATCATTTCATTTAATAGAATTATTATTTTTTGGTTTGATTATTGGAGGAATCACCCATATAATAAATTCTTATGGTACCCATAGTAAAGGGTATTTGAATATTTAAACACTCTTATTGTTTTCTTATTTATTTCATAGATATTTCTTTAAAAATATCATCAAAAAATATTTTGAATATCAACTTCTTTTAATTTCTATATTTTAATTTAGAATTTATTATCTTCATCAAAGTGACCAATTTTTATGAAAAATATTTACTTATTTTCAAATATTATTCAATATACACATTAAGGAAATCAATTAACATGGATTTTAATTTAACTTTGAACTTGAAATATCTAACTTCTATTAGATTTTAATGTTTTGTAGTTTTCTCTTCTACTTATTACTCTAACTCAGTGATCATGGATTTAAATTGAACAACATTGTTGACACTAAATTTTTTCAAATGGATTAAAATATATTAAAGGAAAATAAAAAGAAGCAAAAAATGGGAAAATATCATGGATCTGAAACCTATTGTAAGCCTCCTCGCACGGGCCCCCAAAACAGAATCGAAAGGCCCTACCTGTGTGTTGTGCCATGCTGCACATGCTTTAGTAGGTGATTACAAGGGAACAAGCGACACACTTATGCTCCTCGTCTATTTACCACACCTATTCTATAAGAATACTTTTCCTAGGGTCCCTTATTTTCCTATAAATAGGACCTTGGGACTCCACATTTGGATGATAGAAAAAACCTGGAGATGCTTTTAAGCTATTATCACCCCAATCCTTCACCCAGGCCCTAAAAACCACCCTTGTAGATATCCAAAATATGATAGAAGAGGTAATTAAGGTGGATAGTGTTATAAAACTACCTATAATGTGTAAAACAAAAAACACATATGTGACGATCCACACCCTTCCTAATTCAGTTGGAACAAGCATGAAGGTCCCTACCTAAACCTAAGACCTATGTGAGACCCCTATTGGGAATCTAGAGGAGACCATTTGAGCCTAAGTTAAATACTCCCCCAAGTTTTGTTTCCCAAGTTGTCCTCTATCAAGAATTTACCTCCAACTTAGATTGGATTTACCCATCACAAAGCACTTCTGATACACTTTGGCATTGCCCAGCATGATACACCTTTGACTTGCCCAACCCTCACCAGCGCAAGCCTCCTTTGTGCCATCTTTCATTCCACCAATGATAGGTTACCTCCACACATATGACACAAATCTAAGGGATACCAAATAATAGACTCCACCAAAGCCTACATACCTACACAAACATGGATAGAGACACACTAACATTTTTTCTCATTTGGTTTTTCATTCCTTTGGTTAAAGGTGTACCACACTTGTACTACCAAAAGGGTAGGGTCCTTTAGGTGCATGAAATTTTGAATCCCAATGATCATGAGGACCCCGAAACTGAGGGGTATCTCTAGGGACTTACCAGTCTCAGATATGAGGTCTAGGAACATGTCATCCCTTCGCCATCTCTAAGACCAGGGACCCCTGGTTCTATGTGGGGAGAGAGGGGATCAAACTTTGTTTTTCATTTGAGGGTTAGTAACTTATCCTCTTCTATTATCTAGAAATAGGATTACATAATTCCTTTTGAGTAATCCATAGCCTTTATTTTGGGTCATATCTAGATAGGTGGTTAGTTATGACTATCCTGGTTACCAAAAAAGGACAGGAGACGAGCACATCAAATCCATTTATTCTTCTCCCATAGCCCCAGACTCTTCCACTAGTTGAAGAATGATCATGTGGTTTTCTATATCATTATATTCCTATTTATTATCACATTAGATCATGACTCACATGGTCTTAGAGGTTAGATATTATCACTACATTCTTATTTTCAGATTCATGTCTTTGTAAAAATTCTTTTTTAGATTTTCCTCTTGCCTACCTTGGGTGCGCCCATAGGAGTGGGTCCTCTATGACATGTATTCAACACAAAGAGATTCATCCTATATAGATTAGGCCCTTAAAAAATTCCTTAATATTCAAAAAGTTAAGCATTCCCTCTGAAAAAACCATTAGATAGACTCCAAAGGCATGGGTCCTCACAACTGAACTACACAGGCTTTGATTTCTATCCAAATGGGATACGTAGGAAGCCTC
This sequence comes from Viscum album, assembly GCA_963277665.1. Taxonomy (NCBI): domain Eukaryota; kingdom Viridiplantae; phylum Streptophyta; class Magnoliopsida; order Santalales; family Viscaceae; genus Viscum; species Viscum album. The sequence continues at coordinate 1,916,956,572 of OY728128.1, read as the reverse complement.
CAAGAGGTCCAAACCCAACACTCCAAAATCAATAGTAATTAAATTTGGACACATTACCATTAGGGGCATGTATAACATGTTTTCACACATCCCTTTTTGGTTAATTGGTCTTCCTTAGGGTAATACCCACACCAAACATTGACTAGGCACGTTTCTCCAAGACATCTTTGATACATGACATTAAACTACATAGTTTGGTCCTCAACTAATGAACTTAAAAGGTATGATGTGTCTAATTATGTGGAACTGAACTACATGGGTTCTGATTCCTTTGACAAGAATATGTTGCAATATCATCTTATTGGTTTAATCCTATTATAAAAAAACTCCCATATCCCTGGATAATGATAAAATCTAGATGACCCCACTATGTGTCTTGAAACTAGTATCATAATAATAAAAACTAAAAGCATCTATAATACACTCATAAAAGGGTACCATTTATGGAGATCCTTAGTTAAATATTGAAATATCCATCAATGAAGATCCTCATATATATAATAATGATTCTAAAATCCATGCATTCAAATAATTTATTGTTAGACTGAGGGAGACCCATTTTATACATTGGAATTAATTAATGATTCATGAATGTTCCTTAAATCTTCAATAGAGTCCCAGAGTAGGTAATAATTTCAACCAAAAGGGTATGATGACCATGATCTCCCATCCTATTGACTAATATGAGTTCTTAAGTGTCATAGAAACCATTTTATAATGACCACCTACCTTTAGAAAGTAGGTTTGTGAGACATCTTGAATAAGGGGACTGTTGGGTGTTTTTGGCTGCACAAAAAAACCCATTAGAGGACATTGAAAAATATTAAACTTTTCTAAACACTTATGATCATGAAGTATTCAAAGAAACACAATCCACAATTGAGGTAGATGACATGATTTTCTGTGGAAATAAAAATGGTGTACCTGATGTGAATTCTTAACCAAGATTGCAGTGTCACCCATAGGTCATGCCCTTTTCTCTCTCAAAACAAAAAGGAACAAACAAGATAATTATTTATGCATGTGTTTGTTTATTAAGATTCTTATTTGATGGGGTTTTCATGTTTTTGTTTTCACCTATATTTTAGGTACATTCAATAAGAAACATATTTGATCCAAATGGAATCATACCTGTTATCTCACATGTGCGCATCAACCACAATACAAGCTGGGTTATAAACTAAAAAAGGGCACCATCAACCACCCAACATCATCAACATTGGGTATATAATGAGCTAGTTCTAATGTAAAACCAAAATTTAACAATCAAGGCCTTAGAGGATGATCAACAGTCCCTCAATCTCACAAATCCCTACCAGTCATCCACTTAATGACAACCGATGGTCTTGAAGCAGACATCACTAATCACCATCTCCAACTGTTTGAGAATATTATCCCTAAAATGAAGCAATAATATAGTCAATTATCATAGGTAGGTAAATAAAGATTCCAAAAATAAACTCACATAGAATACATAGTTATCCTTTAAAAGGGATCCCTCAAGTAGTCTTCACCACTAACACCGCATGGAGGAGAACCATTAACATGATGAGGGTGTCATCTTTAGAAGTCTGACCCAGGTTATAAAGACTCGGGATTGCAAGACGGATCATTTATGGAGGATACCAATCAATAGGGAACAGTTTTACACCTCTATTACCTTCATAGAATCCAACAAAAAAAAGGAGAAAACAGTGATCATGCATAAACACCTGCATGCACCTAGAAATTATGCCAATAAATTTAGAGGAAAACTGTATGAAATAAAAAATACCTTCACACACTAACCAAGCATTATAAAAGCCTCATATATAACTATTAAAATCCATTTAGTCAAATTAACTGGAAAACCATGAGTAGGAAAAAATACATGCCCATATCGATCAGATTTTCTAGTCAAATTCGGCCGCACACCGCAGGTGCACACAACAACCCACATACATCAATACAATTAGTAGCCTTATCTGACAGCTGTTAGAGAATGAATCCAACAATTACTGATAAAAAATAGAGGGGAAAAAATCTTTTCTCCAATACCTAATTACTTTTAGTATCCACTGATAATAAATGGAGGAGAGGAGAAGAAACACACCCTAGATCTAGCCACAGAATGAGAATATATCCCCATTATAGATGATGAAGTTACCAAACACATTATAAAATGGTAAAATGGTAGAGAGAAAATTCTAATCAATATCAAATAAACCTATTTGGTTATAATAATGGTATTGGAAATGGTGAAGGGGAGGTCACACAACTCCACCCCCACAAATGGGGTGACCTTTCAACAGGTCACTCTAGAGCAGACACACACCACTTCTCTAGTCCAGGAGGTTCATGGCCCAAATTACCCATAATATATGAAAAAATGGACTGGGTCCATATCCCTGTTTAAAATAAGGATAATTGATCTATTCTAATGGCCACTCTGAGGAAAGAAAAAAACCCTACCAAAATTCAAGAAACATACCAGTATGTTCCAGTAGCAACACAAGAGTTAACCAAACAATATTCTCTATTTGAAAATTTGTTTCCCTAGAAAGAATCCCCAACCACTCAAAAGAATGAATCCAAATAGAAGCCTCACCATAGATGACTGTGAAATGAATATTTTATCTGTGATCCTTCTCTACTTAATTATGGAGTTCTTGAAGTCCTCAGATTCATATCTATAGAATATCATGATCTTACTACCCCATGATAAATTATTATAATAGTAGTAGTAGTTCTAGATGTCATCCCTAGAAAACATACCCTAAAGGATTTCTTTTTTTCCTAGAATCCGATTGATCTGGATATCCCATATTACAATGAGAAAAATATAATCCCAATATGTGGCTAGAAGGTCAAAAAAAAAATCTCCTCCCCTTTTTATCTTCCACCTTGAAGGTCCTCCCCAAGGTATACACTGTAGACACTCTCCTTGTAGTTGGAAATCATGTTGTGATGGTAGTTCTACCCATAACAGAATTTTACTACATCAAGGATGTCATCCCCTTAGAAATTTAACAACGATAAAGCCTTTCTACCATAGGGAACTTAGGAAAATGAATCCAGTCAATACATATGCCTAATTAGTGAAAAGTGAAATCCTTTCTTTACTAAAAGATAACACAAGGGGATAGTCAATCTTTGAACCACCCTTGGATCACCTGACTTCTAATATGACTGAGGATATCCTTACCAATATTTCCATTTATAATAAATAAGTAGGGAATCATCCACTTTGGTCAGACTAAGACAAGGAACCTCTACAAAAATATAAATAATACATGTGAAAAATGAGGAAACAATTGGATAAAGATGACATACCAGTCATGTTTAGGACTTTAGAAACTCCCCATTACAACATTATAGAGGATTTGTTAGAATATTGTGTTCACAACATCTGCCTCAATATATGGAACACTATTCTTCATTTAAGAGAAAATTTATTACATTACAATGAATATATAAACCATTCCAAGTTAATATAATAGATACATTTCCAAATTGACTTGGTTGCTCTCTTGGATGCACGACATCGAAAATTTGGAAAACAGTAAGGATTGATTCATCGTGCATGTCTCTACACATTAAAAAAATTGCATCATTTGACCACAGATGTCCTATCCAGTGTTCAAATTAAACTATGTAGTGAAAATGAAGTGTTACATTTCACTACGATCCATAATTAAAAAATCCCTCAAAAAGTGACATTATGCAATGTCATAGTATTAGGATAGATTTAAAAAATATACTATCTTCATGATAGACAATATGCTAAAAAATAGGCCCTAAATGAATCTCACTAACATTGGTCTAGAAGAGAGAAAGACACTGGAATAATTTTTCATCGGGCATTAGAAAATATTAATCAAGCCTCCTTCTTAAGGGAAGTCAATTGTCAGACAGTGAGAATTTCTCAAATGGTTCAAATGTCTTCAAAAGTAGGTAGCTCAGGTGAAGGTCATAAAATGAACCAAACACATGTTTGGATATGACCCCATAAAATCATGAATGAAAACACTATAGTAGAATCCATGAAAATCCATGAGAAACCCCAGCCCACACAGATGGGGTATTTTTTGACACAACCTTAGAGGTCAGCAAACATGGCTCAAATGGTTGTGGAAATGCCGAAAAAACATCCTTAGGCAACAGGACTGGGGGATTTTTCACACATTCTCTTCAAAGGAAGTTAGTCTTCTCTCGAGTAGGGAGAATTTTGAAAAATGAATCCTCCTAGTTGATCTCATCCCATGCTCCTGTATCCTCATGGGGAATTCAAACAACCAAATTTTCCATCACTTCCCTTTATATTACCATCTTCCTAATGGTCCCAAAAGGACCAGCAGAAAAGAGGAGGAGGCATCATAGAGGGAGAAAAATAAGGCAGTATCACAAAGAGAATAATTAAATTGAAATTATACATTGCATATTACAAAATGTCATTAAAACCACCACTAAAAACACTACAAGACACAAGGAAAATATGGAGGAGTAATTCTTGGTTCAGAATTTGGTCCACACCAAAACGATTGAAGGAGGATTGAATACCTAGAACCATTGGGTTTCTATGAATATAGGGATTCCCTCAACCACTCCATTGGTTCCTCCTTAGTGATAATTCTCCATAGAAAAGGGTAAAAGTAAGTTTGGGCCTCACCCACCTCCCAAGGAGGTTGAACCCATCAAACTCGAGAAAAGATTCAATCAACCTGAGAAATATATGAAAGAGATGAGAATAATCAATGAAAAAATACTCTAATGTAACATTCCTACTAGATATGGTGTAAAAACACAGCCTCAACTCACATTCCCAAGAGTTATACCTTATAAAAGCGGGTTTACCATGATAGCTGAAATAGAACCAGAACATATTCTAAATGTGTGGGAAAAATGATTAGTATATATGGACCCCATGATAGTGAGATATTTGGAGTTCCATCCCTTGGGAACTTAATCGTGAATAGCTGAGACACATCCTCATGGGCCATCTTTGGTAGTTTACACACCATTGGTATGAGTAGAGCTTCCAAATATGACTTTACATCTTGTTGCCCCTACTTAAGCCCATGTTCATTGAGACACACCGCAAGTGATCTTGTATACTATAGAGTCACTGATAGTTCGATTAGAAGATATAGAAGAAGATCATGCACAATTGTAGCCAGAAAAGTGGCCTTACCATGAATGGGTGGATCCAACCCCTCCCCAACCAGATTTTTAGGAAGCCCAAATTTCCAATTTTTAATGTTTCAAGGGATCCAGAGATAGATGTTATACACTTCATGCCCCACTATTATCCCATGATGAGGAACCATGAAAAATAGATGAATTTAAACTTAGATGTTTCTTATAAACACTATATGGGACAACATTCAAATGGTACACCAGTTTTCCAACTTGGCCAATTGTGGGATGTAAATATTTCCATTGATATTTTCTCTTTAATTTCAGTTTAACAATAAAAAATACAAAATACCTTGAACTCTATAACTGAAAATAGTGTGATAATTATAAGGTCTATAATTTCATTGCTCGATGGAAAGGGTTGAAATACTCTATGAACCCACAGCTTCCCCAAGAATATTTTGTGTCTATCTGTATAGAGAACCTCCATGATGGGTTTTATACAACACTCAACCCCATGGAATACACAAGAGGGGTTTGGGATCTCACCATAGTGGCTCAAAAAAAGTGAAGATTCTATCCTGTGCACTAAGGACATGTTTCATGTAATTCTAGAAACTCAAGGGAAGAGAATAGTGAAAGAAGTGACTATCATTGTTATCCTTAATTAATCCATTTCACCATATCTAGATCCAAAACCCAATCCACATTTCACTAACCCTCATCCCAAGCATCAAAAATAATGAATTTCCTATCAGGAAGTGAAAATGGATTAGAGGTGGAATTGGTTTGAGAAGCTAAATAATTAGGTTTATTTTTTCAGATATGATCATGTCCCTGAATATATCATCATGGAGTTAGAAAAAAACTTTCTCAAGTTTCCAAAGCCTAAGAGGACTGATTATACTTATCTCAAAGATCTACCAAAATATTACCCCTTCCGCCAAACATTGGGTAACACTATCTAGGAATGCATTATTTTCAATGAAATTATATAATAAATGGTGGACTATGGAAATGTGAAGCTGGGAATGACAGTAGTATAGGTAGCATGTGTTTCTACCATGAATCTTGATAGAGAGGGTGAATGTAAAGAAGCTTCAAAAAAGGTACATAGACTTTTAGTGATTGGATGATTCAAAATACAATCAATTGAACTGCTGATATCCTCCAATCATAGTTAAAATAACAAACTATTACCCAAGGCACTTATTCTATGAAACATCAAACTCCATCAGTTCCACGGTCATCCAAAATCTATTCTTCCAATAAAATACATGGTTAAAAGTGTGAGAAGAAGAAATAGAACGAATAAATCTATACTAAGTATGAATTGTTTATTTAACTCTATAAAAATTCATTCCTTTAGTCCCAAAATCATGAGAGCTTCCCTACCAAATGATATAATAAGAGTCGAGGAGTTGATATTTGGTTCCGTTGATGCTATTTACTTAATATATCCATTCTCAGTTTATGAGTGTGGCTATAAAAATTAATTCTTTATCTAAAATTAGGGAATTAGGGGAAGAGGCCATATAGGTAAAGGATATAGGGGAAGAAATGGTTGTGATAGATATCAATACTCTCACCACATCCTAGCTCATACTGTTCACGTAACTAAAACCCATGGGATATCCCTATAGTGATATATATTAGAGAATGAATGTTACAAAAAATATTATTGGGGTACCCATGACTTAACAATCCTAGAATATTGATAAGAAGGTAAACTGTCTCCAAATCATCCTTGATGTGTAGGCAGACCCTGTCGACCTAACCCACTATGTAACATCCTAGGTAAATAAAGAATAAAACATTTTCATATGTATTAATATTTTAAAATTAAATATTAATTTTAATTTAATGTGGTTTCTATGTTCGATAGTGTACCCGATACACAATAATGATTTTCTTTGAAATCTTACATTACACACTAGTAATATAATAATATTATTTTAAATGGTAGTTAACACGTAGCCGTTGTATTGTCGGGAATGAATAAAAATAACTAAAATATGATTATATATGTCTGTTAAATGTTTTTTACATTTATCCAATAAAATATAAAGGCTTAAAATAAGAAAAAGAATTCAATTTTAGGCATATATACTCTAATATTCACTAAAAGGTCGAACTATCGACTTTTGACGGAGAGCCCTATTTAAATATAGTTTTAGTCACTCTTATACATTATTTTGGACCAAATACAACTCTTCTTTAGAATCGGGACATTAAAATTTACTTTGTGTAAATTTTTGGTACTTTTCCGATAAAGATCATTTTTAATGAATAGTGAAATATGTTGTAGTTTAATTCAAAACCACGTTTTAATCTAATTTATTAATATGATTATATTATCTTTTGAATTAGTTTTAAAGTAAAATTAAAATATATTTTTACCATTTAATCCAATAGTGGTCATTGGAATTAATTTCACTTTGAAATCGGACTTAAACTAGTGTCAATCTTTTTATACATTTTGTTTCATAAAAACACGCTATTTGTCATGACAGCGGGAATTAATTATTAAATTAATTAATGTAACATATATTATTTTAATTTTTTAAAATAGACATCATTTTTGAATTCAGAATATCAAATATAGATTAGGGTGAATTTTTGGTATTTTTCTGAAAAACATCAATTTTTGATGAATAGTGAAACCACTAAGTGGTACTTAAAAAACTGAATTTTCGTTTAAATGAAACTTTACCACTTATGTGTTTTTAATTTCAAAAATCTGACATACATGGTTGTCATTAGGAATTAAAATGTGGTTCAATGGGATTAAAATAATTTTTTGGTGAATAGCAACTTTTATGTTTTTAATCGCGATTAGAGGTAATTAGTGTAGTTTAAGGAAAAACTAATATTTAATAATATGAAATGACCTTGAAACATGTCCAAACCTTATTGGATGTGTCATAGATGATCAAGACAATCCATGGTTCAACTTGGGGACCCCATAGAGCCACTATGGTAGGAAAATGACATTAATAACTTTTCATTTAAAGTTAAAATAAAAATGTTACAAACATGAGTTGTTTTACTAAAACAATTTTTAAATGGGGTTATACATGTCATATTTTTTACTATAAATATTCATTATAAATCTAAAAAGATTTCCTACATCATGATATTTGTTTTATAATTTTTATACATTAAATAAATTAAATTATTTATGACATCATGATGATGCAGTGATTACCTCATTATTTAACGATTTAAATAAAATGAAAAGATAATGTAAAATATAAGACCTACACTTTTCAAAAACTTATTGGATGGGTGGATTTAGAAATCTTATCACCTTATACTCTAAATATATAATTTTGGGGCCTTTAAAATCTGAAAATCATTTTATAATAAAGTAACATTTTATAACTTTCCAAGAGTGCCCCTCCTCTCCTCTTATAAAAGGCCCCCACCTCTAACACCTTACCCACAGCTCTCAAGCCTTTGGCACGGACAAACCCTGATCATTTTGTCTCTCCACACCCCTATATTACTCATAGAAGCCTCACTTTGGGCAGAATTCTTCCCATGGAAGCCTTTGAGCTCAAATAAAAAAGAGTTACCCATTTTAAAGGTAGTGTTTTCTCTTACGTTCTTATGTTTTATTTTGCTTGTACAACCCCCTAAACTATTATTATTCCTTTATTTTGTAACAACACGTGTATATTAAATATACTAGGATGTTTTTATAATATGGATTCAAGCTACACTTACACACAACTACATCTAATGGTTAAATAACATAATGTTTCTATGGTTAGTGAATTTCTGCCTTACGAAACGATGATTTCTCAATATTCTTTTAACACATTTAATGGTGGCCATTAATATGTCACTCTATTTATATATGATATATATATATATATATTATGTTTATTTTTTCCTTATGACTCTGTATTTTTCATTTGTGGTATACCTTTATGGTTTCCATTATGGGTAAACACGATAATTTCATTTTAGGAAGTGCGGACTACCGCCCCCTCAAAGTGATTTGATTCGTTAATGCTATATGTGGGACGTATAAATGATGGAGTTAATGTTATTATATATGATTTTATATTAGAATTATACTATACCATTATATCATTATGATTTCACTCCTTTAAATACGAAATGGAAATGAAAGTAGCGTTCATGCATACGTACGACTTACCGTCTCCATGAACGATGCATTTCATTTCTTACCTCTAAATGTTATGTACTATTATAAATACATGTATATGATCGATATATATGATATATATGATATCCAAATCGTGAATATCATTCTGGATATAATGAACCTTTGACCACATAAACAACATGTAATTGTAAGAAGTCCACTTTAGACTTAAGAACCAAATATCGACAAAACAAACTTTTTTAACTTAAATGATTATATAATGTTTATAACATGGAAATAAGTGATATAAAAGGAATAATAAGATTGGAAAAGTTTCTTAAGCAAGTAGAAATTAACTTTAGTTTATTATTCAGGAGATTAAAGAGCAATCGAGTCACGTCGGACATGAGGTAAGGGACTTCGTCTCAATCTCGTTTCATTGAGGAATATATTGTTCTAATACAAGACATTATTTTATACAGTGTATAAACCCCTTTGACTTTTAATTTTATACAAAAGGTATATTTTTCTATGAAGTGTTTTACAAAATGACAAAAAGGAATGTTTCTTTTAACGTACGCGGTGACAACGAACTTTTCTGCCGCCGCGAGTATTATTTGGTATTTTGCTTCCTCGATAAGATGTAATGTTTTTAAAATGAAATAAATACCATATACTATTTTATGTATTTTGGTATTGAAAATAGTTTTTATAATGGATTTGTTATGTCAATATATTTAAGTGATATATTGAGATAAAAGTGTGGAAATATTTTCTTTCCATTATATTTTTTTATGTCTTATGATTTTATAATGGTACATGGACATTTGATGGGTGGTTACATGATAAACCATATGACGGGGGGTGTCGTGAATACCAGGATGGGTGGTTACATTATAACCTCCAATGCATTGGGTATGGAAGTCGGCCGTATGGCTATTCCATTTAAGTATGTGTGGAAGTCGACCATATGGTTATTCCATTTAAGTATGTTTATGTCCCAAGTAACCTTTATATGTTATGTGTTCTTTATATGGGTTTTATGGTAATATTTTGATTACAAAGGGTAAGTAATGATCATTTATTCAATGAAGAGTATTTTTAACTTTGTAATGGTGAAAAGTATTACTTTGATAAAGTATTCATGGTTTACTGGTGGTTTTGAAAAAATAATAGATTTTCTTCTTTGTGTATCCCTTACTGAGCTTTTTATGCACACCCCATGTTTTGAAATGTTTTTCACAGGACTTATAGTGGAATAGGGTCAAGTATGGGATCAAGGAAAAGTCATTCTATCTAAAACATGGAACTAGACATGTTTCTTTTTAAGATTTTTTATTTTATGGAAACTTAGTAGAAGTGTCTACTTTGTAATCTTTTGAGATGTAATAGTTATGCCCTAATTCTCTAAAACTCTAAACCTAAAAAGATCCTTAATGAGAAGTATTCATTTAATTCAATATTAAGTAAGGTTTATGACTGGGACCTTATAGTTGGAATCATAGGTCGGTTTAGATAACTTTAGGAGTTAGAATTCAATTAAATGATTATACAAAAATATTTTTTTATGGTCAAATTGAAATGATATAGCATTTAAAGATTACCATGTTTGTTCTCCTAAGATATTTCTATGTTAAGAATGGTTTTTTCATGGAGGAAACAAAACATATTTTCTGGGAAGGCATATAGAGGGAAATGACCTTTCAAATATGTATCCTGAGATGCTCAGAATCAGAACTAAACAGTTTGTTATAGTGATGGATTAGTTGACTCAGGTGAAAAATGTTGGTTGTGTTTATTGATAATATTTTGGTGTTTTCTAAAATTAAAGAGGAGAATGAAAGTCATTTATGGGTTATTTTGTAAACCTTAAAAGAAAAGAAACCGTATGGAAAATTCAGCAAGTGTGAATTTTGGTTACAACAAATTTCTTTCCTTGGACACATTGTTTCAAAAAATGACATAAATGTTGATCCTGCTAAAACAAAAGTTGTTGAAGAATGGCCAAGACCAAAAAATGTAACAAAGATATGTATTTTTCTTGGTTTGGCAGGTTACTACTGAAGGTTTGTTGAAAATTTTTCACGGTTATCTAGTCAAACGACTAAGGTAACTCAGAAGGGTGTTAAGTTTATTTGGACAAAAGAATGTAATTATTGTTTTCAGGAACTGAAAAGAAGATTGGTGAATGCTCCAATTTTGGCACTACCTTCCAGGAATGGGGAGTTTGTTATCTACATTGATGCTTCATTGAAAGGAATTGGTTGCTTCCTAATGCAGAATGATCAGGTAATTTCTTATGCTTCACGTCAGTTGAAAATTCAGGAGGTAAATTACCCTACACATGACTTGGAATTAGCAGCTGTTGTTTTCACATTAAAAATTATGAGGCATCATTTGTATGGAGTAAAGTGTGAAATATATACAGATCACAAAAGTTTAAATTATATATTCACTCAGAAAGAATTGAACATGAGACAGAAGATATGGCTAGAATTAATCAAGGATTATGATTGTGTAATTAATTACCATCCAGGAAAAGCAAATAAAGTGGATGATGCTTTGATTCGAAAAAGTAATGCTTCATTAACCATGGTACGTTTGTAACGAGATCCTTTGGTTTTTGATTTGATGAAATTTGGAATAAAAGTTGTTGGTGCAGGAAGATCTTCTATTTTGTTTTAGGTATCAGTGAGATCATCTCTATTAGAAATAATTAAGCAAGCGCAGAAGAAAGATAGTGGATTCAGGAAAAGGTAGAGCTGGTTCAGAAGGGTAAGTTGCCTGAGTTTAACATTGATAATGATTGTGTTTGGAGGTTTGGGAAGATATTAGGTGTTCTTGGTGATTCACAGTTGATGAATTAGTTGTTATGTGAGGCTAATAGTTCCCCATTTTCAGTTCATCCTGGTAGTACAAAGATGTACATAGATTTGAGGGAGTATTACTGGTGGGATGGAATGAAAAGAGATATTTCTGATTTTACTGTGAAGTGTTTGACTTGTCAGCAGGTTAAAGCAGAGAGGCTGTTTCCGAAAGGGATGCTTCAATCTTTACCAGTGCCAGAGTGGAAATGAGAAAATATATCCATGGACTATGTTGTGGGATTACCGAAGACATCTCGAGGTAATAATGCAATCTGGGCTATTGTTGATTGATTGACTAAATCTGCTCATTTACTTCCTATTCAAGGTACTTTGTCTCTAGATCAACTTGCTCGGTTTTATCATAAAGAGATAGTCAGGTTGCATGGAGTTCCCCTCTCCATTGTATCTGATCATGATCCCAGGTTTACTTATAACTTTTGGAAAGTCCTTCAGAAGCCGTTGGGTACTAAATTAAATTTTAGTACAGCTTTTCATCCTCAATCAGATGGGCAGTCAGAACAAACAATTCAGACTTTGGAGGATATGCTACGTGCTTTTTTGATGGATTATCAGGGAATTTGGGACCAACATCTTTCTTTGGTTGAATTTTCATATAATAACAGTTTTCATTCCAGTATACAGGTGGCTCCGTTTGAAGCATTATATGGTAAACGGTTTCAAACTCTAGCTTTTTGGGATGAAGTAGGTGAAAGGAAGCTAATGTGACCAGAATTGGTAGAAGAGATGGAAAAAAAGTTCAGTTGATTCAGAAACACATGAGAACAACTTAGAGCAGAAAAAAAGTTATGCAGACAACAGGAGGAAGGATCTATCTTTCGAGGTAGGTGATCATGTTTTTCTCAAAGTTTCACCGTGGAAAAGTGTGATGCGATTTGGAAAAAAAGGAAAGATGATTCCAAGGTTCATTGGACCATATGAAATTCTAGAGAAAGTTGGATCAATTGCATATAGATTGGCATTACCTCCGAGTGAATCTCAGGTACACAATGTTTTTCATGTTTCGATGTTGAGAAAGTATATTCCAGATCCATCTCATGTTTTGAGCCCAGAGGTAGTTTAGTTGGAAGAGAATCTCTCTTATGAAAAACAACCAGTACAAATTTTTAATCGAAGAGAGAAAGTGTTGAGAAATAAGGTAATTCACCAGGTAATGGTTTTGTGGAAAAACCATATGGTTGAAGAGGCAACGTGGGAATCTGAAAATGATATGAGGGATAAATACCCCCACTTATTTTGATAAGTGAATAAAATTGTGAGGACACAATTCCCAAAAGGGAGGAAGGATGTAACATACCATGTAAATAAAGAATAAAACATTTTTATATGTATTAATATTTGCGAATTAAATATTAATTTTACTTTAGAGGGGTTCCTAGGTTCAATAGCTTACCCAATACGCAATAATGAGTTTCTTTGAAATCTTACATTGCACACTAGTAATATAATAATATTATTTTAAATTGTAGTTAACACATAGCCATTTTATTGGCGGGAATGAATAGAAATAACTAATATATGATTATATATGTTTCTTAAATGTTGTTACATTTATCCAATAAAAGATAAAGGCTTAAAATAAGAAAAAGAATTCAATTTTAGGCATAGATACTCTGATATTCACTAAAGGTCGAAATATCGCCTTTAGATGGAGAACCCTCTTTAAATATAGTTTTGGTCACTCTTATACATTATTTTTGACCAAATAAAACTCTTATTTAGAATCGGGACATCATAATTAACTTTGTGTAAATTTTTGGTATTTTTCTGATAAAGATCATTTTTTAAAATGAATAGTGAAAAATGTTGTATTTTAATTCAAAACCTCTTTTTAATATAATTTATTAATATGATTAGATTATCTTTTGAATTGGTTTTAAAGTAAAATTAAAATATATTTTTACCATTTAATCCAATAGTGGTTGTTGGAATTAATTTCACTTTGAAATCAGACTTAAACTAGTGTCAATCTTTTGATACATTTTGTTTCATAAAAACACGCTATTTGTCATGACAGCGGGAATTAATTATTAAATTAATTAATGTAACTTATATGATTTTAATTTTGTAAAATAGACATCATTTTTGAATTCATAATATCAAATACAACTTAGGGTTAATTTATGGTATTATTCTGAAAAACTTCAATTTTTGATGAATAGTGAAACCACTAAGTGGTAATTAAAAAACTGATTTTTCGTTTAAATGAAACTCTACCACTTCTGTGTTTTTAATTTCAAAAATCTGACATACATGGTTTTCATTAGGAAGTAAAATGTTGTTAATGGGATTAAAATAATTTTTTGGTGAATAGTAACTTTTAAGTTTTTAATCGCGATTAGAGGTAATTAGTGTAGTTTAAGGCAAAAATAATGTTTTAATAATATGAAATGACCTTGAAACATGTCGTAACTTTATTGGATGTGTCATGGCCGACCAAGAAAATCCATGGGTCAACTTGGGGACCCCATGGAGCCACTTTGGTAGGAAAATGACATTAATAACATTTCATATAAAGTTAAAATAAAAATGTTACAAACAAGAGTTGTTTTATTAAAATAATTTTAAATGGGGTTATAAATGTCATATTTTTTACAATAAATATTCATTAGAAAGATAAATTTTTTTTCTACATCATGATATTTTTTTTAATAATTTTTTGACATTAAATAAATTAAATTATTTATGACATCTTGATGATGCAGTGATTACCTCATTATTTAACGATTTAAATAAAATGAAAAGATAATGTAAAATCTAATACCTAAACATGTCAAAAACCTATTGGATGGGTGGATTTCGGACTCCTATCACCTTATACTTGAAATATATAATTTTGGGAGCTTTAAAATCTGAAAATCATTTTATCATAATGTAACCTTTTATAACTTTCAAAGAGTGCCCCTCCTCTCCTCTTATAAAAGGCCCTCACCTCTAACACCTTACCCACACCTCTCAAGCCTTTGGCTCTGCCAACCCCTGATCATTTTGTCTCTCCACATCCCTCTATTACTCCTAGAATCCTAACATTGGGCATAAGTCTTCCCAATAAAGCCTTTGAGCTCAAATCAAAAAGAGTTACACGTTTTAAAGGTAGTGTTTTCTCTTACATTCTTATGTTTTATTTTGCTTCTCCAACCCCCTAAACTATTTTTATTCCTTTATTTTGTAACAACACCAGTATCTTAAATATACTAGGATGTTGTTATAATAAGTATTCGAGCTATAATTACACACAACAACATCTAATGGTTAAAGAACATACTATTTTTATGGTTGGCGAATTTCGGCTTCACGAAACGATAATTATTCAATCTTCTTTTAACACCTTTAATGGTGGCCATTAAGATGTCACTCTATTTATATATGATATATATATTATGTTTATGTTTTTCTTATGCTTCTTTATTTTTCATTTTTGGTATACCTTTATGGTTTCCATTATGGGTAAACACGATAATTTAATTTTAGGAAGTGCAGACTACCACCCCCTCAAAGTGATTTGATTTGTTAATGCCATATGTGGGACGTATAAAGGATAGAGTTAATGTTATTATATATTATGTTATACTGGAATTATAATATAACCATATATCATTATGATTTCACTCCATTAAATACGAAATATAAATGAAATTAGCGTTCATGCGTACGTACGACTTACCGTCTCCTTGAATGGTGCATTTCATTTCTTACCTATAAATGTTATGTACTATTATAAATACATGTATATGATGGATATATATTATATATATGATATCCAAATAGTGAATATCATTCTGTATATAATGAACCTTTGACAACATAAACAACTTGTAATTGTAAGAAGTCCACTTTCGACTTAAGAACTAAATATCGACAAAACAAACATTTTTAACTTAAATGATTAAATAATGTTTATAACATGGAAATAAGTGAGATAAATGGAATAATAATATTTAAAAATTTTATTAAGAAAGTATAAATTGTATTTAGTTTATTATTCAAGAGATTAAAGAGCAATCGAGTCACGTCGGACATGAGGTAAGGGACTTCGTCTCAATCTCCTTTCATTGAGGCATATATTGTTCTTATACAAGACTTTCTTTTATATGGTGTATAAAACACTTTGACTTTTAATTTTATACAAAAGTAATCTTTTTCTACAAAGAGTTTTACAAAACGACAAAAAGGAATGTTTCTTGTAATGTACGTGGTGACAACGACCTTTTTCGCCGCCACGAGTATTATTTTGTCTTTGGATTCCTCAACAAGCTGTAATGTTTTTAAAATGAAATAAATACCATATACACTTTTAGGTATTTTGGTATTGAAAATGGTTTTTATAATGTATTTGTCATGTCAATATATTTATGTGATATATTGTGATCAAAGTGTGGAAATGTTTTCTTTCCATTATATTTGTTTTATGTAGTATGATTTTATAATGGTACTTAGACATTTGACAGGTGGTTACATGATAAACCATATGACGGGTGGTGCTGTGAATACCAGGATGGGTGGTTACGTTATAACCCCCAATGAATTGGGTATGGAAGTCGGCCTTATGGATATTCCATTTAAGTATGTGTGGAAGTCGACTGTATGGTTATTCCATTTAAGTATGTTTATGTCCCAAGTTACCTTTATATGTTATGTGTACTTTATATAGGTTTTATGGTAATCTTTTGATTACAAAAGGGTACGTAATGATATTTTATTAAATGAAGAGTATTTTATACTTCATAAAGGTGAAATGTATTACTTTGAAAATGTATTCATGGTTTACTGGTGGTTTTGAAAAACTAACAGATTTCCTTCTTTTTATATCCCTTACTGAGCTTTTTATGCTCACCCCATGTTTTGAAATGTTTTTCACAGGACTTAAAGTGGAATAGGGTCAAGGATGGGATCACGGAAAAGTCATGCTATCTTAAACATGGAACTAGACATGTCTCTTTTTAAGAGTTTTTATTTTATGGAAACTTAGTAGAAGTGTCTACTTTGTAATATTTTAAGATGTAATAGTTATGTCCTAATTATCTAAAACTCTAAACCTGAAAATATCCTCAATGTGAGTTATTCATTTAATTCAATATTAAGTAAGGTATAAGTCCAGGGCCTTATACAGTAAGGATAAAAGTGACTTTTACTCCTGTTCCAAGGGATGATCCACCTAAATCAAGTACATTAATTACTAATGTGACTAAAAAAGAGTATCATTATTATTGAGAGAATAGAAATGTATCTCATAAGTTTGATTTTTAAATCAATTGGCCATGGATCTATCCATGTTTTCAATCATGGATAATCTAATTCTATCAGAATACATCCGAGAAGCTCTCAAAGATACTTTACCAAGCCCTCAAGAAAATGAAGCAAAAGTTTATTTTTCTAAACAATATGATGAAATGATAGATCCCTCTTAATGAAACACAATCATCTATTTCATAGATTAGGAAAAAGAGTTTGTTATACAAGTATATATACTACCTTTATATATATCTGACATGAAAAATGATGTTGATATATGATCAGATTTTATTGACAATAGCTTAGGAGTCAACATCATTTCGGTCTGAAAACTTTTTCGACTAGGTTACAAAGGGACCCAATTTTCCTCTTCCAATATGACATTATAGGTGTATAATAAAAGTGAGAAAAATACTCTAGGAAGAATCATGATTAAGGATTGTGTTGGGGGCCTTGTATCCAATTCAAAAATTCCCGGTTGTTTAGAAAGACACAACTTTCAACTTTCTTCTAGGAAGACCTTGGTTGCATCGGAATGTGGAAATCCCCTCATTATAACAATAGTGAATCAAATATTTCATTAGTGGACAAACTGAGATGTTTTATGGTGATAAATTCCCATTTTAGTCCTATAAAACTCAGTACATTAATGTAGGATTATACCAAAGGGAGGGGAAATAGACTGTGACCAATAGTGCTTCTCAGGTAATAACCTTTAATGGTCTAGAAGTCACCCCAACCAATCCATTCCAATAGATCAGTGAATAATATCTACCACCTATCTATAAAATTAAAGGCATGAACCCAAATTTATTTCATGTTCAACAACCTCCATGATACCAGTCATGAAAATTGAGTTGGTTGGCCTAAAAAGTCACAAAATCTCCAATAAGTGGTAGAAGGTTGGATGAGAATTCCCTCATTCCATCCATGGAGACCCAACAGACACCTACCTCATCATCCGATCAAAAATTGTAAAATTATTCTCCTTCTCCATCCCTCCCACCATTCCATCCAGAGCTTCAAAAAGACCCCACATTGTCAGTAGGGTTATAGAGGGTCACTTCATATTAAGGATGTCAAATCTTGAACTCACCTCCTAACTCAGGAGGGCTTCCTCCATTACATACTTCCCCCATGGAAATGTATAATAAGAAGGTAAATAAGAATATGATGAAAAAGAAAACCTTAGGGATTCCCCAATAGTTTTCTAGGAAGGTGTCTCTACCACAATTGATGAACTCAGGGAAATAAAACTATGTATAGAAGAATATTGATGACAAAATTAAATCAGTGTGGCCATGTATTAAGAATAACAAGAGGTATATAACTCCTAACTAAAGTAAAAATATGGAATATTCACATAAAATTAAAAAAAATTCTAGGCCTCAATCCCGAGGTGGCCACTCACCACCTGTGCTTTCCAAAAAACTACCAGGAATACAAATAGGAAACTAGGACACTCCCAAACCACACCTCAAAAATTGTGGTTGAATTTGACAAGATCATCAAAGAAAATTTCATTTGGGTAGTGAAATATCCAAAATGGTTATTAAACATAGTCCCTGTGTAGAAGAATAATGGGTGAATGAGGGTCTACATCGACTTTAGAGATTTCAAAATGCACTATTCAGATAATGATTTCCCAATCGCAATCACCGAGAAACTGATTAATATAACATTTCAATATCAATACCTATACTTCATGGATTTATATTCAAGGTTTTATAATATCTTAATGAACAATGAATATGAGGAATACAATACCTTTAGGTCCCCTTTGAGATTATTTTTCTATCAGGCAGTGCCCTTTATCTTAAAGAATGCCAACACTACATACCAACGTTCCATTAATCCCATTTTCAAAAAATTATTGGGAATGATTTTAAATGATATAGTGATGAACATGTGGTTATGTATTGTTATATTTTTGACCATTTTGGCTAATATTGGGACTATCTTCAACAAAATATGACAGCATAGCCTAAAGATAAACCATTTAAAAATTTATTTTGGGGTCAAATTAGAGAAATTTATCAGTTTTTTCATATACCATAGTGGCATCGAAGTCATCAATGAAAATAAAAATAATATCTCCAATATGTCAGCACCTTATAACCTCAAATATTTGAGGGATTTACATGAAAATATTTCCAACATTTTTTATTTATCAAAAAACATGTAGGAAAGTGTTTTCCCTTCATTAGGTTGATGAAAAAGAGATCAAATTTTAGTCGAAAAATTACAATTAAAAAGCATTCAATAGTCTTAATAAATATATCTGGATCCCACTGGTGCTAATGAAACCTATTTAGCGGAATCTTATCATTCT
This sequence comes from Viscum album, assembly GCA_963277665.1. NCBI lineage: Eukaryota > Viridiplantae > Streptophyta > Magnoliopsida > Santalales > Viscaceae > Viscum > Viscum album. The sequence continues at coordinate 1,916,936,891 of OY728128.1, read as the reverse complement.
ATATGGGATATATTTAGAGTGATAACTAGGCACTTTCCATGCACAAAAGAGCGATAATGGGAATTAAGGCAACCTTTATTATCTAATTCGAACAATTCATGACCCTGTGAATCATTATTTAGATATCAATAAGAGATACTTGGTGTCAATATTCATAGTTTAGAAACCAATACACTACCTATAGGACCACAAGGTTGATTTCTACTCTCTTAATAACCTACTCAAATATATCATCATCTGTCCTATGATGATGTAATTTTTAGCACTGTGGAAGGTTGTCCTATATCATTTTAACAAATAGTTCGTGCCTCCAAATGTTGTTAAAGTCCAGGATTTGGTAGATTTTATTATAGAAAAACCATCTGTATAAGCAAAATTATAAAATATTTAATTTCTGAATGAAGAATTATTTTTTATTCATGAATGTCCCCATACATGGGGAATTAATTTTGAATATACATCTAGAATTATAACAGGAAATAGAATTGATGACCCCAAGATCAATAAATTTTGGTTAGGAGTCATTATCTTCTCCCTCGAAATGGAAGCCTTTCCTTAATCCTTATATTTTTCAGAATAATGTACAAATAATGTTTGAAAATATTATGCCCTCATTTCAAGCCTTCTATTGGAACTTCAAATACTATTTGGCCACCTAGAGGTGAAAGGTGATTCAAATTTAGTAATCAAATAGATCAATATGGATTATTATATCAGAAAATAAGACCTAATCCACTTGCGTGAATTTTTCTAAGGACTTATGGAATAGCTCCCCTTAGATCCAGCAATTAATCTTTTACCAATATCATATAATTCCCTAACCGATGTATTATAAAATACAGCCACAACCCTAGTAGATTTTGATCGAGATAAAAAAGTCATAAGCATTCCACATTGTTGAATAGTCTCTCATTTTTCTCATGTCATCATGGAAGAGGCTAATGAGGTGTGTCCTATACCTAGAATAGATGGTACCAAGACATGTAGGATAATACCCACTGTGGACTACCTTCAAAATAGGGTGATCTCATCCTAAAGATCCAAAAAATAGAAAATATGATGATGAGTGACCAAATTTACTATTTATGATGAACTAAATGACCAAAAAGTCCTCTATAAATTTAGATTTTATGGAGTCATTCTCAGATTCTTTGAAAGAGAATAGAATATTTCTATCATAAGATATGTTTATTTTGGAGCCTATAGTTCCCACCGGTTAGGGTTCATGATTTACCATAAAATCCAAAGTCTTTTAAATTTTTGGCCTTCATTAAAATAATATTTAATATAATTCACTATGAAATTACATTACTTCCAACTGAACATCAAATTCATCCATAAACCCTTAGAGTAGTTATATACAATGAAATACACCGTTCCATTTCTTTCATGGGGAATGTATGTTATTGGGCCATATCCAATATCTATGAGCATGTAGTTATAATATATTCTAACTGCTATAAACATATTCTCCAAATGGGGTGATAGATACCCATTAAAGAAGTAGGGGCCAAAATAATCATTAGATTTAAGAAATACATCATTATTTCCAGACTTGGTTTCCCTAACACAATTATGAAATACAATGACCCCAATTTATATTCATCTGAGTTGTAGAAGCTATATCAGGAGTATAATATAAGATATAACCACTCATACCTCTATCACTCAATGGATTGTGGAAAGATAGAGGCCTTTAACATGACCATATCAAACATACTCTAGAATATGGTGGATAATGATAATAATTCATGGCCATACATGTTCTTTCATTCCATATAGTCATACCAAACTACAACCTATACTGCCACCCGAGCAACCCCATATTCACTTGTTTACATAATAGAAAAAGTCTGGACCATTGAGGTCTAATATACCTTGCTCTGCATTGGCATATGTGATCATCAATCCATAGAAGATAAACCCAAAAAATTGTTGCATGAATTAGAACAAATCAGTGATAAAGGATTTCCTATATTTCATCACTTATAGGTCCATCAAAATTGGATAGCACAACCTTTTATCAAGAAATTCCTCCTCCATTCATTCCTCCAAGGGAAACTAGTATTGGTCCTCAGGACTCTGATGATACCAGAGAAGTAGACTCCAAAGATTAATTCATAGTGGGAGGGACCTTATTCAATGTACAAGTTCTATAATATAGATTATTCCCTGATCTTGATGGATGAACATCTCAATACAACCCATACCAATGCAGGATTTATCATGAAATACTTCATGTGATAAAAGAGAACAGATTATCTTAGCTACCTTATGTTAAATTTCATAGTCATCCATTTTCACATGGCCTCAAAAAGTGTGACTGTCATGCATGTTGTAAGACAAATAACTTCATGACACCATCATCTTTACTATATTACACAAAACTACATGGTTCCATCGTCTCAGCTACACATTGTTAAACTACACAGTTTGTATTTGTCATATAACCTCAAAACACATGACATGTTGTCCTTGTCACTTGATAATGAAATTCATGACACCATCACCCTTACCGTATGACGTTAATGTTCATGGTTACATCATCCCAGTTTCACGGCGTTAAACTGTGTAGTCAGTCTTGGTTGTATGACCTCAAAAAGTGTGAGATTTCATTCACATCACAAGATGATAAACTACATGACATAATTATCCTGACAGTATGATGTTAAAATACATGGTTTTATTATCTCTGTTTCATGATGTTAAACTATGTAGTCAATCTTTGTCACATGACCTTAAAAAAGTTACATTTCATCAACATCAAAAGATGATAAACTAAATGACACCAACACCCGTGTTGTCTGAAATTAAAATAGATTTGAATCATGGTCCCATGTGCCCTACCTTAAAAGGAACACAACTTGGTCCTATTCCTATGACCCAAAACTAAAAGACATCACAGTATGAGCAATAATACTTTATACTACATAACCTAACATCATAGTCACAAGATGTTAAACTATATGAAAATTTTCATTCTTTACAATGTATTATTAAGTGCTTCACATCTTTGTTTCATGATTTTAAACTATGTAACATTTCAATATATTCTTGAGAAGATCAAAATCTTAAGTGATGGTATCCCACCACACCATTATTCAAGAACTACATGTGGCCTGATTTCTATCATCACAGTTTACATAGTGATTCCTGTATCTCCAATCCTAGGTCCAATTATAAAGAAAATTCCCCTACCTATGTACGTGTCAGACCTACACATGGTTCCTTACTATTACTATGTGTGTATTGATTCTCATTCCCATGATATATATAGTGATGCCTAGACTCTATGTCTTAGGCCCATACGTTAAGAAAAAAATTCCCCCTCTCTAGTATATAAATAGGGATCTATGAAAGAGACCCTATCTCAGGTTCCCTCATTTAGGACCCCTTCACTGAAATAGAATGATCCATCTCCCATTTGTAAAAAAAAGATCTATATTGGGGAATTCACACTCTAGGACCAATTCCTATTAAAATTCTTCCATTTTTACTCAAACATATTCCTTCCACACATCATACACCTTGTTTTGGGAAATCTTAGATCTCTATAAACTTTCCTCGACCATCAGTTGTGGAATTTTATATTCAGAAATATTCTATTTTATGACTATGTATTAACACAACCTAGTTGTCTTTACATAAGTCACCCTCAAAAAGGTCATATCATCTAGAGGATGTTACTATTTGATTGTGCAATAATGCACCCTAGTTGGATTTGTATAAGTCAACCACCAAAAGGGCCTACTAACCCAATGTACATTCATCCCCAGGAGAGACCTATTCTATATTCATATGACCATTTTCATTTTTCCCATACCATATTTCATATAAGAGAAACCTAATGAGCCTGGTTTACAATTTCCTATTTCATTTCCAAAGTAGTAAGAAGTATCATTGGCCCACTAATCCTTATATCACTCATTGTTTCCTTGAGATATATGGGCTTAGTTGTATGATATAAAACTGAATGACACCTTTATCCTCATCATATGATATTAAAATTCATGGTTTATATCCTTACCACATGACACTAAAGTACATGGGTTTCAAGAACTACATGTGGATTGATTCCGGACATCGTGGGATACATAGTGACACTGAGGTCTCTAATCTCGGGTCTAGCTGAAATATTTTATTTTCACATTGAGGAACCATGTCCTTTCAACAAGACATTAATTTCATGGTACCTAAAGAACTAAATATGTCTTGATTCTCATTCCGATGAGATACAAAGTGATTCCCATATCCAATATCATTGTATAATCGAAATATTGTAAATCCCCCCACTCTCATACGTATGAGTATAATATACATAAGAGGATCCAATATTAGGTATCACCCCATTAGTGATCCATAATTAAAAAATGTACCTTACCCACATATGAATTCAATCAACATGGGGAATATCCTCTATAACTATGTGTGGATTTATTCTTGCTTTGAAGAGATATGTAGTGATGTCAGGATTCTATTCCTTGGTCCAAATATAATATAAAAATAAAATCATTTTTTCCCACATAATAGTCAGACCTACGCAGAGAAATCATTTATCCCCATTCTTGATAATTTTTATGTGAAATGATCCTCCAATATTAAGGTAGTTTCTTTATTCAAACCAAAATCTATGTCTAGGACAATCTGAATCTCTATTAGATTTCCTCATCCATCTATAGTAGAATGTTACCTTCCTTAGGATGCCTTTGTTTAAATAATAAGTAACAAACCCCAGTTTTGTTTTCCTAAGTCACCCACCAAAAGGGTCTATTATCCATAAGATGCCTCTATTTGGCTATGAAGTAATATTCCCCAGTTGGATTTTTATATGTCACCCACCAAAAGGTCCTGTCAACAAGAGGCACATCATCCCCATGAGATACCTCTTCTATATATGTAAGACCCAATGATTTTTTCATCCCATATCACTCATTTGATCTGAAAAAACCTGATTACAGATTAAAATACTCTCCCCTTCATACATATAAATGATGTAACATTCTTATATAGATTACCCTTAAAGGGGAAAATCCCTAATATTTTGGTCAAAGTTAAATATCCTTAATCTGTAGACCTAATGTCTTTTCTGTACGGTGTTAAACTACACAATCATGTCTGGATCACATGAAATTAAACTACACGATACTCCAAACCTTGGAAAAGAGGATACTTCCCCCTATCATCAGTCATATAATATATTTACCCTCCTTTACCGAAGACAAATTTTTTAGGAGTATTTTCCCATTCATGGCCAGTGCCAATATATATTCTCTCTTCATTCTCTGACACCTTCCCTTGGAAAACCACTCCTCACGACCTTGAGAAGTATGGATCATCACAAACTACCCTACCATTGGTAGTGGCAAGTCAGATTCCTGGGGATGCCTTTGTATATCTATTCCACAATATTACCCAGTTGGATTTTCATTAGTCACCCCTAAAAGGCCATGTCAACTAGAACATTCCAGTATTTGACTATACAGTAATACACCCCATTTGGATTTTCATAAGTCTCCCACAAAAAGGGTCTGTTAGTGAGAAGATGACACTATTTGACTATGCAATAATAATCCTTTGTTATCCTTACATAAATCACCCTAAAAAAGGGTCCTTCAACTAGAGGTACATTCTTCCCCAAGAGAGACTTGTTATATCTCGATAATCCTCAACACCAAAATCGTACTGGAGAGTGATCTTCAATTATGGTATATAGTATTTCCTTTTTTTTCTCATATCGATCTTTAGATACATAAATAAAAAAACCATGTGTCAAAATTACCCTTTTTTTCATTTAAATAATGTTGGAACATTCTCAGACAACAATCCTTGTTTGGGTCCTCATTCCAAGACTCATGGTAAAAGTTTTTTGACTAAAAACACAAGTTATATTATTTTGGCTTAAAAGAATATAAACATCCCACAAGAAGAGAAACAATACTCTCTAGGTTGAGAACCCACAAAAGGGTACACTAGATAATAGTTTAGTCTCAACTTAATAGACTGAAACACTACATGGTTTAGAAAAAAAGCAAATCATGAAAAGAATGAGGTGTAAAAATTTTCTGGAGAAAAACTTACAAAGGGAGACATAAGAAAAATCCAAGTCTCTCGCTCTAAGTATTCTTAATATCAGACTTTAGAAAAAATTAGGGGGAGGAAACAAAAGGAAAAAGTTTTGTAGGGTCTTTCATATGACCCCAATAGTAGTTTAACTACACTCTCTAGTCAAAAAATAAATTAGGTAAAAATTAGAGTGTTTTCATCCTTTTATTTGAAATTGTAACAAACTGTCATGATGAAATTTAATCAAATGCACCATTTTCAATGTTATTATTATGACAAGGATAGAGAAATAAAAAAATAATCAAGGTAAAAAATACATCGTTATTTATTCACGTTTAAAATTTATATGAACTTCCAAATATTGGAGCCTCTCTGCCAATTTTTTAAGTGTTCTTCAACATAGGCCTTGAGATTTTGATCTATGGATCGAGCATTCTATATATATTACTGAAATCTATCTAGTTGTGTGGAAATAACCTCTTAAATATGATGAATATTCTCTTTTTATATATCCATAGAATCCTCACCTAGTTCCAAGACCCATTACAAAGAGTGTTCAATTTGGAAAATCAATTCATGTATAGCATTTAGTTCTTCTTAAAGTTGCACCAATTGAACACATTTCAAATCAAGATAGAACTGATGCTTCTCTACCTCCTTCTCATGACTCGGCTCCTCTAGGGATATAATATCCATCATATCTTCCATCCAGTCTACTAATTTCACCTTTTCTTGATGTGACCTTCACCTATCTTCCCATTGTTGAATCATTGACTTCACAACGTAGTGGATCACATTGTAATCAAAACTACTATACCCAAAAATAAAAAACAATCCTAGAATTTTGTGAATTCATGATGACAAAACTTTGAGAGGCGTATTTGAGATTATCTTCCATATGTATCATCAGATATGCAGAGAGAATCTAGTGTCTCCTAGTTTAAATCAGATACTATTTCATTGGGAGATATGTATTTTGGGGTCATCATTCTCAAAGAGAAACCCTAATCCACTCTCTATGAAATAGTGTTATCATTTCCTTCTAGTGTTGGTTGAATTGGAATAGAATCCCCCAATCAAGATCAACCACTAAAGTTAATGAAAATGGATAATATATAGAACCCCCCATTAACATTTGGAAGTTAATATATAGAAAAGGTAGTAAAACAACTAGAGAAGTAAACTACACTAAATTGTTGGAATATCGATGGATGGAATTGAATCCCTATAACATCCTTGTTATCAATGATTTGAGTAGGGACCTCTAGAAAAAGGGATTCCTATTGAGCTTTCCCATCAACTAGTAGAGGGACCTTGAAGATATACCACTTTGGTGTTCTTAGTTGTTACTCCCATAGAAATTGGATTAGGATGGACTTGGACGTCATAGTCATGAATTACATCAGTAATGTTCTCTATAGACAAAGTTTCACAATTTGAGAATCCATGTAAATTTTTTGAAAAATGAAGCTAGACTATGTTAATGCAAGGAAGAGAAAATTAACATCCATCCAATTGACTATTAATGTCCAAAATCTCATCATAGAAACCTGAGATATCAATATATATATTAAGTATGTCCATTACTTCATTGTAAAGTGTTTCAAGCCCCATATAATCCTTACCAGTAAGGATGTCTATGATTTCGGCTTCATCAACAAAATTGGATCCTCCATTAATAATATTCAATGTGATTTCTGATGGAATGACCCTCTCAATCTCTGAAGGATCAGTGTTTGCAACACCAACTTCATTGGTTTGTATGAGATCCATTTCATCCCATTCTATAGTGGTGGAAATAATAGAAGTAGTTATCTTAGGGTCCTCCATTATGTTCAGAGAATATGAAATATCACGAAGAAAAGAATTTAGTAATTGGCACATGAAACCTTTTGATATGTATTTATAATTACCAAGAACCTACCACCTCTCCACATTAACAGATGAATATATAACCTCAAGCCTTGAAAATTCTCCTGTTGAGGGAAAAAAATCACCAGTAGGGACCTCAACTCATCTAGAACATCCTCATTAGTTCTCGAGGGGTCATCGAAACTCCCCTTGAGAGAGGATAGATAAGTGGAACTACAAACCATGAAAATTATTAAAAATTTATTCTATATAAATAATGAATAAATAGTTCTCTGAAATCTTACCTTGGATAATGGTTAACTGGGCTAAGTGCTTCACTCTCCATCATTCCATCACATTCAATAGAGGAAGGACGAAACCTACCTCCACAAATACAGTCATTGGAGGTGGAAGTTGAGAAGAATATTCTTCCATTTCCACCTCCATAATCCTTGGGATGGAGGATAAATCCCTTCATTTAGTAGATAATTCCTCATCCCCCATAGGGTATCTGACTAATACATATTCTAGTGAAGATATCTCAACCAATTACTCCCCTATTCACTGGAAATATGGGTCACCATTTACTTGGTAATTATTGTTTTCTCAAAATAAGAAATAATAGGATGATAAATAAAATAAAGAGACATGTAAAACTTACATCATGAGGATTAACAAATACATACTATTCATCAACGGGCGGCTCATCAATCACATTAGTATCTCCCTGTTCTAGCATGTCATTTACCCATTTTGTAGCTAGGATATGACCATTGGTGGTGTAAATGAGCATATTCATATCCTAGATATATATTCTCACCTCAATAGGGTTATAATAAAAGTGGTTGTTAGGAGGGGATTAATCATCCCCAATATGTGGAATCATAAACCTAGAATGAAGATATAGACACAAGTTATTAGAACTAGAGGGAATTATTTTCCATGTTTGAACTACCTCCATCCACAAAACATCGGCAACTATTCTAGTATAATATGTGTAACATCCCAAGTAAGAAATGAATAATAGATATTTTTATCTATGTATATTAATGAATTAGATAGTGTTTTAGAGGCTTAAAATGAAAATAAATCCAATCTTAAGCATGGAATACACTAATATTCTTAAAAGATTGTTTTATTGACTTTTGATGGCAAACCTTTTTTAAATTAAAATTTTGACAATTTTATAATCTATATTTGTCTAAATAAACTTATTCTTTTTTATTGGGACATCAAAATTTACTTTGTGTCAATTTTTGGTATTTTTCTGACAATGTTCATTTTTTAATGAATAGTGAAAAATGCTGCATTTTACATCAAAACTGCTTTTTAATATAATTTATTTATATGATTAGATTATCTTTTGAATTGGTTTTTAAGTGAAATTAGAATATATTTTTACCATTTAATCTAATGGTGGTCATTGGAATCAATTTCACTTTGAAATTGGACTTAAACTGGTGTCAATCTTTTGATACATATTGTTTCATAAAAACACGCTATTTGTCATGACAGCGGGAATTAATTATTAAATTAATTAATGCAACTTATATGTTGTGAATTTTGTAAAATGGAATTCATTTTTGAATTCATAATATCAAATATAGCTTTGGGTGAAGTTTTGGTATTTTTCTGAAAAACTTCAATTTTTGATGAATAGTGAAACCACTAAGTGGTACTTATAAAAACTGATTTTTCATTTAAATGAAATTTTACCACTTCTGTGTTTTGAATTTCAAAAATCCGACATACATGGTTGTCATTAAGAAGTAAAATGTGGTTCAATGAGATTAAAATAATTTTTTGGTAAATAGTAACTCTTAAGTTCTTAATCGCGATTAGAGGTAATTAGTGTAGTTGAAGGTAAAAATAATGCTTTAAAAAAATAAGATGAGCTTGAAACGTGTCCTACCATCATTGGATGTGTTATGGCCAACCAAGAAAATACATGGGACAACTTGGGGACCCCATTAAGCCACTTTGGTTGGGAAATGACATAAATAACTTTTTATTTAATGTAAAAGTAAAAATGACACAAACATTAGATGTTTTACTAAAACAATTTTTACATGGGATTATAAAGATCAGATTTTTTATTATAAATAGTAATTGGAAAGATAAAAATATTTACTACATCATAGTATTTTTTTATAATTTTTAGACTTTAAATAAATTCAATTATTTATGACATCATGATGATGCAGCGATGACCACATTATTTAACGATTTAAATAAAATGGAAAGATAATGTAAAATATAAGACATAAACATGTAAAAAACCTATTGTATGTGTGGATTTAGAACACTCATCACCTTATCCTAGAAATACATCAATTTGGGACCTTTTAAATCCGAAACACATTTTCAAATATAGTAATATTTCTTTACTTTCCAAGAGTGCCCCTCCTCTCCTCTTATAAAAGGCCCCCACCTCTACCTCTTTACCCACACTACCAAAGCCTTTGGCTCGGCCAAACCCTGCCCATTTTTTTCTCCACTTCCCTCTATTACTCTTTGAATCCTCACTTTGGGCAGAAGTCTTCCCAAGGAAGCCTTTGAGCTCAAACCAAAGGGAGTTACCCGATTTTAAGGTAATGTCTTCACATGAGTCCTTTTGTTTTATTTTGCTTCTCCAACCCCTAACCTCTTTTTATTTATTTATTTTTTAACAAATCAAGTATATTCAATATACTATGATGTTTGTATATGAAGTATTCAAGCTACACATACACACACCTACATCTAATGGTTAAAGAACATACTGTTTCCATGGATGGTGAATTTATGCCTCCCGAAACGATGATTGTTCAACATTACTTTAAAACCTTCATAGGTGTCCATTAATATGACACTATATTTATATATGATATATAATATGTTTATGTTTTCCTTGAGCTTCTGTATTTTTCATTTTGGGCATACCTTTATGGTTTCCATTATGGGTAAAAGCAATATCTTCATTTAAGGAAGTGCGGACTACCGCCCCCACAAAGTGAATAGATTTGTTAAATACCATATGTGGGACGTATAAAGGATTTAACTATGATATTATATATGATATTATACTGTAATTATAATATACCTTTATATCATTGTGATTCCATTCTATAAAATATGAAATAGAAATGAAAGTAGCATTCATGCGTACGTACGGCTTACCATCTCCATGAACGATGCATTTCATTTCTTACCTCTAAATGATTATGTAATATTATAAATGCATGCATGTACTGGATATATATGACATATATAATATCTACATCATGAATACCATTCTGGATATAATGGATACATGAACAACTTGTAATTATAAAGGGCTTATTTTTTACTCAAGTACCAATGATCGTTAAAACGACCGTTATTAACTTAAATAATTACATAGCGTTCATGACATGGAAATAAGTGATATAAAAGGAATAATGAACTTGAAAAATGTTCTTAAACAAATAGAAATTTACTCAAGTTTATTATTCAGGAGATTAAAGAACGACTGAGTCAAGTCGGACCCGAGGTATGGGACTTTGTCTCAATCTCATTTCATTGAGGCATATTTTATTTTATACACAACTTTCTTTTATATGGTGTATAAACCCCTTTGAATTTTACGTTTATCCAAAAGGAATCTTTTTTATACGAAGCGTTTTACAAAATTTCAAAAGGGAATGTTTTTGTCGTACATATGCGGCAACAACGACTTCTCCGCCGCTATGACCATTATTTGAGTTTCGACTTCCTCTACAAGCCATACCTTCTTTTTAAAAGAAAAATAAATACCATGTTTTACTTTTCTTTTATTTTGGTATTGAAAATGGTTTTCATAATGTTTTTATATCAATGTGTTGTATTGAAATCTTGTGATTTAAAGGTGGAAATGTTATGTTTCCTTTATGCATGTTTTATGTGATACAATTATGTTGAGGTTATTGGGAATTATTATGAAGACGGGTGGTTCCGTGATAAACTAAGGGCAGGTGAGCTCGATATAGCTCTCCAATGCATTGGGTAACGTGAAGGAGTGAAACGTTAATTTTTCTACGAAGAGATTTAGGGAATATACTGTGATGGGTATTCCAAACGTAACCAAGAGGGTTACTCCCTACGTAAGAAAGTTATGAATGCCTCAAGTTACCTTTATATCTTCTGATTTCTATGATTTATTCATGATTTGATGAGGTGTGAAAGTGCTTATGTTTTATTGGTAAAGTATGATCTCATTCTTATGTATATATGTACCCATGTTTCCTTTCCATATTTTTATATCCCTTACTGATCTTTTTATGATCATCCCAAGTTTTTTTGAAATGTTTTTCACAGTTCAAGGGAAAGGTAAATGATATAATGATAGTGTCAAGGAAGTGTCAAGAAAGAATCCATGATTTATTTTTAATATGTTTCCATTGATGGGAATGAATAATACTATATTTATGTAACCACTATGTTTATATGTGGAATGTAATGAAAGCTTTATATTCTAATTCTCTAAAACTCTAAACCTGAAAAGATCCTCAATGTGTAATCTTGTAATAACTCAAGATTAAGTAAGGTTTAAGGTTGGGGCCTTATAGTTGGTATCAAAGGTCGGTTTAGATAACTTTAGGAGTTATAATTCTATTAAATGATTATCCAAAAATATTTTTTTTGAGATAATATAGCATTTGAATATTACCATGTTGCTTCATCTAAGACATGTTTGTTCAGAATGGTTTTCCACAGAGGAAATAGGGAATCAGTTCTAGGAAGGCATACAGAAGGAAATAAACTTCTGAATCAGCATCCCGAGATGGTCAGAATTTGAACTGAACAGTTTGTTGTAGTGATGGCATAGTTGACTCCAGCTATAAATGGTGGTGGTATCAATGCACGAGATCAGCCAGATCAACCACAGAGGAACATGTCAGTGGTGGAACATTTAATGAGGCAACATCCCCCATCATTAAGAGGATCATCTGACCTTGTGTTAGCTGAAGGATGGATTAAAGCACTGGAGAATATTTTCGATGTCATGGGGTGTTCAGATAATCAAAAGGTTAGTCTTGCTATTTACCATTTGGAGGGTGAGGCAGATCAGTGGTGGTCTATGGTTAAAAATATCAGGGATGCTGATGAGATTGATGCTCTGGACTGGGATGAATTCAATGGTATGTTTCTTGAGAAGTATTTTACTAAGGCTGTTCGACTTAGGATGGAAAATAAATTCTTGTAATTGAGGCAAGAGGAAGACTCAGTGGCTACCTATGAAGAAAGGTTCACTCGATTGGCAAGGTATGCTCCAAATTTTATCCGAGACCTTGATAGTAAAATCAATCATTTTTACTCAGGATTAAAGCCAAAATATTGAAGGGCGTTAGCTTCTCGTGAGTTTAGAAGTTATGAAAATCTTGTTCGATGTGCTAAGAAGGTGGAAATGGAGTTTGCCGATGAACAAGTGTTCTATAACAACCAGCAGAAGAAGAGACCGAGGTGGCAGGAGAAAGGTAAGAATTCTTCAAAAAAGTCTGATAGTAAGAAAACTAAGTTTCCAGTTTGTGATAAATGTGGAAAAAGGCATGCTGGGGAATGTCTTCTGATTTCTGGAATGTGCTACCGGTGTGGTAAGATGGGACATAAGCCTCGTGATTGCACTGAAAAAGATCAGGGTGATGGTAAGACCAAATTTGATTTACAGTTAGCGAAATGTTATAAGTGCAATGAGATGAGTCACTATGAAAATGAGTGTCCTACAAAGAGCTTGAGTGATGGGAAGCAGTAAGAATACAAGCAGAAAGGGGTGGTGAAATCCTTTACAACTACTTCAGCAGATGTCGGGCCATCAAATGAAGTTGTATCAGGTACTTTGTTTGTTTTTTCAGATTATTCTAGTGTGTTGTTTGATTTGGGGTCTACACATTCTTTCATCTCTAAAAACTTTTCTAGTAAAATGGGAATACCATGTCAAGAAATGACTCCTGAACCTCTGGTAAAAACACCTGGGGGAAATGTTGAGGCAAAAAGAATTTATAAGAATATTCCTATCCTTATATGTGGAAAGAACCTACTTGCAAACCTTATTGTTCTACCTCTAGTAGATTTTGATGTTATCCTGGGTATGGATTGGATCTCTATTTACCATGCTAAGATTGACTGTAGAGATAAAGATGTTTTTTTTTCAGAAAGACTTTCAGTTTGTGTACAAGAATGAACAATTACTGTTGATAACTTATCAAGAGGCCAAGAAACTTGTAAAAGATGGAAATGAATGTTACCTTGTACACATCGTTGAAAATAAAGGAACTGTACAGATTAATGCTGTGCCAGTGGTAAATGAGTATCCTGATGTTTTTCCTGATGAGTTTCCTGGAATAATACCAGATCAGGAAGTTGAGTTTACTGTTGACTTAGTTCCTGATGCTAAGCCAATTTCAAAACCCCTTATTGAATGGCTCAAATTGAACTTTTAGAGTTGAAGGAGAAATTGCAAGATTTATTAGAGAAAGGTTTCATTCGACCTAGTACACCACCATGGGGTGCTCCTATTTTATTTGTTAAAAAGAAATATGGTTCTATGAGACTTTGCATTGATTATAGGGCCCTGAATAATATCACTGTTAAGAACAAATATCCTTTGCCTCATATCGATGATTTGTTTGATCAGCTCCAGGGAGCTCAGTTTTTTTCAAAGATTGACCTGAGATCGGGGTACCATCAGCTGAAGGTAAAGGAGGAAGATATTCCGAAGACTGCATTCCGTACAGGATATGGCCATTATGAATTTGTAGTAATGCCTTTTGGGCTAACCAATGCACCTGCTGTATTCATGGACTTAATGAATAGAATTTTCCATGAGTTCTCGGATAAGTTTGTGGTGGTTTTAATTGATGATATTTTGTTATTTTCTAAAAGTAAAGAATAGCATGAAAGACATTTAATGGTTATCTTGCAAACCTTAAAAGAAAAGAAACTGTATGGAAAATTCAGCAAGTGTGAGTTTTGGTTGCAACAAATTTCTTTCCTTAGTCACATTGTTTCTAAAGATGGGATAACCGTTGACCCTGCAAAAACAAAAGTTGTGGAAGAATGGCCAAGACCCACAAATGTAACAGAGATTCGTAGCTTCCTTGGTTTGGCAGGCTATTACCGAAGGTTTGTTAGAAATTTTTCATGGTTATCTAGTCTAATGACTAAGCTGACTTGGAAGGGTGTTATGTTTATCTGGACAAAAGAATGTGATGATTGTTTTCAGGAGTTGAAAAGAAGATTGGTGAATGCTCCAGTTTTGGCACTACCTTCCAGGAATGTTGAGTTTGTTATATACAGTGATGCTACATTGAAAGGACTTGGTTGTGTCCTAATGCAGAATGATCAGGTAATTGCTTATGCTTCACGTCAGTTGAAAACTCATTAGGTAAATTACCCTACACATGATTTGGAATTAGTTGCTATTGTTTTCGCTTTAAAAATTTGGAGGCATCATTTGTATGGAGTAAAGTGTGAAATATATACTGATCACAAAAGTTTAAAGTATATATTCACTCAGAATTAATTGAACATGAGACAAAGGAGATGGCAAGAATTAATCAAGGATTATGATTGTACAATTTTATTACCATCCATGAAAAGCAAATAATGTGGCTGATGCTTTGAGTCGAAAAAGCAATGCTTCATTAGCAATGTTGTGTTTGGAACGTGATCCTTTGGTTAAGGATTTGATGAAATTTGGCATAGAAGTTGTTGGTGCAGGAAGTTCTTCTGTTTTGTTTTAGGTATCAGTGAGATCATCTCTATCAGATAGAATCAAGCAAGCATAGAAGCAAGACAGTGAGTTGCAGAAAAAGGTAGAGCTGGTTCAGAAAGGTAAGTTGCCTGAATTCAACATTGATAATGATTGTGTTTTGAGATTTATGAAGAGATTGTGTGTGCCTTGTGATTCACAGTTGAAGAGAGAGTTGTTATGTGAAGCTCATAGTTCTCCGTTTTCAGTTCATCCTGGCAGTACTAAGATGTACAGAGATCTACGGGAGTATTACTGGTGGGATGGAATAAAAAGAGATATTTCTAATTTTACTGTGTAGTGTGTGACTTGTCAACAGGTTAAAGCAGAGAGGAAGTTACCAAAAGGGATGATTCAGCCTTTACCAGTGCTAGAGTGGAAATGAGAGAATATATCCATGGACTTTGTTGTGGGATTACCGAAGACATCTCGAGGTAATAATGCAATCTGGTTTATTGTTGATCGCTTGACCAAGTCTGCTAATTTCCTTGCTATAAGAGATACTTTTTCCCTAGATCAACTTTCCCGTTTGTATCTTAAAGAGATAGTCGGGTTACATGGAGTTCCACTCTCCATTGTATTTGACTATGATCCCAGGTTCACATCTAACTTTTGGAAAGGCCTTCAGAAGTCGTTGGGTACTGAATTAAATTTTAGTACAACTTTTCATCCTCAATCAGATGGGCAGTCAGAACGAACAATTCAGATCTTGGAGAATATGCTACGAGCTTGTTCGATGGATTATCAGGGAAGTTTGGACCAACATCTTTCTTTTTTTGAATTTTCATATAATAACAGTTTTCATTCCAGTATACAGATGGCACCATTTCAGGCATTATATGGGAAGCGGTGTCGAACTCCAGCTTTTTGGGATGAAGTGGTTGAAAGAAAGCTGATGGGACCAGAATTGGTAGAAGAGATGGCAGAAAAAGTTCAGCTGATTCAGAAACACATGAGAACGGCTCAGAGCAGGCAGAAGAGTTATGCAGATAACAGTAGAAAGGATCTCTCTTTTGAGGTAGGTGATCATGTTTTTCTCAAAGTATCACCATGGAAAAGTGTGATGCGATTTGGTAAGAAAGGAAAGCTGAGTCCAAGGTTCATTGGACCATATGAAATTCTGGAGAGAGTTGGATCCGTTGCTTACTGAGTGGCTTTACCTCTAAGTTTATCTTAGGTACACAATGTTTTTCATGTTTCAATTTTAAGGAAGTACATGCCAGATCCATCTCATGTTTTGAGTCCAGAGGTAGTTCAGCTAGAAGAAAACCTATCTTATGAGGAACAACCGGTCCAGATTATTGACCACAAGGAGCAAGTGTTACAGAATAAGGTGATTCACCAAGTAAAGGTTTTGTGGAAAAACCACATGATTGAAGTGGCAACATGGGAATCTAAAAATGCAATGAGGGATAAGTACCCCCATTTATTCGATATGTAAATAAATTGCTGGGACGCAATTTTCTAAAGGGGGGAAGGATGTAACATCCCAAGTAAGTAATGAATAATAGATATTTTTATCTATGTCTATTAATGAATTAGATAGTGTTTTAGAGGCTTAAAATGAAAATAAATCCAATCTTAAGCATGGAATACACTAATATTCTTAAAAGATTGTTTTATTGCCTTTTGATGGAAAACCCTTTTTAAATTAAATGTTTGACAATTTTATAATCTATATTTGTTAAAATAATCTTATTATTTATTATTGGGACATCAAAATTTACTTTGTGTGAATTTTTGGTATTTTTCTGACAATGTTCATTTTTTAATGAATAGTGAAAAATACTGCATTTTACATCAAAACTGCTTTTTAATCTAATTTATTTATATGATTAGATTATCTTTTGAATTGGTTTTTAAGTGAAATTAGAATATATTTTTACCATTTAATCCAATGGTGGTCATTGGATTCAATTTCACTTTGAAATTGGACTTAAACTGGTGTCAATCTTTTGATACTTATTGTTTCAAGAAAACACGCTATTTGTCATGACAGCGGGAATTAATTATTAAATTAATTAATGAAAATTATATGTTGTGAATTTTGTAAAATGTAATTCATTTTTGAATTCGGAATATCAAATATAGCTTTGGGTGACGTTTTGGTATTTTTCTTAAAAACTTCAATTTTTGATGAATAGTGAAACCACTAAGTGGTACTTATAAAAACTGATTTTTCGTTTAAATGAAATTTTACCACTTCTGTGTTTTGAATTTCAAAAAATCCGACATACATGGTTTTCATTAAGAAGTAAAATGTGGTTCAATGAGATTAAAATAATTTTTTGGTGAATAGTAACTCTTAAGTTCTTAATCACGATTAGAGGTAATTAGTGTAGTTTAAGGTAAAAATAATGCTTTAATAAAATGAGATGAGCTTGAAACATGTCCTACCCTCATTGGATGTGTCATGGCCGACCAAGAAAATCCATGGGTCAACTTGGGGACCCCATGGAGCCACTTTGGTTGGGAAATGACATAAATAACTTTTTATTTAATGTAAAAGTAAAAATGACACAAACATTAGATGTTTTACTAAAACAATTTGTACATGGGGTTATAAAGATCCGATTTTTGATTATAAATAGTAATTGGAAAGATAAAACGATTTCCTACATCATAGTATTTTTTTTATAATTTTTAGATTTAAATAAATTAAATTATTTATGACATCATGATGATGCACCGATGACCTCATTATTTAATGATTTAAATAAAATGGAAAGATAATGTAAAATATAAGACATACACATGTGCAAAACATATTGGATGTGTGGATTTAGAACCCTCATCACCTTATACTCGAAATACATCAATGTGGGAACTTTTAAATCCGAAATCCATTTTCAAATAAAGTAATATTTCTTTATTTTTCAAGAGTGCCCCTCCTCTCCTCTTATAAAAGGCCCCCAACTCTACCTCCTTACCCACACTCCCAAAGACTTTGGCTCGGACAACCCCTGACCATTTTGTCTCTCCACTTCCCTCTCTTACTCCTTGAAGCCTCACTTTGGGCAGAAGTCTTCCCAAGGAAGCCTTTGATCTCAAACCAAAGGGAGTTGCCTGATTTTAAGGTAATGTCTTCACTTGATTCCTTTTGTTTTATTTTGCTTCTCCAACCCCCTAAACTCTTTTTATTTATTTCTTTTGTAACAACTCCATTATGTTCAATATACTAGGATGTTGTTATAAGAATTATTCAAGATACACTTACACACACCTACATCTAATGGTTAAAGAACATACTGTTTCTGTGGATGGTGAATTTATGCCTCCCGAAACGATGATTGTTCAACATTCCTTTAACACCTTCAAAGGTGTCCATTAAGATGACACTATATTTATATATGATATATAATATGTTTATGTTTTTCTTAAGCTTCTGTATTTTTCATTTTGGGCATACCATTATGGTTTCCATTATGGGTAAATGCGATATCTTCATTTAAGGAAGTGCTGACTACCGCCCCCTCAAAGTGATTTGATTCGTTAAATACCATATGTGGGAAGTATAAAGGATGGAACTATGATATTATATATGATATTATACTGGAATTATAATATAACTTTATATAATTATGATTCCATTCTATAAAATATGAAATAGAAATGAAAGTAGCGTTCATGCGTACGTACAGCTTACCGTCTCCATGAACGGTGCATTTCATTTCTTACCTCTAAATGATTATGTAATATTATAAATGCATGCATGTACTGGATATATATGACATATATAATATCTACATCATGAATACCATTATGGATATAATGGATACATGAACAACTTGTAATTATAAAGGGCTTATTTTTGACTCAAGTACCAATGATCGTTAAAATGACCGTTATTAACTTAAATAATTACATAGGGTTCATGACATGGAAAGAAGTGATATAAAAGGAATAATGAACTTGAAAAAAGGTTCTTAAACAAGTAGAAATTAACTTAAGTTTATTATTCAGGAGATTAAAGAATGACCGAGTCAAGTCGGACCTGAGGTATGGGACTTCGACTCAATCTCCTTTCATTGAGGCATATTTTATTTTATACACAACTTTCTTTTATATGGTGTATAAACCCCTTTGACTTTTAAATTTATGCAAAAGGAATATTTTTTATACAAAGAGTTTTACAAAATGACAAAAGGGAATGTTTTTGTCATACGTATGCGGTGACAACGACTTCTCCGCCGCCGTGACCATTATTTGAGTTTCAGATTCCTCTAGAGGCCATACCTTTTTTTTAAAAGAAAAATAAATACCATGTTTTACTTTTATTTTATTTTGGTATTGAAAACGGTTTTCATAATGTTTTTATATGAATGTGGTGTATTGATATCTTGTGATTGAAAGGTGGAAATGTTATGTTTCCTTTATGCATGTTTTATGTGATACGATTATGTTGAGGTTCTTGGGCATTATTATGAAGACGGGTGGTTCTGTGATAAACTAAGGGCAGGTGAGCCCGATATAGCTCTCTAATGCATTGGGTAACATGAAGGAGTGAAACGTTAAGGTTACTCCAAAGAGATTTAGGGAATATACTGTGATGGGTATTCCAAACGTAACCAAGAGGGTTACTCCCTACGTAAGAATGTTATGAATGCCTCAAGTTACCTTTATGTCTTCTGATTTCTATGATTTATTCATGATTTGATGAGGTGTGAAAGTGCTTATGTTTTATGGGTAAAGTATGATCTAATTATTATGTATATATGTACCCATTTTTCCTTTCCATATTTTTATATCCCTTACTGAGCTTTTTATGCTCATCCCAAGTTTTTTTGAAATGTTTTTCACAGGTCAAGGGAAAGGTACATGATATGATGATAGTGTCAAGGATGTGTTAAGAGAGAATCCATGTTTTATTTTAAATATGTTTCCATTGATGGGAATGAAGAATACTATCTTTATGTAACCACTATGTTTATATGTGGAATGTAATGAAAGTTTTATGTTCTAATTCTCTAAAACTCTAAACCTAAAAAGAACCACATTGTGTAATCTTGTAATAACTCAAGATTAAGTAAGGTTTAAGCTTGGGGCCCTATACTATGTTGTAGTCTTGATACTATTTAATTTCATGGGCTTTATAGCTGTCTATATTGTGGTAGAAGAGATGAAAAAGGGAGATTTAATTACATATTGATGATGGTGATTGGGATTTTTAATTGCAATATCAACTAACATATCACTTTTGACCCTCATTGGTGGGATAAAATGTACATGATGTTGTTTAAGAAATATCATGGCCTCCTCATTATCAATCTCTAGAATGGATTAAGCCTTTATACCATGATTTCACCATATAGTAGTTGTTAAATCCACAATTAATAGAATACCCTTCACTAACACCCCTTTAATATAAGATAAAATCAAAGGTTTAGAATACCAGGAGGTCAACCTAGTGGATAATTTCACTATAGGTAGATTGATTAATGCTTGAGTCACTACCACATATGTGAGAATACTGAGTTTTTTTTTCCACCATTGGATTCTTATCTAATCATATGTGCATAGGTGGAGATATATTTATTTACTAAAGAATCTTTAATTTTAATTAAAATCTATATATATCATAAGCCTTTTATATAACGCTTCTATTGATTTGGGTTTCTAGCACACCATCTATGAAGGCAATAACATATGACCTTAATTTATCACTGACCTTGCCTTTATTACTGAACATCCCAATGGGTTTATTTTTAAATAGGAAAAAGATAAATTACTTTTATAGATTTATCTTCTTCATGGATTTATTAGGCTTAAAGGATAATGGTTAAACATCAGAAATGGACTAGAATAATGGCTAAAACCATGCCATAGGAACTTTGATTCCACTCAACACAACATTGGGGGAAAATTTCATGGAAACACATCTCCAAAGTACATAAAATGACTCTGATATTTTGAATAGGGCCTTCCCCATATGCACATGTAGTACACATTGGTGGATATTTTCTATTATAGGAGCTACAAACCCTATGTACTTTGCCTATGCTAGTTTGGATGCTATAAAAAATGTTCATAGCCTCACAAAAGCATTGGATACCCATGGATATGAAGCCTTTAAGGCATGCATTAGAAGGTACATTAGACTTGAATTTATACCCCCATCAGTTGTACTTACCTTATTATAATGTGGTCTATACATTACCTAAAATTCCTCTATTATTCATTTAAGGAAATTCCAAAATATTATTACATTTGAGGCCCCCTGGGTTCCAAGAAATCACCCATCCACACTTAAGAATGAATTCACCCCTTTATAAGATGGTCTTAATTATTGATATCCAAAGATATCATCAGTAGACCATAGGCTTAAACATGAGTCCTCTATACATCTTTCCAGGTAGTTTTCAGTGGGATGAATTCATCATAAATTTCTCCATGTTTGGGATCCTTGGAGATCCTGTGGACATCCCATAAGGTGATGTGACTTCTCCATGAATCATATTTAAAGAGTTTATTTATGGGATCTATTGACTTAGAAATTTAAGAATGAAATATTGATTATTGTATATGTATGTATGGGCCACCCAAATATACATGTAAATTCCATCTGACATTAGATTTGTGGAAAAAATAGCCTAGGTCGAGTACACCCAGTATGGCCACATCCACTCAGGTATGAAAACTCATCTTGGGTGGAAGTTTCAGTCTTCCTTCTAGACCTTTGAATAATATATATTTTAATTACAAATGAAAGATGTGTAATAGTTCATCTTTGACATAGAAGTATGAGACTTCAAATCTAGAGCACATTGGTTATGATTCATGACACATTCCATGGATGAAGTTCCCACATTAATGTACATTCCTTGGGCCATGATGTTGGAAGTAGTAAAATTCATATTATCTTGGAATAAGGAATACATGGAATACTTTTTTAACATCAGGATGGAGATATACTTTAGATGTCTATGGCCATATAGTTGTAGATAGTTACTCTCTAGAGACTTTTGATGGTTCTTCTTCACTTGTTTCCCTAATTCTGGAAGCGTAGTGTTGCATGAGAAATAGTAATCAGGCCCAATGATATCGACAATCTATTCGATAAAATTTCTAGCTAGAAAATCAAAAACTTTTTCATTCTAAATATCCATTGTGAATCTACCAAAAAGTACCAAAATTTTTATTAAAGGCATATCTTGGTTTTAAAAAAATTTAATAAATCCAGAAATTTTGAAAAGGCATGAACTCGTATAGGTGTCTCACCCATGTGACAAAACATAGGTTACTCATCCATGTGACATTGAGTTGGTAAATCACCTAATTATATGAATTGTACAGCCAAGAACATACATATTCCACATGAATGGAGATTCATAAAACAAATATTAAGCAAATACTCTATGTATATGACTAGCATGATGAGAGAAGCAACACAAAAGAGAGAAGAGAGACCACTGAGGCCATCAACCTAATTTATAGATGCATGAACCACTACATGGGATCTATGTTTATGAAATAGTATAAAATATAAATTTTACATATAACCTATTATACTCTCAATACCTTTTCATACATTTACCCCATGATCAGATCCTCTTCTTCTGATTAGATCCAATTGTGAGGGGGTGATTTTGTTGACACTCTATTTTTCACATGGATGAAAATATATTAAAGGAAAATACCATTAAGGAAAAAGGGTAATGATATCATGTATCACAAACTCATTTGAAACAACCACACATTGACCTCCAAAACATCATCGAAAAGCAGGTCCTACCCGCTTGCCCAGCAACACTATGCATACCTAGGAAGGTGTGACTAGTGGCTCGAGTGACAAAATTGGATGACCCACATATGCACCACACCCATGTGAGAAGAATCTTTCACCTAGGTAACCTTTTTTTACCTCTTAATAGGATCCAAAGGCTCTTTATTTGGATGGTGGAAAATACCGAATAAGTCTCTAAAATTTTCTTGCCCAAGTACTTCCCATAGGCCCTCAAAACCACCCAGGTAGCTCTCTAAAACCCAAGATAAGAGGTAATTTAGGGGGGTTGTGGGATCAAATTCCCTACAAGGTATGAAACAAAAAACAACTACATGAGGATACAAAACCATCCTAATTTAGCATGAACTAGCACGAAGGTCACCTCTTAAACCCAGGACCTAAGTGAGATCCCTCCCATGACACATGAGGATACCCTTGAAGCCTATGGTAAAGTCTCACCCATGTGTGGTTTCGTAGGTTTTCTGTCATCCATAATTGAACTCTAACTCATGTAGGCCTTACAATGTCTGAAGAACTTCTCATCCATGCAGGCCTCACCCTAGGTGAGATACCTTTGGCTCACCCAACCTTTACCTATGTGAGCCTCCTTTGATCGCTCTTTCATGCCACCAATGGCATGGAAAATCCTCCCTTGGGACTCCCTTATAAGGGAGACCAAAGACAATCCTACAAAAAATCCTCCATACACTCACAACCATGGATATGGAGACACATCACCATGTTTCCGATTAAGTTTCTCATTCCTTCAGTCAATAGTGTCCCACTCTTATCCTACCTGACATGTAGGGTCCTTGGGGCATATGAAGTTATGCATCAAATTGGTCACAATGACTCTAGACCTAGGGGTAGTTATAGGGACATACTATTATTAGATACAAAGGCTAGGACCATTTCCTTACCTCATTATCTCTAAGATAGGGGACCCTCGTTTCTAGGCATGGAGGGAGAGGATCACGATTGATTTTACCATTGAGGGTTAATGGATTATCCTCCTATTTTTTTGGAACCATGAATAGTTAATCCCTCATAAAGTAATCCCTTGAACTTTATTATGGGTCATATTTAGAAAGGTATTCAAATGTGACTATCTTGGTTACCAAAATGGGAGAGGATACAGGCACATCAATGCCCTTTCTTCTTCTACCATAGCACAAGCTTCTTCCATCAGTGTAAAAAGGATCAAGCGGTTTATAAAATAGAATACTTACCATTTATTCTCATATCATATAAATAATAACATTGGATTAGAGGTTAGAATAAATCTTAAAATCCACTTGGATAGATTAATGTGTTGTCATAGAATCTTATTTGGATCTTTCTCTCACCTTCCTAGGGGGACCCCATAGGCATGGGTCCCAAAATCTATATATCCAAACTAAAGGGAATCATTATATATGCTGTAATCCATAAAATAATTCCTTAATATTCTAAGAGGGATAAATTATCAAGGGTATAATATTTCAGAAGTCCTCCATAGGTGTGGGTCCTCATAGTTGAACTATGTGGGATTTGATTCCCATCTAAGTTGGATATGTAGGAAGCCTTCATGTAGTCTAAAACCAACACTCCAAAATCAACCCTAATTATCTCAAGGACACATTCCTAGTACGAACATTTCTAACCTAGGAGACCTCATCCCCCCAGGTTCCTTGGGCCACCTCAGTGTAAGTCCCACACCAAAAATTGTCTATGAAAGTTTCAACTAAACATCCATTCTGCATTATGTAAAACTACATGCTTTGGTCCTCATCACACGGCCTTAAAAGGTATGATTTTTCCAATTAAATGGAACTGAAATAAGTGAGTTCTAATTAATTTCACAAGGATATGTAAGAATCCCATCATATGGGTCTGATACTAACATCAAAACAACTAATGTCTCCTTGGATAATGATAAACTCCAGGTCACCCCACTAAGTGGCTTGAAATCAACATCATAATAAAAAACTATAAAAGAATATCTAATCCACCCTTAAAAGGGTTCCATTGATGGAGATACTTAGTTACATAAATATATCTCCATATATCAAGAACCTAAAATACATACAGATTATTATAAGTTGCATTCATGATAGTAATTAATTTTTAGCCTAAAGAAGACCCATGTTATACTTGGGAATGAAAAAAGGATTCATGAATATGTCTAAAATATTTAAGAGTCTCAGAATATAAAATAATTCCCCTTAAAAGGGTCTAATGAGACTGAACTCACACCATCTTGACCAATGTGAGTTCCTATGTTTCATTGTAACCATTTCCTAATGACAACTTTCCTTAATAAATTAGGTTCACAAAATATCTCAAATAAGGGAACCATTGGGTGATTCCAGCTCTATAAACAAAACCCCTTAGAGGATGTTAGGAAATAGTGATCTTGGAAAAATATATATGATTACACATCATTGAAAACACCAAAATCAACCATCTAGGGAGAGATAATTATTTTTATTGGAAACAAACAAACATGAATCATTCTATTATTTTCCACCAATATTCTGATTCCTCTTCATCTTAGTATCTAGTTCAATATTTTAACAATCAAGTTCAAATTTACGACCAGTAACACATTTTAATTAACCATTAATTTTATATTTAGATGGAAAACTTTGAACTATTTTCATCAATACATATTACAAATAAAATTTTAATTTTATATATACTTCTAAAAGATAAATTATATAATTTTTTTACTTCTTTATAAAATATGTTTTCTTTTTAAAAAATATTTTAGATCGATTCCAAAAAACTATTTGATATTTTATATTTAGAGGAAATTAATTTATATTTTTTTGAGAACTTTATCCCATATTGTTATGTTTTTATCTTCTTGAGAATCTCACAACTATATAGATAAATTTTATTTCATTAAAACACACTACTATTAATTTTCCTTCTAACATACATTTAAATCATTTAAATTTTATAATTACTTGTGAGTAAATGATATCACTCACATATTTATCCTGATTAATGTCACACATCATCATTTCCTTTAAATTCACATCTTAGGATGTGATAAATTTTATTATTTATAGTTTGACCAGTATTTTTTATTCCATAAAGCTACTTTAGAGATCATTGATAGGAAATAATACAATTTTGTGTTCTTTAATTATTTTGACAATTGCATTATATAATAGTGAGAGTATGATCGATAGTTTATTTATGATTTATATATCTAAAATATACCCACAAATTCATTTCTTAGATCCAAAAAATTAATTATTTGTTTTAATAAACCATCAATACCTATACTAGGATACATCTTTAGATCATAATGTTTTTTAAAAATTATTTTTTCACTAATTTAGCCTTACTTTATTAATCAAAAATGTTTGATAAATTTTCAAAAATTTCATTAATGGAGGTGTATCTCATCGTCCATATGTAAATTTGGTTCTTAGATGCTTAAAATATTGAATTTTGTGTCATTTTAGTAGTTTTTAGTTTCTTATTATCATATTTATTCAATTAAATGTCCATAGAAACAAAAATTGATTTACATGGATTAAATTAGTGAAAATTTAATGTCCGATAACTCATAGATTATGTCTTGTTTGGTTCTATAGAATTAGATAATTGTGCCAATCAAAATATGGAACTCAGTTTAAATTGAAACCATTTTTAATATTAAGTATCCTTTGATATATTTATGTGGATTTAACCTTTCATCTTTGATATTACTTTTTTTACAATCACTAAGGTCCCAATAACCCTTAAAGGTTGTAAAACAGGGTTAGATTATTTTTATAGTTCTTATAATTTTTTCTTATAATATAAAATAACATTAAGAATATGTCATACCAGACTCACCAAGAATAACATCCAACCCAAGAATGACGACCCAAAAATTTTACTTGGTTCACCTAAATACGAGTTTTACATGGATTATACAACTAACAATAAATAAGTGTACCAATAATCCACAAATTCACTATTATGTGAATACAATGTTTTTAGGGTTGATTTATTAATAAATCCATGGATAACCCCATCTTATTATCTTTCCACACATTACTTAAATACTTGGAAGTAAATATATTAATGCACATTCCATTATATTAAAATGGTCAATGAAAATAAATAATTAAATATGATGTTGGTGTATATCTTCAACTCAATCATTATGAATTAATCCAGATAATTAATTTAACATAGGTTCTTAATATGATTTACAATAACCTTTAATTCTTTAAAATATTTAATAAATTCATATATTTTATTATGAATTACATAATACATATTATATCCACCTTCAATCACCAAAATATATCTCCTCCATATTCTTCTAAGTCACAATTCAACATGTCAGCTAGTAATAGGTCATCAAAAATATCTTCATGGGTCAAAAATTGTCAAAAAATCTAAAACATTTTATACATTTTAAAATGAATTTAAATATGAAAATAATATTGGTTCTATCAATTGAATGACAAAACCATTTCAACAGAAACATATTTTTTATCAACAAGATGACTTTGAAAAATTGGATATTAAATATTAATAATCCATAAATCATTCCAATTTCCAAATGATCAAATATTAAACCTATCTTGTATCAGGATGTACTCCTATATCAACAACAAAATGAGTTTTCTTCAAAATATTGTTGAGAATTTATCCATGAACAACCATGACTTCTTATAATTACATGGTTAGTTAAATTCCTTCAACATTTTTATAATATAGAAAAATAACTTGTAAACCAAAATATAATTTCATTATACCATAATTCAAGAAAATATGTTTCAAATAAATTAGTATGTACATAACCATGATGTGGTTCCATCATTAATAATGCAGTTTCTAAATAATTCAATAAAAAAAGTTGTTGAGATTACTTCAACTAGGACTGAAATTATTTTCACCAAGATGTAGTGAAATAAACCATGAGAAGTGTTTAATCATATGGTAACTAGTAGTATCAAAAATACTCCCTCATTATTATGGTAAAATAATTACTTTTAACACTAAAGTAAATAAATCATGGTTTTCCCTTCATTAACAAAAATTTTATGAACACCATACACTTCTCTCTAAACTTTTTATCATCTTCAACATATCCATATTTCAAATGAATTGAGTTAACAAAAAAACATTAAAATTTCATTACATTATTACATTTACATCTCCTATCCCAAGAAGGGTTTTAATATATTTAAGTATCCTCAATTTATTATCATAATAGTCAATTAAAATTTATTTAATATACCATTAATTATTGATCTCTCTTATATTTCTTATTATGTTAAATTTTTAGAGCATCATTTCTGACCAAAAGATATTAAAAGAGTTTTCTATAGTCCACCAACTATAGAAAATATTTATATGATTCAAAAAGAGTTAAAATATCTTGGGATCATAATTATATTATATGAAGTTAGAATATTGATAGAACAATAATGTATTTATGACCTTAGAGATAATATAAACCTGATTACCTAATAATTTTTTCAATATATTATAATTGGTAAAATCAATCCATCCACAAAACACTTGAATTTTAAAATAAGTTAATAAATTAAGCTATGGGGAAAGTGAGGATATATTAATGTATGTCCATGTGTGAAATAGTTTATTCATGATAAAAAATTCTCCTCACATTGTGTGCAACAAGAAAGAAACCATAAATCTTGTAAGAATATTTTTACAGAAGTAGAGTTATTATTGATGTAGTTGAAGGAAAATGGTCTTTTATAATAGTTTATGAACAAGAAGTGTTTTATTTGTTTAATACTATAATAGAAAATATATATTAGTAGAAAATGTTGATATTTTTTATTATTTAGAAAGAATTGATGATTTATATTAAATAATTATTAATGTATCGATTCATAGTATAATAAGTTGAGGATGATGGGATAAATTATAATAGTAATATAGTAGAATGAACATATTGTTTGAAATAATATTCCAAACCATTTAATGAGGATTTAAGATTATCAATGTCAAAAAATATTATTGATGCACAAAAAGATCCTGTAATAGATCAAAAAAAATTACCATCATAATTGAATTATGTATAATTAAAAAAAAGATGAAAATTTTCCAATCATTACATATTTAATTCATTGAAAATAATGAAAGTAAATATTTTTGTAATTATAAATAAGATATGATAAAAAACCTTGAATGGTAAATCTATGACACTAAAGTAATGATATATTCTTATTTCTAAATCTAATTTTGATAGTTTTAGATGACAATCCAAGAGTAGAATGTTCTAGGAAGCTCAAATATGACATAAAAGTGGAGGTCAAAAACTAAATGATTAATTTTTTTGATGTAAGAATCATTAAAAATATTTTATATTGTTTATGGGTAGTCCCTATACAAGTGGTATTGGAAAAATGAGGAGTAAATAAGATATATAATTAGAAGGATAGAATGCCTCAAATTAAAAAATCATTATAATGTGAAGAGTTTTTTTACCATTCGAAGCTCAATGAGACCATTAATATCAATTACCTTCCTCATTCTAGTATTAATATTGGAGACACTAGATGGAGATGATTTCATTAAATTTTGGGTTGTTATTCTTATTAAAATAAAATTTCTATTACCCCTATGTAAAATGATAAATTTAAATTCATATGACCCTTTGGAAAAGTTTTCTATAGGAAAATTTAGTTTGGGTTATAAGATGAATATGAAGCTTTCTATAGTTTCATGATGACCATATCCTTATAATTGTGACCGAGTCCCTAAATTCACAATTTTTTTTACTATTTTTTTATTTTATTCCATAATACTTATTAATTTATTGATTTGTATGTGATTTTGGAAAAAAAATTTAAATTAATTATATTTTATGAATATTTCTAAAATGGAAATTTTGAGAATTTAATTATTCTAACTGATTAATATATGAAAATGAATAGATGGACACTCATTTTTTCTTTGTTTTGAGGTTTTGAATAGAAATTAATATTGATGAGATGAAAATTAGAAATTTTAATATGAATGTAAGGTTCCTTTGAAGGCATTATAAGGTTCATTATAAGGTTTTCCTAACTTCATAAAGTAAATTTCATGGAAAATGAAAAAAATTTAATGCTGATCAACAATCTCCATTGGGTCAATCAATCTTTATAAGTTTCATTGTAAGGTTTTAATGACTTTGTAAAGTTAATTTTATAAAAATGAAATATTTTTATAGTTTAATATTATCAATATATGGTATAATATAAAACATAAAAAGGTTTAAGGACATCATAATCTTTATTCATTTTTGAATTTTGGAACTTCATATGGTAAGATTCCCCACATTTTAAGGTTAATAGAAAATTTCATAAGGCTCGTGAATTTAAAAAATTAGTATAAATAAGATGAATCACGGGGTATTTTATGGTTCATTTATCATCCCAATCAAATATTGGTGTCACCAAATTATCATGTTCTTAATACAATCATAATAAGTGATGTAGATATAGATGAAAATTTTCAATCATAATAAACAATTAATAACTTGGTTAAATATGAAAAATAAATGTTAAACTACAATTGTTTTAGAGTAATATAGATCATTAATATGAAGGAATATTAAAAAGAAATAGGAAACATTTAAAATATCAATTGAAAATGGATCCTTGAATGTTAGACTAGTTGAATAATAAGGAAAAGAAGAAACTACAAGAAGAGAGGAAGGGTAGAAGGATGTAATCTCTCTCCAGGGAAGCATTGGCTACTATTGTATTAATATTTGGAAATTTTATTTTTCTACTATTTTGTAATGATTTCCTCTTAATATTTATACCTATACCCCCATCTGGTGGGGTAAAACCATCATTGATTGATAAGGGTATCCAAGTATAATTGAAATGATATTGTTCATAACTTCAATTAATAAAACTCTTTCTTATGATAATTTAATTTGTTGTGCAGTAGGAAATAATTGTTTTTATTGCGTTAATGATTGAGATATTATTTATGTTAATTTTTTTCTACAATGGATAATGGAAATAATTCTCACCCCACTTAGTTTCCTGTATATATGATGGAATAAACTAGGCTAAGTGGTTGAGTCTAGTGATTTTTGGAATGAGTGTGTGAGGAAAAGAGTTGCTTCAAGGTTGATTAAGAACAGAAAATCCTAGTTAGAACATTCATAAGTAATTTTGGTTTAGTTCACTAATTTGGTTCTATTTATTACTTTTCACACATACAAATAAGATGAATGATTTAGAAATGATTTTTTCAAGATTCATCTTCACTGTATCCTTCAACCTAGGGTGTTTGATAAATTTTTTGAGATTTGTTTCATTTATTAATTAATAAAAAAGGAGAAAACTATTTTAAAGATTATCCTAAAATCAAAATTGGCCCATAAAAATTAAAATTATTTATTTCAACATATTATTTATATATAATCTTACTACTTTAAAAACCAAACTCTTAAAAATCATCCATTTTTAGAAAATACTGACCATTAATTTCTATGAAACCCTCTATAGAGAAAACCCAAGTGTACCATTTTAATATATTATTAACCTAGGGTTTAAAAAGAATTTTTTCCCACCCCATTAAAGGTGTGTCAAAAACCAAGTTCCATTTCTAGGGTGATGGTTCCAAAATTACCATCTTTTTTTAGTAATAACCAACATATCTCTCTTAACCAAAATATTGATAGAAATATACTAATATCTTTTAGAAATTTAAATTAAAAAAATAAATTTCAAAATATTTCCTTTTTAAAACCTAGTGATACTAAATGTATTCACCATGAGCCTAACACTAAAGAATGAAATCCTAACTAAACATAAAGATAACGCTGTGCAACCCACTTTGTGAATCAGAATAACCCAATTTCTATGCCTACACATAAATATATCCTTGAACAAAATATGGTTTTATCCAATTTCTACTATGATTCAATGGTCTTTTACATGAGTAACCTAAAAATATCATTAAATAGTTACTCTATTCTAATTAACAATCCATTATAGAGGAGAGCCATATGAGAATTGTTTTAGAGGAATTTATTATTATTATTGGAAGGAGAATAAATTGAGTGGATTTATGGTCTTTAGCTAGGAAAATACTATGAATGGGATGATTTTTAGAGGATATTTCTATAAAGGTACACTCTTAAATTAAAAATCACATCAATATAGGAGAAAATAAGTGCTATTATATAATATTTTTGAGAGACATAATTTTAGTATTGGGAGAGGTTTAAGAAATTTGGTGCACATTTCACACATAAAGACATTAAAGAGTATCAATTTGTTTTATTTTCCCACCAAGGATTGGTTTATAGTGACAAGAATATAATGTGTCAATCATCAGTAGAATATCCCAATGAAAATTCAATAGTGAAAGTGAGAGGATTTCTTGACTAGATAGTTCGAAATTCTAAAAAAAAAATCAAAATAAATACTTGTTCTCGAGGATGACATGAGATATGGACTTTTATATAATCACCCTTACTAGAATATAAGATAGAGTGAATAAAAAATTATTATAAAAATGTATTTTAAATAATCAAGTTAAGAATAAGAACTAGTAATTGTATGTGGTTTTTGTTATTCCCCCAATCATTTTACTGATCGATATTTTTTAGGAGAAAGTAACTGTGAGTTTAAAATCAACCTATTAGGAAAATTATTTTTTGTTGACCAATTTAGGATGGATAAAACATTTTAATGTGTAATGTTTATTTTATAATAAACTAAATTAGGACAAGTGTAACATCCCCGGTAAATAAAGAATAATACATTTTCATATTTATTAATATTTGTGAATTAAATATTAATTTTCCTTTAGAGGGGTTTCTATGTTCTATAGCGTACCCGATACACAACAAAGAGTTTCTTTGAAATCTTACATTGCATACTAGTAATAGAATAATATTATTTAAAATGTTAGTTAACACGTAGCCATTGTATTGGAGGGAATGAATAGAAATAACTAAAATATTATTATATATATTTGTTAAATGTTTTTATTGTCACATACATGACATATTTTAAAGTTAAATTCCATTTAATTTCCATTCATGCTTTGTTTTGAGGGTTTCCCAAGCATTTATGGAGGAATGGGTGAGTTTTTATGAATTGAGCCAAACCGTGAGCCCAATTCCAGATATAAAAATAAATTTTTATTCCTTTATAACTTCTTCATTTTTCAACATTTTTCATCAATCACAATTCATAATTGTCTTAACCTGACATATTAACACCACCATATTTATTTGGACCATTTATAAATCCATTATCATGGTGGATATGGGTTTTTATTTATGAAATTGGGCCTGCCAGAAAGCCCATTTTCTGCATTAAAAATAAATTTTAATTATTTAATATCTCCTTCACTATTTGCGTTTTTTCGGTGCTTCCACCTCCCCCTAGACCCTAAGAATCCCAGAAGCGCTCCCATTAACTTTCTCCCTCTTTGGAGCTCTTTTGCATCGCGATGGAGTGCTGAAATTATTAGGGTTTCTAAAATCGGGAAGATTTGAGGAAGTAAGTTATTTCTATCATAACTCTCTCAATTATTACTCTTGTACCCCCATTATAGTTCCTATATGATCTAATAATCATTTTTTGAACATCTCTTGAATGTGTGGATGTTTTAAAATTCAAATTCTGGTGGATTTTGGGTCATTTTATTCAATATTGTTTTGAGTAAGTGTTTCTCTCTTCAATTTTTCATTCTCCTTAGGGTTTACTCTCTCTTTCATTATGTTCTAAATTGTCCAGAAGTTAGGGTTAGATCCTAAGGTCTGATTTGGTATCTTTTGGGTCAATTTTTGGTGGTCTAGGTGCGGATTTATATTCCGTGTGGTGCGGCGGCGGTGCGCTTAAGTTTTCGCACCAAGTTTTGAGGGTTTCGACTCAAAAGGTAGGTGGATCCATGTGTAAACAATTAGTGATGCGTTAGCTTGCTGTATTTAACCATTTTTCATATTCCTCATATGTTGGTTGTGGTGAAAAAACTGTTTATGATTGATTTGGTTATGTGTTAAATTTTATAGTCGCTTTTTAACATGAAATTGGGTGTTTTCATGTGTAACTCATGGGGTTTTATTTGGGTGTGGTTTATAACTTATGAAATTGGTTTATTAAATCTTGTTTGGCCTGAAAATTCTGGTTTGGTAATTTAATATTGTCATGTGGTTCTAAAAAGAAGGGTTTTGAAGAGGTTTCATGTGTAAAACATTGTTATACTTCTTGAGGGCATTTTTGGAAAAAGTGTGTTTTCATTTGAATCTTTTGTGGTATTATTCAATGTTATTTTATAACAGTTTAATGTGTTTTTATAAATGTAACTAGGACTTACAATTCTATTTTTGATAGGAATTGTATGGTTTTGGTCTTAAATGGGGGTTTTAAAATGGGTTTTCTGTGCAAGACATAGTTACACCCCTTGAGTTGTTTTATGAAAATTGTGAATGTTTTGTTTGGTTAAAAAAAGTGGATAAATGAGTGTATATGTACAGTTTGGGGGGTGTGTTCACCTAATATTGGTTTTTTTAAAGGTATGGTAGTTATTTAAGATTTCAAATATTTTTTTAGAAAGCTTTATATAGTGCTGAAATGTTATAGAAAATGGGAAGAGAGCTACAAAACATGGCTGTGGGCTGTTTTGTGTGAGTGTGTTGTGAAAATTGAATTTTGTTAATGAAAGTGGTATTATATGTTATTTTAGTGGGCTGTTATTTGAGTTATAATGTCTTGGAATGGTTCATAATAATGGTTTCAAGGATTTGTGGAAGTGTCCATGTAATGTGAAGAGTGTTGTGGGCTATTTTTTGAATGAGTCGGATTTCAAAATCAATTTGAATGAGAAGTGTAATTTTGTGACTTGTGTGGTATAAATGTGGGATGTTTGGTGAATTTTTGATATGGAAATGATATTTTCATGTGAAAAGTATATATCTTGACTTTTTGAACTTGTTTGAGCACAAAGGTAAAACCTGGGTATCTAAGTGGGTGGACGTGTACTAGTATGCTAGTGAATCTGTGAGGTTTGGCCTCAGTTTCACTTAGCAAGATTGACGCTTACAACTATAACAAAACTATGATGATGATTATTGGGGACAACTAGGTTATGGGTATGTTCCCTACTAGTGGATTGTGCACGAGAATGGATATTTGTGATGGTTACTCTCACCGAGATATGAGGTACCCGGGACCCACAGCTAGCTAGTGCCTAGGGGTTATTTTCCATTGCTTGTGCTCACCGGATACTTTGTTCTTACCATTGGTATACGGTATGATAGGATGGAAAATTCAGTAGCTATGGTATTTATTTTAAATGTTTTTATTCTTTAAATTAGCCCACCTAAAAACTGTTTTTATTTAATGTTGCATCTTTTAGAAATTTTAACTAGCATCTCATGTCTTTGAAAACTTGCATGCTTTTCACCATTAAATGTTTATCACATGGAATCTATTAGTGGGGGTATCCTATTGGGTTTTGGCTCACACCCTACTTACACCATTGGGTGTAAGTAGACTTGGTTATTTTTGTTATCGTAGGTTGGGTACAATTTTTTTGTTCCAGTGGTCCGGGTTTCTAGCAGGTCCTTGGTGGTGAAGTCTTGTGGAGGTGGCTTGAGAGCGGTGCCCCTTGCCATGAGGGTTCTTGGGATGTAATTATTTGGTTTTGTACATTTGGTATAGACCTTTTGATTTGTTTTAAGCTATGTAATTCAGTTCTGAATTTTTGTAAAAGATGGTTTTAGATGAAAAATCCAGATTTGTTTTATTGAGGTTTTGTTGTTGTTTAATGTTTATAAAATCAGGTAAATCGTTCCCAATTATCATTATATGATACCTGGGCAATTGTTCTAGCCCGTGGGGATCGGGAACGCCTTTCGGGCCTTGTCACGGGCTGGGTTTGGTGCCATTTTTGGTGGCGATCGATTCGGTTCGTGACAAAATGGTATCAGAGGAGGTTCAGGTTAACTCTTTGGGTCATGTTATTTGGGGAAGAGTCAGGATAGTCTGGAGTTAAGATTGTTGGGACATGGAATTCTAGTTATGGGTAGTGTGCCTGATCACCACACCTAATAATGGGATTCATGTTTCCAAGAGAAGTTGGGATTTATCTAAGTCCTTTGGTTTTCTTGGTTCGATGATGATTAAGGGAAATGAAAAGCGAGTTGGGTTAATGGTCCTAGTGAGCTCGCAGGGCCTGGAAAGCCATGTGGAGCCAAGGATATTCCCTAGAACACTCTCTGTGATAGTGAAGTGATTGGAATATGGCCGCTAACCATATTTCCATGTCACCCACTGAAACTAGTTTCCTCTTGCACTGTTTTGTGCTTAGGTTTTGAAATCTTAGCACTTTGGTTTTAAGAAGTGTATAGTTTTTGTGAAATTATTTTCAAATAAAGAGGGAATGGATTGTTTTATGAAATGGAAGGAATTTAATTTTCAGAATTGTTTTGAAATGTAAAATTTTGCGCTTACACCTCTTTGAAAGTAGGAACTATATTGAAGTTGGTTTTGAAAAGTGTTTCCAATAGAGTTTTCTAAACAATCAGAGTATGTTTTAATGGGATGAGATGTTTTGAAATTGATGTGAATTTCTTGAAAGTGAGTTATTTTAGAAATGGTTGTGACTTTCTGAAAAATTTTGTAAGATGTGAGTTGGGATTTTGATCTCATGGTTAGCAGTTTTGAGAAAAAATGATGTGTTAGTTGACCATTTTGGTTTTGAAAAGTGGAAAGAATTTTTGTTTTCACCTTTGGTATTTCCATTAGCAACCACATGCATGGGGTTATATGGGATGATGGATGGTTGATGGCACGACTGGATGAGTTCTGGGACGAATATGAGGAGGGTGTCTGGTGTGGCACAAAAACTTGCATGTGTGAGGCGCATGGGGTACCATTGATGGATACACTTACTACTAAACTGTTTGTTCTCAAAGAATTACTTTTAAAGAAAAACATGATGTCTTGAGGAATATTTTTGTATGGTTTGTATTATGGGTTTTTGAAAATGTTGATGTTGTGGGATGTTTTGATTCCAAGAACCCCTTCGGTTTGAACTATGTTTTGGGTTTGTGTTTGGTCGGTAAACTGTGTTGTAGGGACAATTAGTGGTCTCTTTTGAAAAATGTTTCGGGACACCTTTATGGTGGTTACCTTCATGTGTTTGGATCTGTTTATGGTTTTTTTGACCAATAGACCATCTTGGTTGGGTCCTTGGGTTCTCCCGTTGGATAAGATACGCCCCCATTTAGGGTTAGTGCACAACTTAAGTGAAACTCGGATTGTTTCGTTGTTGGAAAATCCTCCAGTTGATCAATGTAAGGAATATTTTCTTGAGATTTGTAGAATGAGTCTACACTATTTACATACTTGGTTTTATTTGATCCTCTTGTTGTAGAAGAGTTCTTGTGGATGGTTAAAAGAGACCTTAGTTTTTTAAGCTACCTGATTCGTCGAAGGTGGATGTTGTCTGGGGTTGTCAGTATGGATAGTGTCTAAGAAGGCCTCTGAGTCCTTCATAGTCTCTTCAATGAAAGAGTTCACAATAAACTACCGGTGTGGGAAATCTGGTCATGATAAGATATTGTGGCCACTTTCTAGAATTGTGTGTTGTTTGGGGATGTTGTACAAGTTCCCTCTCGATTCATTGTTTATATCAGTCACAATGGTCATGTTCAGTGATTCCTTGTGATGGCATGTGCTCGAATGACTGTAAAGGTGAAAGTTGGGCAATCATCTGAGAGTCTCTATTATGTTGGGAGAATGTATCCCTTGAAAAAAAACATAATTTTTTTTGCCATTTTATAGGAAGGTGAGTATAAGTGTTCTTTACTTCTATTGTTTCTCACCCGAACAAACAAGGTGTGATGTGTGTACATCTTCTAATCCCTTGTTTCAGTGAAATATCGAGTTAGGGTAAAGTGAGTTTGGAATGTGTTATGTCTTTGAAAAACTTATCGGGGATTGCGGTGTAGTTGTTGTTTTCAACGAAAGAAGAATTCTCATTCAGGTGGTTTCCAAAGCCTAACTGCAAGGCCAAAGATGCTTCAATATTTTGAGCTCCAGCCATAGGTCCCGGAGAGAAGCTGGCGCGTAGTCAGGGGAAACCCCATGGTCATTTAAACCCTTGTGCAAAGTCTTATCCTCAATATGATAGATAAGAAGAGTTTAAACCTATAGTGTCATCATATTTCTTCTACTGTTCATGTTCGGTGGAAATAGGTGGAGGGCCTTGTACCCATGTCATCGCCCAATGTTATTCCCTCCCCCTTTGGTTTCCATTGAGTCTTTAGAGAAGGGTATGAAGTTTGGCTAGACAGGTTGACCACACGGTTTCCACTTGGTTAGTATTGACCATTCCCCAAAAAAACCATGTAGATATAAGAATCTCCACTGTTAGTTCATGGTTTCCCAAACCGTGCAGACTAACCATGTGGTCTTCCCAACACTTTATATTTTGGGGTCTTTCTGTACCGACCCATGCTGGTCGATTATAATTGTTGGTTCTTATGGTGGGGTGGCTATTTCCACCCCCGTACCAATAACTTAGATTTATCCATGGTCTTGGCTTGGTGTTGATAGTCTTGTTCGTAGCTATCTAGCTATCAACATATTTATTGGGTAAACTTTGGGACTGGAGAGCTCCCAATGGATTATTTAAAGTAAGGTAAGTGTAGCCATGTTCAATGTTATTGTTCGTTTGGGTGAATTGCTTGAGTCTTGTTCAGATAGTGATTAAAGAGTTTTATTTTGGGATAAATTATGAATTTTATTAATCATTTTAGGAAATTGGTATACTTTTTTCTTGTGATAGTAATCCTTAATTGATCACTGGAGGTGTTTTGGCTTTTGGGGGTGGAACCTGGCAAAGAAGTACCTCTTGGTTTCTTAGTTGGGTTTGGTTGTTGCTTTGTCCTTGATGTGACTTTCCGGGGAGGAAAGTTTTCATGGTGGGGAGAATTGTCACATACATGACATATTTTAAAGTTAAATTCCATTTAATTTCCATTCATGCTTTGTTTTGAGGGTTTCCCAAGCATTTATGGAGGAATGGGTGAGTTTTTATGAATTGGTCCAAACCATGAGCCCAATTCCAGATTTAAAATTAAATTTTTATTCCTTTATAACATCTTCATTTTTCAACATTTTTCATCAATTCAAATTCCTAATTGTCATAACCTGACATATTAACACCACCATATTTATTTGGACCATTTATAAATCCATTATCATGGTGGATATGGGTTTTTATTTAAGAATTTGGGCCTGCCCGAAAGCCCATTTTCTTCATTAAAAATAAATTTTAATTCTTTAATATCTCCTTCACTATTTGCGTTTTGTCAGGGATTCCACCTCACCCTCGACCCTAAGAATCCCAGAAGCGCTCCCATTCATTTGATCCCTCTTTGGAGCTTGTTTTCATCGCGATGGAGTGCTGAAATTATTAGGGTTTCTAAAATCGGGCAGATTTGAGGAGGTAAGTTATTTCTATCATAACTCTCTCAATTCTTACTCTTTCCCCCCCATTACAGTTCCTATATGATCTCATAATCATTGTTCGAACATCTCTTGAATGTGTGGATGTTTTAAAATTCATATTCTAGTGGATTTTGGGTCGTTTTATTAATATTATTTTGAGTAAGTGTTTCTTTCTTCAATTTTTCATTCTCCTTAGGGTTTCCTCTCTCTTTCATTATGTTCTAAATTGTCCAGAAGTTAGGGTTAGATCCTAAGGTCTGATTTGGTATTTTTTGGGTCAATTTTTGGTGGTCTAGGTTTGTATTTATATTCCTTGTGGTGCGGCGGCGGTGCGCTTAAGGTTTCGCACCAAGTTTTGAGGGTTTCGACTCAAAAGGTAGGTGGTTCCATGTGTAAAAAATTAGTGATGAGTTAGCTTGATGTATTTAACCATTTTCCATATTCCTCATATGTTGGTTGTGGTGAAAAAACTATTTATGATTGATTTTGTTATGTGTTAAATTTTATAGTCGCTTTTTAACATGAAATTGGGTGTTTTCATGTGTAACTCACGGGGTTTTATTTGGGTGTGGTTTATAACTTATGAAATTGGTTTATTAAGTCTTGTTTGTCCTGCCAATTATGGTTTGGTAATTTAATATTTTCATGTGGTTCTAAAAAGAAGGGTTTTGAATAGGTTTGATGTGTAAAACATTGTTATACTTCTTGAGGTCATTTTTAGAAAATGTGTGTTTTCATTTGAATCTTTTGTGGTATTATTCAATGTTATTTTATAACACTTTAATGTGTCTTTATAAAT
Organism: Viscum album; assembly: GCA_963277665.1. Lineage (NCBI taxonomy): Eukaryota > Viridiplantae > Streptophyta > Magnoliopsida > Santalales > Viscaceae > Viscum > Viscum album. The sequence goes on along the minus strand of OY728128.1, from coordinate 1,916,896,263 downwards.
GTACCTAGGAATTACAATTATATTTTTGATAGGAATTGGTATGGTTTTGGTCTTAAATGGGGGTTTTGAAATGGGTTTTGTGTGCAAGACATAGTTACACCCCTTGAGTTGTTTTATGAAAATTGTGAATGTTTTGTTTGGTTAAACAAAGTGGATAAATGAGTGTATATGTACTGTTTGGGGGGTGTGTTCACCTAATATGGGTTTTTTTAAAGGTATGGTAGTTATTTAAGATTTCAAATATTTTTTTTATAATGCTTTATATAGTGCTGAAATGTTATAGAAAATGCGAAGAGAGCTGCAAAACATGGTTGTGGGCTGTTTTGTGTGAGTGTGTTGTGAAAATTGAATTTTGTTAATGAAAGTGGTATTATATGTTATTTGAGTGGGCTGTTATGTGAGTTATAATGTCTTGGAATGGTTCATAAAAATGGTTTAAAGGATTTGTGGAAGTGTCCATGTAATGTGAAGAGTGTTGTGGGATATTTTTTGGATGAGTCGGATTTCAAAATCAATTTCAATGAGAAGTGTACTTTTGTGACTTGTGAGGTATACATGTGGGATGTTTGGTGAATTTTTGATATTGAAATGATATTTTCATGTGAAAAGTATATATCTTGACTTGTTGAGCTTGTTTGAGAACAAAGGGAAAAACCGGGTATCTAGGTGGGTGGACGTGTACTAGTATGCTAGTGAATTTGTGAGGTTTGGCCTCAGTTTCACTTAGCAAGATTGATGCTTACAACTCTAATTAAACTATGATGATGATTATTGGGGACCACTAGGTTATGGGTATGTTCCCTACTAGTGGCTCGTGCACGAGAATGGATATTTGTTATGGTTACTCTCACCGAGATACGAGGTACCTGGGACCCACAGCTAGCTAGTGCCGAGGGGTTATTTCCCATTGCTTGTGCTCACCAGATACTTTGTTTTTACCGTCGGTATACGGTATGATAGGCTGGAAAATTCTGTAGCTATGGTATTTATTTTAAATGTTTTTATTCTTTAAATTAGCCCACCTGAAAACTGTTTTTATTTAATGTTGCATCTTTTAGAAATTTTAACTAGCATCTCATGTCTTTGAAAACTTTCATGCTTTTCGCCATTAAATGTTTATCACATGGAATCTATTAGTGGTGGTATCCTATTGGGTTTTGGATCACACCCTACTTACACCCTTGGGTGTAAGTAGACTTGGTTATTTTTGTTATCGCAGGTTGGGTACAGTTTTTTTGTTCCAGTGGTGCATGTTTCTAGCAGGTCCTTGGTGGTGAAGTCTTGTGGAGGTGGCTTGAGGGCGGTGCCCCTTTCCATGAGGGTTATTGGGATATCCTTATTTGGTTTTGTACCTTTGGTATAGAACTTTTGAGTTGTTTTAAGCTATGTAATTCAGTTCTGAATTTTTGTAAAAGATGGTTTTAGTTGAAAAATCCAGATTTGTTTTACTGAGTTTTTTTGTTGTTTAATGTTTATAAAATCAAGTAAATCGTTCCCAATTATCATTATATGATACCCGGGCACTTGTGCCAGCCCGTGGGGATCGGGAACGCCCTTCGGGCCTTGTCACGGGCTGGGTTTGGTGCCATTTTTGGTGGCGATCAATTTGGTTCGTGACATTTATACTTATCTAATAAATGATAAAGGCTTAAAATACGAAAAGAATTCAATTTTAAGCATATATACTCTAATTTTCACTAAAGGTCCACTTACCAAATTTTAATGGAAAACAATCATTAAATATAGTTTTGGTCACCCTTATAAATTGTACTGGACCAAATAAAATTCTTCTTTATAATCGGGACATCAAAATTGACTTTGTGTAAATTTTCTGTATTTTTCCGATAAAGATCATTTTTTAATGAACAGTGAAAAATGTTGTATTTTAATTCAAAACATCTTTTTAATCTAATTTATTAATATTATTAGATTATCTTTTGAAGTGGTTTTAAAGTGAAATTAGAATATATTTTTACCATTGAATACAATAGTGGTCGTTGGAATTAATTTCACTTTGAAATTGGACTTAAACTAGTGTCAATCTTTTGATACTTATTGTTTCATAAAAACACGCTATTTGCCCTGACAACGGGAATTAATTATTAAATTAACTAATTCAACTTATATGTTTTGAATTTTGTAAAATAGAAATCATTTTTGAATTCGGAATATTAAATATATCATAGGGTGAATTTTTGGTATTTTTCTAAAAAACTTCAATTTTTGATGAATAGTGAAACCACTAAGTGGTACTTAAAAAACTGATTTTTCTTTTAAATTAAATTTTACCACCTTTGTGTTTTGAATTTCAAAAATATTACATACATGGTTGTAATTAAGAAGTAAAATGTGGTTCAATGGGATTAAAATAATTTTTTGGTGAATAGTAACTTATTAAGTTTTTAATCGCGATTAGAGGAAATTAGTGCAATTTAAGGCAAAAATGATATTATAATAAATTGAAAATACCTAGAAACATGTCCTACCCTTATTGGATGTGTCATGTCCGACCATGAAAATCCATGGGTCAACTTGGGGACCCCATGGAGCCACTTTGGTAGGAAAATGACATAAATAACATTTTATTTAATGTTAAAATTAAAATGACACAAACATAAGTTGTTTTACTAAAACAATTTTTAAATGGGGTTATACAAGTCCGATTTTGACTATAAATAGTAATTGTAAATATAAGAAGATTTCCTACATCATAGTATTTTTTTTATAATTTTTAGACATTAAATAAATTAAATTATTTGTGACATCATGATAATGCAGCGATGGCCTCATTATTTAACGATTTAAATACAATGGAAAGATAATGTAAAATCTAAGCCCTAAACATGTCCAAAAACTATTTTATGGGTGGATTTCGAATACTTATCACCATAAACCTGAAAAAAATCAATGTGGGACCAATAAAATTTGAAAATCATTCTAAAATAAACTGACATTTCCTTACTTTCCAAGAGTGCCCCTCCTCTCCTCTTATAAAAGGCCCCCACCTCTACCTCTTTACCCACACTTGAAAAGCCTTTCGCTCGGCCAACCCCTTCCCATTTTGTCTCTGCACATCCCTATATTACTCCTTGAAGCCTCACTTTGGGCATAATGTTTCCCAAGTAAGCCTTTGAGCTCAAACCAAAGGGAGTTACCCGATTGTAAGGTTATGTCTTCACTTGAGTCCTTTTGTTTTATTTTGCTTCTCCAACCCCCTAAAATCATTTTATTCATTTATTTTGTAACAAATAAAGTATCATCAATATACTAGGATGTTTTTATAATAAGTATTCGAGCTACACTTACACACACCTACATCTAATGGTTAAAGAACATACTATTTCCGTGGATGGTGAATTTCTGCCTCCCGAAACGATGATTGTTTAACATTATTTTAACACCTTAAAAGGTTGACATTAAGATGAAACTATACTTATATATGATATATAATATGTTTATGTTTTCCTTAAGCTTCTGTATTTTTCATTTTGGGAATACATTTTTGGTTTCCATTATGGTTAAACACGATATCTTCATTTAAGGAAGTGCGGACTACCGCCCCCTCAAAGTGATTTGATTTCGTTAATGCCATATGTGGGATGTATAATGGATTTAATTAATGGTATTATATATGATATTATACTGGAATTATAATATACCTTTATATCATTATTATTCCATTCCATAAAAATATGAAATTGAAATGAAAGTAGCGTTCATGCGTACATAAGGCTTAACGTCTCCATGAACGGTGCATTTCATTTCATACCTCTAGATGATTATGTAATATTATAAATGCATGTATATATACTGGATATATATGATATATATGATATATACATCATGAATATAATTCTTGATATAATGGATATTTTACCACATGAACAACTTGTAATTATAAAGAGTTTATTTTTGACTCAAGTACCATGGATTGACAAAACGTCCATTATTAACATAAATAATTACATAGTGTTCATAACTTGGTTATAAGTGATAGAAAAGGAATAATGAACTTGAAAAAGGTTCTTAATAAAGTAGAAATTAACTCAAGTTTATTATTCAGGACGTTAAAGAACGATCGAGTCATGTCGGACCTGAGGTAAGGGACTTCGTCTCAATCTCCTTTCATTGAGGCATATTTCGTTTTATACACAACTTTCTTTTATAGGGTGTATAAACCCCTTTGAATTTTACTTTTATACAAAAGGAATATTTTTATATGATGTGTTTTACTAAACGACAAAAAGGAATGTTTTTTTAACGTACGCGGTGACAACGACCTTTTCCGCCGTTGCGAGTATTATTTGGTCTTTGGCTTCCTCAACAAGCCGTAATGTTTTTTTAAAATGAAATAAATACCATATACTCTTTTATATATTTTTGGTATTGAAAATGGTTTTTATAATGGATTTGTTATGTCAATATATTTATGTGATATATTGTGATCGGAATGTGGAAATGTTTTCTTTCCATTATGTTTATTTTATGTCTTATGATTTTATAATGGTACTTGGACATTTGACAGGTGGTTACGTGATAAACCATATAACGGGTGCTGCCGTGAATACCCGGATGGGTGGTTACATTATAACTTCCAATGCATTGGGTATGGAAGTCGGCCGTATGGCTATTCCATTAAGTATGTATGGACGTTGGACAAATAACTATTCTATTAAGTGATATGTGTGGAAGTCGACCGTATTGTTATTCCACTTAAGTATGTTTATGTCCCAAGTTACCTTTATATGTTATGTGTTCTATATATGGGTTTTATGGTAATCTTTTGGTTAGAAAAGGGTAAGTAATGATATTTTTTTTCAGTGAAGAGTTTTTACTACTTCATAAATGAGAAGGTATTACTTTGATAAAGTATACATGGTTTACTGGTTGTTTTAAACAATAATAGTTTTCATTCTTTGTGTATCCCTTACTCAGCTTTTTATGCTCACCACAAGTTTTTTTGAAATGTTTTTCAGAGGAATTAACGTGGAATAGGGTCAAGGATGGGATCAAGGGAAAGTCATGCTATCTAAAACATGGAACTAGACATGTTTCTTTTTAAGAGTTTTTATTTTATGGAAACATAGTAGAAGTGTTTACTTGTAATATTTTGAGATGTAATAGTATGTCCTAATTCTCTAAAACTCTAAACCTGAAAAGATCCTCAATGTGAATTATTCATTTAATTCAATATCAAGTAAGGTTTAAGTTAGGGGCCTTATAGTTGGTATCAAAGGTCGATTTAGACAAATTTAGGAGTTAGAAAAGTGTTAAAGTCTAATATAATTGAAATGATATAGCATTTACGGATTACCATGTTGCTTCGCCTAAGATATTTCTATGATCAGAATGGTTTTCCGTAGAGGAAACAAGGCAGCTATGTTGGGACGACATCAGGAGGAAGACAACCTTCCAAATCAGCAACCTGAGATAGTCGGAATTTGAACTGAATAGTTTGTTGCAGTGATGGCATAGTAGACCCAGGCTATAAATGGTGGTGGTATCCATGCACGAGATCAGCCAGATCAACTGCAGAGGAACATGTCAGTGGAGGAACATTTCATGAGGCAACATCCCCCATCATTCAGAGGATCATCTGACCCTCTGCAAGCTGAAGGGTGGATTAAATCACTAGAGAAGATTTTTGATGTCATGGGGTGTTCAAAACATCAAAAGGTTAGTCTTGCTGTTTACCGTTTTGAAGGAGAAGCAGATCAGTGGCGGTCGTTGATGAAAAATATCAGGGATAGTGATGAGATTGATGATCTTCACTGGGATGAATTCAAAGGTATGTTTCTTGAGAAATATTTTCCTAAGGTGGTTCGTCTTAGGATGGAAAAACAATTTCTAGAATTGAGGAGGGAGGATGACTCAGTGGCTACTTATGAAGCAAAGTTCACTCAACTGCAAGGTATGCTCCAAACTTCATACGAGATCTTGATAGTAAAATCAACCGTTTTTTATCAGGATTAAAGCCGGAGTATCGAACGGATTTATCTTCTCGTGAGTTAAAAAGTTATGAAAAACTTGTACGATGTGCGGAAAAGGTGGAAATGGAGTTTTCCGATGATCAGCTGTTCCTTGAAAAAATGACAGAATAAGAGGTCCAGTTGGCAAGAAAAGGGGAAGAATTCTTCAACGAATCAAGGAGGTAAGAAAACCAAATATCCATCCTGTGAGAAGTGTTGTAAAATGCATCCTGGAGAATGTTTATCCAAGTGTGGAAAGTGCTTTCTGTGTGGTAAGTCTAGTTATATTGCTCGTAACTGTAAGGAAGATGATCAGACAGGAAATGGAAAGCCATCGGTAAGATGTTTTAAGTGTAATGAAATGGGTCATTATTCAAATGAGTGTCTAACAAAGAACTAAACTGGGAGAAAGCAACCCGACTACAAGAAGAAAGGGGTGGTGAGATCCTTTGCAACTACTTCAGCAGATGTTGGGTCGTCGAATGAAGTAGTATCAGGTACACTATTTGTTTGTTCAGATTATACTAATGTATTGTTTGATTCAGGGTCTACACATTATTTCATTTCTGAGATGTTTTCTAGTAAATTGGAAATTGCATCTCAAGATATGAATCCTAAACTTATGGTAAAAAAACCCAGAGGAAACATTGAGACCAAAAGAAATTATAAGAACCTTCCTATCCTTGTGTGCGGAAAGAATCTACCAGCAAACCTTATTGTTTTTCCTCTAGTAGAGTTTGATGTTATTTTGGGCATTGATAGGCTTTCTGTTTATCATGCTAAGATTGACTATAGAGATAAAATGGTTTCTTTTCAGAATGATTTTCAGTTTGTGTAGAAGAATGAACCCTTGATTTTGATAACATATCAGGAAGTTGAGAAACTAGTAAAAGATAGAAATGAATGTTATCTTGCTCATATCATTGAAAACAAGGTAACTGTTCAAATTAATGATGTTCCAGTGGTAAATGAGTATCTTGATGTTTTTCCTGATGAGTTGCCTGGTATTGTTCATGATCGGGAAGTTGAATTTACTGTTGACTTAGTTCCTGATTCTAAGCCAATTTCAAAACCTCCTTATCGAATGGCTCAAGTTGAACTTTTAGAGTTAAAGAAACAATTGCAGGAGTTATTATATAAAGGTTTCATTCGACCTAGAACATCACCATGGGGTGCTCCTGTCTTGTTTGTTAAAAAGAAAGATGGTTCAATGAGACTTTGCATTGATTATAGAGCCTTGAATAATATCACTGTTAAGAATAAGTATCCTTTGCCTCATATCGATGATTTGTTTGATCAGCTCCAGGGAGCTCAGCATTTTTCGAAGATTAACTTGAGGTCGGGGTACCATTAGTTGAAACTAAAAGAAGCAAACGTTAAGAAGACTGCGTTCCGAATTAGATATGGCCATTATGAATTTATAGTTATGCCTTTTGGGATAACCAATGCACCTGATGTATTCATTGACCTTATGAATAGAATTTTCCATGAGTTCTTGGATAATTTTGTGGTTGTTTTCATTGATGATATTTTGGTGTTTTCTAAAAGTAAGGAGGAGCATGAAAGTCATTTAAGGGTTATCTTGCAAACATTAAAATAAATGAAACTGTATGGAAAATTCAGCAAGTGTGAGTTTTGGTTACAAGAAATTTCTTTCCTTGGTCACATTGTTTCAAAAAATGGCATAACTGTTGATCCTGCTAAAACAAAAGTTGTTGATGAATGGCCAAGACCCACAAATATAACCAAGATCTGTAGTTTCCTTGGTTTGTAAGGTTACTACCGAAGGATTGTTGAAAAATTTTCACGGTTATCTAGTCCAATGACTAAGCTAACTCGGAAGGGTGGTAAGTTTATCTGGACAAAAGAATGTGATGATTGTTTTCTGGAGTTGAAAAGAAGATTGGTGAATGCTTCAGTTTTGGAAATTCCTTCTAGGAATAGTGAGTTTGTTATATATAGTGATGCTTCGTTGAAGGGACTTGGCTGTGTCCTTATACCGAATGATCAGGTAATTGCATATGCTTCACGTCAGTTGAAAACTAATGAGGTAAATTACCCCACACATGATTTGGAATTACCTGCTGTTGTTTTGGTCTAAAAATTTGGAGGCATCATTTGTATGGAGTAAAGTGTGAAATATATACTAATCACAAAAGTTAAAAGTATATATTCACTCAGAAAGAATTTAAAATGAGATAGATGAGATGGCTAGAATTAATCAAGGATTATGATTTTACAATTAATTACCATCCGGGAAAAGAAAATACATTTGCTGATGTTTTGAGTTAAAAAAGTAATGCTTCATTAACCATTCTATGTTTGGAATGAGATCCTCTGGTTTTTGATTTGATAAACATTGTCATAGAGGTTGCTGGTGCAAGAAGTTCTTCTATTTTGTTTTAGGTATCAGTGAGATCATCCCTATCAGATAGAATTAAGCAAGCACAGAAGCAAGACAATGAGTTGCAGAAAAAGGTAGAGCTGGTTCAGAAGGGTAAGTTGCCTGAATTCAACATTGATAATGATTGCGTTTTGAGATTTGGGAATAGATTATGTGTGCCTTGTGATTCACATTTGAAGAATGAGTTGTTATGTGAAGCTCATAGTTCTCCGTTTTTAGTTCATCCTGGCAGTACCAAGATGTATAGAGATCTTCAGGAGTATTACTAGTGGGATGGAATGAAAAGAGATATTGCTAATTTTACTGTGAAGTGTTTGACTTGTCCGCAGGTTAAAGCAGAGCGACAGTTACCGAAAGGGATGCTTCATCCATTACCAGTTCCAGATTGGAAATGGGAAAATATATCCATGGACTTTGTTGTGGGATTGCCGAAGACACCTAGACGTAATAATGCAATCTGGGTTATTGTTGATCGCTTGACTAAATCTGCTCATTTCCTTCCTATTTGAGATACTTTCTCTCTAGATAAACATTCTCGTTTATATCTTAAATAGATATTCAGGTTGCATGGAGTTCCTATCTCTATTGTATCTGATCGTGATCCCAGGTTTACTTCTAACTTTTGGAAAGGACTTCAGAAGTCATTGGGTACTGAATTAAATTTTAGTACAGCTTTTCATCCTCATTCAGATGGGTAGTCAGAACGAATAATTTAGACCGTGGAGGATATTATATGTGCCTGATCATTGGATTATTAGGGATTTTGGGACCAAAATTGTTCTTTGGTTGAGTTTTTATATAATAACAGTTTTCATTCCAGTATACCGATGACACCATTTGAGGCGTTATATTGTAAACGGTGTCGAAGTCCAGCTTTTTGGGATGAGGTGGGTGAAAGGAAGCTGATGGGACCAAAATTGGTAGAAGAGATGGAAGAAAAAGTTCATTTGATTCAGAAACACATGAAAATAGCTCAGAGCAGACAAAAGAGTTATGCGGATAATCGGAGGAAGGAGCTATCTTTCGAGGTAGGTGATCATGTTTTTCTCAAAGTCTCACCATGGAAAAGTGTGGTGCGATTTGGTATGAAAGGAAAGCTGAGTCCAAGGTTCATTGGACCTTATGAAATTTTGGAGAGAGTTGGACCAGTTTCTTACCGAGTGGCTTTACCTTCGAGTTTATCTCAGGTACACAATGTTTTTCATGTCTTGATGTTTAGAATGTATATGCCAGATCCATCTCATGTTTTGAGCCTAGAGGTAGTTCAGTTGGAAGAGAATCTCTCTTATGAAGAACAACCAGTCCAGATTCTTGACTAAAGAGAGAAAGTGTTAAGAAATAAGGTAATTCACCAGGTAAAGGTTTTGTGGAAAAACCGTATGGTTGAAGATGCAATGTGGTAATCTGAAAATGCAATAAGGGATAAATACCCCCACTTATTTTGATAAGTGAATAAAATTACGAGGACAAAATTTCCAAAAGGGGGGAAGGATATAACATCCCAGGTAAATAAATAATAATACATTTTCATATTTATTAATATTTTTTAATTAAATATTAATTTTACTTTAGAGGGGTTGCTATGTTCGATAGCGTACCCGATACGCAACAAAGAGTTTCTTTGAAATCTTACATTGCACACTAATAATAAAATAATATTAATTTAAATGTTAGTTAACACGTAGCTGTTGTATTGGCAGGAATGAATAGAACTAACTAAAATATTATTATATATGTTTGTTAAATGTTTTTATACTTATCCAATAAAGGATAAAGGCTTAAAATATGAAAGGAATTCAATTTTAGGCATATATAATCTAATTTTCACTAAAGGTCCACTTATCAACTTTTAATGGAAAACTGTCATTAAATATAGTTTTGGTCACTCTTATAAATTCTATTGGACCAAATAAAATTCTTCTTTATAATTGGGACATCAAAATTTACTTTGTTTAAATTTTCTGTATTTTTCTGATAAAGATCATTTTTTAATGAATAGTGAAAAATGTTGTATTTTAATTCAAAACCTCTTTTTAATCTAATTTATTAATATGATTAGATTATCTTTTGAAGTGGTTTTAATGTGAAATTAGAATATATTTTTACCATTTAATCCAATAGTGGTCTTTAGAATTAATTTCACTTTGAAATTGGGCTTAAACTAGTGTCAATCTTTTGATACTTATTGTTTCATAAAAACACACTATTTGCTCTGACAGCGGGAATTAATTATTAAATTAATTAATTCAACTTATATGTTTTGAATTTTGTAAAATAGAAATAATTTTTGAATTCAGAATATCAAATATAGCTTAGGGTGAATTTTCGGTATTTTTCTGAAAAACTTCAATTTTTGATGAATAGTGAAACCACTAAGTGGTACTTAAAAAACTGAATTTTCGTTTAAATGAAATTTTACCACATTTTTGTTTTAAATTTCAAAAATCTGACATACATGGTTGTCATTAAGAAGTAAAATGTGGTTTAATGGGATTAAAATAACTTTTTTGTGAATAGTAACTTATTAAGTTTTGAATCGCGATTAGAGGTAATTAGTGCAATTTAAGGCAAAAATGATATTATAATAAATTAAAAATAGCTAGACACATGTCATACCCTTATTGGATGTGTCATGTCCTACCAAGAAAAGCCATGGGTCAACTTTGGGACCCCATGGAACCACTTTGGTAGGAAAATGACATAAATAACTTTTTATTTAAAGTTAAAATTAAAATGGCACAAAAATGAGTTGTTTTACTAAAACAATTTTAAAATGGGGTTATACAAGTCTTATTTTTGACTATAAATAGTCATTGGAAATATAAAAGGATTTACTACATCATAGTAGTTTTCTAATAATATTTAAGAATTAAATAAATTAAATTATTTATGACATCATGATGATGCAGTGATGACCTCATTATTTAACGATTTAAATACAATAGAATGATAATGTAAAATCTAAGCTATTCACTTGTCCAAAACCTATTTTATGGGTGTATTTCGAACCCTTATCACCTTATCCTCTACAAAAATCAATGTGGGACCATTAAATTCCGAAAATAATTCTAAAATAAAGTAACATTTCCTTACTTTCCAAGAGTGCCCCTCCTCTCCTCTTATCAAAGGCCCCCACCTCTACCTGTTTACCCACACATCCAAAGCCTTTGGCTCGGCCAAACCCTGCCCATTTTGTCTCTACACATCCCTATCTTACTCCTTGAAGCTTCAATTTGGGCAAAATCTTTCCTAGGGAAGCATTTGAGCTCAATCCCAAGGGAGTTACCCGATTTTAAGGTAATGTCTTCACTTGAGTCCTTTTGTTTTATTTTTCTTCTCCAACCCCCTAAGATATTTTTATTAATTTTTTTTGTAACATATTCAGTATATTAAATATAATAGGTTGTTTTTATAAGAATTATTCATGCTACACTTACACACACCTACATCTAATGGTTAAAGAACATACTGTTTCTGTGGATGGCGAATTTCTGCCTCCCGAAACGCTGATTGTTCAACATTCTTTTAACACCTTCAAAGGTGGCCATTAAGATGACACTATACTTATATATGATATATAATATGTTTATGTTTTCCTTAATCTTCTGTATTTTTCATTTTGGGCATACCTTCATGTTTTCCATTATGGGTAAACGCGATATCTTCATTTAAGGAAGTGCAGACTACCGCCCCCTCAAAGTGATTTGATTTCGTTAATGCCATATGTGGGATGTATATGGATTTAATTAATGCTATTATATATGATATTATACTGTAATTATAATATACCTTTATATCACTATGATTCCATTCCATAAAAATATGAAATAGAAATGAAAGTAGCGTTCATACGTACGTACGACTTACCGTCTCCATGAACAGTGCGTTTCATTTATTACCTCTAAATGATTATGTAATATTATAAATGAATATATATATACTGGATATATATGATATATATGATATATACATCATGAATATAATTCTTGATATAATGGATTTTTTACCACATGAACAACTTGTAATTATAAAGAGATTATTTTTGACTCATGTACCAAGGATCGCCAAAACGACCATTATTAACTTAAATAATTACATAGTGTTCATAACCTGGTAATAAGTGATATAAAAGGAATAATGAACTTGAAAAAGGTTCTTAAGAAAGTAGAAATTAACTCAAGTATATTATTCAGGACGTCAAAGAACGATCGAGTCAAGTCGGACCCGAGGTAAGGGACTTTGTCTCAATCTCCTGTCATTGAGGCATATTAAATTTTATACACAACTTTCTTTTATATAGTGTATAAACCCTTTTGAATTTTACTTTTATACAAAAGAAATTTTTTTCTATGAAGCATTTTACTAAATGACAAAAAGGAATGTTTTTTTTAACGTACGCGGTGACAATGACCTTTTCCAGCGCCGCGAGTATTATTTGGTCTTTGGCTTCCTCATCAAGCCGTAATGTTTTTTTTAAAATGAAATAAATACCATATACTCTTTTTTGTATTTTTTGTATTGAAAATTGTTTTTATAATGGATTTTTTATGTCAATATATTAATGTGATATATTTTGATCGGAATGTGGAAATGTTTTCTTTCAATTATGTTTATTTTATGTCTTATGATTTCATAATGGTACATGGACATTTGACGGGTGGTTACGTGATAAACCATATAACGGGTGGTGCCGTGAATACCAGGACGAGTGGTTACGTTATAACCTCCAATGCATTGAGTATGGAAGTCGGTCGTATGGCTATTCCATTATGTATGTATTGAAGTTGGCCGAATGGCTATTCCATTAAGTGATATGTCTGGATGTTGACCGTATGGTTATTCCACTTAAGTATGTTTATGTCCCAAGTTACCTTTATATGTTATGTGTTCTTTATATGGGTTTTATGGTAATCTTTTGGTTACAAAAGGGTATTTAATGATATTTTTTTTCAGTGAAGAGTTTTTACTACTTCATAAAGTTGAAGGTATTACTATGATAAAGTATATATGGTTTATTTGTTATTTTAAAAACTATCAGTTTTCATTCTTTATGTATCCCTTACTGAGCTTTTTATGCTCAGCCCAAGTTTTTTTGAAATGTTTTTCATAGGACTTAATGTGGAATAGGGTCAAGGATGAGATCAAGGGAAAGTCATGCTATCTAAAACATGGAACTAGACATGTATCATTTTAAGAGTTTTTATTTTATAAAAACACAGTAGAAGTGTCTACTTTGTAATCTTTTGATATGTTATAGTTATGTCCTAATTCTCTAAAACTCTAAACCTGAAAAGATCCTCAATGTGAATTATTCACATAATTCAATATTAAGTAAGGTTTAAGGCTGGGGCCTTATAACAAGAAACTCAATAAATATTAGTTCCACCAATATCCTCCAATTTAAGAGCTATAAAAATATTCCCTTCACTCAACTATCCTACAATCCACCCATTTTCCATAAAAATTAATCCTTTGGGGAACCCTAAAATAGTTATTAGAAACATGTCCATAAATATAAAGTATAAAAGGAATAATATATAATAAATGCTGTGAAATAATTTAAAAAACATCATTGAAGTCTAGTGAAGCTACTATTAATGAATATAGGAAAACTACCAGCTCAATCAGTCCCAATTCCCAAAACAAATGTGGGAATGTTAGGTCCACAAGACTAAATTTCCTGAGAGGGGGGTGCGTCAGGGTATGACTAATTTAAAATTAAAGCCCGTTTTGATCTTGTTTCACTGTTAAGAAAAACAATCTTCTCTCTCTTTCCTATTGAACAATATAAATAGAAAGTAAAGCATGCACATGATACAACAATTTTACTTGGTTCACCGCTAAGGGCTACGTCCAAGGAGAACACGCCGACAGGTTTTCGGTCGTACCAAATTCCACTAAACTTCAACAGCTATGGATTACAAGATTCGAGCACACTCACTCTGTCCCAGGATCACTGACTTTACAAGGTTTATGGTCAGCTCACTGTTTTCCCAAGGGTCACTCCCTATTTCTCTCTCTCTGGCTCACTGCCGGTGGAGAGGATCACCTTCTTCTTCTTCCTTTGCTCACTACGTCGGAAAGGATCCACTCATAGTTTATAGACCTCTAGGTCTCTTAATTTTCATGAAGGAATGCATTCACTATTGTATATGGATGCTCTGTTGAATTCCAAATTTCACCCGTAGATGAATATCTCTTTGCACCCAAGGTATCGGGCAATCTTCCAGCTTCCACGTAGCCCAAAAGTACGGTCGGGAAATCAACCTTACTTGAAGCACAAGTCGACCTCGGCACGCAAATATCAGCACAAAAGTCACAACTGGCGCGTAAGTCCTCCTTAGACACTTGCGAAACACAATATTTTCCAACTCCACACTTACGCGACTCACTTCCTTCCTCACCTAAACCACCTCAGGCGCACAACAAACACTTGGCGTGCAACTTCCTACACCAGCATGCAAGTCCCACTTGCGCGACACACCACCACTTGCGCGAAAACTACACCTGCGCGACGGGATCTCTGAATATTCAAAGTGTTGAACTCCAGTGAGAAATTAGGAGGGGTGGTCCAGTATTTATAGGCAATTTGGACACCCTGCACAACGCTGTGCAATTCAACCCTCGACGCGCAAGTCTCTGTGAGTAAGTCTCTTCCCCTGCATGTCACCTACGTGAACCACTTCCAAACTTGTGCAAACCTCTTTCGTTTGCCATATTTTGACTTTCTAATCTTGAAAAACCATAGGCGCATAAGTTCTCAAGCTTCCAAGACATCGACGTACAAGTCTCTTTCACGGCGCGCAAGTCACTTGCGCAACACCCCCAATACTTGTGCGACACCTATCCCTTTTCCATATTTTGGTAATCTGATCTTGAAAAACATATGGTGTGCATGTTTCCAAGCCTTCAAGTACACGACACACAAGTCCCTTTTCCAAAAACCACTTATCTTCCTTTGTCAATTTTCAGGCACAAAAATTCGACAAACACTGGAAAACGGCGCTACCTTGTATCTATTCATTTTATGCCGCCTCCAGATCATCCATTATTTTATCGACGTTCTTGAATCAAACATGGATCATTGACGACATCTCTTGAACTCGACATTCCACCATAAAATTCCCTTTGTCACCCAATTTTTTTGTCATGGTTTTCTTTTTCAACAATCACAACACAATTTTTCACTTTTTCAACAAACACAATCACCTCAAAAATGCTTCAATGATGTCTTGAGGGATTTTATCCCAACACAGAATGATCAGTATAAGAAGTGGAAAAGAAAGTCAACTGATGAAAACATATTATTCCAGGAAAAACTATCCCAAAACTGAAGGGAATGAAACTAAGACACCCAAACGAAACCCTAAGGACCATTATTTGGAGGAAGAATAAGAAAATTTGAATAAAAACAAAAAATAGTAATAATAAGGTAGTAGGGACAGTCTTTGAAAAATATAAATGGGAATATTAAATTTTTTTACCATCATGTATGATCCAATTTATGATGATTCAAGAAGTGTAAATTCAAATATAAATCGAGTAAAATTTATAAAAATTCTAAATCCACAGCCCCCACTTTTCATCCCTTCAATAAATTCAAAAGTATGATAAGTTACTTAAGGATATATGCATTAAAATGAGAATACTTTTGGGTAATGAGAGGGTAAACATGGGGAGAAGTTATTAATCCTTGATCATCACCTATTTTTATATGTTATTCTAGTTAGAATATAAACACAATCTTTCCATATATATTTTGTATACTATACATTAAGGATGAAAAGACCATTTCAAAATCATCCATCATCTTGGATATAACCTTCTTGAAGACAACTAAGACCATCATAAATGAATATTTGGGAAATACCACAATGGATTTTGGTTTGAAAACTATCCATTTCATCATATTTGATTCAATAAAGTACCCTCATTCGGTTTATACACTTCTTAAACTATCACAAACTAAGGAGGATGATATTAGTGAAGAATTAAGTCAACTGTAAGAATTTTCAATATTTAGAATAAAATTCAAAATTAATAATCATAAGGAAAATGATTGAAAATAATTTGAAAAATACATTTATAACTTTAAAAAGGATGTAATCTATGGATTATTTATGTAATTTTATTTTTTATTCAATAATGGGAAATATTAAATTTCATATTGTATTTAGTAAGTTCAATATTTTTAGGTGAGGAATCCTTGTTCTTTTTAATAATTTGAACTTCAAAAAACGTGGAATTGAAACCACTAGAAATAAACCTATAGTATGTATACCTCATATAAGGGGATTTTCAAATTATCATTTCTATACACCTAATATCATATAATTAATAACTAATTATATAAATTTTAATAGTAAAATTTCACTAAAATGTATAAAGTCTAGGAGATATTTTAGTAACATATCCCAAAATCTATATGTGTAAAATTATTCTTGAATAAAATTAAATTCTTGTTAGACAACCCCAATAAAGACTCATCCCAACCATATTGGTGGTAGTTAAAAATGAGAAAAAAATTATTATATGTAGAAATAATATATTCTATCTCTAAACCACAATGGTCAAGTACAATAAATATAGTTCCTAATAAAACTAGATAGTCCATTTTGAAAAATGAGAAAAATAAATTGAACCCTATTAGTATTTAAAATAGTTTTATAGTGTGTATAAAATATAAAAAATTGAACTAGGTCACTAAGAAAGGTCACTTACCAAATGACTTTATTGGACAAGTTTTAGAAATATTATTAGGAAAAATTCATTATTAGTGGTTAAATGGATATTCAGGTTACTTTTAGGTTCCCATTGCACTTGAGGATTAAAAGAATACAACCATTAATTTAAAATTGATATAATTTTTGTAGTATAATTTTATTTTGTTTATTCAATGCATTAGATAAATTCAAAATATGAATGATAATTATTTTATTTGACTATTATAAGACTTCATGTAAATATTTTTTTGAATATTTTTCTATATTTTTTAATTATTTTTCTCACTATTTGAAATTAATAGGTAATTTTTTAAAAACATATAATGAAAAGAACCATGTTTTAAATTATTAAATGGATTTTTCATGGTGGAATGTGGAACAAAACCAGGTCATTTTATTTTGTAAAAATGGATTGAGGTGGATAAGACTAAAATTGAAGTGATAAATAAAATTCATTGTTTAACCCATGAGAATCATGTCAAATATTTTCATAGATATAAACCAATTTACCAGAGATTCATCAAGGAATTCATTAATATTTATCTTCTACAGATATGGTTAATGTTAAAAGAGGGTGAATTTACATTTAATGATGATTTTAAGGAATATTTTGATAAAATTAAGAGTAATTAGACCACACCACTAGTGATATAGCCAAAAAAATGGGAACACTTTTTTGAACTACATTATGATGATTGAAAATATTCTATTAGAGTAGTATTATCAAAAAAAATTTAAGGGAGACCTCAAGTAATTTCATATGACTCAAGAACATTAGATACTACTAGAAAGTATTCCATAAGCACTATGTGTAAATTTTTAGAAGTTAGTTGTTTCTTTGGATAAATTCAAACCATACTTTCTTAGAATTAAGGTTACTATTTTGTTTGATCATATATATCTTAGATAGTTAATGAAGAAGAAATAATTTACACTGAGGATATTTATATATATTTTTATACATAATGTGTTTAATTAAAAGATCAATTAAAGTATGGGAGTTAATAACTTGGTGGAAGATTATCTGAGTAGACAACCCAAAACTACTAAAGTAGAAATTATAGACAAATAACCATTAAATTAGTTTATCTTAGGAGAGAAGATACATTTGGTTGAAGGAGAGGTACCTTGGTATGATGATATAATTAATTTTTTTAGAACTTATAAAGTCCCATATCACATAAACTCCCAAAAAAATTTTATTTTGAAATTTAAATCAATGTTTTTGAATTTAAAATATAGATGTCTTTGGGAAATATATATTGATAAAATCATAATAATATTCTTTTATGAGTGTGAGGTGAAGTCTATCCTTAATTTTTTGATACCCTAGATTATAGAGTACACTTTTGAAGATAATTTATTACTAATAATGATTCAGAATAATGAATATACTGGTCCAAAATATTTAGATTTTTCTCGGTATTTTATAATATACTGGATAATTTTGTTTTTACTAGAAACATCTCTAAAAGATAATAAATGACATAAAAATCCATAATATTTTTAGAGATCATTAAATTTTATGGAAGAGAATTCATATAACCCTTTCCCATGTACACTGTGAACTCTTAAACTATGTTGGAAATAGATTATGTCTTAAAGTGGGTGGAAGATAAAGAGACAAAAACATATTATGCTAATGTTGTATAAAATGTTTCCAAGATTAATAATTTTTCGGTTTGAAGTTCCAAGATAAATCATCAGTGATCATGGGAATCATTTTTGAAATAGGTGAAGGTAAGCCTTGATGAAACAGTATAGAGTGTGTTATAATAACTCAACACATTACTATCACAAAACCAATGGTTGAAATTAAATTTAAAATAGACAAATTAATAGAATCATAGAAAAAAATTTCTACCCTAACAAAAATGATTGAATCTGAAGATTTTAAGACACCATATGGTTTTCTAAAATAGCTTATAAAACTCTCATTATAATGATATCATATAATTTTAATTACAAGATGAGCTATAAATTACTATTGTAGTTGGAGCACAAAGACTAATGGGAAGTAAAGGAGATGAATCTAGATTTAAAGATAATGGGGAAAAAAAGAAGAAAATAACTTTGTAAGATTGAATTAATCAGCATAAAATATTTTTTGAACTCATATATTTACAAGGGAATAAATATAGTGGATCAAGAAAAATTTAGTCAACCAAAATACTTATGTTTAGGGGAAAACGTTTTACTTATTTATTCAAGACTAAATATAATACATGATACACTATTTTCAATATGGTCTGACCATTTTACTATGAATAATTTATACACAGTTTGTGTTTTGAATATAATTAAATATTGATACATGAAAACATTAATTTCTAATTGAAATAGTATAAAGAAGTATCGTGGTAATCTTTAAAATATGTTGGTGGAGGAGTGCACACTCCTCCAAGTTGTCTGCCAATAAGAACCATCAAGCTATATCATTCCTTAACACATGATTGATTTCTATTTTTAGAATATATATTTTTCAAATTTATATATCTATTATAATGAAATAAAGATATTTAATTACTTAATTATGGGGAAGGGTAACCTTTTTAAGTTTAAGTATTTTTAAAATTTTTGTCATTCTTTTTTATTTTTTGTCATTTTTTTGTTTCCATTTCATTTTTAGTGTGTTTTGAAGTATTTTGGGGTTAGTTTAAAGACCCTCATGAATTTTAATCCAATTATAGTGATGAGAAACTAATTTAAATAATTTAATAAACATAGATAAATACTAAAATTTATTTATTTTCAAATTATATGTGCAGGAAATTCCAGATAATAAAATGTATTTTTGATTCTCATTCCTTGAAATACTTCCCTATATTAAAATCACTTAGTAGAGTGGCTTCTAAACCTATTTTAACATCATTTTCACCATTACCTCATTTCTTGATATAACTAATCCATTCTAGAATAACTATAATTTATTGAGTAATTTATTTAAAACCTTATAGCATTGAGATCCTTATGTTTGACATCATTGCAATGTTTTTTGATTTTAAAATACCTTATTTATAATAGAGTTTTATTTTGTGATAACATAAAAAATGAACCTTTCGTACCTTTACCTCCATGAATTAACTAGATTATTCACACATTATAATTCCAGATTTCCAAACTACCTATTTCTAAAGGTTATTGAATGATCATAGTTTAATTTAAGTGTGGGGGTAGGAGTTGAATGATTTAAACTGAAGCTATATGAACATTAAAAATTACTATTTATGAGTTTCTATAGGAGAGAAACTTGGAAAATGTTTTATAATATTTAAATAAATACTATATAAAGAATCAAATCAAATTTAAATTATGGGAAACAACTTTAAAATTAATCCATGGAAGTTCACATACATACTAAAAAATAAAAAGTTTCACTCTTCTATGAAACTGAAATCATAGTAGAAATGAAAAAATAGATTAAAATATAGTATAATTAAGGAAACAAAGAGGATAATTGTTTATTAATTCTGAATTTATGAATTTAAACTATCCTTTTAAAATTTAAATGTTTTGGAATTTAATCATTTTAAGAAGAAGTGAGGGAGGATTCCATTCTTGAAAGAAACTACATATAATTTAGTATACATCAAAAAAAATTCAATCCTCCTATTCCTACTCAATATGTTCTCATAATAGAACCCAAAATTTTTGTTCTAGATAATAACCATGAAGATTATTCATGGTAATCAAAAGTACATGAATAACTGGGAAGATGGATATAAATTCGTCAATATCATGGAAAACATTTCATGAGATGGAATTGAGAATTTTTGTAAACTCATACTTGAGTGTTCAATGAAATAATTCTAAGAGGGTAGGTACAAATAAACATAAGAGGATAAAAGAAGTGAAAATTAATTAAATTCAATTCATGAATAAAATAGATTAATGAACATTAAGGATTAATAATATGAGTTTTTAAAATGCTGTTAAAATGGGAGTTCACATTGGATAATTATTTGATTTTTTATAATGTAATATTTTTGTAGTTAAATTATCTTGGATTCCAAGGAATTAAGTGTGGGGGAATAGAAATAGTTAATAATTGAGTTATATTTTTTTAACATTTTATTCCATCATAATTATTTAGCTAGTTATTGGGTGTTTTGGAATAAAAGTGTCAATATTTTTTATAAATAATAGTTAAAATGGAAAATTTATAAAATTAATTGATATACCTGTTTTTTAGAATAAAATGATTAGGTAGATATTTATTTCCCATTTTTTTGATGTTTTTAAGGAATATTAATCTGTATGAGATGAAATTTGAAAATGTTTTTGTGAACATATTGTTTATTTTAAATATTTTGATGTTTTATTGTATAGTTTTTAAAAAATCATAAATTTCATTTCATATTAAATGAAACATTTATAAATCTGATCAACTGACTTGGTAAGGTTGATTTTTCTTGATAAGGTTTATTATATGGTTCTCACAAATTTTTGAAGTTTATTTCCTATAAAATGGAATCATCATAAGGGTTATTGTGACCATAATAAGGTATAATATGAAAAAATTATATTTTTAAAGGACCTTTTAAGGTTAATTACTTTATGAAATTTGAAAATTTCCATGGTCAGTTTACATGCTTCATAAGTTTGCTTTAGAAGTTCATATGCTTCAAACCTTTAAAAAATTATCTAAGTTGATGACTCAGGGGGATTTAATAAGGTTCATATATGCTATATCTTGATGGTATATGTGTCCATATCACAATGCATGCTATATAGTCATAGTTATCCATGTAGACATTAATGGAAATCATCCATCATTACCAATGGCTGATAACCCATCCAACTGTGAAAAATAAAAGGGAAACTTTAGATTTTGTGAATAACTAAAGACCATGAATATAAAATAATATCACAAGGAAAGAGTAAACCTATCAAAAATTAAGTAATCAAGGATCATAGAATATTTGACTGACCAATGAAGAAGGAAAATAAGTATCTATAAAAAAAGGATGTTTAGGAAGAAAGAAGCTCTCTCTAGGGAGGAATTGGATGTCGATGCATCAAGATCTAAACAATTTATTTTTATACTATTTAATAATTATTTCCTCTTCCAATTATTGCATTTTTTTACCCCAAATGTAGAGGTAATTTTTTTATTAGGGAATGTAAATATTTCCAATTATAATTCTTTAGTTTAAAAATTCAAAGAATAAAACTATTTCTTCTATTAATTGATTTCAATTTATAGTAGAATTTTAAAATTTTAAATGAATTATTGTTGAAGATATTATTTTTTCTCATTGAGTTCTACCGTGGATGTTGATCACTAATTTCTATAAAACATAGTTTAATATATATATGATTGAGTAAGTAAGGTTAATTAGTTTAGTGGCTAGCGATTGTTGAAACATGTGTGTATGGAAGTCAATTTCTTCAAGGTTGGTTAGGAACACCATAATATAATTGGGAATTACCAAAGTAATTATAGATTAGTTAATAATTTTGGTTTCATTTATTCCTTTATACACAAATAAGAAAGAGTAATGATTAATTATTGATTTCCACTAGATTATTATTCACCATATACATCATGCTAGTGTGTTTGATGAATCGATTGAGGATCCCATCATTTATCAATTTATATGAAGTGTATTAAGATTTTTTGAATACTCTGATTAAATTACAATTGTATATATAACCCAAACTGGTCACTTATAACCTTATTGATTTGAACATATTTTTTTAAATATATTCAAATTTAATTCAATAAAAACTCATGAAAATCACACATGTTTCAAAAAAACAGGGAATGTTATTTTTTGTTCCCCCATATCTACAGACAACCCAATGATCCCACATTACTATATTATTAACCTTGGGTTTAAAAATACCTTTTCACCACCTTATAATAGGTGTGTCAATATTATGGAAACAATTATAGATATTTTCATGAATGAATTTTTATTATGGGTTCTATATTTGAATACAATATTGGGAATTTATATAAAGTCATTTAGAGATGAAAATAAACAATATTTATGTTAAATTGGGAAAAATTTGAAGTTATAGTCACTAAATTTGTATTCATTTTCTATACAATTTATAATATGGAATTAAATTATAAAACTATACGGTTAAATTAATATATAAATTACCAGAATATGATTTTTTTAAATCAATGATAAATTTTATTATAAATAGTTCTATTTTATAAATGATTTATTCCTGATTTAACCAAATAAAAAACCCACTTCAACTCTTTTATGTATAAGCATAAACTATTTTTTTTTGATGATATATACTTTAATCCACAAAAACATATAAGTTAAACTCATATATACACCTATAATTATTACACATGATTGGAATAAACATTTAATGGCTATGTATGATATAAGTTACAATTTAATTGGGTAAGTACATATAAAAATAAAGGACCAAATTATTTTTTAGTATATTAAGAAAGAAATTTTCTAGATTATTATCTAAAGATATAGTATATAAGATGAGATTTTATTTGTAGTGTTTTCCTTTGATAAAATGTGGTAGTACCTTATGGGAATAAACAACTAGTATCAAATAATAAAATGAACCTTATGAAATAATATGGTTAAAAATAATTTACAAAAATTAATTTTAAGGATTATAGACATATAAGAATTTGATATATAAATCAATGATAAAAAAGGCCATGAAACCCTTTTTTTGAGCATCTCTCAACTAAAACATAAGTTTAAGAATATGAAATAATGAATATTGGTGATACTATCACAGGTATAACCACATTTACAATTTAAAAAAGTGAAATTTATTAGTACATTGATTTTTTCAATCACTTGGGAAAATAGGTAATTTCCATTAAATTAACTTATAATAAGATTATTTCTTAGGATGATTCAATGAATTAATTTTTATATAAAATGATTCTATTTAGGATATGTTGTGATTTTATATTTTGATGTTGTGTTCCCAAGGAATAAATAGATCCTATTATTTATATTCATCACTAATAATTTTGGGGGAGGTCATCATTGAAGAGGGAGAATAACCTAAAATATACTTTATTAAAAATTATATTAGGGAACACATTTTAATGGTAATGAGTGTTCTTTTTTAAATATTAAATCAAGTACTAGTGAATGTGAAATATTTTTGATAAATAAGATATACCTTAAAATGTTGTATTTTTGGTTATTTTTTTGATGTTTGGGAATTAGAATTCACAAGAACCATTTCCTTCATCTTATGGATGTGAATATTATTTTGTTATTGTTGAACATGTCTCTATGTGGTTTAATATAATGGAACTACTGAAAAATATATCTTCTAGTATTATTATATTTATTAAGAACAAAATATTCCCAACATTAGGGGTTTCAAATGCATTCATTTTAGAAAACAATTTACATTTCACTTATTACACACCCTAACTCTAAATGTTGTTTTACTTTACTTATTAGTGTATTTATACTAAAATGAAATGGTGTGATGGAATTAGATAGATTAATAATAAATATACCTGAAACTATTATTTTTTAAGTTTTATTCACTATTTTTATCAACTGGATTAATTTTTACAATCTTGGTACACATGTTTTAATCTTATTATGAACAAAAACTTGGATTATAGTAGGAAGATAGTTCTAAAATCTAAGTTCAATAAATAAATAAATTTCCCAACATGTTAATAAATATTTTCCTATTAACTTTAGGTAACTCTATAATTTGATCATTTTTTGACCTTTTTATTCTCCTTAGTCCTAGCCAAAATCTTTTTGGAATGCCCCCAAGAATAGCCATCTTATTACCCCAATGTTTCATCACACTTTTCTTTGGGTTAGTTGTTTAATATTTATAGACTCTTTATGCATTAATAAGTGGTTCACTTGATTTCATTTTAATTTTACAATCCCTAATACTTGAATAGTATCCATTAAAATACACATAAATATTGTTTCACCAATTTTGGTACAATATAGTGGATTTTGGAATATTTTTAATATATTCATATAAATTGAATACCTATTGTGACTTGGATGTGGAACACTATGGCATGACATTTTAGATCTCTAACAATAGTTCTAAAATAATTTATCATGGGTTTCAAATCTTGACAGAAAACATT
This sequence comes from Viscum album, assembly GCA_963277665.1. NCBI lineage: Eukaryota > Viridiplantae > Streptophyta > Magnoliopsida > Santalales > Viscaceae > Viscum > Viscum album. Next base: position 1,916,871,084 of record OY728128.1, on the reverse strand, counting down.
ATCGTAGAAATCCTTATGAAAAACCCCATAGAAACATTTATTTGGCTTTGACATGATATTCTATATATGAGTATGATGCTCCAACGTTATAATTAAAATAATATTGAAAACTGTTTTTATGTAATTTATTCCTATATATGAGTAAAAATATTATATTTAAATATCTTATTATGATTTAGTAATATCCTTCATGAAATTATATAATCCAATTTATAGAATAATTTATTCCATTACCTCAAACTAAGCTTTAATCCGCTTCAAATCATAAATGAACATATTGTTAATAAATAAGAAATAAAAATTCCTTAAATAACCATGAATTAATTATCTTAATACAAAAATAAAATCATGTATCTAAAGGTGATGTTTATGTAGACACTAAACAATGGGATAAAAGTTGTTTTTGAGAGTTATAAAACCTATCAGTGTAAATATCAATTCCATATTGACCATGTAATAATTGAGATAATGAAGTATATATTATAATTATTGAAGAATTTAATATTTATTGTACTAAATGTGTAGTAAGTGTTAAATAATTTTTTGATATTATTTTGAGGTGTTGAAAAAGGTTTTATTAAATTTTGAGTTGAGTTGGATCAATTTTTATTTTTTTGGATTTAATAAAATTGAGAGTCTTAATCCCCTTTAATATTTATAAGGTTCATCCCTGAATCATTATAAGGATGGTGAGTAGGAGTTTGTAAAATTGATAAATTAATATACTTTGTATGTTACATAGGAAAATATATAAGTTTTATTTTAATCTTTATAATCTTCAATCTAAATCTGTAAAGTTTATTATGAAGTGAAAATGGAAAATTTAATAATCATATGTTTTATTTTTTTAGAATTCATAAATTTGAACTTATAATTCATAACGTTTTTATATATCTTCATGAGTTTCACATTGAGTTCATAATGTTTTTCTATAACATTATATGTCTTTAGGATCATTTTTATGGTTTTTATATACATTAAAAGGATGAGAAACTTCAAAAATTTGGTACTCAGACTTCGTATGGTTCATGGATTTTGTAAGGTTGTATAAATTACATTGTATAGTAAAAAATACATCATAAGATTCATTACATTGTGAAAAATTTGAAAACATAGAATAAAATCATATTTTTATTTTCTATAATGAAATTTTTAAATATCATAGATATTGGTAAATGTTAAGATCTTAGAAAAGTTTTTTTTGGATATTTAAATGGATATTAATTGAGAGTATTGTAGAATTTATTTCTTTGTGATTTTATATTTGAATATATGAAATTATTCTTTTTTACGAATGATTATATTTTAAAAGATGCTTTTAAACAAGGGGAAATGATAAAGTTTAGAATCAATAGATGTTTCTAGACTTGATTATGGAAATATTAGTCACATATCTCTATGAATATAAAAAATGTAAAATTGAGGAGGTATTGATTATGAATTCAGAATAGAATCTGATACGTTTTTTGTGTTGAAGACATACTATATCGAAGAAATAAAAAATAATTATTATCAACCTATGTTACATTTGAGATATCTGAATGTGTCAAGGTAATAATATTTGAATTATTATCATATTTGTGATTTTAATTGATAAGGAATAAGGTCATTTTTTTATTAATGATCTTATATACATGGTGATTATTTTGAATAACTAAGAGGGAATATTGATGTGAATACCATTGAATTGATACTATTCAAGTAATTTAAGAACCTTTAGAAAAAGTTTATATCTTTAAAGATAATACATATAATGAAAATTGAAGATATTTTTCAACAGGAAGAGAAAATTTTTAATCTTGAAGATTAATGTTTATATTATAAAAAATTCCCAATATATATTAGAAGTGGTTGATACCACCACAAATCATTTTATGATAATTGAAGTAAATGTTTATTAACTATAATCCAAAAGTAATAATAAAATATGTGTTATGAAAAGAGTCAAAAAATAAAAAGAAGTAGGACATTTCATTGTGGGAGAACCTTATTAAAACATGGTGTGTTATGAAACCTTTACTTTATAGTTTCATACTAGGTGAGAGAGTTTTTATGCCATGTGAATCTATAGACTTAAATATATTTAGATGTTTAATTTGAATGTATTTTGAAAAAAATATAATATGAATCCCTCTTCTCAACAGAACTCCAAATTTCTGGGGAAATTTAGTTAGTATTAGATCTAAATAAATTCCCTCTGAGATCATATCCTATGAAATGGATAACCCAAATTTTGAGAATATAATGGGAGTACCTATTTTTAATGGGAAGAAATTTCATGGATAGAAGAACCGAGTGTGTCTTTATTTTCAATCAAAAGGTTTGGATGTTAGTGATATTATGACTGTGGGTTTCCCACCTCTTAGGAGGGATGATCCCATAATCTTTTCAAAAAAGATAAATTTAGAGGGAATGGGAAAATTGGGTTTTTAATCATATCTTCTTTATTAAATAAAGTGCACTCTAAATTTTTGGGGCTCAGGATTACTAAAGAGATATAGGGTATGCTAGCGAATATGTATGTAGGTAATAACTAGATCAATGAATCCAAACTAAAAATATTGAGCCCTAAATTTAAAGACAACATAAAGGATGAAGATGAGACTATTGATTGCTATTTCCTCAGGTAAAATGAGACATTCATTTACATTAGGGGCTTTGGTCATAAGATGGAATATTATATAATTTTATGAAAATTAATTTATAAATTTTCATATATATTTGACTAAGTAATCTCACCTAGAATATATAATAAATATCTTTCCATTTTTGAGTTAATTACTAAAATTATTATTTATGAGATGAGAAAATATCCAATGTTTAAGAAATAGGATAAAGAGTATATGGAATTCAAATCCCTCGACAAGTTGAAGACCACTAGCAAGGATATGTAATCCTTAAGCGATTTAGATAAAGATGATGAGAGTGATGAGAATCAAAAGATAAATATAGCCTTTACTTTTAAAAATATAAAAATGAGAAAAGGTAAATACTAGGTAAAACTCCCACTCAAGTGATTTAAATATGGTGGAATTTGAAATTTTTTAGAATATATTACATGGAAGAAGAATATGAAATATAACTAAGAGGAAGATGAAGAGAGGCCTTAAATATGGTCAATAGGATGAGGTTTTAAGGAGAACTAGTTGAAAATATAGATTCCATGTCAGGGTTTAAATGTCATTTATATGATATCTTACATTAAAAATGTTTTCACATAAATTATTTTAATAAAAACATTAAAACGTAGAGAAAAAGGGTTTTTAGGTTAGTTATTTCAATTAACAATATTAAACCCCATAAGTGAAGGGTTTCATCATTAGTTATTGAATTAACCAATTTAAAAACCTAGTTGTTTATTATTTTGACATCAATTATCTAAATATAGGAAGATTAAACCATTCAAATTTTTGGTTTCCACATAATTTATTTCAATAACCACCATTAGAAATCCGTCCATGGAGGTTTTTAATTTTTTTTGGAATATTTGATGTAAAAAAGAATTTAAATTTGTATTATTAATGTCATTTATTTCAATAACTGATGTTAAAAATATAAACCTAACATGGAAATTTATTTTCTTCACCTTGCACCCATGTGAATTTACATCCCTACATATAAATGTATCACACAACATATGAAAATATTATATTTTCATATTTCACTAACATGTTTTCCATTGTGGGTACAAATCATTTTCTCTTGTCCCATGGTTTTTAATTTCCATCATAGATATTCATTTTATCACCCATATTTTGATCTATCAACCTCATACAATTTATCTTCTATGTTTCATTTATTATGTTATTAGAAATTTAAATATTTTAATTTGTAACTAAATATCCATGTTGGATATATTTCATGATTGAATGTAATGAGGGGGCCAGAGTGTCTTCAGTTATAAAATAAATTGTAGTCATTAATGTTCTTATGTAGAGGTAAAGTCTACGTAATGATCTATTTTACTCCCATTTTATATTTACCTCACTTCATTTCTTATAATATCTTTGGTTGTTATGAAAATTTCTCAAATTATTATTATTAATTTATGTTTTATAAATGGAAAATAATTTGTATATGATTTCAATGTAAAATTTTACAATACATCTGATATTTGTTTATGAGTTTTTAAATAATAATTTTATAAAACAAAGTTATATGTTTCTGAGTTATCTGTAAATTTCTTTAATAAATGGTTTATCATTAACAATGGGTATTAAAATAAATGCATTAAAATTTTACTATAATCGTATTTATTTGAATAAAAAAGGTGAAAGTCCATTTTTTCTTGTTGGTTATTTAGATAACCAACATTAATAGTTAATTAAAATATTATTTTATATTATTTTTACAAAATCACTGATATTATTTTTTTACTTTCGATCATCAAAAATGATGTTAAAAATATATCTATAATAACTCTTTCAAGGAAATATACTAAAAAAATGATTTAAAACAAAATCAGTGTTAAATGCATTTTTTATACTTGTGTCACACAAAATTTCTTGTGAAGCTAAAAGGAATGTTTAAAGTATAAATATTAGGGGTATGTTTGTTGAGAAAAAATATTATTACTTTTCTTAATGTAGTGATTTCAATCATTATTTTACTATAAAATATATTTACTTTATGGAACACATTGAAAGGAAGAAATAAATCTCATACACTGAAGGAGAAGGTGAAGAAAAGTATGTGGAACATATACAACAAAATGATATTTAAGTGTTATTGGAAAGAAAAAATCACAAAAAAAGTGAATTTAAATCCCTAAATAAATGGTATAAGAATTTTAGTAATGATAATAATGGTATTAATGATAATGAGACTCGTTATCTAATGAAAATAATACAACTTAAGGAAAAGATAGATGAGATTTTTTTTACGGTGGATAAACATGGGAATTAATTTAATGGAAAAGATGAAGAGATAAATAGTAAAAGATTAATGAGTAATATAGATGAGAAGATTTTAGGGAAAATGAACTGTGAAAATGAAAGGTATGTTTATATAATGTTAGAGTCCTAATTTTTTTTTAAAATTCTATATACTTGCTTGTGTAGAATTTTCATCTGTAATACATGAAAATAAAAAATGTGTTATAGAAAATAGTACTTGTTCTAAAACAAAATATTGAAAATATTACCATGATAATAACACTAAGAAGATTAAAGATACAAAAAAAACGTAAAGGTAGTGTGAAAAATGAAAGTTCTTTAAAATCTATGAAAATGAATGCTATAGTTATGTCAAAACATCAAACTAGAATTATAAGAAAACACAATGTTTCATGAAAGAACATGTCTAAAGGGAACTATAAGTGCTATGGTGTTTTTGGATATAATGAAAATGTTTTATGGTATATCATGTCTCTACCATAGAACAGGAGAAGGTCATATTTAAAGGGGGTGGTGTCCATAGAATGGGAGAAATAAACATGTGAAGAAAAAGATAAGATGTATAAATTCTTCTATTGATCCTATTTAAAACAATTTTGATTGTATGAATGAGATTCATGCAAGATATGGCTAGTAAGGTCACTGTGTATAAGAATTTATGACCATCAGCCCTTATCAAAATAAAAAATTATTTATAGAAATAAGGCTTAGAAGTAGACTAATATAAGAAAGTCACTTATTATAAAAGTAGATCTCAAAGAAATAAAAATGAGAAAGACATAGATACTTTATAGTTTATTATTTTCAAACATGAATTGAGATTTACTTATTATGAACAACATTAAAGAACATAGTGGTTGTTCAGTGAACTTTGGTAGTTAATGATCCTTGAAGATCAAAGGGCTTGGGTTAGTCTTAATTGAGCCTCATAGGACAGAATAAAAAATTTGTTATTTGTTGATGGAATTGAACATACCTCTTTGAGTGTGAGTTAATTATGTGATGAGGGTAATGAGGTTATTTTAAAAAAGAAACCATGAATCATAAAATAATTAGATATGGAAAAATTATCAAAAAATAAGAAAGAACATGAGGGAATCGATTTCAAATTAGAGATCCATATAATTATGTATCCTTAGTGCTAATGAATATTATAATATCTAGAAAATGATTCTTAAACATCTTGGTAAAATAGTTTCAATAAAAAAATGGAAATGGTTTGAGAGATATACCATAGTTAATCATAAATAGGTATCTTCCTTTTTACATCTTTTTAATAGGGGAATATGGTATAAGGAAAGCATAAAATAGTTGAGATATAGTCAACTAGAACACTTTAGTTGGTCTACTTGGATTTATGTGGACCTATGAGACATAAATCCAATATAGTTTACATATATTTGTTTTATTAAATGATGAATATACATGAAGGAAAAGTATATTATTCAAGAAACACAAATCAAAAGTAGTAAGGATGATAAATGTTTTTTGAAGAGAAATTGAAAGAGAACATGGAGTTCATATCAAGAATACTAGAATTAAAAATGTCATAGAGATTAGAAGAAATTATTTTTAATTATGACTAAATAATCATTAGATCATGAACAATTAAAAATAACTATATAATACTTAATATAATGGAGTAGGTATTGAGTGAACATAATCATTGTTCAGATGGGTAGAATAATTCTAAATGAGTTAAAGAGGTTAAAATAATTATGGGGAGAAAGTGTGAGAATAATTGTGCACACCCCGAACTAGTGTTTACAAAGGATAAACTCAAACTTGTATAAATTTGAGGTGTGGTTTAAAAAGAAGCTAGTTTAGAGATATTTTTGAGTTTTTTGTATCCCTATTATTTTAAAAATCAGAGAACTAAATCTGGAAAAATTTGTTGAGACGGACGAGGGGGTATCTTTCTTAAGTACCTCTCTAATAGATTGAAATAAAATTATAAAAATATTGGATTTATAATGTTTCTGATTGTTGTTATGTGAATGTCATGGAAGATTATATAATATTCTTCCAGTTTAAGTAGTTTTAGATATCCTAGAAAATAGTTTGTATAATTTAGATAATACGAATGGATAATAGACTTTAACTGAAATTATGTTTATTAAAACTGTTTTATAATAGAATATTTAAGATGAGGAGACTATTAGAATTGATAAAAAAATTATCAGAAGTTAAAGAAGCATATAGAAGAATAGAAAATCATTGTTAATTATAGTGACCCATTCTAGACCAAGAGGAGGTTGTGGATTGAAAATTTAAAAACCCTCATATAAAAAATTGATCCATATTCGGTGGATGAGGATAGCATGCATGAAGAATGGTCTAAAGTAGTGGATGGGTAATTAGACTAGATAAAGAATAACTCCACTTAAGATCTTATCCACATACTAAAAAATAATTTTTTTGGGTCTAAGTGGGTGTTTTGAAATAAATTTAATGATAATGGTTAAGCCATAAGAAAAAAGTCCAGTTTTGTTTAGAAAGGTTACTCATATGTTAAAGGATTTGATTTCGTAGAGGAATTTCTACTATTTCAAGATAAGAGGTTATAAGAATATCCCTAGTAGTTATATATTATGTGTAGTATAAAAATTATCAAATTGATGTTAAATCTACCTTTATGAATGATGAACCAGAAGAGGAAGTTGATATTGAACATCTTGAAGGATTTGTTCAAGATAAAAATTGGAAAATTGTATACATGATGAATAGGGATATTTTTGGGATAAAATAGTTCCCTAGAGCATATTACTCAAAGATGGATGGTTTCTTAAAGAGTCTAATGTTGACAAAGGGAATAATGGACACCAACCTTTATATAAAGGAAATGATAGAAGTCACTTTAATTGTAATTATTGATGTTAATTATATTAATTTTTAATTTGATATATAAAGTTATTATGATGATTTTTTAAGAAAATGAAGTGATAGTTTGTGATTTATTTTTTAAGAGAGATATGATATTTTTTGGGATTACATGTGTTGCAAAAGGATGATTTCATTTTTAATTAACAAGAAAAGTATGAAAAGTAATTTTTAAATATGTTAAACATGAAATAATACAACATAGTATCTTCACCAATAAAATTATTTTTAAACTATAAAAAGATAATGGAGGGAAAATTGTTAATTAAAAGGTCTTTATAATATTGGTTGGTATCCCACTCTACCTCATTACATCCATACTTGATATAGTATATGTTTTGATACAATGTGATAGATATGAAAGCGATAATGAGGAATCACATTTAATATATTCAAAGAGGGATCTAAAATATATCAAATGAACCTTGAGTTATTTATTGATATATAAGATAAGAAATAACCTATGTCTATCTAGGTATACTAATACTGATTGAGTAGGTTATTGTTATGGTAAAAGATCTACATGAGGTGGAATTTTTATATTGTGAGAAATATTCTTTAGTTGTAACTACAAGAAGAAAAAATCAATCACCTTAAGAACCATATAAGTATAATATGTTTATTTTAATAGTTATTTCACCCAAATGATTTATAGGAAGAAGAATCATTATGATTTGAGGGTGAATATTGAAATCCCACACAATATTTATTGGATTAATCAATGTTATATTGATCATTCACAATACACTATGCTACCCTAATGATATAATAAAATTGGTATTTGGTTTCACTTAATCAAAGTGAATGTTTATAATTGCAATATCAATATAAAATGTATTATTACATGAGACCAAATAGTTTACATTTTATCTAAATAAATTCCTAAATATAGGTTTGTACATTGAGGATAAACATGAATGCTAAACCATTCCCTCCATCTCTAGGGATTGTGAAATGTATCATCAACTAAGATTTAGATTATATTATCAAATGGGGATAAGTGGTAAAAAAATAATATAGATTATGGTATTGATTCTTTTTTTGTGTGTGAATCTAATGGATATTTTTATTACTAAAAGGTGGTGTGAATTCAAATATTATGAGTACATGAATTTGGGGATAGAGTATTCAAATTACTTTCCGAAATTTTACTTATCACTAAGAGATGGAGTTATCTCAAAAAATAAACATTATCATGGGGTTTGGTATTAATAAACCTCACACTTAAAACAATATTATTTTTTGTTTCTTGAATGAATTTTTGAGGTTTTTAAAAGAATTAATAACATTTGACAACAATGAAAAGGGAGAGATTGAAGTAATAATTATAATTTTTAAAGAAGAATTTATTTCTCGTTAACCATCAATAAAAAGTGTTTGAATATAATTTTAGATTATTTTGAGGTGATTTTAGCTTTTTAAGAAGTTTTTGAGAAAGTTTGAGTTGAGTGGGATCAATTATTGTTTTTATGGTTTTCAAAAAATTTATGAAGTCGTGAACCCCTTTAAACATTGTAAGGTTGATCCTCGAATATTTTAAAGTTTTTTAGTAGTATTTTGAATCATTAACATACTAAGGGAGTTTATATGGTATATATAAGGCTTTTTAAGGTACAATGAAATATTTTAAGGTTTATAATGACTCCATAAGGTTGGATTTAAAGTGAAAATTGAAGATCATTTGTGATGTTTTTCTAATTTTTTTTTATTTGTTGAAAACTCACTTATATTAAAGAATGTTTTTGTAAAACTAGAAAAAAGAGTTTCTATATGGTGATAATGTTATAGTTTTGATGTTTATAAAGAAGAAGGAAAATTTGAAGCTTGTTAAGAAACTTCCTACACAAGTCATACAATGTTTTGATGTTCGATCATGTTCCTAAAATTGTAGAGAAGTAATGATCTGAGATGAAGTTTGAACAAGGTAAAAATATATACTATAGATTTTATGTGTGAATGTTTATGTTTCAAAATAACATTTTTGGATGAACATTTTTGGATAAGGGATATTGGAAGAACCATGGAAGAAGAAAAAAATGCAGTCAATGAGATAGACTTCGGGATATACAATGATTCCAAATTCTAGAAAATATTGTAATAAGAAAACTATCATTGCGAAGTTGTTGATCGGATAGACTGGAGTTATAGTTTTTGAAAGTGGGGATATGTGAAGTTAAGTTATGGAAATAAATTACCAAACACATAAAATTCAAGAAACCTGATCAACCTTCCAAAAATATATTGTAAGATTATTTTCTAATCTTTGTATAATAGGAATGTCTATACAATGACCATTAGATGAACCTGATCAGATAGAAGGCATGGGGTTTTTTTTCTGAGTATGTGAAGTTTAGAATGTTATAAAAAGATTTTTTTTCGAGATGATGATTTGATTATTGGTAATTTTGAATGAGTTTTAAGATGAGGAAATAAAGTGATTAGATAGAGAAGTTTCTAAAATAATGAGAAGCCTAATATTTCTATCATACATAGATGGTGCATACAATAGAAGTGTTTTGTAGTTAAAAAAATGTGTCCAACCATATTTAGTATGGTTAAGAGAAATGGAAAAAATATAATGTGTTTCCATGAAAAATATTTGTGTAAATTTTTTGGATAAAATATTTTTTATAAATATTGACTTTAGGGGAAGATGAATATATTATGAAAAACGTGAATCCATTGGATGGATATTAACCATGAAGAATGAATTTATGATGTTTAATGATGTTCTAATATAGGAAGAATAGACAAGATCTTCAGACAAAGTCATTTGGAAAGAGAAGAATATACAAGAAGAACTGGAAGAAGAGTTCTTGAAAATTTTCTCAACAAACATTTTAGGAAATATATTTTTCCAATAAAATTTATATAAATTTTTAGATCTCAAAATGTGATGATTTTGGTTTTTTTCATTAAAGTGGATTCTTATTAAGAATATATGAGGAAGTTTCATTGAGTTCCATGATGTGTAATGTTAAGGAAATTTTAGAATGGTTTGAAGAGCTGTAGAATTCAAGAAGATTAAAGAAAACAATAGATTTATTGAGAAGATTTATTTAAAAATTCAAATTTATGAGATATTAATAATTGAAAAGTTTAGTGAGTGGGAATATGTAAGGTGCTTCATGCCTTTTTCAATTTTGGTGAACCTATAAATATGAGTGAAAAATTACCTCAGTCCTTGACACTATAAATGCACGAAAAAAGGAAAATTGTTATAGAGTTTTTTTAGAGTTAATTTCAAAATAAGACTTGTTTAAAGTAAAATAATTATAGATTTAGAGGTTGGATCAAAGGAATCTTATAGAGCTTTAGTTCTTAATACTGAAAAAAGAAATCAGATAAATATTCCATGTAGAAGTTTTGGGTTTCATAGAGTTTTGTTAACATAACAGAACACATGTTTTGTGATGGGTGAAATTTTAGTGAGGTACAATAAAAATATAATACAAGACATAGGTACACTAGATGGACTCATATTGGATAGAGAAATGGGCATATGAAAAACGAATAGATTTTCAATATGGACCTTTGTGTGAACTATTTTAAAAATATTTATTTGTTTTTTTGGATTTCTTTTATAAGATGAACATTTAAAATGAAGGGAGTTAGTGTAATTATATATATCAGGATATAAAAGGTGTATAATGGGAGTTGGATCATCTGTATTAACTTCATTTAAATAGTGAATTTCCATGGATCCATGAAGGTTTCCATGGAAAAGGATACAGGTTCTCACATTGAGACCGAACCTTGTAAATCCTGTATGAAATTTTTTCTTTATCTTATATTCATGCTTGTAAAATTAATAAAATGTTGATAATGTGAATAACTCTAATAGGTTGTGGGGTTTACATTTGATAAAGTTGTAAATTTTTATTAATAAAACCATGAATTCATCCCCATTTTAAGTGGTTCTTTGGTCCTTAGAAACATCAAGTTGTATCAATGGAAGGTTCCCCAGTTGAATCCTTTCCTTGGATTACCTCAATTAAATGAGTAGTATAGGTGTTCCTACCTTCGATGGAAAATGTTTATAATAGTTGAAGAAATGGAATGGTACCATATCTTATGTCTCTTATATTTTATGTAATTTATGCTATCAAATTTTGGTTTCAACTCATTGGTAAAGATGTCTCTATAAAACCTACAAAAAATAAGAATATTGCGATTTATGGAAACATGAAAAATTTTATACTTTTTTCACTATCGAAAAATGTTTTTATAAACTAAATGGGTCTCAAAATAGCTAACAAAATTGGAGACAAACTCAAAATTATTTTATAGGGAAACATTATAGTAAATGAATCTAATTTTCAAATTTGGTGAAGTATATTAGATTGAGAAATATTGAAAATATTGATGGGTATTTAACCAGTTTTAATGAAGTTGTGTGCAATAGTAGAGGATTTGGACATACCTTGGAAGATTATAAAATCATCAAAAAACACATTAAAAGCTTCCCTAATTTGTTTGATTATAAAATTTACAGCATAGAATATAAATATGGTTTATATCTTAATAAATTTGTTGAATTTATTATGAAATATGAAATGAGAAAACCTAACACATTTAAAAAGAATATGAAGGAAGAAATAGACTTTGAATCCTTGAGAAATTGAAAATTTAAATACATGGAAAATTAAAAACTCAGTATTTTTGAAGAAAAATATGATGATGAAATTTATTGAAAGACCATGTATCTTATCTTGATGAACTATTGATGAGGTAAAGGAAAGTATGGAGGAAAACTTCCACTCTAATGTTTTCATTGTGGAGGTGTCATTAATTTTTTTATAAATTACCCAAGAATAAAATTGGTGAATTTTAGGATTATTCAAATAAAAAAACACAATGAAAGAAGAATAAAAAAACTTTTAAGGAAGATAAGAAAAAAATTGGTGGTAAGTAAAAGTTCATAGGAAAAAAGGAAGTATAAGGAGTAAGAAAGTTGAATCTCAATCTTTTGACAATAATTATTTAGAAGATGAATATAGATAAAAATTTAGAACCTTTGTTGAAAATGTTAAGAAAGAGGAAGATCCATCCAATAGTAAAGGATAATATGGAGGTGAATAATCTTAAAAAGGATATCAACTAAGATATAAATGTGTATCATGTATTTAGAAATACACTAAACTCAAGAAATATATCATAATGAAAAATAAAGTGGAAGTAATAATCAATGAAGATGTGGTGTTCTTAAATAAGAATATTAGTACATCCCTGAGGTTGTGAACCTTGAGAGTTACTGAATTGGGAAAGAAAGTGAAGTATATCATTAAAAAACTGAAATCCATGAAAAATATGGATTATTTAATTCAATAAAAACAAATTATTATTTAATGCACCTTATTAAAAATGAATGAGAAATTCAACAAGGTTTCATAGGTAGAAGCTAAATCATCTAAAGCTATTGATAAATATTATTCCATTAATCAAGAAAAGTCTCTACCCGCTCAACGTAAAGGTTCATCTAATTTTACTAACCATGAAGGTGTTTATAAAAACTTTTTAAAATATTTGTTTGAGAAATAATTTGAGAAATCTATCACTCCAAAAAATTTGAAAATTGCACTAGTAATAATTTTTCTCCATTCTAGGAAGAAATAAGATTAAAAATATATTTTATACCTCCATAAAGTTTTAGTAAGGAAAGTTAATTTTTATATTGTAAACCATGATTTGATAGATTCTATTAGTGTAAGGGAATTTATTGGAATAGATCTTAAAACTATTGGAACAACCTATCTTTTTCTAGAAAAATAAATGAACGAAGGTAGAGAAATAATGGAAGAATAGTTATTAGCTTTCTTAAACCACATGAATTTTGAAAAACAAAATATAAAGATGTTATAAATATTCAAATGAAAAATTAGTTTGTGAACCTGAATTTTTTTGTATAAGATGCGACCAATCTAATAACTTTTCTAAACAAAGTATGATGACTCTCTAGGGATAGGTTTCCTCTAAGAATAAAGATAAATAATCTAGAATGATGAAAATTAATGAAATAACTTGTGTTTTTGAGACAAATTTAAATAAAAGTAAAACAAAAAAATCATAGATTATTGATAGTGGTTATTACTCACATATTATGGGAGATATTAAAATATTTAAAGATGTTGAAAATCATGAAGGAGGAGATTCCTCTTTTGGAAATGATAGTTACTTAACAATTAAAGGAATAGGAACTGGGGAGATTAAAGAGGAGAAACTAAATTATAAGGATATCCTTTATGTGGATGGGCTCACACATAATTTACTGAGTGTGAGATAACAATCCGATTATGGAAAGGAGTTTCTATTAAAAAATTATTCATGTATTATCAAAATTGTCTAAGATGGTAAAGTTGTTACAATGAGAAAAATATCTAACGGGAATCTCATTCGAATTGGAGAACTTTATAACTAATGCTATTTGAGTGCTAAAGATGAAAACAAATTGTGGAATCCAATACTAGGTAATATTGAATATAAATGCATGACTGCATATTCAAAGTATATTATTCTAGAAACATTTCAACGTTGAAAAGGAAATAAGATGATATTTATCCAAAGTATCATTAAGGGAAGATGATTTGTAGAATCGGTAAGAAAATTAAAATTTAATCTAAAAGACCTTTTCATATAATTCTCCCCAATTTATATGGGAAAATGGGACATCATTAAATTAATGTGTACTAGTATTTTTTCATTTTTATTGGTGATTACACTTGTATAGATAACATCAATTTTATGAATAATAAATTAGTGGCTATGGAAAAGTTCATATTTTTTAGAAGAGTCATAGAAAAAGAATTGGGTGTTTATATAATGAAATTAAGGGAAAGGAGTAAATATGAAATGATTTTTGATCACATATTAAGAAACATGGAATTAAAAATCTTACATTACTCTATACACCCCTCAATAGAATGGAGTTATAGAAAGGATAAATTGAATTTTGGTGGAAGTTGGAAGAAACATACTAGATGAGTACAAGCATTATAAAACATATATAGAGAAGATTTTATCACTAATATAAATGTGAAAAATAGATTTTTATTAATGATATAATAAAAAATGACACCCTATGAAATGTGGTATAACATAAAGTCTTTAATGAAATGTTTCAAGTTATTTATAAGTTCTTGTTTTCTAAAGATCAAAATACAAATATTGGATTCTAATGATGTGAAATTAATTAAAAATCCAACTTTCCTAACAAAGGATATAGAAACTATGGTGGAATATAAATTTAAATCTTATAATGAGAATAAAAAAATGATGATAAAATGGATAAAAAAGTTTATTGATGATTCAGAAGAATCATGTAGCGGGGATAGTGAGAGACGAAGAAAACTATATATTTTTTTACCATAAAAAACAATTTAAAACTAATACTATACTTGGAAATAAAAAATCCATTATTTAGACTAGACTAAATTTTATATTATAGAATCAGACATCACTTATCTGATATATTGGGCCAGAGTAATTTTCATAAGCTTTTGAAGATAAATAAAGGGTTAATACCATGAATGAAGGGTTAGATCAGATAGAGAAAAATAACACCTAGGAATTTGTTCCACATATAGTAAGAAATAACATCATTAGGTAAAATGGGTATAAAGAAAAAAGCTGAATAAATATGGTGAATTATCATGATAAAAAGAAATACTTTTAGGTAATATATATTCATGGGTAGGAGGAGTGGATTTTGATGAAACTTTTTCCCCAATTGTAAGATTTTAAACAACCAAAATAGTCTTAACAGTGGTGGCACATTATTGTTATACATTTTATAGGATATATGTAATGTAAGAATTATTAAATGTGGAAATCAAGTAAGAATTATACATTGAAAAAAGTTATGTGGTTTTTTACTTTATAAATATGAAACCAAGGTTTATAGGTTGAAGTAAGAATTTTATGTGCTGAAAAAAGCTCTACAAGCATAGTACTCTAAACTTGATAATTTAATGAAAGATATGAATTTTTCTAAATTAAATATTTATAGAAACATATATATAAAGGATATTAACTTGAGGACCCTAATTACTATTGTTTATATTGATGAAATATTTTTTTAAGGGATTGAAAAAATTATTTTAACGATTTCAAGGAAGAAATAAAGATGAATTTTGAAATTTCAATCCTCGGATAACTATCATTTTCATAGGTTTACAAGTTTAACATAACGAAATATAAATTTTCTTATCTTAAGAAAATAAATCCAAGGAATTGGTATTGTTTTCCATGGAATAATCTAATGTAGTTTCAATGCCATTTTTTATTTTTGTAAATTTCAGTAAATAAAAGGTTCGAAAAAGTGTGATCTATAAATTCTCCTAAAAGTTTATAGGAAGTTTTATATATCTTATATCATCAAGGATGAACATAATTTATGCTGTAACATTGTGTGATCAATATAGAAGTGATCCTAAGGAATCTCACATGTTGGAAACAAAAATAAATTTGAGATATGTGAAAGGAACATCATCCTATGGGATCTTGTATAAAATATGAAGTGATATAAAATTTCACAATTATACAAATACCGATTAGTATGGAGATTTAAATTATAGAAAATCCACTTTAGGAGGAAAATTATTATTAGTGGAATTTTGTGTCAATTGGAATAGAAAGAAAAAACGTTTAGTAACTTTTAGCAGAATAGAAGTAGAGAATGTTGCCACCACCCAATCTTGTACACATATGATCTAAATGAATATTCCGTTAGAATATTTGAAGGTGAAAGTTCATAAAAAATTTAAGATACTTTATTATAATCATATTTCCAGAGATATTTCCAATAATCCAATAAAACAAACATGATTAAATCACACTGATATTAAGTATCATTTCATAAAAGATAAAGTTTCTAGCAGAGATATTATATTGAATCACATTTAAATAAAATAACAAATACCTTATATCTAAAAAAATCTATTATAAAAGAGATATTAAAATAATTGAGGCTGAAACTTCATGCTCAACAACCACATAATGTAGCCTAAACTTTATTAAGAATCCCCACCATGATTTAGATTATTTTAAAAATGGGGATAATGAATATACAAATCCGTCCTAAAATTAAAAGGGATTGGAAATTTATTCTTAAATTAATCTGAATATGTTGTAATTATATAATTATGTAGAGATAAAATGGGAAAGTGTACAAATTTTAGAATTTAAAATTTAAAAAAAGGCAAGAAGAAAATGTGATTGAAAATTTATCTTTTCATAACTGTAAATGTTCTTATCATCTAGGAATGTGATTCCTTTAAAAAAATTACATTATCCAATAGTGTGGCTTTGTGAAATTAATTTTGAAAAATATTTTAATTAATGAATTGTTTTGAAAAATTATGTTTTAAAGTAATTAGTTTAAATGAAATATATATGTAATGAAAAATGATGAATGAAAAAACATTTTTTTGAATGTTCTCAATAAATCTAATGGTGAAGATTGAAGATATTTTATGATGGATTTCCCGAATAATTTATATCTATTGTGAAATAAGTTATGATATATAATCTTTTAAATAAGAAATTAATATTAACTAGAAGGTGAGAATGTTGTAGTTTTTCAGTTGTTTAAGAAGAAGGAAATTAAGAATTTTGTTAAGAAACTTCCTACATGAGTTAGATGATGCAATGTTGTTTGTTCAAGTTCCTAACTTCATGAAGAAGTCATGATCAAAGTTGAATTTTGTATAAGGATAATAGAAGTGAAACTTACAACATTTTTGTAATTTTAGATTTCAAAAAATCCTTTTTAGTTAGAAGATATCATATGAACCAGGGAAGAAGAACCAAACATAAATGATTAGACATAATTTTTGACGTAAAAAATCATAGAATTATGGACAATGTTATTATAAAAAAATGGAATTGATATGTTTTCTATAAGATGGAATTGATTTAGAGCTTGTGAAAGTGAAGATACGTGAAGTTGGGTTCTAGATAAACATTTCTGCACTTACAAAATTTGAGTTACTAGATAAACCTTCTGGATGGAATTTTTATGATAAGATTTGATAATGTTTTTATAACAGGAATGTTTGTGCATTGACCATCAAACAAAACCAATCATAAAGAAGGAATGAATTTTTGTTATTTAGTCTGTGTAGTTTATAAAGTTATACAAATAAAAACATATGTGGAGATTAATTGTTTTTGTAAAAAAACTTGTGAAGATGATTAAATATGAGGAAAGAAGGAGATAATTTGGGGAAATTTCTAAAAGGGTGAGAATCTCAATTTTTATGCTAAACAAAAATGGTGTATATGACTGAATTGTTTTGAAGATGAAAACATTTAGTCTAAAATATTCAATGTGGGTAATAAAAATAGAAAGATTCCAATGAGTTTCCAAATTAATTGTTTGTATAAAGATTGTTGGTAAATGTTTTTAATAAAGATTTAGTTCATGAAAATCTAAGAACATGGAGAACAATTATTATCGATCAAAGGAACCTTTCCCTCTTAGAATATTTTTGAGATATTTTTTTGATTTTTCTAAGATAGGATAGCTGATCAAAATATTCAGAAAAATTTGGTTTGATAGAGAATACCATACAAGAAGAACCATACAGAGAGTTCTTGAAAAATTTCTAGATAAACATTTCCAGATTGTGGTTTTTCAAAATTATTTACATAAATTTTTAATGTTATAAATGTGATGATGTTGAAAATTTTCTTTCAAGTGGGTTTTTATAAACAATAAATAATGAATATTCAATTATTTCCATAGCATATAACGCTAAGGAAATTTTTGAAATGTTTGAAGAGATTGATAATTCAATAAGATTAAAGAAGATTCAAGAAGATTCAAGAAGATTTCAAAAGAATTCTTATGAAATTAAAATGTGTGAGAAATTCAAAATAGTAAATTCTAGTGTGAGGGAAAATGAAAGGTTTTCCCCACCTATTCCACTTAAATAGTACCTATAAGTAAAATTGAAAAAGTACATTGTTACTTGACATTTTATATGAGTACAAAAAGTCAGAGTGCTATAGCATTTATATTTGAGTGAGTTTCCAACCGAGATTTGTTTTGGGTTGTAGAATTATTGATATAGAGTTTTGATCAGAAGTATCAGATAGAGTTTTAGTTTAGAATAATGATATATAAATTAGATAAAGATTCTGTGTAGAAATTTTGCGTGGAATAACATTTTGTTAATAAAATTAAACACATGTTTTGGGATAAGATAAATTTTAATGAGGTGAAATTGATAGATAATACTAGAAGTATATATCCCAAATGAAATCTTTACAGACAGAGAAAACATAAAGAGTTAGAGCATACACTGTTTCTAGATAGACCTTTATGGGAATTTTTTTTACAAAGTTTCACATGTTTTCATTAAAGATCATTTTTTTAGAAAAGCATTTAAATTGTTGGGAGTTAGTATAATCATACTTATTTGGAGATATAAAGAGTCTAATGAGAGCTAGATCAAAAGTTTTATTCACTTTTTTGTAATAAATAATTTTCATAGACCCATGGTTATGGCCATTGTAGGGATGTCAGTTCTCACACTAAGGTAAATCCTTGTAAACCTTTCATGACTTGTTTTCTTTATCTTATTTTATTTAATGTGAGATAACTAAAATTTGGATAAGGAGAATAACTCAAACAAATTTTAGGGGTTAAATTTCATAATGTTAGAAATTTTTAAAGTGATAACCACTAATTCCCCCTTCTTAGAGGCTCTAATATCATTGGGAACTTCAAGAAAATGGCCATGGAATTTTTTATAATATTTATTTTTTAATCTTCACAAAGTTGAAATTAGACTTTTTAAGGTAGTATATATATGTTTTTCTAGAATATTTTAAGTCCATTCAAAAATCATTGTATTGTTATTCAAAAATTCATAAGATTGGGAAACAACATATGTTTGGTTTCAAAATATCCTAAAATTCATTTACTTATTAAGGTTGGACATAATAATTTATAAGGTACATAATAATTCATAAATATCATTAAAATTTCCAAAAAATTAGGAAATTTTGAATAATATTAGATGATGATTTTCTATAATGAAATTCATAAATTTCACACCAATTGGAAAAATCTATGACCCATCCCATGATTTTTTAGATATTTTAATATATATCAATTTAGAGGATTGTGGACCAAATTTCATAGTGTTTTAAAATTTAAATATTTGAAATTATTTATAGTCATGAAAAATACTATTTATCTAAAAGGTTATGAACAAGGGAAAATTATTTCATTGAGAATAAATGGATATTCACATGTTTTATTAAGGAAATAATACTCACATATTGTTGTAAATATAACAAAATATTAAAATATAGAATAAGATATTTTTTATGAATTGAGAAGAGTATATGAGAATCAACTATTTTAATGACTTTCTATATCAATGAAATAAAAAAATAAATAATATCTACTCATTATATATCAATTATTACTGAATGTTTTTTGGAATGTGGGTTTTATTTTTAACAATTTGCATACTTATTAAAAATAAGGAATAAAGTCATCTTATCTATGAATTATCCTATGCACAAGGATATTACTTTGAAGAACTGTAGAGGATGTTCGATGCTCATGTTTCTACATTGATTTTATTTTTACAGTTGAATAACATTAAAAATAATATATTACCATTAATTCTAATACATATATTGAAACACTAAAGATATTGTTTAACATAAAGAGAAAAATGATGAATATTAAAGACCAGTGATTCCAATATAAATAAAATTCAATATATTTAATAAGTGGATGATAATTGAGAAATCCATATTATGTTAATTGAACTTCATTTGTAATCAAAAAAATTAAATAGTTATAATCAAATCCACTTCCCAAGTAAAATCGAACAAAAAAAGGATTAGTCTCTCCTATTGAGAGATAACCTTGTAAAAACAAGTGTATTGCGAATATTTTAAATTATAGTTTCATACCATGTTAGAGATTTATTATATTTAGTAGATATAGACCTCAAATGGTCACATATAATTAATTAAAAAATTATTTTTAAAGTATTCACTCCATATTCACCGCTCCTAGTGGTACTCCAATTGACCTCAACACTTCAGATACATTCACAGCTCTCAATTTTTCAATTCACTTTGTAAGAGTTCATCAATATCCCCTTTTATATTTTTTTATAAACATATAAATAAGATATGTTCTAAAATATTGAGCTACAAACTATCCATGTATACCACAATAAAGAAATTTATCTTATTTCCTCCTGTTTAATCATCACCTATAATAAAATAAATATATATTATCCCATTAGAAAGAAGATATCCTTTGTATTCTCCCAATTTTTTAACAAATTCAATTTAATTAAGGAGAGAAAATGAACCCAAAAACATATAGGGATTTTAAGAGATAATACACTGTGAACAACACTCTCAAGTAATAGAAGGAATCCTTTGTTAGGTGAATTATCAAGTGATCCAAAAATTATTCCTTAATTGAATCATATTCTAATTCATTCTCTCTACATTGAAACTTATCCTTGATGAAGTGGTACTTTATATAAATAGAATTTATAAATGAATACTTTACCATATTTTTTTACAATTTTATTATTGTTTTATTATTACTCTCATTCATTAGTTGTAATGAAACATTCGCCCTCCTCTATTCAATTTCGAACCTCATCCACATCATTTGAGTTGTATCTTATAATATCGCAGCATACATCACATACATTGAGATAAGAGATATTTTATTTTCCTTGATGGAGTAACATGTAAAAAATCTACCTCTAATAAATAATTTATATTTTAATTCAATTTTAAATCATAAATATCACACACCCAATCCTCTTTAGAATACTCATAAATTTGGAAAATTATTATTTTTCATACATCACACAATAATAAAAATTACATTTAAGTAACACAAGATACATTTCATTACTATAAGATGAAAATCTATAATATTTATTTGGAATCATGTAAAAAGAATAACAATAAACATTATATCTACTCTAGACACTATTAGGTTGAGTGGGATACAAATAATCCTCTACAATTTCATTGGATTCAAACTCCTTTCTTATCCAATGAAAAAATGATCTCAATTTCTATAGGATTATAAGTCATTCTTGATTATTGTATTCTAAAATTATTTAGTAACTAATGATTATACATCTCTAGTGATGGATAGATTTAACTAGTTGTGTTTATAACTTGAAAGACTAAAAAACACAATCACTATGATAGAGTTTTTTCCTCTCATTTGGAAAAAATATTATAATCCCCATATCTTTTTATGAACTATATACTACTAAATTTATTGTCCATGTTCTATTTCCAAGATTTATATTTATTCCATATAAATCCTTTTTTTATCGTTTACACTAAAAAACCATCACAAATGAGTATAAATTGTTTTATCTTTTCTTTTCAAATATGTTCCTTATGTTAAAAATTAAATAATTATTACTTTATATCCATTTTTATAACATTATTAATAATTTGAGGGCATACCACAAGAATTATTCCAAACATTTCAATCCCCGAGACAAGAGAAAAAGTCTCTTCAAATAATTTTGCCTCAATTTTTTAGTACTCTTTTTATAATAGATGGAATATACCCCTTTCTACTTCTCCCTCCTCATTAATATTATTTTAGGAAACCCACTTTATCCTTATCATATTAATATCTTTTTGAAATTTAACTAATTACAAAGTTCTATTTCTGTCAAATTTTTTCATCTATTCATCTATAACTTCATTCAATCTTTATATTTTAATTATTATAATATATTCTTTAGTATAAATTTTGAGAGAAAGATGGGGTGATTTTAAAATAATAGAATAAAATAGGTTTAAAAAACTTTTATACTATCTCCGAAATTGTTATCAGGATCAAAATATTTTCTAAACCTTTAAAACATTTATCTTCCATTCTCTAATAATTCTTATTTTTTGGTGATTTTAAAATCATAATCTGACTTTTTAAAATATTTATTTATAACTAATTCACTCTCATAGTCTCCATTATAACCACAAAGAGTTTCTTCAATATAATCAATGGAGATTTTTTCTGAAAAGTTTTTTTTCGATTTTATTAAAAAATCACATTAAATCTATTGATGATCTTCATTAGTTTTCTTAACAATAGTAACTTCTTAAACTCACTGTATAACTGAGGAATATCCTTACATAATATATTTCACATAACTTTTACAAATATCTACAATTGATTTTGATGTATCAAAATCTACTGAATATCATTAGAATTTACAAGTTAGGATTCTTTGTAAACCATATATCATAATAAATATTCAATGAATTGGGTCAAAGTAAGCTATAATTCAAGATATAGATAGACATTATTGTTTATTTTCTACAAAAATACTTCAAGGTTCTATGATTTGACAACACAGTTCTTCCCATATCCACTAAAATTTGGTTTTTACACTCATCTAATTTATTTTATTGAGGTGCGTATGGGACACTAAATTCATACCCCATTCTATATTTCCCAAGATATTCTTTTAATTATTGATTTTAGTATTTATTTCCATTATCAAACTAAAATCAATGATATCAGATCCCATTTTATTTTTAACAGACCTTATAAATTTTATAAATGTTTTAATAAATTTTCTTCTACTCAACATAAAATAAAAATAAGTCATATGAGTGAAATCATAAAAAAAATAAATGAAATATTATCTCTATTGGTTGAAATAAGTCTCATCTGATTACATGCAGTAGAATGTATGAACTCAATAAGTTTTTGTTTTTTGATTTTTCCCACCTTGTGACTCTTTCTCAGAATTTTCACTAGTGATGTGTGGGATGAGTGTTGAGTATATAATGAATCATATTTATTAGTATAATTATATATTTATACATTATTAGATTAACCATGTTATTTTTACCTAAATTGATATTTTTTCTTTTTGAAAATGTATTTTACTTCTTATTTCTCAGGAGAAATGAACATTGATCAATCTAAATTCAAAATAAGTTTCAATTTTTTCACTTTCACCCCATGATAAAAGTTCCATTATTCATTCTCTATATTAGAAATCTATTACTGAAAATTAACACCTCATTACCATTATCATAAATTTAGGATACACATAGGAGATTGTTTCTTAACACATCAATAAATAGAATATAAATAGGATCAAATTTATCTTTATGAATTTTGGTCCTTCCACATATTTTGAAATAGAGTAATCAACCATTTCAAAAATTGATATCTAATTTATCAAAAATTTAGAAATATTTCAATATTTTTTTATTTAGAGACATGCGTGATGAGAAACAAAAATCATATATCCAAGGTTTTCCACATTTGACTGATTTACAATCTACCTCAATCACTGTTAATTTTTCATGATAATTACCCATATTGATAGATATAGATTTATCATTCCCCTTTTATTATTATAGTATAATATCTAGAAACTTATTGGTTGTTTTTCTAATTTGAAAACATCATACACAGTTTTCCTCAAAACATTAATGTAATTGTGAAATTATATTTCTTTCTTGGATAACCTATGTGAAATCTGTTTTGATTAATAATGAATTGATAGTTTTTTAGGATTTAGTGAGTTAAATATTGTACAAGAACATATAAAATGTATTTTCAAAAAACTTACAACCCCAACATATCCCATAAAAGAAAAATAACATTAGTTTGAAGTAAGATTCATTAAAATATTCTCATTGACATTCCTTTTAATTTTAAATCCACTATTTTTATGAAAATTTCTCATTCTAAAAAGAATGTTTGTTTTTATTGATTTTCCATTAGGATCATTATTAAATTAAATCTTCTTATACACCTATGTTTTGGTTTTTTTAATTACATTTCTTGAATATATAATGATATTTTCCCCATCTTAAGTGATTTAATAACATTTTTCTTTTTTAATACTTTTACCTTTTAGAATAAAAGTTTGAGTGTTAAAAACAATTTTTTGTGGTACTATTAGAAAATATAAAAGTTTCTTAGGGTTATTAAAATATTTATTCACTATTTTAGATCATCCACTAACTTCCATTATAGAGACTTTAAATTATATAGTTTTAAATTTTCTCAAAGAATTTTCAGCTTCCATTAATTACGCTGAAAAATTATAAACCTCCTCATTTTGGGGTTATAGTAATTAATATTATAATATTAATATTTTTTTTACCAACATTAATGATTTATTTATAATAATATATATTTTATACTAAATCAATATCCATATTGAAAATATTATTGTATTTTTATTCATTAAGAGAGATACGTTATCAATATTTAATGCCTTAATTTCCATATCAATATTTTAAATTTCATTAAATACCAAAAAAATTATATCCTTAATTGAAACCCTTTTAGTGTCTCATCATCACTACTCTTTTTGTCATTTTCTCTTGGTAAATCATTAAATGATGGTTATTTTTCCATGAAATCTGTAGGACCTACATTCTTTAAGTCCCCATTCTCCTTATCACTTTCTCCATCACAATTTATAACATCATGAATTTAGAGAAAGATTATTTTAATTTTTGTTTTTCTATTTCCTATTCATTTAAAGGTATTTACTCCATTACATATTGTTACCACCTTTAATCACATTGATGAATTTTGAGACTGGTATTTACATTCTTCTTCATTATTCCTTTTACATGAAAAAATTACAATTTTACCACAATTGAAACATTTTAAAGGAATATTAACCTTGTATTTACCTTTGAATCATTTATATCCATTTTATAAGAATGATATAAACTCAACAAAAATCATGGAATCATTATCATATTCAGACACCTATCTAGAAGATATCATTTTTTCAATGAGATTCAAACTATTTGTATATTTTAATGCCATATAATTCTTATATTTTTATTTAATTATTACGGTTTAATCTCTCCCAATTTCATAAGTAATCAAGATGTTTTTGAGTTTAACAAATGTATACTCATCTAGGTTTTAATGTTCTAGGGAATAATCCTTTACATTGAATTTATTTTGGAGAATCCTCAAAAATTTATTCACCACCTTAGAATAATCAAGAGTTTATCCAAAACTTCAAATAAAGTTAATAAAATTTTCACCCAAATAATTAATTCATCCACCAAATCGTATTCTTCCATGAAAATATCATAAAATTTAGCCAGATATGTTTGTAATTATGACACCTTCACTTTTTTCCTTCATCATTATCAGGATGTTTCCTCCAAATTCCATTACCTATTATTATAACTATAACTCATTTGAACCCATTCTCTAAGAAGGATGAAATTTAATCATTATACAATATACCACTGAATTAAATATTCTTATAGTCGTGAAAATTATAGGATATCCTTGCTTCAAGAAGATATACACCATTCTCTATTATATAAGGATTGTCTAATCTAAGAGAAATAAGATATAAAACCATCATATCCTTACTTGGATTAAATACCTCCCCATAAAACATGGGAACTACTTTTATATGGATGATGTTAATTATTTCCATTTATATATTCAATAAACCTATTTTTAAAATAAATATAGAACACAGATCAGTAAGAAAATACCAATAACTACTTCAACCTAAAATCACTTCAATAATGAATTGGTACAAAATGATAGGCCCATATGAGAGTATACCACCACTGTAGAGGGATGGTGTGAATAAAATATTATAATAATAAAAAATCTAAAAACCATTTTACCAACACTGGTCAGCTCGATTGGATGTTGAATGAAATAGTTTGATAATGAGAGATAGAGTAAGAAAGAAGACACATGACATAAGAGTTTTTATAATGTTCACTTAATATTTTTTTTATAAAGAATATAGTCATTTGTTAAATATGGTTATGATCTTATTGGGAAATTTTTTATCTTATTATCAATAAGAATAAATAATTAAGTTTCAATATGGATAAATCTCCAAATACAAGAAAGAATGACAAGTTTAATTAAGTCAATCCATATTCAACTCCCAACCCAAAATGCCTATGAAATTTGGATCATGTGCCAAAACATTTTCCTATCCTCATTCCAATCCCAAATACCCTATGAATTATCCTTTTATTGGGTAGATAATTAACTCAATGTTTAGATACACATTTATCTGGGTCAGTGTTTTAACATTTATAAATAGTAGATACATTGTGACATGAATCCATTGATTGTATCATGATATTATAATCCAAAATAACCGAATTATATATCTAAAAAGATCCAAAAATATCAATCCACCAATAATTTCATGAGATAGTGGACTGTAGAATGGAATTTGTATCTATTTATATATATAAAATATCTATTGATACATGTCTATATAGCATTGTAACATGATATCCTGCTACTATAAAAAATAGTGATACACTAACTATTGTTGGTCTTTATGTCATGGAACAGTCTATTAATCATAAATCCATAGGAATAAATTCAGCATGTAATGTATTTGGATATCACATGATATTTTTTTAAGATTAAAATTATGCTTCTGAATTATTCCTGTAAGGGAATAAAACCATTTGCTGTTGATTGAAATCTTTTGGAAGAGTAAAACTCTTATATTGACTAAGATCATTATATTATAGTAACCCACATTATTTTGTGGTCTCCTCCAACCCTGATAATATATTATTTCACTTCATCCAACTCATGTTCAATCAGATTTCCACTTTTCCATGTGCACATACTCAATAAATACAGCATTAAAGAAAAATTAAGAACCATGAATGAATTATATCAATAAATAATTAATAGCATAGATATACATGTGAAGGATCTCTTGACACCACATAATAGGATAAAATAATATTTTTGAGAGTTCTCCATCCTTTTAGTGTAATGATCAATACCATATTGGACGTATATTAATTTAGATTAAATTAAAGACCCCATTTTCTATTTCAATCCATGAGGGCTCTTTAGGTGAGTACACAACATTGAAATATATATTAATCCCATTCAAGTGTCTAAGAAGAGTTATAAAACTGTGGTATGTGAACAAATTTAGAGAAAAATATTTCAAATTATAGGAAATATTCATCTAATAAATTATATATTTTACTTTGTATTATAATATAATTTTTGAAAATTATATTGAAATATATCATTACAAACCACTATATGTGAAACCATGTCATGTACCTATGGAGACTGAACATGGATATTATTGGGCTATAAAATATTGAATTATAATTTTTAGAGTGATAAGTAAATATGACTATTATGACTATATGAATTAAATGAAATGAGGAAGGTTTGATACATGAATGATCATTTATAAAAGGACAAAATAAAGTTATGAAGGTTAAAATCTTTTACTAATCAACTCTTTAATGAAACATTTTCCTAGGAAAATAAGTTTAAAATGTTATAGAACATTAATTAATTTAAAACTGCTAAAAAATGTAGTTGTTGAGCTAGAATGAGAATAAAATAAACCGTTTTTTAGGGTAAATTCATAAATCATTTCATGGAAGGATAACCAAATGGTTTGGGTATCCACTTTAGATTTTATTTTTGAGGGGAAACATTTAGATGAAAACTCTAATGTTAGTGCGACATGTGGTGAATCCCATGGTGTAACACAACAAATTATAAATAAATATTTTTATTTTAAAATTATATATATAAATTTTAATTGAACATATTTTTACTAATGATATAAAATTAATATTTAAATTCAAATTTGAGTACAATTTTTTTCACAAAATTTTTATTCTTATTTATTGGAAATTTATCAATCATAATTTTTTATTAAAATTATTTCGCAAAACAACCATTACTATATTCATGATTCATTATAATCATATTGTTTTATTTTATAAATAAATTAATTTTATATATTTACTTCCACATCATTATATAAATGGTAATTAAGTCATTGTAATCACATTATTAACAAACTAATATACATGTTTTTACAATCACACAATTTTAACTGATAACTATTAAAAGTAATATGATATGCCATTCATGTGAAAATAATAACTAAATAAATGGTTATATATATATTTTAACTAAAATAATATTTTTTCAATAATTTTATATTATATAATTTTTCATTTAATTTCTAAATGATTATTGCCATATTTTATGAATTTTTTTATTACTCTAAAATTTTCCTTTAAAAAAATTCAATAATGTGTGTTAATATAGAATAACAAAATAAAAGATTTTTTATTATTTCAATATATAATTACTCATATTTATAGTCACTTATTATCAAAAAATGCTTATTACATCTTGATAATGTATTTGATAAAACTTTAAAATGGATTTTGACACAACATTGCAATCAATGTGTATAAAGATCATTGTAATAAACATTGTTTTCTTATGTATATAATTAAAATATTAATTCCTCTTAATATTAAGGGAAATGGTGAACTCTCTTGGCTATCTCAGAGCGTGGCAATTCCTAAAGGTAGAAATTGCTGCGACTCTGGTCCCTCCCCCACCAAGGAGGACTTCCTCCATCTTCCTTAGGGTCTCGGCTCTCCTTTTTCATATTCTCCAACCATAATTTCCTTCCTCCATTTCTTGCAATCACTCTTAGCCCTAAAGTTCTGGATATTCATATTAGTATCTACCATCAATTTATTTTACCCACATAGTTCACTGAATCTTTAGATCTTTGGATTCAATCCTTAGTGGCTCACTTTAGTCCACATCATCCATAAGTAGACACATTTTAAAATTTATGTTTTGGATCATGGGGTTTAAAGGATCAATCAATCATCATTCTTCTTGATAATAATTATATGATGGATTATTTTTCATCTAAGGAGGGCATGTTCCTTTCCCGATCCAAAGATCCCCGCACTTGTAATAAATCATAATTTTATCTAGTTTGTTGTTCTTATGATTTACATATGAAATGAAATTTTCTGACTATAGTTCATTGGGTATGATTTCATTAACTACCTCGTCATTTCGAAAATCCATCTATTATCTTTAATCTAGGAAACTTGGTTGACTTCTTTTTGTGCTCATATAGTCAAAATGAGTCGATTTATCACCCTATATACCAAAATCTATGCATTGGGTTCTGTTTTTCTATACCTACAGTTGAATGGGTGTGGATTATAATCAGGGAGAATTTTTGGTGAAAATAACTAATGGTATTTGATACCTGGATATTTCTCAACTACTTATTCCATATTTTGGGAAATTTTTCCTCTGTTTTCCTTTGGGGTTGCATGCTTCATCATGGGGATATTGATTTTGTTTCTCAAATCCGGTCTCTTTCTGCTATAGTTAATTATATTGGAAATTTCAAAGTTGACGAAACATCCACTGATTATATGATTTTATAAGAAAAAGGATCTGAGAACACTGATCCAAGGGTAGTTGATATATTTTATACTTTGAAATGTGACTTAGTCACTTTCAAGATGATGGTTCCAGTCCTTAGTGAGGTTGAATTGATACATAATAAGTCATCTACCTTCTTTGCAGATATTTTGAAGGTTATAGGTATGGATAATTTATAGTGTCACAACCCCCCCCCCCCACAATCTGTACCTCTCCTAGTACTGAAATGGGAGAATGGAGATAGTGACCCCTCGAGTCCCGCCTCTAGTATGCCCCGTGTCGGGGACTAGCACCACGGGTATAATTAACATACAAATGGGAGGCATTACCCTCTAGGAGAACACATAAAAAAGAGAGATACAAGATAAGAACCAACCGGGTCCTACTCAGGCTCCAATATAAATAAAAATCCAATGTGAAAATATGTAATTTCATTCAAAAACTACTTTGAATGAATTGAAATCTTCAAGTTCCAAAAGGAATTAAAGAAGACATTGACCAAAAATCCTAAACAACTCATCATAAACCCCAAGCTAGTAGTAACCAACCTGATCTTGAACCTAATATAAATGACCTGAAATATAGTTTATATATTTTAGAGTGAGTATAATAGTATACTCAGTAGTATCCTCCTTGAATCCACTCCTATAAAAGGTAAATAAAGAATGCTAAAGCACAATGAACAACAAGTGAAACTAACTTGTCACCGAAACTGGTATACTATGTTCACGACCTCACCATGGATGCTCTAATCAATTATCTCATATAAGGGAATAAAATATAATAAATAATATCAAGGGTACCCTACTACCACTCCCCCACTTGTTTTCTGATCAACCCGAAAGTCACACATCCTGAGCATCTCACTCCAAAAAGAGACAGCCCACACACACCTGGGTAAATCACAACAACATGCACCTTGTGCAACACACCACCACATATACATAACCAAAATTAACCAGGTAGTGTCCAAGAGACACCACATCCCTCATAACATGTATCATACTTCAAGAATTATACCTCAATCCATCACATCACATACACCAAGTAAGGATTCACAAGCCATCATATCCTATACACATTATACCTATAGTAGTCCTTAGTGTACTATATCCAGAATACATGTGTGTGAAATAACAACAAGACATTACATGCCTATACACACACATATGATAAAAATTAACCACCATGTATACCATCATAAGTAACAACCAAGATAAGAGAGTGGGGCCTAGCCATCAATCCTCCCACTAGGATGTTGGGAACCCCCTCATGGATCATAATCCTTGGGGTGTCACTTTACCTAAATAAAATAATGGATTAGTGTATAAAAACATGAATTTGAATGATATAATATAGCTCAAAACCACACAATGGTAACATCTTATTCTTAGACTGAAATTTTGATAATGTTTCATAGACTTCCTACTACCACTACTAAGACGATATATCCTATAATCACACAACCATTCCAAGAGATACATGATGTTATCTTATACCTTTTTCATATATTTCACTTTACATTAGTTAATTATAACTATTTATTAACCATTTACATTTTATATGTTACATTACATTCACATCACAAAAAAGATCCATGCCCTCTAGGAATAATCAAACTGAGTCCTTGGATTCCTAGAATTTCAACCTCAAAATTGCATCCCAGCAGGATCCAACCCCATGGGTTAAACATTTATTAATTTATTAACAAAATTAATTTCCAAATTACTAGGTATTTCAGGAAAAAAATTCAATGCTACCAAACACAAGGGGCTCAACATGGTGTGTAGATGAACTACCAGTTGAGTCTTTACTACCTTTTTAAGGAGTGTAGACTCGTCTAACCATGAGAATCTAAACTTATAAAGCTCATGGAATACCCCGCATGTCTTCACCACTCATGGAAGTAGTTTAACTAAAACTATATTCTTCAATTAGTGTGGAAAGGAAATCAGATAAACCAAAATATGGGGATTGGAAAAAAACTAATTCAAACCATAATCAAGCTTTCATAATAATGGGTAAGACTATATTCGTCCTATTCCATCATCTTCGATGTCCTCCTCGACACCACATGCATATCCTAATGCATCTCACCACTTTAGGTGTCACCTGCGGCCTCAAAAGCTATGCCTCTCTAACCCTCATACCGTAAGATCCCTCCAAGTCCAGACATCTTAGGCTCACAATCCATCTGGGCCTCCCCACCCCACATACCACAATAGCCCTCCAGGTTCAGCCATGGCATGCTCATATCACAAGTAGTAGGAAAAAATATAAAAACCAGGCTCTGGGACCTAATGTAAGTCATACATCCTCCACACACAATGAGCTCTCATGACTTTGAAGCACAATAAACATTTCCTTTATAAGAAAAAATGAAACTCAAACCCTATAGAGGAATTATCATTTATGACACAACTGGTTCTTATTCCATCTTGAATTTACTGATTCATTATCCTTGGTTCCAACTATGGGAAACCTATGAAACAAGATATCATAGCTATCAAAAATTAATTAAATAATTAATTTAACATTACTTTAATTATTTTATCAACAAGAATCAATATACTTTCGGTTCATTAACTAATTCAATTAAACATGCATACATGCATCAATTTTATTACCATCAAATTAAAACAACAACCCGATTCATTAAACATTACTATTTAATTAATATAGAAAATTAATTATCAATTAATTCCAGATTTACAATCTTTATAAATTTCCTCCAAGAACAACATGTTAATCCAAGAAAGTCATATATATCACACAATTAAAAAATCAAGAGGCAAACAATTATCATGATATAAAACATCAACGCAGCTATGTGATCAATAAAAATTATTTAATCTGGTTCGAGTAATTGTTAGGTTAATTTCATTATGATACAATGGGATAAATAATTCCAACTCTATGATTTCTTGTAAATAAATAGAGAAGCAACTAATCCCCTTCCTCATAAAGGTCAATGATGTTCTTCATTCAAGAACAGACCTTGCAACAGATCTCCAATCACCCCTTCCGCATGAATTGAATCCATATGAGGATTTTTGTGGCACAATCACACCAAAAAAACCAAGAGAAACCCTAATAGAACAATGATAAAGGAAACTCCATAGAAAAACAAGAAGATATAGGAGGGAACAAGATCATACCAGGAGAAACCGTAAATAATGAAGGAATAACGCACCTCAGATCACCACATATCACCACATATCGATGAAAGAATCCCATGGATAAACCCCCCTAGAATGGAATTCAAAATAATAAAGGATAGGGAATAAAAATTCTAGAATATGACGGAATCCACAGGGTTTTACAACGTAATTAGATGGAAATGTTTTAAAACATACAACATCAAGGAATTACATCATTTTTAATTCCCTTTCATGTCAGGTAATTCTTTGGGATCAGTTTCTGCCAGAACTTATTCACTAATTAACTTTTTTTTTCAAACCCTATTATATTAAATGTTTTGGAAGACATTTTCAAGTTATGTAACTTTTCATGAAATGGAATCCTCTCTACTTCCATTATCTTGTAACCAAACTACCCCACACTTCCTCCAAGCCGCCTTTGGGGACATCAAGCCTTGGAAACATGAAATGGTTTGATTAACATGGATATAAGCCCTTATATTAGATACCTATCAAAACATTCTCATCCTTGAGACTCCAAAACCATGTTAGAGTGAAAATAGAAAAGGGGTCATCCAAACATCCATCCCACGAGATACATCTCAAGGCTCTCATCACCATAGGAACTCAACCACCACACTTGGGGAATAACAAAAAACCATACAACAACCAAAACCAAATCATTAACACTCTCCTAGGGGATATACCTCTCAAAAGAGAGAAATACCCAAAAGGAAACAAGATAAATTCATCCCAAAAACCAAAAAAGGTCTACAACCAAAAAATGAAAAGCATTACCAGAGGAGATATAAACACCAAATAGATTTACAACTCACATTCCTATGTACTCTACTCCATGCCATAGTGATAACAAAATGCATCAAACAAGGGGATATGAATCCCACACAACACTTTCTCATTATGGTCATGGATCTCTACAAACCACTCCTTAAGGTTTTAATCATCGTCAACATTGATCTCACCCCAATCAATGATGTGGGAGTCTTCATAAAGATGAATATGGATCTATGACATATGAAAAACATTATGTATCTAGATCATCTATTGGGGAAGTGATACTCTATACACCATGACTCAAAAATGAGCCAACAACTTTAAAGTCCCAACAAATCAGAGTGAAAGATTTCTCTCATGACCAAACCTTCACTTCCCATGATGGGGAGTCACCTTCAGGAACACATGATCACTAACATCAAACTACATATGTATCCTCCTATGATAAAAATAGGATTTATATTGATATTACACTTCTTTAATCCTCTCATGAACCACCTGAACCACCTATGTGGCATTCTATATATTTTTTGGCCCAATAATTACAAAATCTTCAACCCTAGTCCAACATAATTGAAAATGGAAAGGTCATCCATACCAAGCTTCAAATGGAACAATACTGACGGAGGAGTGAAAAATATTATCGTAAGAGAATTATAATAAGGGTAGGTTCTTCATCCAAGAACCTCCAAAATCCAGGACATAAGATCACATCATATATTCAAGAGTCTGGATAGTCCGCTCTATCTAACTATCCATCTAAAAATGAAAAGCAGTTCTCAGGAATAGCTGAGAATTAAAATAATGTTGTAGAACTCTATAGACCATGGAGTTAAAACAAGTATCTCCATAGAAAATGATTTTCCTTAGGACTTTTTGGAGTCTCACTACCTCCTCTAAGTACTGCCTCATCCGAAACCCCAATGATATTGACTCTTTAATAGCTATAAAGTGGGATGAATTAAGTAGACGATCAAATACCACCCATATAACTTCATAACCTCATGGAGATTGAAGTGAATTGGTAACAAAGTACATAGATATGTCCTCCCACTTCTACCGAGGAACATGTAAGGGCTAGAGAAACCAACTAGGAACACGTTGTTTAGACTTCCCCTTAGAGAAGACTAAACATCGAAGTAGAAACCCTGAAACTTCACGGTTCAATCCAGGCCACCAAAATTGATCTCTCAAATCTCGGCACATCCTTTTCATGCTAGGATGCACCACCAAAGGTGAACTATGCAACTCTATGAGAATCATATCCTAAATTTCCAAAACAATGAAAACCCATTCCTGAAAAAATACTCAGTGGTTTTCATCCTCTGACTATCCATCAGGGGCCTCACCATAAACAACTTGATCTATCTAGACCTCCATCTCAAGATCCCCCAATTGGGACTCCTCTACTCACTGCACCAGATATGATTTCACCATCATATGGAAAATAAATTCTATACTCTCAACTTCTCCCATATCTATATAAAATGATGAAAGTTCATAAATCACTCTCTAGTAATCGCCCAATTCCCACACTATATCACAATGTGACATCCTACATAGTTAATAATCCAAAAAATCCATTTTCTAGGTGTATATGAAATCTCAAGGTTGTAATATTGTAGGAACTATATCAATCAACACTAGAACAAGTTCAAGTCATTTTGGAAGAAAACATAACTCAAGATCTTATGATCGATGAAGACCAAAAAATGCTATTTGATGAGGTAATGTCTCTAAAACTTTAGGGAAAACAGTACAACCACAAACTCTATATATTGAGTGGCATAGTGATTCTTATGGGGACATAACCTCTAAGACCCATAAGAAATTCCTAATATATACTATATCAGAACAAAAACCAACCTAAGACACAAATAATTATAGAAATCATCAAATTGAACTCCTTCTACTGATATAAAATGAAATTGATCACCAACCAACTTCTCTTTAAGATACACAAAAAATTTTATGAAACTGATCAGTCCATAAGAACACCTAATCCTTTCTAGTCAACACATTCATAGGATTTGTAAACCAATAAATTTTTTCTAAAAACTACCTATAATAGGCTGTAAGACCAGGGAAACTTCATACCTCTTTTAGTGTCTTGGGAGAATCTGAAGAGACAACTGATTATAACTTTGAAAGATCCATAGATTATCCCTTATGTAATATAAAATTCCCTAGGAAATGGACCTCTCAATCCCAAAATCCACACTTCGTAAACTTCCTAAATAGATTCTTAGAACAAAGAACTCCCAAAATGGAATGCATAATCTATGTGTGCCCCTCCTTGGATGCATATTACACAAGGATTTAGTCGTTGAAAACCACATGAACTTATCTAAGAAATCATAGAACATAACATTAATTAACCCCATGAACACATATAGATTATAAGTCATAACAAATGTCATTACAATAAAATTGTAATGCCCATGAGGACAACAAAAAGCAGTCTTTGGGATATCCTCATCCATTACAAGCATCTGTTGATATCCTGGACACAAATCGATCTTCTAAAACAAAATTACACCCTTCAGTTGATCAAAAAAATCAGAAATTGATGGAAGGGGGATGTTTTTCTTCACTATCACTTGGAACAAGTGAATATAACCGATACACAACCACAAACTACTGTTAGCCATATTTATGAAAAAGACTGGTGCAACCCATAGTGACACACTTGGATGAACAAAAAACGCACCAAAATATAGCATAGATCTGTATACATAGATCTATAAAAAACATAAGATGCTATCCTATATGGATACATCGATATAGGAGACACTCTTGGTTACAGTTCAATCCAAAACTCAAGCTCTTGTCGATGGGGTAATGCTACAAAATCCTTTATAAAGTCAATTGGGTACTATTATAGGATCCTGGGAAACACTGACTTCAGATCATCAGATAAACCCAATATTATATCAACCATCAAGGATGAAAAGGAAAGAACACACCTCTGACCCATTAGAGGGTCTATCTCGCTAACAAACACTATTGGCTCTCCATGATCATTGAAGAACACAAAATTCTTCCTAAAGAAATCAATGATATCCAACACTGAATAAAAGAAATCTATATCAAGAATTATGTGATATGGTTGTATCCATAAACATAGGAAATCTCTCCAAGAGTGGTTCTGCCCAAGAACTAGGTCATAATCTCTACATAAATCAAACAAGTCAGCTCGACCTCTAACTGGAGGGGTTAATGCCAAGAAAATTAGAATCCTCTCTATATTAATTACCAAATAATGGATAAGGGTATGTGATATAAAAGAGTGTGTCACCCCTCTATCAAGGAAGCCATTCACCCTTATTTAAAACAAGAAAAGGGTATCTCGAATGATGTTCGACTTGTCTAGTGCTGGAAACTCTAAAGCATGAAGCTAACCATAACCTTCTCTACTGGCTCTTTGACAATGTTGAAAGCCACCTCTATGGCCACGATTTTCTCTATAGGGATGGGGAGAATCACAAGGCTTTCCCCTTCCTACCCCAAATAATCTCTAATGATTCTAAAAGGAAGTAAACTAACATCATTAACTTGGATAGAATTGCCTCAGTAAGGGAACCTATAATAGAACAACTAGAACACAATGACTTCTTAGAAAGGCCAGTCACTCTCAACACTGATGACCTCAGCTTCCAGAAAAAAACATGTGGTTGATCCCTTGGTACAGGCCTAAGAGACACTTACCCCAAATAAATGTGACATTGAGTGCTAGTACCTACCCCAAACTGATTGGAAGCTCTTCTGTCCTGACAACTGGGAACCCCGAACTATATCTCAACTTTATGAGGAATCCAGACGACTTTATTCTCATGAATATCATGTTCTAGATAACATTCTCTCAATAAACTCTTCTCTTCATAACACTTAAATTAATATATATATATATATATTTAGCATAAACGAGGTGACCAGGAATATGATCTATGGATGAAAAGCCTCTTCAAAATTCCTCATCTTCGCCTCCCCATCTAGAAATATGTCCAAATTATATTCCAGAAGGTTCTCAAAACAGATCCTAAACATACATACACTAGAGATACACTATCTAAGGGTAAGAATGTCCTAAATATTAGTCGTCTTTATAGTAAAGGAAGTAAAATCATCTCTAACGTTTTCTTGGAACTCCTCTCACAAGAATTATGACTTCTCACAATCTCTAGGGGACTAGAACCACCACTACCTCACTACACCACATAGTATTGTAATAAACAATGATACCCAATGACCCTTCCAAGCATAGATCTAACTAAAGTATATCGAAAACTCCTCTAAACTATCTTATGTGATTGTATCTAAATCATTTCCTTCATAGTTATGCAGAATATGGCGTTGAAACTCTTAGAGTGTCCTCCTCATAGTGTCTTTTTCATCATCCTCTACTCTATGGCGATCTACTGGTGCAACATGCTGAACATCTTCTATGCGAACCTGAAAAGGATACCAAACTGGATCCATGACTACAAAATAAAAAATATTTATAGATCCTAAAACTAGAATATGGAAGAAATTAACATTAATTAATTTGTTTCTTTTATTCATTTTATGTTAACCTATCCCAAGGTCTACCCATTCAAACACACTCACAATGAAGAATGATGCATGGTCATTTCCTAGGTATCTACCTTGAAATCAATATCACCATGTTTAGTACCGACTGTATGCTTAAAGGTCCATGCATAAGATCACAAGGGCCCTAAATAAACATGTCTCAACCATTTTTCCATTGTTACAATGATCTCTAAACATATATGACACCATTTCTCTACCATCCCATGAAACCTCACATATGCCTAACTGAAAAATTCATCTTATCCCTCAAACAGACCTTTGATACTCTATCACTCCCCACTCCCCATAAAGTGTACCCCTCCTGGGACCGCAATGTGATAAGAGAGATATTGACACCCAAGTCCCACCTCTAGTAGGCCCCATGTCAGCGACTATAACTGAGGCTATAATAAACATGAAGATAAGAGGAATTACCCTCTCAAACAACACTCATGAAAGAGATAGATAAGATATAAAAAAACCAAATCCATCTAAAATTACAATATAAAAAAACAAGGTGAACATTTGGAATGTCATGCCAAAAATACTAAAACTAAAAGGAAATATTTAATCACCACACTAATGGAAAAGTACCCTATACCAACGGTTTGGAACCGTTGGTATAGGCCCCCAAACCGTTGCTATAGGCTATACGAACGGTTTGGAGGACCTTTGGCAAGTAAGCCGTGACAATATGTCTATACCAATGGTTTTCCCAAAACCGTTGGTATAGACCTGTCCCAACGGTTTTAAAAACCGTAGGTATAAGTAATATGAATATCTATACCAATAGTTATAAAACCGTTGGTATATGTATTTCAAAAAAAACATTCGGTGGGATTTGATCCAAG
Organism: Viscum album; assembly: GCA_963277665.1. Lineage (NCBI taxonomy): Eukaryota > Viridiplantae > Streptophyta > Magnoliopsida > Santalales > Viscaceae > Viscum > Viscum album. The sequence continues at coordinate 1,916,831,675 of OY728128.1, read as the reverse complement.
AACCCCCTATTTATAATCGAACGACTTAACCACTAAGCTAACATTACTTTTGTAAACATAATTTCATAAATATATATATGTATTATCAGAATTATTTAAAATTTTGATTTATATAATGTTCTCGATAAGTAGATCTGAAAAAAATCAAAGAACCTATCCCAACGGTTTTCAAAACTGTTGGGATAGGTTAGGGGTGGGTTGAATTCTTTAGGTCGAAGGTTGGTTTTTTGGGTGGTTTTTACCAATGGTTTTGGTGTACCGTTGGGAAAGGTCACTCTTTCCCAACGGTTTTGGTGAACCGTTGGGAAAGAGGATCAAAACACACCCTTTCCCAACGGTTTAGCATAAACCATTGGGAACGAGTGAACCTTTCCCAACGGTTTGGCAAACCATTGGTAAAGGTGGGGAAATCTATGGATTTCCCAACGGTTTGGCCAAACCGTTGGGAAATGGTACCTATACCAACAGTTTTTACAAACCGTTGGTATAGAAGTGTTGGGAAAGATCATCTTTCCAGTAGTGCCAAAATAAGTAAAGATGACAATGACCAGGAATCCCAAACAACTCCTATTAAACCCCATGTCTGTAGTAACCAGAATGATCTCCATATATATTTAACTAACCTAATAAACGATTTTTTTATACATAGGGTAAGTATAGCAGTATACTTAGTAGGATCCTCCCTAGATCCTCTCATCCAAAAGATAAAGAATACTAAATCATATTGAAAAATAAGTTAAAGTAACTCACTTAAATGAGTATTCTAAGTTCACAGCCTCACTATGGATACTCTCACTAAGTATTGCATACAAGAGCATACAATATATTAAGGAATATCAATGGTTCCCCACTATTTTGAATATTTAATATATAAATTTCATAAAAATCATTCACCAAAACTTATTTATTTAATTTTTTGAGGTAAAACATGTTTTTGTGAATAAAAATAGTTGTTAAATAAAATATTAAATTAATTTTCATATGGTATATTATTATTATTTTTAATTAATTGGACCCTAATTAATTAATTATATATAGATTCGTAAATTTTATATTTTCATAATTTATTTAATACAATATATACATAACATTACAATGCAAAGGTGATAACTATTATATTAAATAATAATATTTTTATAGTGTATCACATTTTGTTTAAACTCGATGTTTCTTGTAATGTAGGATAAACTCACTGTTTCATGTAACATAAGCTAAAATTTATGTTACATATAATGTAATTTAAACTTGGTGTTTCATGTAACATAATCTAATCATAGTAATGTATGTAATTCAAAATATAAAAATGATTAAATTTATTAAAAAAATATATTTCACAAAATCTTAGGGTGTTGCATTCAACCCCGTTAAAATGAACTTCTCCCTAAAAATTTATAACTTTTGTATAAAAAATGAGAATAATTTAACCTCATTATATCATTAGGTTCCTAGGTAGCTTCCTCAAGATAGTAGTTTTTTACAAAATATTTTATAGGTGAGTGGTCTTGTTTCATAAAATGTTCTCTATTCGATCCTGAATTTCTACTGGATGTTCCTCATAAGAAATATCAAGCTTTAGTGGAATGGACTCTAAGTTTAGTACATGTGAATCACTCGGTATGTAATTCATCAAGAGCGATACATGGAACACTTCACAAACCTGATTTCGATTCAGTGGAAGAACCAATCGATAGACTACAATATTGAAAAAATATAATATTTAAAAGGAACCAATATATCCAAGGCTTAACTTTAATATGCACTGTATGAAAATTTTTATCATTTGTTTATGCTTTGATAAAATTACTTTTCATCTCTTAATCCATGAAATGAAGTTGAACTTTTTTTAACTTACACAATAATGGGTGATAATATCCATAATATAATGATAAGTGACCCCTTCTATCTCTCGTTATAAAAAATTTAATTGCACTAATTATCAAATATAAATAAATATTCATATGGTGAAGTTATATATTAATATAAAAAACCCCATCCAAAGTTCATATTAAACAAATTCACAAATGGTAAACATTATGACCCTTTAAAAATATTACAATCCAATTTTTAGACAAAAGGTCAGTAAATTTAAAAAATGAACTTATCATTAATCCCCCAATGAACATGAAGTACCTCTAAATTTTCATAGAATAAAAATATCAATACCTTCATCATGTATTATCACAAAGGATTGGTAATAACCTGAATTACCTTAAAAACTTACTAAAAACATACAATCTTATTTATTACTTAAATAAAACATATATTATTAGAGATATTCTTTAAATACAAAAATGTTGTAAATTCCATCAATGAAAGTATAATCCAATTTTTCAAAAAATAATTAATTAATTTAATGGTCATTAATATTATCCAATTTAATTAATTCATATAAATAATCTTGTTATCTAATATAAACTCCATTTTCACAATATGAGGAACATATTAAGTGTTATATTACCTTAATCACGATATCAAATTTCCATTAAATCACTTTTCTAGGTCACCAAAACCATTCAATATATATTTGAAAATCCTTAAAAAAAAAATTATGCTGAGAAATCCATATTTATTTCATGATTTATATAACATAATTCTTGAATTACAAATACATAAACACTTAAACCACCCCACTTCTTTATCAAATCATTAAATATGCTTAATCATATTATTCATTAATAACTCTTTCATACAATATGAAATATGAATCATGTATTAACATTCATCATCTTCAATTTAATCATGATTCTCACATTTAACATAAACAATACTGTTAAAACTACACATACATTTGACATGTTATTTGTATTCTCCTCATTATCAGCAGTATAACTATTACAAATACCACATTTATGATTCTATTCGTAAACATAAATTTCCATAATTTCCATAATTACCATATTTAAAATAGTCATCTTTTGATAATAACTTAGGCAAAATGTATTCTCATCCATTTCCTTAACTAAACATTTAATTTTTCATTGACTGTTACTTTCTTTGTGTCCTTTTACTCACTGAAAACATATTATTATTCCTTTGATACATTCCCATGAGTGCTTATTTCCACATTATCAACATATATAAAATCAAATATTATTTCATACATGATATCCTCCACCTAAAATCTTAATGAAATCCATCCTTATCTTATTTGTTGAGTCCAAGAGTTGGATAAAGTGCAAGTTGTTTACCATATATCATGATAAATTATTGAGAATAATAAAAATATATGTTATCTACTTTTATCATCCAATTTGGCTTCTCTTGATCACTAAATTTTCCATGACATTCAACATTAAAATGATTCCTTAATATTCTGACCATATACTAAAAAAATCATAGTGTGAGAAATAATAATCATAGTGGGGAACCAGAAAATTCATTAAAAATCACTTATAGGATGTCTAAATCATGAAACCTTTTTTTTAATATATGAGATCTTAGGTTTATCCTAGGTCATTCAAGACCATTATTTAAATCCTTTATGATTTTTCATAAGAGTTTTTTAATTTCCAAAGCATATTCCTCAGGAGTGTAAACCAAGGTGTACATAAAGGTCTATTATTATACAATAGATGGTGATTAACTCAAGATCAAGGCACTATTTTTAGATTCATTAACCCTAGGTACATCTATGATAGATCCACATCCACTTGTAATATCAAAACAAGGATATAATTTCTTACATACCACTTTCCCAATCCTTTACTAAAATTCCATGATATTTTCCTATACTTATAATTATCTTTAGAATTATCCTTAGAGATATACTGAGACATATCCTAAGAAATATACTTAGGTATATTACTAGGGATATTACTAATGTTTTTTTGAAATTGTAATATACAAAGAATGACTAAAAAATTACTATGATAAAAACTATTGATATCTAGGATTTTATATAGAAATATCACATCTTTTGAGATTAATATTCATTAATTTTCATAAACACACACTCGATAACCCTAATAATTTATTGTGTTTAGAGTCTAGAAATAGAATATTTTTTATTTCATGAAATATATTCATTATATTCCAAAAAGATCTTATCACATCGTACTTCTATTAGGAATACCCTACCTAAACCTTTATTCATTACCTGGGGAAGGAAATATAAGAATGTGTGAGCTCAAATTCTTAGTAAGGGTAAACATATGATATATCAATATATGATCATATGAAATAATAATATAATCACAATGGTATGTGATCATGAACATATCCTAGTAATTTATTCCCAATATATCATAGATTATAATCATGATTCATGTCATAAAGAATTATCTTTTCAGAAAACATAGCCCATAAGAGTGAGAAATGATCATAAATAAATCATTAACCATAATTTTATTTAATAAAAGTGTGGAACCATATTAAATATATAAAAAAATATTTATAAGTCAAGTTTAACTAGCAAGAACATAAATATAGTGGATTATGAATTATCACTTATTTCTCACTGTGGATCATGACGCACCCATTTCCTATAGAGGATTTTAATCCACCTATTTCCTGTAGTTGACAAAGCTTATCAACATGATTTCAATTATTATATCTTGATATAGAAAATCTTTACCCAATTCATTGGAGAGAGATATATATCCCACTTATATCATAATTAAAACCACATTTATGTGGGAAAAAATATCATAAAACAATCACATCATAAAACAAGTAAAGAAAGTTGATTTCATAACAATGTAATCAATATAAGCCTAACCATCGATAAAAATAATAAAGATGATATAATTCAATATTATTCCTAGTAATGAATAAGTAACATAAAAATTATGTCATATTAGATGAAAAATTATTTTGAAATCTCACATGAAATATTTGTTGAGTAAAATAGCATTTCCACTTTGACAAAAACTCTTTAAAACATTAAATACTTTCAATATACTTTTCTTTGAAAATAACCTTGGAATATTATAATGGATGATTTAAAAACCATTTAAAACATTTCCTGAGAAAATATCATTCCTAATTTGAAAAGCCCTTTTTAATGAATAAAAATTCATAAAATAATTTTTAAATTTAATTCTTTGAAAATAAATTTTGAAACATATATAAGAAGATTTAAATCAGTGAGTTGGTCATAATAGAAAAAAATACCATTCATTGCTTACATATTAAAATAATGATTCTTTTCACATTTTTAATAAAAGGAAAATGAGTGTTTTTTAGAAAATAAAATGAAGATTTATTTCATAATTGTTTTTAAAAAGGTTAAACAAGGGTAAAAATGCCTTTAAAAATAATTTTTAGGATAAAAAGACATTTAAAAAATTAAAATTTTCAAAGGAAATTTATTTTTTAAGGGAAGAGATAAATAATGATGTTTTTTATTAAAAATATTATTTCAAATTATTGAGTAAGTAAAGAGAGTAAAATGAAGTTAAAAAATTTATTCAATATAAATAATTAGTGAAGAATAAATTACATGAGTTTATTGAGAGATATATTATAATATTTCATCATTGGAAGCATAATCATGAGTAATCCTGATAAACGACGGGATTGTAACATAAAACCCCTTCCAATTTGGTGAGTCTGAATCATAATCCCCATGAAATAATGAAATAAAATAAAACATAAAATATAATGAGAATAAATAAATTCATTATATCATATGTAAAATGGGAATTATATACATCTCATAAAATTATATATGGGTAGAACTTAATATATTTCTCAAAGTAGGAAAATTAGGGCAAAAGTCCCTAACCATTTGGTAATTTTTGAACTATAAACCCTATAAATGAAAGACACATTAATAGATATGTAAATAAATAAAAATTTAAGGATAATTACAATGAAATAAATTATGGGGAGTTATATAAACCACATAAAAAACACGTGGTGAATATGGCACATGTCTCAAGAAAATAAAAATAATAAGACATAAATATCATACCATAATTCTCAAATTTTTTTATAACACATTAAAAAATAATGTATAAGAAATATAATTCTTTTATAAATCTATTATATAACCATAATTATATGTCAAATAAAATATATTATTTATTTATGGCCTTTTATTATAATTTTTTCAATAATTACTTGTTAGAATCATATTACGGGTAATAACAACTTTCTTTTTTATGTATGTTTTGATTTACTATTTTTGGACATCTAACATTGATCTTAATTACATAATATCAAGAATTTAATACATGATATACATATCATATATAATCAGTATATATTTATTTATAGAAATCATTAAAATTTATAGATATAAAATGAAATACACCAGTCATAGAGACAGTAGGCCGTATATATGCATGAATGTTGTTTCCCTTTTTTAGTTATTTAAAGAAATAAAGGTAAATAATAAATTAATGTTATAGAATTATTTTAATGTCATATATATCAATTTTTTTCATAAAATGCATCCTTATTATCATCTATGAAAAGTGTGAACAAATCACATCACTTCGTGAGGATGTAGTCCACCATACACACGAATGATGATATCATATTCCCATGAAATAGAAAGTAAGAAAGAATATGTTATATAATGAATATAGAAATAAAATAATATCATAAATGTTATATATAAAGCATAAATATATCATTATATACATCTGTGATAGGTGGTGATAGAGAATGAATAACATCAGTTCATGAGGTGGTAGTCTTTCGTACACACAAATGATAATTTTTAGACCATTTGAGGAAAGAGATGAAATATTTTGGGTTATAAAATTAACATAATAACATATTATTATATGTAAGATAATAATTTATTCATTTCATAATTATTTAATTATAATTTAATGATTTGGAGGAAGAAATAATACAAAATTCTCGACTAGGGACATTACCTCTTCTTCAGAAAACTTCTTTTGGTTTGCACCAAAAGGTTTCTTAGGATGGATTTATAACCCAAAAAAGGAGAATATAATGATATTATGGAATTAGGTAAGTTATTTTGGTATTCTTTTACATAACCAATGGGTTCTGAAATAGTGAATAGAAGAAGAGAACGAGTATCCTTTTATAAGTTAGGTGAGTGTAACAGTTGTAATTTTTGAAAAGAAAAAGGTATAACTAAATTTTTCATGTTTTTAAAGGCGCAAAAAATGTTCCATTATATATAATAGATGATTTAAGGTCTAAATATGGCCATAAAATGGGTATTTTAGATGTTATGGGTCATTTCAAACCCTTATATTTTTAGTTTAACCCCCGGAAAACCCATTTTACCTTTACTACGATATATAGTATTTATTGTTTTTCTATTAATGATGGGAAAACATAAGTTGAGATTATTATATAATATAAATAATGATTATTAAAAATATAGAATCCATTTTTCCAGACTATATTTACATAATTTGAAAATTTTAATTTAAAATTAGCCTGATTGATGTGACGAGAAAGTCGTTTTCCAAAGAGAAAATGTTTAAAAATTTAAAACATTATTATTTAAAAATTGAATATGAAATTGATTAAAATTAATTAAAATGGATTAATAGATATGTAATTAAAATAATTTTACCATTAAACCCATCTTAATGTTTATTATTTTTTTTAAATTCTTTATAAGAAATAAGAATTCTTAATAAAAATCAAAATTGTTCACTGTTCATTGAAGAATTTGGCATAAAGGATTTTTCTAAAAAATTAAAAATAAAATAATAATTTAAATTATTATTTTAAAAATATATTTTTTATCATATATTTTTTAAATTTTTGAAAAATTAATTTGACAATAATTACGCAAAAGGTGAGGAAACTAATTTTTAGAAAAATATATTTTTAAGTATCAAATTAGTTTTGTTATTTTATTTTATTTTAGAAATAAAAAAAATAAATGTTTAAAACTTTATTGAATTTATATAATTTAAATTTCATTAAAATCATTCATCAAAATTTATATTTTTAATTTTTTAGTACATAACATGTTTGTTTGCAAAAAAAAATAGTTTTTTCAAAAAAAGGATCCATTTATTTTAAAATGGTTTTATTTTAATTTATAATTCTTTATTCCCAAATAAATTCATCATAAATGAATGTGTAAGAAATTTTCTTTCATAATTTAGTTAGTCCTATTCATACACACCCTTTCAAATGATATGTTATAACTATCATTTAATGTAATTATATTTTAGTAGTATGTAATGTTTCATTTTAACTCATTGTTATGTGAAATGTAGTCTAAACACAATGTTATTTGTAATGAAAAATAATATTAGTGTTTCATGTAATCTAATATAAACTCGTTGTTTCATGTAATTCAAGCTAAAAAAGATTTTTTATGTACAAAAATATTGAAAAGATTAATTTTTTTTGAAAAAAATATTTCACAATGATTTCAGGGTGTTTTAGATCGACTAAAGAGTAAGGAAATTATTTTATGGTCAGTACCCAAGACAATTACAGTGGTGTAGAGTTTCGATGGTCTTATAGGCTATTATAAGTGGTTCATAATTGATTTCTATCCAGCTGAGACTCCTCTAACTACCTTGAATAGAAATAAATAGACATTCTTTTTTACTAATCAATGTCATGTATCTTTCATGTTTTCAAAGGAGAAGTTTTTTAGTGATATGGTTCTTCATTTTCCAAAATATAGAGTTTTGTTCATGGTTCTATGTGGCACATTTCATATTTTATTGGTATGTGTTTTGTGGAATCAATTGTTGATTTTTCTTATAGGTCTCAAAAGTCACATCCCCATGAAAATAACTATGCTAACTAGGGTCTCAATTTTGAAACTGATATGTTTTCCTTGAATACGTAGTGAAATTATATCATACATGACCATTTTGTTGTTTTTACCAATCACAAGAATCTGGGGTATATATTCTCTCACTTTGACCTTAACTTGTGACAATGACGATGGATTTACATTATGCAATATTAAAAATTTAAGATTTCATATACACTAGAAAAGAGTAATGTTATAGCTGATGTGCTGAGTATAATGTCATGTAGTGATGATGTGTGTGAATATGAAGATTTATAGGGAGTTATGGAAGTGATCTCAGTGATTCATCTTCATATGCATTAGGCTACTATAATATGATGAAATTTTCAACGGATTGTATACTATTTTTTGGTGAAATAGGTGGCGGAGCCCCAACTGGGGGATTCTATGGTGGATTTCAATAACTCCCAACCCCAAACCACCATGTTTGAGCCAAAAGTATATATGGTATTCAATCCTGTATGCTAGAAGTTTCTGACTAGTAACAAGGGTCTCCATATATCAGTTGGGAGACTATAACATTAGTATAATTCCATAAATCAAATAATAAAAACAAATTATAATAAATAATCAGAGTGACATAGACAAAATATGGATTAAATACATGATATAATTAACCAAAACTAGCCAAGAATCCATGGAATGGGAAGCAAGTATATAATAGTAATAGTATATCATCTACACAAACTCCATCTAGTAACATATGTATTCTATATATCCACCAGATAAAATATCTATTGAAATTCCATGGACCTTATCTAGATCCCTAGTCTTGAAATCTATAAGTGCACTGAAATGCATGAGTAGGTTGTGAGTACAAGACTCAGTAGGACACCACCAGAGACACATAACATCAGTGCATAAGATATATAAGTTCATGGAATAAATGTAAATGAGTAAAAATATAAACAAAATATATTTCACAAGTACAAAACATATTTCAAGTCATAGGATACCAACACTACCTTCTTTATCACCATTATATAAGGAACCCTACCAATTCTAGCACTATGTTGAAAGAACCTTGATGGTCCTCATAACACATCCACCACAATGGGATGGCCCCAAAAATGAATGACACATACCACATGTTTAGATAACCCAAATAAATGCATAATAAAGTCAATGAAATACCACTCAAAAGATATCCCCAAGCATGTTATAAATCCCTCCGGTTGGGATAATCCATGTACATGTCATCCAGAGTCTAGAACATCCTTCTCATGGGATAGTCCAAATAAGATAAACCTACATGATCAACTATAGAATAAAAATATAACACATATGATACAAGATGAAAATTAACATTAACAAATTTCTTTATGTCAAACATATTCATCATTATAAAAGTTCATATGCAAGAAACACAAGCACAAGTCAAGGACACACACACACATACGTCATGTGATTAAGAATTAGACATATTTTTCTCACTAGGATATAAACATTCACTCATAATCATTCCAATAACATAGATAAACCATGTAGTAACATCAATGGATTCCTAAACATAGTTTTCACACTAGGATATATATGCATAATTTTAATCACATTAATAATCTATATAAAGTATTCACTTACATCAAGTAATTCCTAACTTAAGGTTTATGATGAAAAAATCTAATGTTCATAATTGGAATGTCACCTGAATCATTTACAAATGATTATCTTCTAAAAATACTCACCATGTATTCATATAATCAAATGCAACTATATTAATTTCAAAAGAAATAAAATATCACATGTGATAACAGTTTCTCACTCCTAGATAATTTTATAATAATAATAACAATACCATATTAACCTTCTTGAAAATTAAAAATTTATTTGAGAGAATAATTATAATTCATCATGTTATAATACTTCCCACATCCATTCTATTTTAAAAATTATCCTTTTAATAGATATCATGGGTTTAAAATATTTCTTCTTAAATAATAATTACAATTTCACATTCCATTATATTTACTCTCTCTAAAATAATATATATTACATGATGATTATAAATTATCATTACATAATATTATTATTTCAAAATATTATTATTTAATTCCTATAGAGGTTTTATAAATAATATTCTAGATTTAAAAAAGGAAATAAATTCATTTAAATTATCCCTTTCAAATGCTAGAAAAAGAATATAGGAGAGAGGGTGTTTTTACACTTTTGTAAATGAGAGGAAGAACTTAGTTCCTTCTAAGATCTAGGATGAAGATGTTTTATGCTTCCCAAAATGAAGAGGTTATTATGATCCTAAAGTGGAAAGGTTTGGGTATTTATTGAATATAAATTCCACATTCTAGTTTACATTAATATAAAACCTTAAAAATTAAATTTATTAATTAACACCATGTTAAAAGTCATAGTATAAATGTAACAAATTATTTGAAATATTTAATTTTTATTTTAGCCAAATTTTAAATATGGAGTGTTTGAAACCTTCTATAAAGAGTTAAAACATTTAAACGATCCAAAAAAACTTAATTACCATTATTTTAAGCTTTTAAAATATTTAAAAGAGCATACATATGTATTATGGGAATAAAGAATGAAAAATAGAGGTATCTAATGTATTTTTTCAAAAAACATGAACTATATAATGTTAACATGGTTTAACCTTATGCATGTCATATCACTTTCATAAGGGTAATAAATTTTACCCTTTCACAAATATCCTACCCATATACATCTCTTGAAAATCAAAAAATACCATTATAAAAGTCCCTATTTACCCTTATATTGGTAGAAGGAAAACCCTCTTACCATTATGCAAGTTTAGAGGTACCTTTATGCAACTCCTTATGTACCCTTATTCAATGGTTGATACCCCAAAACAGTGGGTTATATTCCCTTACACAATGGTTGATACCCTTATGAAATTCTAGTGATACATTTATACAATGCTATATTCCCTTACATAGTGATTAAATATAATGTATTACACTTATTCAAGTATAATGTACCCTTATGAAGTCCATAAACACAAGGATTACCCTAACATAACTCCCAACCATATAAAAGGTCTCTACCATTATACAACCAATGGAAATAGGATTTTACCCTTAAACAACCTATGTAAAACTATTTTTACCATTATGAAACCTTATAAAAACATGAGTATAGATTATTTCTATTGAAAAAAATGATTCTCAAATAAATAACATTTAAACTATACACCAAAGAGTGTTTAGAGATCATTTAAAAACTAAGGATATTATAATTATCCTCCACTAATGTATTATTTCATTTGATAAATTTCACCAATGGTCATTCTCAAAAAAAAGATCCCTGAGCATGAATACTGGATTGAAGATCAGAATATAATTTAACAGGATAATAAAAACTATAATCCAATCAAGAAGATAGGAACAAAAAATATGCTCCTCAAATTTCCAAGAAACAGATAGATAAGAATAAATCAGGATCATAACTCAAATTGTAGAAATTCCATCTTCACTATCTAATAGATATTAAAATATAATGTAATACCTTCCATCCAGTACTCCACAAAACCCCTAAGGATAACGAGTCACTTAGTCTTCTAACCCTTGGGGGATATTCACCTTCTTCTGAGGTATTGTCCCCCCACCATGGCATGATTTATTAGTATGAAACTATTAATACCTAGAATATACCAAACATAGATGGATAGTCATTCAAAACTAGTGAAAAGTAATTTGAAATAAGATGAAATCATTGAGAATGTTTCCCCTCTTCCCATAGTTCTAGAATAAAAGAAAATCATCTCCCTCATAGGGTTCCAAGGAACCTGATCTCTACTCTAATTTTTGACCATCATCGAAGAGTTTATCCTATTAATTAATATTATTATTTAATTAATAATAAACTAGGACTATGCTATAGAATGTACATGCTCATCCATTGACAAAGGGAAGTATACCTATAGGTCTATCTTCTTCAATTTCATTCTCTATCATTAGTTACTTATAAAGCATACCATCAATCCTTTTGAGATCGATGTTCCAAAACAATATCCTTGGATTAAGGATGAGATAAAAATTCCTTTATTTTTAAGAATTATTGTTAGAAAATATAAAAGAAAAGGGAATTATATTGGTGAATTGTGTTAAATATATGGACACCATCATTGTCCCCTATTGAAGCTCCATGAACTCCCAAATGATATAGCTCCAATTTATAATTAAATAACTCTTAAAAATAGATCCTTAAAGATTTATAAATATATCCCTTCCCATATACCATCCTAAAACAAGATATCCCACCACATTCTAACAATTCCCAGAAGAATGAAGGTAACAATATTGACCTATCAATCCTCTAGGTTGTCTAATGGTATAAGATCCTATCAATAACATGTATCCAATCCTCCATGTCTTGAGAGTCTCAAGTTCCCAATAAGTTAGGAGGATTCCAGATATATAATTCATTATTATTATCAATCATAGTTGACCCATCATTATAGGAACCTCCACCCTGAACATGAACCAATTGAAAGAGTCCTAGATGGATGGGTTCTATAGCTTGACCTGATGAAGTAACTAAGAGAGCATGATTGTATGCATCCTTCTATATGATTGGGTGTACAATTAGTTTCGTGAGATGTCTAGGAGGTTTTATTTCATAAAATCCACAATAAATGAAAAATGAATCCAACAATAATAAAATACAATATCTTAAAAAGGAAACAAAAAAACCACTAAGGCACACACAAGGGTTCAAAATATGTTTTGACATACGAGGCCACCCACAGGTAAAAGTAATAACCCTCCAAGAACATTCCAAAACCCAGGTCTCACAACTAGAACCTACACAATAGGCAAAAACACACATATACACTCAAGCATAGGATACAATAGGACAAAAAATAATTCAACAAATAATATAAAAAACACCATTTGTCCATTTACATATGAATATATTTTTTTAATCTCTATATAATTTAAGAAATATGTATATATGGAATGTGACCTATATTCTTATGATAATAAATGAACACTAAAAAGATCCCATAAATCTGTATATCAACATAATGTGCATCACCCATGGTGAAGTTAATCAATGATAACATTAAAAGGTAAAATATAAATTTCCCACTTTATGAAAACATTGAGGGGCATTATTCACTGCTAATCAGACACTAAAATAGTTCCCCTACCCAAGTCCCATCATTTATAACTCTTGTTTACCCCATTTGGAATATATAAAAATAGAAAATACAAGTGAATACAAGTTCTAGGGTATCATTTTCTAACACTCAGATCCATACTACTCGGTCGAAGAAAAATTCCACATGACCTCAGGTGCACCTACTAGTAGGCCTAGGGATGCTGACTTGGAATGTGTTTTTCAGTCTGTTAGTGGGGATACTACACCTTTAGTATTATATCATAGCTTAAATAATAAATAAAATATATAAAAAATAACTACGGTAACATGATGATATAACGGATTTCATACATTATATAATAAACTAAAACTAAACAAGGATGAATGGAATATAAAGCTAGTAAATAAAAGGAATAGATGGTTTCCCACTCAATTCCCATCCAATAATATCTGCATCCTCTAGTTCTAAAAACTCAACAGTTAACCATAGGGACCTTTCCAATTACAATAAACCGAGTCCTAAAATCTAAAAGGACACTGAAATGGTCAAGTATGGTTTGAGTACAAGACTTTATAGGACAACACCAATGGACAATAAAATAAGATCATAAGATAAAAAAGTGCATGAAATCAACATAAATATAGTAAAAATATAAAAAAAAATTATCACACAAAAACAAAAAATAAATTGAGTCCTCAAGGAATGGACCTACCTGCTTCCACACCATGATAAAAGACACTCTACCTATGTTGGAACCATCCCAAAATAATCTCAATGGTCATCCTAACACATACCCCTCAATGGGATATCCTAAAAAATTCTCAATACATCCCACTAGTTTTGAGATCCCAAATACAGATTGACCAATGTCTGGAGCATACCTCTTAGATGATTGTCCCAAGAAATTAGCACATCCTACCATCTGTGATAGCTTAAGTATATGCTAACTAGATTTTGGAATATCCCTTAAAGGGGATAGTCTAAATAAGATCAACCTTGATGATTAAATACTGAAGAAACATAAAAGAAAAATACAATATATAAATGATAAATCAAACAAAACATCAAGTAAAATAGTATCATCATAAAAAAATCCATATACAACCAATAAAAGAATAGTTTAAGGCTACAAAACACACTCATTTTATAATCAATAATCATACATAGGTTTCTCATTACATTACACACACAGAGACCAAAAATCATGCCAATAACCCATGTAAATCATGCACTAAATTCAAGTGATTTTTACACATAGTTTTTTTCACTAGGCTACAAATACACACTAAATATCATGCCAATAATCCATATAAATAATGAACTAGAGTCAAATAATTTTTATCTTAATGTTGATGGTGAAAAAAATAAAATGTTCACTAAGGAAACACAACCAAAATCATGTCGATGTGCTCATTGGATCAAACTACTCATCGAGGTTTCCTAGAATAAAATCCTACAATTTTATTTCCCAAATATATAAAATATCACACGTTCTAATAGTTTCCCACTTCTAGATAATTCAAAATAAACATGGTAATTCCATATTATCCTTCTTGATAATTACATATTTGTTTAATAGGATAACAACAATTACTCATGTGATAATACTACCTAACTCCCAGATATTATCCAAATTAGATATTTAATACATTGCATATGTTTAACAGATTATTTCTTAATGAATAATTATAATTTCCCATTCCCTTATATTATTTCTCTATAGAATAATTTGATTTATAATGATAATTATTCATTATTTTTCTATATTATAATCATTTAAGAAAATTATTATTCAATTCCCCCATATTCTTAGGAAAATTTATTATCAATTTAAAGATATAAATAATACCTTGATATTATACCTTTCAAACACTACACCAAGATCAGAGGTCAAATATTATTTTTACATTCTTGGAAAATATAAGAAGAACCTAGTTCATTCAAAAATACTTCTCATATATTGAATGTAGAGGTTCTATGCTTCTCGAACTCAAGAGGATAGAAAATACCTATTGCATCAAGGGATATGTATTTTTAAAATATTAATACCACATTCTTGTTAATAGTATTGGAAACCACCAAAATTAAATTCAATATTTAACACTTTGTTCAATTCCATAACATTAAATTCAAAAATTATAATAAATATCAAATTTTTATTTTACCTGAATTTTTAAACGGAGTGTTTAAAACCATCCATTAAAAAGTTTAAAAGTTTAAATCAAATTAATTACCATAATTTTAGGAATTTAAAATAATCAAAATAGGTTAATAATTAATTTTTGTAAGATATAATGGAAAACATAGGTTTTTATAGTACATTTCCCAAAACAAGTGATGCATAAGGGTAACATGGTTTACACTTACCGAGATCATAAAAATCGCATAAGGGTAAGATATTTCACCCTTATGTGGGTATTATACTCATATGCATCCTGTGATAATTAAAATAACCATTATGTAAGGCCCCACATTTCATTTCTAGTTAGAATTAAATCCTAGTTACCTATACAGAAGTATATATGTAACTTTAAAAATCACCTTATATACCCTTATGTAGCAGTTGGTACCCTTACCCAGTGAATTATACACATTTACAAAATACCTATAAGACTTATAAAACTCTATAGGAACCCCAAAACAACTCTATATACCATTAAATATAACCTAAACATAAGGGATTGCCCTTACGAAATTCTAAGGTATGATTATTTAGTGCATAAGAATATGAATTTACCATACACAACTTTCCTTACCATTAATTTACACATAGGGACGCGTGTTTACTTGTATTCGAGCCATATAAATTGTTTCTAACATTATCTAACCCATATAAATATTCTTTTACCCTTGAAAATCCTCTAGAAAAGCATTTTTTCCCTTTACACAACCACATAAAAACACGAGTAAGGGTGATTTCTATTGAAAAAAATATTATCACATAATAATAGATATAAAATATAAAAATATAGGGTTTAAATTTCATTTTAAAATGAGTATGTTTCAGATTCTGAAGTGATTGAGTTTCTTTTTGGGATTCCTCTAATTATTGGTCTAATGATGAACAACATTGGGTGTTGTTCTAGGGGAGGCTTTCCATCACTTTAGTGATATGTGATGTGGTTATATGTGAGTTAAATATCCCAAACTTGGTGTTAAAACCTAGAATGAAAAATATGAACCACGATCTTAGAGTTTAGTCTTAATAGCCTTGTATTAAGTGTCTAATTATAGATATTTTGTCTCGATGTTTTATTTTCTAGATGGTAGAGGTCGCGCACCGGGTTACTAGTTGTTTTATAAAGCATTTGGATGTTCATAAATTGATGATTAAGGAAATATTGATGGAATTAATCCTTGGTTTACTTCATTATTAGGGTGTATTAGAATCTACCTGGGTGATAGTGGTCCATTTGACCAAATCACCCAACTTTATAGTGGTTAATGAGTTGATCTTAGAGTTTGTTTTATCGAGTTAGTACATTAAAGAGGAGGTGATACTATATAGAGTCGCGAGGTTTATTATCTATTATCATGGTCTTAATTTTATCTATAGGGTATGGATATGTCTCCAACATAATTTTGGCTCTAAATTATACCTTATCCTCATTTTATATAAGTAGACGGATGGTCCAACATATCATATTATCCAGAATCTCAAGGAAATTTTGTGTGTTTATATCCTATATTTTGGATGTTCATGGATGAGGAACTTGGATTTGGTTTAGTTTTCATGAAATAATATTTTTCAATCCACTATTGGTATGGAATCATGTGAATATTTATATATACAACCTTTCCATTATCCATTTTTGATGTATTGGTGTCAAAGAATCTATAATTATCAATATGGAACTAGTGAAGAGCATGATATAGATGGTTCCGGTGATCTTAATATGTATGAAGGATGAAATTTATCACCATATATCCTATCCCAATCAATGGGGAATATCTATAGAGTTTTACATTTGAGATCATGTGTTTCAATATAGGACCTCATCATAGAAACTAAGTGTTTAGACATGAGAGAAAGCATTATCCCTTGTTTATTTGTCCTTTTTAGTTGTTCTCTCATGTTAGAGAAATTAAATATCATATATTAGTATCCACCAATAGAATATTTATATACATTATGTTTTCCATGTGTCATAGATTCTTGATTTTCTTCATTATGAATCACACTTCATCGATTGGGCTGATATCAACATCGATGATCATATAGACACTGAGGTGCATCCTATGGAGATCTATGACTTCTATGATAAGGTGATTCATGGGCATAATATTCCCTTGGTTCTTGTCTTATGGTGAAACTATGGCATGGAATAGAGAACCGAGGAATGTGAGTCATAGATGTGTGACCAATATCCTATGTTGTTTGATGTTTAACTATTCTATTGTTATAGAGATCATTTTTTGGTTTTTGACCATTATTAGGTTTATGAGATGGGTTCCCTTCATTTATGACTTGTTTCTTCCATGCTCTAATTTTAGATGTATATCCCTAAAGAGAGTTTTTGAACAATTTTTTGGGGTGTCATATTATCTTTCATTTTTTTCTTCAAAGTTATGTGGTTGATCTCTTATGAGGGTTAGATTCTTGAGAGGTATTTCACATAGTGGTTATTTAGATGTCCCCTTTTTCATTTCCTTCTCTATATGTTTGGTTAAAATTATGGAGGAAAATACCTGCCTGCAAATCACTTTTTTTGGATTTTTAAAAAGCCGGTTTGAGGGTTATCCGGTTCCCGATACAGCCGCACCCAAAACCATCATTCAAAATTCAAATTCAACAAAACTGCCTCGAACTTCACCCCAAACACAGCTCATCTCCTCGTAACTCGTACCCACGTCACATCGAAGCTCGAAACAGACATCGGAGCCCCGCAATCATCACGCCGGTAGCCGGCGAGACGATCAGAAAATCGTCGTCGGAACCTCCTTCGCAGCACCATCCGACCACCGTCATCACAAACTTACGAAATTCACAGGAGCCCGAAACAAGCGCTCCTCATAGATGTCAACAAACATGGCCGAACAACGTCGACGCACAACCGAGAAGGACCCAGAGCGCTCCGAAGAGTATGCCGGTGAAGACCGGTCTTACACCCGTAGATCCGACCATCAGTGCCGTCAAACGTCACCGCCGGAGCAAATCCAGCAAGGCCAATCACCGGGAAGCTTTCACCGGGGAGAAAAAACCAAGAAACCAACAAAGATCACACATACCAAAATCAAGAAGCAAACCTTCAAACCCAACGACTTAAAAAACCTCCAATACTCAGAACCGGAGGAAGCAGCGATCCGCTGCAAGCAGAGGAAACCCATCACCGCCGTCCTTTGCGACCTCGAGGTCCGTCGCAAAACCATCCGCCAAACCCGGGAGCAGGGCCAAGACCTCATACGTATGGATCTGGAATTTCTGTCTCGGACCGACACCACGCCGCCAACGAAACCCTAAACAGAGAAAGGAATCGAGAGAGGCTATGGAGAGCGGGAGAGACGATGAGAACCCTGAACCCACTGGATTTGAGGAACCGCCAGACTCGCCGAGAAAATGGAAGGCCGCCACGAAACCCTAGGGAAGGAGGCGGCGACGGGGAGAGCGCCTGAAGCCGCTGTGCCCCTTACGGGCCCATCTACTATCTTGAATCAAAATTATGGAGGAAAATAATTTATTGATAGGTATCTAGTGTAATGAATATGTCCTTTTAGCTTGTTTTTTATTTTTCAGAGTCCTATGGTGTTTTTAGGAAGCATAGAGTAGGTTCAATAGTGTTTAGGAGGTAGAATATAGATCATGATATGTTTATGATGTGAATCCATGATTCAAGAAACAAAAGTTAATTTTATGGCCTGAAAAGGATTTCACATCTTTTGATAGAGAAATTGAGGGGTATATTCACGACATATAAGGTAAATTCATGATGTGAAAGGGCCTAGGATCAACTTCGATAAATAAATCTCTTAAAATTCATGATGTGAATATGAAGTCAATGATGTGAATTGATCCCCTATCTTTTGGATCTGGGTGGGGTTTTTAGTGGATCTTAAACTAGGGGTATTAACAATGATAATGAACTATTCATTATGTGAGATTACACGTGTTTTTATTCCTAAAAATATTTCCACACCCTCATTTTTCTATGAAACCCTTTGATTCCTTTTGAACTCTAGTCAACCAAAGGTTATTTTAGGGTGTTTTGATACCAATTCAAAAGGGATTGTTCCCCAAATTCCCATATTCGATTCATGGTGATACGAGGAAATTTATTCTTATTTTCCTTATGGTTTATTCTCCTATAATTCTTGTTCATCCCTTTCTATATTTCCATGTTATATCGATTGATATATTTATTTGATATAGAGTTTTTTTTGATTTTTTTTCAATGCAGTTGTGGCATGGTGTCAACTATGGATTGTAGATTCCTTGTAGAAGAAGAGATCATAGATCCATGATACCATTTCATTCTTGTCTGTGGAATAATTAAAGCCTTTAGGTAGAAGATTTTTCCCTTATCCTATTATTCTATGATTAATTGTAAGGTAAAAATTATTTACCACTTTAAATAATGATGGAATTAAACATAATAAATGTTAAATTGGAATGATGAAACAAAATGATTTATGGTAGTAGTGATGAATGTGTTACCACAATGAAAATTCCATTAACCCTTTATTTTCAAGATATTGTTCTATCTATAATTATTATTTATTTATCATATCATTAATTATTGGTTTTATCATGTCAATTTGATGAAAATGGTTAAATAACATAAATCTTATAATGTTTCTAGATAAATAATTATATTATCATGTTTATTTAATCTATTGATTCTTATAATTTGATGGAAAATAAATATTTTCAGATCAATATTTAATTAATAATTGTCTTCTATATGTTAATGGAATTCACTAAAGAACATGAAGCTAGAAATTTTAATTTCAGATAATAATAAAGAGGCATGTTAATGGAATTTTTCTTCTTTAGTGTTATTTAAATATGTAGTTATGATTTAGAGAATGATGAAATAATTTAAATCTTATAATAGCAAATGTCTATTATTCGTAGTTGTAACCTATGATAAATAAATTGGTTAATACAAGTTGGTAGTAAAATTAGTTTTTTGATAATGAAAATCATTAGGTACTTAAGATACCTATTTTCATTTTTGGGTTGGATTCTATGTTTTTATGTCCTATATTCCATGTTGAGTCCATTTAATATTTTCTTCCCTATTTTTTTTCTTTGTATGTGTGACTTTTTATGAGAAGTGATGTGATCCTTGGATGGTTGATGGTTTGACGAGATATAAGCAAGGAGGTCAGTGTGTCATGACAAAAACATTTATAAATAAAATTTTCCTTGTGATTGAATTAAATGCCCTATTATTTATTATGGTTATAGAAAATAGATGTAATTTTTTTGGGATATTATATCTTATCAAATTTGAAAACCTTTATAAATCATTACCATTGATAATATAACTATTTAATATTGAACATATCATTTGTATAAGTATATGGTTTTTGATAAATTTAACTAACACAGACAAAGGATATGATGGCCTCAACCAATATGATCACACTCTATGAGGCCCATTTATCCAAACGTCCAAGGGATGTAGAATCGTGAGGATTTTCCCTTGACCATTCCAAGTTGAGATCTAGAAACTAATAAATGAGAATAACTATTTATTAGAGAATTTCAAGATCATTGAGATCGTGGTCCAAACCATGTACGCCAATCCACACAATGAAAATATCACCATCACACACCTTACCCTTAGGGAATTTACTGGTCTAATAAAGGGATATTTATCAAGACCCAAATAATGTAAATATTTATATTTTATTTTTACAATAATAAGGGTTATATTTTGTTCTTATTATTGTTACTTAATAAATGTTTTTATCTTGATATGATAAATCAAACATTGCATTTATTTAATATGTAATTTAAATTAATACATTCATTTTTGAGGAATTCATGAATTTTAAAAATAAATTATATTTTAATAATACAATTAAATAATTTTTATTGAATATAAATTATAATAAATTTTTTATGAAGTCAAATGTAATTTTTTATAAGGGATTGAAAAGCGTTATTATCAAAAAACATAGAAGTTATCCATAAATGTTGATTCATTATTTAAAAGATGAAATTAAAAAATATAGGGAATTATGTAAATAAAATAAATATTATTCTTTGGATCATAACATTGAAATTATATATTATAAAAAATTTCATCATTTTATGAGGAATCAATTTTTTTGGGTAAAAATTATATACGATATAAAATATGGTGTATGTTACAAAATTATAAATGCCCAAAAGTGATGTAATAAATTCTATAAAATGTATCAAATACCAAATCTATGTTACCCCTCTAAAATAATATGATTTTGAGTCCATTTTATTAATTTTATAAATCCCTTATAAATCCCTGAAAACCTATATTATATTTTGATGTTTTAAAATCATTTATTTTATAAACATGACTCACTTACGCATTATGAAGTTTAATATTTTATTGATTTAGGCCTTTGAAATACTAAAATAATTAAAACCATTCCTATATTTTAGAAACCATGGGTAAAAACAATGGGAAGGTTTGTAGTGTTGATTACATTATTTTATAGAGCCCATAACCAAAATTGGGTAAGTAATGATTAATTTCCCTCTCTTTCTATATATTCCCCCAAAATCACCCATTCATCTTCACTAAAAAACTTTAGAGAATTTACCTACTCTATTCTACCCTCTAAATAGTCCTCCCAAGGTTCCCCCAATCTCTCAAGAATCTTCTCGCAAGCTATTGGAATGACCATCTCAAGGTAAGGGATTTCCCTTGATTTTTTCCATCCAAGCACCTTCTTTGTAATTAGACTTGTTAATATCAATTGGTTATATTGTCATGAATTTATAAAGATACATCTAATTTTAAATTTATTTCCTAATAATGATATATCAATTTTCATATATCATTAAATAATTTACCTATGTCATTACTATATCAAAATTTAGTAAGGGATCCTCTCCTTCTCCCCCTTATTCAAACATCTTCTCTATTTTATGCCATTTTATTTATGATTACTCATGTTAAGATCTATTTTTTTCACATAAAAATTACTATATTTTGGATATCCAAATTATGAGAGTCTCCACCCCCATTTACCTTCAAGGTTATTCAAATTGATGTACCTTAAATTTATTTATTGGGGACTTCCATGTATTTTATTCACAATACATTATCTTGGGGTTAACATTGATGAAGGAAATCCGGATTTAGTCCGATCTATGTGGAAAACTTATGTATGTACATGATATTAAAGTGTAATGCATTCCAGAATTATATAGTGATCCAATGCCTTGAATAATGTATTAGTCACATGATACATCATGTATGGGATTATGGAGTGAAACTAATCCATTATTGGACTTTTTACACCATGTTATAATATTTTTTGTTATCCTTGACTTATGTTTATGATTTCATGTTAATTTTTGTTTCCAATTTTACATGCTATGTTGATATTATAATTCCATATCCCAACTAATAGATCATGTTTATGATTCTCACCCATTTAATGTCCCATTTAAATTAATATTTTCTAATTTGTAATAATTTATGCATGCTATGATTTTTTGTTCCCTTACTAGAATTTATATCTCAACCCTTCCTTACGTATATTGTTAGGTTATCCCATCATGTTTTAAGAATGATGGAAAATTATGATGATGTTAAGGATGTTTCAATCATGCTGATGTATTCCTATTTTTAGTTGTTAGGTAATGTATCTAATCCCCCTAATACACAAGACTTATTGATCTACTGTATTTTAATAAGTGTTATCTTATATAAGAAATTAGGAATTAATGTGTAATAAAGACAAGGATTTTCATACCAGGTTTGTGGTTCAAGTTGATGCCTCTGATGTTGGGATACATGGTGATATTCATGATGGTGTTAGGGATGGAATTATTATTTATAGAACAGGTTGAAGTTGGGATTTCTCATTGTTTTTCTGAAAGATAGATACTTGTTTTCTAATGTTATACTTTAAATTTCACGTGGTCGAGTTTTTTATTTACCTTCATTCCTTAACCCACAGTTTGAGTTAACTTGTTGTGATTAGTTTTCAATTTATTTTATTGTATCTTATGATGTTTTCAAGAGTTCCTAGAATTATGAAATGATAATGAGATTACATGTTTCAACACATGGGTTGGTTCTTGAATGGAATGTAAATGTTGATAATCTTATGGAACATTGGAATTAGTTAGATTATTTCTGGAGGGAATGGACATCAATTTTTAGCTATTGAAATGTAAATTTAATGATATTAATTAATGGAAAACTAATTACTTTATGTTATGTGAAATTTTGAAAGGAAATAATAAATTAAAATAACCCCTTTATACTTTTTTGTTTATTGGATATCTAGTTCATAATAATAGAATCCAGATGTTTGATAGAAGATAGTTTTAGTTGAACCTATGTCTATGTTAATACCCACAGTTTGGATGCAAGATATATTATATCATTTATGTTATCTATTTTATTATGCTTCCACTAACTTGTTAATGGGGAGTCTGAAAAGCAGTGGAATCTGGGAGGGTGTTTTTCCCATTATCTAGGTTGGAGGGGAACAGATGGATGACTACCCCATATGCCCCCTATATATTCAGTGGGTAGTTTTATGTGATTGTATACATGGTGGATATTTTTCCCACATATGTTTGTAGATATATTTAATGTCTTGTGGTTATTTTCAAAAAACAAGTTTCTAAATTTATAGTTTCCTATGGATTATTATTAGATTGAAGAATAAGGGTTGCAATGCCTAGAGGTATAATACATTGTATATGGGGTATTATGGCTCTG
This sequence comes from Viscum album, assembly GCA_963277665.1. Classification (NCBI taxonomy): domain Eukaryota; kingdom Viridiplantae; phylum Streptophyta; class Magnoliopsida; order Santalales; family Viscaceae; genus Viscum; species Viscum album. The sequence goes on along the minus strand of OY728128.1, from coordinate 1,916,806,975 downwards.
GGAAACTAATATGTTACTAACTAGACATGTGGCATGGTATGAAATGGTGTTGTGTTAAAAATGGAAAAAATTATGTGATACGATGGTGTGATGCACGAGATTCATGTGATGATACACTAACCCAAGTACATGTGTTCTGGCTACTTTTCAATAGAGATGAATAAGAACACGTGATATTGAGGATGGCTACAAAACTAGTGGGGAAGTGGTAGTTAGGTAACTTATTTTGATATTAATTTATATGTTCGCTTTTATGAGATAATTTTTGATATATATCCATGGTGAGGGTGGGAACCTATTATAACTATTTAGATGATGAGTTAGCCTCACTTGTTGTTCGTTGGACTTTAACATGGTTTATTTATATTTTTCATTAGTGTATCTAGGGATGATCCTAGTGAGTAGACATGTTTTTCAGACCATATCTATATATAAACTCTATTTCATGTCCGCAGGAGTAGGTTCATGGTTGGATTGGAGTTTACTAGATGATGAGTGTTTTAGGATCTATTTGGAATTTAGTGGTCACTATAGAGAATTATATGTTGGTATATGTAGTTTTATTATAGATTTTCTGTTAAATAAAATTTTATGATTGTTTTTTGGTATATTTTACATTTATCTTTAGTAGTATTTTTTGGTGTTTATATATTATCACCCTCATTTCTCAATCTTAAGAGCATAAGACATCCCATAATTTTGTATAATATACCCCCAGTTCATGAATCCATCTCATAGCCTATTAGAGGTGGGATTCAAGCATCATTATCTCCCTTCTATCATTTCAAATTGAGGAGGGGCACCTTTTGGTAGGGGGTCGTGAAAAAATGTCTCTTTACTACATACTCCATTTCACATTTTGAGATTTTTAATCTTGTTCATTACCCTCAAACAAACTATTCTTCTTGTTTAGATTGTATAGTGTAAAGTTTCTTATACCACCAAAATTGAAGAAATTATTTGGGTGTTCTCCTTTGTATTTTCGATTTCCCTTTTTGAAATTTATGGAGATAATTTACTTAATTCTATCGTCCTTTTCATTATCTTGCTCATTATTAGATTAACATTAATATTTAAATTATTAATATTTAATCATCAGTTCTACCATATATTCAAAATTAATTTCCTATTTAACCTTATTTTTGTATTCTTGAATTTTTATCAATTTTTAAGAATTGAGATTTTTTTTGAAATTCATCAAGTTAAAGAACCTCTCTATTTTCTAATTCTAAAATTTATATATCAAAGATACATATAATTTTTATCATCAACTTCAAAATTGTAAAGTCTTATAGATTTTCTCCTAATATTATAATATTGATAAAAATTTCATTGATTAATCTACAGTATTGAAAAATTTTCTCTTCACAATATATCATAACATTATGAATATGTTTCACTATATTTGGAGTTTGGATTCATTAACTTTTACATGGACTTCAAATTTTAATTCCAATTAATCCCATATTTCATTAATTATTTTTAACCCTACAACCATCATATAAAACTTGGAAAAATGATACCAATGACTGTTACTTTTTATTTTCCATCAACTAATAAATTTATTCTATTAGAAAAATATATTGGGTAACTTCCCTCAATGGGTGGAAATCCCACCATTATTGTACATCTGACTTCTTGAAAAGATATAAAAGATAAGATAACATATTTTTCTTTCCATAATGATAGATTTTACATAAAATTTTTGAATAAACTTTGTATTCCTATTATTATATTATCTATCTATACCAGTATAATGATCAGACAGAGGGAACTATGATTCTTTGATACCACTGAATATTCCCTTGGAATTGGTTTACCTATGAGATGGGAGGATGAATTAGTAGTAATAATCATTTATATTATCTTTCACTTAGAAATAAACCTATTATACCATTGAATACAAGATTTACTCAACCAATTAAATAAACATTACCTGTGACACCCTAATATTTTAAGAAATATTTCTTTGAAACCTTTCTTTACACACAATACTGACATTATATGATCCATGATATATTATTAAAATATTATAATTTATTTTCAATGTTATCTCCTAATAATTGGATTATAATGTATGAAAAAGACTAACTAAATTATGTAAAATTATTTTATTACTCATATATAAAATGAATTCAGGTGTTATTTATTGGTTATAAAGTATAAAAAAATAATTTCAAAGAAATAGAAGCTGTTTTTCAAAAAAACTATTTTTACACTCAAAATGTGTATTTTATTTTGGTAAATTAAATTAATCTCAGTTTATGAATGATTTTAATGATATTTATAGATTTTATATTCTAGAAAATATTTTAACATTAATCAATTATTTTTACTAGGCATGTAAAAAGAGTACATCTAGTTTTATGATTATAAATTCATCTTCTCAAAAATGGGTTTCATTATGTTTTTCAATATTATATTAAAATTAATTTATACTAGTTATATAAATTTAATCATAGAAAATGATTTTTTTATTTATAATTAAAATAATAATATGATCAACTTATTTCTTTAGTCATTATGAATTGTAACTTTGGTAACAATTTTTGTCCTTAGAATGGGTAAAACATCAAAAACAAGGTTAAAACTATGGGGTTGAGATTTAAAATATCATTAACACCAAAAATTATCCTATATATGTTTTTTGGATGGAAAAAGTAAAATTTTTAAAAGTGAAATATATAATTTTTAAACATTATTGTGAATTTGGGAACTCAATATTAATTATTCTGAATATAAGTCATATTTTATTCAAATTTAAAACATTTTTTCGGATTTGTATTCAATGTTATGGTTTGAACATTTCATTCAGTTTCTAATTGATAATTAAGTATAAAACCTTTCCTTGTTTTGTAAAATAGTAAAAAAATTCATTAAAACCAAATTTTTATTTCATTTCAACATAAATTTATTTTTATGCTTAAATCAGGAATTTTTGTAACACCCTGACCCAAGTTAACTAGTGTAGGTCCATTATTACATAACATTGGCATTATCACAATAGATAAATCTTGAAAGACATATTAGTTTAGTAGCCATGGAAGTACTAGATACATACCTATGTTTTACATTAAATCATGAAATAAAAAAAATAACATTGTGTCCCCTTTGACCACACTCATATCCTTTGGCCTATACATCTATGTTAATCATAAAATAATTCTTCACATCCTGGGAAAATGAAAACATAAGAAAGGGGTGAGATCAGATTCTTAGTAAAGATAACAATATAATAGAAACCATCATAAATAAGAATAAAAATTTAAATCAATGTATATGAATAAAACACAAGACTTATAATCTTTATCTTCAGTATAATATGGAAAAGATAAATCAAATAATTCCTTTTACTTAATCACATGGATATTATTCTAGTTTAATAGTTATATGTAACATCAATAGCTAATATCATAATGGTGGAATGAAAAATTCCAGACATCATAACCACATAGTCAGGGCCACATTCCCAGACTACAAATAATATTTTCTCAAGGGCTTGTTCCAAGACACTAGTTTGTCTCATGAGATATACCGATGCATCAAGTAGCTATAGCGGGCTCCACCCGTCAATTACTAATTCCAATGCATTCCACATATGAAAAGGTTGAAACATAACATAAACCTTCATATTAAAACTAGAATTTGAAATGTTAAGACACTAACTATAAACCATGAATGGTTTAAAAATAACACATCCACAATGAAACATATCACAAAAACTTCAATACAATATGGATGATTGTATCATAATCAATCACCTTCAAAAAAGTGTAAAATCAATCAAAGGATATTGACATAGATGAAATCAAAACTATTTGAGAGAAATATCTCTTTCTATTTTGAAATCATTAAAAATGTTACATAATTATAAAAGAAAACATTTATTTTTAAAATATTATTATAATATTTTTAGGGAATATTTAAATGTGTTATTATGGTAGAAAATATCTACACCCATCTTATAAGCTAAAAAAACATTCTTAAATTAATTTTTCGAAAATGACATAAAGTACCTTGCTTGGAAAATAACAGAAAGATTCCTTTCAAAAAAGATTATAAAATGTAAAAAATGGTATAAAATAATTTAACCCATATTCTAGGAAATTGTAAAAATGTTTTGAAATACATTTTTAAGAAACACATATGAGGATGAAAAAGAATTCTCAGTAGATGCTTATGTATAAACAAACTCAGATAATAAAGTGATTATAAAATTAACCCTTACCTTGTAGTTTTCCATAGTCAAGGGTAATTTAAACTCTTGTATAATAGATAACTCATTTTTATTTAATTATACAAGAACCACATACATAAATATGATATCATATATTATCTTCTAATATTACTTTGTTACTAATATTTCAGTAGTATCATTTTTTCGGGTGTTAAACTGATTTGTTTTCCTTTATCTGTTTTATTACATAAGTCATGTTTGTTATAGATATGATGTATTTGGTTCATATAAAAAATTATATTAAGTTCAAAAAAATTATTTTTTAATCATCAAATGAACATTATTCTTGAATAGTTATGATGGGGAATGAAATCTCATCGCATCGTGGAGACGATAAGCCGTATGTACGCACGAGTGATAATATCATTCTATTGATGGTGAAATTATATGAAATTTGGATGTTATATTATAGTTAATGAATAATTAACATGTTATATTTATTATTTAAATCAATTATACACATTATTATACCTATCCAAACAATGAAGTGTTGAATAACAAACTACCTCATAACTTGGAGACAGTAAGCCTTACGTACACACGTATGGTGACATTGTCATTCATAGGATGGATATAATAATGAATATGGTTGTACTATATTTATAATGACATCATATTATGTAGATGGTACTATAGTTATTATTTTAGATTGGAAACAACAAATAAAGAGGAAGTGAAAGAAGAAAAGAACTCTGAAAGAGGTGATGTAGTAATTACCTCTTATTCGGATGCTTCCTTTTGATTTGAACAAAAGGCATCATTTGGTAGGCTTTATAATCAATATAATTCCTCTAGGATTCATTGAGGGTAGTTGAGAGTTTATATGGGTAGTTTTTGGCCGAGAAGAATTCATTTTGAGGTGTAAAATTAAGAGTAGGAGAAGTACCCTTTTATAAGAGAGGTGAGAGTCACTTTAGAAAAAGTTTAAAATATTAATTTATTAAAAACAATTTTTTGTTTTATAATGGCTCAAAATGAATTTATTTAGAGCATAAGGTGGGTATCGGTCGAACTAATCTCACCCCAAAGGTTTTAGACATGTTTAGGTCACAATATTAACCATATAATAGTTTAACATTTACCATGTCTCCTTGTATTCTTAAATTACATGGTTCATAAAGGTACTATAAAATTAAAAGAGAACCCCAAGTGGTTCATTAATTACATATCTATCATTATATAAGTATTTTGGATGGACCATAGTTTTTTTGGAATATTATATCATTTAATAATATAGTATTTGTTTTAAAAACACATTTATATCAATTTTGACACTATTTAGTATTTGATTTTTTTGAAATTCAAAAAAACATTATTATAAGAAATAAATACATTAATTAATACTAACATGTCATATTAACATAAAGAATTAGTGGGATGTATCAAAAATCTCAATTTATATTTATTTAGAGATTTACAATATTAATTATTTTATCCATTCATTAATAAGGTAATTACTACATCATCATTATGTCATAAGAAAATTTAATTATTTAATGTCTAAAAATTATAAATAAAAAAATGTAGGAAATATTTTTATATTTATAATGAATATTTATAGTTGGATTTATCTTATATATAACCCTATATTAAAAATTGTTTAGTTATTTATATTTGAATATAACACTTTTAACTATTATTTAAAGAAAATAATAATAAATGTCCTAATCTAATCCAAGTGAATCAAAAAGGATCATATTTTATTAAAAAGGTTAATTTTGGTTGAAAAACACACATCCAATAGAATTAGGACATGTGTTAGGTTAATTATAATATCATTTTTACCTTTAATTACCCTATTTAATTTTAACCATAGTAAATAATATTCAAGAGTTACTATTCACAAAAATTATTTCCATCCTATTAAAACAAATTTTACTTATTGATGTTAACCGTGTCTCTTGGATTTTTGAAATTCAATACCCAGAAGTAGTAAAATTACATTTTATGAAAATTTTCAATTGTGCCTAGAAGGCGGGTAAAAGACGTTAAAAAGTTAAATAAAATTATATATATATAATATTGTTATAAAATGACTCCAATGAATTAAATTGGATTAATATAGATATTATATATCTATTTATACTTTTAAAAATAAAAATTATTAAAATAAAAAGTTAGATTTAAACAATAACATAGTGTTTTTCACTATTCATCAAAAATTGAAAGCTTTCACAAAAATATCAGAATATTACCCAAAGCTAATTTTGATATTACGAATCCAAAAATGAAGTAAATTTTTAAAAATTGTAACGTCCTGGTTCTGGAAGCCACCCCAAGGTGCCCCGTACCTAGTTGGTCACATGGAGTCAAGCTCATTTCCCCTAACTCCAGAGGATTCTAACTAGCAGTGAGAGCCTTGGGTGTGTGATTGGGGAAACTATGACATCATTAGAAGAGTAAAATAGTGGATGAAAATAGATATACAATAGCACAAACATTAATAATATCAAATAACTTGAAAACAACGGAATACGGAAGAAGAAACAACTAGAGAAAACATATATAAATGATGCATGATACATATTTCTAGGCAAGAAGCCAAACACATCACAATGCTCGAATACAAAATTTTACTAAGACAAAGTAAAAAATTAAAATAGATAAAAATCTCCTCAGCATCGCAAGCCTCAGATTGGTCCCATTCTCTCTAGATCCACAACAAATCAAGTACCTGAAGTTGAAGGGAACTATCCCTTATTAATACATACATCAATATAATATATTTGGGACCAAAAGCAAGGCCCAAACACGGTGTGAGACTAATACCAGTAGGCAACCACCAAAAGATTTGTGCCTAACAGTCAGTGAATATATTTTGTAGGCAATAAGTAAAAAGAAGCTGTATACAAGGAAGTACTCAACAGTAAACATTTCCACAGTTTAAAAGCATTCAATTCCACATAGCAAGTAAATAGATAATCGTAAATAGGTAACCATCTGGGATGTACTCATAGCCTATCCCCTCTGGTCCTACCTATAAAACACAAGCAACCCTATGGGAAGTACACATAGTCTAACCCCTCTAGTTTAGCTTTTGTAAAGTCTCTTTGAGGAAGCACTCAACATTAATTCCCCTTATACACAAGTATGATTAAAGACTATCTGAGGAAGCAATCACTGTCAATTCCCTCTATAGTCTTTTAATATAAACTATAGGCACTCTGAGGAAGCACTAAACTTCAATTCCCCCTGTGGCCTCATAACATAACTATAGATCCTCTGAGGGAGAACTCAATGTCAATACCACATATGGTCACGCAGCGTGATAAAATAATAGACACTCTAGAGAATCCCCTACATCTATTATCCCTATGGTCCACTACACTAGGTTCTCACGACCATGTTTAAGTCAAGAAAGCATATCAATGCATATTGGACAATGTAAACCTCAATAAGTACTTGTATAATAGTCTACATCATAACAACATGGCAGATAAACAAAAACACTCCATCATACAATACTAGCCATGGGAAATAAACAAGGCAGCCTTACAGGCTAAACAGTACTAAAAGGTCATAACCCAAACATGCATGGGAAAAAACATTAAAGCATAGAAATTAAACCTATTATATTTAAATTAACATGTACTCAAGCACAAAAGTATGACAGGCAAGTAATAGGGCTAAAACAGTAAACATGCAATACCCCGTTCAAGGGTATTGCAAAAATTTGCACATAAAACTCAAAAAATTTCAACGGAAATCCACAAACCACCTAACTATGTGTATTAGGATTGACATAAGTGAACCTCAAGCCTTTCATCTCCCAAGAACATGGTAGATATACAAAAACGCTCAAAACGTTCAACCATGGATAACTTGAGAAATAGAAGGAATCATGAAATGAAGATCTAGAAGAAGGAAGAGCTTACCGAGGTGATTCCAACAAAATCAATGGCTGTTGAATCAGAGATCAAATGCTCAGTCGGGGGCTTAGAGGAAGATCACAGTCGTATGGGAGCTCTTAGACAAACTTGGTTGAGAAGGCCATTCAGGTGATTAGATGCGACCCCGATACATTTAATGAAAAAAAATAAAATACACGGCGTGTACTTTGGAAGTACATGGTGGGTACTTACCGTTTATGTACCCCACATTAGGAGGCCTCTAGGTGACCCCCACATGACTGTGTGTGTGGCCATTACATATCCAGCACACGGCTTCATGCAATAACTGAGTACAGGATGTGTACTCATAAAGTACATGACATGTACTTAAAAAATTTCTATAAATTCATATTTTTGTCAAAAATGACCAGAAAAGGAAAAAATAACTAAAAAGAAGATTTAGGTTTGTGAAAAATTCTTCCCTTAACAAAATTTGTCCCCGAATTTCCCTAGCAAGGAAGCGTAGAAGAAGAAACCCCGAACAACTCTGACCACTCTGATCATATGTTTTCTTCCCTCTCTCTAGTCTCATCCTATACTCTCCCATGCTTCCATATCCCTTCTACCCAAGGAATAGACCGAACATAGAGAACCTTTGTACTTCAATAGACAATCTTGATAGGATTCTTCTCAAAATATGCATCCACTTCCAACTCAACCTCCTCGGTTTGGAAGACATGAGATGGTTCTAAGAAGTAACATTGGAGCTGAGAAATGTGGAAGATGTCATGCATAGCCTAGTACCTCTGAGGCAACATCAACTGATATGCAACTGGCCCAAATCTCTCCTAAACCTCAAACGGCTTGACGTACCTCAACAAAATTTTACCCTGTCTCATAATCCTTCTGTGCCCCAACCTCAATTTGACACGTAGGAAAATTGGATCCACGACCTTGAACTCCAGAGGTCTTCTCCGCTAATCAGCATACGACTTCTGTTGAGACTGTGCAGTATCCATCCTATTCTGAATCAACTATATCTACTCTGGGATCTCTGGGACAAGACGCGATCCTAGCATAGCTTCCTATCCTACCTCTATCCAACAAAAGGGTGATCGACATGGACTACCGTACAAAGCCTCATAGGGTTCCATATAAATAGTTTCTTGAAAACGATATATATAGGAAACCCTACAAGAGGTATATGCTTCTCCCAAGAACCTCCAAAATTTAGGATGCATACACAAAGCATGTCCTCAAGCACCTGAATCGTACACTCAGACTGGCCATCTTTCTGGGGATGGTAAGCTGTACTCAAAAGCACTTATGTACCTAGAGCCTTATGAATCCCCTGCAAGACCAGAGAAGTAAAACAGGCTTCCCTATCTGAAACAATGGATTGTGGAACCCCATGTAGACATACAATCTCACAGATGTATAACTTTCCCATATCATCAACCCTGAAGGTCTCTTTGATCGGAAAGAAGTGAGAAACCTTCATGATTCTGTAAATGACAACCCAAACTTCATCATTCCCTTGAGGCGACCTCGGTAAACCTATCATGAAATCCATCGCGACATCATTCCACTTCCACTCGAGAATAGATAACTGGTGCAAAAGCCCTGTTGGTTGCTGATGCTCCGCCTTCACCTGCTGAGAGGTGGAACACTTCATGACTAAACCAAAAACATCTCTCTTCATACCTGACCACCAATATTGGAAAAGTAGATCATAATACATATTTGTGACACCAGGATGAACTACCCAATCTGAGGAATGAAAGTCCTGCATCAGCTCCTCACGTATGTCTGCAGGAACCCATCTGAACCCATTAAAATGAAATATCACATCCTTTCCTATGGTCCCTCCATAAATAGGGTCTTCTCCTAACATTATTTCCCATAATACTAGGCCTTTAGAATATGATAGCTTCCTCATTTTCAATCGATCATGAAGAGTAGAGGTAATGACCACAGAAGAAAGAAAAGTCTGCCCATGTCTGCCGTGAACCTCCAAATGCATCACAGAGAACAGTTCAATAAGATACCACTCACTACTGGCCTTCTGAACTGCGTATATCTGAGTCCTCCTTCTCAGCGCATCTGCCACCACGTTTCCTTTCCTAGGCATATAGGCAACCACAATGTCAAAGGAATGAAGGTACTCAATGCACCTTCATTGTCTCAAATTCAACTCATGCTGAGTGAAGATATACTTTAGGATCTTGTGGTCTGTGAAAACTAAAAAATGCTCTCACAGAAGATAATGTCACCAACAATGCAAGTGATGAACAACATCAGCCAACATGAGATCATGCATCGGGTAATTCCTCTCATGTGGCCTCAACTGCGGAGAACCATACGTGACGACTCCTTACCCATGCATAAGCATAGATCTGAGCTTGATACCTGTGGCATCACATTACACAATATAGCTCTTTCCAGACTCTAGAAAACTAGTTTCAGTGATGAAGTAAACCTCCTTTTCATCTCCCGAAAGGAGGAATTGCAAGATTTTGACCATAAGAACTTCTCACACATGTTAGTCAGGCCCGTCAGTGGCACTGATATGTGTGAAAATTCCTTTATGAAAGGTCTGTAGTATCCATCCAACCCTAGAAAACTTCTTACCTCAATGATGTTCATTGACTACTCCTAGGAAAATAATTCTCTCAATTTCTATGGGTCTACTAATACTTTTGTCTCTGGGATAACATGAACTAAGAAGAGAATCTGGTCCATCCAAAAGTGGCATTTTGAGAACATAGCATATAACCGATTCTCTCTTAGTGTATTCAAAATGATCTTAAGATGGGTATCATGGTCATGTAGAATGTGTGAGTACACCAAGATATCGTCTAAAAAGACCACCATGAAAGTATCCATGTATGGATGGAACACTCAGTTCATCAGTGCCATGAAAACTGTATGCGCGTTAGTGAGACCGAAAGACATAACCATATTCTCGTATAGACCATACCTGGAAGGCTATAAGAGGTATATCAGATGGTCTAACATGAAACTGATGATAACCGGATCTCAAGTCAATCTTCAAGAACACCCGGGATCCTCGAAGCTGATCAAAGAGATCCTTAATCCTCAGCAAGGGATATCAGTTCTTAACCATCAACTAGTTCTGCTTCTGATAATCCACACAAAGCCCGAGGGTACCGTCTGCCTTCTTCGCAAATAGGACATGCCAACCCCAAGGAGAAGTACTAGGTCAGATTAAACCCTTTGCCTGTGACTCCTCCAACTGCTTCTTGAGCTCCTAAAACATTAGTGTATCCATCCTATAAGGAGGAATAGACACCTGTGTTTCTCCTGGCACAATCTCAATATAAAAGTCTACCTATTTCTCTGGAGGAAAACCTAAAAAGTCCTTTGGAAATACATCCCTAAAACGATCCACCACTAGAGTAAAGTCTAACTGTGAAGTCCCCTAGTCATCCAGATATAGATTATAAACTTTGGTTGTAACTCCTTTCAACCCATGATGCTCGGGTCCCACTCTGCTTGCCTAGACATCCCATTCTCCCTTATGAAGAAGTGATCCATCTTCTAGTGATGTGAAAGTCACCCTACGATGGTAGAAATCGATGAATTCATGGAAGGAATCCAACCAGTCCATTCTGAGAATGACATCATACCCTGTCATCCCTAGGATATAGAGGTCCCAAAAGAAGTGCCACCCACCATCCTATAGAGGTCCCTCCTTACACTAACACACACTAGCCATTCTAGTCCCCAACAGAGTATCCAATGTCAAGATATCAGCATATCAAAAGATACAGAGCCCAATGATCTCCACAACAGAAAAAGATATTATGCTATAGGGAGCCCCTGTATCAAAAATATTAGAAGCTAAAATAGAGACAACTAAGATCGTAACTCAAACTGTAGAAGTTTTGAGATCTTGCTCCTACTAGGTTTGTTCCACTGCAAAAGTCTAGCCTGTACCATGGCCCTATGACCCTTCTTGATCACTCTGAGCTGATCCGACTTGATGTTGTTGAAAACCAGGTGACTGTCTACCATGGATACGACCTCCACCTCAGCCTGAATGGCTGGAAGAACTCCAGTTCCCCAACTGGTGAGAAACTAGTGGCGTTTCCCCTGAATGAGAAGTCATTTACAAACCCCTGTCACCAGCTACTGGTGAGAAGATCTGAAATAAATGCTATAGATCAGCCATCTTTCAACAAGATCGGAAATCCACTTGGTCTCTCGGGTAAAGTGTCCTTGTATACCAGACCTTCCCACATTGGTAGCATATCACCTGGCTACCTAAAGGTGCATCCCATCTACTCGGATCTCAACGAGTAGTCTACCTACGGTTCTTCCTACTATCAACTGGTGAACCACTAACTTTGGATTCTGAACCGCCCTGGAAGATGGCTCCAGAATCCCTCAGGTTATGCTCTGTGATCAATTCCTGGTTGACGATAGAAAATATCGAGATCAACATGAAGATTTTTACCAACGATCAGATATCGTGACTCAGACCATCCTCAAAATTCCTTGCATGGAATAAACCATTACCCCCTAAAAGGGTGTAAAGCACTGAAAGTCATTGAAATGAGAATAATAATCCATAATAAAAAGTGTACCCTGCTCCAAACTCATAAACTCTCAGGATTGATCAACCCTCAAAGTCTTCGAATAGAAGTAATCATAGAAGGTACGCTGAAACTCCTCCCAAGTCATATCCTGCTGGCATCCCACCTGTGAGATCAAATCCCACCATCTATTTAAGAAATTCCATAGCATATAGGTAGTGAGCTTCACCATCCTCTTTATAGGAATATCGAAATGTTTGAAGATGATAATCATGGATTCAAATTATGACTCAATATCCTGAGGTCCTCCTTCCCCTGTGAAAGTGGGAGGATGCTGCTATAGGAAAACCCGTGTCAATTCTGCCATAGATGCGGCAGGATGCGGTACCCCACGTAAGGTTTGCATGAACCTCATAAAGCCTTCCCCAAACTATGCCTCAGCACCTACATCATGTATAATGGAAGGTGCCAAGACTGAAAAAACTGGTGGATATGTAGGTAGTCCCTGATCAGCTATATCTGGTGTCTGATCATTGCCCTGTAACTGGCATACAACTGGAGAACGTCTTAGTGGCATGACTCTATAAGGTCAAGTGCACACCTTAGATCAAGAATATCAAGGAATGAAAACTAGAAGAGTAAAGAAGGAACAAGAGAAATAAATCATTCATGTTTTTCAAAAAAAGGATACACTGCGTGTATAATGCCTACACGACATGTTCCATTAATCCTTCACATGGGTGTGTACTTTTGCAAGAACTAGTCATGTAACAACCTAAACACACGGCGTGTTATCCTTACACATGACGTGTTCTTGAATTCTCTTTCCCAGCCCAAGTCCTTCAATATAGTTAATCCACATGGTCCTCTTTAGAATGAGATTACATGGCATGTTTGTTCCAAACACAACATGTACTAAACGAGCTTCACCGACCTGTTTTGTTCGTGACATGGCCGTATACTTGAATGACACTACCCAACATGGTACAAACAGACACAACATGTACTAGAAAAGATAACACTAACCCATGTTGTTAGTTACATGGTCAGATTCCAATATTACACTAAATGATTTTTTTGGAACTGAAATGACATGTGTAACCAAAGATTTTTCCATCTGTGTTGTTAGTCACACAAGTGGACACAGGGTCAAGATGACACAACATGTACAACTGGTACATGGCCTGCTCCCAAAAGAATTTCCCTATCCCGTGTCTCTTCCCACACAGTATATGACATGGTTAGAGACTACAAAACATGTACATAAGGTACAAGATGTGTACTTAAGAAAAATAGTTTCTTCCTGAACAGAAGAACACACGAGGTGTCGTCAAAACTACATGGTGTGTATTTTGGGTTTTTCCAGATATTAAGCCTCAGAAACTACTCCAGAACCCATAAAAACATCATAACAGTCCCTTAAGTTCCAAATTACAATCCCTAAGGGGCAATACTACCTGCTAATCAAAGTATTGAATCTTATACATTTTATAATAAGGATAACAGGGCAATTATCTGCCAAATTCTAGTCCATGAGGGCCCATAACACCTCCAGAACCAAAGTTTTTCATTTATTCAAACAAAAACTTATACAAAAAATACCCTATCAAACAGAAGGTATTTTTATCAAGGCATATATCACAACAACATGCATATCTAGAATAACACCTATCATAATAATATGCAATCGCTAATACACTCTATATGGAATGGAAAGAATGCATGACATGTGATCCCTAGAAAGTTCTTATATGATGCCTGAGATGGAATACCCTCATCTAATTGGATATAAATAGAAATAGAAACTCAATAACATCAAAAATAATAGAAAAATAGATATGAGTCACCCAATAGTGAAAATCAAATCAACTGTAAAATTAAAAAACAAGAAAAATTCCAATACGAGGTAAATTTGCTTTTCGCTGTACACGGGTAAGCTACTCCTGTAAACAACATATTAACAAGTACCTATTCTATCCTATCCTTTCCTATAGGCTCCAAATAGTAAGTAAAAGAAAAGAAACTCCTCTAATACCACTTTCTAACTTCCCGATTCAAGAAGCAGCCTCGAGGTGCCCCATACCTGGTTGGTCACATGGCCTCAAGTGCATTTCCCCTAATGCCAGAGGCTACCGACTAACAAAAAGATCCTTGGGTGTGATATTGGGGAAAATATTCCTTCATTGGAAGAGTATCACATCATAAGATAAAAAGATATACAATAGTGGAAGCAGTAATATTATCAAACAACTAGAAAATAGCGGAAGACTGAAGAAGAAACAACTAGATCACACATATTTAAATCATGCATGATACATATGTCTTGGAATGCAGCCAAACAAATCACAATGCTTGAATACAAAATATTACTCAGCCAAAGTACAAAATAAAATAGATAAATAGATCCTCATCATCACAAGCCTCAGCTTGGTCCCACGCTCTCCATCGCCACTAAAAATAATGTACCTGAAGTAGATGTGCGCTTTCACTTATCTATACCTGTAGAAATAAAATCTGTTTGGGCCCAAAAGCATGGCCCAAACAGGGTGTGAGACTAATCCCAGTAGTCAACCACCAAAAGATCTGTGCCTAACAGTTAGTGAATATATATGGCCGGTAATAAGTATAAAGAAGCATAAAACAAGGAAGTACACAACAATAAACTTCTACAGAGCTTAAAAGCATTTAATTACACATAGTAAGTAAACAGATAATCACAAATACGTAACCCTCTAGTATGTATTCATAGACTATCCCCTCTTCTCCTACCTAGAAAACACAAGCATCCCCCTGGGAAGTACACACAGTCAAACCCCTCTGGTCCAAATTTTGTAAAGGCTCTCTGAGGAAGCACTCAACATCAGTTCCCCTTATACCCAAGTATGATTAAAGACTCTCTAAGAAATAACTCACCATCAATTTTCCCTACAGTCTTTTAATGGAAACTACAGGCACTTTGAGAAATCACTCAATGTCAATTCCCCCTCTGGCCTTGTAACGTAACTATAGACCCTCTGTGTAATACCTTATGATTTTATGAGAAATATTCTTTTTAATTTCGTTGATGTCTTGTGTTGTACGCTACACCAATATTAGCTTGAAATATACAAAACACATTACTAGCTTTTAGTATATGCAATCACTATTCTTGGCTTGTGTTTCATGCAAAAGAGACCTTCCTTAATAGCGTGTGCGGTACGCAATACTGAGTTTTACTAAACAACGATATATTGTTATAATATTATTATGAACTAGCCATTAAGAATAGAATTAACCACATTTTGAGTTTTATAACATTATAATTCATCTTACACATTCTAGAACACTGTATGAGAAAAAAATAATTTTTTTGGGTAAAATAAGTATTTAAAAAAAATGCAGTTTTCCCCCTTTTGATGACGCACCACCTATAAATCTATTTTTTGACAAATTTATGAGTTAAATTTGACAAAATAAACTTATTAATTGCAATAAGTATATAAAAATTAACTTTGGTTAATTTTTAATAATTTTTTTGGTAAATTTCATATTTTGAGGAATAGTAAAAATATGCTAAATTTTAATTAAAAACTACTTTTTTCGTCAGGATAATTTATATGGTAAAATTATAATATCGAATAGTTTTATTGTATAAATAGAATATATTTTTACCGTTTAATATTATTTATGTCATTATCATTAATTTTACGTTGAATTCACAGGTAAAAACATTTCCATCGTTTGCAATGTTTTAACTTTTAGAACCCATTTTCTCAACAATAGGATTAATTTTAAATTAAATACTGAAACTTTTGTGTTTTGAATTTGAAAAGATATATTTCATAATTGGAATCATCAGGTCCAAATTATGTTAATAGGCTACTTTTCTATTTTTAGACATTATGAATAGTAACTATGTTAAATTTTATTTACTATAGTTAAAGGTAAACCAGGTAATTAAGGGTAAAAATAATATTATAAAATTACCCTAACACTTGTATTAATATAATTGGATGATTTTATTTCATCCTAAAATATACTTAGGTCTAAATGGTATCTTTTGGAACCCACTTGGATGTGATTAAGACCTTTAATTTATTTTATTTAAAGAAAGTGAAATATGTCTTACTCAAACTTTAATAATTAAAGTATTTTAAAATAAAGTTCTACAGGATATAAATTCAATTATAAATACTTATTTTAATTATAAAATGTTTTTCTTAATCATGGTAATTTATTTGTGATTTTTAAGAAATATATAATTACTTTAATATACATTAATGATGCATAAATTATTTATTTTGTGAAAAAATCTATAATATAGTTTTTATTAAAATAATAATACCCATCGAAAGGACAAGAAACGTGACCAAACCTTATTGGTCGAGTATATCTATACCCTAATCATCTAACGGTCGACTTGTGGACCATTTGGAGCCTTACAAAACAGATTATGACATTTATATATTTTATTTCAAATGATGTCAATGTTTTCACCTTCATAATTTAATAAACATATCATTTTAGACGTTGGTTGTTTTAGAAGATAAATTTGACTAAAAGTATTCTTATAAAATCTATTAGATTTATCTTTATCTTAGTATTTTATTTTTAATTTTTATGCAAAATATAAGTGTATTAAATAATAATAAAAAAAGTTGCAGTAATTGTTTTATTTTAAAAATACTATAATAAATATTATATGAACTAATTAATGTGAAACATGAATTTTATAGTTGAATATGACATTTTAAGAATTTATTAAATATTTTTAATCAAATATATCCTCTACGTGGATTTAATTTAAATTCAAACATTTGAATAGTGTCAAATTTGACACTATTGATATTTTATAAAAATAACATATAATTAAATTGTTTAAAAGTCACAAAAAATATTTAAAAATTATAAATTGAAATTTATATGGTCTAAAATGTCATAAAGTATACAATTATATACAATTCACAACAAATAAGTAATTATTTATAACAGTTTAAAATTTAGAATATTATTACCACAAATAAGATTAAATAGATTAAATAAGGATAAATAAAATTGATAAGGTTTAAAATAATTTCCCAACATGTATAAATTATATTGGATTATGATATTAAAAACCTATATCACCTAAAATTTTAATATGATTAATTTTTGAGGTTTTTAGGTGGGGTTTGAGTTTATTATAAATTAATATTTTGGAGGTTTCCAAAAGTGCCCCTCCCCTCTCTTATAAAAGGGCACCTCCTCCCTCTTCTCTTCACTCCATTTTAATATTTCAAGATTGGCCAACCCATACCAATTCGTCTTCCCAACCTCTATAGTTATATAATAGAGGTTCTAGTATTCTAAAAAGTACAAATATAGTGCTCTAAAAGGATGTTTAAAATCGACACGTCGAGGAAGAGGTAATATCTTCTACCGATTATTTCAAGTTTCTTTGTTCTTCTACTTATTGTTATTTTGTTGTTTCATTAAAAAATAATAAAATAAAAATCACTAATATACAGATATGTTATTATAAACCTGAAACAACCCTATTTCACCTTATATACATCAAATGAAAAGAAAAATCACAGTGTGTGCGTACGTACGACTTATCGTCTCCACGCCATGGTGTAATTTGTTTTTCCACCACCACCATACTTGGATGGGTATAATGGTGGAAATAATAACTATATATGATTATTATAAAATCATACTGATTATGATATATTATCCACTCCAATTCAGTTCAATAATTATAGGAACGATATCATCGCTCGTGCGTACGTATAGATTACCGTCTCCAAGATGTGATGAGATTCATTCTCCATGTTAACATTTCTAGAATGATCATAGTGTTTATATAATAAATAATAATGAAATATATGACCTAATAATGATAATGGATTTATTTATATCTTATTTACTTCCATTCAATTTAATAAGGAAACGAAAATAGCGTTCATGTGTACCTACGACCTACCGTCTCCATGAACGGTGTATTTCATTCCATTTATCGATCTATTGTATATATTATATTCTAAATATATATTATAAATAAATCATGTTTTACATTCTTCATGTAAGTAAATTATGATATATGTAATGATATAAAGAACAACAAGTCCAAACACATACGATAAATGAAATAATTTTACCCAAAACACTGCTTTAATATGGAATTGACAAATGAACGAGTAATATAAAGTCGTAAGTGAATCATATATGATATCATAAATAATATTATGGTTTTGTTACAAATTAATAATATGTTTAAACACACTATACCGGAGTTTCAGACACATATGGATGAAATTGGACCTAAGGTAAGGGATAATTATTCCAATCTCGTTCTTATCCCGGATTGTTTGTTTGTAAGTACTTACTGGGGTTTTGTTAATCATCCACGTCCATGGTTTCTCAAAATGTTTTCATAATATGATTAATATTCTTCCATTTATATTTAATTTCATTTTACCCTTTGTTACTTCTACCACATCTTATTGAAGGAATCTTTCTTTTGTTTACCATATGAGTTACTTTTTGACTTTTCCGAAAAAAGTATGAGATGAATGTTTTTTTAACTTATACAGCATGAATATATTTTTACAGTTTAATAATGCCTTATTTTCATGAATCGAACTCTACATTATTTCATGATTATTTTCAACAAAATCCTTTTCTTTTAAAATTTCATGGCATTTTGTAAAAAGAAAATGATTTTGAAGAAGAAAGGATGTTTTTCTCAAAAATTCATTTCAAGTGTTTTATCAAAAATATTTTCCATATAGGATGACATTATTTAGTATTTATGTTTCAAGTATAATGTCTCTGTTATTTACATGGTTTGATTTTTATTATGATGAAATTATATCCATTTGTTTTTTGTGGATTATGTTATAATGGGATGATGTTTATGAAACCCATTTTATTCTTTGGGTTATGATGAATGTTTTATATTTATTTTGTGGCAGACGTAAGAATGATTTCATTATGAGATGGGTGAGACCTATATCTCCCGCTACCAAATTGGGTAAATATTTATATATCATGAGATAGACATGGCTGGAGAACTATGTAAATCCAGTTCAGTAATACATGGGTGGAATGGAAAGTAAACCTAGTTCAGTAATGGACATTGTCCACTATGATGGTCTTGGCAGAAATTACTTGGCTAATATGGAAATATTATCATGTTATTAATGGTTTTACACAATTAGATGTTTTATTACCATGATATTTTATCCTGATTAATGTTCCTTTGTGATCTATGCCTTACGTACTTCCAAGAGTTATGTCATTACTCATGTTTTATGTTCATGTTTTTACATTCAAATGTTTATGGATTTTTTATGTTCTCCATGTTTACCATTACTGATAATTTGAGCTCACCCTTTTTAGGTTTTCTTTTCCCCAGGATATAAAGAATGGTTTTAGGAAGAAAACAAAAGGGAAAGATATTTATGGGAGATGTTAAAGATCTTTCACCATGATTAGATGATTATGTTCCGAGTTTCCAAAGAAACTAAACTAATACAGTCTTTGGGCATATGTTTTTGTCATGTATTAAGTATTCCTCAAAAGTAATCAAATATACATGTATATCAAGCTTTGGGTCTCTATAGTTGGTATCAGAGTGAAGGTTTAGTCAACCATTGGAAACTAGGATGCGAAAACTTTAGTGAGATCCCTAGAGATATTTCTAATGTATGTCTAGGGATGTCCCTAATGTTAAGTATCAGTATTGGTTATAATCTTAGAATTATGGCAACGATATTATAATTAAACTAAAGAGGTTAGATATTGAAGGTACTTCCCATTTATTATGTTGTCTTCCTAGCATGATTTTTTCCTCTCACACTATTCTTTTTGGGTTTTAGACTATGGCTGGAACCCGAAGGAACTGTGTTGATCATTGTAATGGACAATTCAACGATTGTCCTCCTGAACAAACCGATGTTATGGTATATGGAGTGAAAAATCTTATTGCTATACTTACACAAGATATGAATCACTCTAGACTTCCAAATGAGCATAAAAGGGAATAATATTTTATTAAGTCCTTTATGAGGAAACATCCACCTTCTTTCAATGGGTCTTCTAATCCACTTATTGCTGAACAATGGATCAGTACCATTGAAAAGATATTTTTCATACTTCTCTATTCAGAACATGAAAAAGTCATTTTGGTTGTTTACTGTTTATATGGTGAAGCAGACTAGTGGTAGACTCTAATTAAGAATACAATTCCCCAAGATGAAATTGAATCCATGGAATGGAAGGAGTCCAAGAACTAGTTTTTTAATAAGTACTTCCCTCATATTCTTCAAACAAAGATGGAAAAAGAGTTCCATGAGCTTAAGATAAAGGATGATGAATCTATTGGTATATATGAGGTTTATTTCACAATGCTTTCAAGGTACACATATGGCTTTATCATCCAACCTGAAAGTAAAGTTGATCGATTCTTTAGTGGATTAAAACCAAGTATTTGAATGGCATTAGCTATAAGAGACTTCAGTAGTTATGAAAAAATTGTGCGTTGTGATATCAAGGTAGAACTAGAAGTTGGTGTTATATATCCATCTCCTGGTTTTGATAAGAAATAAAAGATGGAGCTCAAGGAAAAATCTAAAAATAATGGTGAAAATAAGATGAATGTTTCTTTATGCTCAAAGTGTGGAAAGACGCATGGAAGAGATTGTCTTAAAGGGCTAAGAAAATGTTTTAAGTGTGGAAAAGAAGGTTATCGAGCAGTTGAGTGTCAATGTAATGGAAAAAATGTAGCTGATGATGTGAATAGAGAAAAGACTACATAGAACACACCACCAACACTTCAATTCTACAAGTGCAAGGAAATGGGGCCTTATGCTAACCAATGCCCTAATTCAAGGGTTAATGATGATGTACATCAACAACCTCTTAAGTCAACAGACAAAGGGATGTCACATGCGATCACTATTGGTTATTTTGAATATGAAAAGGAAGTGGTGGAATGATTAAGTGTATATGTAACGGGATTCCAAAATAGTGTTGTTGAATCTCATTTATAGTATTATAGAATATTGGAATATCTAAGTATTGGTTTTCAATAATTGTATGGTACTGGTTACCATTAAAAGTGATTGAAATATTTTTGGAAAGCAGATAATATGCGTATAATGAAGGGATAAGGAGAAAATAATATTTTTGATAGTATTAATGATTTCATTACTGGTATAAGGACAAAGTGACTTCATGGTTTGAGTATATAGAAATTTTGGGATATTGGTATGTGGAAAGAGTTAACTTTTGACAAAATTCATGTTTAACTAAGGTTCTATGGTAATTTATGTTTCAAGAGGATACATGATTAAGGTATTCACATGCTTTTAATATGACCAAAAAGATATATCTTATGCTATATGGGGGATAAATGATGGTATTCACATGCTTGGTATATGACCTCTCTAGTAATCTTTTTATTTATACTAAGAGATTGGTAAAAAGTATTTTGGATAAGCCTAATGATTTGAATGGATTAAGTTAGAAATAAGACAGTATTTTTTAAGAAAACAAAATTTTGATATTATATATGAAATGTGATAATAGTATCGTTTTAGAAAAAGGACAACCCGTAGGATGGGAGACAACCCATCGCATCGGACAAGGTTGCAGGAATCGAACCCACAACCAAAGTGCTACATGTCTTTATCACCTAAAACTGGCCTACAGGAAGTCCCTAGTTTATAGAATTTAGTTTTATTTTATTAATTGGTATGATATCTGAAGTTTAAGTCCATTTTTGGAGCCATATATGATTAATATCATCATATATGGACTTATGTATATTTAATAACTTTTGTTAACCTTTTGTTTGAGACAGATGGAATGAACCATCATTCTATCACATGATCTGCTAACACTTCACTAATGACAAATTCAACATCATTTAATTATGATATAAAGTGGAAATTGTTCAAGGAACGACCAATGTTGAGATTGTATCAAAAACAAGTATTTCTTCTACTTCATATTCTTCAACTTTAGGGAAATGATCTTAAAAACTGAAAATGTGGTCCTAGTTTCCTCATATCTGATGAATTAGATGACACCTTAGATCATCAAAAATTTATGGCTTTTTGATTGTTTCCTTTTTCATAGCCATGTTATCTACTACTCTTCATCAGAACATGATGGTTAGATTTCTCTTCCATATCCATATTTTCACCTATATTCTCTTGTGTGGAAACCTAGTGTTGAGTTACATTGGGTGACCATTATGTTTCTAAATTTCCTATTTAAAATTATGTTTTAGTAATAATTTTTTGATGTGGGTTTCTATGAAAGATACTTTCAAGTAGTAAACGATTTATAACCTTGATGAATTTTGAGGGCGAAATTCATTTTAAGGGTGGTAGAATGTAACACCATGAGATTTTATTTGAAATATTTCTTTTAATTTCTTTGATGTCTTATATTCTACACTACACCAATATTATCTTGCGCTATAAGAAACACTGTACTAGCTTATAGTATATGCAAACACTATTCTTGGCTTGTGTTGCACCCAAGAGCGACCTTCCTCAATATCGTGTGTTGTACGCAATACTGAGTTTTACAAAAAAACGATATATTGTTATAATATTATTATGAACTAGAAGTTATGAATAGTCTTAACCACATTTTTAATTTTATAACATTATCATTCATCTTACACATATTCTAGAACATTGTATGAGAACAAAATAAAATTTTCAGGTAAAATAAGTATTTTTAAAAAAATACAGTTTTGCCGCCTTTTGATGATACACCCACTGTAAATCTATTTTTTGACACATTTATGAGTTAAATTTGGAAAAATAAACATGTTAATTATAGTAATTATATAAAAATTAACATTGGATAAATTTTTAATATTTTTTTGTTAATTTTCATATTTTCATGAATAGTAAAATATGCTAAATTTTAACTAAAAACAACTTTTTTCATCAAGATAATTTATATGGATAAATTATTCGAATGGTTTTAAATTATAAATAGAATATATTTTTACCATTTAATATTATGTATGTCATTATCAATAATTTTTAATTGAATTCATAGGTAAAAACATTTCAATCTTTTGTAATGTTTTAAGTTTTAGAACCCGTTATCTCAACATCGGGATTAATTTGAAATTAAATACTACAACTTCTGGGTTTTGAATTTAGAAAAATGGATTCCATATTTTGAATCAGTAAGTCTAAATTATGTTAATAGGATACTTTTTATTTTTAGATAATATGAATAGTAACTATTGTAAATTTTATTTACTACAGTTAATGATAAATTAGGTAATTAAGGGTAAAACTAATATTATAAAATAACCCTAAAACTAGTATTAATATAATTGGATGATTATATTTAATTCTGAAATATACTTGGGTCAAAATGGTATTTTTTGGAACCCACTTGGAGGTGATTAAGACCTTTAATTTATTTTATTTAAAGAAAGTGAAATATGTCTCACTCAAACATTAATAATTAAAGTATTTTTAATATAAGATTATATAGAATATAAATTTAATTATAAATACTCATTTGAAATATAAATTCTTTTTCTTCATCATGTTATTTATTTATGATTTTTACTAAATATATAATTACCTTAATAGCTTATATATTAATGATGCATAAATTATTTATTTAGTGAAAAATAAAAAATATAGTTTTTATTAAAATAATAATACCAATCAAAAGGACCCGAAACATAACAAAACCTTATTTTTTAGTATATATATACCCTATGCATCCAAGGGTCGACTTGTGGACCATTTGGAGACTTATAAAACAGATTATGACATTTATATTATTTTATTTTAAATGATGTCAATGTTGTCACCTTCATAATTTAATAGACATATCATTTTAGAAGTTGATTGTTTTAGAAGATAAAGTTGAACAAAAATATTCTTATTAAATCTATTAGATTTATATTCATCTTAGTATTTTATTTTTAATTTTTATGCAACATATAAGTATATTAAAAAATTATACAAAAATGTTGTAGTAATTATTTTATTTTAAAAATATTAAAATAAATATTATATGAACTAATTAATGTTCTAAAATAATGTTATAGATGAATATTACATGTTAGGAATTAATTAAATATTTATTTTCGAATATATCCTCTGTGTGGATTTTATTTAAATTCAAATAAATGAATAGTGTCAAAATTGACACTATTGATGTTTTATAAAAACAACATATTATTAAATTGTTTAAAAATTACAAATAATATTTAAAAATTATAAATTGAAATTTATTTAGTTGAAAATGACATAAAGTATCCAATTATGGACAATTCACAACACATAAGTAAGAATTTATAACTATTTAAAATATAGAATATTATTACCACAAATAAGTTTAAATAGATTAAATAAGGATAAGTAAAATTGATAAGGATTAAAATAATTTCTCAACATGTATAAATTTTATTTTCTGATGAGATTACAACAGTATATCATCTCATATTCTAATTTTAGTCATTTTGGTGGTTTTTAGGTGGGGTTTGAGTTTATTATAAATTAATACTTTGGAGGTTTCCAAAAATGAACCTCCCCTCTCTTATAAAAGGGAACCTCCTCCCTCTTCTCTTAACAACATTTTAAGCCTACAAGCTCATCCAACCCTAACCAATTCCTCTTCTCAAACTCCCTAGTTATATTATTGATGTTATGGTATTCTCAAAAGGCCAACTCTAGTGCCCTAAGAGGAAGTCTAAAAGCGACACATTGAGGAATAAATAATCTCTTCTACCGATTCTTTCAAGTTTCTTTCTTCATCTACTTCCTCTTATTTAGTTGTTTCATTATAAAATAATAACATAAAAGTCAATAATATACTGATATGTTATTATAAATATTAAAAAATCATATTTCACAGTATATCCATCCTATGAAAAGCGAAATCATAGCGCGTGCGTACGTACGACTTACTGTCTCCATTCTGTGGTGTAATCCGTTGTTCCACCACCACCATACTTGGATGGATATAATGATGGAAATAATAAATATATATGATTATTATAACATCAAACTGATTATGAGATATAATCCACTCCAATTCCATACAATAATTATGCTAATGATATCATCCCTCGTGCGTACGTACGGATTACCATCTTCATGATGCGATGAGATTCATTCTCCATGTTAAATATTTCAGAAAGATTATAAAGTATATATAATACATTATCATGAAATATATGACATAATAATGATACTAGATATATATATATTTTATTTACTTACTTCCATTCAATTTAATAAGGAAAGGAGAATAGTTTTCAAGCGTACATACGGCCTACCGTCTCCATGAATGGTGTATTTCATTCCATTTATCAATCTATTATATATATATATATTATATTCTGAATATATATTATATATAAATCAGGTTTTAAATTCTGTAAGTATGTAAATCATGATATAAGTAATGATATCATGATCAACAAGTCCATACACATATGATAAATGAAATGATTTTACCCAAAATGCTGCTTTAACATGGAATTGACAAATGAACGGGTAATATGAAGTCATAAGTGAAACATATATGATATTATAAATATTACAATGGTTCTGTTACATGTTATTAATATGTTTAAACCCACTATAAAAGAGTTTCATACATGTACAGAAGAAATTAGACCTATGTTATTGGATAATTATTCAAATCTCATTCTTATCCAGGATTGTTTATTCATAAGTACTTACTGGTGTTATGTTTATCATCCATGTCCATTTTTTCTCAAAATGTTTTCATAAATTTTTTACTATTCTTCCATGTATGTTTAATTTCTTTTTTACCCTTTTTTAATTCTAACACTTGGTATGGAAGGAATCATTCGTTTGTTTACCATATGAGGCACTTTTTTACTTTTCCGGAAAAAGTATGAGAAGAATGTTTTTAAACTTATACGGCATGAATAGATTTTTAGGGTTTTATAACACCTTATTTTCATGAAGCATACTCTACAATATTTCATTATTATTTTCAAAAACATCCTTTTCTTTTAAAATTACATGGCATTTTTTAATAATTAAATTATTTTGAAGAAGAAAGGATATTTTCCTCAAGAATTCATTTCAAGTGTTTTATCAAAACTATTTTCAATCTAAGATGAAACTATTTAGTATGTTTATGTTTCAAGTATAATTTCTCTTTTATTTGAATGGTTTGATTTTTCTTATGTTTAAATGATATCCATTTGTTTTATATGGATTATGTTATGTTGGGATGATGTCTATCAATCCCATTTTATTTTTTGGGTTATGATGAATGATTTTATTTACTTTGTGGAACACATAAGAATGATTTAATAATGAGATGGGTTGGACCTATATCTCAATACAATGCATTGGGTAAAAATTTATATCCCATGAGATAGACATGGCTAGAATATTAAGTGAATCTAATTCAGTAATACAGAGATGGAATGTCACGTAATCCCAGTTCAGTATTGGACATTTTCCACTATGATGGTCTTGGTAGAAATGCCGTGGCCACTATGAACATAATATCATGTGCTTAGCGGTTTTCCAAAATTACATGTTTCATTCCCATGATATTTTATCATGATTAGTGTTCCTTTGTGATCTATGACTCAAGTACTTCCAAGATTTATGTCATTACTCATGTTTTATTTTCATTTTTTACGTTCAAATGTTTATGGATTGTTTTATGTTCTCCATTTTTACCCTTACTAAGAATTTGAGGTCACCCTTTTTATGTTTTTCCCCCAGGATATAAAGAAGGGTTTTAGGTAAGAAAAAAAGGGGAAGATCTTTATGGGAGATGTTGAAGATCTTTCACCATGATTATAAGATTATGTTCCGAGTTTCCAAAGACACTAAACTAATATGTTCATTGGGTGTATGTTTTTATCATGTATTAAGTATTCCACAAAAGTAGTGGAATTTCCATGTACGTCAAGATTTGGGTTTCTACAC
This sequence comes from Viscum album, assembly GCA_963277665.1. NCBI lineage: Eukaryota > Viridiplantae > Streptophyta > Magnoliopsida > Santalales > Viscaceae > Viscum > Viscum album. Next base: position 1,916,779,407 of record OY728128.1, on the reverse strand, counting down.
TCTGAGGGGGCACTCAACGTCAATCCCCCCTTTCGTCTCGCATGGTGATAAAATAACAGACACTATGGAAAATCCCTTACGTCTATTCTCCCTATGGTCCACTACACCAGGTTCTCAAGGTCCTGTGTAAGTCATGCAGGCATAAAATTCATATTGGACAAAGTAAACCTCAATAACTACTTGGATAAAAGTCTACAACATAACAACACGACAGATAAGAAAACACACTCCATCCTACAATACTAGGTATGGAAAACAAACAAGGCATCCTAACATGCTAAATAGTACCAAAAGGTCATAAATAAAACATGCAAGATCAAACACATCTAAAGAATATCAGTTAACCCTATTCTAATTAAATTAACCTCTACTCAAGCACACAAGCGTGTAAGGCATTTAACAGGGCTAAAACAGTAAACACGCAATACCCCATTCAAGGTAATTGGGCAAATTTGAACATATACCTCAAAGACAATCAAAAGAAAGGCACAAATCACCTACCAATGTGTTGTTGGATCGATATAAGTGAAACTCAAGCCTTAAATCACCCAAGAACATGGTAGATCTACAAAAATTCACAAAACATTCAACCGAGGATAACTAGAGTAAGTGGAGGAATAATGAAATAAATCTCTAGAAGAAGCAAGATCTTACCGATGCGATTCCAATGCAATAAACGACGGTTGAATCAGAGATCAGATGGTCAGTCAGGGGATCAGAGGAAGATCACGGTCGTATGGGAGCTCTCGGACGAACTATATTGAGAAGAAGTCCTTTCTGGCGATTAGACGCTACCCCATAATGTTTAATGAAAAAAAAAGAAAATACACAGTGTGTAATTTGGAAGTACACAATGTGTAATATCCGTTTCCATACCTCACATTAGGTGGCCTCTAGGTCACCCCCATATGGCCATGTGTGCGGTCATTACACAGCTTGCTCACGGCTTCATACGGCAACCAAGTACATGGTGTGTACTTCAAAAATTTCTAGAAATTCCTCTTTTCTAAAGAATGACTAGAAAAGGAAAACATACCTAAAAAGAAGATCTGGGTTCTCACAAAAATAAAAATTATAAATTTTTAAAAAGTAGGTATTACTATTCATAACAGTTTTTAAATGGATAGTTTGATTTTTCGTGGTGTGCTAGAACTTGAAGTTCCGTAAAATGCAAGCTATCTCATTATTCAAAGAGTGGTGTGTTGTGGAAGCTTGGGGTATTACATTCTCCTCTATTTCAAAAAAATTCATCCTCGAAATTTCTAGAATATTATTGCATAAAAATATTCAGGTGGTTCTTCATTACATGTTCCTCAGGTTACCATGTTGCATCTTCTAATTTTTCATTTCTCCAAAGAAATTTTACGAGACGAGTTGTCCGGTTTATCAACACTTGTTTTCTAGTATCAATAATCCTAATAGGATCTTCACTATAAGATAGATCTAGTTCCTATTCTATTTATTCATAGGTGAGTACATGGGTTGGGTCAGGCATGTATTAACTCAACAGTGATACGTGGATCACATCATGAGATTTTAGAGACGTGGAGCCATTGCCAAATGGAAATATTCAACTCCAATTAGTTATATAATTTCTAAAGGTACAATGTTCCTTGGACTCAATTTACCCTTATTACTGAATCATAAAATACCCTTCCATGGAGATACCATCAAGAAAGCCTGATCTCCTACTTGATATTCTGAATCCTTCTTCTATTATTGGCATATCGCTTTTTCTTACTTTAAGATTCTCTGATGTGGGTTTGTATAATCTTCACCTTTTCCATTATTTCCTCAACATGTTCTGGGACTATGATTTTTCTTTCACCAACATCATGCCAACAAGTTGGTGTGTGACATCTCTTTCCATATAACGCTTCATATGGTGCCCTCTGAATACTTTAATGGAAGCTATTGTTATAGGAACATTCTATTAGAGGTAAATATTGATCCCACATACCTTAAAAGTCAAGTAAGAAAGATCTCAACATGTCTTATAAGGTTTGGATAGTCTATTCTAATTGTCCACCAGTTTGAGTGTGGTAGGCTGTGCTCAAATTATGTTCAGTATCTGGGGATTTTGGAATACTTTTCTAGAATCTTGATGTTAAAAAGGGATCACAATAAAAAACAATCTATATGGGTACTCAATGAAGTATTACAACTTCATAAAAATATAGTCTTACTAAATGTTCAAGTGGTAAATCTTCTCTTATAGTGAGAAAAGTTTCTGACTTTTTATGATGATCAACAATGAACCCTATTGAATCATTACTTCTTGGAGTCGATGGTATCCCCATGACAAATTCCATCTTAATATCATCCCATTTCCACTCAAGTATGGGAATAGGATGGATGACTCCTCTAGGATGTTTCCTTCCAGCCTTAACTTGTTGAAAAAATATACATCTTAACACATAATCAATAATATCTCTCTTTATCTTGTCCCACAAAAAATGTTCCTTCAAATCACTATACATCTTAGTGCTACCAGGGTGTATAGATAAATTAGAGCTATGATCATCATACATAAATTCCATTTTTTAGATTACGTTTATCAAAAACTTAATGTCTCTTACAAAATTTCAAAATTCCATCTTCATATATGAATTTGATCAATCTCCCATCATTAATAGCTTTAATTTTATTTTGAAACACCTAATTATTAGTCTGAGAAATTTTTATCCTTTCCAGTAAAGATGGATTGGAAACCATTTGAAAAAGTATCAATATTTCACCTTCCATGATTATTCCCATATCCATCTTTACTAGATTCAGGAACATAGGATCCCTTTCAACTCCCATCTTGCTTAAAACTCCATGATCCTTTCTTCTCAATGCATCGACCACCTAATTTCCATTCCCCGGGTGACAGTGTATTGTGCAATTATAATTCTTGATTAGTTCAAGCCATCTCGTTTTCCTCATGTTGAGTTCTTTCTGTGAGATAATTTACTACAAACTCTAATGATTGGTATATATCTCAAATTTTCACCATATAGATAGTGTCTGTATATCATAAGAGAAAATATTATAAATTCTAGCTCAATATCATGAGTAGGATAGTTTTGTTAATGAATTTTTAGCTACTGTGATGAATAGAAAATAACTCTATCATTCTATATAACGACACAACCAAGTCCATTCTTTGAAGGATCGCTATAAATAACAAACCCATTATTCCATGTTGGCAGGTTCAATATAGGATAATTTAATAATCTTATCATCAGTTATTCAAAACATTTTTCACACTCTTTTTTCTAAACATATTTAACCCCTTTATCTATGAGATTGGTTAATGGGTTATCCAATCAGGAAAAATTCTAGACAAAATGCTGATAATAACCTATTAAACCAATAAAACTGAATACCTCGATTATAATCGTCAATTCTATCCATTCTTGTATTTCTCTTATCTTATATAGATAAATATAGATTCCATCCTTAGAGACAATATGGCTAAAAAAATATATCTTCTAAATCAAGTATTCACACTTTCTAATCATCCCTTATTATTCATTTCTTCAAAGCATTTTTAGAATAATGCGCAGGGGATTTTCATGATATTTGTAGCTTTTGGATAATACCAAGATATCATCAATAAATACCACTACAAAGTAATAAAGATATTCGTTTAAAACTCTATTACTTTGATCAATGAAAACATAGGTTTCTTTTGTCAGTCCAAATGGCATTACTGTAAACATGTAATTCCCATACCTAGTTTGAAATGTTGCCAATGGAATGTATTCCTTATTTATGAACAACTTCTGATATCCAGACCGAAGGCCAATCCTGGAGAAATATTGATCTCCATGAATTTTATTAGAAAAATCATCAATATGAGGTAGGTGATACTTTTTCTTGATTTTTATATAACTGATCTCCCTTTAGTCAATACACAACCTCATAGATCCATATTTCTTCATTACAAAAATAATAACGGATCCTTATAAATAAACACTAGGGAAAATAAATCCTTTATTACTAAATACCTATTCTTGTTTATTTAGTTTCACTAAGTCCACAGTGGCCATTCTATAAGGGGTCTTCGATATGGGACTTGAACCAGGAATTAAATCAATGGAAATCCCAATTTCTTACTTTGGAGGATGTTAGAGTAAATCCTATGGAAGCACATCGACATATTATTTCCCAATAGGTAAATCCTTTATTTGAACATTCCTTTCCTTACCCATAGTTATTTCACTCCCTTCCTCCCCAGTAGTTGAATATAGTAGAGCTACTGTGGGTGGATCTAGATGAGAATCAGATGGTGATGTTTCTGCTCTAAAGATAAGGTATTCTTTATCATCATAAAAAATTGGAACCTCATTTTTCTTACAATAAATTTTCACATCATGGTCTGAAATCCAGTTTATACCAAGAATTATATCAAAATAAATCATGGGTATGAAAATAATATTTGCAGATAAAGAACATTTTTTTGACAAAATGGAAACTGATTCACAAAACATTCTTACAATGATACTTCCCTTATGTGTTTTGACTAACAACTCCCTTGTTAAGTCAAATTGGAAATACCTAATTTTCATGGAAAAATTGGAAGATATGAAAGAATGTGATGATAGAAAATCAAATAAAACATTGGATAAATTCGAGGAAATGATTAGTGTACAATCCACCATGTCATTAAGAGATTAAGCCACATAAATAGTGATCTCATAAGCTTGGCCATTCTCCCTTGTCCTTTTCTGAGGTAATTTTTCTTAGTGCTTAGGAAATTCATTTGAATAATTCCCCATTTCACTATAATTTTAGCATTCAACATTGATAGCCTCTTTCTTTCCCTTTCAATCATGATCTTGGTGGAATTTTTATCCATACATGTAACAAACTCCAATCCCCTTCAGGAAAGTACTGGGGTGTTTCTTCCCATATTTACCATAGGAAGGACATTCAAATTTTCCCTTATTCCCCATATTTATTTTTCTAGAGTGTTTAAATGATCTCTACTTCACTTACTTTACTTGAAATTTTTATGACTTAGATATTTCCTTTTCTTTATTAATAGAACATGAGACAATATCTTCATATGATGATAAGGATTGTGAGAATAATTCTTGATGGATAAATGGTTTTAACTCGTCAAGGAATCGATTGATATTACTCCTTGGGTTATGTATATATTCTGCATCATGCCTTCCTAAACTTGTAAAGTTATCCTCATACATTGCGACATTCTCATCCTACTTTTCCTTAGACTCATAAATTGTTTTTCCATATCTGCTCAATGGTTGTAGAGAAAGTATTTTTCTAAGAAAATATCTTTAAACTCCCTATATTACATATTTGATACTTATTCATACTCCTTTGTGTTTTGAATTAATGAAAACTATTGATCTGCATCTCCTGTGAGGGGATAAACTACCATGAAAACCTTTTCCCTTTCACCACTCCCCAAAGAATGAAATATTTTCTCAAAGGAACTTATCCATTATTCATCTACAAATGGATTTTTAGTACCATTGAATTTTGGTTGGTTTTTCCTCATGAAGTGGTCTAACACTGATTATCCACGCTGTGGATCAGGGTTCTCCATATGGGCAAGGTTATTATTTATAACCTAAGTGAGTTTTCCTAGCATGGTTATAAGTTATTCAACACCAGTTTCACCACCTACTCTAGTATAATTATCCTACATAGGAGGAAAATGCCTACATGGTTTACATGCATTGATTCAGTTTCTATGTCTTCTATTAGGAACCATTTCTAATCAATTTCATACACTAGATTAGTTTATGTATTGAAATACATAATTTCAAACTAGTAAAATACCTTACATAAATTGAACAGTTTATGCATATAATCCATAATCATAAAAAAAATCATAGGGAAGTATTTACTCATAAATCCTTCATAATGATTTGTAAGGAAAATTTGAATTATCCTAATCATATCCCCTGGGAGTTTCATAACCAAGATTCAACAAGGTCCATTGTCATGCATCAATTCCCATTCTCGTCAAGCTCAAAGTAGTATTTTTGGGATTTAACCCTAAATACATTTAATCCATAGCCACCTAAAATCAATCTTATATAGATAGGGATGAAGTTATTGGATAATTTAAACAAATTAATATTACCAAAATTATAGGATGTTCTTCTATAATATCCTCAAATTTTATCTTAGGGTAATGTTATCTAATCAGAGTTTTTCTAAATATAGTTTCTAAGGTTTAATGTAAACTTCCTCTAATACCAACTATAACACCCAGAACCTAGTAACCTAGAGTAGGTGCATTATTACATAACCTTGGCATGTTAATAAGAGATCAATTTTCAAAATACCTATTAGTTTAGTAGCCTTGGAAGTACTAGATACATACATAAGTTTTACATTATATCATGAATTAAAAAAACATTGCGTACCATTTGAAAAAACTCAAAACCACTGGCATATCCCTTAAAGTTAATCATAATATACTTCTTCACATCCTGGAAGAAATAAAACATAACAATTTGGTGATCTCAGATGCTTAGTATGGATAAAAATATAGCATAAACTATCATAAATAATCATATATATTTACGGAAATATATAAGACTAAAACACATGCCTTTTAAAATTAAACTTCAGAATGATATGACAAAGATAAATCAAATAATTCCATTTACTTAATCACATAGATATTCTACTAGTCTAATAGTCACATGTAATATCAATAGATAATTTAATAATGATGAAATGCATAATGTCAGACATAATAACCACATAGTCAAGGCCTCATTCCAAGACTATAAATAAGATTTTTCCAAGGCATTATTCCCAGACACTAGTTTGAATCGTGAGACTTACGAATGCATTGAGTAGTTATAGCAGGCTCCACCCACCACTTACTAATTTTAATGCATTCATAATATAAAAAGGATGAAACCTAACATAAACATTTGTTTTAAACTATTATAATAAATGTTAATACTTTAACTATAAAACATGAATGGTATAAAAATAACACATCCACAGTCAAACATATCACAAAACCTTCAATAAAATATGGACAATTGTATTATAATAAATCAACTTTAAATAAGTGTAAAATCCATCAAAGGATGTTGACATAGATTAAATAAAAACTATTTGAGAGAAACATCACTTTATATTTTGAAATAATATAAAAGTAACAAATAAAAGAAAAAATTTATTTTGAAAATATTCTTATAATCATTTAAGGGAATCTTCTAAGGTTTTATAACAGTGAAAAATTTCTGCACTCACTGTATAAGTTAAAAAAACATTCTAACCTTAATTATTCAAAAAGGTCATAAAGTTCTTTATTTAGAAAATGATAGAATAATTCCTTAAAAAAACTATAATAATTAAAGCAAGGGTATAAATGAATTTTAACCATATTCTAGAAAATAGTAAAAAAAATTTGAAATATATTTTTAAGAAACACAGATGAGGATGATAATGAATTACTAGGAAATGCTTACGTATAAAGAACCTCGAATAATAGAGAGATTGTAAAATTAACCTTTACCTTGTACATTTACTTATTTGAGGGTACTTTAACCTCCTATATAATACATAAATAATTGTTATAAAATTATACAAGTACTAAATACATAAATATGATATCATATATGATCTTATAATATTGCTTTGTTAACAATATTTCAGTATTATCATTGTTTCAGGTGTTATACTGATTCGTTTTACTTTATATGTTTTCTTATGTAAGTCATGTTTTTTATGGATAAGATGTATTTGATTCATATCCAGAATGATATTAAGTTCATAAAAATTATTTTTTAATCATCAAATGAACATTATTCTTGAATGGTTACAATGAGTAATGAAATCTCATCGCATTGTGGAGAAGGTAAGCCATACGTACACATGGGTGACAATATAATTCTAATGATAGTGAAATCATATGTAATTTCGATGGTATATTATACTTAAAGAATCATTATTTTTGTTATATTTATTATTTATATCAATTTTACTCATTATTATACCCATCTAAATAATTATGTGTCGAATAAAAAACTACACCCCAACGTGGAGACGGTATGTCGTACGTACACACATATTATGACTTTGTCATTCATAGGATGGACAGAATAATGAATATGGTTGTAACATATTTATAATAACATAAAATTTTGTATAGGATACTTTAGTTATTATTTTATTATGGAAACAACAAAAAATATGAAGTGGAAGTAGAAAAGACCTTTAAAAGAGGCGATGAAGTAATTACCTCTTTTTCGAGTGTTTTCTTTTGATTTGAACAAAAGGGCTCATTAGGTTGGATTTTTGATCAATGTAAGGCCTTTAATATCAGGTGAGGAAAGTTGGTAGGATATTTGAGCAGAGGATTGTTTTTCCAAATGGAATTTAATGTGTTAAATTAATAGAAGGGGAAGTACTTTTTTATATGATAGGTAATGTTCGCTTTAGGAAATGATTGAAATAATAATTTATTGTAAAATAATTTTCAGTTTCTAATGGCTCAAAATGGATTTTTTTCGAGGATAAGGTGGGATGGATCTAAATATTATCATCCAATATGTTTTAGACAAGTTTAGGTCACCATATTAATATTATATTTTAGACTTAACTCTTGGTTAAATAGTTTAACATTTAACATGTATCCTTGTATTTTTATATTACATGGTTAATAAACATACTATAAAATGGTAAGAGAACCCCAAGATGTTCATTAATGAAATATATATTAGTATATAATTCCTTTTGTAGAACCTTATATTTTTATGAATAATATATCATTTAATAATATAGTATTTGTTTTAGAACATATTTATGTCAATTTTGACACTATTTCATATTTGGTTTTTCTGAAAGTCAAGAAAAAATTATTTCCTTAAATAAGATACATTAAATTAATACTAACAAGTCATATTAACCTATAAAATTACTGTAATTCATTACTAGTCTCAATTTACATTTATTTGGATATTTATAATGACAATTATTTTAATCTTTCATTAATAAGGTAATTACGACGTCATCATTATGTCCTAAATAACATTAAATATTTAAAATCTAAAAATTATAAATAAAATACAATGATTAAGGAAATCTAGTTATCATTCTAATGAATATTTATAGTTTAATTTAGCTTATGTATAACCCTATATTAAAAATGGTTTATTTGTAAAAATTTTAATTTTACAGTTTTATCTCTTCTTTAAATAAAATAAAAATAAATGTCCTAATCTAATCCAAGTGGATTAAATAGGATCATATTTTATTCCCAAGGTTTATTTTTGTCGAAAAAAACTTATCATATATAATTAAGACATGTGTTAGGGTAATTAGAATATCATTTTTACCTTTAATTGCCCTATTTACATTTAACTATGGTAAATAAAATTAAAATGTTACTATTCACCAAAAATTATTTTCATCCTATTGAACTGCATTTTAATTATTGATGTAAACCGTGTCTCTTGGATTTTTTAAATTCAATTCACAGAAGTTGTAAAATCATGTTTTAGGAAAATTTTAAAATGTGCCTTGAAGGCGGGAAAAAGACGTTAAAAAATTCAATAAAATTTATATATTTAATCTTATTTTAAAACGACTCCAATGAATTAAATAAGATTATTTAGGTATTATGTATATATTTTGACTTTAAAAAAATAATAATTTAAATAAAAAATCCAGTTTTAAAAAATAATGCAGTGTTTTTCACTATTCATCAAAAGTGGAATGTTTTCAGAAAAACACAAAAAATTCACCCTCAGCTAATTTTGATATTCTGAATCGAAAAATGAAATCTATTTTAAGAAATAAAATTTATAAAATTTCAAAAATTGGGTATTACTATTCATAATAAATTTTTAAACAACTGGTTTGGTTGGTCGTGGTGGGCCAAAACTCAAAGTTACGTACACCGCAAGCTATTGTATTATTCAAAGAGTTTCATACCATGGAATCTTGAGGTGTTACATTTTTCATGAAAACCAGTTTTCATACGCTTATGTGTTATTATAATAAAATTAATTACTAGAACCTATATAAATTTATTTTGATAAAATGGATTCCAATTTTAGAAACATAATTTCTAAATTAGTATTGAGGGGGCCTTTTAGTTTTTTAATCTATTTATGTCATCTTGGTAAAAAACTTAAGTTATAACATTTAAGGTTAAAATGGGATTAATGTGGATTTACTAAAAGATACAGACTAAAATTTCACCAAAAGATGTTGAAATATAATTGGTTATATTTATTTAGATGATATTTTCTTAAAATAATATTTAGGATGCTTTGGTGACACTTGAAAGGATTATGAAATATATTATATTTAATTATTTTAAGTAATTCCAAGCATGTCATTTCCCTCACTTATAAAAGGTGACCACCTTTCCCCAAGTATTCACAAATATTTAGCCTTATCGATCCTAAAATACTTATATAAATACCATGTAACTTCATTACATTATAACTTGAGTCATTTTTCTACCCTTAAGACCATCATAAGAATATTTAATGTGTGATCCAGAGGTGGTCTCTCAAAGAAGAGGTAACCCTCTTCCTCGACTCTTTGAAAGGTTCTTTATTATTATAATTCCTCTATATATTTTGGATACATAATAAAATAATGAATCTAGTATAATCAATATAATAATTTTTTATTATTATTGTGGTACAAATATTTTCTATCTCCTTCTTATAAATTGGAAAATGATAATTTTTTCTCGTACACATATGTGGACTACCACCTACACGAAGTTATGTGATTTGTTTTTTATTTTTTATTTAATTTTCTATTCATAATGAAATATCAAATGAATATAAAAAATTACGATATAAAAATTATTTGGTTATATTTAATTATTATTTATTTTTCTTTCTTTACATTCATTGAAATTTGAAAACATCACTCATACGTATGTGTGGGAAACCACTCCTATGATGCGATGTAGTTAATTTTTCTTATTTTATTTAAATGAAAGTTAAAAGATCTTAATGGTAAAATATGATGCTTATAAAATTATTGAATTTTTGGAGGTGGTATATCTATTATCATGGTATAAGGATAAAAACATCCAAACTGAATCATTCATGAAAAAAAACTGTTATCACTAGGAACATTGATTTTAATAAAACAATTATTTAATGATTAATAGTATGTTATAAGTAAATAATTTGTGGTATTTTAGTACTAATATGGTTCTAGAATAAATTAATTATACATTTATATTTATTATACGGGAATTTTAAATACAAATAAAGAAATACAAGATGTGTGGTTAGGATTTATTATCTCACTTTTATTTAAGTTTGGCTTATGTCATATTGCCCACATTATTCTTTCATTTATTGTATATAATTCCAATTTTATGTGATATATTATAAATATATTTTTATAAATGTAATTTAATGATTCCTTTTATTTTATTTATTTCATTGATGTTATGTTTCAAATTCTGGCATTGTAGTTAGGGATTTATGATACAATTTCATTTCATTTCAGGATTATTCATGAGAAATTTACATTGAGGGAAATTAAATGATTTATATCCTTTAAACCCGAGATAGTTTATTCCTATATAGTTATATCTATGTATTTAATATTTTCAACTCATTATCCTCTCTTTGGTAACCATAATTTTCTTGAAAATGTTTTTAGAAATGTTGATTTTATTCCCTCTTTGACAGGTAAACCTTTTCTTCCATGTGTGTATTTTATTTAAAGTATATTAAACAATGCTTTAAATATTCTAAAAGGATTTTTAAATTAAATTTACCCATACTGAATTTATATAAATTGTTTTAAAAATAATATTCTTTTCTTTTTTAAAATGAGGTACTTTTATTGAATATGTGAACAAATTCATTATTTTAACTATTATGAAAATAATGGAATTTATCAGAATTATGACCACTAAATGATTTTAAGATTACATAAAATGTTTACATTTTCATTTTTATGAACACTTCCCCCAGCATTTTGGAATTTGTTTTATATTTTAAGTGAGTGACTTCCAAATAAAAATGGTATTTTCATCAAGAAATATTATTGTGATCTTCTAAAAGAAATTTTTTATATATTATAAAATCCCATGATGTTACTTATGATTCACTTGGGTTAGGATATAGTGATACTATCCTTATTATTTCTCTATATGATTAGTGATTATTATGAAGCGATTTTTTTAAAACCCATTTTTTATATGGGCTAGGCTATGATGATATGATAAATGTTTTATGATGTTATGAAATACGTATATATGGATATCTTAATGTAATGGGTGGTTAGGTTACAATCCAAGGATGAGTGGTTCTATTATAAACTAAGGGTGGGTGTTTATATTATAAATAAGATAATTTTGGATTATCTATAGTCCTCCATTAAATGTGGAAATTATGATGGAGTTATAAAACTCTAAAGAGATGGTGAAGTTAAGAAACTCTAAAGATATTCTAGGGTTAAGAAAATCACAATAGATGCATGATTACCCAAGATATTATTTTGATTTTATATATTTATTATATTTATAGAAAATACCTATGACATGTTTTTATGCTTATGATATGCTCTTAGAGATCTTGATTGATTAATGATGGTTCCTCACTCTTATGATTCATTTGTTTTGAAATATTATTTCTTTAAACATGGAATAATTATTTATGAACTATAAAAGATTAGGTATTAAATTTTTAAGTTATAATCATTATCTCATACCCCTATGATAATATTATATAGGAATATGATAATATATTTATGTCTCCCTTGTTTTACCTTACTAAGAATATGAGATCACACATTCTTATGATTCTATTTTCCTTCGGTTATGAATAATGGTTTTGACATGGGTAAATATGTGAAGATTAAAATGATAGATGAATAAACAAGAATATGTTGAATATAATTCATGAAATAAGTTTTTGTTTATATTCTCTAAAGACACAAAAACTTGATGGATTTTTTGGGTTGTTAATTGTGATATGTATTAAACATTCATTTAAAATGATGTAATTTTTATGTATGTTATTCTCAGGTCTCCACATTACCTGCATTAAATAAAATGAAAAAATGGAACTCCCTAATTATACAAGGTTTGGCCCTAGTGGTTGAACCTACTCCTTACTACATGAAAAGTTTGATCCCATTCAATAGATTTTAGAACAATAATATAATACATATTATAAGTTGGTATGCCAGGTATTATCACATAGCCTTATGTTACATATCACATATACACCATACTATTGTTTTTAAAGAATCGAATGATTTTAAAAATGATATGAACTCTTTGAGTATCAGTTTATAATTTTAGTTGCTTCTATAATTATTGATGATATTATTCTTCAATACTTTAAGATTATAATGATATCATCTTCTCAACACTTGAAAATCTTCTACCATTAATATCAATATATGAAATTAGATTTAATTGGCCTAAACACTTTATAGAGAATTAGTTGATGATTTACTTCTTGTTCTTCTTATCAATCATGATTCATTAAATTCTTATGATCTTGAATGTTTTTTATATATCTAGAACTCTATATCCAAGAACTTTTGAAACATATATTCTTACTCAAAGGGAACATTATTCACACTCTCTCAACCACTCTTACTTTTCCAAAATTCTTATATATTCAAAAATTAGATTAAAATTATTTAAATCAATATTCTATATAGGTTCTAGAGGATTATCATTAATTAATCATATAATGGTAGAATTTGATAATTTACTTAATCTTATATTTATATTATCATTTTACCATGATAAACATATATTCTCTTTATAATTTAATCATTTTCCCTATACTAATTTTTGAAATACCCTTCTTTTATTTTCTCCTCATTCCAGTAGTTGAATTAAATTATCCATAAAATACATTCATCTTTGATGACCAATAAAAATAATTCATCAATATATATATTTTATATTTATTTAAATAACCTATATTAATATCCTTTTAGATCCCCTAGTATATCTATTATTTAAATCATCATTAAATAGTTAATGGAATGAATTAGTTCTTCATGATAGAACAAAACATTTATTAGCTCACTTACATGAAAAATTAGTTAATTGTTATCAATAACAATTGATAACTCAACTTGAATCACAAAAAAAATTTACATGATTTATAATATTAAGACCATTAATATATCATATTAATAGATTTTATAAAAAATAATCTAACATCAATACCTAATATATATATTTTAATAAATTTATCTGAAAAAATTTAAATTATTTGAGAAATAATGGACTTTATTATTTCCCATAATATTTATCTTGAATAAGAATCTAAATTGTGATATAATAAACAATGATGTTTAACTCAAGAATAATTAGATTTAATTTCCCTCAGAGTATTTCATTTATGAAATACATCAAAGTTTTTATACTTTTGAAATTAATAAAATTTTAAAAGTATTGATCCTTACTGTGATGAAATGACTCTAACAGAAAGTACAAATTATCATTACAAACATCATTATGAGTTTATACCACTGTGATATCTTTAAGAACTAGGCATTTAATGGACCAAGATTTTTACACATAAATACCGTATATATTTAAATAAATATTAAATATATTAAATAAATACACAAAAGAAGACTAAAATTATTTTGTGATTTTGGATAATAGGTACACAATATTATTATTTAATGGAATATCTTTAACATCCACTATAAGAATTTCTACGTTTTTTATTCTTTATAAATGCACCATACTAAAAATATTTCCTCGTAACCTGTGGAAAGGAAACATAAGTAAAGATGAACATAGATTCTCTCTAAGGGTAAACATGGAAGATATAAATTGATGATCATATGATAACATAAGATAAGCATAAGGGAATTATATTATAATCCTATCTTGTATTTTAAGCATGAGATATGGAATAAAACATTATCATTTCAATTGAAATTAACAATAAGAGTGAAAAATCATCATAAATAAATCATGATCTATATGTTCATATCATATAATTGTGGCACCATAATAAGTATAAATTCCATTGTTTATATCATGTTTGGCATCCAAGACCATCAAATCATAATGGATCTAGAATCAACACCAATTCCTCATTTCACAATGGATCATACATCATCAATTTTTCCCATAGTGGATCAAGAACATAGGATGATTTACCACAGTGGATCGAGTATATCAAATTATTTTCCATATATATATCGTGAGCTATAAAAATTTTCCCAATTTATTGAAGGGAGATATAGGTATCACCCATCATTGGTTATAACATAACCATCATCCTCAGTTATAACATAACCACCATATTTGTTTATAATGTAACAACCATAACATAATGAAAACCTCATATTTTTGTACTATATGGTGCTAAAAAATTAATCATATTATAACCCCAAGAAAAGATATAGGTTTTTTGAACATTTAATCATAGAATAACCCATGGAAAAGAAATGGGATCGATAAATATTTCATCATTTCATCATAACATATACCGTGGAAAACAAACAAGGTTCATAAAAATCTTGTCATCATAAATATAAATCATCCAGAGAAATAATAAATATTTTATACTTGGATCATATCCCCCATAAATAATGAGTTTCATCAATGTAATTCATCATATTAGGAAAAATATTTTTAATGATTAATTGGAATTTTTTTTGATAAAAAAAGTATTCCCACTTTTAAATTCACATTTAAAAAACAAAAAATTATAAAAAAAATCATAATAAATTTATTTAAATATAAAGTTATAAAATTAATAATTAATATATAAATAAATGATTGTTCATGATGATGGGAAATTCCAATTATTCAATACACATTTACAAATAAATATTTATTTTACATTTTTGATAAAAATTCCAAATTAGGTTATTCTAAAAATAACAAAAAGGTTCACTATATTTAAAAAAAACTAAAACATGGATGAAAAGTACACTAATCCATAATTGTAGAATGTTAAAAAAATTCTTGAAATCTTTTTTTGATATCAGGGACATGGAAGAACCAGCATTTTCAACCAAATAGAGAAATAAATTCAATTATCCATTAAAAAATATATTTGATATCCTGTGTTATTAAAGTGAGTTAAATGAATGGAAAACATGAATTATAAAGGAATAATTATATGAGAATAAAATACATGAATTTATTAAGTGATACATTGTAATATTTCATCAATATAATCATAATGATAAACAATCTCGATAAACAAAGATATTATAACATAAAACCCTTACCACATTGGTATCCTTTGTATCATAATCACCATGAAAGGAAAACCTTAATTGAAACTTAAAATATCATAAAATTAAGTATATTATTGATAAAAAAGTAAATTGGGATGTATATAAATAAATTTAAATAAAATAGGTTCATAATATAACATATGTCCCAGTGGAAACAATTTTGGAAAAAAATCCCTTACCTTAAGTCTTGACTTCCATCATTCACACTCAAAACCCATGTTTAATAAAAAAAAATGTATTATAAATATATTAAAAACCATGATAATATTTATAATATAATTTATCATTTACTTAGGACCTATTATTATTATTTTTTCAACAATTCCATGTTTAAATCATGTTTCAGGTAATAACTGCTTCATTTTTCATATATGTTCTGGTTTGGTAAAATTTTGGTCATCTCGGTTTTATCTTGTTTCAGTCATATAAGTAATTTTAATCATGATATAAATATATATATAAAATATTAAATATTTATATAACATATATTATATATAAATATATATATTTATAGTAATCCAATGAAATTATAAATCGAAAATGAATTAAATTGTTCATAGAGACAGTAAGTTATACGTACGTATAAACATTGTTTTAATTTTCTCGATGGGTGAAATGAAAAAAATATACCCTTTGTTGACTAATTTTAATGTGATATATATATATCACATATATTAATTAAACCAATCCACATTAACTTCCATTTAAAGTGTATGTGAATAATGACTCACATTGCTTCATGAGGCGGTTGTCCGTCGTACCCACAAGCAACGTTATAGTATTCCGACAGAATAAAATGTAATAAGTTATATGTTATATTATAATTATAAAACTATAACTATATCATATATATTATATAAAAATTTTATATCCATCATTATATCCATGCATGGCATGTGGTGATGGAAAAATTACTTACATTGATTTTTGAGGTGGTATTCCTCCGTACACACGATTGGCAGTTTCTTTTCCCACATGATGGAAGAAGTGATATATGTTGGCCATGAAATTATAATAATAAAATATAATCATATGATATATAATTATTTTAAAATAACATCATGGTTGAAGAATATTTTATGGAGTTTCAGGATGAAATGAAATGAAAATGCTTGGTTAAGGATTATACCTATTCTTCAGAGAACCCCTTTAGGTTTATACCCAAATTATTCATTGAAGAGTTTCATAATATATAAGGGGTTTGGGAAGTGCTGTGGAAATTAGGGAATTTATTTATGATGAATTATCTAAACTAAATTGATTTGTAAGTGTATGTTAGAGAAGAGAGTGGACTCCTTTTTATGAGTGGGGAAAGGAACTCAGATGGAAAGTACTTGGAAATTTCTAAAAGGTATCCAAAATGATAAATTAATTCCTAATAAAAATACTTCCAAAATATAAAAAATGTGAACTTTTTATATGATATGGTTAAAATATAGACATATTTTAGGATTTATACATGTTTTATTGGAAATATTAGCCTTATATTTTTAGTTTAACCCCTTAGTAAACACATTTTAACCTTAACTGCGGTAATTAATTTTTACAATTTTTACTATTTACATTGAAAAAAATTAATTGAAATTATTATAAAATATTAATTAATATGTTTCCAAATATATAATACCATTTTTTAGATTCATTTAAAAGAATTAGGAAAAATTAATTTGAAAATAAACCCATGGATGTGATTAAACAACAAATTTCAAACAAATATGTTTCTTAAGTATAAAAGGTATTCACATAAAAATTCAATATTAAATTGATTCAAATAACCTGAATAGGATTAATAAGTATATAATTTGATTATTTTTAGTTTTAAATATAAGTTGAAATAAATTTTATTTTGTAAATTCTTTAAATCAGAAGTCAATTTTTTATAAAAATTTGTATTTTTACAATTCATTAAAAAATTAATCACTCCAGAAAATTATAAGCAATTAACTCAAAGATATTTCTTAAATGTATATTTAAGATTTTTTTTGTAATTTTTTCAAATAAATTCTATAAAATTGTAAAAAAATAAATTTATAACTTCTTCACAAAAAAAATTTAAATCATTTTTTGATAAAAATATATTTTCAATGAATATGAAGACATTATATAAAATTAAGCACTTGTTTATAGATATATTTTATTTATCTAAAAATTTTGTACATATGTTTGAAATTTTCTTTATTCCTATTCATTCCATCAAATTTAATGAATATTTTATAACATTCATGATTAAATAATAATACTAATAGTATATAAGGTTTTTTAAATCTCAGTATTGAATAAAACACTATATATCAAAGAAATTAAATATATTGATAAAAAATATTTTATAAAATATCATGGTGTTCGATTCTACCCCAGTTAAATGGACTTAAACCCTCTATATCATTCTAATTTGATACAAACAACTAAGGATACTTCTTCCTCATCATATCCTCATGTTTTTATGTAGCTTCCTCAATATGGGAGTTTCACCAAAAAATCACTAACTAGGTGATATTTATTATGTAAAAACACTTTTCTCTAAAATCTATAATCTCCACTTGATTATCCACAGAAAAAATATTTTACTTCTGTGTTATGGACATTGAGTTTGGTATATGTTTTGGGTCAGGTATGTACTTCATCAGGAGAGATACATGTAACACATCATGAACTTAAGAGAGGTTCTGTGGAAGTACCATGTGATAAGAAACCATCCTTAATCAGCAATGAATCTAAAATGGCATAATATATGTTTGTATTGACATTAATTTCTTCCTGAATCTCATAACCTTATTCCATGGATTAATCCAAAGAAAGATTTTTTCACCAACATCGAATTCTTGATCATACCAATGATTGTTGGCATGAATTTTCTATCAATTTTTTTCTACCTCATTGTGCTAAAGACTGGATCTAATAATCTATAGAATTATTTAAGATAACTTATGTCTCAATTGATTTCTAACTATAAATTCATTCTAGAATGTTTTATATCTATGACTCTTTCCATGGAATGTGTCATAAGGGGCTTTATGAATTCTTGAGTTATAGATATTGTTTAAAAAAACCCAACTATAGGAAGGTGTTGATACAAACGTCCTTTAAAATCCATAGAACAATATCTTATGATAACCTCTTGAGTTTGAATGTTTCTCTTAGAATGACCATCTATCTAAGGATGATATGAAATATGAAAAAGATACTCTATATAAAGGTCTTGTGGAAGACTTCCCTAGAACATTGAGGTAAACATAGGATCTTAGATCAAATATAATAGAATATGATAATACATGAAACCTTACTAGTTCCTTAATGTATATCTTGTAAAAATATTCTTCATATAAATATTCTCAAAAAGAGATGAAGTGTGATGAATTTATAAGCTGACCAACTACAACCCATATAGAATTGTACACTTTAGATTTTTTGGGGTGTCCAGTAATAAACTCAGTAGAAATGTTTTCCTATTTACAATTTATTATGGTTAATGGTTGTAACATACCAAGAAACATGATATATACTTTTTTATATCTCAATTCATGCCATCCCATAAAAAAACTCTTTAAAATATCTATAAATATCTATACTTGCATGATTAATAGAGAATGATTAACTAAGAGCCTCTTCTAACATTTTCTTTTTCATATCTAGTATGTATGAAACAAATAAATAATTCCCAACACTTATCATTCCATCATAATCAAGGATAATCATATTAACATTTCTATACTTCTTTTGTAGATACATATCATCCTTTTTTCCTATTTAATCTTCACATGGATAGAAGGTTGAACACTCCTTTGAGAAAGAAAATATTTTCCCCTTCCTCCAGGATTTCTAGATCAATACTTTAGAGATAAATAAATATTTAATATTCTATGACCCCAATTGTAGATAAGCTATCATGATCCTTTCAACTAAAATCATTGGCCACCTTGTCCACTTTCCAAGGGTGGTAATGTATTGAGTTGTTATAATCTTTAATCAATAATAAAATTATTGTCTTGTTCAAGATAAATTCATTATATGTGAATATATAATCTAAAGTTTTATTATATATATATCATTTCTTTATCCATAAATATAATCCCAATATATCTTTAATGAAAAAATTACCTTAGTAATCTCTAAATCACGAGTTGGGTATTTTTTCTCATAAACATTTAATTTTCATGATGAATAAGATATCACCATAGAATTATACATAAGAATACATCCCAATCACTTTTTTGACATAAAACTATAGATTGAAAACCCATCTCCAATGTAGGGTAATTTAACTATAATGGAATCGACTAACCTTCACTTTAGTTTGTTGAAATTCTCCTCACATTCATCTGCTTATAGGGAACTGGATTCATTCACTATTAAATTAGTGAGTGGATAAGATATTCATGAAAAATTATTGAAAAATTATTGATAATATAAATCCCAACCAAGAAAACTTTTGATAATATTCACAGTGGTTGTCCTAGGACAACATTCAATAGCCTCTGTCTTTTATTGATCAACTAATACAACCTCATTTGAGATTATACGGCCAAAAAATGAAACATTTTGTATCCAAAATTCACAATTTATTTTTTTAAAAATAGATTCTCCTTAATTAGGATCATCATTACAATTCTCATGTAAGATTCCTACCCTTTACACATAGTGTTCATATATTGTATGAAATGTTTTCTTGGGAATATCCTTCTTATTGTCCCTTAATTGATGATATCTAGAATGAATTTTAATATTGGAAATGTATTGAGCTCTGCACAATTGATCAAAAAAGTCATCAATATGTTGTACATGATAATTTTTATCAATCATAATCTTCTTCATCTACTTATAATCAATAAAGAGTGGCATAATTTTATCTTTCTTCTTATAAAAAAGAATCGGTGACCCTCATGCTGAAATAGTGGCCAAATGAATATATTTTCATTGTTCTCCTATATTTTTTTCATTAATTACTTAGAATGTATTAGGGCTATAGTGACCTAGGCTTATCATACATAGATATTACATCAATTTTTATGAATTTTAATTAAATTAGACAAACACATTCCAAAGTACTATAATAGTTTAGTTACTTTGGAAACTTGGAACATAAACTACAGGTCTATAGGTAAAATACATTATATCACACTATGATAATCATAACTGGATCCCTTCATAGAAATATCACACATAATAAGTTTATTCATAACCTGGGGAAAGGAAACATAAGAAATGACAATCTCAGATTCTCAGTAAGGGTAAATAAGGGATATACATAAGCATAAAATGAGAATAATGATATGAGAACATGAGAATAAAATTTGAAAAACATACCCAATATATCAATGATCACAATCTCGAGTCCCAAAATAAAGATTGGAAGTTCATTAGACATGAATCATAAGGGAAAAAATAACAAAATCCATGGGGGAATAACATTGTAATAATACTTATATTTATGGAATACACATAAGTATATAAAATAATTTCCATATTATTTAAGGTACATTTCCAAGGCTATCATATTGGAATGGGTTCACTCCCCAAACCATCATAGTAGTGAAGGTTCACTCCCATGAACATCATAGTAGAAAAATCCATTTACTAAATTGGTTTTAGTTCCCATACTATTCTTTTCAATCTCATGAGATATAAATATTTACCCAATGCATTGGACATATATATTGGACCCACCCATATCTTTATGAAAATCAAACATATGTGTATCACAAGATTATAAAAATTCAATATATCATAACCTATGAAATGAAATTGGTTTCATAATCATTTAATAATATCATTACATATAGAAAAGAGATAATATTCATAATCATTGTATAATTTCATCATATTATTTCCCTTTAAAAAAGAAGGTTTCATAAGTAATTTATCATGATATAACCAATGGAAGAGAAATGGGTTTCATAAACATCTTTTCACCATAAAAATACACCACTTAAATAAAGAATAAAGTTTGTATCCTTGGATCACATCCTTAGTAAATCCTAAGTAAATATAAATGATGTAATATTAGATGGAAAATTATTTTGATTGATCATTTAAAACATTTATTAAGGAAAATTTCCTTTCCATATTGAAAAACCCGTTAAAAAAAAAGTTTTTTTAAATTGTTTTTATTCGAAGCTATACATGAAAATTTTTAAAGGATTAATCAATGAAAATAATGATCATGATGATGGGATATTTTGTTCATTAGATAAGCATGGAAACAAATATTCCTTTCAAATTTACATTAAAATAGAAGTATGAATTGTTTGATAAAACATGAAGATTCATTTCATTTTTTTATAAATTAAAATATGGTTAAAAATATTATTTAAATATAATAGAAAAATAATAAAACGGTTTTTTTATTTTTTTTAGAAAAGAAGGTTTCTTAAGAATATTGATTTTCAACTGAAGAGATAAATAAAGATAGATTTTATTAAAAACATTTTATAGATTATTTTACATAACAGAGAGTTCAAAAATGATACTATTACTTAAAAATAACATAAATAAATAGACTATAATAATTCTTTTGAGTTTTTTGATACACGAATCATAGTATTTTATCATGATAAAAATAATCATCTATAATCTAGATAAATGATGAGATTGTAACATAAATTCATTACAAATTTCATAACATTGAATCATAAGCCCCATGAAGTAATAAAATATATTAGAACATAAAATATCATGATGATTAATAAATTCATTATATTACATTCAAATGGTTTGTATATATATATTTTGAAATAATATAGATTCATAACATAACATATGTCTCAAAGAAGGAAAATGGATACATCAATCCCTTACCTTAAGTCTTGACATCCATTATACAAGTTCAAAACTCTGGTATAATAAATATCTATTTATTAAACCTATATTATAGAAATATATTTATATATATCACAACATAAAATATTTTATTATGACCTTCTATTACCTATTTAGTAACAATTCAATGTTAATGTTACGCTTCGTGTAATAACTGCTTTTTTTCATATATGTTTTGTTTTGTTATTTTGGTTATATTAAATTGAAGATGATTTAATAATATCTATATTTTTACCCATGATATAAATCTCATATATATTTACTATAAATGTATTTATAATAATCTATAAAATTTAGAGTTAAAAAAAGTAATACACCATTCCGGGAGACGATATACCGTATGTACACATGAACACTATTTCCATTTTCCTTCCGGATTGAACGAAACAAGAGTAAATGATATATTATCATTTCAGAATTATTTTTAAACCATATAAATCATATATTTTAATTAAAAATATCATTATTTCTTTCCATGTAAAGCGCGAAAGGATCATTTTGTTTCACAAGGTAGTAGCCCACCGTACACACGAGTGACATTATTGTATTCCCAAAATAGAGAGAGTATGAAGGTATTTGTAACATAATAATACCATAAGTATAATAATATCATAAATACAATATATAAATAATAAATTCATCATTAATTAAAACCTTGATATATGGTAATGAATAAACAAATGACACTAGTTTGCGAGGCAGTAGTCCACTGTTTACATGAATAATGATTTTATTACCCATTTGATGAAAGTCCAGATGGTTGTAGGAAATGAACATAAAATACAAAAATATTATTATATTTATGATAACAAGGCTTTTATATAATCACAGAATAATTATAATAGATATAGGTGGAGAAAAAACATACATTGATGAACAATACCTCTTCTTCAAATATCCTCCTATGGTTTTCACCAAAATCCTTCCTTGGGTGTCTTTATGTCCAAAATAAGGATTCTAGGATGAGATAAGGGATGATAATAGTTATTTGGGTATCTATTTTATAATAAATGGTTATAATTTATGAATAATAGGGGATAAGGGGTGACCTTTTATATGTGAGGTGAGTGTCACATTTTTTATTTTTTAAAAGAAAAAATTCCAACCATGTTTTTTCTAGGTAACAAGGATCCAATAATGAAAAATTTCCAATAATAGAAGATATATGTTCTAAATATTTCCATTAAAAGGGTTTTGTATATGTTTTCAGTTAGTCTTAACCCATATTGTTTTAGTTTAACCCCCAATAAACCCATTTTTACCACAACCATGGTAAATAATTTTTATTGTTTTATTATTAATTTTGGTAAAAAATTATGTAGAACTTATTAGATAATAAATATTATATTTATTTCAAATATTTAATCAATATTTATAAATATAATTCACATAATTGGAAAAATTAAATTTAAAATTAACCTTGAAAACATGATGAGAAAAAAGTTTTTAGAGAGAAAATTTTAAATACTTTAGAGTGTTTTTATATAAAAAATTAATTCGAAATTTTTTCCAATGACTAAGATTTGAATGAAAGATTTATAATTGAAATAATTTTACAATAAAAAATTTAAAATATAACTTAAATTTATAAATAAATTAAATGAAAATTCAATTTTCAATTAGAATTTTTTATTTTTCACTATTAATAATAATATTTAAATTTTTAGAAAAAGAACCAAAAATTCACCCAATGGTAATTTTGAAATGTTGATTCAAAAAATTAAGTTTATTTTTTCAAATTAATATTCAAATATTTTGTAAAATTGATTTTATTATTTTTGACCAAAATAAATATGAAATTGTTTTGAGATAATAGTATTTTTGAGTCATATAAATACTTTTATGAAAATCAAGTCCATTTTTATCAATATATTTCTTTTATATAAAAGAATTAAAATTAATACTTAAAATATTTTTATTGAAATTAAGATCACTATGTTTAACATATAGGTTATAATGGTCTTTTTTATATAATTATATAAATAATAAGTCATGGTTTTGTTAAAATTTAGTGTCGTGTGTAACACAAGATAATTGAGTGTTGGGGGTAGTATAAGATTAAAATAATATTGCACGTAACATAAGATAGCAATTAAATTAAATTTATTTGAAATAATTAATGCATAAAAACTAGGGGTGTTATATTCTACCCCCACATAAAATGAACTTTACCCACAGAATGTGTCATGATGATAAAAAAAATTAAGATACTTTTACTTCATCATATCTTTAAATTATCTCAAGGATTACTCAAAATGGTCATCTCTCCAAAAAATATTGACCATGTGAGTGGTCTTGTTTCTTATAATATTTTATGTATGATCAATTATATTTACTAGTTATTTCCAATAAGATCTTTCTCCATTGGAATTATCTGTAAGTTCATTACATGTGAAGGGTCAGATATGTAATTCATTAAGAGTGATACATGGAACACATTGTGGACTTGAGAGAGGTATGCCGTTATTTCTATCTGAAAAGCTAAAATCATTTATGATCAATAATTTCAACTGAACTAATATACATAGGGAATATTTTCCCTTTATTACTGAATCTCATAACCTTCTTCCACAAAAAATTCTTAGAAACACATTATCACCAAAATAAAATTCAATATCATACTGGTGATTATGAACATAACTTTTCTACTAACTCTGATCTACCTTGATGTGTTACCGAATGGATATAACATTATATTCCACTTCTTTAGATGTATTTGGTTTCAATAGCTTTCTTTATCCTACTTTATTCTATTACATTGGATCTTTTAATTTATTTTTACAGTGGGATACATAAGGATCCATATGAATTCTAGATTGAAATATTTTGTTGTAATAAATTTCAACTATATGAAGGTGTTGCTCCCAACAACATTTTAAATCCAATGAATAAGATATCAACATATCCTATAGGGTGTTAATTTCTTTCTTAGGTAGACCATCTATTCAAGGATGATACACAGTGTTGAAACTCAACTCTGTATGAATAGATTGTTGAAGGCTTCTCTAGAACATGGGGTAACCCTTAGTTCTTAATTATATATAATGTAATGTGGTAATCCATAAAATTTTACCACTTCCTTAATGTATATCCTGGTAATATGATCAAAATATATGTCTTCTCTAATAGAAATAAAGTGTTTTGACTTAGTAAGGTGGTTTATTAAAACCAATATAATATTATGACCTTCATAATTTTAGGGGAGTCCAATGATAAAATCGATGGTGATGTTACCCATTTCCATTCTGTTATGGCTAACAGATATAAAAACCCCTTAAATTTTTTCTTTCATACTTAACTTGATGACATTCCAAGCACTAAGATACAAACTCTATGATATCTCTATTCATTCCATATAAACAAAAAAACTATTTCAAATCTCTTTATATCTTCATAATTATCAGACGAATAAATAATGGAGAACTATGAGATTTCTCTAACAAATCCTTCATCAAATTTGGTATCGACAGTATACATATAGGTTTATTGAACCCTATTATTCCATCATTATCAAGGATAATAATTCGTGAGCATTTGTAACCTTCTTTTAGATTTTTAAATATTCTTTCTACCCCTCTTTAATGTTTACATGTATATATGATTTAATATTTAATCAAGAAATACCAAATTTATCCCATTCATTAATGATTTCCATATCCATCCTTCACTAATACAAAAATATTGGATCCATTTTTATCCTCATCAGGGATAAGCTATAATGATCCTTTCAACTCAAAGCATCACCCACATTATTCGGTTTTCTAGGGTGGTAATGTATTAAGCAGTCATAATCATTAATCAATTATAACCATCTTCTTTGGATCATATTTAACTCCATATGTGTAAATATATACTTTAAGAATTTATGATAGGTATATATATCAAAATTTTCTCCATAAATATAATTCCTTTATATATTTAATTCGAAAATTACCACAGCCAAGAGTTGGGTAGTTTTTCTCAAGAATATTAAATTATCCCGAATAACAAGCTCTAAACATGTTATTATTCATAAGAACACATGAAAATTCCTTCTTGGATACATCTCTATATATTAGAAACAATTATCAACTGTAGGGTAATATAAGAACATGTGTACTAACTCATCTTCAATTTAGTTCCTTGAAATTTTCCTCACCTTCATCTATCTATAGGAACATGGCTATCTTCCATGTTTACATGGTAAGAGGATTAGAGATTCATGAGAAATTATCCAAAAACTATTGAAAATATCTAACTAAACCAAGAAAAATTAGGATATTTGTCACCATGGATAGTCTATTCCACTATTCAACAACCTCATAATTCATGGATCAACAAATATACACTCCCTTGAGAGTATATGGCCCAAAAAAATGTTTTCAGCCAAAATTCGAACTTTTTAATCTTTTCACATAGTTTATCTCTCATTATGGTATTTTGTAGAATAATAAATTTATCTTCATGATCTTCCATGATATTTTGATAGATAATAATATTGTCAATAAATACTACCACAAACTGATCAACGTAATCTCTAAAGAATCTATTCATTAAATCTATGAAGATAGATGTAGCATTATTAAGAACGAATGACAACAATATATATTCATATTTTACATACCTTTTATGGAATTATATCTTTTTTATATCCTATTTATGGATCCTCAAATGATGATATCCATAAATAATGTCAATCATGGAAAATTACTGAGCTCTGTGCAGTTGATCAATCAAGTCATATATTCATGGAAGATGATACTTTTTCTTCATTTTTATCTTGTTTGTCTCTTTATAATCAATAAAGATTCACATTGATCCATATTATTTAAAAAAAGGTGCACCCAAAGTGACACAATTTGCTTAATGAGTCCCTTTTTAATGTTTTCATAGAGTTTCTTATTCAATTCATGCAATTCAATTAGGGAAATTCGATAGGTATTTTTTGAAATTGGTATTGAATATGGTATGAGTTATATTGCAAACTCAAAATCATGTTTTGGTGTAAGGATATGAAAATATTTGAGAAAGACATCAAAAAAATATCATACAATAGGAATATCATTGATTTCATGCTTATCCCCAACCATTTTAGATAACAACCTATTCATAATAGAAATTAAGAGCCATAAAATAGGTGTGGTCCCCATTGAAAGTTTCAATTTATAGTCACATCGATAGAAGTTTGTTTGTTGTTTTGGAATATCAAATGTAACTTGCCTTCCTCTACAATTTATAATGGATTTATGTAGTGAAATCCAATCCATTCCTAAGATAACATCAAATTCAACCAGAGGAAGGATGGAAATATTTATAGTAAGAACATTATCACCAACATCAATCTGAGAGGAATCATCGAATTGATAAGATATCATCATTCTATTTGGGGTTTTTACTATTAATTCAACATCTAATCATTTGGGTGTAATCTTGATACCCATAAAAAAGTATTCATATTTTAATGAATGGATAGATCCAGAGTCAAATATGAAATAACTAGTTCTAGAGTGGATGGTAAGTGTACCTTTCACCCAAAAATTAACACACCCCTTATTATAAATAACAATCACATGAGATTTCCATTTGTCTCTAAGATTAATAGGTTACTAACATCATCCATCATCATTAACCTTCAAATTTAGGAACTGGTTAGCATAGTTTCAATAATCATTACATTTGAAACAATAGAGTGGTGGTGGTTCATTCTATAATACTTTATCTCTATTCCTATCATTATCTAGGAAATTTACTCCATGTTTATTCCCACCCATTGAGAATAAAGGAAAACTCATCTTTTTTTCGTTGTTCTTGCATTTTCCATAAAATTCAATTTTTCTCTTCTTCTCAAAACCATAATATTTATACATAACTAAAACCTCCACTCAAACCTTGATTGGAGAACAAAAAATATCTACATATATACTAAAGTCTCTTATATCTAAAAATCATTGGAGTCTTGGTTTTAAAACACTATATAATTAGACAACCTCAATTTCAGGTTGGATGAAAATATAATAAGAATATCTCTCAGGTCCTGTAAAAGATTCCTCATAGGTGCCAAAATATTCATAACCTATTTTATTTTTCTAAAATATCTCATTATTTATCTTTATACAATGAATAAGAGTACTGTACTTAATGAAAAACATGTTTTTGAACTCATCCTAGTCTATGGATATAATATCATTATGTTGCCTTGTATTTTTGATAAGATTCCACCATTGATCCACTTCACCTAAAAAATAGTAGACAACAAAAATTAATTTTACATATTCCAAACAATTGAGAGTTGAAAATATTTTTTCAATGATGCTGATCCATTTTTCAAAAACTAGTAGATTATAAAACCCCTTGAAATAAGGTGTTCATTTTTTAATAAAGGACTGAACAGAATACTTTTCCATACTTTGTTAATTTGGAAGTCCATCATGATTCATAGATTGATAATGTTTTGTAAGAATATAGTTGATATTTTATATTCCATATCCCAAAACATTTGGACACACAATAAAAAAATCATTTCATTTTTCTTTCACATTAAACATTAACACGGTTCGTTCGAGTTCTATCCATTGAGTAAAACCAAAAATCATCATGTAAGAAACAATAATCATAGTGGGGAACTAAATAATATTAAAAAATAAATTATAGGATGACTAAACCACAACACCTTATTTTTAATATATAAAAGCTTTGTTTATCTTATTTCATTCATATTAATCATCTATTTGAAACCTTCATGATGGGTTTCAAATAGATTATGAATTTATAAAGCATATCCTCAAGAGTGTCAAACAAGGTGTGTAACATAGCCTATTTTCATGCACCACATGATGCTTGAGTCCCGATCAATGTTCCATTTATGGAGTTATTACACCAAGGTACCCCTATTCTAGATTCACATCTACTTGTAGTATCCATACGAGGATGTAATTTTTAATAAACCAATCTCTCTATCCTTTACAAAAAAACCATGGATTTTTCCTATACTTTGAGACATCCTTAAAATAATCCTTACAAACATCCTTAGGGACTTAATTAAGGGTTTATCATCTAATATTCTATATTTTAACTAAAAATATCCTATAATACCAAATATAGTGATTCCGGAATATCTTACATAGATATTATATCATTTTTAATGAATATTAATTATATTTTAGAAATAGAATCCTATGGACTATAATAGTTTAGTGTCTTTGGAAACATATAACCATAAAAAGATGGACCATAGATAAACTACACCATCTCCCACTATGATCTTCATAACTAGAACCCTTATAGTACGTATCATTTATAATACATTTATTCATAACCTGGGTAAATAAAGCACAAGAAAGGGTGATATCAGATGCCCAGTAAGGGAAGAAAAGGGATATATTTAATCATTACATGAACATAATGGCATAAGAACACGAACATAACATTTGAAAACAAGACCCTTCATATATAAGATCAAAACATTGAGTCATGGAATAAGGATTAGCAGTTCATAATAAATGATTCATAAAGGAATCGAATAAAATGAACCATGATTTTGAAACATTATCATGAGACATAGATTTTTGGCATACACATAAGCATAAGAAATAACATACCTATGAGTCAAGGAACATTTAGAAGGATATCATAATGAAATGGGTTTACTATACAAACCATAATAGTAGTCTAAATTCACTCCAAAGACCACCATAGTGGAAAATGTCCCTTACTAAACTAGGTTCTATCCCTATCCCAGTCCCATCTATCTAATTAGATTTAAATCATTACACAATGCATTGGATATAGACATATGTCAAAACATTATCATAATGAAAATCATACATATGTAATGCAGAAGACCATACTAATTCAACATATCTTAACCCATGAAATTAAATGGGTTTCGTAAACATTTTATCATATCAGAACCTATGGAAAGATATGGGTTAAATAATTATTTCATCATTTTATCCCAGTATAACATATGAAATGAAGAGGGTTTCATAAGAATTTTATCATGGTATAAACCATGTAAGACAAAGAGGTTTGATAAAAATATTTTAATCATAATCATAAACTATTTAGATAAATAATTAGAATACTGTCCTTGGATAAAATCCCCAATATATCATAAGTAACATCAAAAGATATCATCTTATATAGAAAATTATTTTAACCAATAATTAAATCCATATTTTTAGGAAAATATCCTTTTGTATTTTAAAATCACATTTTAAAACATAAGATATTTTGGAAAATATTTTTCTTTGAAATATAATACTAAAAAAATGTAAAGGATGTCTAAGAGTAAACAATGGTCAGGACAATGAGAAGTTTCATTCATATAGTATACATTAAAACAAATATTCCTTTCATGTTTTCAATAAAATCCAAACATGCATTGTTTAGAACATGACATTAAGATTAATTTCAATTATATATATAAAAGTTAATAAATATTTAAAAATGTATTTTAATATTCAATATAGAATAATAAATCATTTTGAAAACTTTTTTAGAATCCTTTTTTGGGAAGAAAATAGATTTCTGACCAAAGTGAGAAATAAATTTCGGTTTTCTTAAAACAAATTTTCTGAATTATTTTAAGTACCAAAGGGTAGAATAATGGTATTACTATAATAAAAAATTATTAATAACCAGAGGATAAAAAATTTCATTAGTTTTTTTAGATTTATATCCTAAGATTTTATCATCAGAAACATAATTATAACCAACATCGATAAATGATGAGATTGTAACATTATATTATTACCACTTTGGTAACATTGAATCATATGAATAATGAAGGAATAAAATAAAATGAATCTTAAAATATCAAAAAATAAATAAATTAATTATATTACATGTAATAGGTTATATATATACAGACCATGAAAGAATACTATTTGATAATATAACATACATCTATAAGAAGGAAAATTGAGACAAAAATCCCTTACCTAATGATTTGACTTCTATCAAACACATTAAAAATCTTATATAATAAATATTAGTTTATTATAAATATTATATATATATATCATATGATATATTATTTTTCTATACCTTTTTTACCCAAGTATTAGTAATTCCCTGTTAATGATACATTTGATGTAATCGCACATTTTTTCACATATGTTTTAATTTATTATTTTTTGTCCTAATACTTAAATAATGACTACATAATATAAAAATTTATAACCATGATATAGATATCATATGTATTAATTATATATGTATTTATAGTAATCCATAAAATTTAGTTAAAGAAAATGAAATACACCATTCATGGAGACGATAGGTTGTACATATGCATGAATGAAGTTTTAATTTTATTTTAACATTGAATATAAGAAAGTTAAATGATATATAATAATTAAATAATCTATTTTTTATATAATATAATCACATATTTTAATTAAAACCATCCTTATCACCTTCTATTTAATGTTTAAATGAATCACATCACTATGTGAGGTTGTAGTCCACCATACACACGAGCGACATTATTGATATTCCCAAAATATGAAGAGTATGAGGGAATATGTGATCAAATAATTTAGAAATTATATTAATATCATAAATATAATATATATATAATTTATCCATAATGTTCTTGATCCTTGATGGGTGGTAATGAAAATATGATTACATAGTTTTGCGAGGAGATAGTCCACCGTACAGATGAATAATGATTTTTTACCCATTTGAAGGAAGTGGAGGTGGTTGTAGCTAATGGTAATAGCATAAAAATATTTATGCATATGGAATAAAATTAGGTTATTATATCATATGTTTATAATAAAAATTAAATGGGGTGGATGAAAAAATAAAACAAAATCTTTCATTGATAGATTTTACCTCTTCTTTGGGTATCCTCTATAGGGTTTCACCAAAAGACTTTTTATGTTGGATTTATTTACAACAAATGGATTCTAGTATGAAATTAGAGAATTTTGGAAGTAATTTGTTCTATAAATGGTCTAATAAAAAGGGTATTAATGTGTAAATAATAGTGAATAAGGGTTGGCCTTTTATAAGTGAGGTGAGTGACACAATTGTAATATTTTAAAATAAATAATAATACTGAAATTTCTTCCATGAAACAAGGATTCAATAATGGAAAATTGTTGATAATATAAAATATAATGTCTGAATATGTCTATAAAACCAATTTTGGAAATATTTCAAGTTTTTTTAACCCTAATAGTTTTTACTTTAACGCTTGGTAAGCCCCTTTTTACCTTAACCGCAAAAAATAATTTTTATTGTTTTCACTATTAATTTTGAATAAAAATTAATTTAAACTTATAAGATAATATATATTATTATAATTAAAAATATGCAATCTATTCTTCAAAATTCCATTCACATAAGTGGTAAAATATATTGTAAAACTACTCTCACACAAACTATGATAAACAAGAGTTTTAAAGTGCTCAAATACAAAAGTTTACAATTTTTTTATACAAAAAATCAATTATAATTTTATCACCATGAACTAAATTGGATTAATTAATTTTTAATAGTAATAATTTAAATTTAAAACCAATTTAAAATATAATTTATTTGTATAAATAAGTTAAATGATATGATGTTTTTCAATTAAAAATAAGTATTTTTCATTATTCATTAAAAAATGATGCTTCTCAGAAAAAAATAATCCTCATCTAATTTTAACAAATGGGTTTTAAAAATTAATTTTATTTTATCAAATTAATTTTTTTAATAGTCTGAAACATAATTTTATTTGTTTTTCCATATATAAAGAAAAAATATTTTATGAGAAAATTATATTTTCAAAACATATGAAACTTTACAAAAAATTAAGAATTTTTTTATCAATATGATTAATTCATAGTAGATGGGATTATAACATAGTGTCAAAATAAACCATATAATCTTACCTCAACATGGGTTTTAGTTTGGGAAGTAAATTTTTTTGTGTGATTTTCCAAGTGTGTGCGGGTCAGGAGACTGGTTCGATCGGTCCATCGATGAGTATCGAAAGGAGGCATGGTTTTTGACTATGGATGTAGCGGAGATGTGGGGTTGTATAAGATGATAGAGGTGGTATATATTGTTATTTTATGTTGTAGTATGTGCTGACCACTAGAATGAAACAATTAATGATGGAGGTTTGGTTGGCAAGGATGTCGTTGGTGACTGGGCTCGTGATGACGGGTGGGGGATGCGATGGAATTGTACCATTAGGGGTTTTTCGAATATGGTGGGTGACATAGAATGGGGGTGGTGGTTCCCTAATGACCTAAGATGAGTCCATGGTCATTTCATATGATAGGTGTGACTGATCAACGAAAAAAGAGAGATTACAA
Organism: Viscum album; assembly: GCA_963277665.1. Taxonomy (NCBI): domain Eukaryota; kingdom Viridiplantae; phylum Streptophyta; class Magnoliopsida; order Santalales; family Viscaceae; genus Viscum; species Viscum album. Next base: position 1,916,745,082 of record OY728128.1, on the reverse strand, counting down.
CAGTGAATGTCTAGAAGGGGTCTAGAGAATATACTCTCTCCTTCACATGGCAATCATATTAGTCAAACAAGAATGTAAGAAATATGTCCTTAATACCACTCATTATAGATCTCCACATGGGGAAATTCTAGATATGCATACTTTCAATGTTTATAGTTGGTTATATATATATATAATAGGGGGTATGATCCTGTTATGGATATCATGGGCCTCTAATGGTCATGTATTAATTTCTAAGTGACTTTGGGATTATGAGCTATATAAAGTTACCCATAAACCTAGTAGAGAAGTGTAAAATAAATAAATAAAATTAATATCCTTTGGGTTTAGCAGTAATATGTTTCAATTATATAAAAAACTTATAATTAATATTTAAAAATTATTTATTACTAATCATATCAAGATGTTTAATGACTGGGTTATAATTAATTAATTTAAATTACTATGTTAATGATATATAATGGTTTTATTAAATATTAGTGTCATGTGTAAAACAATCTAACATAGTGTTTTGTGTAGAAAAAACTTAACATGGCGTTTCACCTAACATAAGATATAAAAGAAATTTAATTTATTTGAAAAAAATAATTCATAAAATATCAGGGTGTTACATGGGTAATTATATATAGAGTATTTGAAATAAGCATGGATCTATGTATAAGTTCTATTCGGACACCGAATTCACATTTCAGTGGAATAATGGAAAAATATTCCAGAGGGGAAAAAAACTCATAAACAATAGACATATCATTGATGTAGAATTTCTTCGCAACCATCTGAGGTAAAAAACACATTTTTTGGTAATCAAGGTCCAGGAAATGGATTTGATCTCTAGGGGATGTTCAAATTTTTCATCATGATGATAGATGATCATAGGTTGGTTTGGAATATCAAAAATTAATTCAGTTCCTTGAAAATGGATTTGTTACTTATATATAAGAATAAAATTTATCTATAAGATAACATAAAATTCAACTAGGGGATAATAATATTATTTTTTCCAAGAATATTCCCATAAATTTCAACAAGAGAAGAATCATAGATATTATGTGACATCATCATTACATTAGGGTGTTTCACAAATATTTTAACATCTAATTGTTACAGATATGAATTAACGTTCCTAAATAGTTTTTATTACATAAGGTATTTTATTTAACTATTATCAAATTAGATACTTCTATATTTTAGAAAATTGGTCACAAACCCCTACTTCATTATTCTATCTTTAATCACTTAGTAAAACAAAATTGGTCAACTTGGTTTCAAGAATCATTGATTAAAGTGATCAATAATTTATATGATGCATAAATAATGAATCATTCTTCTAAATCTATGACACCGTAGTCTTAACCTTGGACTTTCATGGTCATCATCTATTAAAATCCATCACATTGGTCTATAAAGAATATGATAATTAACCAAATCATATCCTCCAAGAGTTCCAAACTAGGTGTGTAGTAAGGCATGTTTTCATGTCCCAAATAACACTTGATTTATTCATGAAACAACCTTTTTAGAGGTCTTACACCTAGGTATATCTGTTCCAGAACCACATCAACTTGTATTATCCCGAAATGAATTAAATTTCTTGAAAACGACTCCCTCTATTCTTCATCAAAATTCTAGGATATCTTTCTATACAATAGATTCTCCTTAGACCGATCCTTGTACATAACCCTAAATATATCACTATGTATCTCACAAATGTTTTGTCATCCATTTTTACAAAGGTTAACTAAAAATTTCTCTAACACCAATTATAATGAACTATGTATTTAAAATGTAAATATCACATATTTATAAATGAATATTTAATAATTTTTACTAATTATATTCATAAAGACCATAATGGATTAGTTTCTTGGGAGGCTAGGTGAAAAATATTATTATTTAATGAAATATCTTCAACAAATACCATAAATATCTTCCCATTTTGTACACTTCATCAATATACCATACTTAAATACATTCTTCATGACTTGGGGAAAGTAAATATTGGAATGGGTGAGCTTAGTTACTCAGTAAGGGTAAACATGTGAGATATCAATCAATGATCATATAAAATCTTAATACTATCACAAGAGTGTGAGATTATAAATATAACTTACAAAGTTCATACCAAATATTTTAGGGTTTGTAAGCATGATCCATGGCATAGAAATTATCATTCCAAAATACATGAACCATAAGAATGAAAAATCATTATAAATAAATCTTGAACCACTAGTTCATGACATATAAGTGTAGCACCATCATAAGTATAGAATACATTTCATATGTTAATGATAATTTCAATGACAATTTAACCATAATATATAAGTCATCAACACTTGTTTCCCATTTGATAATATATCGTACATCATCACCTATTTCCAATAGGGTATCAGAAACATTAGTCTATTTCCCATATTTGAGTAGGCACAACCACTTGTTTTACATTAGTATATCTTGATATGTAAATCATTACCCATTTCATTGGGGGGAGATATAGGTCCCACTTTTCCACGGTTATAATGTGACCACCATCCTTGGCTATAACAAGACACCATCAAATAATAAAAACTATACATTTGTGTTCCAAAAGGTCAAAAAATATTCAAATTATTATAACCCCTGAAAATAAATAGTTTTCATAAACATTTCATCATATAATAACATATATAAAATGAATAATTTCAATAAATATTTCACAATTTTATGTAACATAACCCCTAGAAAAGTAACTGATTTTATAAACATATTTCATCATACACATAAACCATATGGATAAAGCGTAAAGATGGTATCCTTATATCATAACCCAAGTAAAGTAAGATTAAAATCATATGATTTCATCTTAGAATAAAAATTATTTTGAAAGGACACTCAGAATATTTCAGGAGGAAAATAACCATTCCACATTGAAAAACACATTTTTTAAAAATGAATTACAACTGATTTTCAAAATAATTTAATTTTAAAATAAAATTATAAAAACATAATGTATTAATTAATTCATATATTTATCTTAATTGTGGGAAATTAAATTCATGTCATACTCTTTTAAACATAATGTTTCCATTCACATTTTCAGAAAAAAGTAAAAATCACCACATTTAGAAACAGACAAGAATAGTCTACTTTATATTTTTTTGTAAAAAGTAAAATGGGATAAAAATTAATTTAAAATATTATTTTATAACAATAAATAATTACTTATTTTATTTTCATAAAACTGGAACATCTATGAATATTTTTATTTTACCAAAGAGAGAAATAAAGTCATTTTTTACATAAAAATAATTTTGTGATATCTTGTGTGATTAAATATAAGATAATGGATGTAAAACATGTATTATAAATAAAAATAAATTTTATAATAAAATTAATTATTTTATTTATTGTTAGTTCACAATATTTCTTTATTATATGAATAATCATAATTTGTCTTGTTATAAAAATAGATTGTAATATTAAACCCTTTCCACTTATGAAACCTTTGAATCCTAATCCCCATGAAAAAATAACACAAATATAAATATTAAATATCATTAAATGAATTTTATTAATGATATAACATATAAATGGGGTTTTATACACCTCTTAAAATAATATAAGTTCATAACATAACATATTTCTTAAAGAAAACAATTTGAGACAAAATCACTTACTTTAAGTCTCATCTTCCTTTATATAAGTTAAAACCTATTATATAAAAAATATAATTTTTTATTAATATATTTTAGAACCATACACATATGTATCATACCATATATTATATACTTATGACCCTTTATTACTCGTTAATTCACAATTTCTTATTAAAATCATGTTTTGCGTAGTAACTGATTCAATTTTCATATATGTTTTAGTTTGGTATTTTTTAGGTCCTTTTACATTGATCATGGGTCCATAATCTCAATAATTTTAAACATCATATAAGTATAATATATATTCAATATATATTTATAGTAATCAATTAATGTTAGAGATTGAAAATGAATTACACTATTCATGAAGATGGTAGGCCATACGTACACATGAACATTATTGTCATTTTCTCAATAAAAGAAAAAAATAATGAAAAACAATACACACACATTATAGATAGTTTTTATTTCATATATATCAAATATTTTCAATAAAAATATCTCTATTACCATCCTTGTAATGTTTAAGTGAATAATGAATTGCATCGCTTCATAATACGGTTGGCTTCCCAACACAAGAATGATTTTATCGTATTCCCATGTAATGGAAAGTAAGAAGGTATATGTGATATTAGTATTCCAAAGTTATACTGATTACATATATATCCTGTAAATATGTGAATCCATCATTATATCTAATCATGAGTGGTTGTTTTGGAAAATGAATTACATCTGTTTATAAGGCAGATGAAAGAGAATTCATATTTAGGTAATTACATTAACATAATAAAATACAAGTATATTTTATATAAATATTTTATTATATTAGTTTTGTTAAATAATATTTTGATTATTTATAGGAAGAAATAAAATCAAAATTCATGGTTAAAGAATATACCTCTTCTTTGGAGAACCCCTTTAGATTTATAACCAAAGACTTATTCTAACGGTTTTCTAATAAAACCATAGAATATATAAATTTTAGAGGGAATTAGGAATTTTAATATTATATTAATTTTTTTCAAACAAAGTGTTTTTGAATTTTGAGTAGAATAGGGGAGGAGGTGCCCTTTTATATGTGGGGAATGGAACCCACATGAAAACTACTTTGAAATTTTCCAAAGGAATCCTAAGTGACAAAGTAATTCCTAATAATAATGCTTGTCAGTGATCATATATTCAATATTAGGATATCATAAGGTTAAAATATTTCTATATAAAATTATTTATACAATTTTAATTGGAAAACATCCCTTTATATGTTTAATTTAACTCCTCAGTAAACTCGTTTTAACATTAACCGTGATAATTAATTTTTACTATTCATATTAACCAAAAATTAAGTTGACGTTATTATATAATGTTAATTGTTCTAATTAGAAATATGGAATGCCTTTTTTAAAATTCAATAAAAAAATGTGGAAAAATTAAATTTAAAATTAAATCCATAGTCGCGATGAAAAAGAAGTTTTCCCATGAAAAATGTTTTATAAATATAGAAAGCTTTAATATAAAAATTCAATATGAAATTGAATAAAATAAACAAAAATATATTAATAAATATATATTTGAACTAATTTTAATTTTAAAACCATCTTAAAATAAAATTAATCTTGTAAATGCTATAAAAGAAAAAGTTGTTTTTAATAAAAAATAAATTTTTTTACGATTCATCCAAAAATTAATCTTTTCAAAAAATTATAAATACATTAATAAAAAAATTTATTTTAAATTTATAATTCAAAAATAAAATTAATTTTATAATTTTTTTTAATTCTCAAAAAATTAACTTATTATTTTTTCACAAAAAAAAATCATTTTTTTGAGGAAAAGTTATTTTTAAAGAATATAACGACTTTATTAAAAATTAGGTACTTATTTTTTAATATTATATATATAAATATTAAAAAATTATAATTAATTTAAAATATATGGTTTTTAATATTCATACCTTAAATTTTATTTTCTAGGTTTTGAGTGTCATGTTTAAATAATAACATTTAATTTATATCACTGTTTGTTAAAACATGGTGTTTCATTTAACACAAGTTATTAAATAAATTAAATTTATTTGAATTTTTTTAGAAAATATTGGGGTGTTGATGGTTTGTTTTTTCATATCGATAAATGATATATTAATATTCATAGATCATTACAAACTATTAAAAAATCCTTAGAATGAACCCTGAGTACTTCCCCCAGTCTTTCAAAATTCTATGTCTACTGATTTATCGAATGAGAAAATTACTCTTACGAAGTTTTTTTATGATCCTTACATAGTTTGGATGATATTTATAAATACAAAATCATCCTTTATAAGTCCTAAAATCATCATGATGTAGATAATAATGGTATTTATTAAGTGGTTGACGAATCTTTGTGAAATATCATGCCTTTGTTGATACTCAACTTCTAAGATAAAATAAAGCATACAAATTTATGGAATATCAATAAAAGGAATATGTTTATAATAAAACATCACTATTCAATTAGATTACATAAAATTAGCATGAGAAAATGATTTTTTAATAGAGTTTAAACAAATAAGTAAACATGTAAGCATGTAAAAATTATAGTTTAATAGAAACATAACGGTGTATTAAATATTTTATTTTAATGTATTTATTTTTATATTTTTTATATTTTATAATTGGTAAGATTATACTTGAGTTGGTAACATTGTATTTATGAACATAACTTTTACATTAATTCAGATACATTTTATTCCATAAAATCAAAATTCAGAAAATACATTGCACTATATCATCAATAAGTGAACAACATACAATATTTTTTTTATCATTTTGAATATATAAATCCACATAAGTCTATATTAATCACTCTCTATTTTGAACATAGGGAGTTATTCAAGGTAACTCATTTATAGACACAATGTAAACTCATTTATAGAATTGTAAAAAATAACACTAATCCACAATTTAGAAATCATAAAAAGGCCCCACCAATGCCTATAGATCCAAATGAATCTTGAGTTAGGAATATCAATATGGAACAAAACGTAGAAAAATAACCATGAGCCATTTGAATAAGAGATAATAGAATAAAGTTTCTATAGACATAAGATATAAAGAACTAATTAGTCCCCCATGTGAAAGTGATAATATTTGACTTCATTCATAAGGAAAAGTGAACATAAGAATAGGGGTCAGATGGTATAAAAATCAAAACCCCTCATGTCAAATAAAAATGAAAGATTACATTATCATTTTTATTGAATGTTAACTCCAACATATAGTCCATCATGAGACTTTGATAACTTATTAGAAAATATATAAATTATCATTGGATGAGATTCCATGGCTAAAACATTACAATAGTTGATAAAATCCTTAATATCTTTACAACAAGCATACAATAAATGATGATGAAAAAATAATGAATATTATTCAAAAAACTTACTATAACCTATAGAATATTTTGGATCCTGAAAAATAATATATTTAGCATATAAAAAAAGAAAATATTACTAATTAAATAGATTAATTTTCCTCTTTTAAACTTGAAATAATTAAAATAGAAAGACGAAAATTAAAGACATTATCTCAATGCAAGTATTTCAAATATAGTTCCTTGATATAATATTTATTATTTAATCCATGGTTTTTATCCAAAACAGCATCAAAAAAAGAATATAACATTATAAATACTCTAAAATAATAAGGATTAAGGTAATTGTTTATAAAGATGATATATATTTTTATGAAAAATGAAATTTGAGGCACTTCTTTAAGGACCTTGGCATTTCACACCTTTGGAAATTTAATTTTTTCTTTTGGTAGTAGATAGTGTAAAATTTTCTATCAATACATGGAGAATTATTTCATTTAATATTAAAAAAACCTATTATAATCTAATTTCATTATTTTAGTAAAAAAATGGAATGCAAAATTTCTTTTTACTATGTTCTTCATAGTCTATAGAGACATATTTCTGAATGATATTCTAGTTATACTTAACCTTTTTGTAGATATTATTATCATAGTGATCATGAAAAAAAGTGGCCTAAAAAATTTTAAATGTAAACTATCTAGATACTACTGTAGGTTCAATAATATCCAAAGCCTCATCCACTATCCTTGATCCATCACACTAATAAATGGTTCTATGATTGACCTTATTATTCACCACCTTAACCATATTATTAATGGCCTAGTTATCAAAGGTTTAGATAGTCTAGAATATAATTTGTTATGTATTTCAATCTTCTATAAAAAAAATTAGTTCCACCTAACAACAATAGGATAAGATAATTTTTACAGATTTTAAAGAATAAGTGTAAAAACTCATTTACCTTTTAAACATACACATTTTCAAATGACATTTGGGTGGTTACTACAGTATCATCTCTATCCTTCTAGACCCACTTATTTGAATTCCTATGGTGCACTAATTTTTACCTCTCCCCATACAATCCTCATAAACGTCATGAAGAAGTTCAAAATATTTCATAATCTATATAAATTAATTATATTCTTCACCAAAATTCTGATCATAGTCATTCCCAATAGAATCTTAAGGGCTAGATCTATTATATCTGACAAAGGATAAACGAAAAAGGTTGACTAGTCTTCCTGATGTTGAAATAGATGATCCTAAATAGGAATACAAAGAATAAAAGACCATTTAAACTAGATAGGAATGTTTTTATCATGGATCCTTATGATTTTACTCCAAATCATAGGGAAAATACATCTTGATAAAACCACAAATAGAAAATCTACACCCTAAGTTATCAACAATAAAAAAATAACATTGAGTATAAAATTTTGGGATCACATTATTTATAGTAAAAGGATACCGAGGAAATGTATCCTCCATATAAGTAACCACATAAATATATGACACTATACTAAGAAAAAAACCATCAGCTGAGTCCTGATAAAACTATAAATGTCTCTATTCTTATTAGGCACAACCATTTATTTAGACTCTTAACCCAGAACAAAAATGTTCTGAGGTCTCATATAATAATTTTTTAAACCATGACCTTGATAGTGGAGAGGATAATAATAAATTATTCTAGTCTCAAAAACCACTATTTTTTTATATATAATCTCCCCAAATATAAATATATATATATGAACTCAAGGAGGGGTTTGGTGACATCATTCTTGACAAAGATATGACAAATAGGAGGACATGTTAGCATGTGAGTGAGAAATTTCAATCAAATATAACACCCTAATGCATTACCACGATACTTCAACACTAATGAATACTATAAAATAATAGGTAGATATGCAAATGTTATTAATAAAAAATAACGGTCATTGTATAATAAAATATTGAAATAAAATGTGAAAAATACAAACTAGAATATCTAGAGGACCTGAGATTCTCTGGACCAAGATAATAAAAAATCATATTCATACAAAAGTTATATGAGGAATTATCATGCATAAAACTTAATTACTGCTATGTGATTATGGAGACCACATTTATAGTTTAAATAATTCTCAAAATCATTTATTGAAGGCTAATTACATAAAAACTATGTGATAAGTGAAATGTCAAGCAACCTCAATGGTTCCTCAAATTTATACAAGGAGATTCCCATAGTCAGCTATCTAATTATAATTTGATAATCATTTTGGCCAAACTGAATGATTTTTATGTATATAAATGGAAAATATTATTATATTATAATTTCCACCCCAATCAGTAAGGAATGGGTCTCATTCGTCACTATTAAACTCCAAGGAACTTCTCTCATCACCCAGTGGATATGGAACCTCTCTCATCACTCATATTATTAATAATAACATTTCTCGTGATTTTTATTAGTGTTTGATTTAATAATGAAGGTCTCTTCAACATTAATCACATCCAAAACATATATCATTTCCATAAATATTGTATACAAATTAAATAATCAAAAATATGTTTTTATTAAAATAAGATATAAATTTGGTTTTGATTTATTTTATAAATTTGGAAATTTAAGAACATTACCATTAAATTCAATATTAGACTCATTAAATAATATTTCAGTTGAGATAATGTTTTTATAAAGTTTATTTCATATTTTTTTCTTGATGACTTTGTAAAAGGTATTGTATTCATAAAAACCATACTTTCATAAAATTCAATAAACTAACTATTTTAGAAAAATTAAAAAAATTCAACATAAAATAATTTTGAATCATTGATTCAAAAAAAAAAATCACCATAAGATAATTTGGATTTGTTGATTTTAAAAAAAATGACCATTTTATTCAATACAATTTATAATTATTATAGATTAAAATTTTAAATCAATTCATATAATTGCTTGAATTTTTTTATCTTGAATAAATTATATTTCTTTTTCCACGAGTGATTGTGTTTTCATTTATTATCATTCAATATTAACATATTCTTTTTAGTTTATTATTATATTTAATTTATCTAAATTATTTTATATATTAGATAAATAAACTTTAACAATGAAATTAATATTTTTCAAAATAATACAAAATATATATTATTATGATTTATACTTATTTTTTTAAGATATAATATTTGGGGAATCATTTTATGGGATTATAATATTTATAATAACAGATTTTACTCATTGTAAATTGTAAATTTTTAGTAATTTTTCTGTTATCATGGGGCTAGTTACTATTTTTATTACACCCATAGATATAGTATTAATTTCTCTTTATATAAATATTATTTTCAAAAATATATTTGTTACACAAAAATGATCTAAAACGAACTATATCAGATCATATAGAGATAAAATATTATAATTCTAGACAAAAATTAATACATTAGGAGAATATAATATGAATCATAATTAATAAATGTATAAGAGGAATAAATCCACTAGAAATTAATAAGATCACAAATATAAAATTATTATCCTCTAGATTTTCTATAAAGACCGTTCAACCTATTATAACTATGAAGATATATAAAATAATTTTATTTATTATATAAATTATGATAGATATTTGAATTAATAGGATGAATGATTATAATGATTTATGTATGTATATATATAGGAATTAAATATTTCCATTATATATATATATATTTGTTTGATATATTCTTTATGGGAATATGGTAATTGGATATATGTTCGTTGGATATGCATGTATTCAATGATTTTTTTATTTTGTAATTTTTTTTAATAAATAATAATTGATATTTATAAAATGGCTAAAGTAATATTTTAAATTTTATTCATAAAAAAATTATATTGATTGAAGATAAATAATTAATTTTAATGGGATATTCTTAAAATCATTTAATCTTAAAAGGGATATTTTCAATCCACAATCATTTTAAATGTCATACATTTGTATCATAATGAATTAAATTAATAAATATTAAAGGATTATTATAATAAATATTTAATTATATATTTTTTCCATTTAATTTATAATTTATATGATGTAGCATTACAAACATATAATGTTTTAAAAGACATTTTTCCATAAAAGTAGATTTTCTAAATATATTATATTTTTATTTGAAAGTAAATTTTTTTAAATTTTAAAATTGAATTATATTAAATGGATTCAAAAAATTTAATCTTCACATCAAAATTGGAAAAAAAGTTAAATTTCAATTTTATGTATAAAAATATGTTACCAAGATGATAATTAAGTTAGTATAGTAAAAGTTAATAAAGTAAACAGGGGTTAAAATAAGTGTTAAGGACATATAATATCCAAAATATATATCTGAAAATTTTAAATGAGATAATTCATGGCCTTTCCTATATCATTGTGCATTATTGGTATACTTTCCCCAAAAATGGCATTCATTCCATGTTAAGCAATGAGTATTTACAAAACTGTCACACTTACCCACCTATAAAGGAAACCCTCATCTCCCCCTTCAAAAATAAACATTATCATTTGAAAATAAAATAAATAATAGACCATTTAGACTCTATAAAATCCAAATTATATGTTTGTTAGTATTTTTTTAATAATAAAGTATAAATCATTCATTCCAATGAATATGTTTTGAGATAGAGAGAATTAATCAAAGTAAGTATATAGTTATTAACTATATTTATAAATTACCATATTATCTAAAATATTTATAAATATAACAATTTACTATATTTTTATTATATAATTTTTTTTATTTTTCTATTTTTATTAATATTTTTAACTCTATATTATTACTCATTCATTAATTTATCATGTTCTTATGTTGTTCCATTTAACCAAAAAAATCGAGGATGATATTCCAAAACCATAAATTTAATCAAGAATAAGTATATAGAAATTAATATTGATGAGATATAACATTAATGAGTGTTTTATGTAATCAATATGGTTCGGTAAGTGTGATTTAAAAATGAATGTTAGAATAAAGGGACTTGATTATATCGGTTAATCACATGAAACAAGTTCATCATGGATTCAATTATCGCAATCCATACCCATATATTCCATCATGTGAAAATGGGAGTTAATAAATAGTTATAAAAAACCATTATACAACCTTTTATAAACATGTAATAATGAACGTGGTATAAAATAATGAGGATCAATATATTGATTTTAAAACTCGTATAAAATATTAAAAATCTCTAACATATGATAATAGTTATAAATAATAACTATCTAATGATTGTAATTTTAAAATATTAATTTAATAAAAAAATTCCTTAAATAAGTTATTAATAAGTTTATGTTTATTATATAGGATGTCGAATAGATTTCATATAACTCAAGAGTAAAGGTAAGGGGTTTTCATTTTAATTTCAATTCATTGAAATATGTTTCATATTATACACTAAATTTTCTTTTATATGGTATAATTAATACATCAAAAAACTTTTTATATCATTATTAAAGTATATTTATTAGGATAGAAAGTTATATTTTATGACCCATATTTCATATTAATTTTATTCAATTATTTCTATATATGTAAGAGGTGTTTGTTAACTCAACTTATTTTCAATGAGTTATGGTTATTATTAATTCTTTTAAAATAAAATCAATCTACCCCAATCCGTAATCGGTTTATATAAGAATATTTATCTCAATATATTCTTGTTATTCCAAAGTAATTTTTACTTTTATTTTGTATATATTATTTTATTTTAAAATAAGGTTTTCTAAAAATGTAATGTTTTTTTATTAATTAATTTTTATGTGATATGCACTATATTTTCCACTTGTTTTATTTTGTGGGTTGTATATAATTATTATAGAATATATTTTTAATAATTTTCATCAAATTCATGTTTTTTAAAAATATATCTCGTATTTTCTCATTCAAGGGATTTTAATTCAAAATGTACCAATATCGTAAGGGTTTATTATATAATGCCAATTAAAAATCAAAATTATTTATACTTAAACATCCATTCAAAAGAATTTTAAGTTATTTATATGAAACAACATATCTATTTTCATCTAAAATGGTTATTTTTGGTGTTTAAAAGACTTTTTACAATTTTACCACCCTTTGTGTCAAAATTCAATTGAATGGATGCTTGTAAGTGAAGTGATCCTTATATTTTCTTTCTAATCCGGGATATTTATCTTTAATTTAAATATTCCTATTTTATTTAATGTATATCCTTATATACTGAATATTTTTTTAAAATAATAATATTATATTTTTTTATATGTTTAATTTTCTCTTTACTTTGACACTCATTACAAAAGTGTGAAAAGAATGTTGATTTTAAAGATTTCTTAAAAGAAACCTTTTTTGGCCATATTCATAATTTTTTTTACAAATATCCCTTTTCATGTTTTTATTTTTTCCAAATTAATTTATAATTATTCTGTTTTATAAATTATTTTATATAAAAATAATATTTTTTAAAATTAAAGAATATTTTTCAATATTTTTTAATGAACGTTTTGATTGATATTATAAAATTACTTTTCATCTATGTCAATATCCAGTAGTCTTTCTTAAACATCATTTGGTATATTATCTTTTAATATCATGAAACTTATTCTTATTTATGGTTTATGATGACATCTTATTTATGTTTTCATGAATCCTATTTCATTCCAATGTTTAATTAATCTAGGATGGGATTATGAATATTTTCAAGTTATTATGGCACACTTGTGTATGGTTTATCCTTAGATAATGGCTGGGTCCATTACAACCCTCCCATTCATTTCTTAAATATTTATGTATAATTATATAATTATTCATGAATATTATTATTATAAGTTTAACATTAGGTGTGGATATTGTTTTCGGTTCCTAACATTATGCATGTACATTATTTTTGTGTTCACAACTCTATTATTGGTGATTATTGTTATGTTCACAACATTATACATAATCCTAATTGTAGAAATTTTTTTTACAATGAAATGATTTAATATATTTATGTATAAGCCACAATATAATTCCTATGTTATGTTTTCACGATTATTGATTCATTTTTTCAATTTTATATATCTCAATTTAGAAGTTATGAAAAAATATTTATTCTCTAACTCATTTTCTATGATTTATGTTTTATTGGATATGATTATCTTTTGATTTCTCCATGATATGTGATTATGTTCTGATACACACATTCTCATATTATTCCTATTTACAATATTTTATTCTAATCTCTTTAATCTACACTTATTGATCATCTAATGTCACCCCTTTCAATTGTTTCCAATCATATGTTATGAGGAAGAATTTTATATGTGATCTGTCTAAAAGGGTTATTATGTGAGAATATTATTTGTGGGAAATTCTAAAGAATTATTATAAAATAAAAATATTATGTATCGTATCTAAAAATACTCTAACACTTTTGGTTTTAATATTTCATGAAGTTATTATAAAATATATTTAATGTACAGAAATTATGTGGAATATATGTGTGTTTTGCTTTGGTGATATCACAAGGTATCATAAAATATGTGTATAGTAATATTTATAACATTGGATCCATGAGTGTAGGTCCAGGTTTATTCAGTTGGCGTCAAATTTGAGTTTAGTTATTAGTTGGGATTAGGATATGAAGAATAACTAGATAAAACCTTTAAAATATATAATAAAAAAATTTGTGAAGGATGATCCTAGAATATAAAAGTTCAAAATAAAGGTGTCATATTTTTAGACATCATATGATTTATTTACCCAAAAATTTGATAAATTACACTAATTATTATGGTTTGATACACACACAAACCATTTTGGTTTTAGGTAATGTATAGAAATAGAAGGAATTGAGTAAAAAAATAGTTCGAGGGATAATATGATGAGTGTCCCATTGAGAAAAATGATGGCATGGTGCTGGAGTGGGAACCTTCAAAGAAGATATGCCTTAGGTAACAAATATTAGTTTGAACTATGTTGAGCACTTGAATTCCAAAAAAATTGTTAAATGCACTACTACGACATTATTTCATTAATGATGGTTTACCTTTAGTGGACCTTCCAATCCACTAATTTATTCAAAAATGGATTTACATAATAAAAATTATTTTGTTTTTTCTTCAGTAAATATTTAAAGAAAAATTTATCTAAAATTTTAATTATTTGTATGGGTGACTAAAACAATTTTTGACATTAATATAAAACACAAGGTTGGAGGAAAAAAATAAAATCCAAACAATGTAAATAATTTAATAATTTATTTTTAATAAATATTTTCCATTAATTATTCAAACTACGAAAGGCAAAGAATTCTTTCCATTTTAGTAAAAGGGGATGAATCCAATTGTAACTATGAATAAAAATCCACAAGATTTTCATGATATACTTTTAGTTTTATCATTGAACCTAAAATATAAATTGTTCATTTATGTAGTGGCTTAAAACAAAGTCTCTTAAAGGCATCATCTATAAGGAAGTGTTTCTCTTTGTATGATATGTTTTTTTCAGGTTGTTTCGATATATCTTAATTGGTATTAATTAGTTGAACTGAGTATATTGTTGTGTTAGTGTGTATATGATGAATGTGATTGACATTATTGGAATGATACTTGGGTGAGTGAGAGTATGTCTATTCCTTGGGTTAAAGGTAGAATCTTAGGAGAACCCTGTGAGATATCATAAAGTAATTATGTTTTATCCCAACGACTATATTTTTCCAAAGTGATCCTCCACATTTCAGAAGGTGTTGCCTCGATGAAGTCTTATGGGAATAATTTGAATGTAGGCCAAAATACTTTCAAAAAGGAGGATGTTTCTACTTTACCATCAGATGTGTAGGATATTTTAATTGTTCATACTCCCACACATTCTTTATTGTTTATATATAAGGGCCATCTCAACTTGAAGTATTTTTCATAGTGAATTCCATCAAAACTGGAGTTTATAACCATGTTCAAATATACCCAGACAACACTATAATATTCATCATCCTTTTAGGTTTCCATATGTGCTCAAGATATTGAGTAATGGGTTGAAATAAGTGTAGATATTTAACCTACTAGATATTCTGATGGATCAGAAAGTTGAGCTGCAAAGAGATCAGGTTGGGTGTGTATCTTGTGTTGATACACCCATATCATATGGCATAAGCTAAGCTAAAGGATCTCGAAGTGGATATTGAAATATTTTATAAGAAGGGACTCATTAGGCCAAGTATTTCACCATGGGGTACACCTGTGTTGTTCAATGAAAAGTTGGATAGAAGTCTTTGACTCTACCTCAATTACCGGATGCTCAACCAAGTGACGGTGAAGAACATATATTCTTTTCCCTAGATCAAAGATTTTTTGGATCAATTAACAGAAACCTTGTGGTTCTATATGATTGAACTTTGATATATATATCACCAACTACATGTTAGAGAGGATAAAAATAAAAAATTGTAATTTTCATGAAGGTATAGGATGTACAAGTACTTGGTTATATCATTCAAACTAATGAAAAAACTGATATAATTAATGTATCTTATGAACAATATATTCCACTCATAGGTTGAATAATTCTTAATAGTGTTCATCAATGACATCTGTATCTACTCAGTAACACTAGAGGAGCATGCTAGGCACCTTGATGTTGTCTTGAGTACTCTTTGAGAACATCATCAATATTCCAAGATGTCAAAGTGTGTCTTTTGGAATCTGGAGGTGAAGTTCCTAGGATATGTGGTTTCTAAGATGGGTATATCTGTAGACCCATAGAAAGTATAGGATGTCATGTACTTAGTACATCAATATAATATGTTCATGATTAGTATCTTCTAGGATTAATAAGATATTAACGATTGTTTATCCTTGAATTCTCCAGACTATAAGAATACATTATAGTATTGACAATGAATGGAGTTAAATTAACGTTTGTGGACCAGTGTAAAGAAGAATTTCTTTTGTTGAAGATAATATTTTCTTTAGATCCATTGCTGATTCTACCTGATCCAGGGATTGAATATGTTATATATTGTGATTCATTAAGAGTTGGTTTGGGAGAATTATTGATGCAGGGAGAGTAGGTATTATCTTATGGGTCAAGTTAACTACATACCCAAAAGTGGAACTAGCATACTCATGACTTAGATATAAAAAACATGTTCCATGGTCTAAAGTGTTTGTGACTGTGACTCTTTGGTGATAGGTTTTTTCCTACACATACAACAAGATCCTTACCTATATCTACACGTTGTGGGACAAAAATATAAGAACCAAGCATTGAGCTGAGTATCTAGAAAATATTGACTTTGATATGGATTATTCATTAAATAAAGGTAACTTCATGGTTGATAATCTTATCTGTAAGACATAAGTGGAGTAAGATCTTAGTGAGGGGCCTTTTTCAAATGTAGTGGTACCCAATGAGCTTGTTGTTTAATTTGAGGATGGATGCTTATGAGGTTTAGAGATAAATGGATTTTTCTTCCTTTTTGGTTTCATATTATAAGGTATACTAGGAAAAGGCTAGATATGTTTTAGACATAAAGTGTATTATGATGTGATAATATCTAGCTAGAGTTGATCAAATACATGGGTGGACTTTGAGCTATGATGATGTGATCCTTGTAGCTAGAAGAGTGGTAGCCATTACTTCCATTAAAGGGAAGTTGATGGTATTTTTCATATCTCTATATGGGTGGTACATACTTGTTTCGATAATATATACCATGGAAGAAAAAGATAATTCTAGTGTCCAGGGATGAAGCAGGTCATCAATGGGCTTGCGTCACAATGCCAAACCTGCCAGACGGTTATGTCTTAGTACAAGTGTCCTGGTGTGTTTCTCCAGCCACTTATTATGCCAATGTGGAATCGTAGGATGCGATTATGGTCTTTAAAGGGGGTTAACCAGGATTCTATGAAACTGTGAATCTTTCAAAGTGATTATCGATCAGCTAATAAAGGTGGATCACTTCTTACCAATAAGAGAGACTCACTGAGTAGACGAGATGTGGAAGCTATAAGTCCAAGAGATCATATAGTTACATGGAGTACCATTGAACATTATATCTGATAGATATTCACATTTATAGACACACATTTGAAAGGGCCACCAGAAAGATCTAGGGACTTGTATGAGATTAAGAAAAATGTACCATTATCATAAAAACATATAGTTCATGTAGACTATACACAACCTGGAGGATATACATATACCTTGTGTTTTAGACATTGGTGAAACTTGAGATGATCATTTATCCTTGGTTGAATTCATATACAACAAAAATCACTAGGATTTGATCCAGATACAACCTTATGAATCTATTTATAGGATACCATGTCTATCACTTCTTTTTTTTATCCTGAGGTAGGTGAGGTAGTAGTTGTGGGGCCCTGTTTGGTTCAAGGGACCTCCGATGGAGTGTATCTAATTTAGACTAGGTTGATAAATACTCAATATAAAAAAATATTACATGATAACCATAATAGGAGAGTCTTAGAGTTCACTCTAAGTGATCATGTTTTCTTAAGAGTGATTTCTTTGTTAGACCACTGACGTCTAAGGATGTAAATAAATATTTTTACATGTTTTTTGGACCCTTTGACATCGTTGAACATTTTAGGAAAGTGGAATACCATCTAAATATTCCTTATTTATAATGAGATATGCATGATATGTTTCATGAGTCACAACTCCAGAGGTATATGAACGATCTTATACATGTCATCAACTATGAGGATGTGGAGTTAGATCCAAAAGAATCATGTAAGTAGTGTCATATGTAGAATTTATACTGGAGTAGGAAAGTCCACAATGGGAATATTGTATGACTTTTTCAGATTTGACAGAAGTATGGGAAGATATAAGGGGATACATGGGAAAGATATTATGAAGTTTGAATGTAGTAGCTTGACTTATTTAATAATGACCAGTATAGGTACTTCTTAAGGATGAGAAGTAATTATATGTGTAAAATTGTAATTTCCTCAATTTTTTATGATAATAAAACCCTCATTGTTTTAATTTATAGTTATTTTATGTAAAAATATAATTTTTCAATATAAATAACTATATAAATGTTAAATGGATTTGTATTAGGATAAAGGCACTATTAATGTTGTGAATCTATTTTTCCCTAAAATACTTTGGAACATTTTAGGGTATATTATTAGAGTTAGGAATATATTCATCATGAGATATTGATGCCCATAGATCCTCAATGTCGATATAATAAAAATATTAAATATATTATATCATGCATGCACAATTTTTCTAGAAAACAAAATATATCATGAAAAATGTCTTAGATGGGAACTATAAGACTTCCCATAAATCTATAATTATTAGTTGATGATATGTGTGGCATAAAATTTGTGTGTGTTAGGTGTTTGGTAAGATTTTATGTAAGGTTAATTTTTTTACCCTTTTTGATATTTTAGTTTATTTTTATTTTTATTCTATTTTATTCCCCCTTATTATAGGCCACATGACACTCCTCTATTTCTCATGGGGCTAAGATACAAAATTCATGGTAATAAGCTATTTTGACTCATTTAAATTTATAGTTATTAATGGGGTAAAACTAAACACCCCTCTATAATTTTTTAGTTGAAATACAAATAAAATTGGTATTTTAAATCGTGGTTTTGGAATTCTATGATTTCGATTCTAAAATTGCTTAATGAATTTGTTTTAAATTTTGGTTTATTATTTTAAGTCATAGTGACCCCATATATATCTTACATTGTATCACTAAATCTATGTTGATCCGATTATGATATGGCATAGTGGTGTTCTTCTTCCAACCTTGCATGCCTCTTGAGATTTATCAATTTATCTTATTTTATTTATTTTTCATTTCTGTTAAGATTATTTTTATGTTATAGAAAAAAGAAATTTCATTTTTTTAAAAATAATAAAACCTAGTTTCATAGAGGGATAATATACGTGATTAACAAAATATAATTCAAGAAAATTATCAAAGGATAATTTAGAGGGAATTATTAAAAGATAATTACAATGTTCTATCTAAATATAATTCTATGGTATTACCAAATAATTATAACAAAAATCATCAAAATATAATTACATCGAATTATATAAGGGTTCGTTATAATGAAAATTATCAAAAGATAATTTTAATATTATCCAAGGATAAATAAAAAATAACTATCATTTGAGAATGAAATCAAATTATCCAAGGATAAGTTATTAGAATTATAAAATAATGATGACATAAAATTATCTAAGAAAAATATTGCAATATTTTTAAAAGTTAATTATCTCAAATTACCTAATAATAATTTATGAAAAATTTTCATAATATAATTATAAAAGGATATTTTATTATTAAATTATAATTATGAAGGTTATCAAGGAAAATTATATATTTTTAACAAGAAAAATTATAAGGTATTACCATTTTTGATATGGGACTAATTTTGAGAGATGTATATATTGTCACATGATTTTATAATTATTTATTTGGGGAAATATTTCTAACACATGAGTTTTCTTAAAATTATAATTTAAAAATTATCTAAGAGAAAAAAAGTGTAATCACATGTGATATTTTATTTCTTTTTGAAATAAAATTTCTAACTTTGGTTGTGGGAATCTTCAATGAACATCAAGAATTTACTTATTGAGAACAAAGTTAATAAGACACAAGATGAGGTGTTCTTAATTGGTTAGATTTATCCACTATATGTTTTGAGAAATGGAGTGTTTTTTATTCATTCTATTGACATAAATGAAATTTGAGGTATGAAGTTTCATACCTCTTAGGGATTTTGTTACATATGTTTCAATGTAATAATCTATATGTTGGAATAATTGATAACTGTGCTTGATTGTGATCACACATGGGTGTGTGTCGATCCTTTTAGAGTGTATTTGATATTTGAATACCTAAGTATAGGTATATTAGGATGCCTCCATGCTTTATTATGATAAAATTTTATTATGTGTTTTCTAGTATATTCTCATGATGATATATTCTGCCTGCCTTGTATGCTTTATATTTATGCATGTTACCATGACATAGAGGTTGTTATTGGTAAATTAATCATTAGGATTTGATGTGTTGATTATAACATAGAGGGGTAGTGCACATATCATGAGATGAATATGATATTGAACCATACAATATGGAAGGGGAATGATGATATGGGGGAATGACCTAAGGAATCATGTTAGGGGCATGATGGTTTGGGGGCTTCACCCATGGAATGAATGGGAAATGATGGTATGGGGGCCTGAATCATGATGGATATGAGATATAAGAGCCCGGGGTCTTGATTCAACTATAGATCCAGGATATAGCTATTTGGGGGCATGATCCAACTTGATTCCATGAGGCTGTTGAGTGATTTGATTTTGAGATTAGTGACGTTTCCTTGATCATTTATGAAATTCCATGATTATCCTTTAGGCATGCAGTCAAAGTAGGCCCAAGTACAGGTTTATGGTGGCTTGGGTAGTTCATGACCACTCAATTTTTTAATTATATGCTTATTTTATTAATATAAATCCTTGTTAATAATTTATTATTACTCTGGTTCACACTTGGTATACGTGATCATATTATGTTAAGGACACATTTTTGGTGTCATAAATGGTCTTGAACTGACACCCTACTTAGGAATTTCAATGTGCTTTTAGATTTCATGACTAATGAACCATAAAATGGAAAGGGTACTTTAGAGAATGGTTGAGAAAAGGATAAAGGATCTAGTAGTGCACTGGGATAGACTCCAGAGGACCCTTTTAGTTATTTATTTATTTATGTACTTCTTTATACAATGGATTGTATTTCCACTTCATAATATTTTTATTATTTTATGAAATGTTGTCCATTAATCAGTTTCCTCATGTATACTATGATTATTTATTACATTGTTTAGGAATTATTATTGTTCCTACCATGTGATAATTATTGTATATTCTCCCCAATGATGGAATCAGAACCTCAATTCAAGTAAGTAGCATCTTTCATAATGGGTGGGGTGTATGAATCCATGTTCCATTCAATCTTCGACTCTATGGTTTTGGTTTTATTGTCTGTTAATTCCCACCAAATGATCATAGAAAAATTTTATAGGGGATAAATACCAAAATATGGGAATTATTTCCCCTGAAAAAACCAAAGGAAGAAGAATATGGCCAAGACATACATATCACATGAAACATTAAAAAACTCATGATTTTATGACCATTATAAGGCCTTGTGAAGACTCCACATGAAACGTATAACCTGTGGTGGATCCCCCATATCCCCTCTCATCAAGACCCTATACTTTTAAGATGATGCTCCCAAAAACTAATAACTACACAGGTGGTTATGGATGAGCTCCCCTAGACCACACATGTTGTTGGTTATAATAAACAATCTATCCTAATTGAAAATCCTATGAAAATAAGAGTAAATATACCCAAAGTAAGGACGCCTATAGCAGCAATATATATCACTCGACTTATCATTAGAGGGGAGGATTATTATCCTTGAAAACATTAAATAAATATTGATAACTACTCAAAAATCTTTAAAATAAAACAAAATAGATAAATATGGAGGATGAGGAAGATACTCATGGTCAATGAAATAAATGTGGTGCATCCCTAGTGATCCACAAGGCATCACTAGTCCTTGGGACATGTCTACCTCATCTCAACAAGTCCCTTTGGATTTTAAGCCTTGTTGCATGAAATGCATCTGGTATATGTAGTCAATACTGTGCTTTCCTTTAGTTCCTTAATTAAAAATAGATGGATTTGTCCTTGAAGTGCTCACTCACCCCCATATGACCAAAATTGGTCACACAACACATCACAAATAAAATAGAGCAATTGCCCTTGAAATTACTCATGCAATACCGAATAACTCCAAACATTTTTCATATAATACAAAGGAACTAAAATACGGAGGAGAAGGAATCATTTCATAGTAATAAAATAATTACGATGTCTTAAGTAAGTCCATAGAGAGTTCCAACAAGACCACTAGACAAAGCATCCTTGTCTTGTGGAATGTCCTAAACAAGTCATTGACCATATCGGCTATTGCTTTGAATAGGAACTGAGATACAGTGAAGGTTTTTGGAATTGTCAACATGATAATAAGGAGTTCCTTAGACATATATTCATGATTAAAAAAGTCACCATTAATTTGAAATAATCCAATAGTGTAGGTGTTAAATAAAGGGACTCACAATTACTAAAAATCAGGTGACACCCTCAGAGAAGTCCATGGTAGAGACTCGTGAATCCGTGTGATTCCAGATCCCTTCGCTGACTCTTGCAAGGACTCACACAAGATATTCCGCACAGAACTCCAAACAACCAAGGTGTTTATGCTTGTAAATACCCTAAACCAACATGAATAAATTTTTGGACTTTGGATGATTTTACTCTCATATTTTGGACTCTCAAGCATATGGTCAAGAAATTACTTATCAAAGCAGCTGATCTCAGGACCATAAATTCTATTGTTAGGTAATACACTAGAGTACAATTGGAGAAATCATGTGCCATACATAAGGTATTTCTCATGATCATTCATAGATCAAGAGGACATATGTTGTAAAGGCATGCAATGAACATGGTTCATGTACTCCAAATCAAATGAGACTCAATTAAATTGATACTGAATGAACCTAAGGAATCTTTAATGAAAGGTTTAGAACCAAGATCAAAAGTGAATGACTTATGAAAAAAATTCTCATCATCCCTCATGCACTTCGTCTGATTCATCCAGAGACACATGATTGTTCCAGGACATATCACCAAGATCTCAAGACACCCCTACAACAAGCTATTTGGGACATGTGGAACCCTTTGGACATGACTGAGCAAGTCATACCGTCCCCCTAGGAACAACACTTTGATCCCTCATGACCCTCTGGGTCTATCACTCAAGATAGGGTCATCATTCCGATACATCACCTGGATTATATAAAATCATTTTATCATATCATTCAAATAACATTGGCGTATTTGGGAATGGAAACCAAGCTCTTGAGACACTCTAGAAAAGTCAGATGATACTTGTGATGACCTCCAAACCTGTCGGCCATATCTCTTGACACCCACTAGAAAAGTTATATGAGACCCGTGACACTCTCCAAACATGTTATGCAGGTCTCAAGAAACCCTCTAGAGAAGTTATATGATACCTCTAATTCCATCTAGACATGATGACCAGGTCACGCGATGCCCTTTAGGGATCTTATCCATGAAATGTGTCATCTGTTGAACCATGTTGTAGATACTCATGTAACACCCTATATATGTGTCAAGTGTATTAATTTTAATGAAACTAGGGCATGGTAACAGAATCATGTGGCACCCCCTGAACAAGAAACCCAGGACATGACATGGCTTTAGGACAAGTCAACTAGGTCATGTGATGTAACACCCTTCCCCCAGTTACCCAGAGTCAGAGCATTGTTATATAACATTGGCATGATCACAATAGATCAAGTCTCAAAAGACTTATTAGTTTAGTAGTCTTAGGAACACTAGATATATTCATAAGTCATACATCACATCATAAAGTAAAAAAAACTACAACAACATATTGTCTTCATATCCCCTCATACTATCCCTGCATGTCATTCATAAATTATTTCTTCACATCCTAGGAAAAATAAAACATTGAAGGGGGTGAGCTTTGATGCTCAGTAAGGATAAAAATATAGTGGCAATTTTCATAAATAATCATAAATATTTAAGGAAATGTATATCTAAAACAAAAGCTTTTTAAACATGAACAGTGACATAATATGGAAAAGATAAAATGAAATAATGACATTTACTTATTCACATGGATATTCTACTAGTTGCATAACCACATGCAATATCAATAACCACTTTCATAATGATGGAATGCATAATTCCAAACTACCATAACCACATTGTCAAGGCCTCGTGTCAAGAATTCAAATAATATTTTGTAAAGGCCTTGTTCGAAGACACTAGTTTGTCTCATGAGACCTACCGACGCATCGAGGAGCTATAACAGGCTCCACTTGTACATTACTAAGTCCAACGCATTCCTCATATGAAAATTCTGAAACATAACATAATCATTCGTATTAAAAATAGCATATAAAATGTCAATACATTAACCAAAAACCATGAATGGTATAAAAATATCACATCCACAGTCAAAAATAACCTATTAGATACAATATAGAAGATTTTATTATATCAGATTAATCTCAATTGAGAATAATTAAGGATACAGACATAGATTAAAATATTCATCAAACTATTGAGAAAAATAACCCCCTTTTTTTGAAAACATTAAAAGTCACACTATTTGTCAAGAATCCATTTAAAATAGATTTTTGAATCAAAGTGTCCCATACCACTTTGAAAACTTTAATAGGAATTTGTATTTGAAAACTTTAATGTCCATATAAATAAATTCTTAAAACCATTTTTAAAACATGGACATTAATGAGAAAGATTTAGAATAATAAATCTTTAAATCATTTTAAAATGATATTTTATTTAGAGTTCCAAACCAAAAGGGAGAAACTTGAATACAAATAATTAAAGTAATAAAAACATTGTAATATCACGAGAATAAAGGGATTCATGATATACTATGTAAAAGTACATTATATACACCATATAAAAGTTATTTGGTGTATAAAAACAAAGGAGTCTCAATGGAATGTAAATTGAGATGAAATCTCTCATAAAGGACATATCCTTAGGTTAAAGATAAATCAATGACCTAATTATGTGTGAAAAATATAAATACACTCAATATGATTGGATATTTAGTGTAGAACAATCAAAGTACATTCACACACATTCTTTTATAAAACAACACCAATGAATTGGATGTTTAACTCAACAAATAGAGAATGAGTAAAAATTACTCTTATCAAGTTCATACTGATGACTTGAGAATTTATCAATGGAATGATTATGTGTATCAAAAGTATATACATAAAAAGGGGAGTGGAAATTATGAAATAATCAAATGAATAGTGATTCCACACATAATCTTGGAGTAAAATAATCAATGAAGTATGCATAAAGCCGAATGAGTGGAAATTGAAATTTCGAATTCCCTTATTGATTTGGTAACTTACGAAACATACACCCATGAAAGAAGGATCATACAATGATGATGTAAAAATAAATAAATTAAAGTACATTACACAATGAATACAAACATGGTTAGTACACACACCACATGCAATAAATAAGTGGTGAATAATGGAAATCTCATGGAATTAAAAGTGAGATAAGAAACCCCTTACTTTGTAATTTTTACTTGGTCAAGGGTTGGTTATCATCCTTTATAATGGAGAAATAATTTTTATTGAATTATACAAGAATCATATACATTAATATGATATCATATATGATCTTTTAACCTTTCTTGTTAATAATATCTTAGTATTATCGTCGTTTTGGGTGTTAACTTACTTGTTTTATTTTATATGTTTAGTCACATAAGACATATTTGTTATGGATAGGTTGTATCTTATTCATATACAGAATGATATCAAGTCCTTAAAAATTATTTTTAATCATAAAATGAGAATTATACTTGTATGGATACGATCGGGAATGAATCTCATCTCGTTTGTGGAGACGGTAGTCCGTGCGTATGCACGAGCGATAATATCATTCCTTTGATACTAAAATCATATATAATTGGATGGTATATCATATATAAAGAATCATTATATTGTTATAATTATTATTTAAATTAATTACACATCATTATTATACCCATCCAAATAATAATTTGTTGAATAACAATTACACCACAACGTGGAGACGGTAGGCCATACGTATGCACGTATGCTGACATGTCATTCAAAGGATGGATAGAATATGGAATATGGCTGAACAAAATTTATAATAAAATCACAGTATATAAAAGATACTGGAGTTATTATTTTATAATGGAAATAAAAAATAAAGAAGAAGTTGAAGAAGAATGGAACTTGATAGAGGGTTGTGAAAACATTACCCCTTCTTCGGGTTCGTCCTTTTGATTTGATCAAAAGGGCACCTTAGGTTGGCTTTCTGATCAAAATAAGGCCTCTATGTTGAAATTAGGGAAGTTGAGAGAATATTTTGTCAGGGTTTGGACAAGCCTAAAGGCTTTAAATGTGTAAATTAGATAGATAAGGGGGAGTACCCTTATATGAGAGGGGTGACAGAAACCTTTGGAAAAGCTAGAAATATTATTTTATAATAAATTCATATTCGGTTTCTAATGGCATCAAATTGGATTATTTAAAGGTAAAGGTGGGGTTGGGTCGAAATACATTCAACCAATAAATTTTAAATAGGTTTGGTTCACTATATTATCCTTGTCATTTATATTTGACTCTTAGTTAAATAGTTTTATATTTACCATGTCTCTTTGAATTTTTATATTATATAGTTAATAAACATACTATATCCCTCCAAGATACCACCTAGTGGTCCATTAATGATACTCCTATCATTATATAAGTCCCCTGGCCAAACCTTATATTTTTAAGAATAGAATATCAATTAATAATATAATATTTGTTTTAAAAACTCTTTTATGTCAATTTTGACACTATTGGGTATTTGGTTTTTGATAATTTCATAACAGCATTATTAATTCGAAAACAATTTATATAACCAATATTAATATGTCATATTAACCTATAAAATTAGTTTAATTCATAAAAAGTCTAAAATTACATTTATTTTGATATTTATAATATTAATTATTTTAATATTTCATAAATTGGATAATTACTGCATTACCATTGTGTCATTAATAAATTAAATTATTTAATGTATAAAAATTATAAATAAAATACCATTATATAAGAAATCTATTTATCTTTCTAATTTATATTTATAATTGAATTTATCTTTTCTATAACCCCATATTAAAAATGTTTTAATTATTAAGCTTTGATTTTATCTCTTTTAACTATTCTTTGAATTAAATAAAAATAAATGTCCTAATCTAATCCAAGTGGACCTAAATGATAATATTTTATTCCTATGGTTTTTTATGGTCAAAATAGACTTTTACAATAGAATTAGAAAATCATTTAGGGTAATATTAATATCATTTTTACCCTTAATTACCCTATTTACTTTTAATCGTGGTAAATAAAAGTAAAAAGTTATTATTCACCAAAAATTATTTTCATCTCATTGAACCACATTTTACTACTTGATATTAACCCTGTCTCTTGGATTTTTGAAATTCCACTCACAAAAGGGGTAAAATTATGTTTTATGTGATTTTCCAAATTCTCATAGGAGGTGGGTAAAAGACGGTAAAAAGTTAAATAAAATTTTTATATATCTAAAATTATTCTAAACTAACTCCAATGAATTAAATTTAACTCATATAGGTATTATGTATATATTTTTCCCTTAATTAAATTTATATAAAATAAATAATTATTTAAATAAAAATTCGGTTTGAAACTATAACTAAGTTTTTTTCACTATTCACAAAAAATTGAATGTTTTCAGAAAAATACCAAAAATTCACCTTAAGCTAATTTTGATATTCCGAATCCAAAAATGAAGTCCATTTTTAACAATAAAATATATAAAATTTCAAAAAGTTGTTATTACTATTCATAACGGCTAGTTTGATTGGTTGTGGTGTGTGTTAGAACTCGAAGTTGCGTACAACACATGCTACTGTATTATTCAATGAGGAGCGTACTGTTGATGCTTGGGGTGTTACATTATCTCCCACTTCAAATTATTTCATCCTTGAAATTTTTAAAATTGGGCTTGGGAATATAATGGAAAGTCCCACATCAGAAAAGGGTTCAATGAAACTATCACCTTAAAAGAACGAAAGAGGATTACAAAGGTCACCCAAGATAACTCATAATAGGATTCCATGTAAAAAAAACATGGATATGGAAGATAAAATAAGTGTCAAGTTCTGATGGAGATGGATAGAAAACATGATCAGGAAAATGTTAACAATAATAAGGCCACAAAATTGTGATGGGACAAATGGTCATTAATTTTCTAGTAGGAAAAGTACACAGACAACACCTTTTTTAAGTTACATTACATAAATATGAGGAATTCATTTACGAGATTGACTATGAAAATAAAGAGATATACATACTTTTTAAGTAGAGTTTCATTATTTAATAAATTTCCACCACTAAAACATTTTTTTAATTGATGAGTATTCAAGAAGACTTGGTCACATTGGAAGAGATAGAGTAAACTTCTATAGAATCACATGATCCATGAAGGATAAACTATATATTTACCTTGTCTTTAAGGATTAATCAAAAAAAAATGGTTAGTACAAGATTTGATGATCACCCAAAAAGATATTCCTTTAGAGAAATAAACACTAATCTTAATTTCAAAAATTAATCCAACAATACCCCAAAGTTAAATAAATACCATTCAATAAACAATTGTCCTTAAAATCCATCAATATAATCCAAACTAATATTGAAACCCAAAACATAGAAGAATTTGGTTATGTATTATTCCACGTTAAATTGTATTTACAAATGACATCAAATACTCTTAAACTCACATACTTAAAAGTAATTTATCTAATCACATATTCTATATTATAGGTTAATCATTTCCATAAATAACCCAAATCACTATAAATCCACAATAAAAACATAGATAAAAATCCACTATTACACCTCAAATGAAATCCCATAGTATTCTAGTTTCCATGGGCATTTAGTGTTCCCAACAAAGCGAACATCTTCTAAAATAATATTTATCACTTAATTACCAAATCAGTTTCTTATACTATGGGTATTAATTTGATAAGATATAAAGAACCCAAATCAACTTATTATTGATCAATAAAATCATTTAAATAGAAATAATTAGTTACAATAACTAGGGACTTCATATAGTCTAGTGGTAGGCGATAAATCCTAATCCCACTTTGGTTGTGTGTTAGATTCCCACAGCTCTGTCCGACATGATGGTTGTCACATGGTCTGCGTGTTGTCCTTTTTCAAAAACTATATTTTATAACATTACCAAAATGAGATAAATTCCTCAAAAAAACCATAACATAATTTTAACTATAAATGTTATCTCATACCTTACATTTTCATCCCAAAATATAATAACTTGTAATTGCCTCAAACCCAATGATTATATAAAACCAAATGGTTATTTATAACTATATCCACAAGGGAAAAGATAAGGCTTCCTCAAATATCATTCTCACATGGAAAACTGTAGGGTTACTAATACAAGAGAGAATTATTCCAAAGTAATCCCATTAACAAGGAGCACTAATACATTTAATCATTTCGCCAACCATTTATTTCTACATAGCTTCTTCTTTGACCAAGAAAATATCCTATAGAATAGGTAATTCACTCGGGTAATGGCCAGGTCCCCTATATTTATGGAAAATGACTGTAAATGGATTTTTGGGACCATTTTTATTTTCTTCCATAGAAATATTCATTTTTCCTCGGAAATTCCTCACTTTATGTCCTTCTTTCCCGCACATAAAGCATTTCTTTATTCCGTTGAGACACTTTCCTGGGTGTCTCCTTCCAAATTTCCTACATGATGGAAATTTAGGATTCTTTTCTCCATGGTCTCCACTACTAGAGCTCTTATCATTCATCAACTTTCTCTTATTTGTTGAGTCTAGGAGTTTGATAATATATATTTGTTGATCATATTTTTGGAAAACTGATTTGGCATGAACACGATATCTTTTACATCTATCAACATTCCATTTTGTTTCTCATTTCCACCACCATTCCCGCATTGTACATCATTCTCAAAGTTACTATGACTCCCATGGACTCCATCTATCGACTAAAACCAGAAACCATTGTGTGAGTAACAATATTCATACAATCATTTAGAGAATATCATGACACCATATTCTCAATTTGAAACCCCATAGGATTAACCAAGGTCATTTATTCTTATCTTATATTAAAATACATCAATTTTTTTTAAATATAATGTAAATTATCCTAAGCATATCCCCCGGGAGTGTCGTAACCATGAGTGAAACTAGGCATGTTGTCGTGCACCAGTTCCCATTCGAGTCTAGCTCAAAGAAGTGTTTTTAGGTTTTACACCTAGGTACATCTGTGCCAGAGCCACCTCTGCCTACTCGTATCTTGATAGGGATGTATTTCTTGGAAAACTCACAAAATATATACAATACCAATATTCTAGGAATTTCCTCTATACTAATCCTTAAAGTCTATCTCAGGTTTATGTTCTCTAATCAGTGTTTATCAAAATCTAGTTTCCAAGGTTTGTACTAAACTTCCTCGGATACCAACTGTAACGGCCCAACCCCAGTTACCCAGAGTCAGTGCATTATTACATTACATTGGAATGATCACAAAAGATCAAGTCTTGAAAGACTGATTAGTTTAATAGTCTTGGAAACACTAGATATATTCATAACTCTTATATCACATCATAAAGTAAAAAAACTATGACAACATCTTGTCTTCATATCCCCTCATACTATACCTACATGTCATTCATAAATTACTTCTTCACATCCTGGGAAAAATAATACATTGAAATTGGTGAGTTCAGATGCTCAGTAAGGATAACAATATAGCGGAAAATTTCATAAATAAGCATAAACATTTAAGGAAATGTATAACTAAAAGAAAAGCCTTTTAAACTTGAAAATCCGCATAATATGGCAAAGATAAAATGAAATAATGCCATTTACTTATTCACATGGATATTCTACTAGTCTAATAACCACATGCAATATCAATAACCACTTTCATAATGATGGAATGCATAATTCCAGACTATCATAACCACATAGACAAGGCCTCGTGTCAAGAATACAAATAAGACTTTTTCAAGGCCTTGTTCCAAGACACTAGTTTTCCTCATGAGACCTACCGATGAAACGAGGAGCTATAGAAGGCCCCACCCATCACTTACTAAGTCCAATGCATCATTCATATGAAATGTTTGAAATATAACATAAACATTCATATTAAAACTAGCATACGAAATGTCAATACATTCACCACAAACCATGAATGGTATAAAAATAGCACATCCACAGTCAAACATAACTCATTAGATACAATATAGAAGATTTTATTATATCAGATTAGCCTCAATCAAGAATAATGAATGATATTGACATATATTAAAATAATCATCAAACTATTGAGAGAAATATCCCCCTTTTTCTTGAAAACATTTAAAAGTCACACTATTTATAAAGAATCCATTTAAAATAGATTATTTAATAAAAGTGTCTCATAACACTTTGAAACTTTTAAAAGAAATATTGATTTGAAAAATTTAATGTCCATATAAATAAATACTTAAAATCTATTTTAAAACATGGACATTAATGGGAAAGATTTAGAATAATAAATCATTATAACATTTTAAAATGATATTTTATTTAGAGTTCCTAACAAAAAGAGAGACACTTGAATAAAAATAATTGAGGTAATAAAAAAAATTTAATGTCATGAGAATAAAGGGATTCATGATATACTATGTCAAAGTACATTATATACACCATATAAAAGTGATTTGGTGTATAACAACAAAGGAGTCTCAATGGAATGTAAATTGAGATGAAATCTCTTATAAAGGCTATATCCTTAGGTTAAGGATAAATCAATGAAATAATTATGAGTGAAAAATATAAATACACTCAATCTGATTGGATATTTAGTGTAAAACAATCAAAGGACATTCACACGTATTATTTTAAAAAACAACCCCAATGAATTGGATGTTTAACTCAACAAATCAAGATTGAGTAAAAATTACTCTTATCAAGTTCATACTGATGACTTGAGAATTTATCGATGGAGTGATTATGTGTATAAAAAAGTATATCCATAGAAAGGGGAGTGGATATTATGACATAATAAAATGAATAGTGATTCCACACATAATCTTCGAGTAAAATAATCAATCATGTATGCGTAAAGCCGAATGAGTGGAAATTGAAATTTCGAATTCCTTTATTTGTTTTGTAACTTACGAAACATACACTCATAAAAAAGGATCATACAATGATGATGTAAATATAAATTAATTAATTTATATTACACAATGAATACAAACATGGGCAGTACACACACCACATGTAATAAATAAGTGGTGAATAATGGAAATCTCACGGAATTAAAAGTGAGATAAGAAACCCCTTACTTTGTACATTTTCCTTGGTCGAGGGTAGTTAATCCTCCTTCATAATGGTGAAATAATTGTTATTGAATTATAAAAGATTCATATACATTAATATGATATCATATATGATCATTTAACATTTCATTGTTAATAATATGTTGGTATTATTGCCGTTTTGGGTGTTAACTTACTTGTTTCCTTTTATATGTTTTGTTACATAAGTTGTCTTTGTTATGGATAGATTGTATATTATTAATATGAAGAATGTTATCAAGTCCATAAATATTATTTTTATTCATAAAATGATAATTAGACTTGTATGGATACGACGGGGATTGAATCTCATCTCGTTCGTGGAGACGATAGTCCGTACGTACGCATGGGCGATAATATTATTCTTTTGATATTAAAATCATATATAATTGGATGGTATATAATATATAAAGAATTGGTATCATGTTATAATTATTATTTAAATGAATTATACATCATTATTATACCCATCTAAATAATAATGTATTGAATAACAATTACACCACGACGTGGAGACAGTAGGCCGTACGTACGCACGTATGGTGACATGTCATTCAAAGGATGGATAGAATACTGAATATGGTTGTACCATATTTATAATAATATCACAGTATATAAAAGATACTGTAGTTATTATTTTAGAATGGAAATAAGAAATAAAGAAGAAGTTGAAGAAGAAAGGAACTTGAAAGAGGGTTGTGAAAACATTACCACTTTTTCAGGTTCTTAATTTTGATTTGATCAAAAGGGCTCCTTAGGTTGGATTTATGATCACAATAAGGCCTCTAGGATGAAATTTGGGAGGTTGAGATAATAGTTTGTCAGGTTTTTCCCAATCCAAAAGGCTTTCAAGGTGTAAATAAGAGAGATAAGTTGGAGTACCCTTTTATAAGAGGGGTGAGGGGCACCTTTGGAAAATCTAGAGATATTATTTTATAATAAATTAATATTCGGTTTCTAATGGATCAAAAGTGTATTATTTAAAGGTTAAGGTGGGGATGGGTCTAAATCCTTTCAACCAATATATTTTAGATAGGTTTGTGTCACAATATTAACCTTATTATTTATATTTAACTCTTAGTTAAATAGTTTGACATTTACTATGTCTCTTTGAATTTTTATATTATATAGTAAATAAAATTACTATATACCTCCAAGAGACCCCCAAGTGGTCCATTAATGATAAATATATCATTATATAAGTTCTTTGGCAGAACCATGGATTTTTAAGAATAGAATATAAATTAATAATATAATATTTGTTTTAAAAACTCTTTTATGTCAATTTTGACACTGTTGGGTATTTTGTTTTTGATAATTTCATAAAAACATTTTTACTTTGACAAAATTTATATAATCAATCATAATATGGAATATTAACCTATAAAATTATTGGAATTCATAAAAAGTCTTAAATTACATTTATTTTGATATTTATAATATCAGTTATTTTAATATTTCCTAAAGTAAGTAATTACTGCATCACTATTGTGTCATATATAAATTAAATTATATAATGTCTAAAAATTTTAATTAAAAGACAATTCTATAGGAAATTTTATTATATTTCTAATTAATATTTATAATCAAATATATCTTATTTATAACCCTATATTAAAAATGTTGTAGTTATTAAACTTTGATTTTATCTCTTTTAACTCTTCTTTGAATTAAATAATAATAAATGTCCTAATCTAATCGAAGTGGACCTAAATGATAATACTTTATTCCAAAGGTTGTTTTTCGTTGAGATACACTTGTCCAATAGAATTAGGACATGTGTTAGGGTTATATTAATATCATTTTTACACTTAATTAACCTATTTACTTTTAACCGTGGTAAAAAAAAGTAAAAAGATACTATTCACCAAAAATAATTTTCATCTCACTGAACCGAATTTTACTCATTTATATTAACCGTGTCTCTTGGATTTTTAAAATTCCACTCACAGAAGTGGTAAAATTATGTTTTATGTGAATTTCAAAATTCTACAAGGAGGTGGGTAAAAGACGGTGAAAAGTTCAATAAAATGTTTATATATCTAAAATTATTCTAAACTAACTCCAATGAATTACATTGTACTTAAATAGATATTATGTATCTATTTTTACCTTAATTAAATTTAAATAAAATAAATAAATATTTAAATAAAAATTTTGTTTTAAACTATAAGAAAGTGTTTTTTCACTATTTATGAAAAATTGAATGTTTTTAGAAAAATACCAAAATTTCACCCTAAGCTAATTTTGATATTCCGAATCCAAAAATGATGTCCATTTTGAATGATAAAATTTATAAAATTTAAAAAAGTGGGTATTAATATTCATAACAGCTAGTTTGTTTGGTTGTGGTGTGTGTTAAACTCAAAGTTGTGTACAACACATGCTACTGTATTATTCAAAGAGAAGCGTACAATGGAAGCTTGGGGTGTTACATGTGACACCCTCCAAAAAATCCCACTACATCACCAAGGGATCTTGGGATTTGATAACATTGTTCATCCTCAGTGTGTAAGCTGTAATAAAATAGTAAAACTCAGTGTGTAAGCCTTGATCAATAGGGCAGTCTCCAAGTGTAATCTACAATGTAAAGGGAAGTATTAAAACTCTGATTCCTTCAATGTTTATGATACATAGGTCGCCTCTCCCCAAGGTTCGAGCTCCGTATTGATCATTCAGGGAAATCCCATAAACTATGTCCCTTATTAATTATAATAATATTGATTAAATTATCTCCCTAGTTTCTCACAATTAGTATGGATCACATGGGCTTAGGGAGTTGCAATGACCAGAACATCTACACTATAAACATCCACAATGGCATTAGAATCCCTAGTGTGTAAGCCCCAATAAACTGAACTATGATGAATTTGATTACTAAAATAACTGGGATATGTTGGACACCCTCATAAGGCCCAAGTTCAAATAAAAACCCCTTTCAGTGTAAGTAATTTTATGACTCTAACATCTCATCCATTATGACCCAATTAGTCCCAAGAGATGATCATCTTATCTCATCAATTACTGGACTGATAAACCATCTATGTTTTTATGACTATGATTCCTACCATAACCAGGATATGTATGAAGTCACATTGAGACCTAAGTTCCATGATAAATAATCTTAGGGTAGTCCAAACACATAATTCTCACATCGTGATCAATGAAATGATCATCTTACATCCCTTTTTTCTCACACCGAGTATTGTTCATGTGAGATTAGTGTTCTGTAATATATATATCATCTTCCCCATGGGTATCTAAAATGACAAGGGTCACCTAAATATATATTCCCTAAACAAATGAACTATGAAAACTATGGTTATCAATATACTCAGGATACATAAGACATTCCTCCAGGACTCAAGCTCAAATACTTAGTGTCTTAGATATCCAACACGAGTCCTTTCTGCAGGATGTCAAACTGGACTATTCAAATGAACTACCTGGGTTTTCATTCTTGAAATAACTATGATACATAGGATTCCTCATAATGAATCAATCCCATCCTTATAATATTAACCACCCCCTAATGTGGAAGAACATTCAAATTTACTTGGTTACATTGCTTCAGTATATAAGCTTCCTCCCACTACAAAAAAATGGTTGAGAACCTTAGATACATACAGATGGATTCACTAATGAAATACTAGTCTTTTAGAGAAGAAAGAGAATAAACCTATAGTATATTTTTAGGGTAAATGACCTCATATCAGGATTAGGAAGGGATTCACAAACATATATTGAATCTGTATGAGACTCCCAGAGTAGGAAAAAATTCACCCTAAAAGGGTGATATGAGCCATAAATTCCATCCTATTGAACAATGAGAGTCCCCAAGAGTCGTTGGATTTGAAAACCTAGGTGTCCTATAGAATTTGGAAATTTGGTCCATACATAGGTACGGATGAGGGACTTTTTGGGAGTCTCTAGGAAAGACAAAAAAATAGAAAACCCAATTCCATAGATTGAGGAAGTCCATAAATCCCCCCTCTACCAAACAATCATGTGAAACCCATTCCATGCCTCAAATATTGATGAAACAAAAATGGTGAACCTGATGTGAAAATCTAAAATAACAAAATGACTAGGTTATAATGTATCAGACCATTTCTTCACATTATACACAAACAAAAATGGTGAATCCGATGAGAATCTCTATAATAACAATGATTTTGTTATAATACATTGAGAAATTTTGTTTTCTCCACATTTTACAATAACCTTGATATTTACAATTTAAATATCTTAGGCCAACTTGTTATTGAATCCTCATACAAACAAAGTTAATAAGGCTGATGTGATCATATAGATGATATTCTGTAACTGGGATTCTTGAAAGTCCATCATAGTGTTGAAAATTCCACACAAGCAGAATGGAAAGACCTGGAAACTCATATAATTGTGTTAACCATGTGTACCTAATTAATATTTTTTATTTCTTTAATATAGTACTAATTGGTAACCTTATTCTTTATTATCTACATGATTTCAGATACTACTCTCATCAACAACATACCAACCCGAGGTAATGTTTTCATCATCCAGTGTTAGCTTTGGTAAATTATCTATGGATGTGACCCATGTGGGTCACAAAGTAATATCAACTTCTCAATATATATAATGGAAGGTGAAATTATGGTGTTTTGGGAGTACCATTGACATAGTGCAATCCCAACCATGGAATCTGCCTATGAGGCTATCCAAGAACGAAAATCGGTTAATTTTCATCTCCTGATGAAGGCTGATGCTCATCCAATATCCCAGGTCTCTACAACCAACCACTTAGGGTGATTATCTCTGGATAGAAAAAACTCACACCTTCAATATCTAATGAAGGTGGACTAAGAAGCCAAAAATGGTTCCCTTTTGGTTCTGGCTCCACCATGGATGGCACCTGGCGATCGCTATAACAAGATTCATATATCCAGTACCCACCAGTTTCCATCTATAAGTACCAACCGACAAAATAATTCACCTGATACCCATGAATGTGTATCAAGGAAGGATCGTCAAGGGAAGAGGACACTGTATTTCTATGAGAGAGCTCATATCCCCACTTCTACTAATTATTCCTTCCATCATACTCAAGAAGTAACCATCAAGAAAGATTATATTTGTGCCAGATCATAACAATTCTATGGGAATATTTCCACAATAAGCATGGGGGAAGTTCATATCCTTACCCCCATTCATGAAGTCTATCATGATACTCTAATGGAATAAGGGGGATAAATGTGGGCGTATATAATTGATTAATTGGTGAAAAATTCCAGTACAAAATAGATATAAAAAATGTGTAGGATTATATCCCTTCAAACACTTTGTTAAAATGCCAATATATTTTAGCAATAACTGATGATCTTCACCGATATATTCTGGAACTATTTCAGATAAAGGGATAGGTACATACTCCTACCCCTATATCTAGGGAAACTCAACACTCTGATCATTGTGAACAAGTGGGTTTGCATAACAAGGTACTCATAATTTCTCCCATCTAGGAGGATTATCAGCATATTCTGATAAAGGATGAGGCATGATAACAAGATCATACTCCCATTCTAACTAGGGATCACCAGGTGACAGTGGTACATGCCTCGGGAAAGGGGAACGTGATTATAAAAAATGTATAGTAGCATATTCTAAATGCCCAGGATTGGTCTCACATCCCTATTCTGGACGGGTCTCACCATGTGATAGGGGAAAATCCTCAGGATAAGATCATAATCCTATTGAAGAAGTCCAACAACAAACTCCAAAGGCCCAGGATAAGGCATATATCTCCTTTCTAGACAAGGATAATCATGTGAGAATGAAAAAAGCCTTGGGAAATGACTGTATACATGTTAATAATTTTTTTTGGCATACTCCAGCATATCATGGAAGCAAGTCACATATTCAATCTTTGGCCAATGAATGGCTGCACCAGCATCATTCCACGGAAATAAAAGAGGATGCTCGTATTCCTTCTCCTATTCTGATGTTCCATCGACATATTCTGGAAGGGAATAAATATTTGAACCAGTATCATATTCTTGTACAAACCAGGGCTCACTAGGTGAGAGCGGAATGTGCCTTAGGGTTGGATCATACTCACAACAAGAAAGACCATAAACATATCCCAAGGCTCAATATTGGGCTGATACTATCATCTTGACAGAGTCTCCCCAAGTGAGAATGGAACATTTCTCATGATAGGATCACATTACTATCAATAATGATATATATTACTAGAATATTCCAACAACTTCTCTGTGTTCGGATCATACTCACACAACAACAGATGGTTGTATACAATTTCCAAAAACCATCAAACATAAACTTGATATCCCTATACAATCAAAAAATATCAGTATGAATATTTTGAACACAACATAGTACATAGACCATATTCATAATATTGTTAATTCTAGTGTCCTTGAGCTCATTCGGGACACATTATCAACACCTTGATGGTCTATCGACTATTTTATCGAAGTAGAAGTAGAAGATGTTCATAACCATGATAGTCCTCCTCAGGGTGGTGTGGAGATGGATCATAGGGACTCTACTCGTGGAATACACCATGGTAAACCTTCCCAAGATGATATATCCCATGGAAAATAAAATCCACCTCTTTTACAAACACCTCCATACAGATAGATATACAAAACTCTAACACCTTTGTATGGTGAGTTTCACGAAACATCAAGGTAAATTGTATATGGTACCCCATAAATATCCAACAATGATCCTTACCAATCAGTAGGGGACCATAAGAGCCATATTTTATTGTCTGACCAGATAGAGGTGTGTATGTCTGATGAGGAGGATGACAACATTGATATATGGAGAGAGTTATACAGAAACAGACTCCTCATCATGTTTTCAACCCTCTCTAATTCTATATATCTGATCCCAGATGATCTAAAAAAGGAATGTATTCCTTACCTACACCAAAATATATGGGGAAATCATCAATGACTAAAGGATATATATTAACCTTATCCAGGATACAAGTGTCACCTTAAAAAATTCATGATACTCTATTTTTAGCTCACCCTAACTTCAATCTCCATGGTTTTGGATCCAAAAATACAAATTTAAAGCACAAATTTGCAACATTCTTTCCTCTATTGAATCATGATTATTTGATATATAATTTCAAAAACACATCATGATTCCGTATTACTGGATGGGAGTAGGTATGAAGCATTACACTTTTCCGCACACCTAGAATGATAGATCCCCTCAGATTCAACATCATGCAATGTTATAGCCTCTATAAAATTCCAGGGATCGGGTAACTCTCATTATAGTTCATCACTATAATGGAATGAACTTGCTTCAATAATGCCTGACATCACAAAAAGTGGAAGAGTAAAACCATCATGACATCAAACCAGGCCCTCGAAGCAATGAGATCACATTTAGAACACAATAAATGATGTTTCATTTATCTAGAAAACATCCAATGAAAAATAATTCTCATCATGGTTTTCCATCAAACTAAGTTCACACGTGAGAACAACTACCCCACATAAAATAGGACACAATAGAAGCTACCATAGAAGCCATATAAGAGTGGACATGGCCCCTAGTATAAGAGAATATCTTCCACCACCTTTATCCTTCAGATCATCAATTCTTGAGAGGATTTGGGATAAACACATGACTACTCCATGTGATCCCCAAAATACTGGGATGGAGGCATTTATATATTGATCCCCATATCCAAGGTCATCATCCCCTAAGATAATCCTATAATAATAAGTTTTAATTCCAAACCACCCCTCCCCACTGGGATAGGGGAATTTATATCATAATGTTCATCCCATGAATCATTAATTCCTCGATTGGAGCCATTGGATCCTCAACAAAAGGAGGAATCAGTGCCAATAGTGTCCACAAATGACCCAAACCACATGGTTGGAGGAAGTTTGGTCAGTATTATCACCATAGGGAGAAACATTATTCTCTAGGATGGGTGTGAAAAATCAAAATTCGGCATCCCACCTGTTCCTCCTACCGTAAGAAAAATCTATATTGGTCGGGGCATGATCGACAATCACAATGGAAAACTCCATAAAATTTAGTGTCCATAGGCTAGTATAGGAGGAGTTGAAGACAAATTAAATTATAACCCTCTGTGTTTCCAAGCAAAAATAAACCAGCAAGGGAAAGTGTTCAAATAAAGACCATGATAAAGGTAGTGGATAATCATCAAATTGTGTTGAAAGAAATGAAACCACCAAAATTTCATAATATGCCTCTGTGAATTTCAGCACATTCAACATGGCAGAAATATATCAAGACATGAATATAGTCATCTGCAACATGGAAAATGTACCCCAGGAGGAGGGTGATTCAGACACACCAAATGAGTTTTTGTGATCCCAGAACCAAAGAAGGTTTCAAAATTTGTCCCCATTGAATAAGAAGTTTCCAAATCCTTGGAAGAATACTATCAATGAAAAAGGGAATTTTATGGATACATCTTAATCACCACCCAAAATAAATAATGTTTATTATATATAGGTACAGTTTTCAAAATTTGATACTGAAATACAAGATCTCCAACAACCCAATGATGATATACTCAGAGGAAATATTCCTACTGGGTATCATCTCCAGCTAGAGACAAATACTCTCCCTCTCATAGATTATCCACCCAAAAGAGAGGAATCAATGGATCAGATTTTATATGAATCTAGAAATAAAATCCACATAAATTAGAATGTTGAAAATGATTGTGATTTACCTTCACTGTGGTGAGAGACTCTCCCCCATCAGGGTAATAATTCCGTTATAGGACTAATTGAGAATTAGTGGGAGATGATGGTTGGACCACCACATCATCCCCACTCGCTCCCTTTGGATGGTAGGTTACTCAGAAAATAGTTCCCATGGAGTTACATAATTTCATAGAATCCATGGATACTCTAAATGATGCCATGGAAGGGAGACATGCACTTTTACAGCCTGAAAGGAATCCATATCTCGAATGGGAGGATGATACACCACCTTCTCCCATATTTGGAAACCCTACCTTCTCTACCTTTGATGGTGTAGGAGATCTTGAACAACATCTCACACACATCATATCCCAATTTGGGATGATGATGGGACCTCATGATCAATAGGAGGCAACCAAGATGAATAATTTCAAATAAACCCAGACAAGGCCAACCTTTATTTGGTACTACAGTTTGTTAGTAGGATCTATTTCAGTATGGGAAGACCTTCTTGATCAGTTCATTTATCAGTTCATTTCAACACTGATGAAAGTAATGATCTTACATATGATGAATTAAAAACTACATGATAATGAGAGGGTATTAGATTTCATGGAATATACGAAAGTTCTAACCTATTCACTCAACATCCACCTCTCGTAGAAGAAACTGCTGGAACTATGTGATGAAAATCACAGGGATGAGTTACAGATTTCCTTAATCCCAATGAAATATCTATATGGGTTCTGATATTTTGATAAAACAACACAACTTCCTAAATAATATATTCAATGAACGCAATCCAAATCTCAACTCATACCCAGAACATAAAGAAGAAATCCAAATAGTGCAGAAGCTACAAATGTCACTCTAAAACTTGCAGTGGTTCCCATCCAAATAATCACACTCGACCAGAAGTATAGAGAAACCTGGTTCACCCAAGATTTGAGGAATGGATGAACAAAGTATACCCCTTTCAAAATGAACAATCCCTTGTTTATTTCTAAGATACCATGGATAATAACATTCTCAAACCTCCATAGTATAGAAGTCCTGATGAAGTCAAACTCACCAAACATCTTAACTAATACCCTTAACATAGAATTCTAGTTCATAATATCTAGTA
Organism: Viscum album; assembly: GCA_963277665.1. Lineage (NCBI taxonomy): Eukaryota > Viridiplantae > Streptophyta > Magnoliopsida > Santalales > Viscaceae > Viscum > Viscum album. Next base: position 1,916,702,102 of record OY728128.1, on the reverse strand, counting down.
TTTATTAATCTTCAGTGTTGTACTTCAAAGCATGGAAGTCTCTAGATAGGTGTCACAAGAAAACATTCCATTGAAGCTAGATTTCATAACCATCATATGGACAAAAAAAGAGGATAGTTGGAAGAGAATTCTATCCAAGCAGGTTCTACAGTTTCACAACTAGATGACTTGAAAAACTATTGATCAAGATCCCACCACTCTGAAATCAATGTTGTGAAAACTCTAAAAAGATGCACCATCTAATAAGGATACATCAGATGTTCCTCCCAAAGGAGGGAATAACTACTATAAGAAGGAATAGATAGGCGAGGAAGAGTCATATTCTACTCCAAAGAAATCCCCAACTCTTGTAGATTGATTCCCTGCAACATCTTCACGATGGAAACCACCCCACCAAATAGAATACTTATTGGATTAATATCTCATATTTGGTTATATAAATTTGAAACACTTGGAAGAACCCTTCTTAAAGAATTAATATGGCCTTGAATATTTTTTTCCCACATGTAATCGGGGAATGGGAGGTTTCATGCACTAAAACCAAGTATACATAGGACAAAACAGATGTGGTTGGATCCAACATTCCAATCATATTTACATAAAATACATATGTTCATTTGAAACTCATGGGAAATAATTCTAGATGGCTCAAAAAGGAATATAGGTGTCTTAGATCCCTCCAATAGTCACCTAAATTTGATCCTCTTACATGACTAGTTAGTTGGGGTTCAATCCGATCAACCTCAGAAATAGGGAAGTCTGACATGACCTATAACACTAGAAGCAGATACTCCCTCGTCTTCAACACAAAAATCAGGTCTATCAATATCATATACCTCAACTCTTGAACCGTATGACCAAGAGAAACCCCATATCAGAAAGCTCTAACCTCTTGCACAAAATAACAATGTTCTGAAATTGCTAATTACATTCCCATCCAAGATCTCAACCCTCGATGTGCTGTGTATTTCAAAATAACATAGGTAAGCACTTGTTGAATCCCTATAGATCCCACATGAATTTGTGATAGAATTCATGGATGCTGAGGTCTATCGAGTGGATACTATGTCCTCAGAATATCATGTCGCCATCTCATTCAACAATCAAGATAATGAAGAGTCCATCCAAGGGAACATGAGGCCCTTATATTTTTTGTGTTGACCTAGTTATGTTAATGTCTAAATGGTGCTGATTGATAATGTATTTGGGATCAATATCATCACAGTTTGATCTATCAGATGTTTGTGTATAGTGAATGGGACTTATCTACTATAAGTCTAACCATTCAGTGGTATGATAATATTGAGAAGAGACCTTAAAGGAAGATCAAATTCAAATCCCATTTTTTGGAACTCACATCTAATGCTGAGTTCATGTTTATATAGCAAGAAACCATATATAATGTCTTGATTAAAAGGCCTTGGATCCATAGACACTTTGTGGTACCATCAACATTGAATCAACATCTGAAGTACCCCATCAATGCAACATTTGACATACTACATGTTGAAAAACCCCCATGAGACTTTCAAATCCCCAAATTTTGAATCATATTTCTAGAAGATGGAAGGTAAGAAACTAATTGTAGACGATGATATACAGGTTTCTACTCTCAATGGCTTTGGGACCACCCCTATGAATTCTTGGAGCATGCTTGATGATTATTATATGCTCCCCATAAACATGATCAAAGTACCAGATCTAATACTAGAGGTCTAAGCCTCTCTTTTACTATATGAAAACGTAAAAATAATCAGCTTTGATATCTCTCTACAATGGCTCAGATAGAAAGGAATAATCATGTCTCTTATAATAGTCTCCATCACCCTGGTAGTGATAGAGAAGTACCCAAATTTCCATATTCACTTGAAAATTTCTCCATGGAATCAAGGATTTAAATGGATAATGATGACCTCTAGAACACCCCTTCAACATTTGAGGAAGATGTATTCGCTACCATAGATGAGCCCAGACAAGTAAATTTAAGAAAATAAGAAGTCCTTTGTCCTACTATGATTAGTGCCACAATTCCCCTAAAACCAGAAGATTTATACATTTTATTTTTACAGTAACATTGATATGTGTTCACCTGGAATAATACATAAGTGCATGAATAGAATCCAGATGTGGATAAGAACCATATCAGTCTTTCGGATGGGAATCAAGGCTTTAAACAGGCAGCCTGGAAGATTCACCCCTCTCATGCCACCAATGTAAAGGTTAAATTTGAAATGTTAATCAATCCTAACTTTTTTTAGAAGTAAAATAACCATGATGGATTTCCAACATCATTCTCATCAAGAAAAACAATGGGAATATTAGGATTTTTATTGATTTTAGAGACGTTAATTAGTAATCCTAAAGGAAAATTTACCATTTATGATCACATAAATCTTGATCCATGAAACTTTTGTCTTCTAATATATTTCCTTCATGGATGTATATATATCATACAATTAGATCAAGATGGACCCCTTGAAGATGAAGACTCCACCACCTTCTAAGTTACATAAGGTATATTCTACTATTAGTTCATGCCTTATGGATTAAATAATTTTATCACCACATATCATTGTGACATACATCACATCATAAATCCATTATTAGGGTGAATATATGAGTTTTATATCTATGAAATGGTTGTTAAATTCTAATAGTGATGTGATCACTTCATGAATCTCCAAAAAATCTTTGATAAGCTGCGACATCATAGTTTAAAGGTGTATCCACTAAAGTGTGATTTTGGGGAAACATCAAAAAAGTTCCTTGTCTTTGTATACAACAAATGGGTCTCGGTGAATACACATACACCCCACCTTTACATGGTCGTCGGGTCCTGATCCACTAGGTACCACCAGTTGCCCCGCAGACACGTGGTCCCCACCCTAGGACTCATCCACACGCCCAAAATAGAAATTTAACTAATGAATGTACCCATAGGAAAACCCATGTCCATTTTAGTGTGCTTTTTCCTCACTCGCACACCCCTTGAAAAACTTCCTAGAAGATCTCCCATCCTGATCACTACTCCAAATCAAGCATGCTTAACTGTGGAGTTCTAATCAGGTAGGCTTCTGAAACGGAAGGTTCCCCTTGTTGACATAAGCCATATCATTCAGTCATTTTAACCCTTTATCATTTTGGGGTGTTAGAATCACCCCCTATAAAGAAAAACATCCCTGTTGTGGGCCCTACATCACAACCCAGGCAGTGCACCACACTTAAGGCTGGGTTCCGGCTCTGATACCAAATGTGACAATTGGGTCCCGGTAACAGCACAATCACCCCACCTTAATATGGTCATCGGGACCAGACCCACTAGGTACCACCATTTGCCCTGCAGAGACGTGGTCCCCACCCTGGGGCCCACCCACATCCCCGAATAGGGATTGGTAAAATTATTATTATGATAAATGGGAAAAATGTTTTATCATTGAAAAGTTGTGCTTTTTTTTAAACATGTCACAGAATGGTAAAACTCCCACATAACACTATGTAATATTTAGTTAAATATTTTTTGAGTTTAACATTGAGTATGTATGAGTTTTCGAGGCCCGCAAAGGCTCAGTGAAGACAGAATAAAATTATTAAATAGAATATATTAAAAGTGCACTTTTTATTAAAAACATTTTAATATCTTCAAAAAAATGCATAGTTTGTGAAATCTAAGACCACCCTTATGTCCATAATATGTTTTTTACCCTATAATTGGTATAACATTCAAAGGCACTGGACATTTGGAAGTCTTTCTTGTGAGATAAAGGTCTTAACTAATATTTAATATATATTTTTTATTAAAAATAATTAAATATCTCTCAAACTCTACATTGTATGGTAAATCTGAGACTACCGATGGTTCCATAACATTGTGTTTACCCTAGAAAAGGTATAAAATTTGTTCGCATTAAGCTTTGGGATGCCTTAATCACAAAAATAACACTTTATTTTAATTAATTAATTATTATGATTTTTCATTAATAAATAATTAATATCTCTCAAAACATTCATTGTTTGAGAAATTTGAGATCACTGTTGGGTCCAAAACGAGGTGTTTACCCTAGATGGGGTATAAATTTAATACGAAATTGATTTTTGGTGCCATTTAATTTTTATATTAAATAATTAAAATATTAATTAAAAAATATCATGCATTGATGATCTTCTCCCATTTAACGCCAAACACCATTATTGGCCGATACGTGGTTTTAAAAACTTCATTTTTTAAAAAAAATTCGACCATTTCAGTCAGTACCACATTTAATAAGTGAAATAAGTGACTCTGTTATTAATTTTTTGTGGAATGGGTGTTTAAAATGGGGTTTGTATTTGAGTCGGACCTATATGCAGTTGATGGTTTCAAACCTAAGAAACACATACCTTTTGTTGATCTGAATGAGTCAAGAGATCCAAGACACCTAGGGTGATTGGAGAACCACGTTGATCAACTCACTGATCCTCTCTCTATTGGACTTCTTCCTCCAAGTTTATCAGGCCGCTTTATTCTTTCATATGGAGGGCTGCAATAATGGTTTCATTCTTTTTATTTTATTTTATTTTATTCTATTTGTCCCCTTATAATAATTCTAAAAAAAGAGAATGTTAATCAATGATAAAAGATTTATGTATTTTGTAACACCCCAAGCTTCCACGGTATGTTCCCATTTGAATAATGCAATAGCTTGCATTGTACGAAAGTTCGAGATTCTAACAAACCACGACCAATCAAACTAGCTATTATGAATAGTAATACCCACTTTTTAGAAATTTTATATATTTTATCATTCAAAATGGACTTCATTTTTTGATTCAGAATATCTAAATTAGTTTAGGGTAAATTTTTGGCACTTTTCTGATATCTTTCATATTTTTATGAATATTGAAAAATACTATAATATAATTAAAAACAAATTTTTTAATAAAAATAATTTATAGTGTTAAATTATAAATTTGAGTAGTTTTAAAGTATAATTAGATTCAATTTTTACCATTTAATATAATTTTTTTCATTGGATGTAATTTCGAATTTATACTGTACATAAACATGTGTCAATCATTTGATGGTTATTATTTTTTAAAACACACTTTTTGTTATGTCAACGGGAATTAATTTTAAATTAATTTATGCCAATTCTGTGTTTTGAATTTGGAAAAATGGATTCCATATTTTGAATCAGTAGGTCTAAATTGTGAAAATATGTAACTTTAATTTTTATACATTTTAAATATTTACTTAAGTAAATATTTTATTTGCCATGATTAAAGGGTAACTATAATAAATAAGGGTAAAATATAATATTATAATAATATTAAATTACCATTATATGTCTTATAATCCTATTGGCTGATACATAGCTTACCATGGTCATATTTGGGATAAATTTGGGTCCCCATGGAGCCACATGAGAGTAATAATGACATTTTATATTAATTAATTTAATGTAAAGACAAAAATGACATAAACAAATATCTTTTAGTAAATAAATTTTTACATGATGTTATATAAGTTATATTTTAGACTATAAATATTCTTTGGAAATCCAAAATAATTTTCTAAAACATGGTATTTTTTTTATAATTTTAGACTTCAAATAAATTAAATTTTTTATGACACAATAATGATGCAATATTTACCTCATTTATAAATGATTTGAATAAATAATATTATAAATATTAAAACAATATCCAAAACCTGTCCAATTCTTATTGGATTATTTTATTTCAACCTGAGTCATCTGAAATTTATTATTAATGAATATTTGACATTTTGAAATTGAATATGAGGTTATAATAAAATAATTGTTTCAAACATTCTTAAAGAGCTCCTCATCTCCCTTATAAAAATTACTCACTTACTACCCATTTATCACAACTCTCAAGCCTTTGACTTGTAAAAAACCTAAAAAAATATCCTTATAATGTCCCTAAATTAATTTTAGAGTCCTTACATTAGCCATAAATCCATCCTAAGGATCATTTTTTATCAAATCAAAAGGAAGAACCCAAATAATAGGTAATAATTTCACCACCCTCTTTCAAGTTCTTTTCTTCTTCCACTTCCTCTTTCTTTGTCATTTCCATTATAAAATAATAAATCCAGTATCTTCTATATACTCTGATTTTATTATAAATATGGTATAACCAAATTCATTATTCTATCCATCCTTTGAATGACATGTCACCATGCGTGCGTACGTATGATTTACCGTCTCCATGCTGTGGTGTAATTGTTATTCAATACATTATTATTAGGATGGGTATAATAAGGATGTGTAATTGATGTAAATAATAAATATAATTGTATAATTATTCTTTATATATGATATACAACCAAATTATATATTATTTTAATATCAAAATAATGATATTGTTTCTCGTGCGTACGTACGGATTACCGTCTCCACGAACATGATGAGAATAATTCCCCATCATATCCATTCAAGACTAATTTTCATTAGATGAATAAAAATAATGTTAAAAGACTTGATATAATTTAGTATATAAATTAGATACATCCCATCCATAACAAATATGACCCACATAACAGATAATATATAAGAAAACGAATCTGTTAACACCAGAAACAACGATAATACTAAGATGTTATTAACAAATCAATACTAAAAGATCATATGTGATATAATATTAATTTATATGATTCTTGTATAATTTAAATAAAATTATTTCACCATTATACAGGAGTTTGACCTACCCCTGACCAAGGAAAAGTACAAGGTAAGGGTTAATTTCACAATCTCTTTATTATCCGAGGTTATTTTTACGTAAGTATCTATTTGGACCTCTTTATCATCCACATCCATGTTTCTGAAAAATATATTTCAAAAAATTAACACAATTTTATAGAATATGAGTTAAAATCATTTTTACCCTTTTTTTACTTTTTATATGATGTTTATAAAGGAATATTTCCATCATTTTCCAAACATGGTCATTTATAACCTTTTCGAAAAAATTATGGTAAGAATGTCTTTTTTAACTTATACAGCGGGTGCAGCTATTTTCCACCATTATAACATCATCAAAGCTCCCCTTAAAAGATTATACGAATATTTCCAAAAATAAATGTTTTCTTTTATAATTATATTAATTTTAAATGATTTCAATATAGAAAGAGATATTTCTCTAAAAAGGGTTTTGATTTCATCTATGTCAACATCCTTTGATGGATTTTAAGCTTATTTGAAGTTGATTTATTATTATACAAAAATTCCATATTGTATTAGAAGGTTTTTCGATATGTTTTACTATGGAATTGTTATTTTTATATGAATCATTGTTTATGGATAATTTATTGACATTTAGTTTTCTAGTTTTGATACGAATGTATAAGTTATATTTAAACCTTTTCATATGAGGAATGTGTTGGACCTAGTATGTGACAGGTGGAGCCTAGTATAGCTCCTCAATGAATCGGTAGGTCTCATGAGACAAACTAGTGTCTTGTAAAAAGTCCTTGACAGAATTTTATTCTTAGTCTTGGAACAAGGCATTGAATATGTGGTTATGAAAGTCTGACATTATGCATTCCATCAGTATGAAAGTGGCTATTGATATTGCATGTGATTATTCGACTAGTAGAATATTCATGTGAGTAAGTAAATGACATTATTTGATTTTATATTTTCCATATTATGCTGAATTTCATGTTTAAATGGCTTTTTTTATTCTTATACATCACCTTAAATGTTTATGCTTATTTATGAATGTTTTTTTCAATATTGTTATCCTTACTAAGCATCTGAGCTCACCCCTTTCAATATTTTATTTTCCCCAAGATGCGAAGAAGTATTTTGTGACTGACCTATTGGGATAGTCTAAGGGGATATGAGTGTGGTCTATGGAAACAATGTTGTTGTATTTTTTCATTTTATGATCTAATGTAAACCTTACGAATGTATCTAGTACTTCCAAGGCTACTAAACTAATCGGTCTTTTGAGAGTTGATCTTTTGTGATCATGACAATGTTATGTAATAATGCACTGACTCTGGGTAACTCGGGTCGGGGCATTACATATTTTTTTCTCTTTTAGGGATAATTTAGAAAATTAACAATACTCTCTCTTAAATATCTTCTCTGTTATTTGTTTGAATTATATAGAATTATTGTCATTGGACTCATCTCGACGAGAAGAATCTAAATAATATCTTTGATTTGAAGGCTGCATTTTATTATTCAATTGACTTTTCCACTTTTTAAATGGTTATTTTTTAAATAAATTTATAAAAAGATAATTATTAATAATTATCAAAGGTTATTTGCAACAACTTATCAAAAAATATTAATAAAATTATCAGGGTTAATTCCTAAATAGTTTTATTGAATGGATAATTGATTAAAATTATCAAACAGTAATTTCTAGAATATCATAGAATAATTATTAAGTATATTTATCAAATGATAAATTATAAGGGTTAATTTGTAAAAAAATATCAAATATAATTATAAAGGATAATTTATAATTAAATTATAAAAAGATAAATATTGTGATTTTATGAAAAGATAATTTTTAAGATTTATCAGATGATAATTGTGATGAATTATCGAAGACTAAATGTGCAAGATTATTAGAAGGTAATTATAATGAAAAATCATCAAATGGTAATTTCATCAATTTATCAAAATATAATCACAACGACTTATCAAAGCATAATTTAATTAAATTATCGAGAAAATTTTATTCAACTTTTTAATTGATAATTAAAAGGTAATTATAACATAACATAGATTATCGAAATTATCATGAGAAAATTATGCCTTTTTTCAAAGGATGCATATTATAATTATGAAACGATAATTTGAAAATTATCCAATAAATATAAAATATTATCACATTTAATATTTTAATTGATAATTTAAAATTATCCAAGGGAGATAAAATATTATCATATGCAATATTTTAATCAGTAATTGGTAATTATCCACGAGAGATAAAATATTATTGCATGTATTACTTTAAGTAATAATTTATAATTATCCATGAGAGAGAAAATGTAAACGAATGTAATTTTTATTTCTTTGGGAAATAAAATAGAGGGATATAATTATAAAATGAGGTTTATAATTATTCTTATCGCTATTTATGGTGATTGCTTGCATTAACATAAAATGATAATCCATAGATTATCCAGGAGAGAGAAAATGCAATCACATGTAATATTTTACTTCCTTGTGAAATAAAATAGATGTTTTGGTTCTAGGAACCATTTATGAGCGTTGAGCATTGGTGTGTCAATGCTTATGGTAAAAATTTCACGAGGATGTGTATTGAACCACACAGGGTGGATTATCGTTGCCACTAACATCAGTGACCTTGAGGTAGGTGGTTCTATTCTAATTATCCAAATTGATTATCCTTGTATTGTTTGATTTCTTTAAATTGTTTATTTAAATTAAATTGGTCAAATATTATTTCAATTAAATTGAAAAAAATTCAATTCTAGAAAATCGAGACATTTGAAATGGGTTTGGATTATAAATTCAAGAAAACCCAATTCCATTGAATTTTTATTGTTTATGGAAATTGGTCGATTTAAATAATTTAATTTAAATTGTGGATTTTATGGAAATGATTTCAATTAAATTGTTGAATTTAATTGTGAATATAAATTGGGAAATTATGGAATTGGTTTTGAATAGATTTAAAATTGGTGAAATGGATTAAAATTATTTGATATAAACCCATTGGTTTATCTTGTGAAAAAGGCATATTTTTTAATAAAACATGTTTGGTTTTATATGGAAAGAAATTAGCACTTTTGAAATGGATGAATGAGATTGATCATATTTTAAGCAGTCTTTAAATAGTTCACCCATCATGTAAGAGCACATTAAAGAGTTATATAATTATTGAGTTATTTGGATAGACTTTACACTATGATAACATTCTAATACATACTTGTGGCGGGTCACATCCCCAACGGGTTGGTAATGAGTCTGCTTTGGCCAATGTCATAAAGATGTGTGTATATACATTTTTCTGAGTTTACATAGAGAGTGTGGAATCCTATAATTTGTTAATACTATCATACCTTTTGGTAGAGGACCATGTTTCTCACTTGTTTATTAATATTTTAGATATAAATGTATGCCAATGATTTTGAAATACTTTACATGCCTGCTGAATTTATATAAACTATTTTATATAAATGTTTTACATAAGCTATTGTTTTTGAAATATTCCATAATTTGTAAAATCATTGGTTAAAATATTTATTTCCATCACTTGAAAATGTATAGAATGTTTTGTTTAAATATGATTGTTAACTTGAAAACCTATTTAAAATAAAATTAAAATCTTTTCATTGGATAATCTATATTTGTCTTCAGTTGTAGAATCTTTGGTAGTATCCTAATGGGCTTAGGTTCACACACTATTTTTGCCTTCGGGGGTTTGTAGACATTCTTATTCCAGGTTCGAGCAAAGGGAAGGGATATCTTGGTGGTGGATCCAGCTGTTGAGATTTAGATATGGTGAGTTGTGTCCATAGAGACCTTGGGGGTTTTCCCATTTTAGTACATGGATTGTAGTACATTGGGATTTTTATGCCTTATTGTATTCTGGTGCATCACTCCCAATGACATTTCTTTTGGTATGCATATTGTCTTGTTTTCTTTTTCATCCACATTCTTGTGGAAAAATAATTCTCACATGTATGCTGTATAATTCCAGGTGCTAGTCACCGACCTGTGGGGATCTGGAATTCCCTTCAGGCTGTGTTAGGGTCAGCTCGATTATCGGGTTACCCGGGTACCCAAGCGAGTTCGTGACATTGTAGTATTCCAATACAATGTTGTGGTTGATCCAGAGGAGACTAGTGATATTTTATAAATATACGCCCCCAAAAATATAAATTAACTAAGTGGAATCTAAGGGAACATCACCAACATTTGATGATTCAAAGCAAACCTGGCTTGAAAATCTCTCCCCTTCACTAGGATAATGAAGAAGGGAACTTCCTACCGATACGATGATGAATTCCAAAAAATCGTTGAAATTATAAAGTTGTACTTGTTGTTCCCACCAGTTTTTATACCTCCAGTATATGTGATTCCACCTATATTATATGTTGCTACCATGTAACCCTCACTGGGCCCCCTCATCTGATAGAAAAAAGATGTCAGAAGTGATAATAGTCTCTACTACCTCAATTAGACAACTACAGGTACTGAAACAAGATATTCTGATGTAGAAATGATCTTAGCACTCATATTTTTAGTGAAAATGCTGAGGAATTACTTTCAGTACAAAAAGGTTGACCACATCTCTCATATTGATCCTCTCATGTACATCCTTGGTCACCCAATGTATACTGGTCGGTTTGCTCGATGGGCGGCAATTCAATGTAATATGAAATTTATTTCATATCACAGATGTTAGGGAAAAGGAAAGACCTGGATGATTTCCTCATATCACATCCTACCCTAAAAATACACTAGCGGACACCGATATCCCTAGTGAAGAGGTATTATATGCACATGAAAACCCCCAAAATGGGAGATGTACATTGATATTGATTTTCGTATCCCTTTCAGTATAGGAATAGAAAATACAATAAAAAACCATGTTGGTTTAGGGATTTTATTTGTCTCTCCAGAAAAATAATTTTTCTTATACAATTTTTCACTATCTGAAGGTTGTAAAAATAATGAGCTTGAATACCAAGCCCTCATCACTAGATTGGAACTAGCTATAATTATACACGTATCCTACCTTAATATCAAAGGGGAATCAGAATTAGTGGGAAAATATATCAATGCTGAATAAGCCATTAAAAATGAATAATTGGGCCCTGTCATTGGAAACATCATGGTATTGATGGAAGAGTACCCTTTTGAACCCACATTGCATCATGTATCCCTACCACAAAAGGCTCACATTGAAACACAAGCTCAGATAGCCTCCATCCTAGCCATCCCTGATTAGGAGGAAACAATCATCCATTTGAAACATCAAAGAATGGTCTCATCATTCAACATATGTGATATGGAATAAATCCGTCACCTCAATACCACCCTATAGAATGATTAAACAATGACCACTCATAGATGGATGGAGCCTATTATTGTTTGTATACAAAAATGGATTCAACCAAAAGATCGTTCTAGAAGGGAACATATTTGGAATTAATCATCGAACATCACTATACATGATGGTCCAAATGAGAAAAAATTACCCTATAAAAATGGATTTGATGGAATTCTCCTCAGTTGTAGAACATAATGAGAAATATTATCCATCAGGTAAGAAGTCTGTGTAGTCTCTTGCATTGACGATCAATCTAGACCCACACACTCCCACCAAACCAGGAGGTTGGGATATTACTAGAAAACCATGATACCTGGATGTGTGGAATTCACCAGGAAATTTAATGCATGATAGACTCATGAAAACATCATCCATCATCCCCTAAAATTTCTATATACAGCTAAATATTCCTAGCCATTTTTCAGTTGGGGGATGGATGTTGTGGGGGCATATCCCCCATCCATAGCTAAGTTGTTCAATAAAATCATTACTACTTCTGACTTCTTTTCCAAATGGGCAAAGGAAATGCCCCTCATGGAATTTGGGACAAATAATTTCATCAAATTCATAAAGTCCCATATCATCACCATGTTTAGGGACCCTACCACAATATTGATAGACAACAACACTAATTTCTGTACCACTACGATGAAAAGGATATATTGGTAGTACGATATCATGTCTGACCACACATCCCACTATCATGCACTGATACATTGATAGATAGAGGTCATCAATAAGACTCTATAAAATATACTCTAGAATATAAAGAACAAGGATAATACATTTTTTCTAGATAAACTCATCCATGATTTATGGACCTTCTGTACCACAACAAATACCACCACAGATAATACACCATACTCATTGGTGTAAGGGACCAAGGCAGTATTACCCAAAGAAGTCTAGTTTCCTTCAATCCAAATAGCCATTTTGGGAATCTCTTTGATGGAAAGAAATCACAAAAGTGGTTAGACAAATTTAAATGACCGAATGACAGATTATTTCACACATTTCATAACCTAGTTTTCTATTATAATTGGATAGTATATTACTTTAATAAAAAATTCTACCTTTGTTAATTCATACAAGGAGAACTAGAACTGCCTCTCAGAACCATAATGATTCCTGGAAAAAAGCCCCAAAAATTGGTGCCTAAGTGGGAAAGAAATTATTTAATACACAAGAAATATCAGAATGGAGCCTATTAACTGGGTACCATGTATGGGGAGCATGTCACACCATAAACCAATTATTGACTTCTCAAAAAGACATTTCATAAGATGTTATCATGGGAATCCACCTTAGATTAAGTCCCGCAATTAATCCGAAGTACATGACATTAAACTCTATGAATCTACCCTCCCCAAATGATACTAAAATTTACAGAGTACATCCTAGATACATGATGTAAAATAGTATGGTTTTCTAAGAACTATATATGGCTTGATTTCTGTCATCATATGATACGTAGTGACACCCTAATCACTATTCTCAGGCCCAACCATAAAATTACCATTCTTTCATATGGGGTGATCCAATTTCTTTACATCATGATGTAAAACTATACCAAGACAGAATATCCACATTCATTCACATAGATTCACTCACATACTTACCATAAGACATTAAACTACATGGGTTTCTAAGAACTACATATGGATTGATTCTATTTTTCAGTGGGATATGTAGGGACACCTCAATCCTAAATATTTGTTCATCCACCAGATGATAAAAAATTCCCCCATCATATTATTAAATTTATATTCATGGGACCCTTTTCATTCCTTGTTTCTCACACTGAGCATGGATCACATGTTCTTAGTAATTTCAGCATGGGCTTCCCCCATACAAAAAAGGCATATCATCAATCCTCACCAAAAAAAGTTAAAATACATGTCTCTCAAAAACTATGTGTGGTTTGATTCTTATTTTTCATTAGATAAGTACTAAAACCCATACATCCACCCTTGGGCCCAACCATAATGTCCCATCAACTGACATTGGTTCGCCTCCATCCTCACCGCATGACACAAAACCACATTAAATTTCAAGAGATATGTATGGATTGATTCTCATTTTTCATGAGACATATAGAAATGCCCAAACATCCATCCATGGTCCCAAAAATAATATTACCACTTTTCATATTGGTCCATATTAACCATTATCACTTGAAACTAAAATGTACGGTCTCTCTAAGAACTATTTGTCTCTTGATTCCAATTATTATAGGATACATTGTGATTCCTAGACCTCTAATCCTAGGTCCAGTTACAACTATCAATAGAAACAACACCCACCTCTCCATAAGGGCCAAACTGGAGGAGATAGAGTTTCTCATTTAATAACTATGTTTGGATTGATTGTCACTTTCATGATATATGTTGTGACACCCAAAATTTCACCCTTGGTCCCAAATGGAACATTTTCATCCACTCACGTCAGTTCCTATATCTATACAACATGATGATAAACTTCACAAATGTACACCCTTGACGAATGATGTTAAATTTCAAGGAAAATATCCTTACCACATGAAGATAAACTACACAGGAATACATTCTTACCACATGATGATAAAAATAATGAAAAATGTCCTTATCTCATGGAATTAAAATTAAAAGAAAATTCACTTACAAAATGATGATAAAATTCATGCAAATATATCTTTACCACACGATGATAAACTGCATGGAAAATTACTTTACTATATGATGTTAAACTATAAGTAAAAATATACCCACTATATGAAAATAAACTACACATACCATATCCCATTTTTTATTCCTTATCAAAGGACCACATGAGACTTACCTCAGTCAATTAGAGTACAGGTTTCATCCACCATCTTTCAAGAGAACCTCAATCCATATACCACACTTCTTGTATTGAGCATCTCAAGTCTTCATCAACCTTACATGGACCTTGTAAAGGATATTTGTCATTAAAGAACCATTTAATTGACTATGAATACATGCCCATTTCTCCTATATATGTGTTAAAGGCCACAAACCAAATGCACCACTCTGAATTATTGACATTACAATCCTTATGAGCACTGATACCACTAAGATAGTACTCAACATCTCAGTGTTTCTGAACTACTCCTAGTATAAAAGTACCATATCATTACTCAATACCAGATAAAACATGATCCATGATTTACAACATCTACATCCCCTACACAGGATTATGTTGCAGTGCTCTTGACCATGGGTATCCTAATTAGGCTCTTGTGGAACATATATTTTGTTAGGTCCATGCGAGTCCTATCCTTAAACTACCTGAATTTTGGTTAAAGCTATATTACCTTAAAAAATATCCTATAATTGTCCAAATAGAAAGACCTTAAACTACTAATGAAGGAGACACAAAACATGTTAGGTCAAAAAAACAAAATGGGAAACCTGAGAAAAATGCATGTATCTTCCTGCGAAGCTCTTAATTATCAGATATTTGGAACGTTTTAGGGTGAAAACATATAAGGAATAAATATCATAGGGTCTAATCTGTATCCCTAGTAAATGCCAAGCTAAGCTCATTGGACCCCCTTGTATAGGAAAAAGTTAGATAATTCTTTTCCCATCTCCTCACTGCGAGAATACAGTTGCTCGGTGGTGGCACAACCATTATGGTGTTTGAACCCTTCATGGATCTTACACTTTCCAAAAATCACTCTCCATGATTTGGGTTCCTTAGATCTCCATAAACCTTTCATGGACCATAGAAAAGATATTTGGCTTCATGGGAACCTTTTATTGAGTATTCAAACATGGTCATCTCTCATGCATACACGCCAATTGACATCATCCAAATGCATCAATCTACAAAAGGGCATTCGAATATTTGTGATCCCTAACATCATCATAGAAGTAGTCAACACCTTATTGTGTCTGAACTACATCCAATATGAATGTCCCATATCATCCTACTAATATGAGCACTTTGAATAGTGATTTAAAATACCTTTACCAAAAAATACAAATGGATTTGACATCCTTTACATTATGTCAACATGTTTTGTAACATTATCAAGCCCAGAATACGACACTCCATTATAGATACTTTTTATGGACCAAGACTCATGATTTAAAACCATGAGTATTAGATCTTGAGCATAAAATTAAGAGAAAAAGTGATTTTGGGTGCCATAACCCTTCTTGGACCACTTGCTTCCCATGCCCATCCTCATCATCTAGAAGTGTAAGTCTTCTCTAATATTTCACATCTATTGGAAATATGTAGATATAATATTTTCTTTTCCATTAGACCAATTCAAAAGGGCCTTGAAAAACCAAAAAAAGAATCTCCTCCTTTTCAGAAATAAGAATTAATCATTCTTATCCCTAACAATACTACGGAGGATCCCAAAACCTCGGAGTGTTGTGGGTCATCCCTGATATGTCTACCCCAACCCATATCCACAAACTCAATATTTTGGGTTATTATTTACATCATCTATAATCCAACTATCAAGGTGGACCTAGAAATCATATTATATCAACCTCAATAAATATTACCTCCATATATCATCCATGGACCCTAGAAAGGATACCTAGATTCAAGTGACCCTTTTCTTGACTATTGATGAATGTCTATGGATCCTAAATATGCATCTGTGGATATCGACCAAATAATTAACTTTGGAAAAAGGGCCTTTAGATCCTTATGAGCCTCAACAACATCACATATTAACGTAGCACCACAGATTGTCTTAGGACATTCCTATAATATCTACACCATATCCCATGATCATATAGAATGTATGAGATAAAATACCTTAAACGACATTGAATGGAGGTTTGTGAAAAAATACCGCAAACTAAACTGATATAAGGTACAGGATAAATGACCATAAACTAAATAGATATAATGTACCATCTAAAATATCCTAAACTAAATAGGTATAAGGTCCAATAAAAAATCCTAAACTAATTTGATATACGGTCTGAGATAAAAGACGATAAACTAAAGTGATATAAGGTCCGAGCTAAAATATCCTAATCTATATGTATAAATAAGGTTAAAGCTAAAATAAAATAAAATAAATAGATATAAGGTTGGAATAAAAAGACCTTAATCAAAAGTGATATAAAGTCCAAGCTAAAAGACCATAATCTAAAACAATTTAAGGTCTGAGCTAAATGACCATAAACTAAAGTGATATAATGTCTGAGCTAAAGGACCCTAAACCAAACCCATATAAGACCAAAGACAAAAGACCAAAAACCAAAGAGAAAAATGGTATCAACTGAAATATCCTAAAATAAAGATATATTAGGTTAGAGAAAATAGAACCTAAACTAATAGAATATAAGGTCTGATAGAAGGATCCCTAAAATAAAGCCTATGATAATTATTTAGCCTACAAAAGGCCGTGAGGCCGAATACATGGTCTTAATGTAATAGATCTAATCTAGAAAATTTTTATCACATTCAGTGAAAATAAAAAGCACTCTCCTTTTAGTACATATGTCCTACCTAGATGATCCATATACAAATCAGCTGATTTCAAGATATCTAAAACAGATTATCAATAAATAATATCGTGATGGGGGAAATTCATGAGTGTCTCTTAAAGAGTATATTATAGATGTTCAACATTAAATTCCAGAAATCATTGTTCATTAAATATAAATAAAGGTATGGGTATTGATGGAGATTTAACAAATATCAAGAGAAATAATATTTCATACACATCATGAAGGGAAGAAAACTGAATAGTATTATAGAGAGTTTAGTTTAGAAAATTCATCCATTCACAACAGGAAAAAAGGGAGTAATGTACAAATTTTAGTGTCCCAATGAGGTCTCATAAAAAAATGTAGTGCATTACAAAATTTGAGTCATGATAAAAGGTGGTAGACTATGCTGGTAAGATCATCAAGAGTTTAGTGAGAGGCATCAATTGAATATTAACATGCAAATCTCTATACATCTTCTACTTATGCTCAAATATGGATAGACTCAACCAGAGTAGTCAAATTTTCCCCCCTCCTCTAAGAAGTCGCTAATAAGGATGATGATGTTTAAAGGATAGAGCTTAGATGAAGAATCATCTTCTAACAACACCATATCTTTTTGGTCTAGGAATCCATCTATGCTTGCAGTCTAGATAACAATTGGAGACCTTTCTCCAATTCCTCCACCATCACCCACATATTTTTAGAAAGGGATGCCTCCTTCACAAGATCATTTTTCCCTTTTGTTTATAGACAAGTCTCTTAGGGTCAAGATAATTTTCTGTATAATTTCATTCAAAGGTTTCCGATCAAAACTACCTTCCCACAAGTCATGAAACAATTGGTGAAGGAATTCCCCTAGGTCAAAAAATATTTCTAATGGGGACATAGTGATCAAGGAATAAATATATTCCTTGATTAGACTACACTGTGTCTGATCCTCAGAAACTAATGAGTTAAGCACGACAGGGGGTGACTAACCAGTTAGATCAACTCTAAAATAGGAGATGAATTCCTATTTTCCCTTCTCTCAATGGCCACATCATCCTTAGCATATGTTGGAGGATTAACTTTGTCAAATAAATTTGTTTCACCCTCTGAGTGGTTGGAACTTATTCTAGGTAACTTTTTCAATGACTCTTCTAGATATTTAATCAATTTCACCATTTAATCTAGCAAAGGAATTGGAAAGGTGAAAGTCATATCCACATGACTAACCAACTGTCTTATCACACGATTTGAATAAGCTATTACCCAAGACTGGGCACAATCTTAGGTGTGAGAAGTGGATGAATCATTAACAGACAGAAGAAAAATCTCAACCTCAGTGTCTTCATGTGTCAATATCCTTCAATATTGGTGAATAACTCTAGGATTTCACTCTCCTAGAACACCAAATAATGGATTAAGGGAGACACTGTGAGTAAAACCAAACTAATGATAAAATATATATAGTTGATAATGATAACATATGATAATCTCTTCCACAATAGCTATGATAACCCCATCCTAAAGGGAGATCATATAAGATCTTTCATCAAGGGAGTAGTTTCCATCATCAATGATCAGCCCAGTCGGTGGATGAAAGTGGATGAATTCAAATATTTTAGGATGGTGTAACATGACTTTAACCTTATTCGGGCTTATATATATTTCCTCAACCCTAGATATGTTCATCAATTTTGGATGGGATATGGCGACTAGGATCCTAGAAGCATTGTAATATTCATAATAATGGAAATCATCCCCTATCCAGCCAAACATGAACTAGGGTGGACAACTAATCCTATAAGGGGAGATACCTTGTAGAATATGGAACAACATATTAGTAAGGATATCAACTAATGGTACTTCCAATTTAAGGAATTTCCCTTTTAAAAGTCATGCCACCACCACCAATGTGCAAATGAGGATTCCGGAACATGTGTCCCCAGCCAGAACGATCCACCCATTTAATAACATGGATATAAAACCTAAGAGTATTAGGCTCAAAGAGATATCTAATTTCACATAATATCCCATGAGGTATAATATCTAGCCTCTAGTATGTCCCAATATGAGCTTCCATAATCACTGACTTTCTTAGAGGGGCACTTACGAGGGAAAATAGTGGCTGGTCTAATTCTCTAACTATAGAGGAAAATATTGATCCAATCCTTAAAATAAATAAGTGAGGAAATTGTTAGGTATTTTTTTATTCCTCAGTTATAATTATTATTATATACCTTTCCAAATATTGGGTCTTTTTAGAATTATTCCATACATCCCTAGTTGGGAGAAATGCATCATACATTTTTCCAAGGGGAAGAGTCCATCCCAACTGATAAATGTCTCATAGGATGATTTTCACATCACCATGGGACACATGAAATGTGTTGGTACTAGGGAACCAATGGATGATCCTATATTTAAGGAGGTTGGGATGGTGTTAGAAGATAAATTGATAGATCTATACAGTTTTAAAAAGATGAACCCTGTATAAGTCATCAGCAAACTGCAAGCAACATTGCCTGACCCAGAAGGGACATGCCCTCTCTTCGAAAAAATTTCCGCTGAGATGGAGATCCCATTTGTAGTACCATTAGTTCCTAAGATTATTTAAAGAAGAAGAAATTATATTCACATACATATAAGAAAAATTATTATGGGTGAAATCAAAGCCATTCAGGCCTAGAAGAGTGTTTTCCAATTGATAAGACAAACTATAAGTCCAAGATATAACCAAATGACCATCCTCAGAAATCATTGCCAGAATACAATCAAGATAATCAGACACCCATTAAGAGAATGGATTAAAATCTGGAGGATTAATGGTACCATAATCTGGTAAACAAAACCCATACAGAGGAATTTGATGAGTTAAGGGATAATTCGGGACACCAGATGAGAGGACCCTCTTCAGGGTTTCAATATCAATATGCACTCGATATCACGGATCGACATTATGATTCATTGAAATCATGTCCCATTAATTGGTTGAAAATGAGGAACCTTGATGATAACAAGGATCCATATAAAAATATTTAAGTGGATTATGTCAAATTAGGAGAATATAAGATGTTGTAAAAAATAAAGGCATGAATGTTCCAGTAGCATCTTGAACATCACATGAATCCAAAATAAATTTGTGAACCACATAAAGGATTATTCAATAACCCAATATCCAAAGTATTCTCTGGTTTTGTAAACCCTGCATGGAATCATGTAATCACATGACCCATTTTGAGACTCGTGATCACGTGACCAGAACAAGGTCACGCGAATCAGTTGAAATGAGTGATCGAACCATCAGAACCTATGAAAACCTCTAGACCATCACAATACCTCATGGTATAACTTCAAAAATGATTACTAAAGTAGAATTTGAATTCGGAATAGATGATATCTTGAGTAGAAGTGATCTTGTGGTAAGGATATTTTGATGGAGGATCACAAGCAAAGTCTTATGACTAGATTTCATGGAATGGTACTATGATGGAGGCACATGATGGAAAAAAATGAGAGAGTGCTCTAGAGAAGTGGTGACTAGTGGATAGAATTTATCTCCTCCCATCTTATATATAATTTATTTCATATAATTCCATGTGTCACCTAGTAGGATAAACGTCACCTGAGGTACTGATTAATGACACCGCCAAAGACTCTGGTAGGAATTTACTTTTCTTAGAACCAAGACCATGTCCTTACAAAAGCCACTCCTAGGGGGGTGGGGGAAGTTTTTGAAAACCCCAAATGAACATAAAAAAATTCAAAAGTGAAGAAATACCTTAATATGGGTATTCTATCCCCTAAAAAATTTAATAAAGAAGAAGATGGCCGAGACATGTGGATCACATGAACCTTTATGAGACTCATGATCTAGTGGCCATTATAAGGACACATGAAGACTCCATGCACAACATATAAACTTAAATGGATCCTATGTATCCCCCTTTAAACATTTCCATCTACTCGTGAGAATTTTTTTCCGAAAAACAGTAACCGTGCATGTGGAATCCATATGATCTACCTTAGAATACATGTGTTTTTAGCAACAAGAACATGATAATACAACTTGAAAATCCTCTAAAAATAGGAGAAATGATATCCAAAGCGTGGAGGCCACTAGTAGCCAATGATATCACATGAAATATTAATATAGGAGAGGATAAGTATCCTTGAAAACATTTGAGAGAAATAAAGAACTCCTCAAACCATTGTAATATCAATGATATAATATAAATGGGGAGGAGGTGGGAGCTACTTGCGATCACTGAATAACATGTAGTACATCCTTGATAATCCACAAGGCACCACGAATCCCTCACGACATTTTCAACTCATCTAGTGAATTTCCTTTGGCTTGTCAGCAACATAGATTGAAAAAACATGGGTATAGTAAGGAAACCACATGCTTCCAATCAGTTCTATAAGGAAAAAATGAATGTATTTTTCCACAAAGTTATCCCACACCCCCATATGACCCACATCGGTCATGCGAAACATCACCAAAAAATAGGGTAATTGTCCTTGAAATTATTGATACAATCTCTCATGACTCCCAAACATTATCACATAAAAAAATGAACTAAAATAGGAAACAAGTGGAGTCCTATTACAGTCGTAAAATTCTTGTGATCAAGTAAGGATGTCTGCACCATGGTCTCATGACACCCCCAGACAAACAATCCTTATCTCACGGAAAGTCACATAAAAGACATAGAGCATCTCACAGAATCCGTTCAACATGCACTGGGATCTCATCAAGGCACTTGGACATGTAAACATGAATATAAAGAGGACCCTCAACACATTATTTTCATCAAACACATCCCCATTAATTGGAAATAATCCAATAATGGTGGAATTTATGAGAGGGGCTCTCAGTTGTTGAAAACCAGGTAATGCCCTTTTAGAGATCCCTGGATTAAACATGCAAATCCATGTGATGTAAAATATCTCCATCAACTCTAGAATTGATTCACAATAGATACAATTCACAAATCACAAAACAACCATGGTGGATATTCCTATAAATTCCTAACCTCCACATGAAAAAGTGTTGGATTCTAGATGATTCAACTCTCAACTAATTGAATCTCATGTGCATGGTCTATACTAAACGTCATAGAGTGGATGGTCTCATGAATATCAAGACTTTAATATAGTAATAAAATAGAGAATAGCCAAAGAAATCATATTCCATACATAAGGTACTTCACGTGATCATTCATAAATAATGAGAAGGGATACCGAAAAGGCGTATGAAGAACATACAATATGTCCTCCAGATCACCCGAGACTTAAAGAAACTGATACTAAATGAACTTAAGTACTTTTAAATAGAAGTCTTATAATAAAGATCAAATGTAAAAGAATTAATCATGAAACATGCTTTTCATCCCCAATGCACTTCAGGTGACTAATACAAAGACACATGATAGTTCCATGAAATGTCTCATAGATCTCACAATACCCATATAATGTTCTAATAGGGACATGAAAAACCATACAGAAATGTCAGAAAAATTAATATGGTTCCCCCTTGGAAAGCCACATTGATCCATCATAACACTCTATTTCTACCACCCATCCGTGTGACCTCATTTAGATACATCACCTTACTTATATAATGACATTCTCTCATATCAGTCATTTCTCATTGTTGCATATGGGCATGGCAACCAAGATTTCATGAAACCCTCTAGGTAATTCAGCTGACACCCATGATGCCCTCAAAAAAATTTTGTCTAGGTCTCACGACACCATTTGGGAATGTTGATTGAGACCCATGATGCTCTCTAGACACAACGTCTAGGTCTTGTGACACTCTATGAGAAAGGGAGATGAGACCAGTGATTAAATCCTGACATGATGGCCTAGTATTGTGAAGCCCTCTATGGATATTAGCCATGATACATGACATCCTTCAAACCATGTTGTATTTAAACCTAAGATATCCTCC
Organism: Viscum album; assembly: GCA_963277665.1. NCBI lineage: Eukaryota > Viridiplantae > Streptophyta > Magnoliopsida > Santalales > Viscaceae > Viscum > Viscum album. The sequence goes on along the minus strand of OY728128.1, from coordinate 1,916,678,648 downwards.
ATTTTTTTCAATCCTTCTATTTTGAATGACAACAAGGCTCGATAGTTGGATCTTGGGACACCTCCCGAACAAGTCACCTAGGTCATGTTATGGCTTTCAAGATAGGTCAATTCGGTCCCACGACACTCTCAAGAATAGTAGACCTGGTCACCAGGGAATCCTAGGATTTGATAACATTGTCTTTTATCGGAGTACAATCTCGGATCAAATGGTAAATCTCAGAGTGTAAGTCACATTCAATAGAGAAACCCCATTGTGTAAGATCCAATGTAAGGAGAACTACAATGACTTTGATTCCTAACATATTGAGGATAAGTATTCCACCTCTCCATGAGGTTGGAGATATGTATTTATCATACATAGAAATCCAAGCATCTAAGTCCCTTATTCAAAGAAATAAAATTTATTACTTTCTATCAATTTCTTATTACAATGTTCAAGGATCTTGTGGGCTTAAGCATTTGCAATGATCATGAAATCTACACTATAAACCTCAACTATGGCATAGGAATACCTAGTGTGTAAGACCCTATAAACCAAACATGTATAAACATAATTCCTATAATATCTAGGACACAAAGGATTCCATCCTGAGGCATGAGTTTAGATAAACAACCCATTTGGTTTAATTCATTTTATAACTCCAACATCATCTCCATTGGGACCCAATTAGTCCCATGACATTATCTATTTATCTCATCTATTAATAGAATGAGAAATTATTTTAACTATGATGAGTTTTATTCCTACGATAACCAAGATATGTAGGACATATCTATGAGACACATGTTCTATGATAAATCATCTTACGGAAGTCCAACCACACAATTCCCATGTAATTAGAAATGAATAGATCATATTACATCTGTAGTTTCTCACACCAAGCATAGCTCATGTGAACATAGGGATCTATAATAATCATATAATTTATACCACAGATATCTAAAATGATAGGGGTAAACTCAATATAAAATACCCAAAAAAATGAACTATGCACACTCTGATTCTCAATATACTCGGGATACGTAGGACATCCCTTCAGGACTCAAGCTTGAATACTCAGTTTCCCAGATAACCCATATGTGTTTTTTCATCAATAAATTAAATTGCATGGGTCAAAATAACTATGTTGTTTTTGATTCTTAAAATAACACATATACATAGGATTCCTTATAATGGATCAATAACCTCCACATAATAATAACTGCCTCATCATGTGGCATCACATTCTGAAGAACTTTATTACACTGCTTCACCAAATAAGCATCCACCCATTACTGAAAAATGTCAGAGAACCTTGGATAGGTACATATAGAATCACTAAATAGATCATAATATTTAACACAAAAAGAAAATAAACCTATTGTAATTTTTCTTGGGTAACCTGTCCCATATCAGTATTAGGAATATATTTGAAAACATATCATAAATCTATAAGAGTGTCCTAGATTAGGAATCAATTCCCCCAACAAGGGTGTTATGAGCCTGACCTCTCATCCGTTTGACTAATGTAAATCCCCAAGAGTCGTTGGACCGGAAAAACCAGGCGATGACCTGACTTTAGAAAGAAATTTTGTACCTAGATTTGGATGATGGAACCATTCGGAGTTTTTGGGAAAGATAGAACAGGTTGTAAACCAGATTCAAGTAGTTGAGTGAGTCTCTAAAACATCCCCTTAACCAAATCGTTGAGTGAAACCTATTCTATGACATTAATCTTAATGAAAAAGTGTAAAAAACATGACCGTCTTCTCATTGATCAATTATTATCTTATTAACTCTTATGATATTTAAATTTTGTCACATATTTTTATCATTACTAAGAATCTTAGATCACATATTTATTATGTTTCCATTTCTCATGTTATCAAGAAAAGTATTATGTTTAATGGGTTTAAAAGTGTACAATGTGAGAAGAATATTTGTTCTAAATATTGAAGACATAATGTAAAGTAAGATTATATTGTAGCTAATATATAATGACATTTAAAATTTTGGGTTCTCAGATTATGTAAATTAATGAGATAAAAGTTTAGAATTATTTACATAATATAAAATATTTGTGTGTTAGGCATGGTTTATCTCAATTGTTATTAATGAATATCTTTAATGTTTTATTTGTTACACTGGATCTAGGGATGTGGGTATAGGTTGAGTTAATTTCATTTTTCATTTAATATCCCCATTTATTTTCTACTATTATATTTTTTATTTTATTATTATTTCTTTTATGATTGTTTCTTATTTCACTCATTATTCAACCACATAATTTTATATTAATGTTATTTGTCTTTCATTTACAACATGAAAATATTATTTCTAGTAGTTTATTTTATTTTAATACATTTTTCTATATATTAAATGTATTTTTTGACATTGATAATCACTTGAATTTGAAATTATAGTTTTGATATTTTATTTTTTATGGCCTCGTTAGACTATTTTCACTTTTATAGAGTATGTTCATACTTTATATGTAATGTTTTATGTAATGATAATTTGTAACCCCCTAAAGCAATATGTTGTATTTAAATTTAGATAAGTAATATGTGATAGATATATTTTAATACACACATCCCTAAATTGAAATAACAAATTTTATTTTTTAATGACAAAAAATATTACAAAGTAAGAAAAAAATTAATACAATATGAAAATGAAAAATGAAAAATGAATAAGAAAATTGCATGGGGAATAAAACCAAAAGTGAATAAAAAGATCATGAACATGAAATCATTATCATTATGGGTTACATTGAATTAAATACCTTTGATTATAACTATTTAAATAAGGAAAAACAATGGAAATATAATATAATTTTTGAGAGAGAAGTAAAAAATAGGATATCATGTTCTATATATGAAAGAAATATGACTGTTGTGTATATGGTTTTAGACATTTAATAGTTATATATAAGGTTTTTGTGATATATGATAAATGGGTATACTTGTATCAAATAGGTACATTGTATCTATATAAGTGTTATTAAATTAAAAATAGTTCTATATTCATATAATATGCCTTGGGATTAAATAAAAATATAATAATTGACAAAAATATTTCATTATAAAATTTTTATGTCTATTATTTATGAATTACTATATTTTAAAAGTTATTTTCAATTTTTATACAATTAAAATAATGATTAAAATACACGTTGATTAGTAAAATTGAATGGTTAGATGAGAAATAAAGTGGTTATATTAAATTCATTTAAAATGATATAATTTTTATAGAAATCATTTTCATTATTTTGTTTACTTTTATATTATTTAAAAAATTGATCACTTAAGAATTATAGGAATGTAATCTATTATTTATATATATAAAAATAAATTACCATTCATGTAATCATTACTATTTGGTATAGAAAAATAATAAATTCATTTTGTGCTTTAAAATACATTTTCCTAAAAATTGTTTTTATGCATTATACATTCTTATTTTAAAATTAATTTATATAAATATAATAAATTGAACCTAAGAAAATTGAGTATATATTTGGAATAATAAACTCATAAATAGTTAAAAGGAGTTATATTATCTTTTTATAAAAAAAGTAAATATGATGCTAAATAATTAAATAAGGTAAAAAGTGGGTAAAAAAGACAAATCAAAATCACTTTATTTTTTGTAAATAAATTGATATTTTTACATTATATACTTCTTTTTATTTTGGATTTTTTTCCTTTCTTACAAGTTTATTAAATATTTTCTTCTCTATATTGCATACAACAAATGTTATTACATAGTTTCCCTTCACATAAAATAAGTTCCAAAAAAAATTCAATTATTTCCACCTAAAAAAGAGATCTCTTCTACTAACTAAGAATCACTTATATCCTTAATTTTTTTCTCTAATAGTATACTAACAACTATCCCCTAAATTAATATTACAGTTTAATATCCTTTGGTTAAAATAAGGAGGTATACTTCCATCTTGATAAAGAAATATGTTGCAAGAAGGAGTAATTATATTAATGTAACCATCAAGTTCTTTATTTCATTCATTTACATTATCATCCAAACCATTAAAAAATATCATTATGCACTTATATGATGGTATATGAAAATAAATATAATTATATAAAGGTGATATTATTAATATATAATAATATTTACTTATTCATTAATTAGTTATAATATATTCTTTTTGGGTTGGTTTTACTACCAATATGAACGTTAAAATAACCTTTCAATCTTGAATGATTAATATAGATTATATTATTATGATGTCTGATAATAATAATAAATTATGTTATATTTTAACTTTTTTAATGATTATATAGAAAATTATTTTCATTTATAAAATCATTGTTTCTTATAGATTCATTATTCAGAAAAGTGGGGATTTTAACCACTCTATATAAACCCTCACAAATAAATCCATAAAATTAATATTTTTCATTATAAATATATACAGAAAACAATATAATATCCATGAATATTATTGAAATAATTAAAATGTAAAAAAAGGATCATGGATAGTATCCTCCATACCTAGGGTAATGAAGAATAATAAGAAAATTAAACCCTAAATATTTATTTTATCAAATAATAATTAATAAATGGTAAATAAGAAATTATAAATCAATGATATCTTATAAGATAAATAAAAACATGGTTCTGATATATCATAATTATATATATAAAGTTATTATTTTGGGAGTTATATCTTGTTATACTAATTATACTTCTAAGGTAAATTTTTCTGATATCAAATTTCCTATATTGAGATATGTTTTGTATTCACCAATTGTTTTTATCTTTTTTTTATAGTGTATATAAAAACCATGAATTTATATTATAATATTTTTCATGTAATTAAATTGATTTAAAATTCAATATAGTTCTCTCATTCAAGGTTATTTAACTCAAAGGTTCTAAAACTCATAAGTGTTTGTTTTCCAATATCACGTTAAATTAAATATTATTTATATTTAAATTCTTATTTGAGGAATTGATATATAATGTATCTCTAAAAACATTTCTAATTTATTATAATGAACTTCGTTTTAATTTATACATTTATTATTACTATTTAACCTCTTATTGGTTCACAAGTAAACAAAAAGGATTCATATAAGTGGATCCATCCTTATCTCATATTTTTTATGGGAAATATTTCTTCTCCTTAATAAAATCCATTAATTTGTTTTTAAAATAACAATTTCTACACATATATTATTTCCTAATTTCATTTTATAATTATTTTTATAATAATTAATAAATAATTAGAGGAATATATTTTTAGTGTTTTCTTCATGGGCCATTTTTCATTGAATATATTAATAAATTTAGAAAGAGATTGCATATTAACACTTTTTGTATGATTTTTTTTTACTATTTCCTATATTAGTATTTATCAATCCTAATTTCCAAGCATTCTTGGTTTCCAAAACTAATTTGGGTTTTTAATATTTTAAAAATTATTTCCTTAAAAAAAATTATTTAAAATAGAAATGATAATTATTCTTATTTTTCAATGTGATCTTATAATAAACTTCTAATATGTTTTTCATTTTTGTCAGCATCTATTAATATTTCATTCAATTCTTGAAGAATATTATCTATTGATACTATACAACATATTTCTCTTAGATGAATTATGATCTTATTTTGTGAGAATCATTGTGACACCCATTTATATTACATGAGTTAACTAATTTATTATGAAATTATGATGGTTTCATGTTCTTATGAAACACACACACACACAAACATATATATATATATATATATATGATTTATCATTATTTAGTGGCTGGGTCTATTATTTACCTCTACTTACAAAGTTAATGTTTTACATCTCATTATATTGGGATGGGACATGTGTAATTATCCCAGGTGTAAAATTTTATGGCGTGCAAGTATTTAGTCCATGTTCACATTATTATGGGATGACAGTTATCCCACTCCACTATGATATGAAAGTATTAGTGGTTAACCTTAACATATATCATGATTATTTTATTGTGTTTATTTCATATTATTATGTTTTTAAATATACCTATGTCATGTTCTTGTAACTCTCGATTATTGACGGGTGTTTTTAAACATTAGTGACACATTTCTTATGTTATAACAGAATCCTCATGTCATTAATCTTGTTTTATGATATGTTTTTTATTTTTCATTATTTTATTATGTTATGCTAATTTACCTTGATTATACTCTCATACCTATATTTTTATCTTATTCCCAATATTGATCTTTGATTAAAATCTCTTATGTTCACACTATAGTCATCATATAAGCTCACCCCTTATTATATTTCTATTCACTATAAAATGAAGAGGAGTATTATGTAAAATAAGTCCAGAAGGTTATCATGTGTGATGATTATTTATGGGATATATTGAAGAATGTTTTTTAAATAACATGATTATGTATCTAAGAACCAAATATACCAAAATATACAGGTTTTGGTTTGTGATTTATTGTATTAAATAATTAATATTCATATGAAATGATGTAATATGTATATACTTTACGGTTGGTTATCTATAGTTGGTATAATAGTTTAGTTCAGTTAATTTTGGGTATTATGTTATAATAAGTATGATTATGGAACTTAAAATACCCTATGTGGAACCAAAAGTGATATGTGGTGAACCAAAAATGTAATATGTTAAAATAAAGGTGTCATAATTTTGTAAACCTATGGATTGATGTTCCTTTAAATATTATCAATTAATATAGTTATTATTACATTATAATCATACTAACCATTTTGGTTTTAGTAAGGGACTAGAGATAAATTGATAACATAAGGTATGTGATGAGTATGATGAACGTTGATTTTTTTATCTGATCCTAAATCTATGAATCCATTAAAATATTTAAAATTATCAAAGATTATTTATTCATATCCTCAATGGTTAAATATTTAAGTAGAGATGATAAATCATACTGCTTTGATGAATTTATCCTATGTCTATAACACATATCTTTTTGCATTTTGTGGGAATATTCTTCCTAAAAATCTCATTATTCTATATTTAGTCTAATTTTTTATGATTTTTGGAATGCATTGGATATATCTATATCGATGCCATATAAATTTCTAGAATAGAAAAATTACATTACATAATAAAAATAAACCAATATATATCTATTAGGGTAAGGTAGAATATGAATGTATTATGTGAATTACTTCCATTATATAGGTCCTATCACCCAATCATGAGGGGTATTTAGCTCAAATCGTTGGGTATACATGAAATAGTATGGATATAACCATTTTAAAAGAGTAATTTTTTGTTTTTTATTTATTATTTACATATTATTCCCTCAAATCATGAGGTATTGTTATTTATAGAACTCATACATTGTGTTATTCCAATATTAAACTCTCCTAATAGGATGAACCAAATTTAATTAGAGGAATTGATGGAAAAGATCTAGGAGACCAAAATAAGGGTTTTTTGTTCCCAATTGATTTACCATGTGGTGAAATAGTTCTAATTTTTAAATATAAATATAGATAAATGCACCTATTAATTTATTATGATGATGATAACAAGATTATTATCAGGAACAAGTATTATCTGCCTAATATTGATGAATTTTTTGATCAACTATTAGGTGATAAAAACATCTCAATGACTAAAATTTATTATATATGTAATCAATTATGGGTGAAAATATTGTATATACATAGTCAAATACTCATTATATGATATGGGATCTATGAAATCATAGTGATTTTATTCAGACATTCAAATTCTCCAAATATTTTCATGGATATAATGACTAGAGTGTTTATGGATTGCGTTGATAAATTTTAGAAGTATTTATAATTAGTATTCTAATATATTTTAATATAAATTAATTTTATGATGATTAATTCTGTATTGTGCTAAACACATTGTGAAATAATGAAATGTACATAAAATTTATAGTGTGAATTCGTTCAATAAAAAGTTTCAATATTTGACCATTTAATCAATAGAGAGGGTAATTTATGGATCCATAAAATATATGGGTAATTTAAGTATGGACAAAAAAACTTCTATAATAGAGATCCTTAATTTTCCTAGATTAACTATACACCATTGATTCTTTCTAAAAACCATTTCGAGATTGTAAAATGCACTAATTAAACTAACTCAAAAGGAAGTGAAGTTAATTTAGATAGATAAAAGTGAAAAAAAATATATATGTTTAATAGAGGGTTGATTATTGTACATATACAAACACTACCATATAGAGTAGAAGGGTTGTTGATATATATTATTGAAAAAATTAAGGGATGGGGTGTTTTGTCATGAAAAATGATGTTGTGGTAGCATATACTCTATGTAAACTGAAGTACCAGGAGAAACATTACCCAATGCATGATTTGGAGTTTGTATTAGTAATGTTTCTATTAGTGTTATAGGAGAATTATTATTATGGAGATAAATATGAAAAAAATACTTTTCATAATATAATAAATTATATATTCACATATATAGAGTTGAACATGCACTAAAGGAGATGATTGGAGTTTATTAAGGATCATGACATCTCAAAACATTACAACCCTGGAATGGAAAACTATGACTTTGATACATTGAGTCTGAAGAATCATTCAACTGTATCCATCATGAGGATTTCAAGAGACCAAAAAATCACGGATTAACTTTCCATGATATACAAAATATAATAATAAAGGCTTTATGGATTGCAACTATATCTAATTAAGATATAAGTTTTACCTCAATGTTCTGGGGAATTATTCAATTAAAATTGGTCATGGAGAAGAGATTTGGAACTAATTTTCATCCATAGGCTTTTAAAAAATCATAAATGACCATTACGAACCTATGCGTTATTTTATGGTCAAATTAAATGGATTTTTTAGAAGGCTGGTATCAACAATATCTCCTAGTAAATAATTCATATAACAATAGTTTCCATTTTATCATTCAAATGGAACCATATGAAACTTTTTATAGGGTTTGATATAAAATAACAACATTTGGGAAAATGTTAGAGAGTGTATGATCTTGGGATATTATATTTCAAATGATATGTTAGAGAAAACTCAATTGATTCAGTGAAAAAAAGTTGATATAAGAGATATGATTATAAAAATCCATGAGATTTTGTGTTTAATGTTTTAGAAAACATGTTCCTTCAAATATTTTTATGGGAGAGGGTTTTGAGATTTTATAAGTAATTAAAATTTAATCCCTAGATCTATCATCCATTTTTAAATCCGTGTTCAATCAAGAATAATAGAATAAGCATCTTAAACTTCCACCAAATTTCAACTTATTGCCTAATGAGATCTATGTATCACTTTTAATGAATTACATACCTAACCCATCACATGTACTAAAAATAAAGGTAGTACAATTAGAATATTATCTCTCCAATAATGAAGAGGTGATAAAAATTATAGATCCAAGAAATAAACACTATGAACAAATACCACACACCTGATTAATTTTCTCTAGAGGAATAATCAGTTTGATAATGAAAAATCAGAACCTAACAAACTAATTAGATTGAATTTCAGTCATATGGTTTTATCAATGTAGTGAAAAAATAATTTTGAAATTATTTTAAGGGTAGTATAATCTAACACCTGGAAATCTTATCTTATATTTCCCTTTAAATAATTATTTTTTGTTTTATCTCTTGTAATACATGCACCCCTAAATTAAAAATAACCATGATATATTTTATGGAGATAAAATACTGTAATAAATTTTAAACATTAATAAATTACAAGAATGCAATATTACACATCATTATGAAATATATAAGTGGATTAAAACCATAGGTGAATAAAATGACCAAAAAATATGAAATATTTATCCTAATGGTTTTCCCTAAAGATTATACATCACTTTATAAATATTTAAAAAAGGAAGAACATTATAAATATAATATACATTTTAAGAGAGAAGTGACTGAATATGATTAAATTATTTGTAGATGTTCATAAGGTTATATATTGGAATGAAATATTATCATTGTATATATGATATTTTGTCATAGAGTAATTGGATATACGGTCTTTGGATACATGTTCAATGGATATATGGTTGATTGATACAATTTTTTTAATAATTAAATTTTAATTCTATAATTCTCTACAGATTAAAAATGAATTAACTCACACTTAATAAGTCCAAGAATGAAAAATTGATCACAACATATTAGTATATTTAATTATAGAATAAATATTTGTATTCGTTTTGTATATTTATTTTTTTTAAAATAATCTTATGTGTTTATAAAATTAAAATATTATTTCTAGTAAATGTGGAATAATAAAATTAATTTTTATATGATAAATAATGGGATGTGATTAAATGCAATTAAAAAGGGATTATTTTTATGTAATGTTTTCATTATTTATGGTATTTTTTAATTACAAATTAAAATTACCACTAATGAATAAATATTTTAATAAAAAAATTAATTATAATTAAATTAATTAATATTAATCTAATTATTATTATATTCTACGTAATTAGAATAAAGTCATTTTATGCATAAAAATAATTTTCTAAAAATAATTTTTATATATTTTTCATACCCATTTTAAAATTAATTTTTAAATTTTTTATAAAATACTAATATTAAAATAGGGAGAAATATTGATTCATAATCATAAAATTATGTAACAATGATCATATGATGATTTTTTTAAAAAATAATTACATTGGTAAATAATTTAACAAGGACAATAGGGGTAGAAAAGTAGAAAATTAAAATGTATCAATTTGGTTTATATTTAATAGGATATTTAGATATTATAATATTCCATTGTTCGGTATTTGATTTATTCCTTCATTCATCACAATAATTTGTATATTTAACTTTCTTACCTACCATTAATTCCAAATTTCCCTTCACCTAACTTTTGTTTGCAAAGAAATGTTCATAATTTTGACATATAAAATGATACATCTTACACCCACTAAATACAAAATTTATAAATATTTACTATATTAATATTTGAAAAATACCTTATCCTAAACTTTTGGTATCCTTTATTCATGATAGATAGTCCTAAAGTCTTAATACTGAAGGAATACGATGCGTGAAGGAGTGGGGTTTTCAAATTATATATCAAGTTCTTATCAATTCCATTCATTTAATTTCCCATATCCACCCTTACTAAATATAAATATAATCTTTGATGATGTTTTATTAAAATTATTATTTTTTCTTTAAAGGTGATATTATATATATAAAATAAGAATTTGTAATTCATTCATTTTTTTATAACACCTTCTTTTTGGGGTCAAATTTTCCACCTGCATGAACAATACTTCAATGTTTCTATCATGAATTATTAATATAACATGTATTCTAGTAATATGTGGTAATTATGGTAAATGTTTGGCATAAATTTATTTTTTTAATGATAATATATATAATTTAGTTCATTAATAAAACCAATTCTTATTAATGATAAATTATTCTTAAATAAGAATGATTTAAACAATTCATTATAAAATGTCACCAAAGCAGTGATAAAATGGAAATATTAATTTATAATTATATGAATAAATTTTATACTACATCTATTACCATTATTTAAGAGATTAATATATAATCAAGGGTTATATACTAGAACCACTGAACAGAAACTAGCACATAACAACATGGAAATTAACTCGAGAATATTAATTTTAACAAATAATGATTAATAAATTTATAATAAAAAACTATAAGTGAATCATACAAAGTAATTTAAATTAAAATATTATTATCATATAGATTCATAATATAAAAAATTTTATTATACAGGTATTTATAGTGGATTCGACCACAAAGAAGTCTGGAGTAAGGGTTTCTCATATCAATTTTCTTTCATTGAGATATACATCATATTAACCACTTATTTTGTTTTCTATGTACAATTTATATACTACCACTAAATTTTTTTTCTAATAAATTTCATGTTATTAAGATATTTAAAAAATATATTTATGGTTCTCTCATTCAATTATTTTTTATTCAAAAGTAACAAAATCCAAAAGGATCTCTTTTGAAATCTCATGTTGAATATAAGGTTATTTATTTCGTAATTACTATTTTAAAAAATTGTATATTATTTCACAATAAAACCTAATATATTTTATTTAGCTATATATATATACTTATATTGTTTTACATATTTACTACAATTTGATCTCTCATTTTTTCCAAATTGATCCAAAAGGTTTCCTATAAGTGGAGAAGAACTTATCATATTTTTCTATCATAAATATATGTCTTCCATGTTTTTATTATTAATTATTTTAATAAATTTACTTATTGATACTTATATTAATTATCAATTTAATTTTATATTTATTTTTACCTTATATATATAAATTTTAGTGGAGCAGAACTTATCATATTTTTCGTCACTCTTTGAAAAAACCAATTCAGTGCAGACATATCTTTCAGGACTGTGGGTGATATTCTATCATGTGCATCAGCTGGATACCAATCCACATGTTCTACAACTCCCTTTAAACCCAATATTATTATTCTTATAAGTAATTATATTCTTATAATTACATTTGGAGTAAGTTCTATTCTTATAATGATTCGAAAAATTAGGTTGTAATCATCCATATTTCTCATCTTTGCTTCAGGCTCTATGAAATTTATGTTGAAGGAATATTTCTCATCCATTATTTATTTGATCAGGATATCCAATTTATAATTCATATTATAAACAATTTCATAATGCAAATTTCCCATTTCTTAGAGTGAATTTTCATGGGCATTCACTCTATTATCTTTTACATCCAGTTGGGAATCCATCATATTAATAATTACTTTGTATAGATTTTAAAATGCGTTGAATACCTCAGTAACCCCATCCTTTAACACATCCTAAGAAAATACTATTAATTTAAATTATTAATCTATTAAATAAAAGTTATCATTTCAAAAATATGCCACTTATCCCTAGGATATAACTATTTATAAGAGAGTTTTTCATTTTCCATTGTTTTTAGCTAATGCGTCATCCATTGTATCAGATTATTACTACATTTTTTATTTATCATTAAAAAATTACTTAATTTAATAAAAATATATATATTACTACATAAATAGTAGATTTATTTAGATGATATATTAATTAAAATATGAGATATCATGTCACTTCATTAGATTTATCTTTATCCTAACTTATACTGAAGTCTAGAAAGGATCTCTATCAATAATATTAATAGATGATTAAATACCACATTGTTTTGATTCATGTTTTGTATGATCAATAACCATTTATGAGAATTTACTCAACATCATAGAATATTTATTTTCCCTATTTTTTATATTTTAATATGATACTTCTATATGATTAATAACATGAATAGATTCCGATAACTATATATAAGGCTCGAGAAATATCTATAATGTTCACTTTAAAAATTAAAATTAAATTTATTGGGTATTTAGAAATAGTTCCAATAAGAGGAAAACCATTTCAATGATACCTCATGAAATAATCAGTAATATAAATTCATACATATGAGAGAGGGATGAATTATGTGTTCCCTATTTTTAAAAAATTCCAAATTCAATTGAAATCCACTTTCACCTTTGGAATTTAACATCACTTGTTGGTTAGTTAATATTGATTTATTTAATTATTTTCTCTGAAATCATAAACCACATTAATTTAATTAAATAATATTAAATGATGAATATATTTTAATGGGTCCTATATAAAAAACTAATGCATTATATGATTTTCCATTCACCCGGTGTAACAACCCTGACCCTAGTAGACTATATTCAGTGGTTATTTTAATACAATGGTATAGATACAAGAGATCACATCACCACAGATTGATTAATTTGAAATACATGTAAAATTAGATACATAAAAGGTTAAATTATTATATTAGTAATTAAACATAGAACATAACAAAGGAAAATAATCTTATTCCTTGATAATTATTCAATGTTTTCATCCTCATAACCATGGGATGGAAAAAAAAGAAAAGGGTGAGGTCAAATGGTCAGTATGGTTTACACATAATAGGAACATGAATCAATAATAATTAAAGTATAATAAGTAAGGAATAATAAATATAGAAATGAAAATAATTGAAAAACACATTCCATCTAATCATTATACTAAGAATGAAAATGTATCCATAGATTTTGTCATATGAAAGTCTTATAGATAGTAAACACTGAATAAAGAATGCAGGAAATGATTTATTATTGGATTTATTATATCTGAATCCTGGATGAATAACGTATAGACCTTTCACATGTTATTTTATGTTCATTGGTAGATTCCCATCTAATTATTGTTGGAAACAAATATAAAGGGTTTGTCTCAAATTGATTTGTCTCATGAGACTTTTTAATGAATCAAGGGGAAATATAATGTCAGACCCCACCAATAATTGAAATTACAAAGCATTATTCATACATATATTTAATTCCTTGAAAATATAACTTATCAAAATATCCATATTTATTAGTGGATATTGATTTATGAATATTTTCCATGTTAAAATAACATTCAAAGTAAACACAATATGTAAAAATGGTTTATGGATTAGAAAACAACCATATCCATGAAACAATAAATATTTATATTTAATTAATTATTCAATGATTTATTATCATAGATTAAAGGGGAAGTACACAAATTAAATAAGTTTAGAATATGACATATGTTCCATAGAAATTAAAGTGAGTTAAAAAAACCCTATCATCTTTGTAATCTACCAAGTTGTATTCTCCATAAATGTAATATTTATCAAATGAAATATTGAATACAATGAAGATAATTATATTCATGATATAAAATATCAAATTTTAGTATAAATAGATCACAAAAATAATATGTGGTGAATAAGGCATATATCTCACAGAATTAAAAGTGAGATCAGAAAAACCATACCTTATGTCTGAAAGCGTTATGTACATGTACTTCTTGTCTTGTATTATTGAATTAGATTACTAAATTACATCATTAATAATATATTATTCATATATTTTATTTATTATAATTTTATTATGTTCATTTATGTCTATCTATATCAGTTATAATGATGAATTTTTGTATTCTGGGAGCGTTCGTTTCATGTTTTTATGGTCCATTCCTTTATCTGTAATTATGAGAGTTCTTATAAAAGGGTAGAAAAAATCCAAAAGTGGAATTAAATGATATTAATAAACCAATAGGATTTTCAATTTTCCCAAATATCATTTTTTATAGTTTTAAGATTATTTATTTAATAAAATATTAATGATAAATAGTTAGTTTATTTTTTGTGGTTTTTCGATCAACATGAACAAGTTTTCTTTTATTATTTAATATTATATATATATATATATTTGTTACAGAACATAAATAAATGTCTAATTTGCATATTAAAATTTTTGTTAACCATAATAACAGTTTTATGACAAACCATGAATGTGGAAATGGAAATGAAAACTTTTCATCCACAAAGGCGGTGAATCAACATGTTGTAGATGATGTTTTCATTTTTAGAATAAAAAGTAGAGAGAAGATAATTGATGATGGATATTTCATTATCATAATAAAATTTCAGTATATATATGATAATAGAGTTAAAATGACACTTTTGGATAAGTGTAGGTTAGGATAACATTTCAAAATAAAAAAAAGATAAGGAATGATGATTTTACCTCTTGAATATCATAGCCTAGTGAAACTCTTTAAGACACTTAGATTTGGTCTTTTGGTAATACCAGAAGGCCTTGGACTTAGGGAATAGTATTTGGAAGTTAATTTTGTAGAATATAGAAAATATTTATGTATCATAATTTGTGAGTATAAATGGTGGTATTTGTAGGGGGGAAGGGTAATTTTTGATTATTTTATTCATTGGTGTATTATTTTCACTCATGACTATTAATAGTATGACAACTCTACTATTTATTTTATACTTAAACATGATTTATTAAATTAATCCTTCACTTGTTACAACATATATTTTTGAGATAACTAGTGTATTTGGGGCTTAAGATCATTCCATAACAACTTAAAACATGAAATACAACATCTTTATTGAAAACCTCCTTTAAATGACCACTACATTCCCTCGTACATTACATTGCATGGGATAACCTGATGACATGCATAAAAATGGGTGACCTATAAATCCCAGTAAAGGAATAAATAAGGAATATCATGAGGAATATAATACATATTAGAAAATAGGTATATCAATGGGGAACAAGAGAAACATGAACATAAAGGAATGATAAATCATGATAATCATAACATGGAAATGTGGCAAGAACACTTAACATTGAATTAGCATGATCCAAGGCTCATTTCACATGGAGCATGAGTAAACCCTCATTAAACATGAAGAATTAGTAAACCCTTGTTTCACTTAAAATTAACTTGTGTAAATACTCATTTCACATGATGTATCATGATACTATACGTTACCCAACACATTGGAGCACTACCAGGGCACACCCTTCTTAAACATTTCATTTCATGCATAAGTGATCCACTTGGATCAAAAAACATAGAATCAATCAATATTATATGTTATTACACAATTGATTAATGTGGAATAAATATATGAAAGTAAATTTCAATATGTATATGTGCATAAAGGTGAATACCCTTGATTGAGACATGGGTATGGTATTCACTACCCAATGATCTTGGCTTGAAAAAATGCGGTGCAATTTCGGTAGTATAACAACGTGACATAAGGATTCATGAAAATGGATGATAGAGAAAAATGGGTGTCTCATATTATGTACATGAAATGGAAAGTCATGGGGTTATATAGATACATTTCCCATCAAATGTAATGGAAATTCGATGCATAATACAAAAGAATTACTTGGATGTAAAAGAGGAGAGAGAAATCCCTTATGGAATTTCGGCATGGTAATAGGTGTACATGGGAGGAATTAATGTGAGAGAAAGGGGTATCCCATAATCCAAATATAAATAGTGCAGTATGGGGGAGGTGTAAAATTATACCGCAATATTTTTAATTGAAAACAAAATGGCATAACATCTTAATGAAAATTTGACAAAAATGAGAAAGGAAGAAATACCTTACTTGGAAGTGTGAACCCAAATGCTTAGGAGAGGCTTTATAGAGGTTTATTGAGAGATTTATGCACATTTGGAGGATTATATATAGATGAGGGCAGAGGTTGGATGATCTAAAAAGGCTTCAAGTGAAGAGGAAGTGGGATCTTGGGTGGGTATAAATAGGAAAAGAGAGGGAATTCTTTGTTATTTAGGTTTGTGTCACCACACATTAAACTAATCAATACAAAAAACCATACCATGGTTTTTGCCCATGTGTTTTCCAAATGGGAGTGTAAAACAATATTTTATAAGGCCAAGGTATGAAAATCTTAAAATAATTGGGTTTTTTATGTGGAGGTGAGTCACACTCTCATGGAAAACAATTTAAAAAGACCAAATGATTTATGAGCACTGAAGGGTCCACCAAAGCTTTTTAAAATAAATAAAACAAACCCAAATTCACATTATTTTAATGGTAAAACATATATTGGCCAGAAAATAATGATTGTAGTATTTTATTACATCACTATTTGGTCATTATGATGTTATAAAACAAATTATATATTTAAACTGTATTTAATTTCTACCAAAAAATTATACTACCTCAGAAAGTTTTGAAAAATTTACCAATGAATAATTTCAATTTCCTGATTCCAAAAATAATATTCACTTTATCTAAATAATTTTATAAATATGTCAATTTTTACTTTTAAAATAAAAACCGATATTTATTGAAAATTTAGGTGTTTTGACATAAACAGCGTTCAAACATTAATAAAAATTACAATTTCATTCATAAATTTATATGATAATTTATATTTACTAAAAATTAATTTAATGATTATAATAATATTTTATTAAAATATAATTTAATTCAATATTCATTAATTCATCAAAATAGATTTCTTAGTTGAATATTTACCAAAAATACTATTTACACTTTAAAAACTATTTACTAATTAACAGTAATAAAATGAATGTACATTATTTATACAAAAATAATGTACATAGTCATAGTGATAGGGTCTTGTTACATAACCCCTTATAACACCTGCATAAGACTAAATGGTATGGTGTGCGATGGTGACAGACTCTTGGGGTGGCTCAGATAACATTGCACAGGTGGTAATCTCTATTAACTTCTACTTATCTCGTAGTTGGTTCTGCTCAAGGTTAACATGTTCAAGCTCAGCTTGGGCATGGTCATGATCGAAGCCCAATAACGCCACCTCCTTTCCAATCTCTGACAAATGGGCTTCGTACTGGGCAAGTCTACTAGATGAGGGCATCACTTCCTTTGTATGATTAAATTGGATTTGTTAAAGCCCTATATTTATACTAATCATGTGATCACTTTTCAACAACTATATTATCAATTATCAAAATTCATAACAGTATTTTAAAATTCAGAAACATAAAACCAATTATGTTCACATTTTATGTAACTGTAATAAGACATTTAACTAGATCAAGAAGAATCTTCATTAATGAATGAATGGGTAGTTACAATATTTCCCCCTTGAGAAATATTTCCTCGAAATTTCCTTCTCCAATACTATTACAGACATGGGTAACTTTTCTTCATCACTTTATTTGTTTCCCACAATGCTTCTTCAAACTTGCTGTTTTTTCACAACACCATGAGGTGGGGAATTATCATATTTCGTAGAACTGTTTCTATATGGTCTAAGATCTTCACTAGTTGCTCCTTATAAGAAGGATCATCCTCTAAATTTACTACCTCTGAAGAGAGTACATGTGAAGGGTCCGGTATGTACTTACTTAAGAGGGATACATGAAAGACATCATGTACTCCGACCATGTTTGGTGTAAGTGCTAGTTGATAGGCCACAACCCCGAAACAATCAAGAATCTCGAAGGTGATGATGTACCTAGGACATAACTTCCCTTTCTTTTCAAAACTGATGACCATATTCCAAGAAGATATGAATAGAAACACTATGTCTCCAACTTTGAACTCAAGGTCTCGTCAACTATTATCTGCATAAATCTTCTATTGACTTTGGGCTGCCTTGATTTGTTGTTGAATGGTTTTCATGTTCTCCGCTATTTCTTTGACCATTTTAGGTCCTAGCAGTTTATACTCACCGAATTCATCCCAACATACTGGTTTTCTACACCTCTTCCCATATAGGGCTTCATAATATTCCATTAGGATGCTTGATTGGAAACTTTTATTGTCAGAAAATTCAACCAGTGGAAGATGTTGGTCCCACCATCCTTCGAAGTCCACAGAATATGATCTTTACATATACTCTAGTGTCTGAATAGTTCAGTCAGATTGGCCATCTGTTTGAGGATGATAGGCAATACTGAAGTTCAATTCAGCATTTAAATCATGTTGAAGACTCTTTCAAAACATATAGGTGAATATTGGATCTCGATCGAATACAATAGGTAGTGGTACTCCATGCAACCTCACCACTTCCCTGAAATATATCTATTATTGTTGATCTAATGGGAAATCCTCCAAAATTGAAATGAAGTTTTGAATCTTGGTAGGATGATCCACAATAACCAAGATTTCATTTTTTCCTTTGGATGTCTTTGGAAGTCCAATGACAAAGTCCATGGTGATGTTATCCATTTACATGCTAGTATAAGAAATAGTTAGATCATCCCCGTAGACTTCTGCCTCTCTTCCTTCAATTGACGACAGACCAGGAACTTTGATGTATACTCAGAAATATCCTTCTTCATATTATCCCACCACTAATTCTCTCGGATATCTCGATACATATTTCTATTTCTTTGGTGAATAAAGAAATTTGAACTGTTTGCATCATCCAAAATTTTCTTCTTCAGCTCTGAACTTGATGGAACACATAATCTTTTCCCAAATCTCACAATTCCTTCTTATTTAATATTGAACTCCAAGATTTCCCTTTTTTGATAGCTTCAACTTTATTCTGAATTCCCACACCATCCTTTTGAGCATCCTTTAACCTTTCCAAATGAAACGGTTGAGCAATCATTTGTGGAAGTATTGATGATTTTCCCTTTTTTATGATTCCCATGTCTATCTTCATCAAATCTAAAAAGATTGGATCCTACTCAATTCCCATCAATGATAGAATCACTGGGTCCTTTCTATATAGAGCATCCAACACCTTTTTCGCTTTCCCAGTGTGGTAATTAATTGAGAAG
Source organism: Viscum album (assembly GCA_963277665.1). Taxonomy (NCBI): domain Eukaryota; kingdom Viridiplantae; phylum Streptophyta; class Magnoliopsida; order Santalales; family Viscaceae; genus Viscum; species Viscum album. Next base: position 1,916,658,472 of record OY728128.1, on the reverse strand, counting down.
TCATAGTCTTTAATCATCTCTAACCATCTTTGTTGGCGCATGTTCCACTCTTTTATTGTGAATATATACTTGAGGCTTTTGTGGTCCGTAAATATTTCACACTTCTCCCCAACGAGATAATTCCACCAAAATTCTAAGGAAAAGATCACCACATCCAACTCTAGATCATGGTTTGGGTAATTCTTCTCATGAACTCTCAAATTCCTTGAATCATAGGCAATGAATTTTTCATTTTTCGTCAACATACAACCCAGTACCTTCTTTGGAGCATCACTGAATACCACAGAAAGTTATCCACTAGTGAGTAAAGTGAGAACGGGAATAGTGATAAGCCTTATTTTCAACTCCTTGAAGCTTTATTCACATTCATCTCTCCAAGAAAACTTTACTCCCTTCCGAGTTAGCTTGGTAAGCGAGCTGGATAGTCATGAGAAATTTATCAAAATTTATCAATAATATACAGATAACCCCAAGAATCTACAGATATCCATTACCAATGTTGGCCTTGACCACCCCTCAATTTCATCTCTCTTGGAGGGAGCCACAGATATCCCACTTATTGTTATGATATGGCCCAAGAAAGAGACCTCCTTCATTCAAAACTCAAACTTATTGTACTTTTTATAGAGATTCTCCTTTTGCAAGGTCTCTAGTACAGTTCTTAGATGCTTCTCATGATCCTCCTTAGTTTTGGAGGGTATGAGAGACTAATCAATAAATAATACCACAAATTTATCAAGGTAATATATATAGAATATATTCATGAAGTCCATGAATATTGATGGTGCATTAGTGAGTCCGAATTCATTACGATGAATTCATAGTGCCCATATCTTGTATGAAAATCAGTCTTGGAGATATCATCCTTCTTCACCCTTACATGATAATATCCTGACTGTAAACCCACCTTGGAGAAGTATTATGCTCCATGCAGCTGATCGAACAAGTCTCCAATTCGTGGGAGAGGATACTTTTTCCCTATTATGATTTTGTTAAGCTCACGATAATCGATGCAAAGGCGCATTGAACCATCCTTCTCCTTGACAAACAGGACTGGTGCACCACATGGTGAACCACATGGGTGTATAAACCTTTTACCCAGATTATCTTGAAGTTGTTTCTTCAACTTCTCAAGCTCCTCAACAGCCATTATACACATATTCTTTGATATTGAAAACTCCCTAGGTATAAGGTCAACTAAGAACTCAACATCTCTTCTACGAGGAAGACCAGGAAATTCCTTGGGAAAAACTTCAGTGAATTCTCCCACAATAGGCATGTATTCAAGGATGGATTCCTCCTTAAAATCAATCATTTGAGCTAGATATGTGTACTCATAGGGTAGTAATATCCATAATTGAGATGATGGATATGTAAAAGATTCATATTTTTCCTTGTATATGTACATAATCAGGGTAGAATCTCCACATGGAGTGTGATTTCCCTCTCACATAAATTTATGTTGGATCTATATAGGTAAAGCCAATCCATTCCAATAATTACATAAAATTCCACCGGAGGGAGTATGATGAGGTTCGCTGGGAAGTTCAATCCACTAATTAAGATAGGATAGGAGTTATATTATTTGGATGAAATGATTTCCCCATTTTCCATACTCCCCGACATCTTTACTTATATGCTTTGTGTTGGTGTTGGGATTGTTCTAATAAACTTTTGGGATATAAAATAATGCGTAGAACCTGAATCAAAAGTACATTCACTATTCTTGAATGAATAACTAGCTTACCTGTCACCACTTCATTTTCAGGGTTCACTTCGGCAGTAGTGATGGAAAACTATCACCTTTGATGCCTTGAAGGTTGTTGGTAGCCTTCAAAAATACCTTGGCTTAGAAAAATTATTTGCAAGATGCCCTGATTCATTACAGTTGAAGAAATGAACAATTCATTAAGAGTTGAACAGAGCATTACTCTTCTCAGTCACAGCCGCGAGATTTTCTAGTCGGTAATTTATGGCTAGGTTCCCTTGTCTTCCACACCTAAAGCATTTCCTCTTCCCCTTCAGGAAATTTCTAGGGTGCTTCTTTCCACACCTTTAGCAAGTGGGGTATTGGATTCACATAGTACTATTGGATTTATCCATCAGTCATCCAAAATTAAATTTCACCTTATGATTCTTATCCCCATGATACCCATGAGGCTTGCTGATCTTCATTTCAACCTTGAGGGAACATCAGACAATTTACTCATAGTTTTTAAAGTTGTAGATTTACAGGGCTTTTCGTAGGCTAGGATTCAACCCACAAAAGAAGTGGTCAACCTGACATTCGGGTGTAAAAAAAATGTAGAAAGTGTATCATGCAATCCATGTGAATTTTTCCTCGTGTGCTCTAACAAATTTGTTGTCTTTTTTCTTAAGGGAGAGGAAGACCCTTTCCATCTTAAGTCAGAGGGTACGTGGAAAATATTTATCAAGAAACATCATCCAGAAATCCTTCCATTCCAAAGCTTCCATATCCCCCTCATGCTTCATATTTTTTATCAATGTCCTCCATTTATCGGCTTCACCCTCCACACGATAAGCAGACAGGAGAACATTCTCTTGTTCCTAACATTGATGGATGGAGAAGATCTTTTAAATGGAGTTGATCCATTGTTCGGTGATTGAGGGATCAAATGATCCATTAAAAGTATGAGGCCTTTGTCTCATGAAGCTCTTGATAGCGACTTGTTCCATCTTAGGGGGGTTGAAAGTTCCTCATGACCCATTTTTTCTATTCAAAGCATATGTTATCTAATATATAATTGCGATAATGTTTTTGATTCCCGATCCCATTGGATTGGGAATCTCATTAGCACATTTATCACATTGATCTTCTCATCAGTTGTTAGCCCGAATCCTCCTATTACCGACCATTAGCTAGAATAAAAGGAATGATAAGGGTAATAATTAACGGGTAATCTAAGGAAAAAACCAATGTCTTATAAATAGCTTTTATTTCCTTAACTTATGAATCCATAGGCTTTAATCTATGCAATTCATGATCTACTTTCTATCATATATTCTTCGGGGATTTTTTTTTTTAATTCCCTTAATAAGTGTTCATACTAAGCATTTGAATTTAACATAGAATTTCTCCCAGGAGTGTCATAAACAATAGTGAAACAAGGCTCGTTGTTGTGTACTAGGATACCCCGGGTCAAGCTCGAAACTCCTTGTTGGGGTTTTCACCCCTAGGTACATCTGTGCCAGACCCGCCTCTACCTGCTCATATACAGACAGGGATGTATTTTCTTCACAAACCACTTACTCAATACCCACCAAAACCTAGGGATTATTTTATTATACTTAGTCTTATCTTTAAGGATTTACTAGGGTTTTCTAATCCTAATCCTAAAAATAACTAAACCTATCCTCTGATACCAACTATGATAACCCTGCTCTTTATTTAATTCTTAAATATGATTTATTACATAAAAAAATCACTTGTTACAATATATAAGATCCAGAGTTCTAGTGTCTTTGGGGATTAGGATCATTACATAATAGATTAAAACATGAAATAAAATATCTTTATTGAAAACATCATTTACAAGACCACTACATTCCCCAGTACTTAGCATCGCATGGGATAACCTGAGAACATGCAGAAAAAAGGGTGAGCTATAAATCCCAGTAAGGGAATAAATAAGAATTAGCCTGAGGAATACAATACTTGTTATAAAATAGGCATATCAATGGATTACAAGAGAAACATGAACATAAAGGCATGATAATTCATGAAAATCATAACTTGGAAATGTGGAAGCAACACTTAACATGGAATTAGCATGAGCCGTTATTTCATATGGTGTATCATGTTTCTATAATTTACCCAATGCATTAGAGCGCTATCTGGGCACACCCATCTTAAACATTTCATTTCATGCATAAGTTTTCCACATGGATCATATAACATGGAGTCAATAAACATCATAAGTTATTCCTCGATTAAGTAATTTGGAATAAATACATGAAATTACCATTCAGTATATATATGTTCATAAAGTTGAATACCCATAATAGAGACATGGGTATGGTATTCACTACACAAAGATCTTGGCTTGGAAAAATGTGGTGTAATTTTGGAAGCATAATGATGTGACATAAGGATCAATGAAAATGGTTGATAAGAGTGAAATATGTGTATCATAATATGTAAATGAAATGGAAAGTAAGGGGGTCATATAGATACAAGTACTAATTAACATAATGGAGTTTATATTCATAATACAAAAGAATCACTTGGATGTAAAAGAGGAGAGAGAAACCCCTCATGGAATTTCGACATGGAAACAGGTGTACATGGGAGGATTAATGAGTGAGAAATGGGTCTCACATCATCCAAACATAAAGAGGGAAGTATGTAGGAGGTGAGAAATAAGTCTTTAATATGTTCAATTGAAAAAAGGGCATAACATCTTATAGAAAATTTGACAAAAATGAGAAAGGAAGAAATCCCTTACTTGGAAGTGTGATCCCAAAGGATTGGGAGAGGCTTAATAGAGGCTTCATGGGAGATTGAGGCACCTTGTGAGGATTATAGAGAGATGAGAGAAGAGGTTGGACAACCTATAAAGGATTTGAGTGAAGATGAAGTGGGAGCTTGGGTGGGTTTATATAGGAAAAGAGAGGGAATTCTTTATTATTTAGGTTTGGGTTACCACACATTAAACTAATCAATACCACAAACAAGACCATGGTTATGCCCATGGTTTTTGTCAAAGGGGAGTGGAAAACAATATTTTATAAGGCCAATGGCCAAAAATCTTAAAATAATAGGGTTTCTTATGTAGAAGTGATTAACACTCTCAAGGAAAATAATTTATAAAGACAAAATGTTTTATAAGCGTTGTAGGGTCCACCAAAGCTTTTTAAAATAAATCAAACAATCCCAAAATCACATTATTTTTATGGTAAAACATATTTTGGACGAAAAAATGTTTATTTTATTTTATTACATCACTATTGAGTCATTATGATGTCATAAAACATATTATATATTTAAATAGTATTTTATTTGTACCCAAAAATTCAACTATCTCAGAAAATTATAAACAATTCACCATTGGATAATTTTGACATCGTGATTCCAAAAATAATATTAATTTTATCTAAATAATTTCCTAAATATCTGAATTTTTACTTTTAATATAAAATCCGACATTTATAAAAAATTCCTGGGTTTTGACCAAAACAGCTTTCAAACCATAATAAAAATTACAATTGCATTCATAAAATTGTATGATCATCTATATTTAATAAAAGATAATTTAATATTAATAATAATAATATTTTATTAAAATATTATTTAATTCAAAAATCCATTAATTCATTAAAATATATTTCTTAGTTAAATGTTAACTAAAAATACTATTTAGGCTTTTAAAAACTATTTACAAAGTAACAATAATAAAATGAATGTACATTATTTATAAAAAAAAATATATATAGTCATAGTGCTAGGGTATTATAACATAAACCCTTATAGAACCCGCATAAGACCGAAGGGTAAGGTGTGTGATGGTGACAGACCCATGGGGTGGCTCAGATAATATCGCTTAGGTGGTAATCTCTATTAACATCCACTTCTCTCGTAGTCATTTCTGCTCAAGATTAACATATTAAATCCTTGCATGGGATTGGTCATGAGTGAATCCCAATGACTCCACATCCTTTCAAAGTTCTGACAAATGGGCTTCATACGGGGCAAGTCTACTGGATGAGGCCTTCACTTCCTTTTTCTGAATAAATTGGATTTGTTAAAGCCCATTTTTTATACTAATAACATGATCATTGTTCAATAGATATATTAGAAATGGTAAAAATTCTTAACAGTATTTTAAAACAAGAAACTTAAAACAAATTATGTTCTCATTTTGCATAACCATAAGAAGACATTTAATTACATCTAGAAGAATTTTTATTAATGAATTTGTGGGTCATTGCAAATAGTATTGGTTCTTGTGATTGATTATAATAAATAGTGAATGTTATTTATAAATAATGGGATATTATATGATAAATTACTAAAAAAATCATGTATTTAACATATAATAATAAATAATTTAATTTAGAATATTTCACTATTCAATAAAAATTTAACTATTTCAAGAAAATCCCTAAAAAATCACCCTAACCATTTTTCAATGTAAATATTTCTAAAATGGACACCATTTTATGAAAATAATTTCATAAATATAAGAAAAATAATTTTTAATTGAAAACATCATTTTTTTTAAAAAAGTAACGATTTCAATATTATAACCTATTTTATGACACTTTGAATAATTAATTATGGTCTCATAAAATTAAATTATAGTTATAATACCAAAAAATACTAATTAATGAATTTATTTTATGAAAATAAATTTTTTTAAATAATTTTTTTTTATAAATTTGTAAATAAATTTTTTGTTTCACAAAAATACCAACACTTAATTTATCATTTAAAAACATTTTTTTACTTATTCCCAGTTATAAAAATATCATATTTTCATATATGAGATACCTAAATTTTATATATAATTTTATAGTGAGTTTATTATTCTAATGACCATAATACTATTTCTAGTGGTCATATTACTATTCCAACAATTATGAAAATTTTTAATAGTATATCATGATTTCCTTATGCTTAGTACTGCATGAAATGTAAGATATCAAATAAATTTAATTTATTTAAGATGATACATACCATAAAATCATGGGGGTTATATTCTTCCCTCCTTTGAAATTTTTTTCCTCAAATGTTTTCATGAATATTGCCTTCTAAATATATGAGGGTGTTAGTTCTTCATATCATTCTCACATTCCAACATTTCCTCTTCCATTTTATGGTTTCTCCAATGAAATTTTACCAGTCAAGTCATTTTATTTATCTATAATTTCTATCTAGTATCAAGAATCTAAATTGTATCTTCATAGTAAGATAAATTAGATTTATATAATATTTCCTCATAGGTGACTACATGCATTGGTTCTAGAATGTACTACTTTCACAATGATATATAGAAAACATCTATAACATTGGAGGGATTTTTTGGAATTGATAATCAATAAGATAAAATTTGAATTCTTTCTATAATTTCAAATGGCCCAATATACCTCAGGCTCAGTTTCCCTTTATTACCAAACATTCAGATACACTTATATAGAGAAACTTCTAGAATGACCGGATCTCCCACTTGAAATTGAAAATTCTTTCATTAATTTTCTGCATCACTCTTTTTCCTACATTGAGCTATTTTAATTTGATCTAGAATAGTCTTTAATATTTTTTCTATCTCTTTAATAAGTTTCGGGCCTATAATTTTTCTCTCACCAACATCATCCAAATATATTAGAGTCTGACATCTATTTCCATATAATGCTTCATATGGGGCCATTTGAATACTAGAACACAAACTATTTTTGTAGGAAAAATAAACCAAATGAAAATAATGACCCCACACAACATGAATTTCAATTTATTAATATCTAAACATGTGTTCCAATTATTGAATTGTCCTTTCTGACTATCCTTAGATTTGGGGTGATAAGATGTACTCAAATGAATCTCAAAATCCAAATCCGTATGAGGAATCATGTAGAATTTTGATGTAAAATGGGGAAATTGATCAGACATAATCGAGAGAGGTATATCATGATGTCTTATAATATCATTAATATAGAGTCTTAGAAGGTTCTGAAGAGGTAAATATATTCTTATAACATTAAAACATGCTGAATTTAAATGGTGATCAATAATAAACCATATTGTATCATTCTTTTTGTGAGTCATTGGTAATCTAGTGATGAACTTAATTGTAATTTCATCCGACTACCACATAGAAATAGGTAGAGGTTTAATTACTACTCTAGGATGATATTTATTAGCATTCAATTGTTTATAAAGTATAAATATTGACACATAGTTAGCAATTTCACACTTCATATTATCCCACCAAAAAGGTTCTTTGAGATCTATATACATCTTGGTACTACCAGGTTGTATAGATCAATTTATGATATGATAATCATCTAATAGTTACCCTTTTAGCTCAAATATTAATTGAACACGTAACTTATATCCAAATTTCATAATTACATCATCATATAGGAATTATTTCAATCTTCTATCCTTAACAGATTTAAATTTATTTTGAAAATTATCAGAATAATATTAATATATTTTTCTCTTTTCAATAAATATGGGTTCACATGGATTTGAAAAGGGAGTGATGTTTCCCCTTCCTTAAAAATTAACATATTCATCATTACTAAATATGTGAAAACAATATCTTTATCAATCATCATTTGGGTTAGAAGACCATGATCATTCCTTCTTAATGTATCTACTAACTTATTTTCTTTTCTTGGTTGGTAGTGTGTTGATGAATCATATTTTTGAGTAAATTGATCCATTTTCTTTTCCTCATGTTGTTTTATTTTTGTGTAAATATATATTTCACACTCTTTTAATTCATATATATCTCACATATTTCTCTATATAGAGAGTATATCCATATCCTACTAGCGAATATCATGGATGCAAACTCAAGATCATGAGTTGGATAATTTGGTTCATGAATATTCAAATCCCTTGACACATATGCAATAAATTTATCATTTTTCATAAGCACCTAACCCTTTACTTTCTTCGATGTATCACTATATATAACAATCCCATCATTTCTAGATGATAGTTTTAAAATCAAAGAATTGGACAATCTTATCAAAAAAATTTCAAAACATTTCTCAAATTATTTTGTCCATACAATCTTAACCCCTTTATGTGCAAGCTTGGTTAACGGGTTAGCCAATTGGGAAAAATTCAGAACATAATACCGATAGTAACCTACCAAATAAATGAAACTATGTAACTTAGTTATTTTCATTGGCATATTCCACTATTAGATTTTAATTTTCTATATAGGATAAACTAAGATTTTATTCTTCGAGATTATATCTCCCCAAAAAAGAAATTTCTTGATGCCAGAATTCACTCTTTCTAAATTTACCATATAACTATAAACTTTTGAGAGACTAAAAAATGATTTGAAAATGATTCTCGTGATTTTCATCAATTTTTTAATACACAATAATATCATTAATGAATATTACAAAAAAAATCATTAAGATACTCATTAAATTCATTGTACAATGGAAACATGAAAACTAAGGGTGCATTATTCGATCCAAAAGACATTAATGTAAAAAAATAATGTCCATAACTCATGTGGAAAGTTGTCTTTAGAATACCTTCCTTATTTAACATAAATTTATGATACCTAGAAATAAGTTCAATCACTGAATATATTGTACTCTATGAAGTTGATCAAACAAACCATCAATGTGAAAAATATGATACCTCTTGTTTATTCTAATAATATTAATTTCTATACAATCAATGAAAAGACACATGGATCCATATTTCCAATATAAAAAGTTAACAAGGGATCCCCACAGAGAAATAATAGGGATAATAAATCCCATATTACTCAGATCTTCTAATTATTTCTTCAACTCCAAAAATTCCACAATGACCATTCTATAAGGAGTTTTGGATATTGGTATTGCATAATGGATTAAATCAATTGAAAACTCAACTTCATGCTCAGGGTGGTTTCTAGATAATCCCTTACAATGTACAACAATGTATTACTATGAAATTGGTACATCCCAAAATTTCAGATTACATTCCTCATCCATATTAATTGTTTTCTATTCGTACCAAATGATTTTATTCACTAGAGATACTAAGTGAGGATATAGATAATTATATGATGAATTTTCTTTTATAATGATAAGAAATTATATATCTTCCTCACATATAATAATTTCATTCATATTGAATTAATGTTTTTCATAATATATTTAAAGTTATTCTATGCCAAGGTTTATATCAAATTCAACCGTAGGTTCTATGATAATATTAGAAAATAAAAAATGTTTATGTGTTGCAATAGGAACTTCTAAACACATTTGTGTTTCAATGAGACTTCCCTTAGGAGTTTCGACTGACAACTCCCTAATTAAATTAAAAGGGAAATGTATAATTTTCATGGAAAATAAGTACATATAAAATAGTAAGATGATCCATAATCAAATAAAGAATTAGATAAGTTTGAATATATGACTAATGTACCTACCACCACATGATTGGGTACTTCTACTTCAATAATGGTGATCTCTAAAGCTTTTCCATCCCCCCTGGTCTATTCTGTGGTAGATTCCCCTCATTTTTGGGACATTGATTTGAATAATACCACATTTCTTTATATTTTAAGCATTGAAAATCATTGTTTTGTTTTTCCCCTTTCATTCATAATCTCCATGAACATCTTATTTACACTTATAAAAAAATCCTTACCTTTCAAGAATTTCCCTAGAGGATAATTTTTACAATTTCCACATAATGGGAATTATTTTTTTACTCAATTATTAGTTGATACTTATCTTTTCATGTTTATCAAAAGACCGCTTATTCTCTTAATTATTCTTGAATATATAGGATATGTAAGATTCCTTCTTCATTTTTATATAACTTAATACTATTTAATAATATGATGAAAATGGTTGAGATACCAATAACTTTTAGAAAAATGGATTAATACCTTAAAATAAATGATCAATCTTGTTTTCAAAAACATGTATATAATTTGTATCATACCTAGTTAATCTTTTGAAGTTAGCCTCATACTCTACAACACTCTTATTCCTTTTTTCACTATGTTAAGGGATTTTGACTTCATTTCACTTTGTTTATCATGAAGGAAATATTTTTCGATGAATGTTTCCTTAAAATAATTAAATTAATTGTGTTCTAATTTATTTTACTCTATAGTGTTTTGGATAAGTTACTAACAATAATCACCGTATCCCTTTATACAATATACTTTAAGTAATACCCTTTCATTTCATTTCATCCCAATACTAGAAATATATTTTCATGGGACTTGATCCATGTCTCATCTACCACTGGATCAGTATTCACACTAAGATATAGGGACTTATTACGTATGAAACGATCCAAAATAGGTGTAGTACGGTTATTTATTATAACATGAGTAATATTTCCTAATCTTGACATGATCTGATCTGATCAAACACCAACTCCATTGACTTTATTATTGGGTAAATACATATATTGCACTCGGTTATTGATTTTCTTTCTTCCATTAGGTGCCATCACTAAATAATGACACACACTATGTTATCTCATAATTATCATGAGTATTGAGATGAGAATTACTATATAGAATAATTTTAATTATCTTTTTTATTGAACATCTATATCTAATGGTTTTTACTAAACTTTCTCTGATACCAACTATAACAACCCCAACCCTAGTAGCCTAGATTCTATGGTAATTTATTACAATGGAATAGATAAAAGAGCTAAAATAAGAAAGGATTGATTAATTATGTATTCTTGAATATATATATACATAAATGGTTCCAATATTACATAATAAATTATATATAGAATATAAAAAATAGAAATAAACTGCTTCCTCGACAGTTATTCAAATATTTCATCTTCATAACCCAAGGAAGGAAACCAAATTAAATGGTGATATCATATTCTCTATAAGGGTTATTTTATTAGAAACTTGAATCAATAATAGTTTAAGTATAATAAACAACTCCTAATTAATAGAGAAAACTAAATAACTGTATAACCCATGCCATTTAACAAATAAACTGGGAAAGAAAATGAATCTGTAGATTTTTTCATGGTGAAAAAATCATGGATAATAATAAATGAATACTAAAGGACAAAAATACTTAATTATTAGACATCATGTATCTGGAACATGAACCACTACTATCAAAAACTTTCAAAAGATGGTTTATTTCTTTAGATAGAAATTTGTTTGATTTTTCTTGAAAAAAAATCGAATGGTTTTTCACTAATGGATTTGGCTCATGCATCGAGGGACTATATAATATCATACCCACCCATCAATACAATCACAAATGATTTTTCATATATATATTTTTATCAAAATATACATATTGAGTAGTGGATTTAGATTTATCAATATTTCCCTAATTAAAATAACATTCAATGTAAACATTGTATATAAAAATGTTTTAAGACATAGATAATAACCATATCCATGATATATGAAATATAGATATTTAATTAAATATTAAATAATTTATGATCACAAATAAAAGGGGAACTAAAAAATAAAATATATTAATAATAGGGAATATGTCCCAGAAAAATTAATGTGAGGTGAAAAACCCTTATAAAGAATTTTATATCACCCTTTAAGTACCGAATAAGGCATGTATCTAATATAAGTAAAAGTGATATGAGAAAAACCGTACCTTATTTATGAAATTATTTTTTACTAGTACATAATGTGTTATATAATAAAAATATATTCATTAATTGCTTAATTTAGAATCACTTTAACATATATTTTATTTTTTATAATTTTATTAAGATCATTTATTCCCATTTTTATGAGTTATATTGTTTAATTCCGTTGTTTTGGGACTGTTCATTTCTGGGTTTTATGGTCAGTTCCCATATATATAACATGAGAGATCATATCCAATGAAGGAAAAACAACAGATGTTTATTGAAATGAAATTAATATTCTTACAGGCTTTTAATTGGTCCCATATATCATTTTTTCTATGATTACCAAGATTCATTTGATAAAATATTAATGATTTAGGTTTAGTTTATTTTGGTAGTTTTTCAATCTTTATGAACTAGTTTTGTTTTATTATTTAATATAATGTATATATATTTGTTAAAGAGTATAAAAAAGTTATGATTTATATATTAAATTCTATTATAATAATACAAATGGGTTAGGACTAGCCTTGAATGAGGTAATGGAAAATGAAAACACATCGTCCACGAAGGTGGAAAATCAACATGTCACAAATGATGATTTCAGTTTATTAGAATAAAAAGAGGGGATAAGATATTTAATGATGGATGTTCCATCAAAAAAATATAATTTCAAAATATATATATATTATAATGTTGTTATCATACACCTTTGAATAAGGAGAGGTGAAGAGATAATAATAATATAAAAGAAAATAAAAAGTGATAAAAGGAGGGTTTTGTCTCTTGGATATCAACTCCTTGGGAAAATTCTTAAGAAACTTGGATTTGGTCTTTTTCTATGACTATAAGATCTATGACTTGGGTAATAGGACTAGAAATATAATGAGGTAGAATTTAGTCAAGATTCAAGGCTTATAGGTTGTGAGGAAAATGTTTGGTATTTATAGGAGGAGAGGGGTAATTTTTGAGTTATTTTATTAACTAGTTTTTTATTTTGGATCAAGACAATCAATAGTGTTTATTCTTGTGACTATGTATATTAAATAATTCATTTTATTTGGAAATAATTTTTTATTACATCTAAATGGACTAAAACATTTCATGTATTTAAATTATAATGTTAAATACAATAATTTATAGTATTTCACTATTCACAAAAATTCAACAATTTCTTAAAAATACCAAAAATTCATCATAACATTTTCTAATATGTAGATTGAAAAAATGGACTCCATTTTACAAAAAAAGATTTCTAAATATGAGAAATTTAAATTATCTATAAAATAACCATTTATTTTGAAGATATCAATTTTAATATTATAACATATTTTATAACACTTTGAAAAATTTATTATGGTTTAATAAAATTATTTTATAATTATAATAAAAAATATTTAATTCATGAATCTATTTTATGAAAGGAAATTTTATTTTAAATAATTTTAATATTTAAAATTTTAAATAAATAGTTACGTTTCACGAAAATACCAACACATAATTTATCATTTCTAAAACATTTATTTCCTTATTCCATGATATAAATATATCAAATTTTCATTTATGAGATAACTAAATTTTATTTATACTTTAATTGGTGGTTTTATTATTATAATGGCCACATTAATAGTCTTAATAGTCAGATTACTATACCAACAGTCATGTTAATATTTAGTAGTACATCATGGTTCATCTAATCACGAAGTTACATGAAACATAAGCTATAAAATAAATTTAATTTACTTAATAATGTACATATAGTAAAATCTTGTGGTGTTATACCTTAATAATGGATTTATTTTATCATAAAATATTGACTATAATAGTTGGCGCTTCTCACACCTAAAATATGTCTCACAGTGTAAACACATTCCTCTATCTCATAGAAATTATATTTTATAAGCTATTCACTATAGCTAGAGGGTCTCATTCTGATCTCCCTACATACCTTCAGTCCCATAGGATCTATGGATTCACACAAGGTTAATGAATTTTTTTCATTTAAACACTTTATTGGAAGTCAACCAACTGATCTGCATAGGATGCTTTTGTACCTGAATGATTAATTTGTTTCTCCTAGATAATAGATAAATCAATTTCTTTCAAAACATCAATAATAATATTTTACTCAGTCACTACTCGTAGATCAACATTATAGGCTTCTAAAAAATATATTCATCTAGATTTCTCATATATCACACTCGAAAAGGTATGGCACACTTATATATGTAACAAAATAGATGGTATTTCATTCGCCCTTATTTCATCTTCTCACTACCTCACTTGACTCATATTAATTTAATATGATGTCTGAAATCTTCTTCTTATTATTCCTCTTTAGTTTTGTTACTAGGAAATCATATTCCTAATGTTGTGTCATATCCTCCTTATTCACCTTTGAGAGTTCTTGGTTCTTATTCTAATCTAATTCACTTGAAATGAAATTCTTAATCACAAATACTATATGTCCTTATTTTAAATTTTAAATATAGATTACTAGGAAATAATATTATATATATGAAATATATAAAATCTCTATTTGATTCCCATGAGATTTATCAATTTTATCCACACTATCTTTTTGTGGCTATTCCCAAAATTTCTATATTTCCTTTTCCTAATCAACAGTTGTTGCCTATAAATTTATAGGGATTACATTTTCTTTATATTCACTATTTTAATCTTGTTTATTAGTTTGGATTCAATATTATAGATTATTGTTTCAAGATATTTTTCTATTTCTTCCTTATCTTCTACTTTCTCATTAAACCACCACGTACTCATTATCTTCAACCAATAAAATCAGTTTGTAGTTCTTCCCTAGAATAACTGATATTCTAATATGTCAAGGGTCGAATCAACTCATCTCATAAAAATATCTTCAATAAAATCGGTAACAAATTATTTAAGATAGGTTTATAATAATTTCACCAACACTTCACCCTGTGGAACAAATTAACTTCTTATAGTGTGGAATATTTGTCTTCCTATTTTGAGCATAGATAAAATGATTGATCATTAGAGAACTCGACAAATTTATTTTCTCATTCTCTATCATGAAACAAAATATATTTTGTTACATTTTGAACAATTATTCTCAACAACAATAACTCCATATCTAATCCATTATTTAATCTCTATTTTTTCAAATGCTCTATTTGAATATCATAATCTTAATAACAAGGACCATTTTTCATTTCCATATCATCCAATATTTCAAAAAAATATATATTATATTAGGAATCTATGAATAATCATGATTGTGTTATCAAATTTCAATAACCCAATCAACAACTAAAATTATTCTCAATAGATTATATAATTTGTCCATTTAAATAATATATAAAAATTCCATAATTTTCTTCCCTTTGACCTTATTTCTCTCATATTTGTAGATAATATACCATTAATATATGGCATTAATCAGAAATACTTCTTTATTTTTATGTTGTTTTAATCATTGAGGCATACCTTTATCATCATCCCAATTTATTTTTCTCTTCAGATAATGAAATATGCAATACTTTATATTTTTCTGTCAACAATATTCGTTTTTTTACTATAATAGTTGAATTAAAATTATTTTATCAAAAGTCCCACCTAATATAAAAACATCACACATACAATTTTTATGAAACAAACACATGATGAGATTTCAAATCCCTTACATTTTCATAAAATTTCTTAATCATCATAGTAATCTAAGAAACATATATATTCTATTGAAAATCACACATATTTTTAGTCTAAAAAAGTATGAGCTCATCTTGGATCATGAAAACATTGATTAGACTAATTTGTATATATGAGATGATTGAAACATACACTTTGTACACATATAAAAATTTCTATATTCACCTAAATAATTATATATTAAATTAAATCATTTCAATTACACTCTAAATAAACTCTATGAAATCTCATACTCATCAAATCACTTCATAAAAACCTTGAAAATTTATCAATAAATATCCAATATTTTATAATAATACCTAAGAACCTTTAATACCTTAAATAAATAAAATATAGAATTATTAAAAACTACAACTACACTAAATTTATATATTCATACTCAAGTTTTTAAAACCAAAATATAAGATATATATAACATCCATTTTATTAGTAAATTAATATATTAATATTGGATGTATTATTCCAACTCATAGCCCCTCAAAACCTCAAATAATATAACTATTTAACATGGTTTATAAAATATATTTAAATTTCTTACTATTAACATCACTTCCTATATTCCAAAATTTTATAAATAGTATATGAACCACTCCATTAGAAATTTTCATGACCATCCATGATGAATAGTTTATCCAATCATCTAATTTAATATAGTTGTATCATAGAAGCTATCTAGCTAGGTCTTCCTTGGAGTATCACATTTATCTATAACTATTTTCCCTAATTTAAATCTATAACCCCTAGTATTCATGTAATGGGTGGATACTCAATCCATCACCCATAATATCAATTTATTGCGTTTCCTTTAAAAAATAAATCAATAAAAAATAAAATATAAGCATCACAAATCCACATGTGAACTTAAGAAATGAATATTAGTGTAAAATGATCTAATATATATATATATATATATTTGTGTGTGTGTGATTGTGTGTTTTAATTCCTATTCATATCATTTTTGGTTTTTAATATATTTTATGTTATTTTTACTTAAACATGACTAACATAAAAGTATAAAAATGAATTTATCATATTTGAGATGTTACGTTTGTTATATTCTTTATCCTTCAAATATTACATCCTTGAAATTACAAATCATATCTTAAGATGAACAAATAAGGTGACATTTTCTTTATTGTTTTCATAGGTTTCCATGTTTCCTCTATGTACATATGATTGCATCACTATACATGGACAAGATAAGTGTTTGCGTATCATGTTGATTAATCCCTATGAGAGGGTCTGTGATGAGGCATCATGTGCTCTTCCCCTTATGCTAAAGGCTACCGACTAACACTGAGGATCTAGTAATGATATATTAGGGAGACTATACTAACATGATAATAATGGAAAATTAGTACAATAGATATAAAATTAAAATTGATAAAAATTATAAATTGAAATCTGTGGAAGGCAATAATAACAGATAACATGTATGTAAATGATAAATAAACGGGCCAACACTATGTATTTTATCATTCATGTCAATGAGGTTCTACAATATATAATTAGTAGGCAAAAAAAGGTAATTAAAAAAATGAATGAAATAAAAAATAATATAAGGTTATCACCATGGGAATCCTATGCATGAGCTTAATACTATGTACCTATGGTCCCATGCATTAATAAAATAGTAAAACTATAATCCATGAACCTAAACCTATAGCCATGATTCCATTTAGGGTTCTATAGTGAAATGGAAGCTCGAATAGAGTGTGAGATATACTCAGGAGGAAACCAATAATAGTGACTAAGGATATCCAATTTAGGAATATAATATACACAAGTGAGATGGTATAATAAGTATATTTGTAAATAAATAAATGTGAATAATTCATATTGGGTTCCTCAAAGTCACCCAGCTTACCATAATGAAGCCAAAATATCTCTAATCCTCTATCACCAAATATATACTTATATGTATAAATATATAAATATATTAAACAATATTTAAACATATATATATATATGTACCATATATGTGATAATATATTTAAAAAAATATATATACAAACCAGATATAGAAAGGACTCGAGCTGTAACTCAGACATCATTGCATATGTGTCCCTAAAGAAATAGAAAACTTTCAGGTAGTCACATGTCTCATAAAATAATAATATTTGATTTTCATGGACCTATGTTACATATACAAGGATTCCTAGAAAACTAATCTTCCTAAGGAGATACCACTGTTCATAATTAGTAAACTATAATGATACATTTTTTCTCCTATGAGCCCATCCATGGGTTTCTATAATAATTAACCCATGAATTTTCCATGGAATAATGTAATTCCATTTATTTGTGGAGACCAGCCATGGTGTTTATTAGTGGGTAAATCCAACTATTGATCTTAATTTCCAATAGACATATGATCTCATCTTAGGTGTTCCTTAAAAAGGAATCCCAAGTATCACACTGAGTATGAGGAAAATTATCTTGCCTATGAGCCCATCCAAAGAATTCCATAAATGGGAAAAAAGTATCCCTCAAGGTGTAACATTATTTAAGTTACATATGACCCCATCCATAGTATTCCATATTAACAAAATAGTATCAATCATGACTCCTGAAATCTCAAACAACTCATGAGCTCGTCCCAAGTATTCTGTAAAAAGTAACCTGAAAATTGCTCTAGGATGTCATAATTTATTCAATGATATAACAATTACCATTATTATATTCCTTATCAAAACTCAATTATATAATTTGGGAAATATAATTTATAATTAAATTTAAAATACCATGAGATGGTCCATGCCACTATCAATTTCTCATGAATCATTCCATTCCTTCTTTTATAATTTCATTTGGAAATGAAAATGCATGTATAATTTAATATGGAAGGAAATCCACATAAACATGTGATTTTTTGAAATTTAAATATAAATAAAGAGGTCCATTCACATTATAATGTCACCTTTCTTCTAAATATCTCAATTTTAATTACCTTTCTCATAAAATAATGTAGCACACCTCATTAGTGGTTTTACTACCAAACGTGGAAAGGGAGACACTCCAATTGATTTAATTCAACTAATTATTTCTCTCATGAAGTATAACCTTACACACTTAAAATTTAGATAAACCCCAATAATGGTTTATAATCATAGGAATTAAAAACCCACAGGAGTGAAATTATTTATATAAACTATGATAGAGGTAGTACAAAAAAAAGAAATTCACCAAAGGGGTGATTCATGTAGAGTTGAACAACCTCCAAGGGAATAATTTAACACACAACAAATTTTTAATTTATATAAATATATTCAGAATATTTAATTTCATTATTATAGGTAAATTCATGGAGAATATAGTATGCAATACAATATAGTAATTTAAAATAATTATGGATTTCAGGGAGTGTCTATAAAATACCTACCTTATACCAAGTATTCTTAAGTTATCTAAAACCAAGCTTTGATTAAAGATGGTTTGAGAGAAATTAAAGAAAAAAGAAAACACTCTAGAAATATGGGGAATTTTATTTCATGGATTTAGTATTCAATAAGTAAAAGAAAAATAAAATAACAAGTAAGATGAGTTGAGAGAATACTGGTACACTTCTGATGCACCTGATAAATTCTTATTTGGGTCTCAAACATTGGAGATCTCTCAATTCCTAGAAGAGAATGACAATGCTACAATGATGGGTTTACTATAAATGTATGGTTGTATAAAGATTGTATAATGAAATAAATTTGATGGAGGGGAAAAAATATTTTATAGTCCATTAATAAGCTTCATAGTTTAGGTATATATTTTGGCTAATTGTGCACTAACCGTGTGGTGGCAATGCTTAAGTGGAACTAAGGGTGCATGATAGGTGAAAACATTTCCAAAATAAGTGTATCATATATAGTCACCTCTTATTTTTTTATAGAAAAACTCGCATGGTCATTCCCCTCATCTCTCATGGTTAAACCAATCTATGTTAAAACCGTAGATCTCATGGATGAGGACACACATTATACATAGAGGGCAACATGGTTTTGAAAAAACTTATCCCTATACAAAACATGCCTCATGGTTGTGGTACACTGTTGGTACCAACTGTATGCCAACCATGCACCCTTCAATATTTCTTTGAAATTGATTTTTTCGAGACTAGTTCTCCTTACCCTCATGTGAACAACAAAAACATACCTTGGGACTTGATCTTTATAAAAAACTTTTAAGTGTTTATAATTTTTGGAATTGTTTTCTAAATCATGAATTTGAATTCATACCCTCCACTAAATGAAAATAAAAAATTCTTAATCTTAATTTTTAGGTTTTATAGACAAGATATATTACAACCTTCCGACTATAGAACATTTCATCCATGAGAAACCTTATAAAAATAGTGAAACATCAATCATTCTACTAGGGTAATGAAATTTCTAATAGAATGATTGTGTTTCATTTTAAATTCCCAAAATTCTAGTAAGTATCATCTTTATCATATGGTACATAAACCATTAATCATGAGAAAACAGATGGATTTTTACATGAATAATCAATTCTGAGACATGGTACTTTCAGACTTTGTATTTCCTATGTAATCATTTCATATCTATTTTAATAACCCTCCTAGAATAAAATTTTGTTGATAGAATAGTTGACTCACAATCAACCCCATTTACCTGGGTTGCATCAGCTTTTCCAAAGAAAGCCCCAATTACCCTCTACAATACACTTTCCTTGACTTGAATGTTATGGGGTTTATC
Organism: Viscum album; assembly: GCA_963277665.1. Lineage (NCBI taxonomy): Eukaryota > Viridiplantae > Streptophyta > Magnoliopsida > Santalales > Viscaceae > Viscum > Viscum album. The sequence continues at coordinate 1,916,637,769 of OY728128.1, read as the reverse complement.
ACTGAATGCATGCAACTAAACAAGGTAAACCATATTGGGCTACTACAAATTAACAATTTGTATAAATGATCATCTTGAATAGTTTATATTTCTGAAAAACTAATCCCTACACCTTTAAACTAATGTAATTCAAGATCTCTTCGAGAACCTTCATCAAAGATAAAAATTGTATTTCGATGACATATCTAGTTAAACTAAATATTTAAGTCATCATTCCATGATATGACCATAGGTTCATACGCGATCCAGTGCCCTTGGACCACCATACCTAAATCATACCATATGATTCTGGCAATAAATCCAAGGTGTCCTCAGAATCAACTATTAGAGTCCAAGGATCTCATCAAAGGAAGTCCATTTTTAGATGTTTTCTTATGATATGTTAGTAAATTGAATAAATTTACACATATCAATGTCACTAATTAACCAAAACATTAGAACCTCACATGGGGAATGAGTTAATGAATCAACCGGTTTCCATGAGTCTATATAAGGCCTTTCTACATGGGAATCCCAATATCACCATAGATAATACACACCTCTAAAATCATCCAAACACTCAAAGCACAACTGTTGGAGTCTATTTATCGATCCATTAAATATTTTACTAATTTATTTTATTATCTCCATGTGTAACCAAATCTATATTATTGTACACCTGTTGATGTCAAAATTAGGGACAAGATCATCTATGAATTGATTTTATAGTTAGAGGATATGCATAATTACCAATGAGTCAAGATACACTCTGATCATATTCAAGATGATGTTTCATGAATGGTTTACTACCAACTATATCCCCCATAAAAAATAAAAATAGTCAACCCATCTATGGCTAACTATTTTTTATGGATCTCTAATTTCCCTACCAACAATGTTTCATTAACTGACCAAGATTCCATTTCCACCTAAGGCATCCCCTAATTACTCAAGCATAAATAGAAAATTCCAACCCCAACTAATGGTGTTTTTAATGGGTGTGTACACAAGAAAACATATCATTGTTGTGATACCTTGTAAGAATCAAAACATTTCAAAACATACCCACCATATGGGAATTTGAATAAATAATGACAATTCCCAAATATTAATCCTTAGTTGGGCTGCCTCTATATGGAAGGACTTGTTTTTACATGATCGATGGAATATTTGAAACGACCTGAATCCAGAGCCCCTCAAATATTGCCATGTGCCTGGTTTTCCACATGACCTCAAGCATATTTCCCTAAATTCCAGAGGCTACCGACTAGCAGTGAGGGCCTTGGTAATTTATTAGGGAAACTATGCCCTCATTTGGTAAGGTATACAAGGTACAAGAAATGAAAGTCAATAGCGGATGCAGTAAACAACATAAAACAACTGAAACTAAACAGCAGATGTAATGTATAATATAATAAGGACACAGCATGGTACATGTATCTAAGGAATGTAGAAAACACAACAACATGTGAAAATACAACTGAGAACAAATCACTAAAAGTAAAAATGCAACTCCAGCAGCATCGCAAGCCTAAGCTCGGTCCTATGCTCTCCATCTCTAACCAGCAATCATGTACCTGAAGTAGAAGGGACACAATCCATATCCACACATGTAAACATATAACCTGTTTGGGCCGAAATGCATGACCCAAATATGGTGTGAGTCTAATCCCAGAAGACAATCACTATAATATCTATGCCCTATTGTTTGTGAGAAATATAGCAAAAGGAAAGAAAATAAATGAAGTAGAGAAATAAGAAGTACTATAAAGTAAAAAATACTACCAATATCCATTCACATTTATTTATTAATTTAATTCACTCAATAAATTATCAACCAATGAATCTAGCAAACAAATCTATATTCTCAAGGCATAGCAAGCAACACAACAGATATCTCAGTAGACTGCCTGACAACAAGCACTACAAACTCCAGATTTTTCATTGGCATGGTGGACTCATCACAACCAACCAAATGATAATCATGGTGACTCTCTGGGTGGCTCACACAAGAAGAACCGTCTAGTCAAGTAAACATACAAAGGCACAAACACTCTGGGAATCTCTCACTGTGAATCCCCCTGCGGTTGTGCAACGATAACTATAGACTCTCTAAGGAATAACTTACATATAGTTCCCCCTATAGTCTCGATATGTAACTATGGAAACTCTAAGGAATCACAATTTCCCATTCGTGTAGTTCATGCGAACGATTCTAATTTATAACAGACTCTTTAGGGAATCCCTTAATCATCAATTCCCTCTTTAGTCTACCACACTAAGTTCCCAAAACCCTAAGTAGTGTAGTTGTGAATAATTGAATTTTAGAAACCAAAAGTAAGATAAAAAATATACTTTGATGATAGCTAAAATTCATCAAAAGAATATAAACAGTAGGAAAAACATGCAATCAACTATATCATGGCAGGAAAATAATGCAACAAGGTATGCCTCACAGGCATCCTAAGACAAACAATGATAAATAGCCAAAACAGGGGGAACACCCATGGGGTGATACTCAAACATGCTAACGAAAAATTGTCAATCATCTAATAACCTCAAGCATACATGCAATCTATGGCAGATAACAATACATGACCAAAACCCTAACCTGAGATATCCGATACATGGGTATCCGACAATTTTGCACAAAACACTCAACGATTTTTAAAAGTAGGGGAAACTATCACCTAACTTGATCCTAAGAGATCAATATACATGAACCTCGTCCAGTGAATCATCCTAGAATAGAGAAGATCTGCAAAAACATCTAAAACGTTCAACCACAGATAATTATCACACGAGAAGGAATCAGGAAACGTGGCCAAAGAAGAACCAAGAACTCACTGATGCGATTCTATTGCGACCGACGATGTTTGATTCGGATAACCAGTGAAGAATCAGTCACTCAGAGAAGATTCGGCCTCCTCGGATGCCTTGGACGTAATTATCCAGAGAAGAAGATGAAAATAGGTTTAAGATGTGACCCCAGTCCGATTAATGAAATAAAATGAAAAGTACACTATGTGTACTTAATGAGTACACGACATGTACTCCCCCTTTCCATACACCAGATTATGTGGGCTCCACATCACCGCTACACACCATGTGTGTGGCCCGGACATGGCCATCACACAGCCTCATGCAGAAGAAAAGTATACGGCCTGTACTCATAAAGTACATGGCATGTACTTAGAACATTTCTAGATTTTCTTCTTTTTTTAAAAAATGACCAGAAAATGAAAAAAATACCTGAACGAACATCTGGGTTCTTACAAACTTCACCCTTAAAGAAATTCATCCTCAAATTTCCCTAACATAGTGGAGAAGAAGAAGCCTCGAACAACTCTGGCCACTGGGATCGTATATCATCCTCCCTCTCCCAAGTCTCGTCCAGTACACGACCATGCTACCATTGCACCCGTACCAGAGGAACAGACAGGCCAAAGAGTATCTTTTCTCTATGATCAAAAATCCTGATATGATTCTCCATAAATGATGCATCCTAATCTAGATCAACCTCCACAGGTTGAAAAACATGATATGAGTCTAAGAAATAGCAGCGAAGCTAAGAAACATGGAATACGTTGTGCATATCCTAGTACCTCTGAGGAAACTACAACCTATAAGGAACTAGCCCGACTCTCTCCAGAACCTCAAACGTCCCAACATATCTTGGTGAAAGCTTACCCTATCTCCTGATCCTCTTGTGTCCCAACCTCGGGGTAACACATAGGGAAACATGATCCCCGACTTTAAACTCCAAAGGTCATCGCCGCTTGTTGGAATAAGATTTATGCTGAGACTATGTAGTATCCATCCTTTTTCGAATCAACTCCACCTGCTCTGTGGTCTCCTAAACAAGGCGAGGTCCCAGCATAGCTGCCTCTCCGGCCTCCATCTAACACATGGGTGATCAGCATGACCTACCATACAAAGCCTCGTAAGGTACCATATGAATAGTTTATTGAAAACTATTATTATAGAAAAACTACACTAGAGGTATATGTCTCTCCCAAGAACCTCTAAAATCAAGGACACATGCTCGTAGCATGTCCTCGAGAAGCTGAATCATGCACACTGATTGGCATCTGTCTGGGGATGGTAAGTTGTACTCAGAAGTACCTATGTAACCAAAGCCCTCTGTAGCCCTTGCCAGAAATTTGACGTGAAGCGGGCGTCCCTATCTGAAATGATAGTATTCGGAACCCCATGCAAGTGTACAATATCACGGATGTAAAACCATCCAAGATCATCAATACTAAAGGTCTCTTTAATTGGTACGAAGTGAGAAACCTTAATGATCCTATCAATGACAACCCATACAACATCATTCCCTTGAGGCAATATTAGTAACTGTGTCATAAAGTCCATCGATACATTATTCCACTTCCACTCGGGAATGGGTAGCTTCTGTAAAATCTCTACCGGTCACTCATGCATTGCCTTCACCTGCCGACAGGTGGAACATCTCATGACAAAACCCGCAACATCTCTCTTCATACCTGGCCACCAATAATGGTGGTGTAGATCATGATACATCTTGGTGACTCCAGGATGAACAGCCTAGACTGGGGAATAGCAATCTCAAATCAAATCCTCGTGTATATCTAATGGCACCCATACACGTCCCTAGAAATGCAAGATCTCAACCTCACATATGGTCTATCTGGGAAGAGGGTCCTCTCCTGACATGCTTTCCCGTAGGACTAGGCCTTCAGAATCTTATAGCTGCCTCATTCGAACTCGGTCGAGATGCATAGAGGTAACAACTACAAAAGATAGGAATGTCTTCCTCTGTCTATCATGCACCTCCAAATGAAACTCAAAGAATAGTTCCATAAGCTACCACTCACTACTGGCCTCCTGAACTTCCTGTATTTGAGTCATTCTGGTTAGTGCATCATCCACTGCATTTTCTATCCTAGGCGTATAGGAATGCCCAAAATAGAAAGAATACAGGTACCTAACCCACCTTCACTATCTTAGATTCAAGTCACACTATGTGAATATGTACTTTAGGCTCTAGTAGTCCGTATACACCACAAAATTATCTCCCAGAAGATAATATCCCCAACAACGCAAATAATGAACAACTGCAGCCAACTCCAGGTCGTGCGTTGGATGGTTCTTCTCATGTGGCCTCAACTACCAAGATCCGTACGCAAAAACCTGATCCTCCTGCATAAGCACTGCTCCAAACCCAATGCCAGATGCATTACAGAAAACTGTATAACTCTTGCTCTGCTCCGGAAAAACTAGAATCGGTGCTGAAGTCAATCTCCCTTTCAGCTCTTGGAAGACTAAATCGCAAGCTTCTAACCAAACATACTTCACCCCTTTCTTAGTCAAGGATGTCAACGGTGCTATTAGGTGTGAGAAGTCCTGTATAAACTGCATGTAGTAACCAGTAATCCCTAAGAAACTCTCTACCTCGAAGGTGTTCTTTCGATTCTCCAACATGACTACTGCTCTCACATTCTCGGGGTCTACTGATACTCTTGTCTCTGAGAGGACATGACCTAGGAAGTGATCCTCAACCATAAAAAAGTGGTACTTTGAGTTCTTAGCATATAACTGATTCTCCCTTAGTGTACTCAAAATGATCTCAAGATGGGTAGTGTGGTTGTGTCGAGTGTGAAAGTACACCAAGATGTCGTCCATGAAAACCACCACGAAGGAATCCAAGTAAAGATGGAAAAATTTGTACATAAGTTCCACAAGAACTACAGGTTCATTCATGAGACTTAATGGAATAACCAAATACACATACAGACCATACCAGCTCTGGAAGGCTGTAAGAGGTATATCAGATAGTCTAACATGCAATTGATGGTAGCCGGATCTCAAGTTGATCTTCAAGAACACGCTGGATCCTTGAATACAATCAATGATATCATATATTCATTGTAATGGATATTGGTTCTTGACTATCAACTGTTTTAGCTTAAGTTAATCAAAACCAGGCCTAAGGGTGTTGTCTTCCTTCTTCGCAAATAGGACTTGCGAACCCCAAGGAGAAGTACTGGGTTGGATGAAACCCATCGTCTGAAATTCCACCAAATGCTTCCTGATCTCCTGCAACTCAGGTGTAGCCGTCCTATAAGGTGGAAAAGACCTAGGTGCCACTCATGGCATAAGCTCAATAGAGAAGTCTAAATATCGCTCCGAAGGTAAACCAAAAAAGTATTCTAGAAAGGCATCTATAAAGCAATCAACCACTGGAGGAAAATTTACCTGAGAAGTCCCTTGGTCATCCATATATAAGCATGCAATCTGGGAGATAACACCGCCCAAACCATGATGATCCTTTCTATCTCTTCTCTCTTGGACATTCCATTCACCCTAGTAATGAAAGGATCCACCCTCTGGTGATGTGAAACTCACCATGCAGCGATAGCAATCAAAAAAGGCTTGGAAGGGAACTAACCAGTCTATCATGAGAATGAATTCACATCCTTCCATCTTCAAAACATAGAGAATCCATGAAAAATGAAACCCACCAACATCGAGGGGGAAGTCTATGTATTGACGCATGCTAGCAGTTCTAATTCCCTAGGGAGTGTCTAGCGTCATCATATCCTCATAAGTATAAACAGTAAGTCTAAGGCTTTCCACAGTATGCAGAGAAATAAAGCTACGAGAATCTCTTATATCGAAAAGTGAAGAGGATAAAACTGAGGCTACTAAAATCGTACCTCGAACTGTATAAGGCCCAGGATCCTGCTCCTGATGAATCTGCTCTACAAAAAAAGTTAGGCTTGTACGACGAACCTGTGTAGTAGCCTGAGATCTATGTACTCCTCCTCTCTGAGCCTTAACACTGCATCCACGGCCTCTACCTTATCTTGAACGACCTGACGAAATCCAGCCCCCATCCTAATGCGGAAATGGTAATCCTTCTCCTATACATGGAGTCAAAACTAATCTTCCTTCACTAGTTGCTGGCAGAAGAACCTTGCAGAAGCACTGCAAAAGACACATCTTGCCGCAAGATCAGTACTCCATTGGGTCCCTAGGGCACTGGTTCTTCTTATGCCCACTTCTTCCACACTAATAACACACCACTTGGTTGCTAGAGAGAAGATCGCATCTACCGTAAGGAATACCTCGCTTCCTCGAGTCACCTAGTGTAGACTCTCGGTGGCGCTTCCTGCTGTCTGCCTGGAGAGAATCAGCCCTGGATACTGAACTGCCCTGGTCCACAGCTCTAGCCTCCCTCATGTTTCTCTCTGTAGTAAGCACCTAGTATACTATCAGCATGATAGAAGTCAACTGAAATATGTTCACCTGTGACTTGATATCCAATCTGAGGCCTTCCAAAAACTTTTTTGTCAAAAAGAACTCATTATTCCCCAAAATGGGAGTGAAACTCTGTAACTCTTTAAATAGGGAGGAATACTCCATAACTGTGAGAGTACCCTACTACAGGTTCATGAACTATCTGGCTCTGTCAGCCATCAGCATCACCAGGTAGAAGTAGTCATAGAACGTACACTGAAACTCATCCCAAGCCATAGCCTTTTGGTACCCTGTATGTGAAACCACATCCCACCATCTCTTGGCAGAATCTCGTAGCATATAAGTCGTGAGCTTCACTCTCCTCTCCGGATGTGTCTCCAGATGATCGAAGGTGGACAACATGGCTCCAAGCCATGACTCTGCAACCTGTGGTCCTCTATCCCCTGTGAATGTGGGAGGGTGTTGCTGCTAAAAAAACTGGTGTCGTCTCTGCCATAGATGAGGAAGGATAATGGGATCTCTAGAAGGTCTCCAAGAAAATCATAAAACCCTCTCTGAACTGAGCATCGGCACCAGTGTTTGGAATCACTGTAGGTTCCATGTCCGGATTGATAGGCAGAACTACTAGTAGTCCCTGATCTATCGTATTAGGCATACAGTCACTGCCAGGTTTCTGATGTGCAACAGGAGGACGTCTTGGCGCCGTAGCTCTGAAAGGTCAAAATTACACATTCATTAACGATGAACACAGATGAAACTTAACAGAGCATAACAGAACAGGAGAGAAAACGTTAATATTTGAGGAAAAAATTACTACACAGCCTGTAGTACTACTATATGGCATGTAGTACTACTACACGACGTGTCTCTTAAACTGTTACCCTGGGCGTGTACCTTGGCCATACATGGCTGTGTAAACTACCCGGGTACACAAAATGTTCTTAAACTACAAGGCTTGTACTAAACCTTTTCATCCCTGCCCATTCACTCTTACACGACTAGGAACACGGACTGTCCCAGTAGCAAACTACACGGTGTGCTTGTCCACTACACGGCATGTCCTTGTGATCTCTCCCTTGTCATTGTTGTTAGTCACACAGACTGGTACACAGGCCTCTACTACATGGCGTGTCAAAGGAGATGCAGTGTGTACTTGACATACCTTACCTAGCCCGTGTTTTTAGTGACACGGCCTGACACACGGTCGACACTACATGGCATGTTCTATACGGACACGGCATGTACGTGGAAGGATAACACCAACTAATGTTGTTGGCTATACAGCCGGCTACATGGTCAACTATACAAGGTGTGTTCACAAGGGACATGACGTGCGCTTGATGGAAACACCCGACCTATGTTGTTCGTGGCACGGATGGATACTTATTCTAGACTACATGGCATGCTAAGCTGGTACACGGTGTGTTACTATAGGATGCTTTACAACCCCGTGTCTCTGCCCAACATAGTCAGGGGCACGGCTAAAAGCTACATGGCGTGTATGCATAAAGTATATGCTATGACAACCCTGCTTTTTATTATAACTTAAACATGATTTATTAAATAGAACTTCACTTGATACAAAAAAGAAGATCAAGAGGTTTAGTGTCTTTGGGTCTTAGGATCATTGCATAAAAACTTAAAACATGAAATAAAACATCTTTATTGAAAACATCCATTACATGACCACTACATTCCTTCGTACTTAGCATTGCATGGGATAACCTGAGGACATGCATAAGAAAATGGTGAGCTATAATGCCCGGTAAGGGAGTACAAATGGAATAACATGAGGATTACAATACATGTTAGATAATAGGTATATAAATAGAGCATAAGAAAAACATGAACATAAAGTCATGATAAAGCATGATAATCATAACATGGAAATGTGGAAAAAACACTTGACATGTAATTAGCATGAGCCAAGGGCTATTGCACATAAAGCATGAGTAAACCCTCGTTGCACTTGAATTAGCATGAGTAAACACTAATTGCACATGACGTATCATGATACTATTATTTACCCAATGAATTGGAGTGCTAAGGGCGCACCCTTCTTATACATTTCATTTCATGCATAAGTGTGCCACATGGATCATAAAACATGGATTCATAAAACATAATCATTTATTCCATGATAAAGGAATGTGGAATTCATACATGAAACTTTATAATCAATATGTGAATGTGCATAAAGGTGAATACCCTTGATGGAGAAATGGGCATGGTATTCACTACACAATGGCATTGGCTTAGAAAATCGGTGCGATTTCAGCAGCGTAACAGCGTGACATAAGAATTCATAAAAATGGTTGATGAGAGAGAAAGGGGTTAATCATCTAATTTACATGTTATGGAATTTATATTCATGATACAAAAGTATTTCTTGAATGTAAATGAGGAGAGAGAAGTTCCTTCCAGAATTTCAGCATAGTAACGGGTGTACATGGGAGGCATTTAATGAGAGAGAAAGGGGTATCCCATCATTCAAAAATAAATAGGGAAGTATGAGGGAGGTGAGAAACCATACCCCAACATTCATAATTGAAATTAGAAGGGCAAAACATCTGAAGGAAAATTGGACAAAATGAGAAAGGAAGAAAAAACCCTTACTTGGAAGTATGCTTCCAAAGGCTAGAGAGGGTCTTGTGAGAGACTTCTTTGGAGCTTGGAGAACCATGGGACGATTATAGAGTGAGTAAGGAAGAGGTTGTACGAACTCCAAAGGCTTTGAGTGAGGAGTATGTGGGAGTTTGTGTGGGTTTATATAAGAAAGGTGAGGGAATTATTTATTATTTAGGTTTGGGACCCCTTATAATAATAATAATAATAATAATAATAATATTTTTTTAAAATATTATTTAATTCCAAAATCCTTTAATTTAAAAAAATATATTTCTCAATTAAATAAAAACTAAAAACACCATTTGTACTTTAAAAACGATTTACAATGTATCAATAATGACAAGAAATTATATTCATTATTATATACAAAAATAATGTACATGAACATAGTACTATCGATTAGTTACATAACCCCTTAAAACAGCTGCATAAGACCTAAGGGTAAGGTGTGCGATGGTGAAAAACTCTTGGGGTGGCTCGAATAACATCGCTCAAATGGTAATTTCTATCAACTTCCACTTCTCCAGTAGATGGTCTCATTCGAGCTTGACATGGTGAAGCTCAGATTGGGCTTGGTCAAGAGAGAATCCCAAGGATGCCACCTCTTTTCTGAGCCCCGATAAATGGGCTTCGTAAGGGGAAATTCTACTGGATGAGGCCATCTCTTCCTTTTTCTAAGTAATATTTGATGTGTTAAATCCCTATATTTATATTAATCATGTGATCGCTGTTTAACAACTATAAAAGTAACAGTCACAATTCTTATCATAAAACAAAAGAAGTTGAAATTTTATAAAAACATTTTATATAAAGAGACATTTAATAAGATCAAGAGAGATTTTCCATTAATGAAACTTTGAGTCATTACACACTCCGTTTATTCTAGGTTTTTTTGGACAGTAGCCTCAGAACTGCACTGGATCCCAGAAAACAAGTGTTAAGGTGCCAAATTCCGATCCGTGGAGGCCCATACTCCCCGCGAATCAATTCTTGGAATCATAACAATGGATATAACAAGTAAAATGTATAACAACTCATGATCCACAAAATTCCAATAATCGAGGTCCCATAACACCTCTAAGACCAATGTTTGGCATCCATGATAAAGAAACTCTAAACAAACAATACCCTATCAGCATAGTAGGTATTCTATCACAGTACCTATTACAAAATCATGCATCTTCTATCACAAATTATATCACAATAGCATGAAAATTCTAATGAAATCTAGATGGCATGGGAAAATGCATGACATATGATTTTCTAACAAGTTCCTATATGTTGCATGAGATGGCATACCCTCATCTCATCAGGTTGCAACAAAGAAGAACCACAATCATACAAACAGTAATAGCACAAAACAAGTGAACCACCCAACGGTGAAATCAATTAAACTATAACATTTTCAAAAACTCAGAAATTGAAATATTCGAGGTAATCTGGTGTTTTCCCTGTACACGGGTTCTAGAACGCATGTGCACAACTATTTACCATTTACCTATTACGACTTATCCCTGTCTAATGTCACTAAATAGAAAGTCAATAGAAAGGAAAGAAACTCCTCTGATACCACATTGTAATGACTCGAATCTGATGCCCCTAATCTAGTGCCCCATACCCAGTTCGCCACATGACCTCAAGTGCATATCCACCAATGCCAGAGGTTGCTGACTAGCAGCGAGGGCCTTAGTAAGTTATTGGAAAAACTATTCCCTCATTTGGTAAGGTTGTAGACGCCAAAAAAGTCTCTAACTCTCAGATGAAGTTTCAGAATGACGAAGCGAAGTCAATTTTGGAATCAGAGGCCTGATCCAGAGGTCCGGGAAATGGTGCATTAAATAAAGGAGGATTCGCGTGCAAAAATGTTGTGCGCGCAGAGGATCCCCGGGATTCACGGAATCGAGCCGATGTGACGCGCAATAATTGCATGCTTCAGTTCATCGCGGCGAGATTTTGCGCAGACGGTTCCCGGCGCGGAAGATTTCGTGCACCGCCTGTATTCTGTGCCAGCCGATGCCTATAAAAAGGCGGTGACCCCGAATGGTTTAGGGGTTGTGGAATTCGAATCGGCTCTCACGCACGCAATTCAACTCCCCCCGCGAGTAAGATGACTTCTAGTTAATCCCTTATTTCGCACCACCTTGCCCTGGAGATCTCCTTTGCGCGTAACTCCACAGGCTTAAGTGAATTTTCCCCCTTCCCCGGGTTCCAGCCTTGCGTGCAATCCATGTCTCATGCGTGAAATACCATGTCATGCACACAAACCCCTACGCGCAATTCCCTCTCTGCGTGCAATTCCCTTGCTACAATTGCACGTTGTCCTGTTGTTTTGCGCACAAATCTTCTTTCTTGTGCGCAACGCGTAGGACCCTTCACCTTGACACCCCTTGGCTGCCTCTCTACACCAGCACCTGATGTCTACCCTACCGGGCATGCGTGCCAGAATTGTTTTCTCGTACGGCCTTCCAGGCTCATGAAATGTAATCTCAAAGTCCCTTGGGCGGTGTTTCCTGTTGTGTTGCTTTTACTTATGCTTCTCCCTATAGGCACGCTAATGGCTATTGCTTTTTCTCATAGCCACACTAACGTGGACCCCCGGTGGTTCTCCCTGCGGCCCCCCTTCACCACGGCCTTACTGATGCTTTCACTTCCACAAGGGGTAGAGGGCTTTGGGCATGTAAGCCCTAGGGGTGTGGAGAAAACCCACCTCATCCAAGTTGTAGGACGTTAAACTGCTAAGAACCTCGTCCTTAACACATGACGTTAAACTGTGGTATGACCTTGTGCTTCGCACGCAGGGTCCCCCAGCTCGGACATTTTTTACATCTCTTGTCTCCGCCAGAATGGACTCTTCCTCTCATGGAATGAGATACTCCTTTTCGGAGTGGCGTTTGTCCATAGGGGAAGGTCCACCTCAGAGCGTAAGCTCCTAGCCACTCATGTGGAATGTTGCACCCGTGCATCTCCGTACTTCCCCCTGCCAAGGCCAGTGGAGTCCCTTTTCCACTACGCTTTGTCGCACCACGAGCCTCCACATTGGAGTAAGCCCCGGCACCAAGGGCCGCTAACCACACGTAATCCCTTGTTTCCTCTTTGGGCCGCTCAACGCGTAAGCCCCATTATACTTCTCACGGATGAAACCTTTTGTGACGTGATCGTCTGGTCCTTGCTGCCTCTTATTTCTCACACCGATCATGAATCATGTAGGCATAGAGTGCGCATCGACCATGGAACCACCATGGGCCGCCTCAGAGTGTAAGCCCCATCCCAGCGAACTACGTGGACTTTGATCCGTGCTAATGCATGGTACATAGGAAGCCTCCACGAGGTTCAAGCCCACCACCCAGTCGTCTCGACCTCTCCACGTCAGTTCCCTGACCACCATGGGCCACCTAAGAGCCTAATCCCCAAACCCCTGGTCCTGCATGACATTAAACTGTATCTCGTCCCACATGACGTTAAAATGTATCTCGTCCCGCATGAAATTAAACTGTATTCCCCCTCTTGGGATGTCTAAGAATGTAATCCCCATGCCTCACTCCACCATCCATCCTGATCCATACCTAGGCTGCGACATCCCAGTGAGATCATTCCATCCCATCCCACTCCATGTCTTCTGGGATGTCGTCCACGTGCTGGCCCCATCATCGGTGTTCCCCCTAGGGGTCCATCAACCCAATCCGTCTCTGCAAGACTTTAAACTCACGACATACCTAATGTTAAACATGGGAAGCTGAGGAAAACCTCAGATGGTACATATTCCCCACGTTTGATGTGGGATGCCTCGGGCTTCTGTGCCCTTGAGAAGCCCTATGATGAGGGACCAAAGACAGACATGCTAACGACACCCCAACGTGACCATTATCCTCACCGAAGGATGCTGCCCCAACAAGACCCCTTGGAGGGTCTCGATGGAAGTAGCGTAATTAACTGGAGTCCATGTAGATATGGCACCGGGAATGAGATTCACGAGCACGTCTTAAATCTATGAGGGAGACCCGGACTAGGTGATGAGCTTCGAGGAGGAATCCACGGAAGGAAGAACCGACATCCCATCATCCCAGTTTCGATCAAGGAGTAGACATCCCTAAACAGGGAACTGATGCCACCCGCCTTTGGAAAGCGGGAATGCGGGGTAACAAGCAGCACACCCTCCCAACAGACGGATGCGTGCACCCCGGAGAAAGCATCGAAGCAACAAAAATGGTGAACCCGACATGAATCTCTTCTCCTCAATACGGAGAATGGTAGCGGTCAGGGCGTCAGAAGATTAGCAGGTCACCAGGTCTGGGTAACCCTCACTGGGGCGTGAAACCCACCAGGGGTCGAGGCCGTCAGGACGTTGACCACTCTGTTCTGCGATGTCGTCAGTGTGGATCCCTCTCGCTAACTATGGAAGACGGAATGACGCTGGGCCTTGGTTTTTGATCTCTTTTCCTGTTGATGCTAATGGGTTCATCTCCCAGCTTCCAAGAATCATATCACTACATTCGGAGCTCGATCGCCACTTGGCCACCGGCGTAGGGGAAGGGGCAGTACCGATGCGGCTACCCCGCGCGGTCCCACCTATTCCACGGTCGCTCCGACTTCGACCGCCGTAGCAGCTGGGCGCTCGCGCCCCCTCCCCCCGTCAGAAATCATACATCGGAGGGTGATCAATGACCTGGTTCGTAGGTATGATGAAGATGGGATCATCCCCACCAGGGGCATGGCCCGTTTGGATCTGGAGGTTGCTGCGCCTCACCACCATCGCCGCCCTTGAGGGCTGCGCAGGTAGCCGCCGCTCCCCACTCCGACATTCAACCGCTTTGGGAGCCTATCCCCGGAGCTCCTTGACACATCCCTCCCCTATGCCAATGAGGTGGGGGATGTCCGGGTCCACCCGATCGGAGACCCGTTCCAGGGGTTAACGGCAAGAACCCCCTCCAGGCTGCGTCGATGTCACCGCCTGACTCCCCGAGCCGTGGAGTAGGCAATCTTCATGCACACACTGCCGACTCCGACCCATCTAACACGACTCCCACATCGGGCCTGAGCGGTAGAGAATGCCCATCCTGGGGCATCAACATCAGCAACCATTGTGGCCTGAGCCACTGCTGACTCCTGGTACCAGACCCCCGCACACGTTTATCAGGGGCAGCCACATGCCCGACTAGGATCGAAACCCCAACTTCCCTACAGGCAAGTTGGGTCGAATCTCCCAGTTGCAAGCACTGGCAATGGCCACCGCGGACCAATCCGCTGTAGTGCTACCCACCATGAAGGCTCATTCCGTGCCACTGATCTGGAAAGCCGAATGCTTCGTCACGACGGCTATGCTCTGGGTATGACTCTTTCTAGCGCCCACTGCATGGGGTATGAGGTCACTCCCCCTACTGCCGACAATGAATATGGGTCCATTGCGTATCCAGTTGCTCACACACCTGGAGTTCCTCCCTATGTCCCTTTCGACATCTGTCCCGGTGCTTCTCGCACCCCGGTCTTCAGTCCCCTCTGCCCGAGCTCTATTGTGTCCGGGGGACCCCATGACGGGAATCATCCATAACTTGAGGAGCCACCCAGGGGCAGGAATGCCGGGAATCATCACCGTAGGAGGAATGTCAGGGGATTCCGGACGGAAATTTGACCAGTCCATTTCTCAGATTCTGAAGCGGAGTACGACTTGACGATGGAACCTTCCCCCCAACCCTTCGAATTGAGGGCAAGGATGGGGATGCGGTGTGTTAGCCTCGTACACCCTGAATGCGAGATCTGTATGATTCCATCATCCCTTCGAAGGTATATCCAGGAGGATGAGGACTTGGCGTACCCCCACGGGTCAAACCCACAGCAGCCACTGGCCCCCATCGGAAGCACCTCCCACCCCTGTCAGGGAGGGTGGGGAACCTTTCTGGGGACCAACGAAAGAGTAGCGAGGCGACACAACCTCAGCGAGCACCGACGCTGTGATAGGAGGCCCATTCGCTGGCCCATCCTATCGCGATGTGGCTGCCAGGGCACTGCAACCCCTGGAGGATGAGCCAGGGATCGGCGACCAATAGTCCTATTCGCCGTATTCCCTGCCGGCCAGCCCACTGGCCTGCCTCGGCGCCATTGCCTGTTCCCCAACTATCCTCTACGGACGAGCAAGGGTGGCAGGGTCCGGACCCTGAATCAGAGTCGTGGAGCTTCTGGACCGTTCTTGCAGTGGGCTACTTCCCTGAGAAGTTTTGGACGGTCACAGAATCAGATTTTGATGTGCCAGAGTCACTCACTCCAGGAGAGTTTTAATGCTTCCTCCAAACCCTCCGGGTGACCCACTCCCACCTTTGTTATCAGCTAGTGCCTTATCCTGGGAGCCAACATCTCTGGGATATCAGTGAGTAGTGCCGTCGGGTCGACCTAGAAGCGCTCCCCGCGGTTTGGCACCCCGAGTCATTGGGTCACCATGAGGCCCTCCAGAAACAATGCATCCAGATTTTTCAAGTACTCCGCAGAGTTATTGAGGAATCTACCCCCCACGTGCACATCTTCGAATGGGGGTAGGATGCTGCTCTTCTGTTCTGTGCGATCTTCCGACAACCCGATTCACTGGGCGGCCCTGAGAGAACGTCGCCAAGGGCAGTGGCAGTCAACATGGCTGACCTTTCATATGAGGGAAACGGTGTGGAGACCCTCGATGGGGACTCACCCCCTAAAGATAGGCTGCTACTGGACCCATTTGGGAGGATTACTCGCCAACAGAGGAGTCTCCTAGGCCTTCCTGTACCCACGGAGGCGCTGAAACTGGGCCGAATCATCGGCAAGGGTAAAGAGCCCGTCGGGTTTGTCAAGCTCGCCGACCCATCTACCTCAGTGCAGAAGGTAGAGGAAGATCCCAAGAAAGCCACGTTGCACTAATAGCTAGCTGAGAAAAAGAGGCTGGTTGATGAGCTCTTGGCCGAACGCATTGCTGATATGCGGCCTGACTACGGTAACCCTAGACCAGGACAGCAGGGGTAGGAGCATCCACCCCTTGACGAGATTCCCCCGGGCAACCATGACCATGTTGCATTCACCGGCAGGGGAGATGCTGGAACCCATGGCAAGAGGGTGCGATATGTTTCGTCGAACCCCCCCGAGCGGCGGGAACACCTGGGGGGACCCTGCTCGGTTTCCTCCCACCGCCCCAAGAGTCACTCCACAAGCCGCCCCATGAGCCTCTGAGCACGACTACCGTATCGAAGATACTGGAAACATGCTTGTGGTTAGAGATCCCCGTCAGGACAGAAATCCGCATCCGGATGATCTAATGGAAGTACTCGTCGCCTGCTTGGAGGCTCTGGAAACTCAGCAGGTGGAAATCCCACCGGATGGACTGCTATACCCAGCATGGGTGGATGATATGCCGGCCCCGCTGAGATTTGGTAACCCCACCTTCACCCCCTTTAACGCGACTGGAGACCCACCACAACACTTGTCCCACTTCAACTCGAGGTGCGGGCCTATGTTAGGGACTCCAGCGCAACAAGAGGCTGCAAAGCTCTGATGCTTCATTCAGACACTTGAAGGACCAGCATTCGTCTGGTACAGACAACTCCCTATTGGATCTGTGACTATCTGGGAGGACCTTCACCGACAATTCCTCTACTAGTTCAGTTCCACAACCTGGAAGAAAAACATTGCAGACCTCTTCAGGTGGAAGCAAAGGCCCGAAGAGCGAGTCGCGGACTTATTCGCCCAGTGGAAGGGGCTCATGTACTCCCATGACATGCCACTGACTCAAGAGAAATTACTGACGATATGTGTAGGGAACGTCAAGGCGGAGTTGGTTCCTTCTCTGATCATGCAGAATTACCCCGGAGGGTTCCGGGACTTCTCGGACATAGATCAACGCCTCGAAGAAGCCCTACAATAGGTCGGTCAGGCACGCCTGTTGCCTCCTGTACTCTCTGCAAAGAGAGCCTCCAGAGCTGAGCCCACTACTGTAGCCCAGATAGATTCCCCCAGACAGCTAGAGTTACTGCCAGTGAGGCCATCTCAGTAGACTCATAGGGGTCCACCCCCCATAGGCACAGCCTTCGGCCCAGCAGCGACCGCCTCAAAATCGGTCGGCACCTCCATGTAATGCACCGCCACCACCTAGGAGAGGTAATCTGGATCCGCCTCCTTGTCCTTCTCCTCCGGCCCCTGGTTATGGTCATCCCCCAAGAGCCCCCTTTCCAGACAGAAGGAATCAGACTTACTCATTTGGCGAGGCCCAGGTCCCCGGTTATTTCCGTAGCGCCTTGGAGCAGAGGACCGTGTGGCTCCCTGAGTGCCGAAAGCCAGAAGAGGCGTGTCTCACTGATCACCCTAACTACTGCCCTTATCACCAGATCCTAGGACAAACCATCCAGCAATGCAATGTGTTCAAGGACTGGTTCCAAGACCAGATTGACAACAACATAGTTAGGTTGGGCCCAGCCCCGGCACAGGTGGAGGGTGTCTTCGTGAGATCAGATGGCAGTAGTGACAACGAGGATGAGTGATAACGGGTTTCCGATCGTGGGTCCTGGAAGTATAATGACTGGATGGCCCGTAGGATGGTCTCCCATGCCCATGGCATCATCCATGCCCGCTTGAGTCAGCTAGAGCCCTTGGAGTCTGCGAGGGCTGCTTTGGCATCCTCATACCAGCCAACTTCTTCCCAGAAGAGCAGGCGGTGGTGCAAGAAGAAAGAACGCGCCCTTCCATTGTCGTCATCTTCCCGCACGCTTGGCAATTTCATGCCCCAAAAAATGGAGATCCCTCCTGGACCCCGTCCGGTAGTGGATGACTCCTCGAGTAAAGGTGTCGGGTATGCTTCGGTTAACACCGTAGAGTTGGTAAATCCCATTTTGACTCGGGACGATGAGGAGCGCCAGGTGGACCTCCACAATATCCCTAGCCATCGCCAACGTCGGCAGAGCCGTGGCTACCTGAAACGCCGGGGCACGAAAGTCGTCACCTCTAGTCAGGCCGTGCACGCTACTGAAACCAGGCAGCAATCCCGGTACAGAGAGTAGCAATCCCGGCTCCCTCACCCAATGTAAACAGGTTTGCTTCCACCACCGTTTGTGTTGCTGGATCGGGCGGAACTGCCTTGTCCGTGTCGTAAGTAGCCCAGTCCTGCCACTGGCCGACTACAGCCTTCCGGTCCTAGCACGACAGCCACCTCCCAGGCTTCGGGTAGTGAACAGCGGGACGTGCCTAGTACCAGTCAGTCATCGGTCATGCCGGCTGGACCCGTCATGCCCCCAATCGCAGAGCGACCTCCTGTAATCAGAAGCTCACGTTTGGCATGAAAGTATGACGTTATGAAGCATTTTGTCGGCATTCCGGCAAGGCTTTCCATCCTTGAGGCCCTTCGCCTGTCGTCTGAAATGCGTGAGGTGCTCGCTGAGGGTCTAAGGAGCCCCCTCCAATTTGAAATGGAGGTGGCGGTCTCAGAAGCCTTCCACACCGAGTTGATTGAAAATGCCGAATGTCAGGCTGTTATCTCGTTTTGTGGTGAGGATGAAGACCTTCCCATACATGGTCACATCCACCCGCTGTACATCACTGGCCATTTCAATGGTGTGGAAGTCCATCGCTGTCTTTTTGACACAAGTTCCAGGATAAACCTGATCCCAACTCGGACACTGCGGAAACTGGGGTTTTATGAGGCTGATTTAACTCCCTCCGACCTCAGAATCCAGGGGTTTGACAGGACCGAGAAAACTCCACTTGGCATGATTCGACTGAAGACCCAGTTCAGTGGCCTAATCGCCAATACTGAATTCATGGTTGTCTCTTAGGACACTGCCTACAACGTGTTGATGGGTAGGCCGTGGATCCATCTTCACGTAGCGGTTCCTTCATCATACCATCATAGCCTCAAATACTCCCTTAAGGGTCGAGTGGGCGTGCTCCAAGGAGATGTGTCTTCGTTTCCCTCTTGTGAAGCTCGTTACCTAGACGCTGACTATTATAAGAGCAAGGACAAGCAAATCCTGACAGGTGAGGTTGATCCCACCGCTGTCACGAGTGATCCCTGGGCAGGTTTGGATGACGCATATGTCTTCCCAATCCATTGGTTGGAAGCCACGAATCCCGATATGGGAGAGTTCTTTGTTGTCTCGGGTACTAGAGGAAGGAAAATTTCTGGGTCTAAGCAACGGCGGGAAATCACCTCGTACTCTTACACCAACCAGGCTAAGGTGATCCCTGAGCCTCCTACCCCTGTACGATATCAGGACATTGGGCTCATGGTAATGGTAGTGCGTCATATGTGTCTGTTTCGCTGGGCAGGAATTGACCAGCTCAAGAAAACGCATCATTACTGCTTTACTGTCATGAAGCGTGGCCCCTTAGGCCAAAGGCCAGATGGGATTGGATCAACATCCTTCATCGCCATGGTCTCCACGGGGCCTGAGTCTCCCGTCGTGATGACCTCCACCACCCAAGCCAGCGCCAGCTCCCCGTCAGGGTCTAGCCACCCCGATGCAGCTTTCCCGGTGGACGATCCTTCCACCATTAGAGAGGAGGACATGCAAAATGCTCCTCCTGCCTTTGAGGAGGGAATCTCCACCACGGTCGATGAGTTAGTGCAGGTGAACCTCAGTAGCGAGGCGGACTCGAAAACCACATTGGTCAGCGCCGCTATGCCCCCTGAGGAATGGAAACAGTACATAGACTTCCTCAGACAGCACCCTAATGTGTTTTCCTAGAGTTATGACGAGATTCCAGGACTAGACCCCCGGGTAGCCGTCCACCGCCTTGGCCTCCCAGCAAACCATCGCAGGTTCAAGCAACCTCCCAGAAAAATGCACCCCTCTCATGGTGCCATGGTTGAGGCCGAAGTTGATAAGTTCATCAAGGCCAAATTCATCATGGAAGTCCAGTACCCTAGGTGTCTAGCCAAAATCATGCCAGTCAGGAAGATGAACGGGCAGACCAGGGTCTATATCTACTTCCACAATCTTAATCGCCACTGCCCGAAGGATGACTTTCCCCTTCCTGTGACAGAGCTGTTGATCGATGCAACAGCCGAGTTCCAAGCCCTCTCCTTCATGGATGGGTACACCGGGTACAACCAGATCCGGATGGCCCATGATGATGAAGATTTCACCGCATTCAGGGCCCCCCAGGGCAGTTTTTGCTACCGGGTTATGCCCTTCGGCCTGAAGAATGCGGGTGCCACCTATCAACGGGCTATGAACCGCATATTCAAGCAGATCCTCAGGACACTGGTGGAGTGATATGTAGACGACCTGTTGTTTAAGTCTCGTCAGCGCCAGGACCATCTCAAAGACCTTGAGAAAGTGTTCGGCTTCCTCCGTTCTCACCACATGATGATGAACCCATTGAAGTGTGCCTTTGGGTTCACCTCTAGAATGTTCCTTGTCTTCATTGTTAGGTATCGAGGAATTGAGATCGACCCAGAGAAGATCAAGGCCATCAGTCAGATGCCTCCCCCGAATAATATTCGGGAGCTTCGAGGCCTCCAAGGACACTTAGCCTATATAATCCGATTCATTTCGAATCTATCCGGCAAGTGAAAGCCCTTTTCTCGACTCATGAAGAAAGGTGCCGCCTATGGGTGGGATGAAGAGTGTCAGATCGCTTTTGAGGAAATAAAGCAGTATCTGCTTCATCCTACGGTCCTGATGCCACCTATTCCTGGAAAGCCACTGGTCCTTTATGTGATCACCCTGGAATGATCCCTCGGTGCCCTTCTTGCCAAGAAGAAAGACGAGGGAACAAATAATAGCCTCTACTACCTCAACCGCATGCTCCTCGACACGGATGTGAGATGTTATCCCATTGAGAAGAGGTGCCTAGTGCTAAAATTTGCCATACAAAAATTGCGGCACTACTTGCAACACCACAAGGTACAGCAGGTCTCTCGGGTAGACATGGTGAAATACATCCTGAACCGACCTATGTTGACTAGCCGATTGGCACGCTGGGCGGTGATCCTCCAGTAGTTCGACATCAAGTTTGTATCTCAGAAGGCCGTCAAAGGACAGGCGTTGGCGGAATTCATAGATGCCCACTCAACCTCTGCGGACTACCTACCAGATCTAGGCTTTTTTGATGAAGCATTCCTCTCAGTCGATCATGATATCCCATGCTTGCAGATGCACTTTGACGGCGCCTCCCGAAGCCCTACCGGTAGAGGGCTCAACGATCCTATTCTTAACAAAGTGGGCCTGGGTATCGTCTTCATCACCCCGGAGCAAGACATTATGCCATATTCATTCTTGTTGTCAAAAGGCTGCACCAAGAATGAGGTAGAATATCATTCCCTCATCACTGGCCTCAAGTTGGCTTTGGAGGTTAATATACTCCACTTGTGTGTGAAAGGGGACTCTGAGCTAGTCATCAAGAAGGTTAATGGTGACTATGCTGTCAGGAAGCCAGAACTCATGCCGTTGCTGGAGTGAACCCTCTATCTAATGGATAAGTTCCCCTCCCAATCAGATGTCGTTAACGTTCCCCAATCGCAGAACGGTCGAGCAGATGCTTTGGCCAGCCTGGCCGCATCACTTGCGGAGCCCGAACAAGATGACCTAATCATCCATGTGGTGCACCAGAGAGTAATTTCTCCTGTTATGCCAGAGAGCGATCGTGGCCCGTGGGTGAACCATCTCACCACTGGCTCCCCTACGTCAGGACCCTAGGGGGCTTCAGGTATGGTGATCGAGAAAGTCCCTGACCAGAGGACGCCCTTGGTTGAATTCCTCCGGCACGGAAATCTTACGCTGGGCCGAACAGAGCGAGATCAAATCCAGCACCGCGCACTGCAATTCACCCTTCAAAGCGGTCCCAGCCGTGAGCAGCTCCTTTACAGGTGCGGGTTTGATGGTGTTCTCCTTCGTTGTCTCCAAGGAGTCGAGATCCCACAGGTCATGCAAGAAGTGCACGCTGGTTACTGTGGCGCCCACCAGGCCGGGTCGCGATTGTCTCACCAGATTCGGAGGCTGGGATACTTTTGGCCCTCCATTATCCACGACTGTGTTGAGTTTTCCAAGAGGTGTCATGCATGCCAAGTTCATGCTAACTTCATGAATCTGCCACCAGAGCCTCTCCATACCACTAAGTATTCTTGGCCCTTTGCAGTCTGGGGGTTTGATGTCATAGGGCCTTACCCGCTGGTGACGGCCCGCCAGTGCCAGTTCATCATAACCGCTACGGATTTATTCTAAATTTGGGCAGAGGAAATCCCGCTCAGGGAAGTAAAAGCTTGTTCTATTGCCGACTTTTTGAGCTCCAATATCATCTACCGGTTTGGAATACCTCACGCTATCCTCATGGATAACAGAACCAACTTCCGAGCGGCCGAGCTGAAGAAATTGTCCGCAAAATACAAAATTCGTTCTAACCACACCTCCCGCTATCATGCGTAGGTGAATGGACAGATTGATGCATTTAACAAAACCCTCTCTAACATTATGCAAAAAATGGTTGGCCAGAACAAGAAAAGTTGGCTGAACAAACTCCCCAACGCCCTCTGGGCTTATAGGACAATGACTCGTAACTCCACCCAGGTGACTACATATTCCCTGGTATACGGAGCTGAGGCTGTCCTACCCATCGAGATCCAGCTGCCCTCATTGCGCACGGCGGTATATGACCAGCAAGTGCTGGATAGAGTTATCGAAATCCCTTTAGCTGAATTGGAAGTGTTGGATGGAAGTAGGCTTCACGCTTTCCATAACTTGGAAAGGCATCAGAGCAGGATGGCTCAAGCTTTCAATAAGAAGGTTCGCCTCCGCTCCTTCCTGCAAGGTGACCTGGTGCTAGCTCTCAGAGCGCAAATTATTCCTGGCAGGAGACCACCCAAGTTGGAGCCCAAGTGGGAGGGGAATTTTATTGTCCATAAGGTCTATACCAATGGCGCGAATTCCTTGGTGACTATGGATGGTGAGCGTGTTACTCCTCCCACCAACACCAGGTTCCTCAAACAGTATTTTGCCTGAGCTCTAGGGTCCATGTTCTAAGAACTCAAACTAAGATCTATGCTCTACTCCAAGGTCTGAGTTCTAAGACCTAAAACTAAGATCCGTGTTCTACTCTAGGGTTTTATTTCTAATACCTAAAAATAATATTTGTGTTCTTCTCTAGGGTCCGAGTTCTAAGACCTAAAACTAAGATCTGTTCTCTTATCTAGGGTCTGAGTTCTAAGACCTAAAACTAAGATCCGTGCTCTACTCCAGGGTCCGAGTTATAAGACCTAATACTAAGATCTGTGCTCTGCTACAGGGTCCGAGTTCTAAGACCTAAAACTATGATCCTTATCTCGTCCAACATGACGTTAAAATATATTGCCAGAACTATGTCTAGCTTGATTCCCATCCTAATGGGATACGTAGAAACGCCTAGAACATTCGTCTATGGGTCCATCTTGAGGTCCCCTATCGCGTTGGTCTCGCCATTGGGACCTTGACCACAGCATCGTGTGGCGTGGTATGGTATTGTGTCTTCATTCACGTCGGGTTTGCAATAGTTGCACCACACGCACCCTGTCCTTAGGATTAGCCCTCCTATGTCATGTTCCCCATGGCATTAAAAGGCACCGTCTGGACCTACGTATGGCTTGATTCCCATCTTAATGTGATACGTAGGACCGCCTTAACACCCAGATGTCAGGTCCAGGCCCATCTCTTAGGATATCCCACGATCTCCTGGTTCCCAGGGTGTTTGGCATTATGCCCCCTCTTTTGCCCGGGGGTCCGCCATCTTTTGGCCGCTCTCAGACTGAGCCCTTTGACCCTTTCTAGTGGTTTGCTAATTTGTTCAGAGTACTCTGGTCTAGGACTTGGAGTGCCAGATTCAACTTAGGCAAGTTCCATCCACTTGCTAATATTCATTTTCCCCTTCATTCGGGACCCCGTCTTCCTTCACACCCGGAGGGACCCCCAAAAACGGCCTGGATACTATGCCCAAGGGCTCTCCTACCATCACGGGACAATGCCCCTAAGGGTTTTAGACAAACAATTGATACAAATAACAGGTTGAAAACATTGTCAGCGGTTGATGCTCATTTGTTTGTCTCCATGGCTAACACGATAGGATGTTGTGTTGCGAACACGGTCAGTAGTAATCCTCAGTCGCCACGCCGGTTTCCCTGGGCCCCGAATGTTGGTGGAATGATTCATGTCATGTTCCACCCCACCATGTCAAGGTGGAATCTCGACACTACTTTTACTAACCCTCAGTATAACCCCACGCGTCAGACAGACCAAGCTACGTAACGGTGTCTCTCAGGGCTCCTCTCTCGGGATCGCACGCAGTGACGGTATCACATCGTGTGTGTTCCCCTAAGTCCAAACCATATCACCCTAAACTGGGTGGAGGTCCAAACCTTATGATCCAAAACTGTGTGAAGGTCCAAACCTTATGACCCTAAACTGTGTGAAGGTCCAAACCATATGACCCTAAACTGTGTGAAGGTCCAAACCATATGACCCTAAACTGTGTGGCCGTCCAAACCTAATGACCCTAAACTGTGTGAAGGTCCAAACCTTATGACCCTAAACTGTGTGAAGGTCCGAACCTTATGACCCTAAAATGTGTGATGGTCCAAAACTTATGACCCTAAACTGTGTGGCGGTCCAAACCTTATGACCCTATACTTTGTGAAGGTCCAAACCTTATGACCCTAAACTATGTGGCGGTCCAAACCTTATGACCCTAAACTATGTGAAGGTCCAAACCTTATGACCCTAAACTATGTGGTCGTCCAAACCATAGGACCCTAAACTGTGTGAAGGTCCAAACCTTATGACCTTAAACAGTGATGATATCATCCCGACTACGCATTGATCGGACGCTACCACTCCAAAACTACGTATGGCTTGATTCTCATCCTAATGAGATATGTAGGAGCGCCCGGGCACTTCCCCGCGGGGCCAGACTAACTTTTGCTTTCGGTCCCCTAACTTGAAACCTCTCCCAAGGGGTTGTGTGGTGTGATATGGGATTATGTCCTCATTCAAACCGGGTTGTTCACCACACCGTACAGACCCCCTATTCCCATTCACGCCTGGTGTTTGAGTTACTCCACCATGTGCCTCTTATGTTTCTTTCCGCCCTTTGGTCTGAGTTCTAAGACCTAAAACTAAGATCATTTCTTTTGACTTTCTAGGACTCGGTCTCTCTTGTGGGATTGCATGGTGTGGTGCGGGATTATGTCCTCATTTACGTCGGGTTACTCGCCGTACCGTTCCTATCCCCAGATGAGATTTTTCGCCCATCCCAAATGACGTTAAACTGTATTTCGTCCAACATGACGTTAAACTGTGCTTCAAGAACTACATATGGCTTTATTCTCATCCTAATGAGATTCGTAGGATCACCCAGACATTTCGTTTTGGGTCCAGCCCCAGGGATTACCAAACCTCGTCCTTCCTTATTGTTGGTCCCTCTGCCCAACATCGTGGGAAGTGGTGTAATCAGGACATCTACACCGAGCAGGTTCAGGATGCCCCATGGTAATAATGGAAGGGACAGTTATCTCTCCAAAGAGGTCCTGCCTGGAAATCGGGACGACCCATGATCAAGTCGGTATGTCCTCCTAATGTGCCCTCGCCACGGTGGCGTCATTTCAGGAGTGTTGGACTCTATTCGAACAAACCACCGCTCCACCTTTCACGCTTCATGTGCCCCCTTATTCAGATCCTCATTTCCTTTCATGTATGGAGGGACCCCCTAATAGTATGGATGCTCGACCTATTGTCCACATACTATCCTGGGCCAACGTTTCAGAGGACTGGTCATGTTTTACGGGACCCCCTAACAGTATGGATGACAGACCTATGGTCTGCCTACTATCCTGGGCAAACGTTCCAGAAAACTGACCGGCGATATTTGAGTTAGGCCCCATGTTGTGAACATGGTCAGCAGTCAGCCCTCATTTATTGTCCCCATTCCAGGCCAGCACGATATGGATGCTGTGTTTTAGCCATGGATGACAGTTATCCTCCATCGTTGCGCGCCATTGTGTTCCGAATTTGGGCAGTGTGATTCACCCTTCCCCTCCATCATCTTATGTTTGGATGGATTTCAATGCCCCCGGCATTACCCCGATCGTGTGTTAGATCACACTTAGAAGTTGACACATCAATCAGCCTGGGGTCTCCTTAGAAATCCAGGCCCAATTTCGGATGCCTGAAGCTTGGTCAATGCCCCACAGTTGGACGAAATGATGGCACATGCACCGTTTGTTTCTCGTGTTGGGCATGACCTGCTGGAGCTAAGGTATGAGTTGTTATTCGTTTCGAAAATATGGTTGAGCATATTAAACCAAGTGTACAAATTAATGGATTTGTCCATGTTTTGGAATGAGATGATGAGCAGTACATGCAAGAAGTTCATGAGATGGACAAAACCAAGCCCTTAGGGATCAGCATGCTGAAGCGATCTTTCCAGCGCTGCTACCCTTTGGATGGTGGCCTCCAGGACCTCTTCTCACTCCTTGAAGACTCTCTACTCATCAGCCACCACAGAGCGCAGCTCGCCAACCCTAGCTTGTGCCTGTGCCTGCTCGGTTCAAAGTACAGTCATCTGGTGACTCGCCTCCATCAGTTGTTCCTGCGCGTCAGCCAGCTGGGCCATTAGCTGCTCCAAAATCCCCGAGCATGTTGTAACGAAGGCCTCCTTATCTGCTGCTTTCCCTTCGAGGTTCTAGACTTCCTACTCTACCCACAGCAATGCTTGAGCGCTCTCCGATCCTTCCCGACCCTGGGCAACGTCGGTGCGCCGACTGCTCTCGCGTATCTTCTCAACCATGTAATCACGGACTGTCATACGAAGGAACCGAACGTCGGCCCCTCCATCATACAAGAAGTGCAGCCAGATCTGGAGTGATCCCATCCGCCTCAGCCAATCCGACTGGGGCAGTCAGAGAAA
The DNA here is from genome assembly GCA_963277665.1 of Viscum album. Classification (NCBI taxonomy): domain Eukaryota; kingdom Viridiplantae; phylum Streptophyta; class Magnoliopsida; order Santalales; family Viscaceae; genus Viscum; species Viscum album. Next base: position 1,916,610,046 of record OY728128.1, on the reverse strand, counting down.
GCACTAGATACACTTCCACCCTTTGCGCTGTTTCATCCGGCTCTCCTCGGCTGCCTCTGAGTTTGAGTCATCTATCTCCTCAGGGTCAGCGGGTCAGTATATGGGGAAGGCAGCCAGAAGATCGACATCAGGATCTGCCACAAGGATTCCTTCATGAGGATTAGGATCCTCAATGTCCAGGCAACCTTCTACTCTCACCCCAGCAGCGACGATTCCTCTATCATCTTTCGACCTCGTCTCAGGAACGGCGCCACTGATGTCTGCCGCCCCCTGTTCATCAATTGTCGGGTCCGACTCAGTGTAGAGAGCATGTTCCGAATTGGGTGGTATGTCTGCCACTAGTCCACTCGCGGATGGTCCGAGCTCCGCAGCCTGATGCGCCTCCAATGTTGAGATCACTGCGCAAGACATACACTGGTTAGTTGGGATCTTTTGACACCAAGCGCCGGAAGTGAAGCGTGAGGCTTACAGGAATCTAGAGCGTCAGTCTCCATTGTCCCGACCGCTGCAGGAGCTGCCATGATGGGAGACCCTTCTGCACTTGTTAATTCAATGATGGGTGTCAGATCTCCATCATGTCTCACCGATTCCTCTCCTCCCTCCTCTGGTGGGGACACCCGTCCAACGCTCAACTTCTCCTGAGTGTGATGGAGAAAAGGGTTGGAATTTGAAAAGAAGAATGTATGAATAAGAAAAATGAATGGAGATAGAGACAGTCCTTGAGTATCTTGGTTATGTCGAGATCAGAGCCAACAATCTCTCTACTCTCTCCGAGACTCCCTTGGTAGGTCACCCCTTTTGATACCTCACCTTCGGGATCTTCTTCTTCGTCTTCTCCTTCGCCTCCGTCCTCTCCAGTATCCTCCTCCCCCTCAGACTCCACATCACTGTTGCCTTCTCTCGGTGGCATCGCTTCCGGGTCATGCTCCTGGCCGAGCATCACATTCACTACGAAAGGTGGCTCCGCACGCCGACCCCCTTGGCATGCGTATGCGTCCATGGACGTTAGATAAGCATACCGCCGATGGAAGTTTACTTGGTCGATAATTCGAACAAGCCCAACCTCTGGCAGTTGGATCCCGTTTTGCATGATCTTCTGCCAGATGGCTTCGATGCTCAGCAATTGCCGCAGGGCCATCCAGGCCGACCACAGTGCCGGGAGAATTGCATCTTGGGAAGGTTCGAGAAGGTATTTTTTCTGCTTCCCGGGTAGCTCCCTGGCCGCCTCATGTGACCCCCCTGCAAGTAACAAGGATGCAGCAGCGCCATGTGATGTTCTCTCTACCGAGGTCCCAGCCTGCGTAGGCCTCGCTGCCTGACATGCCCTAGGTTCCCCCCTTCCGGCGGCACCTTGCCTTATTTCCGGTCGCCAGGTTTCTATGCGAGCAACATCAAGTTGCCGGACTCGCTTGCGTAAAAGCCCCTCAGGGTACGCAATGGTCCAGTGTTCAGCATATTCGGTTTCCAGGATGACATCGACCCTAGTGGGAGGAAGAGTAACGACATCTCCAGAGCCGAAGGTGGTAAACATCAACCTCATGTAGCGCAGGATGCATGGATTCTTCTCCTGCCAGACAGACATGAGTACCTTCTTCGACATTCGTTGGAGGCACCTGAACTGCCTGGAAAATCGGGATGGCACATAAGGCTCACAGATGACCTTCCCGTCGATCTGAGCCATGAGCACCCTGCCCCGAATGCTCTGGAAGTAATCGTACTATTCCAGAGAGCCTCACCCGTTGTCCACCATCTGGCCGACTGGGGCAGGGAACGGGCAGAAGTTGAAGTTGGCATGGTTCCCAAAGCGGATTCTTACACCCTCCTCATTGAGCATCATCGGCACCACCCCTGCGATGTTTAGCAAGGACGGTCGCAGACTGTTGTCCAGAGGACGAACGACGTTTGGGAAAGTGTACCCATTGAGATGAGCCACCACCCTTCCATGGAAGATCTGGAAGGGACCACATACTCTCCGAGGAGACCCCCCTCGTGAGATTCACCCCATGACGGCATACATCTTGGCCAGTACGAGGACTCCCAAGTTGAATCGTTTTTTGGCGTCCATGGAACCCGCCATCACCAGTGTTGCTGGACTGACACCCATCCTCGCGTCCCGCACCAGAAGGAGCCACCCGCTCAAGAAGGCGGCAAGGAACCCGACATACCGGATGTCCGGGTCCCGGGCCTCAATGACGCGGTAGCCCCATGATTAGTATTGCCCCGCCTCCAGGGTCCTCTAGTATGACCCGTCCCTGCTCCTCTAAGCTATAGCTGGGCACCGTTTGCCCCATTCCGGCATCTTGATGGCCTGATCCTTCTCGAGGAACAGGCTGAACTAGCCCCTGTAGGCAATGTACTTCAGGAATTCCTTGACCCCCAGCCTCTCTTTGGCCAGGTCCAATAGGTGCCACATCAGCATAGGCGTCCACGACCTTTCTCCCCAGGTATTATTTGGAGGAACAAACTCATCGTATTGGTAGCCCTCCAGTGGGATACCTCTGATGTAGTGAACATCCCAGATACTGATGCCGACTTCCCCATGATGAAGGTGGAATGTGTTGGTGTCAGGAGACCACCTGGTGAATAGCTCTGGTCCGAGTTCAGGTTGGCGGTGGATGTGGAACTACGATGCCCATACCGTCTCGAGCAGGCCGATATACCGCAGTTCATCCCAGAACTGGTCACAGGTATGGCGAACCCAGAATGCCTAGGCTTATTCGCTGGTGAAGTTGTCCCCAAACCGCAAGTCCCAATCCTTCAGCCAGCCCTTCATGTCATCCGTGACGCTCTGATGGAACGTGATCACGTAGAGGGCTGGAGAGTTCTCTGCAATAAGCTCTTCCCCGGTAATGGTCCTAGTCCTTGGGTTCAGGACGTATACATCCATATGTCTAGTTTCCCTGGCAGGATGGCCGTTATTGGTGATGTTGTAGTGAGGAAGCTTGTCCTCCCGGGTCACCCATGACCGCGGCGTGTCCACCTCGACGCCCGGCATGGGCACCTCCTCCAGGATGCCAAAATTCCAAATTGGGAGGTTGTCGAACAAGGGATATGTCTTCTGGGCCAGATTCAGCAGATTAAACAAGGTCAGATTATTGGATACAATCACATTGGCGCCATAAACATCCTCGTTCGCTACCATTTCGCTCCTACGAGCAGAAGATTCCCCCTCATCAACTCAGTATGTGGCCATCTCAATTTTTTCGGGAGTTGCGCGAAATCAAGATGCAGTGTGTGGAATTGGAGAGTTGTGCGCGCAATCTGATGTAGTGGCGCGAAATCCTGGAAATGGGCCCGTAATCGGTATGCTAGTTGCAGAATATCCCGAGCTGGCATGGAAACGCGGCAAAATTTTGGAATAAATTCCGCACTTCCATAGCGTTTTTACGCACAACCGCGGTAGCAATTTCTCACATGAGAGCGATTAGCCTATCGCACGGAAAAGCATCGGTACGGATTTGCGACCCCACACACATTTTTAAAGGTGATTCTAGGGTTCCGCACCCCGCGTAAAAGAAAATTCTGTGTGGATCAATCCTTTTGCGCGCTGAATCCGTTGTTTGCATGCAACGCGCCCGGGAGGGGTCCTACTTTGGTGTTTCGGCATTTCCATTGGAATCCGATCATTGCGACCTCTCGCTGATCCAATTACAAGGGGTGGAATTTGTAGGCGCTGAAAAAGTCCGTAACTCTCGGAGGAAGTTTCAGAATGACGAAGTGAAGTCATTTTCAGAATCAGAGGCCCGATCCAGAGGTCCGGGAAGTGGTGTGTGAAATAATGGAGGATCCACGCGCAAAAATGTTATGCACGCGGAGGATCCTCAGGATTTGTGAAATCAAGACGATGCGGCGCACAATAATTGTGCACTCCGGTTCTTCGCGGTGAGATTTGGCACGCAGACGGTTCCCGGCACGGATGATTTCATGCACCTCCTGTATTCCACGCCAGCCGATGCCTATAAATAGGCGGTGACCCCGAACGGTTTGGGGGTTGTGGAATTCGAATCGGTTCTCTTGTGCGCAATTTGACTCCCCCCGCGCGCAAGATGACTTCCAGGTTATCCCTTATTTCACGCCACCTTGGCCTGGAGTTCGCCTTTGCGCGTAACTCCACCAGCTTAAGTGAATTTGACCCCTTCCCCGGGTTCCATCCTTGCATGCAATCCGTGTCTCGTGCATGCAAAACCCTGCCGTGCGCACAAACCCCTGTGCGCAATTCCCTCTCCGCGTGCAGTTACCTTGCTCCAATTGCGTGTCGTCCCGATGTTTTGTGTGAAAATCTTCTTTCTTGCGCGCAAAGCCCAGGACCCTTCACCTTGACTCCCCTTGGCTGACTCTCTGCACCAGCACCTGATGTCTCCACTGTCGGGCATGTACGCCATGCGTTGTTTTCCCGTACGGACTTCCAGGCTCGTGCGAAGTAACCTCATGGTCCCTAGGGTGATGTTTCCCATTGCGTTGCATTTCCTTATGCTTCTCCGCATAGGCATGCTAACGACTATTGTTTCTTTGCATTGCCACGCTTATGTGGACTCCCCAGTGGTTCGCCCTGCAGCCCCCCTTCACCAAGGCCTTGCCGATGCCTTCGCTTTTAAAAGGGGTAGAGGGCATTGGGAATGTATGCCCTAGGGGTGTGGAGTGAACCCACCTTGTCCAAGCTGCAGGACGTTAAACTGTTAAGCACCTCATCCTTAACACATGATGTTAAATTGTTGTCTGACCGCATGCTTCGCACGCAGGGTCCCCCCAGCTCAAATATTTTTTACGCCTCTCATCTCCACGGGAATGGACTCTTCCTCGCATGGAATGAGATACTCCTTGTCGGAGTGGTGTTTGTCCGCGGGGGAAGGCCCGCCTCAGAGCGTAAGCCCCTAGCCACTCTTGCGGAAGGTTGCACCCGTGCATCTCCATACTTCCCCCTGCCAAGGCCAGTGGATTCCCTTTCCCACTGCACTTTGTCACACCATGGGCCTCCACCTTGGAGTAAGCCCCGACACCAAGGGCCGCTAACCACGCATAAGCCCCTGTTTCCTCTTTGGGCCGCTCAACGCGTAAGCTCCATTCTGCTTCTCACGGATGCAACCTTTTCCGACATGATCATCTGGTCCCTGCTGCCTCTTGTTTCTCACACTGAGCATGACTCACGTGGGCTTAGAGTGTGCATCGACCATGGCACCACCATGGGCCGCCTCAGAGCGAAAGCCCCATATCGGAGAAATACGTGGACTTTGATCCGTGATAACGCCTAGTACGTAGGAAGCCTACACAAGGTTCAAGTCCACCACCCGGTCGTCCCGACCTATCCACGTCGTTTCCCTGACAACCATGGGATGCCTCAGAGTGTAAGCCCCAAAACCCTCATCCCGCATGACGTTAAACTGTATCTCGTCCCGCATGACGTTAAACTGTATCTCATCCCGCATGACGTTAAACTGTATTCCCCATCTAGGGCCGTCTTAGAATGTAACCCCCATGATTCACTCCACCATCCATCCTGATCCTTACCCGGTCCGCCACATCTTGGTGAGATCATGCCAACCCATCCTACTCCATGAAATCTGGGAAGCCGCCCACGTGCTGGCCCCAACATCGGTGTTCCCCCTTGGGGTCCTTCAACCCGATCCATCTTCGCAAGACGTTAAACTCGCGACAAACCCCATGTTAAACATGGGAAGATGAGGAAAACCTCAGATGGTACATATTCCCTGCGTTTGATGTGGGATGCCTTGGGCTTTCACACCCTCGAGAAGCCCTGTGATGAGGGACCAAAGACAGACATGCCAACGACAACCCAACGTGACCATTCTCCTCACCGAAGGTTGGTGCCCCCAAAAGACCCCTTGGAGCGTCTCGACAGAAGCAGCGTAATTAACTGGCGTCCATGTAGATATGGCACCGGGAATGAGATTCACGAGCACGTCTTAAATCTATGAGGGAGACCCGGACTAGGTGATGAGCTCTGAGGAGGAATCCATGGAAGGAAGAAACGACATCCCATCATCCTGGTTTTGATCAAGGAGCAGACGTCCCTGAACAAGGAACAAATGCTGCCCATCTTTGGAAAGTGGGAATGCGGAGTAACAAGTAGAGCGTCCTCCCAAAAGATGGATTCATGTGCTCCGGCGAAAGCGTCAGAGCAACAAAGGTATACAAGGTACAAGAAATAACAATCATTATCAGAAGCAGTAAAAACATACAACAACTGAAACTAAACAACGAAAACAATGTATAATATAATAATGATGCAGCATGGTACATGTATCTAAGGAAATCAGAAAACACAACAACGTGCTGAAATACAACTGAGAACAAAGCACTAAAAGTAAATAGCAACACCAACAACATCGCAAGCCTATGCTAGGCCCTACGCTCTCCATCTCGAACTAGCAATCATGTACCTGAAGTAGAAGGGCCACAATCCATATCCACACCAACAACCATATAACCTGTTTGGGCTGAGAAGCAGGACCCAAACAAGATGTGAGACTAATCCTAGTAGGTAATCACCACAAGATCTGTCCCCTACTGTCAGTGAGCAAGATATAAAAAGTAAATAAAATAAATGCAGTAGAGAAACAGGATTACTGTAAAGTAAAAAATTCTACCGATCTCCATTCACATATATTTATTAATTTAATTCACTCAATAAATTATCAACCAATTAATCTACCAAAAAACTCTATATTCTCAAGGAATTACAAGCAACACAATAGGTATCTCAGTAGACTACCTAACAACAAGCAGTAAAAAGTCAAGCTTGTTCTTTAGCATGGTGGACTCATCACAACCAACCAAATGATAATCATGGTGACTCTCTGGGTGGATCACACTGGCAAACCCCTCTAGTCAAGTAAACATACAAAGGCACAAACACTCTGGGAAGCTCTCACTATCAATTCCCCTGCGGTCTTTCAATGATAACTATTGACTCTCTGAGGAAGCACTTACGTCTAATTAACCATATAGTCTTGATACGTAACTAAGGAAACTCTAAGGAAGCATAAAGTCCCACTCCCATAGGCCCTGTGAATGATCTTAATTTATAAAAGATTCTCCAGGGAATCCCTTCATCGTCAATTCTATCTTTAGTCTACCACACCAGGATTCCACATCCCTGAGTAGTGTAGTCATGTGTAATTGACTTTTAGCAGCCCAAACTAAGCTGAACAAACTAGTTGGAAAATAGATAAAATGAATCAAAATAATATAAACAACATGAAATACATGCAATCAACTATATAATGGTAGGAAAACAATGTAACAAGGTATGCCTCACAAGAATCCTAAGAAAAATGACGATCAACAGCCAAAATAGGGGGAAAACCATGGGGTGATCCTCAAACATGCTAACAAGAAATTATCAATCAACTAATAACCTCATGCATACATGCAATCTAAGGCAGATAACAATACAGTATCAATACACTAACTCGAGATACCTGATACATGGGTATTCGAAACTTTTTCACCAAAAACTCAAAGACATTCAATGTAGGCCAACAAAACACCTACCTCGATTCTAGGAGATCGACATACTTGAACCTCGGCCTGTGAATCAGCCTATAATGGAGAAGATATACAAAAAAGTCTAAAACATTCAACCTCGGATAATTCTAACAAGAGAAGGAATCAGGAAACGTGGCCAATGAAGAACCAGGAACTCACTAATGTGATTCTATTGTAACTGACGACATTCGATTAGGATAACTGGTGATGGATCAGTGGCTCAGAAAAGATTCGGCCTCCTCGGATTCTGTAGACCTATTTTGGCAGAGAAGAAGATAAAAATATGTTTAAGACGTGACCCCAGTCTGATTAATGAAATAAAAAGAAAAGTACAAAGTGTGTACTTTATAAGTACACGGTGTGTACTCGCCCTTTCCGTACACCGCATTAAGAAGCCTCCACATCACCGCTACACACCGTGTGTGTGGCCCAGACACGAATAGCACACGACCTCGTGCGGGAGAAAATTACACGGTGTGTACTCATAAAGTACACGACGTGTACTTATAAAATTTCTAGATTTTCTTATTTTTCTCAAAAAATGTCCAGAAACGGAAAAACATACCTGAATGAAGATCCTGGTTCATAAAATGTTCCCCACCGTAGGGGTTTCCAATCATTAATTATTGAGAATGGGAACTCATCCCATGAAAGTCACTCCATAAACCACTGACCATGGGTCCTGGACATGGTCAAAATGATTTTACAATGTGACAACATGAAATAGGAGGAAAAATAGCAGCATAAATTAATAATAGAGCATATTTATCATTAAATATGCATGAAAATCATCCTAAGTTGCAGTCCAAAAATCCAAAACATTATACATAAAGGAAAAAACTAAAATGGATCATCGGGGAAACAACACCTGATCTATTTGAACACCATACAACAATATTGGGATAACTTAAACCTCTTTAACTCCCAGTTAATACTACACTAGAAACGATAATCTAACATATATTATCAACTCTATGTTTAATAATTACCACTAAACTCATCCTTTTCACTACACCATTTCATCAACTCCATGGGTTCCATATGTATCAATGCATACTACCTTGATATTTCATCAGCACAATATCACACAATTTGACACTATCCATATAAACATTGGACTTATACATCTTAGTTTCCAATGGACCATTTAAAATATTTATCCAAGAGCCTCATCATACCATATTACTATTAATTTTAACTGAAGACCTATTGAGTCATCCCCCACTGAAGAAGAAGTACAATGGTCACATGACCTACCAAGTGGCCAACAATTTCATTAGGCATGAATAAATTACTAAAACCAAGCATTACATGATGACAACTCAAATAAAAATTGTCAATAAACAAGTCAAACATACTTCTATCCAAGTTTTCATTTTCGGTACAATGATTATTACTCGGAGAAAACTATACCTGAATGGAACCTCCAATTTTAAAATCTTCATAATGAAATAGTGTTTGGAACTTAATTTAGCTAACACCATAAGGAACATAGGCATGTTTTAACCAAATTCATTTCAAGAATTATTTATTTAACATAAATATTAACAATACTATGAAATTTATTATATATATTTCTTTTATCCAATACAAAAATCAATAAATATTATTATATTTTAATTAGTTAAATAATTTTCATTTCTATGAGATAGGGGAAAGAACTCTTTATGTTGTAATAGGATTTCAATTAACATATTACTCATAGTTATAAATCAAAAAAATAGCTAAAAGGTAATTAAAATTTATGGGGAACTAGTTTAGTTGAATGATAACATACATTTATATGAAACACAATATAAGTGGAAACTAACACATTAAATAACTATCCCTATATAGCATAAAAAACATCGTTTGTTTAAATAATAAGGTACATAAAACATAAAAGTGAACTATGAGGGTCCCATCATACCATCTCGTTTCAACTTGAATGAAACCAAGTTTTCATTTAAAACATTATGATTTTTAAAATACCCTTAATATAATTATATGATATGATTTTATCAACATAAACAACCAACTAGGGTCGATTCATGTGTTTCTCACAACTATAATAGGTTCTAAATAACCTACTTGGGTCGAGTCAACCATATAAATAATGAGTAATTGAATCATTGATGATTTTGAGTTTAAAAAAGTCTAAAATTATTTAATATTCTAGAGAGATGAACCACTCTTCACAAATTGTAAAGGTAAATTCCTTTATATGTTACAATTAGACCTCATGTAACTACAACTTGGTTTATACCCTAGTTTTTATATTATAGGAAATCAAATTTATTATGGTTAAATTATTTTAGTCTCTATTACCTAAATTATAAACTCCCTAACTCTTTATAAATTATACAATAGGTTTCCATTTAATTGAGACCATTAATGATTCATCCCATGCAACCAATGGTTCATAGATCAAACATGTTGTGATAGGTTATTTAGGGTACCACTATCAGTATATATGGGAAAACACCATTTAAGTTGATGCTTGCACCATAATGACCAATATTATATAATGATAAAATCAAGTAATTCTATCACTTATAAATAAGATATAAAAAAATATAAATAGAAACTCAAAACATCATGGTATATAGGAAAACCATTCCAAATAATAAACTAAATTATGGTTTACATGTAATCATGATGCTAAAACCTATAAGAAACATCAAACATGTTATCAGTTAGTCAAGTAATAAAACCTATAGGGCATGGAATATTCATGAAATGTAAATTTCTATATGCCTATAATGATGCATGTATCAATAATTCCTTACCATGATGGTGCAAGGGTAAAATATAATAAATATCACAATTCAATGGATAGTAGAATGAATAGAAATTACTCAAGGTGAAATCATAATCAACTGTAATAGAAAACAACATGAACAATAGTCCTATCCCAAACCACTTAGTCTTTCCCTCATATGTGGGCGAATCACTCCTGGATAAATATATTGTCCAAGAACCAACACTTTCCAAGTCTCATGTCAAGCAGTTTGAAATAGTAATTCCAAGGAAAAAAACATATGATACCACCTATAACATCTTAACTAGGAACCCCTAAAATTATTCCCAGAGTCGATTAGTCACATGGCCTCAAGTGGGCCTCCCTATATGTCATAGGCATCTAACTAGAAGTGGGGGTCCAATGACGGAACATTTGTAAGACTATAACCTAATGATCTTAGTATCACAACATCATAAGAGATAATTAATTAATAGAATATTAAAGTAGTATAAATTAATAGGAGTGGAATACAATAATAACTAATTAAATGTTAATAAATATTTATTAATCTATCCAATTCCAACTATATAATAAGTCATGTCCATGTGGTGATACAATATACTATATGTATGCACACAACATTTAATAAACAACCAAAAATAGAAAGAAAAATTCCTTTAATGATATCCCTATGGTTAGCATGATCCTCGGCTTAGTCTTGTGGTCCTAATATCACATGTACAAATGAAATAATGAAATCATTATTCATGAACATAAACATGTAACCAATATGTCTGTTTAGGTACCCCAGTGTAATGGCTTCCCAAAAATGGGATGGGATATAATCATTAGGAAACCACCAATGGTTTCTAATTATATACAATCTATTAATAAAAAATATAGTAGTGTGTAGGTATAATAAGTATTGTATTAAACAAAAAAATGTGTATAAGTTGGCACTTTTTCCTCAAGGACATCCTAGTGACCATACCTACTTTGGAAAAAAATGGAATATCACTGAACCTATGTCATGATATATATAAAATTATTAATAATTATAAAAATATATAATAATTTATGCTCACACACACACACACAAACATATATATATATATATATTGTATGTTATAACATATATAGATTTATATTTACACATACATGATACTAGAAAGGACCCAAGGATTAACTCAATCATCACTGCATAAGGGTCCCTATAACAATGAAGAAATTCTAGTTAGTTACATGTATCAATACATAATACTATTATCCAGTCAAGGAACCTAGGTATATAGCCATGGAATCCTAACAAACTAATACTCGCATAATTATACCACTAGTCATAATTAATAAACCATCATGATAAATTCAGTTTTTCTTATCAGCCCATCCAAGGAATTACATAATTAGGAACCTAGGTATTTCACAATGAGTAACATAATTCCATTTATTCATTATGCCTTACATTGTTGTTCTGTAAGGAGGAAACCCATTTATTGATCATTACTTATAATTTCCCTATGATTCCATTAAAGTCATTTGGTAAAATGGAATCTCAATTAACACTTAAGGAATGACGAAATCCATCTATCCTTTGATCGCTCCCAAAAATTTATTTAAAATGAAATCCATTTATCAATAAAATAATAACATAAATCAATTTACCTATGTTCCCATACACAATATTCCTTAATAAAGAAATTGATATCACTCATGGAACCTATAATCTCAAATAGCCTAAGAACTAATCCTAGAATTTACATAAAATGGAACTAGAGTATTTATCAAGGAATGAATAATACATTTATTGATGTAAAAAAATATGTGATTCCAAACTAGATCACCACTCAATTTTATCATTTGGGTCATTTCATTTCAAAATTAATTATTATGTCCTTGTGAAGGTCTATTATACTATCAATTTATCATGAATCATTTCTGTCTTTTTTTAAAATTTCATTTGTAAAATGAATTCAATATATAATTGAATTAAGATATCCATGAATGAAAAAAATTCAATTTATGATAATATTAGTATAAATAAAGAGGTTTATTCCCATTTTCATGTCACCTAAAAATCAAATATCATCATTTAATTGACCCATTTATTAGAAAAGGAAGAGCACCTCATAGGTTGTTTTAGTAAAAGCTGTGAAAATGATTTCATATCAATTCATTTAATTAAATTAAATCTTTCCCTGATGAATTAGAATCTAGCACACCTAAAATGTGGATAAAGACCCAGAAAAAGTTATAAAAATAAGAATTTTAAATATAACCCTAGAGGGTTTTCTATTTATATAAACAATATTATAAGTATTAATTAAATAAGAAATGCACCCAAGGGGTGATTGATGTTGTGTTGAAAAACTACCAGTAGAACAATTTAATGAAAACGGAATTAATTTAATTTATAGTATTTTATATATTTACTTTCATAATTAGAGGGAAATATATAAATAATATAGAATATGAAAAATAACATTATTTATTGACAATATAAAATTGAAGGTAAATACCATAGACCACATAACTTATAACATGGAAAATTAACTCATCTAAACCCAGAATTTTATTTGAGAAGATTCAAAAGAAATTGAGGAAAAATAAAAACATCTTGAAAATAGAAAGAATAAGCTCACACAAATTTATAATTATATATAGTGAAGAATGATGCAATAAGAAGAATGGGTTATAAAGAGATTACTGATACTATTATAATTCACCTGATGACATCTAATTTTTATCTCAATTGGAAGAGATCTACACATTCTTAGAGGAGAAAAAAATGATCCCATGAGGGGGATTCTTCACACAGATGGGATGATAGAGAGGGTAAATGAAAGAAATATAATGTAGGGGAAAACCGTAATTTCTAGTCCATTAATGAGTTTAATGGTTTGGCCAGATGATTTATCTAATTGTGAACTAATTGTGCAATTCCACTACATAAGTGGCTCTAAGGGTGTGCACTAGGCACATAGTTTTCAGAAATGTGTGCAACACATGTCCTTCCCTCTATGGTTTTCTACTAAAAACACACATGGTCATGTGCCTCTTTATGAATGGTTATAAAAAACTATGTTAGTATATCATCTCTCATGCGTGAGGCTATACAATTTATTAGGAGGTCTATATATTTTAAAAACACCATCTTCATATAAAAAACTAGCATCACAGTTGTGCTATATGATTAATACTATCCATGAGACAATAGTTTTCCATTGTTACTTTTGTTGTTGTGTCCCGAAATACTTGAAACTTATCTAAACACATCAGACACCTCCCTATAATTAATTCTTATCCAAAAAACTATTGATTGTTCCAAATCATGGAAATATATTCTAAATAATGGTTTAGAATTCAACCCATCCACCAAAGGAAAATTTTAAACTACTTTAGAAAATATTTATAGTATTAAAATAAGAGACACTATAATGAAAAATATTTTTTTAATATCACTCAATTTCTACATTATTTTGATTCTTTGGAAAATAGAAACATTGTATGTGTGTACTTATGGACTATCATCTCAATGGAATGACATATTTTATTTTTCAGAACCAAAATACATAGATTATTATAAGAATTTATTTACATAATTAAATTTTTATTGTTACATGATGAAGGTTCTATAAAGTATAAATTAATTTCTAACTCATTATTAATATACCAACTTTTTTTCGTAAATAATTATTGAAATAATCACATCATTGATTCAATATTCACGAATGGTTAATATAAATCCCATATAAGGACATTTAAAATTTAAAAATCTCTATAAAATATCTATTACATTAACAAAATATTATATGAATTATGAAATTGTTATAAAATAATGTGGATCAATATCAACATTTTAAAATAAGCGTGGAATAATCAATATTGGTAATATCTGATGATGAAAGGAAAATTTAACTGATTAATAAATGTACAATAAATTATTATAATTTATGATTATATAGGGTAAAAAATATGAATTAGTTTATGAAATAATTTATTAAGATATTACTTTTATGATATAGTAGGTTAAATTAATTTTTGGGAATATGAGAGTAAAGGTAAGTGTTTATTTTCTCAAAAAAAAATTCTGTGAGATGTGTTATATTATAGATCTATTTTACCTAATATAGTGTCTATATTTCCTCTTTAACATATTAAATCATGATTTTATTTATTTTAATGGTATTTAAATATCTATTTTTTTAACATCCTATAGATTTAAATTGAAAACTCATTAATATATTTCGTGGTTTCATCTTAATTTCCCTTTAGCAAGGACTGTTTTCCTATTATACACAAATTCATATTTTATAGTGTTAATAAATCCATATTTTATTATTTAGTTACTAAATGATATTTAGTTGGATTTAAATTTTTTTCATTAATCCCTCCTTTATATTCCTTTGATTCAATTGTTACCAAATTATTTGGGGATTCTCTTAACTCAAATATTATTTCTTGATTTATAATGTCAATCTTTATTATGTGTTCAGTTCCTTCCACCAAAATATTTTAATATTAACTAATTTATCTTTATATCTAATGAAATTTGAATTTTTAATTCCAAACCTCTTCAAATAAGAATTTTTTTACACAATGGTTAAATGTTTTTTAAAATAATTATAATCCTCAATAAGGAGTATTTTTCATTATTGTGCATATTATTTCTTCCCAAATTTTTTTATTTATTGTATTTAAAATCTAAAAATGTATTTTCCCTAATGCTCATCCTATTTTTCTTTAATTATTTTAAAAAAAATCTTTTATACTCTTTTTACAATGTTGGTTTCAATATAGTTATTATAAAAAAATAAAAACAATTTTTCCATTCATGATTATACATTTTATCATTTACTCCAAATTTTTCTTTAATAGTCTTTATATATTTCTCATGGATACATCATTGAAAAATATTTTAAAATTAATAACTTTTAAAAAAATTTATTCACCTTTAAGAAAATTATTTTTTAATGTGACATGTAACTTTTTCTTTTATTAAAATGATAATAACAATTTCTAATGAAATACATTTATTGATTTGTTTTTATTTTACTTTTTATGTAAAAATGATTTTTTTCCATGGAAATCATTTTTCATTAATTTGTCTCTAAACTCTCTTATACATTTTTGGGATTAAATTTTTGGTTTCAAACAATCAAATTATTGATCCTTTATTTTTTATACTATTTTATGTATTCCTAAAAAGGTGTTTTTCATTTATATCAGTGTCCTTTGATGTTTGTGATGACTTGATAAGGGATAGGTTCTTAGGATATCATTCATTATCATTCTATTAGTGGCCAAGGAATGGTTCTAAGGGTAATGTTTTTAACCCAAAAAAAATTATAATAATAATAATAATAATTAAAATGTTAATAATATTAATAACATACTCATAATAATATTAATAATATTATTTTTATGCACTTGACATTAAATCATGATAATATTGATAAGTATTTAATAATAATTTTATTAATAACATTTCTTAATAATAATAATATTATTATCCTCCAAATAATATTATTATCATAATGTTTTAAATATTTTCCGTATTTTATTCTCAAAACAATATATTATTTTATGTACGGGGAACCGTAGGGGTACCTAAGCCAAGAACACATATACCATCGACCTTGCGGTGCCTATGCACTAGTTTTAAACCTATCCAAATCATCAAACCTCAAAAAATTTAATTCAGGACCCAAACCACAACTTCAATAAAAGAGTCAAAATTAAGATAAAAAAGAAGATAAATACAAATAATGAAAACCCATGGTTGGGGTGTGATACAGACATTGTTTATCCTAATGAAGTATCCAAGTGGGTTCTTTGATTTCATAGAAACGGAAAATTTTGTTGAGGAAGTAATTAAATGAACCATATTCAAATGTGGACTCACTAACATAGCATAGGTGAATAGTCTAGAAAACGAATAAGTTGTAGTTATCACTGTAAAAATAGAAATAGTACCTATTCCAACACCTATGTTGGTTACAAACCACCCAACACCTCATGTTGAGTGGTAAAAACCTAAAAAGAATCCACAACCCAAAGCATATAGAAATAATGGTATCCCAGGATTTGAGGAACAGATGAATAAATCATAATCCTTCTGAAATAAACATGCCCCTAGTTATTTCCTGGAATCCCTGGACAATAACCTCTTCAAGCTACCATATCCTATGAATCCTATTGAGGTCAACCTCACCGACCATCCTGACTACTGCCCTTTCCACATCAGGCTAGGTCATAATATCTAGGAATTATTTTTCTTCCAATACATTCTTAATGGCTTGGTAAATTTTGGAATAGTGGAAATAGATAACTGCTTATGGAAGGTAGCCTATAGAACCATTTCCTCCCCAAAAGATGTAGGTGATTGGAATTTTTTTTTCCCAGAATGGGAGTAAGTTCAACAACTAGATGAATAAAAAATAGTTGATCGACCTCATGCCTCCCTAAGAGAAAAACTACATAAACCCATACTAACTCCACCACCCAATTAGGAAACATAAAACCTTTCTCCTATAAGTTCACATGACTAGCCAAAGAGTAAATAAGCATACGATGAAGGTTCATATTTTACTCCAACTCAAGCTCTCACTCTTGCATACATCTTCCCTAAAACAACCGAAGCATGGGAAGTACCCCCACTAAATGGAATTATTATCGGAAGAATATTTCATATATGGTTCTTTCAATATTATACACTTCAAATATCCCTTCTTATTTGAAAAATAAGCATTATAATATGAGTTTCCCACACATAATCATGGAACAGGAGGCCAAATTCACAGGAACAGAGGATACATAGGATAAAAAGGGTGTGGTTGGACCCCTTATTTTGGTTTGATCCCCAAAGAGAGAATATATGAAATTGGGATTTATGGGAAAACACTATATAATGCATATTAGTGGAATTAAGGAATCTTATAACCCTACAACAGTTATCCACATGAAGTTTTCTTGCATGAACACCTAGTGGGGGATTGATTATTCGAATAACCGAGGAAACATTGATGACAAAAATAACCCATGCCACTTGTATTAGACACTGCCCCAACCTCTACACTATAATTAAGACTGTATAACTCAAATTACTTAGTTTCTAATCCACATGTCAATGAGAAACCTGATATAGTGATGCACCTACATCTGGAACAAAAGTAGGACAATCAAAAGTATGTGGCTATTATTCTATAGAAACACTCTATGCTTGTAGTGATCCATCTTTCAAGAAAAAATAAAAGAGTAACTAGTTAAATCACTCTAAATCCCATAATAATTTTAGATATAAGTCATTGTAGACAAGTCCAAATAAATGGAGACCATGTTAGTAGAATTCTATGTCACCATCTCATTAATGTAGCATGACCATGAAGAGAAGTGACAAATGAAACCCCTATATGATTCATGAAAAATAGATAATATCGAAACCCAAATGGATATATTTAAAAATATATTTGGGATCAATATAATATTGATTCAAACCCCCAAAATTTTTTGGGATTGTGGAGGTGACCAATCCATCACAACGCTCACTATTTATGGGTATGATAAGTGTGTGAAATCACATATAAGTAAGATCAAACTCAAAACTCATTTTGGGGACCTCACATAAAAATTTGAGTTTATCCTTATCCAAAAGTCACTACATAAAATTTCTTTCTTAGAAGGCCTTGGGTCCATATCCACATTGAAGTACCATAAACATTCCATCAGCGTCTGAAATACCCCATCGATAGAAAGTTCATCAAACTACATGTTGATCGTTCCCCCTTTGAGACCAGTGAAGCCACAAATAGTGAGGTATGTTTATATAAAGGGGGGTAATGATGGATGTTGATATATAGGTTAAAACTCAAAAAAATTTGAAAACCTCCACAAAAAATCCATAGAATGTGATAAAAAATGACTATGTACTCCTCATAAATATATTGAAGGTGATATACTAGACCACATAGGGAAAATCACCTTCTATACCTAGTGATAGTGAAAAATACAAGAAACTAGAGAATATCTCTACAATGAATCAGGAACGATGGTATGAAAATTTCTCTTATCATAGACTCATCCGCCCTGATAGTAAAAATGAATCCCCCATATTGAAAAAGTCTTCGAGAAATGTCCCTGTAGACTCAGAGGTGGATGATGATGAGGATAACCTCAAGAAAGACCCTCCTACGTTAAAGTATGTCATCTTCACTACCATTTATGGGAATATCATTTTCATCATTACTGTAAATTTATTCGAAGGATCATGCACAACAGTGGAGAGGTCGGGCCCAAAGCACCTGAAGAAAAAAGAGAGGCCTAGGGGGGATGAAAATAGTGGAGGCCGAGGGAATCCCCTGCAACCAAGTTGACCCCCTCTGGCATCATGGTGGTAGTAGTGTGAAAATAACAACCGGCCGAACCGAGGACATTTATGGAAGCAAGGTAATCCGAAACCTTATTCCCATCATGCCACGTGTGAGTAATGCTGATATTGCTACTGATCATGTCCCTGTATTCCGTGATGAAGTAGTGGATAGACCATGGAATGACTCCGGATCCATGTATGGAATTGTGGAGAATCATGTAATCTATTTCCACCTCTGATAAAGTGCTCCCATCTTGACGGCATAGGGAGAGGCCCATCATCATTGCCTTGGCCTCGTCCTAAAGAGAATAACCACACCCCAGGCTGGAAGAAAAGGCAATAATGACCAACCCAGAAGGGTGTCGAACCACCCCTCCTCCTCGGATTGACCCCATGATGCATGATCCGTCAGAGTTGAGTTTTATCCCTCTACTTGGAAATAACAAGTGAACCCAATTCCCTCTCCTATTGCTTCTACGAGAAGTATCAGTATCAAAATGTGCCCGAAGACACTGGAGAGTTGCAGCCTTCTTCCATCTATGAAATATGGGAATAGAAGAAGTCATACTAGATACATATATTAGTTGCACTGTTACACCTAAAGAGAAAGAGATGTACGTTTTATTTTTGAATGAGAACTATTATGTGTTCTCTTAGAACTAAAATGAAATTCTAAAATTGAGACTTGGTGAGTCTAGCACCATCTCATATTACTCAATGAGTATCGAGGCTTAATGAAGGTAGCCAAGAGGATGCACTCCTTTTATTCCATAGAATTTGATGTGAATGTTGATAAACTGATCAAAGAGAACTTTTTCTAGGAAGTAAAACACCCAAGATGGCTCACCAAAATTGTCCTTATCATGAAAAAGAATGGAATGATTAGGGTCTTGATTGATTTCAACGACATTGATCAGTACTTAACAATCTATGAATTTCCATTACCAATCACATAACTTATGATAGATTCAACTAATGGATTCCAATACCATTCATTCATGGATGGTTATTCAATGTGTAATTAGAAAAATATGACCCGAGAGAAGAAGAAGGAATTTATTTCAAGGTTCCTCATAGTATATTTTTCAATCAGGTCATGATGTTTTTTTAATGAACATTGGTTTCCCTTATCGAAGAGCCAGGATTCATATCTGTTGTACCTCTCGTACCCCTCGTGGTTTGATTTTCATGATCACAATCACCTTCTTATTTATCTAATCTTGTTTTCAAGTGTTTTTGTTGTTAGGCATGATTTCAGGAGCGAGAAGTGGCAAAGAAGTTAACTTGGACTGTTTTCAGTCCACCGGCCAACCGGTGGCATGATACCGGCCAGCCGATGGACCTTTGACAGAAAGGCTCTCCACTGTCCAGAGCACCGTCCAACCGGTGGCCTCAGCACCGGCCAGCCGGTAGAGCCCAGACCAAGAGTCCAACCACTGTCTCAGCACCGGCCAACCGGTGGCCTCAGCACCGGCCAGCCGGTGGAGTCCTGCACAGAATGACAAGCTACTGTCTTGCCACCGGCCAACCGGTGGCCTCCTCACCGGCCAGCCGGTGGAGCCTGAGCCAGAACCCTCTCCCATTTTGCACACACCGGCCAACCGGTGGCTCTGTACCGGTCAGCCGGTGGAGCCAGTCAAACTAGCCGTTGGGCTTTTGACCAGCCTGTCCACTTGACCTCCAACGGCTCCGAAAGCCTCTCCAACAGCTCCGAAGCCTCCCTAAGGCCATATGAGGGTTCCCCCTCTATAAATAAAGGACCTTGAACCCCCAGAAGTCTATGGAACATAGCCGAAACTATTGAGAAGCCAACGGACACATTTCCCATGATTTGGCAAACCTCCGGCGGATTCCTCCAAGGGAACCCCACTTGCTCCAACACACTTCCACATCCAAGGAGCACCTCCAAAGAAGCTTGGGAGCGCCCTTCATCAGCTCCATCAATCCATTGGCACCCAAGACTTCCTAATTACGGTTTTTCATTGCTTTATTTATTTTGAGCATCAATTTGGGTTTGTACCTACAAACCCCACCTCTTTCTCTCATCCTCTCTTTTTGGGTTCTCACACCACCTCCAAGGTGTGAAGAGGTTAGTCAAGCCTTACCTTTCAAAAGGCTTGAATCAAAGGTGAGCTAGCCTTCACCTGTAAGAAGGCTAGTGGGTTCTTGCTCAACCATTGAAAGCAAGTGGGTTCTTGCATAACCATTAAAAGCAAGCTGTAATAGGTGAGCTAGCCTTCACCTGTAAAAAGGCTAGTGGGTTTCTTGCTACAACCATTGAAAAGCAAGCGGTAGAATCTCTCAACGGTTGAGTTGGGAGCGGAGACGTAGGCCGAGTTTTTGGCCGAACTCCATTATCAATTCTTGTGTCCTGCCTCTTTATTTTCACTGCACTTTCACTTTGATTTTAATTTGTTAATCTTTTTTTAAAAGGCAATTCACCCCCCTCTTGCCATCACTCCCTTTTTCTCCGCCCAACAATTGGTATCAGAGCGAAAATTTGAGTAATACCCTAACCGGTTTCAAATTTAAGATCCATTGTGATGGCCTCAACCTCTTTCGCCTCCGACGGCTTTTCTTTGGGTCGTGCTCCATTTTTTGATGGAACCGACTATAATTATTGGAAAACCCGCATGACTACTTTTCTTAGAAGCATAGGATATCCCATTTATAAAATTTTCATGCAAGGTTACACTCTCTCTTCCCCCGATGAATCCAAATGGACCCAAGCCGATATTAGAAATTTCGAGCTTGATGGCAAAGCCATGAACGCTCTTCATTGCGGCCTTGACCGAAATGAGTTCAATCGAGTTTCCACATGCACCTCCTCACACGAAATCTGGAAACATTTGGAGGTTACCCATGAGGGGACCAACAAAGTCAAGGATACTCGATTGGACATGTATCGTCAAGATTTCGAGTCTTTTTCTATGCATCCATCAGAAAATATTACTGAAATGTTTAAGCGTTTTACTGATGTTTGCAATGGGAGAAAGTCCCTTGGTGATGATGTTTCTGCAGAAACGATGGTCAAGAAGATCCTATGGATCCTTCCAAACACATGGGCTCTAAAAGTCATGGCTATTCAAGAAGCCAAAGACATCAAGAACATGCCGGTAGAAGAGATCATCGGATCCCTCATGACTTATGAGATCACCATGAGGAGGCAAGCTGAAAAGGAAGGAAAACCAATCAAAACTCCAAAGAACATCGCCTTCAAGGTACAAAAAGAAGAAAGCTCATCCTCCTCCTCATCTTCTTCCTCTTCAAGCGGCGATTCCGAAATGGAGAATCTTGCCCGCAAAATGCACAAATTCATGAAGAAGCACAAGAAGAAGAAATCCCGTAAGGCTCAACCCAACGAAAAATCCAAGCACAAGGTAAAATGTTACGGGTGTGGCGAGAAAGGCCATTACAAGCCCGATTGCCCACTCAACAAGAAAAAGGCCAAGCAAAAGGAAAAGAAGAAGGCTTTCAAAGCGTCTACATGGAGTGATAGCTCATCCTCATCCTCCTCCTCAAGCGACAATGGTAACCAATGCCTAATGGCATTCCATGAGGTAACTTCTTCCGACTCCTCATCCTCAAGTTCTTCAAATTCT
Source organism: Viscum album (assembly GCA_963277665.1). NCBI lineage: Eukaryota > Viridiplantae > Streptophyta > Magnoliopsida > Santalales > Viscaceae > Viscum > Viscum album. The sequence continues at coordinate 1,916,587,851 of OY728128.1, read as the reverse complement.
TTAAATCATTTGTCATACGAGGATCTCCAACATGCACGAGATCAATTGGAGGAAGGTTTTCACGAACATTCTTCCAAATTTGTTTCCTTAAAAAAGAATTTCAAAAAACTCTCTTCCGAAAAAGAACAACTTCTTAAAGAGAAGGAAGAGTTGACCCTTAAAATCCAAAATCTTCCCGATGTTGATTCCATGGAATCAACCATCAAAGATCTAAGGGAGACTCTAGCCAAGTTCACCCAAGGGGAACAAAATTTGAACAATTTTCTTGGTTCCCAACGTGTAACTAGAACCACCCAAGGGCTTGGCTATTCCAAGCAAGCTTCCTCTTCCCATGCACCTACTATTTTTGTAAGGGGGAGCTCTCAATTTAAATTTTGTAATTATTGCAAAAAACCCGGGCACTTAATCTATGAGTGCAATTGCAAAAATGCCCGGTATGGTAGGCCCAAAACATTTTTCTTTAACGATGAATTTTATAGTATAAGACCCGCCACAAGACAAGTATGGATTGAAAAATCCGTCTTAGCGAGTCTCTCCGGGCCAAAATTTGTCTCGGTTTGATAATCCTCTCCCCGGTGATTTGCTGTTTTTATTTAGGGGGAGTTAGGATCGTTTAAGCCCTTTTGATTTCAATTCAAAATTTTCAATTCGAACTTTCAATTTCAACACTTGGTTTCAAATTTTTTTTTCAATTCAAATTGTTTTTCAATTTTTCGATTCAAAACTTTCAATTCAAATTGTTATTCAATTTTTCGATTCAAAACATTCAATTCAAACTGTTATTGATTTCTTGATTCAAAACATTCATTTCAAATTTTTCATTTAAAACTTTCAATTCAAAATTCAAAAATTTCTATTGGTTTAAATTCTTTTCTTCCCTCAATCAAGTTTTATGCCCCGTGCTATTTTGATAATCACAAAGGGGGAGAAAATATTGGTTGATTGGGGGAGAAATCTTTTATAGCATGCCTATCTTTTTAGTATTTTACATTGCTTGTTTTGGTGATTGTGATCATCAAAATAGTGGGAGATTGTTGTACCTCTCGTACACCTCGTAGGTTTGATTTTCATGATCACAATCACCTTCTTATTTATCTAATCTTGTTTTCAAGTGTTTTTGTTGTTAGGCATGATTTCAGGAGCAAGAAGTGGCAAAGAAGTTAACTTGGACTGTTTTCAGTCCACCGGCCAACCGGTGGCATGATACCGGCCAGCCGATGGACCTTTGACAGAAAGGCTCTCCACAGTCCAGAGCACCGGCCAACCGGTGGCCTCAGCACCGGCCAGCCGGTAGAGCCCAGACCAAGAGTCCAGCCACTGTCTCAGCACCGGCCAACCGATGGCCTCAGCACCGGCCAGCCGGTGGAGTCCTGCACATAATGGAAAGCTATTGTCTTGCCACCGGCCAACCGGTGGCCTCCTCACCGGCCAGTCGGTGGAGCCTGAGCCAGAACCCTCTCCCATTTTGCACACACCGGCCAACCAGTGGCTCTGTACCGGTCAGCCGGTGGAGCCAGTCAAACTAGCCGTTGGGCTTTTGACCAGCCTGTCCACTTGGCCTCCAACGGCTCCGAAAGCCTCTCCAACGGCTCCAAAGCCTCCCTAAGGCCATATGAGGGTTCCCCCTCTATAAATAAAGGACCTTGAACCCCCAGAAGTCTAAGGAACATAGCCGGAACTATTGAGAAGCCAACGGACACATTTCCCATCATTTGGCGAACCTCCGGCGGATTCCTCCAAGGGAACCCCACTTGCTCCAACACACTTCCACATCCAAGGAGCACCTCCAAAGAAGCTTGGGAGCGCCCTTCATCAGCTCCATCAATCCATTGGCGCCCAAGACTTCCTAATTACGGTTTTTCATTGCTTTATTTATTTTGAGCATCAATTTGGGTTTGTACCTACAAACCCCACCTCTTTCTCTCATCCTCTCTTTTTGGGTTCTCACACCACCTCCAAGGTGTGAAGAGGTTAGTCAAGCCTTACCTTTCAAAAGGATTGAATCAAAGGTGAGCTAGCCTTCACCTGTAAGAAGGCTAGTGGGTTCTTGCTCAACCATTGAAAGCAAGTGGGTTCTTGCATAACCATTAAAAGCAAGCTGTAATAGGTGAGCTAGCCTTCACCTGTAAAAAGGCTAGTGGGTTTCTTGCTACAACCATTGAAAAGCAAGTGGTAGAATCTCTCAACGGTTGAGTTGGGAGCGGAGACGTAGGCCGAGTTTTTGGCCGAACTCCGTTATCAATTCTTGTGTCCTGCCTCTTTATTTCCGCTGCACTTTCACTTTGATTTTAATTTGTTAATCTTTTTTTAAAAGGCAATTCACCCCCCCTCTTGCCATCACTCCCTTTTTCTCCGCCCAACAATATCATTAATCCATTATTGAAGAGAATAGTTGAATGTTATGTTGATGAACAGGTGGTCTAGTCCTGAAAATATTTTTTCACTTAATAAACCTACACACCATCTTCAACAAACTGCGATAGCACAACCTGAAGATGACTATGTTGAAATTTTCCTTTGGGGTAACATCAGAGAAGTTCTGTTACATTGTGGTATGCCACCAGGACATCGAGGTTGACCCAAAGTAGGCCAATTTTATTTTAGCAATGTCACCCCTAGAAATCACAATGAACTGAGAGGGAATTAAAGGAATATCGCCTACATTTTTTGTTTCATAGCCAACTTAGTCGGAAAACCTCTCTCCTTCACAAGGAAAATGAAGAATGGAATCACATACCATTCAGATGATGACTTCCAAGAATACGATGAAAATTTGAATAAGTTTTTATTATTCCCTCTAGTTATGAGGACATCGATGGAAGGGATACCACTTATCATATATGTGGACACCCTAGGATGCTCAATATAGGCCCTTATTTAAAAATAGTGAAGCAAGGAGTGAGAACAGTCACTACTACCTCAGGTGACAATGATAGGTAATGAGAAATGATACTCTAATATCTAGAATATCTTCCTTTCACTCATAATCATAGTGAAGACTTTGAGGCACTACATGTAGCACAACCAAGTCCAACTAGTACCTCTTATTGATATTATCAAGTACATAATTATCCATAAAATGTTTGAGGGGAATGAGGTCTAGTGGGAGGTCATTCTAAAATAATAGGACACACAGTTCATATAAAAAATGTCATTGAATAGGTAAGACCTAGGCGATTTATCGCAACGTGTCTTTCCCTAGAGAATACACTAGTGGATGCTGAGCTTCCAGACAAGGAGGTCTTCTATTCCCATGACACTTCCTAGACATGGGATATGTATTTTGATGGCACCTCCCGATGTACTATCGGTGGAATAATAGAAAACCTAAATCTCAATCGGATTGGCATAGAGATTTTATTTTTTCTCTATACAAAGTAAATTTTCTATACTCAGTCTAAATATTTGAGGGATGATAAAATAAAGAGGCTAAATATCACGCCATCATTGATGGATTGGAAATAGTCCTATAATTTCATATAGCCTACCTGAATATAAAAAGTTATCCAAAACATGTTATAAAATAAAAAATGGATAATATAACATAAAAAAGGTGGAACTAGCCCTTCTCACAGGCTACATCAGAGGACCGATGGAAGAGTTACCTTTTTATTCAACATTTCATCATGTTCCGTAATCAAAGAATTCCCATGAAAATGATTTGGGATATCCATCCATGGTCCTAGCTGATCCTGATCCATTGGAAAAAATATTCTATATCAAACACAAAATAATGATATTGTTGAACAATATATGTGATATGGAAGAAAAAATTATGTCAACACCAGACATGAGAAAGAATAATTGATATACACACCAGGATGGATGGGTCCCATCATCATTTTTCTAGAAAATGGGTCTCTCCTGATAGATAGAGTCTGAAGGGAACAGGTCTGGTGTCATGCAATTAATGTTACCCAGTAGGATGGTACAAATGGAAAAAATCCCTCTAAAAGTGTGGATTTTATGGAATACTCCTAAGATACATATAATATGGAGTGATTTTTTCATCAAGGAAGATGTCCAAACAAGCTCTTATAGTGAACATCAATCTATGAGTGGGATCTCCAACCAAATCAGGAGGTAGGGTTACTTATGGAAAACCATGATACATGACTATGTGTAATTAATGAAAAAATTTCATGCAACCCAGATCCATTAAAACATCATCCACCATCCCCCAGAATTGGTACATACAGTTAAATATTCTTGAATATTTTTTGTTTGGGAATTTAGGTCTTAGGGACATTTCCACCAACCACAACTAAGCAGTTCAAGAACATGTTTAATACTATATAATTCTTTTGCAAATAGGATGAGGCAATAACTATCACTGATGTTAAGATGCAGACCATAATAACATTCATAAATTCACATAACATCACCTAGTTTGTAGTACCTCACACAATATTGAGAGACAACATAACCCACTTCTATTCTTCAAAGTTGACAAAATTGTACCAAAAGCACAATATCGAGTCCAATCACTCATATTGTTATCATGAAATGAAAAATGGAAAGATAAAGTCTTTTAATAAGACTCAGTAAAATATACATTATAAGATGGTGGTAAAGGATACTAAATCCTTGATGGATAAGCTCCTCTATGATCTATAGGCTACTATAATACCACACGTACTACTTCATAAGAAACACCATACTCATTGGTGTATGGGACCAAGGAAGTGTTACCAATATAGGTCCAATAAACTTTGCTCCAAATAGACATTTTAATACATCTCTATGATGATGATAAATCCCAAAAGCAGCTGGATGAATTGGAATGTATTGATGAGAATAGGTTGTGTACATTGCACAACTTTTATGTCCATAATAATTGGACTATAAATTTGTTAAAAAATGGTTTGATTTCATTCATTCCTCCATGTAGAACTGATTTTTGGCTCTCATGACCCCAATAAATTTGGAGGAATGTCCTCCAAATATGGATCCCAAATGGGATGGGACTTACATAATACATAAGGTCTATCATTATAAAGCATACACATTGGCCAAAATGGATGGGAATCACGTCACAACACCAAAAAATGTAATATTAATTGAGAAATACATTACATAGTATTCACAGAGCGCCCGTCATCCTGTTTAAATGATGGTAAAATATACAGGCTCATCCTAACCAAATAACATTAAACATTGTGGAGATATCCTGGATAAAAGGCATTAAAATTCATGCCATCTCTCATCCTGAATGCATGATGTTAAATTTTTCTATATCTAATGTCCTTGAAGCATTGATTTAAATTATAAAATACCCCATGTTATGACCACATGATAATAAATAGTACATATAGGTACTTGTAAAAATATGTTAATCTATATAAAATATATTTCCTTACAGTATAACATAAAACTACATAGATCCCTGATATCCATATTTACTTAGGTCGAGTGATCCGTGTCCTTCCCACACACCATTAAACAACACAGGGTTTCTGGACTATCTGTGTCTTGATTCTAGTTATTAGAGGATAAATTTTAATTCCCGAACATCTACCCTTGTGTCCAAACATAATATTCATTTTCTTTCTCACATCAGGTGATTCACATCCTTACCAAATGACGTTAAACTACACAAAATATGTACTTATAAAAAATTTGTTAAACTAAACCGGTTACCCAAAACAATGTATGGATTGATTATCCTTTCCAATGGGATACATAGGGATACATTGAACATATATCATGGTTTACCCACCACATAATGCAAAATCCCCTATCATATATTTAAATTTACACTGTATAAGAACCCTTTACATTTTTTGTTTCTCAAACTGAGCATAGCTCATGTGAGCTAAGGAATTTTGGTGATGTATTCCCCTTGACAAGATGTAATGTGGGTCTATGATAGGATCATAATGGACCTGAATTCAAGACCATTAAATCATACAGAGATTATTTTCCACATGATGATAAAAATAATTATTGGTGTCCTTTGCTTGACATAAAACTAGACTTTCTCATAGACCTCACTCGAGAGTAACACAATTGTTGTTCTTGGTCTCCTACCACACCTTCACTCAATAATTATATGTGGATTTATTCCTATAATCAAAGGATATATAGTGATGCATAGATATCCCATCCCGGATCCAACTACAACAATCACCAAAAACAATTCCCACCTATGTGTATGGGTTAGACTTGCATAGAGTATTTCTCATTCGATAACTACATGGGACATGATTTCTTACATCACTATATACATAGTGATTCTTGGATCTCCAAATAAAGGTCCAGTGACAAAATACAAGTATAATAGTTCCCACGTCTCTACATATGGGCCAGACCAGGACAAGGTTATTTTTTTAGAACTACGCGTGGCTTTATTCCGATCACCATTTCTTTTTCGGGTTTGCATGTCTTTACTGCATGATTGTAAACTATATATCCCCTTACGAACTACATGTGTCTTGATTCATTCCATCACATTTTATGTAGTGATGATTAGATATCTAATCCTAGGTCTAGATAAAACAAGTAATAAAAAATTTACCACAACTACATAGGGTTTGAGTCATGCAAGCTTATTTGATCTAAATATTAATAAAATATTTGTATGGATTTCTTGTGTATTTGATGTATCAGGCATAAACATGCACATCTATTTCTACATACATATCATAATACGTTGATGGGTAATCAAAAATTCATGGTTGTATGATATCAAAGCTACAAAACATGACATTACTTACCACCTGATGTTAAAACACATGAAAACAAACACATCATAACACATGATGATAAAGAACATGGAATGAGACCTTACCGCATGACATTAAACTATACAAAGACAATACATCTCCAGTACAAGACAAGAAATGTGGAGACCATTACCCATTTTTCAACTCTTATCAAAGGAACATGAGATCCTTACCATAGTCAACTAGAGTATGAGGTTCTTACATTATCATTTAAATCACCTTAATCTGTAAAACATTATCCACGTGTCAAGTTCAACAGGTTGATAAAACCATCAATGGAACTGGGAAATTATACCTAGCTTCAAGGGGACATTTTTGGACTATACATGTATCCCTACGAATTCTGAATATGTTCCTATGGTCATCAAGAAAATACATCACTCCGTAAAAAAGGAAGTCTGATCATTGTGAGCCCTAACATCATAGTGGCAGAACTCAGCACCATAGTGTAATATGAACTAATCCTGATACAATTGTTCCAAATCATTACTCATGTACTGAAAACTTTGATCCATGGTTTTGAACATTTTAATATCCCACTCTAGAGGTTGTTGGGGTACTCTTGACCCTGGGTATCCTTTTTAGGCTATTTTCCATCATTATTTATATTAGGTCTATGTTTATCAAGACCTTAAACTGCCCACACATTGGTCAAATTTATATTATAGTAAACTCTATCCTATAATGGTCAAAATCACAATAACTTAAACTACTAAAAAATAGAAAAACATACAGTCATGATGAAAAACTAAAAAGGGATGACTAAGAAAAGGACAAGTGTTATCTTTAAAAACTCTTCATCCATAGAGTTTAGGAAACAATTAGGGCACAAGTAAATATTGTATGAAGCTTATAGGCCCACTCTATAGCATTTGTGTAATCTAAGACATGATATTTCAACCCATTGGTTCCAGAAAAATTTAGAGTAATGATTTGTCAAATTTCTTCACTGCTAGAAGACATTTACTATGTAGTGGAACAACATTTAGAGTGATCGAACCCTTACTGGATATTACAATTCCCACAAATCACACTTCATGATTTGAGTTCCTCAGATCACTGAAACCCTCCATGGACCATCTAAATGATACCCATCTTTAAGGTATCCTTTTCTTAACTATGCATGCATGAATATGGCTCCTACATATACACCTATGGTCATCAACCAAATGATTCACTCTAAAAAATGGATTTCTGATCCTTGTGAGCCCTGACATAACCATAGTAGAAATCAACCACCATAGTTCATTATGAACTACTCATTGTATGATTGTCCCATATCATTACACATGACTTTAGAACCTTGAATAATTATTTAAAATTATCTTACAAAACTATCTAAGTGGATTCAACATCCTCGATGTCAAGTCTTTGTGTATTATACCCTTTGTCAAATCTAGAATGTGACACTACATTCCCAAACATTAATGGCCCACACCTCACTATAAAAACCATAGGTAATATGTCATGAGCTTCCTAATGTAATATCAGAACTGTCCTAGGGTTCCAGTACCCTTCATGGATAGCATTCATCCCTTACCCAAGCCCATTATTTGGACATTTGAATTTTTATAAATCTTTTACGAAACTCAGAAAGGAGTGGATATCATATTTTCTTGGCCAATATATCGATGCATAAGGCCCTTGACCAACCAAATAAAAGTAATATCCACCATTAAAGAAAGGATCTTCAATCCACTTGAGCCTAAGCAACATGATGGTGTAACCTGGAACCTTAGGGTGTTATGGGTCATCCTTGGTATGTCTGCCCTATCCCATTATCACAAACTAAAAAATTTGTGTTATGACTTATATCACCCATATTCCAATTATCCAGGTGGACCTAATGTCCCAGGTATTTCACCCTCAACCATTATTACCCCCATAAACCTATCATGACCATTTGAAAATAGTGCAGACACCTCTCTTTTACAATGATACCAATATATAAGGTCTTTGACCTACCAACCAGGGGAACCTCCTCCATGCATGAAAAGAGCTCTGATCCTTGTGAGCCTCAAAAACACAATGGATGAACTCAATATCTTAGTATGTATTGAATCATTCCAATAATGTCTTCATCATATTCCATGATCATTGTTATGGTCTGACCAAAATAAACCCTAAACTACTATGATTGAATTTTTGAGCTTGAAGACCCTTAAATAAATAGTTATAATGTAAAAATTAAAAATCTTAATCCATAGTGATTGAGGTTCTAAGATAAAAGACCCTATAAATAGTGATAGATGACCCAAGTTAAAAGACCATAATCTATAGTGATTGAAGGTAAAAGGTAAAATACCCAAAACTACAGTGATATAAGGTATGATCAAATATAACCTAAAGTAAATTATTATATGTCCTAATCTAAAATACCCTCAACTAAAATGATAGATAATATAAGATAAAAGGCCCTAAACTACTTCAATATAAGGTTTGATCTAGAAGACCATAAACTACAATGATTTATGGTCCACTATAAATGACTATAAACTTCAACAATAAAATTTTTGAGCTAAAAGAAACTAATACATAGTGATAAAAGGTCCATGAAACAAGAACCTAAACTACAAAAATATAGGGTCATTTCTAAAAGACTATAAATTACAACAAAAAATGATTTATTATGAAAAAATGGGAAATCATGCAAGGATTTCCACATTTAATTTGAAAAAATCATGTTTCTATCTCCAAGATGGTCGACTTCAAGAAAATATAAAGCACTATCTCTTTAGAAAAAAAACCCTCCAATGATAAACCTTATAAAAATAATGTAATCCCAAGATTATTGGAGTAAATATATTAGTATGTAATCTCATTTTGGTGGGAATTTATGAGGGATTCTAGATAATAGTATGTTATGTCTTAAATATTTGGATTCATACATGCAGGTTTACTTGATATTATACTAATGGTGTGTATCATTGGTGATTCATATATATCAGAGAAATAAAAACCCATGGTCATCATGGATGAAAGAAAAATAAAAAAACCCATGATGTTCTACAGATATGTTCTCTGATATCATACAGTAGGTGGAATCCCCACATTTCGGGATCTCTACAATAATCCCATAAAAAGAGTACACTGAACAAAAAATATATTTAATTGGATGTTCTAGCCAAGTCAGCTAGACTCTAGTGAGAATCATTAATTGAACACTAAATTTCCGCTCATTCTGTGTTTTATACTACTTCCCCAGGATGGAGAGTATTGGAAAATGAAGTCAGGTCCAGAAATCAATTTTGAATAGTTTTTTATGATAATGATTGCACTAAGATATTAGACCATATAAGAGATGTGATTTCATCAAATATTAACATCTAAATGTTCTAATCACCAATCTAGGCTCTAAAATTATATATAAATAAGTGAATCTTCTCCAGTTCCACCAAAGCCACCTTTATCTATCTATGGAGGGGTGCATGTTTTTAAAATCGTCTAAGTATCTCTCATTGGTTTCCAAATACCTCCAATTTAGAATAATTTGTTTCTTGAATTCATATAATTTATAGTGATCAAATCCATCAGCCCCAGGTCACTGAATAGATGATGAAGTATTTCCCCATGATAAAAATATGTTTCCAAATAGTATAAATAATCAATGTGCGAATTTACATATAGACCAGCCTATACTATGTCTAATCCTCTATGACTGATTGGATGTGAATTCCAGAAGAAGGAGTAGCCTACTGAGATGACATGGATAAAGGATAGTAATCTACATATATCATCTCACATCTATGTAGGCATCACAAATTTCTTGTGTTAGAGGGATGATTTCCTTAGTGGATTCAATCCCACTATTAGGATGGTCGTCACCATGATGAGGGTGCTACCTATATGTCTCACCGAAGTCTTCAATAAATTCCATTGACTCCATAGACAGAGGTGATGGTGAGGCAAATTTCCATTATACCTGATAAATCATTTGGCTCAGCACACCACCTTAATTGGCTAACACCCATACATGGTAATAATCTAGAGTAAGAAAAGAAGGAGCTTCAGTGGTCAGGAGAATGATATTAGCATCTCTTACTTCTTACTCTAACATCATAAAGAATTGAGAGATGATCTTAGGGCATCAGTCTCCTCACATAATAGCTGAAGAGAGAGGAGAGACCCTTTGGGTGCAAGTAATCTGATGATAAAAATGATAAGGTGTATATGGATTCCAAACAATCAGCCCAACTATCATGGATACAATAACTTCATCCCAATGAGATATTCTTGAATGACATAGCGTTAATATTTCCACATTCTTAATCAAAGATTGGACCATTTGCTATGTGATAAGGGAGAAATAAAAGTTGACAGATCATATCAACACATCTATAACCTATTCAGATATTGGTGACATAGACCAACCCCATATATGTTTAACAATCTAGGATGACATTGGGAATCAATGATCCTAGAGGAATTACTTTATTTATAGAAATGTAAATGTTTCCTAATCTAGAAAAATGAAACCATTAAAGTACAACTGATCCAATAAGGGATGTAGGCCTGTTGAATGTGTACCGAGATCTTATAAATGCATGCAAGGGTGAGAACTTTGAGTTTAAGGCATTGTCCTTATGTTTTCCACACAACTATCACCGACTTGATGACATAGATTCATGAACGTTCATCTCCAGCTAGGAAAAGGTATCCATTCAAGAACATGGACATAATTTTCACTAATTCATGGATCATAGATATCTGTGACTTCACATGAAATACCCATAAATTATGATCATCATCTTCTACAATGGTGGAATATGATCCATCACTGTCAAGAGATTACTAAGAAGGGAACTGATGGGGATGTATAGAAAATGACCTAACCCTACCATGATAGTGGAAAATGTCGACACCGTTTTTGAAGGAGATATTCTAGCACACGATAAACTCCTTTCCCATTTTAACCTTCACAAATATGATAATTTTCAGTACCAAGACCAGAGTCTATAAAGGATGATGCCATAAATCTTTGGAGGGAAAGAACTCATTGTACATTTCTGCAAGAGGGGGAATCCCACCTAGTTGGTTGACATCCCATAGGATGATGTCCACTTCACCATGGGACAATGTGACTTTGTTGGAACCAGGGAACCAATGGTTGATCATCAGTCGAAGAATATTGGGATGGTGATAGAAAATAATTATGGAAATACATACTACTTCAAAAATATGGATTCTATTCAAATTTTCAATAAATTCTAAGTAGATTTTCCCATCCTAGAATGGCCCCACCCATTAATTAGAGAACCTACCACTAAGAATGAGATCCTATTTCACGATCCATCCATAGCCTTAATTTTTCAAAGAAGAGACAAATATAATTGAGTAGCTAGTAGAAATAAGATTATAGGAGAAATCACCACCATCCAGACCCAAGGTAGAGTTTTCAAACATGTATGAAATCCCCATTGATTAAGATTTTACCACATGGAAATACCTAAATATTTCCATCCGAATAGACCCAGATGAAGCCGACACCTGACAGGATGGAAAATTAAAGTCAGAAGGATGGATTCTATCATCATCTTACAGACTGAACCTATATATAGTAAACTGGTGTGATAGAGGGTAATCCTAGAGCTTGGAAAATAATATCATATTAAAACCCTCATTATCAAAATTCACACGATATTAGGGGTCAATATTTTTGTTTCTACTAATCATTTAACATTGATTGGCCACCAGAAACGATCAATTAGAACTAGATGCCATCTGAAAAAATTTATGTAGGGTATTCTAGATAGATTAAAGTAATGTATTTTCAAAATAAAGACACAATATTTTTAGTAACATCATATTCATTTCATGAATTAAAAGGGATTTATGAATCACATGAAGTATTTTCCAATCACATGACTTCTAAAGATCTCGCGGGTCACCTAAACCCGTAGGGCATCACAAAACTACATGAACCCTCAAAGAATCCTGATCACGTGACCTATACAAGATATTTCAAGATGAAAAATTGTCAAAGGATGATATTATCAATCCATAAAATCTTACAAAACCATTAATAAGAATGAGAATCCCCATGACCATACCTCAAAAAAATACCAAAGGAAAGTTCATGTTTGGTTTGAGAATGTTCCTAGAAGAAAGATGTCTTGTGGAATAGAACTCACAAAAACAATACTATGATAATGTCTCAAGATAAGGTATTATAGGGAGGTCTTGTGTCAAGGTAATGCAGTTCAAGCTAGGTGAAAGAATTGGAGAATGTGGAAACCAGTGAACAAACCCCTCTCTTCTCCCTTATTTATAAACAATCTCACAGAATATTGAACACGTCCTCAAAGACTATGTTTTTTCCAATAAAATGATTCTTGATTGTGCTAATGACTCATGAAGGCATTTACTTTTCTCATAATCAAGACATTTTCCCTATATATGTCACTTCTGATGGGGGATGATGTTTTGACACATGCCAAATGATCACTAGTAAATTCAAAATAGAAGAAATACCTTAATAGGTTTATTATTTTCCCCACAAATCAAAGGAAGAATAAGGAGGCATAGACTAGTGAGTAACATAAATCCCCCAGGAGACATGCAATTGTGTGACCATCATGTGGTTACATGAAAGATCCATGCGCATCACACAGCCTGTGGAGGTTCCCTCCAAATCCCTTTGACAAGTCATTTTCCTCTTGTGTAGGAACCCCATACGTTTAGTGGTCAGACAATGGATGTCGGGCTAGCAATACTGGGATAAGAAAATTTTGAACTGATAAATGACTAGAAAACCCTTCAAAAACACTTATAAAATAAAATAAAATATACAATATTTGGGAGACTCTTGTGGTTTTAAATCTTATGTGACTCATAAAAAATGATGAGAATAATTTTCCTTGATGAAATTCAAGAAAAATTGTGAGATCCCCAAGGCTTGTAAAATATAAAAAGGAAATAATAACAAATCATGTGGTATTGTTGTCCAGTCATAAACATTATTTGATGAATCTTTGGTGATTCCAATGACTCTACAAGGCTTCAGAAAAATTTCCAACTCATCCCAAAAAACCCGCTGGCTTGTTATCCCCATCATGTGACGAGCCTCAGAAAAATCCTAGAAACGTCGTGGTCCCCCTTTGGATCCTTAAATACAAACATATAGTATTTTACATGAAATGATCATGCATCTCCACAAATACCTTTATTGGTCACATGATGCATCACCAATAGGTAGAGTGATTATCTTCTACAACACACATATAACCTCACCAAATCCCTAACCATTTTAAAATAAAATAATAGAAATAAAAAGGGGAGGATAGGGGAGACTCTCATAATCATAAATCCCACTAGGAATTCCTAGGATATCTGTAGAATAGTCTCAAAATACCCTCTAATTTTCTCAAAATACCCTATAATAGGCCAAATTTATTTTCAGATGGCCTATGAGAAAGTCATCCATGTCTCACAGAGAGTCCTAAATAAGACACCAAATATCACACAGAATACAGTTAGTAGGCACCCTGATCTCATGAAGGCCCATGAACATGCCATCCAGACAATATGAAAGTCCCCTGGCATGTCTGCATGATTACGAAAGACCCATTTAATTGGACATAAACCAATAAAATAGGCTTTAATGGGATGGTCATTTAGTAACTGAAAGATATGAAACCCTTTAGAGTGATTTACTAAAGTATCTCAAGAAGACTCATGACCTCGAGACCCTCCAATCGAATACATCCTTGAGTCATGTGATTCATACCTCACAAATAGTAAAACATCTGATGTGGATAGTCTTATAAATACCACACCACATACTCAAATAAGGGGTTCAAATTTTTCCTCAATCACCACCGGGTCACCAAGAACCAGCGTGGATTTCTCAGAGTGGATGATCTTGCGATCTGAATATTTTTATAAGGTATGATCCAGAGAACTACCAGAGAAATCATGTAGCATGCATAATCACATCACATGAGAACTATAGATCACGTGAAGTGCTTCTAGAAGGACACATTAAGAACATCCCCCACATATTCTAGATCATTCAATACATAAAACATGCTAATATTGAATAAATCTATGAAATTTGTAATAAATGTAAGGAACAAAGACTGAAATATGGGAGAATTATGAGATCAACATATACACTGATCCTTATTAACTTAATGGGAACTTACCATGACGCACAACAATAATAGGAAATGTTTATTAGATCCCACAATCATCCTTTTTTTATATTATTTGGATTACATGAAGTCTTATGGAAATCAAAGAAAGTCACATGGCACCCCAAATGCATGTTACCGAGATCTCATGAAGTCCTCAAAGATATCAATCCAATCCTTAGAGTTTCCTTCATATGTGTTGCTTAACTCATATGGTGGCACCGGTACATGTCAGATGAATCTCAAGATAGCACCTGTACATGTTAAATGGCTCTTGTGATGTCCTCTGGGCATGCTATCTAGGTCTTAATATGACCTCCAGAAAAATCATCATAGACATACATGACCCTCTGAGGCATGTCACATTGACTCTCATGACACCCTCCAGAATTGTCATTTATCACTTGTGATGACACCAGGGCATGTTAGGTAGAGTATGTGATGCCCTCTAGGCATGTCATCCAGGATCATGAGATAGATTCTAGGATAAACCAGCCTGTTCTAGTGATATACTAAAGACAATTCATCCTATATCATGTTACAAACCACATACAATCCATCCATGTAATGAAAAAACTCCCAAAAAAGACAACCAGATCATGTGATGGCCATTGGAAATGTCTGGAAGACACCCTCTGACATGTCAAGAAGAATGTAGAGGCATAACGAGATGATAATTAACACATATCAGGAAGACAATCAATCTTGGCCCAAGGGAATCATAGGGCCTAATAAATTTCTCAACCTCAATGTGTAAGCACCAATAAAAAGGGAAACATCAGTGTGTAATCCCCAATTAAAGAAATTATGTTGACTCTAATTCCTTCTATAACTAGGATATGTGGGACACCTCTATTAGGCTTGATCCCAATATTAAGCATCGAAATGGAGGTTTCTGAACATAAGTAATGAATCTATAGGAAATGACACTAATTAAAATATATCCATTTTTCCCACACCAATCATAGATCACATTTACTTAGGGTGTCACAATGATCATATCATTCACATGGCATGTCTATGTCAAGATAATGGAAACATTAGTGTGTAATACCCAATTAGTTGAACTACAAGGACTCAGATTCTTACAATAACTAGGATATATAGGATTCCCTCAAAAGGCCAGAGCTCAAAATCAAATGGGTACCCCCCCCATTATAAGTCTTTCCATGTCTTTGATTGTTCACCCATTATAACCAATCATTGAAACATGCTAATCATTCTACCTCATCCCTAAGTGGATTGAGTATCCGAATAAACAATGATGACTCTGATTCTTTCCATAACCAAGATACATAGGAAACCTCCCTAAGTCATGTGCTATATATTAATGATCCAAAAGAGTTTTCCTAGTGAATATGCCTTGTATCCATATGAATTAAGGCTAATCACTTTCTATCCCTTATTTCACATACCAATCCTAGATCACACTAGCTTAGAAAACTATAATCAATATATCATTGGCATTATCAATATCCACAACTTAGGGAAATCTAATTAAATAAACCCCATTGAGTGGAACCGTATAAATATCCCTCATATAAGGGAACCTACCACGGGGTTAGTCCTAAGGGAGTGATCAAACTATTATAACTCTGATTCCTTCTATAACTAGGATACATAGTATGTCTCCTTGAGACTTGAGATCAAATATTTTGTAAATAATTTCCCACAAGTTTTTTTAGACAAACTGAGATATGGGTTGGTCTATAGCACATATCCTAAAAATGTATTAAATAAAACAAGAGTAACACTTAATACATGAGGTGTAATGAGCATACAACAATAAAACGTTATTGAAAAAAACACACATTAAAGATAATATAATAATAAAGATGAAGGATAACACCATCATCTTGGGCTTGAACATCCACTTTAAAGAAAAATTGTATCTTCAAATAAAATTCAAGAAAACAACTATTCATTTCAATTCCCAGAAATTATCATACAAAATATGAATTATGAGTAGTGTTGGGCACCACAAATTGAAGCCATGATCTACACTATGCCATGTTCCCCACCACCATTTTCAGTATTCTATCACAAACTAAATTTTTCAAACATTTGGAATTTACAACTACATTATTGTTTTCAACATTCCATCACAAAAATCATCATTGTTTTCAGCATTCCATCACCAAATGCATTCAACAAACATTGGGCAAAATATACCAAAAAAAAAACATCCAACAGAAAAGAAAATTTCAGAAAGTCCAAGGATAAAAAATATCAACGTACAAAAAAACAAAGCCAGGATCAAGAAAGAGTGATTTTAACCGATATAAATCACCAACAAGGTACGTCTCTAATATTTTAATCATGATTCTTCTTCTATTCTTCAACCATCCTTATGAACGTATGTTTTCTAATATCAAGGTACATGTTAGTAGAAATTACATAGTTGTTGTATTTTTGATGTGTGATTTAATCTTGTTTGACCATCCATGCATGAACTTCATCTCTTACCTCATCCTCAATAAAGTAGGCATCTCGATACACATGATCATTATTCTTGTCATATACCTCCTCTTTTGAACTATAGGTTGCAACAGGCTCTACCAATTGTTGAGGAAGATTGGAATTTTCGTTCCTAGTGGCTTTGAGGGATCTTGTAACTATGGTTCTTTGAATATCATAATTTTCACTATGTTTCATAGTGTTCTTTGGATTTGGGGTAATGTATCCATCAGAATCCACCATTGGGTTTTTTCATTTACTAGCATGTGATTTGAGATATGCTTCCTCAATTTGATTAGGATGAATATCATCCTCCTAAAATGAGTCATTAGAATCTGAGAGAACATGTTGCTCCTTGTCTCTTTTTTTCTTGTGTTTAATGTTATTTCACATGATCCTCTTCCATGGTAGTAGGGATCTTTTAATTACTTGGGGTATCAAGAACAGTTTCAAATAACATGGTAGTCCTTTAGCTTCAAAAGGCTATTCATTATAGACCAGAGTCTCTTTATTCAGATCATTCTTTTATCCTTCGTTAGAAAATATAGATGGTACAACATTATTACTAACATTGGCCCCATCACATCTAATATCCTGCTTAGATTTATAAATCCATGTGGATTTCTTAGCTTCAACATGTGAAATATTATGGCCACATTCCTTTGATTCTTGTCCAAGTTTATGGAAAAGATGGCACAAATCTAGAATCCTTTCATAGACAACATCCTGAGAAAATCCATGGTCACCATTATGAATCCATATTTGTGTGGGTAGTTCCTAAGATACATCAATTTCAAAAAAAATTCTAGCTATAGAGGGTATTGATAGAGTCCTTGTCACCATATCTAGTTTCAAAGGATTAACTATGAACATAAATATTAGAAACAAAGCAGATAGTTTAAACAAATAAAATAGTAGCCCAATAAATCCAATCCAGGTGTGAGATATAGGTGATTCAGAAAAGGCATTGAAGTCAGGGGACCATATAATAACCTTCATGGAGAAAACCCCAAAATAACAAAAATGATTCTTCCAAAATTGGTAATATTCTTATTTGGAAGCAACAAAAAATACTACATTGAAAGAATTTAGTAGGCCGATATGAATTCCTGAAAAGTTGATGGCTTTGAGTGAAGTTCATAAAAATTTCAATGATTTTGTTCGGTTAGAGAGATTCCCAACATGAAAAATGTAAAGATCGACTGAAAGAAGTTTTGCCCCATTAGTTGAGAAAAAAATATCAAGTTTCTTGTGGGGTTAAAATATCTCAGGATTGACAGTAAGATCCAGAGGCATGGAATCCTTTGAGGAAGGTTCTATAATCTCAGACATTCTCCCAATGACCACATCCATGAAGGATCTAAGATTCAGAGTAGCATTTCTCTAACTAATAGTTGGGCATCATGCGGGTTCATCCAGTATCGGCCTCTCCATATTGTCATGTTACCACATGTATTTTCTCTCTATATAAACTTAAACTGAACATGTTTAATGAAATATATGGGTTTTGATTACTATAATAACATGGATATGTAGGATGCCTCACAATATCTCAATCCCCTCATCAGAATACTATACACCTCCCTATATGGCATAATATTCTAGAGAACCTGGTTATATAGTTTCATTCTATAAGAAACTATTCATCACTGGTGAACAGATGAAGAACCTCATATACATATATATGGATACACCCATGATGTTCCCCTTTATTTTCATAAATTGTGACATAGACCATAATCTTATTTTTAATGTAACTAGTCCAATATCCTGATTTTGAAGAGATTCTGAAATATATCTTATATCTATAAGAGATTCCCCAAGCATGATACAATTCCCCCAAAAAAGGTGCGATGAGCCTGAAATCCCATCCTCTAGAATAATACAAGTCCCTAAGAGACATTGGTTCTGAAACCCCATTTCAACACCTACCATTGGAAAGTTGGTATATACCCAGTTATGGATGGGGGAGAAATTGGGAACTTCTATTAGGAACAACAATTTTGAGCAAATATTAGTAATTGTGCAGGAACTAAAACCCTCACAATCAACCATAAATTCAAACTATATCCTCCTCAACTTGGGATCTAGGTTATCTCTTCTCTATCAAAAAAGTGGATTAAATGTATTTTTTTATATGAATTCAATATAAATACAGGTTGGTAAAAGAGAAGATAAATAAAAGGATATGAATATAAAATCAAAGAGAAAATGAGAATGACTGTAATGTGATTTCGATACACTGTAAATAGAATAAAAAAATATAAAATTAAAAAATAGAGGTGAAATAGTTATGGAACTAACAATAAATATAAATGGGGACTTAAGAAACCATGTAAGGGGTAAAATAAATTGATTAAAATTGAAATTTTTGTTTACATGGATTCATTGTTCTATGTGCTTACAGAAAATCATGACATGACTAAATAAATTATGAGAATGCTTTATAAAGAAACATATTATAAGAAACATGATATTTTGAGTTAGTCCAAAAATTATGTATAATTATTAATATATAATAGACTATGAAGTTTCCCATGTATTATTAGGGATCTCAGAGCAGATATTCTTACAATAATTTTCTCTACTAAAAATTTGGTAGGCATGGCAGTAGTCATTATTTATTCTAATCAATTAAAAATTTCAAAAAATAAAATTTAATCAAAGGGGATTAAAATTCTGTGATTAAAAACCTTTTTTTACAATTATTTATAGAACAATTTTTTTGTAAAATAGAAATATATTTCTAAAAATTCCATTGAATATATGTGAATGAAATGTATTTTAATTTTATTGACATAATGTTAATAAATACATATTTATAAGTAATTTTTGGTTCATATTTTTTAATTTTGTTAGAATATAAATAGTCTCAATCATAATTAATGAAAATTATGTTGAAAAATCATAAAATGGATAAAGTATCGAGATGTTTTCTATTAAACATTGTTTTTTCATAACATAGGACAGAAAATTCTTATAAACATCACTAAACTATGAAATAAAATTATTTAGATACATGATATATAGAAAAAGAGATTTTGTATATAAATGGAATTACATTATATAAAAATGATGATCACAGAATCAAAATGACAAAAATAAATAAATATTTGTGTTGGAAAACAATTTTTTTGACTTTTTATTGAAATGGGGAATTGTAAATAATTTCCTTTAAAATTTTTTCCTAGAAAAGAATATAGTTAATAGTATTTTATTCCCTAATGGTTAATATTTTTACTCTATAGATAATTTTAATGTGGGATAATGTTTCACTGAAAAATGTTGTGAAAACAGGAAAAATACATAGAATTTGTTGATACATCTACATAATTTTTGGACATTAGTGTAATGTAATCACAATAATTATGGGTTTTACATGACATATATATGTGCAATTGTAGTAGATGAATAAAAAAACTTATCTACAAGATCAACTATGAAAATGAATGGAAAAATGAATTAAAAAATAAATATATAAATAGTTACTCACTAACCATTCCAAATATTAAAAAATATTGTGTTTTATTGAGATTCTACAGTCTGAATAAAATTACTCTTGCCTCAAATGTTGTAAACCAACTAAAATGGGATCATATAAAACTTATATTGGATCTATTCTCCTTTAAATTGAATGATAAATCTACTTATAATGCCAATAAATATATTAGAATATAGAATATTTATTTATTGATATATACTGATATTTTGTATCTAAAACGAGGTCTACAAATTATGTTTAAATAAAAAATTAAACTAAATAATGAATAAATCTCCCTTAACACACATATAGAAATTAGATTGAGTAATGAAATATTATATCAAACCGTTTTCAAGTAATTTTAACAAACTAAAGTATCCAAAAAGACATAAAATATTTTACAATATTATACATATCATATTTATAATAAAATACACATTGGGAACCCAAAATATTAGATTCCATAGAGATAAGATATATTGATTTATCTTCTCATTGGAAATACTGTGTATTATTTTTAAATATTATTAAAAAAATTGAACACTAGTACATATTAAACATATTATTCTTCATCATTACCTATATAAATATGCAACATAAGACAGCTTTTATCTCAAATAATTAATAATAGGAAAATATTTAATATATTAATTGAAGTAAGATGTGTTATCATAATGAATACCATCAGGAAGGGAGAACTTAATAAACATATATAAATGGACATATAACCAAAATATATAAAATAAACAAGGGAAATAATATTCTATTGAATATTAACCATTAAAATACAAAATGAATAATTAAATTATGATATTTTAAAAAATAACAACATGATATCATATGTGTAACATCCCCAAGTTTTCACCACTGATCAATTTCTAGACAGGTGATGCTATGGGGATTATAAGGGAACCTCTTCATATGTTGAAACTCAATATTTATAATATTTATTTTATGGTGTAACAATATATAGACTATTCCCCCATATAAGGTTTCCCTATAATATAATTTAACCAAACATCATCCAGTAAACATAAACTTATAGAGCATATTGAAAAAAATAACAAAATAATTCAATGATAGGAATTCATATAAACCCATGATCACACAAACATAAAATAATTATTTTACAACAGGGTTTTCATGTATAATAAATAAATAAATAAAATAAAATAAATTGACATTATAATACTATAATTGAGCCTTAACTCATCCCAATTTCAAATCTTGTTTGAGCAATCCTACTTGAGAAATATAATCATAGTTTTCCCAAATTAAACTCATGATTTGTAAGGTCTATTCAGATACCCAAGTTCCATGAACACCTAAGAAGGTTGTTATTACAATTCAATAGGTCAACACTATTGTGATCACATAAAAAACTATTAATTTCAATATACACAAGTGATATTATTATTAAAAAAATAGTGTGGAATTCTAAATAATAACCATTCTTGGTAATTGGGTTATAATGAGATACCATGTTTGCACCCAGACCTACATAGGGGAATGTTGGGTTGTCTACGAAAGTAATATAACCATGTAAACAAATTTGAGTACATATATTATTCATAGAAGTAAAATATAGGAAATATAGTAGTATAATGAATAATATTCAATTCCTTGGAACATTTAGTAGGGAATTAAAATCAATCACAAAGGGTAACTGAGATGGTCCCCTACAATGATTCATAGAATTAGTGTAAGGAAATCCATATAGTATCAATTATGAATCCAAGGATCATGTCTTTGGCCTTCCAAAAAAAATTTATTTCCAAATCCAAGTAATTTTTTCAAGGAATTCAAATTTGATAAAATAATTGAATCCATGTGGAAAGTCTAATGTAGTTCAAACTCACATTAGTAGGCCACCTAGGTGGGACACATCCTCTACCCTCATTCCATGTAATGAGTTCAGGGTATTAAAATTAAAAAAACATATAAATCCAAGGATCATATCAAATGCATTAAAAACCATGTCAAATCTAAATATATAGATTATAGTAAAGAAATATCAAATAGGTAGAAGAATAAAATACATGGAGCTCACCCATGTAATTCCAAACTCACACCCATAATCCACAGGGCAGGGTCACACCCCTACCCTGATTAAAAGGAGCTAGTTTAAGGTAATCAAAATCAGTTATTCATAAGTCAAGGGATTTCCCCTTTGGTAACATACATCATTAATAAATTTATGGGATTGGACGACTTAAAAAACAATTCAAAAAATAGGATTCATGAAGGTTATATCAATAGAGTGTCTCCAAGGTATCAAATGTATCTCAATAAATATATATGGGTTATGGATTCCACTAGAATCATGTCATTGTACCTATCTCATGAGGGGTCCCATCTACATGAACCCTTATAAAATGATTATAGTGAGCCTCTATAATGCATGACCTATTCCAATAACTATAGACACACTATCTCTAGTTTCAATAAATCACTGGGGTAGCCAACATGTGTTCCCCATCCTCAATCTCATCTCTTATGTTAACTCACAATACCCAGAGTGTAGACCATCCCTCAACATCATTATAGTAACATATCTAACTCACTAGCCTCATAGGATAATACCTATTAGAATCAATTTCAAGATATGGCACAATTCCAATCTCACATTCTTGGTCACCACTGGGTTGGTAGTCAGAAACCCAACCCATCCTATGTATACCCTGTACATACCCACCAAGTCACTCATATCGTAGTGGTGTGAGGAAACTCAACCATTATTCAGATCAACTCTCCCAAAGGTTATAAATAACTCATAGGGTTCTACATAGTCAATCCCAAGACCATCCATCTCAACTCACCCCTATCCTCTAACAGGAGGAAACTAATGAACCAAACACTCGGGTTACCAGACATCATCTGTATAGATTAATTCACACACATCAGGGTACAATTGTCCCATAGATACATATATAATCAAATACATTGACAATAGTTATATAGGTAATCAAGTTAGTGAACAAGGATCCTTTGTGTTCAATGACACATTATCCAAACCAAGTATCTCATATTAAAGAAAGATAAAACTATATGTTAAAGGGATGAATCATCCTTAGTGGTGATTCCACATATCTCATGAAAAACATTTATAAATAAAATTAATTACCATAGTGGTATTCTTAATGTAACACCTACAATAATATGGAGTTATTCTCCTTTTTAATCATGCTCAATCCTCCTCTTTGAGACTATCCCAGGATCGACTAGGTACCATAAATCCTCTGTAGTCCATAACATATTCCAATAAATATTATTTAATATTAAATAACAGATAATTATATTTTCAATTTAACTCAACTAGGAATAGTAACAAAAATATCACTAGATTTCCTCATCACACTAAAATCATGACCAACCACCCTTTAGGGGTTTATAATTCATTCCCAACCGAATCTTGTGTATAATACCAATCAACCAGATCCCATTAAATAATAAATTTAATCTAATTTATGAAGTAACTATGAAAATAAATTTACACTTTAATGTACCCTCATAAAAAAATATGTGACATCATGAGAATTTAATTTTTGTTTTTACTTTACGAAATCCATGCAAAAGAACCATCAAAATGGGGTGATCCCAATATTCTCTATTGGAATCATCTCTTAAATCTCAAAATAGTGTCATATGAAATGATCAGTTAATTGAAAAAAGGATAATGTAAGAGAAGGGAGGTAGAATTTATCAACAATTCATGAATTATTACCACAAAAGAAACCCAAATACAGGGTGTAATATATGATAAAGGTAGGATGTCATGCTAATGGGGTGTGTAAGTGAGGGAGTAAGGAATAATGGTGATGTACCTTCAAAAATAATGAGGGAAAAAAATCAGTTTTTCTCTTTTAATTTGTCACATGGTTTTGATGCATGGTTGAAAAAAATCACCAACCATATATCATTCACTAGAACATCCCATCTACCTCAGATGATCGGTTTTTATTGTCATCCAAACCATACAGTTATAGGAGAAATCATTACATTTAATGAATTTCATATTTTATATAGTTTCTATACAATTTGTCATTAACTGTGACACAAACCACTAAGTCCAACCAAGTCATGCAGTTTCCTATTAAATATCAATGGTTCCCCCTTAACCATGTGGTAATTATGTTTTTTATGCATAAACATTCAATATAATATAAAAATTACTCTATGTAAGGATACCTTCATGGTTTTCCAAAAAACCATGTGATCTAAACTATGCACCAAGGTAAAAACCATTCCAAAAATTACAAATTCTGACCAAATATCCTGATACTAACACAAGAACCGAAGACACCACTCGAGCCTCATTACATGTCAAAAAACATATTTTTTATGATTTCATAAATCTCAAAATATTGATCTAAACCTCAATTTCCAAAACGATACTCTTCTAACATTAAATAACACAAATTTATTCTGAATTTTCACAACACATATTAATGATGTACTTTCTATCCTCCCTAATAAAGAACCTATAACCCCACATAAGTATTTTCAACCATTAAAACCACAGTCCTAACTTATAATTATCTTTATTTCTCTTTTAAATAATCACAGTTTACTTTAGAACCCCTAATTATATATTGATGTGAAACTTTAAACATAAAGTGCACTATTCACTAAAAAAATGATCTACCACTTATTATAATCATAGAAACACTAAGAAAATAATCCAAGATGCATATCATTCCAGATAAATAGATCTATTATCAATTAATTCATCCTTGAGATCATGGTTCCCCCTACTAGATGGATCACATCACAAGGGCCATTTCTGAGGCATAGTGATCCCCACCATCATAATTTCATAATGAAATAGAATTATAGTGGATCATCAATACACTATATGTGGTCCCCAAATCCATAAACTCATTTCCATGAAAATTATCTATACATAATCCAATATTACCTACTATCTCAAACTCTTGAATTTAACTTGTGGAGTCTCCATCATAACTACACAAAACATGAATACACTGATACTGAATATGGTCCCAAAAAACATATATCATTCCAAAATCAACTTACCCCAATAGGTTTTCAACCTACCACTTACAATTATATGAAAAAGCACCATTTGAACCTCCTATAGTAGAACATTCCCAAAATGATCAACTGCTCCCACCGAAATGCTACCCCATCCACCAATCCTAATTCATTTACTCTTTAAGGAATATTGAGATATTATAAATTGCATCACTAGAGTATGAAACCAATAATAGATTTATTTATGATGTTGAATCCTCAAATAACTATAGAACCCAGAACTGAGAACCATGAAGGGACATTGTATACAAGAGTAAATTATTAGCTATGACATAATCCTGAATATTGAGTATCAATCATGTATGGAATATGATGAACAATCATGCATTAGAAATATGAGGGCCAAGACCCACAACCATTTCACAAGTTGCTCTCTTCATGTCCATAGTGCTCCTCCATAGAAAAGCTGGTGAAATGTAGACCTACTAGGGATATGATCCAACACCATTAAACATGATATCTACTTTGAGTCCATGTATCTCATCTATATATAAACCGATAAAGTCTTGGGTAGAGCCCATGGAGCCTATCTAAGGCAGTCCATGTATGTCAGATCCATGGTGAGAATCTTAGGCATCTAATGTATAATATATATATATATAAATGTAATTGGGTTGTTAGTGTCATACCGGGTTATATCACACTAGTACCATACCATGAAATCTCATTCATCATAATTAATTTAATGATACATGGGATGAATTTAGTCTCTATTACCATATCAATTTAATTTTTCACTTTCAATTATTAATTTGATTCACATACTGTAGATGTGGAGGAGTTCTATGTTAATATCCATGCCACTTCATTATATAACCAAATAATTTTTATACCTCTAGGTGTGGTCTATATTATTCCAAAATTAACATTAATATGTTTTATTAGTCCTTTCATTTATAAATTAAAAGGTTCTAACCAAGGTACTCAACCTTTAACATTTCATTTAATTGTATTTGGTACCCTTTAATAATAACTATGCTCAACTAACTCCATGGGTTGGTGTAAATGTGTTTAATATCACAAAAACACCACAAGGGTGGGTTTGGATGAGGTTTATGACCTCCAACCATGCGTATGGGTGTAATAATAGGTTTAAATCATTTTTTAAATAACCAATTTAATGGTTTATTTAATTAATGAGTGAAACCCAGAATGTATAGTTTGTGGTAAAATATAGGAAGATAAAAAAATAGGGAAATGTTATAGACCAACAACTACATTCATATCATAGTCTTCTCATACAATAATGGGATTTGATATAGGTTGGAATGTCAGAACTTATATGACTTATCAATCACCCGAAAAATATAGTTCACATGCATTTATAATTCCACACGGGATGATAAATTATTAATGGAGAAAGTTGAGTATTATAATTATTGATAGTATTCGAACGCACCTGACCATGATGAAATTAGACCTTGATCAAAGCAAATTCACTAAGGGATGAAAGAGTAAGGGTGGTGTGTGTGTGAGACATTGTATGGGTGAGAGAGAAAGAAAATTGGTGGAAACCCCATTTTAGTATGGAGGGAAATTTAAATAATTTTAACAATTTAATGAGACACATGTTTAGGCTATATGGTTTGTATAACCATTCACCAACCATGATGATCAAACTATTTAAGATCCATAACTCAAATTGATTGTTCATGCGGTTTGGGCCAACCATTTTCAACTATGCAATGATACTAGTTAAGTGATAATAATCTTGAAACTTGGTGCTTTGTTTGTATAACCATGAACATCCCATGAAACCACCTCTTCATTTACTATAGACCTTTCACACATCCATGCAACCAATAATTCATAGTTTATAAAACCATGTGAAACCCCTAACAGGGCCTCACAGTTTGTACTCATAGGATATATGGTTTAAACAAATCATGCACCCTGTTTGTTTCACCCAAAAAGTAATATATCAAATCATGACACTCCTAAAGCTCATCCAAAACTCTAAGACAGATATCATTTCTTAAAAAATATCCAATAATATTTTTTAGTGTTCCAACTCTTAGAATGATGTTTTGGGAATCATTTTAATATTTGGACCATCCACTATGTGAAAATTTTAATTTTCATTAAAAATGTCAATGAGTTGAAAACAGGGGTTGTTAAGAACTCACCACTATATATATTCTAATTAATAATAAGTATTAATGACTAATGAAAACATTACTTGGACTACTTAGGTCATTAATTTTCATTCAAATGACTGTGTTGTGTTTCTTAATGCTTAATGAACCTCTATGAATCCAATAAATAATGTGGTACCTAAGATAAAAAAACTAAATCCAACAATCATAATCTATACTAAAACATTGATATGGTGATTTCCAAATATCGTATAACCATATAAATTCTCACTTCATCATTTCTTACATCATCCGCTGAATGGGGCTTCACACCATAGGTTCTAGTTATAAATGGAAATTTTTTCTCATAGTGCTTGAAAAACTTGAATTACCTACAAAAAAAGGTATGTAGTGTTCTAGAGACACTCCTAGAAAATTTATCAAATTATACATGAATAAACCTGACTTTTCCCTTGACATTGTTAAACATGTTTAACTCTTATCAATCTCACTCAACTTGCTCACAATGGCATTTCTTTGAAAATTCAATGTTGATAATTTTACGTTTCACTCGTCTCATCCTAATAGCTTTTCATATAAGGTTTACATGAAAAAAACATCCCTATTATAGATATAACTCATTTTGACCCTCATTAGGTAAACTAATTTCTAAAAACATTTGGCTCTTCTAGTCAAAATTTCTCTAGAACTAGATTCCAATGCCTTATCCAAACCACAATGAGATATTTTTTAGTATAATCACTGAAGACCTTTCCCAACAACAAGTGACATATCCGAAGTGAACCATCTATCAAGAAAATAGGTCATCAAGCTATTACCCCATCAAAAACATTATCTGAATCCAACATCATGGAATTCTCATAAGGTCATCTAGGCTTAATGCCAATATTTGGATTCCTCAAAAACCATAACCAAACACATAACAAGAATTTACATATGATTCTAGCCACAGATTGATCCACATATTTCACAATATTTGGTTCCAAAGAGACCATCACATGACTGTTCTCATGGTCTCATGACCCTTTTACATAATGGTCTCCTATCAAGGACCAAGGTCTAACTCCCCACTTTAGAATCATAATTATTTACCATTTAAAAAATAGATCTCAATAACTACTACTCATGGACATATATTTTGGATATCATGTATAATAAACCAGTATTCTTTAAAACTAATGTAAAATAAAACCACCACCCATTCCTACTTCCAAAAAATGGTTTTCATAGTGAAAGATGAATTCAAATTAGAATGGCAGTCATCACCATAAAACTATCAATGATCAAGTACACACCATTTGGTTTATCTAAAAACCACTCCTTGAGCATGAATATAAAGGAATCATCTTGTCAACTAAATATTTATTTAAATAGGTTTTTGGGTGTATATCCAATGTTCAAAATACTATGCTCGATGTCAATATAAGGCGCTTGATCTTCTCTTTACTTGGAGTATATTGAGATATTATCGACATAGGTGTATAGAACCTCTTGATGCATGATCACATAAAAATAGTTCATATATTACTTCATTTATTGTCTAACACCACATATTATGAATACGCATGTCACTGTCCAAATATGGGTCAATCATCTCATGACACTTGGTATCATAACAAATTATCCTTCATACTAGAAATATCAATTATATTTTCTATATGATTTTGTAAAACAAGCTCAAAATAATAACTTCCTTATAGTCCATAGGTCATTGGCTCACACACATACATTCACTGGTGTTCTATTGTAGCAGTTACCACACATGAATGGTTAAAAAAATTATTTTCATAACTAGTGATTGTATTATCCCATACCCCTAGTGAAAAAACACAACTCATGCTTCGAAGAGGCATTATTGAAAAAGTTTAAACATGCATTTCAACTCATAATGTCATTTTTCATTAAATTAAAAGTTTTTTTGGAAATTATATTCAAATTTATATCTCACATATTCCATGATTTATCAAATTAATACCATCACCATGGAGTCTATTTTTAAGGTATGATGGACACAACAGAATAACTCATCAACTAGGAAAGGAACCCGAAAAGTCATTCCCAATATATTCATTTTCAATAAATAATCAATCATAGTGCTTTTCAAGAGAAAAATCATCCCAAGGAAGGAATCGAATACCTTCATTGCATTGGTCATGAAAAGAGCATAAGACAAATATCTTTTCCAATAAATAAAACATAAACTATTATCCTAACCCTCTCATGTGTTTACCTCAATAAAAAAATGTATATAGCCTTCAAGGGTGTGAGTCAATGTTGAGGGATCCGGGTTCTTCAAATAGACCCAACGATCAAGAACCCAAATAGTTTCACTTGGTCCAACCACATATACATATGATCTATCACCCAAGAAGCATATCATAATTTAGTTATTTAATTAGACAACACCTAATGTTCCTATATATGTCTTTAAAAGAGGTTGAAATTGATACCAGAAGAAAATTTGTAGAACTAAAAGGGTTACAAATCGGACATTATAAAATCAAGAGCTAACACTCACCATATATCTATAGATGAAAATACCCATTCAAGGTTCCACTTACATGATAACCACTCATCTAACTTTGCGTGTTGTTTCTTTATCTATAGTTATAATCAAGACCATATGTATCTGAATGGTTTCTATCATCAGAAAACTATAAGTAATCATTTATCAATGCTTTAATTCTAGATGGTGATAACATAAATGAAATATCCCCATACAAAAACAATTTATCACCCCTAAAAAAAGGCCATACATAAAAGGATCTGTAGTCCTTACCACATAAAATATATGTCCATCACAACATAGGAAGAACTCAGAAAAATTCCACAACAATGATCATATTCCCATTCAAGTTAAATCAATGGGAAACATTTAAAACTGACCACTAAATGAGTGTCCTTACTCTAGGAACATCTAAAAGATTCAATTTTAAGGTATTTAACAAGTCTTATTCATTTAAAAATATTAAATAGTTCATATAACAAGGAAATTAGGTACCAGTTTTATGGAAAACTATACATATTACTTTTTCAAGATGTCTCTAAGAAACATAATTGAGAAAAATGATCATAATTCTCATTTACCAATTTATTCAGCTATAACATAATCATAATTGGGCATCGTTAAAGAAAGTTTCAATTAAAATCTATAGAGGAATAAAATATTTAGGTTGGAATTGAAATTTTAATTAATCTATTCCACATAATAATAAATCCCAAAAGCTAATAATGTGTCTTTTTACAATTTAGGGGATGAGTCCATTAATATGCCACTATACATTTATATGTAACACTATATAAGAATGTGTATGAATTTTAAATACACATCACATAGTACATGTGTATACCCCCATTAGGATTATTATCAAGTGAAAAGAAAAGTATATAAAAACTATATGGGTCCCTTTGTGTCAATCTGTGTTAAATTATTTGGGCACCCACACAAAATTTACAAAACAAATGATCTATAAATTACAATTGGAAACCCATTTAAATGAACCAATAATATTTAAGTTATTAAAATTTAAACACCCAAAATGGGTTTACATTTTAGGCAACATGACCCAACTGACCTACTTGGGTTCAGTTAGGCTTTATGGAATTTAATCATATGGTTCATCATTCCAAAATGATAAAAATAATGTCCTTTATAATGGAATCCATTTTCTATAGGAATTTCAATTTATAATATATTATAGTTATGTTAGATGAATTAAAATTCCCAAGTTATGCGGGTACTTTCATTTATATGTTACAATTGATATTCATGCAGTTGAAACCATGATTTTATATGTGTTATAAGAATATAATAGTCCCCATAAAATGTATAAATTACTTATATCAACAATTTTTTATTTATAAAGGCCCACACACATTATAAGTAGGTCCATTTTCATTCATTTAATTTCAACAAGATAACTACATTTGATTTCATAATATAAAAATTTTATATGAGATTTTTTGACTATATGTGTTACCATCTTCAATTTATAGAGTCCCCATACACTTTATAAATTTGAAAAATTGGGTCCCAGTTAACTATGAACCATTATGTTTCATCTCTTGAAACTGGCATCCATGGATGAAAAAATTGTTTTGAAAAATAGAATTCCACCATCAAGATATCCAAGAAAACACAATTTTGGTGGGTGAACACACTTTATTTGACCAACCATATATCATAATCATAACCTAACATGTTATTAGAGGGAAATAAACATATGTAATAAAGAAATCATGTAATACCATTAAGAAAACTGAAAAACCACACATCACAGTATATAAGAATGTATGATAAATTAAAACCTAAGAAGGGTATACAAAGAATCATGACCTAGGAAACCAATGGTGCAACCTACTTGGAATGGAATATGCCTGGGGTGTGAATTTTAATATTCTATAATGGTCCATCAAGAAAAACATAATTTCTTGACCATGAAAAGGTTAAATTATAGAAATCATAAATTAGGAACAATTAGAAGAACAAAAGTTACCGAAGGTGAAATAACAAACTTTAATATAGAAGAAAATGAATAATTGTCCCATTATAAGAAACATGATCTCTCCCTCAAAAGTGGGTTGACCATACCATGAAATAAGCTATTTTAAATATTTTTTCACATTTGTAGTCCTAGATTTACCATCCTAAACAATAAGAAATAAGTAAAATTGATTTGATACCATTTATAGTGCCCTAACCTGGGATCCTAAAAAATGGTGTCCCAAGCCTGTTGGCCACAATTACTAAAGCATTCCTCCCAACACAATATAGGATTTCAATTAGTAGAGGTGGTCTAAATTTGGTATAGTGGGGATGATATACCATCTAGATCATAAACATGTAAAGTGGAATCAATAATAAAGAAATATGATGGATATAACAAGTGATCATATATAAAAAATGAATAAGCGATCGTGATTTTACATGCCATTATGTGAAACAAAAATATGTTGATATTATAGATAAACAATATTCAAGGGAAATAAAACATCCTCAATGGACAACTCTACAAGAATCATATGCTTCGGCTTGGTATTGTGCTCATAAGATTTCACATGCATGCATAATAGTACAAGTGTAAGTTGTGAACCTGAAACCACAGTCATGAGGTATGTATGAGTACCAATAGGTAGCCCAAACATGGTGTGAGGTATAATAATTATTCCACCACCAATTATTTCTATAATAAATACATTTTAGGTATATAGGTTCTACTAATGTACATATATAATAGAAATAAAGCAGTAAATATAAGTGTTGAAGTCTAATATATAAGAACATACTATATAAAATAGTCAATAAATAATGGTAAACAATATACAATGGTATATTAATAGCTATTCCATACACAAAAATATTGATTATAAATTAGTAAAACATACATAGAATAATATTGTCTCATACCTATGAGGTCCAAGTATAAGGTCTACTGACCAATGTATCATCTTCGAGTCCATAGAGATGATCAATGGAAAACATGGTGAAATGTGGATCGAATAGGCCCAAGACCAAAGGCCATTAAAACGAATATCCTCTTTTATTTCATGGATATCATCCATAAAAAACATGGTAATGACTTTGGTGGATCCTAACGAGCATGTCTAAGGCAATATAGAAGATTAGGATACAAGGTTACAATAAAATGTCTCCAATGTAGAATATATATATGTATGTGGTTTTTCCATACCATATCATGTTACATCACACCATTTCCATAGAGTACAATATAATTAAACAAATTCATATAATGACATAAGTTACCCTACTGGTGTCCATGCCCATCTCAATTAAATTAATTTCATTAAATATTTCATTTAATTAACATACAAGAGATGAGGAGGAGGATCATGTTAATGTACATACAACTTCATTAACTAACATCATATTTATTATAACCCAAGGGAATGTCCATTTTATTTCCCAATTCCTATTAATTTATTTCATTATAGATTTCATTTATAAATGGAATGGTTTTAAACAAGGTACTCAACCATTTACATTTCATTTAACTATTTTTTTCTCCCTTTAAAAGAAGGTGGGATCAAATAGCTCAATGGGTTGGTGTAAAAATGGTTAATATAAAAAACCACATTAAGGGTGGTTCAGATTGAGGTTTATGACATATAATGTTCTGTGTGAGTCTAATAAATTGTGTAAATCATGGGTTAAATATCAAATTTAAGGGTATACAAATTTTAGGAGCCATTCTTGAAATGTCTAGTGTGTGGTACAATAACACAAGCTATAAAGTACCCAAAATTTTATTGAAAATTTATAGACCACCTACCTCATGATAATGGTCATCCACTCACAAAATATTAGGATTTTATTTGATTGGTAAAATAAAAATTAAAAGAATCATCAAACTCCCTATAAATAGTGAAAATTTTCTCATATGGATTTAGCATTCCATAGGGTGAGTTGAATAAAATAAATAAAAAGATGAGTTTTAAAATTACTTAGATGCTTTCAACACACCCAATAGTGATGATGCCTATCCAAGATCGGAGGATATTTTCCAATGAAAGAGAGAGGAAGGGTGGTGCATGTGCGAGATGTTTTTTTGGTTGGAGAGAAAGAAAAATTTGGAAAAACCCATTTAGGGATGGAGGGAAAATTTATTAATTTTTCTCATTTATGTGAGTCTCATGGTTAGTCCACATGGGTAGATAATTATGGGCCAAAAATACATCTCACACTATCCAAGATCTATTCCCAACAAGGTAAGGTCAAATGATTTGGTCTAACAGTGTAAAACACATTGTGTGATAGTTATTAGGTGTCACTAACCATACATCTTGGTATTCAGTTTGAAAAAACATGCATAAACCATGTTCTCACCTCTACAATTTACTATAAACATATTACATTCCATGAAACTCACCATGAATGGTTTATAAAACTTTATAAAACCCAATATAGGGCCACATAGTTTCTATAGATGGGTTGTATGTTTTAAATAAACAAAGCACCCAATTTTTTACCCTAGAAAGTGATCTTTCGGTGATCGGTAGTCCCAAAAAACTCAAAACTTCTAAGAAACATTTTGTCCCCCAAATTTAAATACCCAAACCCTAGTATCCTAGATTTAGTGTTGTAAAATATTACACTATAATAATGAAAATGGAAATCATATCCTAATGTACCAAATAATTTTGTATCTTTTGAAAAATTGATACAAATGTAGTTGATATATTACAATCTGAAATTAAATACAACATTGGATCTCTATTGGAAACAATAATAAATTACTAAATTATCCCTATAAATCATTCATAATATACTCTTTTTCATCAAGGGAAAATGTAAGAAAGTGGTGATCTCATATTCTTAGTAAGGGTTAGTAGTACAAAAGAATATAATCATAAATAAATAATAAGAAATTGAGATTAACTAAAAAACACATGCTAATAAACCATAATATTTAGCATAATATGGAAGATAAAATATGATTAAATAAGTCAATAAATAATCACATGAGAATTAAACATAAATATTTACATTATAACAGTCAAATTATCATAAGTATTATCAATTAATATTATCATAATGAAGGAGTGTATAATACCAAACATCAGAAATATATTGCCAAGGCTTCAGCCAAGACACCTTAATTAAATAGGAAAAAAACCTCTCTAGTTTGTCTCATGAGACCTACTGATGAATCGAGGGGATATAGCAGGCCCCATCTATCACATACTAAGTCCAATTCATTCCTCATATGAATGGGGTGAATCATAAACAACATATACATATGAAATGTAAATAAATCTCCCAACTAGTAAACATAATCACTAACCATTCTGAGTAATATGGTGAATGGTATCATGATAGCACATGCACAATCAAAATTATAATAAAACATTTAATAAAATATGGAAGATTATATCATAAAATACTAATCCCAATTAATCATAATATTCAATATAGGGTGCTGAAATAGATGAAAATTCCCTTAAATCATTGAGAAATTCTTGAGCGAAATACCCTTTTTTTACTTTGGAAAGAAGAGTTCTTTTAAAAAATCATTCTTATTTTTCATAAAATCATATTTTAACATGTATATACAAAAAAGTAAAATTATGAAAATTAAAATTATTTTTGAGGCATAAATTATGTCCATGTGACGTGAAAACATGTAGAAAGAGCATTTAAGAATCTTTAGAAATGAGCTAATTTAGTGTGGATTAAGGTAAAATTATAAAGAGCCTTTAAAATAGACAATTAAATACTATTAGTATTAAAAATGAAATAATATTGTCTTTAATGATAAAATCAGTGATTTTATAAAAATAATGGTGGGTTAAAAATGATTATAGAGTTCTCTATAAAATGTCTATGAAATTGGGAAGTTCCCTTAAACCATGCTTTCTTATCAAGAAGAATTGAAAAGTGAACATTATAAAATATTCTATTTTACATCAAAAAAGAATGAAATGATCCAGATACATGATTTTGGTAAATATAAATAGAATTTATAATAAATATATAAAATTAAATATGAATTTGTTTGGGTTAAAGTGAGATATAACAAAATCAAAAGGAAAAAAATGATGTTTGGGGAGAATCACATACTTTATGTTTGAAATAATTATTCACTTGTAATTAACATCCTAGATAATGAAATTATATTAATTATTTATTTATTTTAGAACCTATTAAACATGTATTTTATTAATTAAAATTTATTGTGTTTATTTATGGCCATATTGATGAGTTATAAGTTCCTATTTTATCGTTCGATAGTGTCCATTTCCATGGTTTTCATGATTGATTCACTTGTATACATGTATCAAATATCATGTGAAATGGGAATAGTTATCCAGAATTGAAATTATATGTTATTAATTAAATCAAAAAACAATTAATCGTGTTATACATCATAATACTTCTATATGTGATGATGAATCATTAGATAAAATGATAATGATTACCATTAGGATTATTTTTGGCATTTTTTCAATTATCACAATATAGTTTCATTTTATTATTTTATATTACATATATATACTAGTCC
Source organism: Viscum album (assembly GCA_963277665.1). NCBI lineage: Eukaryota > Viridiplantae > Streptophyta > Magnoliopsida > Santalales > Viscaceae > Viscum > Viscum album. The sequence continues at coordinate 1,916,550,885 of OY728128.1, read as the reverse complement.
TAGAACACTAAATAAGTTATAATATACAAATTATAATATGGTTTAACAATATAAATGGTTTTATGACCAGACTTGAAGGCGATATTAGAAAGAGAAAGAATTATCATCCATGAAGGTGGTGAATCGACACCTCACGGACAACATTTTCATTATTAGAACAAAAAAGGGGAAGAGGAAAGAAAGGACCATGGGTATACCACTATAATAATTAAATTATAATATATATAATACAATATAGTTATCAAGAATTTTTTGATAGAGGAGGTATAGAAATTATAATAAATGAAAATAAATTTAAAGAAAATTAAAAGAATGAAAGGGGATATAACCTCTTGAATTCCTCTCCTTAAGGACCTAATTAAAGAACATTAAAATGGTATGTGGGGATAATATAAATTCCAGAACGTGGGGAAGTGGTTAAGGAGAGGTATTTAGAATAAAATCTTAAAAATTAATGGCTTTGGATGTGTGAGAATAATAGGTGGTGAGGGGTGGTATTTATAGTTGAGGAGAGGAGTGTTTCTTGATTATTTTATGAATAAGTTTATTATTTTGGATCAAGACTGTAAATAGTTTTTATTCCCATGAACAAATATTCTAAATAGAGATGTAGATTTTCTGATTATGGGATTATATCATCCATACATCATCTATGATTCAATAATTAATTTATTTGATAAATATTGTAAATTACCATATTTCACTCTTCACCAAAAAGTAAACTATTATAAAAAACTGCAAAAAATCACCATAATCATTTTTCAACCAATAAAATAAGAATCTGGACTCCATTTTATCAAAATAATTATTTAAATATCTGAAATTTTATTTTAAAATAAAATCATCATTTTCTCAAAGAATACACATTTTAATAGAATAACTGATTTTATGATACTTTCCAAAATTAATTAAGGTATAATAAAATTATATTATAATCATAATTCCATAAATTATTAATTTATGAATTAATTTCATGAAAAACATTCTTTTATATAATTATTTAAATCGGAAAACTGTTAATAAACATATATGTTTCAAAAATTCCATTAGTTAATTTATCAATTTAAAAACATCTATTTATATATTCTACGACATAAATATATTACTTTTTTTAGTCATATGAAGCATAAATTTTACGTATACATTAACCGAGTAGGTTACTATTCAATTAGACATATTAGTATTCCTAATAGTCAAATTATTATTCCAATGATCATATTTAGAAGTATATTATTTTTTAAAACAATGTGGTTCATGAAGAATAAACTATCCAAGATGTTAAATTTTAAAAGAGAAATACAAAAAAATAATAGGGTGTTACAATCTCCTATACTTCTAAATAAAGGTTCCCAAAAATTTCTAGAATGTCACCAAATAAAATGATTTGGGTAGATCGTAATCATAAAATCCTCTAGTTCCTACCTTTTCTCTTCAATTTTATGATTTTTTAAAATTACCTTTACCAATAGTGTTATTCGATTTCTCAACACCTATTCCTTTGAATTCAGAATCTAGATTGACTCTTCATAGAATGATAGATCAAGATAAAATTCTAGTACTTAATAAGTGAGTACATGCATTGGACCATTCATGTACTTACTTAACAAAAATGATGGGGAAGAAATTGTGTATCTTTAAAAGGACAAGTGCATCAACAAATAATAATCCATAGCACCAATTATCTCTGGAATTTAAAAAATTATGATATACCTGGGGTTTAGTTTCTCTTGTTGAACCTTATAACACCCTTTAATGGAGATACCCTTAAGAAGTCATGATCTACCACATGAAACTACAAATATTTCCTATGGTTTTCATCAAAACTGTTTTTCCTAAATTGAGATACATTGATATAGGTATGAATAATATTTATGTTTTCTGATGTTTCCTATATAAGTTCTTGTACAATAAGATTTCTTTCAACAATTTCATCTGAATAGGTTGGTGTATGATATATCATTCCATACACTACTTCACATGCTTCCATTTGAATACTTGAATGGAAACTATTTTTGTAAGAAAAATCTTCCAAAGGTAAATAATAATCCCAAATACCATGAAATTCGAGTGGGCATGATATCAACATGTATTATAATGTTTAATTGTTCTTTTAGATTGCCCATCAGTTATAAGGTGATAAGCTATACTCAAATAAAGTTTGATATCAAGATCCTTCTGTAGTCATTTCCCGAACATCAATTTAAATCTGGGATCATGATAAAATAAACCCGGAATAGGTGCTCCATGAAGTCTTATAAATTCATTAATATAGAGTCATGAAAGGTGCTCCATTGGAACATCCTCCCTTATAGTGAGGAAATATGCAGTTTTGGTATGTCAATAAAATATTAACCATATTGAAAAATTATTTCTTGTAAATTTTGGTAATCTAGTGAAAATATTTAAAGAAACATTATCCCATTTAAATGTATCCATTGGAAGTGGTTTCATGGCTCTTCTATGATGTTGTATTTTAACCTTCACATATTGACATACTAAAGGACATGTTACATAATCCGCAATTCCCTACTTCATATTATCCAACAATAAATGTTTCTCCATATATCTATACATATTAATTATACCATTGTGTATAAAGAAATTTGATCTTTGATAATCATTGTAACACCCCAAGTAAATTTAAATAATATTTAATTGTTTAATATTTGTTTAAAAATTAAAACTATCTAAAGATTAGTTTAATAAAATGGTTTTTGAAAAATTTTAAAATAATAAAAAATATGTTTTGATAAAATAAAACATATTACTTAATACAAAAAAACAGTATTAAGATAAATTGATACTTTATAATTAATAAAATTATATTAATATTTTATAATTAATATTTTATACTTAATAAATATTATATATATTTTGATAATAAAAATATATCTTAATACTTTATTTTCCAAGAAACAGTATTTTGTTTGATTTATAATTCAAATAAATTGATTTCAAGCATATATTTATATAACAGTATTATTTATGAGTAATATTTTCTATATAAATACATTTAGTTTATTATCAATATCTTATTCATAACTAATTTGAAATTTTGACATATAAAATGGTTATAAATATATTTGATTAATTAAATGGGAAAAAATAGATATTATTATGAATTTTGTCAAATATAAATTCTTTATTAAAGAAGTTAAAATAATAATAAAAGTATTAACATAAAATGAATTGTTTAGACATAAAATGAATAAAACTAATTTATATAAAAGAAAAGAAATTGTGAAATGAAATAAAAAAATCAAATAAATAACTGTGTTTTACGTTTTGAGGAGGCCTTAATAGGGTTATGTGGTGGAGTCCCTATAAGAGACGATGCAGAGCAGCTGTTTTTGTTTTCATCGACCTCGACCAATGGTCCAGTTCGATGCCAATGTCGTAGGGTTCATATTCTTCTTCACGGATCGAGGGTGAGACCGAGATAGGAGTCACCGAACCTGAGTTCATCAACGGATTAGGATTCTTTGACCATCCTTCGATGTTCGAGCTCCATCGAGGGTTCGAATGAAGAGGTGCACAACGTTTTTTAGTGGTTCAAAATAGTGGAAGGATTGTGATCACAGAAAGAAAATATTAACCGTGGATGGAAACCCATAATGAGTGATTTAAGTTAGATCTGAGCCTGGTGGATCAGTTAAGGTCACATATCAAATCATATAGTCTTTTTTCTGTTCTGATCCATTAGGTGTCTATTTTATGCGATTTCCAGATTTGATTTCAATTTTTTTTAATCCACTCGTATTTTTTTTCAATATCTGATCCCATTGGTCTAAGTATTTCATTAAATAGATTTTTATTTTTCTCTAAATTTCAATGTTTGAAATAGTTTTGGACTCTACCGATTGAATGTTGTGTATCATTTTTCAATATTAAAGGTTGGATTTTTCCATGTTTCCCAATAATCAGATTCCTTCTGGTCTATCGATCTGATTTGTTTACTCTATTTATCAGTCCTTTTCATACAACTAAATATTTTGATTTCACTTATTAAATTGCCATGCTAGATGTCTTTATCAATTTTCCCACTACTATATGTCATTGTATTATTGTTTTCCAACTTTTTTTATATGGATTAGCTTACAATACAAATCAATCCGATAAATAAACTGTCCACACCTGATGGAATAAATTAATCACATATATTATCCTACGATGAGTATATAAAAAGGGAGTGTGGTAAGTTCATGAGGAAGAAAATTGAGAGTGCCTGGTTTTTCTCTCTTTTCTAGTTTTGAGAATTTGAGTGGAAAGTGGCTTTAAGATGAAGAAGAAGTCATAATTATACATTTTCATAAAAATTGTGTAATAGAAAATTTATTTTACACTAATTTTCTTCTAAGAAAATATTATTATTTTTTTATGATTTCTTGTTTTGCGCAAGGGATTTCTTAATGTTCTTTTAGCAACACATTTTTCATGCTTAAAATTATAATTGTTTAAGGGACAGTTTATTTATTATTTTGTATGTGTATGTTATTTTAAACTTTTATAATTCTAGCCCTTTTCATTCTGTTCTTCTTCTAAAATCGTTATGAGATTTCTTTGTTTAAAAACATCAAACTTAAGTTATATATTCAATTATGGTTACCACTTTTCAAATTATAAATAAGATGAATTTATCATGGTTTTGGTTCTTTCATAAGGATTTATTTTTATTTTAGAAAACATGTTTTATTTGAGGTTGTGGAAGGATATTTTTATTATTTATGGTTTATGTTCATCTAAATTATATTTTAGACCTATCATGTAAATATTACTTTATTCATTCCAAAATTATTCATTTAGTTTTATATTTTTGTGGTAAGGGATTACATAATACCAGATGATATATTAACACTTTCTATTCCACCTTATTTTTAAGGAATAGTTTTTTTCGTTATTTCAAAATTATGATTTTATGTTTCAAACTTATTTTTTAATGATAACTATTATATATCATATGAATTATAATAGTTATTGTTTGATTAATTATTTATTATATATATGTATATAGTAATTGATTATTTATGGAATTTTGTGAATTTAAAATGATGGATCTACATGCATGTCATACTCATATCACGATTATGATATTTTTTCATACATGCATATGCATATATATATATATAGGTATATGCATATATACTTGATTATTAAATAAACATTACAAAAATGGATTTTTATGGAAATATGGATGAAATTTTAAGTGCGTGGATGATTAATCTTTCATATGATTAGGAAATATCATATATCATGAGAGTTGATCGTGCCATGTTGAATATATAATTTTGAGAAAAGATTAGTATTTATTTCATCCAAGCATGATTATAAATATATTTTTGAAACTAAAATACTAGTGAAAATTATATGTATATAAGCCAAGATAATACAAAAATGTTTTATAAAACTGGAACTCAAACTTTGTAAATACGATAGGGAATTAGATAGAGAATCTATCCCTCGAGTGGGTTGACCGATTATAGCCTCAAAGATTCGAGTGGCCTCAATTGTTTTGTTTTTAAGAGCTTGCCCAATATTTTAAACCAAATCACTGGATTAGTTTAAAATTGTTTTTAAAGTATAATTATTTTTGAAAGAATTATTTTACAAATGTATTTCTAATAGAATTTTTCAAATGATTTTATCGAGGTGATATATTTAAAAAAGGATTTATCAAATGTTTTTCATAAACACCATATTGGGAAATTGAACGCTCCCCCTTTTATTTTAAAAATTATTTTTCCCAGGTATCTGAGGAGATTATCGTATATGTCATCGCTTATGGAGTTAGTGCGCACAGAAGCATAGTGGAAAATTGTTTTATTATTGTTTAAAACTCTGATAAATGTATGATTTTGACTAATCCTCCAGAACCTAGACCGATAAAAGTTCCCCTTTTCTTTAACGTGTTGTGTAATTGTTTTGTAACTTTTATAAAAAAATTACACAACATTTTTCAAGAACCATGTTCGGAAGAGTGGGCTCGGGGCGTTATAATTGGTATTAGAGGAACAATTTAGACAACTTTGGATATTAGATGTTGTCTATTGATGAAAATAAAATCTACTCAATAGATTTTTTGTTAAACAGTTAAGCCTTCTTAGAAATTCATTAATTCTGAAGATGAAAATTCAGAAATTTCTTAAGTCCAATGAATAAATTGAGAGGGTGTAATTCATTTAAGGGTGGAGAATGTAACACCTTAAGAAAACATAAATAATATTTAATTATTTAATAATTATTTAAAAATTCAAACTATCCAGTGATTAGTTTAATAAAATGGTTTTTGAAATATTTTAAAGTAATAAAAAATATTTTTTGAATAAATATAACTTAATAATTAGTACAAAAAAAGAACAGTATTAAGATAAATTAGTACTTTATACTTAATAAATATAACGTAATATTTTATACCTAATAATTTATACTTAATAAATATTTTATATGTTTTGATAATAAAAATATAACTTAATACTTTATTTTCCAATAAATAGTATTTTGTTTAATTTATAATTCAGACAAATTGATTTCAAGCATATATTTGTATATGATTATTATTTATGAGTAATATTTTCTTTATAAATACATTTAGTTGATTATCAATATCTTATTCATAACTGATTTAAAATTTTCAAATATAAAATAGTTATAATTATATTTGAATAATTAAATGGGAACAAAATAAATATTATTATAAATTATGTCAAATATAAATTCTTTATTAGAGAAGTTAAAATAATAATGAAATTATTAACATAAAATGAATTGTATACACATAAAATGAATAAAACGAATTTATATAATAGAAAAACAAATGGTGAAATAAAAAAAATGAAATAAATAATCGTGTTTTACGTTTTGAGGAGGTCGTAATAGGGTTATGTGGTGGAGTCCCTACGTGAGACGATGCAGAGTAGCCGTTCTTGTTTTCATCGATCTCGACCGATGGTCCAGGTCGATGCCAATGTCATAGGGTTCATATTCTTATTTGCGAACCAAGGGAGAGACTGAGAGAGAAGTTGCATAACCTGAGTTCATCATTGGATTAGGATTCTTCGACCATACTTCGAGGTTCGAGATCCATCGAGGGTTCGAATGAAGTAGTGAAAAACGTTTTTCAGTGGTTCAAAATCATGAAAGGATTTCGATCATGGAAAGAAAATATTAACCATGGATGGAAATCCCTAATGAGTGATTCAGTTTAGATCTGAGCCTGGTGGATCAGTTAAGGTTTCACGTCAATGATATAGTCTTGTTTTGTTCTGATCCATTAGGTGTCTATTTTATGCGATTTGCAGATTTGATTTTGAAATTTTATTCATCCACTTGTGTTATTTTTCAATATCTGATCCCAATTGTGTAAGGATTTCATTAACTCCATTTGGATTTTTCTTCAAATGTCAATGTTTGAAACAGTTTTGGATTCTACTGATTGAATGTTGTGTTTCGTTTTTCAACATTAAAGGTTGGTTTTGTCCAAGTTTCACAATAATCAGATTCATTTTGGTATATCGATCTGATTTTTTACTCTTTTTATAAATCCTTTTCTTATAATTAAATATTTTGACTTACTTATTAAATTTTCATGCTAGATGTATTTATCAATTGTCCCACTGCTATATGTCAATATATTATTGTTTTCCAACTTGTTGTTTATATAGATTAGCTTACACTACAAACCAATCAAATAAATAAAATATCCTCACAAGATGGAATAAATAAATAACATATATTATCCTTCTATGAGTATATTAAAAGAGAGCGTGGGAAGTCCATGGAGAATAAAATTGAGAGTGCCTAGTTTTTCTCTATTTTTTGGTTTTGAGAATTTGAGTGGAAATCAGCTTTAGGATGGAGAAGAAGTCCTAAAAACACATCTGTATAAAAATTGTGCAAGAGAAAATTTATTTTACTCTAATTTTATTCTAAGAAAATATTCCATTTTTTATGATTTCTTTTATTGTGCAAGGGATTTCTTAAAGTTCTTTTAGAATCCAATTTTTCTTGCCTAAAATTATAATTCTTTAAGGGACTATTAATTTAATATTTTGTATGTGTAAGTTATTTTAAAATTTTATAATTCCATCCCTTTGCATTCCGTTCTTCTTCTAATGTCAGTATGAGATTTCTTTGTTTTAAACTATCAAACTTAAGTTATATATTCAATTATGGTTACCGATTTTCAAATTATAAATAAGATGGATTTATAAATGTATTGGTTCGTTCGTAAGGATTAATTTTTATTTTTAAAAACATGTTTTATTTAAGGTAATGGAAGGATCTTTTTTTGATTTATGGTTTATGTTCATCTAAATTATATTTTAGACATCTCAAGTAAATATTAATTTATTCATTCCAAAATTATTGATTTAATTTTATAGTTTTGGGGTAAGGGATTACATATTCCCAGATACTATATTTACACTCTCTATTCCACCTTAATTTTATGGAATAGTTTGTTTCTTTATTTCAAAATTATGATTTTATGTTTCAAACATATTTTGTAAGGATAAATATTATATATCATAGGAATTATAATAATTATCATTTGATTAATTATTTATTATATATATAGTAATTGATTATTTATGGAATTTCATGAATTTAAAATGATAGATATACATGCATGTCATACTCATATCACGATTATGATATGTTTTCATACATGCATTTGCATATATATATATATATAGGTATATGCATACATACTTGATTATTAAATAAACTCTACAAAAATGGATTTTTATGGAAATATGGATGACATTTTAAGTGCGTGGATGATTAATCTTTCATATGATTAGGCAACGTCATGTATCATGAGATTTGATCGTTCCAAGTCAAATATATAATTTTCAGTAAATATTAGTATTTATTTCATCCAAGCATGATTATAAATATATTTTCAAAACTAAAACACCAGGGAAAATTATATTTATATAAATCAAGATAATAAAAAAATGATTTACAAAATCGTTACTCGAACATTATAAATACGATAGGGAATTGGATAGAGAATCCATCCCTCAAGTGGGTAGTCCCATGATATCCTTAAAAGATTCGATGGGCCTCAATTGTTTCATTTTTAAGATCTTGCCTAATATTTTCAACCAAATCACTGGATTAGTTTAAAACTGTTTTCAAAGTATAATTATTTTTGAAATAATTATTTTACAAATGTATTTCTAATAGAATATTTCAACTGTATTTATATAAGTGATATTTTTAAAAAAGGATTTATCAATTTTTTTTTCAAAAACACTTTACTGGGAAATTGAACACTCACCCTTTTATTTTAAAAATGTTTTTTCACAGGTATCTTAGGAGATTATTGTAGATATCATCACTTATGGAGTTAGCGTGCATGGAAGAATAGTGGAAAATTGTTTTATTATTTTTTAAAACTCTGATCAATATATGATTTTTTCTAATACTCTAGAACCTAGATCGATAAAAGGTCCTATTTTCTTTAAGGTGTTGTGTAATTGTTTTGTCACTTTTATAAAAAAAAATTACACAGCATTCTTCAAGAACCATGTCCAGAAGAGTGGGCTCAGGGTGTTACAATCATTCAATAATTCCCGTTTTATCTCTGGTATAAAGGGAACACAATGACTCTTCCTCAATTTTAAAATCACATCATCATATACAAATTCTAGAAATTTCCCATCATTCAAACCATTTTTTTTTAAATTCTAATAATTAGACTAATTACTTTTAATGAATTCCTATAAATATTTTTTGGTAACCATTTAAATAAATAGTGATGTTTGACCTCCCTTGATAATTCCCCAATCCATCTATTCGATATCCATGTACACATGTTTCTTGTCATTCCTCTTTTTTTTTGGAACTCCATGAGATTTCATGCTGAATTCATCTTATACATTATTTTCCTTCCTCATGTGATGGTGTTTTGAATATCATAATCCTTGATTAGATTGATCCATCACATTTTCCACATGTTGAATTTATTCTGTGAGAAGATATATTTCAACCTCTTCTGATCTTACATATCTCATATCCTTCACTATAGATATAGTGTATCTATATCTTCATAGAAAATAATATAGATTCTAAATAAAGATCATGATTTGGATTGTTATTTTGATGATTTTTTAACTACCTTGATTAATAGGTAATAACTCTATCACCCTGACAAAGAAAACAACTACATCCTTTCTTTGACACATCACTATAAATCACAAATCCACTATTTCCTGATGTAGAAACATGATCTAATCATTTATTAACCCCCTATTAATTTCATCAAAATATTTTCACATTATTTTGTCCATACAAACTTCACCAATTTATGAGTTAGCTTTGTTAATAGGCTATCTAATTGAAAGAAATAGGAATGAAACACTGAGTGTATCCTACAAAACAATTGAAACTATGTACCACTACTATATTCATTGGTGTAGAACATTCCTAAATAGGCTCTGTCTTCATAGGATCAAATATGATTCAATCATTTGAGATAATATAGCCATGAAAAAAAACTATTTGAAGCCAAAACTCACACTTGAGAAACATCCTATAAAACTATCTACATCCAATAGTCTATAGAAAAACAAAAAACAATTTATCTTGGTAATTTATAGGTATTGGAATATACAATGATATCATCAATGAATACAATAAAAAATAATAAAGATATTTATTGAATAATATAATAATTATATCCATAAAAATAAATGGTGTATCATTCAATACAAATGGAATTAATATAAACTTTCAATGTCCATACCTAGTTCAAAATATTATCTTTGGAATATCTTCATTCATCATACTCGATTAACGATACCCATACCAATGATAAATATTTGAAAAATATTTATCTACCATAATATCATCTAATAATTCATCAATGCAACAAAGTGGATACTTGTTATTCATCCTAATAGAAATTATTTCACTATATTCGATACACAATATAATGGATCCATCTTTAGTCATTAAAAAAATTGGGTCTCCCCATAGAAAAACACTAGGGTGAATAAATCCATTATTACTACACTCCTCTTATTGTTTCTTCATCTCTATAATTCCATAGGGTCCATTATATAAAGAGTCTTTGATATCGTCCTTGCATTAAAGATTAAATCAGTAGAAAAAACAACATCCTTCCCTAGAGTATGTCCAGGTAAATCCTCTGGAAATAAATCACTGTATTTGTGTATGATAGGTACATCCTCAATTTGAATATTTCTTTCCATATCCATAGTTGATTTTTTCTCTTCCTCCCCAATGATTTAATTTAGATGATCTACTTGAGTTTGATCGAGATGTGACTCAAATGAAGAAGTTTCCACTCTAAAGATAAAAAATTCTATATCCACATCATGAATAATGATTTTCATCTCCTTGTAATAAAATTTTTATTATATTTCAAAATCCAGTCCATGTCAAGGATTATTTCAAAATCGACCATAGGTATGATGATAAAATCAGAAATTATATCACATTTTTGTGTTATAATAGGAACTATTTGTAAAGACCCGTAAATTTCAAGGAAATTTTTTTTCTGAATTTTCATTGGAATTTTACAAGAACACAGTTTTTGAAGGCACCTGATTCCGAGGCCCGGTGTGCCCGGAATCATTTTCCGAAGTTTGGATCGGGTACGTTCAGTGAACGAACCAGCGGGTTTTTCTAACTTTTGAACCGGTGCTCAGAATCAAATTCCGAGGGCACCGATAGAATCGAAGTGCCGGTATTTGCATAGAAACGCCTCTTCCGGAGTTGTGTTTGATCGGGTGTGGTTTTTAAATTTTGGGGGTTAAGTTAAGAAATAAAATAAAGTGGTGCGACAACTTTATTTTTATTTCACTTAAAGCCACTTAAAAGCCAATTAAATCCACTTGAGCTAAGTTTAAGCAGATAGGGTGCAATCCAAAATATCCTACCCTCTTGGTAGGATATTTGTGAGGTGGGGCCGCACGAGACCCACCGTTTCTTTTCCTCTAAGTAACGCACCCGTGAAAACCCCTCACTAATGAGAGTCAACTGTGGCGGTTTCTTAAACTCTTAAACGCTCCTATTAATTAGGCGGTTTATTTATTGAAATTTATTCTATGAAATAATGGGTCGTTACTTAGTTTGTTTTTCAATTTGTTGGCATGTTAATAAAATAAGACCAATGCTTGTCTTCTTGAGGATGGATCGTTCAGAGGATTTGGAGAAAACTCCAAGGCTTGAGATCTTCACCCTCCTTCGCGAAGAACTTGAAGAATGCCGAACCCTCAGAGATTGATGACACGACGCCGTGTTCCGCGATGCGGATGATTCTTCTCCTGCGCCATTCTTCTACGATGTTTCTCCTCCCACGACAAATCTTTGATCAACTGTTTGAGGGATCGTCGACGAGACGCCGTATACCGCGACGACGCGACGCCCTTCCACGACGCGATGATCATCTTCTTCTGCGACAATCAATTCCATGAAGAACTCGTCCGACGAATATGACGAGGTAGGGGTGTGATTCTTTTAAATCTTTGTGATTTATATTCGCGGCTTGAGATTAAATGATTATTGTGAGACTTTTAAACCGCTAACGCGGTGGGCGAGGACCAACAAACAAGTCTGAACCCACCGCCCTTTGTTCTTGGTGTGCGGACGGCGGACGGTGACAAAACAAACCGCTCGAGCGTTTTGAAGGCTTTGCAGCAAAGGTCGGGTCCTGAGACGATCAACGGTGAAGACCGCAGGAGAATCGGACCCCCGGAGCGAGTCCGGTGGTCCGCAGAACTCTCCACAGGCGCGCCCCGCAGGCGCGGCGGCCCTGGCCAGTCCCGCGGCCATGCGGGACCGCGGTGGAAGGGACGCGACTTAAGTCGCATCCGGTGACACCAAGCGGCACAACGCGGGGCCGCGGATTTCCATCAAGGGGGGCGGCGCCCCCCTTACACCCGCTCGGCCATTACGGCCAAGCCGCCAGCCGACCGGGCCGCGCCCGCGCCGGCCGGGCTGGGTCGCGCCTAGGCCTAGCCGGTCCACCCTGGCTGGACCGGGCCAGGCTGGCTGGGTCGGACCCGGGTCGGGTCGACCCAGTTCGGGCCGACCCAGGGGGGTTTGGCCGGGTCGGTTTGGGCCCAGACCCCCCCCCCCGTTTTCGGTCCTTTTCGGTCTTTTGCTCATAACATGAGCTATGATCATCTGACCTGCGCGCCATCAGTGGCGATACGATCCTTGGATTGAGACGGTCATTTCGGTATATCACACTGAAGGTTTTAGAATACTTTGGGTTCGGCCGGGTTGGTTCGTACACGAAACCAACCAAGCCCTCGGAGCGGAATCGCCTATATCTTGAGCTTCGGACGTCTGTTTGACGTGCCGTCAACTTTGTTGAATTACTCTATGTGAGACAGAGCTTTTGGCTTACTCCGCCCGAGGTATGGATGTAGGTGGGTACGGTTGGGTAGGTTTTATGTTAAAAACCAACCGGGCCCCTGGGATGAAAAGGCCAATAACTCTCAGACCGGGCGTCCGATTGACGCGCCGTCTGTTGTGTTGAGTTCCTGTTGACGATACAGAACTTTTGGAAACATCAAATTCGGATTTCATGTCATTTGATGCATCAACCACTTAGCTCGTGGAGTGGACCCTCCCGAAATGAGCATGCTATGTGCGGAAACCCTAGAGCCGGTTGAGACTTGATGACTGCTGATCGAACGACTCGGTGTGTTACGGATTGCCCAATGGGGAGAACTTGGTTGTACTGGAAGACCCACGATGGAGGTGATCTTGTTTGTAGCGGCATGGGGGAGCGCTTTTTTGTAGCGGCAGACCCATGACAGAGGAGCGCTTGGTTGTAGCGGCACGGGGGAGCGCTTAGTTGTAGCGGCAGACCCACGACCGAGGAGCGCTTGGTTGTAGCGGCACGGGGGAGCGCTTGGTTGTAGCGGCAGACCCACGACGGAGGAGCGCTTGGTTGTAACGACAAAACATGGTACTCATCATAAGGAGTACCACTAAGGGCTATGAGGGGGAGTGCTTGGTTGTAGCAGCAGACCCATGGTGGGAAGCGCTTGGTTGTAGCAGTAAGCCCACAGTACTCGATAGGTGGAGTACTACAATAGTCCAAGGTTAAAGGGAACTCTTTGTTGTAGCAGCATACCCACTGTACTTTATAGGGAAGGAGTTACCCAATAGCTATGTTCTTCACTTCTTGATCGATCCTGTGTGGGTTATTGCGGGGGTTAGTACCTACCGATCCTTTGTGGGTCCGACGGCTTAAATGAATCAGTGGCTACATCTGATCATCTCTATCGTCTTACGAAGTAGTTTTCCTGTGTGAGATGAATCCTGTTGTGCTATCCTGTGTGGTTATACGTTTTTATTTCCTTTGTGGACTGGGTTGTTCTTGGGTTCGAATGTTGGAGCCGAACGAGAATTGATGACATAGGTATATGTATGGGCATATACCTAAGCAGTGTCGAATGTTACTTCGTGATTGTATCTTTCCTTTGTGTTTATCCTTTGTGGATTCTGGGAGTCCTTCGGGGGTCTTCGGGTCCCTACTGAGTAGCTTATACTCACCCCTTCACGGGCTATGCCCGCACTACGATGTGTTGGTTGCAGACGACGGGCAGCACTAATCGTGGTTGAGGCTTGCGGAGCAGGATGGTCCCTGAAGGTGGACCACTGGGCGGAATGTACTCGGAGCAGGCGGCTGGACCCGAGGAGCAGTGGAGGCTATCTGTACCCACCCTTCAGGTGGGATTTCCAGTGGATAGCTCGACGCTGCGGCTTTACCTTTGAGTTGCTGTTTTTCCCTTCCTGTTGTACTTTACTTTCAGTTGGGTTTGTATACTGGACCACTTACTTTCTGCACTTACTGTTGTACCAGTTTTTACTTAGTGTTTACTTCCTCCTGCTTGCTCAGTGGTGTTTTCGGTTTACTTTACAAAGGAAATGCCTTCCATTTTTACCGAGATTTATGCCTTGGTGCTAGTCGCCTGCCCCTGGCCTATAGAAGGTGGGCTTGGGGTAGTCACGGCACGGGCCCCGAGGACGGGTCGTGACAAATTGGTATCAGAGGAGTTCGGTTCTACTGCAGACTCTGATGTTTCTTCTATGTTTAGACATAGTGTTAAGCGTATTGAGTGTGGTTATCAGTCTTGGTAGCCCAGTGTTGGTGCGGCAGCCGACATATCCGTACACCAGGACCCTGACTTCTGATTTCCGACTAAATGCATGAAAACATTGATTGCATGTGTGTTTCAAGTTTTCTATGTGATTACTTTGTGTCAGCTCACCAGGTATACTGTTTTGACCGTGGCAGACCTGTTTTCTTTTCAGGACGGCCCCACGATGGCATCCAGCTAGGGTTCCGAGAGCTGAGCGTGACGACAACCCGCCGAGCGACGAGGCCTTGGTGTAGGGCCCTTTGACAGCAGAGGCACCGACGATACCTCTACCCGCTGAGCCACCGATGCTTCCAGCCCCAGCCGCTGACGATGCACGTCGCCTTAGTGCACTTCATGAGTTTCAGTGCCAGCGAACGCCCAGGTTCCGTGGGGAGACGGACCCTCAGGCCGCCGAGGACTGGCTGGAGGCAGTTGTACGGGTTTTTAGGATAGTGAGGACACCATCAGACCTCATAGTGATCCTCACAGAGAGCCTCTTGCACGTGGTAACAGGCAGATGGTGAAGCTTGATGCTCCAGGTGCATGATGAGGCATCTCTCCTCTGGATGGACTGTGAGAGCATCTTCCGCTCAGAGTTCGTCCCAGACACCATCTATGCGGTGTGAATCAAGGAGCTACTACAGTTGCGGCAAGGCAGCATGACGGTTGCCCAATACTCGGCGAGATTCACTGATATCTCACGCTACTCCACTGATATGGTACGAGATCCGTTCTTCCGGGCCCGGGCCATCGAGCAGGGACTGAGGCATGAGATCAGGGCCTCGATGATCTCCCTCAACATTCCAACGCAGGAAGAGGTGTTGGAGAGAGCCCTTTTAGTAGAGAGTTTCCTCGCCGAGCAGGCACCTGTGGCAGGACCCTCCGCAGGACGACCCGTAGCGGAGTCTTCTGCAGCTGGAAGTCGACAGGTGAAGCAAGGGTCCAAGAGGACTAGACCTACTGGTGGTCGACCACGTGAAACAGGATCGTTTGTGCGAGGCACCCGGGGTGGGAAACAACTTACCGTGAGCGGACAGTGTTACTCCTACGGTGGGGTTGGTCACATGGCTCGTGACTGTCCGACCCGCCATACGGATGACCAGAAGATGAACTAAGGACCCCCCAGGCAGAGGCAGAGGTATGATTGAGGCGGATCACATGGAGCAGGAGACCGTGGCAGGGGAACTGGCCATGCAGCTGGAGGTGGACGATGCTTTGAGGTGTTTCCACCACCATCATCAGGAAGTCAACCCCGACAGCAGGGACCTGGTGGACATGGGAGAGCTCAGCTTCAGGCAGCTGAGACCTATGATCATGGAGCTCCGGGAGCAGATGGATAGGAGTGGGACTACCTCCATACCTGGAGACTTTTTTTATGCTGATTCTAGCATCGTTGATGTTTGTTTTTAAGTGTTTTGTGTCTTTGTACATTGAGCTGCAGTAACAAAAGACACCTTTCTTTTGGCGTTTTACCTTCCTGTCCTCTCTTTGTGTTGTTACTATGAGGTTCCGGTTTAAAAACCGTTGACTTGACCCTCACTTTGAGATACCTACTAAAGGAGACCCAGTGACCACACACTAATGCCGACAGTGTGACTCAACCCTTAGAGGCGAGAGTAATGGTTGGATCTCTTGGTAGTAGCGTCGAGGCCTTACGACGTCATCCTTGCTATGGGTTTGTATCATCCCTGACAGGATTAACTGTATTAGGCGAAAAACATGCTTCATCCTGGGGATGAGACTAGATTTCTCATCTCGACAAAGAAGAAATCTCAGTAGCTTGAGTAGGACCAGAATGGTCCAAGTCATCCAAGAGCGGATGAGGACAGCTCAGAGCCGGTGAAAGTCATGTGCTGATAGGAGGCGGAGACCACTAGAGTTCGAGGATGGAGACCAAGTTTCCTTACGGGTCACACCTCGATGTGAGTTACGGATATTTGGTCGAGGTGGAAAGTTGTCTCCATGCTTCATCGGACCATTCCAGGTCCTCAGCAGGATTGGAGAGGTGGCTTATCGCCTGGCTCTACAACCTCAGTTGCACCGGGTGCACGACGTCTTCCACGTATCTCAGATGAGGAGGTACGTGCATGACCCGATGCATATCTTTGACCATGGGGAGCTGGACAATGATGATGGGGCGACTTTTGCGGAGGTCCCGGTGGAGATCAAGGATCGATAGGAGCGGGTCCTACGTGGACGATCGATTCCTCTAGTGCGCATCACATGGAAGAACGGGAACCTCCAGGAGAGCACTTGGGAGCTGGAGGCTCAGATGCGTGCTCAGTACCCACTTTAGTTTCCCTAGTTTATGATGTATCTTTACGGGGACGTAAAGACCTGAGGTGGGAGTGATGTAAAGACCTGTAAATTTCAAGGAATTTTTTTTCATAATTTTCTTTGGAATTTTACAAGAATGCAGTTCCTGATGGCACCTGATTCCGAGGCACGGTGTACACGGAATCATTTTCCGAAGTTTGGCTCGGGTACGTTCAGTGAACAAATGAGCGGGTTTTTCTAACTTTTGAACCGTTGCTCAGAATCAAATTCCGAGGGCACCGATGGAATCACAACACCAATATTTTCTTTGAAACGCTTCTTCCGGAGTTGCGTTTGCTCGGGTGTGGTTTTTAAATTTTTGGGGTTAAGTTAAGAAATAAAATAAAGTGGTGCTACAACTTTATTTTTATTTCACTTAAGGCCACTTAAAATATACATAAATCCACTTGAGCTAAGTTGAAGCGGATAGGGTGCAATCCAAAATATCCTACCCTCTTGGTAGGATATTTGTGAGGTGGGGCCCGCACGAGCCCCACCGTTTCTTTTCCTCTAAGTAACGCACCCGCGAAAACCCCTCATTAATGAAAGTCAACTGGGGCGTTTTCTTAAACTCTTAAACGCTCCTATTAATTAGATGGTTTATTCATTGAAATTAATTCTATAAATTAATGGGTCGTTACTTAGTTTGTTTTTCAATTTTTTGGCATGTTAATAAAATAAGACCAACACTTGTCTTCGTGAGGATGGCTCATTGAGAGGATTTGGAGAAGACTCTAAGGCTTGAGATCTCCATCCTCCTTCACGAAGAACGTGAAGAATGCGAAGAACGCGAAGAACGCCAAACCCTCGGAGATCAACGACGCGGCGCCGTGTTCCGTGACGCCGACGATTCGTCTCCCGCGATGTTCGTCTGCGACGTTTCTCCTCCCGTGACAAATATTCAATCAACTACTTGAGAGATCGTCGACGCGACACCGTATACCGCGACGACGCGATGCCCTTCCGTGACGCGACGATCATCTTCTTCCGCGATGGTCAGTTCCGCGAAGAAATCGCCCGATGACTACGACGAGGTAGGGGTTTGATTCTTTTAAATCTTTGTGATTTATATCCGTGGCTTGAGATTAAATGATTGTTGTGAGAACTTTAAACCGCTAACGCAGTGGGTGCGGACCAACGAACAAGTCCAAACCCACCGCCCTTCGTTCTTGGTGTGCGGACTACAGACGGTGACAAAACAAGCTTCTCGGGCGTTTTGAAGGATTTTCAGCGAAGGTCGGGTCCCGAGACGATCACCGGTTAAGACAGAAGGCGAATCGGATCACCGTAGTGCGTCTGGTGGTCCGCTGAATTCTCCACCGGTGCGCCACGCCGGCGCGGCCACGCGGGACCGCAAAGGAAGGGAAGCAACATAAGATGCTTCCGGTGACACCAACCAGTCCCACGCGGGGCCGCGGCTTTCCATCAAGGGGGGCGACGCCCCCTTGCACCCGCTCGGCCATTACGGTCGAGCCGCCAGCCGACCGGGCCCCGCCCGCGCAGGCCGGGCCGGGTCACGCCCAGGTCGGTCCGGGCTGGGCCGCGCCGGTCGGGTCGGACCCGGACCTGGGTCGGGTCGACCCGGGTCGGGCCGACCCAGAGGGGTGGGGTAGGGTCGGGTCGGTCCGGGCCCAGACCCCCCGTTTTCGGACCTTTTCGGTATTTTGTTCATAACATGAGCTACCGTCCTCCAAAAGATGCACCGTTAGTGGCGATGAAATACATTGATCGAGACGGTCGTTTCGGTATATCACACTCAAGGTTTTGGAATACTTTGGGTTCAGCCGGGTTGGTTCGTACACGAAACCAACCGGGCCCTCGGAGCGGAATCGCCCATATCTTGAGCTTCGGACGTTCGTTTGACGTGCCATCGACTTGGTTGAATTTCTCTAAGTGAGACCTATCTTTTGGCTTACTCCGCCTGGGGTTTGGATGCAGGTGGGTACGGTCGGGTTGGTTTTAACTTAAAAACCAACCGGGCCCCTGGGACGAAAAGGCCAATAAATCTCAGACCGGGCGTCCGATTGACACGCCGTTTGTTGCGTTGAGTTCCTGTTGACGATACAGAACTTTTGGATACATCAACTCCGGACTTCATGTCAGTTGATGCATCGACCTCTTAGCTCGTGGAGTGGACCCTCCCGGAACGAGCATGCTGTGTGCGGAAACCCTAGAGCCGGTTGAGACTTGACGTCTGCTGATCGAACGACTCAGTGTGCTACGGATAGCCCAGTGGGGAGCGCTTGGTTGTAGCGGCAGACCCACGATGGAGGTGCGCTTGGTTGTAGCGGCATGGGGGAGCACTTGGTTGTAGCGGCAGACCCACGAGGGAGGAGCGCTTGGTTGTAGCGGCACGGGGGAGCGCTTGGTTGTAGCGGCAGACCCACGACGGAGGTGCGCTTGGTTGTAGCGGCACGGGGGAGTGCTTCGTTGTAGTGGCATACCCACGGTAGAGGAGCACTTAGTTGTAGAGACAAACCATGGTACTCAACAGAAGGAGTACCACTAGGGGCTATGGGGGGAGTGCTTGGTTGTAGCGGCAGACCCATGGTGGGAAGCGCTTGGTTGTAGCAGTAGGCCCACAGTACTCGATAGGTGGAGTACTACAGCAGTCCAAGGTTAGAGGGAAGCGCTTGGTTGTAGCAGCATACCCACTGTACTTGATAGGGAAGGAGTTACCCAATAGCTATGGTCTTCACTTCTTGATTGATCCTTTGTGGGTTATTGCGGGGGTTAGTACCTACCAATCCTTTGTGGGTCCGACGGCTTAGATGAATCAGTGGCTACAACTGATCATCTCTATCGTCTTACGAAGTAGTTTTCCTGTGTGAGCTGAATCCTGTTGTGCTATCCTGTGTGGGTATACGTTTTTCTTTCCTGTGTGGACTGGGTTGTGCTTGGGTTCAGATGTTGGAGCCGAATGAGAAATGATGACTTAGGTATATGTATGGGCATATACCTAAGCCGTGTCGAATGTTACTTCATGATTGTATCTTTCCTTTGTGGTTTATCCTTTCTGGATTCTGGGAGACCTTTGGGGGTCTCAGGGTCCCTACTAAGTAGCTTATACTCACCCCTGCACGGGCTATGCCCGCACAACGTTGTGTTGGTTGCAGACGACGGGCAGCACTGACCGTGGTTGAGGATTACAGAGAAAGACAGTACCTGGAGGTGGACCACTGGGCGGAACGTACTCGGAGAGGGCGGCTGGACCCAAGGAGCAGTGGAGGCTATCTGTACCCACCCTTCAGGTGGGATTTCTAGTGGATAGCTCGAAGCTGCGGCTTTACATTTTAGTTGCTATTTTTTCCTTCGAGTTGTACTTTAATTTCTGTTGGGTTTGTATATTGACCCACTTACTTTCCACACTTACTGGTGTACCCGTTTTTACTTATTGTTTACTTCCGCCTGCTTGCTCTGTGGTGTTTGCGGTTTACTTTACAAAGGAAATGCCTTCCCTTTTTACCGGTATTTACGCCTTGGTGCTAGTCACCAGCCCCTGGCCTATAGAAGGCAGGCTTGGGGTAGTCGCGACACGGGCCCCGAGGACGGGTCATGACACTATTCAACACAATTTTTTCTCAATAAGGTTTTCATTAAGAGTATTATTGAAAACTCCCATATTATGTTGAATTTAAAATATCTTATTTTAAAGAAAATTAGGTTGTTGTAAAGGAATGAAAAGATAAAAAATAAAATAATGATTTAGGTAAATTTTATGATATGATTAAAGTAAATCCCAAAAAATCATTAAGAACTTCAACCTCAGTGGTTATGACTACGTAAGCACGCTCTTTTTCCTTATTAGTTTATACAGTATGTTTCTCTAACATCAAGGACAATCAGTTTATAGTGTCTTAACTACTTATAGATAAATCATTTCACATTGATGGCTTCTTTCATTCATCTGAAATCATGGGCATGGTGAAACTTGAGTCCAAAATTTAAATGAACTCCCATTTCCAATAGGCTTATTCCAAGATGTTTATTTACACATTTATTGCAAGTTGGAAATTGTATTCATCTTTTCATACCTTTTCCATTATTTCCATTTCTATAGTACTGAGAAACCCTTTTCTTATCTTTCATCCCTTCAGACCCATATGTCTTGGAAAATTACTTATTATTCTTAATGGAACATGATGCCATATCCTTGTTTGATGAGACTTTCTAGGAGACTAGTTAAGATCATAGATCTGGTTTAAGACCATTAATGAAATGATAAATATTTCTTATTAGATTATGTATATAGTTTGAGGCATGCCTTCCTGACTATGTAATATTAGCTTCATACATTGAAAATTATTCATCCAATTTCTATCATAGACCTCAGAATTTTCTCTCAATATAAGCTCACTATTTGTGAGAGAATTATTATTATAAGAATATTTACTTAAAAGAATTTCATTATATATTATCAATCTCTTCCTCCTTTTTTGTTTTAAATTAATGAACACCACTAATCTGTATCCCCTAAGAGATGATAAAATCCCATGATAACATTCCCCCTTTCATTACTTCCCAAAATGAGAAATATATTCTCTATAGAACTTATCCATTTATCACCTACAAGTGGGTTTGTATTACCATAGAATGATAGAGGTTATTGTCACATAAAGATGTTTAAAATTGTTACACCACATTAGGGATTGGTCTGCTCCATGATAGTATGGTTACTACTCATAACATGATTCAGTTGTCCTAGTATAGTTATAAGTTTCCCATCTATAGTTTCAACTCCTCTTCCAGGATCATTATATTTCATATAAGGGAAATCCATACAAGGAATATGTGTGATGATATCATTTACATTCCTTCCACTAGGTGCCATTTCTAACAAATTTCATACACTAGATTAAGTTATGAATCATAATTTATAATTTTGAAATATAGAAGCAGATAACATAAAATTTTAATTTATTAATTGGTAATATCATAATTATAAAAAAAGATTCAATGGGGACATGTTTATTTTAAATCCTTCATAATGGTTTGTATAGAAAATGTGAATTATCATAATAATATATCCTGATATTATAAAAACATGTGTTCTGTAAGGCCCATTGTTGTGTACTAGGTTATTCTGAGTTTGTCCTGATCCACCTTGCCCGAGTTGTTACCCCTAGGTACATATTTTCAAAAACCATGTCAACTTGTATTATCAAGAAAATGTTGTACTACAAAGAATAAACCAATAATATCTACCACACCAAATTTATAGTATTTTCTCCTATGATTTTACTTAATTTCTATGTTAGGGTTATTTTCCCTAATATACATTTTCTCAATCTAGTTTACAAGGTTTCTACTAAACCTTTTATGATACCAACTGCAAATACCCTGAAGCCAGTATCCTAGAGCCGATTCTATAATTTATTAAATTGTCAAAATGAAAAAGGAAATCATATCACAAAAAACTCTATATCATAGTATATTTGGAAAAATATATAGAATAATACTTTTTTACATTATAGCTTCTAATGAAATATAACAAATAAACTCAATTAGAAACACCCATAAACTCATGGATTGTCCATTCAACTAATCCATAATATACGTCTTCTCATCCTGGGAAAAAATAAAACATAATAAAGGGGTGAGCATAAATTATCTTTAAGGGTATCAAATATAGTGCATGATAATAAAAATTAAACAAGAAGGCTAGGAGAATAACTAAAAAAACATGCTAATAAAACAGAAGCTTCAACATAGTATGGAAAAAATAAAAGATGATAAAATAATTTAATTAAAAATAACATGAGAATGAAACTAAATAAAGATATTATACGAGTTTAATACACACCAGGATTATCAATTAATAGTATCATAATAGGGGAATACATAATTCCATACATCATAAACATTCTTTCAAGGCTCCAGCCAAGACATTTTACATAAATGTGTGAAAACCCAATCTAGTTTGTCTCATGAGACCTACCAATACATAGAAGGGATATAGCGGGGCCCACATGTCACATAAAAAGTCCAATTCATTCCCCACATGAATGTGGTGAAACATAAACAACATATACATATGAAATTTAAGTAACATTCCTAAATTAATAAACATAATCACAAATGTTCTGAGTAATATGGTGAATAGTATAAATATAACACATCCCTAGTAAAACTAATAATAGACCATTTAGTAAAATATGGTAGATTATATCATAAAATATCAACAAAAATTAATCATAATATTCAACCGAGGGAGTTGAAATATACTATAATACCCTCAAATCATTGAGTAATTCATGATAGAAATACCTTTTTTTTACTTTGGAAAACAGATTTCTCTTTGAAACTATTTCAATCAGTCCTAAAATTATATTATAAAATTTATATACTAGAAAATAATATTTAGGGAAATTAAATTATATTTTAGGCATAAATGATTTCCAAATTAAGTGAAAAAATGTTAAAATAGTATTTAAAAAACTTTTGAAATGAGCCACTTTTGTGATGTTTATTAGAAAATACTAAAAATTATTTTAAACAAAAAAAGGAATATTTTTTATATAAAACTAAAAATGAAAAAATATAATTTTTTCATGATAAAATGTGTGATTTTATTAAAATAATGGTGGATGAAAATAGATTATGGATTTAACTTGAAAATTGGTAAGAAATTAGGAAGTTCTTTTAAATTGGGCTTACTTCTGAGTAAGAATTGAGATGAGATTGTTCTAAAATAATGAATTTCCAATAAATTAAAGGTAAAATGATCTATATTAATGATTTTAAAAAATATAAATTTAATTTAGATATGTGATTTAAAAAAAATGAATTAAATTTGGGTAAAGAGAAAATGTAACCCTAATGAAAAATAGAAGTTCAGGGAGAATCTCTTACCTTATGTATGAAATCATTATGCACATGTACATAACATCCTGGATAACAAAATTATATTATATAATAGTTTAACTCAGAACATAATTGATATATATTTGATTTATTATACTTTTTTAATTTTATTTAGGTCTTTTTTGATAGGTAGTAAGATCCAATTTCATCGTTCGGGAGTGTTTGCTTCCTTGTTTTTCATGACGGATTCATTTGTATACATGTTTGAAAGATCATGTGAAATTAGAACAGTTATAAATAATTGATATTATATGTTATTAATAAACGTAATAATATTTAATGGTCTCATATATAATTTTTTTTCTCTATATGATTATGATTCATTAGACAAAACATTAATGATAACCATTTGGATTATTTTGGCGTTTTTGACCGTCATGCACTTGTTTTGTTTTTTTAATTAAAAATATATGTATATACTAGTTATAGAAAACTAAATAAGTTTTAAAACACATATGATATAATTTTTTAACCATATAAATGGTTTTGGGACCAGCATTGAAGGTGTTATTATAAAATTAAATAATCATTGTCCATGAAGGTTGTGAATCAACACCTTACGAATGATGTTTTCACTTAAAAAAAGGTTAAGTGAAAAGAAATGATGATGGATATCACATTATAACAATAAAATTATAGTAAATAAAATATATTGTATTTATCATGAATTTTTATATAGATGAGGTAAGGAAATCACAAAAAATAGATGAAATTAAAAGAAAATTATAAGAATGAAAGGGGGTTTTACCTCTTGAATTTATATCCTTGAGAAAATCCTTATAAAACATTAAAATGGAATTTTTTTGAGACCAGAAGGAACATAAAATGAGAGATATTATTTGTAGATTAATTTAGTAGAAATTGCACAAGATTCAATGATTTGGTGGTGTGTGGAGATGAGGTGATGAGGGGTTGTATTTATAGTGGAGGAGAGGGGTATTTTTTGATTATTTTATTCCATATTTTATTATATTGGATCAAGAAAATGAATAGATTTTATTTTCATGGAAAAATAAATTAAAAATATATGGATATTTCATTATTATGGGATTATATTATCCGTGACACAATAATTCACATATTTATTAAAAACTGTAAATTACCATATTTCACTATTCATAAAAAATTCAACAATTTTTGAAAAATCCAAAAAAATCACCATAACCTTTTTCAATGTGTAGAAATAAAAAATGGAATATATTTTATAAAATAATTTTTTAAATATGTGAAATTTAATTTTAAAATAAAATCTTCATTTACTCTAAAATACATAATTTAATATTATAATCGATTTTATGATATATTTAAAAATTAATTATGGACTCATAATGGTTTCTTATTATTATAAGAAAACAAAATATTAATTTCATAATATATTTTAGAAAAATATATTTTCTTTTAAATAATAATTTTAATTATTAAATAGTAAAAATACATTTAAGTTTCACCAAAATAAAAATAATTAATTTATCATTTTAAAAATATTTATTTACAAATTCCATGATAATAATATATTATATTTTCATTCAAAAGATATAAAATTTTTATGTAGAATTTACTAGGGGAGAATACTTTTCTATTAGCCATATTAATATTTCTAATAGCCAAATTATAATTCCAATGGTCATATTTAATAGTATATTATGGTTTTAAACACGGTGTTTCATGATGTATAAACTATCAAAGAGGTTATGTTTTAAAAGAGACATAGCACAAAATATCGATATGTTTCAACAAAACATTTAATGAAACTATTTTCAGTGTTATAACTCTGATTACTACATTTTGTGAATTACATTAATATTTGGAGAATTCAAAAATTAAAAAGTTCAATTTCCTTTAGAAATTTCAACTAGTTCAATGAATCAGATGTTACACTAACCATACCAACTATCATTCTCAAACCCTAAGAAATAGAGTACGATAAATCTTATAAACACTCAGATAACATCAAAATCATATTAATATAGTATCCAATTCTTAAACACCATCCAATAATATCTGGAAATTCAAAATTAGGTATTCATTATGGAACCATATAAAATTATATTTTCTTCACATGAATATCTAAATGGCATATCTACCATCACTATAGAAACATTCTTATTCATACAATTTTATATCCATTATCACATGAAACAAATGGATGTCACTAACTCAATTATAACTAAGTACTAATATAAAATGATAACTACTAACCATTCCTTACTCACCATGATCATAATCCTTGGAATTTATAAATTTTCACCTATAATGTTAGTTTCACCCACTAATAGCTTATGTTTTTCTCTGTAAAATTTTATTTTCCTTATAATACTCCTCAAGTTTATCCTCTATTTGTTTTATCATGAAATGTGTTTCTTTCCTATTGTGGAAGAATCATCCACTATCAGTTTTGATATCACGCCTTCCCCAAAATAAGTTTCAAGGAATAGAATATGGTTATCATTTCCATGAAATCCTATTATATTCGTTATATTTCTATATTTAATTGAGGATAAATTTTAGATATCATTAAATACAATAGGAAACTAAATAAATAAGTATTTTAGTAAAACCATTGGGGTGCATTTAGCATATAAATGACCACTGATCTATATCAATTCACCTAAATTCATTGTGGGTATGATCCCATGAATCCCAATAATTGAATAGGAATCACAATCCCTTACTTTTAATTTCATTTAATCCTAGGCTCACATACTGAATCCATTGACCATCCCCTAGCACTTTTCACTGTCATCAATCTCGATGCATGTTAGGATCCCTTCTTCAAAATCATGAATTTCCACAATCAGAACATATATCATATCATCAACTAATAATCAACATCATTACCAATCTACCAGTCTCCACCCAATATCCCACCACACCCAAAAAATCAAATCTAGAATTATTGGGGTTCACTAATCCTGGATGGTCTTTCCCTCAAAGAACGTCCTTGACACCAAACGCACTCTAAGTTCGTGTCATGAAATGAACTAAAGGCATCTAACAAACTTATAAGCAATTAGAAACTCTTTATGTGAATGTCAAGTCTATCATAACAACAACAAAATTTATCTTTCACATTCAATATTATATAAGGTATCACATTGCATATAATACATACATTATAATGGCTCAAGTGTAATGATCACAACCTAAAGTATCCCCCATGCTTCCCATATCTACAACATTCAAATGTCTAGGCTAACCCCTGTCTTAACTTACCCTTATATACGTCACATATGGTCTCATCAATAGAACCCAACACACCTATCCTCATCCATATATCAAAAGAACTATATTCTCCCACCTATATTGTAAATCATGTCTCAAAAAGGCCACTGTTCATGAGAAACACCTCTATGTCCATATCATTGACGTCACTTGGTAATTAACATGTTAGAACACCCACTCATGGGTTCTCACATGCATATACTTATCATGCATCTCTTTCCAAAATCACCATCCCACTATACCTCTGATTCTCATTGTAAATCTATAAACGTGAAAACCCCATGAAGAATCATAGTTTCAAGCAAGTACTTATAGGGGATCAACATATGAGAGACATCCCCAGACGAAACACATTCTCATATATTAATACACATGAATATAATAGAATCACCCATGATATTTTTGTTGATAAAAGTATGTTAACAGTTATTCATTAAGTATAATTACACTATGAAACTTTACTAGAAAATAATATATATGATATTATTAACACTGTAATCAAATAAATCTATTCATTTTCAGAATCAGTATCACAATCACCCAAAATGGGTTTTTTCACAAGGCATCAAATTCCAATAACATCCTACAAGTCTACTCAAAATACATTATAAGAGGTAATTTATATCTATCACCTCCATGCATACCACTATAGGATATAATTGACCAATCGTTAGATGAAAATAATATTGTAGTCGAACTAAGTAGAATACCAAACAATAATTAAATGGGAAAAGGAATTTAAAATTAGTAATGAAGGTTTAATTAGCTAAAAACCCATCTTCAGTGATATCAATCCCACATTGGTATGTGGGTTTCATGTGAACCTAAAAAACCATACATCATGAATGAATATCATCCTCTATTGAATGGACCAAGACCCAAAAGCTAAGGAATTGTAAATACAAAACCCATGTGAGTCACACTTCATGGAATCATACAAAAATAAAATCAAATGATATGATTCGTAATATCATATCCCATATAATCTATAATTCTTACTAAAAAAGGTGTTCATGTTGCACCAGTAAAATATTCATCATAAACACTGACAAATTATTATTTCACATGATTTCCATCTTCCCAAATAGTAATAAAGAACAAAAAACAATATATTTTTTTATGAAATAAACTTTATAATTCTTTAGTTATACCTTTTAATGTACCCATCCAATGACTACTCTTCAGTATTTGGACTAAGGAATCTATGTGGACCTAAGGCGTGCCTCCTCATAATTTAGAGGCTACCAATTTGTATTAGGAGTATATGGTGTACTAGTGGGAGACTATAGCCCCATACAAAACTTCCCAAAAATAGAAAATAATATAATATCTTCCAAAAATCATAAATAACCAGAGTATATAGAATCAATAATAATAAATGTATATAGAAATAGTCAGTTAAACCAACTCATGGTCATGCCCTTATACTACATTCACTATAACAACTGGTCCCTATAGGCACCCAAGAATCTACAGAGACACGTGTTTTCCCCACTATGAGGCACACCCTTATGCCTGAATTGAAATTCAGACTAATGAGAATCGCCACATGACAACACACATTTTTAAGTATACTTTTCCTCACTCACACACACATTGATAATATTTCTATAAGGTCACCTATCCTAACACTACACTAGAAAATGGATGCTTACATGTGGGGTTTTAAACATGTAGTATCCTAAAAAGAAAGCTTCAACTTATTGACATAGATAGTAACATTCATAATTTTAAACCTTTATCATTATAGGGTGCTATATTCATTCCCCTTAAGTACAAAATCCTCATTCAAGACAATACATCTCATCCTAGGTAGTGACACTTCCCTTTAAGTTGTGTTCCTCCTTAGATATCAAATCAAACAACTAGGCCCCAAAATAACCATTGTGTCCCTACAGAAATATTATGTCCACTATTTGTGGTCCACTTTACTGAAATGGGAAATAACCGTTATAATTTTAATATTTTACTATTTTGGGGTTTTAAATTTGCCCCATTTAGAGAACAACATCCTCATTTTGGACCCTATATCTAAACCCAGGAAATGTCACCACACTTTTGTCTAGGTTTATCCTATAAAAAATGTTACAAATTGGTCCTTCAATCACCCTTGTTGACCCATAGATACATGTTGTCCCCTCCCTAGGGCCCACCTGTGTTCTTGAATGGGTCATCAAAATAATGACTCTCATCATAGACCAAAAACATTTCTTTCAGTATGCGTTTTCCTCACACAAACTCACCCAAGAAAACATCGTAGGAGATCACCCATCCAAACACTACGTCATTACAAACTCTCTTAACTATAGAGTTTCTTTGTTGATAAGATCTTGAAAAGAAAGGTGCATGTTGTTGACATAGGTAGTAACATTTATCCTAACACTTTATCCTTCTAGGGTGTTACACTGACCACCACCCCGAAATTTCACATATAAAAAAGGGAATAAAAGATAATAAGGTTTTAACATAATCCTCAGGACTCACCTCATACAAATATAAAATACCATCTAAGCAATCCTTATAGAACAAACTACTATATACCTCTTCAAAACATAAACTTGTGATCAATAATGTCTTTCTAGGTACCCAATTCCCATGGATACATAAGCAGGGTATAAGAAAAACTAATTAGGGGAACACCAACATGGACACATATATAACTAATGAACATTGTGTGAAAATGTGATACTCTAATTATAATAAATAAATAGTTTAGAGGTATAATAATTAAACACTATTTATTCATAGAATAAAATATAATACCTTAGATCAACCTAATCCTACTTTTCCCAGTGAATAGTCATCTATAAGATGGTCATGTAACTATGACAACCAATATCATCTCTATGGTCATTTACTAAGAGAAAGACCTAGGTAGTAATGTTTCATCAAACCATACATCTCATTCCTTGAAGAATGTCTTATGAAATCTAAATCAATACTATATTCCTCTTGGTAGGATCATATCCTCTACCCTAATTCCAAGGAATAAGTCCATGGAAATCAAAATAGTATCACATTTTAATCTAGTGGTCTTTTTCAAGGAATTATAAACCAAGTCACATCTAAATCAAATTTTGGTGTTAAAGTAATTCCAAATAGATATCATAACCAAATCCAAGGATTATGTCAATAGAATTCCAAACATACACCTGTTGGACACCTAGGTGGGCTGTATCCCTTACCATGATTCCATTGAATGATTTCTAGGAAATTTAGTTAATATTCCATCTAAATAAATGTATCAAGTAGAAAACATTCCAAATCATGTCACATGTAAATCCATGTAGTGTTCCCTGGGTATTCTAAATCGATAGCATAAATGAGTCCAAGGATAATGTCAAAATAATTATAAACTCACACCCATAGGCTACTTGGGAGGGTCACAACCCCTTCAAAGATTACTAAGATCTAGTGAATGTAAATAAAACTCAGTTATCTATAAGTAAATTGATTAACCAACATAGAAATCAAGTCATTTAGAAACTAATATAACTTCCTAGATGGGAAAACTAGTCACATAACAAAATTAATGAAGTCTCAATCCATGGAGTGGGACTAATGAATACTATGTATCTCAACACATATTAGTGGGTAGTTAATCCCACAAAATAACCTCTCATTGTATATATTTCATATGTTTCATACATCTACCTTAACTCACCCCACATAATTAAGGTTAACCTACTAAAATCAATCCACATACCCTTTATATAGATTTAACATGTCACTGGGGAACCCTATGAGGTCTCATAGATCACACCATAACATAGACACATAACATGGGCCCCCCAAATTAAATCTCA
The DNA here is from genome assembly GCA_963277665.1 of Viscum album. Taxonomy (NCBI): domain Eukaryota; kingdom Viridiplantae; phylum Streptophyta; class Magnoliopsida; order Santalales; family Viscaceae; genus Viscum; species Viscum album. The sequence continues at coordinate 1,916,519,549 of OY728128.1, read as the reverse complement.
TATTTCATGTCAACTTGAAAGACTTAAAGGGAAGTGTGCCCCATGAAATCATTATAGCCACATCTTAGTATCACTACTATCATGGGATAAGGCCTACTAACATCAATATCAAGAGATGTAAAATGCCAATCTCACATTCCAGGTCACCAATAGGTCAGTCCTCATGTACCCAACCCATCATAAGTATACCTAGGGAATAACCACCTATGAACTCACACATAAATTGTGGACGAACACTCATCTCATGATCATCTCTACTACCCAAAAGTATGGCAATCACTTTATGGTTTTCACATGGCCAATCCATATACCATCATTGTCAACTCACACCTCACCTCTACCGAGAGGTCACTATGGAACATAACACTAGGGTCACTACACCTCATCATTTTTTAATTTATACCCCTTATAGTCAATGTATCACTTGGAATAAATATATAATAAAGGCATGACCATGGGTAAATGAGGAAATAAAGCTAGTTCACAAGGGACCACCATGTCTCTTGAAAAGATTTCCAGTCCAAGCATCTCATTTTAAGGAAAAAAGCTTTTTTAAAATAAAGGGATCAATCACATTTAATCAATAGACTATATACCAGAAGCTCAAAAATTAAAAATAATATAATTTAGAATATTTATATTTTAACGGGACCACGTACCCCAATTTTGATTTATTACATTTTAAATCTTTCTCACACATCTTCATCAAGACCCCTCCAAGTGAAACATGCTACTGACCATCAACATGAGGCCCTAACTCCTGTCAAAACATCTTTTTTAATTAATTATAATCATTTATAATTAAGAAATCAATTTTAAATTTATTGTTTAATTTAATTTAATTAGGCATAATTCCCAAATTTTCATTGGATTCCCTATTTTGATCAAATGAATAAGAAACCTCTTATAGGAGTTTAACAACACGTTCTCGAAACCATGAATGAAAAAATCCATATAAATAAACAATCCCTAAGTACTAATTTTATCTAATTTATTAAATAGCCCTAATGAATCTCACATGGTGGAATAAATCTATCAAAAGAACATGTGATGATGTGTAAATAATATATTAGGGAGTATTTTAGGAAAATAACATAAAACAAATATCCAAATGACATGATTCCAATACGTTCTCATGGAATATTATTTCAAATCCTTAAAAAGTGATCTCCAAAATAAGAATCTAATAAAATTTAATAGTAATATAGGCTAAAAAGAACAAAATACTTAAAATAACAAAATTATCACTAAAACAATTCCCCAATCCAAGGGTAATGAAGGAGGATGGGGGGAGGTCAGTTGGTTGGGGTGTGTGCAAGAGGGAGGAGGGAAATAAGGCTTAACCCTTTAAAATGTGAGTGGGAAAATATTTATTTTTAATCATTCAGGGAGTCTTATGATTTGGTAACATGGTTGGCCAAAAAAATCTACCAGCAATGAAAGCATCACTATCTATGGTCATCACACTCAAATGGTTGGGATGAATAATTATCCAAAACATATTCTAACCATGAAGATCTCCTCTAAAACTAAATTTTATATTCAATGTGGTTTATTTTCCACTATGAGACTATAATGAACCAAGACCCTAATTCCATCTAATCCACATGGTTTCTTTGGAATTAATATGGTTTAACCTTGAACCATGCACTAAAAATGGGTGTTAACATTGAACATGAACTAAAAGTATCTCTGTGTAAGGGAACCCACTCAATATTCCCTATAATGGGAAACCCAAACCATGTTCCATGGTAGAAAACCATTCCTAAAAACATGAAATTCCAACAGAATCTACTGATACTCACCTGAGCACCCAAGATACCACTCGATCTTTATTTCACATCTAAAACATCAATTTAATATGACTCAACAATCATAATTTTTATTTTATCCATGATTTTAAAAATAACCCTATCATCAAATAAAAAATTAAATTCCTTTTGAATTTTCATATCCTATACAAATGAAATTATTTATAATAAATATAGTTTGAACACCAGTTTTTTCATAAGATAGTTGATTGTGTCAAACAACCACATTCTGTAATGGATTGAAAAAACAATGAATATTATCCACAAGAAAGATGCACACTATGGAATTACTCTCAAGTTCCATTTCAAATTAAAGAATAATGTTTGACGGGGATTATTAATAACCAATACACTGATTAACATACTTTTATTGTGCATAATTATTCAACTCAAATAATTTATAAATTCTAATATTTATTATAATAAAATATTCTTCTTACAGTCACAGACATTACCGTGACATGATTATGAAGAGCCAATCACATAGCTCCCTTTTTCTATAATTAACCTCCCTCAAACATTTGATTACAATATTTTTATATTCTTAGTTTTATAGAATATAAATTAAATTAACAAAACAATAAAGTATCATGTTATACAATATAGAAAACTAATTCCCACATTATATAGATTATTTTGTGAAATATTATATGTCATATATTAATGGTCTCTGATCTATGATTTATTAGGGTTTTATATTTCCTTTAAATGTGGAAAATATTTTTATTTAACCCTTTATCCATCCAAAACATGTGGGGTTTTCTCTACATCTAGAAAATAATAGAAGGTAATAAACATGATGATATGTTGTCTTTACTATAAAAACCTCTTCAAAAATTATAGTATTTTGATTCTAAAATCTTCTATATAGCTCAAATTAAATATATTCCAAATCTTGATTTTTGTATTTGTAGGTAAAAATTATCCACAAAAAATATATTATGAGTTTTATCCCATATTATTAAACTATTTTCAAATCCTTATATTATAATAGCCATAATATTAAATATTGGATAACAAATAAGTTTAAAAAAATAGAAAATTCAAACACAATATTATAATATATCATTAATTTTTACTAATATAATATATTTTAAAGATGGTGGATTTCTCACACATTTTTCATTTTTATCTGTTTAAGGGATAATTTTTTTTAAAAATTCCTAGAATCGTAGCTTTTGACATCTATATTAATTTTTTAAGTGTTTACATAATTTGAAAATAAAAAAATGAATATAGATAAATTTCTAGTCATCTATTAAACATTATTTATTCATATCAATGAACAAATATCCCATATAATATATGTTAAGTGGGTGGATTTTTTTTGTATCCATTACCTTTGATCCTCTTACTTATAACTTGCTATATGATTGTTCCATTATCCATAGAATACACTAAGTGATATAGGATGATGAAAATTTTAAATAAGGATCATTTTTTCTATGAAATTAAATAATGAGATCATTCATCATCAATATAATTAGAATTGATCCCTACGGAAAACTCATACATTTAATTTTTCAATGAAATAATCTTCATTCAAGACTCTTGAACCACACTATTAAATGTTTCCAATCTATCATTGGTAGCATGTAGAATGAAAATACAACATGAAACCTCAATAATATATAATAATAAAAAAAATTCAAGTGATTATTAAGAAAACTATTTGTTTACTCTCAAATGTCATAAAATCTTGAGACATAATCATAGGTTCATATAACCATTTTTAGAGATCTCTATATTTCAATGAGGAAAAAAATTTCAAAATTAATTTACAAAGGTATAACTAATTTTTTTTCTCTTGAATATACCCATTTGGTAATATTTTTATTATAATTTACAAAATTATATTGGACATTGAAATGTGATCAATTTATAAGTCATCTAAATCTAAATTAATCCCACTAAATGTATTGAATTTTTATATTATATCCTTTTTCTTTGTATAATGAATTTATATATTCAATCAGGATTTTTAAATAGATACCATCCTTATTTTTCAGAAGATATATCATGTAGTTTTATTATATTCTTATATGCTCATAAATATTTTAGTACTGTATTCATGTATTTTTCTCTCGTATTTGAGGAAAATTCAATGAACACATTTGGGAGGTGCCTAAAAAGAAATACTTACCACACATTGGGGTGGCATACAATCTCAAATATAGACAATGAATTATTGAAAATTTAACAAAACAAAATCATCCTTATAATATTGGACACTTAATCATTAGTAGAAAAATTTATTTATAACTTATATGGATCTATCTTAACTGATGTGAACTATTAATTTATGTTGATGTGTTACGATGTCAATTAAGACACTAGGTTATTAGATAATTTGATAGAACATTTTTTTTCCACCATATCATCAACATAACTATCAATTTCAACTACATGTACTCTAATGGAGACTTCAACCACACCAATTATTAGGCCTATAAATTATATTCCACTTAGTATTTTGTCTATTTAATTTGATAATGGTTTACTTATTATAATTCCAAGAAATGAAATTATCTATAAGAATAAATGACTCTTCTAATGTGGAATTCCAATCGTTAAACTTGTGAGACCAATCCAATTTAGTGTACATAAGAATATGAAATATTCTCTCATAATAATAAATTATCCCATAATAGATTTTTATATTCTATAAATATAGAATCATATTGGATTATATAATTTATAATCCTTCCATATGTTATTTGAATCTTGAAAATAGAGTCATTGTTAACACAATTTATAGTTTTGTAGTTTCAATACAAAGTAAAATATAAATAAGTATTATGAAATTTATATAATAAAATTTTGTTCCATCACAAAACATACTCAATTTAGATACATCTAAAATAATATTATACACCTTATCTAGTTTCTCAAAACAAAATCATTATGGAATATCACATGTATATATCTTTCATAAAAGTAAGATTCATTTAACAAATTATATAGATTATGGTCTTATGAAAAATGTCATCTCATAAATCATTAAAATCAATAATAATTGATTTATTTGGTAAAAAATAGCTTAACACACAAAAAATATATATTATGTGAATATAATTTTATAAACATAGTTATTCACAATATATAATTGGAGGTGTATTCATTGACATAAAGATAATTTTCCTCCATGCATTTCTTGAAGTGAATGACAATGAAATATGTATATATATTTGAGTAACAACAATAATATGACTTATTTATGTCATATAGTTCCTTATTCAACATTCCAAAATAATTAATCTATATAAATTCCATATCCATATGGATTTTCAATATGCTACACCTATTCATGTTAAGAAGGAATACATCATATTCATTTAAAACACCTTCTATTTCCTTTAGAAAGAAATAAAAAGGAATATATGGATGACCTAATTCCATTAAATGGGTTAACATTTATTTTAAAAATATATTTTTACACCTAAAAATATCCATATCATATAATCCATTACATGTTCTAGGAATATTTACCTTTATAATTTAATTAGTTGTCGAATACCCACTTTGTACCAATCATGTTGTTCCATTTTTTCCTCAAAACAAGTTCCAAAATATTTTTTTTTATATTTATTTGAGATTATTATCTATAAAATAAATCCACTCATTGTTTTGAGTTCTTTCAGAATATCATTAGGTTCCACCATGGAAAGAAAACTGTTTTGGACCATTATCCTCAATTTTTTTTTGAGTTCTTGCACCTTAATCCATTACATTAAATAAATTACCCATATCAAAATGAATATTATTATTTTTAGGAATCATTTTGGGTTATACCAGATATTTAATATCTACAATATAATTTAAATCTACATCATTATATTTTAATTCTACTTTATGTTATTATTTGAGTCATGTGGTAAACTATTTCCCGAAAAAGTCTCTAAAAATATTTATAGAGATAATTTTTCTTATTATATGCTAAAATCATCCTAGAAACATTCTACATCAAATATAATAATGATTTTCCTAAATAATAGTTATATAAATTTAAATAAATCATATTTATGATTTTATATGAATTCATAATAAATAATTAGTAGCTTCTTCTAGTGGGTTTTGTTCCCAAAGAAGATACTTTCATCTTCATGATCATAAAATTTTCAAAAATAGTTTCCTTCACCATGACCAAATATAAGATTCAAAAACCCTTAATTGATTCAATATTTGTATATTTTTATAATTGATCTCATAAGGATCCATGTTTTATTGAGATATCAAGTCATAATGTTTTTGATGATATACCAATGTTAAAGTAGTTTGCCTCTAAAACTATTAAGTTGTGTCATGATATGCTAATATAGATAAGATATGATAAATAATGTTTCTATTATTCTATTAAAAAATATATTATGATATGGATTGTATAAAGATATATATAATAAATTGTAATCATATTTCTCATGGTAATCCCTGATTTCATATTTATCATACTTAGAGTAATTTTTTATTCAAATATTCTAAACCATAAAAGTAGTTTGTTTTTTAACTAAAATCTATATAACTTTACCATATCCCAAATTTGTGTCATTTATTCATTTATCATCACGTATGTATTTTAAGAGAAATCATCTAAAATTGTAGTTAATTAATTTTCTAAAAATGGTTTAATTCTTCATCATTAGAATGTATCGATCATAATATAGATGAACAAATGATACAGATGTATTAATTTCAGCTCAATTATGATATTAGTTTATTATTTTACCTTAAATACATGTATCACATGATTAATATAATTAAAATTTAATATATGTATAAGATTATATATTTAACTAATTATTTCAATATTTTTATGTTCTTTTGGCCTAAACAGTCAAGGATATGGCTCCATTAAGTGTTTTCATCCTTCATACTCACAAAACATGAGTTTTTCCCACTTCAAACTAGAAATAAGTGGATTTTAATTCACCAATAAATCAAAAAAAAAAAATGAATCCATGACTATGTTCTTTCAAAATGAAAACATTGTTTTGAAATATTTCCTCATTTCCATTATCATAAGGTCTAGATACAATCAATAATATATGATATGTTTCATTGAAATAATACATTCATAAATTTGAGCATTGGTTCACCTATTTTTATCTACCATCAAATATTATATTTAAATATCCATCACTATATAATGTAATATCTTTTTTATAGTATTTATCATTACATTTTAGAATATATTAGTCACCTGTAACATATAGGAAAAAACCACTATCTTAAATTCATATATTTTCAGTCTTTTAAACCATGTAGATGGATTCCACCAAAATGAATTTCCCTTTGAATAATTTTTTATATTTAAATGATTTATAACTCAAATAATATTTTTATTTGAATATGCGTATTTTTATATTTTTAATATCTATTTGAAATTATTCGTCACACCGCCCATACATCTCACCAAGAGAATAATTTGTTTTCTTATTTTCAATCATTAATAGTTTAATTTATTGAAGAATATGTTTTCATAATATTAACATATATAAACCTAAAATAATAAATAATAACTAGGGATTATTAAAATAGATTATACTTCCATACTAAGGATTTTTGTGAATATAATTTTCAACATTAACAACAACATTTTAAGGAAAATAATCTTGAAATATCTTTGTTCTAGTATACTATTTAATTTTTTTTATCAAATATGACTAACATGTTAAATTATTTTTTCTAATCCATTGAATCAATAAATGATTATATGATCATTCTTTTTATGGAAATTCCATTCTTACTTTTTTGTCTTTAAACTATACAGGGATTGGTATTTACTTTTGGTTTTCTAGAGGAGATAGAAATTATATTTACATTTATTGTATTATTTAATTTTCCAACTAGTTATAGACAAGGATGGAGGTAATTACGTTGTTTTATATCGGGACTTCTATTACAAAATATTTATTCTTTTTCACGATTATAAATTATCTATATTATTTTAATCCTTCAATAATATATCTTTATAATTTTATCTTTCCTCGATCACATATAAGGATCTTGCATAGATGAATTTAAAAATTTAAAAAATTATTTGAATTATGAAAATTTTATTGAATAATATGACATTATTCTTCTATTATGATAATTTTTCAAGTCATATCACTGATAATGATACTAAATTTGACAAGAAATACATTAATGTACTTTATCTTGTTCATTAGCTATACCTTTTTCATCATGGGCTTAGGTAGTTTGACACCACATTACTTTTTTCACATGTCTTATTTCGTGACTAATTCTACTTAACTAATATGGAAATATTATTAATTATATTTTAATTTTGAATTATATAATTTATTACCTTTCCACCACTATATCATTGTCATGGTTCCCATCTTCATCACAAGATAAGCCATTTTTTATAGAGCCATGTAGACACATCTCCATTAATTATTGAATATTTCATGATTTGAATTAGTGTCCTTGACATATGGTATTTCCTCTTTTATGTATAAAAAATTTATCACCATGCACTATATACCCATACTATCCTTCACCTTAGAAATGTAATGAAAATTTAATTTATTAAAACCCTTTTTATAATCATTTTTAAAATTTTACTTCATGGTTTTTTCTATCATCATCATAATTATCATGTATAATCTTTGTAAAATTATCCATATGATTTGTGACTATCACATATATAAATAACATGAATTGTAGATTACATCATTATATACCTTTTTCATCATAGAATTTTATTGATAAAAAATACATGAGTTCATCTCTACCTATAATATATTCTTCTTTATTTGATGTTATATGGAATTCCTATAAATTCTCATTGATTTTCTATTCATTGAGACCTTTAGAGGGAAATTATTTCTCACTATTTTTATTCTTCCTCAATGTTGAACCCCTCATATTGCATAGGCAATCCAGTAGTTTTAAAATTCATATAATTTTATGTTACCCAATTCTCTTTCCTAAAATATAGATTTTCTATTATCATTCTTTTCAATAAGAACCATTAATACATTATTATCAACTATAGAGTCCTTTAATTTATCTCTACAACAGTATTGTATGTTCACTATAGAATTCACCCAAGTGAATAAATCATTAATTTTTTTGTTTTACACCATTCTTAGGCCCTAAAATACAATCTTATAAATTTTAAATCCTGATTAGTAGATAATCTTATTACCTTCATAAATGGAATGGATTTTTATCCAAAATGCATTCATTGGATTTTCCTCTTAATACCATTTATAATTCATTCTTGAATAATGAATAAAATATTTCATTTCTACCTTATCTATCAACATAAATGTCATTTCTATCAGTATAAGGTAAATCTATAATATATTTGAATAGTTTAAATCCAAAAAGTGTAATCTACATAACATCAATCCTAATAAATGAATCTTTGGAATCATTTTATCCTTTTATAAAAGAATATTAAAAACCTAAATTATTGGTGTTCAATAGTTATTATATGCATTCCTTCTCCCCATTGTTAATTAATAAAATCCATTTCAATGAATGATTTTAATTTATCCTCAAGGAGGAAACCAACTCTTATATGAATTATAGAGGCACTAATATCATATTGAGAACTTAAAGGGGGATTAATCAGTGATCATTATCTATTTTGTAATTTCAAACACAATGTATATTAGTGATCTTATTATTTATTAGTTAATGGAATATAAAATAATGTGGAATATATGTTTTCCACACAATTTATAATTACCTAAAACCAGTTTAGAAATTAGTGGACATTAGGTTTTTATAATGTTCATTATTATTTGAGTGATTAGTAATCCATAGTTAGAAGTGGGTGATATACCACTTATCATGGTATCATTATTTTAAAATCACAATAATGAATTGATAAAATAGGACAACCCTAGAAATCTATTTATAATTCTATCCTTATAAGAGGTGTATGTGTACAATCAATAAAAATGAAAAATTATTAATATTATGTATTGAAAACATATCCTCAAATTCCATGGTGAAATTCACAATACATAACAAAAGAAAACTACTCATCGTATATTTCCTCTCAAGTGCCTTAAAACTATAAGATTTATGTATGATAGATGCTAGTGAGTACCAAAACCATTATTAACTACAATAACCCATATAGTTTTTTCTAGTCAATTGATTTAATAACAATATCACGGAATAAAGAAATATTCTTTTATATTATTGTACTCATTTCCTTATATAGATCAACAAGAGTGAAGTTCATACGATTTATAAATCCATAATGATACTCCATCAAATATTTAGCACAAAGCCTATGTTATTAGTTTTATTCAATATAAATTAAAATTTAAAAACCATGTGAGTATCATTGTAGGAGTTGAAGACATCAAAAACCACTTCTCAGAGAATATTTCTCAAAATCCTTTATATCATGGGTAAATGGTCTCCCTTATTTGATTCGTTATTGAATTAGGTGGACTTTAGTAATAAAAAATATTTATTTTTAACCCCTTTTGAAATCCAAGATAAGTGGGGATTTATTTATACACACATCCAATAAATGAATACAGGTCACTTGATGTTGTGTTTTCTTCATTGCAACTTCCTCTAAATAGTTTTAGTATTTTGACAACAAATTTTTTTATATACCATAGATTCACCTAATTTAAAATTTGTATTCTACTATTTTTAGGTATAAAAATTCATTTAACATGCACTATGAATTTCCCCCCATTACTACACTATTTTAATAGCCTCCAGTTATTTCAGCAATAACTTTGAGCACTTTCATCTAAATTTTTTGAAACATCATACAAATTTCAATTACCTTATCAACAATTTCTATTGATATATCATATTTAAGGATTGATAAGTATCTCCCATGTATTCTTTTTTATCTTCTAGATAAAAAAATATTTTTAATTAGAAAATTCATAAATCCATAACTCTTGATTCAAAAAATATATTGATATGATTCAACATATATTATAAATGATATTTCATTGTAAAACAAATATCAATTTTTCTATTAAAGAAAATTTAATCATATTACAGGATAAATAATTCATAAAATAGATGTTAAGTGAGTGTAAATAATGTTCCATGTCCACTAACTTTTTAATTGATCACCTCCTCTTTTATATACCTTATTTTTGGATATATATATTAGAATTCATCTTCACTCAATTATGTCAGGGAAGATAAACTGTAAATATGGGAGATTTCATCCTTGAAATTTAGAAATGAGATCATTCCATATCAATTAATGTGGATGTAACCACCATGGATAGATCATTTACTTTTCCCTACCATTTAAATTTTTATAATTCTCATAAAAGATTTTTCTGTCATTATTTAAAATTATTTCAATCCATCACCAATATCATTTTAAAATGAAATACAAGATTCATAATCAGGACCATATAAAAAGGAATATTGTGAATATGTATAAATATATCATTTTTGGAAACACATATTTTAATATCTGACAATAAAATAATTATTCATTTATTTTAAACATATATTAAGTACCAATGGGAAAGAAATATAATTTTTTTATGAATAGGTAGTTTTAAAGTGGATATTTAACTTTTGAAGAATCTATGGATCACTTCACATAATAGAGTACGATCAAAACATTGATGAGGAGTAACATCATTATATTACTGTAATATTTCTTAGTCAATAAAATTTTATTTTATAATAAAAATATTATTTTATGGATCATCCGATAAAGATGTTAGACAAAAGAAACCCCAAAAGGGTGTATCAAGGTATTAATTAGTTATGGGCATTTATCTATAAACCACCCATAATTTAATATTATTCCCATTTTTTGGGAACAAAATTTAAATCCATCACCCTCAATTACATCCATGAAAATTATTAAAATCATATTCAAATATAAAATCTAAAAAAATATAGTTTTTTATTTTCAAAAAAAATACTTGGATATGTCCGATGATTATATACATGGAGATGTGTTAGTGGCCCAAAAATATAATGTTAACCCAATATTCCTTGCATAAAATATCAGTGAGTTGAATTCACTACGAAACATGATGCAATTTCTTTAAATATTTTTTTGAATAAAAAATTTACACTTAGTAATAACTTCTTATTCCTCCATCTCTATGAATGGATTCAAGAATATTCTAAATTAGTTAATAACTGTGTATGGATAAATAATTGAACCTAACCATACTATAATCACATTATTAGAAACAAATATTATACCACTTATATACTGATGAACTTTTATGTTTACAGTTTTAAATAATTTTGGAAAACCTTATTTGAAAAACTTATGTAGTACTAAATTATCTCAATTGTTTTCGTGTTTTTATGATTAAAAAATAACTATTTTTATTCTTATGATTTTTTATCATGTATTTCAGATTTTGTTTTCTTATAAGTGGTGTGGTATTACTTTCCAAGGAATGTATCATATGTAAATGATAATTTATCTATTATTTTGTATTTTAGTTATATTATTTATCTTACACTAGGTGATTATCCTATGTATAAGATAATTATCTTAACAAAATCTAGTTTCCAAATTTTGTCTTATTAATGATGAAAATTATCTTTTGTTTTTCCAATGTTAGGTAGATAATTAAAAATAATTATGAGAAGTATTTCATCTTATAAAAATTGATTTCATAAAAGGAATATCTTATGATTATCTAACAAGTTCTATCAGAGAGAATTTATCATACAAAAACTATGAATCTAGTTTATCCTACCTGCTGAAAGATATTTAGTGTTTTATTATATGAAGATGATCATAAATTTATATTATGAGAACAGTGCCATCAGTTTATAATATTACAAAGAATAATATATCATGTGGATCATTAGGATTATAGTTAAAAAATTAGAATATTAACTTACTAAATCATTTTATTATTTTATGTACATCAACATTGGGGTAGTCTAAATAAAGAAATATTTATTTGGATAAAGTGTAATTTTTTAAAAACTGGTAAGATTAAAAGAAAAATATTTATGAAACCATTTTCATATAGTATTATTCTATATTTTGTAATGATGTAAATGTTCTATTAAGAACCAGTCTTATAAACTTTTCATATGAATATTAACTAAACATTTATTATTATAAATTATTCTTGTGTTTAAATTCAAATAGAATATATAAATAAAAATGTTTTCTCCTGTATGAAGTAGGAATACAGACATACATATGAAAACAAAAGTAAAACAAATATTGAATATGCTTACTTGTAAGAAATAACATATAGTATATACTCAACACTTGCGTACTACGATTAAAAGTTTATTTGTTGAAAAAGAAGAACCTCCAGAGCTACAATTTGATGATCATCTTCTCTGGAAATGTCTTTATCTATTTTCATTTGTTGCTTGTAACTATGTGATACATCAATCCTTCAAAATATCATCTCTATTTCATCCTCACTAAATATATTTTTGTTTGATAAGTTTTTTCATAGGCCTTGTGAAGTTACAGCTGTGTTAAAATATCTTAGAAATTTGTATCAAGCAATTGTATTTTCACTCTTCTTGGATCCCTCTAAAAAGGAATGTAATATTGACAATCACTACACTCTTAGAGAAGAGTGTTGGTGGAGTAGACTAGGGAATATTTTCCATCAAACAACTATAAATCTCATGTGTTGGATATTTTTCCTTGGTATTTTATATTTATGCTTTTTACTTGTTTAAGGAAACTATTGGATCCTATATAACTTGATGAGGGTGGTTTAAAAGAAATTAAATTTTCAATAACTTAATTCACTTTCTTTTGATTATATAGTTATCCATTATTTGTAAAAATAGTTTTCATTAGTTAAAAATGAATCTCGAGTTCACATATTTCAATGGTTAAAGTCCAAATATCATCTTTCAAATATATATTATGGGTGATAACTGATAAGGTATGTCAATTTAGAGAGATTAATATTTTAAGGGTGATAATTATGGTTTTTAAAAGGCATGAATGAACATATATTAAAATAATCTTGGATTAATATTTTATTTCATATTCATGAAGCCTTATATAATTTATAAAACACAATTAGAAACATGGGATGAAGTCACTGAAGTGAGCTATGATCTGAATTCTAATTCTATGGGTTCTATTATAAGTGGAATAGCTACAAATGAGTTAAAAAAAGTTTAACAATTTTAAATTGACCATAAAATGTGGACAAATATAATGGATTAATATGAAGGTAATGAAAATATGAGGGATCTTAGATGTGATACTTCCAATCTTTTGTTGGACACCAAAAAATGTTGGAGGGAAAATTACTTGGCTGAATAGAAGACACATTGAGACTGTGAAAAATTTTACTGCTCTAGTATCATGATCCCCTACCCAAAAAGTGTACACCTCCTAGACCAAAAATGTGTGTAGAGATATAATGACACCTGAGTTCTGACTCTAGTAGGCCATGGGTTGGCAACTACTACTGAGGGTATAGTAAAAACCAAGATGGGAGGCGTTACCCTCTAAGAGAACACATGAAAAAGAGAGAGATAAGATAGACACCAACTAAATCCTACTTAGACCAAAAATTAAAAGAAACCCATGAGAACATATATAATGTTAGTAAATAACTCCAAAAACTAAAAGTGAAAACTACAAGTACCAATAGAAAGTAAAATGAAAACATTATTGAAGCTCGAATAACTTCTACAAAAGCCTGAGCTAGTAGTGACCATCATAATCTCCAAATAGATCAAAGTGATTTGGAAAACAATTTATATAAAGTAGGGTGAGTATAAAATTATACTCAGTAGGATCCTCCATGAATCCAATCATGAAAAATTAATAAAATTGTGTTAAAGAACAGTGAACAACACGTGAAAGTAACTCACCACCAAAACAATTATACTATGTTCCCAGCCTCACCATGGATACTACCACCAAGTTTCACATACAAGAGTATATAATATAATAAATAATGTCAATGGTACCCTAATATCACTTCCCCACTAGTATGATAATTTTCCCCAATATCGCATATCCTGAGCATCTCTCTCTAAAAAGACTTACATTAAGACACCTGGGTGATGTACCATAACATGAACCTCAAGAAACACACCACCACATCCTCATAACCAAATGTATCTGGGTTGTTTTTAGGAGCCACCACAGATCACATAACATGTATCAGACATTAAGTATTATATCTCAATCCATTACAAACCAAACACCAAGAAAGGATCCTCAATCGATCATATTCTATACTTGTTATACCTATATTATTCCTTAGGAAAACATATCAGAAATATATTTTGGTAAAACTACCTCAATCCATTACACCCCTCTGCACACCTATAAGGGGAAAACTAACCGCCATGCATACCAACACAAGTGTCTACCAATAGAAGAGAGCATAGCCAAAGGGGGTGGTCATTCATCCTTCCTAGCATTGGGATGCTGGGGGAAACACCACAAGGGATTAGATATAATGACCCAGCCTTAAATCGTACTTAATCTTGAGTTATTACAAGATTAAACATTGAGGATCTTTTTAGGTTTAGAGTTTTAGGGAATTAGATCACGAAACATGCATTACATTCCACATTTAAATAAAGTGGTTACATAAAAGACAATATTCATTCTTCCCATCAACAGAAACATATTTAAAATAAAACATGGAATCCTTCTTGACACATCCTTGACACTATCATCCCATCATGTATCTTTCCCTTGACCTGTGAAAAACATTTCAAAAACATGGGATGAGCATAAAAGGCTCAGTAAGGGTTATAAAAATATAGAAAGGAAACATGAGTTCATATATACATAAGAATTAAATCATACTTTACCATAAAACATAGGAGCTTTAACATACCTCATAAAATCATGAATAAATCATAGAAATCATAAGACATAAAAGGTAACTTGAGGCATTCATAACATTCTTACGTAGGGAGTAACCCTGTTGGTTAGGTTTGGAATACCCACCACAGTATATTCCCTAAATCTCTTCGGAGAAACCTTAACGTTTCACTCCTTCACGTTACCCAATGCATTGGAGAGCTATATCGGGCTCACCCGCCCTTAGTTTATCACAGAACCACACGTTTTCATAACGATGCCCAAGAACCATAACATAATCATATCACATAAAATATGTATAAAGGAAACATAACATTTCCATATTTCAATCACAAGATATCAATAAAACACTTTGATATTATAAAAACATTATGAAAACCATTTTCAATACCAAAATAAAATAAATGTAAAACATGGTGTTTATTTTACTTTTAAAAAGAAGTTATGGCCTGTAGAGGAAGCCGAAACTCAAATAATGGTCATGGAGGCGGAGAAGTCATTGTCGCCGCATACGTACGACAAAAACATTCCCTTTTGTCGTTTAGTAAAACGCTTCGTATAAAAAAGATTCATTTTTGGATAAATGTAAAAGTCAAAGGGGTTTATACACCGTATAAAAGAAGGTTGTGTATAAAACAAAATATTCCTCAATGAATGGAGATTGAGACGATGTCCCTTACAAAGACGGTATCCTTGGTTTAAAGATAAATCAATTACATAATTATGTGTGACAAACAAATACACAAAATATAAGTGGATATTAAGTGTAGAATAATCAAAGGTCATTCACACATATTCAAAGGATGGAATATTCAATTACTACATGTTGAACCCAAATAAATCGAAATTGGGTTAAGAAGTTCCCTTTACAGCCTAACGGCGTCACATCAAAATGAGTTGATGAGAGATAAAAAAAATGGTATCTCATCACTTGGACATAAAATTTACATCAATAAGGATATATGAGAACATATCCCAACATAACAATATGTAAATTAAAAGACCCAACAAAAGAAGTCTTTTAAAAAGAGGAGGGTGAAAGGTCCCCTTACCAGCATGGGTATCTTTCGAAACATACACCTCGTGAAACGAGGACAATACATAATTGATGTAAATACTCATAAAAGAAAGTATATTACACAATGAGTAAAATAATGGTCCGTACATACACCACTCAATGGAAATTGTGGAAAATGTAGCATAAATCTCACAAGAATAAAAGTGAGATGAAAAATCCCTTACGAAAACTCAGCAACCTAACGACGCCACTTAAACATCCAAAAATGGATTGATGAGATCAAATAGGGTCACTAATCATATTAACATAAAGTTTATAGAAAGAGGAATATAAAATAACATCCCCCAACATAACAAATAGGAGCTTAAAATAAGTGACATAATGAAGAGGACTTAAAAAGAACGATAGATGTTAGATCTCTTATGAAAATTTAGTAGCCTAACGGCGCCACTCAAAACATCCAAAATGGATTGATGAGAGGAAATAGGTTCTCTCATCATAAGAACATAATAAGTACAGTAGGAGTAATATAAATGAACATCCCAATCATAAGAAAGATGAGCTTAAAAGGAATGACATAAAAGAGTGTACTTAAAAAGAAAGAGTGGAGTAGGATCCCTTACCTCAAGTCCATCTTGTCTTGTTCCTTTCTTTATATTCCTGAATAATAAACTTTGGTCAATTAATAATTGCCTATTTACCTCCTTTAAATATTATTATTCAGTTAATATCACATATTATAATGTTATAATATTTGATTAATAATGTTAGTTCATATCAGACGTTTTTGCCGATGTTTGGTACATGAGTCAAAAATGAACTTGTTTGAAAAAATATTGCCCATGTAGTTATAAGTAAATAATTTCCATAATAGTATTAATGATTAAAATATCATATATATCCAGTAAATATTAATTTTATACTATTCCATATCATTTGGAGATAAAAAATGAAAAGCACCGTTCATGGAGACGGTAGGCCGTACGTACCAATGAACGCTACTTTCATTTTTTGTCATATTAATGGAATTAAAACAAAATGAGAGAGTGATATATATGTTATAATCCCATAATGATATCCATAATTTAGATGTGATATATTACATATATATCCATTATATATATGTACTTATAATATTACATAACATTTTGTGATAAGAAATGAAATGTACCGTTCATGGAGACGGTAAGCCGTACGTACGCATGAACGATACGTCAATTTCTATTTCATATTTAATTGAATTAAAACATAATGGTACATAATAGTATTTTAATTACAGTATGGTATCATATATAATATCATTAAATATATCCTTTATACGTACCACATATGGTATTAACGAATCAAATCACTTTGAGGGGGCGGTAGTCCGCACTACCTTAAATGAAGATATCGCGTTTACCCATAATGGAAACCATAAAGGTACGACATAAATGAAAAATACAGAAGCTTAAGTAAAACATAAACATATTAGATATCATATATAAATATAGTGTCATCTCAATGGCAACCTTTGAAGGTGTTAGAAGAATGTTGAACATTCATCATATCGGGAGGCAGAAATTCGCCATCCACGGAAACAGTATGTTCTTTAACCATTAGATCTAGGTGTGTGTAAGTGTAGCTCAAATAAATCTTATAAAAACATCCTAGTATATTGATGATACTGTATTTGTTACAAAATAAATTAATAAAAAGAGTTTAGGGGGTTGGAGATGCAAAATAAAACAAAAGGACATAAGTGAGGACATTACCTTAAAATCGGGTAACTCCCTTTGGTCTGAGCTCAAAGGCTTCCTTGGGAAGACTTCTGCACAAAGTGAGGATTAAAGGAGTAAGAGAGGGAAGTGGAGAGACAAAATGGGCAGGGTTTTTCCGAGTCAAAGGCTTTGGGAGTGTGGGTAAGGAGGTAGAGGTGGGGGCCTTTTATAAGAGGAGAGGAGGGGCACTCTTGTAATG